>CM061268.1:84786622-87186622 GCA_030848825.1 Tadarida brasiliensis
AGAGTGACTAACCAGAGCCGGTTCCCGCATGCCCAGTCATCTCAGGCTCTGTAGCTTCCCGACAGGTTCTGGGAGCCTCCCACGGCCTGTGATATCTCCAGGGGAGCTCCCCAGAGCATTTCGTTTATCTTGCATCTTGTTTAACCTCATCTTGCTGATCCTTCTCAAGCAGAGGTTTTAAAAACACAGGACGTCCTCTTGCTTGAAGTTCCCTTCTCCTGAAACATCTCTGCCATTAACGGAGCCGGCCCAGCCTCCCAGCCCTGGCCGGCGGTGCTGCCAAGGTCTTTGCCAGGGAGGAGGTCCCAGGGCCCGGCTGCTCCTCCGCACTCCCGTCCCGGAGAGCAACTGGAGGGGTGCAGCTGCCCCGTCGCACTTGCCCTTGGGTCAGCCTGCCCTTCGTGTCCCCTCCAGAGTGCGCCCCGATGGAGGCTGCTGCGTGGGCGGCTGGGCGCACGGGCTCGGGCCGCGGCACCCGCAAAGCCGAGCGCTTCTGCGGGCGGACGCTCCGCTGTCCTTCGGTCTGTGTTCCAGCTCAAGACCGGCTTGTGCGTGGCAGGAGCGCCCGTGGGTCCCTTCACTCCGAAGGCACTCGGTCTTCTCCTTCATGCTGGCTCTGCCGTGCAGACAGGGAGAGGCCAGCTGGCTTTGGGGTGACCGAGTCCCTGCTATGTATGTGTTGACTCCCCACTGGAAGAGCCTGGGAACCCAGAGGCCGAGGCGGGCCTTCTCCACTGAGGGCCTGGACCCCGCCTCCCAGGAGCCCTGGGGCTGGGGGGAGTGGGGAGTGAGGAGCCGCTCAGCACCGAGCACCCTCAGGTCCAGGCACCCAGGGCACAGGGACTTCTCAAAAACAACGTGCGTGGCCCTGGCCGGTTTGGCTCAGCGGTGAGAGCGTCGGCCTGCGGACCAGAGAGTTTCAGGACTGGTTCCGGCTAAAGGCACGTTCCTTGGTTGCTGTTTGTCCCCAGCCCCAGTTGGGGTCGTGTGGGTGGCAGCCGCTGGATGTCTCTCTCACATCGATGTTTCTCTCTCTCTCTTCCCCCCTCTCTCCCTCCTGCTCTATCTGAAGATAAATGCAAAAAATGTTCTCAGGTGAGGATAAAAAATTTAAAAAGCAACGTGTTCCTGCCAGTCCTCTATTCACAGGATTGATTTTCTAATGAAGCCCTCCTACCGCACGATGTAGGCTCATTTACATAAATTATACAGGGATTTATATAACGACCCATCGGAGCTCTATGCATTCTACAGCATCCATGCAATTCATTATTATTTTTTTTTTTCATCCTCCCCCAAGGATATTTTTCCATTTATCTTCAGATAGAGTGAGAGGGAAGGAGGAAGAGAGATGGAGAGAAGGAGAGAGAGAAAAACGTTGATGTGAGAGAGACACATTGACTGGCTGCCTCCTGCACGACCCTGACCAGGGCTGGGGACCAACCACAACCAAGGTACGTGCCCTCGACCAGAACCGAACCCACGACTCATTAGTCCGCAGGCCAGCACTCTAACCTCTGAGCCAAACCAGCCAGGGCATGCAGTTTATTATTTAAATCCCATATAAATCACGCAAGATGAAGAGACAGGCTGTGTGTCAGGATCGTGGGCTTGGTTCTGATTGCCTCATGGAAGCCCAAAGTGGGCTTTGTTTTCAGTGTGGGAAACAGATACACAGACATATCGATTATTTTTGGGGGTGGGTATATCAACAACCTTTTTCGTACACTCAAGCCATGCATTCCCCTGTGGGATTCCCTGCTGCTCTGCCCTCAGACTGCAGGTTACCCCTGTGCAAGCTGACTTGCCGTTAGAAGGGGCCATGGGCTCTCTGACCAGAGACTCTGTGCCCAGTACGCTGACATTTCTAAGCTTCGAGAAGTGAGCCGTGCTTCATGCAGAAGTGACAGAATGGGCCCTCAGGCTCTTGTCTGAGCCCTGGCACCTTGCTTAAAATATACCCTCTCTCGTATGAAACTGCCTGCCTCTACATCTTCGCCGTCAGCCAATGTCTGTTCTGTGCTTCCCTCCAGGCTGCAGGGGGAAGGACACCCATGGCTATTTACAAGGAGGCCTAGTCACCCCTGCCCAGCTGTCGGAACAGGATGCTCATGACCGAGAGTGCAATTTCAGGGTAACTGAATGTGGCAGGTACACCATTCACTCACACACTCACTTGCCCACTTACTCATTCATCCATTGAACAAGAATCTATTGAGTTTTTCCTAAATGCCAGGCCATGTGTGTGTGTGTATGTGTGTGTGTGTGTGTGTGTGTGTGTGTGTGTGTGTGAGAGAGAGAGAGAGAGAGAGAGAGAGAGAGACAGAGACAGAGAGACAGAGAGAGAGAGAGAATGAGGTACTATGCAGAGTGGATAAGGCAGTCTTGAAGTCAACCAGGACTGGAGTGGAAGGGTCTTAGAATCAGATGACTTTCCCAGCATGCAGCTAGGTGGCTTAGGAAAGTTTTTAACCTCTGTGGGACCCTAAGGTCCCTGAATTTTAAAATGAGAATGATAATAGTACCTATCATCAGAGACCATTATATAGAAATAAGTGACATTATGGCTTGGCAGATAATAAATGCTCAAAAATGTTAGTTTTTATTTGACATGAATTCTGCACTCTCAAACTGTAAAATATAGAAGATTTGCAAAACTTATGTATAAATAATGATGACATAAGACAGAAAAATATAGGTACCATTAAGAAAGGTACAGATGGAGTGCTAAGCTAACCTCTTTTAAAATCATTTGAATATTTTGTAATAAGTAAATCATACATGTGGTGCAAATTCAAAAGGCACAAAAAGAAATACAAGAAAGAGTGATTATCCCATCTACAGCTGTCCCCAGACACTCAGATTCCTTCCCTGGATGCAGCCACCGTTGACAGTCTTGTGTGTGTCTTTGCACATGGACCATGTCTGTGTGCTCTTCCTTTTCACACAAATAGCGACACACCGCCACTGTCTCAGGCGGCTTTCCTTTTTCACGTGGCAGTGTCTGTTGGGGTTTGTTCTGTGACTGGTTCACGCCGACCTGCCCATACCGCTCTGTTCTGTGGGAAGACATTGCTGAGTTAACCAGCTCTGCACTGGCTGGCTTTTTGGTGGCTACCAATATTTTTCTATGACAAAAAAGTGCTGCAATGAATGTCATCCCTTGCTAAAGTATTTCTCAAGGTTAAATAACTAGATGTGGATTTTGGGGACAAAGAGCATGTACATATGTAGTTTTTGTAGCTGCTGCCAAACTGTGCCACAGCAGTCGCGCTGCCTTCGCCCTGCCAGCAGCCCGTAGGGTGCCTCCTTGCTCACCCGGCCAACTCCATGTGCTCCCAAGCCTTTGACCTCGAGACTGAGTGGGTTTTCATCTTTAGGAGCTATCCATATTCTTTTCAATAAACTGTCTATTTATTTCTCTATAGAGGAGCTGATGTTTTCTCCTTGATTTGAAGGAGTTTTTACATATGAAGGGAACTGGCCCACTCTCAGGGGTAACGTCCTTTGCACTGCTGCTAGGACTGCCCTTAGGCCAGTCACGGGGGATGCTTGCCCTGGCTCTTCTCTGGCTTCCTGTGGATGTGAGCCAGCTTCTATGGGTATATGGACCCCGGGATTTCCTGCTCAAACAGCCCTGAGCCCGTTACCAGGCCTGTTTCCCAGGCCCAGCCTCTGGAGAGCGGACTGTGCTGCTGTGTACACCCCTGGGCCCACTGGCGCGTGTGCGTGTGTGTGTGTGTGTACCGAGCATGAACATGCAGGCTGGGTTGCTCACGAGCATGAGTGGAAGGCCCCTTGCACTGTGAGATGCCGCCAGGAGTGAGAAGGGAAGGGGAGAGGCTGGGGCTGGCTCCTCTTCCCGCCATGTCAGGAGCTGTGAGGGGTGCAGCCTCCTAAAGTTCAGCCTCGCCTTCCAGTCGTTTTGAAGGCACATTTGTCAAGACAGGAGAACAAAACATATTTTATATAACAGCGAATTAGTTTGATTTATAACTCTAAGTATTATAACATATGCTAGGTGGGTCGCTATGTGTAATCTTGCCCTGGCCACGTGCCCCATGTCCTGCAAATGTCAGGGCAGGCTTGACCACATCCCCCAGGCTCAGCCGGAACACAGGGCATCTGGCATGTATCTGCATAACGTTGGCATGAAGTCATAGGCCTTCAGTTTATTATGGGTGTCAGGGCTTGAAGGAAGTATAAGAAAGTCCACCTCACCTTGGATGGTTCTTGTCTTACCGCCATTTCACAGATGGGACAATGAGGCCCAGTGAGGTTCAGTGACTTGCCCAAGGTCAGGCTGCTATTTCCTTTTCCAGGCCCTACGGTACCTTTACTAGGTGTTTCTGTGAAAACTGCTCAAAAATCCAGCTCTTCATTTTGTAATCAAAGCAGATAGTGATAAAATCTCAAACAAGAGAGAATAAACGTAGCTTCAAATGTGGGGATCAGACCGGATTTCACGCCAGGCTGGGCCGTCTTCAGATGCGGCCTCCCGATGACTCCATTGCACAGCAGAGGGTCCCCTCTTTGATGTTTCTCCTGCGTGGTCACGTGGAAGCGAGGCACCAGAGAGCTGGAACGACGCCACTGGAAATATTTATATGGTGTGGAGCTGCTTGCATCCTGGCCTGTGCGCTCCTCTGATAGCACACTGGCAAACATGACATTTCCCAAGCAATAGAGAAGCCAGCAGACATTTCGAGGGAGCTAGCTGCTCATTGACAGGAGAGCACAGCCCAGAGATGGGGGTCCAGAGTCGTGACCGTGGGGCTTTCTAACCCTGTTCGTGCTCCTTACTGCAGAGAGCTGGGCACTAACCTCAGGCCTGCGACGCACCCCCAGGGGAGAGACGCTCACAGCTCCACCAGGTAAACCAAGAGCACGGTGCCACTCACCCTCTCCCTCCTCCTCTCAGTGCTGAATGGAGGCCTCTGTGTGGGTGTGGGGGCTGCAGAGCAGGGCACTCAGCAAGTGTTGCCCTCCTCCCCAGGGACATCAGTCACCTGTCACAGCCATAGATGGGAGCCTGCTATAGCTTCTGAAGGTCCTTGCTGTCCAGAGAGGCCAAGGGCACAATGTCCATGGGGACTGAATGCAGGGTGGGGGATGAGAGGAGATAGGTTCAGGCCCAGGGCTGACCAGGTGATTCCACATCTCTGCCTCTCTATGCTAGTTCCTGGGTTACCTCTTCCAGTTTCTGCTAAGAAACAACCCAGGGGGTTACTAAAGTTAGGTTCCTGCCAGTGCGTTACTAGTCTTATTTCTAAGAGGAGAAACCGGGTCACACTGGAATCCGGTTAGTTTTCGGCTGGTGTGGTGGGAAGCATTCAGAGCCCGGAGCCAGACACCTGCTTGAGCCTGCTCTCCCTCCATAGCCTGTGGGCCCCACCCGCCAATCAGTTTCTTCTCTGTCAAAGGGAATGGTAATACCTTTCTCCAAGTGACAGGGATTTCAAAGGAGGTGATGCAGAACGTGCTGACTACAGCTTACTTTGCCTAGTAGCTACTAGTTTGAGAACTCTACAGGGCGAATCCTCCCACTGATTCTGCAAGGGAAGAAGGATAAATATTCCCCTTTAGCAGATGGGAAGAGTAAGACACAGGGAGGTTTTGACAACTTAATTTAGCGAATATTCTTGATTATTTGTTGTGTTCAGAGTACTCCACCTTCCATCTGCAATTCCAGCCCTTGAGTTTATAAGCTAATGAGCAAGGCTGCCCCGGGCAGTGAAACTCAATGGGGAGGCGCTTTGGCTACTTTGTTCACTGATGTATCCTCAGTGCTCCATGAATTGTAGAAGAATGAATGAATGACACGATTCTAATGCAAGACACAAGGATTTACCAAGTCCTCTGGATTTTCAAAAGTGGGGAGAGGAGTTCTGGCCAGGACGTGCGAGGGATGCTTCAAGGACGCAGTCACTTGGTGTGGGGTCGGAAGGGACGGCTGGGCCCTGACAGGCTGAGAGGAGAGGGAGGGGTTCCCAGCAGCAGAGACCACAGGGGCAGAGCTCCGACCTGCATTAATGAAACACGAGGATGTGGACTGGCTGGAGATCGGGGTGCGTGATGCCCACGTTGGGGTCAATATTTGGGCAACCGTACACGCAGGGTGCAGAGAAAGTCCCAGTTTATGCCTGTCACAGACCAGTGAACACCTGTTAATTGTTTTTAGTGCCACTTTGTGCTTTCAGAGATGTCTAGGGTTGGCAGATACATCACATGCTCGCGCCACCAACAGTGAGAGAGGACCCACCGGACAGCTCGGTGCAGGCCAAGGAGAGGGGGCCGAGGAGTGGGACCTTAGCCTCCTGAGCGACGCTGGCAGAGTGGGCTGCTGCTGTGACCCAGCTCCAGCCGATGGCTGTCACGTGAACATGTGCACCCTGGTGATCAGTCAGGGTTCTCCAGAGAGACAAGCTGTCGGGGACAAGCGGAAAGTCTGCATATGCAGGGGAAGTGTGTTTACAGTTGTGAGTACACAAAGCACAGAGTTTATTCTTATATTATTATTGATTAATTATTGTATTATTTTCCACATGAATAACCGCGAACCTCCGTTTGCCCACCAGCATCTATCTGTCTCATGACCGCCGTCTGCCAGCTGCAGACCCGAGCAAGCTGGCGGTACAGTCCAGGCTGAGCCTGTGGCCTGGGAGTGAGGAGGGGGCGATGGTGTGTGTACCAGTCCGAGTCCGAAACTCTGAGAACTGGGAGTGTCCCTGTCAAGAGCAAGAGAAGATGCAGATTCCAGGCCCTCAGTGGCTTGGACGAAGCCCACCCACATTGAGGCTGGCGATCTGTGCTCAGTTCACCAACTGAAGGCTGACCTCCTCCTGAAACGCCTCACAGACGTCCCCAGAAGTAATGTTTAACTATCTACCTAGGCATCGCTTCGCCCAGGCAAGTCGACACATAAAGTTAACCATCGTTCTGGGCTTTGCAGACTGCCTGGTGTTTGAGACAAGCCAGATAGCTGAATTTTTACATGCAACTCCTGATTTTAAAGTATTGTTTAGAAATCTGACAAACACGCTGTAGGTCAAATAAAACCTGTCTGTACACTGTCTAGGTCACCAGTCTGCCCCTCTGCTGGCAGGGCGGTCTGGGGCAGATTTCTGAGGAGGGGATGACCTGGTTAGGGCTGAAGATCACTGGGACGTTGGAGTCAGGTTGGAGCCCAGTGAGATGAGAGTGGAGGTGGGGTGTGTCGCTGGGCGCTCCTTGCGCTGGCCCAGGTGAGCCACGAGGCAGTGGGAGGGCGTGTGAAACAAGATGCTGCACACTCAGGGGCCTGGAGGTCACAGCGGCCTCTGCCTGGCCCAGGGAGTGGGGGAGGCCCCAGCAGGTGTGTGGTGTCACCCCACAGTGAAAGTCTGCATAGCAGGCCAGAGGGTCCCGGAGCACAGGCCCTGTGAGGTTTGCTTCTTCCTCCGTAGGCCCTGTCTGGACGCAGCAGCATCTTAGAGGCGAGAGGAACGTCCAGGAGCTCTGGTGACACGAGCACTGGTGGCCAGGCCCCGGGCAGGGAAACCCAGCCGCTCAGGGGTCGAGTTGGTGGCGGGGCTGTGCCTGCTCAAAGGAGAGGTGGACCGACTGCCCAGCCAGCCGCTGGTGGGCGTGAGAAACCCACTGTAAGCTTGGTCAGCTCCTTTGGGGGACATATGCTAACTCTTGGTCATCACCGGTAGCATTTACAGTTCATAAGAGACTTTTTTTTTGAGTTTTAAATTTCTAGAATTTGTGTTTGATTGTATTTCTAATCACCAGTGCCAATTCTTTGTATTATTTTATTGATATTTGAGAGATGGAGGAAGGGAGAGGGGGAGAAAGAAAAGGAAACAGATGTGAGAGTGAAGCATTGATCGGTTGCCTCCTGCACGCCCCCTACCGGGGATTGGCCGGGAATTGAACCAGCAACCTTTCAGTGCACAGGATGACACCGAACCAACTGAGCCACACCAGCCAGAGCATAAGAGACTTTTTTATTTTTATTTATTTATTTATTTCTAAAAATATATTTGTATTGATTTTTTAGAGATAGAGGAAGGGAGAGAGAGATAGAAACATCCATGTGAGAGAGAAACATTGGCCGCCTCCTGCACGCCCCCTATTGGGGATCGAGCCCGCAACCTGGGCACGTGCCCTGACTGGGAACCGAACGGGGACCTCTCAGTCCGTGGGACGACGCTCCATCCACTGCGCCACACCCGCGGGGCATAGGAGACTTTTTGAAAGGAGAAGGTATTCAGACCGCCATAAGCACAGCCATCTCCTGGCGCTGCTGCTTCCTGCCCGGCAGCAGGACTCGGTGGTTCTGGGAGCCACGTGGCAATCTGAGCTGCTGAAGTCAGACGTGGACTCTTATCCTGGGGCCTTGACCAAGTGCAGGTCAGCAAAGCCATATGGAGTGGGACAGATGATGGCTGATTCTCACCTTGGCCGTGTGAGGTAGGTCTGATGTTACCTCCGCATTATAAACTGGGAAACTGAGGCTCTGAAGGGAGAAAACAGATAAAACAGTGACACGGAGAAAAAGGACCAAATCAAGTACCCATCACACTGAGACCTACCGTGGGCAGGGTGTGCCTAACTAGAAGACCATACTGTCTGAACACACGGAGGACACTGAGTCATATCTTCAGTCAGCAAAGTGCTTTCCTGAGGGGGACAAAATAATGACGTGCGACTTGCCCTTCCGTCCCCCCCATGCCATGATTGTCGGCATAATGCAGAGGTTAATGACCAGACATGTGGGGTCCACATCTCAGTCCCACCACTTACTAGCTGTGTGGCATTGAACAAATTACTATCCATGCTGTCCCTCAGTTTTCCCACCTATAAAATGGGCATAATGATACCTACCTAAAAGGCTGTTGTGAGGTTTAAAGGAACCAATACATACATTACAGGGTGTCTAAGAAGTTTCCACTGTGGCGCCAGGATACGCTAGAGGCTGAAATCCACAGAAGGAGCTAGTGATATGCAGAACCATGGAGACTGGTAACCACACCCTGAACCCCTCCCCACAGTGAGGATAGAAAGGGTTTGCGAGAGATTGAGATCTGTTTCTGAGAGAGTTGCTGCTGAGTTGGGGGTCCTCCCACATCCTCCTTTATCCCCAGAGGGAGTGGTGGAGAGGTGAGGACCACTCAGAGAACTAGAAAGACCCCTGCCACCGGGGACACAGAGGACCCACACCTGTGGCAGCAGAGTGAAGGGTGACATCTGGAGGCAGTACACAGGCAGGCCTTGCAAAGAGAGGGTCGGTCCCCAACACCAGCACTAAGGTACTGTGAGTGTCCCCCTTGGGGGCAGTTTTTGGGTGTGCTGATTAGGTCATGGGGTGCCCAGACATTTGGTCAAACATTGTTCTGGGTGTGTCCATGTGGGTGATTTTGAATGACAGTGACACTTGAATTGGTAGACTGAATAAAGCATTTTGCCTTCCCTAGCATGAGTGGGCCTCGTCCCATCAGTTGAATAGCTTGAATAGAACCAAAGGCTAGTTAATGGTCACCTCCTTTGGCCTATCTACTCTGAGCTGCGACGTTGGTTTTTTTCCTCCCTTCGGACTTGAACTGAAACATCCAGTCTTCTTGGACCTCAAGGCTGCTGGCTTTTGGACTGGAGCTTATGCCACTGCCATCCTGCTTCTCAGGCCTTTGGACTTGGGCTGGGACCACACAGCTGGAGTCTCGGGTCTTGATCTTGGAACTTATTAGCCTCCATAGCTGCATGAGCTGTCTCTCTGTCTGTCATCTATCTATCTATCTATCTATCTATCTATCTATCTATCTATCTATCTATCTATCTACCTACCTACCTACCTACCTACGGTCCATCCGTCCGTCCAGTCATCCATCCACATCCTATTGGTTCCGTTTATCTGCAGAACTAGACTACGCGCCGGGGGGAAGGCGAGGGGAGGGAAGGCTGGAAGAAGAGGCACTGCTCACAGTGGAGAACCCGTGAAAGTGCCACCCGAGAAACACTGTCATCTTAAAGCCCTGGAAGGTCCAGAGAGTGAGAGGTCGTCTTAAGTTAGAGCCCATCAGGTAATGACTTACCTTCATACCCACTTACCTGCTCCCTCAGCTGCGAAGGAGCAGCCAAGTAAGATGGAGGAATTCGGAGACATAGGAGAAGCCGACTTCACCTGTTTCCCAAGTTGCCACTGGCCCCGTCGGCTTGGCGAGGAGTGGAAACTGCCAGGCGGGAAGAAAGGCCTTACACCAGTTCAGGTCCCTGAGAAGCAGAGATTTATTGGGGGAGATATCTATGAAGAATAAAGGGAAAGGAAGCAAAGTTAGGCAGAAGGAGAAGCTTTGGGTCCAGTGTAGGAGGGGAAAGACAGAAGAACCGGGGAGGAAGAATCTCAGATGTCAGGGCAATGCTGAGCAAGTCTGGGTGAGCTAGCTAGTGCCTTAACTAGTCCCCTACCTGGTCCCTTAAGCATCTCTAGCTGGTCCCCTAGTTAGTCCCCAGCTAGTCTCCTAGCAAAGGTCACCCATCAAAAGCATCCCCTGGCAGGCAGGAGTGGCCCAGTTCTAGCACCCTGCTGCCCTTGGCCTTCAGCTGGGAGGAGCCCTGGGAAGCATGGCCTTGGTGCAGATGTGGAGGTGGGTGCCCAGGGTGCCAGCGGGGCTGGCAGTCAGCTCTGTCTGCTCCCCATAGCAGTTCTCCTGCAGGAGATCTGAGTGGTCACCTCCATGGCCACCGGAGGCCCCACCCGTCCTCCTCCACACCCTCCTAGCTTGCTCCCCCACACTCACACATGCTGCAAAGAGCCCGCCCGCTGCGGAGGCCGGCTGGGAAGGGAAAGCAATGGGACTCTGAGCCAAGCTTCAAGCTTCCGATGTTGCATGGGATCTGACCATTGTAACTGTTGAGTTGGGACTGTTTGCATTTTAAAGTAACTGTAGAACTCTTTACTATTTAAGAGTGAGCAGAAGAGCTATGTAGACTAAGTTTTTATCCAAGAAGGGCCACCCCCCTGAGTAGATGAAAATAAACTGTGGGACGCAAAGTAAAAATGCTTTTATGACACTGTCTCCCGAGTCCTGCTTGTTCAATGTCGTGGTTACAGCTATGAAGTGCTTTGAACAGTGCCGGCCTACAGCAACCACTAAATAGCAGAGGTTAGCTTCCGGCGCCCTAGAAGTCCTAGAAGGAGGAGAGAGACAAGACGGGGACAAGAAAGGAAGAGGGGAAGCAACAAGGCAGACACAAACCTGTTGGTGTGGATACTCAGCCTTGCTGCTGGAAGCTGAGCTCTGGTGGTGCCCTGGCTAAGCATGAGGTCTGCAACGGGTCTGGGGCTGGGAGGGGATGGCTGGACACTCATCTCTGGCATGAATTAGTTCATGAAGCCATTGTATTTGGAGGAGGAGAAAGAGGCCCATCTCCCCTGCTGGCTGGAGCCAGCTCTCTGGGGCACGTGTGTATTCCCTGAGGAGTGGGCATGCCTTTTAGGTGATGCAGAGAATAATGTCCAACCTGGCCCTGGAACAGCATCGACCATCTTTATTGAGCCTTGCAGTGGCTATGAAGGGATTGGTACAAGTGAAAACCCATCCACTCCCGTTATTAAGCTGCTGAAGATATGGTTGGCGAGCAAAGACATGCAAAGAGAAAATGGATAATAAAGACATAATAAAAGCTTAAAGTAAAAGCTCTAAGTGATACAGAAGACCTCGCATCAAGATCTGGCATTGCAATTGGAACTGCCAGATGAATGCTTCGGGCTGGAACTGCTACAGGAGCTCAGGACAGGGAGACCACTGGACTTAGAATTAGGCTGGTGGAGACAGAATCACACTCCTGCCCTCACTTGCTGAGTGAACTCGGACACAGTGCTTAACCACTCTGAACTTCAATTACCTAACCTGTCGGGGGTATGGGAAAATGAGAGAATAAGAGATTGTGCTGGTGAGAACAAACTGTGTTTCATAACTGTTCATTTTCTTTCTTCCTTTCAAACGGCTGGGGTGGTGAGCACGGTCAAGGGCTAATGGGGCTTGGGCTGAGTCTTGCGCTAATAGGAGGATTTGGTGTGTGAGTCATCGCTGGTCGATTACAGTGCAGGAAAGTCTCCGAGGAGGGAACGTTCAAGGTGTTTTGGTGAACAGTGACGGAAAGACTTTGATTAGTATGAGGATAAGGGACATAAAGATGGATGGAAAGACGAGCTGGGGCTTGAGATTGTGGGGGTCCTGGAATTCCACGATCGTAGCAATCACTATGACCACTTAGAGTTATAGGCTGAATTGTGTCTCCCTCCAAGTTCGTAGGTTGAAGTCCTAACCCCAGTACCTCCAAATGTGACCATATGTGGAAACAGGGTCTTTACAGAGGTAATTAATGTCAAAGGAGGTCTTTAGGTGGGGCCTTAATCCAATATGACTGGGGACCTTGAAGTAAAGGAGATCTGGACACAGACACACTGAAGGAAGACAGTGTGAAGACACAGGGAGAAGGTGGCCACCTATGAGCTAAGGAGAAGGGCCTGGAACAGGTCCTTCCCTCACGGCGTTCAGGAGGAACCGACCCTGTCGACATCTTGATCTCTGACTTCTAGTCCCCGGAACTGTGAAAGAGTAATTTCGGTTGTTTAAGCCTCCCTGGTATCTTGTTCCAGCTGCCCCAGCAAATGAATACAGCTGAGGTAAGCCCTCGACATGTATTACCTTGTCAATAGGCAGTGGGTATATTTTCACCACGGTGCGCTTACAACCTTGGGGTGGCGGCTTGGGTTCGAATCCTGGCTCTGCCACTTATAGGTTAGATATCAAATGCAGATGATGGTAAGAGTGGAGTTGGGGTTGGAAGAGGGTGTGTAAGTGGTGGGGAGACTTACTTAGGACCTAGGCAGGATTAAGCCACACACAGTCCAAAGTGCTGTCCCCTGGGCTTGGTCTCAGGAGATATCTATGAGCCCCGTAACTGCTGGCACCCTCTGTAGCAGTTTGTATGGATCTTGACCCAGAGCTCTCCCGCAATTTGCCATGGAAGTGTTTTGCTTCCAGCTAGATCCTGCCTGTGGAGGCTGCACCCTGGTGGGCCCTTGATCAGTCTGCATTCTCTTCTGCTGCCCTCCGCTCCCCTCCCAGGCTGCCCTGACCATCTTCCTTGTAGGTGACATGGCCTTTTCATTGTTATGGACTGATGTTTGTGTTCTGCAAAACTCATATGTTGAAATCCTAACCTCCTATGTGGTGGTTTTGGGAAGTGGTCCTTTGGGATATGGTTAGGGTAGGGTGTGAAGACCTCATGAAGGAGGGCCCCTTACGAAGGGGATCCCAGAGGGCCCTCTCACCCTCTTTCTGACATGTGAGGGCTCAGTGAAAAGGTTTCCTCTGAATCCTGTGGAAAGGCCCCAGAGAGCTGAGAAAACTGGGGACATCAGCGTTCTCTCCGAATGTCCCAGATGAGGACACTGGGGTCCAGAGGTCTATGGCTGCCCCAAGCCGCCCCGGTGGAGAGAGAGGGTGAGAAACAAGTCCGTGACCCTTCAGCCACACCGCACTGTGAAGCCAGCCTGTGACTCAGCGAGGGGCCTGCCTGGGAGGGGTAGGTCTAAGCACCTCCTCCTCAGTCTAAGAAGTGCTGACATGCCGTGGTGGTGGCTGGAGACAATCGCGCTCTGCAGGTGGGTGCTGGGAAAGGAACAGTGTGTCCTTCTGCCCCCAGCCCTCCCAGCAGCTGGCCCAGCTGTGTAAAGGGCTCAGGGAGTACTTTGCCTCAGGAGTCTTAGAACAATACAAATAACATTAACAGTAGTTTGTATAACACTTCACAGTTCTCTAAGTGCTTTCATATACATGATCTCATTTCGTGTACCTGCTCTCCTTTGAAATGGTTGCAGGGTGTAAGCATATAATTAAAATATCAATTAAGCCAGGTTCTGAAATAAATCAGTCTGTGTTTGAGCATGAATTAAAAAACAAAACAAACAAACAAAAGAAGCAACTCATCAATGTAGAACTAAATCCCCAGGTCGGACCCACAACCCACTCCACCTCAATTTTGTTCCGACCTCACCACACTGCCCTGGGTACTCTGCACCCTCAGGTCTCCCTGGCTCTGCTCATGTCATCCTGCTCTCTGTCAAGAATTCCCGCCTTTGTCTAGCTGTGAATGAAATCTTCCTTAATTTCCGAAACCCTGTTTTTACATCTCCAATTTTGTTATAGTTTTCTTCACTCCTTTCTCTGCTTCCTCTACTCCTGCAGAATTAGCGGCTTCCTCCTGAGTGCTCCCACAGACTGTTATATCACTTCTTACATCGTACCATAATAATTAAGTTTTGTTCATTCTTCTTCATCAGCCTGAGCATCTCGAGAGCAGAGCTGTTCTATTATCTCTAGTGCCTGGTACCGAGAGGTGTCGGATGCGTCTCTGTTACAGGAATAAAGAGCGGTGCCCTGGGCCTCTGGTGGCCAGGTGGGGCGTCCCTGTGGATCCGCATTTATTAACCTGCTGCTCCCCACATGCCCAGCCCAGCGCCAGACAGAGCAGGCTCCCGGGGCCGAGGCCAGTGCTGAGGACCAAATCACCTCTCAGTGCAGCCGATCTCTGCACGGAGCTGCTTGTCAGGTAAAGAACCAGTCTCAAGTGTTACAACTTGTTTCCTTGACTTTCTAACCAGACTTCCCAGCAAAAATAAACACAAAACAAAGCTCCACAAAAATCCATTCTCTTTTGCAAACAATTAAACACACAGGAAGGATTATGGGAGGTTTGGCTTCTTTGAACACATCTGGCAATGTGTTCTATGTTGCTTTTTCCAAAAAACAATTGCCTCTGCAGACAGGAGTGCGGCGTGTGTGTGCACGTGTGTGCACGCGTGTGATGAGCGTGGGCAGCGTGCATGGTTTCCCAGGTCAGACACGTTGGGGTTCAAATCCAGGCCGACTGCTCACCAGCTGTAGGATCTAGGGCGTCTGTAAAATGGGGGTGACAAGACCTACACTGTGAGCTCACTGCGAGGCCCCAAAGGCAGCCAAAGAGCCAGAGTACTTCCCGACGTGAGAACTCTCTCCCCAAAGGTGATTGCAGTACTGGATGCCCTGCTGTTCTTGGAAAGCTCTCTCTCCCCTGGAACCTCATGTAGGCGCTTGTCCCATTTTTGTCGCATTAGACAGAACTGCCAGTTGTCATTTATCTTTTCCTGTGCACCTAGCTGTCTCCCTAACTGCACTGCGCCACCTTGAGGGCAGGGCCGGCTCTAGCACCTTTCTGCCTTGCAGAGACCTTGGGGGTGGGGGGGATGCTCACTGGGTGGGTTGGCTGGGGGCCGTGGAGGAAGGGGGTGTCTTCCCTGCTCTGCTTCTAGGTCTCATTTCAGAGGGACTGCTGGCTGGTGGAGGGCCCTGACTCCAAAAAGTCTTTCAGAAGCTGCTCTCAGCCCTTCCTCCTGGTCAGTGTGTGGGGGTGGGGGTGGGGGCGGCGCGATCGGCCAGACGGAACCCGGGCTTCACTGCCAACTCCTCCAGCGCGAGCCGCAGTCCTCCGCGTCCTCTGCGTCCTGTCCATAAAAATGGGAACAACAACCCTTCCCTCACGTGGCTGCCTGTAGGATGAAGTGATAGGCAGTGGGACATATTAAGTGGGACAGGTCTGGCACATGTTAAGGTATTTGGGTGTTTTTGGTTATTGCCACACTTTCCATTTTAAGCTGCCACTGATTACAGAGGACTACAGGTCACAGCTTTTCAGGAAGAGTTTGAGTGTCGGTTACCAATGAAACCCATACTTTCCCACCTCAGACACATTAAAACGCGCACGCACGAGCTGTGACTTGTCTCCACTTAGGTCACAGGGGTGGATTGCTGAGGGAGAAGGACATGAGGTAAGAAGGAGTGACCACCCATGCAATCAGATGCCCACCTCGATGACACCCTGATGACCGCCACGGAGCTGTAGACCCGGAGACTGCCCTGCAGCCTCTCCTGGCCTGGGATAGAGAGAGCTGGGACTCTGGCCGGATCCACGGGCTCTCCGTGTGGCGCAGGGCTCCGGAGCCAAGCCTGGTGGAGGCCGGCCCGTCCTCGGTGTCTGCCCCACCCTCGCGTGGGGTCAGCTCCAGCTGGTATCTGCAGACCGGTCTCCTCTGGTGGGCTTCCTCACCGTTCTTAGGGCTCTTTGCTCCTCTCAGAGTGGGGAAGGGGGAGCTGTGCCCTCTTCTCTGCATTGGCTTAGTCTACAGGACTGTGCTGGTGCCTTGATGCACTTTCCCAAGTTCATTGTGTCGACCAAGAGTTAGTCAGGAAAACAGAGCCACACTCAGTGTACCAGAGAGAAGGATTTAACACAGGCTGCAGGATGCGTGGTGTTGGAAGCTGGGATGGGATGGGAGACTGTGAGGCACTCCAGGGCTTACTCACTGCGGGAAGGAGCTACCCCAGCTGGGGGGGGCGGGGGGGGACGCATGGGAAGAGCAGCCACTGTTGCCCCTAGATTTGAGAGTATGGGAATAACACTCTACTTTAGAGATGTCACCAAAAAAGAAGGAAAGAGAGAAAGAGTGTGAGAGATAGAGGAAGAACAATAGCTTCTCCCTTTCTGTTGCCTCTGGTCTCCCCAGTATCTTTGTGAGCAAGTTTCCGAGGAAGTCAGCTGCTGAAAAGGCCGCAGCATCACCGCCCAGCACACAGGCTGGGCTGGGCTGAGAGACAGGAGGCAGGAAGTAAGTACGCTCAGGCAGTTAACAAATGTTTATTAATGCCTTAAATGCCAGGCCCTGTTGCAGTGCTGGAGAGTCAAAGCAGAAAGTTCCTGCCCTCTAAGAGCCCCCATTTTAGTGGAGAAATAACCAGGAAACA
Source organism: Tadarida brasiliensis (assembly GCA_030848825.1). NCBI lineage: Eukaryota > Metazoa > Chordata > Mammalia > Chiroptera > Molossidae > Tadarida > Tadarida brasiliensis. The sequence goes on from CM061268.1 coordinate 84,803,455, forward strand.
CAAAATAGTAAAATATACGGTATCTCAGATGGTGGTAAGAGTTACAGAGAAAATCACAACAGGGAAGGAGGCAGGGATGGTGGCAGGACAGGCTTTGCTGAGAAGCAGTGTTTCACTGAGCAGGGAGGAAGTGAGCCCTGACACTCTCTGAGGGAAGAGTCATCGCAGGTAGTCACACAGCAAATGCAAAGGCCCTGGGGCCTGTCACATTCAGGGACAAATACAGAGGCCAGAGCTGAGTGTGTAAGGAGAGAAGTAATAGGAAATAAAGCCAGGGAGCCAGCTGCCAAGAGCTGTTTGGGTTCTAGAAGAAAAAACAAACAAAACGGAAACCCCTTAGAACAAACAAGCCACCCAAAAATCTTTACACACTTTTTTATTAGACCCGTGCACACCCTCCTGACTGCAGACCTGGGTTCTTTGCACTGGCCTCCCTTCCACCTCTTGTAGGCTCAGAAGAGAGGCAAAAAGGGTGGGGCTTGAAGACAGACCTGCAGAGCCTGGGAGGCCTTTGTAAAGGCTTTCATGCTCCGTGAGATGGAAAGCCATTCTCTCATCCTGCCCTGCTCAGTACCCACTCTCCTCCCCACTCCCAATCAGAAGTAGAGGTCTACCTGGAGCCCCAGCTCAGTAACTGGGATTCTCCTTCCTCCGATCCCAACAGGGCTACATATCTCTGTATATCTAACCACTGCTGGGCACCCAGTAGGGCTTAGTAAATGACACTGAATGAATGAATGGTTAAACAGACTTCGTATCTCTCATGTCACCAGTACTGTGACAGGTTGACTCGGCTGACTCAAAGCCATTGTCAGTTGGGTGCAGAGAATCATTCCAATTTGTTAGTTGGAGTCAGCTAAATAATAGAGCAGTGGCTTGACTGAATTTTTAAATTGGTTGCATAAAACTTGTGTGGTATAGTCTCAGTTTCCATGAAAACTTTGGGGCCGAGGAGTTACTACACAGAGGTGTGCCCACCCCACTGCTTTCTGGTAATGATGGAGGTCCCCCCTCCCTTTTATTAGTGATAAAGGTTTCACTGGAGATAATTGTATTTTTAGCAGCACAGTTAATGAACTAGCTAAGCATCAATAGATGGAATCATAAAACCATTAAACACCAAGAGCAATAATGGGAAACTGTGTCTGGCGGTAATGAAATTAAGTGTCTTTATGAGGTCACTTTACTCCTTTTCTCCTCGGCGCTCTTGCCCTCCTGAGTACATGGAGACTGCTGCTCCTAATTGCTGTTTCACTAAAATGCACAATGCTATCCATTTTGTGTTTTAATTCAATGTATTTCCAGGGCCTTCAGGATCATTAAACTCTCCACCGAGGGAGTGCAACAGAAGAGACGGTTCTGAGAGCTCCTGGAAGTGGCCTAGGGCTGTGGGACAATGAGGACAGCGGAGGCGTGGGGAAGGAACAACAAAGGCCCGTTGGACTTAGTACTGAAGCCAAAATGACGAGTACCAGGGCTCAAGGGTGCGCCCATGCGGGTGTTGGGTACAACCTCTAACGTCAGGACAGGGCCACTCAGAGAGGGACTGGGTATCCATGGCTGTACCTGTACTTGAACCATATACTTTTTAGTTTGGGAACACATTCACATATATCATTTCCTTTAAGCATGTGACAACCCCCCATGACAACTTTTTATTCCCACTTTTCAGATGAGGAAACTGAGGCTCATGGAGTGTAAGTGACATAACCTCCACTGCTCATGAGAGGCCCAAGCTGGTATTCTTTCATCTACGCCAGGATGACTTAGGAATACTGGGCCAAATTGTTTGCCAGTGATTTAAAACTTGCCCAACCAAGGCCTTGGTACCATTACTTAATCCAATAAGTATTTCTTGAGAATCTACTGTTCTGGGACTATGATGAGCAAAACAGACCCCTTGCCCATCCTCACAGAACTCAGAGGAGCTGGGAAGAGTTAAATAAGCGACAACAGCAGGGAGTTAGGTCATATGATAGAGAAAACATCATGTTGGGGAAGCTGGTGGCAGGAGCCCCCAATCTAATCTAGGGGATAAGAAACCTTCCTGAAGAAATGAGGTGGAAACTGAGGCCTGAAATGTGGACGTTGAAAGGACGAAGGAGGGAGAAGAGTATAAGGGGTGTGGCTGCAATATAAGAGGGTGAACCACTTGATTTACTCAGGAGGCAGCTTTGGTCAATGGGACTAAGACTTTCATCATGCAGGGCTGAAGGGGAAAGGGGAATTAGGCATGCCTTCTTGGTGCCTGGCTCGATCAGCTGGCAGGGCAATGATGGTGCCATTTTCTGAGACAGGGAGCACTGTGGGAGGAACCCAAGGGTGGAGGTGGGGTGGGCTAAAACGGTAATTATTGGGCATGTCCCATTCTTATAATGGTAAGACCCCAAAAAGCCGTGTAGCCGGCTGGGCCTAGGGCTTCTCAGGGCTAGAATGAACTGAAGCCCTGTCGTAGACATGGCTCAGTTCTCTCCTGAGGCACCCGTGAAGCCTGTGTACACCAAGTTTCCTTCCTCCCTGCTGAGGAACTGCAAGACAGAGAGACATCTCCAAATGATCACCGCCAGCTGGAACGATAAGGCCAAACATATTGGAATTTAATAGGGGCACATGTAAACGGCACCCCTTTGCTTTACAAGATCAGCTGTTCATGTAAAGGATGAAAAACCTGACTTAACAGCAGCTCAGGTCAACAGGAACGAGCAGAGTCAGCTGGCTGTGGATTCGGGTAAGCCCAGTGTCACGTGGCTGCCTCTTCCCCCTTCTAGCGCCACCTGGATGTCAGAGGCGCAGAGGAGCCCACGAAGGTGCTTATCCGACCGGAACAGAGAAGCACCTACAAGAAAGCTGCCACAGCCAAGGAGGGAGGCCACTTCAGACACAGGTCAGACAGGGCCCGAGCTTCCGGGAGCTGCTTCGAGGGTGGTCCAGGCGCAGTTCCAACAAAATAGCTGGAAAAGCAGAGTCACGGGGCGGAATTCTGAACTACCAGGGGGCCTCCGAGAGAGGGGTTTGTTTGGGCTGGGAGTGGAAAGAAGGGTGGACCAAGGAAATGATAAAGAGAGGAGGAACTCCCTGCAGCTGATCGTTGTATTAGTTTGTTTCAGTCATGGGTTTGATTGCTGATATGTGCTTAGCCCTCTGCTATGGGAAAGGCTATGGACAGTATAAACAGTACTAAGTGGTCCAGCTCAGACCACAAGTGCTCTTCAGAGGATGGTGAGGTCTGTGAGGACAGGGGCATCCAGAAAACACCACGGGAGAGCTGGGGGCTAGGGAAGATATCACTGGCAAGGCACGAGTTGAGGAAAACGAGAAAATCAGCTCACTGGAGTCTAGGTGGGGTAGGCCAGAGCTCAGCACGCTCAGTGGACCAGACGAGGAGCTGAGAGGCGATGGAGGTCGCTGAGGTGAGCTCTTACCTGTGGGATGCAGAGTTCACAGAAGAGTCTCCTGGCTGGGGAAGATGACCTGAAGAATGACTCCGAATCTCTGATTTCCTCCTGATTGGTTTCTCCCTTTGCAGTGTGTGGCCCAGGTGGCTGATGACCCTTGTGTTGTGCGGATGACCTCCAGCAGACGTGACTGCCCAGACAGCAGTAAGGAGGCACGCTCCAAGGAAAACCTCTGGGGGAGAAATCCCAGTGCCCTCTGCTGGGAAATCGAACTGAGAGCAGAATGTGAAGGGGCTTCTCTGTTGCAGAATGTAAGAGATTCCCCTTCCTGCCTCCTTTCCTTCCTTCCTTTCTCCAACGTCTGCTGAGCGACACAAAGAGGATCAGAATACAGGTCCTGCTCCTCAGGTTCATAGTGGAGGGGAGGTCAGACACGCGAGTAAGTAATGCACCTGCCATATAATAAAAGCTTTTCAGAAGAAAAAAATCAGAAACACTGCCACACTGAATGTATACATTGCTGCAAAACACCCTGATTGTAGAAACATTCAAATGTGAAAAAACATGATTTCGAGCTGAGCAATAGGAGCAGAATAATCATTATCACAATAGGAGTGGGCACAGTGACCTATAAGAAGGTACAAATGTGGGGAAAATGTGTCTTACAAGTAGTTACAGCAGTGCAATCATTGTCACCACAGGAGTGGGTACAAGCTGGCACTGGACCCCGCTGGAGGAAGCTCTTAAAGCTGCCTGGGGACATCAGATAGGGCTTCAGCAGGAGATGGTGCTGGAAGGCCACCTTCTGGGAGAACAGTGGTGGACCCGGGTGGGTCAAGGGGCCAAAGGAGGGGGTTCTGGAAGGAGCAGCGTCTGCAGAGGCAGGAGACAAAGGAGAGGGCGAAGCATTCTGGGAACAGCTGCTTCCTATCACTGTGACTGCTGTTATCAGCAGAAGGATGGAAGGGGCCGTCAGTCTGGAGGGGCCAAGACGAGTTTCATCATAAAAACAACGGGAAGAGATGTGGGCTCCCAGAGCAGTAGAACGGGGCATCTCTGCTAAACTTGCCCATCTCCTGAAAAGTCTTTCTGTTTTCTATGTACATACGGTATAAAATGTTTGCGTAATGCAAAAATGATGTGTTCTCAAATAGTGAGAAAATACAACAGATTTCAATCAATAGACTTGAAATTTTTCATTAAATCTGCCTGCCTATTTCCTTAAACCTTTTCTTCAGGGGAAGTACACCCTTTCAAAGTGATTGATTGCACTGCCCTCCAGCCACGCCACCCCTCCCCCAGCACGTGGCCTCTCACAGCTCCTCTCTCTCCTTCCCAGTTGCCAAGCAGCTGCTCAGCTGAAGCAGTAGGCAGATCTCAATGAATATGTTTTTTGTTCAGACGTGAGGCTGTTTCTGAATTCCATCCTCACAAAATAACCTTTGGGTGTTGGTGTGATGAGGATGCCATGGGGGGAAATTCATCTACGTTGGTGCCAGGACAGGGGAACGCGCCTGCAGTGTTGAAAGAAAGCCCAATAAGCAGCCTGGAATGTCCTTCCCAGGAAGGCCTGGTGAAAGGGATGGACAGGACACGGCTGTGCCTCTTTGTGCCCCCGGGGAATGGCTGTTCTCCTGGGGCAGAGGAGCGCCCTCCGGTCGGTCCTTTCTGTGTTCACCCAACAGCTCAACACACCCTGCGCCTGCACCAGAGGCTCCCATGGCTGTGTCCTAGTCACACTTTCTCATCCCTGGGAGGCACTGAGCTGTTGGAGCACAGAGAATCGGGGGATGTAGGCTGTGGTATAAACGGTACCCGCCAGTCTGGCTCCCCCTGCTGGTTCCGCCAGTGGGGCCTCTCTCTTTGGAGAACATTGCCTCATGGGGTGTTTGCTAGCTGACCTCTAAGTCTCTGTCTTAGCTCTACCGCAGTGATTCAAACAAGAACAAAGACACTGTTGCCGAATGTTTACACTGTGTACCAGGCACTCTGCTAAGAGCTTTAGGTACATGACCTCATTTCTTCTTCATGGAAACTTTGTGAGGCTTTAAATAATGAAAAAGGAAGCCGTTTAAATGGAGCCGGAGCTGCTGTCCCAGAGGAACTGCCTTGCGCGTTCACACCTCAAACCTTCGGGTGTTAAAACAGGGCAAAATAACCTTTGACCTGGACCTAAAGCAACCTTGTCCACAGAACTGTTTGCAAGGATAACAAGGCAGCACACAGTGTGACTGCCAGACTGTAGCATTTCCTTCCGTTGTCAATGTGACAACAAGCTGTAGTGTCAACGTGACCTGTGATTTTGTCAGCAATAGAGATCACAAACATTTTCCTATCGCATCACAGTTGTTGGAGATACCTGGAAAAATCGTTTGTGCCTACCACTGTTTTGAACCTACAGAAGCTGTTAGACCGACCACTGGAAGCGTGGGATCAGCCTCCCCCGGACTCTGTGATGTAGCTGTCTGCTGTCTGCTACTCCTGGGCATGGTGGCCCCTGAGCAATGAATAGGAGTGTTCTCAGGGAGGTGACCCAGATGTTTCAACATTCCTTAACTGTAATCATCTGCGGATCGGTACCCAGAGGAGATGAATCATGTTCATAGTTAGCTAAAGGTTTGCGAATCTGAATCGCTCTAATGTGAGTTTTTCACTCTCCATTCACAATGCAGCCTTTGGTACAAAGACAAGTTCAAACATGTCTGATTGCTGAGTAACTGTCCAGGTGTGATATTTAAAGTGGCTTCTTGTGCCCTGGCAGTTATGGCTAAGTTGGTTGGAATGTTGTCCTGTACACCAAAGGTGGCGGATTCGATTCCTGGCAGGCACATATTGGAGGCAACCAATCTGATGTCTCTCAGAGTGATGTTTCTCTCTCTCTTTCCCTTCCTCTCTCGGGAATCAATGAAAAGCAATCCTTGGATGAGGATTATTTTAAAAAAGAACTTCTTGTGATTGCTAACAGCTTGCATGGTGACATGGGTCATGCACAGGGCGGTAAGCTCTGTGTGGTAGTCCTGTCTTTGACTCGTTTTTCCCTTTTTACATGTCTGCGTTATGAAGTATAGTCTACATGCACAGTATGTTATTCATACATTATACTTGTACTGTTATCCCGTGAAATGCCGCACATTAAAAAAAATACTTTGTGGGAAACTGACAATATGAGAAATAAGAACAGTTGTTTCTAGAAAGTCATAAAGAGCCACACGAAGCGTAGCTAAATTCCAGGGAGGACATGACTCTGAGAAACTGCCGTAATCCTGTCTCTGGATTAAAAAGATGTTAATAGTGCAACAACTCTGGCTAATCGGGCTCGCCCTGCTGCTGTGAGCAGGGCACTGGGCAGACTCGGCACCCCCGACTCCCTGCCCCACGTCCAAGCTGCTGATGAAGAATGCCGCATTTTTTATGACATGAAAGTTAGGAAGTGTTCCACACCAGAAGAAATCAAGAAAAGAAAGGAGGCTGTCATTTTTCTGTCTCAGTGCAGACAAAAGCGCATCATTGTAGAAGAAGGCAAAGAGATGTTGGTTGGAGATGCTGGTGTAACCATCACCGATCCTTTCAGGCGTGTTGTGGCAATGTTTCCTGAGAAAGATTGTTGCTCTGCTTTGCCTGATGCAAGCTTTGGAACCCAGGAATTCAGGAAAGGGGAGCTGATGTTTTTCTTATGAGTACCAGAGCTAGCACCTCTGAAAAGTAAAATGATCTATGGGAGCTCCAAGGATGCAACCAAACAGAAATTTCAAGGCATAAAACACGCATGTCAAGCAAATGGGTGAGAAGACCTCACTCGGGCTTGTATTGCTGAAAAGCTAGGTGGATCCTTCATTGTGGCTTTTGAAGGATGTCCTGTGTAGACCATCGTTCAGTACCACAAGTCAAAAGCTTCCAAGTTTAATGTTATCCTCTTGCTGTATAAGTAAAGCAAATGTGGTCAGGCCAGGGTCTCACTGAGGGAAGCTATCTTGTCATCTGTTAGCGTGAACTAAATATCCCAAGAACATGTGCAAACAGCCCTTCCTAAATAAATCGAAAATCTAAAATTTTATTGGTGTGAAATTAAATTCTTATTGGTTAAATGCCTGTTTTGATGAGTTGGCTTGGAAAGATTTTTGCTAAGCTCATGAGGTTTAACAATGCAGTTCCCCAAACAGCAGAAGGCCACGTGAGGAGAGGTACTGCATTTTTGGTAACCTCAGCAGTCACTTTGTTTCTTTGGCTTAGTGAACTGGTCATAAACTGGTTATAATTTTTGCCCAAATTCTTTATTCTCTCTTGAACAAAACTGAATAATGGAAAAGAATTCTCACAACGTGTAATAACACTAATGTGCTAACCACAGTCAGATTAAGTCGGGCAGTCTTGTAATTCTACCAGATGTGCAATGACGGTCTCAGAATTGTGTGCGCTTATCGCTGGCGCAGAGCTTGCAAAGCACTATTTCAAGCGCATAGTTGGAGCACAGGAAACAGCTACTTGCACCTGTGGGGAGCTCTCCACCTACTAGACGGGAGACTGTTCTTAGCGTGACCTTGCTTGCATCTTGAGAATCACGTGTCCTCAGGAGAACGTGCAGTATCTTGTAACAACTGATTATAATGCAAATTGGGGCTCCATTGTAATACACTTTGTTAAAGACAATGGAAAACAGTATATTGATAAGCTGGGACACTTTGATAGCTTTGTGTCTTCAGAGTTTTGTTGTTTCTGGCACAGTAAGGTGTGGAAGAACATTAGGCATATGTTTACTCTGGGGCCTGGGAGAACTTCTTAATCTCCTGGAGCAGTTTGTCAACTGTACATGAAATGGGGAGCAGGTATGACAAATGAAGACACCCACAGAAAACTACCTGGTGACGCTTGGAAGTGATTGTCTTTAAAATCACAGGCGTAACACTTTGAATTTGTAGAGATGCACAAACAGTTGAGCTTAGAAGTAGCTGTGTTGGCTTTAGGTAATAAAGGAAGCATTTTTAACTAAAAAACAAAAAAACAAAAAACTCTGGCTGATCATAAACCTGCCTTGTTTTACTTATTTGTCATAAAATTTAATGAATCATTTATACTTTACTTAATTAACATACAAATTACTCCTTTCTATGTAAATTTATCAAGCAAATTACTTAGGAACCTCAAACAAAATATTACATTTCAAAGAATGTCAATGGAACAAAATATTTTATTTTGGCTTTGTTTATTATTTATTTTTTGCAGACCCAATTTATCTTCTTTTAAAGTTTCATATCCTTGCACAGAAGCTCCTGCGATGCTTGACTGGGCACCTGACGTTACTGCGGTAAAAAGGGAACACTTCACATTGTATTCACTTGCTGCAGTTAACACAGTCTTTTCCAAAAATTCTGAGAAATCCTGTGGACAGCCATAAAAGGCATCAACCTTGTCAAAAGCTGGTCTCTGGATCATAGTAATTTTATAGGTTTTGTCAAGAAATGGTAGCAGAAAACCAGGGGCTTCTCTACTATGGAGAAACTCACTGTCTTTCAAGAGGAAAGTTTCACTTTTTCTGAAAGGAAAAGAAAATCGATTGTTGGAACACTTTGAAAGAAAGAATTTTGCAATTGGTTGGCTTACCTGGCAGATATTTTTAACCATCTGAATGAGATGACTCTCTCAGTTCAAGGTCCTGATCTCACCATCACAGATGCTTCTGAAAACATACCAGCTTTCTCAGCCAAACTACTGATAAGAAGCTGGCATCTTTGCAAATTTTCAAATGCTGAAGGAAGTGCTTTACCTCTGTGGAGATGAGTTACAAAATTCTGTCGATTTATTTGTAAAGAGTAATCTACAAACACCTGGAAACACTTGAGAACTCTTGCAAAAGTCGTTTCTATTTTGATGGCAACAAAATTGAACCCCAGAGTCTCATTCTTTTTCCTTTTTATATAAACTGTATCCAAGGTGTTGATCGAGGCAAAGATGAATTCATTGATCTCACAACCAAAAATCTACTATAACTGAAATTTCACTAAAAATCCTTAGAGAGTTTTTGGCTCCCTGGGAGACACTTATTTTTACTTTGTGGAGGAGCTGTGGAAGATTTAATTCCATTGTCAACACTGTATCTCTGAGGAATAGATTTTCAACATGTTACCATAAAAATATATACAAATCAATAGGATTTCCAACAGTTCCTGTGTATGATCTTGTCAGAGACCATCCCAGCATTTTATGTTCTTATTCGAGATAAGCAAAAATAATTTTTATATGGGTATGTCTTTAAAAATTAAAATTTAACTTTACTTGACTGTATTTCAAAGGTAATGTTTTATTTTTCTAATGCAGTGCAAAGAAGCAGATCTACTAATATATAACAAATATGTTTTATTTTTTAAATTTAATAAGAAATGTGTAGCATCTTTATTTTATTTTATTTTATTGTTGATAATATTACAGATGTCCCCCAATTTTCCTCCTCTTTACCCCCCTCTTTCCAGCCTCTGCCCCACCCCAGGTCTTTACCACACTATTGTCTGTGTCCATTGGTTATGCATATATGCACATAAGTTCTTTGGTTAATCTCATCCCATCTTCCCCCTCCTCCCCTCTGAGATACATCAGTCTGTTCCATGACTCCCTGCCTCTGGACCTATTTTGTTCATCAGTTTATTATGTTCATTACAATTCACTTATAAGTGAGATCATGTGATATTTGTCTTTCTCTGACTGGCTTATTTCACTCAGCATGATATTCTCCAGGTCCACCCATGCTGTCACAAAGGATAAGAAATCCTTCTTTTTTAACAGCTGCACAGTATTCTATTGGGTAAATGTACCACAGCTTCTTTATCCACTCATCTATTGATGGACACTTGGACAGTTTCCAGATCATAGCTGTAAATAATGCTGTTATGAACATAGGGGTGCATATATTCTTCGTGATTAGTGTTTTGTGCTTCTTAGGATATATTCCTAGAGGTAGGATTGCTGGGTCAAATGATTGTTCCATTTTAAATTTTTTGAAAATACCATAGTGTTTTCCACAGTGGCTGTACCAGTCTGCATTCCCACCAGCAGTGCACTAGGGTTCCCTTTTCTTCACATCTTTGCCATCACTTGTTATTTATTGATTTATTGGTGGTAGTCATTTTAGAAAGTGTGAGTTTTAATTTGTAGTTTTAATTTACATCTCTCTGATGATTACTGACATTGAGCATTTTTTCATGTGTGTATTGGCCATCTGTATGTCCTCTTTGGAGAAGTGCCTATATAGGTCCTGTGTCCATTTTTTAATTGGGTTGTCTTTCTTTTGTTGAGCTGTATAAGTTCATTATATATTTTGGAAGTTAACTCCCTAGTAGAGGTGTCATTGGTAAATACGTTTTCCCAAACAGTGGGATGCCTTTTCATTTTGATGATGGTTTCTTTTGCTGTGCAGAAGCTCTTTAGTTTGATATAGTCCCATTTGTTTATTTTTTCCTTTGTTTCTCTTGCCCTAGGAGATGTACTGGTGAAAATTCTGCTACGAGATGTCTGAGATTTTGCTGCCTATGTTTTCTTTTAGGATTTTTATGGTTTTGTGACTTACATTGAAGTTTTTTATCCATTTTGAGTTTATTCTTGTGTGTGGTGTAAGTTGGTGATCTAGTTCAATTGTTTTTTCATGTAGCTGTCCAATTTTCTCAACGCTATTTATTGAATAGACTGTTTTTGCTCCATCGTATGTTCTTGCCTCCTTTGGCGAATATTAATTGACCATAATGATGTGGGTTAATTTATGAGGTTTCTGTTCTGTTCCATTGATCTAAATGCCTGTTCTTGTGCCAGTACCAGGTTGTTTTGATTACAATGGCTTTGTAGCATAGTTGGAAATCAAGTATGGTGATCCCTCCAACTTTGTTCTTCTTTCTAAAGACTGCTGTGGCTATTCAGGGTCTTTTTTTGTTTCACATAAATTTTTGGAATATTTGTTCTAGATCTCTAAAATATGCTGTTGGTATTTTAATAGCAATTGCGTTGAATCTATAGATTGCTTTGAGTAGTATGGACATTTTAATGATGTTATTTCTTCAGTCCACGAACAGTATATGCTTCTATTTGTTTGTATCTTCCTCTATTTCTTTTTCCAATGTCCTGTAGTTTTCTGAGTACAGGTCTTCTAGATTAAGTTTATTCCAAGCTATCTTATTGTGTTGTTGTTGTTGTTGCAATGGTAAATGGAATTGTTTTTTTCAGTTTCTCTTTCTGAGAGTTTATTATCGCTGTATAAAAATGCCATTGATTTCGGGATGTTGATTTTTGTGTCCTGCTACTTTGCCAAATTCATTTTTTAAATTTAATTGTTTTTGGTGGAGTCTTTATGTTTTTCTATGTACACTATAATGTCATTGGCAAATAATGACAATATTACTTCCCCCTTTCCAATTTGGATGCCTTCTACTTTTTTCTTCTTGTTTGATTGTTGTGGCTAAGACTTCCAGTACTATATTGAATAAGAGTGGCGAAAGCAGACATCCCTGTCTTGTTCCTGTTCTTACGCTTTTAGTTTTTGCCCATTGAGTATGATGTTGGCTGTATGTTTTTCATATATGGCTTTTATTTTATTTTTTTATCCTCACCCGAGGACATTTTTTGCATTTATCCTCAGATAAAGCGGGAGGGAGAGAGGATGGAAGACAGAGAGAAACATCGATGTGAGAGAGACACATCGAGTGGTTGCCACCCACACAACCCCAACTGGGGCAGGGGACAAACTGCAACTGAGGTATGTGCCCTTAGCAGGAACAGAACCCGGGACTCTCCAGTCTGCGGACCAATGTTCTAACCGCTGAGCCAAACTGGCCAGGGCTCATATATGGCTTTTATTATGTTGAGGTATGATCCCTCTATTCCTGCTTTGCTGAGAGTTTTTATCAAAAATGGTGCTTGATTTTGTTGAATGCTTTTTCTGCATCTATTGATATGATCATGTGATTTTTATCCTTTATTTTGTTTGTGTAATGTATCACATTTATTAATTTGAGAATATTGTACCAGCCTTGCAGCCCTGGAATAAATCCCACTTGGTCATGGTGTATGATATTTGAAATATATTGGTGGATCTGATTTGCTAATATTTTGTTGAGAATTTTAGCATCTATGTTCATCAGGGCTATTGGTCTGTAATTTTCTCTTTTGTAGTGTCTTTATCTGGTTTTGGAATTAGGATAATGCTAGCCTCATAAAAAGGGCTTGAAAGTGTTCCTTCATCTTGGACATTTTGCAATAGTTTGAAGAGGATGGGTGTTAGTTCTTTGAATGCTTGGTACAACTTGCCTGTGAAGCCATCTAGTCCAGGACTTTTGTTTACTAGGAGTTTTTTGATTCCTGCTTCAATTTAATCAGTTGTTATCAGTCTATTCAGGTTTTATGATTATTCCTGGTTCAATTTTGGAAGATGGTATTTTTCTAGGAATAAGTCCCTTACATCCACGTTGTCCAGCTTGTTGGCATAGTATGTTCTTACAATCCTTCGAGTATCTATGGTGTCAGTTGTTACTTCACCTCTTTCATTTCTGATTTTATTTATTTGGGTCCTCTCTCTTTGTTTCTTGGTGAGTCTGGCTAAAGGTTCATCAATCTTGTTTATCTTTTCAAGTAATCAGCTCTTGGTTTTGTTGATCTTTTGTATTTTTTTTTTAGTCTCTATGTCATTTATTTATACTCTAATCTTTAGTATTTTCTTCCCTTTACTTACTCAGGGTTTTTCTTATTTTTCTTTTTAAAACATATGTAAAATTTTTTTTCTTTATTAATTTTTAGAGAGATAGAAACATCAATGAGAGAGAACATTGATTGGCCACCTCTTGCATACCCCTCACTGGGGATTGGGCCCATAACCTGGGCATGTACCCTGACCACGAATCGAACTGGCGACCTCTTGGTTCATGGGTTGATGCTCAACCAGTGAGCCACACTGGCTGGGCAACTGTTTTTCTCTTTCTAATTCTTTTAGTTGTAAGGTTGGATTGTTTATTTGAGCTTTTTTTTTTGTTTCTTGAGGTAGGCCTGTAATGCTATGAACTTCATTCTCAGGACTGCTTTCCCTGTGTTGCATAGATTTTGGGTTGTTGTGTATTTATGTCCAGGAAGTTTTTTTATTTCTTCCTTGATCTCATTACCAATCCATTCATTGTTTAATAATATTTTATTTAGCTTCCATGTATTTGAATGTTTTTGAGGGTTTTTTTTTATTGTAGTTCATTTCTAGTTTCATAACATTGTGATCTGAGAAGATGCTTGATATGATTTCAATCTTCCTGAATTTATTAAGGCTTATTTTATCTCCTAACACAAGTCTTCTACTATGATTGTATTGTTGTCATTCTCTCCCTTAAAGTCCTCCAAAAGTTTTAAAATATATTTTGGTGCTCCTTTATTGGGTTCATATATGTTTACCAGGGTTATATTCTCTTGTTGGATCAATCCCTTTAATATAATGTAGTGACCTTCTTTATCTTGGTTATGGCCTTTATTTTGAAGTCTATTTTATCAGATATGAGTATTGCTACCCTAGCTTTTTTTTCATTTCCATTTGCATGGAAAATTTTTTTTCCATCTTTTCACTTTCATTCTGTGTGAATATTTTTTTCTGAGGTGGGTCTCTTGTAGGCAGCATATATATGGGTCATGCTTTCTTATCCATTCAACTACTCCGTGTTTTTTGATTGGAGCATTTAGTCCATTTACATTTGAGGTTATTATTGATAGGTACTTATTTGTTGCTAATTTTTTTCTTTATACCTTTGTTCCTCTTTCTCTTTCATTTTCTTCTTAAAGCAGTCCCTTTAGCATTTTTTTGCAATGCTGGTTTGGTGGTAATGTGCTCTTTTAGCCTTTTTGTTGTTGTTGTTTTGGGAAGCTCTTTATTTTGCTTTCAATTTTAAATGATAGCTTTACTTGGATTCAGTCCCTTATTTTTCATTACTTTGTATACTTCATGCCACTCCCTTCTGGTCTGCAGTGTTTTCATTGAGAAATCAGCTGACAGTCTAATGGGAGCTCCCTTGTAGGTTACTTTCTGTTTCTCTCTCTTGCTGCCTTTAAGATACTTTCTTCTTCTTTAACTTTTGTCATTTTAATTATTATATATCTTGATGTGGGTCTTTTTGGGTTCATCTTGAATGGGACTCTCTGTGCTTCCTGATATTGTGTGACTTTTTCCTTCACCAGGTTAGGGAAGTTTTCTGTCATTATGTCTTCAAATAGATTCTATACTCCTTGCTCAGATTCTTCTCCTTCTGGTACCCCTGTGATGTGGATGTTGTTACATTACATATAGTCCTAAAGCTCCCTTAAACTCTCCTGCTTTTTAATTCTTTTTTCTAATTGCTGCTCTGATTGGGTGTTTTTTTCTACCTTGTCTTCTAATTCACTGATTCGGTCCTTAGCTTCTAATTTACTGTTGATTCCTTCCAGGGCATTCTTTATTTCAGCTATGTCATTCTTCATTTCCAATTGATTCTTATTCATGGTTTCTATAACTTTTTCCCACTAAGTTCCTTGTGGTTCTCATTAAGTTGCTTGTAATTCTCACTAAGCTGTTTGAGCATCCTTATAACCATGAACTCTATAGCTGATAAATTGCTTGCTTCCATTTCATTTAGATTCTTTTCTGATGATTCCTCCTTTTCTTTCATTTGGGGGTTGTTTCTTTGTCTCCTCATTTTAGCTGTCTCTTTGTGTTTGTTTCTATGTATTAGATAGGACTGCTATGCCTCCCAGTCTTTGTGGGGATGGCCTTATGTAGAAAGTGTCTTGTGGGACCTAGTGATGGAGCCTCTTTGATCTCCTGAGCTGGATGCTCTAGGAATGTTGTTGTGGGTTATTTGAGCTCTTATGTTGTACTTGGGTCTTGATTGCTGATGCCCTGTTTGAAGGTGGGGTCTCCTCTCTGGCTTGCTGACTGTAAGGCTCAACCTTGATTACATTGTGCCAGCTGTTATATAGGTGTTTGGATCTGCTATTTGTGGAGCTCACTGGGTTTTGCTCTGATATTGTTGATTCTGAACCTTTGGTGTATAGGTGGGTCTGAGTGTACTGGGTTGTGGTGGTGGGGCAAGGGGTGCTAGTGTGAGGCCTCAGCACACTGGGTCACAGCTGCTCCCTGCAGCCTCTTCCTGAGGAGGATCCTGTGCATCCTCCAAAATGGTGCACTCTCCTATGCCAAGCGGAAAGAAGTGCCTGGCCAAGCAATGTGTGGCAATGGCTGGCAGCTCCCCCACCAAGAGAACCCAAACCGCCCACCTGGAGTCCTGACACAGACAGATAGATGCCCACCCCCACACACTCTCTCTCACACATGCTCACCCACTCACACTCTCACCCTCATTCCTGGTCCTGCCTGCTGCCATCTTGGAATCCATCTCTCTTAGTATCTCTATTTTTATAAACTTTTCAGAATTATGAAAAATAAGCTTTCAGTATATAAAGAGACATACAACAAACATACTCTAGAAATAATGCTTTGGTGATTGTATTTCAGTATATTTAGTTTTGTGTCATCCTGTGTATTTATTGTATGCATTAAAAACATTATTCCAAGAAAGGTCCAATAGGCTTCACCAGACTGCCCAAGGGGTCCATGGTGTAAAAACAACAAAGAACTCAATCTAAGAGGACAGATCAACTGCCATGCTCTCAGGTTGCTTAACTGTGGCAAAAAGCAGGTTTGATGTGTGTTAGGGTGGAGGTTGGAAAAAGAGAAGCTCCCCTCACATAGACTTGGCCAGCCAAAAGACTTTTGTGCTTCCAGGAAAACTTACTGACAGAGGCAGCCATGAATGTCCAGCCCCATCACACTCGGGCAAGGGAGGAAAAGGGATGATACCAGTCCCCAGTACTATAATAACTGATTTCAGGAAACTGGACACTTTTCAATCAACTCCCAGGAATTAAAGTGAAATGCGTAACAGTTCTTCCTGTGTTCGTGGAATGTGACGCTGTAGGGTGACAGAGAAGAGGACCTCATGGTTCCTTCTCTTGAAGAGTTAACAGTTATTTGTGGAGACAAAACTAGTGCATAAAATAATTAAGGAAAATTAAATGCAAAGCTAGATGGTGTCTTGGGGAGAACTTGCCGACTGACTTTTCCATCACAGTGTCGAGTCCAGAATATTGCTTGGCACATAGTATGTGCTAGAAAAATCTCTGTTGAATAAAAAAATTGGTGACTGAACTTTAAAAATAACATCTGTTGTTATGAGAGTAATATGTGTTCATTAGAGAAAACTTGAAAATACAGAATAACATAAAGAAGTAAAAAAGTAATATTCGTTTTTCTATACACACACTCATACTGTCTAAAGAACAGACTTGGGACTTGAGCTTTATAGCCTGATTTTTTTTTCTCCTAAAATTATATTGTGAACATTTTTCTGTGCCATTAAATATTCTTCAGAACATTATTTTAATGGTTTCACCAAACAGTATGCTATAAATAAGTCATGGTGTAGCCCACTTTCCCATTGTTGTGCATTCCTGTTGGGGACATTTTGTACACCAGGAGCTACATTTATTTGTTGCTGGCTCTATTCCAAGTATTGTGCTGAGTTTTTTCCTTTTCACACATAATCCGTTTAATTTAATTCTCACAACAATTCAATGAGGTAGAATCATCATACCCATTGTACAGAGGGAAAACTTGAAGGTTAAAGAAAGAAGTAGGATACCAAAGGTCATGCAGCTAGAAAGTGACAAAGCTGGAATTCAAACCCAGATCCTGTGTAATGCCAAAGTCCAGATACTCAAGTGTTACTTTAATTGCTCCCTAGTATGCACAAAGAAGGCACATGCTCATTGGGCAATAAGGAGATTGAGACATATAGCAGAAAGTAGGGGAGAGCCAACAGAGAGGGATGCTAAGAAGGAGGGAATGCTTTTCCATGTGCACAGCTGTGGAGATACCAAGATAGACAAGGCCAAAGCAAAAGTCTGGAGTGTTTCAAGAGAGATAGGAGGGAAAGGTATGTTTTGAGCTCAGCAGTCCTGACTTCCTGGTGGTGGAGTGCTAAAACTCCTCTTGCATTTCTTCCTGATATCAGCAGGCACTTACCAGCCTTTGTACCAGACACTGAGGGAGATGATGTAAGGGGCACCAGAGTGGCTCTCTGTTCTTCAGCATTCCTGCATTGCCTCATGTGTGAGCAGTGTCAGGAAGGAGCTCAGAGGCTTGTAAGGGATGGAAGGCAGGATCACCAAGGCCACAGAGAAGGCAGAACTGCAGGGTGGCCAGAGGGACCAGCTGGGCCTGAACTGAGCACAACCTTGGGTCAGGGGCAGATCACGGACCAGGCTTATGTGACCAACTGTCCTGGTGTGGTAGGGACTGAGGGCTTTCCCTGGAAGCAGGATTTTCAGTGTTGAAATTGGGAAAGTCCCAGGCAAACCAGGAGGTTTGGTCACCCTAGGCCCAGGCCCATCTTTGAGCTGGGGCTCATGTAGTGGGGCAGGTCAAAGCAGTTTCTTAAACGAGTAGTCAGTGATCCAGGGTCCAGCTCTGTCTGAACACATTCACCGTCACTCTTCACCCTTGAAGCCTGTCCCTCCTTTTGTCCCTTCATTGAAAATGTGTTCACAAGGGTCACTGGTGACCTGTGTACCACCAGATTCTAAAGCCACTTTCAGTCCCAGCCTCTGTATCTCTCACCTGGGCTCCTAATGGTCTCCCTTCTTCTAACCCTGCCCCAACAGTCTGCTCTTAACCCAACAGCCAACGTGATCTTTTCCCATTGTTTTCCATTCAGATTATTTTGTCTATTATAGTTCCTTTGTTTTTCCATAAAAACTTTAGAATCAGAGTATTGATTTCCACAAAAATTTCTGCAGAGATTTGGATTGAAATTGGGTTGATCTGTAGCTCATTCTAGGGAAAATTGATGTCTTAACAACACAAAATCTTCAAGTCTACGAACAATGTATCTCCCTACTTATATACATCTCTTTAAATTACTTTTTCATCAGTGTTTTTGAGTTTTCAGTATATTGATCTTTCACATATTTTGTTAGTCTTATACTTGTGTTTCATGGTTTTGGGGAGCTATTATCAATGGCGTTTTTATAAGTTTAAATTAAATTTCTAATTGTTCATTGCTGATAAATACAAATACAATCTCCTTTTGCATATTGACTTTGTATTCTGTGACTTTCCTAAACTCACTTATATTGATTGTAGTAATATTTTTTTTGGTAGATTCTTTGAGATTTTCTACATTGACAATCGTGTTGTCTAAAAACAGAGACAGTTTATTCTTCCTTTCCAATGTGCATTCATTCATTCATTCATTCATTCATTCATTCATTCATTCATGCATTCATTCATTCATTCATTCATTCATTGTGCTGGTTAGGATTTCCAGTGTGATGATGAATAGAAATAGTGAGAGTGGACACCCTTGCTTTGTCCCCCATTTTGGGGAAAACATTTAGTCTCTCACCATTAAGTAGGATGTTAGCTGGAGGTTTTCTGCAGTTGTTCTTTGTCAGGCTGGCAAAAATTGCTTTTATTTCTAGTTGAGTGAGAGTTTTTATCATGAGTGGGTGTTGAACTTTTCAAATGTTTTCTCTGCTTTTGTTAAGATTATTATATGGTATTTGTTGTGGGTTGAAGAATTGTGTTTCTCCAAATATATGTTGAAGTCCCAACTCCCTGTTTCTGCGAATGTGACCTTGCTGGGAAATCGGGTCATTGCAGATGTAAACAAGTTAAGATGAGGTCATATTGGATTAGGGTGAACCTGCATCCAATGAACGGAATCCTTATACGGACAGAGATTTGAAGACACAGGAGAATCTGTTCCAAGACTGTCTTCTAGATCCCTGGCTTGTAGATGCACCACTCCAGTCTCTGCCTCCATCTTCACTTGGCCTTCTTGCTGTATGTCTGTCTCAAACACTGGTCATAGATTTATGGCTCAACTTGAATTCAAGATGATTTTATCTTGAGATCCTTAATTACATCTGTGAATAACCTATTTCCAAATAAGATCACATTCACAGTACGAGGGTCAGGACTTGAACATATCTTCTTTGGGACCACTATTCAACCCACTACATATACCAAATACATTTACTTACTTATTTGCTTAAATTAGATCTCTCTGCAACTAGTATGAAATTTCCACAAGGATAGAGAGTTTTATATCTGTTATGTTCACTTCACTGCTCTGTCTTTAGTACCTGGAATAGTGCTGGGCACATAGTAGGTGTTCATTAAATCTTTGTTGAATGAGTGAACAAATCTCACTCTCCTTGCTTCAGCATCGCACATGGCTGTGTACCTCTTTTATTCCCAAACTCCTCTTCCTTGGTTTCTAGACCCCCTCCTTCTTTGTTTGCCCTTTGCCTTCTCTGATTGCTCCTTCTCAGTCCCCACTGTTGGAGCCTGTCCTTTCTCCACCCCCTGACTAGTGTATTCCTGTTCTTCTTTTCTACTACCCTGCTTTCTCCGCAGGCAGCTCACCTGCCTTTGTGGACAATCACTTTCTAGATGTAGGTGACTCACTTTTCTATATTTTCACCCAGTCTTTCTTCTGAATCCTTATCATTAATGTACCTGACACTCAGACACATTGTCTTTTTCCTTTAAACCTGCCTCAGCTCCTTCCAGGGTTCAGCACTACCACCCTCCCTGTCACCAAAGCCAGCAGCCTGGGAATCATCCTTAACTCTCCTACCTCCTATCACTCATCAGGTCCTATCGATCTCACTTCTTAAATATCTCTCAGACCGTCCACGCCCCCATATCCACTGCCACAATTCAACCGCTGCCATTCTCTCCGTGTCTTTGCTTCTCTCCAAAGTGCAAATGGCCCCGCAGCTTCTCATCATGAATCCCTCTGGTGCAGCGATTTTCATCCGGTGTGCTGCAAGGATTTTTTAAACATGCAATAGCTGACTATTTAGTCAGGGGCACGGACCCTTTTCCCTTTCAGGGGTGGGGCACGTCTGGCCCGCGGGCCGTATAAGGCTCGAAAAATCAATACCAGCTAACATCTATCTCACGCCTCACCAAATTAGCCTGACTAAATATAGCAGGCTAATTTTTAAGTTGACAATTTTGTATTGCCCATGAATGATGTTATAAACATCCAATGGCCCTAGGCAGAAAAAAGGTTCCCCACCCCTGCATCCTCAAATAAAAAAATGACAACAGCCAACACAACAATAGCTGTCTGGTGTGAATGAATCAAAATTATACCTATTTTTTTTTGTCAGATAGGCAAAAAATATGATATATTTTTTAATTTAAAATTTTTATTGTTGACACTCTATGAGGGACATCTGAAATAATATATTTTTTTGGTGTGCCGCAGAATTGTAATAATCAGTTTATGTGTGTCCTGAGATAGAAAAGGTTGAAAGTCACAGCTCTAGTGACTCAGCATTGCCTGCAGGCAAGATTGATTCTCAACCTCTCCAGGCTGCTCCTGCCTTCTGACTTTTCAGCTCCCCTCTGCCTTTGCAGTTCCCCAAATTCACCCGCTCCATGTGCTAGACCAGAAGGGACCAAGAAGCAGGGCACCTCATCAAAGAACTTACTGGTGTCTCTGTCTCCACCTGCCAGTCTGCTCCCTGGACCCTGGACCCTGGGAAAACTGCGGAAAAATTGTTTGGATGGGAAACTTTACAAAAAAGAGTCTTAACATTTGGAGGAAGAGGAGCTGTCTCTAAGAGGGATTTGGGGTACAATTTTCCTTTCAGGTCGTGGCAGTTTCTTGGAGAACTTCCATTCTGTCTCGGCTTTTTGGCTTTAATTGTTGGGATCGATGCTGCAGCAATTACACCCTGCTTACTGCAGCCACCACAGCTCCGAGTATTGCTACATGTCACTTTCATGCTCCCCAGTGGATGGTGTGTGATTATAACTGGTTCACTACCTCCTTTGTTAAGGAGGCAGATGCTTTTAGCCTGAAAGGAGAAAGGGAATGTATTTTCTCTAACCTTATGAGAGCACTCATTTCAGGAGCGATCTGGGGATGGACACAGTCTCTTCATCATGGACGGCGTCGTCTGCTAGGAGCTCTGCCAGGTCCCCTAAAACGTGCAGGACCCCTGGCCTCCTCCTCCCTGCCAGGCTGCGGGGGCTACTGGGGGCCTGAGAGCAGATCCAGAGGAGAACTTCTGGAGGTGCAGCCCTGGGAACCAGTGACCACCAGTGACCACCAGTGACCACCAGTGACCACCAGTGACCACCAATGCAGCTGCGAAGCAGACACCATCACGTGTTAGGAGCAGGACCCGGAGGAAAGAGCAGTCGGCTGGAAGTCATGCAGCTTTGGGTTCGTATTTAACAACCAAGATTACTCTATCCTGCAAAGCTATCATTTAGAAACAATGGCCATATAAAGAGTTTCCCAGATGGGTCACTTTGACTCTCTGATTTCATTTTTGTCATCTGTCAAGAGAATAATAACTCCTGCCTGACCTACCTCAGTTAAAGTCAATCCCAAGCTGTTTACTGAGTGCCTGCTCTGACCCAGGCCCAGGGGTACCCGGGAGTGCCACCTGCCACATGGTTCCGCCCTCAGTGAGCTTAGACCCAGAGCAGGCGTTGCAAACTCACCCGCAGGCCAAAACTGGTCTCTGGCCTGGTTTTGGACAGCCGGTCAGCTTAGAATGGATTTTACATGTTAAAAGGGTTGTTAAAAAAGGAGGGAGAGGAGAAAAACAGAGTATGCAACAGAATATGGATGTGGCCTGTAACACCCAAGATATTTACCTGATTCTTTATGAAAGGTATTTCTGTTGAGCCCTGGTCTAGAGCTGTTCAGGGATAGTCACTAGCCACTATGGCTACGGAGCACTTGAAACGTGGCTAGTCAATTGAGACGTGCTGTAAGCTGTAAGATAGACATTTTTGCACTTGAAATCTGTATTTCAAAGAAGGTGTAAAAAAAAATGAAAAATGTCCCATTTAAAATTTTATGTTGAGCTATGGCCAGGTAGCTGAGTTGGTTAGAACGTCGTCCGGATACGTCAAGGGTGTGGGTTCGATCCCTGGTCAGGACAGAGAAAAGAATCAACCAATGAATGCATAAATAAGTGGAATAACAAATTGATGTTTCTCTGTCTCTCTCCCTTTCTCTTTCTAAAATCAATAAACAAAAATAAAAAAAATTATAAAAAAAATTTTTAGTGTTGTGTGCATGTTAACACGATAATATGTTGGATATATTGGGATATAAAATGAACTATATGTTTAAAGTGATGAAAAGCAACCTACAACCAAGATTACTCTATCCTGCAAAGCTGTCATTTAGAAACAATGGCCATATAAAGAGTTCCCCAGACAAGAAAAAGATAAAGGAGTTCATCACCACCAAACCAGTATTATATGAAATGTTGATGGGTCTTCTTGAAGAAGATAAAACAATATGAACAATAAAATGGCAATAAATACATATCTATCAACAATTGAATCTACAAAGAAAATGAGCAGCAGAACAGAAACAGACCCATAGATACAGAGAACTTTTTGTTGGTTGCCAGATGGGAGGGGGCTGGGGGGATGGGTGGAAAAGATGAAGGGATTAGGAAGTACAAATTGGTTGTTAGACTGAGGAACCTCAGAGGGAAGAGGGAGGTGGGACAGGAAGAGAGAAACCAAAGAACTTCTATGCATATGTGCATAACAAATAGACACAGACAACAGTGTAGGGAAGGCAGGAGGGGGTGGGAGTGGGGAGGAGGGGGTCAAGGGGGGAAAAAAGGAGGGATATCTGTAATACAGTCAACAATAAAGATAAGTTTTAAAAGAATGAACTATAGGTGTTTCTTCTTAAAATGCGGCTATGAGAAAATTGAACATCACATCAGTGGCTCGTTATATTTCTGTTGGATAGCACTGGTCGAGGCAGGAGTGAGACTGTGTGTCTAAAATCAGATCTACAGCTTATTAGTGTGTTTTCTGGGCACATGACTTAACTGAACCTCAATTTTTATTTCTAAAATGGGGGACAATAATAACAGCTAATTGATAGAGTTGCTTTGAGGCTCAAGTTCTACTGAAACAATCCACTGAAAGCATTTTGGGGGTGCAAGTTGTTACACAGAAATAATTGGTTTGCTGTGGTTCAGCCACACCTGCGCATGCAGCTGGCCCCCTTACCGATCCTCCTGTACTTGAGGCAGGGCTAGTGCAGGGGCCGCGGGCCCAGGCCCTGTGAGGCGTTGCTCCTTCCCCCTGGAGTACTTGCAATTAATCTTGGAGACACAAAGACCTCAAAATCCTAATGAAAACACTGTAGGGGAATAATTGCATTAGAAGCCAGGAAATCTGGATGAATGACAATAAAATCACAAAGAGTAACTAACATTAAGGTCTTGTTAAGTGTTTCATGTGTATTATATTATTTCATCAAATTGCAAAAGCATGAGGACCTAGAGTCCTGACTTTACAAATGAGGAAGTTGAAGTACAGAGAGGTAAAGTGACTTTCCCAGGATCTGTCAGCTGACAGATGGCAGAGTCTGGGCCTGAACCCACATCTTCTGAGCCGAGTATAGCACAGAGGTCATCAGAGTCCTTTGTGTCTCCTTGCATAAGGCGTGATACAGTGAGCAAGGTGGCGCTGTCTGGAGGAGCCAGCGTGGGTAGTGAACACAGCTCTGGCCCAGAAGTCAGAAGATCTGGATTCTGTCCCCAGTGCTGCCCCTTATTAACTCAGTCAAATCACTTCCTTCTCAGGTTATCACCTGCAGTGGGGTGTGGCACTGTCACCGCTAGGTGCTCTCAGAGTCACATTCTAGGAGTTAAGATTAAAGTCAAGTATAGGGACTTCCAATGCCAGCCCAGGGGCCAACTGCCTCAATATCTGCTGGGAAGTGTTTTAAAAATGCAGACTCCTGGGCCCCCTCTGGAATGTCCTTCAGTGCCTGTGGGATGAGTTTCTGAAAGCTGTGTTTGTGAAAGGGCCTGTTGAGTCTCCAGCTTTATGAACCACGAAGGCGGAGGTTCACTCTTGCTAGACTTGACATCAACACTTTCTCGAAGCAATGGTCTCCAGCTGTTTTTATTTATTTTATTCCCCATCTAACTAAGATGCTAATCAGCACTGATTTCAAAATGTAACTGAGATCCAGGCATTCCTCCCCACCTCTGTTGGCTACCACCTGTGTCTAAGCCACCATGATCCCTTGCCTAGACTCCGCAGAGAGGCAGCGGGCACAGCAGGTTGGAGGCGGAGGACCTGGGTTCAAGCTTGCTCTGTCACTGGCTTCACCTTGCTGTGCCTCGCTTCCTCAGCTGTGCAATGGAGAGAATAAAGGTGTCTTTTGTTGCTGCAAGGATTACGTGAGTTAATACATGATAATACATGACCTAATAAGCCCTCAGTAAATACAATTTATACTGCAATGGCTTCTAACTGATGTCTCTGTATTTCTAGCCTATTATGATCCATTTTCCACTGAGCAACTAGAAACATTTAAAGATATAAATCAGGTTATGTCACTGTCCCACTTAAACACCTCTAACATCTGCAGACTCCCCATTTACATTCAGGATGAAATCCAAACTCTTTCCTCCAGCCTAGAAGACCCTGCGGTTCTAGCCCTCAGAGACTATCACCCACCCTTTCCCTTACAGACTCCGTTTTGGCCGTGTTGGCTTTCTTACTATTTTTCAAACATGCCAAGAACACTCTGGCCTTGGGATCTTTGCACTAGCTCTACCTATTTAGGACCTGACAGCATATTATATATTTGTTTAAGTTGTCAGCTTACCCTACTAGACAGGAAACTTCATGAAGGCAAGGGTTAAATATGTACCTTATTCACTTCCATACCTCCAGTGCCTAGAACAGTGTCTGGCACATAATAGGTGCTCATGAAATACTTTCCTGAATGAATGAATGAATGAATGAATGAATGAATGAATGGACCTGCTTGCCCCTGACTTCCATCTGCTGAGCTCTAGCTTGCTTCTTTTCTGCTTCGACTTCTCCCAGCCAGACTGTTCCGTAGCGGGTGGTCTGGGCATCGAGCTGTAGTTTATCAAGGCAAAGAAAATTGTTCTCTGGAAAATCATAACCTGAAATACGCATTACTTTTTGCACCATGTTGGTGCGCACTAATAAATTATGTGGAAGAATAAATATTTCTGGAGACCTAAGTTGCCTAGCCAGGCCTTTTATCTTCTGTGTCGGGGGGTGGAGGCTATCCATTACCCCTCACGTCCCTCTGGAGTCACAGGCAGGAGGCTGCTATTGGTGCTACTGAAACTTCTATCACTCATCTGATCTCTCATTTGATCAATAAATCTAACTCTTGAACACGGTCCTCTGTACTTAATATAAGCAGAGAGTGAGCTAATTGAGCACGGGGTCAGAGGGCCTCTTCACAGGCAGCGTTGGTCTCGCACTTTCCCTGTGACCCGCAGAATTTCTCCCCGTAGGAAATGAATTCAAGCTCAGTCACTGAGTACCGAGAGAGCAGATGCCAGCCATTCATTTTCCTGGGTCCCCTCTGGCTCATGCCAGCTTCTTTGCTCCCGTAGCTACTTCTCTTGAGCTGTTGCCTAACCTTGCAAAGCCTGCATTAGGAGAGTCAGTAGAACCTATCTCATGCCTGTGGTCAGGATTCAATGTGTCTTTTCTGTAAGTATATTATCACAGCGCAAGGGGTGATATGCAAAAATATTCATCCACTAAAGTGGTCCAGGCCGGCCAGTCACGCCAATGCAGTGGTGTTAGAGCAGGTGTCGTCCCTGTAGTTGCCGGAGTGTGGGGAGCTCTGAGGGTCTCAGGAGGAGTGGGGTGACCAAGGTGATGGGACCCCTTGTGGGGGAGGTTCAGGGAGCTAGCTGTGTATAACCAGGTTGACATATTTCAATAATGTGACAACAGGTATGACTGTGCTGCAGATACTGCTAACGGTCACCTGGTCCCTTCTGACGAGCTCCTTGGGGCCATCTGCCTGCCCCTGGAGCACACGCACCAGGCGCCGAGGAGCAGCCGGGCTCCAGCATGCACGTCCCGCTGCAGCGTGGGCTCTCCTTGTTCCTGCCAGCGACCTCCTGGCTTCTTCCACTCTGTCCTCACCTTGTCATTGGATTTGACACTCAGTACCACTCTCCCGGCCACAGGCTTGTCTTCCCTGGGCAAGTGGGGCTGCTTCTCCAAACAGCCTCTGGGGCTTCGGGCCACCTGGTGCAAACACCCCTGTGCAGGTCCTCGTCCTGGGCCCTCCATCCCCAGCTCGGAGGTTTAGACTCTTCTGGTCTCAGGAACAAGTCGGGGCTCTGCCTGTGCAAACCTCACTTGTTGTTCAAGTCCAGGTCCACCTTGAGATTTGCCTCTTCTGGAAAGTTCCCCTGCCATCCTCAATTGTCTCAGTGGGGAAATGACACATCCGGCCACCAAATGCTATTCGACCTGCGGCAGGTTGTGCCACGGCAGTCAGTGCTGCAGGAGCTCAGGTGGTGGGAGCAAACGCCGAGGGCTGGGTGTGAGCAGTTAGAGCTGGGTGAGTCTTGGTTTCGCTCATCATCGCTTGTGTCATCTTGGGCGAGTTGGGCTTCGGGAGAGCTGTAGATTCCTTCTCTGGAAACGCGGGGTCCTTGTGAGGGTCAAATCGAACGACGTTTGTAAAATGTGTATCATGGACCCTGGCACATAGCAGGTGCCCTGAAATGGTACCCGGTTGCCCATTGTCTCATGTCCCATTTTGGTTTCTTCCACGAGAAGCAGTGTGACATGGTGGCAAGAGCATGACTTCAGAACCTCAACCGATCTGAGCTCAAGTGCTTATTTGGCCACCAAAGAGCTGAGACCTTGGGTAAGCACAGACCTTTCTGGGTCCCATGTTTGTAGGACAGGCCACACATGCCTTCATTGCAGAGCCTAGCTGAGTAGCAAAAGAGGCAAGGGACAAACTGCCCTGTGTGACTGGGGGACAGGGGGTGTTGCACACTGCTGGTCCCCTCCCCCCTTCTCTGCTGCTGAGTGACCTGCGGTCACTGTCTGACAAGGAAACATGGATCCGTTTACTTGATAAGGAGTAATTTCCTGTCCTCATTTTGTTTTTTAACTTGGCATATAGGTACCAGAGGAAACAGAATTATTGGAGAACTGTCCTGTTTTCAGAAACATTAGATAAATGAGGTTACACATTTTATTGTTCATGAATACTGTGCAATAATTTATTTCCCTCCTTTGAAGATGCCTGTTTCAACACCCCAAAGCAATGCTTTATTTTGTTTATGCTTGATGTGATCTGCTCACTCGATTTATGTCTTGTTCAAATGAACTTGCTTTAATACAATTTTAATTGTTTCTAATGCTTTAAATTAATTATAGCCATTTCAGTGGCTCCTCTGTGTCACTGCTGTTTCTGTTTCATCTCCATGGCAACCTTTCCTACAAAGAGGAGGGAGTGTGCGTGTGTGTGTGTGTGTGTGTGTGTGTGTGTGTGTGTACATGCATACGCCTCTTCTGTTCTGGATGTTGGCTTCGGTTTTCTTTTAAACTCTGTATTATCTGCTCCAGGGAGAAGGATTGGAGGGTAACAACAAGTGAAAGCTGTTCATTGTTTTCCATCGGGGAACAAGGCCTGGCCCAGAATGTTGGCGGTGAACTCTGCTCCCTCACCTCCTCCCTCACCTCCTCCCCGTCTTCTCCTCCGCCTGGGGGCAGATCAGAGGCAGGACTGCACGGGGCTAGTGCTGAGATGACTTAGCGCAATGTTCAGAATTAACAAATTAATATTCATGCAGTGCTTTTGTGTGCTCGACAGGGCTCTTTACAAATGTTAGCTGATTTGATCCTTGTAGGCACCTTGTGAGGCTAGAGCTAGTCTCACTGTAGAGATGAAGACAAGACACAAAGACGTTAAATAACCTGGCCAAATCGCTTAGCCGGTTAGTGGTATGACCAGGGTTGGACCTCAGGTTTTGCTGATGTCAAGTGACAAGTTCCTGTCACTCTGTCAGTGTCTTCCCCCTATGACTGAGGGCTGGTAGACTTGCTTGGTCCTTTGGGGCCCATCCAAATGCCCCCCTTCTAGGAGCTTTCCTGATGATCCAACCACCCATCTGTCCCTCCTCTGACCCCGCGGCTCTTCGCTTTGGCTCTCTTTGGCTCCTCCCTTTGTTACCCTTTGCATGCCCCGTCATCTCCCGGAGCACCTAGGGGCAGGCTGGAGAGTCCCGGCCTCCTTTCACTCCCTCTGTGCCCAGCACAGCACTCCTCACCAGGTGGGCCCTTCTTGAAGCCCGAGCCAGCCTGGGGAAAGCGCGGTGTTTCGGACAGCTGTCCTACACTGCAAGCTCGTGTTTGCAGACTCGTCTCCGCACCGGGCTCTGTGTCCAGGCGTGCTTGGGAAAGCAGGGTCCGTCCCATCAGGCACCTGGTGAAAGGAACACTTTCCTGCACGTGGGGGCTTTGGGCTCCTGCCTTTGACACTCCCAAGAATGTCGCCTGCCGTTCCACTCGAGCTGGCAAGCCTTGGCGTCAGAAGGTGGTCTGACTCGGGAAATGGCAGGAGGTCCGGGGTCTCAGGTTTGGCTGTCTAGGCAGGACAGGAGGCGAGGGATTAAAGGAAGAAGCTACCAGAGGTGGGATTGGGAGCCCGGGGTCCAGGCGTACCCTTCCTCCCTCCCTCCAGAATTCTATGGGCTCAGTGAGGAGGTGGCACAGAGATTCCGAAAGGGAAGTAGGAGAATGTTAAAGGTAAGCGAGCTACGGGAGGGGACGAGGTTGTCCAGTTGTATTTTGAACATTTTTTTCCAGCATGTACATCTCAGTGGACAGGTACCCAATCTCTTCTTCTCCCAGCCTCAGGCCATGCACTGATCCCGAGGGCTGCTTTGCTGAAGGTATTTAGAACTTCTCCGTGGAACAGCCTCAGGACCTGGCTGGTTATGGACGGTGGAAGCAGGCATCTCGCTGCCCTGGTGCCACGCCTTTACAGCCTCCCTGCTCCCCTCCGCACGCCGGTCATCAGCACCCTCTGCACCTCTGCAAATCTTCTCGATTGTTCACCCCACTCAGACTGAGTACATGCCTGCCACTGGGCCTCCCTAGTCTTTGCCACTGCTGTGGCTTGGTGGCAAAGACTCCTTTGGGTTCTTAGTGACCAGGTGACATTTGATGGCAAATTCCAGGGCCCGTTTGCCCTTGAATTCGTGGCTGTAGCTCTTCCTTTTGTTGCCCTTTGCTCTTCTGCATGGAATGTTCCTCTTTCTGAGACAGACAACCTATCTTCTGGGCTTGGGGAAAGTCTTGGGCTGACATTTGCGGCTGGGTTGCAGTTCTGTGACCACCCTGGTCTGGCCAGCTCCTCAATGTTTCCTGTCCACAGGGAGTCATACTAATTATCAGTTCAATTTCATCGAAAGGGTGGCTGGCCAGTGCCTCTGCCTCATCACCTAGTGTTTTTACTGGATCAGCGGCCACTAAAGCTGCCAGCACTGGAACCAGGCGTCTGGATGGGTACTGTAGGTGGTCGACCGCAGCAGCGTGGTGTCAAAAGTGTGGGAGATGCTGCACCCAAAGAGATGTCTGCAGGAAGTGGGGGCCTGGTGTGGACTTCCTGAACTCTGTCATCTATCCACTGACCTTTCAAATATCTGCTCTGTCCAATGCCATGGGCAATTTCCCTATCAGCCACTTGTGCCCAGATGTTGCTTATGGAACAATCTGGGTCACGTTCTCACCCTCGGGGCCCTTTGCACAGTCACCTTTTAGCAGGTGGTGGTAGGTCAAGTTTCAGGAAGATCCCTCTGAGGTTCCGCTAGGGAGGAAAGAGAGGGAGAGAAGGGCGTTGTCGGGTCAGTGGTTTTCCTTCTCCCTGTCTCTGTAAGCACAGAAAGACAGAGGAAATTCTGCTCCCACCAGGCTGTGTGAAAGCACATGGTGCCATTTCAGCATGGACAGAAGCAAGCACACACACTCACACACACACACACACACGCACACACACAGTACCTCAGTGCCAGGGCTCAGCACCACTCTCCCCAGGATGACCTCTGGCTGCTCAGGCCTCCAATGGGTGATGGATCAGTGGCTTCTGGTCTCTTTACTCCTGTGAAGATCCAAATCTCCTTTGGCCCAGAGTGATTAGCAAACAAGCTTAGAGAGAAGAGCTGTTGTCCCAACCCCCAGAGGACGGGCCTGATCAGGGCAAACTTGGGATGGGAGGGGTTTGGTTAGGCTTTCCCAGCCACCTCCCTTTTAGAACCTTCCTCCACAAAACGGTTTTGAGCCAGGCACTATGGGGCCACAGGAGGGACATACAGGACAGAAACGTGTGCCCTGGCCACTCTGTCACCCCAGACTTCAGACGAAAATGCTCTTTAAAATTCCCAGGAAACATGCAACACCTGTGTTTGACCCTCATTCCTTTTCTGGGCCACATCTCTTCCTGCTCTTCCTGGACCCACACTCCATCCAGACGCCTCCCCCTTCCTCTCCCTGACCCTGGGGTGAGGCTCTGGGCCCAGCGAGGCTTGAGAGAGGTATCGGGGGGGGGGGGGGTTGAAAGCTGAGGGGTGGGGTGGAAGACTCCAAAACTAGTCACAATGTATTCACGTTATCTTGGCTTAATGAAGTTTTTTAATTGAGCTATAATTGACATATAACATTATATTAGTTTCAGGTATAAAATATAATGATTCACATGTGTATATATTGTTGCCTTCATGATTAAAAGCACTCTCTTTCGTTCTCAAAAGTGTCCCAATTTGGGTAAGTTATAGGATCCCCCCCTTCACTGGCCACTGATTTACGTAACGTGTTTCCACGCTCTCTCGGGGTGTCCCTGCTCTAAAGGCTGCTTTCGGGCATCTCATGTCCAGGGCGGGCCGGCTCAGGTGGGAAAATGGAGGCGGCATACAGATGACCTCAGGACAGCCCTGAGGTCACACCTGGCTCTCCTCCAGGAGCTCCCTGTCCACTTTCACAGGAGATTCTGGAAGGACCCTCCCAGCAGTCAAGGCTACAGGGCACGAAGCTGGTGTCAGAGAACCTGGGCTGGCAGAGAGCCATTTTGGGGCACACCTCCTGAACCCCTGGGCTTCCCCAGGCAGCTAGAAGTTATCCAAGGGCTCCTGGGCCTGTCCTGGGAGCACCTAACAGTGAGTCCGTGTGCGGTCAGCCAGGACTCCCAGGAGCGGGGTCATGCCCTCTCTGGAACACCAGGCCAGCGGGGGCACTGGTCTGCCTGGAGAAGATGTTGACTTTCCTCCCTAGCTCACATCTTCGCTGCAGCAGGGCTGTCGGTTCTACCTGATTAATAGGAAACAAATACATTGTTTTGTTGTGTTTGATTTCTGTGTTAGGCGGGTCTTCAGGGCTGTTTAAAATTTAATAAGTGAGAATAAAATAGGAGCAAACAATATTCCTCTGGGCCATGTGGCTGCATCAGACTTGTTAATTCCAGCCTTGCCTTTCGCGCAGCAGAGAGGGCTCGGCTGGTTCCACCCTCTGTTCGGGGAACAGAGCCGCCCTTGGGAATGCCGCGCTTTGTGGAGGTGGGAGCTGATGCAGCTCAGGGAAGGGGGTTTCCCGGGAGCCCTGAACAAGTGTTCTTCCCTGGGAGGCCCTGGAGTTCACCTCTGGTCCTTCAAATTCAGTCAATAGACTTTTATTGAGCACCTACTACATGCCAGGTAATGCGAGGTCCTGGCTAGAGAGATGAAACAGGTGTGGACTTGTGCTCAAGGAATGCAGAGATTGGAGTCATGCAATTACAATGCAGCATGAATACAGGTTGTGTGAGAGTAAATAACAGTCTCCTGTGGAGCGCTCCATGCTATGCTTTGGCGAGCCTCAATCATGATGAAGGGCTTAGTCCCCCAGCTGCTGCTGGGAGTAGGGCAGCAGAGGGAGGGCTTCTGCTGTCAGCTGGAGGTGGTTTCCTCCTCTGAAGAGAGCAATCTGGCCCAAGATTATACCCCCTCGCAGGGCAGTCGCATCCAATGATTGATGGATGTGTGTCTATGAAGTTCCAACAACCTTGCCCCAATGTGGGGCAATCATTGGATGCCCCACATTCTGAAGGGTCATTCTAGTCTCAGAACCCTCATGAAATCGCTGAGGCCTTTTTGGGCTGCATTGCAGCTCAGCTTCTCTCTGTTCACAATCCTGCTCGCTTCCTTTCCATAGGTGTTCAGTGCAAAAGCACTCCCTAATAACCCTCCTGTACAATTATCTCGGTCTCAGGCTCTGCTTCCAGGGGGAACCCAACCTGCAACAGGACCCGGCATGGTCAGTGTTGTGCAGGGGAGGCTTCCTAGAGGAAGTGACTTCTAGGCTGAAATCTGAAGGGTGAGAGTCAGTCTGGTGACAGCTGTGGGTCCAGAGGGAAAGGATAGTGGTCCCAGGCAGAGGTAGATAATGTGCACAATCTGATAGGCAAAAAGGAGCAGAGCATGGCCAGGTGGTGAATGGCATGGGGTTCTTGTGAGCTGTGATGGGGGCTTGGGTTTTATTCTAAGGGCACAGTGATGTCATTGAAGGGTTTCATTGTGGAGGGCAGTGACATGGTTGATTTATTTTCTTATAAAAAGATCTTGATGGGAAGGAGGTAAAACCAGAAGCAAGGAGACCAGTTAAGGAGGCTGTCATAGTAACTCAGACGAGAGATGATGATGGCCTGAACTGAAGTAGATGGACAGAGGTGGATGGAGTTAAGAGACTTTTATTTAGGAGGAAGAATCCGTTGTCAGAAACTAATGATGGATAGGATATGGAGGGAGAGGAGACAGTCAAGTGTGACGATTGGCTTTCTGAGAGGATGCCGCCACCATTTAATGAGATGGGGAACAAGTAAAGAAGCAGATTTGGGAAGAGGGTGGTGGAGGGGAAAATATGCTCAATTTCAGAAGTGCTGAATTTTACTTATTTTGGGACTGTGCAAGTATAGAGCTGAGACATTTAGGTTTCTGGACATAAAGCTTAAGAAAAAGAACAAAGTTGTTTTTTATCTATTGCTTATGATAAATTGCCCTCAAAATTCAATAGCTTAAACAAGAGTAAGTATTTATTATTTCAGTTTCTGTGAATGAGTGGAGGAGTGTCTTAGCTTAGGTTAGGGGTTTCTCATGGGGGTGCACTCCAAATACTGGTCACTCAAATGTCCAGGTGGGGCTGGAGGATCTGCTTCCACGATGGTGCACACAGCTGCCAAGTTCTGCTGGCAAGGGGCCATCGGTTCTTACCATTTGGACCTATGCGTAGGGTTTGTTTGAGTGTCTTCGTGATATAGCGGTTGGCTTCCCCCAGAGTAAGTGATCCAAGAAAGTAGGACAGAAATGGCAATATCTTTTATTGATCTACCCTCAGAAGTCATACACCATAATTTCCACCATATTCTATTGGTCACACAGACTGACCTTGATGCATTGATAGAGGGGATACACAAGGGTATGAATACCAGACTTCAAGGATCATTGAGGCCATCTTAGAGGCTGCCTACCTCACTTGGAGATATAGATTAGAAAACCATTAGCATTTAGATGATATTTGAAGACTTGGTAATTGGGGAGCTCGCCTAAGAGAAGTGTGTAGAATGAAAAGAGGAGGGCTTGCGGACGGAGCCGTGAGAGGTGCTGGCCTTTACGGATAAGGAGAGAGAGGAGCCGGTAAAGGAGACTGATGGCTGATGTGACCCAGGTTTGCCTGCAGTTTGTTCTGGTTTATGCCTGATGGTTCTCACATGACAGTCATCCTGCCCTTTTTCACTCTCAAAAGTGTCCTGGATTAGATGAAAATTCTGTGGTCACCCTATGATATAAAGCAGCCAGAGCAGCAAAGGAGAACCAGCAGGTGCTGGTATCATGATGGACACTGGATGTCATCACCAGCAGATGGTTGAGTTGTGGGCATGCAAACCAGGCTTCAGTGGGAGAGGTGAGTGAGAAGGGAAGTAGTGTAGTGTTATTTCTAAAAGCTTGACCGAGAAATGAAGGGAGAAAATGGGGTTTTAAGAGTATGTGGAGTAGTACCAGACACTAGAATATGTACAATTGATAAAGAAGAGGCTCCAGTTGAGAAAAAGGTTTCTTACTATCTAGGTTGCCAAGAACAGGGGAATAATCTGGACTATATCTTTGGAAGCCTCAATGTCTCAAAACTTAAACCCAAGATGAAGGTACAGAGGCTGGTTAGGAAGGAATGACAGCCACTTATGACCCCGGAAGTTCCCAAGTTTACATTGGGCCCTGCCTGGTGCTCAGCGGGGCTTTCTGGTCTGGGAATCCATGTGCCCTTCAGGCAGGTGCTCTGAAGTCTGCTCACCATCCCCTCTCCTTGGCAAGGCTGTTTCGCTGGGCCCCTCTCTGGAGGTGCTCTTGCTTCCGTGGATGCCAGTGCAGCAGCAGGACTCTGGAAGGGTGGATTGGGTGCCTGTGCTCATAGGTTGATGTCAGGGTGTCGGAGGTGTCTTTGTACATGCTGCAGAATGAGCTGAAATGGCCCCTACCCTGTTCCCTAGCTGTGATGAGACAGCTGGAAACCTGGCTTCATTGTCCTCGATTGCTCAGGCAGAGGTGCTTGGCAGCCCTTTGTAATGAATGGGCCCAGGAAGGAGAGCAGGGATCCTTTATCATAAAAAGGTCAGGATTATTGCTTCATAAGGAATAGAGTCCAAGTCATGTAACTTAAATGAATATATGGGTTTCAAAAGAAAATGAATTCTTGTCGTAGGGAGGCATGTTTGTACCTCAGACAATTAGGAGGAAGCTGGTTGGAGCCAGCTTCCGGGAGATCTAAGTGCGTTTGAAACACCACATCTCCTCCTACACCCGGGAGCAATAGCTGCTTCTGCCACCCCTCGACCCCAGACAGCGAGCAGAAGCCCGGATGGGGAAGGACTTCACTGACATCCAGCTGACATCAGAGACTCCCACAAGAAAGGATTCAGGACTTGGGCTCCCCATATATGTAGAAGGGGTGAAATGTCCCCAGAGAGGAGAGAAGGATCCTGGATGGTGAGGCCTTCCAGAAGCAAGGGCTGGGGGAGTCCAGCTAAGCAAACCTCGAAGGTGAGGCCTTGTCTTCACCTCCACCATACAAAGGGCAGATTAGAAGGTGAAATCTCCTCACCTGTCCTCTGACTTGGTACCAGGATAGTCCTGGAGCCCTTATTTAAGGAGAGCTAACTCCCCATCGGAATAGGGGCTATGATGAGTCCTCTAGGGGAGGGCCGATGCCCATCTGTATCACCTGACAACACAGCATCCTTCCAGGGCAGATGAGGTAGCAGAGTGGATTGCACAGGAGAGCTTTGAGGGTAGATGGGGGTGGGGGAGGATGGGGTGTGGTTGACTCCTTGGATACCCTCTTCCCAATCCATCTCTTCCCCGGGGGCAAACCCACACAATGGGGGAAGAGAAATGCCTCCCCAGCCACTGAAAGGACCCTTGGGTAAGAGTCAGTTTCCTTGAGAGGGATGCTCTAGCAAGCTGTGCGTGTGCAGGGTCAGGCACTGGCCGACTCGGGCTCCTCAGGGTCCTGCCGCTGGGCTGGGGCCGCACACCCAGTGGCGCGAATCCTCTGCGTCTGGAGATTGGTGGTCTCACCCCATGGCATAGCAGCTGCCCCGCAGCACCACATAGCATATTGCCAGCAAGGAGTCGACTCTTCCCGGCCGCATTATACTTGAAAAACAAGTTGATGTTCTATGACTGCAAACGTCTGGGTTGTTTTGGCACCGACAGGGATTGTCTGAAGGCCAACGGCCTGGGACGGCTGGGAGGTCATTTCCTAACAAACACACTCTGCGGATGCGGGTCCCTTTGCATCCTAAGTCCTTCCCCATTTTGTGACAGGATGTAAATTCCGCATAGATTTTTTTATGAGTCTCTTTCTTGACACTTAAATTCTGAATTTCATGTTTCCCTAGAGAGGCGCTGGAATCATCCAGCCGTTCTCCTCGTCACAATTATGGGCAATTTGACCTGCCATTTAGCCATTTCCTGGAGCCGGCTGAGCGGTTCTTTGGGCCATTTCTGCCTTGAAGACAACACAGGGCATGTCACCATCCATGCAGATGAGGACTCCAGACTGCTGTGGCTTGAGACTCCTTGCCCTTGTCCACTGACTGGGAAGGTTTCACCAAGCTCACCTAGCCTAAATGGGGTGGGGCCTCTTCCCCTGAGTGACCACTTTAGTTTAAAGAGCAAGGAGTTGGCCCTGGCCGGTTTGGCTCAGCAGTTAGAGCGTCGGCCTGTGGTCCAGAGAGACCCAGGTTCGGTTCCCGCTAAGGGCATGTACCTCGGTTGCAGTTTGTCCCTGGCCCTGGTTGGTCGTGCGGGTGGCAGCCACTCGATGTGTCCCTTTCACGTCGATGTTTCTCTCTCTCTTCCTCTCTCTCCCTCCCACTCTATCTGAACAAAAAATGAAAAAATGTCCTCGGGTGAGGATAAAAAAAATAAAAAAATAAAGAGCAAGGAGTTGAACAGGCATGTGGGGGAGAGAACAAACCACGAAGGATATCATTTGACTGGGAAATTGCCGGAAGCCTGAGTAGATGATTCAATATGGATCAATATGGATCTCTTCTGAGTCCATATTGACAGGGAAAATGTGAGCTGACGTATGTGTAGTGTGCACCTCTGATGTTGTGATTTATAATAAATATACGTTTGTTTTTCATCCTATTCCTGGCCCAGAGTTCCTAAAACCCATTTCCTAAGTGGTGGCAGCCATAAAGGTGAAAGGAGAGTCTAACAAGCCCCTCCATCACTTACGTTTATGTTAGGAGGTGAGTGTTGGAAACCCCTTAGATAAGCTCAGGTGAGAGCAGGTTGCCAGGGAAACCAACCACATGATTGGAGGGTTGGCCATTCAGCTCCACTCCTCCTCCCACCTCTGGAGAGGGAGGAGGAAAGAGGCTGAGGTGGAGTCAATTGCCAATGGCCAATGAGTCAGTCAATCATGCCTGTGTAATGAGGCCTCCATAAAAACCGAAAGGACAGGGTTCAGAGTCTCCGGGTTGGTGAATAAATGGAACTGCTGGGGGAGTGGAGGGCGGGGCAGCTCAGCGCCCCATCCCTCACACTTGCTCTTTGTATCTCTCCCATCTGGCCACTCCTGAGTTATATCCTTTTATAATAAACTGGTAATCTAGTAAGTGAACTGTTTTCCTGAAGTCTATACGCCACTCTAGCAAATCAATCAAACCAGAGGTGGGGTCATGGAAACCTCTGATTTATAGCTGGGCAGTCAGCAGCACAGGGGATGATCAGTTGGTACCTAAAGAGGGGCAGAGGGCAGTCTTGTGGGACTGAGCCCTTAATCCCTGGGATCTGAAGCTAAACCCATGCAGACAGCGTCAGAGTTGGGTTAAATTATAGGACACCCAGGTGATGTCTGAGAATTGCCTGGTATGGGGGAAGACCCCACACTTCTGGTGGGCACAGGATTGAGAGTACAGTGTGGAAGTAAAGAAGGAAACAGAGTTTTTCCTTTATAGCTCCTAACTTCGTTCATCTGCCGAATATTTTGTGGAGCACCCTTGGTGTGGTAGATGCTGAAGATGGAGAGTAGGCTTGTTTTCTGTTGAGTGGTGAAACAGACCCGCCGTTGGACCATTTCAATCCAGTATGGTAAGTGCTGAGACGTAGGCGCATCTCCGCGTCTTGTGGGAGTTGGAGTGGGGGTTTAATCATATCGGGGATGTGTGTTGAATTCCTACCATGTGACAGATATTATGCTAAATGCATTCCCTGATCAGTCACATGAAATACAACAGTGCTATGTGGCAGGTATTATTCTGCCCATTTCACAGATAACACAGCTAAAGCTCACAGAGGCTAAATAACTGGTAAACCACATAGGTAGTTAGAGGCAGAGTTGGGATTCAAAGGCAGGTCTGTTTCATGCCAGCCCTGTGCTCTCTGCATTTCCACCTCCCTGCTCATGACGGTGTAGAGGCTACAGGAGCCCTGAGGTGAGCCCTGAAGGCAGGGCCGTCCTCTCTGGTGTTGGCCAGGATGGGCCTGTCTGAGGGACATCTGCTCCCGAGGGTGAGGCTGGACTTGACTTTTGCCCTCAGAGCTGCTTGCTATCCTCTTACCAGTAACTCCTCCTGGCTCCTGCTTAAGCCTCAGCAGGGGACTGCAAATTGGTGGCAAATTAATTGAGGAGTTTTGCTGGGATTAGAACCAGCTGGAGAGAAGAAGAAAGCCAGAGACTGTCTTTGAGTTGAATCTAAATATAGCATTGCCCAAGTGCTTAATTTTTTCTCTCTCTCACTATTTTGTTGTTGATTTGGAAGGAGCTTGGCTTCCTGGAGGAAATGTTTAA
Organism: Tadarida brasiliensis; assembly: GCA_030848825.1. Classification (NCBI taxonomy): domain Eukaryota; kingdom Metazoa; phylum Chordata; class Mammalia; order Chiroptera; family Molossidae; genus Tadarida; species Tadarida brasiliensis. Next base: position 84,842,101 of record CM061268.1, read on the forward strand.
GGCTGGAGAAATAGAGTTTGTCTTCAGTTTGTCTGCTGTGTAAATAAAAGGAACAGGAAACACAAATGTTACACTGGCTCTTATTGATTTAAGTCCTAACAAGTTAAACAGTTTTACAGCTGGCCAGCTTAGTCGTCTCTGCAGCTAACTGTGGGGAGGCCGTGCCTGAGGTGAGCACTTCTGCCCTGGCTCCTACTTCCCCACAGCTCTCTCTCTCTCTGGTTTGTCTCTCTGTATATTATTACTTTTTCTTCTGGTTCTTTTTGTAATCCTTTCTTTTTTTCTTCATGTATGTCTCCCCCTCCTCCCCAATCTATCCCCTCTCTTCCTCACTATCTCTTAAATCTCCACAGGTCTTTCCTTCTACTCACTTTTCTTTTTCTTTTTTTCTTAAATCACTTTTTAATTTTTCATTTGAAAAATTAAAAATATACATGTTGACGTATATTATTATATCAATTTCAGGTGTACACCCCAGTGATTAGACATTTCATAATTTAGTAAGTGATCATCCTGATAAATCTCGTACCCATCTGACACCATACATAGTCATTGGAGTATTATTGACTATATGGTATACTTACATCCCCATGACTGTTTCGTGACTACCAATTTGTACTTCTTTTAAAAAAAATTTATTGATTGATTTTAGAGAGAGAGGAAGGGAAGGAGGGAGGGAGGGAGAGAGAGAGAGAGAGAGAGAGAGAGAGATTTGTTGTTCCACTTCTTTATGCATTCATAGGTTGATTGTTGTATTTACCCTGCCCGGGGATTGAACCTGCAACCTTGGCATATCAGGACAACACTCTAACCAATTGTGCTACCTTCTTAATTCCTTCACCTTTTTCACCCTTTCCTCCAACACCCATCTCATCTGGCAACTGTCAAAATGTTCTCTGTGTTTATGAGTCTGTTTCTGTTCCGCTTGTTCATTTGTTTGTTTTTAGATTTGATTGTTGATAGATATATTTATTGCCATTTTATTGTTCATTTTTTAAAAATCTTTTTCTTCAAGAAGACTCTTTACTATTTCATATAATACTTGTTTGGTGGTGATGAACTCCTTTAGCTTTTTCTTGTCTGTGAAGCTCTTTATCTGTCTTTCGATTCTAAATGATAGCTTTGCTGAGTAGAGTAATCTTGATTGTAAGTTCTTCCTTTTTATCACTTTGAATATTTCTTATTAATCCCTTCTGGCCTGCAAAGTTTCTGATGAGAAATTAGCTGACAGTCTTATGGGAGCTCCTTTGTAGATAACTAACTGCTTTGCTCTTGCTGCTTTTAAGATTCTCTCTTTGTCTTTAACTTTAGGAATTTTAATTATGATGTGTCTTAGTGTGGACCTCTTTGTGTTCATCTTTTTTTGGGGCAATATGCGTTTCCTGGACTTGTGTGTCTATTTCCTTTACCAGGTTAGGGAAATTTCCATCCTTATTATTTTTACATAGGTTTTCAAGTCTTTGCTCTCTCTCTTCTTCTGACACCCCCATGATGCAAATGTTGGTACACTTGATGTTGTCCCAGAGGCTCCTTATACTATCCTCAGTTTTTGGATTCTTCTTCTTTTTGCTGTTCTGATTGGGTACTTTCCATTTCCTTATCTTCCAGATATCTCATTTGACCCTGTGCTTCATCTATTCCACTGTTTCTTCCCTGTAATGTGTTCTGCATTTGAGTTAATGTATTCTTCATTTCTGACTGTTTTTTTCTTATGTTTTCTAGTTCTGTTTTTATGTTTCCTATCTCTTTATTGAAATTCTCACTAGGTTCTTATACTCTCCCCCCAGGTTCATCGAGCATCCTTATAACCAGTGTTTTGTACTCTGCATCTAGTAGATTGCATGTCTGCATCTTGTTTAGTTCTTTTGCTGGACTTCTGTTCTTTTCTTTCGTTTGGGACACATTTCTTTGTCTCCTCATTTTGGCAACCTCCCTGTGTTTGTTTCTGTGTATTAGGTAGAGCTGTTACATCTCCCAGGCTTGGTAGAGTGGCCTAATATAAGTGTTCTTGAGGTGTGCCCACATATGGGCTGTGTACACCCTCTTGTTGTAGTTGAGCCTTGATTGCTGTTGGCACACCAATGGGCAAGATTTACCCCCAGGCCTATGAGCTGCAAGGACTGGCTGCCACCACCAACCTTCAACCACTGTGAAGGATCAGCTGTGCAGGGGCCACCCCACAGAGCAGGACTTACTTCAGCAGGGTTCTGGTGCCCACTGAGTCTGCTCCTTGAGTGTGTTGCTTGTGGCGGTGGTTGGGTGATGGTGCTTCAAAGTGGTCTGAAGCTGTCCACTGAGTGCACCCGGCCCTGGGCCTCCTGGGAAGTGTAGGGCCAAGGTCAGCTGACACCTGTGTTCTGCCAGGGCCACCCAGAATGTGCTACAGAGCAATCAGCAGATGGCTTCCACTTGTGCTGGGCTTGGAGGTGCCCAGGAGAGGCTAAGCCATGAACCAAGGCCGGCTGCTGCTAGTGCCAGGCCTGAAGCCACTTAGTGAGAGGTACAGCGCTCGCTGAGGCCAGATGCTGCTTATTTGAGAGATTTTAGGAACATCTGAAGTGTGAGCCAAGACAGGCCTTCTTATGGAAAAGCCACTGGAAACAGCTTGGTAGGGCCTGCAAGTTGGGTCTCAGGGAATCACCAGGGCAGGTGAACAGTGATAGCCAGGTTGATGGAGACTCAGATATGGCACCTGCCTGCCAGCTCTGTGGGAAGAGGGCTCATCAAAGGAACAATGGCCTCTGTTAGCACCTCTGTCTGGCAGAAAGCTGCCCCTCCAGCTTTCGCCCTGCTGCCAGACAATTTAGTTCCATCCAGTATGTCCCTGGTGCCTTTGGAGCTGCTGTCCCAGTGCTGGAGCTCAGAGGGAGTGAGTCTGAGGAAGGTCACACACAGGCCCTTTAAGAGGAGCTGCCGGGACCTCAGCAGCCCTCTGTCTCACTCAGCCTCAATTCCCACTGGTTCTTACAGCCAGAAATGATGGGGACTTCTCTTCCTGGCACTGGAACCCTGGGCTGGGGGCCTGGTGTGGGGCTGGGACCCCTCGCTCCTTGAGGAACCTCCACAGCCAAGATACCCCTCCCTTCCAATTTTAAACAAGTGGGTGTGGGACCAACCCTTTCCTCATCTCCACCCCTCCTGTTAGTCTGGATGTGGCTTCTTTTTTAACTACCTAGTTGTAGGACTTCCATTCAGCCAGATTTCAGGTGTTTCTGAATGATGGTTGTTCTGTAGCTTAGCTGTAATTTTGATGTGGTTGTGGGAGGAGGCGACACTGCGTTCACCTACGCCACCATCTTTTCATTCGAGATTCTACAATAAATGGAGCAGGCACAGATCCAGGCCTCAGGGAGTTTACAATCTGGTCTTTCCATATTGTTCAGTATCTGTTGGTGGCTGGGAACAGCTGGTGGCTGTCAGACCTGCTTTTGTGCTGTCATCTTAAGGGTTTGAAAAGGGAAGGGAAACAGTGCTTTTTGTGACCTAAGTGCTCAGGAATACATTGCGTGCTCAGATGTCTGTGAAGCTTGCTAACTGCTGATGCCAGGCCAGGGCTTTCCTCCCCGAGGCATGTGCATGAGCTCCAGGGCAATGAGGGAACCTCTGAAATACAGCAGTCACCCCTTATCTGCCACTTTACTTTCTGTGGTTTTAGTTACCAGAGGTGAATTATGGTCCGAGAATATTAAATGGAAAATTCTAGAAATGAACAATTCATAAGTTTTAAATTAGGTGACGATCTGAGTAGGTAAAAGTTAATATACTAAATTTTGTGAGCCTAAGATTTTTCTGGGAAATCAGACCAGTTCCAAAGAAAAGCCTAAAGAGCCTAATATCAGGGATTCTTTGAAAGTAGTATAGCCAGATCTACTATTTATCTATTGTGAAAACCAAGATTGACGGCCGAGCCATACTCATAGAACTTCCAATTGGTGTTTTAGTATGCCACTTAAAAAAATTGAGATATAATTGACACATTACATTATGTTAGTTTCAGGAGTACGATATAATGATTCAATATTTGGATATATTGCAAAATGATCACCACAATAAGTCTAATTAATATGTGTCACCATACATAGGTACAATTATATTTTCTTGTGATGAGAATTTTTAACATCTACTCTCTTCGCAACTTTCAAATATGCAGTGCAGTATTATTAGCTATAGTCACCATGCTACATATTACATTCCCATTACTTATTTTATAACTGAAAGTTGATACCTTTTGACCCCATTTCTCCATTCTGCCCACCCCTTATACTCCCAGCTCCAGCCTCTGGCAACCACTGATCTGTTCTCTGTATCTATAAGCTCGCTTTCTCTCTCTCTCTCTCTCTCTCTCTCTCTCTCTCTCTCTCTCTCTCTCTCCCTCCCTCCCTCTCTCTCATTCTGAGATTCCACACATATGAAATCATACAGTATTTGTCTTTCTTACTTATTTCACTTAGCATAATACTCTCTATGTCCATCCATGTTGTTGCAAATGAAAAAAAAAATCCTTTTTATGGCTGAATAATATTCCAACACATACGCACGCACGCACACACACACACACACACAGACATCATATCTACTTTATTTATCCATTGAAGAACACTTAGGTTTCTTCCATGTTTTAGCTATTGTAAATAATGCAGCAATAAACATAAGGGTGCGTATATCTTTTCAAGTTAGTGTTTTTGTTTTTATTTTTGGATAAATACCCAGAAATGGAATTGCTGGATCATGCAGTTCTATTTTTAATTTTTTGAGAGCATTCATGCTGTTTTCCATAGTGGCTGCACTAGTTTACATCCCACCAACAGTACACAAGGATTTCCTTTTCTCTACCTCCTTCTCACACTTATTATTTCTTATCTTTTTGATAGTAGCTATCTTAACATGTGTGAGGTGTTATCTAATTTTGGGTTTGACTTTCATTTTCTCGATTATTAGTGATGTTGAAGTATGCCACTTTTAAATATGAGCAGACACAAATATTTCAGGAAAGCATCTACTATAAACGATGTAAACCAAAACAAAGGCAACTTTAAGAAAATGGAAACTGTATAGAAAGATAAAAACTTCAAAAAAAAAAAACTTATCAAAATGCTCAGCGATAAGAGAAAATAGTGCAGCCAAACACCAAAATTGGACATTTTGAAGAAGGAACACTCAGAGAACACAAACAACTCTTGAAAACTTAAAATTCAGTAGCAGAAACCAAAAACTCAACAGTAGGGTCCAAAGACTGTATGATCAATAATGACAGGGATTTCTTTCCTCACAGGAGCATTTCCAGCCCCTTGAACATCGCTTTGTACATAGTAGAGACACAACAAAAAGTTGTTAAGAGAACAAATGAGTAAATGATGGTAAAGTTGGGTAAATCCCCCTAGAGTAGAGTAAAAAGACAGAGAAGAAATATAGGAAAGCAAAGCAAAAGACCTCAGGAGCTACAATATCTAAATATTGGGAATCCAGAAGGACTAAGTCAGATGGGAAAAAAATTACCCCAGAAATTACTCAGTAAAATTTCCTCAAAATGAATTTCCAGAATCAGCACTGTGGATGAAAATAGAACTATCTCAAGGCACGACACTGTAAAATTTCAGAACATCAAGGACAGCCACATTAAAAGCTAAAAGACAATGGAGCAATACTTTCAAAATCTGAGGGGAAAACAATTTCCAACCAAGAACTCTATACTTAATCAATTAAATGTGAAGGTAGGATAAAGATATTTTCTGATATTCAAGACCTCAAAAAATGTTTCCTATGCATGCTCTTTCCTATGAAGCTACTGAAGGTGCACTTCCTAAGATGTTGTGTTACAAGCATGTTATTTAGTAACATAGAAATAAATTCGAAAGAAAAACAAAGACATAGGATCTAACAAATAGGCTCCAAAAGAAGACTGAGGGAGGAAATACCCAACACATTGGTGGAAGAAGGCCCCGAATGACACCTGTGCAGCAGACCTGAAGGCTCCAGGAGGGACTTCTTCAGACACATGAAACTGGCAACACCTGGTGTTTGAATGTAGCGAGAGGAGATTTACACAACCCGGGAGGACTGTGGGGTGGATTAATGATATGCACATACAAAACCTGCAAGACCACTATTAAGTGTAGGAATGGAAAAACAGTAGTGGTATATAAATGGCTTGGCTGTGAAGAGCATTTCTATAGTAACAGTAATGTAGAAACAAAATATCAATGTAACCAAATTTACCTTCTGGCTCTATGAGCAGAATGGGGGATGGCACAGTATGCTTGTGTGTGGTGGGAGCTGGAGGAGGAAGGGTTACATCTCCACCTTCCAGATGAGTCCATAGGGTCTAAATGTTTTTAAAAGTAGTATTACAAGCATGTTATTTAGTAACATAGAAATAAATTCAAAAGAAAATTAGGTAAGAGTGTTGAAAATGATTGTTTCCAGGGAGTGGGAAATGGAAAGGAGACTGTGGTGGGTGGGGCATGCTGGTTTTAAATAATAAATCTTATAGAACTATTTACTCTTTAAACTATGTGGATATAAATATTTGATAAAAAAAACTAAATAATAAAAAAATGAAAGAAACTAACCAAGTAGTAGCAAAAGAACAGGACCAATATATAAAGAGCAGAACATTGATTTAGGACAGAAAATGAAAATATTAAAAAACTATACAAATAGCCAAAAACCTTTCTTCTATTACGATGGAATATAATTTTAGTGCCTCAACTGAGAAAACTATTTTGCACGATTGTGAGTTTACAAAAGGGCCCATGAGAGTGAAATGTCTGTCATGTTAAAGCAGCAGCATTTTCTGACTCAGGCAAAATTTGGAAGGCCCTCTAGAACAAAAGACTGTCAATAAGGGGGAGGGGCATCTATCGGCAGAATGCTTTTAAGGAGGACTCTAAACTTTCTTTGTAAATGACTGTTCTCATGACTTGAAACCAATTTAAGATGTTTGTTAAGCACCTAATGGATGCCAAACTCTTACCAAGAAGCTTCAACATAGACCACCTTACCTATTTTCTTATCAAACCTGAGAGAAGGCTATCAAATCCTTAGTATAGAAGAGAAGAATTTGAGGCTCAGAGAGGCTAACTCAGTCATGCCACCTCACTAGACTAGTAGGTGGTATCAACTGGGTTTAAGCCTGGATCTGTCTAGGTTCAAGGTCAGGGCTAGGGAAAGAGGCAAAGTTTCCTTCCTGTGAGATCTGGGTGTATGTGCCTGGTCCTGGTCCTGTGATTCAGTGAAGTCCAAGGTCATGACCTCCTGCCTCAATCATCATGAGATGCAGAGAGCACATTAGGAGCAGAGGACCGGGAAGGAAGAGATGGGATCTAGAGTCAGGCTCGGCCCCTAAGTTTCTGGGGGACCTGGGACAATGTCCTTCATCTCTCTGTGCTTCCAGTTCTTCATATTACAAAGGAAGAGGAAGAACCAAATGATCTCTTAGTTTCTTATTCTCTAATTCACCCCTGATGCACAAAAAATGTGACAGTGACCTAAGGAGGTCAAGGGCAGTGGGCACAGCTTCCGTACCTCCTTCAGTGCTGCCGGGGGTTAATGCCTTTGGCACCACCCAGCACAGGCAGGTGAGGGTTGGGGCAGAACAGCAGCAGGTGATTTCCTGCTTTGTTACTCTCCTTCCCATCTCTTTGGCACTCCATTTGTTGGTTAGGCTTTTGTCACTGGATGTGACTAATAGTTTTGGAGGAAAGACCATGGGTTTTGCATCAGAAGACTTAGGTTAGAGTCCTGGCTTAGCCATTTGCATTCATTTTCTTGCTTTTATTTATTTGGCAGATGTGTATGAGCACATACTCTGTGTCAGGCGCTGCCAGAGGATAAGGAGACGAGTCAGAAATGATCTTTGCCCTCTGGAAGTAGAGTGGGGACGAGAACTACACCAACAAATGACTGTAATGTAGTGCTCAGTGTGTCTACGAAGGCGACTTGTACAGTGCAGCTATGAATGCGGAGGTGGTCAGAAAGGACGACCCAGAGAAGAGACATGAGTCCTCTTGACAGGCGAGATAGTGCTGGGAGCGGCAGGAAGATAGGAGTGGGGAAGGAGGTGGCCCAGAGTGGCAGAAGGAGCGTTTCGGGTAGAGGGAACAGTGTGAGCACAGGAAGGAAGTACAAAGCAACAGGTCATGTTCAGAAAACTGCAGTGAAAAACGTGGGCCTCTGCTCCTTAGCTGCAGGGGGTCATCTTCCCAGGAGAGAGAATGCAAGTGCCATTAGGCCAGGGGCGGGGAGTGCTTTAAGAAAGGGTGGGGATCCAGTGGTGTGCACTCTTACCAGGGGCTCAGAGGACTGGCTTTGGCAGGAGGGCAGCAGTGGAAGGAAGGGTAAGGGTAGGAGAAGACTGAGCAGGGTGGGAATGAGGGTGTGGCCCCAGGGTGCATTTTGGCCAGAAGCTGAATACTGTTGGGTTAACTTTGGTGGCTGGGCTTCAGTGGTGTTGACTTTCCAGGCTGACAGAGCAGTCACTGGGGTGGGGTTAGAGGCTCTGCGGGAGCTGCCGGGATGTGGTCCTGTTGCTTGCTGCTTGGGGACCCAGCTAGAACATCTGTGCCTGGGCTGGGGGGTGGGGACACTGGACTTTGAAAAGTGCCCTGCCCACATGGATTGGAAGGGTCTGGCTGGTACAAAGGATGCCCTTCTCTAATGGAAAGTCTTTTGATGTCTCTGATCCTGTTTTGTTCACTATAAAATGGAGATGATGATAATGATAATAGTATCTAATTCTTGGGGTTGTACCGAGAAGAACCAAAATGAGCTGATGTGGATGAGACAGGATTATGAGCTGTAAAGAATTATGCAGATTGAAATTAGCCTCCACGCCATGTCCCCATCACCTCTCTGAAGGAGGTGCCATATTTGCTCTAACTTCGTAATAAGTTTGAGTTGAACTTGTACCTTCCAGCTGCCAAGTTTACTTTCAGAAATCTGTGGTCTTTGTATCGAATTGCACAGCAGTACTGAGATGGATGAAACAGAGTCATTCTCTGGAGACTTTGACACCTAGTTGCTTTATATTTTTAAAGAGGATGTGTTCAGAATGATTGGACTATGTGATATTTGATAAATCAGCTTTTTAACTCAAATATATTCTTATATAATGTTTCATGTAAAAATAATTTGTGCATAAGTGTGTGTGTGTGTGTGTGTGTGTGTGTGTATGCACATCAGTGTAGGTCCTGACCCTTTCTTTTAGTTCTTAGGAGGCTGAAAGAACAAAGTTCTTTTGATCCTAGAATATTGTTTGGGTCTAGACCTGGTGACAACACCTTTGTCTCTCCCCTCTGTGTCACTCCTCCTTCCAACATGTGACTCTCTGCCCTCAAAGGCGGCATGGCCCAAACCTCCTGAGGGTGGTACTTTGTCAGAGGAAGGAGTGGTGCGCTCACTTCAAAGCCTGGAGCCTGCTGCTGGGCTGTGCTTTCGCTGCATCAAATATCCACCCACTCCAGTGACAATGACCCGCCACCAATGGGGATGCCTGAGAGGCGATGTGTGTTCAGCCCTCCCATCCAATGCTGAGGTTACTCCCTCAGCCTGGCATGGTGGTGAGCTCCCACAGACTAGCACCCGTTGAGCGTGTTCAGGGTACATGCAGGTGACATGCTTGGGTCTGGCCTGGCGGGTGGTGTCTGTTCTGATGAATAGTCTGAACACTGCTCACCTTCATGCGGTTCCCCCTCCCTGCTCCCTTCTCCCTGTCTCTGTTTGCAAGGAGACCTGTTCAGCTTTCTCAGGTGAAGGGGACTTTATTCTACAAACTGAATGGACCTGAAGGTCCTCCTGGAAGGGAGCTGCTCTAGGATTGGTGTTGATCCCCAGCTCTCTTGTGGGTTACCATCTCTCTCCTCTTGGTGCCCCCCGACTCCTTCGTGTCCTACTCCGCATCTCTTCTCTGCCTCAGAGCTTTGGCTTCCCTGTGACTGCGGCTTGCCGACACTCTCAATGGCTCTGCACTGCCTTGTGGTACTTCCCTCACCTTCAGCTCCCGAACCAACGGGCCCATTATCATCAGTACACATCAGTGTTTCCCGGTTAAAATCTCCAGAGATGGAATGTCATTGGTTCAGCTCATCATTTTCTACTGGGATCAGTGACCATGCCCCCCTGCCCCAGTCCAATCACCTCCTGTGGGAGGGAAGGGGCTCGATGTAACCTACATCACCATTTGTGTTCCAGGGGACTGTGGTGACAGGTGCTGTGACTGACATCTCCAGTGCAGACAGTCTTTCCTGAGACAGAGGAAGATACCGAACTGCACTGTGTCCTTCCAGCCAGACAAGTGATTCGACATCTTAATAAATTCACTCCAGACCCCCTGGTAGCATTGTAGGCAATGTCTTTGTATTTATTTTACATGAAAACTTTGTGGCTGCAGATTATATTCCAGGTACTCAGAGCCTCCCGAGTAGTTAGGCAAAAATGAAACATCTCTGAAAATCAAGTCAGTAACTGTCTTCTCCATATTTGGAGACATAATTTTCTCTGGTTTCCAGCTACTCCTCTGCTACGTGGCCGCTGGCCCAACTCAGATCCCAAGTGAGGCTTGGAAGTGCTCGGGAGATGGAAGTTTCTGCTAATTGAGGGGATACGTCTGTCATACACCACAGGATGTGGAGGTAATTTCTAGCAAAGGTTTTGTGGCATTAATTTGTTTTACTCTGACAACTTGATTAATCAGTTTTATTGTGACAACTTGTTTTGCTGCATTGCTGCCTAATCAGGGAGCTGTCACCAAAATACTTTATGGCTTCCCTATTTTCCATCACAAATCAAAAACTCCAGTGACAGCTCACCAACGCAAGAAGCAGTGATAATTAAAATGCATTCCGACAGAATTAGGAGCATTCAGTTGGATGATGTTATTAGGAGAGATTGCACTTGCAGAGAAAGGAACAATCAGAAGGCACTCTTTCTAAGTAATTATGCAGCTTTCCTGCCGAATCGCAAATGCCACACCTGTGCACAGTTCAGGGCCTGAGCCAAGAGCGTCGGCTGGTGCCTGGGGTTTCCCTGCTGGCTCTGGAAAAGCAGGGGCTCTTCCTTGGCTGATCCTCAGGAGCAGAGCCATTAGGGTTCATCTGGTCGACAGCAGGAAACGGAGAACACTTGTCAGGAGTGCAGAGGGTGCTGCAGGAAGGGCTCAGGAACTCCTCTTCGCCTCTTCCTAGGAGCTGGGCAGGGAGCGGTGGGAGATGGTGGAGGAAGGTGGCGGAGCATGAGGGCACATCTTCCGTGGGGCAGCAGCAAGTGGTCATTTTAAGAAGCTCAGGACATTTATTTATTCTTTGCCTTTTGTGTGTCATTATATCCACAGCAGAAGTGGTGAAGAGATGCGCTGAAAGCGCAGTCCCTCAGCAAGCACATGTTCTAGATTGTTAATATTTATTTTGAAAAACAATAATGCCTACAGTTTCTCAAGTTCTTACAGTGCTGGGCACTATATAAGTAGCTCTACATACGTCATATTATTTAATCATCACAAAAATCGTATAAGAGGCCTTATCAGCTCCATTTTCCAGGGAAGGACACTGAGGCTCAGAGAGGTTCAGTAACTTGTCTCGAGTCTTGTAGTGAGTAAGTGAAAGAGCCAAGATTCCAGTGCTGGTTTATCTGATTCCAAAGCCCAGTTTTCCCCGCGGGCTTCATCAGGGTTCCCCTCACTGCCTGCCTGCCTGGGGTGGCGCCTTGGCACCTGAGGTCCTTTCTCAGGAGGCAGCGCTGGCTGCACGCTGTCACCTGCCATGTGTTCAGGTGCAGGTGGAGCGGCTCCGCGACGCGTGGGCAGGTGGTAGGTGTGGCGGGGCCGTGGGGGAGAAGGGCAGGGGCAGGGAGACCGGCTCTGCCACAGCGGGTCGTCTGTCTCCTCACCACACCGAGCTATGAATGAGCCATGTGTGCCCTGCTGGGGTGGGTCCTGATTGGCAAGAGCTATGGAGATGGGTTATGATAAGCAGGACATTTATGGCCCAGATGCCACAGGGCACAAAAGTCAATATGTTACATGCTCATTTAGCATGTTCGACTCTAATGGAACAGGTTGGAAATAATTGGCTTCTTAAGAAATGCCGCATTTCATTTTGCTTCAGTCAGAAGGCACATACCCTCTGGGTGGTCGTAACTTCAGCCTTCACGAGTTTACCTTATTCTGAGATCGGCAGGTGGGGGATGGTGGGGAAAACAGAGGCACATGGGTGGGGGCAAGATGCCACAGCGCCCTGTGAGAAGGACCAAGGCTGGATATTTTTCATGGTTGTGTAGGTCCCTGAGTTCTTCAGCAGCTGGACATGTTCTCCCTGGCAGCATGTCCTCAGTCATGTGACTGTTACTTCCCTACCAGCTGATCCCCCTGGCTTGGGATGGTTGGGAATAATTTCTCTTCTTCATTGATTCCAGTTGAAGTCTGTGACACGGTGAATGGCACAGTGTTAGAAAGTGGTAAGTTTTAGAATCAACAAAAGGATGTACTTTTATGTCAGTCAGAGTCTAGCTGGCAAAGCAGGAACTACACTAGTTATTCCTGCGGGGAAAGTTGGATTCAGGGACTTGATGAAAGAGGTGTCGGAGGACTGAAAGGCAGTAAGGTGGTGCAGAGGTAACACAGAGGCAGAAGCAGCTACCATCCGTGGTCGGGAAGCAAGGGGGGAGGTTGGGATCAGAACCCAGAAACTCTGAGCAGGGTCCTCCAGTGCTGGGACTCAGACCTTTGCAGGGGGGGCCCCTGCCTTGATGGTGCTGGTCCCTCTGAGTGGTGCAATGAGGCTGTTTCTGTGAGTGTGGGAGGAAGCTGCAAAAAGGAGCCAACTTCTATAACTAGCTGCAGGTGCCTGGGTGAGGTCGGCCATGGGGGTGACACTAGCAGGAGGTGGAAATGACCATTTTCCCTCCTCTAACCTTCCAGAGCCCTCTAGCTCCCCCTGTTGGTAGATTCTAACAGGGCACCTGCTGGCAAAGCAGGGCTGTGGTTTGCAGGGTCCCAACCCCATTGCAAATTAGAGTATAAAAGAGTGGGTGTGAAACAGACACAGTAGCTTAAAAACAAGCACAGCTGTCTGAATAAGATAGCATAGTGGCTAAGAGTATGCAAGAAATGAGCTTCTCAGGTCTTGTAAGACACTAACTTTGTGCTTAATGTCACCGCCCATTCAGGGCTCTGGATGGCAAAGAAAAGCAGGCTGAGATTTGCTGCCTCTGCTCAGATGGAGTCTCCGTGTGGCTTCTGTTCTGATAAGATTCTGTATCTTTGGCTAAATATACTGATGCAGTGAGTTTCTTCTGGCAGATCTGAAATCTTCAAAAAAGTTGTAGTTGGTGTCAGAAGTATGACTGGCACCAATCCCCCACCACAATGACTAGAATTTGGAAGGAGTGTCAGGAAAGTGAAGGAGAAAATGGGGCCCTGAGGGTGTTTTTTTTAAAGAGAGGAAGCGGAGGAGAGAGAGAGAAGTATCAGTTGGCTACCTCCCATGTCCTGACCAGGGAGTAACCGACAACCTAGGTATGTGCCCTGAGCAGGAGTCAAACCCACAAAGTTTTGGTGTCCAGGATGACATGCCAAGCAACTGAACCACCCAGCCTGGGCAGGGTCCTGAGAATGTTTTAGTCAAGGCCATTGCATGAGAGCCATAGAAACAGCTTAAGATAGGGAGGCTGACTTCAAAAAGAAAACTGAAGAGCTGGTGTTATTCCTCCAACATGTGTGAGTTCATCTTTGTTGTGACAGAAATGTCTTTGAGAGCTGTGACCTTGGCTTTTACTGTTTTGTGCAAGCCAAATGAGTTTTTATAAATGGCTTTGGGGGGGAGGGTAAACTCTTAGAAATAATTTTATACTCCAGAAAGGTGACTTTTAAGTAGAATATTAAAAACACCAAAATAAAATGGTCTCTAGATAGTTCACCTAAAGGGTTAATTTTGTTTAGAAAAAAAAATACCATTTCTGGAATGGAGCTAAGAAAAACAGGAGGAGATGGCCACAAGACTGGATAATTATCATCAAAATTTTACCTCCAGGATTAGCGGTTGGGAAAAGTCACACTCTCTTCTCCTTTGTCTGGGTCACTTTAGAATCTTGGCCTGAGGCCATGGCTTCTGCAACTTCTGGGTTTGGCAGGGATGACTGAGCTCTCCCAGGCAGTTTCTGCCCAGCCATACCCTAGCTGGGCTTAGCTGAGCTGAAAGGGGCAAGGAGGAATCAGATGGGCCCTGGGGGAGATGCCATGCTTTCCAACTTCTGCCAGAGGCAGGGAGAAAAGGGACATTGCTGTCTTAGAGGAGGGACTGCTCAGAAAGTTGAGCTCCACAAGGGAAGGCTGACCGAATCTGCCCGAAGATGGGCTCAAAGTCAGCTCAGGGCTGGCCTCCAACCCTCTGAGAGGCTAGCGGCTCCTGATGGAAGTGACACATGATAGTGTCCCCTTGCTTAAAGGCACAAAACAGATAACCAAGAAAATCTCTTTATCTAGAACTACTTTGATGTGCAAAATGAGAAACTCGACTGTTACTAGCCTCAAAGGAGATAGTTTATCCTTTGTAATAAACTTAGTTTATCCTAAGTAATAAAGGTTCCAGGAATCAAATAAGTGAAGATTTCCTTAAAAATAAAAAATAAAAAGTGAACTTAGTCCCACTCAGGTCAAAAATAGTTTTAGTATTCGATCTATTGGATTTGGTTTTGGCAAAGCAATTTCTTACCCTTGTAGCTCTAACTGGGCCCTACCCACGAAGTTACCCTGAAGAAAGTGACTACGTTTTCTCTTTCTTGTGATTGAGTAGTTATCACAAAATCGAACTATAGTCATGGAAATCTTTAGTCCATGTAAAGATTCTGGTTTCTTGCTGCAAAGACAAAATGGCTAACATTTATTCTGATTGTTTCTGAAATCGACATTAGGTGTGAGAATGTAATGTGAACACAATGCTGAGATTGAAATGTGCTCGCCTTAACTGTCTCTTATTGTTTCAGTTCGAAATGTCTCTTATTCTTTTTTAAAATATGTTTTTATTAATTTGTTTAGAGCGAGAGGAAGGGAGAGAGAGATAGAAACATCGATGTGAGAGAGAAACATCAACCGGCTGCCTCCTGCACGCCCCGCACTGGCGATGAAGCCTGCAACCTGGGCATGTGCCCTGACCAGGAATCGAACCCTGACCTCTCAGTCCATGGGACGACGCTCAGTCCACTGAGCCACACCGACTGGGCAACATCTCTTATTCTTGAGGAGCCAAGACAATATTGCATACATTTTAAAGGCCTTATAGAAATTGTTCTACTTGAATTTTGGGGAAAAGTATGAAAAATCACTAATAATTCTTGATCTTATTTTAGTCACATTTTCTGACATTAATTGGATTTTGAAAAGTTGGAATGGCACAGGGCAAAATCAATGCATATCAATTTACGCAAAGGAAATCGTAGTTCAGAACTACAGCTACCTGTGATATGAATGAAATAAAAGCCCTACTGATGAAGAAAATGAAGAGTTAGGGGTGATTTTCACATAAAACCTGTGGAGCTGGAATTTGTCTGTTCTCCCCTTTGTTGCTATTGTTACTGATTGCAGATATTGCTGGGGACTCCTGGGCACACACCCCCGCCCCCCCCCCCCCCCAGCATGGAGCTGTCCTCACTGGCCTCGACTTTGGGATTCACCCTGAGATGCCAGGTGTCCTGAGCCTGTGTGCCTTTTGGTGGTTCTTTGAAGGAAGGTTGGGATTGCTTCTTCCTTCTGGATAGCTGGTGCTTGAGTGGTACTGATGGGGACAGCACATGGCCCTGGGGCTAGTTCCGGTGCTGGAGCCAGGAGTCCAAAGGAAAAGAAAATGGGAACTTCAGAACTGGAAGGCAAGAGTATAACTTGGACAAGTGATTTGGTGTATAACAGTATAGAGCATGGTATATTACATTTATTTATTTTCCTTTTCATTGAATGTATTGGGATAATACTGATTAACAAAATTATACAGGTTTCGGGTGCACGATCCTACAACACATCACCTCTACACTGTATTGTGTGTCCACTACCCCAAGTCCAGTCTCCTTCCATCCCCTTTTATCCCCCTATACCCTCCTCCCCCTCCCCCAACCCCTTCCCCCAGCAATCACAACACTGTTGTCGTGTCCATAAGTTTTTCCTCCTTTTTTTTTCTGTTTTGCTCAATCCCTCCACCCCTCCCGCCCAGTCCCCCCCCCCCACCCCAACAGCTGCCAGCCTGCTCCCTATGATAAATTTAGAGCAAGGTAAGAAAAATTAGTAAAATAGAGGCAAATGGAAAATAACACTTTTTTTTAATAATATGAGCTTCAAAAAAGTAAATAATGACTGTGATAATGATACCAAGTTAAGTTTATGAAGGACCACAAGTCTACAGTGATGCTCAAATGGGACAAAGAATATGAAGTGACCAAATCGACTGGGGCCAGCTTACAGAAATCATAAGTATACCGGCTCATGTGGTGGGAGCATGGTCCCTTCCAAGGGCCAGCGGACTGTGGAGGGATTAACTGGCCATGTGGTTCTCAGCTTAGACCTATGATCAGGATTCCCCGCAGAGAAGGGTAGTAAACCAGAGCAAGGAGTTTTCTGAGAGAAATGGGCTTTTTGGATGCTGGAAAGCTGCAGGCAGAGATATTGTTCAGGGGCGATTGGGCACAGCTTTGGTTTATTCTGCCCCGGAAAAACCATGTCCTTGCTGACAATGAGTTTGGTTTGGGTCATAGGCAGATTCCGTACACTTAAGTGTTGCTTATTGACAGCCTAGATTATCTGTATAAGCTCTTCCTGAATGGAATTCTCAGAAGTTTTACTTCTGCATTCCCTCTCTTTCCTCTATTTTCAGTCTCTTCCTCTCTGCTGGTTATTTCTCCTGAGACTAAATACATATTTAAACCTCTATTCTCTTATAAACAAAAGCAAGCAAAGAAAGCCAAAACAAACACCCCAGTGTCCCCAAACCAAAATCCATAAACCTTCCCTTGACCCGGCATATTCCTTTCATTATTGTCCAAGATCTTTCCTCTCATCTGAATATTTTTGTCTTAAAAATATTTTTTTAGTGCCATTTTATTGAAATTTTAATTCTAAACTTCTAGAAAATACAGTAGGCATCTGACGAGGAGGCTGAATGGTTAAAGCGGTAGGCTACTAAAAGCCCTTTAAGGTTAAAACATTTTATAGAGACAATATTTATATGTAATAGAGACTATATTTATATCTATACTTATGCATATATTTATCAGTGTTTGCTTTCAATTACTTCTTTGATCTCAGTCCATATTTTGGGTGGTAATTTTTCCCACTTATTTATTTGTGATTTTTAAATTATTTTAACCATCTTAACCATTTTTCAGTGTACAGTCCAGGAGTGTTAAGTACATCCACACTGTCATGCAGCCAATTTCTAGAACTCTTCATCTTGCAAAACTGAAACTTTATACCCATAAAACAATTCCCTGATTTCCGCTTTCCCAACCTCTGGCACCACCATTCTACGTTCTGTCCCCATGAGTTTGACTACAGAACTCTATATAAGTGAATCACAGTATTTGTCTTTTTGTGACTGGCTCATTTCACTTAGCAAAATACTCTCAAGTTTCATCTATGTTGTAGCATGTGTCAGGATCTTCTTCTTTTTTAAGGCCGAATAATGTTTCATTGTATGTATAGGCTGAATTTTCTTTATCCATTCTTCTGTTGATGAATACTTATACTTGGATTGCTTCCACCTTTGGCTGCTGTGAATCTTGCTGTGTTGAATATGGGTGTACAGATATCTGTATGAGATCCTGCTTTTAATTCCTTTGGATATACTTAAAAGTGGAATTGTTGGATTACATGGTAGCTTTATTTGTAATTTTTGAGGAACTGCTGTACTGTTTTTCATAGCAGTTGCACCATTTTACATTCACATCAACAGTGCATGAGGGTTCCAATTTCTCCACATCCTCACCAACACTTATTATTTTCAGTTTTTTTAATAGCAGCCATCTTAATTGGTGTGAGATGGTATCTCATTATGGTTTAGATTTTTATTTCTCTAATTATTAGTATTGAACATCTTTTCATGTGCTTATTGGCCATTTGTAAAGTGTCTGTAGAGAAATGATTATTCATGCCTTTTGCCATTTTTTTAACTGAGATTGTGTGTGTGTGTGTGTGTGTGTGTGTGTGTGTGTGTGTGGTTGAGTTATAGTAGTTCTTTATATATTATTGATACTAACCCCTTATGAGATATGTAATTTGCACATATTTTCTCCCATTCTGTAGTTGCCTTTCATTCTGTTTATTGCATTCTTTGACTTTAAATTTTAAATATTTTTGTTGTTGTTGTTGCCTATGCTTTTGGTATAATATTCAAGAAATTATTGCCAAATCCAATGTCATGAAGCTTTCCCCTGTTTTTCTTTCTAAGAGTTTTATAGTTTTGGCACTCACATTTAGGTCTTTGATTCATTTTCAGTTAATTTTTGTATACGGTATAAGGTGAGTATCCAACTTTATTCTTTTGCATGTGAATATCCAGTTTCCCAACACTATTTATTGAAAAGACTGTTCTTTCTCCATTGAATGGTCTTAAAACCCTTGTCAAAAATAATTTTACCATATATGTGAGGGTTTATTTGTGGGCTCTCCATTTATTCCATTGGACTATATATATCTGGTTTTATACTAATATCTCTCTGTTTTGATTACTGTAGTTTTGTAAGAGGTTTGAAATGAGCAAGTGTGAGATGTCCAGGCGCATTTTTCTTTTTCAAGATTGCTTTAGCTACTTAGGGTCCCTTGATATTCCATATGAATTTTAGGATGGATTTTTAATTTCTGAAAAATATGCTATTGGTAATTTGATAGGGATTGCATTGTATGTGTAGATCATTTTGGATAGTGTTGACATTTTAATCCAATGTGAGCTCTGAAATTGTTGGGACTACCTATTTTCTTGTACAGTAGCAGGTCATGTATATGCGGATTACTATTCAGCCAACATTTTGAGGACCCCCATCTGTAGATCTCTGGCATTTTCTCTGTGAAGTTACCCACTCTCCAGTGTTTTGTTGTTGTTTTTTCATATATATTCTAGCTACGTCGGTCCCCCTGAACTCCATTCTCACTCTCCTGAACTCAGAGAAAATGTTGGGCTTTCTTTGAATTTCCATTCTCTGGTCTGTGGCCTAAAAATTGACTCTAAGCAATGATCTGGGACAATCTTAGGGCTCACTTTCTCTTTTCTCAAGGATTACTGCTTTCTGATTCTTGTCCAATGTCTGAAAACCCTTTATTTCATATACTTAGTTCAATTTTCTAGTTGTTTAGAATAGAGGATAAATCTAGACTCAGTCATTATATCCTGACTAAAAGTGGAAGTTTTCATCTAAAATTTTAAAACAACATTTTATTGTTTTTGGGGCAGTAAAATATTTACATTTTCTCCTTTTAATTAAATTCTACATGTCTTTTAAAAAATGTTTGAGTAGCCCTGGCCGGTTTGGCTCAGCGGTTAGAGCGTCGGGCTGCGGTCCAGAGAGACCCGGGTTTGGTTCCCGCTAGGGCCATGTACCTCGGTTGCAGTTTGTCCCCGGCCCTGGTTGGTCGTGCGGGTGGCAGCCACTTGATGTGTCCCTTTCACGTCGATGTTTCTCTCTCTCTCTCTTCCTCTCTCTCCCTCCTACTCTATCTGAACAAAAAATGAAAAAATGTCCTCGGGTGAGGATAAAAAAAAAAAAAATTTTTTTTTGAGTAAAAAATACCCCAGAAATATATGGACCCATATTACAAATCTCTATATATACAACACTAGAACTGAATATCATTAATTTGCTTTAAATCTTTTTCCCAAATAATTAAATATATGGTAAATATATTTTCCTTGCAGTAGGCATTATTCTAAATTTTTTAACATATATCAATTCACTTAATCCTCACAAAAATTCTGTTGCTTTAGTACAATGAATGACATTGTTATGTAAATGAGGCTAAAGAGTAGGACAGTGGTACAGTTTATGTGGAAGGTCATTCAACTAGTAATTAGAGCAGAAATATGAATCCAGAGAATCTGGCTGCATGATTTGAGCTAATAACCACAATACTACATTGCCTCTCATAATTAATTAAATGCATATAACACACAGATTAAGTAGAAATTCTCTGTTCTTGATCCTCAGTCCCATTTTCCTTATTTATTATCAGAGGAAAATCAAATGGTGAAATTTTATATCATTCTAGTCCATTTTTAATGCTTGAAACTTCATTTGCATATTTCAATAAATAATAGGTAGTATTTTTGTGCTTTAAGAACTTACATATAAATTAATAAAAATTATTACATCCTATAACTTGCTTTTTTAACATTTTATTCTTGGAAATAATTCATGTTGATACATATATAATTGCATTTTATTTACTCAGTTGTCTATGCCACATACCTATCACCGATTCTACCTAAATACGTCAAAAAATTGTAAAATTCTTTTTAGGTAGTGAAACCCATCAGATAATCTATACCTGTTCTTTTCTTCCCCTTCTCTGGATTCCTTCGTCCCCTGCCCCCTTCTGCACTAGCTGCTTTCTAGCTTTGTTGAGCAGCTGCCCTTCTGGTTCTTTGCCTCCTTCCTGTGTGAGATCCTTTCTTTTCTACGTGTTGTATATCCCTTTTCCTCATTTCGAAGG
Source organism: Tadarida brasiliensis (assembly GCA_030848825.1). Taxonomy (NCBI): domain Eukaryota; kingdom Metazoa; phylum Chordata; class Mammalia; order Chiroptera; family Molossidae; genus Tadarida; species Tadarida brasiliensis. Next base: position 84,862,775 of record CM061268.1, read on the forward strand.
GCACATTCTTTAATTATTCTAAGAAGCGTGCTTGGAAAGTAAATTTTTGAAATATGCTTTCTGCAATTATCTTTATTCTACTCTTTATCCTACACTTGGTTGATAATTTGTCTGAGTACAGGTTCTAGACTGAAATAATTTTTCCTCTGACTTGTGAAGACATTGTTTTGTTGCATTTTAGCTTCCAGTGAAACTGATTCTAGACAAACTGTATGTGATCTATTTTTATTCCCTTCATTTAGGCTTTTGAGAGCTTTTCTTTCCATTTCGATGTTCAAGTTTTCAAAATGTACATGCATTGGTAGATTTTTTTAAACTTTATAATACACAAGTTGTAACTTTTAATCTGGAAACTTCTATCATTTATTTTGGGGAATATAAAAATATTATTAAAAATGGTATTATTCCCTCTGCATTTCTGTTCTCTCTTTCTGAACATTTTGATGTTGAATCTCCTGGGCTGATCTTAACTCTCCTATTTCTTTGTCTTTTGCTTTATTTTTGGACAAGTCCTCAATATTACCTTTCAACCTTTCTGTTGAATTTTTCTTACTTCAGTTACCAAATATTCTTAAAAATTTCAAGACTTTTTTGTTATTTTCTGACTGTTCCTTTTTATAGCAACCTGTTTCTGTCTGTTCGTGTGCCATGAATATGATCTCTTATTTCTCTGATGACATTTCAGTTTAAAATTTTTATCCTCACTGTCTTATTTTTTTCTGATTGATTTGGTCTCCTTTTTATATCCTGGAGGATTTCTTCACAAATCTTGATACCCTTGGTTTACCCTTCCTGTTTAAGAGTGAGGTACTTAGGGAGAGCCCCATTACGGGTGGTGCTTGTTAAGGGGCGTGTGTCACTGTGGAGTTGTCAACCAAGAGCCCTGCTGCTTTATTCTGAAAGACACAAGTGTCAGTATCTAGAAGTCTGTTCTCTTGGGACTGTCAGCTTCTCCAGAGAAGAACTCAGCAATTTCTTATCTGGAATTTATTTACCTAGGATTGTATTTTGGAGCAAAGCAATGAAAAGGGGGCTACGAATCTCGCTTTCATTAAGTCTTGATTTTATTTTATTTTTAATTTTTTTTTCTTTATTGATTTTTGGAGAGAGAGGACGGGAAAGGGAGAGAGAGAAAGAAACATCGATGAAAGAGAACATCGATTGGCCTCTTCCTGCATGCCCCCCACTGGAGATTTGGCCCACAACCTGGGCATGTGCCCTGACTGGGAATCAAACTGGGGACCTCTTGGTGCGTGGGTCAATGCTCAACCACTGAGCCACACCAGCCGGGCTAACTCTTGATTTTAATTAGGCACCTGTACTCCATTCTTTTATTGGTCTGGTATCTTTGATGTGGAGTCCCTTTGGCTTGGTTTTACCATAGAATGAACCATCCATCTCATCCTGGGGCTGTTGCTTGGCTCTGAACCAGGGGGAAAAGTACTTGAGATCGACTTGTTTCACTTTCATTTAGTCATCTTTTTCAGTCCCATGCCCCACCTACCTTCCACAGCTCCTGGTGCTACAGAACATGGGGACTTCCCAGGGCTGACATTCGCATCCTCCTGTGCGTGCACTTGGTATTCAGCTTTCTGGGGTCTGTTAATGCCTTTTCTTCTTCTCTCTCATCCATCACTTAGTGCTATCTCTCATCTTCTACTCTCTTTGTCCTTGTGGATTTATAGCATTTTCAATTCCTTACTCTTATTTTACTGGGATATTGGGAAGGAGAAGAGATAAATTTATGGGTTCACATAACCATATTTAACTGATAGCTGGCATATCTGTTTTTATCTGTTAATATTCAAACTTTTTTTTCCCATTACCTATGCCACATGAAGGAGCAGCACCTTTAACCACAACTCAAGCTTCCATTTCTATGTGGGAGCACACACAATCCCAGTTCTTGGCTTCATGCGGGGAGAGAGGCTACAGTCCTTTGTCATCTTTTAGGCATAATAACTTTCCTTTTCTTCTGTGGGATTAAAATCCCAGCCCCCACTGCCAATGTCTGGCCCTGTTGCTCCGAGGACCCAGTGTGTCTCATGACTCTAGCCCACTGTAGTTTCTACTCCATTTTCAAAGATAATTTTAATCTTTAAAATAATCAATTTATTTGATTAAATACACATACACATTTCACTCCTAAGTTTAGAGTGTATAGAGAAGGTCTCTTAAGATACTGGCCCCACTATCTTAATGACAAGCCCTTCCTGTGACATTTTGATGTGAAGTCTCATATTTGTTTCAATTTATTGTAATCCTCCTTCCACCCTTATATCTTAATTAAAAATAGTTTTGCTGTAGTTGTCTAATTTCCAAACCCAGGGGACTTTGTTTAGTTCTTGTCTTACTAACTTTCTTCTTGCATTTAACATTTCAGATTGCACCCTCCTTGAAGCTCTGTTCTTTGGGCCTATGTGTGCTGGGTTTTCCCACTCATTGTTCTCCATACATCTCTGACCAGTGCTCCTGTGATTCATTTGGGACTCCCCTTTCTCTACCTGCCATTGGTGCCAACCTCAGCCCTCTGCACTTCCCACTGTCCACACTTGCCCTGGTTGACTTCATTCATACTCACCATTTTCGTTATTAATCATAGACTTGTGAAATCTCCATCTCTAGCCCAGATTTCCCCCAGATTTCAATGCTAAACAAGATCTGCTGGGTGCTTCTACCTGAAAGGAGCACAGTCATTTCAAATTCAAGATGCCCAAGAATAAACATAGCATTCTCCTTCCTAACTTTGCTTCTGTTCTGGATTTCCTATTTCAGTTGATGACACCAACATTTACCTGTTCACCCAAACTAAAACCTGGCAGTTGTCCTTAAATCCTCTTTCTCCTCACCCTCCAATTCTAGTTATGTCTTTAGGTTGCTAAGGAAGAGAGACATAGCCAGTTCACCTCGAGTAATGGGAGCTGACTTGGGCAGAAATGGAGGTGGGATGTATTGACTGAGTTAGGGTTCATAAGAAGTATACCTGGACCCAGGTGGTTCTAGAAACCTCAGGATCTGCAGTTTGTAGAACTTCTTGGTTGTTAATGTGACTCCAATATCTCTCCTGTATTCACCTCTGGCAGTTGCTTCCTTATTCTCTTCTTCCATCCTTTATCTTTTCTCTGTATCCTAGATTATCCTCATAACTTTGGCTTATTATGATCTCTCATGGTTCCAACCCTACTTCCTCATTCATATAGTCTGAACTTGTTCTTCTTTTGGCCTCTGGTTCTACTGGGTCACTGCTGGTTTTCTCTATGTTCAATGTTTTGGATTCATGGGATCAGGAATCAAATTGACCCAGCTCATCTTCTCACACTAGGCCATATTGCAGAATGCTTGTTGGTCCCTTGAAAGGCTTCCCTTACATCAGGTGCTCATCCCATTCCAGTCACCTGTAACAAGAAGAGCAAACTGATGTGATATGAAATATGATCACTTAAGTTTTCCGCCTCAATGATGCGGACTGGACAGTTGCCCTTCATAAGAGAAGCTGGCATGGAAGACACTGTGATTGACATGGTTAGCACATTCCATATTCACTATGTCATCAAGTCCATCCAAGTTATCTTCTGAACAGTTTTCGCACCTTCTCTTCATTCTTCGTCTCCGTGACTTGGTTCAAGTATTCATCTTCTTTCACCTGCCCTGTGGCAACAACTTGTGCTATTCTTTCTCCTCCTCTCCTCCTTTCTCTTCCCTGATTGGTTATATTATTGATTTTAAGTGATGAGCAATGGTTTCTGTTACCTATCATCAAAAGTAGACAATTTTCCCCATTGCATCTTGGTAGATGCCAAGGAAAACACAGCACAGCCCTGGATGGAATAGTTTTTTACTCACGCAGAGAAGAAACAGAACAAGATCAACTCCAATAGTTGACATCAGTCCCCAGAGTCCAGCAGGTCCCTCTCAGCAGCCAATGCAGGGCAACTGGCCCGGGTACCCCTCTTGTGTTTGAGCAGAAGGACTCTGTCTCCTCCTCACAGGGGACAGATATAGCAGTGGGGTTGGCCAAGTGCCATATGACACCCATACTTAAACAGAGGAAAGGAACATACATTGAGTCTGAAACAGGGAAAGATAGTTCCTCGCGAGGTGGTCAGTTCAGCACAGACTGTGAGGCTCTTTCTCTCAGTAAGGGAGTGTGCCAGGCCCAAGGCCCACTATTATGTGGCTGGGTGGGGGTCGAAAGAGAGTATGCATGAGACTGCCTTTCCCAACATCAAATATATTTAAAATATCTCTTTATTTATTGAATAAAATGTATTACTTGTTCTTAACTAAAATATGAGATGAATTCAACTTTTTGTTCCTTAAAAGGAATCCAGAGAAGCTAACCAAAGTAAGTCGTTTTTTACTTCCAAGTGATTAATTTTTCCTCTTAGGAGGGTCAGTGTTTCATCAGCCGTGTGTCGGATGATTACAGAAACCTCCTAATTGTCGGCTGGGCCCCAGTCCCATCTCAACTCCAATCTATCTTCTAGATTTATTTTTCTAAAACGTATATCTGATCATGCCTGTCTCCTATTTAAAAATCTAAGGTCCCTTTCAGGCCTATTTTCTGCCACTTCCTCCCCGGGAGGGTTCCCTGCTTACACTCCCCATGCCGGGTCCTGGGCTATCTCCACAGGCCGACCCCTGCCCTGCTCCTGGAGAACACCTCACTAATCTAAGTTGTGGAGCCAATCCTGTCCATGTGATGCAATCTAATTCTCAAAAATGACAAATTCAGTTATTTAATGCGTTGTTGTTCTTACTTCCACCAAGCTACTGATTTATCTGTCAGAATGCGGAGCCCAAGTTCCCAGCCACTCTGACACATCACCCTGGGGTTGTTATAACCATTTTATCTAGTCCCCTCTCCAGTGCCCCTCTGCCCCAGGGTACCTGGCCCTGTGCTACGCCTGCAGGTGGTCAGCAAATGCTTGTGTATGACAGCAATAGATTCTTTTCTCCAGCTACCTGGGTAAAAGAGCTAACAGAAATACCACAAATAAAAATATTTAGTGTAAATTTATTTTTTAACTCTCCTTGTTCACTTTAGATCTTTGTCTGAAGAGTTTATTTGAGCCCGGCCAGTGTGGTCGAGTGGATTGATTGAGCATCGTCCTATGGACTGAGAGGTCCCGGCTTGACCGGTCAGGGGACATGCCCGGGTTGTGGGCTTGATCCCTAGTAGGAGGCGTGCAGGAGGCAGCTGATGGGTGTTTCTCTCTCACATCGATGTTTCTGTCTTTCTCTCCCTTCCTCTCTCTCTAATAAAAAAAAAAAAATCAATAGAAACATATTTCAGCCCTGGCCGGTTTGGCTCAGCGGTTAGAGCGTCGGCCTGTGGTCCAGAGAGACCCGGGTTCGGTTCCCGCTAAGGGCATGTACCTCGGTTGCAGTTTGTCCCCGGCCCCTGGTTGAGTCGTGTGGGAGGCATTCGATGTGTCCCTTTCACGTCGATGTTTCTCTCTCTCTCTCATCCTCTCTCTCCCTACCACTCTATCTGAACAAAAAGTGGAAAAGTGTCCTCGGGTGAGGACAAAAACAAAACAAAACATGTTTTAGAAAAAGAGTTAATTTGAGGGAGACCTGAGGGCAGTCAGGGTGGTGCTGAAAGCACACAATTGAGACTGATGCCACCTGGTGGGTGGTGGGGGTGGTGCATGGGGTGATGTATGGGCTCAGCCACTTGGGTCCCAAGGGCTTCTCATTAGGATCAGGCTGATTGCTCCCAGGCAGGCCATTTAGATTTTTTTAAATTGAAGTATAATAAATGGCACATATTTTAAATATACAATTTGGTAAGTTTTGACATGTATGCACCTGTGAAACCATCACTGTGGTCAAGATAATGAACATACTAATCACCCTCCAGTTTCGTTGTGCCCCTTTGTAGTCCCTCCCACCCGACCTCCATGCCTCCCTAGTCTCTCCTCAGGCAAACAATAATCTGCTTTTGTCACTATAGATTAGCCTGTATTTCCTAGAATTTTATATAAATGAAATACTATAGTATGTAGTATTTTGGGGGAGAGGGGCTGGCTTCTTTCATTCAATATAATTATTTTGAGATTCACCCGTGTTGATGCATACATTAGTAGTTCATTCCTTTTTGTTGCTGAGGAGTATTCCATTGTATGGCTGTATCACATTTCATTTAATCACCTGTTGTTGGATATTTAGGTTGTTTATACTTTTGGGCCATTACAAGTAAAGCTGCTATGAGCATTCATGTTTAACTTTTTGTACTTTCATTTTCATTTTTCTTGGGTAAATCCTTAGGAATGAAATAGCTGGTGATGAAATGGCTACATACGGTAGGTGTCTGCTTAACTTGTATATTTTCATCCACAGGGTATGAGTTGCAAGTGTTCCGTGTCCCCACAACACTTGTTATGGTCAGTCTTATTTATTTTTTAAAATATTTTTATTGATTTTTTTGTTTTGTTTTGTTTTAGAGAGAGAGGAAGGGAGAGGGAGAGACAGAGAGAAACATTGATCGGCCGCCTCCTGCACACCTCCTACCGGGGATCGAGCCCACAACCCAAGAATGTCCCTGGGAATCAAACCAGCAACCCTTTTCGGTGCATGGGACAATGCCCAACCAACTGAGCCACACTGGCCAGGGCTGGTCAGTCTTTTGCACTTCAATCATTCTAGTAGGTATGCAGTGAGATATTTAAATTTTTGACTTTATAAAAATTCAGCTTCCTGGGTCCCATTTCAAGCCTGATGTATCATAAGTTTGGGTAGTGGGCTTGGAGTGTCGTGTCTTTGGAAAGACACGACAGGGGACCACACAGGGGAGCCACCACAGGGGACCACACTGGCTCTGGCTTCCTTGAAGTGGCAGAGGACGGCAGGGAATGGGGTCAGAAACAGCCTTTCGTTCAGGATGAGATGTTTCTAATTTGCTAAACTTGTGTTGGAACACTCACAAGCACCAGAGCCAAAGCTGTGAGCTAGAAAAGCCCCCAGTCAGGGGAGACCTTGATGTGCCTCTCCGGACGATGTCAGCGTGCTCTCACGCCATCGGGGAGTGACGCCGTGCTGGTAGTGAGACGTAGGGATGTGAACAAGAGCCAGGACGGAGCTGCGACTGCTGGTGAGAATGTCAACGGGCGCAGCCACTGTGGAAAACAGTATGGAGTTCCTCAAATAAGGGAAAATAGAACTGCCTTATGATCCATCAATTCCACATCTGGGTATATAGCCCCCCCCCAAAAAAAAGAAAAGAAAACATGATGTTGAAGAGGCACCTGCACTCCCATGTCCGCTGCAGCATTATTACAGTAGCTGAGACATGGAAACAACCTAAGTGTGCGCTGATGGGTGAACGGATAAAGACCATGTGGTGTGTTTACACCATGGACGATTCCTGCTGGAGCCGTAATCCTTTCATTTGTAAACTGGGATTTTGAAGCTTTGATGAAATTATTTATGTGAATAAATTAATAAATAAATATGAAATAATTTATAAACCATTATAAACTATTCCATTATAAATGGAAATATCCTCTCTAAATACTATATAAGGGAAAGTAAAAACTTCCTTTACTAAGGGCCTACCCTGTGCTAGAAACTTTGCATATACAGTCGTCCCTTGCCACTTCGCGCTTTGACTTGGGCAGCTTCTCTATCGTGTTTTTTTCCAATGTAGTATAGTATAGTATAGTACAGTGTAGTACAGTATAGTATAGTATAATATAGTATAGTAAGTATAGTATAGTATAGTATAGTATAGTATAGTATATAGTATAGTATAGCATAGCATAGCATAGAATAGTGTATAGTATAGTATAGTATAGTATAGTACAGTGTAGTACAGTATAGTATAGTATATAGTATAGTATAGTATAGTATATAGTATAGCATAGCATAGCGTATAGTATAGTATAGTATAGTATAGTATAGTATAGTATAGTATAGTATAGTATAGTACAGTGTAGTATAGTATTTGAAAAAACCGCCATAGAGTGAAGCCGCGAAAGTCGAAGCGCGAAGTGGCGAGGGACGACTGTATAAATAAAGAATCCTACTTCGCGGAAATTCATTGATCGTGGTAGAGTCTGGAACTGATTAACCCCGATAAACCAGGGCGGACTGTATTACCTGTATCCTCACGATTGTATTTTGAAATATTAATACTTATCATTAGCTCCATTGTATAGATGAGGACACTGAGGCTGGCTGGGAGCTGAGATGTAGAACTTGCTGAAGGTCACGGCGCAGGTGGGCAGTGGAGCCAGGAGCAAGTCTGCACTGCCTCTTGGCCTGGTTTCTACACCACAAGGTGTCTCCGAACTTTGGTCAGAGCATCACCCATGTTCTCATGAAACGACCTTTTCATGAGATACACATGTTAGGCAATATTGCGACAGGCCCTGTGAAATATTTAGCAGGGTATAGAAACTCTGTATCAAATCTCTATATCATACCTCTGTTGTTGAGTTTCAGTTAATTCAAATATTCCACTAATATAAAAATACTTTATACATACACTTACATATCTCTATTTATTTTTCATTTTCTCTCTTTGAGTTATCTAATTCAGGAAAGTGTTGTTGTTTTATGTTTTGTTTTGTTTTTTTGTTTTTGTTTTTTTATCCTCACCTGAGGACATTTTTGCATTTATCTTCAGATAGAGCGGGAGGGAGAGAGGGAGGAAGAGAGAGAGAAACATCGACGTGAGAGAGACACATCGTCTGGCTGTCACCCACACGACCCCAACCGGGGCTGGGGACAAACTGCAGCTGAGGTACGTGCCCTTAGCGGGAACCGAACCCAGGACTCTCTGGTCCGTGGGCCGACACTCTAACCGCTGAGCCAAACCAGCCAGGGCAGAAAAGTGTTTTTTAATTTCTAGGTTTTTTTACCTAACATTTTTGTTATCAATTCCTAGTTTTATTATGTTGTCAGAGAACGTTGCTTACAAAATATACGCATTTAGGAACTTACTGAAGCTTTCTCTGATACTTAGCTCAGTATCAGCTTTTATCAGCGTCTCAGGGGCACGTGGAAAGAAGGCGTATTTGGTGACTGTAGGGTGCATCGTTTGATGTATTTCTAGTAATTCAATCCTATTCATTTCATTATTCAAATCCTCTATGTCTTTACTTATTTTTATTTTCTCAATCTATCAAGAAAGGGTGGTGTTTAAGTATTCCACAGTTGGATGTTTTTCAATATTCCTGTATGTTTCCAACAATTTTTTCTTTTTATAGCTTGATGCTGATTTGACATATAAAAAATTATGACTATTATATTTTCATTGTGGATTGTAACTTTCATAAACATAAGGTGACATTTCATGTTTTGTTGAACGCTTTTTGCTTGGAATAAAACCTTTTCAGAATTCAGCCTTGTCACTAGGTGCTTCATTGTCTGGCACTTGCTTGAAAAATCTTTACTTGTTCTTTTATTTCACACCATTTTTTTGCTATTTTCCTTTATGTCTATTTCTTGTAGGAGCATACAGTAAGATTTGAATTTGTAGCACATTTGGAGAATATTTTTATTTTAATAGGGTTGTTAAGCTCCTTATATTTATTTCATGATTGATTTATTTGTTTTTATATTTGCCACGTATTTTATGCTTCCCGTTTTTATGCGTCTTTCCTTTTACTTTGTTTTCTATCTTAAGCTATATGGAATATGTTTTATATCCTTTTATATTCTTCAGTGATTTGGAAAATATGTCCTATTTTAAATTGTGTTACTGATTACCTTTAAATATGAGAAGCATTTAAATATGTACAGTACTTTAGAAAGTTTTTATTGTGATATTAAAGAAAATGCATAAAATACATGTTTGGTATTAAATAATTATTAAGCAAATGTCTATATAAACACTATTTTTACTTTCTGTATCCTTATGGTTTTGACACATTCTTGCAAGATTGCTATAGCGAGGTTTTTATTTTTAATCCAGCATAGCTAGCTTTGATTTTATTTGGAGCAATCAGTCGATTTAGATTTAATGTGATTACTGATATGTTTGCATTTAAATCTACCACCTTACCTGTGGTTACCACTTATTTGACCTGTTCTATGTTTATTTTACTCTCCTTTCTTACATTTATTTATTTGGATTTACAGAGGATTTTTCAAAATACTTTTATTTTTCTTTCAGCCAGTTTGAAAACATCTACTCTTTGGAAACATCATTTGGTAGTTACCTGAGAAATTGTATGTGTGCGTAATTGACCAAAGTCTGAAGTTAGCTGATATCTTTAGTCTCCTCTGATAAAAAAGAACCTTAGACTGTTTTAGGTTTTGTTTCTTTGTTTCTTTACCACACTGCTGGCTTATATATTATTGTTGTCATATATTTTAATTATTTTTCTTGAGGCATTTAATACTGTTGTTTTATATAGTCAGTATTTAAATTTACCCACATATTCACTATGTTCTGAGTTCTTCATTTCTTCTTTAATTTCAGTGTTTTTGTCTGGGATTATTTTCTACCTCAAATACATTCTTTAGGATTTCCTTTGGTTGAAATCTGCTCCTGGCAGATTCTCAGTTATTGTTGGTCTGAACATGTCTTTCTTTCTCCCTCACTTTTTATAGATACTTTTTTTGGCCAGGAATAGAATTCTAAATAAGCACTTGCTTCTTTTCAGTACACAGAGGTACCGTTCTGACTTCTGAGTGTCACTGTTGCTGTTGAGAAGTTGGTTATCACTGTGACTATTGCTCCTCTGAGAGAATCTATCTTTTAGGCTTAAAAAAAATTATCTGATGTTCTTCCATTTATCGATATTGAAACTGAGTTTGGATTTCTTTTTATTCAGCCTTAGGATTTGTTTGGCTTCTTAAATCTGTGTATTGGTGTCTTTCATTAATTCTGGAAAATTCTTAGCCATTATAATTTCAAATATTGCCACTCTCCTATTCTCTCTCCTTTTTCTTGCTGGGACTCTGTTCTAGATTCTGAATCATTTCTTCTGTCTTATTTAGTTTCACAAGTTCTCTATTTAGCTGTCTGTCAGCTGTTATACCCACTCATTGTTTTCGTTCCAATAGATTCCTAAACATTCTATTTATTTAAAACACACATGCTATAATTTTTATAGTTTCCTTGCAGAGATTTATTGAAGATATTTAAAACTGGCCTTTTATTCTTTAAAGACAGTAAGGGTGATTGTATTTTATCTAGCCTGATAATTCTAGTTCCTGAAGTCTTTGTGGATCTGTTTCTACTGTTTTTTGTCTCTGCGGGTTCTCACTCCTTTTACTTTAACTGTTTTATTATTTTTGACTGTATGAATATTACTGCCCTTATAGATATTATTTTTAGAAACTGTTTGGGGCATAGCATGAAGGTGCATTCTTCAGAGAGCATTTATTTTTATCTCTACTTCATGCTTAGAGGAACTACCAGCCCAGAACCATGTTAAATTCAGTTCACACCATAAGGTGTTTTTTTGTTTGTTTGTTTTTTTATGCCCAACCAAATTATGTAAATTTCAGCTACAAATCTGCTGAAGAGCTGCTGGTGTTTGTAACTTCTCAGGTAAGTTTCTGTGAGCAGTGGAAAGTAACTGTCCTACTAGTATCCTGGTGGTGGCAAGGGGCTGTTTCCTTCTTGTTCAGCCTTATACTGAAGACAGTCTTTTGGGATCTCATCTTTTTGTGGGAAGCATCACTGAATAAATGTTGATGTGACATCTGCCCCTTTGTCTAGTTCAGCCACTGAAGTCTGATGTCAAAAGTGAAGCTCATGTTTGCAGAGCTAGACAGACACCCTCAGAACAAAGGCTGCTTTATTGTTCTGTTTCCCTGACGGTTTCCAATCTCACTTTCATTTGGCCTGGTACTTCCCTGGCATGTTGTCAGGTCTTCTGTGCCTTAAAAGAGATTTAGTAAATACCTTTCTGGAAATTTTAGTTGTTCCCGGTAGGAGTATTGGTCCAAATTATTAGCCCATTAGAAAATATTGTTATTTTTACATTATATGGCTTCACTTTTAAAAATTATTTCTGACATTTGTATTTAGTTTGCAATCATATTTATAGCAATTTCTATTTATATTTAGTAGATTTCAGTAGTCAGCAAATAACTTTCCCCATTCTTAACTCAAGCATATATCTTAAAAATATATTTAATAGAGTTTATTTTTTAGAGAAGTTTTACGTTCACAGAGGTTTCCCGTATACTCTCTGCCCCACTCATACAGAACCTCCGTCATTACCAACATCTTCCGCCAGAGCGGTCCATCTGTTACAATTAATGAACCTACGTTGACTCATCACTATCATTCAAGGACCACAGTTTACGTTAGGGTTTATTCTTGGTTTGTACATCCTACTGGTTTGGACCAATGCAGAGTGACATGTATCTGTCATCACAGTATCATGCACAGTATTCTGACTGCCCTCAAAATCCTCTGGGCTTCACTAATCCATCCCTCCGAACCTCTGGCAACTGCTCATCTTTTTCCTGTTGCCATAATTTTGCCTTTTCCATAATGTCATATAGTTGGAATCATCCAGTATGTAGCCTTTTCAGATTGGATTCTTTCACTCAGTAATATGCTTTTAAGTTTCTGCTATGTCTTTTCATGGCTTAATAGCTCATTTCTTTTTAGAGCTGAATAATATTTTATTGTCTGGATGTACCACAGTTTATTATCCCATTCATCTACTGAAGAACATCTTGGTTGCTTTCAAGTTGGGCAATTATGAACAGAGCTGCTATAAGCATCAATGTGCAGTTTGTGTGTGTGTGTGTGTGTGTGGCCATAAGTTTTAACTCCTTGTGTAAATACCAAGAAGTGTGATTGCTGGATCACGTGATAAGAGTATATGCTTAGTTTTTGCAAATATTGTTTCCCAGTCGGTGGCTTGTCTTTTCATTTTCCTGACATTGCATGTTCAGAGCAGACGTTTTAATTTTAATTAATTCCAGTTTATCATTTCTTTTTTTCAAGGATCATGTCTTTGGTGGAGTATCTAAAAGTAATCACCATACCCAAGGTCGTCTAGGTTTTTCCCTATGTTACCTTCCAGGAGTTTTACAGTTTGCATTTTACATTTGGGTCTGATGTCCGTGTTAAGTTAACTTTGTGGGGGTCCAGGTCTGTGTCTATGTACGTGTTTCGTAGTGGATGTGAAGTTGTTCCAGCACCTCTTGCTGACGAGCTCTCTGTTCCTGTGTACTCCCGTTGTCCCGCTGTCAGAGAGGAGTTGGCTGCACTTATGTGGGTCTATTTCTGGACTCTCCCTTATGTTCTGTGGATATATCTGTCTGTTCTTTTGCCAATACTACACTGTCTTGGTTACTGTATCTTTATAGCAAGGCTTGAAGTTGGGTAGTGCCAGTTTTCCAACTCTGTTGGTTTGTTTTTCCTTTCAGTATTGCGTGGGCTAATCCAGGCCTTTTCCCTCTCCACATACACTTTATTTTTTGCAATTTTTATTACAGATGTTTCCCCTTTTTCCCCCCTAGGTACCCTCCTCCTGCCCCCCCCCCCCCAGCATTGTTGTCTATGTCCATTGGTTAAGCATACATGCATATAAGTTCTTTGGTTCATCTCATCCCTACCCCCCCCCCCCCCGAGGTTTGTCAGTCTGAACCATACTCCTTTCTATGTCTCTGGGCTCCATATAAACTTTAAAATCAAAGTAACTTGCTGGGATTGTGACTGGTGGTAAGCATTGAATCTATAGGTCAGATTAGGAAGAACTGACACCTGGTCCACCTGGAAGCTCCCCATCCATGGACTCTCCCTTTACTCAGTCCTCCTCGGTGGTGGTCATCACAGTTTGCGAATTTTCCTTCTATAGCTCTTGTTCATATATATTTTTAGATTTATACCTAAGTATTTCATTTGTAGAGGAGCTAATGTACATGGTATTGTGTTTTTAATTTCAAATCCCACTTTTCATTTCTGATGCATAGGAAAGCAACAGGCTTTTGTACCTTAACCTTGTATCCTCCAACCTCGCTGTTATCAGTTGGTTCCAAGAGCTTATATTGTTGATTCTTTTGGTTTTTTACATAGGTGATTATGTCATTTGTGAACTAAGACAGTTTTCTTTCAATTTGCATACCATTTGTCTCATTTTCTTGTCTTATGCATTGGCTAGGATGTTATATATCTTTAAATATACATTTTTTTTATTTTTTAGAAAAGGGGAATAGAGGAGTATATTTTCTATATTCTGACATACTCCCTTATTTCCCCGTGGGCGTAGAGACCTCAGAGAGCCCACATCTGAGTGCGACATCTCTCCTTGCTAATCCCGTGTCTCCCTTTTCCCCTGGTGTGCTCCGGGGCGCACCGTCTCACTCAGCCCTGCCCCTCACCTCCACCCCAGGGCCTGCTTTCCGAAGAGCACCCTACAGCCCTGAAGACATAGGGAGACCCTCCTCCTGGACAGTGGCCTGGCCTCCCACCTGTTTCACACCCCAGCTCCTCTGACCTGACGGGCAGCACACGCTCCTCCTGAATTCAAGCAGCAGGTTAATAGGAAGTCTTCGTTTTCACAACTTTCAGATGTCCGTGACTTTTTCCCCTGTGACGTCACATCTGAGGGTCCAACAAGGGGAGGTCTGAGTTAGGACAGACAGCCAGACAGACAGTATTTTAAATGAGAAACCCTCCTTGTTCTTTCTTTACACCCGTTCTCTTGTTCTCTAAATCTAACACTGAGGAGGATTTATCGTAAAAAGAGGAATGTAATTTACTCAGCCCTGTCTACACTCGAAGTCCAAACAAACAGATGGCAAACTAACCTCCCGCATTAAGGCAACAGTGCCGGGAAGAAGGCTTCAGCGGGCGTCAGCAGCGTCATCCCCTGGCCCTGTGTCCTCACACGTGGCCTGGCAGGGGAAACGCGTTGCAGCGACGGGAGCAATTCAGACTTGGGTTACTTCTTCTTTGTAAAGTCTGGTGCTCTTACTGCCTCGAAGGCACAGGGGAACGGGAAGGGACAGCTATGGGGAATGAGGGAGGTGGTAGGAGCCCTGGGCCGTGGCAAACAACCTGGCAGAACTGCCTTTCGTGGGGCTGGGATACCAACCTTCTAGGGTCTTCTTTCCATCCTAAGAAAGTAATGCGAACACTAAATGTGCTCATGATCCCTCTTCCATTTCCAGGAAGAAGAGGCAGGTGAAGTCAGAGTATGGGCCTCTGATATGACCTGCAGCTTCTGGGAGCAAGACCTTCGGCCTGGTTTGTGCAAGATGGGGTGATTTCGGAGTCTGGGCGCATGTCCACTCTTCAGAGGAAGGGTGGTGGCCTGGGGATCAGGGGCAGTCCTGATGCACTGAATCTTGGGACGCAGCAGAAAGCAAGAAAGGGATTCAGATCAAGTGTCAGCTGACTGGGAGGTGGAAGCCAGAAGCAGAAACCCTGGAGAACCTGAGACGAGAATGCAGGAAGCTTCCGACCGCCACGTGCAGGGGAGCCTGCTGCCCCGCTATTTGGAGAGGAAGAAAAGGAGGACAAACTGGAAGGGGCCCTTGACAAAACAGGTGGGAAGGCAGAACCAGCATGAGGAAGCACAGGAAAAGAAACGCGCGTGATGATTTAAACTGTGTTTGCACCTGGCAGCATCTGCCTGAGGGCGGAGAGAGCTGTAATTGAAGTTCCAGGAGCTTGGAGACATTTCATGGAAGATTAACTCAGGAGAGCATTGTGTTTGGAGAAGGAGCGAGGAGGCAACTGGCCTGGGGGTGGGCCAGTGATGATCTGGCTCCCACCACTGAGGGGGAACGAGGTCACAGCTCTTTGCTTTGTCCTTACAGGAAGATGCTGGACTCTCCCTTGACCCCTAAAGGCAAACACTTTCCTCACAGTAACACCACGCCCTGGCTCACTGGAGTAGGGAATGCATCCACCTGGGGACAGGTGGGTCCCAGCCCAATGGAAGTCACCAGTCGTGTCCTGGAGTAGGGCTGCCTGCCGGTTTCTCCAGCATGAGTGGGTGGATGAATGGATGACGTTTCTGGAGGCCACAGAGGTCATTGTGAGCCTCAGGTGACACGCCCGTTGCATGGGCCACCTCTCTGCCTGCTGCTCAGTCTGGGTCTCCAGGCTGTCCAGGGACTCCTTGGCAGGAACCCTGCCACTGTCCCAGTGTCAGCCCCTCTCCATTCTGGGGCGGCAGAACAGGCAGTGAGTGCCTGGAAGAGTAGGAGGCTGAATCTGGTTTCATTCACAGACCAGAGAAAGCTGAGAGGAGTTGGGGGAAGAAGGTTGTTTGGGCCTTAACCACCATATCTGTATCAGGCTGAGGGTTCTTGGGACAAACCTTGCCATCAACAGGTCTGGTTGCCTGATGCACGGACTCACATCCCCACAGTTCTCTGGTGAGGTGAGTCACACAGCACCTGCCAGGCTTCTTTCTGCAGCTGGGTCCTCTGGCCGCCTTGCTCCTTCTCTGCTTCTCCCAGAAGCACAGAGGCTGCTGGAGCAGGCCTTGCCTGATGCCTTCCTGCCTGGCACCCAGACCAGCACAGAGGGCCCTCTAGTGGCCAGGGCAGGGCTGCCCGTCCTGGGCAGAGGTCTCCTGTGCTGGTGAAGGGCAGGTGCCTCCCTTTCTCTCTTCTTGTTTTGGGGAACTCCCCTCCCCTGGTGCAGGAGAGGAAATTAAGCAAACCACTATCATAGGTTCGTTTTGATTAAACAGAAAATCCCATCTGCATATATTAGAGTAATACAGGCACTAACCAAATGCGTTCTAAGCTAAGCATGTTGTCTTAAGATAAAAATCTAGTTTTATGGAAAGATTTGACATTGGTGCCTCTTGACCCATGTGGTATTTGATAACCAGAAGGAACAAATGGACCTTCCAGGTCTGACCTCAGAGGGACTGAGAAAGGACTCCTGCTTACCACTTTAAAATATGTAAATGTTGTCTGGAAGGGTAACATATGAAACTATAATTTGCATTAGCTTGAATTAACTTTTCAGTTAGCACTAGTCTCCTATGAGTGCTTAGAAGAAGTGGAAATTGGTTTTGATTAGGGCTGGTGAGGGGAGTGGAGGGGGCCAGCCGGGAAGGCAGGGCAAGTGCGGCCCCCACAGGGCGACCAGCCTGAGGGCCCTGGCTGTCTGCTTGGGGATGAGGAGACACAGCAAAGAGCAAGGGCACTGGAGCCAACCTGTGCAGTTGCTTTTTAGGGACCAGCCTATCAACCACACACATGCTTTACCTGGCTGTCCTCTCTCTCCTCTCCACATCTGTTTCCTCTCCTTTGCCAAAGCCAAGCCTCACCTGTCTTTGCACCAGTTCTTCTGACTTTTCTGCACACAAATAGCAATGTATTTAAGCCACAGCCTAACTCATTTTTATTGAATGGCAGAGTGGCTGGTTTGTTTTGTTAAATTCTATCAAGATGAAGAGCGCTACCCGAGCTTCTGTGAGCTCTCGTGGACGGAGGAGCAAGTAGGTCATTTGTTTCGCTCTCGCTCACGCGTCCGCCTGCCGGTGCAGGGCCTCCAGCCCACCCAGCGCTCACCGACAGGCGGAGAGAGAACGGTGCCATCCGCAGCTCTGGATTTCTCAGGGGGAAATCCGCCAGGGGCCCCTATTAGCTTGGGGGCTGGGGCGTCACCCAGCTTTTGTGACTCGGCCACGCTCGCCCTCTCCTGTACTCCCTGGTGTTCGCACTGGCTCCGGGGGAAGCAGAGGGTGCGTACAGGCCGAGGAGCTTCCTGGGAAAAGAGACCTAGACCCCAACCCCTTCCCTTTCGAAGTTCTATATTGTAAGAACTTCCCTGACAGATTGGGATGGTCCTTCACTGAGGTTCTTAGACAGGAAAGAAAGAGATTCCTGAAGAGAGCTCACCGTGAGGGCAGAGGACTTGGGCTCTGTGCTCCACCCCAAGGACTTACCTCCATCTTAAACTCCCTATGCCTCCCCCTTCTCTTTACATCGACACTGGCTCAGCCCACTCTGCCCTTGGCCCTGCCTGAGAGCAGTGAAGAGGACCGGAAACCCCGCACACGTCGAACTGACACCACGAAGCGCAGGTGGACCCTCAGCTCTGTCTGGCACTCCTCTCACGTGTTCTTATTTAATTTTCTCCTCAAGTCGGTAAGATTCTTTCTACCCTTTTTTTTTCCAATCCTCACCCGAGGGTATTTTTCTATTTATCTTCAGATAGAGTGGGAGGGAAGAGAGAGAGAGAGAGAAACGTCGACGTGAGAGGGACACATCGACTGGTTGCCTCCCGCACGACCCTGACCAGGGCCGGGGACAAACCACAACTGAGGTATGTGCCCTTGACCACAATCGAACCCATGACTCATTGGTCTGCAGGTCGATGCTCTAACCACTGAGCAAAACCAGCCAGGGCTCTACCTTTTGATTGCTCTCTCCTTAACCTCCAGAGTCCTCCCCATCTTGTCTACTGACCACCCCACCTTTAATTTTCCAAGAGAATAGTAGAAGAAATCAGAATGGAACTATGTTTGTCCATCACCTGATCTATTATTCACCCACGTGCTTCTGAGAGCCTATCGCAAACCCTGCGCAGACTCCTGCAGGCGGTCTCCATCCTGCATAAGAATGAGCAGTCTGTGCTCAGTGACGGCCAGTGCCTGCCCTGCAGCCTGATCTCCTTCTCCCTTGTCTACTCAAGGATGCTGTATTTTCATTTATCCCTTTTCTCCGGGTGATTAATTAGCCCTGGCTTCTGCTCCAGGTCTCTGCTCCACTTTATAGCAGGATTTCTCAAAAGACTGGTCCATATTTACTGTCTCAGCTTCCATTCTTTTTTCAACCCACTCCAAGGGGGCTCTTGTCAATCCTTCTTTGGAACTGTTCTTATCCTGATCACTAGTGAGACATTTGCCAAATACAATGGGTTAGTTCTCCTTATCCTACTTGATCTCTCAGCAGCATTTGAAATAGTCGATCACTCCTTTCTTTGTTATAAACATTTCATCATAAAGTATTTCACTCCTACAATAGGTGTGAAAGGTCAGAATGGGTCATCTGTTTACGACTGCACACATCGCTGATGCAGTTGAAGCCCTGCGCATCTCTCCCTCTTCAATTTATTTAAAAAATATCTCGCTTCCAAGACACCACACTGTTTTCTCCCACTTCACAGGCAGCTCCTTTTCTAACTCATGTGCCTCTTGACCTCTGTCCTGACTCAATCTTTGGACTTTTTTTATCTAAAGACCCTCACTAGGGGGTCTCATTAAATCCATGCCTTTAAATATTGTTTATATGCCGATGACTCCCCAATTTACCGCTGTAAACCCGACCTCTCACCACAGTTCTAGATGATGTCTGTCTCTGGATGTCTAACAAAACCAAATGCTTGATTCTGTATCCCAACATATCCTCCCCACACTACGTCTCTCACAAGTTTCTCCATCGTAGTGATGTGCCACCTGGTTGTAGTGATGTGCCACCTGGTTGTAGTGATGTGCCACCTGGATGTAGTCATGTGTCACCTGGTTGTAGTGATGTGCCACCTGATTGTAGTCATGTGTCACCTGGATGTAGTGATGTGCCACCTGGATGTAGTGATGTGTCACCTGGATGTAGTGATGTGTCACCTGGTTGTAGTATTGTGTCACCTCGATGTAGTAATGTCACTTGGTTGTAATGTTGTCACCTAGCCGAATCCCACACTCACCCTTGATGCTGCTCTTTCTCACTTTGTCTAACGATCAGCAAGTTCTGTCAGTGCTGTGTTTAACGTTTGTCCTAAGTCTCACTAGGTATCATCTCCTCTACCAGCCCAAGTTGTCTCTGTCTCTCTTACACAGCTCCCTTTGCCTCCTAAATGGTCTCCCGGCCCACCCTCCTGGTTCCCTCTAGGAGATTTTCCTCATAGTGGCCAGAG
Source organism: Tadarida brasiliensis (assembly GCA_030848825.1). Lineage (NCBI taxonomy): Eukaryota > Metazoa > Chordata > Mammalia > Chiroptera > Molossidae > Tadarida > Tadarida brasiliensis. The sequence goes on from CM061268.1 coordinate 84,882,585, forward strand.
TGATTCTTTTTTAAAGTGTAAATCAGGTGTGCCTCTTTCTTGCTCAAATTCCTCTAATGTTTCCCATCATACTCAGAATGAGACCCAGACTCTACTGTGGCTCATGTGACTTGGTGTGATTTGCATTCTGCTTACATCTCTGACCTATTTTATAACTGGCCCCTGTGCTAACTTTGTCCAGCCATCCCGGCCCTTTAACATGCCAAGTGTGTTCCCACCTCAAGACCTTTGTATCTGCTCTTGCCTCTGCTTGAAATGCTGTCTTGCATGGCTGGTCCCTCCTTCATTCGGTGGTTCTTTCCCTTCCCTTCTCAGGCAGCCTTCCCTGGCCTCTGAGCAGCCTGCTCCCTGTTCCAATCCCTCTACCCCCACCTTGCTCTGATGTCTTCGTACCTCTGCCAGTTTATTTATTTTTTGTCACCACTTTCTCTGTGAATGTAAACTCTAAGTGCTTACAAGTGTTCCTAACATAGAGTAGATACTCAATAAATATTTACTGAATGAATAATAAATAAATAAACACAAGAAAAGGGAAAATCCTCAAAATTCTGTGTGTACTCTTAACCACCAAGGTATAGTATATAGTGTTCTGAGATGAAGTGAATGGCACGATGTCGTTTCACGACGTTAACCACAGGGTGAGACATAGAGACGATAGAAGCACAACAGAAAATAAGCATCACGGAAGATACGGCCACAGGAACCAGAAGGCAAGGCGGTGGAAGTTGAACCAATGGGAAATGTAAGACACCCCTGCAGATGTCGCCTCCTTTAGCTGAACTCAGAACAGCTTTTCCAAATCCCCCTGGCATTCTTTTCAGGTGGTTTCCCAGACCCTCGTGGAGAAGGGCCTCTGGCGTTTGGCCCCTCTGAGTCACCAGACATTCCGAGGCACCCTGAAGGCCAGAGCTGCTCAGCTTCGGCTCCAGCTGGAAGCCTACACTGTGGGACAATCCAAGGACCCTCAGAGAAAGGTGCTCTCCTCTGGGGTGGTAACAGAGGACTAGTAGGTGAGGGGACTCTACAGATTCGAGGCAGGATATTCTGGCCTCCTGGAGGAAACTGGCATTTTTGTTCTCATTTTAAGTGTGTGCATTTGGTCATTCCCTACTGTGTCCTTCAGAACCCCAAGTGAAGAAGAGAATAGGGGTAACTCATAACCCAGGGACATAATGGTGGAAAGCTATAGAAAAAAAGCTCTGGAGACAGTGAAAAACGATGATGTGTTGCATGATACATGCCCCAATCAGTAGATTCTAGACAGGTTAGGCCCAGGGCAGGAGATGGCATGAGGTAATTACAGACCCTTGGGCAAAGAACCGAGTGAGATGTGAGTTCTGGTGTCCCATTTCAACAAGCCTGTGATGGAAATGACAGTGACGATCGTAGAACCGTAGCCCTGAGCTCTGTGAAGACAGGCAGAAGTTGCTCTCCTTACTTTTGTCATATCCACTAGCATGGCATCTGACATGTAGTAGGTGCTCAATAAATATCTATTGATTAAATAAATGAAAAGAGTTATTATAATACTGAATTCACACATGTGTAGTCAGTGTATAGTGAAATGTAAAATATCCTTATTTTTTGCACAAAAAAAAGTGACCCTGAGCCAAAAAAGACTCCCCTTGGGGATCTCTAGATCAGACTGGAGGGTGGTAGGAAAAGCGTTCTTGTCAGGATCCTAGGCTTGTCCTCTGGAATTGGGTCTGGGGCAGGAACAGGGAGATATGAGAAATTACTTAGAGCAGGGACTCAAACTCTTTCTGGCAGTGAAACTCCTTCGAGGACCTGGGGAAAGCACGATCCCTTTGTCCAGGAGAATTAATTGCACACAGAAGAGGCATGGGGTGAGAGAAAGAGTATCACCTGTGACCTTGTAACTGGTTGTAGAAATGAGGAAAGTTATAAACGTGCATGTTTTTTTGTTGGGTATACGTTCATCTCTGATTTCCTTCATTTTCTCTTATTTCTTCTACAACATTTCTCAACCATGCCACTCTTGACATTTTAGGTCAGGTCATTCTTTGTCAGGGTGGGGGAGGTGTCGCCCTGTGCCTTGTAGCAGTTTTAATGCAACCCTGGCCTCTGCCAGTAGGTGCCCATACCACCCCCTAGAGGTGACACTCAAAACTGCCTTCAGACACTGCGGGCAGAACCCCCCGCGAGAACCACTGCTCTACAACCCGTATGAGGAGCCCCGGTCCTCTGTAGCCTCCCAGCGAAAAGTGCCGCTGGAGAGGCTGGACTTGAAGGTCACGGTGACCTCCTCTTCCTGTCTGTGGCTCCGGCTCCTGCCGGGCAGGTCCACTGTAATTCCAGCTTCTCGAATACGCTTCTTTTCTCGGTGATAGGAAACTTTTGTGTACATTCAGATTTGTTGATTTGAAGGAACAGATAGCACCTAGTTCATGATGGGCAACTCAGATCCATGGTCACTGGGTATCTCCTGGTGAGGTGTTTAGTCTCGAGGCCCCGAACCAAACAAGCCAGGAGCGGCTTCTCAGGAGACGTGGCGGGGAGGGCCTGTCTGCTCCCACGCCCTGGAGTCTGTGCTGCGACTCTCCAGCCGGGCCTTCCGGAGGTCCCTGCAGCCTCCTGATTTGCCACAGACTCTGAGCAAGCTTGGTCTGCTGGGTCAGAGGCTCTAACGTCAGGGCTGCTTGTCCCTTGCCACCTCTGGTCTGGACCCACTCACAGCTCACAGTCTTGCCGGTTCCTGGGTAAGTGGGTCAGAGAAGCCTGCCCCTTGTGACATCTGCCATCACCCAGCCCAGAGGGGCTCAGGACTAGCACCTGTGGATAATTAGAAGAACAAAACTACATCCTTGTCCACTTCCCTCCACGTGGGTCAAGGGCAGCACCACGTGGAGGTGAGACTGCTTGTGCAGACGTGTCTTCTGGCAGCTGTGGGATGCAGTCGCCGCCCCAGAGCGAGGACTGGCGGGCGGAACTCTGCTGGGTGTCTTCCCGATGCCTCATTCTCATGCATCAATCAATTATTAGCATTTGTTTTCTCCAGCTTGTTAATGAAACACAGATACTGTGTATGTCTCAGTGCCTGAGTTGGCACAGCACTTAATTTGCAAGAAAACACAGTTAGGCTGGGCTCCCTTCCCTGCTCTCTCTTGCAGCAGGCAGCTTCCTGGCTACTCGGTGGCGTGGACTAACAGTGACCCAGCGTGTAGATAAGGACCCTCTCGTCAGCCTTCCTTGCCCTCCATGAATCCTCCTCCACCAGGTCCATGTCCCACAGCACCCAGAGGACTCGCAGGCAAGTCACTCTGTAGTGAAAGAATGCATCCCGTGGTTGGGGACCTCAGTTTCAGAGAGCCACTTCCCACACTGAACTTCCTGCGATCAGGCTTGGAAGTCACCACTCCAGGTCCAGCTTCTTTCCTCGTAGGTATTTTAGTTTCAGCTAGGAAGTCTCGGCTATTGTCTCAAGGTCCCAGAGTTTACTTCCCAAAGACGTGTTTAGCTGAAACTAAAAGGTCTTCCCTTAAAAAACAGAGATCTCTATTAAAAACAAAACACACAACAATAACAAAAACCAAATATAAAACAAAGCCTTGAGTAAGAAGTATCTTTTGATTCACCCCACATTTTCCTATTATAGTTGAAATCTCTTTGGATTGTGATTATAGCTTTGGGGTTTCTGGCCATTTATTATTTCCATTTACAGACAGGGCACCTCTGGTCCAGGGAGGCTGAGCAGAACGTTTTAGGGCTGGGATCCGATCTCGCTGGGCTGGGGACATCACCCCCTGAGCCGGGAGCCTGACAGATGAGATTCAACATGACCGCTTTCTGAAAAACAGACAGCCTTACTTCATCCAGCATCTTCTCTTCTCTGCCCCTGAAACAGAACTGTATGAATCACCTGCATCTGCCAGAACGAAGAAACTCTCATTTCTTCTGTTCTCTCCATGTGACTTTCTCTTGCTATGCCTGTTTCTGTCGGTGTATAATGACAACTGGCTGGAAGTTTCATCTTTTCCGAAGCTATTTCCTTGAATGTGTCTGTTCGAGTCCTCGAAAGAACCAGCCTTCTGTGGTTGGCAGTTGTAAGGCTTTGGTTTACACTGGACACCACTGATTTCTAGAAGGGCGGGGACCCTTCCAGGTCAGCATTTGGACAGCACACTCAGGCCCTAAGAAAGCACCAAGAACCCAGGCCACAGGAAGAGCCCATGTATCATGGGCCAGCACTATGCTGCCAAGTAGATTCCTCATCAGTGAGTTTCAGTAAGTATTTTTGGAAAGTATGTGGAAGCATAAATCATTGCAAGTAAATAAAAAACAGATTTTTAAGCAGTGGTTTGGCCAGTGGGTAAAATATCTCGGGCCCCAGAAGGTTTCATTAATTCTGAAGGTCTCATCAATCTCTGGAGATAGGAAGCAACTGTCTGGGAGCGTCGGGAGCCCGAGAGAACAGTCTCATCACGCCTCTTTGCGTTTTATGAATGTCCATCCTCCTGCAGGATGACTTGGAGACCTCAGCCAGGGACCCGCACGTGATACTGAGATTTCCTTCCTGATCCACGTGTATACGTAACACTGTCTGTCGAGCACCTGCTCACTGCTGGGTACTTGCAACACCTGCAGCTCATCTTCCCAGCACCTGTAGCTGTAATACCCCTCTTTCAAATGAGGAAACGGAGGCACAGAAGTTAAATAACTTGCTAACATCCCATAGTAAGTGGCAAGGCTGAACTCAAGCCTGGGTTAGCCTAACTCTCTGTCTTCTCCTTCCTTCGTTGATGTCCCCAGATCGTCGACTCGAAGAGCCCAGGCTGCCTGTCCTAGACGTTCACACTGACAGCTGAGACGTGCCAGCGAGAGCGGCCACAGGGCATCGTCCCTCCTGTCCGCTGGCCAGTGGGGTTCAGAGCTTCACTGCCTCTGGACAGAGACCCCAGGGCTCTGTTGCTGGGCTGGGTCTGTGGTTCACTGTGACCGGTGAACGCTGGAAGACGTCTGCAGCCACGGCCAGGGGACCTCAGCTGGTCCTCGTCCTGACTTCTTCCCCAGACAGTCAGGATTTGGGAGGAGGGCAGTGGTCGGGGAGAAGAGAAGGGGGTCCTGCCATTTCCTGCACAGCCTACCTCTTTTCTCTTGCTTCCCACTGTCTCAGCTGAATGACATTTGTACCAGCTGCTCCCAAAGGGAGTCACTTTGGTGAAATGTCACAGGCTTCAGCATGAGCGATGCTTCTCCACCCTTCACTTCTCTCCTTGCCGCCTCCCTCATACCCCTCAAGTGCCTTTTTTATTTTAAAAGGACGCCGCCTTGAAATTCAAGTGCAGGAAAAAGTAATTACATTTTCTCTTCAGGTCTGCCTCTCAAAAACCCTCCACATCATCTTTGGCTGAAACACAGGGGTTATTCCAGAGGGAAAACGTTATCAGTCGCTGCTTTGCCTGCTCCCCTCGCCGGGTTTCACCCCTGCCGCTTCCTGGTGCTCAGGGCCGTGGCAACGGCGTGGCTGAGAGCTGCTGCCTCAGGCCCCTCTCTGCCACCTTGGGCGGGTCGAGGGCAAGTCACACAAGTAAGTGGTGGGTTCACCTGCATTGGCAGTCGGGCCTCTTTGACTCCAGGGCCACACCTGTGACACTCTGCCATGTAATCGCAGTGACTATATTTGCAGAACCAAAAACTGGGCGACACCTTCTGACAAATGACTTGATTTTCCTGACTTATTGCTTTTTTTCAAATTTTTAATATGAAAAGCCATTTGAAGTTACCAAAATGAAATTCTATTTTGTTATATCTTTAATGAAATCGTCATTATTGGAAAGAATACATTACATGTGATTGGAATCACCCCGGGAAATCTAGCACACAGGGTTGCTATTCAGCGAGGAGTCCTGGGCTCTGGTCGGGATCTCACCCTCAACTAGCTGTGTGATCTTCACTAATTCACGTTACCTCTCTGGGCCTTATTTTCTTAGTTGGTGAAATGAGACTTGGGTCAGTCAGATGATGTCTCAGGACCTCTCTAGCCCTGGTGTTCAATGGCTTTCTACTTCTAGATACAAACTTCATTATTTGAAATGTCGGCAATATATAAATGAGACCCTAGCCGTAGAAACGATTGCTCTTCTCCTACGCTGGGCAAATCTTGACAACATCTGCCTCTAGTCCTTTGCCATCTGGGACCCTGTTCTGTTCCTTGGGGAATCTACTTCCTTTTTTGCCAGACTGAGCCCTGGAACTTATTTTTCTGATTTTTCCAGTAAAATGATCTCTTGGACTTACCTCCCTGCTGGCTCCTTTCTCTCCCTTCATGCCATCTCTTCTCACGCCCCCCTCCCCCCCAGCCTGCCGGGCCTTCCCTGCCCCCTCCTGCTGCTCCCCATCGCCCCGCCAGTGTCTCCGGCTCTCTCTCACATTTCACCCTCTCTGTGCTGGCTCCAGCCCCTCATGTGAAACAGAAGCTCCCTCTCCCTGTTCTGAAAGGGACACACCGGCCTCGGCTCCCCCCCCATTTTCTCCTCTCCTCGCTGCCCACCACCCCCTTTAGATTTTCCTGCCCATTCCCCCATCTGAAGTGTCCTCGAGGAAAACCAGAGTCCAGGAAATCCAGCAGCGTGTCTCCTCGTTCTCGGGGACCCTTCCGCAGACCTGGCTCTGCCATCCCCCTTTCCCCAACACTCACGCGGCAACAAGTGTCACCACACTGTCCACCCTGCCCTTCGTCACTCTGGGGGCCCTGACTTCGACTCACTTCCTACTCTTTCTCAGCGATCGCGTCTAATCTCATGGCTCCCCTACATCTCTGAGACCCTGACACCACAGCGTCACTGGGCTGCTCCCTTGTCGCCCTCCTCTGCATGTTCACCGTGGACTCTCCTCCTTGGTCCGAGGCTGCTTCCCACCTTGACCCCACCCTGATGTCCCACACTGCCCGCTGGCCGTCCCCCTGTCCTCCCCGCCCCTCATCACCCGTCACGAAGACTGCCGTGCGCGGCTTCCCGTCTGGCCACTGTGTGCCTCCCTCCAGTTCCCCTGCGGCTGTCCTGGTTCTGACTCAACCAGGAATCTCTTAAAGAGTCATTCATTCCTTCTTTTCTTTTCTTTTTTTAATCCTCACCTGAGGATACGTTTTCATTAATTTATAGGGAGGAGGAAGATGGAGAGAGAAGATGGAGGAACATTGCTGTGAGAGAAACATCAGTTGGTTGCCTCCGGTAAAGCCCCGACCTAGGTATGTACCCTGACCGGGAACTGAACCCGCAACTTTTTTGGTGTATTGGGCAGCGCCCCAACCAACTGAGCCACCCAGCCAGGGCGTCATTAATTTCTTGATTCTTCGACGTATGCTGTTTTCCTCTGTGCCAACCATCTTCTGGAATATCACTTTGCACATTTCACTGCTCTTTGGCTTCCTGCAGTCCCCGTGTCTAAACAAACTTTCAGAGCTTCCTGAAAACCCCAGACTCTCAGGTTGGAGTTCAAAAGCACCCAAAGTTGGGCCCTGCTTTATTCCACTCTTACCCCCATGCACTCGTCTCCTTAGACAGAGTGCACGCGCGTTCCTGCCTCTTTGTGTCCAGAGCTCGCGTCCCCTCGATCCACGGTGCTTGGGGAATAAACGGGCTCCACGAGCCTCTGTTTCCTCAGCTCCGAGAAGTAATAACACCTCCTCCGGTGTCCTCAGGGGGTTGTGAGGATGAAGTTCACTTATTCAACAAACATTGATTGGAGAGGTGCTTGGGATCTCCTAAATATTTATGTGCCAGATTATGGGAATTTGCTAGGGTAAATAAGTTACGCTCCCTGCCTTGAGTTGCTCCGGTAACTGGGGAAACATATACTTGGAAACCCCACAGTATCAGTCCGATGGGGTGGGCGAGAGCTTGCGGGGCTGGCGTGCGCTCTGTGGGCGCAGCCGGGCCCTGCCCCTTTGACCTGAGACCTCCTCGGGGCGCTTCTTGGTCACCTGCAGCATTGACTCCCTGCCCTCCTGTCACTCCCTCGGGGCCCAGCTCTCCCTACAGTGGAAATAATAATGGATGATAATTTAATCTGTTACTTCTCCCAGGTGACATATTTACATTTTTATAGGAGACAATGCAAAGGAGGATGCTTTAAGCCCTATAATAGGTGGGAGGGGGCATAGTTTGAGTTAGGGAAGATTTGCGGGGGCAGGCTCCAATCACACTGTAGGCACCCACTGATTCTCCACTCGGGGGTCCAGAGATGGGGGTCCCTCCCCAGGCTGTGTGTGAGGACTCTGGAGCGTGGGCGTCTCGGCGCAACGACGGATGAGACATCTGTTCCGTGATGGGCTGTTACCAACGATTCATGGCGGCGGAATGGACCTGCCCTCATTAGCCCAGGAGCTCCGAGTTAATGTGCTCTGCGGTCTCAGATGCCGCCGCACTCATTGAGGCAGGAAACCGGAGCTCAGGAAACAATGGAGGTTCAGCGTGGCGTGTGAATTGGTTGACATATTTGCTCTTCATGAATCAGCCTGTTTTGTAGACAAACACTGGCTTGCAGCCTCATTATTAGAAATTACTTCGCCCCACTGCTCTGCCCAAGGACGCAGTTCTCCTCGGGGAGCAGTTTTGTCCTTATCCTGCTGCTTGCAGTAGGTGCATAGTTTCCCGGGTTCTGGAGAGCGATGTGTCTCCTGGGGCAGTGCTGGGGAGGGGCTGGGTCCCTGGTCTCCAGCCGCCCTTCACCGCAGCTCACCTGTGTGGAATACATCAGGCCTTCCTGGAAAGGTTTCTTTTCTCCTTTGTAATGCCTTCCAGCAAAACCACAGCCATGTGGCCACGTGTTTGGGGTGGGGAAGTGGGTTATCCAGAACCAGTAATCAGTTAAATAATGTGCGAAAGGGACCGTGTCAGTTTCCGAAGCTTTGATATTACAGGCTCTGCTCGCGGTTCATGACTCCCTGCCGGGGCTCAGGTTATCCTCTGGAAATTACACAGCCACTTGTCACCTCCCACAAGATGACAGTTCTTCTCCAGGCTGAGTTTTCTTTAATAGCTCAGGGATTGCTAAGGTCTCTTCTAGCTGGAAATATCTATTTTGCTATTTACCAAACTGTGAATCAAAAATTGGGGGACTCTTTAAAACCATGCCCCAGCCCTGGCTGGTTTGGCTCAGAGGTTAGAGCGTCCACCTGAGGACTAAAGAGTCATGGGTTCGATTCTGGTCAAAGGCATGTACCTCAGTTGCGGTTCAGTCCCCGGTCCTGGTCGGGGTTGTATGGGAGGCAACCAATCAATGTGTCTCTCTCACATCAATGTTTTGTGCTCTCGCTCTCTCTCTCTCTCTCCCCCCCTCCCTAGTCTGTCTGAAGATAAATGGAAAACTATCCTCAGGTGAGGATTAAAAAAATTAAGAAATAAAATAAATAAATAAATAAAACCATGCCCCAAATTCCAGATGTCCTGTTTCATTGGTGGTGGTGATAATGGACGAGGAGGATAACATTTTGGGGCCAAAGCATGATCAAATACTTTATTTTTTCCCGCAGAAATTGAAGTTGGTGCCTCATTTTCCTCACTCTGATAGGTCTCACAAATACACAGTAGCCTGTGTCCCAGGCTAAAATGTACTTCTTCATTCAACCATCCACCCCTTTCACAAATATTTGTTGAGTGTTTGTTGTGTGCAAAGCGCTGTGTTGGCTGCTGCGGCCGCCTGGGCACAGGGTTCCCAAGAGACTGTTTAGCTCCAGCACAGACAGCATTCAATTAGATTCAGCAAGTACTTGTGGAGTCTCCGCGGTGGATCGGGTCCTGGGGTGACAGGAGACCCAGACACTCCCTGAAAGGAACACACAATGTCACTGCAGGTCAGACTAAGATGCAGGCTTCCCTGAGCAGTGCTCCTTTTCAGTGACGGGAACCCAGACACAACACTGCCATGAGGAATTTCATCGTAGATCCTTGAGGATTCCCACAGGGAGTGTATAGAACTCCAGGGAAATGTCCTCATGTTTCAGGACAACCTTCTTATCCACTGCCTCACCACCACCTACTCCTTTCTCTGTTCGTGCTTGTCTCGGTAGAAAATCAAAGGTCCTGGCTCATTTCCGTTTACTCAGAAGAAGAGGCTGTGAGATCCATGCACCAGGTGAGCACATTTCAATGGTTTTTACCTTCTGAGTATTCTGCCCAAGGCTGCTCTGAACACGTGCAGCAGCTCTCGTGTGGACACGCATTTTCATTGCTCTCGGGTGTACACCCAGCAGCGGAATTGCCGGGTCAATGGTCACTCTGTTCACCGTGTTGTGGAACTGCCAGACGGCTTTCCAGGGGAGCTGCACCATTTCATTTTCCACCAGCAGTGTCTAAAGGCTCTGCTTTCTCCGCATCCTTGTCAGCACTTGTTATTATCTGTCATGTTTATTACACCCAGCCTAGAGGGTGGGAAGTGGTATCTCATTGTGGTTTTACTTGGCATTTCCTTGATGACGAATGATATGGAACATCTTCCCATGTGCTTGTTGGCCATTTGTGTATTTTCCCCAGAAAAATGTCTATTCATATCCTTTGCCAATTTGTCATTGGAGTTGTCTTTTTAATTATTGAGTTATAATGACTTTATTCTAGATACAAGTCCCTTATCAGAGATATGATTTGAAATATTTTCTCCTATTCTGTAGGTTGGCTAAATTTGTCAACTTCTCTGACTCACAGTTTCTTCATTTGTAAACTTAAGATAACATTTGTATCTACCTCTTAGACTAGAGTTAAGTGAAATAATAGATGAAAGTCCTTAACACAGGGCCTGAAACTCAGTCAGCTCCAATGCATGTCAGCGATTTTACTGGATTTTTGTTGTTGTTGTTTTTCCACGTCTTCATCAGGACAAGAGCCTTAGTTACACAATCCTGCTTTCCCCAGAGGCCCTGGAGCAGGAGATGCCTCTGGGACCTGAGTCTCAGGAAGCATAACAAGAATCAGGGTCACAGTGGCTGCCTTCCCCATGGGTCCCTACTTGCCAGCCTGCTTCCAGTGCTCTGCAAGCTGGGCGGGAGGGCGGCATCAGAAACAGCTGCCACCCGACCTGGCCTGTTCCCTGGCTGTGCGTGGAGGCAGCCAGGTCAGCAGGGAGTCCAGGGCCACAGGGACAAAGGACACATGTGGCCCCTGCGAATCCAGACGCAGAATGAAGAAGTCAGAGGCCAGGGGCCTGCTGCTGGTCAGCCATGTTTTAAAATAGAACCTAAGATCACCCGGCCGGTGTGGCTCAGTGGTTGAGCATCGACCCATGCACCAAGAGGTTGCTGGTTCGATTCCCAGTCAGGGCACATGCCCAGGTTGTGGGCCTGATCCCCAGTGGGGGGCATGTAGGAGGTGGCCAATCGATGTTCTCTCTCATCGATGTTCTCTGTCATCGATGTTTCCATCTCTCTCTCCCTCTCCCTTCCTCTCTAAAATCAATCAATAAAGAAAATAAATAAATAAAATAAAATAGAACCTAAGAAAGCCATTCACTTGAGAGTTATCTTCAGTTGATGCTGGAAACACAAGGAAGGAAAACATGGTCCTCAGAAGGCTTTTGCCATCACCAGCCACTGCTAAACCATTGCTCAGGCTTCGCAGATACTCGCCAGGTGACTGCGCCCAGTCCGGGAAAACTTACCCACAGCCACGAGCACGATATTTGGAAAACAAACGCATGCGTGGTTTCAGGGCTGGTGAATGTTGGGTATTTATTTGCAAGATGGTGTTAAAGCAAGGCCAGGGCAGCACAGCCGCTTCCTGGTTTCATTTCCCCTCTGAATCTCTGAATACTGATGTCGCCTTTCCTTCCAAACCCTGCCAAGTGGGGCTGTCCCACATCCCAGCCAGTCTTACTCTCCCCTTCCTTAGGTAAGCCTCTCCAGACTTTAAAGACCTAGTGCTCAGCCGTGTAAACCACTGGGCATGGTGCTGAGACGGAAGGATGAAGCCTTGGCTTTGCCCTTGAAGGCACCTAGCTTAGGGACCCCAGGAAGCCGAGCTGAGGCCAGAGCCTGCTGACATTATGGGAGATGAAACCACGAGGTGGGAGTGAGGACACAGGGCCAGGCGGTGCAGGAGGCAGGGGAAGCACAGGCTCCTTGCAGGGGCCACTGCCTGGCACAGCTCAGTCGTGCGACACCATCTTCAGAGAGGCCTTTTGAGCTACTAACTCACAGGCCAGTTCGTCCAAAGCGGGGCGCAGAGAGGGGCTCTTCCATCGCTGGCTCCCTCCCATCAGACTGTGCCCTGAGGAGTTACCCAGTCTGCGTGACGTTCCTCCTGGCCCACGGGAAGCCAGCCCGCACCCAGCGCTGAGGTCTGATGGCCCTGAGTCTGGAAACGTGGCCGGCGCTGGGTGGTGGCGTCCACAGCGTCACAGCCCGTGTGGGGCAAGTGGCCAAGGGCCCCAAGAGAGGGAACGCCGACAGGATCTGAGGGCCTGTCGATGCTGACGTAACCCAGGCTGGCACCACCCAGCTCCGCTCGTGCCCTTCCTTCGTAGCCAGTCCGCACCCAGAGCGCGAGCCTGCCTTTTGTGAGAACAAAACACCCTCACGCTTTCCCTGAGGGAAAGACTCAAAGGGACTCGGTCACACGTTCTCCATCAAGGCTGTGAACAGCCTCTGAGAGAACCTGCAGTCCCACCTCTGCCACCAGCTTGAGGACCTCGTTAACAGTCCTCACCCACCCTCAGAACTCAGTCTAGCTGTGCCTCCCCTTCAGCAGAAGCTCTCGTGCTGGCCCAGTGGGGGCTCGCAGGCTCCCCCACCCCGGTGCGTGTGCACAGTGCATCACCTGAAAGGCAGATCGGATCCAGAGGTTTGGGGAGAAGCCCGAGAACCTGCATGTCTAAGGCTCTCGCAGGTGACGCTGCGCTGCTGGTCCAGGTGTCCACTGGGAGCAAAGACAGACCGAACTCAGCCCTTAATGGCCCTAGTGCCATGCCCTTGCCGGGCTGTGGTCGCTGCAGGTGCCCCTTTACTGTTTTTACGGGGTGTAAGCACCTAGGAAAGCCCCCGTGAGCCCCTGGGCTCGGGGAGGGATCCGCTCTGTGCCGTGGGGGCAGCGACAACAGCCCCTCTGGAAATCGGGCACTGATGCCACCGCACGCACCCTGCCTTCGCCTGTTTGTCCAGCGGCACGGGAGTGCCCACTGACTGGTTATGTCTCAGCTTGAAGGCCGGTGGAGTCCTGGCTGACAAGCATTTCCTCCCTGACAACTGGACCACTCACCTGGCAGGGCCTCGGCTGTCACAGAGGTGACTTCTGTAAGCAGGGGGAGGCCGGGAGAGGGCAAGCCCTCCGTCCACTGCTTGGTTTCCAGACTCCATGTGGACGTGGGCCGTCTGGGATGTTGGTGCGCGCACATCCGACCTTCCAGATGAGGTGCCCTAGCACCTCGGGGTGTTGTCGTTGAGCTGGTGACATTGTTTACTCTGCCTGGCGTTTGGCCGCTGGTTCTGGACGATGGGAACCACGACAAGACCCATGAGCCCCATGGGCTGCACCCATCGTGCGTCTCCTTTGCTGAGGCACAGTGGCCCAGGATCCAACCTGGTGACAGGGTGGGGTCCACGCAGAGCCGATAACTGTGGTGACGGCACAGGTGACATGGGGGTAAAGGACCCGAGACAAGTAAGGTCGGGAGGACCTGAGAAGGTGCACGAGCAGTGTCTGAGAGCGAGGGCTCACACTCTGCTTCAGGGAGCAAGATGCACACACCTGAAACCTGGAGGCGGGAGAGACGGACAGTGAGCACCACAGGGGTTTGGAGGTGGTCAAGGCACAGGGCGGGACCGCGCCTGGGACCTCGGGGGTTTTCAGGAACACGCATGGCTGGGCTTTGTCTCGAAGGTCGCACACAGACGTGGATTGGAGGCAAGAACAGGGCAAGGGTTCCAGGGGGTTGAGAAGGGTTCCAGGGGGTTCCAGATGAGAAGCTGCAGCAGGTCGTGAGGCTACCAGGGCACAGACCAGCTTGGAGCTGGTGTGTGGCGGGCGAGTCACAGCGATAATTGTTCCAGTAACAACAGGTAACCTTTACTGAGCACCTACGGTACGTCAGGTGCCGTCATGAACTCTTACATGCATTTAATTCTCACAACTGCCCTTTAAGTAAGCAGGCTAGGAGCTAGATTTGGGGGAGCCTTGAATGACCAGCCTAGGAGTTGGCCCTCTCCTAACCACACTGACATAGGGATAGGTGTGGACCCCAGGAGGCGAAGCCAACTTCTCACTGACCTTTATACTTAATTCCTTCCACAGGGTCTGGCACATGGGAAGGTTTCCAGGATTTCACAGAATGTTAAAAGCAGCTATCCTTAATAAAGCACTTATTACATTCCAGGCACTGTTTTAAGTGCTTGACATGGAACAGATCATTTAATTCACACATAATCCTGAAAGGTATGCACTATTAATATTCCCATTTTACAGATGAAGAAGTTGAGGCCCAGAGGAGTTCCTTTTCTAAAGTAATAGAGCCGGGAAGGGCCAGAGCTAGGATTTAGACCCAGGCAGTCTGACTTTAGAGTCCGCGTATATAATTCCTAAAGTACATGGCCTCCCAAAGACCATTTAGATTTGCAGACTATATTGGAAATTAAGGCTGTGAGGCTCGGTGAGAAGGAAGTCAGGTGGGCAGAGAAAGCCCATTCTCCAGGCCTCAGGGATCAGCTGCCATGCACACCAGCAGGTGGTTTGTGTGTATATGTTTTCTCTTTTCCTCCCACAGTGTATTTATACTCAAAATTGAGATAAACAGCCATTTGCTTTAACACATGTGAAAATACCTTAGCAACTTCCTGCAGCTCTGGCCCGTTGCTAAGCAGTGACCCTAGTGTTACCATGGCAACATCATCCGAGACTCCATGGTGCTGCCTGTACCAGCCCGCTGCTCCTGACGTGGCTTTGGGAAGCAGGATAGCAAGGCTGCCGGAGAAAACTGGCTCTCTGGGGGCAGCGCTGTTCTTCTCACTGGGCCCTGTCACAGGCTGCTTCCGTCACGGGGGGGCAGCCTGGGGAGCGGAGCCCTCCCATGCCCGGTGACAAGGCCTCTGGTCATATCTTCACCTTGCTGTTGTCTCCGCATCACTGGGGCGCCCTGTGGAGTGGGTGGGGTTCAGGACGGAAGCCCGAGAAGGTGTAGGGAGCGATTCCTCCACTCTGTCACTGAGAAAGGCCCGTTTCGGTACCTCTGTAAGCAGAGTGGAGCTCCGGCACATTTTGGGGTGTGGCCAGGCAAGGCAGGGGTGTCAGTCAGGGTCCCAGCAGGAAACAACCCAACGCAGAGGGCCTGGAGACCTCACTGAAGGGACGGCTTCCGGAGGTGTGGGCTCGGCCAAGGGGACAGGTGCAGGTTGTGACGCACCTGGAAATACCAGCAGGAACCAGTGCCACGCTGAGCGCGGGGGAGCACGAGGGGAAAGGTTCACAGAGCCGGTGATCGAGGTTAAATCCGGAACTGCGGAGCGGGAACCACCCGCTAGCAGTGGCCGACAGGGCAGGATGCAAATACTGTGAGAGAGCACTGAGCGGGAAGGAGTGTGGGGAAATGACCGGAACTGCTCTGGAAAAGGTTAACTGGAAACTGGGTAGCCGGGTGTTGCAATGTGTCAGGCCATCTGCCTCCAGGGCACAGAGCAGGGGAAGGGCGGGCTCCGTGGGTGCGTACGAGGCAGTGGAGGGGCAGGTGGGAGACAAACAGAGACTGGCTAGTACGACTGAATTAGCTCTGATGGCACCAGGTGGGCCGGGAGAACCCAAAACTTCAACTGGATCTGCCCATGGGCCAGATCTAGAAAGCAGAGCCCACTGCAGACATGGAGCAAGCGTGTTCAAGGGTGGGCGCGGTGCCTGGGATCTCAAGCAGTCAGCGTCAGGAAGCCCAGCACGTCATTTTCCTAAACAATCCCAACAGCGTCCTCTCTGACCTAGGGAGAAAGCGGAGAGGGTTTTATAAATGTTTGCTGCCTCTGGATCGCAGGCCTGACGAATATCCCTTCAGGGTCTCTAAGCCTTCTTTTCTCTTCCTGCCTGCACTTGGAATCCCATGTCTGTCAACATGGCTGTTGTTCCTCAGCTTTGGGTTGACAGGGTCTAGACCAGGGCAGTGTCAGCACCCCCTGAGAACTGGTCAGAAACGCATACCCCGCCTCAGACCTAGTCCACGAGAGGTATTTGGGGTGGGACCCAGCAACCTGTGCTTCAGCGAGGCCTGTGGTGACTCTGCTACACGGTGAAGGTTGAGAACTACTGATTAGACTGTGTGCTGGGCTCACAACCTCCCTGTGTCCTGTGCTGCTCCTCTCACCTCCTCTGGCTCCCTCCTCTGCAGCTCATGTTCTGTCCCAGCTCAGAAGCTTTCACATGGGGCAGAGCCCGGGGACCCCTTTATGTAGGAAGAAAGTTTGGAGAGAAGCAATCTGGGGCACTGTGGTGATGGGCAATCCAGGTGGGTGGCTATAGGTAGTTGGCATTAGGGAAGCAGGTCCCAGAGGCAGAACTGGGGTTAGAGGTAGGACACTAGGTCTGAGGGAAGTAACAAGGGCAAGGGCAGCCCCAGTGGCCCTTATCCTGAGCAGACGAGCACGTCAGGAGTTTCGGCACCGGGTTTAGAGCTAGGGTGCTGGCAGGAGGCGGTGCTCTGTCTCATGTATCTGTACATTTTGCATACAGGGCGCTGGACTGTCTTTTCAAGGATGGTTTTGTAGTGAACAGCTTGGAGAATAGCGATTGTGTCCCTTTCTGGAGAAAGGACAGTCATGCTGTTGCTCAGTCTAGAAGATTTCAGTTTCCTAAGCTCAGGCTTCCTGTTCCGTAACCAACCCATGTCGTGTGCAGGTGCCCTCTGGCCTTCGTGTTGCTCTAAGAACACTGGGGCTTGGGGAACGGGTGCAAAAATAACAACACACTGCTGTGGCTGTAAGTACTGGATGGCCCCTCATCTCCGACTCAGGAATATGCCGTCTCTACTAGCATCCGTAAAAATGCAACAGGCTAACTTTTTACTTTGCAGGTATTGCACCAGTTCAGACCCTGCGCGGTTCTTGGCAGGCACAAGGTAGGTCTGAGCCTCGAGAACTAAGGGCTGGACAGTGGCTGGACCAGCAGCAAAGACGGCTGAGCTTGCACTGAGCGACTTGCGCTCAGTCAGGGATGGTCCTAGGGGTGGGGAGAGCTGAGCCCAAAGTGTGGGTGTCAAGGGGCTCCATTTGGAGGTAAAGGAGTAAGAAAAGACTAGGAATCCAAACATCCCTACAGGCATCAGATAATTAGCACCACAAGAGACAGCTGGGACCTATTAGTTCATTTATCCCCCTGATTCCCAACACTGCCTGCACATTTGAATCATATGAAAAGCTTAAAAAAAAAAAAATGCCAGTGTCTGAACGCCATCCCCAGAGATTCAGATCTCATTGGTAACAGAATGGGATTGGTTACCAGTTCATTCGGTTATCCTAATACGCAGCTAGATTTCAGAATCACTGATATTTCCCTTGGCCTGTGAGGAAACTGAGGCTCAGAGTATTGACGTGATTTGACTGCAGGTCTGTTTAAGCCCTCATGGCTGTGGGTATTGCTTTATAGGGCTCAGGACCTAGACTTGGCTCTGGCCAGAGTCTCCCCTGGAACTGGACCAACAGAGGCTCTCTCTCTGGAGAACAACAGCCCTGGGACCCGAGGAAGGGTGTCAGATTTATCTCGTCAAGTAGGAGTCTGGGTTGCTAAGCAACCAGACATTCTCAAGCAGCAGCATGTTCTGTGGTGGTGCGTTGCATGTTCAGGTTCCTGGGGACGGTTCTGAAGATCCTCAAGAGTTCTAGGGCTCGGCAGATGGGAACTTTGTGTGAGAGAACGTGGGTTCTCCTCCTCCCTCCCTGCCTTGTCTTCAGGGGTGTTCCACATCAGACAGAGATTCTGGTGTCACCAGCTTTGGCACTGAGAGCCCGGGCTTCGCTTCTCCTGCCTGGCTGCCACAGAAGCTTATCTGGAAGGGGGAGAAGACTTGCTATAGCTTGAGGGCCCCTTTCATTTTTTTTAAATTTGGAAATAATTTAAAACTTATGGAAAAGTTATGAGAATAAGAATAGTACAAATTATAGCCGTATTTCTCTTTTTTTAGCATTTAATCCGTTTGCTTTATTATCTGTCTTGTCTAATATTTTTTCTTAACCACATGAGAATAAGTGGGATACATCATGCCCCCCAATATTTCAGTATATAGTTCCCTAAAATAGGGTATTTGCTTTCTCTTTCTCTTATAGAACCACAGGGTTGTTATCAACTTCAGTAAGTTTAATAGTTATACAGTATCTTTATCTAATTCATTGTCTGTATTCTAGGTTTGTCAATGAACCTGATGATAACTTTTAGAACATTTTCCCCTCCAGTGCAGGTCCCATCTGGGATACTGTATTACACTTTATTGTGTTGTTCTTCCATCTCCTTTCATCTGGAACACCTCCACAGCCTTTCTTTGTCTTGGATAACGTTGATATTTTAAATATAGGGCCCCCTCCCCCACCTCTCTGAGGACTGTCGCTCATGTTGGGTTTATGTGGTGCTTCTTCATCCCCGGACGTGGGCTCCGCATTCCAGGCCAGAGCATGCCTCCAGTGCTGCTGTGCCCTCTCGGGGGCCGCATCTGGGGTCACACAGGATTGATCTGCCCCTTCCCAATTTCCATCCACTGGTGAAAGGGCTGTTCCATTTTTTTTCATTGTATAGTTACTATTTTATCCTTTGCAACGAATAGGCCATCTGTGGGAACACACCGAGTCCATGCAGGCCTCAGAACGCCTCTGTATTCAACACCCTATCGGGAGTTCTTGCCTGAACCTATCTCCACTCGGATGGGTTCCAAATGATGATTTCCCAGCTTTAGCCCTCCGAGGACTCTTCAGCAGTCTGTGAAAGGGCTCCCTGGCAGAATGCACTTCTGACCTTGGGAGGCAATTCAAGGCTGCAGCCAAAGCTCCGCTGTTCGTGTCAGGAGGGACGACGGCACACGCGGCTCCTGGAAGTCCTCTCCTGCCCGAGCACGCGGCACCTCCCGATGTGGCTTCTAACCCTCTGGTGTAGGACCTTTGTCTGTCTCCATCCCATCGAGGGTTAAAGCAGTCATTTCACCTTGTAATCAGTGGCATTACCAAAGTGGTTCTGGGTGTTTTGGGACAATTCATTTATTATTTATTCATTTATATTAATGAGCATTTGAGTGACTATAATTATTACGCTCTGGACTAGGAACTGGGGGGAAGTGGTGAATAAGAAAGGCAGGGCGCCTGTCACTGAGAAGCTTGAAGTCTAGTGGGGAAGACTGACGTAGTGCAGATAATTAACAGTATATCAAATTCCCCACAAGGGGCAAGTGTCAAGCGCCTTATGGGCGTGCACCAGCTTACCCAGTTGGGGCTGGGGACGTCCCACCTGAGGAAATGAAATGAAAGGTGAGTCCACACGATCTTGGCAGACAGTGGAGGATGTGGGAGCAGCAACGGAAAATTCCCAGCACGGAGAACACTGGGGCGCACTCCCATCTACATGGTTGCACGTGGGGGGCATGTGGCTCAGGATGAGACTGAGAAATGGGTAGGGTCCAAATCGTGCAAAGTCTTTTGAGCCTTGAAAAGAATTTTGGTTTTAATTCTAAGAGGCAAGGGAAGTTTTTGAAAGATTTTAAACATAAGAGTGATAAAAATCTTATTCATAAATGTAAAAGATCCCTCTGGCTGCCATGTAGAAAATGGACTTGAATGGGTGGAGAAAGAATGAAGCCAGAGTGGGAGCAGGGAGATCAGTTAGGCTGGGGGGAGTCCAGTTGGAAATCGAGGTGGCCTGACTAGGATGGCAGTGATAGGCATGGAGGAAGGTGTTTGACTTCTCGATTTCCAGTATCTCAATAAGGATCATGGATGCTATGGGAAGCTTATGTTCCTAAGAACCACAGTCACTCTGTTTAGGCAGTGCTCAGGAGAGGAACCAAACTCTCAACCTAGCTGGGAAACAGAGAGTTCCTGAGAAACAAGTTTACTGATATTTACTGAAAGTAGCCAACCATGGACCAGGGTCTCACTTTCAGTTAATAAATGTGCCCCTTTCTATTTTTACAAAAGGAGATGATCCTATTATTCCAAGTATTCCACAGTTTGATTTGTGTAACCATTTGCACTTCAGACGTGTTGTGGACATGGCCAATTTTGGCTCATGGACAATACAGAATTATAGCGGAATCTTCTCCCCCAACCCAGCATTCTTTGCTTTGACTGCAGTTTTATGGCACATGATGCTTCCCCATTAACTTTTATTAGAGCCATAATTTTTTTATTAACATTGAGTAATAAGTGTTTTCAGTGGCACCACTCTTGCGAGGAGTCCTCGGCCTGTAGTCCATGACAACAGTTGCTAAATTGAAGTTTCTTCTGCCAGCATTTCACCCACAGTAAATCCAACCATTCAACCTCATCTTGCTTAAAAAGCCATGAAATTCCCGGACATTGTCAGAAAAATGACCACAGTCAAAGTGTTCTAAATGGAGGTGGAAATTGAGCTCTGGCCTATTTGAATCAAGATGTTTCACAGTTATGGGCTGGGGGTGGGAACTTTCAAACGCCAAGTTGAAACTCTCCTCTCTGTAGGATTTTTCTCCTATTAGGGAGGTTGTTGACTGATCACGTTCCAGATTGGGACTGTGTCTGATGGAAGCTGAGGGAATATTTTAACAGTAGCAGTAGTAGTTGTTTCTCTCTTCTCTCATTAAGGATGAAATGAGCTTCAGGTAAGAATCTGCTCTGAGCAGAGTGCAGAGATATGAGAATAGCTGTTCTTAGGGATGTGCTGTCAAGTGCCAACATCTCTTCCCTTGAGTTTCCAGGGAAGTTTCTCTTATTTAATAGGACATGGCTTGCCCTGACTGGGTGGCTCAGCTGGTTACAGTGTTGTCACAATACACCAAGGTTGTAGGTTTGATTCTCGGTTAGGGCACATATAAGAAGCAACCAATGAATGCATAAATAATTGGAACCAAAAAAATTGATGCTTCTCTCTCTCTCTCACTCTCTCTCTCTTCCTCTTCCTCTCTCTCTCTCTCTCTCTCTCAAATCAATAATAAAAAAAAAAATGGACATGTTTTTAATGTACATAGTGTCAATTCAATTGAATTCAGTTTAATTTGATGAAAGAGTCTTAATATTTTTCATGTTGTGCCCAGTAGGATGCCTATATTTGTTAGGATTAGTTAGGCTGCAAGTGATAGAAAACCCAAAATTTCTCTCATGTGAGAGAAATATAGAGTTAGAGAGTCCAGGGCTCATTGGGCAGGTAACAAAGTGGTCAGGATCCTGGGCGGATACCTTGCTGTTCTCTTATCCTCAGTATGTGGCTTTCAACTCATGGTTCAATATGGCTGCCTGAGATCCAGCCATCATACCTGTATTCTAGTAGAAGAAAGGAAAAAGAAGGCCATGTTCCCTTCCTTTAAGGGTACTTCCAAGAAGTTGCATAGGACCTTCCACTTAAATCCCATTGGTAAAATTTAGTCATATGATCATGCCTATCTAAAAGGGAGGCTGGAACCCGGCCAGGTGTGGCTCAGTGGTTGAGTGTCGACCCATGCACCAAGAGGTTGCCAGTTCGATTCCAGGTCAGGGCACATGCCCAGGTTGTGGGCCAAATCCCCAGTTGGGGGCATGCAGGAGGCAGCCAACCGATGTTCTCTCTCATTGATGTTTCTATCTCTCTCTCCCTCTCCCCTCCTCTCTCTATAACATCAATTTTAAAAAATTAAATAAATAAATAAAAATAAAAGGGAGGCTGGAAAATGTTATTCCAAACACCTTGTGCAGAGCTAAAATTTTGAGGTTTTATTACTAAGGAAGAATGGGAGACTGCATATCAGGGGACATCTAATGGGCTCTAACAAAACACATGCAAAGCATCTTCTCTAGATTTCTTTTAAGGGTTCCCTAATTGTTCTTGAAGCATTTGGGAAACACATTTTAAAAATAGATGCTACCTATTCTTGGAAAAAGTAAGTTCAAAATCCAAAGACAAGGAGCTTAGAGAAGGGAAGGCGTTTGACATATATGTAGCTGGCAACTTTTAGAAATACTAAGAAGCTTCAAACTGTCATCTACCCCATCCATCCATCCATCAATACATACATACATACATACATCCACCTATCTATCCATCCTTTCAACACATTTACTGAGTATCTGCTATATGCCAGACACTGCTATCATAGCTGAGAAAATGGATATGAATAAGATAGTTCTCACACTCAAGGAACTCATGATCTGGTGGAGAAAAATGTTAGTTAAACTAGAAATTTTGGTGATAAATGTTATAATGAGATAATCATTCATTTATATTTTCTTTGAATATTTACTATGTACTAGGTGCTCTTCTAGACACTAAGGATACAAAAATAGGAAGTCAAGTTCTCTACAAGAAAAATTAAAATGCAGAGTGATAAAAAGTCTAATGGAGGTATGAATAGGTACAATGGGATCAGATGGAGAAAAGCTTGAGTCTTCTGGGTGAGTCAGAAAATGCTTCCTAGAGGAGGTAACTCTTGAGCTGAACTTCAACGTAAAGAGAGAGAACTTTTTCAGTACAACCTTGGGCCTCCTCCTTCTGCTCATAAAGCATTGAGGGAATTAACCATCTTTCCTTTTATGCTCATATGTAATTCAGTATGTCATGGGTGGCTGGTATTTGCCAACGCTTTATTCTGAAGATTTTTGAATAATTCTCTCTGCTACCCAAATGGGCGCACAAAGGTATTTACTTGGTAATATTTCTTGAGTGAGTGGGTAATAGGAGATGTTTACCATTTTCCTTGGTTTTAAGCAGAGTTGTAATGGCACCATCTGAAACCCATTTTGGGGCTGGAGGGCCTGACAAATGCATTTCCACCATGGCATGGAACTAGAAACCAAAATCAAATGAAATGAAGAGTCTGACAAAATACATCCTATCAGTAGAATAAAATTAGATATCTGTCAGAACGCATTTGTCCTCTAAATAACCATCCACATGTTTTATGTTTTGGTATAAATAGACATTCATCAATTTATCACAATTGTGCTGTCAGAGACCCAGCAATTCGGAACAGAATTTTAAAGATCCTTCCAGAGCTTTAACCTAGGGAGACATTTGGGGGGTTGTTTTTCCTGTTTCTTATTTTTTCTCTTTTCTTCTTTTGATTTCTTTTGGCTCCCTTCAGAGTCCACAGTTCGTTACTGAAGAGAAGCGGAACATCTATTTAAAATCAATCCAATAATACTATGTTCCAAAGCATGAATTCCCACCTGTAGTTAGCTCCTTGCAGAGGCCGCTGTTTGCTTCCTCAGGTGTGGCCTTCTTCAGGTGTGGCCTGTGGTGAGGAATGCTGGGCTTGTGACCACTGGGTGCCTGGGGTGTGGGCTCCCTCTGGCCCCATGGCCTTGGGTCAAGCCCAAGAGGGGGAATGGGTGGGGAGTCAACTGGGAGCTCTCCACCCCCATCGGGGCCACTGTTCTTCCTAATTTGCATGGGTGTGGGCCGGGTAGCAAAGAAAGTTCTCAGGAGCAGAACCAGAGGACTGGCAAGTCTGAGAGCCTCAGCGGTGGGCCTTTCTGTCTGACCGTTTCTAAACAGGAAACTGGCTGCTGAAACAATTATTATCTTGTCAAACATACTGTCCAATGAAGAAAATTGATACTGTAACTTTGCGGACAAAGCACATTTTCACCAAAGCCCCAAACTATGCATTTAAATAAACCCTGGCATTAATGCTGTGATTAGCATTAATATTTGCCAAGGTCATAAATTGTTCATAAAAAAAAATGGTTTGAGAGCGAAACCAACCAAAGCTTCCCCGGAGGAAGGAAGAACAATGTGGAATTTAAACCAGGTGCTCACGATGGGCTCATAGCAGTTCTGACCAGGGCAGACCTCCAGCCTCCTCTCCTGGTACTCCTCCTCGAGGGGGTCAGCTCCCTGTGCCCCTGCCACTTGGTGCTCTAGCTCTGCTCTCAGGCCTTGAAGGAGGCATGGTAGAAAGTCATGGAAGGTCACAGGAGACAGTAAGAAAAATCAGGTCTCTAGAACTTCTGGTTCCAGATCTGGGTTCCCAGGGGAGAAGAAGAGAGACAAATGGGCCAGAGAAGAAATGGATGGAAAGAAACATAACTTCAATTGTCTACCTAGGATTCCCCGGATCATTCCATCTCCGCTCTCTGTATTTACCTGCCCCCATCCCAGCACACTTGGTGACATTAGTCAGAGCAAAATTCCCAGGAGGACAGATCACAGTGCTTCAGACTCCATCAGTTCATTGTGAAATATTCATTCCTTTTCTTAGGGCTCAAGCATAGGCCCCTAAGAATAGAAGAATAAGTAAGAAAGAAGTTGGTCTTTTCATCTTTGCCATCCAATCCCTGAGCACAGAGCTGGCTTGGCTATTTGGACCCCACCGTAATGGTAGGTTGCTGGGTGTCACATAATGTGTTTTGACACCATCAATCAGATTGAAAGCTGTTGGTACCAGTGTGTGATGAGCAGTTTGTTCTTGGCTTCTTCAGTGGGTTGGAGAAACACTATACATCTTTCAAAGTGTTCAGAGGACATCCGAGAATTGGCTTCAATGTCTACCAGACCAGTCTTGGACCACAGAATGAGCCTGGAATATTTTAGAAAGAATGTTTACAATATTCTCATGGATTAGCTATAAAACATTCTAGCCAAATCATAACGAATATCTGTGATTGAGATAATCAACACAAAATAAAACTGACAGCAGCTAACACTCCACATGGTGTATTGGTAGGGATCCACATGGTCCGATTTAGATATGCAAAACTGGATTCAAGGAAACTGGGCTTGTTCAAAATGCTGGTAAAGGAAACGTCCTAATGGCAGAAATAATAACAATCATTATTTGATATCTGTAAAACTTGATAAATCAATCCTATATTTGTTTTTAAAGTGATATGGAAAATTATTCTGATGAAAATTAATTTTGTTTAAAAAAAAATAGATATGAAAAATGGACATGGTTTAATAGTGGCAGTATATAACACTGACTGAGAATTTAAATCAGCTCCGTGGATTTCTTAACTGAAAAGACTTGCTCCCCGGAAGTAATCAATGTGGGTGTAATTCTGAGTGAAATATATGTGTTGATAACATGGAGAAAGCTGTCTCTGGAGTCAGGGGTAAAACCGTAGGTCAAAATGTGTGGTTCGAAACATTCTGTGTTTTTCCTGGAATGCACTCACTGGAAATGTAAGTAAGCACTCTCCTTACTATAAAAATATCGTTTAAAAAATCTTTTTCTTTACTTTTTACTTTTATCTCTTTCTTTTTCAAAAAATTTAATAGGTAATATAAATAGTACAATATATGTGGGCAAATTCTCTTTCTCACTTCTGACCCCATAGTCCCTAGTATCAATTCCCAAAGGTCTTTTACCAATTTGCTGTTTGTGTTTGCAGAGATAGTTGATACCACTGTTTTCCAAACATTTTTTATCTGTATCCAGAGTAAGAAATACACTTCTGTTCAGAAACCACTATACAATTATACAACTGTTACAAGTTGCATAAAACATTATTTACCTATACCATATGTGATAAAGAAACACATAATAGCTAATGTCAAATATGATTTCATCAATATTTAAATAAAACATATAAAAATCCCAAAATAAAAAATACAAAAATCCCAAAATAAAAAATACAGGCATTAAGTTGATTTTGAAATCTACCAATAGTTGCCACCCAATTTGAAAAACACTGATCTGTATATACAAGTATATATTTACATATTTCACTTAAAAAAATACAAATTGTAGAATATTATACAAACTTTTGCATTCTGTCCTTTGTACTTAACTTTTTGAAGCTTGTTCCATATTAGTACATATAGGTCTGCCTAGTCTTTTTCTTTTCCTTTTACTAATGGATATATTTACTTTGAAAAGCACATGTAAACAAGAAGATATTGGCAACCTAACTAATGTGAAACCAATACTGATGCTAAAAAAATATTTTGGTAAAAATAAGAGTGATGTAAATTTTTATACTGGGATATTTTCTCTCTTAAAGAAAACAGTGAATGTGTTTAAGATATTTATTGATTGTATGCCATTATTTAAAAATTGAGCAGGTAATATTTTATTGACCAGACTTTGTTCATTATTGCATTTAATGTAATTTACTGTTGTACCTGGTTTTTTGTTTGGAGGGTGTATTTACTTTAAGACTTAAAAGTATTCTCTTTGTTTTTTTGTAATTAATTATATAGAGATTTTAGTTGATGTTTACTTAAAAATTATTTTTTATATTACAGTTTACATTTAATATTATTTTGTATTAGTTTCAGGTGTATAGCATAATAGTTAGACAATCAGATATTTTACAAAGTGTTCCCCCTGATACTTACAGTACCCACCTGGCATCATACGTAGTCATTACAATATTATTGATTATATGCTGTACTTTACATCCCTGTGACTATTTTGTAACTACCAATCTGTACTTCTTAATCCCTTCACCTTTTTCACTCAGTCCCCCAAACCCTCTCCCCTCTGGCAGCCATCAGTCTGTTCTCTGTATCTGTGCATGTTTCTGTTTTGTTTGTTTGTTGATATTGTTCTTTAGATTCCACATATAAATGAAATCATATGGTATTTGTTTTCTCTATCTGACTTATTTCACTTAGCATAATACTCTCCAGGTCCATCCATGCTGTCACAAATGGTAAGATTTCATTCTTTTTTATGGCTGAGCAATAGCCCATTGCATATATGTACCACAGCTTTTATATCCACTCATGTGTTGATGGGCACTTGGGTTGCTTCCATAGGTTGGCCATTGTAAATAACACTGCAATGAACATAGGGGTGCATATATTCTTTCAAATTATTGTTTTGGGTTTCTTCGGATATATACTCAGAAGTGGAATCATTTGGTCATAAGGTGGTTCCATTTTTTATTTTTTGAGGAACTTCCCTTCAGTAAACCCTCTATTTTTTGGACTTTGATTTAATGGACTTTGGATTTAACGGACAAAATTTCCAGTCCATATGTCATATGTGAAAATTAACACCCTGTTAATTTTAAAATGCTTTAAATCAAGATTTGCTTATAATTAAATTATCAGGTTATTTTTTTGTTATTAATTCACTATTACTTTTTAACAAATTTCAGTGAATAAGCCATATGTTGGAAAAAATGTAGTAATTTCACCCACATAAATAAATATTACATAGCTACAACTATAGTCTACATATTTAAATCCAAGAGTCACCGCTTGTAAACAATGTTCAGTGAACGATGAGCACGTGATCACACCGAATAGTGTGCTGTGACTGGTTCTGTGGTCGAGTGGTGTGGCTTCCTGCAGCAGTTTTAACTCGTGCTGGCAGATGTCCCCTCATATGCTAAGCCACACCCAGCTGTGTGCACTTGTTTCCTCTCAGTGACTGGTGAATGCACGCACTTACTAGACCAACTCAGTGTAAATTGAAAATTACTGTAATACATATAGAAAACTTTTCATACGAACTTAATTTCAGTTGTGCAAACCTGTCTACATAAGACAGATAAACTAATTTGTCAATTTTTTAACATATGCATGGAACACTGACTTTATTATATAATGGACTTTCAGCTTTAACACACACCCCCTCGTCCAAATTGGTCCATTGAATCGAGGTTTTACTGTACTGTTTTCCATAGTGTAGGTCTGCCTATTGTTAATGGCTGTGTAGCGTTCCATTGTATGGATATACCAGATTTTACATAATCAGTTTCCCATTGACATGCATTGGATTTTCTTTCTTTTGCTACTCTAACTGGTACTACAATGAACATACATGTGTATAATATCTATACAAACAATTTTAGAGGTGGAATTTAAAGTTTTGACACATACTGCCAAGTTGTCCTTCAAAGAGGTGGCACTGTTTGGAACTCCCCACAATAATGCATCAGAATGTGTGTTTCCACAACCAGTACATTTTCAAACCTATTGCTCTATGCCAATCTAATAGGCAAAAAGAAAAAGAAAGAAAGAAAGAAAGAAAGAAAGAAAGAAAGAAAGAAAGAAAGAAAGAAAGAAAGAAAGAAATCCCATAATTGAAATATGCATTTGTTTTAATAGGAGTAAAATTAAATATCCTTTTACATGATTAAACACCAGTTGCATTTTTTTCTGTAATTATGTTTTTCACTAATTTTTTTTCTATTGGGTATTTTTTATTTTTCCAATTGATTTATTTAAAACCCTTTCTGTATATGATGGGAATTAATTCTTTGTCACGTTTTCCTTTATTTCTTGCTTTCTGACTTGGTTTATGGTATTTTTTTGTCATGAAGATATTTTAAATTTTATATAGTCAGATTTATCCACTTTTTTATTTGTTCTGGGTTTAGTGTTATGCTTAAAGATGTCCTTTCCATTAAAATACATTTAAAAATGAACAAAATGTCTTGCGTTTTCTTCTAGTACTTTCATAGTTTAGGTTTTTACCTTTAAATGTTTTATCCATCTGAAATTAATTTTGGTGTAAAGAAATGAGGAAGAGATTCATTCTTTCTTTGGATGATCTAGTCAATTATCCCAAACCATTTATTGAATAGTATGTACTTTCCCCATTGCATTGAAAAGCTGTCTCTACATATACCAAATTTTTATATTTTGGGGTCTCTTGGTTTTCCTATTTACTTCCATTCATCTGGCTATCAATTGATATCAATCAAGAATATTTTAGTTACTATGATTTTATAACATATTTTAATATCTGCTAGGGCTAATACTTCTCTCATACCCTTCTTTATCAGACATCTTGGGGCTTTTTATGCATTCATTTTTTGATATGAATTTTAGAGTCCATGTGAAGATCCTACCCTTGCTCTGCTCCTTCCCTCAATTGTTTTCTTTTGGTATCGATCATGTTAAATTTATAGATTACTACTGGAAGATAGACATTTTTGTAAGGAGTCTGTCTATCCAAGGAAAAAAATACGCCCGGCTGATGTGGCTCAGTGGTTGAGTGTTGACTCATGCACCATGAGGTCGCTGGTTTGATACTCAGTCAGGGCACATGCCCGGGTGCGGGCGTGATTCCCAGTGGGGGCATGCAGGAGGCAGCCAATGGATGTTTCTCTCTCACATCGATGTTTCTCTCTTTCTCTCCCTCTCCCTTCCTCTCTCTCTAAAGATCAATAAAAACATTTAAAGAAAATATCTTTCTATTTATTTAAATTTAGATGCAGCCCTAAACTGTGCATTTCATAGTCTGCCGGTCTCTACCACACCTCTTGCTCATCCTGTCACGTGGGCCTTGTCTCCTGCCTCTGTCTGGCCCTCTTGGATGGACACAGCCCCAGCTTTGGCCTTCAGTGTTCTGCCAGCACACGACTTCCAGTCTATATGCCCAGCTCCATGCTGAGCCACAGGGGAACGAGCAGGCCCCGCTTGTGCTGGTCTGCAGCCCTCCCCATCTGACCTGCCTCCACATGGACCCTGCCTATGGGGAGACCGCAGGCTAGACCAGAGAAATGTGGAAGGACAACCGGCTCTAGTGGCTTCACAGAGTATGGGTGGCCCAGGGGGCATTGGCAGCAAGAAGAGACATACTACAATGAGCCAGAGCAAGCAGGAAGAAAATGGAAAAGACTACAGATCAATCCTGGGAGCCCCAATGGCCCCCTCTAATCTGCCCCTCTCCCCCACACACAACTGGTTGGGAGTAAATTCAAGGCTCTGATCTTACTCAGACACATGGTAAATGAGCCAGAGAAGGCTCACTTCACCTCCTTAGGAGGCTGTGGGAGACACACGGGTTCCACACACACACCCATGGAATCAACCCAGTGATGTGGGAAGCAGTGAAGGTGCAGGGCAGTGAAGGGACATGAGAGCTTGGCCCTGGAGACTGGGAAGGGGTTGCCCAGGTGGGAAAGGAGCAATGGCCGGTATTCCAGAGGGAAGCAGGAATGCGAGGTCACATATGTGAGCCCAGGAGCACCTCCAGGTGTTGACTGGGGCCAGCAAGCCCACTTCAACTTTTCAAAAAAAGCAGTGGCAGCCTGCCCTCAAGCAAAGCTATTGGGCCCCCAGCCCTGGGGCGGTGACTCCTGCCGCGGGGGAGGGTCCACGAGTCCCCGGGCAGCAGGCCCTGCAGGCAAGGTCCTGGAGCCGGCTTTCAGGCCCAGCGTGTTAAGGCCCAGGAGGTATATGGGGAAGTTGGTACATCAGCATGACATCAGGAATCGCTTTCATTCCCAGACACTCTGGAGAAATCCCAAAGAGCGAGCTAGCAAGGGAGGCAGCATTTCTTAACTTTAAAGGGAAAAAGGAGGTCGCAGATCAGAAGGGCTCTGAGAAGCTCCAGGGAAGCCGCAATTACAGAGGGAGCCGTGGGCTCGTGCGGAGATTTGAACGTGGCCATTGTGCTCAGGCTGGAGGACAAAAGGGGAGCAGCACCCCTGAGAATGCGGGCGCCCCCTGGCAGGAGGCGGAGCGGAGGCGGCAGTCCCCGCGAGCAGGTCGCGGAGGTGGCGCGAGGGGGGCAGCAGGCTCGCGGGTGGGCAGGCTCCCCGGTCCCCAAAGAGGCCGCTTGGCCACAGGTACTCGCCTCCCACGCTGAAGGCAAGAGTGTGTGTGTGTGTGTGTGTGTGTGTGTGCGCGCGCGCGCGTGCGGGGGAGGGGGGGCGTAGAGGACACCCCAGTGAGCCCCGCACAGCTGCAGGACTGGCCACTGCTCCAGGAGAGGCGCCCAGCGCGGGGCGGCAGCGCCCCGTTAGGACTTGGAACTGAGGAGTTTTGGTAATCTTCGAGCCCCCTGCACTACCTTTAGTGTCACTTACAACTTACAACGTTGCTCTAGTTTCCTTCTTTGAGCCCCCACGCCCCAGCTTTAATTTTTGTCATGGTCACATAAGAGTGCTGAATTTTGGTAGCCCAAGGGAAAAGAACACCAAGGAATCTCGAGTCCCCAGACCTGGCCTCCAGGGCCGCCTGCTAGCTGTGTGACCTTGACGGGGCCACTCACTTTTCAGAGACTCTCCTTCCTGATCTTAAAGAGGGGAAAATAATAAAAACTGCTACATAGTTTTAAGAATATGTGCTTTTTCTATTAGAATAGGTTTAGATTCACAGAAAGGTTGCTAAGAGAGCTCAGAGAGTTCCCAGACACTCCACACCCAGTTTCTTTTCTTAACATCTTGCATTACATGGTATGTATGTGCGTTTGTCACAATTAATGAACCAATACTGGTATTATTAACTATGATCCATCCTTTATTTAGATTTCTTTAGTTTTTACCTAAAGTGCTCTTTCTGTTCTTCATATTTCTGATCCCATATTTCATTTAATTGTCATGTGTCCTCTTGGCTGTGGCAGTGTCTCGGAATTTCCTTGTTTTTGATGACCTTCACAGTTTTGGAGTGTGGGTCAGATATTTTGTAGAATGTCCCTCTGATCTGGGCTCCAAGGCTAAGGCAACTAGATTCCATTTTATATAGGCCCCTTGATTAAGGCGACTAAAAGACTCCATTTTGTCACCAATAGACATTCCTCGATATTCTTCCAATAATAGGTTAATTACCCCTAGACGGAAAGGAATTTTGCCTAAGATTATAGTTGCCCCAGGAGTTGGGAGGCATTTGCAGTTTCCTGAGTATAGGTATTTGCAGGTATTTGCAAGTACTTATGCCTTCGGTGAATAATGCTAATTTTGACTTCTGTAGTCTCTGTCACTCCCACTATTGTACTGGTTCCCTGAGGGGAGGGGGCAAAAGGAGGAGGGAGTTTCTGTCTTTAAAATGGGATGAGCAAGGAGAACCGGGGCTGTTGATCTGAAGGGGAAACTCTGCCCTCCGCAGCCCGCCGGCGAAATAAAGTGCTCCTTTACAATTCGGCCGTGCATCTCTGGTTATCTCGCCGTCAGGTTATAACACCTCAATTGACATTTGTCTGTTGTTTTACTCATGATTAAACTCTGGGGTATTGGTATGGGGTTTTGGGGAGGAAGGCCGAAGAGGTATAGTGCCTTTTTGGTAACATCGCATCAAGGGTGCATACCATGACATATCACAGTGGGTGTTAACCTTGGTCACCATTGAGGTAATGTTTGTAGAAAGAAGTGGCTTCATACCCTCGTCCCCTTTCCATACGACATCCTTTGGAGTGAAGTCACTAAGCATTGCTCACACTTAAGGAGTGGAGACTTAACCTCCCTGAAAGCACAGGAACTCCATAAATTATTTGGAATTCTTCTGTATTGGGGATTTGTATCTTCTCCTCCATTTATTTATTAATATATCATGGATATTTATTTTATACTTTGCGTTATAATCCAATACTACATTATTTATTTTCTTGTTCAAATTGTTTCAGCTTGGGCCATTGGGCTTTTGCTTTAGTTTTATTGGGTTGTTTGTTTTCATATTGTTGAATCTGAAAAGTTTTTTATATATGTCGGGTACAAATCATTTATTAGACCTACGTTTTGCCAATATTTCTCCAAGTGCATGCCTTGTTTTTTCATTCTCTTAACTGTATCTTTAATAGTTTTTTATTTTTATAAAATCCAACTTATCAACTTTTTTCTTTTTTAGTGCTTTTGATGTTGTATCTAAAAGCTCATCATCAATCCCATTTTTATGTAGATTTCCCCGTAATTTTTTTCTAGAAGTTTAATGAGTTTGCATTTTACATTTAAACCTATGTCTCATCTTGAGTTAATTTTCCAGTAAGGTATAAGGTCTGAATCTGTGTTCATATTTTGCATATGTTGAAAAGACTGTTCTTTGTTGAATTCCTTTGCACTTTGTCTAAATCAGTTGACTCTGTGTGGCTCTGTCTCTGGGCTCTCGTGTCTGTTCCACTGATCTATGTATCTGTTCTTTCATCAATACCATACTGTGTTATTACTGTAGATTTAAGTCTTAAAATCAGGCAGTGTGAGACCTCTAAGTTTGTTGTTTTTCTTCAGGATCGTTTTGGTTATTCTAGGTTTTTGCCTTTCCATGTGTTTGAGTCTGCCATATCTGAAGACCACAGACTGAGTGGCTTAAACAACAGAAATGTATTTTCTCCCAGTGCTGGAGACTGGAAGTCTGAGATCAGTGTGCCAGCATGGTTGGGTCTTGGTGAGGGCTCTGTTCCTGGTTTGCAGACAGTCACCTTCTCACTGTGTCTTCATATAGCAGAGAGAGAGTCAAGTCCTTAGTGGCTCTTTTTATAAGGACACTCACTAATCTTGTTGGATCAGAGCCTTACTCTTATGACCTTATTTAACCTTAATTACTTTTGTAAAGTCCCTATCTCCTATTACAGTCACATTGGGGATTAGGGCTTTAATATATGAATTTTGAGGGGGCATAATGCAGTCCACAGCACTGCATACACTTGACAGTTCGTTGATGTTTACAAAACAGCTGCTGGGAGTTTGATTTGGATTGCATTGAATCTATATATTAAGTTCGAAAAACTGAAATCGTAATGATGTTAAGTTTTAATTCGTCGACATGGAATATCTCTCCATTTATTTAGATCTTCTTTGATTTAATTCATCAGTGTTTTGTAGTTTTCTGAAGATCCTATGCATATTTTTATATCTAAGTACTTCATTGTGTGTGTGTGTGTGTGCCATCACAGGCTTCAAGAACATCATTTCATTCAAATGGGAGATGGCAAAAGCAGACATAAGAAGAAGAAAACAGGGAGAAAACTGAGATGAAGAGAAATGTTTTTTCCCGTGTCCACCTGGCTGCTTTCTCTCTCCCTCTCCATTCCATCAATCGCTTTCCTGGATTCTAGAAAGTCCGCCCTCTGGTTGGCATCTCCTGGGCAACTAGCCCTGGGTGCATCAGGCTCTCCACCTGCACGTGCTTGCTGCCAGAGTGGCTCTGAGCCAAACGGGCTCATTGAAAGGGCTGCCGAAGGGCCTCAGGGCTGGCTGTGACCCTGGAGCGCCTCCCACAAAAGGCACAATGACAGAGCCCATCATTTCTGGCTGCCTACATCCAAAAAACATTTTCTTTAGTAAGTTGGGATAAGAAATGGGATAGCTTCCACTATTTAAAATGAAAGTGGCATCATGAAGAAATGATGTGAGTTCACGTGGAGAACAAGTCTCACTGCCCTCTCAGAAAGCCCAGGCACTGCGTCCAGAGGAGGGGCAGGCTGAGGCCAGCTGGAGTCTGGCTCCCCTCGTCCACAGCTGAATAGTTTCGGCGTCTGACATAAAGCTCACAGGGCACTCCAGGGAGAAGAGAGGAGGGCACGGCCCTGACACAGAACTGACAAGGCTCAGATTCTAGCTTCTTCCTTTCTAGCCCTGTTGACTTGTGCAAGCTACTCGATGTCACTGGGTTTCAGTACTGTTCTCCAATGAAATAACAGCTAACCCAATAGTAGCTCTTCCTATGTGTCACGCACCATTTTAAGCTCTTTGCATATATATCATTCAATTCCTATAATAACTTCTTGAGGTGAGTTAATATTGTTATCCCCATTTTGCAACTAAGGAAGTTACAGCTTAGGAAATGGGGAGAAGGGCAGAGAGATGATTTAATTCTCAAGATCACTGGGATGATTATATGAAGTAATATATGTAAA
This sequence comes from Tadarida brasiliensis, assembly GCA_030848825.1. Classification (NCBI taxonomy): domain Eukaryota; kingdom Metazoa; phylum Chordata; class Mammalia; order Chiroptera; family Molossidae; genus Tadarida; species Tadarida brasiliensis. The sequence continues at coordinate 84,917,178 of CM061268.1, forward strand.
GTGCTTAGCGTAGTGCCCGACACCCAGTAAATATGCAATATGTAACAGCCTGACTCTACTTCTTTTTTTCTAAAACCTTTATTTTTTGTTTTGAAATTTAACATAGAAAAATGAACAAAACAAAAATGTATAGTCAATTATTTATCACAAAGTGAGTACCTGTAAAATATCACCCAGGTTAAAAGAAAGAACATGCCCAGCACCCCAGAAGTACCCCCGACACTATCCATTTTTGCCCCCAAAGGTACTGATACCTTGACAGTTATGAAAATCAGTACTTTGTTTCTTTTTATGATTCTACCATAAGTATACATTCTTAAACACCAGTTTTGCATGCTTTTTGAACTTTGTATAATCCACAACATTGAGATTTTGCTCAACAATGGGATTCATCCATTTCATTGCATATAGCTGTAGTGAGTTTATTTTCAGTAAAGCTTTTTTTTTTCTTCAATAAAGCTGTATATTGCTTTATTGTGTAAATATACCACAGTCATTATCCCTCCTGCTATTGACAGGCATTTATACAGTTTCCAGTTTGGGGCTATAACAATAGTGTTGCTGTGAACTTTCTTATACATGGTTGTCAGTGCTCATGCCTGAAATTAGTGAGTTTGTCCAACTTCAGTAGACGGTAACAATTAACTTTTGAAAGCTTTGTACCATGAGCGTCTGAGAGGTTCCTGTGCTCCACATCTTTGTCAACACCTCACATTGTCCACTTCAAAGCCGTTTTGGTGAATGTGTTGTGTTTTCTCATTGTGATTTTAACTTCTATGTTCTTGATTATTAATTAAGTTGGTCATGTTTTCATAAGTTTATGGTCCCTTGGATATCCTCTTTTGTGAAGTGCCTATTCAGATTCTTGTCCTTGAGTCGACTGAGTTACTTGCCTTTTCATTTAAATTAATTTGTAGATCTTCTCTAGATATTGAGGGCAAGGGGCCCTTTGGAGTAACCTGATGTTTTCGCTGGCTGATATTAGGTCTTTTTTGTATGCTTAGTTTCCATAAGTTTAATAATGATGTGTCTAGTTGTGAATATCTTATCACGTATCCTTAATGTGAATTCTCAAATCCTTGATTTGATGTCTTTCATTAGTTTGGGAAAATTCTCAGTCATTGCCTTTGCAGTTATGGCTTCTGTTCTATTTTCTTTCTCTTCTTTTGTGAGTTAAATAAAATTCATACTAGACCTTCTCATTATATCCTCTGTATTTCTTACCCTCTCTGTTGTATTTTTTGCTTTTTTTGTCTCTCTCTGTTCCTTTCTAGAAATTTTCTCCAGAAATCATCCCTTCATCTTTGCTAATATGCTGCTTAACCCACGTTTAGGATTGTAACTTTAAATTATTATAGTATTCAGTTCTAGAAATTCCATCTTGGAGCTCCTAGTTCTTTGCAAAGTTTTCAGTCTTCTCTTTATTCTTGAACACAGGGGGCAGAATTGTTTTAAGGTCAAAGTGTGATAAAGCTGCTATCAGGAGGCGCCGTGGGCCTGAGTTTATCGTTTGGTCTTCTTGCTGGTTTTGTCCATGTACTCTGATTTCCTCATGTGGCTGGTTATTTTTTATTATGTGCTGGATATTGTATTTGCCAAATTGCATGTAGGAATACTTTGAAGTTCAAGGTATTATCTCCTTTGAGAGAAGATTTATATTTGTCTGCTAGATGCTTGGGGGCACTAACCATTTGAAATCACCTCAGTTCAACTTTAGGGTTTGAAATTAGTTGACGTTCCTAAGATAGGCTGCATACTTCTGAGTCCCACCCCAAGAGGGTTAATTAGGACTCTGTAACGGACTCTGGACTACTGTTCTCTTTCTCTCCCACAAGACTGCCCGAGGCATGTCTCGGCTTCTAGGTCACCCCCTCTGGAGTGAGCGAACACCCTCAGGGGAAAAGTCGCCAAGAATGCCAGGCTTGCTTCCCAGGGGTGTCACTGTCCCCCAGTCCTGAATCAGTAATTTCCCCCTATTTTTCAGTATTCTGATGCTTCAAGCAGATGTTCTTATATAGTGCCCAGATTTCGGTACCATGTTTGGGTCTAATGGTCTTGTTTGCCATTATCAGAACCTTAAGTCTCCCGTCTCCACTACCCAGGTTTCATTGCACAGAGCTTTCCCTTCCCCCTTGTTTACATTGGTAAACCTACAGGTTGCTCTAGTACTGTGATTGCACCAGGTAACATTCTTAAACGGACGATCTTCATTTTCTGTGTCTCACTTCCTCAACTTTTGTCTCTCAGCCCATTTGGTGTTTTCCTTTGATTCAGATGCCCCACTCCTACCCTTAATCTGGGATGCTGACTTTCACTTTCACTCCGCGTCTTACCTCTCCTCGAGGTGACCGAACCCCCCTCCTTTTTACAGGCTTCCTCGATCACCACAGTTCAATATGACCTTTCCTTCCTTTGAATTCTTCTATCGTTTCGTGGGTAATGCAAGTTTAACTGTTAACCAGGTATACGTTAATTCATCCCTTAACGTTTTTTGTGAATGGATTGCAAAGTCCTTGAAAGAAGATACACATTCTCTTCTTTATAGTCTCCCCAGCTACCTTGCACATTGTAGGTACTTAAAATACATAATTGATTGAGCATCTCAGATCTGTTCTCCAAAAATTGTGCCATACCTAGGCCTTTATATCACATCATATCACAACATCACATCACAACACGTCAACTGCATCCCTGTAGCAGGAAGTTCCTACTGCCTGTCCTATCCACGGAGCCTCATCTGGAAGTCCCCCCTGAAGGCATGCATCCAGCCAGGAGCCCCAGCCAGGAGCCCCAGCCGCCTAGTGTAGCTGATCTGACCAGAGTGTGTCTCTGATCTAGTTACTAATTTGTTCCTTTGTCAAAATTTTAAATAAAAAGAAATAACGCTTGAAGTGAAAATGTGCTTTAATAATAGCGAGTCTGCAGAAAGGTCCTAGAGATTCCAAGGACGAGTTCTCGCAGAGGAAGCGACAGTTACGAAGATGCAGGAACTGAGCGACCGAAGGACGCTGACCAATCGAAGGACGCTGACCAGCACAGCCAAGGTGAGGAAGGAGCGTTCATGCAGACAGACAGAAAGACATGAGAGTCCATGTGGCCTCTGAGGGTCAGCTTTTGTTCCCCACAATTTCCAAATACTCTTTCCCGTAGGACCTCAGCCCTGGGGCGGGGAGTTTGAGTTTTGCGTCTGCACCTTAGATGAGTCGTGCATGCTTCTGCTTCTGGTGACCGGGAGCATAGGCTAGAATACTAACATAGATAGGGGCGGGCAAAGGCAGGGAAAGTACCAGTCATTACTACCTAAAAAATAAATCATAAGTAAGGATACAAAATAATAACAATAATAAGACAAATAATACAATAATTGACAAATACTAATACGAGAATAAACGTGTTTCGCATACTCACAACTGTAAACCTACTTTTGCCAACTCCCATATATTTCCTTAATCATATCTGTTAGGTTGTCACTGAAACCAGCTCTGGCTAACTTAGACTAAAAGGGGGCATACTGAAAAGACACAGGGAGCCCAGAACTGCCCAGTGGCTAGGGGATCAGGCGTGTGGACACAGGGACAGAGCAGCACTGGAGGACCGAGAAGCAGGAGCTGCTGTGAGCGGGACCCGTCGGCCAGAAGCTCCTGCTGACGCTGCCGGACGCGTTGCTCCACCACCGGCCCCACTGCTGCTGCTGCCTTTGTGGCACTTCTCTTCGTCCCCTTATTATGTGTCATTTCTCTGGGACTGAAGCTACTAGGGAGTCGTGCCTGATTGTCTGGCTGACGGGATGCGTCCCGTGTTTCCACAACTGTCCCTCTGGACTTTGCAGTGGGGAGCAGGGCCCTGTTCCTGATGAGACGATGCACAATGCCGGAGGGTCCTCCAAAGGAAGGAGGAGGTTGGATGGACAGCCAACAGCAGCAGAAACAACAGGTCTCTATAGGAACCTTTCCAGTTAAGATGAACATACTAGAAATGTCGGCCCCTCGATAAGGGTGACAGATACACAATGATTTGGAGGGGAGAAAGGGGTAAAGAAGTAGGTTTGGAACAGATCCTGAAGGATGGAACGCACCGTGGGCCCGGGCCTTTTTGGCCCTTCCCCCTCTTCTGCTTCCTGTCTAGAACATGAACGTGACGGCTAGAACACCAGTGAGCATCTTGGGGTCCTGAAAAGAGAAGCCGTGAAACAAAGACGGTTGAGTAGGAAGATAAAAGGCTTCTGGTCGCCTGGCTGGGGTGGCTCGCTGGTTGAGCGTCGACCCATGCACCAAGAGGTCGCCAGTTCGATTCCCGGTCAGGGCACATGCCCAGGTTGTGGGCCCGATCTCCAGTGGGGGGCATGCTGGAGGCGGCCAGTCGATGTTCTCTCTCATCGATGTTTCTGTCTCTCTCTCTCAAATCAATAAAGAAAAAAAGGCTTCTGGTCTTCGATGAGCAGGGAGGTACCATACCAGCCTCCGCATTTCTTTTACATGGAGAAACCCTCTGTGTTCAGCCACTGTGGTCTGGTCTGTGCTTCTAGCAGCTGAACACAGCTCCGAGCAGATAGAGCCGTTATTATTATTATTATTATTGTGGTTAATGCGTTGGCCACCAGACCGAGTCTTTAGCAGCATGGCTATTGTTCTGATTTTAGAATTCCTGTCACTCTCTGTGTTCTCCAAAAAGAGCTTAGAGATGGATAATAATCTTTAATAACAAAAAAAAGCACTAAAAGTAATTGGCTATGGATTTTTTTTTAAGACTTTCACAATGCACTTTGAGAAGCTTGGAGATCCCCTGGCCTATTACTTTCTCCCCTTTGCTGTAGAGCATATGACATCCGTTCCCTGATGACAGCGCTGTGGGGGGAGGTGGAGACGAGCATGAAAATTCAAAATGGGGAGAATCGTAAAAGTACTTTTGAATTTTTGGTTTTAAATTTTGTACTGACATTTGAAAAATATCTACAAAACAAAATCAAAAGAGGACCGTGCAAATACTCAACGTGGGGTCGCTAAATGTCTGGGTCCCTCTTCTTGGTGTTGCTCCGTAGTCACTGCTGGGCTTTCCTGCTCCCCTTTGCCTGTGGTGGGGCAGCAGACAGCAAAAGGAGGGCGAAGAAGGCATGCCACTGCTGCAGAAGTAACTGGAAACTAGTGAAAGGCAGTTAGGTGTTCGTGTGTTTTTCCCTCCAACTTTTGCTGGACTGAAGGCTGAATTTAGGAATAAAGCATGCTGATAATACTGCGTGGACTTTAAACGAAGGAATTCACTAAACAGAGGAGGCGATGATAGCAGAGAGAACTCTGAAGGGTGACTTAGCACAGGTTATCCCCCAGGAAAGTGCTGGGAAGCAGAGTAGATCCAATCGGCAACAGTCATGGTATAAGCGAGAAAATTAATACAGACAACAGAGGCTCTCTAAGACCGAAGTCAGAACCATGGGGAATGATGTTATTTCATCTTTCCCAGGTAAAATTTTCTTATTTTCTCTTCAAGATAAGATTCCAAGCTCCCAGAAGGCAAAGCTCCACGCCCTCGCAGCCCCTGCTGCACACAGAGCAGAGAATTTGAAGCAACTAACGCCTAACAAGTGTCCCCTAACGAGGTTTGCAAGGAGCCATCTCTCTGAGGAGCCAAGGGGTGCTACTGAATTGCCTCTGAAGGCTCCGCCTGGCAGCTGTGAGCCCGAGGGCCTGGTCCAGGGCCCTGCTGGGCGAGGAGGGAGGCAGCGAGGAGCTGGCCCGAGGGCCTGGTCCAGGGCCCTGCTGGGCGAGGAGGGAGGCAGCGAGGAGCTGGCCCGAGGGCTTGGTCCAGGGCCCTGTTGGGCGAGGAGGGAGGCAGCGAGGAGCTGGCCCGAAGGCCTGGTCCAGGGCCCTGCTGGGCGAGGAGGGAGGCAGCGAGGAGCTGTCTGCCAGGCCGGAGCCAGAACTGGGGTTCCACTGCCCAGACCCATCCCTACGCTTACCAGCATTCAGGGGGAGTTCCCAGCCTGACAGTGTTCACCCCTGGCATTCAGACATGCCCAGATATGTTTGAAAGTGGGGAGAAAGTGGGCCCCTGGATGTGTGTGCTCAGTCAGCAGAGCCGTAGCCATTTGACGGGGAGGCCATTCTGGGGAGCAGGGAGAAGCACGACGAGGAGCCCCAGCCCACCGGGAGGCATTGTGAGGACGCACAGGAAGCACTGCGGGCGGTCTCCCTGCAGACTGGGGTGTTGTCTAGAGCCAGCAGCCACGCTGTCACCCCTGCTCCTGCGGTTCAGCTTCCTCTGCTTTCTTTTCCACAGCGGATTCCTTCAGCTCCAGATGACTTCCCTCTATTCAGCTCTTCCCATCCTTAGGGCTGCTGTTCACTCCTAACTTCATCCCTTTGGGTCCTGCTTTCTTCTTTCTCCCCAAGGCCCCCCACTGCTGCCTGCTCTCCAGCTTCTCTCAGGGGACCCCGCCCGGCAGGTGAGCTGTGCAGGGTGGCACCTTCTCTGCACAGTGAGGCTGCGTTATGAGTCCGAACCCTCGTTGGGCTTGCAGATGGGGTTTGGTGCCTGAATCCTACCTTCGATTCCTTCACCTCTCATGGGTTCTCTGCTAAGGGAACATACCAGAAGGAAAAAGAGCCAAATGGGAAACAAAACACAATTTTTATGAAGCATTTCCTTGTCTACCGCACAATGGTAAAAATCGCCTGGGAAAACGTGGCTTAAAATGGACGAGTTCAGTGAGGTTTCCAAAGTCCTCCCTCTGATCCTATCCACCGGTGTCGGGCAGAGAGGCTGGAACCAGCGGATGGAGCAGGGAGGGAGCCTGACTCGGGACACAGGCCCCGCCACAGGGGCATCGGCCTCACCTGAGAGCATCTGGGAGCGGGGAGGGGTGGCTGCTCTGCGGGACGGTGAGGCGGGGCTCCCTACCTCTGAGTGCAGACCAGAAGGCGAGGTGAGAGCGCCGACACAGCGGGGCGTGAGAAGACCCGGAGGCAAGAGAACACGGTCCAGGAAGAGGCAGGAAGGCCGTGTGGCTGGACCTGGGAGAGAGGGGAGGTGCAGAAGGTGAGGGCCCTGGGTCATTTCTTTAGATGGAGGAAGAGTCATTGGAGGGATTGGAGAAGAGGAGTGATGTGATCTGTCTAGATCTTAAAGGATATGCCTGGCCACTTATTGAGTCTGGAAGCAGAGAGACCAGTAAAAAACGTATTGCAATAGTCCAGGAGGGAGGCAGGGAGGCCTCAGGACCAGGACACTGGCTGTGATGGAAGCGTCTTAACGGCAGAGCAACAGGTCTGTGAGGTGGGGGAGGAGGCAGGGGTCAAGGATGACTCCAGGGTCCCGGCCCGAGCCGTTAGAAGGATGGGGTGGCCAGCAGCTGAGGTGAGGAGGCTAGGAGGAGCGGGTCCAGCAGGAAGACAAGGATTCCGTCTGGGAGCCCGTAGGGGTGACTTCTCCAGCGGACTCCCAGGACGAGCTGGCAGATAGGCGGTTGGATGCATGAGTCTGGGGTTCTGAGAACAGATCAGGACTCAGGAAATAAATGTCTCAAGGCTCCAAGGACGAAGGGGGGCCAACACAAATACTATCTAAAGCCTTAGGAGATCTCTGGAGAACGAGCACATGTAAAAAGAGAAGGCTGCAGCGGGGGGGCCCTTCTCTGCTTTAGTGTGGGGACAGTGAGCAGGAATCGCCACAAAAACAGAGAGAATGGCCAGTGCAGTAGGGGGTGACTAGGAGACTGGCCCTGAGTGCTGGCCTTTGCTCTGCGTCTGTCTGGCCCCGCAGACCACGCTCCGCCGCCCAGCACGAGTTTGAACACTGACTGAGAAGACTTGTTTTGATGTGTTTCCTTCTTCGTATCCCCAGGTCTGGTACAGATACTGGCATCTAGTAAATTCAGCAAATGTTTATCGAATAAATTAAGCATTTTCAAAAGGAGAAAAGAAAAGTCTAGCATTTTTGTGACTTAGTTTTCACATGCATTAAGATGACTTTTTTTAAATTTTTTAACACTACCATTCTCTTGGGTTAGGGGCAGGGAGTGAGGTAGGGCAAGGTAACAGTGGCGGATGGCCGAGGGGCAGCACCCAACGCCGACTTGCCTCTATCCCCAGCCCTCAGCTCTGCCCTGTGCACAGGCGGACTGAAGTAGACCCCCCACGGCTGCAAGCTCACAAGCCACGTGGAGGAGGGGCTCCCCGGAGGGCAACTTGGGAGCTGCCACTGTTCCGGACACTGCCCCCTGCGGGGACTTAGCGGCGGTGTCACCAGGCCCGGAGCTCAGCCCTGAATCTGCGCAAGCTGAATCGTGCTCCTCACTGGCATCTCTCTGGAAAGCAAACTCCGTTCTGTGCAGCGGAGTGGCCAGGCAGCTAGTTTATTATTGATCCGACAGGGCTGTCCAGGGAGCCGCCCTGAAATGAGAACACTCTTAAGAGGCTCCCTTGGCTAACGTGGCAGCTACGATTCAAGTCAGAGAAAGAGCCCTGTGCTTCTCTCAGGACCAGAGGCCTGACTATGTCCAAACAGAAGCTGGAAAACGTTGTGTTTGGCGGCGCTGGGACAGGAACTCCATGAATTTACAACCCCACGCTGCAGCGCCCTCCTTACCGATCAGAGCAAACTACACCCACAGCCGGCTCTCCCCAGACCACGGGCAGCCTCTGAGTTTACATGGAAAACTTCAGCCAGGTGGGCAGTTGCAAATATCCAGGCATTCCCGTGCAGCCAGAGTGCGCGTTAAGCCGGCACAGGGTCACTGCCCCCGCGTGTGTGTTATGGAAAATGTCTCCCCCTTCTCAGGATCTGCTCAGAGAGAGGACGCAAATTTCTCTTTAAGAAGCCCACTTCGAGAAGGAGGGTAGACTCAGGGAGATTGAACTAGGTGATTGTTCTCACTCCGTGTATGGACTTTGACCCGTGATGCGCGCTCACGGAACTTACACAGGCTCGCACGCTTGTTAAGAGTGGGAGCTGGAATCAGATCCAGGAAAACAGCAGAGGTGAGATTCAAACCGCTTTCTGCTGCCGTGGAGAAAGTGTAGCAGAAAGGGGAGGCTGGAGGCAAAGCTGGGGGATTATTGGCAGAATAACAGCAACTGGGAGAACAGTCCCCCCCACCCCACCCCTTCTCTCTCCTCGGAAATGGGAAGAAGAATGGCGCCTTGTTAGAGAACCCACTTAAGCCCTTGTACAGGGCCATTTCAGAGCATCAGCAGGACCCTTATGTAGCTAAGGGAACAGCCATTAAGAAGTGGGAGGTTCAGTAATAGGCCCCCTTTTCTTTTTTAATTTTCAGTGGCCCAAAGGGGTACAATTTGAAAGGAGTTTGGAAGTTTGGAGGAGAGGAATTAAACTAATAGATCTGCATAGTGAGGTAGGCTATTAACTCCATTGTGGGCTGAAATGAGCCTGCAAATTATGAAATAGTTAAGTAATGTTTCTTTTCCTCCTTAGGCTCTGAGAATTAATGTTCATCCTTTGGAGGTGTGTGTGTGTATGTGTGTGCATGTGAGGCTCTTTGTGTCTGTCTGTTTTGTGTCTGATTAAAAAATTGCTTCTAGGCCTGAACTATCTACTATGGTAGCCATGAGCCACATATAACTATTTAAAATTAATGATAATTAAAATTAAATGCAATTAAAAGTCAGTTTCTTAGTCACACTGATGACTAGTGGCTACAGTATTGGACAGCACAGAACTGGAATATTTCCATCATTACATAACTTATATGGGACAGCATTGCTCATGACCCTGGAAGAACAGACAGCAGCTCACACCTGCAGGAGGCTGAGAAAGAGGGATACTAAAATTTAAGATCTTTAGCCTGACTGGTGTGGCTCAGTGGTTGAGCACTGACCCATGCACTGGGAGGTCGCTGGTTTGATTCCCGGTCAGGGCACATGCCCAGGTTGTGGGCCCAGTCCCCAGTGGGGGGCATGCAGGGGGCGGCCAATCGATGTTCTCTCTCATCGATCCTTCTGTCTCTCCCTCTCCTTTCCTCTTTCTCTAAAGTAAATAAAGAAAAAAAATTTTTTTTTAATTTAAGATCTTTAGGTAAAAGCATGGAGCTGGCGGTGTGAGGGGCTGGTGTGGATGGAGGTCAAGGCACTGTGATGCAAGAGTGGTGAGACACAATGAGTGACTCGTGTCTTTCCTTTTTCCTGGTGATTGAAAGAAAAGCAATGAAGGCAAGACCACAGATGATGAAAAAGTGGACCTTCTTTTATACCCAGTTGTCATAGACAATGGCCTACACTTGTGTCTGCTTTCTCAATGTGTCCTTAGTGGGATTGCCTGTAGGCCTCGAGGGAGTCATCAAACACCCCTGGGGTCTCAGTATTAGTGTCCTGCTATAACAAAGCACCATAAGTTGGGTGGCTCCAAACTATAGAAATTTATTCTCGCACAGTTCTGGAGGCTAGAAGTCCAAAGCAATGTGTTGGCGCGACCACGCTTCCTCTGCAGACGCTGGGGAAGGATCCTCCCCGGCCTCTGTCAGCTTCTTCTGGCCGCTGGCAGGCAACGCTTGGCTTTCCTCGGCTTGGGGATGTGTCCATCCAATCTCTGCCTCCATCTCCACACGGCCTTTCCCTGTGCATCCGTGTCTCTGTGTCCAAACGCTCCTCTTTGCATAAGGACACCCGTCATATCGGATTTAGGGCTCACTCATCCCTCATGACCTTATCTTGATTACCGTACATCTGCAAAGACCTTATTTCCAAATAAGGTTATGTTCACAGGTTCCGACTGGGCATGAATTTTGCAGGAACACTATTTAACCCAGTACAGGCTCTTATGGAGAGGTCCCCCTCACCTACTGGTTTGATGCAAATAGAAATAGAGACCCAATTGTGTCATTTATTTAATTAACTCATTTTAGAAACTTTGTCCAGGATCTACGATGCTCGCAGCGGTGATCGGCACTGGGGGCAGAACGACAAATAGACACAGCCCTTGACTTTAAGCCCCTTATAGTCTTGTGTGTAACTAGGCTGGAATTTCCCTTTCTCTTGTTTTTCTTATTTACGGATTTGGGTAGGCATGTGAGGGAGAGAACTGGAGCCAGGAAGGCTAGGGAGCCAGCCTTCAGGGCGCAGCGCCCGCCTGCAGCCACGCCTTAGCTGGAGGGTGTTTCCTCACTCCGGAGGCTTCAAGGAGCCTTGCAACCTGACCCAGAGGAGGTTCATAGCGTCCCCTTCACGTTATCCCTGTGCACATCTCATTTGAGGGTGATTATATGAATCATGTTAATGAAACTCCCTTTGCAAAAGAAATCTATTTTGATACCATTATAATTTATGGCAATGAACAATTTTAATATACTCAGGAGTTATCTGGATGTTATAATGAGCCAGCTACACAATGGGATTTTAAAAAATTATCTCTTTATTGGAATTTGATATTGACTTATCAAGTAATAATGAATTTCCCTCAATTCAGCCTGGGGGTGGGGATGTGAGGGTGAGTGGAAGAAAAGAGCTGGGTTTTTTTTTTCAAATGGGATTGGAGAGACGCAGATATCCAATTGGACAAACTTCTGCCTCTCACCTTCCCCCAGGGCCTGTCAGCGCCAGCCTTGGTAAGTATATAATGCTCCCTGTTCCATAAGAGTTACCGCTGGAGTATACTTTGTACAGGAGAAAGTGCCTTGCCCTGGCCGGTGCGGCTCAGTAGGCTGAATGTCATCCCAGGCACCAAAAGTCGCCGGTTTGGTTCCAGATCAGGGCACATGCCCAGATTGTGGGCTCGATCCTTGGTAGGGGGTGTGCAAGAGGCAGCCAATCAATGTCTCACTCTCACATCGATGTTTCTCTCTCTCTCCCTTCCTTTCTCTCTAAAAACCAATTTTTAAAAAAAGAGAGAGAGAAAGTGTTTAAAAAGCGGCTCTAGAGTTCACGGGGTCTGTTTCAGTATGCAATTGAACTTTGCATTAATTACCTCCTGACTCCAATCAAAAAATTTTCTCTCCCAGTAAAGTGCTTTAGGCTGGCTGGCCCAAGTCCCCTGGGGTGGAAGAATGTCCTGCTGGTACCAGATAAATCTGATAAACAAACTCACTATCGCTCACATTAGTCCTTTAGGAAGATCTACAATGGTTTTTGTGCAAAGCTAATGTGGCTGTTGAGTGTACCAGGGCTCTCTTCGGGTGACCTCCAATTACTGTGTCATTATTAATAGAAGCTCTTCTTCTGTTTCCTACTATTATGCAGCTCAATTACAGAGACTCCCTCTCAGCTCCGAGTCCTTTCCATTTGTTTACCTCTGGCGGGTGAGTGTTCTCAGGTGGTGCCGACCCACCGGGTGCTAAGGAGTGTGGCCAGTCCTAGGTCCTCTAATTGAAGCATGTGTCAGGCTATTTTTTTTCAAAACAAGAAAATTGCAGTGGGGACAGGAGAACATTGATTGTAAGTGAAGTGCCACTGGAAGCAATTAAGGGGCTCAGAAGGTGAACTTCATTAGTGCTGTGTTCTCGTGAGAGCTCAGCCCCTTGCTAAAACCATCCGCACATCTCATTTTCTCCGTTCAGCAGTGCCGGTCTGGGGGGGCTCAGGAGCCTAACGAGGCCACGGAGGGGCTGCGTCCGGAGGAGACCAGCGGCTGCACAGCGCCTCTGCCTGCGGCCAGGAGCTCGAAACGAGGCTCTTCCACCAAGACCCCATGCTTCAGGTGCAGAACTGTGCTTGGGGTGAGACAAAGTGAGAAAACGAGGCAATTAATGGAGTTGAGTGATGAGAGCCTGCTGTGGCGAGAAAAAAAAACATTGCTTTTAGCCCCAAATTTCCCAGGTTTATCTCTTAAAATAAACATCTAAATTCCAATCCTTCAAATAGACTCCGAATGAAACCCTTTATTTGGCATAGTGTTAACTGTGAGAATGTCTCATCACACAAGAAAACATGCGTACTGCTGATGTTGGCAAACAGACGTCCTCGCCGCAGCCCGGGCCCATGAGCCAGCCCGGAGCCGGCAGCAAAGCTGTGTGTCTGAAAGCTTCCCCCTCGGCTGCCTGTGGAGGGTGAATCCACCCCTTCGTGGAGATGTGTGGAATTTTTTCAGAACGCTTTGCATGCTGAGACGGTCCAGTCCATGGGAAAGTGATAAGACTAGAGAAACGCTTTTACAAAGCGGTCCGCTCCCCGGGGGACTGGGTCCATCACTGCAGGTGTCTGGCAGCGCCAGCGTCTCCGTGCCAGAGTTTCGGAGGGTCGGCACTCAGTATTCAGTGTGGTTCGTGAGCAAACACACAAGGCCCATCGTTGCGGCTTCAAAACAACTTTTCTGATGAAGTTCATTTCTTTTCCAGCCGTTAGTATAATAACCATAATCAATCTTCTCATTGCCAAGCACAGAAGCCCTGTGCAGCCAGCTCTCAGGGAAGTGAAGTAACTAATAGGCCAATCAGATAAGTATTGTGTTAAATTGCACTAAACAACAATGATAAATGCCACGTTACAGACACATTAAAGTTGTGTTTCTCCTTAGATCCATCTCAGACTCCAAAGGCCCCCAAGTAAAGTCCACCATCAAATCAGTGAGTGACAAGGGTGAAGGTCGTTCGGTCTTTCAGAGTGTCTCAGCGTTTACCCTGTAACAAACCACCTCAAAACTTAAACAAGAATGATGTTTATTTTTCATCATTCTGCACCTGAGGCTGGGTTCAGTGGGGTCATCCTTCAGTTCCACGGGTGGCCCCTGGCACGTCCAAGACAGCGTCTTCACTCCATGGTTCTCCTCAGCTGGCTGGCTGGGGCACTCCCTTCCTTTCCACGTGGCCTCTCCTCTGTGTTGCTGGACCTCTTCTCAGGGTGGCTTAGGGACCCAAGCGAGAGCGTTCCAAGAGCACATGTCCAAAGAAGACTGCACAGAGGTGTAATTTGGGAGGCACGGCTCACTGGGGGCCACCAGAACAGCAGTCTGCTGTACTAAGCGTGCTCCTGACTGAGCACAGAGGTGCATGCACACACACACACACACACTCACACACTCACGCTCTCATTCATGGAAACATGCACCATCGGAGAACTGTCCTCTGTGGATCTGAAGTGTGCCTCTTCTCCCTTTTTCTACAGTTTTCCTGATGTACAGGGTGGGGCAAAAGTAGGTTTACAGTTGTTCATATGGAAAATAATACAATAATTAATAAGTAACAGTACAAGGATAAACTGTTTCCCATACTCACAACTGTAACCTACTTTTATCCCACCCTGTATAATTTACATACCATAAAGTCAGCCTTTTTAAAGTATACAAGTCGATGGTTTTTAGTTTACAGAACTGTACAACTATGACCATAATCCAATTTTGGAATATTTCTATCATCTTCCAAAGAGCATTTGTCCCCATTAGCACTTACTCCATGGTCCACCCCCACTTTCCCTGCCCCCAGCAAGAGGCAACCAATAATCTACTTTCTTCCTTTCTAGATTTGCCTATCTGGGACATTTCACATAAATGAAATCATACAATGTGTAACCTTGTGTGACTGACTTCTTTTGCTTAGCGTATATTTCCAAGTTTTAGCTGGGTGTATCAATTCTTTCCTTTTATTCCTTTTATTGATGAATAATATTTTGTTGCTTGGATCGACACACTACATCTTTTGTATCCATTCGTCAGATGATGGACGTGTAAGCTGTCGCTCTGTGAGTGAGGGTGCCATGAGCATTCATGTACACACGTGGGCATTTGTCTTCATTTCTCTCGGGTAGATCTCTAGGAGAGTAATTCATGGGTCAAAACTCTCTGTTTATCATTGTGAGGAGCTGCCAAACTGTTTCCTGAAGTGGCTGCAGCATTTTCCATTCCCCTGGTGGTTTATTTTTATACCAGTGGAGGACAGATACTCCCTGTTTAAGATGGCTCGTAAGAAGGTACAGGACAAGCAGTTTGCTATCTCAAAACCACGTTTGATCCCAGAGCTCTCTGATTCTCAGTGCCAAAACAAATAATTCAATTAACAGAAATGTTTGTGTCTTGGTGACCTGGACTCCGAAAGGGAGGCTGGAAAGCCCCTGTGGGTGTCTAGTGGCCCTATGTTTTCAGGCATTTCTCATTTTGCTGACATGCACTCGGCATCCTGGCCACCCGTGAAGCTTGTGCCCCAAATTCCTTAGGTGGGCCTGGGAGAAAACCAATGCAAAGCCCAGAGAGTCTCCAGCATAGAAAAGTCCCAGCTATTATGTTCTGTCTCATGGAGCCTAGAGGGATGCTTTTGTTGTAAGAATCAGAGGCTCTGAGGGGCCAGGGAATTCAGGTAACATGGGCCAAGGAGATGCCATTTTTGTTGTTGTTGACTTGGCCAGAGAGCCAGGGAGCTATTTTTCACTCCAACGCCTCTTTGGAGAGTTAACCTCCTGAGGTAACAGCCCAGGTTTCTTTCAGATACAAGGAGCTGCCCCTTACTCGCTGTGTGTGGGGGGCAGGGCGGGGGGGGGCTGAATCTAGAAGGCAGACTCTATCCCCACACTTGGTGTCCTTCATTTCAACCTGCCAGACCCTCCTGTTCACATTTACAAAGGCCCCTAGAGCATGGCCTGGAACAGAAAGGCTACAGCTCAAAGGTGTACATTTAAAAGTCTCTTTATACAATTATGGCCCTGGGTGTGGCCCAGTTGGTTGGGTGTCGTTCCATGCACCCAGGGGTCGCTGGTTCGATTCCCAGTCAGGGCACATGGATGGGTTGTGGGCTCGATCCCCACTGATATTTCTACCTGTCTCTCCCTCTCCCTTCCTCTCTCTCTAAAAATCAATAAACCATTCTTTAAAAAATATATATAGCTAACTTGATTTTGGTGGATTCTTAAAATGCTCCAGAAGGCTGGGTCCTTCTCTCGGTTCCGAACCTCTCTGCGTGGAAACTGTCCACGCACTCTCTCACCCCCCAGGAGATGCTGGGCTGCGGGGGACAGGCTGGCTTTCTCTACTGTGGTCACCGCACACTCAACAGGCTCACAGCGAGCATTTGAAGAGTGGATAAGTAACTGAATGAATGAGGACCGTGACATGAAGGATGAGACCGGGACTTCTTGTACCTAGTGGGCTGTCACGTGACAAAGAGCCAGTCTGTGTGACCTCCCAGTGAAGCCTTGGCCTAGGGGATGGAGGTTAGGGGCAGAGTTGTTCTCAGAATGAGGAAAACCTTGGTCAGCTTGAGAACTGCTGCCTTAGGGAGGGGAGACCTCCTGGTCATTGTGTTCAGACAGAAGCCAGCCGTCTACCTGCAGAAATGAGTGAGGGGATGGGTGAAGGGCTGGGTGACGTCTTCAGGTCCCTTCCAGTTCTGAGGTACTCCTGTGGCTGGGAGCAGCTTCTTTTTTTCCAAACTAATGTTAAGGTAGACTCAGCTCTTCGTCACAGATTTACTCTGCGAAGTGTTGGGAGTGCAGGTTACACGTAGACCTTGTCGTAGGACGGAGGAGGCAGCGCTGTCCTGTTCCCCACGTTCCCCTGGACTTTCTCCCTGCTGGCCCTTGGCCACAGCCTCCGGCCTCGTGTCTGTTCCCCATCTCTGTGACTCTCCCCTCGTTCTCACTCTGGGAACTTCCCTCCTTCCCTCAGGATGTCTCTCCACCCTCTTCTTTTCTGACCAGAGCCACTTGCCTTGTTGGTTTCTCTCGTCTTGCACACTCGCACCCACCCTCTGCTCACACCCCGCAACCACGGAAGGAGCCTGTGGCCACCGGCACCCGCTCTGTGGAAAGTGGTGTGTGTGTTTAATGACATGGTGTTTCCTTTGGAATCTTTGTGAGAATTCAACATTTTCAAGATCAGAGAGGCGAGAAAGAAAGATGACGAGTTCCTTTTTCTCTTTTATTTAGAAGACCCTAGAGCCCCCCCCCCCCCCCCAGCGCACACACACACACACACACACACACACACACACACCCTCCTCCGCACTCAGGAAGAAGAAGCATGCAGAGTTGCGCGGTGGTGAGGTCAGGGGGTGGTAAATGTGAGGTTAGTATCTTCAAGACATGGGGTCAGTGTCCTCGAGGCCTTCCCTGGCCCCCAGGCTTAGGGGAGCAGCCCCTTCCCCGATAGCTCCATACGCCCCCACTTCTCACAGTCCCACAGTTGTAATTGTATGCTACATATGAGGTTACTTGATCGTTTTTTGATTCCTCATAATACTTTAAGCTCCATAACACCAGGACTGTGTCAGTTTGAATTCATTTAATCCACACAGAGCCCAACGAAAACTCTGGGCATAGAGCAAATGCTCTACTAATTTGTTAAATGAACAAATGGGTGGAAATAAAAAGAAAGAATATGACTTCCCTTATAGGGACATATTTTAAATAATGTGTATTCATAGGGACTGTAGCGCAGTCTGTGGAAGGAGGTTGGTCTCCGTAGTCGTATTTGAGTTCAGGAACTTGAGGAGAAACAGGCTAAGCCCAGTCAGAAGCACCCGCTATCCAAAGTCCCACGCCCTTTCACTTTTGAGGGACAGAACTCTCCCATTTCCCAGCCAAAGCCGCTGAGGCTGAGACCGGAGCCCACCCCTCCCCACAGGAAGGGAGTCTGCCAGACAGAACAGAGAACCTTTGCTATGCCCGCGGCCATATCACAGCAAGGCTCCCCGGACAAGAACTGAGTTATTCTGTAAGGAGGTTGCCCAGTCGAGAGGGAAGGGGCAATGGTCAGGGGAGCGGAGTAAAGTAAGAGCTTACGAGGAGAAGACTAGAGGAAGAAGGAGACGTAGGAGAGTTAGGGAGAGAGGGAGCCTCCGAGGGTGTGGTCTTCCAGAAACCTGGGCAAGGAGCTTTCTCATCGTGGGGTACAAGGGGACTAGATGGACCCACAGTAAAAGGGAGCAGTTCTCCCGAAGCCAAGTGGGCTGGAGAGAAGGGCAGGGAAGGTGAAAGAAGGGCCAGTGTCAGGTGCAGAAGGACAATTGCAGGCAGGCCGGGTTCACTCGCCAGCTTTGTGCATCTGATATGAGCCCTGGGAGGATAGGAAATGATGCCTACGGTTTCGGGGTAATTATGCCAATCATCACACGCCCTCCTTCCCCTTTCCAGGTGTCGCCTCCAGCACCAACGCGTGGTTCCACTCTAGCCTTTGAAGAACGCCGAGAAAGGAACCCAGAAGGAAGGATGATTCCAAGCGATCCCTGGGAAGGGGGCTGCAGTATCCAAGTCTACCCCCATCCTCGACTGGCTTGCTTGCCCACTGCCAAGCTGCCCAGAGATGTTTATTTGTTTCTTGTTGATTTGACAGGACCACATACATACACGCAGTTGCTGGCATGTAGAGTAAATCTTGTGGCGCATTCTGATTTGTGGTTTAACCTGCCCTGCACTTAACAGGCCTGGGTCCCAGGGCCCCGTAGCTGTCTCACATGGTTCCCTAGCAACCGAAGGAGACAGGGAAATGTGCACAGTTTCATCACCACAAGATGTTAGGCCAATTAATATTCATTAGCAGTGCCCGTGTTTGGCTGCTAGGAGACATTGTGGAGAAAACAACCTTTGCTGCCTGGGTCGGGGAGTGGAAGGGGTTTGGGACCAGTGAGTACGTGAACTATGAATGAAGATGTGTTTTCTGCTACTTACGCGGGCACACTGGCCTGTCTGCATGTGTGCATTAAAAATTCACCTTTGTGCTTGCCGTTACCCTTCTAACTTCACCATACAGGAACAGATTTCAGACACAGGGAGAATATTTATCATGGCCCATTCAGGACACCTGGAATTATATCACCAGTAATTATTTTATTTATTCTATGACCACACAACAGAGTCTGACAAACACGGTAGAGCATAAAAGGAAAAACAGAACTTTCCTGTATCCGCATCATGTAAAGATAACCGCTATTAACCTTTGTGGTGTGTGTCCTTTTAGGTTTTTTTTCCCCCTCCAGAGATCACACACAGAGTCACAGAGCCACATACAGTAGTACAAAACTAATGTTCTATACATACTGTTTCACAGACTGCATTTTACAATTTGGCATTACTGTGAATATTTTCTCTTAGCCATGCGAATTCTTCTACAACATTACTTTTATTCGTTGCATAATATTTCAGTGGATGTATTTTCTACGGTTCATTTGACCAAGCTCCTGTTTCTATTCGTGTGTTTAAGTTGCTACATTTTTTGCCACTATGAATAGAGCTGCAGTGAATGTCCCTGCACATTTATGCTTGAGCCCCTGTCCACGTATTTCCTCAGAGTAAACTCCTAGAAGCAGAATCACACGTTTAAAGGTCTTTTATCCACTTTGCCATGCTTCCTTCCAGAGGAATGGAACAATTTCCGCTTTTACCAACAGTGTGCGAAGGTAGCCCCATGGCCTTGCACAAAGCCCTAGCAAAGCTTGATGTGAAGTCCCTGATGTCCAATGTCTGAGTTTTTTCAGAAACTTCTCTTTATCATACCAAGATGGGAGCCCTGAGCCCCTCCGAGAGAGAGGATGCAAATCCTAAATGGAGGCGAGCTGGGCGCGCAGAAGACTGGTGATGTCACCCCGGCTCGGCTGGGTGTTTCTGACGCCCCGAAGTGCAGCGATGACCACTCCACCGGCCTCCACCTCCCGCCGCGCTCCGTCCGGGCAGACTGCGGGCCCGGGGTGGCCCCAAGCTCTGGTGTCAGTCTCAGGGCCCGGGCAGCCCCGAGTTCCAGCTCTAGAAAGGTGACGGATGATCGCAGAGGAGGCCTGAGGGTCGACGGTGGGCCTGAAGGACTGGCCTCGGCCGCCCAGGGAGGGCAGGGCACCCGTGGGCTTAGACGCCCCCAATACCACTCTCACGTGGCAAAGTCTCTTTTTTACTCCCAGCAAACAGAGAACAAATTCCCCCCACCCTCAAGTGGGACAGCAGGCAGGTAAGGTTAAGTGGGAACAGGAGGGCTGTTTGGCCCCTTTCCCTGGGTTCTGTTTAAGAAGAGTCCTAGTCAAGGATGGCCAAGTACCACACCCTGAACTTCCAAATCAATGAGAGCAACGCAGACACCTGTGCTCACTGGACAAGACTGGGCCAAGGAGCTTACTCTGGGGACAGTCAGTGGGCCAGAAATGGGGTAACATAGAGCGGGGTTCTCAAGGTGTGGCCTGTGGACCAGCGCACTGGCATCTGGAACTTCTCCGAGATGCCATTTCTCGGGCCCTGCCCAAACCTACCCAATCAGAATCTCTCGGGGAGAGGCCCAGGGATCTGTGTTTCGACGAGTTCCCCAGGCAGACCTTGAGCGTATTCAAGTTTGAGAAGCACTGATGCAGAGTGTGGGGAGTCCGTTTTCAGTCCCGACGTTATCTGCCATGCAGTTGGGACACCACGAAAGACACTTCCGCTCTCTTGGCTTTAAATAAGGACAAGCAGCCTTGATCCTTTTTGTGTCACCCCATCCTCCTTAGTAGATCATCGACGTAAGGCCTGTGGACGTGCGTGAGGCTCGCGTGTGTGTATGTGGATGGGTGGCTAGGTTAGCCCGATTCTTCTACTTCCTGAGGTGATAAAGAGAAGCTTGTGGGAAACAAAAGCCCTGAGTAAAAAACCAACCAACGATGTTTGCTGAAAGCCCGTGAGGAAGAGGATCTTGGGGTCCCTGGAGCTGCTTGGCAGATCCCAGCAGGATAACAGGTTCTCATGGAGAAGAGGGGAGGTCCTTATATTTAGGAGCAAAATAAAATACCAGTTTGGATCGGGAATCATTTGAATTTATGAATTTCTGTCAACTCGATCATTTCAGAAAATGCTCAGTTCCAGCTTGAATTGCTTAGGATTGCTTAGAAAATGCTTTTTCTTTTCTCTTAAAATTAATTGGTGGAGTGCATGGTTCCATAAAACATTGCTATCCGAGTTTCATTAAGAGTTCAGCAAATTTATGAGGTTTGTCTGTTTGGAGTGTCCGCTAGAGTCGGTGTGCCTCGGTGTGGATCCAAGCTCTAATACCTGGCAAGTCGCTTAACCCCTCTGTGCCTCAGTGTCTTCATCTGTACAATGGGAATAGTAGTGGCGACTACCATGAAGTGCTGTGAGGATTGTATGGGTTAACACATGCCAAGTACTGCGACTGCCCTTTCGCATGTGTTGGCTCTGCTCACTGTTCAGGTCAATTTGACTCCGGTGTCCTGTGTTCAAATTCAGACTCACACGGCTTGCATGCAGCTCTCCTTCGCCAGGGACTGGGCTGGGATGGACAGCTCCCCTTTGCCAGGGACAGGGCTGGGACGGACAGCTCCCCTTCGCCAGGGACAGGGCTGGGACGGACAGCTCCCCTTCGCAGGGACAGGGCTGGGATGGACAGCTCCCCTTCGCAGGGACAGGGCTGGGATGGACAGCTACCCTTCGCAGGGACAGGGCTGGGATGGACAGCTACCCTTCGCAGGGACAGGGCTGGGGTGGACAGCTCCCCTTCGCAGGGACAGGGCTGGGATGGACAGCTCCCCTTCGCAGGGACAGGGCTGGGATGGACAGCTCCCCTTCGCCAGGGACAGGGCTGGGATGGACAGCTCCCCTTCGCAGGGACAGGGCTGGGATGGACATTCCGTCCTTCCCGCAGCAGGAGGCAGCTGTTCTCGGAGTGGAGCTAACTGCATTCATTTGTTCATAAGGCAACTGCTCTCTCTTTTCATCTCCCTCTCCCTTCCCTCCAATTTCCGCTTCTTTTGTGAAATGGTTAAAGTGCTTGACATAATTAGCTGTTAATTGTTAGCAGCTGTACCCATTATTAGTTTAATGCCTAATTAATTGCAACAATTAATGCTGTCCAGCCTGTCTTAGGAACTGTTGGTGAGGGAAGGCTGGTGTTGTTTAAGTTGTATCTTAATTAATTTACCTCTGTGGACAAAAAGGGGCCACATGCTAACCCTGACAAGCTCAGGGGAGGCCTGTGTGGCAGCCTGACAAGCTCAGAGACTGAAAGCGACCACGTGGGACGGTCCGAAAGGAGAGCTTCCTCGGTGAAAGGGAGTCATGGCGAGCAGTCCTGTCCTAGGGCAGCATCTTCCCTGACAAAGGTCAGTCTTGACCTTAACTGAGCCTGTCGTCCTTTTGCATCTACGGTAACTTCCTTTGGATGTCAGAGTAATCTTCCACCCTCGCCAGGAGACCATCTCCCCCGGAGCAGGAGACCACGCATACCCTCGCTGTTACCTTGCTGTCCGTCATACCCTCTCTATGTGCTGTGAATGTTCATTGTTAGCTATCCTGTACCCACCAGTGTAAGAGAAGTGTTTGTCTCTTCATTTTAATTTTTACCCAATCTCAGAGATTTCCCCGCCTCCCTAACCTACCACCAGTGGAGTCCAGGTGACCCCTGACATCTCCTCCTTTGATTCTAACATATGAAACAAGCTGCAAACTGCCCTTCTCCACAGCGTTGTCTCAGTCTGCTGAGATTTTGCTTCCTGGCAACTGTCGTCAGTTTGGCTCAAATAAACTCATAAAAATTCTTACAGGTTTGGCCTGGCTGGTGTGTGGCTCAGCGGATTGAGTGTCGACCCATGCACCAAGAGGTCACTGATTCAATTCCCAGTCAGGGCACAGGCCCCAGGGTTGTGGGCTCAATCCCCAGTGGGGGGCATTCAGGAGGCAGCCTACTGATGTTCCTCTCTCTCTAAAATCAATAAAAATCTTTTAAAAAAATTCTTACGGGTTTGGACGTTTCTTATGTTGACACCTCCAATTTTTAGCATTCAACTAAAACTTCTAAACTGGGGGCTGGTTTCCTCGTGTGACTAATGAGCAGAGGGCCGGTGCCGTGGGCAGCGGGCCGGGCCGTCCCGTGGGCTGGGAACGTCTCAGAGTCAGCATCCACTTTCTGAGCGGAGTTTCCAGCGGCTCCAGGCCATCCTCTGCCTCGGGGCCCTTTCCACAAGGCGCTCTTCTCTCTCAAAGTTTGATGCTGCCCTGTTTTGAGCACCTGGCAAGCCAAGAGTCTCAAGAGCAAATGGGATGCTCCCCACTGCTTTGCTCCATCTGCAAAGGAGACTCCTGCCACCAGGTGACTTGTACGGCAGCAGACCTGGCCGTGAGCTCCTGCAGGGCGACCTTGTCTGGGTCATGCCCACATCTCCAGTATTGTAGACTGTTCAGTCAACTCTTGGAGGGAAACTGAATGGATGAGGCATAGACTCCGTTTCTCGAGCTTCTCCTGGGAGCCAGGCATGGTGCCACATGCTTCACCCACAGCTTCTCATTCTCGCGATAACCCTGCGAGGTGGTGTTATCATCCTCTCCATCTCCATTCCACGGCGAGGAAACCAAGAAGTTAAGTACTGGGCAACACTTAGATTATTCCACTTCCAGTCTGGGCTTGCCCCCATGCTGTCGTGCCCTTCTTCGAATGACCAGTGAATAGGTGAATCTTTCAGCCCTGTGTTCTGAGGTGATGGTTACTTTGGGAACCTTCAGACGGCGTCACATCCCTTTGGGTGATCCGACTGTCAATCATGACGGGCGGGTGGGCTTTTGACTTAGCTGTGGGGTGTGAAGGCAGATGGCAGAGGCAAGCGTGGGGAAAGATTTCTGTCTTGGCCTGGAGGAGTTGGGGACCTACAGGCTGCCATGGGGGTGTGCTCCAGGACACTCTGTACAGGGGGCAAGCATGCAGCAGGCCCACAGCTAGGCAGGAAACAGCAGTGGTCTTAGGTCTTAAGCTCTGAGAGGAGTCTTTTTAAGTCCAGGTGTGGAAGCTTAAAATAATGTCCCCCAAAAGATTCCAGTCCTAATTCCTGGAACCCCCAGAAGATTTCAGCCCTAATCCCTGGAACCCCCCCAAAATTTCAGTCCTAATTCCTGGAACCCCCAAAGATTTCAGTCCTAATCCCTGGATCCAGTGAAAGTTACTCGATATGGCAAAAAAAGACTTTGCATATGTGATTAAGGATCTTGAGATGAAGAGATCAGCCTCATTGTCTTGGTAAGGCCTAAATGCCATCATATATACATACCCTCGGGAGACTTGACACAGCAAGAGAAGGTGACGTGCTCACAGGGGCAGAGATCGGAGCGCTGTGGCCAAGGCCAAGGGATGCTGGCAGCCACCAGAAGCTGAAGGAGACAGGAGCAGATTCTCCCCTCGAGCCCTTGGGGGAGCCAGGTCCCGCCGACACCGACACCTTGATTTTATCCCAGTGCTACTGATTTCAGACTCCCGTCCTCCAGACTTAGAGAGAGTTTCTGTTCCAGGGATACTGATTTCAGACTCCTGTCCTCCAGACTTAGAGTTTCTGTTTCAGGGATACTGATTTCAGACTCCCGTCCTCCAGACTTAGAGAGAATCAATTTCTGGTGCTTGGCCCACCAGGCTAGTAGTCATTTGTTACAGCAGCTCTAGGAGACTGAAACATCAGGTTTAAGGTTTCCCTTGTTATAATCTCTTTAAGCTATCCCTGAGTGTTCAGCAAAGTTTTAAGTGTTACAAAAAGAAAAAAGGAAATAAAAAATAGAAGAATTAATGATGAGAGTTGAAGTTTCCTGTTCTCAGAATTACCTAGTTGGGAGGTCCCTTGGGGTAAAAAGAACCCATTACAGTGACTTCAGGGCAGTAAATTTAGGATTAAGTCTGGTTGCTTATTTAAGAGAACCCTCAAATACTTAACAAGAGAGAAGTTCAATAGTAAGCAAGAGAGAAGCTTATTTTTTGCACAATGCGAGTCTAGAGTTAGGCAATCCCAAGCTAGTGTGACAAGTCCGCAGCGTTGGTGCTCCTTCTGTCTAGTTGTTCCAGTGTGATGTCCTCATCCTCACGGTCCACGATGACTGCTGGAGTTCCAGGCATCACATCTGTGCTCCAGAAGCAAGATGGAGAAAAAACTCGGAAAGAAGGGTCCCCCTCTCACTCAGGAAAGCTTCTAGGAAGTTCTCACACATTTCTGTTTGTATCTCTTTGGTTAGAAATTAGTTCCATAGTGACACAGCTTCAATGGATGATTGGAACCGAAATCTTTTACCTGGGTTACAATGTACCCAGCTAAAAATGTTGGGTTCTGTTAAGAAAAAAGAAAGAAAAAAGGATTATTAGGAGGCAGCTAGCCATTTCTGCCTCACCAACTATTGACGTTCTAGAGCTGTAGGAGGGAAAGAACAGGGATCAAACTGTAATTAACTGCTGTTGATTATTTTAATACCTCACATGAAGGAGGTCTTGGTTCTGATGCTACAATGTAAGTCTGATGTTTATAAACTGGAAAGTATCCAGACAAGAACCGGTTGAATGGCTAGAGTCTGAAACCATAAAAAATAGCAGAGGAAATGGGTTGTTTAGGAGAATTATTTTTTAATAACAAAATAATCTGCTTTCAAATAAATCCAGGGCAGTCCTGTAGATATGAGAGTGAATGACATCTTTGATAACAGAAAAGGAATGGGGTGGAGGGAGGCCGATTTTAGCCCAATGTGAGAAAGGACTTTCTGACAACTGAAAAGTCAGTAACGGGACAGCAGCCTGTAGGGAGGTGATCCCCTCACTGGGCTGGGAGTTGTCGGGGTTCAAAGGGCGGGTCCTGGTTAGGAGGTCGGACTGGATGACCTCCTTTCTGACCCCTTGAGCGTGTGGGGCGTCAGGGGAGACCCTCCAGGGGCTTGTCAAAGACCACAGTGGAGAACACAGCACTGTGGCGCTGTGTCAATAGGAGGCAAATGAATGAGGCTGTCAGGGAGGGAATTTTCCACGCCGCAGATTAACAAAGCCGCAGTTGTTGCTGGGCTGAGGCCTGGAGCCCTGTGCCAGCATCCCAAGGAAAGAATGCAGGGAGTGTGACTGGAGCTCGGAGCCGAGCCCTGAATGCGGATGGTTCAAGGTGAGAGGGGGCTGGGAAAATGGGACGGCTGGGGCCTCGCTGTGTTTGCCCCTTGCCGTCCTGGGGCTGGTGGGGCAGTCAGCTCCCTGCATCTTCTGCCATAAGCCGGGCAACTGAGGTTCACAGGGTCACAGCCAGAGGGGAGAAGAGGCTTGGATCCTTTTCCTTCCTGAATCTATTGGAAATTGAAGACTGAAGTCTCTGCTGACTTATGCTGAAATTTCTCCAAGAGGCTGTGACTTGGTGCATGCCTTTAGGCTGATGTTTCTGTAGATGTTTGCCCTTGTAGATGTGAGATGCTTGTAGGTGAGGGATGAAGTCTCTAACCAGGAGGAGCACAGCGCTCACCTCCATGAACCGGTGGCTCATCCTCGCTACCACCAATGGTGAGCACACAGAGAACACGAAACGTGTGTAAAACTCTGTCTTCGGAATGCATGGTGCTCTGGCTTGTGTTGGTTGAAAGTGACAGAAGCCACTTCATACTAGCTCAAGCAGAAGAGGGCCTGTCTCGGCTCCTGCACCAGAAGGAGACCACGCAGATGCCTGGCTTTGCGCTTTGCCATGGGGCTCTCGTGCCCCTCTCTCTCGTCATGGCTTCGATCTCGTTTGTGCATTTGCCAGCAGTCTCCTGGAGAGAGTGTTCAGGGGGCTCCACACTCCAGCTCACATTCCAGCCACCCTGTGTCTTCATCTCCCCTCTGCCCTTGAGCCCAGAGGCCAGCTGCCTCCTGGACAATGGGCCTGATGAGGTTGGGGGGGGGTGTCTTTGGGGAAACAGGAGGCCCTTAGCAGAGAGCTTGTAGACAAGTCCCAGCATGCTCCCCAGGGTCTGCCATGCCTTCCTTCTTCAGCTCCCCAAGAGTCTGGGCAGGCTAAGGTGTGCCCAACCAGGTGCCTTGCCAGCAGGGTCCTTCAGGGGCTTACAGTGGTGGCTGCTCCCGAGCTCTGCACAGGAGAGTTGCAGCTACAAAGTCACAGCATGTCTCACTGAGTTGGCCCAAGCTCCTGGTCTTTCCCATCACTCTCCCTGCTGCCTTGGCCCGACGTCTCTGGCCCTGAGCTCTGGCCCCGGTGAGCACTCGGTCCCTTTGCCTGGTGTGGACACGCTGCCTGTGGAAGACCTCTGCTCTCGGCCCCTGGAGCATCTTTTGGAATCATCCCAACAGAGACAGCCTGGACCACTGCCCTGGAAGAAGCTGTGTTGACAAATGCTCAGATGTTGCTCATCCCTTCCCAGGCGGTAGTGCGGGGTCACAGCCTGCCCTGCTGGCCTAAGAGCCAGTTGAGTCTGAGTCTTTTTAGGGGTGTGTGTCAGGGCCAGGGGCACACGGATTTTAAAGGAGCTAAACAGATTTATCAAGCAAGAGAGATGTCAGTAGGACTAAACTTTTAAATTGTCACCATGTAGCCCTGTGATTCTCACCTATAAGAATCAGGGTTCTTAGCTGTAAGCAGTGGAAGCTGATTCCAGCTGATTAAGCAGGAGAGGTTTGGTAAAGGATGCTGGGTGCCTCACAGAATCAGCGGACCCTGGAGAGCCAGGCTGGAGGCTATACATCCAGAATAATGTTCCATTACGTGTTGCCAAACCGGCCTAACGAGAAAGCTGCTGTTACGGCTGCTGCCCCCAAATGCATGCGACAATGTGAGTCACTGCCAGGACCCTGACCATCACAGACACTGCTGTCTTCAGTGTCGATGCCCCATCTGGCTCAGGGACGTGACCTTGGCCGTTCCTGCTGCCCCTTAGTCACCTGCTTGTGTCTTAGCTCAAAGGAGGCTGGGGGCAGGGTGAATGCTCTGTCACTACCTTTGGGAGGCAAGAGCCATAGGGTAAGAAAGGCACGCAGAAGGCGTGGGCAGGGAGACAACTCGACAGCTCCCACCACACCCTCTGTGGAAGGCGCGCACCTGCAGCTCTGCGGGAAAGCAGTTTTCCTTTCACTCAAGGGTGCTGCCTGCGGGGCTGATGCAGTGCCCACATCTTCAAGGTGGTGAAAGTGAGGTCATGGAGGAGGTGGAGCCTCCAGGGCCCAAGTCTAAGCAGAAAACTCGAGTTCCTGCTGGGAGCGATGGGAGGGCAGGAGCCTGCACGACAGTTGCAGTGACAATGTCCAGGGTCTTTCCTGTCTGTGTCCAGACACAGATGATGGAGCCTCCGTTGGTCATCCCAGTTGGCCCTTGCCCTTCAGCCCGAGGTGGCTAGTCTAGAACAGCAGACTTCCCGGGGTGTTTTCCCTAGAGCTCTTCGATGCAAAATGCTGGGCGGCCATCTGAGATTCGCCTAGAAGAAATCAAAGGAGAAAGGCCACACATGGAGTCCAAAAGCGGAACTCAATTCATCAATGTCATCTTTTGAAAAAGCACCTTCTTCGTGGCTCTCCCAGCAAGATGTGGCTCCTACAGAGACTTGCCTGGAGACTGTCTACCCAATACCTGCACCAGGTTTCCAAAAATAACGCTGACATTTAGTGGATGCCATGTGTCAGGCACTGTGTGGAGGGCTTTACATAAATTATCGGAATTAATCCTCACAGAAACACCATGAAGTATGAGCTATTATTATCATCCCTATTTCACAGCTGAAGAAAGTCAGGCTTAAAAGAATAAATAGCTGAGCCCAGAGTTAGCCAGTCAGTAACACCGCTGGGATCTGAACCTTAGCAGCCTGACCCCAACGTCCATGCTGCTACACGCCTTCTCTGGGATCTTGCCTGAGAGCTTGCACGCATGAGCCTTGATGGCTCCTTTTTCCTTCTAGGGTTCAGTCTGAGTCAAGATGAGAAAGAGCTCTGCTGTATAGAGATATCTGTGTTAGGTCTTGCTTACAAATCGAAGACCCAAAGTGATAGGGTGGCAGCCCCTTCCTAGGTCACACAGCCCGTCATCCTCAGATGCTTAAACCTGGAGCTCAATTCGTCGTTTGTGAGCAATGGCTGCCCAGGGCACAGAGGAGCTGGGACTGAAGGCAATACCTCTCAGGAGGACACTCGTAAGTCTGAAGCTCTCACTATTTAGAGGAGACCCAGGAAGTGGCCTAGGTGAGCAGGGGCATCCAGGTGTCTGGGGGAGAAGAAAAAGAGAGGAATCATTGAAAAGGGGATGAATGAAGAGAAAAAGCTTGACTGGTAAAGAATAAAGTGAGAATTACCCCGGGAAGGCTCAGGGAGCTGGAGGAAAGCCCTCAGGCTGTATTCGGCTTCTTCCCCCAGACCCACTTTCCACACGTTTTCTAATCATATGTTTAGTGTATTGCCTTCCCTACTAGACTGCAAATTACTCGACATAAAGGGCCTGGCATGCAGTAAGTGCTCAATACTTGTTTGTTTATTGAGATGAACCAATGATTCCTATCCTGGGGCCAGTGAGATCTGGGGGAACTGGAGAAAGATCCAGCCTGAGAAAGAAAATCCCAATCCTCTTTGTAGTTAGTTTCTGCACCTAGCCGGGCAGAGGCAGCCCTGCAGATGTGAACACCTGGCTGCTGAGTGCACCGCCTGTCGCAGGATGCTACACTGTGCAGCCCCTCGCTGCTGATGCCGCGGGAGCACCTGGGGCAACAGGCAGGAGCCAGCGAGGTTGCCAGTCTTGCTGTCCCAGAGGAAGGAGGTGGGTGGACGATATACTCCAGAGGCTAAAAACTGTCAGGTAGAGAGACATACATGGCAACGGGGCGGAGAACTGTAGAAAGTCAGGAGTCGGCAGTGTCTTGGAGGAAGCTTCTGCATGAGTCATTCTTTCCGTGTACATTTACTGAGCATTTGCTGTGTACCAGACACGGCTAACCACAGAGGATTGCGTGGTGAGGGCGAGACAATGCCTTCATGGTGTTTATCATCAAAGGAGACAATGAATCCACAGCCCTGATGTCTGGAAACGCTGTGTGGGAGGGGCTGGGCGTGCCACGGGAGACAGAGGGAAGGCGTGGAGCCCCAATGGGGCGTTGAGAAGCGGCATCTGAGCTAAGGCCTTGAGCAGGAACTAGCCAGGGGAAGATGGTTTCAGTGTCAGGGAGAAAACACTTGGCCTGGTAAAGCCTCTGCAGGAAGTTCCATCTGGCTGGATGTCAACTGCCACTGGCACAACGGTGACAGGTGGCTGGAGAGCTGAGGACCTGGGTAGCCATGTGAAGGGGTTGAGACTCTGTCCTAACATAACCCGAGACAAGGCCATAACCCTACGTTGTTCACTTCTGTAGAGAGCTGCAGAGAGAGGACCACTCCAACCACCACACAGTCATTTAATCTTCACTTAGGTCTCGTCAGGAATGTTAGGAGGGAGCCATTTCACAACCCACAGTAACTTCTCAGAGTCCCTTTCTTCCTCATCTTCTCTCTGCCCCCACACAGCTGCCTGTGACACCCAGACCCAAACTTCTCCAGCCCAACTCAGCTGGTTTTCTTTCTCCGCTTCCTACCTCCCCCAGCCTGTGCAGCGGGGACCTGAGGGCTGGTGCACTAACACTGACCAGGGCCTAATGTATACGCCTGTTTACCTTCCCCTCCCAACCCCCACCCCTGGGCTGGTGCCCACCCAGCCTTACCAGGCTGGAGTACTCAGGGCACCTTTGCATCGGGGCTTTTCCTGAGGCCACCAGCCTTGGACCCAGGCAGGATAGAGATGACAAAAAATGAAGCAAGAAAACCCAACTGGAAAGAAACAGAAATCAGATCCAAGCTCACCCAGCGCAGCCATGGAACCAAGGTCTGGGAGGAGGTGGTAAACCCAGAGGCAAGGCAGCTGGGCAGAACATGGGACATTACATACAAACAAGAATGTTTTAAAGTGGAAGGTGGAAGCTGGAGCCAGGAGGATTGTCCTGAATTGGAGAGGACAGCACCAGGGACTTTAGACGGTACCTGCAGCCCTGTGGTCTGTGAGGGAGAGAAGACAGGTCGTGGTAGCCAGGGAGCCAGCTGAGTTCCCACCACTGTACATTTTAATTCCTCCAAACAGAGAGGGTGGGCGTGGTGCCGGAGAAAGAGGAAGGAGGAGGAGGAGGAGGAGGAGGAAGAGCAGAGAATGGGGAAGAGGGAAGAGAGAGACAGCATACTGTGTATTCCCTACTCTATCCAGAGGTCCCTCACAAACTGGGTTTGCTGGGCTCTCTCCAAGGGTCCTAACTCCTGATTTTACCTCTAATAGGTTTTATAAAGTAGAAATGGTTGTAAAGTACTTTTTTCTTTAAAAAAATTCCAAGCAGATTTATGCTTCTAATTAACTTCCCGGTTCCTGGAACGTTGTGTGGAAAAACCATTATCCCAGACAGCCAGGTCTGACCCTCAGCAGACACGCAAGAGGTGGGCATTTCGAAGCTTCCCGAGTGATTCCTGCGCAGGGCGCCCGGGCTGGGCCAGCCTCGGGCTCTGAGGAGCAGACAGCTCCTGGGAGTGTTCGGACTACACACTGCCAGCCGTCGAGCTCTTCGCAGGAGCTGGCCCGTGGGCCCCAGCTCCTGGAACTCTGATTAGATGGTGAGCCACTGAGGGGTCATCCAGATAAGGACTGGCCTTGATGGGAAAGGATACATATACCAAGACACTCACACGACAACTTCCTAGGCCTTAAGCCACACCCTGAGATGCACTCAGCTGGAGTTAGCGGCTGGCACCTGGCTCGCCAACGCAGTTTATGCTGACGAAGCCAGGCCAGAGGTGGACTGGGCTTTTCCAGGAGCAGCCGGGCTCTCTTCCCGCTCCTCGGGCCGCACTGCAAAGAGCTAGGCCAGCTGGGTTATCTCCTGGACCATAATCTCTAAAGGGCATGATAACATCACCCCAAATGTGGTAAGATGGAGAGAACTTCTCTCAGGAAGACTATTCCATGACCTCATTAGGAATGCTGTGATAAACCACTTGGGGGTACAGGGTGAGACCTCAAAGGGCAAACTTGATCCACAGTGAACAGTTGCTCAATTGCCTTTTCCTGAAGATGGGTCCAAATAACAGGGAGCTCTTGTTAAATGATGGGGTACATGCTTTGGTGCTAGAACAAATTGCTCAGGGAGGCTGAGAGTTGGCAGTATTTTCTCCCTTCTCTGCTGCTCCCCACGGCCAGCTGAGCTGCTCGTCCACAGCTTCGCGTGCCTGCCCACCCGGGGCTTCCCCAAAGGCACTGACAAGGCAACTTCTGTTCCTCCCCACCCTCAGGGGCCTTCCCCTCCGCCAGCCTCCGTGCAGGGCTCACAAAGGCAAGCTCCCTCCCCCGCCAGGCGCTGGCCCTCTCCCCAGTCCCTTCCTACTTGTGGCCACTCCCCAGCTTTGGCCTCGTTCCCACAGGCTCAGTCCTGGCTCTGGGCCCCCTTCATTGAGAACTGGACTCCCCCCTTCAGCACTTTTGACTTTGCAGACCCTATTCTTCCTGGGGTTTTGAACTTTGGATTCTTGATGTTGTGACCACACTTTCAGTTTTGGGGAGGCCCCTGGAGCCTCAGATAAGAGGACTTCGTCCTAGCTGTCAATCAGGGAACCTCTTCTCCGTCAGTTCCTCGGACGCACCCCTCAAGCCGATGCATGGCAAAGCCTTCCAGACGGCCCACTGTGGATCCCGTCGGGCCTTATGCCGTGCACCGGGCTGTGTAGAGCTGAGCACCCAGAACGTGGGCTGAGCAGCAATGCACTTTAATGGGTGGGGGAGCTTTCAAACCCACTGGCAAGGGGTTAACTTCTCTTAAGAACAGCACCTCAGTGTACGAGCCCAGAGAAAACCTTGTGAAGTTACCGTTGCTGCTGACTGAACACCTACTGCAGCTGCTTCTCAGTCTCTGCAGGAGCTGTGTTCTGTGGCCTCCACGAAAGCCGCGCTATCAAGTAATGAACTGTTGTCTACGGGAAATAGAAGGCTGGGTTCATCCCAACTCTGCTCATAACGTTGTCAACCATTCAACACATACCTTGTTTCCTGTGTGCTTCTGTCAAAAGGCACCTTATTTAATACACACGGTTGGTTCATAACATTGAACTCATGGCCGACAGCACTGTGTCACCTGCCTGAATGACGCTCATCTGGCTCGAACTTCCTCCGGAAGGCAAGGCCGCCTTCGTGCCCGAGGGAAGAGCGAGCACTTCGGCACTGGGCGCGGTGAAACAGTGGAAGCACACGGAGAACAGAAGCACAGAGCACGAGCAGGGCGCGTGTTCACAGCCCGAGCGCTGAGCCAGGGCAGAGCAGCGCCTCGGTCAGTCTCAGCAGGACACGTGTGCTGTCTCAGCCTAGGGCGGCTGTCTGGGAGCGACTGTGCAAACGCCATGAGTACTGATTAGGGGATTACAAATATATTTAGTAAGTAGGCAAATTTGCAAATAATGACCCAATAATGAAGATTGACTTGTGTCAGGCGAGACCCTGGGAGGTGACGATGGGTGGGACCCACGTTCTGCAGATGTTCTAGGAAAGTCTGCATTTGACCTTTCTCCTCTGCCCACTGGGATCTGACGTCTGGAAGGGTTTCTGCTGCCCAGAGCCCGAGTTCCAAAGGCGACCCTTCCCAGGGCTCAGCCCCGCAGCGGGCGGAGGAGTGACCTTCATCGGGACTCACCTGCTAGCTAAGGAGCAGAGCATCCGCGGCCCTCTGTTTGTACTGTACAAAGAACAGCCCCTTGTAATTTGGTTCTTTTTGAATAGTTGCTAATAATTTTGCACTCAATTTCCATTTAAATGGGAACATTAACCTCTGGAGCCTGGAGAGCAGCCCAGAAGGGGTTCATAAGTATGACTCTTATCTCCAGGGCTCAGAGTGTCCCAGGAGTAAATCCAAACGTACTTCTAAACCACTGCCCTCAGTAGATGAGGGTCCCAGTCCTGTTTGAAAGACCCCCTCTCTCCCAGAAAGAAAGTCCACCTTCTCATTTGCTCACCTGCTGCAATGTGAGCAGTTCTTCCTGAAGTCTAACCTAAAGTTTTTCTGCTGGAACACAAAGCTCCTTTTTCCTGGCCTGTCTCTAGGGCAGACAGTGGAGGCCGACATCATAAGCTGACAGTGACGCTCTAAAAAACTGAGCGAGAGACCCAGGTGGAGGCTGGAACAAAGCCCGAGGGTCATCACAAGTAACATTCTGTCCTCCAATGAGAAAAAGCCTTACAATGCTGCCGGAGTCACAAGACATTTTCACATATCTTCTTTCACCTTATTCTTTTAATCCCTCTGTGAAAGGGGACTCCACTTACCTTATTCTACAGATGAAGAAACTAGAGAGCAGAGTTGTCCCGAACCAACTCGTGACTGGCATGGCTGACACCCCAGCACCCCTGGCCTTCACTCTGCAACGATCAGGAAGTGCTAAGAGCTGGTCTGCATCTATGCCAATAAATTAATAATCACGATGCTGATGATGTAACCCAGCATTTAGTCACTGGACATCCCTGCATCCTCTAACTTCCTCCTTTCAGATTCCAGTAAAAGCTGACTCTCCCTGCCCTCTCATTTACGGCAGAGAATCCCTGTCTTTTCCAGGGTAGGCTGCACCTTCAGCCCCAAATTACTTCTAAATCCTCGGCTCTCATCGTGTGTTTTATTTCCTACACCGGAGCTCCCTTTTTGCAGTTATTATCCCCACTCCGCAGAGGACAAGCCAAGACGTATAGATGTGAGCTGACACTGACTGCCACATACACGTGGACATGGATGGAGGCTGACACTCACCGAGCGCAGTTTGCCAACTTGGGAACCCTGAGGTGCTGTTTCAAACAGCGCGAGTTCTCTTATTTATCTGCCCAAAGGGGACGTTGTCTTCTAATTTGCACGAAGACACCCAATAGTCTGGAGCTGGCCCTCAGGAGCACATTCAGGGCTGCACATCCAGAAAGTCATGGGGCCAGAGTGGAAGACCAGGTCAACGTCCACCTTCGGGTCTGCTGTGCCTCTGCTGCTTAGTTCCCAGGGGGGAGAGGGAGCCCCTGGGGTGAAGCAGGGGAGAGCAAGGGGCGGGGGAAGGAGCCCCTTGGGGAAGTGCAGCCTCTCTGGCCCCCACTTGCCAATCACCTCCTCAGCTTCTTTCTCTTCAGCGTCTAATAACAGAGCGAGCTCTTTGGTCAGTTTCCCCTTCTCAGGGGGCGTGTCCTTCTCTTGTCTGCCGTTTACTGTCAGGTTTCCCGAAATAGTAACAATTAGAGAAGTCTGCCCTTCATTTCTGATCTTTTTTTCTTATCTTAATTTAAATTCCATTGGTTTCACCTCCTGTAAATTTGGACCGAGCTGGAGAAGCCTCTGTAGACCGGGTGATGTGCATGTGTGTGTACATAGGTGTATGTGTCTCTGTGTGCATGTGTGTCTGTGTGTGGGTGCATGTACATAGTTCTGTGTTTGCATGTGTGTGTGTGTGTGTGTGTGTGTGTGTGTGTGTGTGTGTGTGTGATACTAACATTGTATGGGGGTTTCTAGATCAGTAGGAAGCAGAAAGGAGTGTTGACCAGTTGTCTGATGTTGTCCACCTGCTTCCCCTTGCAGGATTCCTGATGCTCAGGGATGTCTCACTGATGTTGGTGGCTGGGTCAGATGCTTCCGTTTGCTCAGCCAGATTCACTCTCCAGCTCTCTCCGCCCTGTTCTCACCTCCAGGGGCTGACCTCATAGACTGCATGAATGTGCTCCTTGTCCTCCAGCTTTCTGTTGAATTTGGCCAACAGGGAGCCTCTGAGGTCAATGGTAGGCAAAGGAGAGTGTAAGGTCAGGGCATTTGTCCCTGGCCTCTTTCCTGGAGGGTTACCCTGGGCTGGCCACGTTTGCTGACCTCTCTGCTGGCTCATTCCTTCTGGGCTGTGGTCAGTGCCCCTTCCCTCATCCCTCTGGGTCACTGCATTCTCCCTTCCCCTGTTCTTGTAGTCTTTTGTTAAACCTCCTGGAACCCTGCTGACTTGGGTGTGCTATGTGTTTTCTGTCGGGATCCTGACTGATACAGACTCTCCTGATGAGAGTCATGGTGAGACCCATGGCTGGCTGCATCTGTAATCCAGAGCTGGCCTCCACTTCCCTCTGCCCCTGTGTCTGGGTCTGGCCTCACCTCTGCTGAGCTGGGTGATGAGCTTTGCCGTTTCTCCAGCTGAGCTGTTCGCTATGGGCTGGTGCTTCTCTGTGCGCAGCGGAGCCACTTAAGCAAGGTGCCATCTCTCCTGCGTGTTGTGAACATCCCCTCCCCCCTTGTTCCTGGAGAGTACCCCACCGGGCCAGGAGAGCGGTCGAAGCAGATTTGTACTCAGGATGGAGTGCCATGACCCTGGTCCAGTTGCCTGGCTCCCTCCTCCACACGTGGGGCCAGGCCTTGCCCCCGAGCTCCCTGATGCCATCTGCCCTGCGGACACAACTGGGCTGTGGGTGGATTTCCCGCTGGGACCGCGAGGTGCCTCCCTCCTCCCCATTTTCTTTTAACTCTTCCTTCCTCTGGCATCCTGGCCCCACCGCTTTTTCCCTAGCTATTTCCCTGCAGGGAAAGCAAAGCCCGGGTGCCTCCAGCACTTCCTTCCTCTGGGCTGGGGAGGCCCTGCAAGTGGTGGCTGTGCTCTGCAGCCCACCTTCTGCTGGCTCCATGGGCGTGGGGGAGGGGAGGGCGCGCTCTGGTCCCCTGCAGGCGTGGGGGAGGGGGGTGTGCTCTGGTCCCCTGCAGGCGTGGGGGAGGGGGGTGTGCTCTGGTCCCCTGCAGGCGTGGGGGAGGGGAAGGTGCGCTCTGGTCCCCTGTAGGCGTGGGGGAGGGGAAGGTGCGCTCTGGTCCCCTGTAGGCGTGGGGGAGGGGAGGGCGCGCTCTGGTCCCCTGTAGGCGTGGGGGAGGGGAAGGTGCGCTCTGGTCCCCTGAATGGGGAGCCTGATGCCAGGTCCTGATGACAGGGCATGGGCAGACGGCCAATGGCTTGCTTTCCTCTAATATCCTTTAAGTTAAACACATCTTCCCACAATGGAGATTAATTTCCTTCCAACCATCTTCACTTCTCTTTAGCAACTTGATTTCATTTCTGTTTCTTGTGGAAATTTATTTCCTCCTGTTCTGGACTACACTGCAGGGTGGAGAAGTCCATTTTACCCACTAGCAGGGCCAGAGGGCAGAAGGGTTGGTTCTGAGCTGGAAACCCACTTGGCTAAGCTCTGGTGCTCCATCTCACCGTTGCCTTGGAGGTGATTTTTAGATGTGATTAACATTTATATCAGTAGAATTTGAGTAAAGCAGTTTATCTCTCATAATGTGGGTGGCCTCATCTCAGCCTTAAGAGAAAAGACAGGTTTGGAAGCAGAAGCAATTGGATCTCAAGACTGCGGCACAGAGCCCTGCCTGAGTGTCCAGGCTGCTGCCCGGAGGAATCTGGAATCAGGTAGGAGCTGCGACATCCTTTCCAGGCGGCTGACCAGGCCTACACATTCTGACTTTGCTGCACAGCGCCCTGCCTCTGCCCCCCACCCCACCGTGTGAGCCAATTCCTTAAAATAAATAAAATGCATTTCCTTATAAGTTTACATATCTGTACTTTATTGTTAATAGTGGCTTTGTTTAACAGCATGCTAGGAAATTTTCATAGAACTTAGCAATGTGCTCAGGGAGCCAGCACCACTCTCTAGGACACCTGTTTTGAAGTCTAGGGTTCCAAAGAACACAGTTTGAACATCTTGTATACCTCCTGATTTTACAAGATGAGGAAATGAGAGGCTATGACCTTCCCAGGGTCAGAGAACTAGAAGAAACGCCCTGTGTCCCAGCTGAGAGGGCGTTATCCCTTCCCCTGTTGTAGGGACCTCGTCTCCCTCGGCACACAGCCGAGCCACACGGCACAGCTGCCCTTCCATCTAGTGGACCGTGTGGTCGACTCCGGTGGATGAAATATGAGCCTAAGTAACACGTGCTGATTCCAGACCTGCTTTGCCACAAACTATTCCACGTGCCTCTCTGATTACCCTCACCCCCGACCGTGTGGCAGGGAGTGGATGGCTAGGGGGCCCTAGAAGCTGGGGGAGTCACATATTGGAAGGAGCCAGACTTCTGAATCATTGGACATGAGTAGTGATTCATGGACAAGGGCCACCTTGGAGAGACAGATACCAGCGAGATCCTCCACACTAGATGTGTGAGTGAGAACCCAACTTCGATTGTGTTAAGCCACTGGGTTTGGGTTGTTTGTTGCAGCAGCTAGTGTTGCTTACACGGACGAATACACCTTGGAAGTAAACAATGTAAAACAGTCCTACTTAATTCATAGGGTATGATTATATCTGAACAGAAGTGAAGGGAAGGGGAGACGAGTCAAGGACAAGCCGTCCACGGATGGAAGCGTGGAAGTAATGGCAGAGCCCAGCAAAGAGGCCTGGCAGGCAGGTGGGTGCGCAGTCTTGGCTGTGATACGACTTGCACTTGTGAAGAATGATATGAACACTGGTGGACACATCAGTCAGGACCTTTCCAGGGCAGGTAACAGGCACCGGCTGGAGCTAGCTTAAGACTGGAAAAGGAATATTTATTTCAAGTACACAGGCGCGGCTCATGGAGACCAAGGGCAGGAACATAGCTGGGCTTCTGAAGGAAACCCACAGACCCCTCACGGCCTCTTACCTCTGTACTTCTCTTCACGTGGCCTTCACTGCAGACCAGCCATGTTCCCTCCACAGTGACTGGCAGGTGCCAACTCCTGGACTCACTGTTAGAGCCTGGCCAGCCACACTGCACTGGCTTTCCATTTGTCCTCAGTCCATACAAACCAAATTAGCTGTCTTTGGGTCTTAATTCCAGAGTCCAGAGAGACTCTAAAGGACCCAGTGTGGTCAGGTGTGCTCCCTGGTTGAATCCAGGGAGGTGAAGGCCGGGAGGAGAAGTCATACTACATGAACATGGCTGCCAGGGGCCTTCCTTCTATGTAGAGGGAGGTAATTCCCTGAGAAAGGGAAGTAATTGTTGACTTGAAAGTGGCCAGCTTTTGACAACTTTTTGGCAAAGAGGAACAGCCAGTGAGGAAGAGGGAGGGAGAGGCTGGGCTCTGCTGGAAGTTCTTCTCCCAAACATGCCAGCTGGGTGAGCACTGAACCACACCGTGGACGAGCGAGGGCTGGGCCGGAGAGGTCAGCTGGTGCCCAGGAGCCTCCTCTATCCAGAGGGAACCGTCAGGGGTGCAGGTCTCTTCCCCACCTCCCCCTCGCCTTCCCCCAGCACCCACTTCTGCTCTCTGCTTTCCTGTGACTGACAGACT
Source organism: Tadarida brasiliensis (assembly GCA_030848825.1). Taxonomy (NCBI): domain Eukaryota; kingdom Metazoa; phylum Chordata; class Mammalia; order Chiroptera; family Molossidae; genus Tadarida; species Tadarida brasiliensis. The sequence goes on from CM061268.1 coordinate 84,956,055, forward strand.
GTGCCAGACGGAGCCACGCTGCAGCCGAAGGCGGAGGGAGCACAGTGACACTGGTCCTGTCTTTGCTTTGTTCTTCGGGGATTTCTCACATTGCGTTGGACTTGGAAAATAATGCTTTAGCCCTGGCCGGTTTGGCTCAGCAGTTAGAGTGTCAGCCTGCAGACCAATGAGTCACAGGTTCGATTCCAGTCAAGGGCACGTACCCAGGTTTTGGTTCATCCCCGGCCCTGGTCTGGTCATGTGGGAGACAACCAATCGATGTGTCTCTCTCACATCAATGTTTCTCTCTCCCTCTCTCTCCCTCCCTTTCTGCCTCCCATTCTATCTAAAGATAAATAGAAAAATATCCTCGGGTGAGGATTAAAAAAAAAAAGAGAGAGAAAGTCGCCAGGCCGGTGTGGCTCAGTGGTTGAGCATTGACCCATGCACAAAGAGATCACTGGTTCGATTCCCGGTCAGGGCACATGCCCAGGTTGTGACCCCAATCCCCAGTGGGGGGCATGCAAGGAGGCGGCCAATCAATGTTCTCTCTCATCCATGTTTCTATCTCTTTCTCCCTCTCCCTTCCTCTCTCTCTCTCTAATATCAATAAAGAAAAAGAAAAGTTAAAAAAAATATATGGCTGTAGCACAGTCTTCCTGTGGGTTCCCGAGTACATGGTGGTCTCCTCCCTCTCTTCGCCTGGTTCCAGCGCTGCTCGTCAGAGGGGTCAGAGAGTCCCTGAGACCCGGCGCCTGTCCTCAGCAGCAAGCCTTCCTGACTCCTTGGGTTAAGGTGTAATTTAATGTAGTTTTGAAAAATAAACTTTTTTCTGCATATACTTGTATGTGTGCAGAGTATCATTGAAAAGTTACCCAAGAAACTGGTAGCAGGTTGCTTCTGGAGGGGGAAATGGGAATGAGAGGGAGAAGGGAAGAGTGACTCTCCTTCGGAAATGTATTTTTAAGGAACACTGTATTAAGATAAATGTTTCCCTTATTATGAAAGCTATATTTGTTCACCATAGGAAATTAGAAAATACAGATAGAGCAGGAAACAGAAACTAAAAATGTGGCTGGGTGATGAGATCATGAGACTAAAAACATTTATAATCTCATCATCCAGCAATATTCTGTTAATATATTAGTGTTTATCCTTTTCTATTTATCTATGTAGAGATTACCAAAATATGTTTGTGAGTAACATTTTGTGATCTGCTTTTCTATTTAACATACATAGAATATGTATGTTAAAATATTCTATTGAACACGTCCTATTGCCGGATATTAGTCTAGTTCCAAGTTTTCAAGATGAAAGGCAGTGCTGAGATGAACAGCTGTGCCGTGGGGACTTTGGCCGCAGGTCTAGTTACTTCCTCAGGATGAATTTCTAGAACAGGACTTGCTGGTTCCGAGATTTTGTGCTCACTTTCAGTTTTTGCTGCGTGCTGCCAAGCTGTCCTCTGAAAGGCTGCATTGTTCCCTCCTGCAGTATACATTAACCCCGAACCACGGGGCCGAGCCCATGAAGTGGAGATATCCAACACTATAACCTCGAGGACTGTAGCATCTCATCTCACAGTAAATTCCGTCACACCATCAATGTCCAGCCTGTACCGCAACGCGGACACGGCACGGGGAGGAGCCGAGGGCACGTTCGGGGAGAAGCTAGGAACCAGGAGGAGAGGTGCAAAGGAGAACTGACTCCCTTTCTCTCAACAACAATAGTTAGGATTCTAATCGACCGGGCGGAGGACAAAGAGCCCTTCCCATTTATCCCGACTCGCATCACCTTCTAACCTTTTCCTAAATTTCTACTCTTTTCTTCACGTTTTAGACACCCTATTCCCTTGGGTCCCCAAGGAGCATTTCAGACCATTAAAATCACCAGTTGGTAGTATCATCTTTCTGTGGGCATTAAGAAAGGACTTTCTTTTCAGATTTGCTACCTGCTGTTTCCCAAGTCTCGGATGTATACATTCCACACATGATCATCACCATCACTGTCAGGAGATCTTCAAGCAAGCTGCTGGTGCCCCGCCGGTGTGGCTCAGTGGCTGAGCGTCGACCCCTGCACCAAGAGGTCGCCGGTTCCATACCCGGTCAGGGCACATGCCCAGGTTGTGGGTCCAGTCCCCAGTGGGGGCCGTGCAGGAGGCGGCCAGTTGATGTTCTCTCTCATCAATGTTTCTGTCTCTCTCTCCCTCTCCCTTCTTCTCTCTCTAAAATCAATAAAAAAAAAAAATATTTTAAAAAAAGAAAAGAAAACTGCTGGTGAAATTATTTTAAGCTGACTTCCTTTTCTTCGTGCGGACTCTGCATTCGGCCAGCTTTTTGTCCCCTGTCGCAGCATCCACGGCCTGTTCTACCTCTTGGGATTTTCTTTCTCTGAGTTGATGATGTATTTTAGAATTCTAATTTTGGTGGGCTTTCCTCCCTTGGGGGTTCAGAGGGACGAGGAGAAGAGGTCCCTTTGTGCTCTCCCGTGGGGAAAGACAGAAGTCCAGGCCATTTCCTTGTCTGAGGTTCCAATAGTGGCTGCAAAGGTATCATGAGTTCAAAATGTCTTTCTGTGGTCCGTATGAATGCCTTGGTTTATTGAACTCCTCAGAAGGAAAGTCAGTTGGGGTCTGAAGAAGGGGAGTAGACAGTGTCTAGCGCTGTGGGTGGCATTAGACGTACCCTGTCAGGACGAGGACCTGAGATTCACACTCTCCTCTTCTCTCATCGGCATCTTCCTGCAGCCTGTGGTTAGCCTAGATCTGTGAGAGTCTTTTATTTACCCGGGGCTCACAACAGACCAGGGGGACCGGCGACAGCTGCCTTTCTACCTTTTCCTCTTGTCCGTGCACATAGGAAATAGGCTGCCTTTCTGTTTTAATTGTTTCATGTTTCAGAGTGTTTGACTCAGATAAGCCATTTGAGTGGACTGAGGAGAATAGAAATAGGCTATAAATGATTGAAGTTTGCCTACTGAAGGCATTCTCCGGCATCCTCCAAGATTATCTCTCTATTTCCTCACTGTTTCTGAAGCATACACACAATATCACTCACCGAAGGGATTTTTAAACCAGTAGTTAACAGAAAGAAAGAAGGTGGGTAATAAAATCAAATAACATGTTCCAGTTACAAAGAGTCAGGCAATATCATGAAGGTCTCGAGTGCCATTCCCTAATCTACATAAACATGTAAATGGGCTGCCTATGGGTTTTCAGAACCCCTCCTCAGACCCCCTTCTACGGGCTCCAAGAGTAAGAAGCTCCAGCCCCTTCATTACTAAGGCTTCGAGGTGAAACGTTTCCATTCTCCTCTCTCCTAGGCCAGGACCCCCACCCCTTCCTCTCTGAGTGCTGGAGACCCACTTGGTTAGAGCATCAGGTATACACCATTCTTAAAAAATGATCGATGGCGGGGTGGGGGGGTGGGTACTTTTCCCCAATATTTGGAAAACATTAAGTTAATGGATATAATTTTCTCCTTGAATTTTATTTTCTTAAACCTTTGACACCAGCTACTCCCCTTATCTAAACTAGGACCTGGTATTAGATGGTGTCTGATATTGCACCAAAAAATTATGTTGAGGTATTTTAAGTTTAATATGTCTATATTTCATGATGTCCTGTAAAGAGCCACCTGAGTGATAGTTGTATAGCCATAAAGGACAAGCTTGATTAACCCCAGAACAGATGATACATGTGCCTCTTATCTCAGTAGGGACATTTACATCTTGGAGAGATGGTGGGTCCACTTCAAGGTACGCACTTGTACATACCTTCCATTTGCCTCAAAACAAAGCATAAGCAAACTTCAGCAGAGGGAGGAGCCACTCAACACTCTGGCCTCTGCTGCTCGATCTTCTCACATCCAGCCACACGTTCTTCTATTCCTCCTGGCCCTCACTCCTCTGATCATACTCTGGGCCTTGCAATCAGCAGAACCTTCACCACTTCTCAAATCTGAATTTCAAACATTTTCTCACCCACCCCCTCTCCTTCCTTCTTTTTTGCATGGACACCTCCTCCACCACAAATCTTTGACTTCATGGAGACCCTTGATCCCTTGACCCCATGCATTTCCCACTTTCTATCAGCATCTGCCTAGCTTTACTTCTTTCCCTGGCAGCCTAGGTCCTATGGTCTATCGTTATAATTCCTTCACTGATACCATCCGCTTCTTTGCTCCTTTCTCTCTTCGTTGAATTTGTCTTGCAAAACTCCTCTGTTGGACTTCCAAATACTGCTTTCCTTCTTTATGCCTACTTCTGGGCAGCGAAACATTAATGGAGAAAGTCACAAAACAAACTTTTGTTTTTTAAAATTAAATTCATGATGATACATTTCTGTTGGGTTCTCATCACTGCTTGGTTACCCTATGCTGTCCTTTCAATAAACTTACTCTCCATTTTCCAAGATAATCATTTCACACCTTCTCTTCTCTCTTCAAACTCCCCGTTCCCTTGCCCCACACTCTTTCTCAGTAGATGACCTCAGTCTTTTTTGAAGAAATAGAACTATTGGATGCTAATTCCCTGTTGAACCTACAAATCCACCTGCATCAGCAACAATATTCTCCTCTCCTACTGCAATGGAGAGTGTCTCTTCCTTATTAAATGTCAGTTCTTCCTCAGATGCTCTGGTTCTGACTTCCTTCACGTTCTCAAAGATTGCATTTCTTTGGTTATCCTCTGTCTCTTCTGCATCACTAATTTCTCCCATGCTACCAGATCACACTCATCACGCAAACATGCTCTGGCATCTCTCAACTTACAAAACATCAAAGACAACCATAACCTTCCCCTGATCCTACCACTCTATCGACTGTTTTATCTCTGTTTTGCTGGGGAAGGAGTTTGTTTCAGCCTCACACCTCATGTTTATGACTCAGCCGTTGCCCCCTGGCTTCTGCCTCCACAACCTCCACACAAGGAGACCTCCTGGCAGAGTTCTTTAACCACAGCATCGAAACAACATACACGCCTCCCCCTCGTTGTCTTCCTTTGTTTCCTTGCTTCACTGAACTTAGCATAATGTGAGGTTTTTGTTGTTATTTTCTATAGTCTTTACTAGAATTTAAATTCTGAGAGCAGGAATCATGCCTGTTTCTCATCAGGTCCCTATGCTTGGTAAAGTGCTTGATTTCACAAACCTTTGTAGAATGAATGGGTGACTTAACAATGCATGTTACATACAGATACACACCATGCCAGCCCATTCAATGTATTTCGTGAATCTCAGCTCACCTGCTGATCTGGGTCTTTTCCTTCCTGGGATAGGAGTGGGTGACTCTGAAGCTGCCTAAACTGCTTCTCGTGGAAGACGGGTATGCTCCCAAAGTGAGCCAGGGGCTCTTCTTTCTTTGTTGCTTTTAGGATTTGTCGGCCTCCTGCAGTCCGACGGTCACTGCAGAGTGGTGGCGTGGTAGAGACACGGGGCTGTGAGGCAGTGGACTGAGCCCCAGCAGGCTACTCGTGAGTGTGCAGTCTTGGCCAAGACACCGCCCTCTCCGATGCTCCATTCCCTTGTCTGTAAAATGCAGAGTGATATCTGTTTAATCTACTTCAAAGGGCAGTGGTGGTGGTGAAGTGGGATAATGTGAGTGGAAGACCTTTGTAAACTGTAAAGCACTGAATAAATAATTTCCAAAGTTTCATGGAGCTCTTCTTGTCAGGAGGTAAACAGCGACCTTCGGATGCCCCCAGGAATGATTTAGAGAATGCCTTTCCACAGTGCCTGACTTCTGCTGTGCTGGGCTTCACTGAAGTCCTGAGATCTCTTCTGCTCCCACCTCCTGGCCCGACTTGTTCTTTTCCCGGAATGAAGGAACATGTCATCTGTTTCTGCTCCATAAGGCACGGTTTCTGTCTGCAGGACAGATGGAATGTGGGGCTCCCTGGCCACTGGGTGAGAACTGTGCTCCGGAACCAGCGGGTGATATTTCTTGTTTGGGTCCGCCGAGGCTGACGGTCTGGAGCAGCTGCCACACCCGCTGCTCGGCCGCCCCTGCCACCCTCAGCCCTGCTGGAAGTGAACTGGGGCCAGCCTTGCCCTTTGCTGTGTGTGCACAGACGCTCCGTTCACTCGGCCATACCAGCCTTCGCTCCCACGGGAGGAGAGCCTCTCAGCCCTTACCCAGCGCCTGCTCCATGCCCCTGCGCAGGAGTGAGCTGGGCACGATGCTTGGCAAAGCAGTTTCCCCAGCTTCCCCGCTGGGGCATGTGCGGCCCCCACAGTGCTTCTGGTCTCCCCTAGGCTTCCCCGGGCTCAGAGCCTGCCTTGTGCCATGTCTTCCTGCCTTCCGTCTTAGCCTCCCCTGGCCCTCCGTCCTTCTCCGTCCTTTTCCTAACCTGCTGGCACCCAGACGGCGGGCAGTTGTACTGGGTCTCCTTTCTCATGGAGTCTCCACACCCTGTCTCCCAGACCACACTGTGGACGGTGCTCAGGGCAAGTGCTGAGCCCAGGGGGCTGCGTCGTCCCCAGGTGGGCAGGACTCTCCTCCACGCGCCACAGTGAGTCCTGCCTCCAGCTTCCTCCTGGACAGCCCTCCTCCGCCATGCTCATGAGACACATTTCACACCCCTTACCCCAGACGCCAGGCCCTTCGCAGCGTGGCGCCACATGTTCCTTCTAGGCCGCACTGTAAGTCCTGTTCTGGCCTCTGCTCTACTCAGCCTTCCCTACATACACCTCCTTGCCCCGCCTCCCCCCCTGCCCTCCGACGCTGCCTCCGAGAAGCCTTCCTTCACTCAGCTGGCCCATGTTCCCACGGCAAAAGCATGTGACGTCTGCATGGCACAGAGCAGCATCTGCTTGGCTGATTTGCCTTATTATTCTAGCATTTCTGTTTTTCTTTTTCTTTTTCTGTTTTACTCCACTTCCCTGAGTATCTGACTTTCCCCATAGTCTAGTTCCTTGAAGGGCAAGGACTGAATGTTATAGTATTATTAACAATGCCTGTCACACAGAGGTGCTTAAAATCATTTGTTGAGTAAATCAATAAATGAATGGCTAGTAAAAATGCCATCTTTTCTTTAATGTGCTTTCTGCCCAGGACTTTCTCATTTCCGTTTTTTTAATCCCCTGGAACTAGTACCCTGGACTTTGCTCAAATCCTATGTTTTCCTTGGGACTTTTTTTGCCTTGCTTTGCCTAGGTACTCATTCATTCAATATATCTATAAATATATGTTTATAGCTATATATAAAAATCTATATTTGCTACTGTTTTTAACACAGCACACTTTTATGAGACTGAAGTTTAGACTTAAATTCAATTCTACTTTCCATTTTCATTACCTTTTCCTTGTTTTTTGTGCTTTTTAAGAAATTTAAAAATTATTTTAAACATTTTTAATTGAAGTGGAATTGACATGTCATATTAGTTCAGGTGTACGCGTAACGATTTGACATTTGCATGCATATCCTAGCATTTTCTGGGCTTCAGTCTTCTGCCCTACTAAGTGGTAGGACCCTGAGGTTGGCGCGGTGTCACAGCACTGTGGTTCAGAGCATATTCTGGGAACCAGACAAACTGAAGATTCAGTTACACCTCTACCACTTACAGCTACGTCATGTGCAGCCAGTTACTTAACTTCTGTGGGCTTCTCTTTCTTCATTTCTGAAATGGAGATAACCATAAGTTCTACCTGTTAAGGTGGAATCATGAGAAAGGAAGTGGTGATGTTTGCAGTGTGTTCAGCAAAATGCCTAACATTCAATAAATGATAGGAATAATAAATTATTTTTAAGTCCTCTTTTCTAGAGCACAAGCGCGTGGTAGGTGCTCGCCAGCAGCTGTGGCTCTTTCAGAATCCATATAAATGAATTCATATCAAGAGTTAAAAGGGAAAGGACAGACCTATGAACAACTGGCCAAACGTCCCACATTTAGCTGGCCCAGTGCCAGTCCCCTGGATGCTGGTCCAGGGCTCTTTCCCTCCGCATGCTGTTAAGTAGACGCAGGAAGTCCTGGGTGAAAAGGGGAAGAGGCTGTCCTGCAATCCCCAAGCACCACACAGCAAAAAAAAAGATGATAAATACTTTATTAGGCATCATTTTACACTCGGTGTAGATAAGAAAAGATGGAAGCAATGGGGAGATAGAATTTTTTTCCTAATAGGAAAAAAAAAAAAGGAAGCAACAGGGAGATAAATTTGTTCCCTAATGGAAGAAAAAAAATGTTTGAACAATTAGAGCAACCTGAAGCTAGCTTGGGTTACCCCATAAAGTCTCTAGTTCTCCGGTAGTGAAGGCCGAATGGCCAGGTAGGTCTTTGGACACGATGACCGAGAGGTGTCCTTTGCTGCTTTAGCCAGGCCAGCGCCAGCCACAAGAGATGGAGAGCAGCACGCCACCAGAACCCGCCACCGTCCACCCGAGCCCGCGCCCTTCCACTGTGAACCGAGCCCTTCTCTGTTCAAAGGCCCAGCCGCAGGAGTCCAGGGAGATGGGACACGTTATTCAGATTTTCAAGAATGCTTGTGAGCTCTGTCCAGTGTCCTCGGCGTGGCCTGGAGGAAGTCCTGGTGTGTGCTCCAGGCCTCTGCTGTCCTGGTTCCCACTGCCGGGAGGACTTGACCATGTCCCAGAATCGATTAGCTATAGCTCTACTACTCTTACACACAACGAACTCTTCAGATAGTAAATCATGCTGTCCCTTTGTCTTAAAAGCGACCATGGGATGAGGTCCCTGGACAGCAGAGAGATGTCCCTTTCTTCACCTCAGAGTACAATCTGCCTCTGTGGATGGCCTCAGAGCTCCCGGGTCCCCTGTCCTGCCATTAGCGGCCCCAGTCGCTCTGGGCCCAGCTGCAGAGGTGCCCTCGGGTCAGAGTGCTACGGAGGGAGCTGCGGAGAGCAGAGCTCAGGGAGGGAGGGAGTGGGCGGGCAGCTACTCTCAGAGAATGAGTCGAGGCCTGACAAATGGAGAGACTTTGTGTGAGATCAGCAAAAGAGGAGACACAGACACTTGACCTGGTTTGGAATTATTGCAAATCCATCAGGCTCTGTGCAAATTGAGACCATAATTCAGATTGTTCATATCATCACCAGCATCCCTGTTTCCATTAAGCCTTGCTGTCCATCTCCCCTGGGCCTGGCTCTGTCCAGCAGCTAATGGAAGGGGTCAAGCTAGCACTAAATTAACAAGTCGCTCTGGAGGGTCAGCCTCTACCCCAGCCCTTCCAACTCAGGGGCCACTCTTAACCTTGGAGGGTTTCCGTCTCCTTCTCAGCCTCAGGTGCAGCTTCAGAAGAAAGGTGCTTGTTGGCAGGATGTGATGGGGGGCACTGGCCTGGGGGCTGTATGAAGTAGGTCTGAACCCCAACTCTGAATCTTATGAGCTCTATGATCTCAGGCAATTTACAGAAACTGCTCAAACCTTGGACTTCTCATCTGTAAAATGAGAAAGATAAAAGACATACCTGCTTTTTCTGCCTACTACTCCGTGCTGATGATGTAGGTGAGGGTGCTTTGAAGCATGTAAGTGCTCTGCGATATGGGTGGCTCTGGGTGCTTCCCTGGGTGGCTTCAGGGGCTCTGTGCTGAGTGAGAACCCAGCAGACATCCAGCACCTGTCCAGACTGTCCTTGTTTCACGGTCCCGTTCCCCTGTGGATCGTGTCCCCTCAATGGGAGGCGCAGGCAAAGCGCACGGGCTGCCATCAGGGCCGGCAGCAAAGGCTCCGAGACCCCGTCCCCACCTCCCCTTGGGCCTACTCAGAGGAAAGGGAAAGTGGACAAGGAGCACTAACTATTCTGCACCTGTGTGACAGACCCTCACAGAACCCCTGTGAGGTAGAAGTCAGCCTCGCTTACAGAGAAAGAAAGGGGCCCGTAAAGAAATCAGGCAGTTTGCCTACGGCCACCAGCCAGCGAGTGGGCCCTGGATTCATTCACTCTGTCTCAGCCCACTCTTCCCACCCCACCTGCTGGCTTTGAATTGACATTCGCACACTTTGTCCTGGGGTAGAGCCAGGGACAGGAACTGAGTGGTCATCCCTCAGGAGGTGGGGCTTCTCCTTGAGAGGGATGGGGGTGGGTGGGGCCCCTAAGCAGCAGCCTGTAGGGTGCCCCATTCTCTGGAGAAACAAACCAGAAAGCCGTCTTTGGGATCACCCTGAGCCTCATGCCTGGCGCCCTCTGCTCTCCGTATTTGGGCAACGCCTGGGGCTCAGTCCTGCCTTGGGTTAGCTCTGGAGACCCTCCTGTTCATCTGACCACGCACCTTCATACTATATCCCCACCCCCCGCCCCACCCCCCCTGGCTGGGTTCCCCTGTGCTCTCCCTCTCCCCACCTTGGCCTCAGCCCTGCAGCCCTGGGGGGGCCGAGTCTTCCCCACCTCTGGGCGCCCTGACGGGCCTGCAGGCTGTGCGGGCCGCTGCCCTCCAGCCCTGGTTAGGTTTTGCCCCCACCCCCAGCCGGGGCTCCTTTCCTGGACCACAAACGTAATTTTCAATTACATATTGAAAGGCTTATTTTCTAAATTAAACTGAATGGGAGAGCAGCCTAAAGGGACAAAAGACCTGTCCTTGACATGGGCATAGAAATTAGCCAGGAGAGGGGAAATACTGTCCGAAGAAGTCCTGGGGCCAGTTCCATCCAGGTTCCCCTGCGGAGCATTTTGCAGTCTGGCTGGGCCCATGCACCTGCTGTGAGAACGTGCAGATGCCGAGGACAAACAGTTCGCTGCGCAGAGGCTCCGACTTCTGCCCCCGAAACCTCTGGAGGCTGACAACTGTCCATGTGTTATTAAAGATGTGTTTTCACAGATTATGGCGGCCAGGCTCTGGGGTACCAAAGAAGCAGATCAGTCCAAGGCCCCCTAGTGACATGTCCCCCTGTTGCTGAGGAGGTCCCTCTGACACCTCCAGAGGGAAAAGATCAAAGTCAACACCGAAATGGCTGTGGAAGGACCTGCTCTGTCCCTTCGACTGGGATGGGCCTGGTCCCAGGGCTGACTTGGGTCAGACTGAGCCCCTGTGTGACTAGGGTGGACTTCCAGGGGTAATGACAAGGCCTCCTGCCACCAGCCAGGAAGGTCTGGTGGCAAATAGCGGCCTCAGCAGTTGTCTGAGATAACATATTTATGGTGACGTAGGCGCCAGGCTCCCGGGGTACAGTTTGCTGCAAAGGACTCTCCGGTTGCCTCTGTCCATCGAGGCTGCTGGCTCCCGGCCTCCTCAGCTGCTTGGGTGCTGGCCCTGGCGAGCCCCACCTCCTCCTGGCTACCGCTCTCCCTTTCCCTTCTCCCACGTGCCTGGCCAAGCGTGGGTCTCGGCCTCAGCATCCAAAGGTTTGCTGTCTGGCTGGCCAGACTCTCAGGGACTGAGGCTCGCCTCTCAGCTGCTGGTCCTCGGATGTGGCCGTGCTGGTCAGTTGAGTTGGCCTGGCTGGGGAGACTTGTCTTTGCGGGTGCTGACCTCTGTAGCTTCTGGGCCTGGTCTCTGCAAACAGGCTCCCGTGTTTGTGTTTGTTTTCTGTCAGTAGACAACCAGGCTTTCCCAAGAAAGCACTAAAGCAGATGTAGCCACAATACAGAGTTGTCCATTGTACCCTCTCTGGGCTGGTCATCAGAGGGAGTGATGGTCACCTCGTGTCCTTCAGTCCATAATCAGGGCTCCTTTAAGCAGACCCTTGGCAATGCGCCACGCCGACACCTTGCACCCGTCCTTTTCCTCGTGAGATCCTCTCATTGCTGGAGAGGAATGCCCCTCAGTCTTCCAGGGGATATTCCTTCTGAGAAGTGTCAAACGGTGGGTACTTTGATGCAGAGTGCCTGGAAGCAGCGGTGGCCCACCCTAACCCCAGGGCAGAGAGCTGGCCCTCCCCAGGCCTGTGAAGAGTGGTCCTGGGATGAGGATGGGCCAGCGCTTTGCTAAGGACACAGGGGGTCGAAAATAACACTGCTTGCGGAGTGTTTACAGGGTGCCAAGCATTTGACAGGCACGTCTCAGCAAACCCTCTGCAGGAAGCACCCTGCCCTCCTGTGTTTCATTTCTGACTCTGTCACCTGGTAGTGTGGTCTTGGGCAAGCCACTTAACCTCCCTGAGCCACAGGCCCTTCATCTGGGGGTGAGAAGACCAACCTCATGGAGAACTTGAGGTGATTACATTTGCATAATGGCTAGCCAATATTAAACATTCAACAACTGGTAGCTCTTTCTTTGTAAATGAGCATGATTTTATGAGGCCAAGTGAGGAAGTGTAGGTTAAAGTCCTTCGTAAGAGTTAAGGGCTAAAGTTCCATGTTTTTGTTTACTGACTTTATTTTATTATTCTTAACCTGGGAGGGGAACAAACAGGCCTCTCCCCTCAGCGTCAGAACGTCACGTGCCTCTGCCCTGCAGAGCTCAGCTCCCTTCTGAGTCGGGATCATCCCTGCAGATGACCGAGGAGGAACCTACATGCTCAGGAGCCAGACAGGCTTGCTGCAGTGGGATTCATGTACTTCCCTCTGGAGAATGGACTCGCCCCCGATTGGCCTTTGACTCCCAAGATGGTGTCTCGTTGTTGCCAGGATGTGGGGTTCTTGAGGTGTCGTGAGAAAAAGCATTTTCTGGGACTCACAAGAGAGGATGAGGTCTGGTGGTAATATTTATTCAGGAAGCAAAGTTAAAGGAGTTCCCCAATGTCTTATCTCGGCCTGTCCCACCACGGAAAATCAGGGCCAGAAACAGAATCAACATCCAGAGCTCCTGTGCCAGACTAAAGCTTAGTCCCAGGCCAGCATCTGGCTAGCTCGGCTTGTGTTCCCGGCTGCAATCCATTGCTGCGCTGCTGTACCCAGGCTCCCGCCTCAGCCTGCATGTGGGGTCCGTGGGGCCAGCGGCCACGTGGCTGCTAGGGTCAAGTGGCTATGGAGAGAGAACATGCAAGCCCACTATGGTGACCGGAACATGCGTGCTGGTCACCGAGCAAGAAAGAGACAGCTTTGTTCTCCTGGGGTTTTAACCTGGAGCTTTTTCAAAATAACCAATTAACTTCCCAAGATTTGTGCAGTCTTGCATTGGGGTCCACCCCTTATCCAATGATCTTTTTCCCAGGTTAGATTGACAGTCCTCTATGGTTAAGTACCTCCCCCTGTGCCATTTTGACTTTATTGCACATGTGTTTACCTCCCCCTTTGGTCTATCCCTTCCCCCAGCGATCTGGGAGAAATGAACTGGTGCTCCCTGGGGAGAGTGTGAAGCTGTAGCTTCCCAGCTAACCACACCCAGCAATTTCTGACTTACCTTGCTCTGTTCCTTTCATTAACTAACTGGCTACGATAACATTATCAGATAAGTCAAACTGATTAGCCACATCTGAAAGTTATTTATTACAAAGATCTGCAATAACTCTCCACAGTGCTCCTCTGTGCCTTTGGGAGAGGAGAAGAAATGAGAAGGGATCGTATGGGGGTGGAGGCAAGTCCCAGTCTCTTCCTATTTCCCAAGAGGCAACCGGGGCTTGTTCTTCTTTTCTGTCCTCTCATCCTTCATCCACCATCCCTCCAAATAGTCACGATATCACACTATTTTGTCGTCCTTTCCTCATTTCATTTAGTTTGTTTGGAAGCCATTCTGACTTTTGCAGGTCCTATCCAAATGCATGGGGCATAAAGGAAAACATTTAGGATTTAGTATCAGTAAACTCAGTTATGACACTTGTTAGCTAGGCGATTTGGGGAAAATCACTTAGCTCCTGGTGCCTCTGTTTTTCTCACTTGGTGAAGTGGGACTCACAGTCAAATGGGACAATAAGCATAAAACTGCCTTGTAAACAATAGTGCCATCAAAACCCAGTTATTAATACAAGCCCCACACCTCCGAGTCCTCTTCCTTCCTGGCCCAGGTCCTTTTTGTCCTGATACTCAAGGACAGAGAGAAAGAGAAAAGCCAGCACTTATTTACACCGGTGCTTTTACGTACCCATTTCATAAGTTTTATTGTCCATGTGAGAAAACCTAGGCTTAGTTAAATGGTATCTGTTCAATATCACACGATTGTTAATCAGAAGATTTGGATACATATGACCCAAGTGGATTTTTTCTGCTTGTGGTAGGCTGAATAATGGCCCCCCAAATGTCCCTGTTCTAATCCCCAGAATCTGTGAATGTCACCTTTGCAGATCTGACTAAGTTACAGCTTTTGAGATGGGGCAATGATTCTGGATTATCCAGGTGGGGCAGGTGTAATCACGGGGTGTGTGTATGCACTAGGCGTCAGGCGAGGTAAGACAGCAGCAGAGAGAGATCTGAAGGTGCGACCCTGCTGGGGGGGGAAGCCACCATGAGCCAAGGGATGAAAGAAATACAACCAGAAGTTTGAAAACTGAGGAGTGGATCTTCCCTAGGTCCTCCAGAAGGACCCAGCCCTGCGGACACCTTCCCTTCAGGCCAGTGAAACCGAGTTTTGACTTCTGACCTCCAGAATTGTGAGAGAATAAATCTGCATGCTTTAAGCCACCAAGGCTGTGATGATTTGTTACAACCACAGGAAACTAATAAACCTCTGTCTCACGCTCACCCTTCGTTCACCATTTAGATTCTCTTTATCCTGTAAAGGTCTGAATTAACGTTCCCATGCGCTGGGGGAAGCGGGCAGTCCTTCCTGGTCAAAACAGGTGGCTGAGAAATACTGACAAATGCTAGGAGACCCGCGCTATGCAAGGCATTGTGACAGATGCCACAAAACGGCCTCCAGGAGTCTCTTAGTTGTCTGTGCGCAGCCCTGAAACTCAGCTGGCCCAAACCATGCACAGTGTATTATCTCACAGCTTCTGTGGCCCGAAACCCAGCTGCTGCTTAGCAGGTAAGTGGTTGTGGCTCAGGGTCTCTCGTGAGGCTGCAGTCGAGACGTGGGCTGGGCTACAGTGAACTGAAGGCTTGGCTAGGGCTGGGGGATGCACTTTCGCGGTGGAAGAGAGTTTAGGATTTTGCATCAGAAAACCCTCTTCTGGAGTTTCATTCCCTCCCTGGTAAGTGACTCATGGGGTTGGTGGCAGACCTCAGTTTCGTGCTGGTTATGTCAGGAGGCCTCGGCTTCTCACCCTGGGGGTCTCTCTGTAGGGCTGCTGGAGGGCCTTTGTGATGGGCAGGGCTTCCCCCAGAACAAGACATCAGAGAGAGAGCACACAGAGAGACGCTGCCTGCCTTTAGGACCTAGGCTGGGGGTCACCTGCTGTCACTGCCCCCATACTAGTCGTCAGAAGCAAATTACCAAGTACAGCCCACATTCAAGGGGCGGAGAATTCGTCTTCACTACTTGGAGGAAGGAGAATTTGTGGACATATTTTAAAATCTCCTCAAGGAATTTATAGAGCGAGGCAGTCTGAACCTCCCCACACTGGAGAACCACACAGGACAGCCTCTCTCCACGGGCAGAAGTGGGGCCAACTGCCTGTCCCCGGAGCAAGGACCCCAAAAATGACGGTGTGGCTGCGGGGATCAGCAGAGATCTTCAGCACCCAGGCACGAAAGAATGAGAGGGACATTCGAAACAAACACCACCGCTTTAAAAACCTTTAAAAGCAAGTTGTGCACAATATAGACATTTTAAAACATAACATAAAAAAAGAACGAAACCATGCGGGCGGAGAAGGGACAGGAAGAGCTTCCCAAGGGGACAACAGAAGGAGCAAAGGTGGGAATGAATACTCCCGTGCCTGTGGTTTCTCGCAGAAGCCAAAGGTATCCGTGATACACAACTGGATTTTGCAAACAAACAAAACTCAACAAGTAAGGAGAGCAAGAGAAAAAGAGAGATGAGGGAAAGATTACAAGAGCATTCACTCTGACCCAGGGGGAAAACAGGGAGGCAGGGCAACAGAGTCGGCAGCCCAGTCCTTTTCCCAGAACCCAACAGGTGCTCAGTAAATATGAAAAATAAAATCCTGGATGCGATGCGTTAAAAGCCAGCAGAATGCATTGAGTTGAGTGAGCTGAGAGAGAGCTACCTTATTCATTCATAGTTTGTACCCTGAGATTCTCTCCCACTCTAGTGGAATAATTATGTTGGAGGTTTATGGGGGACAGAGTTAGAAGTGAGTTAGAGGATCTGCCACAGCCCCACACTTCAGAGATGAGTAGCCGACTTGTCTGCTGGACAGCTGTGCTCTCTGGGGAGTGCAGCGAGGAGCAGATGGAGAGTATTAGTTCGCTATTGCTGCCATAACAAATACCACAGAGCGTGTGGCTTAAACAACAGACGTTGATTTCTCACAGTCTGGAGGCTGGAGGTCCAAGGTCAAGGTGTCGGCTGGGCTGGTTTCCAGTGGGGCCTCCCCTCAGCTTGCAGAAGGCCAGCTGCTCACTGTCTCACACTCCCTGCGTGTGTGCGACGCTGGCGTCCTCCTTACAAACACATCAGTCCTATCGTGTCAGGGTCCACACGCAGGGCCTCATTTAACCTTAATTACCTCCGTAAAGGCCTCCTCTCCAACTGCAGTCACATTCTGAGGTGCCAGGGGGTAAAATTTCAGCACATACATTTTGAGGGGGCACAATTCAGTCCATAACAGGGAAGGAAGCAAAAGACAAGAGAAAGTGGACACTCTCAGAGTCCCAAAGGAGTGGTGTTTGACGGTGAGCTCTCTGCAGCCCTCGGGTGGCGGGTGGAAGGTTGAGGAGAGGAGCTCAGAGACAGGTGGAGAGACTTCCTACCGGCAGCTGCACAGCGCGGAGCGGAGAGGCCTCAGGAGGCGTGCCGGTGCCTGGCACAGGCTTCCCAAGTCCTCACCCACCCCGTATCAAGGCTCCCTGCTCTCCTCCCCTAACTCTCCTCCTCACCTCAAGTTCAGGCACGCCTCCCACAGGGGTGTCCTTTCACTTTACTGTTCATCTGGGTGACGGAACATACAGTTGAAAAGCAGTGAACTTGGGCGTCCAGTTTGAACTTGCTCTTCTCTCATATGCATATCACTTGACCTCATATATGTATTTATGCTTAAGAAACTGCATGCAGCATATTTCTTTGTGTTGGTTGGGTCGTTCTCAGCTAAACATTTTCTTTGTTTTTATTAAAGAATCTATTGGAAATTTGGAATGAAGCGATAGGTATCATTTCAAATTCTGGTGTCTGAAGTGAGTAGCCCCATGAACAGGTGGCCTGACAACACGGTGACGGAGGGGACAGCCTTGATGAAGTTCAGTTCTTACCTGTGTGTCTACCAGGGACATCTCTCTGACTTTTCCATGTCGAGTCAGCCCACCGTGAATAACTTCAATCTATTTAGAAGCCAATTTTGCATGGTTTTGAACACAGAGTCCAAGTCTTGGTCTGCACGTCTTATCCTAATGGGCGGACTTCGTTATAAAGCACCTCCTGTAATCCTCTAAGCCTTAATTACCTTTAAGACTATAATTAACGTTGAACTCTGCTGCAGTCTCTCCTTTGCTTCTGCACCAGGCTGCAGGAACGTGGCTGCATGTCATTTTCTTGACCTTGGACTTCCAAACTGCCTGCACTGTCTACTTCAGAGACGTGAAGGGACATTCAGATCTAGAATCGGCTGGAGCCGGGAATGAGGTCAACATAGTTGTGTTCAGGGTGAAGGTTTGTGGGAAGACCTTGCTGGTGGGAACAGGGCTGCAGATGTGCAGAGGAGGCACCCCTCCCCCATACACCCAGACCGGACCCTGTGCAGGCGGAGTCAAGACCACTGGCAATGCTTCTGTTAGAGGGACCTCCACAGCTCCACATGCTTGGGTTGGGCAACTCTTTGTTTTGAAATAAGGACAGGGGAAAAGCCCCAGAACGTTCTCTTTTCTTCCCTTCCCTTCCCTTCCCTTCCCTTCCCTTCCCTTCCCTTCCCCTCCCCTCCCTTCCCCTCCCCTCCCATCCCCTCCCCTCCCCTCCCTTCTCCTCCCTTCCCCTCCCTTCTCTCTATCTCACCTCTCTCTCTCCTGCCTTTACCAGGACAGAGTCCTCCAGTCCTGCAAGTCCCATGATGCTGCTTTAAAGAGGTTCTGGCCCTGCCCTGGCCAGTTTGGTTAGAGCGTCGGCCCGCAGACCAAAGAGTCGGGTTCGATTCCGGTCAAGGGCACGTACCTCAGTTGCTGTTCTGTCCCCGGCCCTGGTCGGGGTCCTGTGGGAGGCAGCCAGTCGATGTTTCTCTCTCTCTCTTCCTTCCTCCTGCCCACTCTATCTTAAGATAAATGGAAAAATATCCTACAGTTAGGATTAAAAGTAATAATAATAATAATAATAATAATAATAATAATAAATGAAGACGTTCTGGGTGTCTGTTGGTTGTCTCTTGTGGTCTCTCTGCCCTTCTTGTCTTGGATGCATGGGACCAGTCATCTTGTGCACCCCAGAGCAGTGTGTTTCAAAGGTACTCACTAGGGTTTGTAGCAGATGCTGTCCCTGCCTCACCCATGTCCCCTGGCCGAGCTGCATTGGCCAGACCTCTACTGCCAGCACCTATGATTTTGTAGGCTTTCTCTGGCCACCAGAGCCCACTCTGCCTGTCATCGCAGCTGGGTGAGATGCCCGGGAGTAAGTAGACATTGACCCCAGCTTCCTAAACCCTCAGGAAGGACAGCTCAAAGACACATGCTCTATACTGGTCCCAGAAGTCCCAGCAGGATGGACTGAGCCCTGACTGTTACAGTTATAACCTATTGCATCATCTTACCCTTATTGGCTTCCCTCCCTCCCCTGTTGCACTCCCCTATTGCCTTACTATTGCCTTACATGGGATCATGGGATCACCTGCAAAGGAGAGCTGTTTCTCTACTCCCAACACCTCTGACACCAGATGTGTGGGAGATTTGTCCTCACACCAGCCGATTTCCCAATTCTCTGGACACCAACTGTGTGCCCTATAATTTCATTAAATTCTAACACTAACTACCTGGTTTAAGGGTTCAGTCCCATGAGACTGTTCTCACTTCAGATGCTAGTTGCAAGCAATGAGTCTCCAGGGTACCCACACTTCTGTCTGACTTGGCTACAGGGTCAGGAGTCCCCCACCCCCACCCCAGCACAAAACTCATGGCAACAGGTACTTGCATTTACCCATTTATTATAAAGGACATGGTGAGGCATACAGATGAAGAGGTACAGAGGGCAAAGTCCAGAAGGGTCCTGAGCATGGGAACTTCTGTCCCCATGGGGGTGGGGTACGCTACCCTCCTGGCACATGGATGCATTCATAATATTGAGAGCTTTCTAAACCCCGTAGTGTAAGGATTTTTATGGAGACTTCACCATGTAAACATGATCAATTATTAACTCAATCAACAGCTTTTGTTCTCTGTCCAGAGGAGGGAGGATGGGGATGTCAGTTCCGAGCTTCTAATCATGGCTTGGTGTTTTGGTGACCAGCCCTCATCCTGAAGACCACTGAGTCACCTGATTAGGACAAAAGGTGTTCCTAACATCCAGGAGATTCCAAGAGACTTAGGAGCTCCATGGAGACACTCCTATTACCCCACCACTCGGGAAATACAAGAGTTTAGGGGCTTTTTATCAAGAACTGAGGCTACAGACCAAATATATATTTCTTATTATGTTACAATGTCCCAAATAAACTACTTGCTAGAGTAACTCAAACCAAGATAGACTCCCATAACTGAGCGCCAGGCACTATGAGAGTTACCCATGGACCTGTAGCACCACCCATGTCGTGGGGTTCACACAGCACAGTGGTCAAGATCATAGGCGCCAGAGTCCCACTGCCCAGAATTCAAGGTCATCATCTAGTAGTTGTGTGACCTTGAGCTAGTTATTTAACACTTTTTGTGTCTTGCTTTCCTTATTTAGAAAAAAAGCCAGAGTCCCAATCTCATAGGTATTTTGTGAATATTAAATGGCATATCCCATAAAAAGCACTCACAATAAATATCTGGCACATAGTAAACCCTCAGTATAATAATAATTACCATCCTTATCTCAACAAACAGTCCTTCCCTTCCCACAGGTCTCCAACTCAGAAATCTTGAGGTTCTTTTTTTAAAATATTTTTTCTACAGCAATCTTGAAAAAGAAAAACAAAGTAGGAGGATCACATTACCAGATATCAGGTTATACTGCAAAGCCACTGTAATCAAAACAGCCTGGTACTGGCACAAGAACAGGCAGATAGATCAATGGAACAGAACAGAGAATCCAGAAATTGACCCAAGACAATATGCTCATTTAATATTTGACAAAGGTGGCAAGAGCATACAGTGGAGTCAAGACAGTCTCTTCAATAAATGGTGTTGGGAAAATTGGACAGCTACTTGCAAAAAAATGAAGCTAGACCACCAACTTACACCATACACAAGAATAAACTCAAAATGGATAAAAGACTTAAATGTAACTTGTGAATCCATAAAAATTCTAGAAGAAAATGTAGGCAACAAAATTTCAGACATCATATGCAGCAGAATTTTCACTGATACAACACCTAAGGCAAGAGAAACAAAGGAGAAAATGAACACATGAGACTACATCAAACTAAAAAGCTTCTGCACAGCAAAAGAAACAACCATCAAAATGGAAAGGAAATCCACTGTATGGGAGAGCATAATTGCCAATGATGCATCAGATAAGGGATCAATGTCCAAAATATATAGAGTACTCATACAATTCAACAAAAGGAAGACAAAGAACCCAATTAAAAAATGGGCAGAGGACCTAAATAGACACCTCTCCAAATAGGACATACAAATGGCCAAGAGACATATGAAAAAATGCTCAACATCACTAATCATCAGAGAGATGCAAATTAAAACAACTATGAGGTATCACTTCACACCTGTCAGAATGGCCGCCATCAACAAATCATCAAACAACAAGTGCTGGCAAGGGTGTGGAGAAAAGGGGACTCTAGGACACTGCTGGTGGGAATGCAGACTGGTGCAGCCACTATGGAAAACAGTATGGAGTTTCCTCAAAAAATTAAAAATTGAACTGCCATTTGACCCAGTGATCCCACTTCTAGGAATACATCCTAAGAAGCCTGAAACACCAATCAGAAAGAATATATGTACCCCTATGTTCCTAGCAGCACTATTTACAATAGCTAAGATCTGGAAACAACCCAAGTGTCCCTCAGTAGATGAGTGGATAAAAAAGCTGTGGTACATATACACAATGGAATACTATGCAGTTGTAAGAAAGAAAGATCTCTTATCCTTTGAGATGACATGGAGGGACCTGGAGAGTATTATGCTAAGTGAAACAAGCCAAGTAGAGAAAGACAAATATCACATGATCTCACTTATTTCTGGAATATAATGAACTAAAGAAACTGATGAAGAAAATTGACCCAGAGACATAGAGGTAGAGTACAGACTGACAAACCTCAGAAGAGGGGGTGTTGGGGGGAAGAGATAAACCACAGGACTTACATGCATGTATGCATAACCAATTGGCATAGACAACAAAGCTGGGGATAGGGTGGGGGGGATGGGGAGGAGGGTGTCAATGGGGGAAAAAGGAGAAACATCTGTAACAAAAACAAATTAATAAAAATAATTAAAAATATATATATTTTTTTATTGATTTGAGAAAGAGAGGAAGGGAGAGGGAGAGAGAGATAGAAACATCAATGAGAGAGAACATCGATTGGCCGCCTCCTGCATGCCCCCAACTGGGAATTGGGCCCACACCTGGGCATGTGCTCTGACCGGGAATCAAACTGGCAACCTCTTGGTGCATGGATCGACGCTCAACCAGTGAGCCACACCGGCTGGGTTTGAGGTTGTTCGTAATGCCCCTCTCCCCTTAAAGCCTCATAACCAAGTCTGGTCAAGTTCATCTTCTCAATGTCTCTCAAATTCACCAGATGCTCTCCAGACTCTTTGCTGGTAGCCGGGCTCTCTCCTGGATCGAAGTAAACCTGGTCTCCTCACCTCCAGGAGTGTCCTCGAATCACCCATTCTCTACACTGTGCCCAACTGATCTTTCTGAAAGCCAGCTGTCCTCGGGCTGCTTTCTTATCTACACCTGTTCTGAAATTCCCATGTTCCACAGGAGAATGGCACGAGGGACCCTCCATGACCTGACCCCTGCCAGGCCCTCAGCCTCACCTCCTCTAGTTGTACCTTGCACAATCCATCTAGTCCCATCAAACTGCCTCTAGCCTCCTGCACACACCACAGGCACATTTGTGCCTTCGCTCGTGTTGGTTGTGTTGCCTGAAATACCTTTTTCATCTTTCTTCATCTGGATGCAATGTATTTATTTTCTGAACTCAGTTCAGAGGTCTTCACCTGCAGGAAGCATTCCTGGATGCCCAGACGCAGCCTGGCGTCCTCCTCTTCACTGCTGTGGCTCCCGGTACCCTGCAGATCACCACACACCACTCTGTAGAAAGACAACTTTTCCCAGTTAGAATCTGAGTCTAATTCCTCTTGCATCTCAGAATGCAGTACAATGCTTAGCACATAATCTGCATTTGACATATTTTTGTTGACGTGAACTGCTCTGCAGGGAGACAGAAAGAGCGGAGAAGCAGCATACACACAGGACTTGAGAAGTGGCTGCGGGAGTGGCCGAGTCCCCGAGCAGTGCCCTAAACCCAAGTGCAGGAACACTTCTCTCCTCTCCTCCAGCGGCCCTGCCACCCCACCCCCACCCCCACCCCCGCAGGGCTCCATTTTGGCCCAAAGCAGTTCCTGGCTCAGTGTCCTGTTGTTCTCTGTGCTGCAGAGATACCTACTGTCACCTTGTTGTCGCCCAGGAAGCTCTGGCAGGCTGTCAGGGGTCAGCCACAGCGCGGGGCCCGCAGCAGACTGTCTGTGGGCTGGGCTGGCAGGAGAGTTTGGACAGAAACGTGAGAAACGCCGATGGGCTGTCTCTCTGCCCGCTGAGCTCACTGTTTACTGGTCCAGCCTCAGTGCTGGGAAATGTCAGGCTCCACTGACTTCTCTGGCTTCCCCGCGGGTTCAGAAACGTAAGGAAGGGCTGCAGAGGAGGTCGGCGAGAGCTTCGGCTCTCCCGCTGTCTTCGCAGTTCCGGAGCACCACGAGCCACGCGTGTTTCTGAATCCCAAACATTTCCACAGGGGCCACAGGAAGGGAAGCTCAGTGTCTGGCGAGGCTGCTGGGGCACAATGAGGGCCACGGGCGCCCTGGCCACTCTGGAGTGACTGGGCTGTCTGGGCTGGCCCGGGGGGACCAAGCCCGCCTCCATCAGGTGCGGCTGTGGCCTTCCCACCACCACGCCCCTTCCCTGATTCGGGGTTGTAGCTCAGACCCTTGAGGTCTGAAATGTCTGTTGGGGGACCATATGTGGTAGGTAATGGGGAGAGAAAGCTTGGCTCCTTCCCTCAGGCATTCGTGGTTCAGCTGGGAAGAGAGATGGAAAAATAAAGACAAGAGGTCAGAGTCCTAACAGACCTCGTCCACGAGATTCCCAAGAGCACAGAGGAGACAGTAACTAGCTCTGCTGTCACCAGAGGTGGGTGACCTTGACCCAATTTTCAAGTAGGAGCATGAATTCAACAATACTCTCGAGGTGGAAACTTCCCTCTTATTTCTTCGCCTGCAACTCACAGTATTCATAGTCCCCCAAAATTATTTTCTTTCTCTCTCTCTCTCTCTCTCTCTCTCTCTTTTTTGACTGCTTCAACCTCAGAGAAGAGTTCAGATTGGTCCTTATCTTTAATGTGCCGGATCTATCCTCATAACGACTGGGGTGTTAACCAGCAGCTGCCAGGTCCCATAGTCTCTGATATAAAGGCTGCATTTCCCTTCTTGATTCCCAAAGGCCCAGAACATCCTCGGGGCTGAAGATAAAGGGAGCAGACAGCTTTAAACCCTCTGCGGCAGACAGAGAGCTCCAGTGCGGTGACACCAGGCGCGGAAGGAGTCAAAGCTGCGGCTGCGTGCCTCTGTCTGAAGAGCCGGAGAAGCCAGCCAGCCAGGGCTGTAATTAGCAGGACCTGTAATTGTGGCATAAATTAGAGCCCAGGCACTGACAGCTATTGTTATTGAAATGTCATGTTTTGAATGCAAAAATACAGTTAAAATGCAGAGAAGCTGGGTGATATTAATGTATGCAAATATGCTTTAATTAAAGCTCAGCAACCACTGGCTTAAAGTAAAGGACTTGATTTAAATACTTAAGCAAATATTATAATGGCTCCTATGACAGGCGACAAAAAATGGTAAATGACACTGCAAACACCACCAGAAAATACAGACTCCCAGAATTCCCTGTGTGTTCAGTGTTGACTGAAGAAAACCAGAAGTTCAAGAGTGGGGATTCTCCCACCTGATCTCTGGGATGTCTGGGGTTTGAGGGAATCTGGTCCCTGGGTATCAAGGCCATCAGAAGGCAGGACCAGGAGGGAATGGAACAATGACCACGTGTGACTGGACTGATCTGTCGCCCAGCTGTCTCCCCAGCAGTCATGGTCGTTCACCAGTCACGTTCATTCATCTCACCGATTCATCTCTCTGTCCTGGCCCCCGGCTCTGTGCCCTGCACATGAGCAGCGCTCAGTATATAGTTGTTGAAATAAACTTCTCTGTATATCTGCCCCTGGAACAATATTAACTGAGGAAATTTGACAACTGCTGATGGATCTCAAGGTCCATGCCCTCTCTGGCAGCTGGCAGCCCTGGCTTCTTAAACGTATGTTCCTGTCTCTGCTCTGGCTGAAATCCCAGGAGTCCACCTTCTCAGCAAGAACGGACCAGCGCTGCACCTTGCTTGGAGGAAGTGTGCTCATTAGTGGATGCCTTAATTATACAAATCAGCAAGAGCAGATCTTGAGGAGCCTGAGTTCTTACTATGACATGTAATAGAGTGAAACTGAAATATGGTTATGGGCAGTAAGATCATTTGTTACCATTTAGTAAGCAGAAATTATTTCAACAAAGGTAGAAAGAGTTCAGACAAATACATGTTTATAACAGATTGATGTATGAACAGCTCCTCAATCTATAAAATTTACCAGTGCATAATCTAGAGACATAAATATGTAGTGATGCTATAAGAAATAAATATCTAGCAATTTCTGTCAGATTCAGAGTGGGATGAGAGAAACCATGATTTTGGGGAAGGTACATCCTTAATCTTTTAAAATCACACCTTTCTGTTAGTGCTTTTCTCAAAAAAAAGAAAAAGAAAAGAAAAGGAATACAGGGTTAAATGAATAGTGAAATACTATCAATGAACTTAGTAGGTATTAGTGGTCACTGTTAATGATCATTAGTAGACAACTGATATCACTTATTGAGTACTTACTATTCACTAGGCATTTAACCAACACCACCACATTTTATCTGCACAATAGCCCTACATGGGAGATATTATTATTATTCTGTAACTCATAAACTATAGGTCATAAAGATTAAGTAACTTTCCAAGGTCTTGTGATTAGTAAGCAGTAAAGGAGGGTTTAAGAAAAAATTCATAATAAGGGCCACATATGACAAACCCTCAGCCAATGTCATACTCAATGGTGAAAATTGAAAGCTTTTCCTCTAAAGTCAGGAGAAGGCAAGGATGCCCACTCTCCCCATTCTCATTCAACATAGTCCTGGACGTCCTAACAAGAGCAGTCAGGCAAGAGAAATAAATAAAAGGCATCTAAATTGGGAAGGAAGAAGTAAAAGTACTACTTTTTGAAGATGACATGATTCTGTATATAGAAAATCCTAAAGACTCCATCAAAATACTACTGAAAACAATAAACAAATGCAGTAAAGTTGCAGGATACAAAATCAATTAAAAAAAATCCACTGCTTTCCTATATACTAACGATGAAAACTAAAAAAAAAAAAAAAAAGTGATAAAAACAAGTCCTTTTGCAATTTTAAACATAGAATAAAATACCTAGGAATAAACTTAACAGAGGATGTGAAGGACCTATATACTGACGACTACAAAGCATTATTAAAACGGGTTGAACAGGACACAATGAAATGGAAAGATATTCTGTGTCCACGGATTGGAAGAATCAACATAGTTAAAATGGTCATGTTACCCAAAGCAATACACAGATTTAATGCAATCCCCATACACATTTAATGCAAATCCTGATGACATTTTTCTTAAAAGAAATAGAACAAAAAATCATCAGATTTGTATGGAACCCCAAAAGACTCCAAATAGCCAAAGCAATCCTGATAAAAAAGAACAAAGCCAGAGTTACCACACTACCTGACTTCAGAGCTACAATAATCAAAACAGCCTGGTATTGGCAGAAAAACAGACACACAGACCAATGGAACAGACTTGAGAGTCCAGAAATAAAGCCACATGTATATGGGCAAATAATTTTTGACAAAGGAGCCAAAAACACACAATGGATAAAAGAAAGCCTCTTCATTAAATAGTGCTTGGAAAATTGGAAAGCCACATGCAAAAAAAAATTAAAGTAGATTACAGTTTGTCCCCATGTACGAAAATTAATTCAAAATGGATCAAGGAACTAAATATAAAATCTGAAACAATAAAGGACACAGAAGAAAACATAGGTGCTAAACTTATGGACCTTGGTCTTAGAGAAGAGTTTATGAATTTGACCCCAAAGGCAAGGAAAGTAAAAGCAAAAATAAATGAATAGGATTAGATCAAACTAAAAAGCTTCTGCACAGCAGAAGAAACAGACAACAAAACAAAAAGCAACCAACCAAATAGGAGATGATATTTGCAAACAACAGCTCTGACAAAGGGTTAATATCCAAAATATATCAAGAACTTACACAACTCAACACCAAACAAACTATCCAATTAATAAATGGGCAGAGGACCTGATCAGACACCTCTCCCAAGAATATATACAAATGGCCAACAGATATATGAAAAAATGCAAATCAAAACTACAATGAGACACCACCTCACACCTGTTAGAATGGCTATTATCAACAAGACAATAACAAGTGTAGGAGAAGTTATGGAGAAAAGGGAACCCTCATTCACTACTGATGGAAATGTCAACTGGCACAGCCACTATGGAAAACAGTCTAGTGGTTCCTCAAAAAATTAAGAATAACTTACCATATGACCCAGCAGTCCCTCTCCTGGGTATCTACCTAAAAAACTCAAAAATGTGTATTTGCAAAGATATATGTTCATTGCAGCATTATTCATGGTGGCCAAGACATAGAGACAACTCAAGTGTGCTTTAATAGAAGATTGGGTAAGGAAGATGTGGTGCATATACACAACAGAATACTACTCAGCCATAAGAAAAGATGAAATACTGCCATTGACTACAATATGGATGGACCTTAAGAATATTATACTAAGTGAAATAATTCAGTCAGAAATCATAAGAACTATATGATTTCACTCATATGTGGGATATAAAACTGAAACTCAGACAACAGTATGGTGGTTTAGGGGGGTGGGAGGTGGATGTTAAAAAGGGCCAAATATTTGGTAATGGAAGATGGTTTGACTTTGGGTAGTAGATACACAATGCAAAATACAGATCATATATCAGAGAAGTGCATACTTGAAACCTATATGATCTTGTTAACCAATTTCATCCCGATAAATTTAATTTTTAAAAAAAGAAAAAAATTCAATTTGAAATCTCTTTCAACTAGTGTGTTTATACTATTCATAGTTAATATAATTATTGATATACTCAGACTTAGGTCTACCATTTTATTATTGATTTATTTTTTACCTTCTATTTTTGTTTTTTTTGTTACCTCTATTATTTTGGATTATTTTACTTTTTTTAGAATTTTATTTTAATTATCTATCAGCTTTTTGTCTATTTCTCTTTGCATTATTTTTTTGGTTGCTCTAAAGATTACAATACATATACCTAGTTACGTATATTCACAGTCTAGTTAATATTTTACCATTTCAAATACAATGGAGAAACATCAGAACCATATAGGTTTCTTTATCCTCCACATTTTTGTTATAGTTATTGTATGTATCACCTCTACATGCACTTAAAATCTCACCAAGCCATGTTATAATGTCTGCTTTCAACAGGCACACACATTTCAAAGGCCTTAGGAGGAGAAAAAATAGTCTTTTATATTTATCCATTTCTGTTGTTCTTCTTTCTTTCCTGAAGATCCAAATTTCCCTCTGGTGTCATTTCCCTTTAGAACTTCCTTTAACCTTCTTTTCTAGCAGATTTGCTGGTTATGAATTCTCTCAGTTTTCTTTCATCTGAGAATGTCTTTATTTCACCTTCATTTGTAAAGAATAGTATTGCTGGATGTAGAATTCTGAGTTGACAATTTTTTTTCAGTGCTTTAAAAACATTCTACTGTCTTCTGGCTTCTATGATTTCCAATGAGAAACCCACAGTATTTCAAATCACTGTTTCCCTATGTATTACATGCTCTTTTTATATAGCTACTTTCAGTATTTTCTCTTTATGTTTGGTTTTCAGTGGTTTGCTTATTATGTGTTTGAGAATGGTTTTCTTTGAGTTTATTCTGTTTAGGACTTGCTGAGTTTCCTGCATCTGTAAATTTATGTCTTTCACCAAACTTGGGAAGTTTTTAGTCATTATTTCTTTTTTTAATGAATAGTTTATTGATTTTTAGATAGAGAGGAAGGGAGAGGTTGAGAAAGAAACATCCATGTGAGAGCAAAACATTGACCTGCTGCCTCCTGCACACCCCCTAATGGGGATCAAGCCTGCAACCTGCCTGCGCATGTGCCTTGACCGGGAATCGAACTGGCGACCTTTGAGGTGCACAGGGATGACACTCAACCAAGTGAGTCACACTGGCCAGGGTCAGTCATTATTTCTTGAAATATTCTTCCTCCTCTTCTCTTGGGACACCAATGACCTCTTCATATTGTTCCACAAGCCCCTCATAGTCTGTTCTTTTATTTGTTCTATTTTTATTTTTAATCTCTGTTCCTCCGATTGAAAAATTTCTGTTGCTCTACATTCAAGTTCTGTTGAGGCTATCCGGTGAAAAAATATTTTATTAAAAATTTCAGATATTTTGTATTTTTAGTTCTAAAATTTCCACTTGGTTCTTTTTTATGATTTCTACTTTTCTGCTGAGAACTTTCTTTCCATCATTTTTAGGTGTGCTTATCTTTGCCTCATGCATGATAGTTATAATAGTGGCTTTAAACTCTTTAAAGTCTCTATTGGATCATTCTAACATCTGAATCAGCTCTAGGTTACTGTCTAGTGATTATCTTTTTCCTTGAGACTTGGTCACATTCTTGCTTTGTCTGTAATTTTGGATTGCATACTGGATGGTATAAATGCTATGTTGTGTATACTCTGCATCCTACTACAATTCTCTAGAGAATGTTGATTTTCATTTATTTCATTTTAGTCTGGATCAGTTAGTCTCAAGTTGTAAATTTTGTCTTACTTCTGTGGGTGGTGGCTCATATTTCAGTTCAGTTCTCAAAATGCTGACTATACTGCTTTTTTCTCCATCTCTCTATTCTCCAATATTTCCCTCACATTTTCCATCCTACAGGACCCCATTTCCCAGGCCCACTGGCCAGAAAAATGGTGTTACAATCAGAGTTTTAGCTGTGTCACCAGTGAGGCATCTCCATGTGGGGGGCCATGCTCAGGGCAATGCTGTGAGAGAAAAGGGAAAGAAATGCCCAGGAACGCATGCTCATATTGTTTGCACTTCCAGGTGTTAATTCCTTTAGCAATCTGCTTGCTCTTGTTTAGAGTCCTCAGAGGGTTGCTTTTGGTATTTCTTTCAGAGTCCTTAGCTGGAATCAATGGGAGAGAGAAGCTTTGCTGGGCTCGCCCCACCTTGGAATGCCTTATGGTAAAGTAGGGCTTGAACTCAACATTGTTTGACCACAAAGCTTCCTTTTCTCCCATGTACCACACTGCTTCCTATGCTCCTAAATACATGACTACCAAATTGGCCAGAAAATTATCCATACAGCTTCGTGCGCTCTCTCCGCCTTCGCACACAAGGTTTCTGATTCAGTTAAGGAGGTAGAAGCAGCAGAAGGCTGCAGTTAGTTTATCTTTACAATAGAAACAAATTAACTACATGATGATTTGCTTACTTACTCAACAGTTGGCTTCTCTTACAGATGACAATCCGCCCCTGCACACACACACTCATCCAAGCTGCACAAAACCGTCCTGAGAATTCTTGATTTGTTAGTGTCTTATGGCATGGCCAGAGGCGGGGAGAACCTGAGAAAAAAGGAAAGAAAGAAGAGGGAGTGGAACAATTGTAGAACCAAGTGCAAACAAAACATTTTTGCGTTTCATTGTGTAAAAGGAGCACAAGAAATGCAAACAAGTGACGTAAATTCCCCCAAGGGAACTGGATTTAATTATAGAACAACACTTCCAAAAAGAAAAATCTAAAAAAGAGTTAAAACCTGTACACCAAGCTTCAAACACACACACACACACACACACACACACGCGCGCGCGCGCACACGCACACGCACACGCACACACACACACTCGAGGGCTGTGGGAGCCAAATGAGCAGGCAAGAGAGGGAAGAGAGAGTCCTGCATGTTTATAATTTACAGTCAGGGCCGAGCCTCTATTTTCTGTGAGTATGTACTTTTGTGCCGGTGTATAGAGGTTTTTCCTCCTGAAACTCTACACATAATAGTTCTGAACTGAATACATTTTACTATTTCAATTAGCAAAGATTACTATTTGTTTTTCTTTCTTTCTTAGCACTGAGGTAGTGATTACGCCTGCAATGGGAGAGTTTTTCAGGCCACTTCCTCATTTTGCAGGCACTCCCTGGACAAAATACAATAATAAACCGTAATGAAACAAAGTTGGTTCATTGGAGAAGACTGGCCTCTCCTAACAGACTGCCCATTAAAGGTGGATTGTGGAAAAGGATCAGCAAGCAAGCATCATAAATGCATCATCAGGCAAATTAGCAAAGCATTTACTACTCAATGGCGGGAGAAAGTTCTTTCCAATAACTTTCCCTAATGCCACCATAATTGGGGCAATATCTGCTGCCACACAGCTGTGAAGCTTATTATCATGATGGGCACTCAGCTCTGCTATCTGGGACCAGGTGCGTTCTGCCAGAGGACTTTTGTGAGGTTCAAAGGCCCTGATGGGTGTGACCGTACCAGCTAGCTGTGTGTTCCTCACTGGCACGGCTCTCTGGGAACTACTGGAGTTTGTAATAGAAACATGGCAAAGGGTGTGGTTAGGAGTTATCTCTCCCAGGGCTATTTTTACAGAGCGTTCAGAAGCCAGCTTATTTGGCTTTGAGATCTGGATAAGACGAGGAACATTTCCAACAGATAGCTTATCTTTCAGAAGTGAGGATTGGGGGCACACTTTTTCTTAAACTGCAGATAATCACCCTCATCTCTCTTTACAATTTATAAAACACTTCCACAGGCATCAATTCAGTGGATCTTCACCACGACTTTGAAGGTACATGATTATTATTCTCATTTTGCAGCCTGATGAGCTGAAGCTCCCAGAGGAATAAGAAACTCCCCTAAGATCAAACAGTGAGTTAAATGGAAGTCTGAAATTTTAACTCTGTTCTTCCCATGATTGAAAACACACCCCTTACTAGTGTTCCAGCCATTGCTTAGCTGTCTTGTGGCGTGAAGACCTGTGCAGGAATGTCTCCTCCAGACTGCAAGTTCCAGCCAGTAAGGGACTGAGCTGAGCATGGCTTCCCTCCTGCAACACTACCCTGGTCCCTGTGTTCCATGTAGGGGATCCTTTGTGAATCTGGGTTGACTGAAAACTGTTATACAGGATGGAAATCTGGGCAGGGCTGCCAACATCTAGTACAGTGCCTGGCATATTGTAGGTACTCTATACTTGAGCAATGAATGAATAAAGGTATTAAAAAGCAGCCATGTGGGGTAAGTAGGAAGTGCAGGGTGAGGGAGGAGGGAGAAGTAAGAACCAAGGTCAGTACTAACAAGGGGTCATGTACCACTGACAGAAAGAACCTTTGGGAGAAGGATACAGAGGCATAGGAAGAGTTCAGACTTCAGGCTCCCCATATGGTTGAAAGGGGAAATTTAAGCAATGACTGATTCCTCTGATTAAGGGAAAGATGTTTGGGGACGACCTCTCCATGCTCTGATGTGAGCAGCTGTAGCTGCTTGGGTTTTGAACCTAGAGGTCTTAGAAGTGATCTCAGATCAACTCCCTCTTATGTCCACTTCCTCGTCGCCTTTAGATATCCTGAGTGTTCATCACCCTGCCTTTAGAATAGTGACAGATTCAAAGACAAGGACCCTGAGACGTATGGGCTACAGGGACACTACTCAGAGGCACTAGGGATTCAGCTCATTATTTCCTGTTTCTCTGGGGAGAAGTCAGGGAGTTTCCCCCAAATATTGTGGGTGTCTCCCTTCACACAGGGAAAGACAAAACTTTGAACCACCCTGAGCTTTGGTAATTCAAAAGCCAACAATTCCTTTCTACAGCTGTCTGTGCAGAGTTCTCATAAAAAAAAATCAGGAACTTAGCCACAAATTATCAAACTAATGAGCACTGATTACAAATTGTAGCTTAATCAGGCTTCCTGAACTACTTGGGACCTCAGCCATGACCTAAGGCAGTCTGCCTATGACACCTATTCCATGTTTCCTCGGCCGCTACGACCTTCTCACCCATTGTCTTCCGCCTTCTCTCCAACCTGTGTTCTGTCTCCACTCCTGCTCTCTTTCCATTGCTCTCTGCAGCAATCACTTAGTCCTGCCCCCTAGTGTTCTGGATTCCTCCCTCTATCCCTAGGCTTTAACCAACACTTGGTTCTTCCCTATGGATGCTGCTTCCCACCTGCTGCATGGACCCCAGAGGAGGTGCTGGCACTCTCCTAGCTCCGTCATTGCCATTTTCACACTGTCCTCGGGGAAAGCCTCTGTCCTATGTGCTTTGAGTTGTGGGACTAAATCACCATTTATTCCTCTCCCTTCTTGACCTGCAGAGTTCACCATTGCGCACTGTGTTTATAGTTTCTTAGTTTCCGTATTCTTGAGGATCTGGCATAAAGGAACTTGATCCTGGATAGACTATCCCTCTAGCTAATTCCTGGAGACAGCCAACGACTCCCCTGCGAGCACACCTTTCACATACAAACCTACCAACCCCGAGTCCACACCCCCAACCAACTCACTTATCAAACTTTCACACACTAAGCCAATATTCCCCTCCCCTGAATCACCCAGGGCCAGGTACTGGACAGCTAAGGACTCCCTAAAGATTACAAACTAGCCTATCCTAAGCTTACTCAACATACCTTCCCTGCCTCACCCATTCCTTCCTCTTAGAACCCCAGTAAAGGCTCTTGGCCACGCTCTTTCCTCTTCCACCTCCTCGCTGACCTTGATCCAACCCCACGAAGCCCTACACAGCATGTCTCCCCTTCCTAGGGATCTGTGCGTATAAACTTCTTCCTTCGTGGCAATCATTTCCATGTCTGCTGTCTCACTACACCTGATTCAAACAAACCCCAGGTGCTGATTTGACATACATACTCCCTTGAGCTTCAGCTCTCTCGTATTCCTTCCTTCTGTCTCAACCCCTGCCATCACCAGGAGGAACTTGAAATCCTGCAGGAAGATGAACAAATGAATGACTGTCTGGCCTGGTTCTAGTTCTGGCCCTGACCATCACTGGACAAGTAAGTTACCTCACCTGAGACTATTTTGTCGCCTGGGAAACTGGGACAACAAAGCCATGAGTTGTGACAAGGAGTAGATGAAAAACTATGTGAGGCACCGAGAACCTGGAGCTGGGGCACAGGAGGGGGGAGTGTTGGTGCCTTTCTTTCTTTCCCCCTCCTTACCTGAGACTGGAGGGTAAGTGACTGGCAGGAATCAAATGAATCTGAGAATTTTTTTCTTGGCTTCTTTCTTTCTTCACTTCTCTCATAGTGAAGACTAGTGGAAAGAGGCAGTGATAATAGACACCAATCTGATGGGCTCAGAGGCTCAACCCAGCCTGCTCAGAAATGGTCACAAGTTTCCACTGTCTCCCCTTCCCCTCTCTGAAGCGCCTCTGGGCTGAAGCAGGAGGGCCTGGATATACCTGCGGGCTGTGACTCCCAGGAGGCAGCCTGCTGGAAGGATGGATCCCAGGTCACCTGGGCCAAAGCCAGGTGGTCCCACAGCTGGTGGGAAGTGCTGCTCTCAGGAGATCAGCAAGGATGAGAAAGGCAGTCTTCTCAGCACTCCCTTTCATTGGAGCATCATTTGTCAGCCAGAATATAGAAGCTAAAATCCAGTTCTCTAGTCTGATTGGGTAAGTCATCATTCTCAAAGCGACTCAGGAGATGAAGGCTGCCTCTCTCCTCCCCTGCGCTGTATGGTCCAGGCTCAGGTTCTTTGACTCTGGGGCATTTATTTAATTTTTCTCTTCCAGAAGCAGAGCCAGCCCTGAGAACATGATTGGGTGTGAAAGTTGTGCTGGTGCCAGGGGCCCTGACCGTGTCTGAGAGCATCTTGGAATCCAGCAGTCACCTATCAGTCAGCAAAGGGTGCGGTGTGCACAGCCCTGCACTGGTTCTCGTAAGGGATGGAGGGGAAAGGAAGTGTGGGCTAGTGCCACGTCCTTCAGCAGTTTCTAGTCTCGCAGGGGAGACAGACAGTAGGTTGAAGAGTAGGATGTGGTATACTGAAGATCGAATCACAGTTCCTAATCCGGGAGCAGCTGTGTTTGGAGTAGAGGAGGCGCCTGAAGGGGTCGGAGAGAAAAGCTTCAGGGAGGGTAGACTGAGGGGACTGGAGGAGGACGAGGGCAGGCAGAGAACAGTCAAGGAGGAGCAAGGGCGATCACTGAGAATTTACCATGAGCAGGCACTCTACTGCACACACGATTCCACCGACCCTCACAGCAACGTGAGAGAACTGCCCACGGTCACGCGGCTAGGAAGTGGTCGTGGGCAGCTGGCTCCAGAACCTCACCCATAACCCGTGCAGTGTGCTCCTCGACCCGGGTTCTCCATCTTGGCTGCACATTTAACCTGCCAGAGGTGTTTCTCTAAACACCAAGGCCAGGCTGCAGTTCCAGAGACTGACTGAATCAGTCTAGGGTGAGGGTAAGGTGTGGCTAGTTTAAGAGAGTGCGCAGTGCTTCCACTGCGAAGCCAGGCTGAGAATCACTGTTCCCGATCCCAGGCGCATCTGGTGTGAGGTAGAGTAGTGGGAGGTAAGCCAGGTGGGCTGGGTAAGGACAGGTGTTGGAAATACGCAAATGTCAGCCTAAATAGGAGGAGAAGGAAAGGGAACTTACCCATATTGGCACATTTGTCAAGTGGCTGCTATAGGCCAGGTGCGCTACTGTGTTATTTCATTTTATCAACCCAGAGTAAGTATTATTATTCCAATTTGACAAATAAGAGACTTAGGAGGTTATGTAGCTGTCCTTAACTATGGTAAGTAGCAAAACTAAGATTTATATGCAGGTCTATTTAACTACACAGACTATGTACTACGTCACACATGATAATTGACAATGAGAAACAATGTAGGTTCTTGTGTGGGTGGTGTGTGTTAGTCAGGGGAGGCTATGTTATGCTGCAGCAACAAACACTCCCCAATTATCAGGGCCTCAAACAACAAATGCTACATTTTTGCTCCATGTCCATCATGGGTTAGCAGGGTGTCTGTCAGTCCTGGTCACTCAGGGACCCAGGCTAATCTCCAGCGTTGATGATCACTGTGCCAGAGGGAAAGAACTCTGATGGGTCTCCATCGGCAGTGAAATGCTGAAGCCCAGAAGCAGCATTTGTCACTCTTGCTCCAAATTCACTGAACAAGACTTGTCACATGTGTATCGTATGCCTATAACTGAAGAAATATTGATGAACATTCCCGACGACTACCACGGGGGAGTACGGTCAAGTGGTATTTTTGGAGGTTGGCCTGGAAGTGACGTGCATGGCTAATACAGGAGACTGGAGGCAGCAGAGTGGTCCTGCAATCTTTGACATCGGGGGGAGGCGATGAGGTTTTATACGATGGCATCAATAGTGAGATGGAGATGAAAGGGTCACTCCGCCAGAGCTGACACCGCATTTGACAGGGGCTGATGTTGGATTGAGGGAGCCAGAGTCACATGGGACTCCTAAGCAGGACCGACAGGCAAAATAGTCAAAAAGCCCCGTTTCAGGCTTTCCTCGGCGTCTCCTCCCTGCCTCACCTTCCTGTTATAGTTCCTCTCACCTGTGGGCTTTCCTGTGGAGCTTCATCCTAGAAAGTATCCACGCGTCCTAATGTCACGGCAGCTTCCTGTCCTCAAAATGTGTTGGCTGAGTACTATCATGTAGACCTAAAGTAGTATTCTGGAAATGTTTGCATTTTAATAACACTGAAATCTTTGAAAACTCAGTTAATAAATCTCCAAGAATAGCACTTCAGGCCTCAAGTGAAGCAACAGTTATTTAATGAGCACTGCCACCGTGCCAATCCCAATTCTGTGCTCGGGGCTGCAGCCACACGCACCACGCTCGCCCTCACCACGCTAACTCTCTGGTGGGGGGACCGACAATATCGAGCTAATGACTCCCAACATTTTAAGTGCTATGGAAGAAAATAAAGCAAGATAAGGGGGTTAGAAAGTGTGTGTGAATGGTGTGAATGTGTGTATATGTGTGTAAATGTGTGTGTGTGTGTTTGTGCGTGTGTGTGTGTGAGTCATTTTCCAATAATATTGCCTTTGCCAAAAATATGAAATTCCTTTTAGGGAATTCCTTTCAAAGCCCAGTCTTTCGTGGATGAAAGTCTAGAGATTTTTCCATATTTTTTCTTTAGTATTTCTGGAAGCAAATCACATAAATCTGCCGATGGGTCAAGGTAGAGAATTTCCAACCAGCCTGGGGAGTGGCGTGGGCAGTGCCTTGGGGCCCTGGGCCATGAGGCATACTCAGGCCAGGGCAGCTCTCTGCTCCGGCACCCGGCACCGGCACCCCCACCCCCACCCTTCCTGGTTCTCTCCCTACCCCAACAGGGCAGGCGACTGACTCAGTCTGAGGGGATCACTGTCGAAACAGGCGCCTTGCGCTCTCAGCAGCCCTGTCAGGCTGTCAGAGTGGTTCACTCAAAAGAATAAAAAATGACGACAGAACCGCCAGCATCCCAAATGGCCCAACATTTACAAAGTCCCGGCCTTAGGACCTGTCTACTGGTTGCTACTTCAACCTCAAATAAAAGCCAAATAAATAAGCCAAAGCACACATTTATTGGTCTCTCAGAGAAGGCCATTGAGCTAATGCTCTTAGCACAGGCCTCTGAATTCCTATATTTTATTTTTTAAAAACAGCATCACCATCCAAACTAGGTCATGCATCTTCCCTCCCCGCTAACAAAGGCAGAGAACTGCTTCTCTTCTCTGCCTGGGCCGGTCATTCTGCAGGCCTGGTGGCAAGGTGCACCGCTCAACCGTTCATGTCTTTCTGACACAGCAGTGACTGTGTTTAGAATTCCAAACGTAAAGGATGTCGGGTTCTGCATTTCACAGGGAGACTTGGGAGATCAGCCAGGTCATTCAGCTGCCAGATTCTGTGCTTGCAACAAGGGAGCAGGGGGGAGGGGAGGAGGCCCAGGAAAGAGAAACTTCCCGGGACAAAAACCACCCAAGGGGAAAGCTAAATGCATTGCGATCTACTGGCAAGAAGAGTAAATGGGTCTTGGGTGACCTGAGTTCCACCCAGCCCTGCTGTGAAAGATCTGGGTAGCTCCAGGCGAGTCCCCTAGGTT
Source organism: Tadarida brasiliensis (assembly GCA_030848825.1). NCBI lineage: Eukaryota > Metazoa > Chordata > Mammalia > Chiroptera > Molossidae > Tadarida > Tadarida brasiliensis. Next base: position 84,993,603 of record CM061268.1, read on the forward strand.
GTTCTGTCGCTCCATTTCCTTATCTATCTAGACACAGTCTTATGTGGGTTAGATGTGAGGCTCAGATGTTCTAATGGATGGAAAACTTCTTCCATCAGATTAGCGACTTGCTGATATAAGGCATTGGAATTACTGCTTTCGTGGAGTCTTACCATTCAAACATTGGGGGCCTGGGGCTCCAAGGTCTAATTCCGATGAAAGTCTAAGGATTAGATGAGTAAATTCTTTGCAGACAGAGATTATGACTTATCTAGAATCACAGAATAATAGGAGCCAAGAGGACATGTCATCCCACCCCACCCAATGCGAAATTCCCCTACAAAACCCTCTGTGTCCCCACCGCAGCTTATAGCAGAAAGCCTTCCATCCAGGGGCTGGCTGTTTTCTTTTTCTTTTCTTCTTCTTTTTTAATATTTTTTCTTTATTGATTTTAGAGAGAGGAAAGGAGAGAGAGAGAGAGAGAAACATCGATGAGAGAGAACATCGATCGGCCTCCTCCTGCATGCCCCCCACTGGGGATCGGGCCCACAACCTGGGCATGTGCCCTGACCGGAATCGAACTGGAGACCTCTTGGTGCATGGGTCGACGCTCAACCTCTGAACCACGCCGGCTGGGCAGGCGTTTTTATTTTTAATCCAAAGCTCCCTAGAACAAGATGAGAGCCTATAGTAGGCACTCAATAAATATTCGGTTGACTAAGTAAGGGACTGTACTAACCCTCCTGGAAGACGTTCCTCCAGATGTTGGTTTAAAAGTCCTAGTGAGGAGGGGCTCCTTGTTGATGAGCCCACTCCCTGTGTTCTTGACAAACATTAACTGGAATCGAACCCCTTGGTACTGGGGCTCACTGGGGACAAGGCCACTCCTTTCCCCAAGGAGAACCCTTAAACTGCCTTCACTTCCTTCACCCCTTAATCTTCCCTGTTTTCTAAACCTCCCTTCATTTTGGTCTCTTCTCAGAACAGACTGTAATTTGTAAATGCCCTTCTTAAAATGCGATGCCCAGGACACTCCAAATATGATCTCATTGGCTCCTGAGTCAGAGGGACATGGATGCTGAAGCTTATTCTTACTAGGTCTCAGGTAGCTTTGAGCATCATGGACGCGTCATGGGCACTTTGTGTCCTCCAGGCCCATTCCCTTTCATTAGATCTGCAAAACAACCCTGGGTGAGGCGCATCTCCCTGTGTTACCTATGAGGAAACCAAGGTTCAGTACTTCATTCATTTGGACTTGCTCTCAGATCTTCGGACTGTCTTCCCTCTCATCCCGCCATTGGTCAGTTACTTATTAAATATCGACTCCGTGCCAGGTTCTGTGCTTGCCCTGAGGATGAAACCACCGTGATGCTGACTCCCTAAAAACACCAGGCTGCCTTCCACGGCCCAGGAATATGCTTCCTGCCTAGGGAGGGCAGTGGTAACACAGCACTTTGCAAACACCGTCGTTTCAGCACTTTCCACACAGTAATGTGTGCGTGTGGGCGTGTTGCCATCACTGTGCGCCCTTGGTATTCATCTTGCCCCCTCCACCCCCAGCTTATAGAGATAGGTATGAAACAAATATTTGCTGAATACATGAAATGCTTATTTGCTAAATCAAAAGTTGTGCCCTCTACGCCTCCAGGTAGAGCTTCAGGAAGGAAAATCAGACAGAAAGGAGAGAAGAGGACGATGTCTTTCCAGCTGACCAGAAAACCAAATGAAAACCAGTCATTTCTGAGGTGACAGAAGTGCCTGGATCCACCGTGTGTCCCGTGGGACTGGGACTTTCTCTGAGTTGAAACATAGTTGCTGTGAATGTAGCCTCTAGATCTTACCAGCTCACCCTTCTCATTCATTCTGCGCTGGGAGCTTGTCTGAAATCCCAGGATGTAGCTCAGCTGTTGTCAGGGCAGAGGACTTCCACCACCTGCACTGCTCCGTGGGGTTTGTGATGGCCTTTGTTAAATGTGCTCGATCACATCCAGCCTATTACCCTGAGTGTGGGTTTGCACGTGTTTTAAGTGACCCTCCCCTCATTGCGTCACCCACATGCTTTCTGATTTTTTCCCACTGAAGTAATTAGTAAAACTGTCAGATAAGGGAATGCCAAGGACAGAGTCCCCAGGCACCTTGCCAGAGGCAGGCCTTTGGAGTGACCTTAGTCAATGTTTTCTAAGTAGCACTCTACATAACAAAGATGTGATCTAACTATATTATTAGATTGCTCCCAGCTCTAGCTTGACTACAAGTGTATCATTGGAGTCGTTGTCAGAGTCTTACTGAGATCTACAGACTCACCAAAAGCAAAGAATTAGGCTTGGACATATTGACTAGAACCACAAGAATGGGATCACCACTTGATTTTATAAGGGTTCAGCAGCCATCTCCTCAGAGATCTAGTCTGGGCTCTTACAGTGAGTCAACTTGAGGTTCTGTTTCTGGGGTTCCCTTTTACCCTTTCTGTGGAGGCCTGAGCACCCCCTGCTCCAGTCTCTGGGCTATTGACAACCTGCAGAAACCATGTACCCTGCATACAGCATTCTGCTTATACTTCCAGGAACCCCAGGCCCAAACCCCTTGACTAAGCTCAGCAGAGAGAAGATCTCTAAACTGGAAAGGATAAAACAACCACTTTCAGTGAGAAACCGAACTTCAAGCAGCACTTCTCTGCTTGAAAATGATAGCTGTAACCTAAGTGTGGTTGGTGAGATACTGTTAGAGATGCAGGAAAAGAATCGGAACACCAGCTCTGAGCACTATGCTGCTTCTCCCCTGATCTGCTTGCCCGCAGTGTGACTAGACATCAGCAAGCAACACCAACATAAAAATCACAATCACCTTGCACAATCAACTCTTCTCTTTGGGAATGCCTGAACTCACTTCTGCATTCGGATGAAGCTTTCATTTACACTCAGTCGCAAATAGGGCAAGTAGTAAATGGAATTATTGCGCAGAAATGTTCATCTCTGCCAGCATCTCATTGGTGATGGGATATTCCTACTCCATAGATTTTAGGCTTGGCTGTGTACTTGCTTTGGTCTTATAGTAGGTGGAGAATACCTTCTTGTCCCTTGACTTGGGGCTTGGCCATGTGACTGCTTCGGCCAATGGAATATTACTAGATATGACAAAGAAGAGGCTTGTATAACTGGACTTGGGCTTTTCCCCTCTGCCAAGGCCATGAGAAGAACATTCCTGGAATAGTTGATAGAGACACAAAGGATGAGAATCATATAAGCCATAGTCCCCAGCTGGCCCAGAGACCTGCAGCCATGCTTAATTTAGCCCAAATGACCCCAGGTTACCCAGAGGCACGAGAAAGAGAGAAATCTTAGGTGTTGCGTTGTTATAGTTATGCGGCATCATTGTAGCAATACAGGGCCATTCATCAGACTGTCTGCCACGGTGCTGGGCACTAACAGATGCTGAATTAAAATCTGTTGAAATGAACCAAATTAAAAATGTGTCTATTGTCTCCATGGCACCTTCAGAGTAAGGCTCTTGCTAAAGAGACCCAACTTGTAACATAATCTTTCAAGCACATGTCCACAGCTCTGATTCTCAGTTCTTCTGATGTGGTTAAATCTTCTCATATACACATGCCCACACACATCTATTAACTGTCCATCGGGCCCTAGCCTACAGCTTCCTATGCCTGGAAGGGCTGAGCTATTTTGAAACTAAACCAATTAAGAGCCGCAAGGCCATGAAGCTGAAGGAATAACCAACAACTATAGATCTTTAAAATGTACAGGCCTGGACTAGACCAACACATGTGGGCAAGAGCCGGGCTCATGGCTTAGACAAAGCAGTTTGGGGTCTTATGTGTAAGTACACATCTGGCATAATTTTTCTCTTAGAAGGCATTTGAATACCTGTTGACGGTGACTGTGGTTGGAGGACAGGGATGGACCTAACATCACCCTGTACATGATGGCAACTTCCAGCTATGCTGGGGAGAGTACAGCCCTGTTCAGTAATCCTTCCAATAATAATAATGAAAACAATAATAATACCTAGTAGTACACTGATGATAACATCTATCGAACCCTTATATGCCGAGCCTTTGTGTGTGTGCACCACCTCATTCAGCCCTCACAAGTGAATGAGAGGGTTACTGGACTCTGAAATGGGCATGATCATTGCCTCTATTTTATGGACGAGGAAACTGAGGCCCAGCAAAGTTAAGCCACTTGCTCAAAGTCACACAGTCCGTATGTGAAGGAGCTGGAGTTTGAGTCTAAGTCAGACCAGGTAAACAAACACACATAATACACAATCTGTGCCCTCATGGAACCCTGTTTTAATTGACAGATTCACTCATAAATTATAATAAAAGGGTATTTGAAAAACTTGTCGTGATAGACTGGGGGTGGGACACGGGAGAAAAGAGTGAAACGAGGGAAGGCACATCCTGGCAGCTGAGGCCTGTCTGCTGAGCTGGGATGGAAGAGCTTACAAGTCTGAGGTAGGAGGTGGGTGGTCTGGATCATAGATGGTGAGGGAGGAAGACAGTGTGGGGCAGGGTCCGGGGTCTGCTGCGGGGCTGGACGGGGAGGACGAGGCCGGGTGTGCTCTTGGCAGGAGTGAGCCGTTGGGTGGAGGGTACAGACGGGCTGGGTGAGCTGGTAAGATTGTGGGCACAGAGACGCAGAACTCTCCACTGTCTTCCCTGGGATTTCACAGTGACATCTACAAAAAAGCCACAGTGCTAAATGTGATTATGAAAACAGTGAAGGAGCTGAGGTCATGCCCAAGGGTCATGGCAATGAAATCGGCCCAAGGAACCGGAGCGGGCTGCCCCGAGCTCCGCAGGGTCCTGGTCTGGCAGTAACTTCCGGCTGGGCTCAGCCAGGGCCGGGGCTCCGTGGCCAAAGGCCGAGGCCTTGTGGGAAGGAGAGGCTCTTTGGCGCAGGCAGGGAGGAGGGCTGGACTCCAGCCCCAGCTCGCCCCCTCTGCTGGCTGCCTCTGGGCAGGTACAGGCTGCATGGAGGTCTGCAGGGGCCCAGACATTTGTCTGGCACGGAAGTGGGACCGCAGACATCTGGGTTAGGAGGCTGTGACGCCCTGCGCTGTGTGACTGTAGAGGTGTGGCCAGGTGGCCTCTCCGCCCCGAGGAGGAAGGTGCCATCTGCCTGGCCAGAAGGGCGCCAGGTTGTAACGATCTTACGTTAAGCTGAACCCTGAGAGATGAGCAGAATCTCACCAGACAGATGACAGAGCAAAGGACCTGCCTGTCCCTGGGAAAGATACAGAAGGGTGAATTTTGGGTGCTCTCCGTGGACTGCAAACATAAGCTCGCCACAGAAATTCTCCACGAAAGGCCTTCCTCAACCGTCCTAGATAAACAAGTCCTCTGAGGGAAACCTCCGCGGCTTCGAACCAAGGCTTCTCGTTCTCCCTCCAAACAGCCTGAAGCTTCTACACACAAAAAAGTCACTGGATCAATAGATGACTCAATTATAGGGCATCTGTGCCGGGCATGTGGGGGCGGGGCGGGGCGGGGCCAGGCAGGGGGCGGGGCCGGCAGGAGGGTGCTGCCCAGAGAGGCTGGGAAGGAAGCTTGACCAATGTGTGGAGTCATGAGGAGGCGTGTTCAAGGTTCCTGACAGAGCAGGACACAGGACAGAGGAGCGTGAGGGTGTAAGGACAGCACCTCCTTAGACAGGCACCTCTTCAGGGGCACAAGCCTGGGTGGGGTTGCAGAGCGGAGTCCAGGAATGCCACGGGGCAACCAGCAGCCAAGGAGCTGAGATAGCAAAAGGGAAACGGAGGCAAATAAACTCCGTTCCCCCATGCTCCTTTTGCATTAGCACGCGGTGGAGAGCCACCATGTGCCAAGTCTGATGCGGGCACTGAAGTGCACTGAGCGATGGTTTTCCTCCCCTGCCTACTTCTGTGCCTCTCTGCGTCTGGCCCTGGGTGTACTCACTCATGCCCCTGCCGGTGGCAATTCAGAGCTGACATGCTAGCATGTATCTCTTGCCTCTGGAAAACTGGGGGTCTGGAATAGGAGAGTTCCCCAAGAAGGCATGGGCAGAGGTGAGGAGAAACAGGACAGGCTCAATGGGAATTGTGTCCAGTCAACTGGGCAGAACACTGGAAACTGGTCATTGATGGCTGTGCATGAGCTCTGAATTCTTGGGGAAAATGCCCCGGAGCTGTAACAGCATGTATCATCTTTTCTCTGGGAAGGAGAAACAGTTGCACCTTCCTACCTATTAATCACATCTTCCATTAATCAGGATAACTCACCATAATTGTGATTACAGTTGGGAATCAATTAATGCTCACCTTAAAATAAAGTGTAGAGAGGAAAGCGATTAACGTAATAGAGTTAGAGCATCAAAATGACACAAATGTTGTTGACAATTATGAATCACATCTTGCAGTTTTCTAGTTCTTTGCTCTTTCGTGGAGAGATGTATGGTGGAGGTGGGGAAGCAGTAATCAGACCTTCCAGATAAAAACGTGGGTTCCTTGTCTGGCCGGTGTGGCTCAGTAGTTGAGCGTCGACCCATGCATCACGAGGTCACCGGTTTGATTCCTGGTCAGGACACATGCCCAGGTTGTGGGCCAGATCCCCAGTGGGGGGCATGCAGGAGGCAGCCAGTTGATGTTCTCTCTCATCGATGTTTCTCTCTCTTCCCCTCTCCCTTCCTCTCTCTCTAAAATCAATAAAGGAAAAAAAAATTTTTTAAAACGTGGGTTCCAGCTTTCCTCACTGCCATCCACAGATGCAACATGCCAGTGGGTCCAGGCCATCCTGTGCCACTCCTAGTTCCAGGCGAGAAGGCTCCAAGGACTGGAAGGATTAGGCTAAAGAAGGGACCGTTTCTCTGTTGGCTGAAGCGACGGACTTATCTCAGGCTTGGCCTAGCTTTTGTTTCAAAAGCAGGTTCTGTGATCTTTCAGACATGGATTATTCAGCTGTTTGATTGGTTTCATCTGGGAGACATTTATAATACTAAATAGATTTAATCTAACCTAAACAGAAAAATGGCATTTTCAATGCATACTGAGCTCTTTAAGGAAGCACGTCTTACCCCCCTCCCCTCTCTCTCTCTCTCTGTCTGTCTCTGTCTCTTTCTCTCTCGCCAATCCTGAGAGTGAGATAGGATAGGGGAGTTATTATTTTCATTTTTCAGGTGTGGAAAGCAAAGTCTAAGTGAATGAAGGACTTGCCAAGGTCACACGTGAGTGAGAGGCAGGCTGGAAGCCAGGTGGGCTGTGTTATCAGTAGGACATCTCTACAAAAGTTTTCTGCACACACCTACCTGGTGGTCACTCGAGTTTATATTCCAGCCCCATCAGCCCCTGTTCTGGATGAACAGTCCTCGCGAGACCTTCCAAGTGATGGTGAAAGGGCCCGAGTTCAGTTCGTCCCAGACCTGAACACACTTCAGCCGAAACTTGAATAGACCTCATAAAGAAAAGTGTAGACTTGAAGAGTTCAAATTCAGCAGGAGGAGATCTGAGGGGTAATCACACCCACCCTTCATTTTCTAGATGAGGAGAATGAACCTGGGCTGGGATTGGGGGTTGTGATTTGGGTCTATTCCCAGCTCTGGACAGAAACTACATAGGCTCACTAGACAAGGGAAAGGCTGTAACCTAGGAGAAAATGAAGCCACAATAACTGATAAAGAAATCTGTGCAGACTCATCCTAATGCTTTGAGTATACTTGGTTTACATTCTTATGTGGGCCATACCAGGCCTCCTGTCCACGTTAAACTCTAATGGAAGTACAGTTGCTGCTTCCTTGTGTAGTTAATCTGATGTCTTTTTTAAGCTCTCGGAAAACTCCAGACCAGCAGTTCTTTGATCTGCTCTGTCCCCAAACATCTACATGTCTGTCCTCAGAACAACCACTCCAAGTAATCAGAAGCTTCGGCAGAGGGAAGTTCTGGAGTCTAGGCCTGGCCCCCTTTCTCTTTCTTCCCCCAGTAAGAGCGATACCCCTCACCTGGGGACCGAGCCCTGGGGGCTGCCTGGACAGTGTGGCACAGCCCTGTCTGAGAATGCCTGCAGGGACCCAGCTGTCTGTTTCCTGGCTGAGGTCTTCCACCGTTCACCCAAGCCACACCATGGTCTGATTTGGCCCCTGAGGCCTGCACAGAGAGCTGGGAAGAGAGCAGCGAGGCTTCTATGCACAGCACTGCACTTTTAGAAGGCTCTGAATGACAGTTTTGATTCAGCTGCCAAATAAACTCCAGATCATTGATGATCCGCAGACACTGAATCTTTAAACTCCTCCTTTTCCTCTTTTAATCTATGTCAAAGAGGAGAAATTATGTACAGGGATATCCCAGGGTGATGGGTCCATAATCCTACCTACAGGCCACCCTTAGATCTGCTGTCCTAATTAAGCATAGCTTCTCTCAAGATCAATGCCCAGTTAACTTCACGTCCACTAGGAGCTGGGTCATCAAAGTCCTCCAAAGCCACTAGATGGCAGTAGTCAGTTAATCATGCTGAGATGGCGAGCCTAGAGAAGCAAGATTCCCCACAGAGCAGCCAAGCTCTAGGATTTATAATCAAGTCCAGAATATCTAAATATAAGGACACCCTCTCCCCTCCTCCATTCCCTGAAGATGACTCTCGCTCTTTTTAATCACTATGTAAAATAACAGCTACTTTGGACTAGGCTACTTATGATACATGGCAGGACAATTGCAGAAAAAAAATAATAAAGGCCCCAAAGCTAAAGCAGTTTCTGAACCTCCTCTTGCTGAGCCCAGAGGAACTGGATTCGGCTGTTAGCTCCTTCTGCGAGGGAAAGATTGCTGCATGCCCTCTTCAGTCCACAGCTCTCTGGGTTTCGAGGCCTTCGCATCAGTGGCCTCAGCCAGACCATGGATCCCAACCCACATCTTACCACAACCCTGCTGAGCTCTGACTGGAGCCCTCATATTAATTAATGGGACCACAAAGCGATTACAAAGTTGTTTTCTATTTTTCTTCTGAAAACCCCCTCCTGAAGAATGAGTTTGAACTGGAACCAAGCCTACATATTTCCTAGAACTACTGAACCGGAACATCAGAATTTTCCCTGCACCCCAGCTGAACTGAACCTATATTTCAGACCTGGTCCCCTGCTTGAGACACAGCTCTTGAAAAGAACCTTATTTTAGCTGAAGCTGCCTCCAACCCGCCCTGGCCCCCATTTCAGAAAGTCTCACGACCAGGTTTCCTGGCCAGTGTCCCCAGCCGCCCTCCATATGGAGATACCCTGGTCTCTGCAGCTCACTCCTTATTAGGCTGTTGTCTAGCTGGTCACTTCTGCAGCCGGAGAGTCTGGTAGTTGGATGGGAGATTTATGTAGGACACTTGACTAAAATGTAAACAGCGGTTTAGAGAAAGGGAATCTGCTTTGTGTCAACAGTAATATGAGGCTGGGGGCCTCCAACAAGCTGCATTGGATGTTTATCCATTGACTCGAGTCACTACATCATCTGGGCCTGCCTGACCAGAGAGGCCCTTCTGGAGAGCGCCAGGCTCCCTGCCAACTCTGCAGTCTGTTTCTCAACCTGGAGGAGGGGGTGTCTCTTGGCTGCCTTTCTCCTCCTACCCCACCTCATCTGGGTAGAGGGGTGCTGAGCAGGGACCTCAGAATCAGATTTAATAAGCATTTATTTCCAGCTGTCTGCACCAATTTTTGTGTGTGTGGCTACTTCATTTAATCCACTGAACAGCCTCCTGAGATCCTTAGGGCCAGGGCCAGGTTTTGTGAGATCTGAAGCTGGTACAATTTAGGGGAAGGGAGCTTTAAGAAAAAGAATACAAATATAAAATTAAATGTAAAAGTGAATATTCATTTAGTATGATGCAAAATGAATCACACACATACAAAATGACTACAGCCTTGGAAATTCAGGTCTCTTTCTTCTGAGATCACTTTAGGCAATTTACCAGAAATGCTTCCACACGGACGGCTTTCCACTGGCAACGCAGCCTCCCCTGCCCAGACACTGCAGTCACGGGGCCCTGAAGTGAGGGTGGGGTGCTGAGCTTGGTCAGCATCCAGGTGCATCTGCTCTGCAGGTATGTGATGATCTCTGTTTACTCTGGTGACTCTGAACACAACACGTGACCGAGGCCAGGGCACAGCCTTAATAAGGTGTGAGGCTGAAATCTGGGATCAGAGCTTTCACTGCCCTCCACTGCCTCCCTCCATGCTTGCCAGACTGCTCGGGGTGCTGGTGGTCTAGCTTGAAACCCACTCGAGGGCCCCTTTTGGTCTGAGCCACAAATCCTGTAATCCCCTTCCCTTGTCCTGAGGCCAAGGAGAAACCCTAAGAAAGGAGCTGGTGGCCTTTTCTCCAGGAGGTGGACCATTTACACTGATTTTAACTCCTTTCCACAGGACATGCTCCTGTCTTTCCTGCTGATTCCTGCAACCTCGAGGTCCGCCCATCTTCATCTTCTGGGAGGGGCTGTCTGTCTGAGGGAGGGGCCATGTGAGGGTGGGGCCGTGTGAGGGTGGGGCTGTCAGAGGGAGGGTCTCCTGTGGGAAGGTCTCCTGTGGAGGTCTCTGTGGGAGGGTCTCCTGTGGGAGGGTCTTCTGTGGGGGTCTCTCTGTGGGAGGGTCTTCTGTGGGGGGGCTCTCTCCTGTAGGAGGGTCTCCTGTGGGAGGGTCTCCTGTGGAGGTCTCTGTGGGAGGGTCTCCTGTGGGAGGGTCTTCTGTGGGGGTCTCTCTGTGGGAGGGTCTTCTGTGGGGGGGCTCTCTCCTGTAGGAGGGTCTCCTGTGGGAGGGTCTCCTGTGGGGGGGCTCTCTCCTGTGGGAGGGTCTTCTGTGGGGGGGCTCTCTCCTGTGGGAGGGTCTCCTGTGGGAGGGTCTCCTGTGGGAGGATCTTCTGTGGGGGGGCTCTCTCCTGTGGGAGGGTCTCCTGTGGGAGTCTCTCTGTGGGAGGGTCTCCTGTGGGAGGGGCTCTCCGTCTCCGGGCCCTATCTGAACAGGTCCACTGTGCTAAATCTGTCTTCGTTGTGGCCTTGAGTCCAGGCCCTCGGTCTGAAGGCCTTTCTCTTGTCTGTCACCTCCGAATGCCCTTCCTCTGAACCCTGTCTTCGCACTCCCTCCTCCCTGTCCCTGTAAAATTCTCTCTGCGCAAGGATCTGTTGTCAGTCGTTTGTGTCTTAGGGTGGACTTCAGTCATTGGGCTTCTCCCTTCAGGATGGATTGTAATTCTCCATTAAGGAGCAAAAGCTCTAACCCTTCAAAGGAATGGGGGCAGGGGGAGTAGGTGAGGGACATAATGAGTCTGTGGGGGGATGGAGGGGTTCCCCACACTTGAAATTATATCACAGAGGCACCTATTACACCCTTTATTATTATTATTATTATTATTATTATTATTATTACTACTTTTAATTTGTGAGGAAAGAAGACAAACATTTGAAATGGATTGACTAAGCTGTGTCCAACCCTGCGCTAGGTGCTCTCAGAAATGTCCCTGTGTTTAGTCCTCGGAGCAATTCTGCGAGGACGTGAACGGCAGCGCGGAGGGCAGCCACGTGCACAGGCTCACACAGACGCAGGGGAACTGTGTTTTGGGGAGTCCTGCCTTGGACCTGGCACGCTGCTGTGGCTTCTCACACGTGTCCCCTGTTCTTACAGTACAGCCCGGTGTGCAGCACCAGCTCCATTTCTAAAAATGAGAAAACCGAGGCTCAGAGTAGCGAAGCGACTTTCCCCCAGGTCCCTGGCGCGTGGGAAATGAGCTGGATGCAGCGGTGGCCTCCGCCCCACCCTGGCTGCATCCGCCCCCCGCGAAGGTGTGGTGATGAGGTCAGAACTGAGATGTGAGCGAGCAAGTTGGAGCGACATACAGACGCTTCTTGGCCAACGCATGCATTTTCTCTCTGCTAGGAGGAACCGGGGCCAAAATCAAGTAGGCTTGGCCACAACCGTAGCTTGCCAATGAGCCTTCTGAACAGCCAAGAATGTTATTTGCTTTTCTTATGCAGAGCCCAGGTGGCCAAAACGAGACATATGGATGTCAACCAGTGGGTGGCTGATTTAGGGCTGGCAAAGCTGTCAGCCCTGAGGTGGCACAATCACGACTTGTTCTTTCCTTGCTTTCTACCTGTTAGTAACACTCTTGTTTAAGTTGCATCATGCATTCCATTTACTCTGTACAGCTTTAGCATGTCTTACGTGACTAACTTATTATTTACAATTAGCATATCTTATGAGTTCTGCGTATGTCTCATAATCTCTGTACTTACTCATCATCTATACTTCACACATCTGAGGTGTTTTGCTTGTATCTTCTAAGTTACTTGCTTGCTTTCTATCCATGCTAGCTTTAGTTATCTATTGCTGCATAGCAAATTAAAAATTAAAAACTTAGTAGCTTAGCCCTGGCCGGTTTGGCTCAGAGGTTAGAGTGTCGGCCCGCGGACCCAAGAGTCGTGGGTTCGATTCTGGTCAAGGGCACGTACCTTGGTTGCGGTTCGGTCCCCGGCCATAGTCAGGGTTGTGCAGGAGGCAACCAGTCGACGTGTCTCTCTCACGTCGATGTTTCTCTCACTCTTTCTCTCTCCCTCCCACTCTATCCGAAGATAAATGGAAAAATATCCCCAAGTGAGGATTTAAAAACAAAACAAAAACCAAAAAAAAAACTTTGTAGCTTAAAACAACAATACACATTTTTTTTATCCATCAGTTTTTGTAGGTCAGGAATTTGGGAGCAGGTTGGCTGGGTGGTTCTGGCTCAGGGTGTCTCATGAATTGCAGTCAAAACGTCACCCAGGGCTACACTTACCTAAAAGCTTAACAGGATGGAGGAGCCACTTCCAAGATGCCATTTAAATGGCTGGCAAGTTAGTACTAGCTGATGATAGCTGGGGCCCTCAGTGTCCCACCACATGAACTCCACTGAACTGCTTGAGTAGCCTCACGAATTGGCCACTACCTTCCCCCAGGGCAGGCAATCTAAGAGGGAGCAGTGTCTTTTATGACCTAGCTTCGGAAGTCACACATCATTATTTCTGCAGTATCCTATTGACTATACAGGACAGCCTTGCCCAACATGGGAGGGGACTCTACCAGGGTGGCATGGGTGGCATGGGGCCAGGATCCTTGGAACCATCTTGGGGGCTGGCTTTCACAGTGAAATATTTATGAGATTCATCCATAAGATCATCATCATCATCATCACTGAAGCGTGCTTCTCAAACAGGGGCACTATGAACAGGGTTCTTGGGGACCTGGGAGGAGCTCTGGGCTAGCAGCAGAGTAGGAGGACAGTGCTCTCTTAGTTCTAACACAACCCTGTCTTAGGGGTGCTTCCTGTAGAAGCTGCCTTTGTCCCCAGGAGATGAGAAATGTGACCGAGCAGAAGCCTTTTAAACTTACGACTTGAGACACCATAGTGCCTCTTGTATCCAGGCAAGCAACAGCAGCTTATATGTTAATCTACCAGCCTCATAAATCCTGACCCCCATGGTGGTGTTTTCTCACCTCTCTTTGTTATGATATTGTCCTTAGTATTTGTCCATTTATGGTATTAAATTTGTTTCTAATGAGTGGCATCTCCTTTTAGTGGGGCCTGAAGAAAGTTCATTATTGATTCATGCCTGATTTGTCTCAGAGCTTCTGGTGGGTAGCCTTTGTCAAGAAATACAGCTGTTTTACCCCTATTGGGGCAGGTGTTTTGTGACCAGACACACAGAAAGATTGTAGTCAAGTTGTGCCTGGCTTTCCTAAGGCCTTCCGGGACTTCTCATGACTGGATAAATGATCCCATGGCTGTTCCAGACTATCTCATGTTAGTACATTACACTTCTTCATGCTTGGCTACCAGGGCTCTTCCTTTGGGTAGAGAAGCCCTTAGCACCACTAGACTGGGATATGCATAAAATCAGATTTTCATTTATGTATTACTTCTTTTGAATCTTCCTTCCCTTCCCCCCAAAGGAAAGGGAGTGGAATGAGCCTCTTCAGATAAGATTCATTTGAAGTCTTGTCATTATCACCCTTCAATTCCTGGTATGGTTAATTTAAAAGATCAGTGGCTTTTGGAACCTCATTGTTTCCTGGAGAAGGTTAATTGAATTGATACCTACCTTTCTTTGATCCCTAATATCATCTCCACAATTGGGAAAAATCATAGCTTGTCCACTCCAGTAATACATGACCATTGATTTAGCCAAGATTGTTGCCTCTATTTCTTTCCATCCCAACTACTAGCAACAGCATATCTTTACTTAGGAATCTCAGCAATACACATTCACCATCCAGCCCCCGGCACCATATAGTGCAATGAGACCTTTCTCCTCTTGGTTTAAACTTCTACCCTATCTCAGGAATTTCCCAAGGTAGCATATTGATGTGTCCTTATTCAGAAATCATTTGCTAATCATCTCCCATGTGACAGATAGGTAGATGGCCTCTCAGTCATCTGAAGTTCTGGGTCCCAGCACCACTGTCTGGGCCCTGAATGATCAGATGTTAGATATGACACTTTCAGAACTTTAGGCGAAAGTGTTGCTGCAGCTGCCTTTTCCGAGGGGGAGGTCCAGCACCTGCTCCTGTTTCTGTTTGATGGTCCCTCTTCATTCCTGATCTAAGCCTCTTACACAAAACCACTCCCAGCTTTCATGCCTGCCTTTTACCTTCAAGTGGGGCTCAAACAACAGGAGGTCTTGAGTTGGTGCAGAAGTTGGCACGGTCAGCCCTGTTTTGATATCCTGTGACCCTGACTGTACATTATTACTCTGCAGCACCTTTTATTGTACCCATACTAGACACATATGCCTTCTGGTAAGTTCCTCAAGACTCTAGAAATAGTCCCTGGATTTTTAAGCAAGAAAACTGCTGCTATTTGTCTTTAGATACTCTCTTATGGAAAATCAACTTTTATCTGCTTATAGAGATTTCTTTAAAATGTAACATCTATATGATGGCCATTAGGTCCATTTACTTTAGAAAAGCATTAAAACCACCCACATTTTAGTTTTTTAGTTAGATTTTTATCCTATCTGGATTAAAACCATCTTGACCATGCCACAGATGACTCTATTTAGATAAAAGTAATATATCTGGTTCATGATATTCTTGCATGGATATCTTCTGCTTCCACACAGTGGTGGTTCGCTATCCCTTGGCCACGCATATGGTACCCTCAAGGATTGTTACTTCTTAACATCCCCTTATTTTATAGCTAAATATGACTTTTGAGTGGGTAAGGAAACCTATCTGCCCTGGTTCTTTGAGTTGAGAATAGAGCAACTATGCACATCCATTCCTGAGGAATTTCTGCATGGGTATATAAAGGTTCTGGTACCTCATCCTAGTAGGGTGTACTGGAGGCTCTGCGTGTGGTCATTACCAAGGTTACTCACTTGTCCACTCTCTCAATCTCCTGCTGAATGAATCTGGACTATAGATAATGGCCTCAGTCACCGGTCCTCTCAGTGGGGAGATATTTCTCATTAAGACCAAATTGCTTTGGCAGAGGTACCTATGGAAAGATATTATGCTTATTGGATAGGGTTGGTATCCAAATCTATTATGATGATAATCACCAGAAAGACTCCTTTTCCTGCCAGTGTCTTTAACATGGATGCCATGACTCAAGTTGTCTTATCCCCAATCCTGATCCTTATCTCCTAGTATATGTGAACAGCAGTAATTACTGGGGAATTCTACCACTGTGTTATGCAAATACTTTTTCTTTTTGTACTAGCTGCTGGCAATATGGGCCCTTGGAGAGTCCTTTTTACATGACTACATCAGTTAGGTGTTGGCTGGTTGGCTAAATGGGACCTTTCTGTCAGGGCAAAATATTTATACTGGCCATGGAAGACTCTGACTTTGGGTTTGACATTGCTTTCTGTTTATTTGTTTGTTATTAAGGCAGTCTATTCTGCCATTAGAGATATGGAATTTCACATCATGGTACCCCGTGAAGACCTCTTTTCCATCTTCAGTGACCAGAGCATTAATTCAACTGATACTTCTGCCCAATCTTAAGTATAAAAGAGGGACATTAGGTGGATTTTCTACCTAGTCTACCACCTCTAGGTAGCCAGCATCACTGAAAAGCAGATGGCCTTTCAGGAGAAACTGTGCCACCGTCCCAGCTCCATGTCTTTCTCTCTTTGTATGTTTTATCTTGCCCATGCAGTGGAAGTCCTCCTTCTTTAGGGCTTAGTTTCTTCAGCCATTTATATGAGCAGGATTTGGGTCAAAATGTATAAGATTAAACTTTTGTTTTCATGATCTGGTCATTGACCCTCATCAGTATCTATAGTTACAATATACCAATAGCTTGTTGATAGAAATTTTAGTTTTAATTTAATTTAATTTTTTTTTAATCCTCACTCAGGGATATTTTTTTATTTATCTTCAGATAGAGTGGAGGGAGAGAGAGGGAGAGAAAAGGAGAGAGAGAGAAACATCAACATGAGAGGGACACATCAACTTGTTGCCTCCCACATGACCCCAACTAGGGTTGGGAACCACCCGCAACTGAGGTACGTGCCCTTGGTCACAATCGAACCCATGACTCCTTGGTCCATGGGCCGACACTCTACTGCTGAGCCAAACTGGCCAGGGTGGAATTCTGATTTTTAAATTGAGGTATAATTGACCTACACTATTGAATTAGTTTCCGGTGTACAACATAGAGATTCAACATTTGTATACATTGCAGTATGATCACCACCATAGTCTAGTTACCATCTGTCACCTTACAAAAGCAATACAATATTATTGACTATAGTTCCCATGCTGTACATTAAATCCCCATGAGATTTATTTTATAACTATGAAATATAATTTTTATGTACGTCTTAGGCCCCTTCACCCATTCCCCCTAACCCAATTCCCCTCGCCCCTGGCAACCACCAATCTGTTCTTTATATCTGTGATTCTGAGTTTTGTTTTATTTGTTTGTTTTGTTTTTTAGACTCCAAGTATAAATGAAGTCATGCAGAATTTGTCTTTCTTTGACTTATTTCACTTAGCATAATACCCTCAAGGTCCATCCATGTTGTTGTAAATGGCAAGATTTCATTAGTCTTCGTTTTAGGATGTCTCTCAATTTTCATTTTCCACTCTACTGAGAGTTCTGTTTCTTGCTTTTGAAAATGAATTTGTATACATTTATTTTTTTCTACTTTTGTTATATTTTCTAATATTTCTATGAGTTCAGTAAAAGAGGAGATCCTATCATGTGTTCAACGTGCCAACATGAACTGACAGGAAGACTAATTCCCTCTTTCCAATTCTATTCCACTCTCTTTATTGTGTAGATCAACTTACCTCCCCACTCCCTGCTCAGCTTTGAGCCCCTGTTTATATATGCAAAGACTCACTGATGTGCTCTGCTAAACAGTAGATGATATATTCCAACTCTCCTTTTTGGCAGCCTGGAATAATTGGCAGAAGCTTTGAAATTTCTATCTTTCCCTTTATTCTCACCCATTAATCTCAGCCAGGAGAAGGGTGATATATAAAGATTTATATCCTCTCTAATATTAATTGTCTTCTTCTTTAAAAAGCAGATATGATAGTTTTAATAATCTTTTTCTCTATTACAATTATAAGTAACATATATGGAATACTTATATACCAAGAATTTTATTAAACAGATTACCAACATTAGTTTATTTAATTCTTATAACATCCTGAGTGGAGGTGTTTCACCTACCTCAACAGGTGAGAAAACTGGAACTAAGAGAGAAGAGGTTAAATAGTTGCCTAGGGTCTCATCGTTTTGAAGGTCAGAAATGGAATTCAAACTCATGCCTGCCTGAACTTAGAGGAAACCATTTTTTGTAAAGACCTGATAGTAAATGTTTCAGGCTTTGCCGGCCATATATGGTCTGTCGCATGTTCTTTCTTTTTAAAATAACTCTTTAAAAATGTAAAAACTATTCTTAGCTGGCAGGCTATAAATAATGGCAGGAGCCACATTGAACTGCGGGCCATAGTTTGTCAGCCCCTGCTTCAGAGCATCTGTCTTCAACCACCATGGCCAGCAGTGGTGGCCAGATGGGGCGCGATTCCATCTTGCTTTGCCCACATGAGCACAGGAACACCAGGCACACTGCAGCAAGCAGTGATTTCAAGGCAGGCAAAGCCTGTGCTCTTCAAATAGCTGACTGTTCCAGCTGGTTTGCTACCCTGCTTTCTGAAATGGGATTGAAGACCATAGGCTTTAGGACTGAGTTTTTTGTTTGTTTGTTTTTCTTCATCTCCTTGTCCCATTGGTCACATTGAGTATTTGTGGCCCCAGGTGAAGAGAAAGTGAACTGTGTGTCACTTTTCTCCTCCAAGAATTTACACAACAACTGCTTTGCTGTTCTTTCTTTCTGAGAGGCATTTATCATAAGCCTGTTTCGGGAGAAGAAGGGGAGGAAAGGTAATAATTAGAGTCAGGGTCTTCCCTTCCTCATTGCCCTCTATCAGTAGAGACCATTTGGTAGAGATGTAATAGGCTAGAGCTTAGAGATGGTGAAGGTCTAACGTAAGAAAGATCGACAGTGGGATGAATTCAGTAGACCTTAAGGGCTTGGTGTAGAGTATGAATGACAGGCAGGCGGATTCTGAGAGGGCCAGCTGGGGTGGCTGAGCGGATGCTGATGCCACCAAATAATAGGAAACACGTGGGAGAGCCAGGTGTGGAGGGGGAGGTGTCAACTCTGTGCTGAATGAGTTAAGTTTGAGGCTACTGCAGTTTTCACATGGAAATGTCAGGCCAGCAATTTGAAACGTAGGTTCAGAACTAATGAAAGGCCAGACTAAAGTGTTTTGAATTTAGCCCCAGGACAACTTGGACCTATTGGAAAAATTTGTGCAGAGGTGTGTCTTCATAAAAGCTCTGTTTAGAAATAGTATTCTGGAGGAGGAAGAGGTAACATTTCCAATGATCCGGGCTATAACATCATGAGGGTGGGAGCTACGGTGGGGGCATTAAGGCAAGAAAGTAACAGAGAAATATGGAAGATATTTTGCAAAAACTTAGGAAAAAATTATAGATTTTTTCCTTTCAAAAATGACATTTTGCCCAATATTTTATTTAGAAAAATTCTAAACCAATCATGAGAAAAAAATAGTACAATAAATACCCATATTCTCTGCATATAGGTCCGCCACCCATTAACATATTTTGCCATATTTGCTTTTTTCTCTTTCTCCTTTCAGACAGTGGACATTCTTTTATATAGCCACAATATAATGAGCATGCTCAGGACATTTAAAAAAGATACCATAGTTTTATCTAATACATAATCTATGTCCAGTTTTCCATGATTGTTTTAACAATCAATGTCTTTTATAGCTGTTTTTTCATTATTCAATCAATGGTCCAACAATGCATTTAATTTACTGTGTCTTTTTAATCTTTTAAAATTTATAACAGTCTTCCTTCCTTGTTTGGTATTTTATGGCATTGACCTTTTGAAGAATCTAGACCACTGGCTTCGGAGAATGCCTGATGATTTGGATTTGTATGAATGCTTTCTCATGGCTAAATTCAAGCGAGTGGACTTTGGCAGGCATATGCACATGTGGTCTGCATCCCAGTGAAAGCTCATCTGGAGGCATATAAAGTCAATTTGTGCCATCATTGTGGATGTTAGGCTTGATACCTTGGTCAAGTTGGTGTCTGCCTGATTTCTTCATTCCAAAGCCATGTTTCCCCTTACCTGTTGGGTGATACTTTGAGGCTATCTTACTACCCTGATCTCTAAAACCATTCACTAAATGTTTTAACATCCATTGATTGTCCTTGCCTGAAGCAATGATTTACATTGGTGTTGAAAAATGGAGATTTTTCTAATTCTAGAATTCTTTCTACATTTGCTAGCTGGCATTCTTCTGTAAAAAGAGCTTTCATTCCTCCAACTTTCATTTTTTTAGTATCATTACGCACTCACAAAGTTTAAGAAATTTTAAGTTCAATATGTTATAATATATGACTTTCATTATTTTTTCAAATTGAGGTATAATTTACATACAGTGCCATGTCCAGGTCTTAAATATGCAGTTTGATAAATTTTGACAAGTGTATACACTCATATAACTCACACCGCTATTAAGATGTAGAAATTTTCATCATTGAAAAAAGTTCCTCATGTCCCTTCCCAGTTAATTCCTGTAATCACTCTCTCTTATTCTTTTTAATACTCAAATTATTCCAAATTTGGCTAATGAGAGCCTCTTTAAGCTGGCTCCTGGATCTTTTAGTTATACTACCATCAGTTTTATTTATTTATTTATTTATTTATTTATTTATTTATTTATTTATTTATTTATTTTCTTAGAGAGAGAGAGAGGAAACATTGATCGGTTGCCTCCCTCCTGTGCCCTGACCAGAGATCGAACCTGCAAACTTTTGGTTTGTGGGAAAACGCTCCAACCAACTGAGCCACACCAACCAGAAACCAGGGCTCTATCAATTTATATATATATATATATTTTTTTTTTTTTTTCTTTTCTCTTTATTGATTTTAGAGAGAGAGGAAGGAAGAGGGAGTGGTAGAAACATCGATTGGCTGCCTCCTGCATGCCCCTAACTGGGAATCGAACCAGCGACCTCTTGGTGCAGGGGTCAATGTGCAACCACTGAGCCACACCAGCCGGGCACAATTTTTAAAATATTTATTCTCAATATGAATCTATTAGGAATATTAGTCCTTTATCTGTTATCCATGTTGCACGTTTTGTCTCCAATTTATGACTTGTTTTTAAACTTTACTTATGGTGTTTTGTTATATAAAAGTTTTCTTTTTTAATGCAGTTAAATAATCAGTTTATGTTTTTATTGTAGCTGGATCTCAAATCATAGTTAGAAAGCCTTTCCCTATATCTAGTACCCATATGGTTCCATCTTATACTTTTAGATCTTTTGTGCATTTGAAGTTTATTCTGCTACTAATATAGAGAAAGAAGCCAGTTTTATCCATTTTCTCAGAGGTACTTTGGTTATTCTAATGCCGTTTGTTTGAAAGTCCATCTTTTTTCTCAGAGACTTGAAACATCACTTTATAATATACTAAACTCCCATATGCACTTGGGTTATCTCTGCACTTTCTGTTTCAGACCATTGGTCTGAATTTTACTTTGTCTGATGTTAGAATCACAACCTTTCTCTCTCGTTGTTTCCATTTGCCTGACTTCACTTGCCCATCAATTTATTTTTAGCAGTTTAGAATCACTTCATTTTATATGTATCTTTTGTATTCACTGTACTTATAACTGGGTTTTGCTTTTAGAGCCAACTTGAAATTTTCTTTATTTTAATAGATAGGTACATTTCCAAGGACTAGTGTGACCAATATGTTTGGCCCCAACTTTGTTGTATTTTTCGTTATACTTACTATAAGTATTATGTTGTGTGTGCTCCTTTTTCTCTATTATCTGTTCTTTGCTTGTTTTTCTTTTACGTGTTTCTTCCAGAATTTAAGATTTGTATGGTTGTTCCAGTACTTTATGCTTTTTCCTGGCACACATAACCTCTTTTTTTCTTACTTAGGCATTTACTATTTGGTTGTTAAGTTTAAGGGTAACTTTTGGCATTTCTGTGGACAGGGATTGGGGAGGCTTACCAGGATTTTGTTGGTTCAAGAGTATACTCTTGTTGGGATATGAGATGCAACTTCTTTTTACTACATGTCTCCTGAGACAGGAGAGGGGTGGCAGTGCCTTCTCAGTTGATTATTCTCTTGTTTCTTTGAGACCACTATTTGTCCCTCCTATTCTTTCTTTCCCTTTGCTACTAAGCCTCCAACTGATGCTTTTAAAGTCTTCTTTCTCTCCCTCAGAAGCAGCCCCTACTCAAGATTGCTGCCTTTGGCTCCTTACACCTTCAAGTCTTTTCCAATTGATTCCAATTGAGCGGTGCTCGGGTCCACCAAGTCTCGAACATGCTCTCACCGTTTTCCTACCCTGGAAGGTATTTTCTCTTTCTGGTTCCCTGCGCCCCCTGATTTCCCACCCACCACCTTTGTTTCTCTCTCCTCTCTGGCATGCATTCTCCAGATCACTCTGCTGTTTTGGTTTATTTCCTGACTTGTAGTATTCTTGGCTTCTCATGCTATCATCTGGGGTTATGAGTGGTTTTATTTACTCTTGTGTTGATTTTTAATTTTTTTGAAGATATATGAATTGATTTGGATTTAGGTAGGTACTATAGTTTTACTAGAACTTGGAGCCCTTGCAAGCTTTTAAATCTGAAATAAATGTTAGAGATTATTTAGTCAAAACCCTGCTACATACAAATGAGAAACTTCTAATGACAGCAAACTGTTGTCCCAGGGTTACATAGGCTTAGATTCAAGGCTGCTACTATACCCCTTCTCCATCCTTTAATAACAAAATACTCTTCCAAAACACAGATAAATTGCACTAGGGGGAGAAATCCCCAAAGTCAGAAGTCTCAGAGGTTCCCACACACTTTTTTTGTATCCTGAGAGGTAACACAGAATAATGGATGTCGTCCTGAGTTGCTTAAAATTCCAACAGCCATCCAAGGAATCATCTGTAGTCATGGAGGAATTTAGCTCCATCTTCTTATCTCTGGTTGTGCAGGCAGGAAGGGTTAAGATTCTTAGGAGTCTGATCTAAGCTACCATTTTGTTTGCATATAGAAAGTTAAGAGAGACAAAATAAGAGCACAGAATTTTCTCCTCTCTTCTCCCTCAGAATCCTCAGGGATTGTTTTATCAGCAATTTTTCATTTGCTTCTTATTCCTCTGACAAAGAAACCTCAGGAAAAAAACAAGAGTCAAGGCCCAAAGCACTGGCTAAGGTTCACTCATTTAGTCAAACAACACAAATGATGAACCCATGATGTGCTGGGCACTCTTCTGGATCTTGGGGGAAATAGTGGCAAATAAAGCAAAATCATTGTCCATGAAGAGTCCACTGTCTAATGGAATGACGTTGCACTCATTATACAACCGATGTGGTAAGTGCTGTGAGATGTAAAAACAACTAACAGTGGTGCCTTGCATTTGAGTTGAGTTTTCAAGAATGAATAAGAGTTTTCAAGAGAGGAAATGCAGAAAAGGGCATTTCATATTTAGTGAACTGGAAGCAAATAAGAAATGGCTGGAAGATTAGGGTTGGCTACGTACCAGAGGCTAGATCTTAAAAGTACCAGTGTAGCTCAAACTTTAACTTGAAGGCAATAGGAAGTGGTAAAGTGTCTTGAGTAGGTCAGTGACAGGATGCATTTTGTGTTTTATAAAACAGGGAGGATTGAAAGGGGCATGTCTGGGAGCAGAGGAATGAATTAGGAGGCTACTGCCATATAACTGAAAGATAATGAAGGCCTGTACCTTGATGACTTCCTAGTTTCTGTCTTCACTCTTATGTACAACCACTTCCTGCGAGAAGTTCATCAGACACCTTAACTCAAGTTGTCCAAACCTAAAGTCATCATTCCCTCTCCTTTTCTTTAATATGCATTCCCTAGACTAGTCACTCAAGTCAGATACCAAACGTCTTCTTCTTCACTCTCTACATTCAACAGTCACCTACTCTTAAACATTAAAATACTTAAATATCCTTTTTCTTTATCCCAATTGCCACTAACTACCTTGGTGAGAATATGAGGAGAACAGTGTACAGTAAAAAAACAATGGTGAGGTCAGTGAATTAGACGTCCCAATGAGGTCATAGCAATTCTGAAATGAGAGTACTAGAGTGTGTTAGAATGGCAGGAGACATGGTCAGTGAGTGTGTTGTTTGACTATTTTAATGATGGTACAGTTTTTGTTGATGCTATGGTCTTGATTTGGCCATGTGAATGAGGACTGAGGTGGGGGCAGGACCTTATTATTAGAGATAAGGAGGTTAAGGAACTGAAAGGCCAGTGTATTAGATGGAACATCAATGTGGATATTAAGTTCCCAAGGAAAACAGTAGTAATAGCTGTAGTAGTTATAGTCATACTAGTAGAGAGATACCCAGGCACTGAAATCATCAATAAATAAAGAGAAGTACCTAAGAGTAGGAATCATGCTCATCCTTGCAAGCTGCATCAAAGCTGCATACAGAAATATCATAACCCAAAGATAGCCCCAATCACCTGGTCAGGTTCTGAGCTGCAGAGAAATTTCTGTTTGTGAATTAATCCTGCCCTTCCTGATTTCCCAATTATTCTGGGCCCCTCAACTTCTGTTCTTCTTTAGGTACCCAGACCCAACTCTGATTTTTCTAGTTGAAAACTTCTAAGTGAGAGGGAATGTTGGCAAAAGATGGTGGAAATAAAGGTTCCCGTTGTGGGTATATTCTCTGTCATCTGAGAATTTCCCTCAACCAAATTTACCTCTTTGCCTTCTTCTCCCAAGAGTCTAGAGAGCTATTTGGGGGTCCCAAGGGTCAGTAGGATTTTTCTTCTGCCCTCTCACTCTTCAGTGTTTATTGAATCACAAAAAAAAAAATACTCTGAAACTTTCTCTACCCATTGGTGGCCCTTCCACTTCTTTATGTTCTAGTTCAACCTTCAAACATGTGTGCTTTACTCCTATTCTCCTCCCCATGATCTAAGAAGGATAAGAGTCGAGCCCTAGTACTTTATAACGTGGATACATCATCCTGTGTTAGGAATATGTGTGTGTGTTTGTGTACACCTGTAAGGAGAGATGATGGCTGGTGGTGGGGTTTCAGTTGGGTAGGCAGGAGAGCAGGCAACATTGAAGAACTTAGGGAGAGGTTAAGTGGGAAGGATACCGGGCAGCATTGCAAGCTGACTGGAGGCAGGAGAAAATGGCACACACCAAGGTAATAAAATATTAACAACGACACTTATTTAGTTCACAATGTGGCCTGCTATTTACTCCTGTGCGAGTAATTATTGAAACTGTGAACTTTGGAAGAAGAAAATGCAGATAGAGATGGAAGGGCTGAGTAATGAAGTAGAAACCTTAAGAAAGTCCACATTTAAGGGTGAGGAGGATGAAGAGGAGCACTGGTCAGAGTGTGAAGGAGAACCAGGACATGGTTTCTGAGGTCAGCAGACGAGAAAAAGAATTCTGAGAAGCAAAGATAATGCTAACAGCGCCAAAGGGTGCTGTCAGGGATCTTGGGACTTGGTGCCTGGAAGCCATTGGTGACCTGGCAGGAACTGCTCTAGCAGAGAGGATGTTTGGCAGTAAGGATTCAGACAGTAAGTTGATGAAACAGATACAGGGTCAGTAATTGTACAGAAGGTTGAGGAACTTGTCTGTGTATAAAGGATGAAGTGAGGTGACGCTAAAGAGACACATTAATCAGATGAAGGAGGTTTTCCGCTGCTTTTTTAAAAAAATTAAAGCTAAGGAAAACCTGTGCCTATTTGTGCTTCATTTGCTTTTTCTGGAGGATTAGGGGAAGAGCTAAGGAAAGGTGTGGTTTTGCAATAAAAGTGTTCACACCTAAGTCTTCCACGTCCTTGGTAAGGAGAATGTGAAAACACGGGGAGCCAAGCATGCTATCATTAGCACAGATTTTCCAGGGGCTATCACTTGAAAAGAAACAAACCCAGCTTTCTAAAATTAACTTCTTGTTTAATTTTGAACTTTTGACCTTTGGCAGCATAAGGGCAATTTTTATGGACTATGTGTTTGTGTCACCCTCCTGCCAAATTCATATGTTGAAACCCTAATCCCAATGTTACGGTATTTGGAGATGGGACCTTTAGGAGGTGGTTAGGTCATGAGGGTGGAGCCCCTATGATGGGATTCGTGCCCTTATCAGAAGAGACTTAAGAGCTAACTAGCTCTATCGCTCTGTCTTTCTCTCCCCATGTGAGGAGACAGTGAGAATGTGACCATTTGCAATCCAGAAAAAAGGCCCTCAGCAAGAATTGAATTGTTCAGCATCATGATCTTGAACTTCCCAGCCTCCAGAACTGTGAGAAATAAATGTTTGTTGTCTAAACCACCCAGTCCGTGGCGTTCTGTTACAGCAGCCTGAGTGGACTAAGACAGAAAGGCAATGCCTCTGCTCTGCAGTCTCAGTGAGGCTGCGTCTCCCCCTTTCTCCTCCACGTGCGTCTTTCAACTGTCTACCCCAGTGTTCCCAGATTACGATCAGCTTTTTGTTGACAGGCTGCACTGAGCGTTGGCTCATTCATGGGGAAGACGGTTGTTTCCTGTTCTCCAGCCATGACAAATTGCTGACTGTTGGCATTACTGATGAAATAAGTAAGGTCTCTGCCACCCCAGCTTCTATTACTTTTTAATATGAGTTGCTTTAATAGAAAGACTTAAATGTTTCTTTCTATTGCTTTGCCTCAGCACTTCTGGGGTCATAAATTCTTCTCCCTCTTCTCTGCTATTACTGGCATATCAATCCTTTCTAGTTCTGTGAGCACTAAAATTGAAAGAAAACAAGGTTGTGGCTTTATGCATTTTTAATTTAACAAAATCCCACCTTTGAAGTTGAGGGAAACCATGCCTGTGGCAGAATGGTGTGGCCACCAGGAAAGCCTCTGGCAGGCTAGATCAATGGAAGCTTTGCAGGCAGTCGCCTCCATCCTTATCTTTGTGGGGCACCCAGCTGACTTGGCGTGCACTCATTATGAATTCCAGTCGGGTTTTAAATCTTCCCTACTCCCCCTCTTGTTCTGTTTCCCCTGAGAACATACAGAAACTGACTGGGATGGAGAGTTTGGGCTCTCATCCTTGGAGAAAAATGCATGCATCATTTGGTTTGTCCCCAGGGCTCCAGAATAAAACGTTGAGCTGGTAGGTTGACAATGAAGGGAAGAGTGTCTCCATTCTTACAAATCTCTCTTTAAGGCAATTAATTCCCTTCCATGCTTAGTTCCAGGGTCTCGAAGGCTGTTAGTCAGGAAGTCCTCTTCACCTCTAGCTCATATTCTACCCTCATGGAGAGAGGTTATTCTCCAGAAGTAGAAAAAAGTACAAGTTGGCAGAAGGCTCAAGAAAGAATGAAATAAATGTCCCTTTAGGTATGGCCCAGAGGCATGGTTAACAGGACTGCTCAGCACCGTAACATATATTCAATTATGAGGGATTAAAGGGCTTGGGAAAGCAAAGTGCTAAAGCAGATGAAATGTGAGCATATTAGTGGAAAACAAGGCAGCGGAGACTGAGGCAGCCTCCAGGATGGAAGTGCTGGTCAGATGACGCTCAGGAAGTAGAACTAGCACTCTGCTAAGGAGAGCTGCCCCCCAATTCTGGGTTCTTGAAAGGCTCTGTACTGTTAGGAGGCTGTGGAGCTAAAGAGGTGCAGTCTGCCTGCTCTGGCTACATTCACCCTGAAGAAGAACGTGCAAGATCTGGTTTTCCTTATAGCAGTAGCTGTTGAAATAAATCCTCAAAGGAGCTCCAGCGTGGGCTATCCATTGGGATGCTCCACAAGGGGGAACCACTTGGATATTCTCCTGGATTCTCCCCTGTGGATTTATAGTTTAGGCAGAGAGGAGAGTGGGTGAAGCATGCTGGGTCTTTGCGATGTGGGGTGGAGCAGGGCACTGAGTGGGTGGATGACTACTTGGCAAGGAGAAGGCAGAGGATCAGAAGAATGGCAAGAATCATGCTTCAGAATACAAAGTAGTAACCCCAGAACCAGGATCAGAAGACCTACGTGCATGGGCGGAAGACCAGCAACCCATCAGTTAGCTGAAAAGTAGGTGTGGCACATTCTATTAGCCCAACATTGTTACTCATTATGCCTTTAGGGATGCAAAGAAAAGCTAAGCTGAACCCAAAGCTGTGCTGGAGAGCGGAGGAACTGGGAGAGGACTAACATTAGAGAGGCAGAGAGGGAGACTCTTACTCTTTCCATAAGGCAAGGAACACTTTTTAGATGATGCCAGAGCCGAATTTCCAGAAATAGAACAAGATACTCCAAGATCAGAGCAAGTTGTTGGAGAAGTGTTGTGGCTAAGAGAATGGCCTTTAGAGTTAGGAGGATCTGGGTTTGAACTCTGCTTCTTTTACTCACTGGTTGTGTGACTTGAAGGAGTTACTAAACCTTCCTCTGCTCTTGTCTTCACTCAGAGAAAGGGAACCGTAATTGCACCTATCTCAGAAAGTTGTGGTGAGAGTGATATCCAGTGATGTGTGAAGCTCCTAACACACTGGCTAGCACATAGTACCACTCAATGCATTTTTAATAAATATTATAATCATTTGAGATGGAGCTGAGAAATGTGACAAAGAATAAGAGAAATGGGAATTCAATGAGGTGCGAGAAGCAAATGGCAGGGGATTTGAAAACCTTTCAGGCACATTTGTCTGGCTTGGGGCTGCTTGACTTAAACAGGAATATCATGTTTCCCTTGCTGGAGGGGTCTTCTGGAAATATAGTAATTCAGAAAGCAAATCCGAGTGTTTCACCATATGTGTTGGGATGGCTTGAGTTGGATTCATGGTCAATGAGTAGGGTATGAGATTAGGTCCAGAGAGAGTGGCTTAAGAAACACTGGCAGGGCTGTCTGCTACTAGTCCCCATGGTGGTGTGGAAAAGGTGAGCCCATTGACATCTAATGGGCCTTTCTGTTCCCTGGACAGAAGTATTCTATTTGAGCTGCTTTACAGAGGAAAAACTTAAAGCAGCTTTGCAAATAAGGTTCAAATGTATCTGTCTTCCTTCCTTACCTAGAAAGGACTCAATGTGAAATGAGAGTTACTTTCATTCATCCCAAGAGAATGGAAAGGTAGCTTTTTTTTGCAAATGTGGCCTCTCAACTTCTATGAACAAAAGCACTATGAGGATATCATTTATATCACTTTGTAATCCATTAATTCATTCATTCACTTGACAAAACTGCATTGAGCTCCCCTTACATGAAAAGCACTCTGTTAGACCTTGGGACTTAGCAAAGCAGCCCTAAAGAAACTCATAAGGGAACAAGCCAGGTTAACAAACATCTGTAATCAAAAGAGAAGAGAGCAATCTTGGAAGTAGGTGAAGAACTGATCTCCTCTGCCTCTGGGGTGTGTAGTCAAACTACACAGCGGGGATGGTGAAAAGGAGTTGTAAAACGGAGTCAGGCCCTTCATTCTGAGATCTGGCATGGTATGGCCACATGACGACTAATAAGCAGATCTCTCCAAGGAAGTGGAATAAAAGGCATGAAAGAGAAATCATTAAGGTAATAAACATGCAGTATCTTTCCTGGTCCCCGAGTCTCCAGATCATTTAAGCCTCCAGCTCTGGTACTAGAATTCAGAATAATTGCTTTCCAAGTCCGTGTCACCTGGCCAGAGGTAATGTTGGAACCAAGGAGGATGGGAGACATGTCCCTAATCTCATTCACATTCTGAGCCACTGCCATCTGGATGCTAAGCCCCTTAATACCTGGATCACTAGAGGCAAGTCCTTCCCTTGCAAACCAGTGGGCCCAATAAAATCGCAGGCAAACCTTACTGTGGAGGGTCTGTCACAGGAGCTGAGAAGTGACAGCAGGAGCAAATTCTTTCATATCCAGCAGAAGAGGAAATTACACATACCCTTTAAAGCTATGCTACACTGTGCTGGGGTGACAACAGAGCGAACTAACGTAGGCAACAGAAAGCTCAAGCCCGAAAGCTGACGCAGACACCCTGCCCAGTAGGGGTGTGTGAGTATCTGTTGAGCAGATGAATGAATTGCATATGCAGGCACCATATTCTTCCAGCCCAAGATTTGATTCAGTCTCCATGACTAGAGGCCAGATGCCTACTGGGAGGTCTTCCAAATTGCCAGTCTTGATCTTTTCTTAACTGCTCCCAGGGGATCCAGAGAGTGATTCTGGTATCTGGCACGAGCAGTTTGGCACTGTGCCCTGAGAGGGCCAGTGTACAACTTATATTGGCCTTAGGTCCAGGTACCCGCCATCCAGATGGTATAAGCTCAGATTCTAGTCCACTTAGAAAGACCAGGTCCTGCCAACTCCATCTCCAAGGGGACAGTATATACAGAACCCACATGCCAAAGTACCCAGGTCTCTGCCAACCAAAAGATGGTGAGTGGGCCTGTCCTCTTAGCTCCACCGAAAGCAGGCAGCAGATGGGGAACTGGGGCAGGGGGTGGAGAACAGCTGGATGACATTTGCTGCGTAATAGCTCTTGAGGGATTTGAAAATCATTGTTTAATTTTCCTTCCCGCCTTCTCATGTAAACAAACGTCCTATATCAGGGGTGTGGACATCAGATTGTTTAGTGGTTGAAGTTCATCTTCACAGCTCTCAGCCTTGTTCTTCCTGACTGCCAAAACACACAGACAAGTGCGCGTGCGCGTGCACACACACACACACACACACACACACACACACACTCAAGAGTGCATTCACAGAGACACATACGCATTTGCCTCCATCACGGGGCAATTCTGCTGATTGTATGCCTAAAGCCTTATTTTGTTTATTGTATATTTAAGGCCTCGCCAGGAGCCCAGGCTTCCTCTCTTAAGTCTCTTTTAAAAATTAAATCCGGCTCTTTGGGGCTGCAGCAGGAAAACTGAATTCAAGGTACAGTGATTCTAGATATTTATGTCCCTCCGTCATTGGCTCAGTTGGTCCTCTGCAGCTGTGGTCTGTTAGGAATTACCCCACCAAAAGAAAGAACAGAACTACATATATTAGTAAGAGTGTTTCCCTCTGTCTCTCTCCCTGGCTGTAAATAGCCACTCGGAAGGAGGGAGCTCCGCCATAGGAGCGGTCTCAGGGGCAGGAACTGTTGCCCAGGAGCTGGGGGCCAGGCCTGCCAGGAGAGAGGAGGGAGACAGGGACCTGGAAAAGCTGGAGCTGGATTCTGGTCCCCAAATTTCATACAGAGGAGAGCAGAGTGGTTCTGCTGACGCCCCATACAGATACATTTACAGCCCACTCCTGCTTTCTTTAAGCCCTGGTTTGAAGGCCAGGTGTTCCCAGGTCTAGGCAATCCGCTACCTACTTTCTTTATTGCTTCTGGGTATATTGCTTTGGGCGCCAAAGAGAAAGTTTGGGACCTCGGAGAACTCCTGATGCTCTTGAGCTGACATCATGGATCATTCCTTTTTTTAATTTATTTATTTTTGTTATAGATGTTTCTCCTTTTTACTCCCAGACACCCGCCTCCCTATCTCCCTCCCCACCACCCCTGCCCCAGCATTGTTGTCTATGTCCATTGGTTATGCATACATGTATATAAGTTCTTGGTTTATCTCATCCTGCCCCTCTTCTCTGAAGTTTGTCAGTCTGAACCGTACTCCTTTCTATGTCTCTGGGTCTATTTTGTTCATCAGCTTTTTCTATTCATTATATTCCTTTTCATAGGAAGGAGGGGCAGGTCCTTATCTGCTTGTGGGCTAACTCACCTGCAGGCCCCAGGGGTGTTAGCTCACATTGAGGTAATGACCTGGCCCTCCTGGTCTCAGTCGTAAACAGCCAGCCCTTGTCCTCAAGCTGAAAGTTCCTCTAGATGTACAGAAGCTCCGAGGCTACGTCACCATTTGCCTTTGACTCCCACGGACAGTGTCCCAGGGATCTTGGGTTGGGGTTATTTGCTTAGGTGTTTCTTGAGTCTTTTGCAATAACCCCTCAGTTCAGGCAGGAGTTTATTCGTTCTTACCAGAGAAAAGAGAGAGAGAGGACAACACTTCTCTTCTCTTCCAAAGCTGTGCCCTTTCAATTGAGAGGCACTCAGTCCAGCTCTCTGCAATGTGGCGAAATCTCCCCAAGCTAACTCATCTTGTTCTGGGAGCTCAGCATAAAAATTATAGCTGCCTGAGAGGCCGCCTGACCCTGATGCATCAAGCCCTGGAGTGAGGCCAAGCCTCCACTTAATATGACAATCCTGTACAAAGTGGCACAATGACAAGTTAAATATATATAGATGGATATAGATGTAATATGAAAATACATATTTCCCCTGCTCTCACCATCAGACGCAGGCATGTTAAAGGTATTAACAATTGGTGTTCCTCTCCAGAGGGATCCTCTAGTTATATGCTCTGGAACGCAGACAGGAAGCATGAATCATGCAGCAATGCAAAATTAATCCAGACACCATGAAATGGCGTGGCCGAGGTATCTGGGCTGGAAGGGCCCGAGGGCGGGAGGTCTGACCTGTCTCCTGCCCACGTCCTCCCCGGATCTGCAGGAGGAGAGGCTGTGGCCGAAGGGAGGCTTGCAGTGGGACCCGGGAGCTCCCGAAGGCAGGGTGAGTTGGCACATCCTTTCGTTCTGAGGGGCAGATCACCCCGTGAGGAAATCTCTGTGTGACGGCCAGGCCTCCCAATGGCTGTCCCTGACTCTCTGGGGCACGTGTGCATGGAAGGCACAGATGTGGTTCCCGCCTTCCCACTCCCTCAGGGCTGGCCCCAGATGTGCAGTTGGAAGCACCTTGGAGACCTGAGGTCCTAGGTACCTGTCCCCAGCAGAGGCCCCTCGTCTTTCACGGGATGGAAATTTCCCAGACTAGATTTCCTCATGGGTGGGAAAGACAGAAACAGCTTTGCCCTTGTTTTCAGATTTTAATTTCCTAGAATCCACCCCAAGGGTAATTTCTAATACTTTCCCCCCAAAATAACCCCTCAGTTCAGACAGGACAGAAAAGCATTTTGCTTCTACTGGTAAAGGACAGAGACGATTTTTCTATTTAAAATGCAGCACCTTTCCACTGCAGAGTACTTTCTCTGGCTCTTTGTAGTGTGGTGTGAAATTCCCGGTACTGATAGACTCACGGATCAAATTTCCGGAGTGAAAGAGGCATTTGCTAACATGCTCCAGTGTTTCCCAGCCCCTCTGCGCTCTGGCAACCACCACGGCTTCCCCCACCGGCTCCAGCGTTACTGCTCTCTCCCTCCACGTTTTACTTTTATTTTTGTTTTTAGAGTTCTGACGTCTGCCTTTTAAAAACCTTTTAAATGGAGGTATAGCAGCAAAGTGTACACTAATCTTACCTGTACAGCTCAATGAATGCTTACATGGAAGTACACCCAGTCAAGTTGTGGAACCCGCCCTGCGCCCTCACTCCCTTCCCCATTAAGGGGTAACCCCGTCTTTCCTGTCTACCACTGTAGGTGAGATCTGTCTTTTCTAGACTTTCATATGAGTGAAATCATCCAGGATTTCATTTTGTGCCTGGCTTTTTCAATTCAGCACTGTTTTTAAGATTCATTCATGCTGTTGCGTGTGTCAATAGATTTTTAAATTTTTTAATGCTCCATACTACTCCATTATAGGACTATACAGAATTTATTCCCCTATTAATGAATATTTGGGTTGTTTCTAGTTTGGACTAATATGCATAAAGCTGCTTTAAATATTTTTTTACTTTTTTTTATGGACATATACTCTCATTTCTTTGGGGTATACTTAAAAGTGAAAGTGCTGAGTCATTGGGTATGTGTATGCAGATACTTCTAAACCCTATGTTCCATAGTGGTTGTAACAATTGACACTCCTACCAGCAATTTCTGAGAGTTCCGGTAGCTTCATATCTTCTCCGACACTTGGTTTTATCACTCTCCGAACTTATAGTTGTTTAGGTATGAGGTTGCCACATGCTGGCTTACCTGGAGCCCTTTCCCCTTAACCACACCTTAAATTTCTCAAAACATACTATGCAGGGATTAGGGTTGCACGTCCTCTGGGCTGTATTAATGTTAAAACTGAAAGTCCCATGCCCCAAGAACCCTCTTAATCCTGGGCAAACTGGGATGGTTGGTCACCCCAAATGAAAAGAAAGTGGCTTTGGAAAAGGACTGCCTTGTTGGAATCCTAGTTCCACTAGTTGTGTGAAATCAGTCAAGGGAGAGTGATGGACAGATGGATAGATATGTGACAGAACAAACATAGTAAATGTTAATGGTACTACCTAGGTGATGAGTATGCATGTATTACATGTAAAATTCTTTCAACTTTACTATATGTTTGGAAATAATAAAATGTTGGGGAAAGACAAGATAGGAAACATTCTGCTTGTCTTTAGGGCACCAGATCTCAGAATTCAGAGAAAACTATTTCTTTCATGTCCCAAGTAGCTAAAGCAAGCAAATGCCCTATCACTCTGGTCTTCATATTGAAGCTACCCACCCAGTTCCTCTGCTTCCTAAAACCATTTCAGAAAAAGAGAGACAAAGGAGTAAACAGCAAAAATGAGGAGACAAAGAGACATATCCCAAATGAAAGAACAGAACAAAACCCCACAAAAAGAACTAAACAAAATGGAGACAAACAATCTACTAGACACAGAGTTCAAAACACTGGTTATAAGGATGTTCAGTGAATTCAGGGGAAGAGTAGATGAATTCAGTGAGAACTTCAACACAGAAATAAAAATATAAAAATGGAGATATAAAATATAAGAAAGAACCAGTCAGAAATGAAGGATACACTAACTGAAATAAAGAATAACTTATGGGAAATCAACAATAGAGTAGATGAAGCCAAGGATCAAATCAGCAATTTGGAATATAAGGAAGCAAAAACACCCAATCAGAACAGCCAAAAAAAAAAAAAAAAAAAAAAAGAATCCAAAAATATGAGGATAGTTTAAGGAGCCTCTGGGACAACTTCAAGCATACCAACATTCACATCATGGGGTGTTGGAAGGAAAGTGAGAGAACAAGAAATTGAAAACCTATTTGAAAAAATAACAACAGGAAACTTTCTAATTTGGTGAAGGAAATAGACACACAAGTTCAGGAAGCACAGAGAGTCCCAAACAAAAGAAACCCAAAGAGGCCCACACCAAGACACATCATAATTAAATTGCCAAAGGTTAAAGGCAAAGAGAGAATTTTAAAAACAGCAAGAGAAAAGCAGCTAGTTACCTACAAGGGAGCTCTCATAAGACAGTCAGCTGATTTCTCTACAGAAACATTTCAGTCCAGAAGGGATTGGCAAGAAATATTCAGAGTGATGAAAAGCAAGGACCTACAACCAAGATTACTCTACCCAGTAAAGCTGTCATTTAGAAACAAAGGACAAATAAAGAGCTTCCCAGACAAGAAAAAGCTAAGGGAGTATATCACCACTAAACCAGTATTATATAAAATGTTACTGGATCTTCTTTAAGAAAAAGAAAGAAAAAATAAATAAATAAAAATGTGAACAATAAACTGGTAATAAATACATATCTATCAACAATTAAATCTAAATAAATAAATAAATAAACAAACAAGCAGAACAGAAACAGACTCATAGTTACAGAGAACATTTTGACGGTTGCCAGATGGGAGGGGGTGTTGGGGGGATGAGTAAAAAAAGTGAAGGGATTAAGTACAAATTGGTTGTTACAATATAGTCATAAAGATGTCAAGTACAGCATAGGGAACATAGTCAATATTATTCTAATAACTATGTCTGGTGTCAAATGAGTCCAAGATTTATCAGGATGATCACTTAGTAAGTTATGTAATGTCTAATCACTGGGGTGTACACCTGAAACTAATATAATAATGTATGGTAACTGTAATTGAGAAAAAAAATGATTTAAAAAAAGAACAAGAAAGAACTTGCCTTTAAATTCCAGCAGTTACACTGCTTTGCTCAGAGTCTTCTCGTGAGCAGAGTAGGAAGCTTGGTGTCACCCCTCCCCATGACCTCCCACTGGCCTCAGGTAGAATAGGCTGGACGATTACCCATGACCTGATGACTTCTTGAGTCATATTCTCCAGCTTCTCTGCTTCTAACTTTGCTGTCATCCCTGGCAAAGCCGACTTACTTTTATCCTCTTTTAAAGCCATCTCTTGTTCCCATGGCAACTTACTGGGGGGTCTTCTATCACCATGGGAACATGGCTGCTGGGTTTAAATACACCTTATCATCACAGCATTAAAAAATATAGGGAGAGAGTGAGACTGGTTGTCAAGGAAACAGAATTCAGGTCTTCTCCTTGAGAGATAGGCTGGGGAAAGGAAGTGCTGTTCCAAGTTTAGAACCAATGCCACACCCAATTTTGGCCCTGCTGGGATAGCGATGCACTCACTGCGCAGATTCTATGGTGTGTTGTGTGTGGTGTGTGTATGGTGTGTGGTGTGGTGTGTGGTGTGTGTGTGTAATATGGTGTGTGGTGTGTGTGTGGTTTGTGTGTGGTGTGGTGTGTGTGGTGTGTGTGTATGGTGTGTGAGTTGTGTGTGGCATGTGTGTGGTGTGTTGTGTGTGTGTGTGTGTGTATGTGTGTTGTGTGTCTGTGTGTGATTGTCTTTCCATCTTGGCCATCTGAAGAACCTCATAGGAAGGCACCTTGGGGATTTCAGGGATCTCAGAGAAAGCTCTTACAGCTCAGCCTGAGAGTACAGAAGTAGCATGCGCTCTCTCTCTCTCTCATACACGCGCACGCACGCGCATGCGCACACACACACACAATGAGCAGGTCACTATAGGGCACTTCTTTGTCATTAAGAGGGCAAAAATTCCATGTGAGCAGCCCAGGAAAACAAAACTAAAAGAGAGACGCAGGATATAGAAACAAAGGGCGTAAAAAGGGTTTAAATGATGGGAAATATGAATCCCATCATGATAAGATAAAAACAGCATGTCTGAAAGAGGCCAGTACTGTTTTTTCTGGGTCATCTATTCCTTTTGAGGCAAATGGGACGCTTGGTCAGTCAGCCACCCTGTCTGAGGGATAGTTGA
The DNA here is from genome assembly GCA_030848825.1 of Tadarida brasiliensis. NCBI lineage: Eukaryota > Metazoa > Chordata > Mammalia > Chiroptera > Molossidae > Tadarida > Tadarida brasiliensis. The sequence continues at coordinate 85,030,107 of CM061268.1, forward strand.
CGAGCACTGGGGACATGGACCTTGCTCAGCGCAGTGAGAGCTGCTGAGCAGAGAAGGCATGCAGCCCTCAGTGGAGAAAGAGGAAATCACATGCAGACTCCTAGGTCACAGGCTTCCGAGGACCAGAAGCACCCAGTGCTGTGCATAGTGGAGCTCAGGCTGTGTCCCTGCACACACACTCAAAGAAACCGACAAAACAAGTACCACCTAAGTCACCTCTATGTCATTGCTTCCCAAGTGTCCAGGCCCTTATGCACACCTGGGAATTAGCTCTAGTAGGCTTGGCCCCAGGAAGAAATAGAAACAAACATTTCCCAGATTCAACTGACGGCTCTTCTTCCTTTTTGGTAGCTTCCAGGTCCCCAGGGCCCTCAGGCTGTTGCTAGTTGCTCAGAGCTACCTGTGGTGACATCCTGCCCAGCTGACTCCCTTTTCCAGGTGCATTCCCATGGTCCCAGCCCTCTCTTCATGTCAAAGTTTGCCTCTTCCCCACAGGCCTGGACTAGAGAAGAGAGGAAGAAGGGCTCTGTCTTAGAAAATTCTAGGCTTGAGTTGAAGCCTTGCCACTTTCTAGATTTGTGACCTTGGAGGACTCTCTTATTTAAGTTTCTATTTCTAAAATAAATCCGTAAGCGGATTCTGAGGATTAAATGAGATATGAACATGAGCGTGCCCAGCACATTCTGAGCACCGTGCACTGACAAGGGCTGACTTAGCTCCCGGTACCACGTTCCCAATGTAACACGGAGCCTTAGCCTCTGGGTGACTGGGGGGTGCTGGTCCAGGGCAGAGCCAGGATGTGGGCATTTCTGCTATGAGCTGATGAAGGCAGGGCCCACTGCCTGAGGGCCCAGCACCGTGCTAGGTTCCTATAAGTTCAACAATGGTGGCTGAATGACAGGCTGGTGCTATTGACTGAGACTTTTGGTGCCCCTCACACTGCTCCACACGGGCGGGTGGCAGTGTGTCCACCATACCCAGGGGGAAAGGACTCTTGAGCAGTGAGTCACAGTGCCCAGGTCCAGCCGGATCTGAGACAGTGTGTGGAACAGCAGCAGACAGAGGGCAGGAGGGCTATGACTGTGATTCTCCTCCAGGACTGGCATGATCCATCATCTGGCTGCCAGGAGGGCACCTCTCTGCAGCTCTGACTCCATTATCTTGAGCTCACTCCCCACTCACGCCCTGGCCACTGTGCTATTTTCTCCTCTTAACACTTGTGCACTTGGCAGGCCAGCCTGGAAATAGCTTCAAGAAAGACAGATTATCAATCCCTCTCCAGAAAGAACCAATTATTCATGGTCTCCCCTAGAGTTTTAAGAAAGAAAAAATGGCAAGAGGAGGGTTCCCTCCTGATGTCACCTGGGAGCTCCGCCTAGGAACAGACCCTGGGTCAGGGTGGGCCAGGTTAGAGCGAGGGCAGGATGGTGTGCAATGGTGATGAAGCAGAGGCTGGGAGCAGGATGGAGGCAACAGGACGCAGGGGTGGGACCAGGAAATCACCCAGCACCGGCTCCCACACTAGGCTGTGTGTACCACCAGGGCCATGTAGCAGTGTGCCAGGGCAAAACCAAGGTACACACAAATTGCACTCACTGGTAAGTAAATGCAAACTTCATTTTATATAATGAAATGAACAAAGATATATTTTGATGCAAAGTGCAACCTCTGCATGAATTTTTAAGAAAACAATGGAAACTTCCAATTATTTGTCTTGCTGCTCAGTCCTCTGGTTATGCTCCTAGAACCCTCTAGGTATCAATGCGTTCTCTTCTGCCATGAGCACATTTCATTCAATCATCCATTCATTCATTCAACAAATAGTTATTGAGTGACAACTATGAGTTAGGCACAAGGGATGCAGCAGAGAGTAAAACACGCGTGCACCTTGATTTCATGGAGCTTACACTCCAGGGGAAGTCTTTGAAAGTACACATGAGCCAGAATTGTCTCCTTTGCGTTTGAAGATCAGGCCATGGGAAACGGCAAGCTTCCTTCTCTGTCGCCAAATCTGAAAGCAGATTTGCAATAGTTGCTTGTTGAATGAATGGCTGAGTGAGGAATGGTGTTCAACATGGGATGAGAAGGCCGACTGGCCGACTCCCAGGTGCTTTCCAACCCCTGACTCTCACTCTTCCTTTCCCTGTGCTCTCAGGACACAGGCAGGTACCCTTGGCCCTGGAGGGGTTTCTGGAGCGCCTTTCTATATCTGTCTCTTTTAGAGTCTCAGGCTTATATCCCTTGAAGTCAAACTAAGCTTCCTCCTGGAGCCTGGGCCGTTCAGAGTCTCCAAGTTTTTCTATCACCTTGTCTCCCTTGACCAGTCAGGCAGTGGGAATCCTATGGACCAAGAATCTGAAAAAAAAGGCTGTCGGACATAAAAAGGAATCACTAAACATTTCTCTCCTGGTCCTGCTTTGGCTGCTGAACTGTTTGCTTCAAACATGGTGGAAGGCCCAACAAAGGCAGGTGGGTCCCCATCAGAGATGTATGGAACTCTAGCTCTGGAAGTCAGCATCCAAAATGGCCCAGCCCAGAAACAGGAAGGAGAGGCATCCAGTGCCTACATACTCTTCCCTCCAGCCAGGGTCACAGTGACCATCTGCCTGGGCACAGCCACTAGAAGGGACAAGAAGGAGGTCCCTGGGCATCTGGGAGACTGGGCTGGGCATGAGAGTGGAAGGCTCCAGATGGGCCAGGCCCTGTAGGATGACCATTTGCATTGGTTCTCTTGGAGGGGTGTGTGTGTGTGTGTGTGTGTGTGTGTGTGTGTGTGTGTGTGTTTGTGTTGAATTCACAGAGTAATTTAGGCACATTTACATACATTATGCATTTTACTCATATAATAACTCATTTATAGGAGGTGGCATTGTTATTTTGGAATCAATAATACTGAGCTTTTGAAGGGTAAGGCAAGTCTCTGGGTCTAGGTCTAGGGCACCATGATGCCTCTCCCCTGTGGCTCCCATACAGTGTGGGCTTGAAAGGCAGAGTAATTCAAAGTCCCACCTCCTTCCAGGTGGGAGAGGTCCCTGGCTCTGAGGAGACTCACCGCCAGACTCCGCTGGATGCAGCTGCAGGCCTTAGTGCTCAAAGAACCGCTGGTTCTGGGAAAGGAGACAAACCCGCCTGTGCCCTCCGAGCTGCTGCACTGCTGCGCTCCGTACGTGCAGGCCTCGGGCCGGTGCCAGCCTCCCGGGCTGCTTGCGGGAGCATCTTCCACGCTCAGGGCCGGGGCAGCTGCAGAGCCGGCTCCTCCAAACATGACTGAGCAGAGGAGCACCCCATCCCGCTCCCAGCCCCCCCAGCACGGAAGCCCGCTCAGCACCAGGGAGACAGCCCGCACTCCTGACCTTTCCAGGTAATCTATCACTCAGAAACAGGGTTGTGGAGAGATGGTTAACGTGGAAACGAGTCTTGTGGGGAGTAGAGGAATAAAGCTGTCCCTACGGCGCGGGTCTCACTCTGGCTGCAGAGAGGGAAAAGGAGGGACATGCGGCAGGGAGAAGGCGAGGCTCTGGGGACGTGAGTGAGTGTGGAGTGTGGCGAGGCCCCGGGGACAGACTGGCGGCGGTGCTTACTGGCTGAGCAGCTGGAGCCCTGGGAAGGTGTGCTGCGCTTCCCTCCGACCTGGAGGCCCACGATCCGGACACCCCTGCCACTCAGTGACACCCCTGCCACTCAGTGGCCTAGGTGTTCCGAAGCCCTGGCCCCGGGAGCCCTGTGTTCCCATGTGGCTTTCCGGCTCAGGCCAGGCAGGAAGGAGTGCCGTTCGCACTGGGCCCTGCGTCAGCTCCAGGCCAGGGGGCACGAGGAAATATGGCTGTCTAGAGAAACAGGGAATTGCAAGGGAGACGTGTCCCTCTTGGATTTCCAGGACCCAACTCTTGCCTCAGTTTCCCTCAAGTCCATTGCCACTCAATTCTACTGGGGAGCGTCCTCTGTCCCCTGCTGCCTTTCACAATGAGAATCACTCTGTCCCTGCCCGCTAAGTAACCTGCTTCCCTTTCCCTTCATTTCCAGGGTACAGATGGAGGGGAGGGGCGGGGAATGAGCCACTTGCCTCTGCCTGGAATATAAGGGAGCACCAAAAAGCTCGGTAGTCAAAATAAATGGTATTTTAATACCAGATTTTAAAAATGCAAAATAATTCTTGATGAATAAAATATCCAACATTTAAACACAGAAAGGATCAGTGCTGACTTTTCCCCTCACCCAGGCTGCACTTCGGCTCAGCACAGCACCCAATACAGACACCACTCAGTGTGCGTGGCACTGGGCGGCCCAGTACAAAGCAGGACACACATGACCCTGAAGTCTTCCACTCGTGGAACGTCTAATCTTAGCGGACCAGAGAGGCAGCTGGGACCGTTTGGTGGAGGAGAGGGTTTGGAAAGGGTGTAGAGGAGCTCTGGGGACGTGACGCCCCTGCCACAGCCTGAGGAATGGGAAGGAGCCTGCGGTTACGGGTTGCTGGGCATCCCTTGAAATTTAACACCTTGAAGCCCTAACCTCTGATACCCCACAATGCGACCTTACTTAGAAAGAAGGTTGTTGCCAATGTAATTAGTTAAGGTGAGATGAGGTCATACTGGAGTCCCTTAACCCAATATGATGGGTGTTCTTATAAAAGAAGAAGGTTTGAACACAGGCATGTGCACAGGGAGAACACCACGTGGAGATACAGACAGATCAGGAGGATGCTTCCACAAGCTAAGAACCCAAGACTGCTAACAAACCACGGAAAGCTGGGAGAGAGGCCTGGAGCAGAGCCTTCCGGGTGCCCTCAGAGGGAGCCTGGCCCGCTGAGCCGTCCAGCCTGCGGAGTGATGAGACAGTACGTCTCTGTGATGTAAGTCACCCAGTCTACGGAACGTGGCTATGGCAGCCCTCACAAGCCAACACGTTCGCCCAACAGCGATGACAGCTGACGTCCAGGGCAAGTGGGTGGTGTGAAAGGTTGAGGAGCTGGTGGAGGCGAGTGCCCACAGCACGGGGAGTGGGTCCTCAGGCAGGCGCCAGGCCATGCAGGAGTTCCCGGGTTAAGTCCTCACTTTATTCCTTGGATTAGGAAACTGCTTTTCCTATGACCCCTGACTTTACAGCAGTACCATTGAATTCAAGCCTTTTCCAACATAACTGAGCTAAAATTCTGCTTGTTTGGGAGTGAGGACAGGGTCTGGCGGGGGCCTAAAAAGCAGAAAAGGAAGGAGAATTGAATGGGCCTCACTAAGTCCCCAGTGGACAGTTCTGAAAGTCCTCGGGGTTTGTTTGACAAGACCAGCCTTTGCCAATTTAGCGAGGAATTTAGTAACTACTATCGATGATCAAGACATTAAGCCGCCAATACCGCTGAAGAGAAGATTTCAGATGAGAATCTGGAAATGGGGAACCAGGAAGCAGAGAGAAAGATTGACATTGTGAAAAGCCCTAATGGAAAGTGGGTAAGAGGTCAAAGGAAGTATTGAAAATCTGATAAACTAGGTTTTCTTTCTCCTTGCTCTCCCTTCACAGAAAATCAAGCTGAGCGAGAGAGAGGAGTGGCAGGGGTTTGTCCTGCTCCGTCAGACACCAGGAAGCCCTCCAGCCTCCTGCCCACTGCAGCCCCAGCCTCAACAGCGGCCCCAGGCCTTGTCCTGAGGCCCTGATGGAAGGCACTGCCAGGCTGTACAGGTGGCAGGGGTGTTCTTTAGGTACAAGGACAGGATAGCGTTCAAGCATGGCGGTCAACGATGTCTTCTTCTGGGCGAATCCCTCCCAGGGTAACACGACCTAAAAGCTAGAGCCACAGCTCTCAACGTACTCAGCAGTCTTTGTCATTGTCAGGAAGGTGACACTGATCAAGCCATCATTCTCATATCCAGCGTAAGCGTATTCTTACCGGTCTTCTCTACACCTGCGTCACCTCTTGTTCAGGTTCTTTCTCGCCGTTAATAAGACTGTAGGAACCCGGAGAAGACATCCACGCGTGGTTTCATGTCTGCGCCAATCTCTCTTACCACAGGGATCCTGATGGGAGATGCGCAGTGAGTTAGAGGTGAGAGGTCAGCAATAGGAGCCCCGTGGGCTGGATGGAACCATGAGAAGGACCCTTCATTCGGTCCCCGGAGTGGCAGGTAGAGCAGCTTCAGACAGCAGAATGGGGACCTGCAATAACACCACAGTGTTCAGGGAGGGGTTTGACAAGACACCACACATCTTTGGAGCAGGTGGTCTCTTCTCTCTCTACAATCAAACAGAAACTTTTCCCCAGCTGTTCTGTAATAGCCTGGGATGCTAGAACCACTGTGTTTTCCATCTCTTCTCAACGTGGACTGCAGATCCCCAGCCTGGAAGCCCTGCCCTGTCTCTCTCTCTGAACACCGGGGGTCCAGGAAGCCTTGCCCTTGGGGAACTCCAGGAATTGCTGGAGATGTGTGCACAGTGGGGTGTGGACAGTAGCAGCCTTTTCTAATCTCCATGCAGGGGAACCTGAAAGAACGGGTTTGAAACCTCCAGGGAAATTACCTTGTCTATTGCCTAGTAAACCAGTGAAAGAAGAACTGTAGATTTGCCTTAAGACACAACTATTATCTCTTCTCCCCAGTAAACAGTGCCCCACATTGGAAGTGTCACGTGTAATTTACTGTCCCACTTTAAGTGTTTCTTGTAACTGTGAGGATTATACTTGGATCAGATTCCATTATACTGAACTCCACTTGGGCTCCACATTCTTTACAACAGTGTAGTTTTGCTAGAACGAATGCACGGTGATAAATCACATTTCCAGATCCCAGCTGGAGTTTGCATTTGGGTTTTAGCTCCGCAAGTGACCAGCAATGTGATTTTAAGCAAGTCCTTTAAACTCTTTGATTTTTAGCTTTGTCTACCATAAACTGGGGACATTAGGTACAGCTGTCCTAATTCCTTACAGCAGCGATTTTCAACCTTTTTCATCTCGTGGCACATACAAGTTAATTATTAAAATTCTGCAACGCACCAAAAAAAAAAAATCTTTTTTTAAATGCCAATCTGACAAAAAAATAGGTATAATTTTGATTCATCCACATCAGATGGTTATTGTTGTGTTGGCACACTGGGTGAAAACTGCTGCCTTATAGTTTTGCTGGGAACCAGTACTATGAACTCTAACCCCATCTCCATGTTAGCTTATGTGTGATGGAACGCTGATCACAACTGAAGCAGCTGTCGTGGGCTCTCTGCTGTGTGGGTGGTGGTTTGCAATCCAGCCTGCTCTGGCTGATTGTTCTTTCGCTGTTTTCCAGCATCAGATGTGCCATACCCACCACACGTTTGCCTTTCCTTACCCATCCACCGGGAAAACGGCGCTGGCCTGCCCTCCTTTCCACCCGTGCAGCACTTAGCTTATTCCCAGTTGACAGGTAGGACTTATGTAATTATGGTGGCTATCTGATTTATTGATGCTGGGCAAAGAGGAGGACTCAAGCAGTACATTCAGTGCCAAGGCAGATGCTGAGGGAAGCTCACTTCTATTAGAAAGCTTCCCAGGGCTCTCGTGATGCTGAGAGCTCACACGAAGGGAGATGAGGCCGTAGGGCAGAATTGGAGGCACAGACTGCACCAGTAGGCTGCCTCCTGTCCCTTTGTAATAATATCCTGAGGTTTATCATGGGATGTGTTGTTTAGTGATGCTAAGGGAGGGAGCACTGGGCTGGAAGGGACCTGTGAAATGTTATGAGAGAAAAAACTTTAACATATAACTCTAAGTAACCTAAGTTGGAGACACTCAGAGTTGGCTCCTAAGATGCCAGCATGCCAGCCAGTGCCATGAATCTTTGAGTTAAACTTTTCACCCTCATGCACCTCCAGTGGGAGAGGACTTGGGAGACATTCTAGAAAGCAATCAGGCATGGTTTCATCAAATTAAGTATACACAGACCCTCTGACCCAGTAATTCCAGTGCCAGGGATAGATTGCAAAGGCGACATGTATGTTCACAACAGAATGATTTGTGGGGAGGGTGAGACGTTAGATGCAACCTGGGCATCCATTCCTGGGAGAACGGGCGGCAGGGCGCAGTGGTGTGTCCCGCAGAAGCCTCCGCAGCCCTTGGCAGCCCCTGACTAGATGTAAACATAACTGAGATGAGTCTAAAGCAGAGCTCCTGGAAAGGCAGGAAGTAGAATGAGATCTATAACAACGTTTACACAAATTAAAAATGTATGCATACAAAACAATACGCATTCGCATTAATACCTGCAGATAAACAGATAAACGTTGCACCGTCAGAAGGATTGACTGTGGGTATGGGATGGGGAGATGGTTATGTGAATAAAAGAGAATAAATAAATACATGAAACAAGTGAGGAGCCTTGAATGGAAAAATATACAAAGTATGATTTATTCAATCCTCTGCCTCTGAGGTCCAAAATAAATAAATCAATAAAAATATGAACTCTCCTGAGTTTCTGAGTTAGTCTGGGCTCTGTAGTCTGTACATTTCTCAGTGACCCAATGGGCATATACTAAAAGGAGAGGGTGTTTTGTTGAATTAAATAAAACAGAAAGGAACAATTTGCTCTGCATAATCTTTTAACTGGGCCTCACATAAATCCCTTTTGGTCCTCGTGGCTGGGCAACAATTCTTGTGTTCTTCTCTTGTGCTCCAGCGTGTGCTCCTCGCGGCATCTTTCCCACACTCCATTCCCTAAGCCTCCAGCCTCAGTTGTCTTCTCCCTTCCTCTCATCACGAGCTCAACATAGCTTCCTGGGGATCAGCGTCACCTGACCCATTCAAGGCTCCTAGTTACAAACAGCAGGAACCGACCTCGTTCTCTTTAGCAAAACACGGGGTCGACGAGGATGTGGAAGCCAGCAGAGTCCACAGGAAGCTGCAGAAACAAACCTGGAACATAAGCAGGACTCACGTGGTCTGGAGGCTGGGCTGAGGTGTGTGACTGGATGCTCCTGTGGCCGCTGCCTCTGGCGCTCCTGCCACGCAGGACACTGGTGCCGGACAGCCAACCAGCGGACCATGGGTGACTGTGGCAGCCAGCCTGCAAAATGGCCCGACGATGACCCCGTTCTCACACCCCTGACAGTCCTGCCTGCACTGGGCAGGACTTCCCTGTGGACCCATTGGGATCTTGTGGAGATGACAGTGTGTGATTCTGAGGACAGGTTATAAAAGATGTCATGTTCTTGGCTTTCTCTCTCGGATCTTTTGTTCTGGGGAAAACCAGCTGCCATGCTGTAACCTTACTCAAGACGCCCTACAGAAAGGTCCTCACGGAGAGGAGCTGAGGCCTCCTGCCAGCAGCCAGTGACAAACCGTGGGCTCTCGTGTGGGTCGGCCATCCTCCAAGTGGAGCCTCAGGGGACCGCAGCCCAGCCAAAATCTTGACTGAAATCTCATGAGAGGTCCTAAGCCAGACCCAACCAGATGCATTCCTGACCAACAGAGACTGAGAGAATAAATATTTGTTTGCAGCCACTGAGTTCTGAGGTCATTTGTTATACAGCAGTAGGTAACTAACATAACTGCCCTTCACTTTGGGTGATGCTCACTGCATTGAAAGACCATCTGCTTGACTGAGCGCAAGTCCAGGGTGATGCCCTGGCTTCCAGAGGCTAGAGGAATAGAGTGAATGAAGAGGCTGCTTTGCCTTTGCCTCTTTGGCTGAGGAGGGGGACGGCTTCGGCTACCACTGCCCACCAAGGGCAGCCCCTCACTGGAAATGCAGTTGGCGTTTGGGCAGTCAAGATGAAGTAACATCTGTTACCCCTTTGAATTCCGGTAATGTCTCTGTTCTTCTATTCAGAATCTGCCAGGATCACCCTTCTCCCTCTTCCCCTCTTTCTTGTCCTTAGGGGAGATGCATCCTTCCTTCCTTCCTTCTCTCCAAAGCTACCCTTGAATTCTACTGGGTCCCGTTTCCCCCACTGGCCTCCTTTCTGGCTCACATGTTGAACGTTCGCTCTGTATGAAAGGATGTTCATCCTGTTCCAGATTTTCTTCCCTAGTTTTTCCTACCCAAGTAGGAACAGTCCCCATTGAATCTGGGACTTTTTGTACAACTTTTAATAGTGTTTCCTATTAAAAGCACAGCCACCAGGGTGGGAGGGCGTGGAGTAGTGAATGGGTCATGCCTGAATGACCACAAGCCAACGCTCCAGGGAGGTGGAAACAGTGGTCATGGGCAACTGACTGCGACCCTCACACAGGTGCCTGCTCACCCCCATCATTCAAAGCAACTCTGTAGCCCGGCTGGTGTGGCTCAGTGCTTAAGCAGCGACCCATGCACCAAGAGGTCTCTGGTTCAATTCCGTGTCAGAGCTCATGCCAGGGTTGCCCGCTCAGTCCCCAGCAGGGGGTGTGCAGGAGGCAGCCAATCGATGTATCTCTCTCACATCGATGTTTCTATCTCCCTCTTCCTTCCTCTTTCTAAAAAATCAACAAAGTGACTCTAGAGAAAGGATTTTGAAGCATGGGCGGGACTCTGGGAGGCCCCTGTTCCCACAGACCAGGATATTACTGGATCATAAACCGGATGAGGAACTGTGTCTCATTGCCATTATGTCCCAGGACCTAGCACAATGCCTCAAACCTAGAACATAATCAATAAATCCACGTTGAAGGAATAACTGAGTGAACAAATGAATGTATGGAATGTATGGAAGGTGGAGTAACTGACCCCCACCGCATGTGTAACTGAGGTGGGTTCCCCCGCACAAGCTCTCGAGAGGGAGTGAGAATAAGACCTAACCCTGGGGAAGGGAAATGCTGTGACATCAGACGCTGCCTGGAGGAAGAGCTGAGGAGGGCAGGCCCAGGGCCGGAAGCTTACAGAGATCAGGGCGTCTGATCTGACCTCTGGGAAGACTTACAGCCCTACACAGCAGCCCAAACATTGACACAGACCCTCCACCAGCGCCTCACTACGTGGCTGAGACAGGGTGGGCAACATTCAAGAAACAGAGTGAAGAGAGTGAGTTATTCACCTCCTGCCCCTGGTTCACTGCAGGGTGCTTCCCGCTCCCGGCAGCAGGGAGCATCTCTAAGCCACACCTGCCAGCAGCACAGGCTCAGCTGCAGGCCTCCTGATTCTGAAGACCAGAGCCTGGGTCTGGGCTGCGACTGAGGCTGAGCTCACTTCCCGAGGTCTACCCCCAAGGGCTGGTTCCCATCTGACGCTGCCTCTTCCCTGTGGTTGACCCCAGGATCCTCTTGTTCAGGGGAGATGTCCTACCCACAGGGGATGGCCTTTCAGACGCCGACACACGAGGCAATGCTGTAGTTATGGCATTGCTGAGAGCGAGTAGCATTTTGGAGCAGGGTCTATTTGGGATGCTGATGGGTAATGGGGACAGAAAGCACAGGAGCCTCGAGGTGGATGGTGGAACTGGGCATGATCTGAACTTTCCTCTCTCTTTCTCCCTTTATTTTATATTTTTCTATTCCTTTTTTTTTTCTCGTCTTTTTTATTTGGGGTTGGGGTACATTTCACAGGTATTAAAACTGCTAGGGTGGGGACTCTACCAAGTATATCAAACAGAGGTGGTGTGGCAGTGTTTGCAGAGGCATCTGTTTGTGGTAAATAAAATCTATGACAACACTATCGATCTTTCTCCCTTCGCTCCATTCCTTACCTCTTCTTCCTTACTACCCAGTCTTTAATCTTATGTGTGGCTTCTATCCTTACCACTTTATCAGGGATGCCATCAGGTGTCTGCCCCACACGCAGACGCCGTCCTCGGTTCTCTAGTCCTCTTCTCTCGGAAGCGTTGACCTTGTGGATCTTGCTTTCGCTTGGCTTCCGTGACTGTGCTCTCCTCCAGCACTTCTGACTGCTCCCTCTGGGCTCCCTCCCACTTCTCTTTTCCTCGTTCTGCCTCTCAAATTCGGAATGCCCTAAAATTTGGTTTTCTGCCATCTCATCCTCTCTTACTCCTCTCTGAAGTCCACCCACAACTCTGGTTTTATTTATTGCTCTGTGTAGCCAGCCCAGAGTTCCCTTCCAAGCGTGAGACTCACACTTCTGATTCCCTAGCGGGCATCATCACTTGGATACGTTTGGGAAACAGAGTCATCCAGCATGGCTGGGATGTCGAGGAGGAGGAGGTAGGGCAGGGGGTAAGAAGACAGCAAGGGGTAGTGAAGGGCCGTGCACACCAGGCCTCAGATAGCGAACACACTCTCTCTAGTGCAAGCAGGAAGGGTTTTAATGCAGGGGGGTTAGATGCTGCAAAATTATTGGAAGGAATAACAGTCAAGTCTTAGAAGCACTCAACTACTGGAATGATCAAGAAAGCTGCCTGGCCCTGGCTGGTGTGGCTTGGTTGGCTGGGCATTGTCCCCTGCACCTGAAGGTTGCCAGTCCAATTCCTAGTCAAGGGCACATGCCCAGGTTGCAGGATCAATGTTGTGTTCTCACATTGATGTTTCTCTCCTTCTCTCTTCCTCTTCCTCTAAAAATCAATTAAAAAAAACACGAAGACTGAGAACGATGAAAGAAAGCTGCCAGTCAGTGCACAAGCTGTCAATCAGGAAGCTCCTCCCACATTAGGAGAGTACTGACTGCAGAGTAGCCCCACCTCTGCCTCTGCGCACCCCAGACTGGGTGCTCCGAACCCGGCCTCTCTTCCTGTTCGACTCAGTTCTGAGACACAGGCTCACGTGAGCTGTTCAGATTTGTGGAATCTAGGTCACATCCAGAGTTCCACCTAGAAGAAATCCTGGGAAATGTATGGTTTTCTTTGAACCTCGGCCTTCTGTATCATCCCATGCTGTGATCAATGCTGAGCAAGCCTGTCCACAGTCTTCACCAGGCTGCGTGCGTTAGGCGTGGTCTTACGACTGGCAGGAATCCAAATTTACCTGACTTTGATTGAAAGAAAATCACTGATTGTAATGAATGCCAAGGAAGGGCAGGGGTCAGTCTGGCTTCCGAGGGAGGGGCCCCTGGAACGTCCTCTTTCCCTGTCTGCTCCCTCTGCTCTTCTCGGTCGGTTCCACCCTCCCCAGAGACGCGCTTTCTCCGTGGGCCTGAAGATGTGGTCTCAGCGCTCCCAGGCGCCACCTTTGGTCTCCTGGCCACTTCACAGAGACAGAGACTCGCCTCTCTTGGTTTTAATTGTAAAAATACCAAGAAAAGGCTCCGCTTTGTCCGGCTTCAGCCACGCAGCCACGTGCGCAGTGAAGCGGATGTCTGATTGACAGCCCCCTTGGAAAGTCCTCCTGGAGATGCTGAGAAGCGGGCGCCCACAGGAGAGGCTGACAGCGCCGTCACAGCACTGGGACGTGACCCCAACCTGTGCCCACTGCGCTGTGACTCCCTGCTTGGTCTTTACGTCCCGAGTGGTAGAGAACTAACACAAAATCGTGAGCAGTAAGAGGCATGATGAAATCATATTTTTCTTTATCCACCTGCTACCAGGACTGAGTGAGATAATGAATGTAGGGTATGTAGTGAAGTACATAATACACAGTAGGTGCTTTCTTGGTTCAGATTCCCCTGGAAGCTGACTTTGAACTAGGGGTTCAAGTGCACATCGCTTACCTGGGAAGTGTAGGGGTAGCAGCCCAGTGGAGAAGGGAAGGCAGACAATACAGGCTGAGACAGTGGTTGATGGGAGCGTGAGCCCATGCGGACACTCCTGGGAGCCCTACAAAACACACGCCTCAGAATGATCCCACCCGAGGGTCAAAGGAGTTCAGGTATTTATATGTCAACTCGGGAGAGTCATTTGATAAGGGCTGCTCGGAGGTGGGGTGGGGTGGGGTTATTCCGTAGCACTGCTTGCCTGCCGCACACGTGGGCAGAGTGGCCGTCTGTGGTTCACAAGCAGAGCCTGCTTAATACGGTGAGCTCCTCCCCAGCCCCGTCTCCCCACCATTAGTTCGAAATTCCCTTGAATGTAGGAACCACGTCTTATTTATTCTCCAATCTTCTATGTAACCTAGCACAATAGTTAACACATAGCATTGGTCAATAATATCTATTGTTTGATTAACTAATAACATTTCAGGGCATCTTTTTCCTGATGATCTATTAATATTGCCTCTGCATACCTTTGATTTGCTGGGACAGAATGGATTTTGTGCCATTATGTTCTTATCCATCAAATACGTAAGTGAACATGATTTTTTATACTTCTGTAATACTTCTCATGCAATTGCATTAATAAATAAATAAGAAAGTTTCTATTAGACCACAGGTCCTGTGTATATATCTCAACCTTACCTGTCTATGAAGCTATCTCCAAATTGGGGGAATTTGGAGACTCCTGGTGTGTAGATTTTTATTAGCTTCCTTGCCTGAATCAGCCTAGCCACCTGCCAGCAATAATATAACCTGCCCACTGTGTGCCTTATCCAATCTTTGAGCCAATGAGAACCAGGCTTCATGTTGTATTGAGAACTCCCTTCCCCTGGGCGTAAGGGGTATATTCCATCTTCTAGGTCAGACCATCTGGCTTCAGAAAAAGTTATTGGAGCTTCAAGCACTAGAAAAGCAAACAGCTCTAGCCCTTCCTCTCCACATCACTAAGTATAAAGCCAGTTTTCTTCCAGGACCCTTGTCTGGAAGTCTGGCTCTGATCCCAGGTGCTAGTCACTTAATTTGGTGGACTCCTCTCTCCCCGGTTGCTGCGTTCTACCTTAGAGAGTTCAACAGCTACCCCAACTCAGACAAAATCCATGTCGCCGTAACTATCTCCCCCAAGAATTGTCCCTGCCTAGAAGGCACGGGCCTGTGCTTATCTGTTCCATCAGACTGAACCCCTTAGAAACTGCTGATGAAGCTTATCATTTCCCATTACATTTGCGTGGTCATGGCTGGTCCTGGTCAGGCCACTCAGCCCTCAACTCTTGCCGGCTTTGGCTAGATTTTCAGTCATCCCTTCCAGTCTCCTTGTATTGGCCTTCCAGCATGCTTGGAGTGGAAGGTCCACCAGTTAAGACACTTAGAGTGGGCTGTTTGGTTAACATTTCCTAGATTTCAGACTCCATCTTGCTTTTCTTACCCCTAGACCACTGGGTACTGATGCCATCTTTCTGCATCCGTGTGGATGGGAACACCCAGGACACAGGATTTGAAATGAGCGTCCAGCAGTGGCTTGTTCAGAGTAACTGACATGCACACCTTGTTTCACCACTGGGGCAACCCGACCAGTGTTTAGCTCCAGACGCCTCCACTGTGCCCCTGTTGTCTCCGGCCATGCTTCCTGAAGAATGCCCTCTCCATTCGAGGCTGGTGGCACCTAGGGACAGAGATGTTTCTCTGTGTCCTGGGATTCAGTGTGATGCCAGAACAACTTGTTTCCTTTTGGACTCTTCTGTTGCCTTTCTTCACACCTCTTCCCTTGAAGCTTGCCTCCTCTCTCTCTCCGGTCCTCCCTCTGTCCATCCCTCCCTTCCTTTCTTCCTTTCTAATATTTTCATTCTTGTGATCATAGTACCTGTTGCATTCTCTGTTTGAATTTCCTACTGTAGCTCCGAGCTATAATACAATCCTTATTATTTCCAAAGGAGTTGGGTTACCGTGGTGCTTTCCTTTGTTTCCCAAAGGATCTCTGTATTTCTTTAAAAGCTTCCCAAGAATCAAATGACATCCACCAAAACCCAGAAAATGATTCCTCGTGTGGATTCTTTGCAGAGTCACCATCATAGTCTCCAGAGTTTTGGTGGATAAATAGCAAAGCTAGGAGACCTAAATAATCATCTCTGGGGTTGTATACTTGATCTTGAAACGGTCCCACCAGTGTCTTACTTGGAGCCCGAGAAGGAAGAAAGGAGGAAGAGCCATACAATTTCCATTTAAATTGACAATATTTTCCCTGGAAACCCAGAGGCCTCTCTGCTGGACTCTGCTGCTTGCTTCCTTTTCTGCCTCCTGTTCGGAGGATGGCACAAGTATTCCCGAAACATCACTGCGGCTCTTTGGGCTGATTCTCTCTTCTAGGAATGTCACGAATGAATTACCATGCAGTGTTGGCACGAGGCCTCAGCCAGCAGGAGCCAATTATTTAAAAATTTCCAAGCAAATCAGATCAGCATTTCACAGGTTATTGGCCAAGAATCTTCAGGAAGTTGTGTGGCATTCCTTTGCTGCAATATGTGTTTTTGACCGACATGTGTACAAATCTGGTCACCCCCAGGCCCATACTCCTAGCTCCAACGTTTTGTTAGGACACTAGCTCACACCTATTTGCAGTAATCTAATAGGATAATTTCACTTATCAAAATTGTAAATGGATGTTTGATCAGATCAGATCATTACATTTTCTGTTTCGGCAGCATGACCCCTCTTTGCCAGGTGGATTGAGATGCACCTGTTTGTGACACAATCACGCTTTGCTTTGAGTCGAGGCTGTGTTTCAAGGAGGACATGTCCTCTTGGCTAGATTAACACACGCTGTCCAAACCTGGCCTCTCCAGTAGGAGGAGGCTTTGCTGAATGGAACATGGGAGGATGTACGTCATGGTTAAGATACATTAGCAATCAGAAAATGGGGAGATTCTGCCATGCCTGATCTGAATTCTTAACTAAACGGTCTGTTTGTGGAAGGAACAGACTCTGCCTTCATTAGTTAGCACACCCAAAGGGTATGCAAAAATATGTAGCCTTAGGGATAAAAGAGTGAGCGCAAGCACAAAGTATTCCAGGGCCCGTTTTTGTGGTTTATGATCCTTTGAGCTGTCAGGATGCCTGGAGGTGGTGCTGTCCCAGACCCAGAGCTGCTTTCAAACAGCAAGACATTTAAAACGTCACTTAGACAGTAACTCCAGGATTTTATGCCTCTTTCCATCAGGCATTTCTCTTGCTGTCTGATCCAAAGCCTTTCTGATACAGTGTCATTCTTTTTCTTTTTATTAGGTTATCAAGAGAGATAGTGGTCCCTCTGTCACCAAATATCAACACCCAGTGAATTTTCTACTCACTGGGAAGTACGGGGTCATTTAAGTGTTGAGGACTCAATAGAAAAACATTTTTTAAAAGCTCACAGTGAAAGTGTTTGAGAAATTATAGTCTGTGCTTTTATGTAAATAGTGCTATTTACTTTGATTTTGTGGATTTTATGCCAGGGTCTGAGGTACATTATTGTGATTATTTTACAGAATTCTCACTGTAGACAAGTCTGAAACTGTTCTGTCTCCAGGCATGTATCTCCGAGTGTGGACCCCAGACTGAGAGGGTTTGCTGTTGTTTTTTCCTTTCTCCTATAGGGGGAAAATATACTCCTGTTAATTGAGATACTAATTTGTGTTAATTTTAGTTATTTCCTAGCCTCTGAGTAAAAATGCATCATAGTAATGCTAAAACTTAACTTTTCAGTCACCATATATTTGTATCTTAAAATGCATGAATAGACCTGTAGTTTCCTGCCCCCAGGTGTCTCCGGGCCATCTCCCAGAGGTTGCCTTCACTGTGTCAAGAACTAGCCTTGGACCTTCTCGTTGTTGAGCTGACCGCCCAGCGCTGCAGAACGTTGCTGGGAGCCCTGCCTTGCTCTCACTGTCCACACCATGGCTTCTTGTCCCAGATCCCTGGGACCTTACGGCTGCAAAGCTGCAAGTCCATCCCCGCCACCTCAGAGCAGGTCACCTCTGAGGCACTCTGGGCAATGATGCGTTTCCTTTTCTTGGAGGAAAGAGGGGAATGTTACTCTTCTGTACATTTTTTTTCAAGTGAGGGCTTTCGTGGTGGGAGGCAGGCTCAGGGTTGCTGCTTGGGCCCCACTGTTAAGGCTGCTTGGCCCAGCTCCCTGCTCTGCCTTGAGCCCTTCCACTGCGGTGCAGCCCGGGCCATGCTGCCCATCTTGTTGGGCTGGGTTGACTGTCTTTGCTTCACCTTGGGGCGGCCCTGCAGGAACCGCACAGAAGGCAGAGGATGCCCTTGGTGTTCTCAAGGCCATGGTAGCTCCACAGTCGATAAGGAGGCAGACTGTCGTACTCAATGGGGAGGGAGCTGCGATTCAGACCGACAGCATGTCCCAGCTGGGTGGCTCAAATCCCAGAGTGCTACCAACTTCTGTGAATCAGTTCTTTCAGTTCACACACTGTCCCCTTTCTCCCTGAGGGCACACGCTGCACCAGGGCGCCTGGGCTGGGCTGGGTTCCCACACAGCTGCACCACGCATCTGCAGCCAGCAACACCCCCCTTCCTTAGTCCCGGCTCCCAATGACAGCCTCCTTCTCTGGGCCCCAGCTCCCTTCTGGCTCCTGCGGAGAAACCCCAGGGCACTGGATGCCTGATCATCTCTTACCTACAACAGACACAGTTTCAGTTGTTCACCCATTTCAATCGAGTGATGGGAGCATCATGGAGGGGAAAGAGCTTAATTACCTCCACACGCCTGACACACTGAGCATCATCTCTGCTCTCAGCAGTGTCCTCACAGACCAAGGTTTTCTGTTATCTTCCTTCATCTTATAGAAAGAACTTTGTGTTTCTACAGGTTGCCTTTGCAGGTTTAAGGTTATTTTTTAAGGGCCATAGAATGGTGCAAATCATATATTTTTGACTTTTTTTTATATTTTAATTTTTAAAGCAGCTTTGTTAAGGTATAATTAATACATATTTTTTAAGTTGCACATATTTAAAGTGTATACTTTGACAACTTTTGACATATACATATGTGTATGAAACCATAGCCACAAATCAAGATAATAAACATATCTATCACCTCCAAAAGTTACTTCTGTGTCCCTTCATGCTCTTTTTTATTGTTTGGCTTCTTTTATGCAGCATGATTATTTTGAAATTCATCTATGTCATTGTATGTGTTAAGAGTTCATTCCTTTTCATTGCTGAGTAATACTCCAATGTACAGATATACCACGGCTTGTTTGTTCAGTCACATATTGATGAACATTTAGGTTGTTTCCAGTTCCAGGTTATTACAAATAAAACTCTTATGAATATTCATGTACAAGTCTTTGTATGGACACACTTTCACTTCAATTGGGTAAATACCTAGGAGTGGAATGACTGTGGTATATATTTAATTTGTTTTTTAATCCTCACCGGAGGATATTTTTCCATTTATCTTCAGACAGAGTGGGAGGGAGAGAGGGAGGAAGAGAGAGAGAGAGAGAAACATCCATGTGAGAGAGACATATCGATTGGTTGCCTCCCACACGACCCCAACCAGGGCCGGGGACCAAACTGCAACCGAGGCACGTGCCCTTGACTGGAATTGAACCCGAGACTCCTTGGTCCCTGGGCCAATGCTCTAACCACTGAACCAAACTGGCCACAGCAGTATATATTTAATTTTTAAAGAAACTGCCAAATTGTTTTCCAAAGTGATTGTATCAGTTTACATTCCCACAAGCAATGATTGAGAGTTTCAATTACCACACATCTTTTTTTTTTTTAACTTATGTTTATTGTTGAATGTATTATAGATGTCCCACCCTTTTTCCCCATTGACCCCCTCCTCCCCAATCCTGCCCCTCTCCTGCCTTCCCCACACTATTGTCTGTGTCCATTGGTTATTCATATATGCATAGAAGTTGTTTGGTTTCTCTCTTCCCACCCTCCCTTCTCCCTTCCCTTTGAGGTTCATCAGTCTAACAACCAATTTGTACTTCTTAATCTCTTCATCTTTTTCACACACCCCCCAACTCCCTCCCATCTGGCAACCAACAAAAAGTTCTCAGTATCTATAACTCTGTTTCTGTTCTGCTTGCTAATTTTGTTTGTAGATTCAATTGTTGATAGATATGTATTTATTACCATTTTATTGTTCATATTTTTGTTCTACTCCTTCAAGAAGACCCTTCAACATTTCATATAATACTAGTTTGGTGGTAATGAACTCTTTTAGCTTTTTCTTGTCTGGGAAACTCTTTATATGTCCATCGATTCTAAATGATAGCTTTGCAGGATAGTAATCTTGGTTGTAGGTTGTTGCTTTTCATCACCTTGAATTTCTCTTGCCACTTCTTTCTGGCCTGCGAAGTTTCTTTTGAGAAACCAGCTGACAGTCTTATGGGAGCTCCTTTGTAGGTAACTAACTGCTTTTGTCTTGCTGCTTTTAAGATTCTCTCTTTGTCTTTAACCTTTGGCATTTTGATGATGATGTGTCTTGGTGTGGACCTCCTTGGGTTCATCTTGTTTGAGACTCTCTGTGCTCCCTAGACTTGTACGTCTGTTTCCTTCACCAAGTTAGGGAAATTTTCTGTCATTTTTTCAAATAAGTTTTCAATTTCTTTCTCTTTCTCGTCCCCTTCTGGCACCCCTTTATGTGAATATTGGTACAGTTGAAGTTGTCCCAGAGACTCCTTACACTATCCTCACTGTTTTGGATTCTTTTTTCTTTTTGCTGTTCTGATTGGGTGTTTTCTGCTTCCTTATATTCCAAATTGATGGTTTGCTTCTTGGCTTTTCCTACTCTACTATTAATTCCCTGTAAATCATTCTTTATTTCAGTTAGTGCATCTTTCATTTCTGACTGGTCTTTTTTTATGTTGTTGATGTTCTCACTAAATTTCCTGGAGTTCTCCTTAAGCTCCTTGAAGTTCTCATAAGTTCCTTGAAATTCTCACTAAGTTCCTTGAGCATCCTTATAACCAGTATTTTGAACTCTGTATCTGATTGATTGCTTATCTTTTGTTTAGTTCTTTTCCTGGAGTTTTGTTCTGTTCTTTCATTTGGGACATGTTTCTTTGTCTCCTCATTTTGGATGCTTCCCTGTGTTTGTTTCTATGTATTAGGTAGAGTTGCTATGTCTCCTAGGCTTCATAGGATGGCCTATTGTTGTAGGTGTCCTGTAGGATCTAGTGGCACAGCCTCCCTGATCACCCCAACTGAGCCCCTGAGGTGCACCCCTAGTGTGGATTGTATACCCTTCTGTTGTAATCGAGTCTTGATTGGTGTTGGCACGTCAATGGGAGGGATTTACTCAGGCTAATCAGCTGCAATGACTGGCTGTGCCCACTGACCACTGGCCTCTGACTACCTTGGAGTATCAGCTGTGTAGGGGCCCACCACACAGAGCAAGACTTACTTCAGCAGGGTTCTGGTACCCACTGAGTCTGCTCATTGAGTGTGTCACCTGTGCAGGTGTTTTGGTGGCAGTGCTTCGACATGGTCTGAAGCTGTCCACTGGGTGTGCTGGCTCTGGGGTAAGGTGAGCCACTGCCCGTATTCTACCCAGGGCCACCCAGCATAAGCTACAAAGTGATCTGCAGATGGCTGCTTCTTGTGCTGGGCTTGGAGGTGCCCAGGAAAAGCCAAGTTGTGAACCAAGGCTGGCTGCTTCTATTGCCAGGCCTGGGGCCACTTAACAAGAGGTATGGGGCTCGCTGAGGCCAGTTGCTGCTTGTTTGAAAGAATTTAGGAAAATCTGAAGCAGGATCCAAGACAGGCCAATCCTATGGTAAAGCCATTAGAAACAGCATAGGTGGGCCTGAACGTTGGGTGCAGCAGGGCCTCAGGAAATCACCAGGGCGGGGCAAAGAGTGTGAGCCAGGTTGCTGGAGTCCCAGATATAGTGGCCTTCTGCCACCCTGGGGAAGGGCTCACCGAAGGAACAACGGCCTCTGACAGGAAGTCTGTCCAAGAGAAAGCTGCCCGTCTAGCTCTCACCCCAATACCAAACAACTCAGTTCTTCCCTGTATGTCTCTGGTGCCTTTCAAGCTGCCTCCCCAATGCTGGAGCCCAGAAGGAGTGAGTCCAAGTAAGTCCATGTGCGGGCCCTTTAGGAGGAATTGCCTGGGGCCTCAGCCTCCCTTAGCCTCAGTTCCCCTGGTTTTTACAGCCAGAAGTTATGGGGACTTCTTTTCCTGGCACTGGAACCCTGAGCTGGGGTGCCTGATGTGAGATGGGGACCCCTCACTCCTCAAGGAGGACCTTCTCAGCTGAGGTGTCCCCCTGATTTTTTTTTTTTTTTTTTATCCTCACCCGAGGACATTTTTTCATTTTTTGTACAGATAGAGTGGGAGGGAGAGAGAGGGAGAGAGAAACATCGACGTGAAAGGGACACATCGAGCGGCTGCCACCCGCACGACCAACCAGGGCCGGGGACAAACCGCAACCGAAGTACATGCCCTTAGCGGGAACCGAACCCGGGTCTCTCTGGACCGCAGGCCGACGCTCCAACCGCTGAGCCAAACCGGCCAGGGCCCCCTGATTTTAATCCACCATATGTGGGTGTAGGACCATCCCGTCCACACCTCTGCCCCTCCTACCCTTCTCGATGTGGCTTCTTCTTTAATTTCGTAGTTGTGGGACTTTCATTCAGCTTGATGTCAGGCGGTTCTGAATGATGCTTGTTCTGTAGTTTAGTTGTAATTTTGATGTGATTTTGGAGGAAGTTAAGTAACATGTTCACTTATGCTGCCATCTTGACCAGAAGTCTTATCACACATCTGTACTTTACCAACACTTGGTGTGGTCAGTCTTTTAATATTCGTCATTCTAATAGGTGGATAGTATTGTTGTTCTGGCTTTTATTTGCATTTTTTCTAAAGACATTTAAAGTGTACAAAAAAGATGTCAAACATCTTTTCACATTTACATTTGATATCTGTCCTTTCAATATTTATTTATTTATTTATTTATTTATTTATTTATTTATTTATTTACTTACTTAGTTTTGAGAGATCTTTATGTATTCTGGATACAAGTCCTTTATCAGATGTGTGTTTTACAAATATTTTTCTCCCAGTCTGTGGTTCATCCTTTCATTCTTAACAGTATCTTTTGAAAAGCACAAGTTTTAAATTTTTAATGAAGTCTAATTTATCATTTTTTTTTCTATTTTGGGACCTGCTTTTGATGTCATAGCTAAGATATCTTTGCCTAACTCAAGGTTACAAATATTTCACCTATGTTCTCTTCTTTAAGTACTGTAGTTTCAGGTTTTATACTGAGATCTTTGATCCATTTTGAGTTAATTTTTTTAAATGGTAGAAAGTATGGATTGAAGTTCTTTGTAAGGGAGGGGAGAGATACATAGACATACAACTATTTCATCACCTTTTGTTGAAAAAATGCCTTTTTCCTACATAATTCCTTTGCACCTTTGTAAAAAATTAGGTGTGTATATACATGTGTATCTGTTTCTGGGTTGTTCTACTCAGTTTCATTGATCTATTTGTTTATCTTGGCACCAATGCAAAACTGCCTTGAAATCAGGTAGTGTTAGTCTTCATACTTTATTTCTCTTTTTCAAAGTTGCTTTGGCTCTTCTAGGTCCCTTACATTTTCATAAGAGTTTTAGAATCAGCTTGTTGGGAATTCATCAGGATTGCATGAGTCTATAGGTCAATTTGGAGAGAAGTAACATCATAGCAATATTGAGTTGTTTGGCTAATAATCATGGCATTATCTATCCATATATTTAGGTACTTAATTTCCCTTAACACTGTATTATAATATTCAATATACAAGTATTGCATAAATCTTATGTTAGATTTATTTCTGAGTATTTTATATGTTTATGCTATGGCAAATGATGTCTTATAAAAATTTAAATAAATTCTAGTAGCTTTTGGGGGGCATTTTCCACTATTTTATTTCTTTTTCATTACTTATTGCAATAGCTAAAACTTCCAGTACAATGTCAAATAGAAGTGGTAAGAGTGAGTATTCTTGTCTTGTTTTATATTTAAAGAGGATAAGCATTTAGCTTTTCACCATAAGTGTGATGTTAGCTGTTGGTTTTTAATAATGTCATTATGGGTTAAAAAAGTTCTCTTTTATTTCCAGCTTGCTAAGAGTTTTGTTGTTGTTGTTGTTGTTAATCATGCACAGATGTTGGATTTTGTCAATTACTGCATCTATTTAAAATATCACATAGGGGTTTTCCTTTATTTGTTAATATGGTAAATTATATTGATTTCAAATGTTAAACCAACCTTGCATTCTGAGGACAAACCTCACTTGGTCATGACATATTATCTTTGTTTCTATCTTGTTGTATTTGGTTTGCTAATTTGGTTGCAAATTTTGCATCTATGTTTGTGAGGGACATTGGTCGGTAATTTTCATTTCTCCCAATGTCTTTGTCTAATTTTGTTATCAAGTACTGTTGACTTCATATAATAAATTTGAAAGTGTTTTCTTATCTTTCATTTTCTGAATATGTTTGGTATAAATTCATAGGTGAAAGCATCTGGACCTGTAGTTTTCTTAATTGAAATGTTTTTAATTGAAAATGTATTTCTTTACTAAATATAGGGCTATTTAGGCTATTTCTTCTTGAATGAGCTTTGATCATTTGTGTCTTTCAAGGAAATTGTTTTGTTCATGTAAGCTGTTGAATCTATTGGCATAAAGTTGTTTATGATCTTCCCTTAATATCTTTTTAATATCTGTAGAATTTGTATTGAATCTATTTTTTTCATTTCTGATATTATTCATTTGGTTCTTGTCATTTTTTTCCTCATCAGTTTGGCTAGAGGTATAATTGATTTTCTCTATTATTTTTCTGTTTTCTCATTAATTGATTTCCACCCTGATGTTATCTCCTTTTTTATGCTTGTTATAGGTTTAATTTGTTCTTCTTTTTCTAATTTCTTAAGATGAAAGCTAAAGCCATTGATTTGAATCCTGTCTATTTTAGTGCTATAAATCTCACCCAAGCACTAATTTAGCTGTGTTACACAAATTTTAATATGTTGTATATTTTTTCATTCAGCTCAAAATAATTTAAATTTTTCTTCTTTGACTCAGTATATTATTTAGTTTTCAAATATTTATGATTTTCCCAGAGATCTTTTCTGTTATTAATTTCAAATGTGATTATATTATGGTTAAAGAATATATTCTATGTGATTCGAATTTTTTTACATTTATTGAGATTTGTTTAATGATTCAGAGTATGATCTATTTTGGTAAATGTTCTGTATTTGTTTGAAGAGACTATGTGTTCTGTTCTTGTTGAATGCAATGTTTTATAAATGTCAATTAGGTCAAATTGGTTGATTGTGCTGTTCAAATCTTCTATACTCTTGCTTGTTTTATTTATTATTGAGAGATGGGTTTTGAAATCTCAGACTACAATTATAAATTGGTTTATTGGTTCTTGTTTTTCTGTAAGTTATTGCTTCATATATTTTAAAGCTCTATTATTAGGTGCATAAGAATTTAGGATCACTATGTCTTCCTGATGAATTGATCATCTTCTTTATCCTTGGTAGTATTTTTTGCTCTGATTTTTACTTTTTCTAATTTCAATATAACTACAACTTTCTTTTGATTAGTATAAGCATTGATAGCAATAATTAGCGTTGATTAGTGAAATATTTTTTCATTCCTTTACTTTTAATTTTCTTATGTTTTATAGTCAAAGTGTGTTTCTTATAGGCAGTATATAGTTGGAATTTATTTTAATATCTAATTTGACAATCCCTGCCTTTAAATTAGGTGTTTATCCAGAGGTTGGCAAACTTTTTCTGTAAAGAGCCAGATAGTGAATATTTTAGGCTTTGTGGACCAAGCCTATATGATCTTTGATGCTTCTGCTTCTGCATCCTCCTCCTCCCTTCTTTCAAATGACTCGAAAAATGTCAAGACCATTCTTAGCTCAAGGGACCTACAAAATCAGGATGCACACCAGATTTGGTCCGTGGATCTTAGTTTGCTGACCAGTATATTTAATGTAATTATTGATATTGTTAGGTTAAAAATCTGTCATCCTGCTATTTTTGTTCCATGTACCATCTTTATTGTTGTTCCCTTTCTTCACATTTTCTGCCTTCTTTTGGATAGAGTGTATTTTGTAATTCCATTTGTCTTATTTTTGGTTTAATAGCTGTAAGTCATTTTTTTGGTTTGTTTTTTATTTTAGTGTTTGCCTTAACATTCATAATATGTATCTTTAGCGTATCACAGTCTACCTTCAAGTGATATTATAAACATCACCCAGTATGAAAACCTTACAGTAGTATACTTACATTTTTCCCCTCTCATTCTTTGGACTATTCTTGTCATACATCTTTCTTTTACATGTGTTCTAAATTTTTCAACATTGTTATGCTTTTGGTTTAAACAGTCAATTGTCTTTTAAAGAGATTTAAATAATTAATAAGAAATTTTATATCTTTTCCGTTGTAGTTACCATTTTCAGTGCTCTTTCTTTTGTATGGATCAAGATTTACATCTGGTATCATTTTTCTTCTGCCTGAAGGACTTCCTTTAACATTTCTTGTAGTATGAATCTGCTGATGATAAAGTCTTCTAGCTTTGCGTTTCTGAAAGTCTTTATCTTTATCTTTGTTTTTGAAAAATACTTTCACTGGGTATAGAATTCCAGCTGATAGTTTATTTTTTTTTTTCACTATTTTAAAGATGTTGCTCCACTCTCTTCTCACTTGTGTTGATTCTGATTAGAACTTTTATTTTTATTTTTATTTTTTATATATGTGGTGTCTCCCCAACCCCCACCTCCAGGTTGTTTTTAAGATTTTCTCTTTAGCACTGGTTTTGAGCAATTTGATCACAATGTGCCTTGCTGTGCGTTTTTTTATGTGTGTTTGGGGTTATTGAGCTTCTTGTAATTGTGGGTCTACAATTTTAATCAAATTTGAAAAAAATTTGGCTATCATTTTTCCAAATTTTTTTTCTGCCATCTCTGTCCTTCAGGGACTCCAGCTAAACATATAATAAACTGTTTGAAATGGTCTCATAGCTAATTTTATAAAATTATTTTTTCTCTATATGTTTCATTTTGGATAATGTCTATTTTTTATGGCTTTATGTTTACTAATTTTTCTTTTGCAATTTCTAATACACTGTTAATCCCATCTAGTATAGTTTTAATTTCAGATATCATAGTTTTCATCTGTAGAAGGTTTATTTAGGTCTTTTTAATATCTCCCATGTCACTACTTAACTTTTTGAACATATGGAAGTTATAAGAACTATTTTAATACTCTTTTTGCTAGTCTAACATCTGTGTCTATTCTGGATGGTTTCAAATGATTTTTCTCCTCATTATGGATCATATTTTTCTACTTCTTCTAATGTCTATTAGGTTTTGTTTGGATGCCAGACATTGTGAATTGTACCTTGTTGAATGCTGGCTGGATATTTATTTATGTATTCTTATAAATATTCTTGAACTTTTTCTGGGACAAAGTTCAGTTACTTGAAAATACTTTGATCCATTTTAGTCTTGCTTTTAAGATTTATTAGGCAGAACCAGAACTGTATTTATTCTAGAAATGATTTTGCTAATTCTGGTGTTTCGTATTCCATCTTTGGCAGAAGTGGAAGTCTTCTTTGACAGATTTTTAACTTTAGGAAAACTGTTGAAGGCCTAAAGGAAAATTGTACCACCTAAAGAGCTAATATTCAGGAGTCAACTCTAAGTTAATATTCACTCTGCTTAGTTATCTAGATAAAATCTCCTTCTAATATTTTCCTTCTCTAATAAATAGATAATATGTAGAAATAATCCACATCCTCACAATACAGAATTTTGACTTCTCCTTTCTTTTACTTTGTATGTAGAATTTATATAATTTTTAAAATGTGTCTGTTTTCACCCTGGCCGGTTTGGCTCAGCGGTTAGAGCATCGGCCTGCGGTCCAGAGAGACCCGAGTTTGGTTCCCGCTAAGGGCATGTACCTCGGTTGCAGTTTGTCCCCGGCCCTGGTTGGGTTGTGAGGGTGGCAGCCACTCGATGTGTCTCTCTCACATTAATGTTTCTCTCTCTCTCTCTCTTTTCCTCTCTCTCCCTCCCACTCTATCTGAACAAAAAATGGAAAAATGTCCTCTGGTGAGGATAAAAAAAATAAAATAAAATAAAATAAAATGTGTCTGTTTTCTTGATGCTGGGCAAGGGGTAGACTCAAGCAATATTGTAAGTGATACAATTTTGAGAGAGCCCATGTCCGCACATTGCTGTTTCTATTGTTGTGTAACATACTACTTTAAAACTAACTGGTTTTAAAAACCATTTTATTACATTCATGGATTGTGCAAGTTAGGAATTCACACAAGCACAGTAGAGTTGGATTATCCCTCTTTCATGATGTCTGGCACCTGAGCTTGAAGTCTTGTGACTTGCTGTGACTCAATGGCTGGGGGCTGGAATCATCTGAGATATCTTCAAGCACATATTTAACAATTGATACTGGCTGTCATCTGTGACCTCATACTGGGATGTCAACAAACGCATCTACAGATGGCCTCTCCCTGTTGTCTTGGTGTTATCATAGCAGCCTCGGGGTAGCTGCACTTCTTATATCACGTCCCAGATAAGAGGTCAATAATGTATCACCTGTTATGACCTAGTCTTGGAAGACACACATCATTGTTTCTATTAATATTGTACCTTATTGGTTAAAACTGTCACAAGCCCACCTAGATCCAAGGGGAGGGAATTCAGCTCCATCTCCTGATAGTGTATTAGCAAGGTTATACTACAGATGTGAGATATTGTTGTGGCTATTTTTGGAGTATAATCTGTCATAGTCTGCCTCTGGCCACAGAAAATTCACACCCGCTGTCATATGCATTCAGTCATCCTCTACATCCTATTGTGGCATCAGTTCAAAGTCCAAGATAAGGTCCAGGTGACAAGGGGCTTCTGGTGCAATTCTAGTATAGTTCATCTTGTTGTAAAGATCTGTGAACTAGAGAGACACGTTATCTGTCCCCTCCCCCCACACATCCAGGTGAGACAAGCATAGGATAATTGCTATAGTTCTCCCATTTGAAAAGAGGGGAAATGAAAGGCACACAGAATTATTGGTCCATAGCAGTTCAAAAATCCAGCCAAGCACACAGTGTCAGTTCCTTAGCTAGTCCTGCTCCTTGAAGTCTTACCCAGGACTCTTGGCTTTGCTTCTGGGCTCTTAGTTCCACCCTCTGGGTCCTTGTTTTCTATACAAAGTCTTTCACGTTTGTACCTAAGTAGCCTCTCAGCCTGCTTGGTACCCATAAAAGTTTAGGGATTCAAAGGCTTCTGTTCACTTTGTACTTTCTTTGTTTCCTCCTGTTTATGCTCCTATAGTTCTTTTCGAAAATGTGTGCACTTCTCATATATTTCCATATTTCATCAGTTAAACTCCACACCCACAAATCTGTTTGAGATGAGCCCTTCTTTACCTTCAGATGTCTGGAAGCTGCTATGAGACAACATCTTTAAGAGTTAGGAACCCTGTTGTTTGACAGAGATCTGCCAGGAATGCTCTGCAGATACTTAGAAGTCCTTTTGACTGTTTGAAAGAGTCTACATGATACATGAGTTCTGATCTCTCTAACGTCCTAAGAAAAAGTTTCATAGTCATATCCTTGACTTCATATTTACCCTGAGATGTTTTCATATTTTGGTACCCTGAGACAATTTGTTTCTGAGATTGTTCTTCTGTGAGTGAATGGAGAAGATAAATAGTTTTCTTCTGAAACCCAAAAGTTATGGATCCTTTATATTTCCTCTAAATTTTTCCTCTAAATTTTTCTAAATGGTTCCTTTTATATGGCTAAAATAACTCAGTTGACACTTTGACATTCTGCTTGGAAATATCTTTAGCCAAATCTATCCATTCATGAGGGTTATTTTTATTGTCCATGTCATTGTAAAAACAAATGCGTTGCAAAAACAAACAAACAAACAAACAAACAAAAAACAATGTTGCTAAGCTTTCTGCTGCTACATAGCAAGAATCATCTTTTTTTTTTCAGTCTTGTCCTTTTTCTCAACAGCTCCTCAAGGCGGGTTCATCCCTACTGAGCAAAGCAGTCACAGGCCTGCTCAGATTCCAGAGGAGGAGAGCGGCAAGGTCTTGATGGGGACGAAGCCAGGTCACACAGCAGAGGAAAAAGCGAAGCTGCAGCCAGCTTTGGAAATACAATCTTCCACATCATCTATAACAGTTTCAGTGCTTGTGGGCAAGTGGGGTTTACCACAGATAAAGAAGTCCACAAGAACACACCACCACAGGGTAAGACTAGTGAAGTCTGCTCTATTTTGGAGAAATTGTATGACTGGGTTTGTCCCTCCCGTGTCTCCTAAGATGCTACTTATAAAATAGAGTGGCTGTGGTGCGGGCAGAGCAGGAGTGCGAACAGAAGTGGCCAAAGGTAGAAAGCATCATGAGGTTCTGCCGTTGCCAAGGGAAAGTCAGCTAGAGCAGCCTTTGCTATTCTCTTTGTTACTCTATTCCTCAAGGGGTCTGGGCCACTGAGTGAAGGGCATTATCAAAGAGTCCAGTGGAGATCTTTTATCACCCAGATATTCACCTACCCCACGTGCATATTTCTAGGCTTACAACACTATCTAATGAGCATCAGCTTTGTGCCATCTATTGTGCTTGGTACTGGGCTATGGGAACTATGGTTCTTGACCTGAATTAGCTCAGAGTGGTGGGCAGAGATAAACCTGTTAACAAATAATTTAAATATACATGGATAATTTCAAAGGAAGACTTTTGACAAAGCAGCTAAGGAAAGGTAGACAGGCTAGGAAAGATTTAATTGTAGGGTAGGTAGCCCGAGTCTTGTTGATATTTAAGTTAATTTATGAAAAATAAAAATCAATTTTAACAGTATCCTTGGCAGAATAAGATCACGTGCAAACGCATAGAGTTGTGAAAGGGCAGCTTGTTTGGGAAAGAATGAGACACTCAGTCTCCTCTGGACCACAGGGGTCAGCAGGGAAAGGGAGAGATAAGGCTGGAGAAGGCTGGATTGGATCTTCCACTACTTTATGCAATGTCGTGTTTATTTTTTGGCACTGAGAGGCCAGCAAAGGCCCTTAAGTAGAAAGTGACCAGAAGATGACACTGATGGTAAAAGATCGGGTGGCAAAAGAATGCTTAGGAAGTCAGTGTCACAGTTCAGGAGAGAGAAAGCAAGCCCTATGCTGAGTGACAGTGTGGTGTCAGGGAAGGGGCCAGGTTCTGAAGTTTATTAGGAAGCATCTGGAGCCCAAAGGAATGTGAGGGGCAAAGCCGTCCAGGTTTCTATCTGGGAAGCTCAGTGAACAGTCATACCATTCATTGAAACAGGGAATATAGAGAAAGAAAGAAGCCTGTAGGAAGATGGGGTAGAACAATGGAGTTGAGTTTTGTGCCTGCCAGGTATTTGGTGCCTTTGAAATATTCAAGAAGAGATGTCCTAGAAGTAGTTGGAAATCTGCGTGTGGGATTTGGGAGAGAGGTTGAAACTGAAGGGGAAGTTGGAATCAATGGATATTCTCATGTTTTAAATTATGCAAGTTTGGGGACATGGGATTTGGTATTGTGCTGAAGTAGAGCATGACAACTATTGACAAGCTTTTGCTTACTTTTAAAGCCAGGAGCCTTTCATCATTTTACAAGGTCCAATATCTCTTTCTGGAGAACATAGGAGAGGGCTTGGGGACCAGACAGTAATGAGTCAGTTGATTGAACTGGGATTAAAGCCCAGACCCCTGGTGATCTGTCCCTGACTCCACCACTGATATATCATTTATTAAAAGCACCCCACTCACTTCCTAATGGAAGAGATGGTTTGTATAGGATGACCATTAAGGATGATCAAGAGAGTCCAGTAATGAAAGGAAAAAATAATTCATCAGAAACCTTCAGGTAAAAATGGTAACCACCAATGAGCACAAAACATACCTGTGAGTTTACTGGCAGCCAAGGAAAGGAGATAAACATGATGGATTTACCATTATGCCTTGAATTCGTCCTTGAATTAAATGCTAGGGAAGCAGATTGTCCCATTTATCAGGAAGGACAAATCTGCTTCCTTAGTATTTAATTCAAGGACCAACTCAAGGGATAATCATATGAAGAGCATCTTGAAAACTTACCTTATAAAAGACCAAATATCATTTTTATATTGTTCTTTGATTGAAACTAATCTCATAATGTTGATCTATTTTTGTGAAGACATTTCTATGAAGAGCCAATGTGGTATGATTTACCCCTCTCAAATCCTCTCTTTTGCCTCCTCTATAGAAAGGCCAATCAAATGATAGAGATGGGAGAAGTTTAGCTCCAGGGGCAGGGATCCTTGGAGAACAGTACAGATTAGCGGATAAGAATAAAATTCCAGAAAAAGTAGTGTCAGATTGCTTTTAAGTGGAAGCTGAGAAGAAGTAATTGATGAGACAGCAGCCCCCTTCCAACTCAGGAAGCCAGGTTGATGACTCCAAGCATTATCTGTCGCTTGAGGCTTCTTATAGTTTTGTAAGAAAAAGGGGAAAGTTATGAGAAGATTAATTGCTTGATACAGAATCAAGGAAAGGGAGTTTCCAGCAAGACTTTGTCAGTCAAAAGTCCCTTTGGGACAGGTGTTCTGATCTGCACGAAAGCACCATGGGAAACCACAGGTATATGCCCACCACTCCTGGATTTTCATCCAGTTCCTAGATCCTGACCAAAGTGAAGGAGACCTGGCTATGGGTACACGTGTCAAACACATCATATCTCCTGTATCAAACTCAACTGATGGCTGCCTCCACACTGTGTTGAGGTTTCTGAGGCTCCACCTAAGTCCAATAAAGATTATCATTATTGAATAGCAATTCTTCCATAGATGTGGGATCAGAGTAATCAATATAATTGATGGTTATATTTATATATTAATGTACATAATCAGTATAATTAATATTCACATATTTGCCATCCTTGATGTTGGAACAATATCAAAAGTGTGTCAGCAACTATTGCACGTGGGCTTTTTAGTTAGCATTCGTAATTGTGTCCCCAAAATTCATATGTTGAAGCCCCAACCTCCACTGCGACTGTATTTGGAGAAAGAACCTTTAAAAAAGTAATTAAGGTTAAATAAAGTCATAAGAATAATCCTAATCAGTAGGATTGGTGTCCTTGTAAAATGAAGAAGACACGCCAGAGCTCATTGTCTCTCCACGCAGAGAAATGGCTGTGAGGACACAGCGAGAACACGCAGTCTGCCAGCCAGGAAGAGATGCTCGCGAAAAACCACCCTGGCAACTTGATGTTTCTTGAACTTCCAGGCTCCAGAACTGTGAGGAATAGATGTCTGTAGATGCCTCCCAGTCTGTGGAGCCTGAGTGCTTGAATTAAGCATTCGGGGACAATTTACATTGACAGAAAAAAGCAGCAGAAAAGTGAGAGTTGTAACTGACCCCAGAACCCCTCCTCTCCAATTCCATCCATACCTTCCGAGCCAGAGGAAAGAAATCCGATGGCCTGTGCTAGTAATTTGCCTACTGGATGGAAACCTAGTGTGTTACCCTGAAGGAGCCATCTGTTGCTTCAGTAGACACATTTCTGGGTGATACGTAAGACTTTAAAAATGGGTTTTACAAACTCAAACATTCTCAGTGTCCATACAGAAAAGGTAAATGAGTGAAGCCAAACGTGTGTGGCAATGAGACTCAGTGGGGTTTGTGGTGACCTGGAAAGTAAAGGTCATAGTCTAAACCCAGTCAAAGTTACATTTTGAAAAACACACTATGTGTGTACATTTGCATGTGTGTGTGGTGTGGATGTGATGTGTGTGTGTGAGAAAGAGAGAGAGAGAGAGAGAGAGAGAGAGAGAGAGAGAGAGAGAGATGGGGTGGAGGAGACCTTGCCCACAGATCTGTGGCTGAACTCAGCCAGTTGGCCACCAATTTGCTGTCTGAACGTAGGAAGCTGTGGCTGGCGTGCCCCTTGAGCAATGCCTCCCAGTGCATACTTTCAATGCGAGGAGGTGAATGCTGCAGGTGCAGGTGCTTTCTGGGGCTGATAAAGAGGAACATCACATACTAACTACCCAGTGAAGAGGAGGCAAAGGTGATGTTTACCTGTGAGCATAAAGGGGGTCAAACTGTTGTCTTCTTCGGTGGAGGCCAACCCAGCTCTGCAAGGTTGACGGCTTCTACAGTGTTCACAGGCAGAGCTAAGATTATTCCAAAGAAACCACTTTGGATTTGTTTAGAACCTTGACCAGGTTCTCCATGGAAATTTCAAGCATTCTAACCATCTAACATAAGAATGAGGTGGTGTTGACTTGGAAGATTTTGAATTTCTGCTTTTACATTAATATTCCTGCTGAACATACTTAACTTTGGCCAGAACCTGGTCTCCCCAGGCCCGCTGGGATGAGCTGGCTACAGAAGAAATCTGCAAGTAATGAAATGAATTGCCCTGTTGAATGGGATATTCAATCATGTCCATCTGGATGCTGAAGAGCCTCTGCCGAATATGACTATTTGAATTTAGCACAATTGATATTGAGCTGTTCTTTCTGAGAGTAATTGGCCACCTGGTTCATGGCCATCCCTCTAATGTCAGGAAGACTGTGTCATCAGTGCATTAAAAGCTACTTGTCTCCCAGTCTGGCCGCCAGCATTCTGAGTACCTAAGAGCTGAATTACATTCAGTGGGTGTTGGTTACAAAATGGGAAAGCCAGGACCTGGTCCAGCTCTGGGTCACCTGAGGTTAAAATGTGCTCACTTAGAGCCCCTTCCTACTCAGAGTCACTTACCTTAGCACTGTGACCTTTGGGGAAGTGACACTTGTCTCGTTTTCCTACTTGAACCAGGAAGGGAAAGTGTCAGCTGTGAGGGAAAATATCCATTAAATGTACACAAGCTGCCAGACTGAATCATGAAACCAAATGTGTTTCTGAACTTGGCATTATTTTAAAGGCTGAACTGTA
Source organism: Tadarida brasiliensis (assembly GCA_030848825.1). Taxonomy (NCBI): domain Eukaryota; kingdom Metazoa; phylum Chordata; class Mammalia; order Chiroptera; family Molossidae; genus Tadarida; species Tadarida brasiliensis. The sequence continues at coordinate 85,064,653 of CM061268.1, forward strand.
GAATTGCATCAGATAAAAGTTTGTTTAATTCTCAATTAGGAATTGTTTTTATGCAGTGTCAATGGCATGGGACTTTTATGAGCTCTGCTATTGATTGAAATGATGCCCTCATTGGGTGTTGATTGAGTGATCTTTTAGTTCCCTCCCCATTAACATGCTAATGGTTAGGGGTACAGCCCCTCTCAAAGGCTCCTGTTATTCCAAGGATGGATGTGTCTGACCTCACACTGTTCTCCCAAGAGGCTGGGGGAGGAGGGGTGTCTGGGACTCTTCAATGGCTTCATTAGCATACTGTAGCTCAACTACCAAGGGTGATAAATTTAAAGAACATGGAACACAATTAGGAAGATTTTTTAAAGGTTACAAATGGTGGGCGGGTTCTGAGAATGTCTGGATCTCCATGTCAAGGGCATCTAAGTCAGCCCTGAGAACAGCTGGAGCCCAAAGGCCAGAGCCTCTGAGTGCACTGAATTTGCATAGGCTTTGAAGATATTTTTAGCTTCCTGCACTCACTCTTCTTAATATTCTCCTGCTTCTCTGTCTCACAAAGGGGGAAGGCTGCAAGCTTAGAATTCCGAGATTTCGGTCTTCAGATGTCCTGATGTTTTCTTTTTCAGATCCTTCTGGGGATAAGTAGAAACAGAAATTGATGCAGAAGCTGTAGCTGCTGTGCTTGACGCCCGTATGTATGGGCACCAGGGGATGTGGGGACACTCCTCTACGGTGTGACATCTGCTCACTTGAGGTTGCTCATTTAACACTGGGATTCGCTGAAATGATATGCATTTAAGTGCCTGCCATAGTACTAACAACTTTATTGTTCTCTTTTCTTCCCTTTCTCCTCCCCCATGTGGAACAGTCTAACTGGGAGTCTGAATCAAGGTTATGGTGAAGGCCACAGGAATTTTGGGAGGGTAGAGATTCATTAATATTCATCATCATTCATTCAACAAGCATTTATTGAGCAGCAACAGCATGCTAGGCATTGAGTTGGGTGGAATTCAAAATAATAAAAGAATAAGATCTAGGCCCTTTCTGTAGTCTAGGAGTCTAAGCTTGTCTGTGTGTGGGTATGTGTGCACGTTCATAAGGGGCTATGGAGAGATTGTATAAACTGTTGTCTCATAATGTAACATGTAAGTTCTAGGTGCTCATTCAGATCCCATGTAGATCAAAAGAGAACCAGAGAGTCCTAGGACCGAAAGAAAGCTGCTTTGCCATTGGAACCCCAGGCATTGATCCTGGTCCTGTCTCTGAGCCGCTGTGTAAGTCATTGCACCCCGTGAGCTGCAGGCTGGTAGGATGTAGTAGGCTGGCAGCAGGAGGTAAGCAGGGAAGAGCATGCCCTGCACACATGTATTCTCATTGTTTATTTTGTAGGCTGGATAAAACAGGATGATGGGCAGAATTCTGCCCCAAGTTGTGAGCTGTAAGCGCTGGATAAGATGAGCTCAGGCTTCACACAGCTCCGCCATTCAAGAACTCAAGGACACTAAACCTCCTGCCATTCTGTCCTATGCTCTTCCCAGCAGGGTTCGTCTGCCATAGCCAATAATTATATGTGTAAAATAACATGACAGCGCAAACCTTTCAAAAGAGTGTTTTTGTTTTTGTTTTTTCTTGTAGTCCCTCTGAGAAAGTATTTGGTGAGACATCAAGTTATGAAGGTTGGATGAACCACTGATGGAATCCGCCCTGGATCTGATTCCAGGGTGGAAGAAGGTGGAAGAGATTTCCTCACTGTCCCCAAAGCTCTATTCACATCCTCCTGGCTCAGGAAATATAGTCCAGATAAGACAACCCTTAAGGATGCCCAGTAGAGGGGTCAAGTGGGGGCATGCACATGAGGTCTGCTAGCAAGGAGTGCATTTTTCTAATTCTCACAAGGAAGCCTTTTAGGCTAGCCCTCTCTCACCCCCTCTCAGTAAGTGAAGATAGAAATAACTTATTAGTAGAGAGCCCATGAATATTCCAGACCTTTGCACCAGGCCCAAACTGAACAGGCGACAGGAAGGAATTGAAGGGTCCACCAAGGCAGTGTGGGTGAGCAGGGAGCAGAGGACAAGGCTTACCTCCTGGGCCCCTGCAGAGCTGTGTCAGTCCTGATCTGACAGGGCAGCACTACACACGGACACTCTAACACAGGCATGTACACACAGATGTACACACACACTGATAGACACATCAATACTCTCAGAATACATTCAGACACACACTCTCTGAAGTAGACACTGAGAAGCACCACCCAGATCTTCCATTAGTGACAAAGGACTTATTTTCCCAGCTGCTAGGAGAGCTACCAGAAGACAGCTGTCAGCCATCAACCCTTTGGGCATGGCCCTGCCAAGGTCACACTTCCTTCCTGGGGCAGCCCCAATCCAGTGAATTAAGGGGGGTGCCTCTTTGCCCCAGCTCATCAAAGGCCATCTCAGCTCCAAGGTAATGTCTATGAAGGTGTTACATAACCCTTATTCCTTAAGCCTTGATTTGTTGACCTTGTTTCCCAAATGCCTTCATCCTTTTATTCTGCTCCAGCCACTCTGCCTTCCTCCCTCTAGCCTTTGTACACCACCATAGCCTCAAGGCCTGGCACAGTGTAGGCACGTGGTAGGTGCACACTCATTACGTGTTGAATGCCTGAATGAGAGAAGAAGCTGGATGACTAAGCACCAGGAGGGAGCTGTAGAGGAGATGCCTGTTCTGGATAGGAGGTTAGAATAATTCACCTCAAGGTCCCTTCCAACCCAGACTGTGATCCAATGACTCAGAATTAATGGGCACTTTCTCCCAGAACAGGAGGAAGATAACCCTCCACAGACATTCACTGACTTCCTCGTCTCTACTCGCCCCCTTTCCCCTTCCTACTCATTTCTTCCCCCTGCCCCTGCCCCTCAATCTACGCATCCTCTGAGTCCCAGGTCCTTGACAGCATTCTCACTTTCTGTTCCTACCTCCCTGGTTCAGCTCCTCCATAACAATCCCCCGAGGCATCTGGACCTCAGCCTGCCCTTCCCATCCATCCCCCACACTGCAGCAGAACCTTATCTCTAAAGAAAGCACTGACCACCCCCTCCTGCCCAAACCCTTCTCCTCCCCGACCTCCAGGACCTTTCCAGCTTCTACTTCCAACAACCCACTTGCACCCGGTGTCCTGTTCCCCATATGCACAGTCATTTTCCACATCTCCTCCCCTTTTCATTTATGGTCCCTGTGTCCCAAAGTCCCTCTCACAACTTCCTTGCCCACCTAGTTACTCCCACTCTCTTTCAAGATGCTGATCACCACGGTCTTGCCCAAACCCCAGGGCTGACTCAGGTGCTCCCTGCTGTGCCTTCCGAAGGCTCACTGCCTCTCCTAGCGTACCACTCCACACTGCTGTATCGTGACAACTGGTTCTCTTTGCCGAATCCCCTGCAGGGACAGTGTCTAATTTCTCTGTATGTCCTAAGCACCTGGCACAGTGTCTGGCATAGAGTAGCATCTCAATAAATGTGGAACAAGTGAATGACTGTTATATGAATGCTTCTCCCTGATCCATTACCACCTTCTGCAATTCCTCAGCATGGGACAGAACCTCATCAGTGGGGTGGGGGTCTGCAACGTACGGTAGCAGGGTAGCAGGAGGGTATGAGAAAACCCCTTTGCTACCCTGATTTTTTTTCAGTGATGGGAAATGAGAATACTTCAGAGGATCTCACTTCCCTTGACTTATTTCTCCCCCTGACCTCTGAACAGTGGACCCCAGTACCTACTTGCTGGTCTGTCTCTTTTCTTGGGCTAAAGTTGTGGAGAAAGAGTGAGTATCCAGGCAATAGCTCACTGGAATTCCCACATTCTTCTTCTCCCTTTCCCTCCCGCCCACTCCCCTCTCCTGTCTCTCTGGACCAGTCGCTGAGTACTCAGCTTCTGGCTTTCATGACAAGAATTCTGTCATCTGAGTCACTCCAATTTCTTCCTGATGACTGTAGATCATTTCAAATACTTTCTGAGCACAATTTGCAGTGCCCAGCAGGGAGCACATCACTGAATCAGGTAACATAAAGATGCTCAGGGAGGACAGGCTCTACCAGGGACATGCAGGCGTCCACTCTCAGAGGAACCCAGATGGCCTGGAACCCCTGCCTGGCTCAGAGGGATGCATAGTACCCCAAGAACTCATCTAGTTCATCACCTGGTCCCAGCCTCCCTCAGTTTCCCATTCAAAAAGTTTGTTCCCATCATATTCTATTAATTGGATTTTACTTGTATCCAACCTAGATTCTTCATGCTGCAATCGCTGTGTCTTCATATTTTCTTTAAAAGCCACTTAGGGCAGAGCCTATCCCAAACAAGTCCATGTACTAGGAATTTAGAGTCAGGATTCCTCCATCTCCCTTCCTTCTGCCCCGTGGACTGCTATCACCTAGGACCATTTCTTTTTGTAGGAATTAATTCACTCTCATGTATTCCTGATTTAATATTCACCAATCATCCCCAGGACCAATTTTTTTTTTTCTGAAGCAGGGAGCAGAGGGTTAAAGAGTATGCTTAGCTCAAAGGCTTGTATCCCCAGTGGCAGGACTGTAGACACTGGCATGCTTAAGACAATAGAGAGCTAAGTGGACTTGTATCAACGCTACCTAGATGACCAAGTCAAGTCTTAGAATGTTAGAGCCAGAAGAGAGCATTGAGATTCTCTAGTCCCTCATTTTCTTTTTGCAAATTATGAAACTGAGGTCCAGAGGCATTCACTTGGCCACGGGCAGAGTCACTATTAAAACTGTCTTCTGTTTCCTACTCGAGCTCTCTTTCCACTGTGATCACTGTTAACATTCCCTGAGCACATTCTGTGTGCCAAGTGTCCTTCTAAGCTCTTTACAAGCATGTATTAATTTATTTAATCCTGGCAGTCTTGAGAGAAAGGTGTTGTTGTTATCCCCGTTTGCAGAAGAGGCAACTGGGGCCCTGGCAGGCTAAGTAAACCTCCCAAGGACACAAGCCAGGAGGGGCAGGGCATGTGCTCTCCCCGCTCACCTGCTCGCTCACCTGCTCAGCTGTGTTAAGGATGCCTTTGAAGCCCTGTAGTGGCATCAGTTTCCCACTACTTTCCATTCTTCCTCAGGCCTCTGTGCCTTCTCACTACTAAAAACACACCCACATTACCCACCCCATCCCTGCACTGAAGACCACTGAGACCTCATAGAAAACCCTCACTCCATCAGGAGGCGCCACTGCTCACTGGCAGGCCACCTGCCCGACCCCTCTCATGTGGTTGGTTGTCACCAGGGCTGTTATTAAAGCCAGAAATAGGGTCCTGAGCTCTTTAGTCCTCTTGAGACTTCTCACCAGGAACCTCCCACATGTCTGTGATATCACAGCACTCCCCCTCCTACCATGATGTCATCCATATACCCAAGCTCCTCCCCTTCCCCAAATGTCCAACCGCCCCAGGCAGGACACAGACTATCTCATGTGACCCTCCTCCTCCAATTTTAATCATGAGACTCATAAGAAATAAAATCTTTCTCTGATTGGGTCAGGAACTATTCTCTCCCATCTGCCTCTGCTCCTCCCAAAGGGACCATTTATTTTGGCTACACATGTTTAGCATAGCATCTCAGCAGGAGTGAGGAGGGCTGGCACATGCTACCCCTTCTCCCCCACCCCCGTCTTCTTTCACCAGGAAACCAGAGCCAAGGTCCTGAGCACCCCCACACGTACACGGCATCTCCACGCAGCTGTGTGTGTGTGTGTGTGTGTGTGTGTGTGTGTGTGTGTGTGTGTCCAGCACGAAGACCTGTGGGTGGCATGGAGTTGGTCCATCACTGGAAACTTTATTTATTTATTTATTATTGTTGAAAGTATTATAGCTGTCCCCATTTTTCCCCATTGACCCCCTCCTTCCTGCTCCCACCCCCTCCTACCTTCCCCAGCCATGTGTGTGTCGATTGGTTGTGCATATGTGCATATAAGGGGAACTTGGTTTCAAATAAACTAAGTTCCCAGGCACAGGATGGCGCTGGACCCAGGTCCAGATAGGCTCACTGCCTGTCTTCCCACCTCCAGAGCAGAGAGGGTCTGGGTGGTCCAGGCCTCAAGAATGAGGAGTGAAAGGGCCAGGGCCAGGGCTGTAATCTATACCAAACGTGCATACTGGCCTGTGTCTTTCAGAAATGGGATCCAGACAGGCAGATAGGACTTGTTCCTCTGCTTTTTCATTTTACATGCGGACGGGCGGCATTTACAAAGTATCACTTCCGTGTAGGTGCTGCTAGGTATGGGGCATATACCCAAGGGAAAGGGGTCATCAAATTTAATCAGACTACAATTCAGATGTGAGGGATATTTTTATTGGTAGCTCATCTGGCCTCCTTCCCCAGAGGACGTGGAAAGGGTGGGAAAAGTAGCCAAGGGTGCGATCGGTTTGGAGCTTGAGCTCACCCAGCAATCCAACAGTCCTTCCAGGAAACTCCATCCAGACAAAAGATGTTCAGTCTCTCATTCTCTCCTTCGGAAGGAGGGAGGAGGGGGATTAATGCAGCCTCGTGTGCAGGGGAAGTTTCAGGGTTCTCCCGTTCCTTTCGTCTCCAGAACACCCTCTCCTCCTGGCCGGTCTTTGTCCTGCTGGTGTGGGAGTTAGCCACGGCTGTGCTCACAGCCCAAGTCTCCCACCTCCCTCGGCCAGCTCGCCATACTTAGGCTCTGCCAGGGCTGTGGAGTCTACCCATAGGCCTCTCCTGTGTCTGTGCTGGCCCTCTCCACAGAGGACCCTACACCCAGGAACCACAGATGGCCGAGGAAAGCCGGCCTCAGGACTTCCTGCACCTCCCATGCGGTGGTCAGTCCCAGGCTGCGAGGTGGCTCTCACACCTGTCTTGTCCAGCGTCAGTAAGCCCTTACAATGCAAGGAGAGACTCTCATTTTTCTTTTTATCAGCAGAGTCTAATTGAGCACTGGGCATAGAATCAGAGCGCAGTAACTGTTTATCGAATGAATGAATGAAGCGTGTTTGGCTGGGACACCACATTATGAGGCCACAGCATCCTTTGGAGAAAATTTGCATCTCAGAGGGAGACAACCACAGCTGCTTCCAGAACAACTGAAAGAGGAGTTGACGATAAAAGCAGCGAACTTTCCTTGAAAAATTGCTATGCGTCAGGCAAAGCGCCAAGAGCATTACAGACATTTCCTCAATTAAACTCCACACAATCCTCTGAGGTAAGTGGGGGCCTTTATACTTTTGTCGTCATCATTCTACACGTGAGGAAACGGGCATAGAGATGTTAAGTAACTTGCCCAAGGTCACGCAGCTGGAAGTTGGCAGAGCTTGGCCTGGAAACCCACATCTGAAGCACTGAGCTCCCCCCTCAGCCTGGAACCTTCACAGGAGCCTCCGCAGAGGGGCCCTGAGGGATTCAGGAGCTGTCCCAACCATGGAAACCCCAGGAGAAAGGCAATTCTGACCTAATGGAGCCCAAGAATCAGCAAGAGCCCAAGTCCCAGTTAGAAAGTAAAGAAGAGACAAGAATAAATGCAAGAAGGAATTGTGTAAAAACCCAGTACCCTAAGGAAGGTCAAATACTGTGTTCCAGCAGCTTCCGTCCCTCGAGGCGGCCAGACCTGCATGCTAGTGTGTCCCTTCAGACTGTGTTCCAGCAGCTCCCGTCCCTCGAGGCGGCCAGACCTGCATGCTAGTGTGTCCCTGTAAGTACAGCAGACCTGGAACTCGGGATAATGGGTCCTTGAACATGGCTAATGCAGATGGAAAAGCATTTTCTCCTCTGGGGCTGGCGCTGTAATTTTATACTAAATTTACTGTGGTTTATGTAATTCTTTTCATTCGCACCAGAAGGACTTTCTTCACTGCTTCCCTTTTCAGAAACTTAGACACCATATATCTTTGCAAAGTGGATTTTTAAAAATAAAATGGAGAAGAAAAGATTAAACCAGAGAAGCTCCCAACTTCCCTGCCTTCTGCCTGACCCAGCTTTCTGTGTCCCCCCTTCCCCAAGTCGCCGTGGTAAATGTTAGCGCAGCGGCGCTGGCTCTGGAAGGCCCAGGCGGTCCAAGAAAGCAAGCTTCACGGAGGAATGCTGCAGCCCTCTCTCCTCTGGGCTGGGGTGGGGGCCTGGAAGGGCCAGTGTTCGGAGGAGAGACAGAGAGGAAATTGCCCCATGGGTGACTTTCAGGAGAATGGGGCCAAGTGACATAGAGTCCCGGATCTTATCTCCATGAGTCCCTCCTCTTTTTCCAAGGTCCGTCTCCTGAGCCACCTCGGATCCCTTCAAAGACCCTTGCCTGGCAGTCTCCAAAGCATCCCAGCTCCCTTGTCTCCTGAAAGAATCTGCCTCCTTCTGCTCCTCCAGGAAGGCAGACCAAGCTGGGACAGGAAGGAGGGAGGGCATCAGAGTCCTCACTGTGCCGATCCCCAAATGAGGACTACTGATCTTGAGCTGAATTTAAAATAAATTGTCTCTCAAATTCTACAAAGCTCTGTTAGATCTTCCTCCTGCCTTTCTTCCCACCTCCTCTCATGCCATCACCTACCACATGTAGGCACAGTGATGCCCTTCTGCTTCTTTAACCAGCCGAGATCTGCCCCCCTTTGTGGCAGCTGCCCCTGTACTGGGAGGGCTCTGCTCTGCGTCCCTTTCCTCGCTCCTCCTTGCGCTCTTGCCACTGAGGACTCGCGGGTCACCTTTTCTAAAGCAGGTCCCATCCTGCTCACTCTCTGTTTTCTCAGCTTTTCAAGTTCCTTTATGACTCTTTGCACAACAGGTTATGATGTCCTTCAAGTGTGACTTGCCTACTGTCTGATTCCCTCACTGGAATGTTCTGGAATGTTCTCTAATGGCAGAGACCACATCGTTCTTGCTCCTGCTAAGTCTCCAGTGTCTAGCGCATACTGAACAAACGTTTATCGAATCGAGACCTGAATTCCACTGTCTGTTGTTCCCATGGCTGCCTGGCCTCGAAGGCAGGGTCTGTCTTTCTTCTCTGCACCCTTGGCACATGGCACAGTGTTCGGACTAGAGAATACCTTCCACATGTTTGTGAACAAATAAACTGTCCCCCTCATTCCACGTCAGAGCCACTCTGCTCATAATTCCTGCAGAGGAGTCCATCTGATCGGCGAGAGCCAGGAGGGCAGAGCCGGCCAGGCAGGCACCACGCCACACGCGAGTGTCTGGTTATCAGATGGCGTTATCTCCAGATGAGCTGGAAAGAAAATACCATCAGAAACAGTCACAGCCCATTGACCATTTCTCTGGCATTCATAATCATTGTTATACAGCTGCTATGGCCCCTCTTCCATGCCTGCTCCCGAGAGCTGAGGACTTTGTGAGGGTGTTTGTCCCTGACCATTGTTGGAAAGGACTTTGCAGAGCTTCTAGCACCCAGCCCACTTTTCCATCCCACCCAGTCCTTCAACATCTCCGGTGGCAGCGTGTCGTCTCCAGAGGCAGAGCCTCCAGTCCTGCTTGGCTCCAGAGTTTAACAAAGTCCTGCCCAGGGAGAGTCCCAATGTCCTTCCTGTGACTTTCCCCACTGATCAAGGCTCTCCCACCTGAGGCCACCGTCTAAGGATAGCCCTGTAGACACGTGAGATGACTATTGGGCCTTTCTGTCGCCCCAGCCAATTGCTCTCCACCAGTGACACTTTCCTGTTCCTTGCTCTCTGCAGTTCATCTCCTCCTTCCCACAGGCCCCAGGACTCCGCCTGCTCTCTCTTCTCCGAGGGGGTCTCTGCCCACTTTAGCTAGCATGCCCTTGCCCCAAATCCAGTCAGTAGAAAGAATCCTCTCAAATTCCTTCTACTGTGTTAGAAACATCTTTCCCACCCCAGGGGTGCCGAAGGAAAGAGGAGTTATTCTGCTTCTTGACCAGGGATGACCAAGAAACCTAAAAAGGTGAGGTTGTGGAATCCTACTAGCTTTTTACAGGTCCTGGTCCCTGGTCTGCAACTCTGCCCCCGGCCAAGATGGTACCTGTAACTTCAACGAACACCCAGTTTCACTGTCCTGAGGATGATATTTGTAACCCTGCCCTGTCTTCTAATCCTTCCCTCTGAGGCTCCTCAGGGAAGAGGTGCCATCAGGTGTGCCCAGTCTCAGGTGGGCAGTTTGCTGCTTCAAGCAGCTCTGAATTGGGGAGCAGCCGATCACAGCTTCCATCTCTAAGGAACAGCCCCAGGAGGGAAGTTCCTCATAATGCCAGCTCTCCTCTGAGAAGAGGTTAGCAGCCCTCGTCCCCAAATTATTCTCATGTGACATGGTCTCAAGTCTCTCCTGCCCAGCAGTTTCCCTCTGGTCACTCTCTGGCACATCAGTGTCAGGGATAATGACTGGATTTAATGCTATGAGATGGCAACATGATGGTAGATTAGGCCAGTTATATAGGAATACCCAAATCCTGCCCTCAAACAATCTCTTATCTCCACCGGTTTCTGTAGTCAGCTCGGGCTGCTATAAAAAATACCACAGACGGGGTGGCTTAAATGACGGGCATTTATCTCTCACAGTTCCGGAGGCTGGAAAGTCCAAGGTCAAGGTGCTGGCCCACTCCGCTCCCGTGAAGGCACTCCGCTTGCTTGCAGGTGGCTGTCTTCCTGCTGGGCTTTCACGCGGCAGGGTTGGGAGGGGAAGAGAGAAAAAGAGAGAGGGGGAGTCTTTTTATAGTGTCTCTACTTATGATGGCATTAATTTCATGGTGATGACCCTACCTGCGTGACATCAATTAACCTAATAACATCCCAAAGGCCCATCTCCAATATCACCACATGGGGGAGTGGTTAGGGCTTCAATATATGAATTTGAAGGAGATACAATTCAATTCATAGAAGTCCCCCCATATGTGTGTGTGTGTGTGTGTGTGTGTGTGTGTGTGTGTGTGTATATATATATATATATATATATATATATATATCAAAGAAGAGTGTTATTATTAGGGGGGTGTCCCCAAACCCCAGTGCAGTGCTCAACAGAGCTCGGCCAGTAGAGTAGAGAATTCCTTTGCCAGGTCCATGCCGGGGCCAACCTAGAACCAGCACTAGGGCTGCCCCAAAGTCGGCCTGGTTCCGTGCTTTCTCAGGGGTCACACTTGAGTCTCAGGTCTTAGCCTCTAGTGAGAGAAATGGCGAATCCAACCCTACCCACAGCACCAGGAGCAAAGGAACAAAATGACGGCAGGAGAGACTGTCCTGATGTGGAGGAGAGTGGTCCTGGCTGCCTCACCCAGATCTGCTCAGGCCAGGGCAGTGGTCCTGGGACCTAAACCAGCCAGGTGAGAAGAGAGAGGAAGAAGAGAGTTGGAGAGAAAGACCCTGGAAGCTGGCCCTGGTCCAGAAGGACAAAAAGAAAAAGGGGCAAGACCACATCTGTATGCTTGGACATATTCATTCTTTTGAAAATGTCACCCCTTTCAAACATGACTCCATTAAGTGCCCTTGAATCTGAGCAATCCAAATTCAGGGTGGGCCTGAGTGACCTGTGCTGTCCCTGGAAGCCCCAGCTCTATCTCCATGTCAAAGAGTGTCACCTAGAACTGCCCACAGGCTTCCCATTAGGTCATTTTTCCCTCCCTTAACCTAAGCTGGCATGTGAAACGTGTAATTATGCAACTCGAGATTGCTTTAGATCTCTTAGTAGCTGCATCTCACTCCTGGATGATTGTGAGTTTATGTGTGCGCCACCAAACCCCCATCAGTGGTCCCATGAACTGCTTTCACTCAGCTCTTCCCCGTCCTAAAACCGTATAAACGATCCTTTGTATCGACACTGGGGAGTTTGCATTTATTTCTGCTAAAGGTTATCAGGTTGATTTTGGCCCATGACTGAAACCCCTGAATTGTAATTTGCTGCACAACACAACACATGAACTATTTCTGCCTTGACTAAGAGTTTCACTGCGGTGTCTCAGGAGTCACTGTTCAAACTAAAGCTGTCCTACTTAGCATTCACCCAGCTGCCTCCTCACCTTCTTCCGAAGCAGAGCTCAAAGCTAAACTCTCCCAGGAAGGCTTCCAAGATTAAAAGGGGTAGAAATCAAGGCCTCTCCTTCTAGGACCAGGGGAAACTCTGGAGCTTGGCTCTGAGTGGCCTGGGGCTACTCATGAATTTCAAAGGGGAACCGCCCTCCTTGGGGAAGAAGAGCACAGAACGTGTGGAGAGAGAGGCCTGTGCCTTCCGCCAGGTGCCTTCAGATGCCAGGTGCCCAGTGGCCCAGAAGGCCCATAACCTCTTCCAGAGAGAGAAAAGAATTCTCCAAGAGACATCCTTGTGAGCTCCCAACTCCCAGCCCACTGGCAGAAGTTGCAGCTGAAACCAAAGAACAGCTGGGATATTCTGGCTTAAGAAAGGCGGTCTAGTTTGGAGGTCAAGGACCCAGAGCTCTGGTTCAAACTCTGGCTCTGCCACTCATTCGTGGGTTAGCCCTGGGCAAAAGCTTCTGCTTCACAACCTTCACAGTGCCTCTGTAGAGTGAGACACTTTATAGTTCCCCCTCTATAAATAACGGCTGGGAAGCACCCCATACAGGACCTACCCCACAGGAGGGGCCCAGTCAATGGTAGCGCCCATCACTGTTTGTTGTCACTCTCTTCTCGGCTCATCTCTGATTAGAAGCATATGGGAAGTCTCAGTTATTGGCACCAATCTCCCCCTTGCAAGCATGCGGGCCACAGTGTATATTTAAAACAGAAGTTTTATTAAAAGCACTAAAGATCAATACGCATTATGTTCTGAAACCAGCCAATTAGTGATATTAACTGATCTGCCTTTCAGTGTCTCCAAGCGATAGCTTGTAAGTCGCTCCATTTCAATTATTTACTGCTACATAAGAAAGCAGACTAAACTTAGTAGCTTCAGCAGCAAGGATTTACTATTTCTCCATGATTCTGTGGGCTGGCCAGGCTCAGCTGGGCAGGTCTAGCCACATGGTGTTGGCCAGGGTCACTGCTGCAGCTGCCTTCTGCAGGGACCTGGGCTGAGCTGGGACAGCTTTGCTGGCTCCACTCCCACCTGGTGCTGCAGCTGGGCTGGCTGGGCCGTCCTTGCTCTCCGCACGGCCTCTCCTCGTTGAGAGGTTTAGTATGACGTTCATTACGCGGCGCTGGGTTCCAGGAGGGTGAAGAAGAAGCTGCAAGGCCTCGTGAGGCGCAGGGTTGGAAGTCATGCAGCATCACTTCTGGTGCATGGTGTCGGTCAAAGCGAGTCAGAGGACAAGCCTAGATTTAGGGCAAGAGAAAACAGACTCTGCTTCTTGATGGGAGGAGCAGCGCACTTGTCCAGAGGTGGGAGCGGTTGCTGGTGGACGTTGTTGCTCCAGCCTCTTTCGATGGAACAAGCGGGTCAGCGTCACCTGGAGGAGCCCGCTGCGGGCAGAGGCTGGCTGGCTCCGTTCTCCCAGCCTCACCAGCTATTGTCCGCACTCGCGTTCCGTGGTCCTCCCAGCACCATTTGCCTCTTCACCAAGGCTCCCTGTTCTCACCCTGGGCTGAGAGTAAGAGTGCTCACTCCTTCCAATCTTCTCCCCCAAGTTAGCACTTTTCCGGCATATTTTTAAAGGAAATATGTTGACCTGACAGTTCTTGAGACCATGATGGAAGGACACTAGATTGTGATGAAAAATATGGGCACAGCTCCAACAAGGAGGTGTCAGGCCAAGGACCCTCCCCCTCTCCTCGAGTCCCGACCTCCGTGTGCGACCCTGGGCAGACAGTCTCAGACAGAAGGGAAACAGTGTGCCCGTCACAGCCCCAGGACAGGGGCCACGGGATGTGGTGCACCACCTCCCGCGTGGAGTGGGGCCCAAGCTTCTCCCTCCTCCCAGGGAGCTCGCTCCCGGCCCCCTCCGGCGAGCACAGTGCCTGGTCCTGTTGCTTCCACTGAAGAGATTGCTCAGTAATCCTCTGGCTCTGAGTGGGATGATGACAATAAACAATGCTTCAGTATTCATTGTTAATAATAATATATAATTTTAATAATTAAAATATAATTATGGCCCTGGCCCATTTGGCTCAGCGGTTAGTGTCAGCAGCAGAATGAAGAGTCTTGGGTTCGATTCTGGTCAGGGGCACATACCTCACTTGCATTTCGGTTCCTGGCCCCAGTCGGGGTCTTGCAGGAGGCAACCAGTCGATGTGTCTCTCTCACATCGATGTTTCTCTCTCTCTCTCTCTCCGCCCCCCCCACGCTATCTTGAAATAAATGGAAAAATATCCTAGATTGAGGATTAAAAATTATTAAAATAAATAAATAAAATATAATTATGATGATGATAAACAAATGTTAACAATAGCGTCTATTGAATACTTTCTAGGTGCCAGACACTGTGCTTCTATATAGTAATTAAAGTTCACACATTCCTAGTAATTTGCCAAGGTAACATAGCCACAGCCAGGAAGTGGCCGAACTCGGCTTCACAGCCGGTCTGGGGAGCCCTGGAGGCCATGCCTTCTGCATCAGGCTAAGCTGGGGATTCACTTCATCCGGAAGTCCTCTGCCCAGCTGAGTGCCACTCCCATCCCAGATAAAACCGAGCGAGTGCCACTCCCATCCCAGATAAAACCGGCTCTCGCAGCCGCTCGGGTCGGCACACCCCGGGCTCGGCCTGGTCCCAAAGACAGCATGGTGGGGAGCTCTGGACCCGGTCCTAATGAAACAGCACAGCTTACCTGGGAGAAGGTTTGGAGAGGGGGGCACAGAGGAGGGAGAGGGGAGCACCTGCAACAGGCAGGCAGGAAACTTGGAGATGGGGAGTTGGTCAGGCGTCTTCGGAGAGACAGAGCTGGCAGGCTATTTATAAAAGGGAATTTATTAATGGGAATTGGCTCATGCGATTATGAAAGCTGAGAAGTCCTATGATTTCCCATCTGCAAGCAGAGACCCAGGAAAGCCAGGAGGGTAATTCGGTCTGAGTCTGAAGACCTGGAGAGCAGGGGAGCGGACGGTGTAAATCCCAGCCGGACATCAGAGGCCGGGCAGAGGGGCGGAGTCCTCCTTCCTCCACTCCGCTCTGTTCAGGCCCTCAGTGCCCTGGATGGTGCCCGTCCACGCTGGGGAGGGCATCTGTTTCACTGAGTCTGCTGATTCAAATGCTAACCTCATATGGAAACACTCTCACAGGCACACCCAGAAATCACGCTGAATCTGGGTACCCCATAGCCAATCAAGTGGACACGTACCATTAACCATCACAAATGGGGGCTTCGGGCACATTTGCCGAGCAGCTGCCTCCTAGGCCCCGTTGGCTCCTCCTAGCAGCATGTCCCCTGCAGGGGAAAGAGAAGGCATTGCTTTCCCAGCGTGCACCGGGGCTTCAGGCATCTCCTCCTTCAGCTTCTCCGGAGCTCTGGTCCTGTGTCCTCAGGAAACTCCCGGGCTGGAGCTCTGGTCTGGCTGTAAGGGGGCCATCATTTTAATTGGCCTCATCTACCGTTCTGCATCTTTCCAAACCGCCAGAGCCTTTTCTGCAGCTCCCATCCTGGCTTCTCAGGCAGCTGCAATGAAAACAAATGTCTGTGTTTAGCCCAGCCCAGCCACGCCCCTCTGAAATCAAACAGACCCAGCTAGTTTTACATCTAATTTGCATGGCAAGCTGCACTTTTGCCTGGGTGCACCTTGATGCTAAATTTTTGTATTATATTCCCTTTGTTCCATTTGGCATCATTTAGTCTAAAATAACAAATGGATTGATGTCAACCCGGGAGGCAATCTCCCTCTCTTGTTGTTTCCTAACTGCTTCTTGTTGAATGTGATACATACATAGGAAGTGACTTTTAAAACAAAAATGTACAGCTTAAATAGCCATCACAAAGCAAACATCCATAAGAATCATCACCCAAATACAAATGGAACAGTATTCCAGAAGCTTCCTCAGGCCTCCTGCAAAACACCTCTCTCCGGTGCCCCCAGAGCTAACCACTAGCCAGATTTTTATAGTAACCACTTTCATTTCTTTAGTTTTATCACCTAATCAGGCATCTCTTAATCCTATAGTTTCTATAGTAAAGAATGAAATCATACTGTGTACTGTTTGTGTCGTGTTTGTTTTGATCAATGTTCTGTTTCTGAGATTCACCCACATTGTAATTGGGGTTCATTTATTTCCATTGTTGTATCAATTTCTTTTGTATGAAGATACCACAAATTATTTAACCGTTCTCCTAGATGGACATTTGGGTTGTTTCTTGTTTGGGGCTGTTACAGACAAAGCTGTTAGCACCGCGTCAAGCCAGCCTCCGCAGATATGCCAAGGGGGCTGTAGCGAGTTTTACTGCAGTACTTACGAGGGTTCCCTTGCTCCACATCTTTGCTAATACTTATTATGGTCATTTCCTTTCCTTTTGGCCACGCTGGGCAGTGTTCTGTATGACTATACTTTGATCTGCTTATCTTTCCATTTCACTGATTACTAATGAGGTTGACTCCCTCTTCATATTTATTGGGCAAGTGAATATTTCTTTTTGTGACATTCTTATTGGTGATTTTCGTCTATGTTTCCATCAAGTTGTCCGTCTTTTCCTTTCTGATGTGTAAGACACTGTTTCATGTTGTGGATATGAGGCCTTTGTCAGTTATGCTTCTTTGAAATGTTTGTCCACATATTCTTGTTTTTTCACCTTCTTTCTTTTCGTTGTTTTAATGGTGTCTTTTTGAACAGAAATTCTTAATTCAGTGTAGTTCAACTCATCAGGCTTCTCCTTTATCCTTAGGGCCTCTTCTGTGTCTTGTTCTAGTAAGATGTCTTTTCCTACCACAAGATCATGAAAATGTTGTCTTTCGGAAGTCTTAGACAGTTGACCCTTGCCCAACATTGGTTTGAACTGCATGGGTCCACTTATACAAAGTTGTTTTTTTTTTTCCAAAAAACATATTTAAATTTTTTTGAAGATTTCCTTACTATTGTGAAGCATGCTGTCGATTACACTAGGCTACATAAAGCAATCATGTTGCTGTTTCTTCATTATTAAGTCATGAATTGTTAGATCTGTACATACGTATGAATTTCTTTTTCACATTATCTTTTCATTTGTGAGGTCTAGTGTAGTATTACATATTACATCTGCTGTGCTTTATATCATATAACACAATATTGATGTAGGGTACTCAGACAATTCATCTTGTAAACAGGAGATGTAAACTTACGGTATGGAGAAATACAGTAAAGTAACTATAAATGTATTTTCTCTTTCATAACAATATTTACTTTTCTCTAGGTTACTTTGTTGCAAGAATACAGTATATAATACATACATACAGAATAATTGTTAATCAATGTTTATGTTCAGTAAGGCTCCCGTCGACAGTCGGCTATTCATAGTTAAGTTTTTTTTTTTCTTTATTGATTTTTTGAGAGAGAGGAAGGGAGCGATAGAAACCTGGATGAGAGAGAACATCAATTGGCCTCCTCCTGCATGCCTCCCACTGGGGATCAGGCCCACAACCTGGGCATGTGCCCTGACCAGGAATTGAACCGGCCACCTCTTGGTGCATGGGTCGACGCTCAACCACTGAGCCACACAGGCTGGGCAACAGTTAAGTTTTTGAGGAGTCAAAAGTTATACATGGATTTTCAACAGCTTGGGGGTCAGTGTCCCTAACCTCCATGTTGTTCGAGGGTCAACTGTAGTTTTATCTTTCCTATGTAAGATATATTTTATATCCACTTGATAGTGATTTATTTATGTGCAGTGTGATGTAAGGGTCAAATTTAAAATGTTTTTCCATCTCCAATTAATATGGGAAATTATCCCTTGAAAACAATATTTTTTCTCTGCAATGGCACCTGTGTCAAAAGTGAAGTGCCATTCTTTGTGTGGGTCTGTTCTGGGGTTGGAGAGCTATTCTGTTTCCTTGGTGTGTTTGATTTGACTGGAACCGATTTCTCACTAGTGTGGTTTTATAAGTCTTGCTTTATCTTCCCACCTGTTCTTTTTTTTACAAGTGTCTTGGTCTTTTCTATTTCTTATGAATTTTAAAATAAATTTGTCAAGAGTCACACACACAGACAAAAAAACCTTTGTAATTTTGATTTGAATCCCCTTTTTCTTCACCTAAATTTGGACAGAACTGGCATATTTATAATGTTGAATATTCCAGTTTCTGAGCATGGTCAACCCCTTCCCCTCCATTTATTTATTTAGGTCTCCTTTCATTTCCTCCAATAATATTTCCAGAGCTTTCGGCACAAAGGCCTTGCACAACTTCTGTTAGATTTATTCCTAGGTATTTTATTCTTTTAATGATATTGTAAATGGGAATCTTTAAAAACATTTATTTTCTAATTAGTTCCTTTTTTTAGATAGAAATCAATTGATTTTTGTATATTGACCTTGTGTCTGTAAACTTACTTGTATCTGTAAACTTGGAAGAATTTGTAGGTTCTTTTTTTCTTTTACCTCACTGTTCTGGCTAGACCTTCAGTCAACATTGGCTTGGAGTGCTGTTGGCAGGTTAATTGTGCTGTTTAAATCTTTCATTCTCTATTTCAGAAGGAAAGCTTTTAATATTTCATCATTAAATCTGATATTTGTTATGGGCTTGTTTTAGATTGACTTTCATCAGGCTAATAAATTCTCTTCTATTCCTACTTTGCTGAGTAAGTTTTGTTTGCTTATTTTAATGACAAATCGATGTTGAATTTTATTGCTTTTTCTTTATTAAGATGATTATATAAATACTCACTTTTGTTCTGTTAGTGTGAATGAGGTTGATTGAGGTTTGAATGTTAAACTAACCTTGCTTTCCTGGAATAGATCCCATTTGATCTGATGCATTATCCTTTTATACATTGCTGGTTTCATTTGCTAATAGTTTGTTTAGGACTTCTGCTTCTTTGTTCTGAGAGTGATTGGCCTATAGTTCTCCTTTTTTATCATGTCCTTGTCAAGTTTGGAATTAAGGTTAAGTTGGCCTCATGAAACAACTTGGGAAGTATTGTCTTTTCTTTGTGCTCTGGAAAAATTTGTATGGGATTGGCATTTTTTTTTTCTTTCTTAAACATTTGACAGAATTCACCATTGAAGCTACTTGGGCCTGGGAACGTGTTCTTTGAAGGATATTTTTAATTACATATTATATAAGCATATTTTCAATTTCTTTTTCTTTTGTCAATTTTTGTAAGTTGTGTTTCTCCTATGAATTTTTCCATTTCATCAAATTTTCACACTTACTGGCATAAAGTTGATCCTAGCATCCTCTCAACATCTCTTTAATGTTTTATGTTATGTCAGCATTTCATCTTCATTCCTAACATCTGTACCTTCTCTGGCTTTTTTCTTAATCAGCTTTGTCAAAGATTTGTCAAGTTTATAACTCTTTTCAAAGAATCAGTTTTTAGCTGTTTATCCTCTCCATTTTAGTTTTGTTTCTATTTCATTCGTTTCTGCCCTTATCTTTCTCTATTTTCTTCCTCTTACTTTCTTATATTTTAATGTGCTGAGGTTTTCTTCCTAACCTGTTGAGATGATTACTTACATAATTGATTTTTAAATTTTTCTTATTTTCTAATAAATGAAGTTAAAGTATAAACTTCCCTTTAAGCGTTGCTTTACCTGCACTCTATAAGCTTTTGCTGTGTCCTAATCTTATCTTGCAATTAAAATATTTCCTAATTTTGTTTGTGATTAATTTTTGACCTATGGATTATTTGGTAGTGTGTTTTAAAAATACATATAGCAAGTTTTTTTGTTGT
This sequence comes from Tadarida brasiliensis, assembly GCA_030848825.1. Lineage (NCBI taxonomy): Eukaryota > Metazoa > Chordata > Mammalia > Chiroptera > Molossidae > Tadarida > Tadarida brasiliensis. The sequence goes on from CM061268.1 coordinate 85,084,327, forward strand.
TGTTTTTTTATCTTTAACAATTGATTTTAGCTTAATTCCTCTGTTGTCAAAGTATGTATTCATAATTTGAATTTTTGAAATTTGTTTTGAGGTCCAACACATGATCAATTTGTAAATGTTTCACAACCACTGAGAATTATTTGTGTTCTTCAGCTTGGGGGTACAGTGTTCTATTTAGGTTAAAAAATCTAACCTAAGTGTTGTTTCAATTTCTCATATTTTTACTGATTTATGGGGGCTATTTTTTGATCAGTTATTGAAAGAAGGAAGCTAAAATCTTCGGCTATTATTATGATTTATCCGTTTCCCCTCTTATTTGTTGCTTTAAATATATTCAGGCCAGGTGCATATATATTTAGAATTGCTGTTTTCTGTCTGGTGCATTGAAACCTTGATCACTATGAAATGTTTATCTTTTCCCCTAGTGATTTCTTTAGCCTTAAAGTCCATGTTGTCTGATAATAATAATAATACAACTCCATTAGCTTCTCTTTGGTTAGAATTTGCACAGGTTATTTTCTGTCCTTTCACTCAGCCTTTCATAGCTTATGTTTTAAATGCGTCTCTTATAAACAGCAAGTCACTGCAATTGAAAACCCAGACCGACAAAGCTTTGTCTCATAAATGGAGCATCTGGTATACTAACATGTAATGCAGGGGTTGCTGGATTGAGGTTTAAGTCTACCATCTTACCCTATGCTTTCTATTTCCCTGCCCACTCTACCTTTTGAGTTTATTATTTTCTTGCCCACTTTGGGGTAGATTTTTTAAAGAATAGCTAAGAAGAAAACACTGTCATCTAAAACATGCAGTTCCATAAATTTTGACAACGGTTTACACCCTTATCAATAGCTGATGTCGTCAATCTGTTTTGTTTTAGTCATCTCAGTGGGTGTGCAGTGGTACCTCACTGTGGCTTTAATTTACATATCTATGACTACTAATGACATTAGGCATCTTTTCATGTGACGGCTGGCCACTTGTATACCTTTTTTGGTGACAGGACTGTTTAAACCTTTTGCTTTATTTTTACATCGGCCTGTGTATCATTTTATTTTTGAGTTGTAAAAGTTCTTTATAGATTCTGTATACCAGTTCTTTGACATATATATGTAATACATGTACAAATATATATTTTATATTGAAGTCTGTGATCCACTTCAAATTAAATTTGTACACAAGCTTTACTTTATGAATCAACGTTAAATATTTTTCTATGTGTCTGTCAGTTCCAGGATCGCATGTCCACATGTTGGAAAGACTATGTTTGCCTTGCACCTCTGGCAGAGGGGAGGGGGTGAGGGGGCAGGAAGAGATAAACCAAAGAACTTATGTGCACATATGCATCACCAGGGGACACAGACAACAGTGTGCTGAAGGTGGGGGGCGGGCAGGGAGGAGGGTGTCAATGGCGGGGGGGAGGGCCATCTGCAATGCTTTCAACAATCAAGATAAATTTTTAAAAAATCAATTAAAGGTAAATGTATGGGTCTATTTCTGGACTTTGTATTCTGTTCTGTTGATTTCCTTGTATTAGTATTATAACACTAATACCTACTCTCTTGATTATGGTAACTTTGCACTGAAAACAGTTTACTGTGCAGGTCATTGTATCTGAAATCTTGGATGTAGGGAATTCCTCTCTCATTTCAGAGGTGGAATCTATTCCTCATCTCTTGAATTTGTGCGGACCTGTGACTACTGCAACTAATGTCATATGGCAGAAGTGTTTTTATGTGGCTTCGGAGACCAGGTCAGGAGTCTTGAAGCTTCCGCCCTGGGCTCCTGGAACACTCACTCAGAGTAAGCCATGCGACATGTAAGCAATCTGACTGCGTTGATGCCACCATCTGTGAGGAAGCCCACGCCAGCCGCGCGGAGAGGCTATGGCAGGGAGGTGCCTGACGAACCACGGCTGATGCAGCTGTACCTGCCCACAGCCCACACAGGCGACTGAACTGAGCTTCAGACAACTTCAGTCCTAACCGTATCTGCCTGCAACTTTAAGAGAGAGCTTGAACAAGAACAGTCCAGCTGAGCCCATGCAACCCACAGAGCTGTGCGAGATACTAAAAATTGTTATTTGAAGCAACTAGGTTTCGGCACAGTGTGTAATACAAAAATAGATATCTAGACCAGTAGAGTGTTAGAAAAGAGTGTAGGTTTTGAGGGTCAGAAATGTTGCCTCAAATTTTGCTTGTGTTTGTGCAAACACCAATCAAGTTAACAGGCTGAGGGCTAAGCGATTTATATACAATTTATTTCAACATTCCATATATATTTTTTTAATCCTCACCCGAGGATATTTTTCCATTTATCTTTAGGTAGAGTGGGAGGGAGGGAGAGAGAGGCAGAGAGAAAGAAACATCGATGTGAGAGGGACACATCGATTGGTTGCCTCCCACACGACCCCGACCAGAGCCGGGGAGCAATTGCAACCAAGGTATGTGCCCTTGGCCAGAATCAAACCCGCGACTCTGTGGTCCTTGGGCCGATGTTCCAACCGCTAAGCCAAACTGGCCAGGGCGCATCGTTCCACATTTTTAAAACACCTACTGAAGACAGGGAGCATGCTTAGGAGATACAAATGTGAATACAGTGCAGCTCTTCCTGTCATTTACAGAGCAGTGAGGGGACAGACACAGACACGTTCAACACAACGCTGATGACATCACATGCGGTCCGTAGGCATGGCTGTCTGGCAAACACTAAGAAAATAACTGTGTTGATCTGGATCACACTACCCTGATATTTACAAGACATCAGATAATGAGACTGTCATAGACCATCTGGCTTCCCTTTTGTACTGGCTCCTTGGAAGGTCAGAACTGATGGTGAGAGTCAGACTTCATGGTTCCTAGTCTTCTCTCTCCTCCTTCAACGTGATTTTCAATTTCTAATTTAACAACGTCTCATTGTAATATATTACATTCTTTTGAGGAGTAAGTGGGGTAAACTTCTAAATAAAATGTATATTAGAAAACAAATTGATCAACTTAAATCAAGAGCATTGCTGGGATCAATCAGCATTGTTCCATTCCTTGTTTTTGAAGTTGAGACAGTCCTGCTGAGGTCTTTGCTATGACCCAACCGTTACAATACAGCCATGACTCCTCCCCTCCTCCTAGCCACAGGGGGAGTTCCTGGAGCCCCTGCACCAGGCACTGTGCTTAGTGTTAAATGAATCGTCCCATGTCATTTTACAACAATCCTATGATGTAGCTGTTCTTGTTATCTCAGTTTCTTTCAGAGCTGAGGACACTGAGACGTGGAGAGGTTGAGTCACTCGTCCAGGGAACGCTTGGAGGCAGCTCCCTGCCAGAGCACATGAGCTTGGCTTTCAGCTTTGGGAGCACATGGGCCCAGGGAAAAGGTGGCTGAATGAACTTCAATGACGGCCTGCCCTGGCGAACCCTTTTTCACTCAAAGGCTTTACCTGGCAGGGCCCAGTGATCCTTGGAGTCCCACAGGGGTGAAATAACCAAGGTCATCCCACACTCATCGACCCCTCTACATGGAATTTTATCTTCACAGACATTTATATTCCTGGACCCTGAATCCAGGGCAAATATACGTAGAATAGGCTGTGTTTGTGTTCATAGTGACCAGAGGAAACGTGAGAATGAATAAAAAAGAGAAGATCAATTCTGGCAATTCTTTCAAAATATTTGGTGAGTTAGCAATGATGTTCAAAATATGTGTCCCTGCCGTCATTCAAACCCAAATCTTAGAACCAAAGTGATATATCAGAGAAAGTAAGAACAGTGTAGTGGGAAAGATATACATATGCATCCATGATCAGAAGCAGAAAGGGAACTAACATGGATCACGTATCATACGTGTCAGACTTTTTACATGTGGAGTAGGTATTTATGGTGAAGGGAATAAGACAAGAGACCCTGGAATCGGGTGCCTTCCACGCTCAGTGAGGAACCCTGGCAGGTGTGTATTCTCTGTGGGCCTTGGCTTCCTCATTTATAAAATAACAATTGAACTTAGCTCACAGTGTCCCTGTGAGGATTAAATAAGATAACACATGAGCTGCGTCTCAGTAGGGAGAAGGCAGTGCGCCCTTGTGCTTGGTTGGATGGACAGGGGTGGCTGGCCTGGGCGAGGAGGGAGGGGTTGCAGGAGGGGTGAGGGTTTAGGAGCCCAAGGGACCAGTTCGGAAACATTGCTTGGGTCCTGGGCGGCTGGCTCTTCGGAAGTGATGAGTGGACTGTCATATTCCAAATCCGTGCTTGTTAAAGTAAATTCTATGTGTCAATGTTACAGCAGTTTCATCTAGAATTTATACTTGTTTTGTCTCTATGATTAGTTGAAATGTTATTAGTTTGCTATTGTGTACCAGTTCAGGTTTCAGAACTGCCTACTAATTTGTTGCAATGTTGTGTTGTTGCGATTCTCAACTGAACCAAAAGCACCGGAGGCAACTGAGCTAACTCCGTATACAATTACATATTTGGCCACTCCTGTGTTTAATGGCAAAAAGGAACTGGTGTGAACTGGCTAATTCCTTGTCTAGTTTCTAGGGGAGGGAAGAGTGGAGGTCCGAGGGCTCTCCTGGTCTTCATGTCCTTGGCTAATGCGGACAGGGGATGCGAGGCTGAGGCCACCCCCAGGGCCAGCGTGCAGGGGTGGAAGGCGAGCCAGCGGTGTGCCAGTGTGCGCGCAGACTGCGCTCCATCGTGCCCGACCCGCCCCTTCCCTGAGCTGCAGTGGGTTTCCCTTTCTGTAAAACGAGGCTAGAATTCCTGGTTTGACATGTTTCCCCAACTCTACAACTTCGGGTTTTGGTGTTTATTTGCAGAAGAGCCTGGCCCAGCTGGCCAAGCCGCCGCTCGTCAGGCAGACCTGGAGATGCTTCCCGGAGAGGAGCAGTGCAGACTGGACAGCGCAGAGAAACGTCCTGGTGAGCAAGCAGGGCTGGCACTGTGGTCAGAGAAACGTCCTGGTGAGCAAGCAGGGCTGGCACTGTGGTCAGAGAAACGTCCTGGTGAGCAAGCAGGGCTGGCACTGTGGTCAGAGAAACGTCCTGGTGAGCAAGCAGGGCTGGCACTGTGGTCAGGTGGCACCGGCTGGGAGTGAGTGGGAGGCGGGTCTGGGAAGGGACTCGGAGGAAAGAGTGGGGAGCGGGGGAGGGGCAGAAGGGACCGAGGAGAATGAAGTAGTGGAGGTACCATAGCAAAATGCTTACAGCAAAATGCTCCAGGGTCCTGGGGAAGGCATCTTGAATTGACTGACCCTCAGCAAGATATTAATAAATGTCCCAGCTCCTGAGAGACATTGAGGGGGAGTAGGGGATTTGGCCTTAAAGCAAAGGCTGGAGGGGAGGCTGGTGAGGCTGTGGAGGGTGGGCATAGGGAGGGGGGCTCCCAGTGTGCTCAGCATGGCCAGTGGTTTCTTCTCCCCAGGCCTGCATTTCCTACCCACAGGGAAGCACACAGCACCCCCACACCCCCTTCCGACCAGGGCGCAGGGCACGCGGTGAGCAGCTGAGGCCACACAGGGAGAGCGGGGCATTACCTGGCTTTGATGAACTTTTAACCAATGGTCTCTACTTTTATTATTTGACCAGAAAGAGCTCATAACAGAAGAGAGAGATAGTTGGGGACTAAATCTGGAGTCCTAAGGAGGGATCTAGGGGACCTAGGATTGCAAGTTTACCAGACTGAGGGCATGGACAGGTTTTCTAAGGGTCGGAAACAGAGCCTGCAGTGGGTGTGTGAGACTCCCGAGACCCGGAGGCCAGAAGAGGGGGTGGTGGTGAAGACCGAGCTGAACTCCCTGCTAGCAGGGTTCGGGGAGCAGAAGGCGGTGAAGCAGACTTAGAGAAAAGAACAGTGTCAATACCTTGCGCACCTGAACTTGGAGTGAGATTCACCCCCTCATATCAGTGATTCCAACACATGGTGTTATTGTGTGTAAGGAAAAAAAAATAAAGCCAGAAATGATGAACTTCACAGAGGCGAGTACAACTTCAATTTGAGTTTCATACCAGAAGAGATGAGAAAGACTTCCTTGCAAATAACTACGCGTCTCACTTAACTCAGGCATGATCCTTGCGCCCTCAGCTTTGGGAAGTCAGGGCCTGGAGGAGCAAGAGACTGAGCTCCAAACTACTAATGTGTCTCCCGTCTCCATGCTCACTTGGGGAATCTCCCCACCCACCTGTGCTGGGCACACCCTGACCATACCTACCCCTGGGGGACACACACACCCACCGCCCAGGTTCTCCAGGGCAGGGGCTGAGTCTGTGGGTGTCAGGGAGAAACTGGAAGCCTGCTGGGTGAGAGGACAGCTGGGGATGCAGGAGAGGGCTTCAATATAAAAGTGGGGAGGCCTTGGAAGGAAAGGACCACAATGTGTTGGGAGAGAAGAAGGGATAGGGGCCAAGGAAAGCTGGTCAGAGAGGTGGACACGCCGTTTCTCCTTTCTGTTCTGGTGTTTTATTTAAGTTCAGATGTTGTCTCTCCCAAGGAGTTTTCCATTTTCCTTTATATGACATTAAATTTTGCTCTTTGAGTTCCTTTTGCCTTAAACTAAATTCGAATTTATTACCCAACTATCAGCTGAAATCTCTTTACCCCTTAAAATAAAAGTAAAGTTGCTTTTTTCCTTGCATTCCATGACCTGTAGGAAGCTAAAGCCAGTCCCAGATATTTTTAATTCTTGGAGGAGTGGGGACAGAAGTGAGTTGTTACATTATCATTGCTCCAGCTTTAGGCTTCCGCATCTCCTTAAGTTATGCTACTTCTGTGTGCTCCTCTTGTGCATGGGATTCCAGCTGACCGATGTTGACCCACACCTGGAGCACAGCGCCCCTCCCAGACTTCCAGAAGAGAGAAGGTGTGAAGCCTTGAAAAGATAAGCCTAATGTGCGGTCCGTTGTCTGGGCTGGGGTGGTGGTGATTGTCTGGGAAGAGTTACAGGGGACTTCTGGGAGGATGGAAGTGACCTGTACGTTGATTGTGGTAATGGTTAGACAGACATAAATTTATCCAAACAAAGTTGTCTACTGAGCATTGAGCACTGTGCTGGCTCTTCTGGATGCGAAGGTTCAGGGGAACACAGGTCTTGCCTTTGAAGGCTGGGAGCAGAGTGTGGAGACAGCCCACCACACAGAGCGTCGCTGCAGCGTGGCTCGTGCTGGTAGAGACACGGGGACCGCTGGAGGTTTTCGTGTGTGCAGAAGTTACTCCCTGGAAGAGCTGATTTAAAAATAAAATGAAGGGATCACTTTGTAAATTATCTGATTGTCTAACCACTGTATATCTGAAACTAGTATAAAATAATATTGAATGTCAAAAAAATTCAAAAATCAACTTTATTGAGGTACACAATTTGCATGTAACAAAATACACCCATTTTAAGTATACATATTGATGAGTTTTGATAAATTTGTCTGTGTAACCATTACACAATCAAGATATAGATCATTACCATCTCTCTCCTTCCTTTCTTCCCTCCTTTGCTCCTCCCTTTTCCCTTTCCTTTTTCCTTCCTTCCTTCCTTCTTTTCTCCCCTCTCTCCCTCCTTCCCTCCTTTTGTTTCTCCCTCTCTCTCTCCCTCTCTCTCTCCCTCTCTTATCTCCTTCTTTCCTCCCTACTCCTCTTCAGGTAGTTTTGGTGAGTCACAGAACCTTGATCTCTCCTAACCACAAGGCTAAATTATTTCTTTATTCTCAACACTTTTGACACCAAATGTGTAGGTTTTCCATACCAAGCAATTCTGTGGTTCCCTGCGGACAGCAACAGGGTGTTCTACAGCTCAGTTCAGTTGTGACGTAAGCACAGACCCCACAGGTTAAGGGCTCAGCCCCACTTTAGATACCAATTACAAGTAGTGGCTTCCCAGGTTGCCCACAACTTCTGTCTGACTTGGCTATGAATCGGGCGTTCCCATGACCCCTCCTCAGGTTCAATAATTTGCTATATAGAACTTAGGAAAACATTTTACTTGTGTTTGCTGGTTATTATAAAGAATACAAATAAACAGCCAGATGAAGAGATGTATGCAGGGCAAGGTCGAGTGGATCTCAAGGTCAGGAGCTTCTGTCCCTTGTAATTTGGGGTGCTTCACTGCCCTGCACATTGATGAGTTCACCAATCTAGAAGCTCTCGGAACCCCATTGTTAGAAGTTTTATGTAAGTTTCATTATGTAAGCATAATTGATTGGTCTTTGGTTATTGAACTCAATCTACAGCCTCTCTCCCCTCCCCAGAGTCTGGAGATGGGGATGGGGCTGAGAGTTCCAGCCCTCTAATTACTTGGTTGGTTCCTCTGGCAACCAACTCCCACCTTGAAGCTATCTAGAGACCTCAGCCATTATCTTTTCATTAACATACAAAAAGACACTCATCACCTTGGAGATTTCAAGGGTCTTAAAAACTCTGTTTAAGGAATGAAACTAAGACCAAATATTATAACAAAAGATACTCTTATCACTTAGGAAATTACAAGGGCAGCAGAGATCAAATATATACTTCTTATTCTGTCACGTGGCCCAGATCTGCCCAATTATAGTGCCCATCCCCCTGACTATAGTGCTTGAGTCAAGAGGTATGGGCAAGAGACCTAAGCAGCATCAATTGATATCCTTCTCAGGAGTTTATATGCAAAGAGGAGCTCTCTCTTTCCTCCAGGTTCCCAAACGTACTCTGAAAGCCTGGAGCCATTTGTGGGCACAGAGACCCTGGACAAAGCCCTCTCTAGTAGAAGAGGAGGAAGCCAGCCTGTAGAGCATAGCTGAGCCCTGAGCATCAAGAAGGAAAGAATGCTGATGACATCATTTGAGTCCCTGGGCCTGAGGGCTACTCCATTCTGTTCTTCCCAGTTATCCAACTCAACCAAGTCCCTTTCTTTCCTTCATCTAGCTTTAGCTGGCAATTTTTATTCAATTTATGGCAAGGTGATGACATTTAATAACCCTTCCTTAGATTCTGCAAATAATTCTCATTTGGTGCTCATAGTCCTGAATAGGCCAACACGTATCTATTTTTGAGAAATCAATATACATTTGTATGCCAAGGCCACATTTTGAACTTTTCTTTCAAGATCAGATATGGATTTTGGCGGTGCTAAGCAATGAAACTAAGATGTAATCGCTTATGTTTGCTTTCCGTTCTATCTAAAGTTGTTTGATGGACAGAGTCTGAATAAAGCAATCTTCCTGGGCATGTTTTCTCACCACCCTCAGCTCTCGGCGCTGAACTCCCTGTGGAATGTGCTGGTTGCTCTCACGTTTCCACCAGCCCAGGGACATCTGCCAGTCACACTTAACTGGGCACAGAAGGTGGGAGAATCTCCCCACGCATGCGAATCCAGTTAGCTTCCAGCTGTGGGTTGCTCTGTCCAGTCAATTCAATCATCCATTTATTCGTCAGCTGTTCTTTGAGAACAGACCCAGAGACAGTACTGAGTGTTGGGGACACAAATTAGGCACACAGCTGTCCTCACTAAGCTTGTGGCCAGTGGAGAAGGCAGACAGTGTGGCACGTGCTGGCCGGGAGGACAGACCAAGTGCGAAGTAGAACATAAAGGACGCACTTAAGTCAGCTTTCCAAAGAGAGTGCAGCCGATGAGCTAAAGCATGAATGACGAGTGAGAGCTGGCCAGACAAATGTGCAGAGTTGGGGGTAGATAGAGGCAGTGGTGGAGGGGACAGATAACAGTTAATAGATCAGAGTTCTTGGCAGAATGAATAGGAGGTACACAGGTGTGAAGCTAAGAGAGACCTTCAGGAAACAGAATCTCAGTTTGGCTGAAGTGTCCAGCATGGGGGACAGGGACGGGGCTGCGGTGGCTCATTCCTGCTCCGATGAGCAGCTGAGCAGCCCTTCCTGGCACACAGCTTGGGAAGTCTCCACCTTCTCCAGTCCAAGTGTCTGCTGTGGGGGTGCAGGAGCCCTCCTCACTAGCAGAGCACCACACGCTAAATAAAACATCAGTGTCTTAATTCAACGCTGTCTGATCTGTAGCCTCAATCCTCTCTCCCTGCTGAACAGTTTACTGGTTCACCGATTTGAAATGGAGGCTGAGGATAAGAAGGTAAAAAGATGTTGCCAGGGAAGCTGGAGCAAGTTAGAAACAGTCTAGGGCCAGTTTCCGGTAGAAAAATATCTCCCCTGCTTTGGCAGTAACAACAGAAACTAAATGAGAGGGTCAGAATGGTCAGCTGATGTGCCAGGGTCAAGGTCTAGTGCTTATTTGAGAACACGAGGCTTTGGGATTAGACATTCTTTTCTTTTAATCCTCACTCGAGGATATTTTTCCATTTATTTTCAGACAGAGTGGGAGGGAGAGAGAGAGAGAGAAAAAAACATTGATGTGAGAGAGACACATAAATTGATTGCCTCTCACAGGACCCTGACCAGGGCCAGGGACCGAACCACAATGGAGCTACATGCCCTTGACTGGAATCAAACCCGCAACTCTTTGGTCTGCAGGTCAACACTCTAACAGCTGAGCCAAACTGGCCAGGGCTGGAATTAGACATTCTTGGGTTCACATCCAGGCCCTTGCTCTGATTGGCTGTGTGGCTATGGGTGACTTTCTGATTCCCTCCGAGTTTTCAGTTCATGGAGAAATGGGAATATATACCATCAGATATGGTACCTAATACACAGCGGCTGCCCAATTAATGGCAGATAATCTTCTGTCTGATATACAGTAATGCACTGTATAATGACATTTCCATCAACCGTAGCCTGCGTGACAACGGTCCCATAAGATGATAATGGAGCTGAAAAATTCCTGTCACCTGGTGACATCGTGGCCATCATGAACTCATTACCATGTGTTTGTGTTTTAAGCTAAGTGTTATTACAGAAGCATAGAAAGTTTTTTAAAAATGAAAAGTTTATTGTCATAAAGTTATAGTAAGCTAAGGTTAGTTTATTATTGAATAAAGAAAAATATGTTTTTTAAAATTGAGTGTAGCCTAAGCGGACAGAGTTTTTATAAAGTGTACGGTATGCACAGTAGTGTCCTAGGTTTTCATGTGCGCTCACCACTCATTCACTGACTCACCCAGAGCCGCTCCCAGTGCTCCGAGCTCCGCTTGTGGAAAGTGCCCCCTTCAGGTGCACCATTTTTATCTTTATACTGTATCTCTACTGTACCTTTTCTATGTTTAGATACAAAAGTTGTTACCATTGTGTTACAACTGCCTACAGTATTCGGTACAGTGACATATGTACAAGTTTGTAACCTCGAAGCAATAGGCTACACCGTGTAGCGTAGGTGTGGGGTAGGCTACACCAGGTAGGTTTGTGTACGTGCACTTGGTGATGTTCACGTGATGATGAAATCACCTAACGACGCATGTCTCAGAATGTATCCCTGTCATTAAGTGACACATGACTGTAGATAGCTTCCGGTTGTTGTAAGAATTAAATGATTTCATGCAAGTAAAGTGCTTGGCCCATAAGATGGACAAATGTTAACTATTACAACTGTTGTTATTATTATCAGTGATAGCTGTATATAGAGAATTCCTGAAGTCTCTGATCTTACTGTAAAAAGACAGAGATGGGAAACAGACCAAGGCAGAGATGACAAATAGGTTAAGCTCATGTGCCAGCTGACCAAGCCGGTAGCATCCAAGGCCATGTCTGGCTCAGCAGGAAAGAACGCTATGATCAATTTGTGACGTCCATTTTGGGTGGCAGAGGGGGTCATACCCGCATGCATGCTATGTGCTTGCCTTCCGTAGACTGAGCATCATTCTGGACAGTTGACTTGGGAGCCTGTCGCAGAGGCCATGTCTGACCTTGCCCATGCTTGCCAATCCCCACCTTCTCCGTGTTTCCTCCCAGCACATCGTTGAGACGTGGCCAGAGCCCAGCCCCAGGGGCCGTTCCTTCAGGAAACTGGCATAAACTGAGACCTGTAAATCCACCATGTGGATGACACAGGCTGTGTGCCCAGCCCAGGCTCTGCGAGCAACAAGAGAGGGAGTTGCTTAGTGACATGACACAAAGGGTACCTTTGATTCATCGCCCAGCTCCAGCCCCAAGTCTGTGGCCAGCAGTGACAAACGGCTGCAAATGGGCAATAGAACCCCTTTATAAATGTCACTTTGCTGTAAATGTAAATGTTTAACATTTAAACATGAACGCTGACTCCTAAATTGCCTAGTGCTGGATGGCTTTATTTCTTTCTTTTAGAAAATCTTTGTCCTTCCATGGTGAGAGATTTCAATGAATGATTTACATCCTATACTTGTTAAATTGGTGCCATCTCTTGCCCCAGACAGGGCCGCAAAGGAGCTGAGATTTTCAAGACTTTCTACCTTGCCTATTAATGCAGAGTATTCAGTATACAGTGTGGTTCCATTCCCGGCCACTGTGCAGAGGTGATGTGAACTCTGAACAAAGGAGATTTATTTCATTTTATTTCCAATTATCTTGGACTTCAAAATATAAGATTGTGTCAGTGAAGGCCAAGAAAGACCAAAAACAGCAAAAAAGAATATTCATTGGCAGCCCTGTCCTTTGGATCTGCTCATTGCCTGGTTCTGACTGATGCATCTGGGACTGAGCCGCTCAGGGTAAATCAGCGGTGGGGATTGTTCTTGGGACTGATGCTTTCCTTATAAGACAGTTCTAATGAGAGTCATCGCAGTAGCAATTCTGGGCCCCCTGCTGATTGGCCTTTGGACAAAGGTGGACTTAGAATAACAAGTAAGTAAAACTTGAGACATTTGGGTAGGCTCAGGGTCAGGTGAGGAAAATAATTGGGTCGCAAGGACCACTGAGCACAGGGCTATGTTTCACCTTAATTTTACCCGACTTCCATTTCCTCCAGAGCATATTGTGTGTTGAATTTTTTCTTTGGAGTCTTGATCACCACAGACACTCAATACATGTTTCTTTAATTAACTAAATAAGTAATGAGTCACAGGCAAACCTAGCGTTTGCCCAGGAGATTAGGTCCTGTGTTCCAGGGAATGAATTTTATGACCTCGGACCAGTCCTGTAGCTTTTCTGTACATGATCTTATGTTATTGTTATCAAATTCTTTGGAAGTAACTAGGGTAAAGGTGGTTCCCTTTCATTTACCAATTAGAAACAGAGGGCCAGACAGTTTACAGCGTTGTTGTTTGTCATATCACATTGAGTCGGTGGAAAAGCCACGATAAAAATTCTGCTCTTTGATTCCCACTCTGATTGTTTTGCTCTTCACCACATCGAATGTTTACACCCTGGGCCATGACCCCGGTGATGCACATGTGATCATCAGGGCCAGCACTGGGCGGGGAGGGGGGGGGGGCAAGTGGGGAGCCTGGGCCATTTGCAAGACCCCGAAGTGGGTGACTCTTCAAATTGTGTGCCCTCGGTGCCTTGCTGGCCCCACCCTTGTCCCAGCCCCATTGATTGCCCACATGGAAGCATGAATGAAAAGACGATGCTCAAGATGAGAATCTGCAGTTGGGATCAAAAGAGTTATTTTCTCCAGGACTAATACCTGAATGTCAGGACTAACTTGGAACAGAAAGTTGGGTAGGAATTGATTATTCCGGGAAGTCAAAAGAACAAAGAAGTATGCATCAAACCCTGACCCAGGCTGAGTCCAGATTGTTCTGTCTCCACCTTTTCTAAAATGGTGCCTGATAACATTCGCCAGGAGCTCCCGATCAAATCTGCTCCTCTCAGAAGATGGATGGGACAGAAGACTGGCGGTTTCTGCATGTTTGCTATCAGCCGGGGTCCTTGCATTAGGACACTTAAAAAAATTTTTTTTTCTTTATTGATTTTATAGAGAGAGGCAGGAAGAGGGAGAGAGAGATAGAAACATCGATGAGAGAGAACATCAATCGGCCGCCTCTTGCATGCCCCCCACTGGGGATCGGGCCCACAACCTGGGCATGTGCCCTGACCGAGAATCGAACTGGCGACCTCTTGGTGCATGGGTCGACACTCCACCACTGAGCCACACCGGCCGGGCAACATTAGGACGTTTTTAATCAATATTAGAAACCCAGCTGAAAACATCTTAGGCACAGATGGGAATTTATTGGATGAATACCAAAAAGTCTCACACAACAAAAGAAGAGAGGTGCCTCAGGAACCATTAGAATCAGGGAGGTTGCCCCCCCCCCCCCAGTGCTGGCCCTAAATGACCCCAGGAGGTCTCTGCTCCAGTCTCCACTTCTTCCCTCACTGCTGTGACAGAGAGACCTCCTCTGCAATGAGGAAAAGACGCTGAGAGTTCTTAAGCCTCACATACTTGATCCTGCCATCGACAAAAGAGTGACCTTCGTGCTTTATGTCCAGCTTTTAAAATTCCAGGGAAGCACTCTGATCGGCCTAGCTTGGGCAGGTGCAAATCATTTTTAGATCGATTAGTGGGCTTAGAGTCAGGGTCACGTAGAATCAGCAAAGCCTCTGGGGCCACCTTGTGTATAAAAGCTCTTACAGAGAGTGGAGATCCTTGTGAACTGGGCAACTATCCCAACAGTGCTTCTACAGCCACACATCATGATTAGCGATGGTGTAAGCTGGACACTCCACTTTGTGGCAGTCCAGCAGAGTGCGACTGACCGAGCCCGTGCAGGTGAGGCGGGTTACCTACAAGAAGCACAGGTTTTATGGTGTCTTCTGAAAGCTTCCACATTATTCCCCTAGATACCTGTAAGTCACCTGGACACTTCAGGGGGAACTGGTCGGCTGAGTCGAGCACACTCATCAAATGGCCATACACCCTTTTCATGAACTCAAAAATGCTTTATTGGAGAGATAATATAAAGCTTTGACCTATTTCTATGGATGATGTTGTGAAATTCAGGAATTCTCGTAGGAATTTCTTGGCTCTAAAACCACCTGCTAAGGGTATCCCGTCGAGCTTTCTACCACCCAACAAGATGACAGCACTGGTCTCGGTGTCAGCAAAACCCTCACTCCACGAGCTGAAGTTCTTGATGCTGTTTTCGAGGACAGTGACAGCCAGAAGCTCCACAGGCCACTTTCAGTCAGATCTCTGCTGCTGCTTGTTCTAGATGGTGTTTTCCTTAAAACCAGAGGGTCGAAGAACATTATCTAAAAGTGGACTCCCTGAGTTCAGTGGGTGGGAAGGCTTACATTCCTCTTTTGAACAATGTGCTCAATTAATCCAAAGAAGAAATATTAGAGGTAGTACAATCTGCTGAAAATAACACAGATTTTTTTTGTTATTTAAATTTTAAAGACGGACATATTTGTAGGCGTAGTTGAGTAAAAGAGAAATTCATCTCTACTCCATGCTAGTACTGGTTTTGTGTTGGCGCGTGTCGTCTTTCATGTAAATAGCTGTACGTGGCTTGCATGTGATCCGTGTGATAGTGGGCGTGGAGTGACTGTGCCATTATGCAGATGAGCTCCTGCTACCAAGGAGATGTTTATGGCATTACACAGAATGTGTAATGGAAAACCATCTTCAGGTTGAAACTTACTAAGGAAGTTATACTTCTTATTTTTTAATATGTTTTTAATCATACTTTAGAGAGAGAGGAAAGGGGAGATAGAAACATCAATGTGAGAAACATCCATCAGCTGCCTCCTGCACGCCCCCTACTGGGGATCGAGCCTGCAACCCAGGCATGTGCCCTGACCAGGAATCGAACCAGGACCTCTCAGTCCATGGGACAACGCTCAATCCCCTGAGCCACACCGACCTGGGAGGAAGTTATTCTTCTTGTTCAAGGAAGGTTAGATATTTCCTTTCTCTGGGAACACCTTTGGTGACCACGGGAAACACAGATGCCGAACCGCGCCTGAGGTGAAGAAGAAGAGCTAGCTCGGGGTTAACAGATAAAACAGGCACCAGCATTTTCCAGACCATTTTGTAGAGAAACCAAGACTTCCAGGTGAATCAACTGGTTCTTAAAGACTCGATTTTGAAAATGGCTTAGGCAGACTAGAACTTTCCCTGGTAAGAAAGGAGGGTCCCTGCAGAGGGGACCCTGCTGCTCAGGCGGCCTGGGACACGTGGAGAGGACCCACAGAGAGTGACAAAGAAGCTGCTGAGATGGAGCCTGTTCCATCATCCACACAAACGTTTTGAAGAAGAATTGGAGACTTGTAGCTTCGTAGTGTGTATATATCTATTGTATCTAATTTGGTTTAGTGTTTCAATAATTTCTTTTAGAGTCTTAATAAAGTCCTTTGAACCCTTCTGACATTGTCATGTACTGAATTCAGGTGACTCCCCCTAGGGCATCAAACCCAGGTGAATTGTCGCGGGCACTCCACCGATCCTGGCTTCATTCTAATGTGGTGGCTATAGGTTATGCTGTGCAGGGCTAGGCAGAGAGCACTGACAGGGGCACTTACTTTGGGAAATATTTACCTGAAGCCTTAAAAATCCACTGTGCTAAAACCTCCGACACCTCAGCTGCCTGTATTTCTGTGCATCATTAATTTCCACCTTCTACTACTGATAAAATGTGAGAGGAGGACAGGAAAAGATAAATTTGTATATAGATATAGATATACCCATAAATATATGTATAACTCTATGAATACTACCAGCAACGGAGAGAAGAGATATGAAGAATTACAACTACTTGATGCCAGACCTGTCTCCAGTTGGAGATATGGAATACGTGTGGAGGCTGGATGTCTAAGACGCTTCTTCACCTACATGACTGGTGATATGCATATGTATACTATGTAATTTATATGTACACATGGCCTATGTAATTTACCTAACCATTTAATGTAATTAAATTAATGTAATTTACAGAACCATTTCCATCTTCTTACATATTTGCGTTGGGTTTTATTTTATTTTTTTGTTGTCATTGAAATAAAACATATATATATATATATATAATTTTTTTTTAATCCTCACACCAGGATATTTTTCCATTTTTGTTCAGATAGAGTGGGAGGGAGAGAGAGGGAGAGAAAGGGAGAAAGAGACAAACGTTGACATGAGAGAGACACATCAATTGGTTGCTTTCCGCAGGACCCTGACCAGGACCGGGGACAAACCGCAACCAAGGTACGTGCCCATGACCAGAATCCAACCCGCGACTCACTGGTCCACGGGCCAGCACTCTAACCACTGAGCCAAACCAGCCAGGGCAAATATTTTTTAATATTTAGCTCTCTATTTTTTTATAATTGCTCCCTAGGGACTCACATCCTAAGGTAGAAATTTGGATATCAAGGTCTTGGGTCTGCTGCTAAGTCAACCATGTGATCTGGTCAAGTTATTTTACTTCCTTTGGTCTATAAGCTAAAAGCATTGATATTTATGGTCCTTTTAGATCTAAAATACTTTGATCTCAAGGGAATATCAGCAGCACTGCTATGCTGCACAGTGCTAGGACACCAGTAATATCATAGGCTCCTCCTGCGCTCAGCCACATAGATGTGTGCAGTGGCCCTGAAGGTATGGCCTGTTCTGCATAAAAGTTCTCCCATGTAATGTCCACCACTTCACTGATGCACACTGGATTTTATTACAGATTGATAATATCTCTGGCACAACAAACACCCTTTTAGGATAAGTTACTGATCTGTTTCTTCCAGGCCTTGCCTGTCTTCACCATTTGTTTGCTGCTAGCTAATCATCTTTCAGATAAGGATGTCTGGGGCCTTAACCATTGCCTTTCCTTTCTCCTGACCAATCTGCCCCCTTAAGATCTACTAATGTTCTAGGAAAAGCCACAGGGACAACCCAGACCTAAAGCAGTGCCTCTTAAACTTGAAGAAATCCCCGGAGAGCTTGTTAAAACACAGATTTATGGGTTGCTAATTTTGAGATTTTGGATCAATAGGTTTGGAGTGTAGCTTCAGAAATTGCACTTCTCCCAAGCTCCCAGCTGTCAATGATGATCATGTCGATGATACTACATTTGTAGTAGAAGTGGTCTAAAGCAATCTTGATCAGTAAAGAGTGACCTTTTGAATTCAATTTCTGTTTCTCTTATTTCTTACTGGCCCCCTTTCTTAGTTGACCTTGAGGTCGGCTGTGTATTTAAAGTGCTTCTGTGGAGTAGGAGCAGAGCATTTCCTTGCACCAGAGGTCAACATTGCTCAAAGATTTCAACAAGCTCAAATATGTGTAATGGTGTCCACCCCCTCGCAACTGGAGGGCTCCACCCTGCCAGACTCACTCCAGCGAGCCAGCTGTCAATGCTTTTGGCTAATGGCTCCTTGTTGGGCCAATTTCCTGAGGTTCCTGTTAATCCTGTTATTTAAAAAGAGTCAAAGCCCCCATGACAGCAGTTTTAAAAGTAATTGCTTCTGGTTTTATTAAGTTAGATTTTGCAAGGGAGATGGAAGCAGCAGTATCTGCTGTTGAAGACATGGCCCCGGAGGAAACGGCCAATGTCCAGGGGTAGCTCCACACTGATCTCTTTCTCTGTCTCTGCAGGAGCGTCCCTTCTCCTATGGCTATTTACAGTCTATTCCAGATGCCACCAGAGCAAATACTGATTCCTTTCTCTATAACCATTTGAAGACCTGCTGTAACTTGTTACTTTCTCTGACTGACGGAAGAAAAGCAACTGATCCTCTTTCCTAACGAAATTCAAGCCTAGATCATCCAAAGTGGAATCTGGGTATAGAGCTGAATCTTCATGTGAGGAGGAATCCTGTGTCTGACTCGAGTCACCAGGGTCTCCTTTCTCACTGACCTGGCTGCCACCACTCAGGGCTGGGTAAGCTTGTGTGGATGCCTCTCTAATGAAGACAGGACACATTTCTGATTACTGTGTTCTAGCCCTTGAGATACTGGGCTAGAACATAAAGCTCAAGGTTAACACAAAGGAAACAGATAAAAAGATGACACTAGAGAAACAGTTTGTAGGGCATAGTTTACTCATTTTCGGTTTGGGTTCCTACCCTTAAGTTCTTCATAGATCGGTGGAAGACACATATGTACATTCAAAATTATAGTACTGGGAATTGCAGATAGAGTCCAGCCTTCTAGTGTTCATTGAACTTAACCGAAGGACTTTGGGTTTGTTTGTAGTGGAGACAATATGAGTTCTTTCCCAGAAGTCTTTCCCACTAGATTCCCTATCTGAACCACCAATAGTAAGAAGAAGGGTTTGATTCGCAACCCCAAAAATATTTCTCAATCAAGACTGCAATAGGGTTATGAATAAAACATTATAGGAGCAGAAAGAACAAAGGAGTATTATAGGGAAAGGAGTATAAACTTCTTAGGTATATATAAATTTATGTAATATAAATTATGTAAATTCTCATTTAACATCATTGATAGGTTCTACAACTTTAAGTGAAACGATTAACCATCGGTTAATTGATATAAACAAGGGTTAAGTTCTTACGGCATCTCATCAACTTTATAATTAAATGGCGTTGAACAAAAAACATTATTTGAGGATTTGTTGTATATCATTTTATATAATCATATATAATTTATATATTAAGTTATATAAGACGAGGTTTTAAAAGGAAGAGAGAAATTTTTATGGTTTGTTTGTTTTGCTTCGTTTGCAGAGAAAATAATATTTGGACTACAATCTTGAGGGTAACAGAAGAGTTTATATCAACTATATTTAAGTTCCTTGAATAAAGGACTTAACCACCATGCCTCATAGTGAGTGAATTCATGAATAGCAGAAGATTTATAAAAACTGGAGAGAAAGCATGAAATAAATGAATTGATTTATAATCACATATTACTGCAAAAGTCAATGAGATGCCAGGGCCAAATTAGAGGGGTTGTTTCTGCTAGTTAAAAACACAAATTCTTCCAGAGAATAGAAAGAGAGCTCAACTAATTTAGAAGTCTAATATAATCCTGATACCAAACTGACAAACATTGCACAAGAGAAGGTTACAGGCCAATTTTATTGTAAACATACACGCAAAATTTCCAAAGATAACATTAACATTTAAATTTCAATATATATACATTAAAATATTTTTTCTTTATTGATTTTTTTTTTTTTTTTTTTTTAGAGAGAGAGGAAGAGGGAGAGAGAGAGATAGAAACATTGATGAGAGAGAACATGGATTTACCACCTCCTGCATGCCCCTCACTGGGGATTGGGTCCACAACCTGGGCATGTGCCCCGAATGGGAATCAAACTGGCGACCTCTTGGTGCATGGGTCGATGCTCAACCACTGAGCCACACCAGCCGGGCTGAATTTCAATATTTTTTAAAAAATAAAACTATTGTTCAAATATAACTTATATCAGAAATTCAAAATTGTCAACATTAGAAATCTATCAATAAAATTTGTATTAATAGATTAGAAAAGTAGAAATATATAATTATCTCAATAAGTGTAGAAAATGAAGCATAATTGGAAGTTCAAAATAAATCATGATTTTTAAAAAAAACTTTTAGTAAACCAGAAATAAAAAGGAATTTTTACTTGCAAACTGTTAATCCAATAAATGCTATCTGCCCAAACCTATAGTAAAGATCATACAAACTTGTGAAATTTTTAAAACATTCTCATTGCCCGGCTGGTGTGGCTCAGTGGTTGAGCATCGACCCATGCACCAAGAGGTCGCCAATTTGATTCCCATTCAGGGCACATACCCAGGTTGTGGGTATGATCCCCAGTGGGGAGCATGCAGGAGGCAGCCAATCGATGTTCTCTCTCTCCCTCTCCCTTCCTCTCGTTAAGTCAGTAAAGAAAAAATTATAATAATTAAAACATTCTCATTAAAGTCAAGATATCTACTATTCAGCATTGTACTAATGGTCTTAATTCAATAAGACAAGAAAATGAACCAAGATATAAGGTTTGGAATTTATGAGAGAAAATTTTATTATTTACAGAAGATACGATCTTTTACATAGAAAATTCATGAAACTCAACTCCAATGACATATCTAACTGCATGTGTTTGGAGATTAATCTACAAGAGTGTCTTAAATTTACTTGTGAATACATTTTAAAGAGAGGAAATATACTTTTAACAATGTTTCTAATTTTAAAAGACCTTCAGATTCCTTTTACAGGCTGAGTTTGAGATACTTAAGGGATGTCATAGAGAATCAGTTATCACCAAGGTGATTGGTAAAATCAACTGACTATGACAAACAGAGCAAAACTTTAAGGAAACAAACAGTTATTTACAGCAAATATTATAACAAATTTAGTTTTCATAATAAACATATTTCAGCTTCAGAATCATAAGCCAATAGTCACTAGAACAAATAAAACAAATAGTTAAATATTATAGAAAGCTTTTTAGCTTTCTTAGAAAATAGATACAGAGAGAAACTCAACTTTATTCTGAGAAGGTTCACATTAAGTAAATATTTAACTTAAATTATAATGTAACCACTTTGTAAAGATTCATGAACCTTTTCCTTATCATCTAGGAATGTGTGATATCTAGCTGAGGATTTGTCTTTGAAAGCACGTAAATCAATATTCTACTTTTCATACTATCTACTTAAATTGCCAACTAAGGCATGTACTTTTTATATTGCAGTATTATTTCTAACCATGGCTGAATTAAAGAATATGGAGCTTAAAATCTATGTTTCCACACATCGGACAAACCATTTAAAGCAATAAACAGAGTTCAACATGTTTTTTAGATGAAACATTAACCTACAGAGATCAATACAATTTCTAAAAAGTATATTAATGACCAATCAATTAGTGAAAAAGTAATAAACAGAAATATCTCATTCTCAGTAGCAAAACTATGGAGTTACCTAGAAATAAATATAAGAAAATTTATGGATCTTATGGAGAAATATTTATAATTGTTATTGAAGAACAGAAATAAGAAGGTCTAAATAAAAGGAGAAATATACCACTGTTATGGGTCATATTGTATCTCTCAAAAACTATGTTGAAAACTACAAATAAGATCACCAACAAATTTATAGCATAAACAGAGATAATTTGTGTCAAAAAAAAACAAAAACAAACAAACATAAAAAGGGAGGGGGTAAAGGCTTGAATTTGCAAAGGAGATGGAGATCAGATGCATTCAAAAGAAATGAAGCTTCCTTTTTCATAAACCTAATGGTAACCACACATAAAAAAAAAAAAAAAAAACCAAACTGAGACACATAACTTAAAAAAAGAGAAAACAGCCCGGCTGGTGTGGCTCAGTGGTTGAGCATCGACCCATGCACCAAGAGGTCTCTGGTTTAATTCCCAGTCAGAGCTTGTGGGCCAAATCCCCAGTGGGGGGCATGCAGGAGGCAGCCAATCGATGTTCTCTCTCATCAATGTTATGTTTCTATCTCTCTCTCCCTCTCCTTTCCTCTCTCTAAAATCAATAAAGAAAAAAAAAGAGAAAACAGATGAAAAAATATGGAATACCACCAAACAAAACACACCAAACTCACACACAAAACCAATGGGGGCGCAAAGATGCTAGAAAACAAAAGATAAAATGGCTATCGGAAATCCTCATACATTAATAATTACCTTAAATGTAAATGGTTTGAATTCACCAATAAAAAGGCACAGAGTAGCAGATTGGATCAAAAACAAAACCCAACTATATGCTACCTTCAGAAGACACATCTAAGCTGCAAGGACAGATAGACTCAAAGTGAAAGTGTGGAAAATGATTCTCCAAGCAAATAGTATCCACAGAAAACCAGATAATTTGTGACAACAAATAAGCATGGTAGCCATGCTTATATCTGACAAAACAGACTCAAGATAACAGAGGTAACAAGACACAAAGATGGGCACTTTAGGATAATAAAAGAGATACTACATCAAGAAGACATAACACTTCTCAGTATATATATGTACCCAAAATATATAAAACAACTACTAACAGAACTAAAGGGAGAAACTGACAAAAACACACTCATGGTAGGGACCTAAATACTCCATTGGCAGCTCTAGATAGATCAGTCAAATAGAAAATCAATAAGGAAATATTAACCTTAAATGACACATTAGACCAAATGGACATAATAGACATTTACAGAGCCTTTCATCCCAGAACATCACATTATACACTCTTCTCCAGTGCGCATGGAACATTCTCAAGGATCGACCATATGTTGGGTCACATAATGAGCCTGAACAAATGTAAGAAGATTGAAATCATACCCAGCATACTCTCTGACCACAATGCTTTGAAATTAGAAATCAAGTGCAGAAAGAAGTCTAAAAAGCCCACAAATATGTGGAGATTAAACAACATACTAGTAAAAATGACTGGGTCAAAGAAGAAATAAAAAGTGGGGTTAAAAAGTTATATAGAGACAAATGAGAATGACAACACAATTTATCAAAACTTCCGGGATGCAGTGAAAGCAGTAATAGAGGGAAGTTAACATCATTACTGGCCTATTTAAAGAAAGAAGAAAAAGCTCAAGTAAACAACTTAACATTACATCTTAAAGAACTGAACTTATTCAGAACAAAAGCAGCCCAAAGTCAGCAGAAGAAAGGAAAAAATAAAAATTAGAGCAGAATTGAATGAAACAGAGAACAAAAAGACTATACAGCCCAGCTGGTGTGGCTCAGTTGCTTGAGCATTATCCCATGCATCAGGAGGTCACAGGTTCAATTCCTGGTCAGAGCACATGCCTGGGTTGCAGGCTCGATCCCTAGTAGGGGGCGTGCAGGAGGCAGCCGATCAATGTTTCTCTTTCATTGATGTTTCTCGCTCCCTCTCTCTCTCTCTCTCTCTCTCTCTCTCTCTTCCTCTCTGAAATCAATAAAAACATTTAAAAAAAAAAAAAAGACTATACAAAAAAAATTAATACAACAAATAGCTGGTTATTTGGAAAGATTAATAAAATTGACAACCTCCTGGCTAGACTCACTAAGGAAAGAGAAAAGGCTCATAAACAGAATCAGAAATGAAAGAGAAGTTACAGATATTTCAGAAATACAAAGGATCACACTAGAATACTAAGAAAGACAATATGCCAGCAAATTTAATAACCTAGAAGAAATGGATAAGTTCCTAGAGATAATATATAACCTTCCTAGAGTGAATCATGAAGAATTTGAAAATCTGAATAGACCGATCAACAGTGAGGAAATTGTAACAACCATAAAAAACCTCCCAAAAAATAAAAGTCCAGGATGAGATGGCTTCACCAGTGAATTCCACCAAACATTCAGGGAAGATCTGATACCTATCACTCTCAAACTCTTCCAAAAAATTGAAGAAGAGGCGATATTTACTAACACATTTTATGGGGCCAACAAAACCCTGATACCAAAACCAGGCAAAGATAACATTTAAAAAAAAAAAACTACAGACCAATATCTCTAATGAATACAGAGGCAAACATCCTAAACAAAATACTAGCAAATAGAGTACAACAATACATTTAAAAAATAATACATCACCACCAAATGAGGTTTATTCCAGGGGCACAAGGAGGGTTCAACATATGTAAATCAATCAATGTAATACACCACATTAACAAAACAAAGGATATAAATCGTATGATCTTATCAATAAATGCAGAAAAAGCATTTAATAAGATACAACATCCATTTATAATTAAAACATTCATTAAAATAGGAATAGAAGCAGCCCTGGCCGGTTTGGCTCAGCGGTTAGAGCGACTGCGGTCCAGAGAGGCCCGGGTTTGGTTCCCGCTAGGGGACGTAACTCGGTTGCAGTTTGTCCCTGGCCCTGGTTGGGTCATGCGGGAGGCAGCCACTCGATGTGTCCCTTTCATGGCGATGTTTCTCTCTCTTTCTCTCTCTCCCTCCCACTCTACCTGAACAAAAGGAAAGCCTGTTCGATAAATGATGCTGGGAAAACTGGAAAGCCACATGCAAAAGAATGAAACTAGACTACAGTTTGTCCCCATGTACAAAAAATTAATTAAAAATGGACCTAAGACCTAAATATAAGATTTGAAACAATAAATTATATAGAGGAAAACATAGGTACTAAACTTATGGACCTTGGTCTTAGAGAAGATTTTATGAATTTGACCCCAAAGGCAAGGAAAGTAAAGGAAAAAATAAATGAATGGGACTATATCAACCTAAAAAGCTTCTGCACGACAGAAGAAAGCACCAACAAAACAGAAAGGCAACCAACTGAATGGGAGAAGATATTTGCAAACAACAGCTCTGACAAGGGTTTAATATCCAAAATATGTAAAGAACTCATATAACTCAATGCGAAGCAAACAATCTAGCTAAAAAATGGGCAGAGTTCAATTTGTTCATTAAATTCCACATATGAGTGAAATTATATGGTACTTGTCTTTCT
Organism: Tadarida brasiliensis; assembly: GCA_030848825.1. Classification (NCBI taxonomy): domain Eukaryota; kingdom Metazoa; phylum Chordata; class Mammalia; order Chiroptera; family Molossidae; genus Tadarida; species Tadarida brasiliensis. The sequence continues at coordinate 85,109,485 of CM061268.1, forward strand.
CTGACTGGCTTATTTCACTTAGCATAATGTTCTCCAGGTCCATCCATGCTGTCACAAAGGGTAAAATGTTCTTCCTTTCCACAACTGAGTAATATTCCATTGTGCAAATGTACCACTGCTGTTTTATCCACTAATCTACTGATGGACGCTTGGGCTGCTTCCAATAGTGCTGCAATGAACATAGGGATGCATATGTTCTTTCTAATTAGTGTTTCAGGTTCCTTTGGATAAATTCCCAGAAGTGGTAGAGACAGACTCGTAGATAGAGAGGAGGTAGACAGCTCTGGTGTGTGTGTGTGTGTGTGTGTGTGTGTGTGTGTGGTGGCGGGGGGGTTTGGGATGGTAGTGGAGGGATTGAGCAAAAAAGAAAAAAAAGAGAAGAAATTCATGGACACAGACAATAGTGTGGTGACTGTGGGAGGGAGGGGGTGGGTAGAGGCAGAAGAGGGTATAGGGGGGATAAATGGTGATGAAAAAAATAAAATAAAATAATAAAGAAAAACATTTAATAAATTGGGCAGAGGACCCAAAGAAACACTTCTCCCAAGAAGACACACAGATGGCCAACAGATACATAAAAAGATGCTCAACTTCATCAGCCATTAGGGAAATACAAATCAAAACTACAATAAGATGCCACCTTACACCTGTTAGAATGACCCTTATCAACAAGAGAGGTAATAACAAGTGTTGGAGAGGCTGTGAAGAAAAAAGAACCCTCATTCACTGCTGGTGGGAATGTAAACTGGTATAGCCACTGTGGAAAACAGTATGGCAGTTTCTCAAAAAATTAAGAATAGAGTTACCATGTGACCCAGCAATCCCTCTCCTGGGTATCTACCCCCAAAATTTGAAACCATTTATTTGCAAAGATATATACAACCCTATGTTCACTGCAGCATTATTCGCAGTGGCCAAGAAATGAAAACAACCAAAGTGTCCTTTGATAGATGATTGGATAAAGAAGATGTGGTACCTATTAATATGTACAATGCAATACTACTCAGCAATAGGAAAAGATGGAATACTGCCATTTGCAACAACATGAATGGATCTTGAAAATATTGCATTAAGTGGAATAAGTCAGTTAGAAAAAGCAAAGAACCATATGATTTTACTCATTTGTGGAATATAAAACTGAAACTCATAGACATAGACAACATTATGGTGGAAGGGGAGGGGGGCTAGAGAAGGGTAAAGGAAGCCAAATATATGGTGATGGATTTTGGGTGGTGGACACACAATGCAATATACACGTCATATATCATAGAAATGTGCACTTGAAACCTGTATGATCTTATTAACCAATGTCATCCCAATAAATTTAATTAATTTAAAAAAATATTTTCAAAAAGGTAAAAGAAAAAAAAAATGTTAAAGTCCTCACCCCCAGTACTTCAGAATGTGACCTTATTTGGAAATAGGATCATTACAATGTAATTATTTAAATGAGGTTATATTGAAATAGAGTGGGTCCTTAATCCAACAAGACTGTGTTCTTATAAAAGGAGAAGAGGGAGTCCGCCGGTGTGGCTCAGTGGTTGAGCGTTGTCCCATGCACCAAGAGGTCGCCGGTTCGATTCCCGGCCAGGGCACATGCCCAGGTTGTGGGCCCGATCCCCAGTGGGGGGCATGCAGGAGGCGGCCAATGGATGTTCTCTCTCATCAGTGTTTCTGTCTCTCTCTCCCTCTCCCTTCCTCTCTCTCTAAAATCAATAAAGGAAAAAAAATTTTTTAAAAATAAAGAGGAGAGGGCGATAGGGAGGAGAATGCCGTGTGAAGACACAAAGCAGGAGGAAGGTGGTCAAGCGAAGGTGGAGGCAGGGATCGGAGTTACACCAGCACAAGCCAAGGAATGCCTAGGGCTGAGGGAACTGAAAGAGACGAAGAAGAATTCTACCCTAGAGCAACCAGAGGGAGCATGGCCCTGCCAGCACCTTGACTTCTGCGTTCTAGACTCCAGAACTGTCAGACAACACATTTCTGTTGTTGAAGTCACCCAGCTTGTGGTGCTTTGGTAGAGTAGCTTTAGGAAACAAATACAACCACCTTCGATGAAGACTCCACTATGACATTACAAAGAGTCATTCTTTTATTCAAGAAATATATATTGAGCTCCTATATGCTGGGAATTTTGCAGTAAACAAAACAGACTAAAATCTCTGTCCTCAGGGAGCTTCCAGTGTAGATGTTAGTTTTTTTTTTTAAATTTAATTTAATTTATTGGGATAAGATTGGTTAATAACACTGTATATGTTTCAGGTGTGCAATCCTATATCATCTGTATACTGCATTGTGTGCTCACCACCCAAAGTCTAGTCTCCATCACCATATATTTGACTCCTTTACTGTCTTCATCTTCCCCCATCCCTCTTCCCCTCTGGTAACCATCATACTGTTGTCTGTGTCTATGAGTTTGTTTGTTGGGTTGATTTGCTCATTTGTTGCTTTCTGTTTTATATCCCACATATGAGTAAAATCATGTTTCTTGTACTTTTCTGTCTGACTTATTTCACTTAGCATGATACTCTCAAGATCTATCCATGTTGTCTCCAATGGTGATATTTTATCTTTTTCATGGCTCAGTAGTATTCCATTGTGTGTATGTACCACATCTTCTTTATATAATCATCAATCACAGGACACTTACGTTGTTTCCATATCTTGGCTACTGTGAATAATGCTGCAGTGAACATAGGGGTGCGTATACCTTTATGAATAAGTGTTTTCAAATGTTTCGGGTAGATACCCAGAACACAATTTGCTGGGTCATATGCTAGTTTTGTTCTTTATTTTTGAGGAACCTCCATACTGTTTTCCATAGAGGTTTTTTACCTTCTCTGTAGATGTTAGTTTGAAACATAGATTCTAACATTTATATTGAGAATAGCAAAAATATATATACAGTATTGGTGTAAGACAAATAAATAAATGGAACAAATAAATAAATAGAAAGCCAGAAACAAACTCATGTATATATGGGAATTTATATATAATGATAGATGTGTGGATAATTAATAAATAAGGAATAAGTGAATTACTTTTTTAAGTGAAGTTGAGACAGTTGATTACACCTGATAAAAGACATACATATAACCTAAAGTATATAATTTAAAGTCATTAGGAGAAAATCTGGTAGATTATTTTTAGGGCCTTGAATGAGGTGAGATATTTTAAACACACACACAGACACATTTTTTTTAAGGACAGATAAATTTTACCGAAACATTTAAAACTTCCCTATACGAAAGACATTACAAAAATTAAAAATATGAACAGTCAAGGAGAAAGTACTTACAACATATAAAATAAATAGAGGAATGGCATCCAACACATATAGTAAGATAACCCAACTTTAAAAATCACTGAAGGACTGGGATATACAATTTACAGAAGAAATAGATGAATCGAGGCTAAAGCCAATAGTAATCAGGGAAATTCAAATTTAAAAGAACACCATTCCACCTATGAGATTAGGAAACTTTTAAGGTATGATGATATTAAATACTGGGAGTAAACATGGTGTGTTAGTAGTCTATTATTACCATAACCAGTTACTACAAATTTAATGATTTACAACAATCCACATTTATTATCTTATAGTTCTCAAGGGCAAAAGTCCGGCATGGGCTCTGGGCTAAAATCAAGGCATTGGAAATTCTATGGGAGATAGCTCTTGTGCATTTTCCAGCTCCTGAGGCCTCTCTCTGATCCTTGCATTTCAGAACTAGCAACAGAGTGTCAAGTTTTTCTCATGCTGACATCTCTCTCTGACCACAGCCAGCAAAGATTCTCTGCTTTTAAGAATTCATGTGGTTAGATTGGGCCCACCTGGATAATTCAGGCTATCTCCCCATCTCAAAGCATTAGCTAATTAGCAACCTTAATTGCATCTGCAACCTTATTTTGGTTTTACTGCAGTGTGTGTGCATGTGTGCGTGTGTGCGTGCGTGTGTGTGTGTGTGTGTGTGTGTGTGTTACCTAATCAAGATAATAAACATATCCATCACTGCAAGTTTTCTTGTGCTCTTCTGTAATGCCCTTCTCCCACCCCTCCCACTCCTACCCCTCCCCTCTCTAGACAACCACTGATCTACTTTCAGTCACTGTAGATTAGCCTGCATTTTCTAGGATTTTATATTAATGGAATCATATAGTATGTAATCTTTTTTGTTCAAATTCTTTCACACAGAATTATTGTGACTCATCGTATTGTGTGAAGCAATAGTTCACTCTTTTCTATTACTGCATAATTTCCCACAGAAGACCACAAGTCGGTTATGCATTCTCACACTGATGGATGGAGGAGTTGTTTCCAGTCTGGGGCCGTTACAAATAAAGCTCATGTGATCAGTCCTATGCAAGTCTTAGTATGGACAGTGCTTTCATTTCTCGTGGGTAAATACTTAGCAGTGCAATGATTGGATCATATGGTAGATGTCTGGTTAGCTTCATAAGGAATTTTCAGTTTTCCAAAGCAATGGTATGATTTTCCATTTGCAAGAGTGGTGGATGAGAATCCAGGTTCTCCAAATTCTCCCACACCTGTGGTGTACATGGTATGCTCACTCTCTTTCGAGCCATTCAAATGATGTGCACCTCACTGTCGTTTTAATTTACATTTCCTTAATGACCAATGATATTGACCTGAATTCTTTTAAATCTATTGAAACCTGTTTTATGATCCAGACTGTAGTCTGTCCTGGTAAATGTTCTATGTGCACTACAAGGAGTGCGTATTCTGTTTTATTGGCTGGGGTGTTCTGTAAAGCTTAGGCTGAGGTGCTTCATGGTATTGTTTAACCTTCCTAGATCCTTGCAGATTTTTTGTCTACTTATTCTCTCAATTATTGGGAAGGGTTTTGCGATTTCCCATGATGACTGTAGATTTGCCTACAATTCTTTCGGTTTTTGATTCTGTTAGTAGGTGCAAATATGTTAAAATTATGACCTCTATATAAATTGACCCATTTATAATTATAAAATGACCTTTTAATGAATCCCTGTTAATGTTACTTGCAGTGAAGTCTACTTTGATATTAATATAGCTATTCTATTTTCCCTATGATTGGTGTTCACATATATTTCCATGAAATAACAATGAATAAATAATAGGTTATTTTTAACCATTTTTTATCATTATATTTAAAGTCAGTTTCTAGTAGGCAGCATATTGTTAGGTCTTGCTATTTTTATCCAATCTGACTATCTCTGCCTTTTAATTGGAGTTTTTAGATCTTATTTAATGTGACTTGATATAGTTAGGTTTAAATCTACCATCTTGCTATTTGGTTTTTATTTATCCCATCTGTTCTCTTTTTTTTTCCTTTTCTACTTTTAAAGCCTTCTTTTGGTTTCACTGAGTTTTTTAAATTTTATTATTCCATCTCCTCTCCTTCATTGGCTTCTTATGTATACCTATTAGTTTGGTTGTTATAGTGGTTGCTTTCGGGTTTACAGTGCACACTTTAACTTAGATCAGTATACCTTCCAGTGATGTCTGCTACTTTACATATGGCACAGGAACCTTCCGATGCTACAGTTCCATTTCTCCCCTCCCGAACCTTGTGCTGTTTTACCTCTGCGTAAAACGCCCCACTACATTATTGTCACTGTTACTGTTGTTGTATAAAAGGTCACTTTATCTTTTAAAGAAAATTTTATAAGAAGAAAAAATATCCTGTATGTTTGCTGTTTTCTTTATCTCAATAACAACAACAACAACAATGAAAAGACTTCAAGAAAATAGGACAAAATATTCCGTCTCCCTTGGGAGGTTCACTCGCACAGTGAGGGACGCGTTCTGCCAGGGAAGTGCGTTCGGTAGGAAGGACAGCGCACTGGCCTGGGAGTTGGAATCTGGGTTGAAATCCATCGAGGGCCTTATTTGGAAGGGGCATTTGCCTGGAACCCTGTTTTGTTTTGTTTCACACTGTATGTTGCAGATTAATAGAAGAAGTACAATTTAATAACGATGGTATTGCCAGTGAGGTCTCAGTAGGAAGTGGAAAGGCAGAGGATTTGGGATTAGCAGGTGGCGGCCGCAGAGTAGCTCATTCTTTCAGTGTGTGACTCCCTTCCCTTCAGCGCACGGGGAGCCCAGACTTCAGGTAACACTCTCAACACAGGGTGGACGAAAATGCCCCCCAAAAGAGGAGAGGGAACCCAGAGAAACAGGGCTATGTCAACCTCATCACAGCTCATTTAAGTTGTGGCAGTCCCAAAATGTAGGAGGGGGGAGGCCTCCCTAACTGAGGCTAGACATTCTTTGTGTTCCTTGTTTTCCAGCCACAGCGCAGTCTTATGCTGGGGTTGATGGTGTCTCGTTAGACATTGTGAGCCCGAGGCTACACTTATAGCTGGTCCACAACCCGCATCATCTCTGCGACCTGCAGAAACCACCAGCTGGTGAGAAGCATTTTATTTTTAAAAGCTGCGCCACAGTTTCAGGAACTGAGATCACTGAAACTACTGAATTAACGAATTCTGTCTCTATTGATTGAACACCCCTCCTACCACTCCTTCTGGGAAGCGTTATGACTTTATGGTAAAGAAAAATGTTTGAGCATTTGGTACAATATGTACCATGAGCTGACTCTTTGCAGTGTTTTGCCAAAACAGTGTCACATGGATCAGGAAGCCGGTAAACATGCAGTTTTGGGGTAAAGACATACGGCCTTTTCCTTCAGAGCCCTTGCCCAGCCGTCCCCAGCAGCTTCCGGAGAAAGGCGATCTCTGTGTAAAGGAAGGGTTGTGAATAGAAGAAGCTACATCATTCCATGAGGCCCACTGTCCCCTCCTCAGTCAGATCCCTAACCTGTCCAGCCAGAGTGGGGAACAAAATGAGGGCCATCAGAATTTCTATCTCTATGCCTCCTCATTCTTGGGGAATCCCAACCCCCCTTTTGCACCCCCTAAATGGTCCTGAGAGTCCACAGAGCATGCCTCAGGGGTCTAACAAGGTTTTTACAACATGGACCTTTCAGTCTCCTGTGGTGGGCCAGACATTTTCCTCATAGCCCTCACCCAGAGCTGCTGCTGGAGTTCCCTGGTGTCCCCCCGGGGGAGCCCACCACTGCTGCTGCCCCGGCCCAGAACTCCGTGGGCCATGCTACAGCCACTTGCCATGGGTGGGCTACTCCCTCTGAGCCCAGGGCAGATATGTGTGAAGCTGTGTTCCGTGGTTATCCCCATCCCCGCCATCATCCTGATTTCCTCTTTCACAATCTGCTGTGTACCCCAGAGCTGGGGCTGGGTTCCAAGGGCAGACGCACGCCTGCACTCAGAACCGCTCTGCTCCCCGGATTCCGAAGGCGTGTGCCCCGACCTTCCTCTCTTTAGAGTGACGTTTTCCTAACGAGGAACCTCAGGGCTCCTCCTAGGCAGAACCTCGCTGGCCCGGGGGTCCTTCAAGGTGCCCAGATACGCTCCATCCTGAGCAGAACATAATTTAACATCACGCTCAATGTTTTAGTTGTTAAAATTCTTAACAAGAAGGATGCTCACTGGGAGGGTGGGGCGGTTTCCGAGATGGGGAGAGATGACCGTCTGACTTGGTGAGAACATTGGAGCCGGAGGACGAGCTGGGCCAGCGTGGGAAAGGAGAGAGCCACCGCGCCAAGATGCTGGCAGGGCTGACTTTGGAGGGCAAATCAGAGGGCATGGAAAATAGGTGTTCAGAGCCTTGTACCTCCATCTCCTTCCCCTTCTTTTTTCTCCACCGAAAGCACTTCCTCACGAAGCCCGAGTCAGACGGGCCTCACGCTGCTCTGTCTCCTTCCCCGCCTTCCCATCCAAGCTCGACTGCGCTGGGCCTCCCCGAGACTGAGCCATGGAAGGAAACTGGTTCATTAATTCTCTCTATAGTGTGAATGGAAGCCGTAAGGTATTTCTCCTGTGTGGGTGGTGGTGGGGGGCGATTTCAGTCCAGCCCAGACCTGAAGGGGCCAGTTTGGGCCAGTTGTGCTTCTGGGATGCTCCTGGGCAGGGGCAGCGGACCCCGCTCGCCCTGTGGGCCCCCCCCAGGACCCAGCCTGGGCCTCTCGGGGCCTTTGCTCCGGGGGCTCGCACAAAGCTGCTCCCACTCTCCATGAGCAGCCCATACATGTTATTTATTCTCATAAATAACACCTCTTACACATTCTAAACGCTTCGTGCAAGGGGTTCTAGGGGCCGAAGTGATTCTTTACCGTGAAACATGGTTTCCCATCGGCTGCTTATAGTAATCTGGTGAAACACAGAACATGCCTTGAGCTTTCTCGCTGCACCGGGAGCATGCTGTGTGCGGTGCCCTCTGCCTGGGTGGGCGGGGCGGACCAGAGGGTTGGGCAGAACTTGGGGCCTGGGAAAACCGAGTGTTCACCACCTCTGAATGGCCATGATGCTTTTTATTTTTTAGGAGTAGTATTTATTTATTTATTTATTTATTTATTATTTTAATCCACACCTGAGGATATTTTTCTATTTATCTTCAGATAGAGCAGGAGGGAGAGAGAGAGAGAGAGAGAGAGAAACATTGATATGAGAGGGACACATCGACTGGTTGCCTCCCACACGACCCCAACCAGGGCCAGGGATGAACCACAACCGAGGTACATGCCCTTGACTGGAATCGAACCCGAAACTCATTGGTCTACAGGCTGACGCTCTAACCACTGAGCCAAACTGGCCAGGGCTATTTATTATTTTTTTAATCCTTATCTGAGGATATTTTTTTTAATTGATATTTGGAGAGAGAGAAACGTCGATGTGAGAAACATCAATCAGTTTCTTTATGTACATGCCCCAACTGGATATTGAATCCACAAACTCTTTGGTAACAGAACAATGTTTCAACCAACTGAGCCCCTGGGCCAGGGCGTGGCATGATACTTGCGCCCCGTATAGGAACCAGCCTTTTCCCCAGGGAGACTCACCCAGCGTCTGCCTTGGGCGATTACAGTGTGACCCTTCACCGTTCTCTTGGAAGATATCTAATGGTAACAATTTTTTAAAAACTTTTTTAAAGTAGAAGAAAATGAAACTAGTATAATATTGTGTCAACTGTAATTGAAAAATAAAAAATATTTAAAAAATAAAAATAAAAGTATAAGAAAAGAAGAAAATGGCTACTTTTAGAAAGCCTTTCTTGACTAACTCAATGGAGCAAAAATGAGGGTGGTGGTCTACCTCCTGGGCCGGTTTGTAAGGATGATGATGATATAAATTGCCAAGCACAGGACTCAGCACAGAGCAGGTGCTCAAAATGCTGGTTTGCTGATCCCATGAACTTCCCCTGCGACAATCCCCGCTACGCTGGGTGGCAGTGCAACATCACGGGCCTCTGCTGACACTGGAAACAAGGCTCTGAGTCCTTCACCCTCAACTTTCACTGATGTTCTCCTACAGGGGGCTCTGGGGCCTCCGGACCTGGGTCCCTGAGGGCTTGTGCAAGATTCCAGCATTTAAGGTACAGAGACAGATGACAAACACTGTGTCCTCTCAGCTGCCACAGCAAACATTCAGGGGAACATGCAGAGATGGGCCTCGCGGAGCGTGCCACCCACGACTGGTGGCAGTGTTGCCAGTAGCCACTGACATCGTGCGGTGAGGAAGAAGAGTGAGTTCCAGGATGGTTTGTGGGCAGGTGTGGTGGGTACGTATAAGTCCATGGCATGGGAATAGAAATCAGCAGATTTTGAAGGAAAAGGAAGAGAGGACCAGAAGGAGAAGGAGAAACAAGAGGAGGAGAATAAAACAAGAGCTAATGTTGCTTTAACGCCTTCTGTGAAGCCGGCCCCAAGTTAAACTCTCCAAATACCTTATCTCACTTAAACCTCATGAGGTGGGTACTTATATTACCATACTGTAGACAAGGAAACTGAGCTTCAGTAACTTGCTCGCAGTCACTGACAGGTAGATGGGGGCGTCGTTAGAACGCAAATCCGTCTGTCTGATTCAGCCCGCATTCCAATCCTCCACACATACTTAAGGCCAGATGAAAAGGTGGCAGGAGCCCCTTTTAAGGCTGGACCTCAAAAGGTGACTAGGCTGTCAGCAGCCGAAGGGAGAAGAGATATTTCAGGTGAAGGCAAAGCCAGAAAGGCAGAAAGGGGAGGAAGTATAGGAGTGTTTAGCAAGTGGTAAGAGACCCTCATAGCTAGGATGCAGAATGACTTCTTGTCTATAACTGTATGACGTCTAGGTTTCTGTGGACTGGAAACAATACTGAACAGGCTATTGTGAGAATTAAATCGGCTGAAGGACCTGACATAGCACCTCCAGTAAATGGTGGTTCATTCATCCATCTAACAGATATTTACTAAATGTCCACAATACAGCAGGCAAAGGGAGAGGTCTGTCTGAGCCTGACCAACCCAATCTTCACCCTGATGGAGTTTATATTCTAGTATAAAAGAGGAACATTAAATCATTGATTACACAGTTAACTGCAGTGGTAGTAAGGGTTACAAAGACGTATGAAGTGCTATAACCCTATATGGCAGGGAGCCGAGCTCAGAGAATGATTAGGAAGTTTCTATGCAGTGCCAATGTGTATGCAAGTCTGTGTGTCTCTAGGTCGTACTGGGGACTATTTCAGTAGGAGAGTGATATGATCATATCTGACATGAGCAGTTTCAGTGACTCATAAATGAGAGAGCATTGCTAGGCTTGTTGACAGAGAACCACTGATAATTTCTGAGTAACTGAACGATACTATTGGCAGAGCAACTTTTAATAAACTTATTCCAAGAACCATGTACACAAGTAATTGGCAGGGAGGGAGACTCGAAGCTGAGGGGTCAGCGGGTGCCCTCGTCCAGGCGTGAGCTGATGAAGGCCTGACCCAGGCTGCTGGCAACAGGAATGGACAGGAAGAAACAAAGCAAGACACATCTTTTAAGGAAGGAATAATAAGATTTGGGGCTTTAATGGAGGTGTTGTAAAGGAGAGAGTAAAAGACTACTAGGAAGTTTCAGACCTGGATGATTTTTAGAATGAGGACATCACAGCCAGAAACGAAGTCAGAACGGAGACGTGAGAATGAGGACGTCACAGCCAGAAACGGAGTCAGAAGGGAGACGTGAGAATGAGGACATCACAGCCAGAAACGGAGTCAGAAGGGAGACGGGACTTCAGGAGGAAGGTGAGTCACTCCCATTTTCAACACGTTGAGGCTCGGATGGCAGCCTCTCTGGAAGGAGCAGATGCATCCCAGGAAGAGTTGCTCACTTGATCAGCTTGCAAGCAGGGAGCAGGAGCTGCAGACAGAGGGTAGCTGGGGCATGGCTTTTGGGAGTCACCTCGGCCAAAGGTATAGATGAGAGACAAGGTGTGCACATGGTCAGTTAGGGAAAGAGAGAAGAAAGACTGAGGCACAGAGCATGAAGGGCCACTGCCATTAGGAGGGTAGAGGCAGAAAGTCAACAAGTAAACAAGAAGGGGCAGGAAATCAGGAAAGGCTGGTGGACTATGGAAGGAGGCCAGATGCTGTCAGAGACCGGGAAGGTGAGGCAGAGAGGCAGGGGACCTGGAGGCTGAGGGCAGAACGCTGAAGCCATTCCTTTCAAGGCGGTCCTGGCGGTCCCCCGTCCTCATGAAGCCTGCCTGTTCTCAGCTCAGGGCCCTCGCGATGAGTTTTGGTGAGTGGCACCATACCCCTTGGGGGGCAGACACAGAGCTGGCTACATGATTTGCGGGGTCCAGTGGAAAGCAAAAGTGTGAGACTCCTTGTTCAAAACAACAGGAAAAAAAGTGCTGTCAGTATAAAAACTTTCCTTATGCAAAGTCTTAAAATGTAAGTGTTCTCTCAACCTGTCGCGGTGTCTTTTATCTGCTGTTCAACGCTGCACTCCCTGGGGCATGGGGCCCCTCCAGCAAGTGCAGAACCCCAGGGGTGCCCCACGTGGCAGCACTAGGCATTGCAGGCATGTGAGTGGCCCTTAACCCTACATTTAGGCAGTAGGATGCAGACTGTAATAAGAGGCAGGAAAAAAGAATGATCAGGGAATAACATGAAGGTGTAGTTATGTTATCAGTGGGAGTGGAGTTCTTGGGGTGCTGCAAGGAAAAGAATTTCCTGAGGCCCCCACGGGAGGATGAGGTTTCGTGCAAAGCTTTATTGATGATGGAAAATTAAGGGGGTTTCCTTCCAAGGTCCCATCTCTGTCCATCTCGCCATGGAAAAAGTCTTTAGCAGGGCCAGACGTAAGGCCGCTGCCCAGAATTTCTGTTCCATGTTAAAGCCCAGTCCAGTCCAGGGACTGGTTAGTTTAGCCTGTGTTTCCAGCTGCTGTCCACTGCATGTGGGGTCCGCATGGCCCTGAGGAGGGAACAGGTGAGGACAACCACACAAGAGTGAACACGAGCGAGAGAACAAGAAAGTGAGAGGGAACACAGAGCGAGGGAACTCTGGGGATTTTAACCTTCCAAGATTTTTCGAGCTTGCCATGGCTCCACCCTCCTAGCCAACCCATCATTCTCCAGGCTAGACTGACAGGCAAACCCCTTCCCTACGTCACTCTGACTTCACTGTGCCTGTGCCCATCTCCCCCTTTGTTTGATCCCTTCCCCCAGTGATCTGCAGGGAATGGACTGGTGGTTCCCTGGGGAGCATGAAGCTGTAGCTTCCTGGTGAAGCTGCCCAGATGACCATGCTTATAATGTCTAGCCTCCCCTTTGCTCTCTTCCTATGACGAATATTAATAACTAGCTAATTATGACGATACCAGTTAGACCTCCCCACGGCTGTGGGATAATGCACGTATAGGTCACCACTGAAGGTTGTTCATGTCCTCCTGTGGAGATGTTTCACCTCCTCACCCAGAATAAAGCTCAGCCTCACTCCAGAGCCAACTTTAAACTAGGCTAGCCCCAAATAACCAAGCAGAGCTTGGAGATTACATGATGCAAATGCTTCAGAAGGGGATCCAGGCCCAGAATCAGTAGATATGTAGTGACCACCTGGGCTGGCCTGTACTACGGGCCTCAGAGAGCTCAGGGGAGCAGGGGTCTATGGTTCTCAAGGACTGTGCAGGAGAGTTGGGGGTCAGAGAGGGGAGTGGCTGCACACTGCAGGACTGGTGAGCCCAGGTGAGGCCACAGTGTAGAGGAGAGGAGTGGGAAGAAAAGAATGAAAGACACACAATGCAACATACAGGCCGTGTTTCATAGAAATGTACACTTGAAACCTATATGATCTTATTAACCAATGCCACCTAAAAAATTTTAATTAAAAAAAGAAGACACAGTGGTGGCCGGAGTGGGTGACAGCCGAGTCTACCAGGCAAGAGCACAGACTCAGGTTCAAATCCTAGCTCCACCACTTCCCGGCTGTGACTCGGTGTCACTCAGCCGCTCTGCCCCCAGGTCCTCACCAGTACAAGAGCGTAACAACCATGCGTCACTGGTTTGTTGTGGGGATTAACTGAGTTAATAGTGATAAAGCACTTAGAACCACATCGGCTACACTGCAGACGCCACATTCTGTAAGGTGATTTGCTAAATCCTAAAACTAGTCTCAGACTCAGTCACACTGGGAGGCCTAGCTCAGAGAGCCAAAAATATAAAGAATTCCCAATTCATAAATGCATGTCTCCAGAAAAATGACGAGACTATAATTTGTCACAGTTTACATGTTCTCAGTACTCTCATCCCCATACTGCTCTGCTCTGCCCTTGGCTCTGGCGCTCCCTTCTTCTGCGGTGACCGTGAGGACTGTGCCTCGCAGCCCTGCCGAGACCATCTGTGCCTTGCTGCTGCCCGGGGGCACCCACAGCACATGTGCATCGAGGCCATGCTTCCACGGGCTGTTCCCATCACGGCCTGTGTGTGAGACACTAAGGAAGACCATTCCTGGGAGGCGGGAACCCCTTCGTCAGCGACTTTGGGCCAAGGACTCTCAGCGGCCTGGTGGGACCTTCCTCAGACTGCATGGCAGGCCAGCCTAGGGCGCTTCCGGGCCGGACCTGTGCTGACAGCTCTCCGTGGCCTCCCCAGCCCCTTCCCTGCTCCCTTCCTCGCAAGCATTTTCTTTCTTCTTCTTCTTTTCTTTTAATCCGCACCCAAGGATATTTTCCCATTGATTTTCAGATAGAGTGGGAAGGCGGGAGGGGGGGGGGGAGAGAGAGAGAGAGAGAGAGAGAGAGAGAGAGGGAAACATCGATGTGAGAGAGACACACCGACTGGTTGCCTCCCGCATGACCCCAACCAGGGCTGGGGATCGAACTGCAACCGAGGTACGTGCCCTTGACTGGAATCAATCCCTCGACTCTTTGGTCCATGGGACGACACTCTAAGCACTGAGCCAAACCAGCCAGGGCAATCCCACAGGCATTTTCTTAATGAAGTCCAGACGCATTTAATCCCATCTTGGCATGTGCTTCCCAGAGGACTTGGACTAACCACCTCTCTCCTCTTCATTTACCATGCAGATCACCCAGCCTCTCTGGCTAGGTCGTTGCTGGGCTCCCTCCCAGGGATCCAGCATGACACAGGTGCAAGGGTTAGTCTGCGGCTGGGGACAGCCTCAGGGGGAAGAGAGAGCAGCTGAGTGAAGAAACCCTGTCCTTGGGCAACGAGGGAAGAGTGTGCTGGGAGAGCTGCTCCCTGAGACGTGATTATCCAGAACTAATAACATCACAGGGCATTCTTAGTCTGTGCCCGTCACCGGGCGAAGAACTTTACTTTCTTTATTTCACTCAATCCTTGCCACAGCCCTGGGGGGCAGATGTTAGTCCCCACATTTTACACAGGAAGAAAGCAAGGGAGATTAATTATCGACCAGGGTGCCATAACTGACAGGTAAGTGGTGAAGCTTTGAAGCCCAGCCTGTGGACCCCAGCGTCTGTGCTCTCGGTGAGGGTCCCGGCCTGGAGCAGAGGCAGGGCAGGCTCTGGGCTAGGGGACCAAGAGAACTTGGAAAAGGAGGGAGCCAGCTTCCTCTCAAGGACAGGGAAGAGCCTGGGCTCAAGGCAGGGGCGCTGCTGCCCACAGAAGAGCAGTAGCTGAGGGAAGGAGCACAGAGAGGGGAGCTGGTGGGCCGGGGCAGAGGCACCTGCTGGAGCGTGCTGCCACCCTGCATTAGACCACGAGAGAACGCGCCTCTCTGGGCAGCTGTGCTCAGCAGGGACGCGCTGCTATGTAGCCTGGTGATTTAGAGGCTCTCTGTGTCCCCATCCTGCTTGGGGCTGAGTGAGGGACTGCTGTGGGGGACAGTGGACTGGCCTCTCTCTTGTTTGCTGGAGGATGAATTGACCCAGCCGTGGCTCGACCGCAGCCTGGCTGTCTTTAGTTCCTCAGCCCCGGTGTGCTCAGTGGCTGGGTGAGACAGGAGCACCCCCATCCCCAGGGTCAGTTAGAGCTGGGCTCCAGTCCCAGCAGGACCACCCACCAGCTGTGTGACCTCAGAGGAACCAGTAAACCTCTCTTAGCCTCAGTTCTATGCTCTGAACAGAAACAAAGCCCGCACCTTGGCACTAGTGTGTTGTGAGGATCGTATGAATGATCTCTGCAGCGTGTCTGGCACAGAGCAGGGCTCTAGCACACTAGCTGGTTTATTATTTATTGTTCTCGTTGTCAACACCTGCCTGAGAGAACAATAGAGGCGGCTTCAAAATGCAGGGAAGTCCCGCCCCCTTCCAGAGGGGCAGGGGTTCACGCTCCCCTCACCGAGCTTCTCCTCCTGCTCTGAGGCCTCGCTTGCATTCCCTGCAGCTCGGAGGAGTGCAGGCCAGCAGGAGCGATGCACACCCCTTCCAGGCTGGCCGCCAGCACTTCCCAAGAGTGGCCCTCCACCTTCTCCTTCCACCTGTGGGGACCTTGCTGGAGGTGGCCGTGCCAAAGACGGTAGTAGCCTGTGTCTTACCACCGTGCTAAGACGGCGTGGGCAGAGCCCCCGCACCCAGCACTGCCGAGCCCCCGCACCCAGCACCGCCGAGCCCCCGCACCCAGTACTGCCGAGCCCCTGTGGGTGGCTCAGTGAGTGAGAGACGCCCTACTGTGTGCAGCCGCCCAGAACACAGGCTTGTCTGTCGTAGCCCTTAGCCCACCCTGACTTCTACACTCAGCCAAACCAGCAGGATTTTACAACTGCCTGTGGCTTTGGACTCTCTGGGAATTTGTGAAATAAGGGGGCAACAGAAGGAAGTCTCTAAAGTCCACAGCTCAGACATTTAAAGGCTGCTCACTGCTCTCTCATCTGTGGTTAAAAAATGATCCACACCTCCCTGGAGTCCCACTGAAGCCCTCCAAGGGCCTGGGAACACCGCATGGTCTCTCTCGGTCTCCTGGCCTCAAGCCCAGGCCAGCCAGTCTTGCAGTGACTCTCCAGCATCTGAGCCAGTATGTGGGGACACATTTAAGCTGCTTAGCAAATATTTATTTGTACCTTTTTTTCCTTAAACTGTTGGAGAAGGTGTAGCCAGGGAGAGTCGTGACCAATGTCCGTGTTCCTGGGAGTCGTCAGCCAGTGCCCCAGTCTGGAGCCCCCGCAGTGATGACTGCGCTCTCTGTCCTCCCTGGTGCCACCCCTCACGCACCAGTCCACCTCTCCCTCATGCACCCTGTCCCCTGGGTCCACAGGATGGAAGGGACCTCACTCAGGAGATGGTCAGCCTCTTCATGCAGAAAAGGAGGGGGAATAGGGAGAAAGCCAAGTGGGGCAGGAGAGTAGAGAAGGGAGGAAGGGAGGAGGAAGGCAGAATAGAGAGAAGTTAGTGCCTCGTGGTTTGCCAGGTAGCATTCACTTAGAGTCACACAGAACTGGGATCACGTCCTACTGAAGCCAACTACTGAGTGATTCAGAAAAATTGCTCACGCTTTTAAAACTTCAGTTACACATCTTGAAGTCGGGGTAATTCTAGCTACCTTTTAGTAACATGAGGATTAGATGAGATAATGTAGGGAAAGACCATACCTGGAGCACAGCAGGTGCTTAGGGAAGGGCGGGGATTAGCTATGATCCCATCCCTCCTCTATCTGGGCTGTGGGAAGCTTCCCGACACCCTCCCAGGACGCCTCCTCCCACGTCTGCATGGGCTGCAGGCGGAGGCTCCCGGACAGACGAGGCTGAGAGTGGGGTGCTGTGTTCAGAACTACGGACAGAAAGGGAATGTGAGGAGAGTGGTTCTGTGCCTCCACTGGGCCCACGTGAAGTCCGACTCGTGCAGGGAGCCAGGCTTCCGCTCGGGCTGCCGAGGCTGTCGCAGCACGGGTAGAGCCCAGGCCCTGGGGCCAGACGGCCTGGGCTAGAATCTTGCTGTTGCTGTTCGATGTTGTGTGATTCTGTGCAAGGTGTCTGTCTGTGCCCCAGTTTCCTCTGCTGTAACACAGCAGCAGTGACAATTCGGGCTTGTTTAACCATCTAACACATTAGTATAAGAAACTTGTATAGACGGTGCCTGGCACAGCAGGCTCTCGTGACGAGGGCGTTCTTATCCAGGGCTCAGGGAGAAGCCAGAAGCAGCACTGCTGCTCTTGATGGGTGCTGTCCCTAGAGAATAACGACAGTGCTTACCCCCTCTGAACCACATCCAAGGATTTTGGGACCCCACTCCAAACGGACTTGGACTGCCTATCAAGGCTCACAGTGGCCTACTCCCTGGGTCCACTCTTCCATAGTGGACATCACCACCAGCATGCACACCCCTAGGCCTGAGGGTGGCCAGAGGGTGACTGCTGAGGGGGTGGAGATGAGCACAGATAGAGCTTGAACTTGCGGACTGCGGAATCCACACACATGTGCATGAGACCCCGGTGGTGTAGGATGGAGCCAGGGCTTTAGTGAAAGATTCAGGGCCTCTGTATCTTTGCTTCGGACTTTGCGAGATGTAGGGGAGGGACTGTGTGAAGGCTTGGGGTTGAGCATCCATCTCCAGGCTTTGCCCTGTACCAGCAGCCTTTGCTGATTAGAGTCCTGATGCCAAGGCAGGACAAAGGCACTGGTGAGCCCTCCCCTCCCCTCAGCTGACTGCAATGGATGGGCAAGGACCAGGCCCAGACACCAGGCAGATTGCATATACTCATCAGTAGTTCTAGCCAGTGAGGGCTCCAAGCTGGGCTCCAGGAACAGGCGTTTCGTGCATTCAGGGCCAGCCCTTCCAGACAACGGGGCCAGGCTCAGCTTCATAGCTTTGCTAGGGAGACATCTAGGGGCCTGCCAGTGACCCTGGGCTCTGCCACTCACTCTTCCAGATTTCAGAAGGCAGCTTGTTAGTTCAGTTTTTTGGATTGCAGTAAGCAGAGATTCAATCAGGGTTTCTCAAGCAATGCAGGATTTGGAGCAGGGACAAGGGCAGAGTAGACACCATAACTGGTCTGTCTAGACAGCGAGGAAGAAAGTCTGAGGGCCAAGGGCCCTTCCCAGGGCTCCCTGGCTTGACTCATTGTTCTGCTCTCTGCTGCGCAGTCCCCGGTCTACTCTTGAGGGCTCTGAGCATCTCCAGGAAAGCAGGAGTACCCACGAGAAGACATCTGCGGTGCACTGGTGGTCTGCATCAGGTCTAAACTCTGGCCTTTTCCCTTTTCTTCCTGCTCTTTCTATTCTCCTCTGAATAGAAGTCACTGAGTTTACTTGACTTCTTTTGTTTTGTTTTATTTTTAAAAATATTTTTTCTTTATTGATTTGAGAGAGAGAGGAAGGGAGAGGGAGCAAGAGATAGAAGCATTGATGAGAGAGAACATTGATTGACCGTCTCCTGCATGACCGCCACTGCCACTGGGGATCAGGCTCACAACCTGGGCATGTGCCCTGACTAGGAATTGAACTGGTGACCTCTTGGTGCGTGAGTCGACGCTCAACCGCTGAGCCACACTGGCCAGGCTACTTGACTTCTTTTATAAATATCAAAATCAACAAGCCCTGGCCGGTTTGACTCAGTGGTAGAGCGTCAGCCCCCCAACCAATGAGTCACAGGTTCAATTCCAGCCAAGGGCACATACCTCAGTTGTAGTTCACCCCTGGCCTTGGTCGGGGTCGTGCAGGAGGCAACCAGTCGATGTGTCCCTCTCACGTTGACGTTTTCCTCTCTCCCTCTCTCTCCCTCCTATTGTATCTGAGATAAACAGAAAAATATCCTCTGGTGGGAATTTAAAAAAAAAAAAAAAAAGCAGAATCAGCAACACTCCAGTGAATATTCAATGAGTAGCTTCTCTAGTAAACTCTTTCCACTCAGCGCTGGAATTTCATCAGAAGGCAGTAGGGAGCCAGAGCATGTGGCTGTCTGTCATAGTCGTGTCTTACTGTTCATCTTCACACACATTATCTTAGTTGATCTTATGAACACCATAGTAGAGTCAGCAGAAAAGATATGACCATCATACTAATTTTGTGCATGAAGAAACTGAAGTTCAGAGAGGACGGGGACCTGCCTGAAGCTCCGGGGAGCACTGGCACTCAGTGCGAGAGCTGGGCCGTGGTGCCTCCTCTCTTGGAGCCCTACTGCATTCCTTGTCCTGTGCGATAAAAGTCACTTTAGGAATAAACTTAACCAAAGAAGTAAAGGACCTGTTCACAGAAAACTACAGGACATTGGAAAAAGAAATAAAGGAAGATATAAAAAAGTGGAAGCACATACCTTGTTCATGGATTGGAAGAATTAACATCATTAAAATGTCCATACTACCCAAAGCAATCTATAGATTCAATGCAATCCCCATTAAAATACCAACAACATATTTCACAGAACTAGAACAGATACTCCAAAAGTGTATATGGAACCAAAAAAGACCCCAAATAGCCACTGCAATCTTGAAAAGAAGAACAAAGTAGGAGGGATCACAATATCAGACATCAGGTTATACTACAAAGCCATAGTAATCAAAACAGACTTGTACTGGCACAAGAACAGGCATATAGACCAATGGAACAGAAGAGAGAACCCAGAAAAATTTACCCAAGACATTATGTTCAACTAATATTTGACAAAGGAGGCAAGAACATACAATGGAATAAAGACAGTCTCTTTAATAAATGGTGTTGGGGAAATTGGACAGCTACATGCAAAAATATAAAACTACACTACCAACTTACACTATATACAAGAACAAACTCAAGATAGATAAAAGACTTAAATGTGACTTGTGAATCCATAGAAGTCCTAGAAGAAAATGTAGGCAGCAAAATTTCAGACATCGCATGCAGCAGAATTTTCGCTGATACAACACCTAAGGCACAAGAAACAAAGGAAAAAAATTAATACATGGGACTACATCAAACTAAAAAGCTTCTGCACAGCAAAAGAAACCAGCATCAAAATGGAAAGGGAACCCACTGTATGGGAGAACATAATTGCCAATGATACATTAGATAAGGGGTTAATTTCCAAAATATATAAAATACTCATACAACTCAATGAAAGGAAGACAAAAATCCAATTTAAAAAAATGGACAGAGGACCTAAATAGACACCTCTCCAAATAGGACATATAAATGGCCAAGAGACATATGAAGAAATGCTCAACATCACTAATCATCAGAGAGATGCAAATTGAAACGACTATGAGGTATCACCTCACAGCTGCCAGAATGGCCGCCATCAACAAATGATCAAACAACAAGTGTTGGCAAGGGTGTGGAGAAAAGGGGACTCTAGGACACTGCAGGTGAGAATGCAGACTGGTGCAGCCACTGTGGAAAACAATATGGTGTTTCGTCAAAAAATTAAAAATTGAACTGCCATTTGACCCAGTGATCCCACTTCTAGGAATATATCCTAAGAAGCCTGAAACACCAATCAGAAAGAATATATGTACCTCTATGTTCATAGCAGCACTATTTACAATCGCTAAGATGTGGAAATAGCCCACGTGTCCATCAGTGGATGAGTGGATAAAAAAGCTGTGGTGCATTTACACAGTGGAACACTATGCAGCTGTAAGAAAGAAAGATCTCTTATCCTTTGAGACGACATGGAGGGACCTGGAGAGTATTATGCTAAGTGAAATAAGCCAACCAGAGAAAGACAAATATCACATGATCTCACTTATTTGTGGAATATAATGAACAAAATCAGCTGATGAACAAAATAGACCCAGAGACATAGAAGTAAGGATCAGACTGACAAACATCAGAAGAGGGGGGCGGTGGAGAGGGAAGAGATAAACCAATGAACTTATATACATATATGCATAACTAATGGACATAGACAATACTGTGAAGGGGGGAGTGGGGAGAAGGGTGTCAATGGGAGAAAAAGGAGAAACATCTGTCACAAAAATAAATAAATAAATAAATAAAGAGTCACTTTAGGGCTAGGACTTTTTCCGGCGTTTCTTGTATCATTGTTCATAGGGTTTGCACAGACACTACTGTTTTTGACCCCAGGCTTCAAGAGGTGTTATCTCTTCTTGGGTGGATATGATGCCGGAGGTGTCTTCTTAGTGCTGGTTTCTAAGGCTGGGCCACAGCTCCTTCCCAGTACCCAGGGAATGCCCTTTTTCTTTCTGTGCTCCGAGGGCCACTCTTCCCTGTCCATGGTCCTGTCTCAGACTCTACCACTTTGGGTCCCCCGGGAATTCCCACCCACCATTCCTTTGCTCGTAAGGTACTCCTGCCCTCAGGCCCCTGCTTGCCAGGAGTCCTGTTCCTAACCTCCCAGGCTGCTGAGCTGGCCTCGCCTTATACGTCCAAGCAGGATCCGGTCTGAGATTTACAGGAGGGATGCGGTTGGTGGCTACTGCACCGCGGGCTTTCCTCACCTACTGGAACTTGCAGATCATGAACCAGACAGAGTATCAGCCAGGTTCCAGGAAAGAATACAGAAAAGGCAGTCTACAGAAAGTGTGGCTTTAATTGCTTTATAGAATTAGGAGGAGAATATAAACAAGGAAGCTGAAGCTCAGCCTGCCCGGGAATGGGAGAAAGTAGGTGGAGAAGTTCCCCATTAATCAGTCTGGTAGGAGGCCACGAAAGCTGTGGTGGTAGCTGATTGCTGCTCTAATGGTGAATGGGGTAGAGAGCCATGCAACAGAAGTATGCAAGCTGTGTGTGTGTGTGTGCGCACATGTGTGTGTCTGTGTGCTCACAATTGCATGGATATGTGTGTGTTCTCAAGCAACTGATTCTATTGCCTTTGCATTTCTTGAGCAATGGCTGACATTCCAGGCATCCAAATGCTCCTTTTAACTCCTCAAGTGTCTCCTCCATGGCATTTGTGAAAGTAATAAGATAAAGCTTGATGTCTCTCTCATGTAACTGTTCAAGGTGAATCTTCCCAGTTGGCAGGAGATTTTGCTCCATTCAGTTACCTAGGGACCCAGATTCTTTATGTTTTGTTTGTCTGGCATATTCTAAAGCAGTGGTTCCTAAACCTGGCTGCACATTGAGTCCAATGGCATTCACCTTTGAAAACCACTGTTGGAGGGCGGTGCCCTCATCGACATAGTTAAAGCTGGACCACAGGTGCAAACAGGTACACACAGGCTGGAAACTGCACAGGAGCTTCCACTAACACTCTGTTGGGGAGAACTGGTCACGGAATAGAAACCCTTGATCGTCACACTGTGTGAACAGTGCTCTGATCCTGCTAGAACCCAAAGGAAGGGCATCCAAGCCAGCCGTGGGAAATCAGGGACGCCTCCTTAGAGTGCTTCATGACTTTAGGTTAGCTTGGTTTGCTTCCTGTCTACTGTCTAGCCTCGGTCCCTTCACCCAAGAAATGGAGCTAGTAACTGAAACTACTACAGACAGTTGTGAGCATCATGTGAGAAGTGTCTTGCAGAGTACTTAGCGCGGTGCCTACCCAGACCTGGACTGAAGGACTCTCGGCGGCTGGCGCTGGTGGCCTGCGGTGACTGGGAGCCTTTATGGAGCTGGACACAGCCAGCCCTGGGGCTGGATTTTAGCTTCTGCACTCTGGTTAGCCAGTGCATTTGATGTAGGCCGACTGATAGAGCTGCCTGGCAAAGTGGCTGCTGCTGGTGTGTGGGGGGTGTTGGGGTACAAGCAGTTGTGGGGGAGCAGACCACTCCTTTTAGGAAGGGAGGGAACACAGCGTTGCCTGCTTGTGCCCAGAATCTAAGAGCAGAGATGATCTGGCTGGTCTGGGGCCTCTCTGCTTCCCCGGCTCTGGGGAGAGCGTGGACTCTCCCAAACGGGGTGGGGAGGGGTGGGGTGCTGTGCCCTCAAGTCTGCAGCAGACACAGCAGAAGTCAGACTACATTTTCCAGCTCTGACTTCATTTTCAATAAGACTCGGTGTTTAACTTCTCCCAAATTCTTCTCTCTCTCTCTCTCTCTCTCTCTCTCTCTCTCTCTCTCTCTCTCTCTCTCTCTCCCCGCCCCCCACCTCTCTCTGCGCCAGACAAACGTGCCTCTGTGTTTTCTATGGTATGCCTGTGCTGCTGCTCTCCCCACTTTGCAGTTCTAGGATATATCTCTCCCTTTCTCCACTGAAATGTAAATTTTAAAAATCAAGATCACACATGATCTGAAGAGGAGGAAGGTTCAGGTCAACAGGGGGCAAAGTTCAGGGATCACAGTGCATTCCCTGAGCTTCTAGGGTAGAAACAGGAGCCCTGGGCACCCCTCAGCATCTGGTCTGAGGCACAAAGCAGACCCATCCTGCCGAGTAGCTGGAACTTTCTGTGGAAGGGTCTACGGGTGTCAATTCCAGGGGAGCCACCAAGAGAGTGAGATGCCCTTCAGGTCACACTGCAAGGCCAGCCTGCTGCTCCCAGGTCCAGACAGACCTAGTTAAGGTGGGTTTTTTGGTCTTAAAATACTTTCAGAGGCAGCCTCCTCAGACCCTGCTGTCGCCTCTGGTAGATAAGATGACTTCTCTTCTCTTCTCTTCTCTTCTCTTCCCTTCCCTTCCCTTCCCTTCCCTTCCCTTCCCTTCCCTTCCCTTCCCTTCCCTTCCCTTCCCTTCCCTTCCCTTCCCTTCCCTTCCCTTCCCTTCCCTTCCCTTCCCTTCCCTTCCCTTCCCTTCCCTTCCCTTCCCTTCCCTTCCCTTCCTTTCCCTTCCCTCCCCTCCCCTCCCCTCCCCTCCCTTCCCTTCCCTTCCCTTCTCTTCTCCCTCCTTCCTCTGCAGTCGACATGCCTGCCCAGCCGTGATTGTCTTCCTGCTGGAACGGCCACAGATGCATCAGCAGCCTTCCTCTCCGCAGACGCCCTCTCCCCAGCCCTCTCCCTCTCTCCAGCACCTGCCTGTCAGTCCCTTTCAGAGAGCTGTCTTCAAAGATTCACACAGCAAAGGAGAAGAAATTTGAGGGTGGGATGAGGAGAGAAATCGTCCATCTCCGTCTGTCACAGCACTCTCCAAACCGAACAAAGAACTAGAAATGGTGTCTCCTCTCGCCATCTGTGGTCACACAGCCAGCTCCACGAGGAGGGGAAGCGAAGGAGACAGGCGGGGGATGCGGCTGGGCTGGGCCAGGCTGGGCTGAGCCAGGGGCCACCAGCGTGCCTGCTGCGGGCTGCTCGTTTATTCACGATCAGAACAGTCTTCCAGATTTCCCACGGAGGAATCAGGTCTTCCTTCTGAAATGACCTTGTTACAGCAATCTAGGCAAGAGATGATGGTGGCCTGTAGCAGGGGGTTGGCCATGGGACCGAGAGAAGACAGAAAGGGAAGGGGCCATTGCAAAGTTGAACTAATAGGACTTGGGGAATGTGGCTATACAGGGTAAGAGAGGGATTCCCGAATTCACGGCTTGGACAACTATGTAGACGGAGGTATCATTCTTTCAGTCAATGGTCACACTCTTGGACAGGTTTGGGCATAGGGACAGTCACAGGTCACAGACAATGCTTTCAGTTTGGGCCACATTAAGACTGAGACCAGCCTAGTGGGTTAGTCAGTGGGCAGTTAGATGAATAGAAGCCAAGACCACTTGGTTGTTTCAGAATGCAGACACAGAGTCTGTTCGTGTGGACCTGGGAATTTGAAATGCTGACCTAGATCTCTCTCGACAGTCCGACATTCGGAGCCAGGGCCAGGTGCGTCTCCTGGTATGACCTTACCTCCCTCTTTCCCTGCTGTGGGCCCCACTCACATGGCTGGAAGGCTGGAAGTTTAGGTGCAGTGGTCTGTTTCCCTCACTAGACTGTAAACTCCATGGAAGCAAGGGCCATGTCTGTCTTGTTTGCTATATCCTCATCACCCGTCATATCAAGTTCTTACTAATGAGTTTCTGCGTGAACGAACGTGTGAATGAATGAATGACCTTGACAACGGGTGTACATCTCAGAGGGACAGAAATTATGTCAAAGTTACCATCACCTGTCTCTCACCTGCACGTCATTGAGTGTTCTAGCTGGTCGCTGTGTCTCCACTCCTGCCCATCTTCAACCTGTTTTCTACTCCACAGTCGAAGAGATCTTTTTAAAATAAACAGGATCATGGGCCTCCCCTACTCAGAACTCTTTAAGACTTTTCAGAGCCCTGAGAATCAAAACAAGACTCCTTCACAAAGCACGTCAGATTCTGCACGCTCCGGCCCCCACCCACCTCTGCAACCTCGTGCACCTGTCTCCCAGCGTTGGCACACACTCGTCTCTGCCTGCAAAACAACCTCCATCTCTCTGCTCTAGGCTCGTCTTTCAGGTCTTTGCTGGTCCCCCGTTCTGAATCAGACACTATCCCCCCTTTCTCCGTCCTAGTACTCTGTTCTTTCCCTCCACACGCCACCAGAGAGGTGAATATGGCATGCGTCTGTTTACTTGTTTAGTCAGTTCTGCCCCTGCACGAGCTCCGTCTCCCTGATGTCTGACCGTGTCTGGCACATATCCACTAAGTATTCGACGGATGAATGAGTGAGTGAATGAATGAATGAGTGAGTGAATGAATGAGTGAGTGAATGCGTGAACGTGCCAGTTGAGTGAAGAGAGCACCAGAGCCCAGGTCCGTTGTGTTGTACTAGGGAGACAGAGCCTTACCCGTTCAGGCACGCGGAGTCAGAGACCTTTCCGTCACCCATTCAGCCAGGCAGTCATCCACCAATGCACTGAAACGTTTCCGAGGTGCCTGCCATGTGCTAGACAATGGTGACTCAACAAGGGAAAAGCACACAAGGTCCCTGGCCCTTTGAAGTTTATTCTAATGTCTGGAGGAGGAAGACAGATAATAAACCAAGTAAACTTGCTAAGGGTTTGGGTTAACAGGATAAAACACAGGATCGGGGCTACAGGACGTTGGTTCTGAGAGTTGGGCTCGGAGCCTTGCGGACTAGGCACCGGGGGCCTCCCTGGGGGAACCTGTGAGAAGCTGCTCTCCCTCCTGCCCTGGCCCCGTGCCCTCCGCTGGCCCTGCAGCCCCTCTGCGGGCCGAGTGCGGACAGGTGGGCATCGCCGGCTGGAGAACAGGAGCCTCGAACAGTTTTATTCATGGACACCTGGAACGACAGGACAAACACCCCGTACTGCCTTGCACATTTTTATTGGAAGTTTAAATTATTTTATAAGGTGATATTTCAGGTTATTATAAATTTTGCTATTTTATAATAAAATGGCTATAACAGTCTTTCAAAGGTGTCAGAAGGAAACGAGATCCATAGCTCTTTGATACCTCCCCTCATTTCTGAGAAACAGCAGCAGAAAACCAAGCTTCTTTCATGGTCCGGAAGTTCACTTCATTTCTTTTTCTCCTTGAGTTCCATCTACCTTCTCACAGAATGTGTCCGTAACATTATATATTCTTATGCTTTAAAGGCCTTCATTGATTATCTTAGCATTATATATATAATATATATACTATATATACACACACATACACTAATTTTTTAAAATTTCTGTAACCATAAGGTTATAAAAGGGATTTTCTTCTTAAATAATATTATAATAATTAGTATTATGTAATTGATCAAAACAATATACATATATAAAAACTTTAGTGAAAATATTAAATATACAAAGCAAAATATTTTGGAAAACTATCTCTTAATGAGACACCTGGGACTCATTTTGACAACGAATTTGCATGACCAAGGGTGAATATTACCTATTGCTACAAAATTAATAACAGAAAGAGAGGTGTTGAGAGACTAGTAAACAGGAGGCTTACCCTAGCATATTTATTTAAAAAAATTTTTAAATTGGTCCTGGCCGGTTTGGCTCAGCGGTTAGAGTGTCGGCCTGCGGACCAGAGACTCCCGGGTTCGGTTCCCACTAAGGGCACGTACCTCGGTTGCAGTTTGTCCCTGGCCCTGATTGGGGTTGTGTGGGTGGCAACCAGTCGATGTGTCTCTCTCACGTCGATGTTTCTCGCTCTCTCTTCCTCCCTCTCCCCCTCCCGCTGTATCTGAAGATAAATGCAAAAATGTCTTCAGATGAGGATAAAAACAAAACGGTTTTTTTTTAATTGATTTTTAGACAGAGAGGAAAGGAGAAAGAGAGAGAAACATCAATGTGAGAGCAAAACATCGATTGGCTGCCTCCTGCACGGCTTCTGACAGGGATTAAGCTGCAACCCCGGCGTGTGCCCTGACCAGGAATCAAACCGGCAACCTTTCGGTGCACAGGACAACACCCAACCAACTGAGCCACACAGGCCAGGGCCTACCCTAGCATTTATTTATGATTGTTGTTAAGAGCATTATTTATAAGAGGACCCACAATATATTTTCACTAATCTACATCTCAGTAACCCATGGTAGGAGTGAATACATGAGCAGAGAGGTGGCCGACCAGGAGGAGGCTGTGCCCACATGACAATGAGCACGGATACATGTGTGGTCTGTGTTCCTATGACTGCACGGTTGGGAGTAACCATGGAAGTTCTCACCTTCTCCTCCTTGCACAATATGTAACTGAGACACGGATGAGCCACGGGTGAATATGCGTCGCTCACCACCTTCTCCCTGGGGATTCAGAAAGATGAAAACGCAGACTGTGTACAGGAGACTGGTACTGCCCCACGGGCTTTGTACACATGCAGCGCTCGTTCTGAGCTGTGGGGCTCTGCCCCGAGTCTGCCGCCCGGCTGATGCGACGCCGCCGTGAGAGTCCTTTCTGCTCTGAGCTCAGGGGCTCGTCCCTCAGGCTGGAAGAGGTGAGATTTTTTTTTTAAGTTAAAATTTATCTTCCCCGTCAACCCATGAATTCAGAACACCCCAACCTGCTCTACCTTATCTTTAATAGAAACAAGTGAAAGGCAAGGGAAGAAGAGAACACCCCAAAAGTTTACGGTGCCTGGAGTTTAAAGAGGTTCCTGGACAGTAACTGGGGCAGGCATTGCTGCTGCTGCTGCCTCTGCTTCGTGGTCCTGTTTGGGAAGGATGAAAATCTAACAGCACATCTCTGGCGCTCCCCGAAAGGTAGGACTGGGAGGAGAGCTGCAGTCTGCTGTTGGACGCATTTATGTGAAATCTGAAGGGAGGAAGTGAGACCGCAGTGTCCTTCCGGAGGCTCCAGAGGGTCCCCCTGGTCAGGAAAGGCAGGACCTCCCGGCAGCGGGTGCCAGGGATTATTCTCCAGCTTTCTGTGCGTAAAACACAGTCATGACATTGGCAACTTCTTGACTTCACTCTGCAGTTCTTGGGTCACAGCTGTGGGTCCCACGTCCAGTTTCCTGATGGGAGGGGCTGCTGGAGCAGTGACAGTCACTCCGTCCCGGCCCAGCCGCTCAGAGGGGCTCCCCAAGGACCAGTCCTCGCTGCTGGAAATCGGTCTGCGGGACCCAGCCGAGAACTGGCCCTGGCAGACTTTCCAAGTACCTTGCTCCTTGCCCTGAATCCCTGTTTGCTCAAAGTAGCTTTCTAGGTTTCTGTGTTTTGCACTGAACCCTGACTGTTATATTGATATTTTGAATTGTCTCTTTTCTTGATGGTCTGGAGGATTTTTTTTCACTTTTGCACAAACCATGCATTATAGTGAGATTTTGCACAAGTGAGAGGAATGCTTTTCTTTTGCAAAAGGAGAGAAAGGTGGTTGTCAAAGGGGATGAGGGAAGATGGACACAGCCGGACGTCGCAGCAGGAGGCACCGGCCAGCTGCGAGAGTGTCTGGAGTGGCCCAGGTGGCACTGATGCCCTTCCATGCAGCCATGCTCAGGGTCCCTTGGAAGATCTTCATGTACTTCTAGATGCAAATTAGCTTGGAGACTTGATGCTCTCGTAAACACTCGCTCTCAAGAAATTCTTACAGAAAACACGCAGACTCGGCTGTCAGTCATGAACCTCCAGTGTGCCCCGGTGGGTTAGTGCGGTTTCTAAGGAGCACATGGCTATGGTTTGTTTGAGGAGGTTGTGAAGGCAAGAGCGAGTGTTCAGGCTGACTACACAAAGACAACACAGAGAAATCAGAGGATGACCAGCGGGAGGTAACAAGGCCCCCACGCAGATTTCATCAGACTTGTACCTAACGATTTACTTCGTTAACTGCAATGCCTAACGTCCATCCAGTGCCCGGGACGTGGTAGTGCTCCATGAATATTTGTTCAACCAATGAATGAACCGTTCCAAAGACTGGGGAAGGCACTGAGTGGTGTGAGGCCAGTTCTACCCATTTCAAAACAACCTTTAGAAGATGCAATGCAAGACAGGCTGGTGAAAACACCAGCTCAGAGCCCCGAGTCCCATCCCAGGCTGGCTTACAAGCTGTGCAGCTCGGGAGCGTTGCCTAACCTCACAGACCTTTCCTTTCCACCGAGAAAAAGATTGCGGAGGGATGGGAATCATGGCATTGCTGTGAAGAGTAAATGAAACCACGTAGGTGGAAGAAATACTTAGTACACTGGAAGCACTATATATATATATATATATATATATATATATATATATATATCATCTTGTTCAAGCTGTGTATCTAATTGTGTACATTTAAAAATATATATATGCTATTCAAAGTTAGTAGATGTTGATGTATCACTGTTTAAACGGTTTTATTTTTATGGAGAGCAAAACTGAGCAAAAAAGCAATTCTTTGTCTCCACTGAAACAAAACAAACACAAGTTAGCTGAAATGAGAGCAAGGAGGAATGAGGTAGAGTAGTCCCCCTTAGCCACGGGACATGTCCCAAGACCCCCAGAGGGTGCCTGAAACCATGGGAAGTATTGAACCCTACGGATACTATGCTTTTTCCTACACATACACACCTCTGCACTCAAAGGAAGCACTTTACGGCCTCTCTTTGGCATATCCGGATTGCAAGCATCTCTACTCTTGCATTTGGGCCTTTCTTAAATGAGGGGACTTGAACACAGGCACTTGACACCGTGACAGTGGCGCTGATCACCGAGACGCTTATGAAGTGACCGCCGGTCAGGACCTTGCGCAGTGTGGACAGCCGACGGAGGGATGAGCTCTGTCCCGGGGTAGAGTAGCAGGCCACTCAGAAAGGCGCTCCATCTAAAACTGAGGAATTGCTTATTTCTGGAATTTTCCATTTACTATTTTCAGACCACAGCGACGGTGGGTAGCTGAAACCACGGAAAGTGGAACTGTGGATAAGCGGGGACTACTGTACAGCAGAAAGAAATGCTTGACATGAATGTTGTAAAACCTGGGGCAGGTGACAGAGAAGACCGCTGGATTTCTTTCTTCCCTAATGGCCAGGAGTGGGTCGGGTGCAGGAAACGAAGCAGAGGACCCCTCCGTGGTTACGTCACTCTCAGGCTTCCGACACAGAAGGCTTCTGTTTAGCAGGCCGGTGACCAGAGGTAGTTCCCCAGGTCCAGCTTCTCTCTTTCATCAGCACCATCCGAACACATCGCACCCACTCATCTCCAACAACCAGTGTAATTAAATGATTTCATATTTGATGCGGGGTCAACATCCCAGCTCTTGCTGTCTGTGGAGACATTTACATATGGTCGATGGCTTTAAAAGTATATAAAAGTCTTTTTTTGGGGGGTTCGCTTCCCCTGTTGGAGCCAGGGAGAAACCTCTGGTCTGCTTGACAAACTTTGCACAGCAGTGGCAGAGGGGCAGCCCCTACACACAGCAGCTGGCCCACCGGTAAAAGACAGACAGGCAGGCAGACAGACAGGCAGACAGACAGGCAAACAGACAGGCAGACAGGCAGGCAGGCAGACAGGCAAACAGACAGGCAGACAGGCAGGCAGATAGGCAGACAGACAGGCAGACAGGCAGGCAGGCAAGCAGGCAGGCAGACAGACAGGCAGACAGGCAGGCAAGCAGACAGGCAGGCAGACAGACAGGCAGGCAGACAGACAGGCAGACAGGCAGACAGATAGGCAGGCAGGCAGGCAGACAGGCAGACAGATAGGCAGGCAGACAGGCAGGCAGACAGGCAGGCAGGCAGGCAGACAGATAGGCAGACAGGCAGGCAGACAGACAGACATGCAGACAGACAGGCAGACAGGCAGGCAGGCAGACAGACAGGCAGGCAGGCAGGCAGACAGACAGGCAGGCAGGCAGACAGACAGATAGGCAGACAGGCAGGCAGAAGGTCACCTGTCATTCTAGCTTGTTTGCATCTTCATAAAACTGAGTCATGTTGAAATTAGATGTACTGAAGGCCGCTGGAGTTGGGGAAATCGGTTGAAGCTTCCTGGGTAATTGTCAGTGAGGATGCGAAGGGTGTGCCGTGCGTGAGAGCTGCTGATGAACATCTCGGGGAGCCACAAATAAACACCCGCTCTTCTCCTTCTCCTCTCTCAAAGCCTCCTCCTCACGGCTGTGTCTGTCTGCCCCTCTCTTCTTCATTGTTTTCTGAGGACAGAAGCAAAGGTGGCCACGGGTGTCCACTAGCTTGTGACATGCAGGAGTCTTCGGCCAGGACAGACTGACCGTCCGCACTGTGCAGGGCTCTGAACGGGGCGGGAGCCAGATGCCGGCCTGTCCCACTGGGAAGGGGGAGGGGTTAATATGCACATACGTAACTATAAGTCAGAACAGAAGGTGATCAAAGGGGCCAAAACAACGCTGTGGAAGCCAGAGGGGAAAGAATTCAGAGAAACTTCCAACTGGAGATGCCCTCTGACTTGAGCCTGGGAAGATGGGACGGCTGGGATACCATAGTTTTAAACATAGCAAAGGATCAGCCCATCAGCGGCTCATATTGGATGAATGTTAAGTTGCATAAAATGGAAATAAGCCCAGGACTTAAGAGGAAAGCGAAGCCACAGGGGCCTCGAGTGCCAGGCTAAGGCATGAGGAGGCTTCGGGGAGGGTTCTGCGGCAGCAGGTCTGGGGTGGCTTGGAGTAGAAAAGAGGTGTGGGAAAAGAGATGATAACAGCCTGGAGTGGGCAGTGGGGCTGGAGACAGGGCGTCCTGTCCAAGGACGAGGGCAGCCTTGGCTACCCAAACGTGATGCCACCTTTAGCACCCAGAGGGGCCCTGCTGCCCATAGCATCAAGTGTCCACCTCTTGGCCAATTCTCCATGCTCCCGTGGTCATCTCCAACCTCCCTTCCACTTCCTTCTCCCTGTTTATGCTTCAGCAGCATCACTTCGGGTGCGGTGTGTATTTTCACCTCCACCTCCCGTCCTTCCCCGGTCTCCATCACCAACACCACGCCCGCCACGAGGATTCCGGCTCCAAATGCCAAGACAGATGAGTAAAGACACTTGACAACCCCAGGGATGAGGCCTGAAGTTCTGGCTCTGGATTCTCTGGAGAAAGGAATAGAGAGTGTGCATGTGTGAGGCAGGGGAAGGACGGGTAAGAAGGCCGAGCTCCCGCCAGTGGGGACAGACCTGAAGGACCAGGCGCGTGTTTGCCCCCTTTCTCCCGCTCCCCTGCGCACCCCAAATAGGTTGTTCATAATGTGCCGGCAGGACCTGCAGCTCATCACTGCGGGTTTCAGCAGATGACAAAGTGACAGGAAGATGTACCGTGCTCTCCAGAAGCCCCCTGGGAGGATGCTGAGGAAGGTGATTGATTTGGTTAGGTAGTGGTGTGTTTTTAAGGAGAACACAGAGGAGCCAGGAGAATGGAGGAGAAGAGCAGGTGAAGGGAGAAAAGGTGGCAGAGGGAGGAAGCCCTCCATGGGTGTGGGCCCGGCGCTCCAGACAGGGTCCACCTGCTCACGAATGAGCGGAGGCAGGCACCCAGCAGCAGCTGCCACAGGCCTTGGGAAACAGACAGGACACGGGGCGGGGGGGTCCAATGGAGGGAACTCTCTCTGTGGAACCTGCTCCCCTGAAAGGTTAATGCAGTGGGGAGGGGAGGGGTGTCGGGGGAGCTCCAGCTCCAAATAAGGAGAATTCAACTGCTGGTCTGGAGACACAGAGGTCTGGGAATCACCTACTGTCCAGGGCCGGGGAGGCAGGTGCCCGGCACGGGCAGCATCCGCAGAGCAGAAAGGCGTGCTGGGGAGTAGCCATCAAGTCCTCTTGGCAGCCCCGGCTAATGAGAAGAGGTGAGAGGGAGCCCCTTCCGCAGCCATCAGACAGCCTGTGGAGAGCCCTCGGTCAGGACTCAGCCGTGAGAGGGAGAGGGAGAGAGAACACAAGGCTAATGAAAAGCGAGATCTGGGTTCCGAAGGAAGGGGCAGGTAGGCATCAACGCCCACCTCTGAGTAGCCCCAGATCAGTGTTTGACTGGGGTTTTTTCTTCCCCTTCCAACCCACACTTGGCAACTGTTGTCTGGAGGGGAGGTGGCCTTACTCAGAGGACAGTGGAGGGTGTGACTGTCATGTGGCTTTCCCACTGTGGGTGAACCCAGGCTGTGGCCTAAGTTGCCACGGAAGAGACTTGGGTTCATGAGAAATAAAAGAGCTTAACCCCCAGAGATGATGTGAGGTTCTGGGAGGGATGAGAGGCCCTGGGATGCTTGCATGGAGCCCTTTCGGAACCACAGACCCAGCGGCAAGGGCTGGGCTGGGCTGGAGCGATGGGAGAGAGAGCCGGGCGAAGGCCCCCTGCTGCAGGAGGACCTTTCCTCTCGGTTCCTCAATCTTCGCGACAACATCAGCCCCTGGGCTCTCTCTGGTGAGAGATCACGACGTCCCTTTGCAAGGGGGGATTACATAGACCTGCTCCTCGGTAATGCTGACAGCGGAGGACAGGCAAGACCAGGAAGGGCGGAGGTCACATTCGTGACCCACGGAGGGCCTGGGCCACTCGCCAAAGGGAAGAGCTGGGCTTGGGGGGTGAGAGGAGGCACTGAGCTAGAGAAATGGAGGAAGCAGAGCAGGAGAGCTGATTATTGGGAAAAGACTTGGAAAACAGGGATACAGAAAGATGGAAAAAGCCATTCTTTCTTTCAAGACACCTTAGTACCATCTGCCAGGAAAATGCTATAAGAAATACATATCTGTTATGGCCACATGCGAATGGTGCCCCCTAGAGTTGTGCAGTGGACAGCCTGCAACTCTGCTGCTGAATGTTGTAGGACCTCGTGGAGATAGATTAGGAAACAGAAATTTTGAAGTGCTCTTCTCTGTGTGAGGTGATATATGTTCCCCTTTTCCCTCTCTTCAGGAACCTTTAGGGGGAAATCGCACGACTTTTTCACAGCTTCTGGAGTTAGATTTGTTTTTCCTGTTAACTTGGCTCTGCAGGAACAAGCCTGCAGGCTGGCTCAGCGAGGCCCAGACATCTGTGGGCGGTGCTCATTTGCTCACACAGACAGCAGGCAGTGCACCCAGGATTGATGGCCACGTGGCCTCAGTGTCCCAGTAACCAGTCCTTAATGCCCACAGTACCGCTTCTGCCAGGGCGGCCACGGGGCGAGGCGGGGCTTTGGTCCGTCCTACAGGATCTCGTACCCACGGGTTCCATGTCTGAAGCTAAATCATAGAGCACAGAAGTCAGGATGAACTGAGGTTCTCAGGCCCACTGGAAAAGCTGGTCTGAGCCCAGCCTGTCAGTATAAGGGTAGAGAGTCAGAATTTGAGAACCAAACAAGTGCAGGACGGTCTCGAACCAGGCGGACGGGGTGCCTGCGGGGTCCCGGAGCTGTCCGCAGTCACCTCCGAGGAGCCCCAGCGTGGTCCACGTGGAGGGTCAGTGGAAGAGCTCTGCGAAGAGGACAGCTGCGGGCTGTGCGTGGCCGGGCTCTGCCGAGGCCTGCCTTGCGGGCACAGGCCTCCTGGAGGATGGCTGGGGACAGGCTGCGTACAGGTGCTTTGGGAGTGGATGTCATGGGCGAAGGCAGCCGTGCTCCAAGTCACGAGCACCGTCTGCTGGAGGCTGGCCCAAGTCCTTGTCCCTGAGGCTCTGCGACCTTTCCCCCTTGGCCCCCTGAGGAGGCGCACCAGAGGAGGCTGCTAGGGAAGGGGTCAGAACTATGAATCTCACCAGCTGGCTAAGCGGGATTATTGTCACATAGTAAATCCTGGGACAGGAATGTTTATGAGGCTCTCGGAAGCTGCAGAGACAGTATCATTTAGAAAACATTTATGCTCACCAGGCGAAGACAACCCCTCCCCCCTTTATTTATGAGGCATGCTGGGTAATTAAGTAAGAGCTGGAAAGGGAGGAGGTTAGGAAAAGATCACCCCTAAATAATCCTGCCTGGTGAAGCCACCATCTGGACTGTCGTGCAGGAGGGATGGTCCCGTGTGGTCGGATAGTTTATGAGCAGTGCATGGTCCGGGGGCCGAGGAAGAAATACCTAGGAAATACAAATGGACTCACACAGATGAGATCTGGGCTCCTGGGGGGCAGGAACAGCGTCGTTCCCTTTGTGGATCCTGGCACCCAGCACAGTGCCCGACACCGTAAGCTGCTGCATGCGCTGCTGAATAAATCCGCATCCGTTCATCCGAGAACCACCTAATGAGTGCTACCAGGTGCCAGGTACTGGGTCTGTGACGCACTGCATTGTCACAACCAGCACAGCCAAGCCACTGCCTTCATGGAGCTGACAGTCCGGCAGGGGAATCGGGCTACAAGAAATAATGACTCAAATGAGCATCTCACTGTGGTTGACTTGACTTTCTCCACCTGCTACAGTTAAGGAAGAAGGGGGGGCAGGGAAAGGAATGAATGAGGGCTAATTAGCATCGTGCCTTGCAAAGCCACATTATTAAAAGGAAGCTTGATAACTACCTCAAGATCAGCGCAAGGCGGGCATTCTTCTGGCATAAAAAAAGCTTCAAAAGTTATGTTGGCAGAAGGCTGTGCCTTGTGTGTAGGCTGGAGAAGGCCTTTAGCCGGTTCACCCTCACAGGACTCGATCTCTGACTTGTTTGCATGTTTCTGTTTTTTGATATCTCAGTGTGACCAAGAAAAGGGTGACCCGAAAGGGGAGGTGGGGGCAGAAGCACGTGGCCACCCAGCTCGAAGTTCTCTCCCATCCTCTGCCTTACATCTCAAACCGTCCTCCTCCTTCCCACCCTCTCGCCTGCAGCAGACACCGGTGACTCCGCTCTCACCTGAGACCTGAAGATGTCTGGGCACCAGAAGGGCATTTCCAGTCGGAAGGCCGGAGCCCTGTCATCGGTGACCTAGTCCCTTGGCTTGCAGAGTGTGAGCCACAGACTCAGGGTGATGCTGCAGTCTCGCTCGGTCCATCGAACTCACACAAAAGTACTCTAGTGTATTTCAAAACATATTTCTTTATACAGAAAGAAAATTTAAATCTACCAGCACCTGTCGAACCTGTGCAGTATGCGGCCACAGTAAACACTATTTAGCAACTATGAACGAAATGCATTTGGGAGCACGGGCACCCATGGGCGCATTGACTGCCATGAGGGAGAGCCAGTGAGGGCAACAGAGCCCTGGTCATGGCTGAGTGACTTGGAGGCCGAGGTAGTTTCCTCCAAGGTGGCCTTCATCAATGCACATCCAGAGGGGAAGTCCACACCTCCTCCGTTCTTGGACCTGGTGGGCTGGCTGGCTTCCTTGATCACCAGCCTGGAGCAGAAGTGACCTCAGGGACCACAACTTGGTCACAGAAGCCTTGCTGTTCCCCCTGAGCCTGAGTGCTGGTGTTTGAACTGTCCCTCGCGGGGACCAGCCTGAGTGCCGTGCTGTAAGAAGACAGAGCCGTGTGCCAAGGTCTTGGAGGGTGAGACGTGCTGGGCAGAGACAGGCCAGGGAACCAGGAGGCCCAGACACGAGAGTGAGGAAACCGCCTCGGAAGTGGGAATTCCAGAATTCCCGAAACTTTGGAATTCCGGAATTCCCAAACCGTATGGCTGTGAGCTAAGCAAAAGGGTTGTCTCAAGCCACCATGTTTTAGGGCAATTTTTTGTGCAGCAATAGATAACCGCAAAGAGCCCCACAGGCAGGAGGTCCTTTCTGCTAGAATCCTGACTCGTTTGAGCACCTAGCAAGCTCTGACCAGGCTCAGGTCGGCCTGAGGCTCCTCTGCTGGGAAACTATTTCAACAGAGCCAGGCCCATTTCTGGAGGACTAGAGACCAGCTGCTCCAGCTCACACCCCGGACCCAGGCTGTCAGTGCCCTCTGAACTCACCCAGAGCCTCTGTCCCCTGGTCTCAGCGACCAAAGGCTCAAAGCCTCAGGATTGGTTGTCCTGTGCATGGGTGTCCCCAGCCTTTGCTGCTAGAATGAGCCCTGGGGGAGGGCGTTTGTGAGTCCTGTGGGGACAGGGGTCCAGGACCAGGGCCACATGGAAGCAGATGGCTGGGGAGGCAGAGAGGAGCAGAGGATGCCAGGCCAGCTCAGCAGACCGAGGCTGGGGACGGGAGGGGACATCAGTAACCACTCAATGGGTACTGCCATTACGTAGTACCAACTTGGGCTTTGTGGGTGCAGTAGAGGCTATCGCTAAGACTTGAAATTCAAAAGGCGTTCACCGCCGGGTTCTGCTGAGAGCTTCACGCGTGGTTTCGGCTTCGCGTCACGAGCAGAGCACTCGGGCAGAGGCGGCGTGGCTGCGTCTCGGCAGGCTCGAGGGCCTGCGCTGCCTCCCGTCACTCCGGAGTCGGTGCCCCAGGACAGCGAGCCAGGCCAGCCGATGCACACACAGGCTCCGCGGCCCTTACCTGAAGTGTCGCCAGCCTGGCGGGGTTCTGAAACGCCCGATGGAGAGACAGCAGAGGGAGCTGGCAGCTGTCTGAGACGCCCCATCTCCGCTAACTCCTTGGTGAGTTCCCAGCCACTGTGATGCTTCCAAAGTGCGTGTATGCCACCATAGGAGAGTGAGGGGTGTCTCTCAGAAGCAGCCCCACAGCCTCTCCAGTCCCACAGCGCTGGGTGGTAGCCCGTCACTCCTGGTAGAGGGCAGGTCCCACCAGAGCCTCTGATGTCGTGGGGAAGCCCAGGGCGGCATGCAGCCTCCTCTGCTACTCAGAACACGGACCTAGACCTTCTTCCCTCACACGGCTCAGCTTGCAGTCCTCAGCGTCCCAGTGTCACCGTCGGATGACAAAGCTGCAAGACCTTTGGCCCATCTCATTCAACCTTTCTCGGCAATCCTAGTGTAGCTTCATCAGTCTTCCTATCGACGGGTAGAGTCAGAGTCAGCGGGAGCTGTGCCTCTGATTTCAGTGGCTCCGAGTACCTCGCCCTCTGGGCTGGCCACACCACCGGAAACTCTGCCATTTGAGAATTCGCCCTCTGAGGTAATGTGTTGCATCTCCAGAATCCTGTTGAAATTCGCAGAACCCAACCGCGGGACTGTATAAGCCCTTATTAGCCGTTACTGTTGCAATCCTCCTGAGCAGCCGGGCCTCCCGCAGGCCTGCAGCCCCACGAAAACGTGTCACTCGTGACTTTTCCTGGTTCACAGCACCCTTACTGCTTGCTCTCTCTGCCTTCACCGACTCTGCCCTCTGCTTCCCGAACGATTCCAAATGTTTCCGGCTCCTATCTCATGCGGCCGTTTC
Organism: Tadarida brasiliensis; assembly: GCA_030848825.1. Lineage (NCBI taxonomy): Eukaryota > Metazoa > Chordata > Mammalia > Chiroptera > Molossidae > Tadarida > Tadarida brasiliensis. The sequence goes on from CM061268.1 coordinate 85,148,108, forward strand.
CCTGTTTATGGCTCTGCCTCGCATCTACGGTTCACCTTCACATGCCTTCTCAACCCCAGGCCAGAACTGCTCCGAATCTCCCCCGTTGCCGCAGGCCAGCCTGGGTGCCCAGCAGGCTGCTTACCTGGATCAGGCACCCCTAAATGCTTCCCAGCCCAGCCAGGCCCTTGAAGGGGCAGGGGAGCCTGCGGGCTTGGTTAGCGGGGCTCTGCGGGAAGAAGGGGGAGCCCTGGGAAAGGCCTTGCTGAGCGAGAAGCCCTGTCAGACTGGGCTTCGGGCTGCTGGAGGGTTTGAGCACTGAGCACTGGGTGGCCTGGGCTGCGAGAGGGTAGGAAGTGAAAGTGGAGAACTTCAAAGGCAATCTCACGCTCTCCGCAGTACCGCTCACAAGCAGCCCACTTTATTATAGTCCTGGCTCACAGCCCTGGGCTCCTTTTTCCTAGTGAATCCCAGGACAGTCACTGAATCAACAGGGTTACAGTTGGAAGGGCCCTTTCTCTTGCAAGGCAGAGAGGTAAAGGGCTTCGACCAAGATCACAAAGCCTGTGAGTGCCCCTGCCCCACCCCCGTTTGTCCTCCTAGGACAGCTTCAGCGCCAGGATGGAGGTCAGGTGGACAGCAGCCCACAGCGGCTCTGAGAGGCAGCAGGGCCGCACAGAAGAGCGCCTGGGCTGCCGGTGCCGACACACCCGGGTGGCAGAGGGAACTGGACTCTGCCGACAGCTTTGAATCAGTTTACCTGACTGTGGGGATGGGGACAGTTTATGAGTGATCGATGTCTTTACTCTCCAAGTACTTTCCATCTTGCTCTGAACTGTGCATGAAGCATTTTCAGCGAGGTGGCCCCTGGGAGCTGAGTTGGGTTGTGGGCATTTATTTATCTAATAAACATTTGGGAGCACCACCGTGTGCTCTGCTTGGTACTAGGCCTTGAGACTCTAACAGTGAACACGGCAGCCAAGGTGTCTGCTCTCAAAGACCTTGTCGTCCAGTGAAGAAGCCACATCAGTCAGACAGATCAGCGAGGGCTACGAGAGGAGAAGCTCAGTGTGTGACAGGGAGCCCGTACTACTTACTGTTCAAACCAGGGTATGAGGAGAATGAAAGTGTGCGCCATTCATGATTATGGCGGGACCACAGGCACAAACTAGGACTGCTGGGAAAATTATGACACCTGGTTACTCTGGTTATGGAGATAAAGAGGGGGAAATAAAAAACAGTACAATGGAAGAGGGGACTCAGGGAAGGCTTCCTAGAGGAGAGACCTTACAAGCTGACTTGGGATAACTTTATGCAGGAGGGCTTTGTGAATGCACTGATGAGAACTGGAAGCACCTGTCAGAGTTCAGAGTCTAGCTTCAGTCACCGCATCCAATGGACACTCTGAATGTACCCACTGCCGTCTGTCCCCCGCGGCTTCTCCACGCCACAGTCAGGCGAAGAGGTAGTGAAGAGCGGAGGTGAGAGCCCCTCAGAGGCCGCCGTGGGTGAGAGTCTGGGGGAAAGCCGGGGCCAGCGGATGTGATTCGAGGATAATTGCAGCAGCCGAGAGCTCTCATCGTCTTGCATAAGCTCAGCCGGGCCATGATGCCTCGTCCATCAGACGTCTGTGATCTGGGAGGTCTCGCATGCTTCTGAGGCTCTAGGTGGGAGTGAGAATAAGCAACTTTAACCCACAAAACTGTCTCACCAAACACAGGAAAAAAATGTAAAAATATGCTTTTATTCATTTTTTTAGAGGAAGGGAGAGGGAAAGAGATAGAAACATTGATGAGAGAGAAACATCGATCGCTGCTTCCTGCACACCCCCTACTAGGGATCGAGCCCAGAACTCAGGCAGGTGCCCTGACTGGGAATCGAACCAGTGACCACTTGGTACATGGGATGATGCTCAACCTCTGAGCCACCCTGGCTTGGCACCCCAGACAACTTTAAATTTGCTGTCTATGATTAGTCTGCCCTGATGGTGGAGTCCCTCAGCATTTCATATTAGTTCCTTTGCACAATTAAAATTAAGAAAAAGTAAACAACACAGTGTTGGTGAAGTGGAATTTGCTATAAGGGGCAGATTTTCTTATTTGTTGTTAAGGTGTAATTGACACAGTATTATGTTAGTTGCAGGTGTACAGCGTAGTGGTTGGACATTTATATATCGTATGCAGTGATCACCACGTTAAGGCTAGCAACCACCTGTCACCATGCAAAGTGATTACAATATTATCTACTCTATTCCCTGTGCTGTATGTATGTATGTATACATCCCTGTGATGTGTTTATTTTATAACTAGAAGTTTGTACCTCTTGGCGGGAGGAGGGAAAGGGGACAGGGATGGTGGAATTGATTCACAGGGAGACAGAAAACAACCACAGGAGGGGCTGCTGAAGAAAATGGGACACCTGCCACACACACCATTAAGCTCAGAAGGTAGACAGAGCCTCGCGTACACCTTGGGAGATCATCAAAGCCCTCCCGCCGCCAGAGAAGCCATCCTAAACAAACCCATTTCCAGAGGCCTCCACGTGTGCGTCCCGAGGAGCCTGTGACGTGGGGCCTGCAGGTGAACAGTCAGGAGGGAAAACTGAAGGTGAAAGAGGGAAGTACGGTGATGGATGGATTCTATCTGGCCAAACCACTTATCTTCCGTGTATTCAATATTGAGCAGCTGCAGACAGACACTGAGAAATGTCCACAATCTGCCCTCATCCCTCATGCTCCGAAGAGGCCTTTCTGGGGGATGCCAGACGGCGGTGCAGAGACAATGGGGGAACAGACTCAGAAGCAGGTAGGAAGGGCTCAAGGTCAGGCCAGGTCAGGGAAAGGCACTGACTCCTTCCAGCCCTCTCTGTCCCCCAGCCCACCCACCCCTCCATCCTTAGAAAGACACTGGTGTTAACAGCAGCCCTACAGGGCCATTATATGTGAACCCTCTTTGTAATTGGCAGTACTGAAACTTCATGTGTGTGTGTGTGTACAGTTTACTGTCAAATGTGGGCATTCAGTTCTTTTCAACGAATCCGCTGAGTGTCCTAATAAAATACCATTCGGAAATGATAAAGAAAAGGTAGCCAGTGAAATCAACCCAGTTTTCATGCCACTCGCAAGGTAGTGCCTGGACAGTCACCACTCCAGGGGCAGGAGACCCCCCACAAGTACGCTTCACACATTTATGGCAAGTGCAGCTGACCTTCGCTTCTTCGTCAGAAGCTCTGCTTTTTAAATTACCAGCCCAAAGGAGGATCAAGACGGGAACAACGGGCAGTGGCACAATGCCAGCGGGGGAGGGGCGACGTGAGCCGGGCCGAGGCCGGTGTCCCCAGCTGGCATGGACACTCAGCAGGAACTGGCAGCTGGTCCCGAAGCCAACATGTGCGTCGAGCTCGGGGGTCAAACCGGGTGACTGCAGCCTGAAATATGAAGGATTGAAACAACTCAGACCATTATTTCTGGTTTATTACCCAGACTTGTGTTTTCTGTGGAAGGGTTGATGGCTTTGGTTTATGTGAACCAATTAACGCATGACAGATTCCTGGAGGCCTGGAAATGCATCCTCCTGTCTCCTCCCTCTGCATCCACTGTGTCTCCTCTCTCTCCCCCTCTCTCATACACACACACACTCACACGCACACAACACGACACAAATATTCTTTCTCTTGCCATAACAACTGGACCACTATAGACTAGAAAACAGGTGTGTTCAGAGCAAACATATAACAGAAGTGGGGAGGGATTTCTGAAGGGTGGGAGTCCTCAGATGCTTGAGTCGAGAGCAGAGCTCAGCGAATCCTTGGAAACCATCTAGTTGAGCAATTTCCTTTTATAGCCACAGAAGCTGAGCCCCGAAGACGAACGTTAGTGGCACAGGTAGTCTGTGACTTTCCAATTCTCCTTGTCAGAAACATTGATCTCACCCGCAGCCTACCTGAGCCCCTCCATCTCCGTAAAGCCATACTCGTACCTGTGCCCTGCACAGGCCTGAGGGAGGCCACTGTGCCCACCTGTCTGACTCATTCCAAGCCAAGGTTTCCCCAAAAGGAAGGGAGAGAAGGGAAAACAGTCGTAGGTAAGAGCCTTAACTGTCCAAGATGCCTCACTGAAGGTCATCTGGCCCTTCACATTGCTGATGAGAAAGACTGGAATCTGAAGCGGTGACATGGTTTGAAAAGAATCTCACAGACGGCTAGAGAAGGCCAGGTCTGCGCCCTTGATCTTCTGGTCCAAGTGTCCCCGCCACTGTCTGCTGGACACAGCTCCGTGGTAGGCTCCCTGCAGCCACGGAGGAAGGGGCCAGGGGCATGGAGGACTAGTGAACAGGCAGTGACCGAGCCCCAGCCCCAAATCTCTCTCCCTCCTACTGAACACAAACCCCAGCCAGCAGAGAGCCACTGTGAGGTCACTGCATTCCTGAGGGATCAAGAGCATCTTTGTCCCTGCTGCCAGGCCGCTGGCTCCGGACTGACTCGGGCTGGCGGCCTCCAGCTCAGCAGTCTCTGCCCGCTGAATAATGAGCGTCTCGGAATCTCAGGACACACACAGCTGTGGGAAAATTAAGTACATACAAACCCACAGAGGTGTACACACATATAAACACACACACACACACCCCACACCTTACCTCTAGGAGCAAACACTGTAGAATTAACATGCCTGACATACAGCTCGACTGTGTCTCTACAAGAAAAAGATTCCAAAATCGTCTCTGTTGTCACGGTGATCAATGTTTCACGGTTTGATAATCCCTAACATCCTTCTCTGGAAAATCCAGAAAATGGGAATATATAAGACCTATCTTGACTGATTGTTGTAGGAATGAAAGATATACAACCCTTAAATTTGTGTCTGCATCCATAAAATACAATGTCTGCTATTACAATTACTTGTTGGGGCATTCTTCTAGTTCTCAGTCATATCTCCTTTCTCTGTAGCTTACTTCCTCTCCAGAGACATGGGTGTGTCCCCCTCCAGATCACCACTGACCACGTGATGGGGAGAGGGGTGACGTGAAGAGGCAGATAACATGGGCCGGTTGAAGGCTCATCTCGACAAATTCACAAATGAGGCCAGGAGCAGAATTCAGCTTTCCAGGTGGCCAGGACTGTAATACACAAACTCCAGGGCTCTGGGCCACCTTGTTGCACAGTGTTTACTGGGGAGCACAGAAAGCAGGTCTGCAGGTCCGAGAGGAGACACGCAGAGAGACACAGGGAAGGCAGGAAGGAGACCCGGCAGCACCCCGCCCCTTCCTGGGGCCCAGCTGCACTCCTTTCTCTGGTATCACAAGGCAACTCTAGCCTACAATTGCCTTGGTTTTCCTGAAACTAGCCTGAGTTAGTTTCTCTTACTTACAGCCAGTTAGTTCTCACTAGAAAATGATGATGATGATGATGATACTGCCACAGTGATGATTACAGGTGGCCATTGAACTGTGCGGGGTCACTTATACGTGGATTTTATTCAATAAATACAGTCAGCCCTTTATATCCCTGGGTGTGGCATCCCTGATTCAACCAACCTTGGATCAACAGCAGTATTTTCTGTGGCAGTTGGGAAGTTGTGGATACTGAGGGCGATTTTATATAAGGGATTTGGGGGAGGTACTGAATCCAATCCCCCTGAGGACACAGCGGGATGACTGCAGTTAAGGTTTAGGGGGTCAAAAGTCATACGTGGATTTTTTACTGTGTTGGGGGTCAGCGCCGTATCCCCTCCATTGCTCAAGGGTCAACTGTATATACACACAAATAGATTTCCCCTCTGACTTCTGTTTTCCCCAAGCTACTTAAGAATGTGGTTTTGTGTTCCTCTCAAAGGGATAGTGATGCAGAGCACACCAGGGCAATTGGCCAACCTTTGTGTGGGCCACTGTCATTAGATATGAGGAAGAGGACTGATTGGGAGTGAGGACAAAGACACCTGTCTGATTCTCTTCTCTCTGCCTGGAGCTGGCTTTGGAACACACCTGGGTTGCTAAGAACGGCTCGTCCTCTGGAGTGCTGCCATTTACCTTGGGCAAATACCCTTTCAGAAACATTTCAACGACACAATTACTGTGAACACTTGTATGCAAAGCACCGGACACAAAGGTGAGTCCTCAGTGAGCGGTGGCTATTATTAGGCTCCCCCCTTTGTAAGCAGCATCCACAGAGCTTCCCAGGACAGTTCTCAGGCTTCCTCTAACATTTACAAGTCTCGGATGGAAGCGATGGACCCTTGCTGAGCAGAAGAGCAGGGAGACTTTTCTTTCCCAGGTCTGGCACAGTGCATGCCTCGCTGAGAGTGTGGGGGGCCCTGCAGGCTCGGGGCCCTGCAGCTGGGAGGCCCTGCTTGGCTCTAAATCACAGTTGGCCAGTGTGTTCTGCCCTCTGTCTTTGGGCAACTACATTTACTGGAAGTCAACGTGTTATCAGGTGCTCTAGGAAGCCGTGTAAACAAACCAAACGTAGAGGACAGTCCCTCCACCTTCAAGAAGCCGATATGAATGATACTTTGATAAAGCAACACAAGCACCAGGAAACGAGGCACATGGGAACTGTCTGGACAGGAAGGTGGTGAGGCGAGGGGCCAGCAGATTAACCAAGGCCTGAGCCAAGGTCCGAAGACAAGGGATGAGGAGCTCAAAATGATGAGAGCGAAACGGGGGCGACAACCAAGAGTCAGAACCTGTGGTGTTCTTGGCAAGTCAATGAGTTATGCGGGAGAGGCGACTCGGAAGCCCGAGAAGCTGGGGACAGAGCGGGTGGGTGAGCGTGGGTCGGCTGTGGGCCCTGGGGTCGGCGGAGGCTTAGAATCGCGTGAATGAATGAGCTCTGAGAGTTCGCAAACTCGGCTGCACATTGGAACCACCTGGGAGCCTTAAAAACACGGCAGGATGCCGGGCTCCTGCCCAGAGACTCTGTTTCATGAGTCTGGGGTGCTGGGGCAGATCGTTAAACCTCCCCAGACGATTCCAGCGCAGCCAAGGCCGAGCACCGCTGCTGCACCGCGTGGAGGTCCGTGCGTGGGCGGGGGCGGCCTCTGCATTTTTTCTGTGGATGAGAATGAGCGGGCTGTGGAGAGCTGGGAGGTTTGGGGCCACGGATGAAGGGGATGTTCTCATAAGTGAACCATCTTCACGCTTCCCTAGAGTCTGAGTTCACCCCCGTGAGTGACCTAGGCTCAGGCATCCTTCCACCGCCTCTGTGTGGCCACGCTGTGCAGACCCCCCGGGCGGTGCTCACGGGTCAATGCCCGAAGGAACACTCCCAGGGCGCATAGACCGTTCACCGTGAGAGCGGGGAGGTCCCGCTGCGTGAGTGGGCGGGACTAGCCCCTGCCTCCCGAAGTCCTGCGTGTAGTTTTCCTCACTGTCCCGCTCCCACTGACCAATCTCTTGGCATGGGCAGGAGGGGGAGGGGTGCCCGGAGAAGCAGGAGCAAGAGTCATTTCGCTGCTTCTAGCCCAAGGGAGCTCTGGAAATGTCTCTGACTCTAATTCATTCTGTTATTTGGAACTAATAACAATAAAAACTTACATTTATATGGTATTTACTATGTGCCAAAGTCTGTTCTAAGTACTCTACAAATATTAACTCATTTAATTTTCACAACACCCTTATGAGTCAGGGACTGCTATGATCTCCAGTTAATGGACAGGAGAGGGCTGCTGAGAGAGGAAGGGAGTTGCCTGAGGTTACCCGACCAAAGAGCACACAATGCATTCCTAGTCGGAGTCGATTTACAGTCCTATTATGCAAACTTCATCAAGAGACAGGACACTCGAGACACAGTTAATATCAGCAAGAAACATTGGATAAAGTGTCAAACAGCCTCGGTTTAGAGTGGGCATCGGCAGATGGCCAGGGTGGTGCAGGAGAGCTGCCTGGAGGGGCAGGGCTGGAGCTGGGGCTGGGGCTGGGGCTGGAGCTGGTGAGGCAGACCTGAATGGAAACCCTTCTACTGAGTGGGACTGACAGTGAACCCAGCAGTGACACCTGTCCTGATTGGCCCCCAGGCTATGAGGGGGCCTGAGGTCACACGAAGGAGGTCAGGTAGGCAGAGCCCCAGAGGTGTGGAGCCGGGAGTCGCTCGATGACTGTGGCACGGAGGAATGCCCAGTGCGGGAAGAGCTGGTGGGAGCGGGCAGCCCAGTGGGAGGCTCCGGCAGCCTCTGGGTAAGAGGCCATGAGAGTCGTGGTGGGACTGCAGGAATGGAGAAGACTCTGACCCCTGCTTTGCTTCCATTTCCAAACATGCCCTGCTTTGCCTCAGAGCCTCAAAGACCATTTTGTTTGTTCTCTCTCCACTTAAAGAACCCGCAGTTCAAAGCAGGGAAATCCCTGGTCTGCTGGTCAGTCAGTCGGCTGGCCGTGAGGATGGCAGCCCCGGTGAGCACGGGGCTGAGCTCCCGGAGTCCCCCAGGCCAGGCAGGGCAGCCCCACCCAGGCAAGCCAGCGCCTGCGGGTTCTGAGCTGCACCCCAAGTTGCGTGGCTGCGTCCCCAGCCCACTTTCAGGAACATAAATACTCATCTCTGAGCTACAGAAAGGGGTCAGACAACCACGATGCTTCAAACCCTTTTCCTCCTCGTGTGCTCAGGAGGCAAAGATGGGGGAGAAAAGACCCATGACTGAGCCCGAAGCATTAAAGTGAAACATGGATTTCAATAAAACATGATATAAAAACAAGAAATAACTAAATGGAACTGGAAGCAAATGACATAAAACCCCAACACAAGGCTGCTCGCTGCAGTTCTGGACACGAGTTCTCACGGCTACACAGCCATCAGTGCTCAGGGCTCCTCCCCTCCGTGAATGGGCTGCATGGTGACCTATGACAGCTGTCAGGTTTCACCCAGCGTCTGCTGCTCCTGTAAGCCTCGGGGCCTGCGGCTGGACAAGCGTCCGGTCCTCCCCAGGGAGATCGAAGTGGAGCTTAGGGCCAGCGTTGAGGAAAGGACCTTTCCTGCTTCTTTGGGCCCCAGCCTTCCGCTCCATCAGTAAGGAGCCACAGCGCCCCCTCCAGACTCCCCCCCAAGGCCTCTTTTACCGTCTGCAGAACAGAAGCCCCGGCCCCGGCCAGAGAAGGCTGTTGGGGAAAGGGCAGCTGAGAGTAAAGATGCCGGTGGCTTTGCCATATTCGGGCCCCTTTACGGGAATGTTGCCCATTTCAGAGGTCAGTTTGCTCCTCAGAGTTCCCCAGCTCACTCAGCACCCCCACCCCAGACAGCAACGAGGGAGATGCATTTGCCCTTCAGAGCCTGGGATCTCTGCTAGATCAGTGGGTGACTGACTTCCCGCATCTTGGACCTCGATCGTGCCCATCTCAGAATGAAGAGGGCAGATCACGAGTCTTAACTTGAGAGATTGCTCAGCAGAGATGCCGGAGGCAGATGCTGGGCTAGTGTTGGGCGGTGAGGGAATGGGACCCACCATGTGGGGAAACGCTGTATCAGAGTCCTATCGTTCCCCAAAGGACAGCGTCGGGCATGTGGCCTCGCTGTGTATGGTTTGATCTTACAATACAGATCCACTGCTCAGATACTCCAGACAGGGGACCCACTTCTCCCTCCCAGGAGCACAGAGCCACCTGCCACCAGCAATGCTTTGCCAAGAATAGAACCTGCCCTTTCTGTTGATTTGGTGAAGACAGTGGTGTCCAGGTGCCTGGCTCAGGAGGCTGGAACGATCCTCCAGGGATGGCCAAGGTGTGGCTCCTTCCAGTGCCACTGAGGCTCCTGGCTTGTAAATGAAAAATGCCAGCCCGTGTCAAAAGCAGCGCTTTTGAAGTGTCAGCTTTCATCTTCCGGTGCTCCCCCAACCAGAAGTGACAGGGAGGGATAAAACGCAATTGATTCACCAGCCCAGAAGGCTCATTTCCAAGCACAATAGCTGTGCCAGGCAGTGAGCCTTCCCCAGAAGAGACGAAAGGAAAACCAAAGAAAAAGGAAAAAGCATCTGCCTGAATCAGGCCATCAGGGGAGGGCTTTGCCGGTGACCTGCCGGGCCACAGAGAAAGCCCGGGCTCTGTTTGGGGCCCCAGCCTGTCTGGAGTAAGAAAACGGCGTCCTTGGGAGGATGTTCTTGGTGATGAGGTCATGGGCTCAGACCTCAGGCAAGTCGAGTCTCAACACCCTCAGCAACCTCCCCAGCCCCAGGGCAGACCCTCACCCCACTCCAGGTGCTGGGCGAGTTGAGGGCACTGGGATATGGTCATTTCCAGGCTCATTCCCACGAGGCCGGGAGTCTCTCCACACTGGAGGTCTCAGTCACTCCCTCGCTCTGAACCTCGTCTGCTCCTCCAACAAACAGAGAGAAAACCTCCTTCACCCCGCTGGTTTAAGATGAAAGGAAAAAGCACATGTATAAATCACCAAAGCAGTGCCTGACATTCAAGATGGGGTGGGGAGAGGAAGAGGGCGTAGAGGGGATGCACTGTGATGGAAAAAATAAAGTAAAATAAAATAAAAAATCATTCAAGATATTTAACTGTTCCCTCTTCCTCTAGAACGCCCCACCCCATCTTGCTCGTCCTTCGGGCAAGCTTTGAATTCATCCTCCCAGGCTCTGTTTGGGCTCCTGCGTGAAGCCCTGATTCTCCTGGATGCGACTCCCTCCTTCGAGCACCAACCACTCTGGACAGGTGTACACTAACTGCATCATATTTGGGCCAAATACCAAATGTTTGTTTGTTTATTTCATTGGATTTATTGGGTGACATTGCTTAATAAAGTCATATAGACTTCAGGCGTACAGTTCTGCAATACATCATCTGTGCATTGAACTGTGTTCACCACCCCAAGTCAAGACTCCTTCCATCACCAGTATCCCCCTATTAACATCAACATTGGGCCAAAGCCAAGTATCACCATCATAGAACAAACCTCTAGAATTCAGGAATTACTCTGACATATGGCCAAACATAGCTATTATCACAATCGCATATTTCAAAATTTTAGTAGTTAAATTTCAGAAGTTTGAGCTGTGGCTCAGGAACAGTTAGTTGCAGGGTTCTGTGTAGTCACTGTGCTTGGATGGATGCTCATTTCCGGCTGAGGTCAGTGGGACACGGAACATTTCAGTGTCCTTCGGTTACTTCCAGTCCCTTCGTCTTTCATATTCATATTTTCATTATGTGTGGACGTGAGATTGTTCATCATGGATACTGCTGCACATGTGTTTCTCACACAGTCCTGAGATTGACATGTTATTCTTAATTCAAACTTCAAAATGTGAAGCGTTTACAAATAGGCAGATTCATGGTCTAAATGGAATTTACAAATGAAACATTAAATACAGATCTTAAAGCTTATTTTGTTTGATGTTGTGAATACTAATACACCAAACAATTTTACAAAATAACAGGAATTATTATATAATCTCTATATTTAGCTACTATTATTATTTAAATGTTTGCAAGTATTTTCATGTCCAAAAGGATATAAAGTTCTTCCTAAAGTTATCTAGATAACACACTTTCTAATTCTTTTTTATTTAACTCTTTGGAGTTTCTGAATAATGATTTTTCACAAAAAATTAACAATTTTCAAAATGACCAGGAATCATTGCATCATTTAATCATGCAATAATAAATACATATTTATTTCTGAACTGATAAAATTTCAACAGGTAAAGCACATAGGAGATTTTTTTCACTTCAATTTTCATGTATTTGATTACCTTCATAGTCATATTTCAAAGGGAATATTTAAATTGAAACCCATCTTAATGATATACTTTGTATTACTGATATTGCTACATTGATTTACAAGTTAGCAATCTATGTGAATACAGTAGTTATAAAAAAAATGTCTGAGGATGTTAGAAATGAGGCTGAGGCGGGCACTGAACTCAGCCTGGCGAAAGCCTACCCCTCGGTCAGACCCGCATGGTGGATTTGGGCCAGAGCTCAAGTTCAGTGCATGCAGCTACCTGAACGGCCGCTCGTGCGGACCCTCCTGGCACTGTCTCCCTGGGGATGGTTCCAGGGACACAGAGCTCTTCCATTCTCTTCACGTCCTGTATCTGGAACCAGAGTTTCTTCCAGCTTCTCTCTACACCATTGCTACTCTCGCCAGGCTGCAGTGACATGTATGATGTCCTTCAGAATGTTAAAGTTCTTCACATTCCCTAGTTGCCTGCTTAGCTTCACTTTCTGCTTCTGCGCCCATTTCTCGGACGGTACCTGGAGTGACCTCGGAGCTCACATTTTATACCCGTGGTGATCTCTTCTTCCTCTGGCAGAACCCCTCCATCGCTGTACATCTCTGCTCAGCCACTGAGTCGCACTGCTGTTTTCGGGGACACAGAATAAAGGGCTGGACGAACAGCACACACTGCAGATCATGGACTCAGGGTGTTTGCAGTCCTGCAGCCAAGACACAGAAAGTTCTTCTGAGACGTTTTCATTGGTTGAGAGCCTATGAGAACTTTTAGAATATAAGAAAAAAATCTACTAATAGCTGAGCAATGTTGTGTCAATTACCTGTTTGTATGTGTCTTTGTCTCCACCAGACTGGACACCGTTGGAGTTAAAAGCTAAGTCTATCTTTATAGCTTTTAAAGGAGAACGTGCTGTATCACGGGAGCTTAATACACATGAGGCAAATGATTGAATGAACAAGTGAAGAAATTGTCAAGGGGTGCACAGCTCCCAACCCCAGATCACTCCTGGCTATGGAAAAGCAGGTTCGGAACAGCCTCTCAGCACCTGTTCCCAGTGCTGCCCTGGAGTCCAGCCTGGGCAGCAGGGCAGGACCCAGCAGAGCAGGGACCCGGGGTGGCACGAGTGTGCAGGACACGGAGGAAAGGAATGAGACGCTGGTTTCCTCACCCAAGCCTGAGAGGAGGACGTGCAGCAGCCTGTTCCTGGCTGTTCCTGACTCTATGTAAAACAGCACAACCTCTCCCGACCTGTGTGACTCAATGGTTGAATGTCAACCCATGCACCAAGAGGTCACCAGCTCGATTCCAGTGGGGGGCATGCAGGAGGTGGCCAATCAATGTTCTCTCTCATCGATGTTTCTATCTCTCTCTCCCTCTCCCTTCCTCTCTCTCTAAAACCAAGAAAGAAAATAAATAAATAAATAAATAAAATAGCTCAGCCTCAGACGCAGACCCCAGCTGGCAGAACCCCTGCATCTGACTTGCTAACAGTTCACGGGGAGCACGGGGCTGGACTGAGCTCTGAGGCCTTAGGGCCGTGGGCGTGGCGGGCACTGCACTGGGCACCAAGGTCCGAGAGGCCTGGAGGACCGCAGGATGGGCACGTGCACCAGCCATCTCTCTTCCCCTCCCCTCGGCGTCCTCCCCGCTGGGCCCCGCCCCTCCCCCTCTGCTCGCCATCTCTCTCACTTGGCCACTCTTCCGGACTATTCTATATTTAACTCTCTAAGCCTCATTAACTACAAAATCCCTAACTTAACCACCAGACCAATTCAGAGGAGCTATTTTTCGACTACAGTTATTCTTCCTTTTGAGTATTAATTTCCTCTAACGCTTGCCCTATTAATCACTTAACAATGAAATTAAGACAATTATTTTAATGAGGTAATGGGTGATGAAGAGTGGACGGTACACACTGATTACACAGCAGGCCAGGACGCCTTGATCAAAGCCGTCCTTGTCAGTAAGTGTCGGGTGGCAGAGCTCTTCGGGAGGGCCAGGCCAGGGCGGCTCCGTCCCCTGACGTCCATGTGCCCGTCCCTGCCCGTGCGGCTGGTCTGTGCGTTCAGGCTCCAGGAGGGACGGGGTCTCCCGCTCTGGACCCAGCGCAGCTCCAGCCCCTTCCCCTCTGGGAAGAGTCCTCCTCCTCTCCACAGCCCGCTTTCTCTTCACCCCTTCTTCCTCCGGCTGCCATGTCTCTGCACTGTCCCTCTCCCCTCTCTTCCCGCCCCTTCCCTTGTCTCTGGACCTCCTCCTCTTCCTCCTGGTCTCACCCATCCACCAGGGAGGACCACAATACAAGTTGTTTCCACTTCCCAGCCCACCTTGTTTTTACCACACTAAGCTGCCTCTCTGACATCTCCCACTTGTCTTGTTTATTCTCTTTTCACCAACAAGGAGTTATCGTCCCACGGAATAGTGGGTCCCTGGGCACAGGGGCTGGGAGGGGCCTGCCAGTCACAGTGAGTGGAGTTGGGCAGAACCAAGAATCCTGGCCTCCGTCAGCTCCCACCTCAGTCACGAGTGATGGCCCCTGGGGGCTTCTCTCACCTTGCTCGTCCAGCCTCCAATATCCAGCCCTCCCGTGGCTGGAATTCACACAAAAAGTATTGTGACGAGTAGAGACCCGTCACTTTGGCTTAAATCAAAAAGGGATCCAGTAATTCTACTCCTAGGAATACACTGAAAAGAATCGAAAGCTGGGCTCAGATAGGTATTTCCCATGTTCACAGCAGCCAAAAGATGGAAACAACCCATGTCCACCAACAGACATACAAAATGTGGTCTATACATACAATGGAATATTATTCAGCCATGAAAAGGAGTCAAATTCTGATGAACCTTGAAACATTACACTAAATAACATAATCCAGACATAAAAAGACAAATATTATATGATTCCACTTACATGAGGGTCCTAGAATAGGGAAATTCATAGAGACAGGAAGTAAAACACGTTGCCAGGGCTGGAAAGAGGAGCAAATGGGGATTTGTGGGTAAATGGGCACAGAGTTTCCATTTGGGGGAATGAAGAATTTCTGGTGCTGGAGGGTGGTAGTCGCACAACATTGTGAATGTACTTAATGACACCGAATTATACACAAAATCATTAAAATGGTAAAATTGTATGTTATTGTACAGGGTGTCCCCAAAAAATGTATGAACAATTTGAATGATTATAAAGTCAGTGTTTATCAACATACAGTTAATTTTCAAATTTTTATTTTTACTTTTTAAATTTATCTTTATTGTTGAAAGTATTACAGATGTTCCCCCCCTTTTCTCCCCATTGACCCTCCTCCTCCCCACCGCACCCCCCATCCCGGCCTTCACCTCACTATTGTCTGTGTCCATGGGTTATGCATTTAAAAGAATCTACAGAAGTGAATAATGTTTGTTGTCAATGCCTGTTTTCTAAGTGATGTCTGTCTGGTCCAGGCACCGCTGACAGTGGGACGCGATGGAACAGCGAACATCGAGACTCACCCCATTCAGGATTGGGGCGCATTCTCTTTCAACAGCTGCCCTCAGTTCGCCCACTGTTGCCAGTTTTGTACCGTAAACTTTATCTTTTATGTATCCCCATAAAACGTCCAGTGGGTAATTTTCTTTGTTCAAAGCTTAGTTTGGCTTCAGCCATTATTTCAAATCCGTTAAAGCTGAAAAGGGGTGGAGATGAAGTGAGTTATCAGCTGTTAAAGTGTGTATACATTTTTTGGGGACACCTCGTCTATTTTGCTACAATGAAAAGGTTTAAAAAAGAGTAGAAGGAAATTTAAAAATTTTTTAAAGTACTTTGTGTATATTTTAATCTATTTTGATTATGGAATACACTACACATTTCACATCACACAAAACAGATTCTGTACATCTTGATGACTTAGCGCAGGGCAGAATTTGTAACCACTCCCCAGATCAAGAGAGAACACGACCAGCCCAGAAGCCCTGACTCTCCTCCTCCCAATAACTTCTCCCTCTATCCCTACCTTCTGAAGGCAACCCCTGTTCTGATTTTTATGGGAATCACTCCCTTGTTTCGTTATAGAGTTTTACCCCTATACATGCAACCCTAGGTCTTCAGTTCGCCCGTTGTTTTAACTTCATATAAATGAAACCACGTACATTTTCACAGTGTCGTACACTCCGTTCATTTGAAATGCATGCATGCATTTGCTTAGAGCGGTAGTTTATTTTCATTGCTCGTCAATATTCCGTGGTGCGGATCTAAGACAATCTGTGTGTGTGTGGTACTGTCGATGGGCATGTGGTTGGTTTCACTTGGGGCTACTGTGCTCTGGACACTCTTGGTCATGGTTTCTCATACATGAAGAAGAGTTTCTAACCGGGAGGGGGCAGGGAACTGCGGGGACATAAGCTTTTGAAATTTAGGAGAGAATGCCAAACTGTTTCCCAAAATGGTGGGACCAATTTACACATCTAGCAATAACGAAGGAGAGGAACCATTTTTAGAGTGCTTGCCAGGAACTACGGGGAGAATGGAAGAAATGCTCTCAGAGAGGGACCACTAGGGAGAGGCCCTGCAGGGCTAACTCCAGTTCCCAGGGACCACCTCACCATTTCCATGCACCTGTCCCCAGCTCCTGTGACTTCTTTTAAGGCCACCATCCCAACGCTCACCAGAAGCCTGCCTTGTGGCTGTGTGCCCACAGGTGCAGAGAGCAGGCAAATCCTGGCAGGTTAGGTCCCCTACAACACTCCTCGCCTTCTGTGACACGCTGACCCTTAGCCATTGACTGGTCGGTGCGGATTCACCTGTCTTGTCTCCAGTCCTGACAAACTTACACTGAGATTCCCTATGGGATCAGGCTAAAGCCACCTTCCAGGGACCCTACCTGAAACCACACACTTGATTTTTCTGCTTCCCTGTCCTGCTTCCCTCACTTTCTCCCCCTCCCCTGAGAGCCCTTCCTTAATAAATTACTTACAAAGAGCCCTGGCTGGTTTGGCTCAGTGGTTAGAGCGTCGGCCCGCGGACCAGAGAGTCCGGGTTTGGTTCCCGTTAAGGGCACATATCTCGGTTGCAGTTTGTCCCCACCTCCGGTTGGGGTCATGTGGGTGGCAGCCAGTCGATGTGTCTTTCTCATGTCGATGTTTCTCTCTCTCTCTTCCTCCCTCTCTCCCTCCTGATCTATCTGAAGATAAATGCAAAAATGTCCTCGGGTGAGGATTAAATAAATAAATAAATAACTTGCAAAGAATCCTTGTATCAGGATCTGTTCCTGGGGAAGCCAAGCTAAGACAGATGCTCAGACCTATGAAAGCCCAAGTATATGATCTCAGATGAACCTTTCCGATCTATGAGCCCCAGTTTCCTCCACGCTAACATAGAGGAGTTGCATTACTAATTGCAAAGATCCGGAATTCTATTCTTGAATAGAATTATGATGGCATGGGTGCTCAAACCCCCTAATCAGGTGCCACTGAGAAAGAACACAGTAAGTCCAGCCGAGATCTCAGATTCTCAGAAAGTGTTTCAAACCTCCTCGCCCCAATCCCTGCATGTGGATGGAGGCCCCAGATTGGTGTGTGTGTGTGTGTGTGTGTGCGTGCGTGTCTGTGTGTGTGTGCGTGCGTGTGTGTGCGTGTGCGTGCGCGTGTGTGCGTGCGCGTGCGCGTGTGTGCGTGCGCGCATGAGCGTGCATGTTGGTGGGGGTGGTGCAGGAGGTGTTAAACAAATCAATATTGTAAGGAGGAAGTGGGGTAGACTCACGGAAGTAAACTCAGGGAGGCTGTCGCGAGAAGAATGCTGACGTGCACAGCAGGTGCGAGCTGTTGCGCATGAAACCAGCCTGTGATGCTGACGGGAGCTGGGTGAGGACGTGACACTTCCGGGGTCCTTGGCCAACACTGAGTGACATTTGCATAGCAGTTACTTGGATAAAGTGCTATTACACAACCGATCATTTCTCATCGGACAGTAGCCCTGGAAGGTGGCGTGTTTGTGCATCTCCTACTCGTGAGAAAATTAAAGATCACATAGGTTAAGAGACTTAACCAAGGTCACAGAGCCAGGAGGTGAGAGTTGAGTTTAAAACCTGTCTCATGACTCTAGATCTCAAAGCAAGGGGAAGAGGTGGGAAGACCACTGCATAGCACAAGCAAACCTTCACTGAAAGCTCCCTACATGTCAAGCCCCTCACCTGTGTCGCCTCATTTAGGCCCTACAAGACGGGTGCCATTGTGAAGGTCCTTAGTCACTTGACTAATGTCACATGGTTGGCCGGTGGAGGAGGTGAAATTCAAACCCTCTAAGCATGCCCACTGCAGACCAACATCAGAGGCTCAGTTCAGAGGAATTCATGATTCTGATGGGACAAGGTTTGGGGCAAAACCAAATGGATAATGTGGAGGAAATTTTAGTGGCTTTGCAGACAGTAATTTCAACCCAAAGTCAGAGATGTTTACACAGGACTCAGAAAATACCTCTCCACACACACACACACACACACACACACACACACACACGTGTAAGGTCCTGGGAAACTGAGAGGAAGAGCAAACCTCTGCTCGGGCAGACATGCTGTAATGGGGTGATAAGGGGTGGATGAGCAAGCTTGGGCAAGGACTCTGACGGTCGGGTCTGGAGGGGCCGCTTGACTGGAAAGAGGGTGAAAGGAGTGACAAAGGAATGCTTTAAAGTATGGCCAGGTTAATTGAAAATGGTAAGACCTGGTCCCCATAATTGAATAATCTGCATTCACGTACACCGTAAACACTGGTGAAATAGTTGTCCCTTAAGCGGCTGCCCGGGATCTGCTACTGAAGTGGTCGTAGCAGAGGAGCTCTGAGGGAAGTGTGGGGCCCCCACTGCGCATCTCAGGCCAGGCTGTGGAACAGAGCACGGTCCCACCGTCTCCACCAGGCAATGGAGGCAGGAGGCCCATGCACGCAGGACACAAAGCCAGCCTCACACTGACCTCACACTTTAATTCATTGTTTGTTATTCCAAAAACATTGAGTATCCACTACATGCCAGACACTCTGTTGACTCTGGGAATACGAGTCAACAAGTCAGATGTGGTTTCTGCCTCCACAGAACTGAGTCTGGCAGAGGAGCTGGAGAGGTGAGTCAGCAATGACTGGGGCATGTAAAGTAGAAAGGACACTGGGATGTGGACCCCTAGAAGGGCACCTAACCCAGGCGTGGGGTCAAGGAAGGCTTCCTGGAGAGGGTACTGTCTACACTGGGGTCAGAAGGATGAGCAGTCACAGGCTGGTGAATTGGGGGTAGAGAGTGTTTATGGAGGGGAAGGGAGGGTGTTCTGGCAGAGGGAATAACGTGCACAAACACGCGGAGGTAAGAACTCCCACGACGTATTGGAAGAGCTAAGTGTTTGGGTGTGAGTGAGACACAGGGAGTGAAGTGGAAGGAGATGAGAAATGAGGATGGGGAGCAGGAGAAGCCAGACTATAGAGGACTTTACATGACAAGTTGAAGAACTGGTGCAAACTAACTGTTATCCCCACTAAATTTATCTGTTGAAGTTTTAAGCCCCAATACCTCAGAACGTGACAACCTTTGGACATAGCATCTATAAAGAGGTCATTAATGTTAAACAAGGTCATTGGGTGGGTCTTCATCCAATCTGCCCGGTGTCCTTATAGGAAGAGGAAATTGGAGCATATGGAGAGACACCAAGGATGCACAGAAAAGATCATGTGAGGACACAGCAAGAAGGAGGTCACTGCAAGCCAAACAGAAACCAGACCTGCTGACACCATGATCTTGGACTTCTATGTTGCATGCTATATTGAGTCTTCCAATTCATGAACATGGTATGCTTCTTCATTTATTTAGACATTTATTTATGTATTTTTATCAGTGTTTTATAGTTCTCAGCATACTAGTCTTGTACATGATTTGTTAGTTTTATACGCAAACACTTCATTTTTGAGCAACTATAAATAGCACTGTATTTTTAATTTTAGTGTCCACATGTTCATTGTTCTTTTATAGAAACACAATTAATTGTTGTATATTTATCTTGTGTCCTGTGATCTTGCTGAAATCACTTATTACTTCTAGGAAGTCTTTTCCTATTCCTTGGGAGTTTTCTATATAAACAGTCATCTGCAAATGGGGACAGTTTATTTTTTTCTTTCTGCTCTGTGTGTCTTCTATTTTTTATTGAAACCTGGACATTTGAGGTGTTGTGTTATGAGACTCTGGATCTTATTTCAACCTTGTTTCAGCTGGCTTCCTCTGACAAGGTTTTGGCAAGGAAAAGGTTGGTGCTGCCTCATTACTGCCAGGTGGGGGTTAAAATTCAAGTTCTCCACTCACATCTCTTGACACTGTAGTCGGTCCTCATTTATACTGAACAGGGGTGAGAGTGCAGCAGAAAAAATTATGAACAGAGGTGGGAGTTCAGGCTCCCCCCATGGCTTCCACTGATATCACCCTGGCGGGATGAGCTGGAGTTCTTGTTACTGCTCCCACATGGCCTCTACCGACACCACTGGGCTGGGGTGGCCTCGTTACCTCTAGCAGCCTTCCTCTTGTACTACCCCAACTGGGGGAGAGAGAGGCACCTTGTTCTAGCCCGGTGGAGTGCAATGCAGCGCCCCCTGTGGTACTCACTGACACTGCAGCCAGAAGAGAGCTGATGGAAGTCCTCTCTCTACTGGGCCTTCTCTGACCCACCCCTGCAAGGGAGCTGGAGCACCAGGACAGCCCCAGGGTGGACATCCAGGCTCCCAACTCAGCCTTTGCCGGTGGAGTTGGACACATTTTTTCCTGTAGTGTTTGGAGTACAGTGGTTATTGTTGAATAGTTTTCTATCTTGTTAGACTGCCCTTTTCCTGGTCCTTTGGCTAAAAAGAGCAAGTCTTTGTTGATTCTGTTTGTTCACTTATTTGTCTTGTCAGTACTCATTGGTATTTGCAGGTTGCCAACTTTCCAGTTCCCAGCCTAGGATATATGAGGCCAAAAGAAAACCAGGGAACTCACCTCTGTATTGTTCCTCAGGTTCAATGTCCCTACCTAGTCTGCCTTTCTTCTCTCCGCCTTTCAGAGCCTTCTCGTGGTTCTTATAGATATTGTCCAGGGTGTTTAGTTGTAGTTAATGGGAGCAATCTACTCGATCTTCCTGGAAGTAGAAAGCACTACTGTCTTTTAAGGTCACCAGAGCTTACACACAGTTGCCGAGCTAATCCATGCATAAACCCAGCTCAGACTCTTGCCTCTGCTTTTAGCCAGTCTCACGAGATGCCCCTATGGCCAGAGGCATGAGCCAAGGAGGGTCTCTGGTGCAATAGCAGTGGGTGCCATGAGGTCTGGGCTGCTGCTGTGCCTGTGTCCTCCAGTTCTGCTGGTCTTCAATCCTGGATACACGACTTTCATTGTACAATGGATTGTTGTGTCCTTCCTGACTTGGTGATAGACAAGTTTACAAGGATCGGTTCTAGCTACATCATCCCTTGATGTCCCCATGGTCAGACATTACATTTCTAAAGACTGAATACGGCACCAGGGGTGCGTTTGCAAAGGCCTGTGTGGCAGGTGGCACAGCCTGCTCCAGCACCCTGGGGCCTGAGCAGTGATTCTCCCACTGGAGCTTGTCACCAACCCCACGTGGCATCACTGAAGTGGTGGCTGGACTGTGTGGCCCCAGTGGTGGGGCTGCCCTGCCGCAGCCTGGACCAGCTGCAGAGCTCTTTCTCCGCTCTGGGCCTCACACGAAGCGGAAGCCTTTGTACCACCTGATACCTGGGCCAGAGCACAGTCCCTAGGTTTGGGATATGCTGCTTCCAGACCTGAAGAGGCTCATCAGGTGTTTTGCTTTTATTATCATGATGGGAGGTTCAAGGTTCAATTGTTTGTCTTATTTTGAAGGACATATCCCGGCACTGGACCTCTAAAACCTTTATGGATTGGGCAGCCCCTGGGGCTTCCCAGGGTTAACCTCTCGCCCTCTGGAGCACAGGTACTGCTCCAAGGCCCCCACAGCGTCCTTAGGAAGACCGGGGCCTGAGCCAAGAGCTCCGAGCAGCTGCGCCAGGCCTCGAAGGCGCTGACGCCAGAGGCTGACTGCGGACCGCTCCCCATAGGTAGGCCACTGGTTCTGTTTTGAAAGGGGATCCAGGTGGCTCAAGGCTGTGTCTGCCACCCATGTGCATCTCATGTGGTCACAGGACAACATCCTTCACAGTGGGACGCTTCCCATTTAACACGTGTGGAGGCTTTAGCCATTAAGTCAACTTACCTGAGGTTATGTGGCTAGTAAGCAGTCGAGTCAAGCAATCGTGTCCACTACAGAAAGCACCAGGGACAGTCTGGCTCGCGTGCGTGTGGGCTACATGGAAGCCATCGTTTACTGAGCAATCCCACCACGCAGTACTGAAATATGGTGGCCCTTTGCTCAGGGACAGCTGACTTGTTCTTAGACCATCACCACAGAGTGAAGATGGACCTGAGGTGTGGGGGTCACACGGGCCAGAGGCTTGCTGATACCAAAGTTCCCCTAGCTCCTACCCAGCTGGGTTTAGGGTTCAGTCCCAAAGCAAACGCATGGCCTCTCCTGGCCTCTCCGTATCCTCCACTCGGGTGTGAATGTTCTTTATCCACAGAAGAATGAGCGAGGAAGTTCTTTGTCTCGGCAGGTGGTGGCCCAGACTTTCAACCCAGGGCCTCAGGAGGCCCCTCTGGCATCAGGCTCTGCAGGGGCCTTTTCTGAAGGTGAGTCTTGTCTGGATGAGGACAGTCCCCATGCACACTCACACTGCCTTGCCCAGCCTCAGGCAGCACCCCGCACCCAGCAAACCTCCAGACAGGGCGTCTGTCTCCCCGGGTGGGAGCTCAGCCATCTCTGGGCTCCTCCCACACCCCCCTCCTAGCCCATGCCCATTCTTGCCCACTGTGCTCTGCACACACCCCGCAGGACCTCAGAGGCCAGGCCCAGGCATGCTTCTTTCATGAAGGAAACAGCCCCTCCGTCTGCCGCCTCCCTGGGTCGATAAGACAGGGGACGCTCGCCAGGCCCGGAGTCAGCTAAGCAGATCAGATTCCTCTCCTAAGAGCCGTCATGATGTCACTAGGCTCAGCCCCAGACCCCCTCCCCAGCAGGAGAGGCCATTGGCAGGGACTCGCCTCTCTAGAATTGCCCTGCTGTCTGGGCCCTGACCCCAGTGTCCAGGCTGATTTTATTAGCACAGCAACTGCACGTATTTATCAAGAGCTCGCTGTGTGTCAGGCATTAGGCAAAACATTTTATGAGCATTGCCTCCATCTTCATAAAAAACCAGTGAAGCAGGTGCTACCAAAATCTCCATTTTATAGAGTCAAATTAATAATATCTGATATCAGTGTGCCATGCACTGTTCTCAGCTATCAATGTACATTGTATATGAAATGAAAATATTATGTATAATGTCATATTATTATAGCTTATCTAATATTATATATATACACACACATTAATTCACTCAATCCTCATACCAGCCCAGTGAAAGACGTACTACTGTAATTTCCATTTCATGACTGAGGACACGGGGACACAGAGAGAAATAACTGGCCTAAGTCACAGAGCGAGTACACACTGAAACATCTGCTCCAGAGTCCACCCTGTTTAGCACCCTGCCTGTCACAGTGCCTTGCCCAGGAACGTGTCCAAGGCCCTGCCCACTAGGGTATCAGTATTTGAACCCTGGGTGGCCTGACTCAGCAGCCGCTGCTCTTCCCACTAACATACATATGAACTGACAGCCTAGAAGTCAAGCCAAGTGAGCCGGGGGAGAAATATTTTACCATTGGGGCCTATCCCAACGGCCCCTGCCCTCCTCACCCCGGGCCCTGTGCTGGGAACAGACCCCAGCAACCCCAAGCCAACCCAATTCACAGTGCAGGGTTGAGAGGAAACCCAGCTACAGGCAGAAGAGATTGGAATTAACATCCAGAATCCCTCCCACAGCCCAGAAACCAACAATCTGGGAACTGCAGGAAGTAAGACTGAATTCTCCCGCGGGCCCCGCAGGACTGGGGGGGGGGGGGCTCTGCCTTCTCTCAGCCCTGCTCTCCCCTCGAGGCTGGTGTGTGCACTTCCAGGGGACAGCAGGGCTCTGAGGCGTGTCTGGTGCTGCTCACAGCATAGAAACAGTCAGCCTCCCGGCCCGGAGTGGCTGGTGTCCCCATCAGAAACTCTCCAATAGAACTCCGATGCTGGAATGAACGATCAGGGAGCCCCTCTCCCACTCTGAGCACCCCATTATGCAGGGAAACAGATACATTCAGATGCACTCCCTTCTTCCTCTTCTCTGGTGAGCAACTGCATAATGAAAGTGATATTACTTGAGCATACATTTTAAAGAAGCCCATCTGAGTGACAAACCATGCAAAGGACCCGTGTAAACAGAGATCGTATATTTCTAGATGACCTTAGTGTCCTCTCTGACCCACCCCCATTCCTGCTCCGAGGCCCTCTTGGCCTTCTCAGTGCTTTTCCCTGCCCTGCTCCACAGTCTCAAGTCTTCATTGGAGGCATCGGTGGCTGGGGTCTCAGGAAGAGCCAGGACCTCCAGACACTGATCTCTTACTGGTCCCCAAGCCAGGCACTGGTTGTGACTCTGAAGGAATTTTAGTGAGGCTCTGCCTGAGACAGCCTTGTCTAGAAATTTCCCTGTGCTCCGATGAGCAGGGAAGCTTGGCCCAGTTTGCCAGGGCACCCGGGTGCTTTCCTGCCCAGATGTTTTCCTGCCCACCCTTGGTCTTGTGGCTCCTCCAGGCCTCCGATAACTGCCAACCTCAGGTAGAAGTTCTAGTTCCAGCTCCAGCCTCTGGGCTTGGCAAATTCCTTCACTCTGGTCTTGCCCTCCCGGGTCCTGGCTCCCTGCTCTTCTTCACCTGTGGTTGGTCCCTCAGGTCCACCTGGCTCTTCGGGTCCTCACTCTACCTCTCCTGAGGTTAGTGTGGTGTGAGCAGCATGAGCTCCCAGCTCCCAGAATCCTTGGAGCAAAATGCTCCCCCAAATTAACTCCCTCTTTTCATACACATAAACCTCAGACTCATTAACAAGTTTTCTCCACATACTTTCTTTTTAGTTATTGAAGAAGAGGATACACACAGAAACACTTAAACACTTAGACTTACATACATGATCATACACACTTAAACATATACATATATACATGTATTTATATACAGACTGACATATAGGGATACATACATAAAAACACATCTGCAAACACAGCCACTTACATAACTTCACAAAGATTGACACCGCGCGCGCACACACACACACACACACACACACACACTTCTATAAATGCATGCACATTCGTCATTAAACCCAAATGAGGATACAGGTGTTCACTGGATCTGTTTTGGGCAGGTGAATAAAGGGCAGAGACCTGACCTGCATAAGCACAGGAGTGACTGAAGAAACCCACCCAGTGCTCCAGAGCTCAAGGCAGGGGCCCCGGGCGGGGAGAGATGGAGCGTCTGCCTCAACAAGGACATGAAACTCCAGACGGTGTGCAAGAAAGTGTGTAACTGACTTTCTCTCATCCCTCACACCCAGGCTGGTGGAGAAGCGTCTGCCCTGGAAGCCTCCTCCCCACAGCAGTCACCCCTGACCCTCCACCCCTCTGCCCAGACCCGTCCCCAGATCTTTACTCCACAGTAGCTCTCCCCTTATCCAAGGTTTCACCGCCCATGGTTTCAGTTACCCACAGTCAACTGTGGTCCAAAACTATTAAACGAAAAACTCCAGAAATAAATAATTCATACGTTTTAAATTGTGTGCCATCCTGAGTAGCGTGAGGAAATGTCGCCGCACCCTGCTCGGTCCCGCTCAGGACCCTCCCCATCCCTCCGTCACTTAGTATCCAGCTTGGTTATCAAACCAGCTGCCGAGGTCTCATGTGCTTGTATTCAAGTTGCCCTCATTTATGTACTAATACCACATTCCCGTAACTTTATTATAGTATATGTTATCATTGCTCTATTTTGTGATTAGTTGTTGCTGTTAATCTCTCACTGTGCCTAGTTTCCAAAGTAAACTTTATCCTAGAGATGTACATCCGGGAAAAAACAGCCCCTGGAGGCTTTGGTGCTGTCTCTGGTTTCAGGCACCCACTGGGTGGTCTTGGAAGATATTCCTTGCGGATATGGAGGAACGAGTGTACAAGAAATCTTATTTTGATATTTGTCCAGAGCGTTTCCTGTTTTTCTTTATTTCTCAAACTCTGTGGCAGATTTCCCAGGAACCATGTCATGCCTACCAGGCTGCCCTCCACCCCCCTACAATATGTTGACTGTTTGGAGTTGGGGGAGCTTCCTCCCCACCAAGACTGCTGCTCCCAGCCTTGCCAGTCACCGGGCTGCGAGTCCCCAGAGAGGAGCCCCGCTGCCTCTCAACTCCTGCCTCCCCGCCGCTCACACTCCACAGCTCATCCCCTCCCCAGTTTGCTCCCTCTGCCCAGGGCAAGCTAGCATAGGTTTCGTCCCAGCTTTAGGCAGTCTAGCTGACACCCAGTCTCTCATTGAGCTCTCTCAGCAGCCCTAGGCGATGAGAATTTTCATCCCCATCTCATAGATGACAAAGCCAGGCTGTGGAGAGCCCAAGTCCCCATGGCTAAGAAGAGGTAACGTTGACGCGTATCTCTGTCTGGCCCTCCGCATCCAGTCAGGCTGAAGCAGGGTTTCCCCTGCAGGGCACTGAGTTCGAATCTGCCTAAACCGTGAGCCAGGAAACACAGGCTCTGTTTCAGCTCAGGGCAGCCTGAGCCTGCCCCTCACAGAGGCTGTGCCCGCCGCCCGTGCCCACTGCCCGTGCCCGCCTCCTCACAGGCCCGCTAGAAGTAGGGCGCCGTATTCAGCAGTGTAGTTCACAGCCCCCCTCAAGGGCCTGGTCAAGGGGGGCCGAACTCCAGCCGAGGATCCTCTGGCCAAACTGCATGGGCACCAAGGGGTGTCTCTTCCTAAGACACACAGGCTCAGTGTCGGCTGGGGCAGTCCCAGTTCAGAAATGGAGAAGGTTGAGGTCCTTGAGAAGCTTGCAGGGAGCGAAGTCTGGCTGTAGTCACAGCTGCCAGGCACCCCAAGTAGCAGCCGAGGCCGACCGATCGCAATGGGACCAAGTGTGCAGCGAGGTCCGTCGAGGCGGGCTCACTTTCCCGAGCGGTCACGCTGAATGGGGAAAGGAAGGAGGGTGCTGGCTAGCCCACGATTTGGAGGACTGCATTTTGATTTTTTAGAAAACATGTTACCACTGAGAACATCACCTCCAGGGAGAGGGTTAGAGGAGGCCCTCTGGCTGTCGCTGTCTTCCTGGGCAGCCCGGGGAGCAGCACTGGGGTGGAAGTGACAGGCAGGCGATAATGGAGACATTTCTCTTAAAGGCTTTTTGAAAAGACATCCGTTTCCTCGGGCGGGGTGGTGCACTGGGTCTTTCTCCAGATGCATCTTCACCCCTTCCTTCATCCCTCATGCTCCACTTCCAGCCACACCAGCATCAAGTCCTGTCTGTCATCCCACCTCCTCCGGCTAACTCTCACCTGTCCTTCCTCTCCTTTAACCCTAAGTGAAGGCAGGTGCCCCCACCCCGTCCTACACACACGGACTGGCATTGCGTGACCGGGGTACAAATGTCTCAACAGCGGACAGCACTCTGCCTCTCCAGCAGGAAGCCCTCTGCTTAGGGAACATCTGGTGACCAGCTTCTGGCCGAAGGTGAAGACGGGGCGCTGGCAGGGACCTGTGCGTGGACAGCAGACGAGAGAACCGTTCGCAGGGGAAGATGAGAGAACTCTGTCTCTGCAAAGGGAGATGGGCGGAGTCTGCCCCCGACGCTGTGCGGCTCGGGCCAACAAGATATGTGGTCAGGGGTGAGGGACAATTGCCCGGGCTGGGATGTCTGGAGGACATTTTAAGAAAGGGGATACTTGGTGTACAATTTGAAGCTGTTTGGATTGCTATGACCTCTACTCTGATAGCTCCTTCTTGCCAAAATCTGCAGGTAGGTCTAAAAACCCACAAATTGCCTTGATACATGTATACATTGGAAAAGGGTGGTAAGACATCGGCTCAGACCCAGGGTCCAGGCAAATTCTGAGCAAGCTCCACAGGTCGGCCCCGAGCCCTGCAGGATCTCTGGGACGGGGCGAAAGGCGCTGTGCCTCATGGGCCCTGGAACCATGTGGCTGATTCTCCCGCAGGATAATGTCCCGAGCCACAGGCTGGAGCCCGAGTCTTCCTCAGACTGGCAAAAGGCCAGGAAGTTGGGGGTCAATTCCCCAGCTCAGCCATCTCTAGAAACCTTCTAGGTTTAAATTGTTGACAGATAAGCTAACCACATCTCCCAGCCTTTCTGCATACCCATGCTTCCACAAAACCCGTGAACTTCTCTCCTTGCTTTGACCAAAGCCCACCAGGCGCAGGGGGTGGGGGCGGGGAGGACAAGGTTCTGGATTCCAGTGCTGACTGTTTGGAAAGGGGCCAGCTCTGGTGCTGAGGGCGGGACGCAGCGTGCACGCCTGACCTTAGAGCCCTTGGACAGTGGCGGGGGGCAGCTGGAGCCAGGTACTAACCTGGATGCCCTTCCTGCTCCCGCACCCAGCCCCGGCCCTGTTCTGCAGTCACTGCTCAGAACAGTGGATCTTGTCAGCTGCCAGTGAGCCCCAGGCCCGAGGCTATTTGCACACTGACTAATCGGCTCAGCCTAGCAGCACCTCAGGTGGCCTCTTATAGGAAGCCTGCTGGTAGGCATTTAAAGTTCTGCCCACGGAGCTAGGCCCCGGAAGCTTCCAGAGCCAGCCAAGGGAACGGGATGATTTGGACGTGGCTCCCGTAGGACCTGTGAAGTCCTCTCTGTTAGACTGTGCAAGTTGGAAAGGGAGAAGTGAGAACGAATCAGGGAAGGAGATTGAGGGTAAGAGAGAGGAAAGAGGCCTTTGAGAGTTGGGTCACCAGGTCAGAGGCTGCAGTCCAGAAGACACCAGTCCTTTTCCCTGTGTTGCTGGCAGAGTGTGGGGTGTCCTCCTCGGGCGGCAGGGAGGAGTCGTGCCATTCCCTTCCAGCATGGGGCTTCATGGAAAACCAGAGGCCAGGGGTCCTGCAACCCAAGGACACTGGTTCGGCCCCACAGTCCCTTGCCGCTCAGTGTGTCAGCGCCCAGACGGCTGGCCACCTCAGGAAGTCCAGAGTCGTCACAGGCTGGGGTCCTCAGAGCATGGCCTGTGCCGGGTGAGTGTCCAATCTCGGTGCTCCCGGAGCACATCCAGGAAAAGAGAAGTGCTGGCTGGGTTGATTTACCACCATCCTATGTCCCGTAAGATCCAGCAATCCCACTTCTGGGCGGGTGTCCAAAGGAAATGAAATCAGGATCTCAGAGATATCTGCATTCCCATGTTCACTGCAGCATTATTCACAATAACCAAGATATGGACACAAGCTAAGTGTCCATTGATGGATAAATGAATAAAGAAATTTGACATATATGAATATATATATGAATATTATTCAGACTTGGAGAAAAGGAAGTCCTGTTATTTGCATCAACATGGATGAACCTGGAGGACATTATGCTAAGTAATATAAGCCAGACACAGAAAGATAAATACTGCATGATCTCACTTATATGTACAACCTAAAAAAGTCAAATTCATAGAAGCAGAGAGTAGAGTAGTCGTTACCAGGGCCGGGAGGGAAGGGAGGCGGGAGAAAATGAGGAGACGAAATTTCAAAGTCACGTAGATGAATGCGGTCTGGAAACCTAATGTACAGCAATGTGACTACTTAACAATACTGTATTGTATACTTGAAATTTGCCAAGAGAGTAAATCTTAAATGTTCTCACCATACATACATACACACACACACACACACACACACACACACACACACACAATGGTAACTGGGAGGTGACAGATATGTTAATTAGGTTAATGGCGGTAATCATTTATATATATATATATATATATATATTTACACACACACATCAAAACACACTGTACACTTATCAATCTATAAATATCTTCAATTTTTATTTTTTAAAATGTAAAATACATTTAAAAAACAATAATAAAAACAAAACAAAAGCAGAAACCAGTGTCCCACCAGCCCCAGCTTGACACAGGCCCTGGTCCGATTGGCCCTGGCCAGGCTTCCTCTGCGCATTTGGGCACAAGTCCCAGAAACATGTAGAAAGATTCTCCCGGGCCACCCCTCGGAAGCAGGCACTTCCTGTGCTGCCGCCCCATGAGCTGTAGCGTGGGGTCTGGACCTTCTCTGGGAGGGCAGCTTCCACCTCCAGACTCGGGTGGGAGAGCAAAGGCACCAGCATCCTCATGACACCATGTCACATCCGCAGGGTCCAGCCGTTTCCAGGACAGACACTTCAAAGACAAAGACAATTTTGTTTTATTTTTTTCCAGCCACCCACTTAGCTCCATCTGCAGCCCTGGGACAACTGCCCCAGGGACTGAGCCCAACCTTGGTCTCACCCACACACATTTATTATAATTCAAAAAAACATATTTGAAGAAAAAAGCTTCCTGATTCAACTAAAGGCATTTTCAAAGCACACGCAGCCCAGTGAGGCGCTAAGCTGCCTCCTAATTGCGCCCGAGGAATGTTTTCAAGCTCCAGGCCCGTCAACACCTTCTGTAATCTTTGCTTTCAGCCCACGCTGTGGCTACAGCCCAGAAAGTTCTCGGCTCCTTTGAGAGCCCTACGCCACACTGTACTCACATGTGTTCATTTCTTGCACCACATTAATGACACCTTCCTGAAGCGAGACATGACTCAGCCCCAGGAAGGCAGCCAGAGGCTTTCAGAGCACACGGACCCCAGCTCACTGGTGCTCTTCTCCAGTGTGACCCGGCTCAGAGACAAAGGGACTAAAGCTCTCTTTTTGTTCTTTTCAAGAGGAGGAAGGTGGGGTGAGGAGAAGCACCATCTCGTCTCGCCCTCAAAGAGCCTTCATAGTTGTCAGGAGCAAAGCGACCCGAGTGAGGGCCCCGGGCAAGGTCCGTCACCCACCCACACCGCTGAATGCCCCCGGTTCCTGGGGAAGCTTACGTTGCTGAGGAGAGGGGACCTGGGAACACCGACTGCAGAGTCAAAGAAACCAGCTCTGTCATGAGCGGGGTGGCCTGGGAAAATGTGTCACCTTCTCTGAGGCCAGCTCCTGATCCATGCAGTGGGCCATCCCCTCGGGGGATCAGGTGCTGTGGATGGCCACAGCACATCTCTGAGGCGTCTGGGGTAAGGGAGGGCCAGCTCTGTGGGAGCCTTCGTCACTCAGTGTTACTGGGCAACGTGTTAGTCTTTCACTGGGACAGGCTGAGGAGCCTGGAGAGGGAGGGCAGAGGCGAGGAGTCGGGAGAGAGAGCAGAGCGCGGTCGGAGGTTGGGGCTCGCGCACAGCTTGTTGGCTCATCTGTCTGGTACCAGGGTGTTGGAGCTCTCTCCTCTCTAGTGGCCGGTCGTCTCGTGACAGGTGGGGGACGCCTAATAGAGGATGGGGTCGGGTAAAGTCCAAGGAAGGCCTGGGAGGAGGAAGGCTATATGGATCCTTCTGGAAGTCCAGCCTTTCCTGCTTGGGCCCTGGAGAGGATTGCTGGTCCCTGACTGAATTCAGAAGCCATGCTCGAGGGCAGGAGGAGAGGCCCTCACTTTCCTCCCTAGGCAGCCATCTCTGCTGTCCCAAAAGGCCCAACAAGGTGACAAAAGCCATAACACTCTGGGAACATGTGGATTCCTGGGGCTCATAGCTGACCTGGGAGACAGTGAACAGCAGGCATGGTGGGCTCAGAAGAGAGACAAAGTATCCTCCGAAGTACATTTGGTTCTCAGATGATGGCTTGAAAAAGGAAGGGACATGTTGCAATCCATTCCAGGCACACCTTGTCCGTGATACAGTTCTCATCATTCCCCCAGCAAGTGTGTCACGCTCTCTCGGCTGGGCTCGCCCAGAAGGGGTAGGCAGAGAAGTCTGGGTCCACAGGGCATGGGCTTGGCCCGTCCTCGGAGCCTGCATGTCCCTCAACGGCTGTAGGCAGCCTCTTCCCCTCTCCCCTGGGTTAAAGCTACATATAGATATCTCCCCTGGAAGGTTCTAGGACCATTTATGATCTACACTCTGAAAGTCTGCCCTATGGCCTGCCAAGTAGATTCAGTTTAAAAATAGCTCCTTACAGCTCTGGCTGACAGTAATTTGTGGAATTAAGATGGTGTCAGAGACAATCTTATGGAAGCAAGTGTTGTCCCTGTCCCTGAAAGATGAGGGGATGACTCAGCACAGGACATTCCATCAGCCTGCATTACCCTCCCCCAGGCCAAACAAGGCAGACCCTGCCTTTCTCATGAGACCCAGCAGCCCTCATTTTCAGAACTGAAAAAACTGTTCTCACTGGACCCAAAGATCAAAATGAGTGTCCAACTGGAATGAAGAATGACACAGACAGGGACTCAGATTTTTCTTTAACTGAGCTCCCTGCTTCTACAAAGCACACCCAGGTCATGAGCCATGGGGCCGTTTCCAAGCACCCAGGAGGGCTGCTGCCAAGGCTTTCCTCAGTCAGCTTGCACCCTCCGGAGCCTCTGAGTCAATTAGGGCTTCTCGGAACCACCTGGCCCAAGGAGACCCTAACTAGCTTCAGGAAGAAGGAAATTTATCGGCTTATATAGTGAGAAAGTCCAAGGTTAGGGCTGGCTTTCGGCACAGTCTGAGATAGGGGCTCAGGTGATGTCATAGGAACTTAGTCCCTTCACCTCTCAGCGGGGAATTATGTGCTCAGATATGAGCTTTATTCCCAGCAGACACGCGCTGCCACAGTTCTAGATTTGGTGCCGCCAGAACTCCAAATCCACAGGCGAAGGAAGTCTGTCTTTTTGGTACAAGAGTCCTGATTTATTCAGACTGTTCTGGCTTAAATTGTGCGCCCACCCCTGAGTCACGGAGTGCAGACTGGAGAAAGCGATGTGCTGATGAGCAGATGGGCAGCCCTGGGCGTGACGTCAGAGCCACTGAAAATGACAAGGACTGGATGGTGAGGTGGGTGTGTTGGATTCTCCGCTGAGGTTTGTGTTCAGGGGCGTGTAGTAGAACCCTCACCACAGGAGTTCATTTTTCTCAGATAATGAGAAGTCCAGAGGCAGTGCGGGAAGCAGCTGAGAAGCCCGTTCCTCCCAGCCGACGTCGCTGTGGCTCTCACCCTCACGGCTGTAAGAACGGCTGCTCTGCAATCAGGCAGCACTTTCAGGCATGAAGAAGGGGGAAGGGCAGGAAAAAGAGGCTAGTGCTAGCTGGGTCTATGTTTTATCAGGAAAACACCCTTCCCGGAAATTTCTCTGTACATCTTGCCTGCCTGAACTAGACCGTATGAGCCCTCCTGGCTTAAGGAGTCTGGGCAGGTGAGTATTTTTACTCACAAGCAAAACTGGGATTCTGATTATTGAGAGAAGAGGAGAATGGATATTAGGGATGTCAACTAGGAATGTCAGTCATAGTTACCTGCCACACAGTAAAAAACCAAAGGTACACTAAAGCACCTGTCACCCATTGGGGCCAGTTGTCCTTTCCCAGCCAAGGATCTCCTTCTCAGCTCCTGCCTCTGAGACTCTACTCAGTATCAGTGAAGGTGTCACAGCCGTTCTTGGCAGATGGCTTGGTCTTTAAGTCCAGAGAAACTCAGAACTGATGACAGTTGGTTGTTAAATATTTTTAAAAGAAGACTGTATAATGCAGAGCACATTTTTTAAATTGTTCCGGAATTGTAATTTTGGAGACTGATTATGGAAGAATGTACGTGCACTTCCTTCTGTATATGGGGATATATTGAGTGTCGGTACAAACCCGTTGCATTTTAACTGAGTGCATTCTCACATTCTTAGTCCTGAGAACCCTGATAAAGTCCATCGTGTCAGCAGAACTTCACAGGGATTGTCTTGGGAGAAGGAGCTAGGGTGGGCTATCTGAGACCAGTGGGGGAACATGGCGTCTTGGGCTTCCAGACAGAGCAAGGGAAGCCCGCCACGTGGAGGTCTGTAGACTAGCCACGTTCCCTGCCACATGTGGTCTTAGGAAACAGCAGCAGCACACATAAAGCAGGGGGGTTGTTTCGAGTTGTTTTAAAGCCTCAAACTATGATAGTCGTTTGTTTTTTGTTTGTTTTTTCCTATTTCATGGATTCAATGAGGGTACATTATATAAGAAACCTCAACAACTAGATAAACCAATGGGTCCCACAATTCCCTGTGTATTTAGAGATTTAAATCACAAACCTGGCAACGATCTGAATGAAGAGAATGGTTTGGGGAGAAGAGAAGAGAGGAGAGGAGAGGAGAGGAGAGGGGAGGGGAGGGGAGGGGAAGGGAGGGGAGGGGAGGGGAGGGGACGGGAGGGGAGGGGAGGGGAGGGGAGGGGAGGGGAGGGGAGGGGAGGGGAGGGGAAGTCTGAAATATATCGCTCCTCTAGTCGTAGCTGTCAATCTCTTTACTGATTGGATTTCCTTTTTTTTAGCTTTTTACTTTGTTATTATGTCAGCCATATAGAAAAGGTATGGTAGAAGAAGGTAAAGGAGGGATAAATGGTGAAGGAAGGAGACTTGGGGTGGTAAACGCACAGTACAATATACAGATGATGTATCATAGAGTTGTATATCTGAAACCTGTATAATTTTATTAGCCAATGTCACCCCAATAAATATAATTAAAAATAAATTTAATTTAAAAGAGAAGATTCAAAATTAGTACAAAGAATTCCCATCTATTCTTCACCCAGATTCTGCGTATGGTGACATTTCACCACATTTGCTTTTGACAGATCAATAGATACATTTTTTGCTCAACCATTTGGGTATAAGTTGCAGATATGAGGACACTTTATCCCTTTAAAATGTATTTTCTAAGAATAAGGACATTCTCTTACATTAACATAGTACAGTAATCAAAATTAGGAAGTTCACATTATAATAATTCTATTAGGTAATTTTCAGACTTGACTCAAATTTTCCTTTTATTCTAATATTGCTCTGTATAGGTAAAGAAAATCCTGGATCACGATTACATTCAGTTGCCATGATGTCCCTTCTTGGCCTTGACTCTGAAATAGTTCCTAAATCTTCCCTTATCTTTCTTGACCTTGCCGTTTTGCTCAATGCAGGCCAGTTATTTTGTAGAATTTCTAATTAAATTTTAAGACTATTAAAATTCTATCCTTAGGTTGAAAGAGAGGAATGCTGTGACTTCGTCTTTGCGATCAGTGCGAATGAGTCCACCACCAGAAGACGGGAGTTGCAAGAAACAAGTAGAAGACTTAAGAGATTCTGAGCCTGGTTCCCAGTTTGGGGGAAGTGGGCCTAAATTTACCCATGGTTGAGTAGAGCCCCAATCCTTTCAAGAGACGTGAACCATAGGGGAGAAAGCATCTTGGCTCCCCTGGTTATCTAGAATATTGCTCATTTGCAACAACCAACTATGGACCTTTTTTCACCATGGTACATTGTCGCAAATGAAGGATTGTTTTGTTTGTTATTCACTCAAACCTAATTAAAACCAAGGTTAGCAGGGCATCTGCCAGCATCCGACGTCCTCCCTCTCACCTTCTCATACCATCATCAGTTGACATGATTCATTGGCTTTTAGTGCATTAGGCAAATTTGCTGTAATTGCCGAGAGGGGAAGGAGCAAGGGGCCCATGGCACCACCCAGGCGCTACACCATTGCCTTCCTGTAAGTCACACAGACTCCAAGAAAGGGGCTTAAATTGCCTTTATTGATTTGTCAGCCTCTAATAGATCATCTCTCATTGACGAAGGACAGGACCCTCAAAGAGAGTTCTTCCTCCTCCAACCCTCACCATGGGTCTTGTCTTAGTGGGAAGGGTATCTGGGGAGTTAATGACACGTTGGAGTGAATTAAAATACAGATATCAATTCTCCCAAAGATGCAGCTGAGACGGGCCCAGTAGAGTCTGTTTCCACCTCTGACTGCTCCAAATTAGACTTCCTGACCCCACAGTTATGCGCCGAGAAGTGGCCCCAGGATTCTAATTTTCTTCCACACGGGATTACTGAGATGAGCATGCTGTGACTTCACAGCCAGTCCTCTGGACCAGCTCCTGTCTTATGTGCTTGGCCGAGGAATGAAGTACAGCGTAGTCACATTATGGGATCCCACTTGGAAGGGCAGCCAGCCAGTAGTTGTCCAGCACCAGTCCTTAGCTCACATGATACATTCAATAAACATTGAAAAAACTTAAAAACTGACTGTGTGCAGATACCTCACTAGATCCTTCACAAGATGGAGGCTTTGCATGCAAAATGCTTATAGAGACAGAGATGGAACTAACCAACACACAACACGATGTGGTGAGTTCTACAGTAGAACTTGTACAATACATGCAAAGGACGATGAGGCTTTGGGAGGGTGGGACGGAGGGAAGGCTGGTGTGGGCTTCACCTGTGCCTGGAAGGATGAGCTCCAGTAGACAGACTGAGGATGGCACAAGGTTTAACACCAAACCAGGTTCAGCCTTCTTCTGTCGACATGGCTGTGTGTGTGCCGCATGCACCCTCCGCATCGAGACTGTCAGCACCATGAGGGCAGGGATATTGTCTGAGGTTTGAGGAATTCTTCACAGCACCCAGCCAGGTGCTAATCACACAGGAAGATCTCCAGGAATCCTTGGTGGGTAATTAAATTCAGCAGATCATTCAGCTGTGAGAACGCCCAGCCAGCCCTGAACTGAAGCATCTGTGAGGACTTGGAAGGAGTCTGGCGGGGGTGGTAGATGACACTCTGTGGGTCACAGTAAGTGTCAACGCCATCACCTAGGTAACCCTTTAGCACAACATATGTCAAATGCCCTGACAAGAAAAACACATCTGTGGCCTCAAAGGTATCCAAGATTCAATCCTATTATTCTTCTAGTAACATTTGCTACAAACACTTCCAACACAATGACATTATTTAGACACTGTCTTGGAATTTAATGTTCATTCTTAAAAAAATTAATCTAGAGTTCAAACACACAGACCTCATTCATTATAGCTGGGAATCTTTTTAAGGGTCTGCAGTGTGAGCTCTCTGTTTCGTGAGGGAGGGTAGGTGTTACAAGGAAAAGGGAAAGAAGGGGGGAAAGATACAAGAAAGAAGAGAGGGGAAGGGAAGAGAGGGGGCAGGAGTGGGAAAGGATGGGTACCTTCAAGGTTTTCCTCTGTTTATTTTCAGTTCCTTCAGAGAGGCCTTTGCTGTCACGGAGGCTTGGTCAGCCTCTTGGATTTGACTTTCTGCTATCATATTCACTTTTTATCTCAATGGCTCACAGTCCTGGCTACCATTCAGGTGGGAGCTAGAGAAGACAGAGTGCCAAATGGCAGGGGCCAGCGCATTTCTGGTGCAGGAGTTAAAAAACGAGCCCCCTTAGAAACTACAACTGTGGGGTCCGGGCTTCCTTCTTGCACACACGGATACAGTAGGTTGTGGTGGGTTTCCAAAGACTGGGAGGCCCCTGGGGTTCCAAGGACACTGTAGGTGACCACCACTCTTTCGATTGGAGGTGGTGGGCTAAGCCAGCCTGTCAGAGGACACGTGTTGAACTCAGGGCCGGACAGAGGAACAGCCGGCACGCTGGTGGGTGTGCATGCGTGCAGACAGCTGGGTGCAAATTCACAACCAGAGAAAATTCCTCAGGATTTTCAACTGTCTTTTTTTGTCTCCAAGAATGAGTAGGGAGAAGCCCCAGACTGCGGTAAAAATAGCTCACATTCTCCCTCAAACCTGACTGGCTTGAGTTTGTGAAAGGCTTGGGGGGAAAAGTCACATCTGAAAATCGAATTTATTTTGAGCCAGTGATGATGACAGGAGTCTCAGCTCTGGGGACAGAAGGCAACTTTCCAGAATAAAAACCGTCTTTATCTTTCTTTTTTTTTAAAATAAATTACTTCCCACTGTCTCTCCAAAGCAAACTATTCCTTGATACTTTTATTACAGTGAGAAGCTAGATGTAGACCAGAACAATCTATTTTTTTAAGGGGAGCGGGTTTCCCAGAAGTTGATGCGGCAAAGACAAGGGATGGGGCGGCCCAGTGAGGCCTGAGCACGGGTCTCGCTCCCGCTCTGCCCCCTACTGGTGGCGTGAACCTGGCACAGGGCTCAACCATCCAACCTAATCGGTGGTTTCCTCATCTTACCTGGGGCGAGGCCCCCTGCCAGGCCAACCTCGGAGGGTTGTTATGGAGATGAAATCAGCAGACTTCTGGGAGGCTGCTTTGTAAACTGTGAAGTGCCATCCACATGGAAGGCCTGGTATTAAGGAGCTGACTAACGCGTCTCCTGGCAGAGAAAGCTGTCGGTGAGAACCAGAAATACTCCCCCTCGCAGAGACGCCACAGGGGTGAGAGCGAAAGAACAGCTGCCGGGCTCTCCGAGCTGGTGGGGAGAAAACACGGTGTCATCAGAACAAGCCACAGAAATAGAACTCTCGGGGAGTCGTGCACCGCCCGCTCCCACGGATCCCATCAGCGCCCCCCCCTCCCCGTCACTCACACACACTCACACTCACACACACTCACTCACACACACACACACACTCACACACACACACTCACACACACACACTCACACACACACACACACACGCCTCACAGAGGCCTGGCAGGGCACACGAACTGATTTTACAGAGAGGTAAACTGAGGCCCGAAAGGGAAAAGCCCTTTGTATGGTCACATCGAGGCCCATCCAGACCAGCACCAAGCTGTCCTTTCCTCATGGTCCCCTGGACCAACTGGTTAATCAGTGGCCTGAGTTCTGAAAGTAGGTCGCTGCCCCAGCGGCCTGCAGCGGCCACCACCCCGAGAGGACAGACGTGCCTCAGGCAGCAGCCTCCTGCTCCAAGGACCCCCAGAGGAGGCGGGCTGATTGCTAAGGCCCGCTCACCCCCAGGCTGAGAGCCCTCCGCAGAGCAGGGTTGGCGCCCCCTACCGGCTGGTTGTTGGGAACCTGTGAACACAGAATTAAAAACGGGCTCTAACTCCCTCTCACTGTTGGAGGGTCCAGGAAAACCCCATGGCCCAGAGCTGGATACATCTGAGTGTTCCGGATGGATTAGGTTTCCCCATAGCCTTCCCTCATTTCCAGCAAGCCTCTTTGCAAAAGGCCTGCGTTAAGAGCGTTAATAAACCACCGCTGAGCACAGGTCGCTGGGCCCTTTGCCCACCTCCCGAGATGCCGGCAGCCCTGGAACCAGCGGCAGCTTGACTGAAGCCAGCCTGAACGCCTCATCCTGCCCCTGGCTGTGTCACCACACTGCTGCCCTGGGCTGCTGTCCCCTCTCCGTGGTGGCCGTGACACAGCTCCTGCCCAGAGTGCGTGCCCACCGGACTACCCACCAAGGGCCACCTGAATCTCAGCGGACCCGGAGTGCTGTTGGCCGCTGCCCCCTCTTAGTTCCTGCTGGCTCTGGCCGCTGCTGCACCAGAGGGCTGAGTGGACTGCTTACAGCAGAAAGCGCAGGGCCTGTGAAACCTAAGATGTTTACCGTCTGGCTTTTTATCAACAAAGTCTGCCACTCCTGCAGTACAGAATTACCTATTGAATTCTAACCACTGCACTGTGTCCCGGGTGCTGTTTCCCCTCGCAGAGAGGTAGAAGCTCACAATCAGAGTTGAGTGGCTTGCCCACAGACACACAGCTGGTAAGGGGCAGAGCTGGCATGCCAGCCTAGGCGTCTGCTTCAAAGCCCAGTTTTGCTCAAATACAAAAGTCTGCCCGTGGGGACAGCCAATCAGTGGGCAGGATGGCAGTCAGCAGCGCAGCGAAAGGGCGCATCCTCCTCCAATGGCTGAGCCAGATTTGGAACCAGATTGTTGAATAAGGACCAGTTTAGGCCTACATTATTCCCAGCCTTTCCCTCGGGCCCAGATCACAAGGAGCTGCTCTTACCCAGCTCCAGCCAGCAGCTTGTAAATAAACCTGAAACCCAGAAGAGCAGGCAGGCCTAGAGCAGCCCCCGGCCAGGCCAGCCAGGGTTGCCATGGCGACAGAGTCATTTCCATTACAAACCCTGCAACAGGCTTCCAGAAGGTGATTAATGGCTGAACTCTGGGGGCTGGAAGCTGGGGGGAGACAGACAGGGGCACAGAAGAGCATTACTTTTAGTCTGGTCCAAAGCTTGAACCATTACTCCCCACCCCCACCCCACACTGGGAGATTGAGGTGAATTTCCTAGTTGGGGTGCAGATGCTAAAACACTCCCTCCTTGTCACCCTAAATCCTAAAAGTCATGCCCACAGCACCTTGTGAAAATCTCGCTCCAGCCTGTGCCAAGGCAGCCAAACCCAAGACACGCAAGGACAGACAAAAGAAACCAAGAGAAGCCAAGGGAAGGCGTGTAAGTCTATACACTGGTCAATTCTTGCTGGGTAAATGCACCCACTCACTACAAGGAAAAGGCACAAAAAGCGACTCAGTGAAGCAAGAAGCAGGTAGTAAAAGGCAGGGATCCTACCTCCTTTGAGTCCAGAGAAAAGCCTCTTCTACAGACTCGGAAGAGAGGGTGGGGAAGGGCGGGCCACCGGCCAAAGCAGTGACCCACGTTGTGAATGTCAACGCAGGCGACTTGAGGAGGCTCAGATATCCCCATGTCCCCTCACTCACGGCCAGTGGGTGGGGGCCGCCTGCCTATCAAGTGAGGTGACTGGCATTTTACACCCCAACCTGGGGGTGTGTGCTGCTTGGCCATCCTGGGCCATTCGCTGATAGCGCTTCTCTCTGCTGACCTGTGGGGGTTCCCGCTGCCCCGCCATTGTGTTTGGCCATTTTCACTGCTGCTTAGTCACTCCCCCTGGGGCCCGCCGGGGGCCATCGTGCGCTCTGCTGTGTTGGTACAAGAATCCCAGCATCTGGCTTGTATCAGTTTCATCCTTTCTGCTGAGATAGTGTGACTCTGGGGTTGAAATGCAAGTCTCTGCGAGAGGACAGAGAAGGCCAGTCCCTCCCCTGGAGCCTTTGGAGTGAACCCAGGTGCCCTCCCTCACTCTGTTCTCCCCCGTGGGAAAGACACAACAGGGAACTCCTCCCCGCTGTGGCACCCCACCACCTCCAAAACTACCCCTTCACTGGTGTGCCAACAGCGGGCCGAGACCCAAAACGCTCCGAGCAAATGTCATGGATAAGAACCTCCATTCTCAGACTCATTTCTACAAAGAAATGCAACTACTTTCTCTATAACTAAAATGATTTTCTATTTTGAGCACCTGGTTTGTGTCAGGAAGTTAACCTCAGTAGATTCCAGGGCTCTCACCTTTTGTTTTGTGGGAGGCTGCATCTGCCTCGGGGAGCCGGTGCCCTTGGAATGGGGGCCGGGGTGGTGGTCCATCCTCCGTGTCCTCTCAGCCACACTGGCACCACCCACACAGCTTGGCCTGCCTGCTGCAGCTCTGAGGCCACACTGTCCCCACTGAGTCTTCCTCTTCCCACCCACAGAGCCTGTCGGGGTTCATGGGTTTTTCCGAGCCACGGCCCCCAGCTCTCCGCTGCACACGGCACTTTCTGCTTCCCGGGGACCCTGGGGAGCTGGGCTCGGCACGCTGAAATTCTGCAAGTTGCTTCCTTCCTCTCACTGGGAAAGGGACACAAGTGGCTGTACCCTCCTATCCCACATCCACCTGGACTTTCTGTTACTCACTTCCCCACCGTGGGCTCAGCCCAGAGTGTGGGGCGAGGTGCACACCCTCCTCACTCAGGTTTCCCTGACTCTTCTCCGAGTGCAGGCCATCGGGGCGCACCTAGGTTCCCGGGGTTGCGGACGCAGCGGGTCTGCTGGCTTGCGTCACACTTTTCAGCTTCACCCTGTTTCCCTCTGCCTGGCTTCGAGGGATGGCTTTGAAACACAGAGCCAGTATCCCGAAACGTTCTCCTGCTGACTGAGCCAGATGTCCGCAGTCCCCTTGGCCCCGAACGCAGAGCTTTAGAGTTGGTTTGGGTCCATTA
The DNA here is from genome assembly GCA_030848825.1 of Tadarida brasiliensis. Taxonomy (NCBI): domain Eukaryota; kingdom Metazoa; phylum Chordata; class Mammalia; order Chiroptera; family Molossidae; genus Tadarida; species Tadarida brasiliensis. The sequence continues at coordinate 85,189,695 of CM061268.1, forward strand.
CCTCTTCACTCTGGAAGTCAAAAGTCACTCGAGATTTCTTCACATTCTCAGGTAGTTTATGTTCCCTTGGTCACCTCAGGTGCAAAGCAGTATTTCCTCTGAATTTCAGCTTACGGCCAACCCACTGCCCACACCTTCTGCTCCTTCTTTTTTTTTTAGTCCTCCTCTGACGATATTTTTCCATTTATCTTCAGATAGAGTGGCAGGGGAGCGTTGCAGAGAAAGAAATGTCGATGTGAGAGAGACACATCAATTGGTTGCCCGACCAGGGCCAGGGACCGAACTGAACTGCAACCGAAGTACATGCCCTTGACCGGAACTGAACCCAGCACCCTTTGGTCTGCAGGCCGATGCTCTAACCACTGAGCCAAGCCGGCCAGGGCCCTCTGCTCCTTCTTATGACACATTAACTCAGATTTGGAATTCAGCCCCTACATAGGATTTATGGACGCCCTATCCATTCACACTGTGCTTCTGTGTGTGTCGGACTTTACATAAAAAAGGGTGTTACTGAGCAACACCCCCAAGAAAATACTCACAAAGGCTGTGAGCATCCCTATGCTAGGAGCATCCCTATTCTGTGAGCATCCCTATGCAAGGAGCATCCCTATTCTGTGAGCATCCCTATTCTGTGAGCATCCCTATGCTAGGAGCATCCCTATGCTAGGAGCATCCCCATTCTGTGAGCATCCCTATGCTAGGAGCATCCCTATTCTGTGAGCATCCCTATTCTGTGAGCATCCCTATGCTAGGAGCATCCCTATGCTAGGAGCATCCCTATTCTGTGAGCATCCCTATTCTGTGAGCATCCCTATGCTAGGAGCATCCCTATGCTAGGAGCATCCCTATTCTGTGAGCATCCGCATTCTAGGAGCATCCCCATTCTAGGAGCATCCCTATGCTAGGAGCATCCCCATTCTGTGAGCATCCCTATGCTAGGAGCATCCCTATTCTGTGAGCATCCCTATGCTAGGAGCATCCCTATGCTAGGAGCATCCCTATGCAAGGAGCATCCCCATTCTGTGAGCATCCCTATGCTAGGAGCATCCCTATTCTGTGAGCATCCCTATGCTAGGAGCATCCTTATTCAAGCCCCCTGCCAGCTCACCTCCAGAGGCCTTACAAGGCAGCTCTGCTCCATTTTGCACGGCAGTCTCAGGCCCTCCTGCAGTGAGTTCTGTCCCTTTCCCCACCTCAGTCCTCCCTAACTTCTTCCTCTGGAGTGTGCTCTAGAACTCCAGATGCTTCTCCTTCTCACACGCAGAGCCATCCCTCCCTTCCCTGCTCCTAACCCAGTCCCTGGCGCACCCTCCACCTCCACACCCGCACTGTCTACAGCAGGCCCTGGGTATACAGGCCTGCTTTTCTTAGGACGTTATGGTTGTAAAGCACAACTGATTTTTTTTCTTTCAAAATAAACAAACATAAAATACCTATCTGGTATGGCTGTTAGAAACAGGAAGAGAGAAAACCTTTGCTGCGATCTCCAGTGGAGGCTAGTAGAAACACTGCCTGAGGCCGCATTCACTGGGTACCCTGTGGGCGGCCCTCCCTGAGGACTACCTGCAGCAGGCTGTAATCTCAGTCTGACTTCCCTGCCCTGTAGTGTGCCTGCTTTTCCTCTGTGGCGTCCGAGTGTCTTCAGGGTAAACATTAATATTAATATTAGCTTAAGTAGCAAACAGAAGGAAAATAGTGTATGGCAAACTGGATGTAAGGATTCCCAAATAATCCACAGAGCTTTTTCTTTTTCTTTTTTTTTTCATTTATAATAGAGAAGGGACTCCCCTTATCCAAGGATGCTCCTTCCTGAAGATGAGGTGACATTGACCTTGAGAAGCAGCCTGGTGGCAGCCTCATGGTGGACCACGCTGGGCTCCCTGCCTTGCTCATGTGGTTCCTGGTCTCCTTCCCTGTCCCCAGGCACCCCTCCAGGGCCTGCATCCTGCCCAGCCCCCCAGCCTCTCTCAAACCCTTCCCTGTGCCTGAGCCCTACCTGTTCTGAGTTCTCTCCCCACAGGCCTGTTCACAGCTGGGAAGCTGATAAACTGCACTCAAGCGCTAATGGAGGGTAATCAGTTAATGTGTTATCCTTCTCTGCTAACATTTGCATTCTGACAGGGTCCTTCTGAAGAAAAACCGTTCTTCACAACAAAATGACTGGAATGGGGGCATTTCGGCACCTGTGCGGGTCTGCTGGGCCTAAAGAAATGGATCTGTGATCTGGGCTCTAAAAACACACCAGTCTCCTCGTGTGGGGAGCAAAACAAGGGCATCTTCGGGGCTTCTGGGCTGCAGGCCCTGAGAGGCAGGCCTGGGACAGGGGACTCCCAGCTTAGAGAGAACGGAGAGATGCCTTCCCGGAGACGCCAATGCGCCGAAATAGGAAGGGGCTGGGCCAGGAAACCCAGCAGAAGAGAAGTGATTTCTGGGCCATGGAGGAGCCGCCCCTGCACCCACGAGGCTGGCAAGGCTCCGCAGCAGAGACTGCTTTTGGGGGTGCCGTCACGTTAGACAGGCTGTCCACGGGGCTGGCTGCCAGGCTCGGGGCGGAGTCTGGGAAGCAGTAGGTGAGGTGCAGAGGCATGCCATCTGAGAGCTGCCAGGCCTGGAGAACCCTGGCAGCAGCCGGGCCACCTCTGAGCAGCCACAGCCTCCCGCAGGCCACAGTCACAGGTGTTCTTCCTGGGAGCTGGCTGCATTGAGGGTCACTGCCCCAGTGTCCTGACCCACTGCCTTCTGCTCCAGGGCTGGTGCAGTGCGCGGGTGCTGCTCCTTAGCCTGGGCCGCGCCATCCTCCGTGCCTCCTTGTAGGGCCCGCCGTCTCGCTTCTCGGTGACATTCCCAGTTACAGCACAGCTCTGCCCCTTCCTGTCCATGGCTCTGCCTCAGTCCCAGGGAGAACTCAGGCTCCTGGGGCTCAGACACGACCCTATGTCACCCCAGGCCACCCACCCCGAGTACTCTCCTTTCCAGGGGATTCCAAACAAGCAACTGCCCACAGCAGAGTGGTCCCTGCTGCCAAGTGCTTGGCTTGCGCGCACAGCACAGTCCTGGTTGCGTCTCAAAATAAATTCCACTTCCATAAAATAATTCTGAGAGCTGCTGGCTGGCCACGTTGGCAGGGGCAGCAGGAGGCCGGCCACCGCAGAGGGGGCAGGACCTGCCAGGTGGCTGCAAGGGACCATCCTGCACCCATGGCTCCTGGGGCCCCAGCTCAGCCTGGCAGGCAGGAGGTAGTGTGGACACCTCCAGGGGCCAGGTCATGCGTTCACTGTATCCCCCGCACTAGCCTCAGAAGCTCAGCAGGTGGACCAGCCCGCCTCTTCTCCAGGTTCTGAGGGACCCAGGATGTGAAAGCCTTGATGGACGCTGAACCCCGCTGAGAAGGCCCTCCACTGAAACCTTACGTACACAAACAGGCACTCTTCAAGGCAGCAGCTGTCACCGCGACCTGTGGACTTCTCCTGGGCAAGGTCCAGGATGTCCATAGGACCCCACAGTGCCAAGCAGGGGAGGGGCCAGAATGGAATCTGTCCAGGTGGTCCTAGAGGAAGAACTGATGTCAACAGGTGAAAGTTACAGGTAAGTGGTTTGCAGCTCCATGGAAAGAACTTACAAACAAGCAGCTCTATCTAAAAATAATGAGCTATCTTGGGAGCTAATGAGATCACTGTCCCTAGAGGTATTCAAGCAGAGGCTCAGAAAGCCACCTATGAGAAATAGAACAGTCGGCAGCCAAGCACTAACAGGTGGTTGGTGAGTTGACTTCTAATGGCTGTTTGAAGACGCAGTGTGTGTAAAAGGCGTCTGAGCGGAGGGGAGAGTATTGATCGAGCCCTGTTACCCACGTAGAATCACCACATCGGCTGGGGAGGGACGGAAGGGTAAATTAACATTGAAAATCCATTATGTACTGGACACATTATCTTTAATCTTCACAAGTATACGAGGTGGGGTTTATCATTTCTGTTGACTGTGAGAAGAAACAGGTCTCAGGGATGCTCGGAATCTTGATCCAAGTCACACCGTCAGCAGGTAGCACAGCAGGATGGGGGTCAAGTCCGGGGACCCTGAGGCTGCGCCCCCTTCTGAAGAAGCTAACGCTGCCTCCTCCCTGCTCCAGCCCCTGGAGGCCGGGCTTCCTCTCTGCTTCCGTGGAGAGTGGACTGTGCACCGGCCTGGCTGGCCAGCCGGAGTCCGTCACAAAAGCAGATTCATCCGGCAGCTGTGGCGTGTGGCTGTGCGAGGCACCGGCGGCCAAGGCAGCGCTGCCGTTGTTAGGGAGGGTCCTAGTCCCGCGTGGAAGGTGGGACCCGGGCAGGGTGGCCTCAGAGCCCGTGCTTTCCGTCATTGCTGCTGCAGTGAGAGGCGTGACCAGGTATCAGGGAAGCTGCCACGGGCAGTGTCCAGGTAAACGCAGTGCTGTTGACAGCGGCCCGGACACCCGAAGGGCGTTGGAGACCCAGCCGGCGGCAGTGGCCCTAGCAGGAAATCACCAGGTGGAAGGTGATGCGGGACTGTGGCTGGTTCTGGGCAGAAAGGACCAGCACAGTTTGGTGAGAAAGCCCATGACAGGAGCAAGGAGCCAGCCAACCGTGTTCCAGGTGGGTCACCTGCCAGGCTGGCCACGGCTGGTGGGAACGTGGCCTGGCCCAGGCACAGGGCTCCTGCCGAGAGTGACCTAAACACTGCCTTCACTGACCTCGCTCTCTCTCCACTCACTGACCTCATGGGGAAACGGAGGCAAGCCAGCGCTGAGAAAGACTTGCGAGTCCGCTCCGAGCTGGATTGTCTCAGCACAGTCTGGCGGAAGTGTGGCTCTCTCTGCTCCTTGCCTTACTGAAGGGCACCCTGAGGGGCAAGGAAAGAGGCCTGCCACTCCCAGGAGGCCCAGGGAAGGAGCCACGCTTGGCCGGCAAGGAGGGCAGCAGAGCTGAGACCGGCAAGTCTGCAGACCCCGAGCCATGAGACCTGGCTTCTCCAGACCCGTCTCCATCTGCTAAGACCTTCCCTTTGGTGGGAGAAACTGCCCAGAGACTGGGTTCCTCCCTCAGCTGGGCTCCCGGCTCCTCCCCTGCCGTGTCTGAGGCGCTCCTGCCCACTGGGCCATCTCCCAGGGCCCGCATGCCCCTCCCCAGGCCCCGGCCCAGGCTCTCTGTGACCTCTGAGCACGGAAGGGAAGCAGCAGATGCTGAAGGAGTGACACGGAGCCTGAGCGAGGAACTCGCCCATCCCAGCAGCCGCTCGGGGACCAAACGCCTTTCGTATTTGCTGCTTGTGGAATGGTTCCCACCCAGAGACAGGGCAGCAGGGCCGTGCCTGACAATGGCCCGGAGCAGTGACCGGGCAGGGAAAGGGCCAGGCTGCTGGAAGGCGCTGACAGCAAGTAGCATTACATCTGCGCAGCAGCTGTTCCCTCTGCTCTCTGGACGTCCTGAAATGGGACCTAGACCTGAGGCACTGGCCGAGCGGGGGACTCTTTGCAAGTGAAATTCTATCCCGTGGACAGGAAATGTGTTCATTCATTTGCTAAACTTGTCAGCCTGTAACTGAGCTTCCTATATGCGTTTTCACCCAGCAGGGACAAGGCAGGGGGGTGAGCAAGCCGGTTAGAAGTAGGGACACGAATTCATAATCGGGATTTACCAGATCCTCTTAGAAGGAGTCAGCATTACGTGGCGGTGAGATTATTTACAGAGCTGTGAGCAACAGCGGTAGCTGATGAAAAATAGAGGCTCGAAAAGCAAGAGAAGGGAGAAGGGGTGGGGACGAGCCCCAGGGACCTTGTTCTTGAAGCCCACGGACAAATGATGTTTGGACCACAGCAGACGTGAGAATTAAACTTATAAATCCTTCAGGAACTATTAGCATCATATATTAGCTCTGAATCTTAAAGCTTGAATTGATGAGATGATAATGGTTTGTAGATTAAAAGGAATATGATTTGTTTTTTGTTTGTAGCTGAGGATTTTTTTCTTCCTTCCCCCATGTAAAGGTCAGGTGATGCTGCGGAAATCTCAAGCCCCTTGAAAAAGGAGGAAGAAAGCAGACTCCGGGGGGCTCTGGTCTGTCAGAGCAGCGGAAGTGGGAACCAGAGGGCGCCTCGGGGTCTGGAGAGATGTGGAGCCCCAAATCACAAAGTGGGGCCCTCTGAGCCAGAGTGGGGGCCTCAGAGAGCTGGCCAGTTCAACACTCTTAAATTCCCCCCTCCCCATGCCCTGACGCCTCCCTGGCCTGGGACCTGAGGTCACACCTGTTTTCCCAACTGGGCGGTGGAGCAGGGGAGGAGGGGCAGAGACAGCACTTTGCTGTCTATCAGCGGAGCGCTGGTATCTCAAAGCCTCAAACTGAAGGTATCAATAATTCAGACGTTCATATACTATAGAGTGTTTCCCCTTTTGTCACATTTCTGGCCAATTGATTTCCCCTGGCCACAGACGTGCTGCTTTTAGAACACCATGAATAACTAATCGACTGTGGTAAAATCTGCCGGGGTGCGGAGGGGGACGGGGCTGGGAGAGGGGCCTGACCTGTCCCCCCGCCGAGGAAGGGCTCTGAGCAGCCAGAGCAGCAGAACCAAGGTGTGATAGGGTTCTGGGAGGGAGCGGGCAAGGAAGAACAAAGCAGGGTGGGGGGAAGTAATTTGGGGGTCTCAGAATAAGAATGTGAGAGTTTAAACCCTTCTCTAGGGCATCCTCCTTCTCCTCCAACTCCCCACCCCACCCCAAGGTCCTATCTCTGGAGGCTTCCATGTCTGAGCCATAAGTCCCCATGAGATGAGCACCAATCAGGGGTCTATAATTAACCGAAGAGCTGAGAGCTCACAGTGCCACCCAGAGCCTCTGCCTCAGACCCCGCACCCCATCGGGAAACCAGAAGGCCTCCTGGGTCAGGCCCACTCGGGGTGGCGCTCCCTCCCTTCTGTGAGCACCTTATGTAGCAGCTCCTTCTGACCTGCAGGCACCCGGGACCCAGGTCGCCTCTCCCTCCCTCTTCTCCAGTGATGCCCTGTGCAGCCCCTGGCCCTTGGGCATGAGCCATGGTGGGTGCCCGCGACAGACACGCTGAATAAACAAGTGGAAGAGAAAATGATCTGACCAGTCAGTCACAGTGGATGAAGGTTGCCACGGCCTCGGGACTCTGGGTGCATACGAAGGCCAAAGGAGTGAGGCTCTATGCTGGGGTTTCAGACCAGCGGGAGAATGGTGAAATAAGGGGTTTTGCCTGGTGGGTGGTCCGTGAAATCAGAAAAGATGGCTGGAGGCCACTTCACCTACACAAGCTGGTCCTGATTAAACCTCTCCCGGTGTGCTGGGTAGGAGTCCTTCTGGAAGGGTGTCAGAGGAAGCCAGTCCAGAGCCCTGCCCCGAGCTCTGCCCCTGCGGAGGAGACTGAGCAGGCACCAGCCCCACCAGGGCAGGAAGCCCCAGGCCCCTCCACACCACTCACACCCAGGAACCCCCACCCAACCCAGCCCTGGCAAGCCAGAGCTCTCATGAAAATCCCCGTCATGGGAAGGCTGTCATCAAAACGCATGGTGAACACCCCGCTCCCACCCCCAGTGGTGACCAGGCCTGGCAGCGGCAGCGAGATCAGAGCCTCCAGGGGCCCTGCTCCCCATCGCACAGCAAAGGCTCCGCCCCCTCCCAGCCCCACGCATTACATCCCTGGTGATCTTCTGGTTGGCCTGGTATTGATTCGGCTTTGAAAAGGAGTCAGTGAGGAGTACACACATCGCAGGACTGAAATAGAAGCTGCCCTTTGCAGTCCAGCACAGGCTTGTCCACAGCTGCGAACATTCTGAACGTGGCTACCTGGGCGGGGAGGCGGCCGCAGAGCCCCCTGCCGCTGCCAGCCGTGCCAGACAGGGCCAGGGGCCGGCCAAGGTGGGCAGCTTGTCACGGGCATCTGTGGGAAGATAAATATTTGCGCTGTATTTGCACGCATAGCTTGGAGCCTGAGTCCACTTTATGGCTCGGCCTGGGGAGATTGGAGAGCTGTGCTGGGTGGGCTACAGGGGAACGTCCTTTCCTGGGGCCTTTACCGCCAGTTTGGGTTTGAGGTTCTGGATGGGCAGAGCCTGAAGCCATAGATTTCTCCAGCCCAGCTTCCCCTCCCAAATGAGCTGACCTCATGCACCTAAGGCTACATGGCGCGGGCTGGTGCCTTCCTGTGGTCTGAGGGGCGGGACAAGCACGTCTGCTGGTGGGCTCCTGGGGGGAGGGGGCTCAGAGCGATGCCCATCTCAGAGGCGGCTCCTTTAAAACCCTCTCCCGACTCAAACAGTTTGTCAGCATGTGATTTTCTCATTGTGGGTAAGGGATTTTGAGAGTTGTGATCATGGATTTCCAGATAGTTATTTTGTAATTTCTGCATGCATCCTAGTGTGTTTCAGTCAATTTAACAGGTGATAGACACTCAGCCCAGCTCAAGTTGGTGGAAGCAAAATGGAGGACTTATTGTAAGGACACTGAGATGTCTCATGGAGCAAAGAGCATGAACTCAACTGAGGTTCAGGACGTACTATAGCCAAGGCTTCCAACCCCTCGGGACTCCGCATTCCGAACTACTGCTTCTTCCCTGGCCTCTGCTTCCTCTCTCTCTCTCCCCTGACTTACCTCCCTAACTTCTCTGGTTCAGTCATGAGAAACATGGCTGCTGGCAGCTCCGAAAATACACATCTTATAGTCCACTCACGAAAAGAAAGACTTTCTGCTTTCTCAGGCCCAAGACCAAGAATCCTGGGGAAAGAGGCACATGGGATCAGCTCGTCCTGCTGCCCTCACCTGGACCAATCGGCTCTGTTTGGAGGCGGGGACTCCTTGTAACTGGCAGCTCCCTCTGCAGCCCTGGATGGTGTGGGAGGTGGGAACTCTCAGAAGAAGGCAAAGACGGCAGGGGCTGGGAGCCCCTCTGCACATTTCCAGCTGTCAGGTCACTTGGATTTGTGCTAATGTACCTTATGGTTCAAACTCCAACTTTAGGAGGACAGGAAGGTGGTGATGGGGTTCCGGTTTGTGCAAAAGCCACAAAAACCAGGCCACCTGGAGAAGCTCTTTTCTCTTACTGATTCCACCAATAAAGACTTTTCTAGCAATCATGACGCATTCATTAACACTGCCTTCAACTGTGAGACAGATGCCCAGAGTCTTACCTTTCATACAGGATTGCGAATATTGCAAGTACCTACAGTCTGGGGCTATGTTTTTGTCATATTTGTAATCCCTATGTCATCTAAACACTACCTTACATATAATATTAATTAATCATAATGAATGTATGAACAAATGCATGAATGAGTCCAGAGGACATTTACCCTCCTTGTGACATTTTTCAAAACTTACCTAAGAATGACCAAGGGAAAAGCACTCATGGATCTTGGGTAGAATTTCTTGCTTCTCTCCCAGAAACTGTGGGCTTCATACACAAATAAGGTAAAAGTTTGAACTAGCATCCAGCACAATGTTTGCACATAGAAGATGCTCAGCAAAGGTTTGCTGATTGGCTCAGACACTAAGCACCTGGCTCCTGCATCATCTCCATGTCCTGGGCCACCTCATCTTCCAGTGCCCTGTCTGTCCCGCTGATCTAGATGCTCTGCAGCTCCTTGGGTACTGGGATTTTCCCAGAGGGGTATCAGCAGGTCTGTTTGCTCAAAGAACTTCACACCTCCATTTTGTTTTCAAAGGAGTTAGAGCTCAGAAAGACTTCCTCAAAGCGAGGGAACAGAATGCTGGAACCAGAGAAAGACGGTAGCTGTGAGATCACTCTGACCCTAGGTTTGCTAATCCGGCCATCTGCAGAGAAGAGGCAGACTGGGGTTGAGTACGACACACTTCCCTGGAAATGCAGCGCAGAGAGAGCTCTAAGGAAAGGCAACGAACGGGAGGAGTTCGATGAGGCACAATGTGTTCTAAGTCAGGCACAAGAGGAAGCCAGGACTGGGAAAGCAAGTCATTATTTAAAAATCCCATTAAGAGCCTGCAGGGGTGGGGGGCTTGCTAATTTCAGGAAGTGACTGGGTAGTTGTAAGTACCCAAAATTAATTGATGGTTTTAAGGAAGAAATAGAGTGTAGGTAACACTGCGTCATAAACCCATCATTGGAGGAGAGGAAGACTATTAATTTTCCTGATTCCTCATACCACAGGACAGAAAAGTAATAGTTCAAGTTGTGTATGATGAAATCTAATGCTGTGGCATAATTTTTTCTCATCGATCGGTTCCCAGCCTATCTCCAGTGATTTATAGGAATAATGGGGAGGGAGTGCTCACTGCAGGATGGCCAGGCTGGGAGGTTTATGTGCAATGCTGGTTTCCAGAGTTAATAGACTTTCAATTGTGGCCTCTGGAATAGTGATACGGTTCAAGAGGCAGCAAGCCTGAAATGTAGCCACTCCTAGCTCACCAGATCCCACCCACCGCTCCAAAGGAGGCATCTAAGCAAGACAGGAGACACTCCTACTCCGGTCAGTATCCTGGGACATATCTGGCTGGAGAGGGTCTAAGTCCCATCCTTCATCAATATAAACTGAATGCTCCTGAGCTACTCATCCGCACATCCCTAAAGCTGAAAAACTGGAAAAGATACGGCTCATAGAACCAGAGTTATACCTATTCCACCGATGTAACATGAGAGCTTCGCAGAGATTTGATCTAAGAAACAGAGTTCAGAATATTGAGGCAGGAGATCTTAACAGAAGTCACGACCAAGAGTCTATCTTGTCAAAGAGGACTCAGAGTCAGGAACCAGGAAAACAGAAGGCGTCAAAAGTTAATCGAAGACGTCCTAAGCAGGGCCACAAACACTTCTCTGTCGTCATTGCATCCTTAGCACCAAATGGGCACTCAAACATTTATTGAATGATGAATGACATTATCTGTGGAGTCTGCCACAGGAATAGCAGGGATCTTTATTGCTCACTGACGATGTACTTGCTCCTCCAGCGCCCCAGACCCCTTGCAGGTAAGTGGGGCTGGAGACTAGGATAGGCCAGTGGACCGTGAGTAAAAGTGAGGAAGGATGTTTAAGCATTAGTGCACAACTCTGGGGCCATCTCTTCTATTGCAGGTGACTGTGGAGGGAGCGTGTTCCAGATGATACCGTTCAAGATGCAGGGACTTCTATCAACCTGGGTTCTTCGCTGCCCACATGGAGCAAAGCTCCTGTCCCCTCCTGACCCGTGTTGGATAGGTAACATGAGTGAGCATAAATCTGTATTGTATTAAGCCATTGTCATTTTCTTAGCCAATCCTGGGTAAACATAATAGACTAGATTTACCAATCTCTTAGTCAGCTCGGGCTGCTATAACAAAGCACCGTAGCCTGGGTGGCTTACACAACGGACCTTTCTTCTGCACACTTTGGAGGTCCAGAAGTCCAAGATCAAGGTGCCAGCAGATTTTATATCTGGTGAGAACCCTCTTCCTGCTGTGCTCAGATGGCCTTTCCTTGGGGCGTGCTTATAAAAAGACAGAGAGCTTTGGTCTCTCTTCCTCTTCTAATGAAGACAATAATCTCATGATGGGGGCTCTACCCTCATGACCTTATCTAAATCTAAGTACCTCCCAAAGGCCCCGCCTCCCAATTCCATTACATGGGAGGTTAGGGCTTCAACATACGAATTTAAGGGTAATAAAAACATCCAGCCCATAATATCAATTCAATCCAGTGACTTCCTCCCAACCCTCTTTTTGCACCCTCCTGCAAGAAAGTCTCTTTCTCTGAATGTTATGTCATCTGGTTCACCATCCTTTAACTTTTAGTCATCTTTGCCACCATTACCCTCCACCTTATTTTCACTCCCCTCATTCGTTATAGACTTTTTAAAATATGTTTTTATTGATTTTTTTAGAAAGAGAGGGAGAGAAAAACAATGATTGGCTGCCTCCTGCACGACCCCTACTGGGGATCGAGCCCAAAACCTGGGCGTGTGCCCTGACCAGGAATCAAACCGGGACCTCTCAGTCCATGGGACGACACTCAATCCACTGAGCCACACCAGCCAGGCTCATTACAGATTTTATTAGCTGCCTCAACATTTTCTTCCTCAGCTCCCACCATCATTTGTTTCACATTGATACCATCTATTCATTCAAAGTCTTAGCTTCAAAATTCCTTGACATCATCAACTCCAATAACATTCATCTACATCAGCTTCCACCAACCCTCCAGTGGCCACAGTGTAGACCATATCATCATGTAACCCTTCTACCTTTGGAAATGCAAATTCTAACCCATCACTTTTCTGTCCCTTCCTTCTCCCTCTCCACCCTGCTGTGAGACCTCATGTAGACCTCCCACCTTCCAAGTCCAACCTGTGTGTCTGCCTCCCCTAAACAGACCGTAAGCTCCCTGAACTCGGGATTTTGTCATATTTCTCTCTCTATTTGCAGCACTTATCATGGTGCATGGCCCAGGGAGTCAAGCCAAAGATACTCATGATAAATAAATGAGCCAGGTGGCTGCCAATGCACACCTGGTGGGCGGTTTCCCACAGTCTCTTAAAGGTGTTGTTTGGTGCATGACATCATAGATTCCCCTCAAGAGCATCTGGACAGAAACCAAAGATCAGAATTCTAACCCTGACTTTATTGCCAATTATCTGCATGGTACTGGACAAGTCCTTTGACTTCTCCCTGAATCTCAGCTTCCTTTTGTCTTTTTTTGCTTACTTGTTACTAGGAATCAAATGAAATCATGAATGTGAAAGTGATTTGAAAATGTAAAGAATTCTATAGAAATAGAAAGATCATTACAATAATACCAGTGGGTTTTCTATTGCTCAGTGTGTACTGACCTGTGAGATTCACACGCTTCTTTGTGGAGGAAAAGCTGTGGAAGCCAAAGATGAACCAGAGGGGTCCTCAGATCATCACAACCTGTTCCTTTCAGCCTTGTTTATTTCTTCATTCACCAACATTCATTGACTTCCTACTATTTTCAGCTCCTCTGTACAACACGGGCCTTGCCCTCATGGAGCTCAGTCTTTTAGTGGAAACAGATGAGTAAACAAGTAATTGCAATCAGTGTGATAAAAGCAAGATAGAAGTCAGTGCTGGATGCTGGGGGGAGAGAAACCCTCATTGTTTCTTGGGAGAAAACAGAGAGAGTTTCACAGGGAACGGGTCCAGGCTCTCCTCAGCTACCAGGATTAGCTCTTCCGGGAACACAGCCCTTAGGCCAGGCTCTGGAGGCAACAGGTGCATAAGAAAGAACTGGACACAGCTGGAAATTGAGCTCCGTTCCTTAACTCTTCCCCAGGCTTTGTTTTTTCCCTGGTGTTACCTAGACACAGCCACACACATTCCAGTTGTGTGTGCAATTATTCTTCTCAACAATTCTATACGGTGCAGGCCCAGCACTTGCCTCTGTGTGAATTATATCCAGGCCTTCTGAGACCAAATTCTGCATTCTTCTCACCATGTCACACTGCCTACCATCCTTGGAAAAGATGTCGTGTCCGAGCCTGAGGAGGAGGACGAAGCCCTCCCACAGCATCCAGAATTGACTTCAGAGCTTTAAGGCCGGGTTATCATCCAGGTGACCAGGAACCTCCAGCCAGAGCTCCTCCTGTCCCGGCTGCCGTGCAGGCCAAACAGATCGGAACCTCACTGTGCCAGCCCCCAGCCCCTGGCCAGCACGTTCCATGCTGTCTGCACAGGAGTGGCCAGAGGCACTGCACGCCCGGCTGGCCAGGCAGGGCTGGGACCACTGGGACAGCGGAAATCACTCCAGAGATGACAACCTGACAAAGCAAATGTACCGGAGACTCTATTGATGGCAGGCAGACAGGCTGCCCTCCCAATCTCAAGGACCTTGGTCTTCCTCCACAGATCTTGGGGACCCCAAGCATGGCTCAGCAAGGTCTAAAGCTCCTCCTGGACTACAGGTCCCTAGGCGGACACAGACTGAACACTTTGACTGCCCCGGGTTGCAGAGCATAGTCTGAATCAACAGTTGGGACATCTCAGTAACCTGTGGACATTAGAGATTGGGGCCTGCAAGATAACCTCCTTCTCTCTACTCTGCTCCTAGCCCCCGAGGGAAGTCCAACTGGGCGGAGGGCAGCAGGGGGCCAGGGTGGGAATATCCAGGTGTAATTTTTATATCAAAGTCAGCATTTTCAGTTACTTACCACTCATTCCCCCCACACACATTTTTCTTCTTGTAACCATGGAAACTCAGAATAAATATTCATTGAGATACACAGGGGGACAGTTGGAGAAACAAAAGACAATATATTTTTTATCAGCTCCATGCTCTGCTCCCTCTTGTACATGCCCCTCACCACGGGCTTCCTGGGTGGCATCCCTGGCTTAGCAGAGAAGTGGCCACATCATCGAAATCTACTGTGGACCCACCGAACTGGGGCCCACTCAGTGTGTGTGAGCCTGTCTGTATGAACTGACGAGGGGTGTCCCTGCCTGGAGCTGGGGCTCAGGCGCAATGCCTCTGGAACACCCGAGGGGCAGTTTTCCAGAGTTAGGAAGGTGTGCGATGTAGGAGTACGTACGCTCCTTTGTCAGCGCCGGTGACAGGGTGACCCAGGAAGGATGCAGTAGTGACCTCTGTGAGGCTTAGAATCGAGGGGTCCATGCATCTGAATAGCATCCTGCTTCCCCAAATAACACACCCCAGCGGGTAGGGCGCGGAGTCTGCAAGCCACAGCCTCGACACGGTCCATCTTCCTTCCTAGCCACTTGACCGGATGGCCACGGCTTCACATTACTTTACATTAAAACAAACACATTACAGGTGAAAATGCAAACTTCTCAAGAATGTTTACAATACCCCAAGAGGTTAAAAGGAATTTTGTGCCTGTGATAATCAGCTTCAGACTACAAATACCTTTTCATTCTTCACTGGGACTATTTCACAAACACGTTGAGAGGTGCTGCCCAGCACCCCCACCTCCTTGGGGACCAATAATGGTTATCCTTTTCTAAGGATCCACTGGATCCATTCTTTAACATCTTGCCAAACCTAATTTTGTTCCATTTCTAAGCCAGCTAGGGTTCAAAGCCTGCCCTTCCTAAATGCAGAAAGCCAGGTGGAAGCTCCTTCCTCCGGGCCTGCAGTGACCGGGATGCTCTGACACTCACCCGGGATGCTCTGACACTCACCGGGATGCTCTCACACTCACCTGGGATGCTCTGACACTCACCTGGATGCTCTGACACTCACCGGGATGCTCTGACACTCACCTGGACGCTCTGACACTCACCGGGATGCTCTGACACTCACCTGGACGCTCTGACACTCACCGGGATGCTCTGACACTCACCTGGACGCTCTGACACTCACCGGGATGCTCTGACACTCACCTGGACGCTCTGACACTCACCGGGATGCTCTGACACTCACCTGGACGCTCTGACAGTCACCTGGGATGCTCTCACACTCACCGGGATGCTCTCACACTTACCAGGGATGCTCTCACACTCACCGGGATGCTCTGACACTCACCTGGACGCTCTGACAGTCACCCGGGATGCTCTCACACTCACCTGGACGCTCTGACAGTCACCCGGGATGCTCTCACACTCACCTGGACGCTCTGACAGTCACCCGGGATGCTCTGACACTCACCTGGACGCTCTGACAGTCACCCGGGATGCTCTGACACTCACCTGGACGCTCTGACAGTCACCCGGGATGCTCTGACACTCACCTGGATGCTCTGACACTCACCGGGATGCTCTCACAATCACCGGGATGCTCTCACACTCTCCACACTCACACTCTCTCACCACGCTTCCAGTTCAAAAGCTGAGTTCTGAAAAGATGCAATTGCCCCTAAATGCCCGAATGCCACCCTCTACATTGGGAAAACCCAAGTATACTCATTTGAAGGGGCCCAGCATGGAGCCAAGAACAGAATCAATATTAATTTTCTGTGAAAAGAAATGACAAAGGAAGTCGTTCAATGGGGCAGCCTTTCCACTTGAGCAACACTGATCTATGGACTGCGTGGCAGATGGCCCTGAATTCCCAGGCTGACTTCCTCCCCTGTGCCCTCCCTGTCCTATTCCCACGTGGCCGGCACAGGAGACTGGGCTGTTCCTGCGGATATTTCCAGTAACACCTGGACCTTCACAGAGGCTGCGCGGAGGTTTCTGACTCCCAGGACAGAGTGAGACCGCAGGTCCAAATGCTCTGGCTCAGGGTCAGAACCTGCTGAGGTCTCCTGCCTGCCCTCTGCGGGACAGAGAGAAGAGAGGCCAGGACAACCGCCTGGCCCTCAAGGGGAACGCAGGCGGGGAAGGGACAGCTCAAGTCCAGCGTGGCACTGGGCACACTCCCTAGTGACGCAGACCTTGGGCCTTCAAAGCAAGGTCCTTTCCACTCCGTCTTCTCCATGTCTCTGTCCCTTCTTCTGTACAGAGCAGAGCACGCTCCTTGTCCCCAGACGAGGCGCTGGAAGGTGTTTTGGCATCACCCCGTTTTGGCATGTTGCCTGTTTGAGCTGAAGGGCCTGAGAAACAGAGATGCAGGAAGTTCGATCTGACTTCCCCTTTTCCACCGAAACACAGCTCCACAAACCTGGGAGAAGGCTCCCTCCCTGCACCAGGGACAGAGGACATTCTTGTCACCAGAGACTGGGAATCAACACCAACACGGATTTGGCCAAAGAAACCTACTACACTAACCCATCTTCCATTAGCTCCCCCCATGTTTCCTGGCCCTGGCCCACGATCTACCACCCCTACGAGCTCAACCTTCGTTTTCTGTCTTGTCATACTTGTAAAAACGTTTTGTTCTTTGCCAAAAGGTGTGTAAGCTCTAACTCCTAACCACGCCAATTTTCCTACGACAGCTCCACAGGTACCCATGAAAATATTAAATAAAGATTGTATGCTTTCTCCTTTTAATCTGTCCCATTCGGTTTAATTTTCAGGCCCCGCCACAGAACCTGAGAGAGTAGAGAAGAAAGTCTGCCCTCTACACACGCTTGGATCCTTCCAGAACCAGGTGTGACTCTGGTGCCCCCTGATCCTTTCCGCACGGGGGAGGCTGAGGGGCTCCGCCCCTGCCTTGGGACCGGGCAGATGAGCGCCCGTGGAGGCCGTGAGGAGCGATTTGTGTCCTCAATCTCAGTTTGAGAATTTGGCCTGAGACACAGTCTCCAATCAGATTTGATTTTGTTAATCCTCACCTGAGGACATTTTTCCATAGAGAGTGGAGGGTAGGGAGGGAGAGAGAGAGAAACATGGATGTGAGAGAGACACATCGATTGGTTGCCTCTCTGCATGACCCCGACTGGGGCCAGGGATGGAACCTGCAACCCAGGTGCATGCTCTTGACTGGGCATCAAACCCGAGACCCTTCAGTGCGTGGGCTGCCGCTCTAAGCACTGAGCCACACCAGCCAGAGCGCCAGTCAGATTTTGCCAGAGCTTGGCACTGCCATGCTGGTTAATGACGTGGGACTTCCTCCTCCACGTGGCTGCAGCAGCTGTGGCGAGGTCCCTTTGATTACCCCCCTTGTCAAACGAGGAATCTTCATGCTCCAGATTCAAAGTCCTCTGAGGAGGAGATGGAAATAGCTAGGCAGAGGTCGAGCAGGACTGGGCCCTGGGCTCTGGGCTCTGGGCCAGATGCAGGACGCAGAGTGGACAGGAGGCGGGCGCTGCAGCCAGGCAGACCCGAGGACCAGCTCCCCAGCTCCCTTGCCTTCTGATGTATTCTGTGCATGGTTCAGGGGCACACACCCTGACCTGGTCCCCCCTTCATCTCCCACACGGCTGCTGCTCCTGGCAGTCCGTCCCCTCCCCACAATGCCAGCCTCATTTCTCCCCAGAACCTGTTCTCTGGATCAGAGAATGAATTCATGTTCAGCCCAGGGAGCGGAGCTTTAAAACAAGAATGCCCATCTGGTTTCCATAAAGGGATGGGGCGGGTGGGGGAGGGGAACGGCAGTGTGGACCCTTCCCCATTCGGTCTCCATTGTTAGGCAGACAAAGTCCCATGTACTAGGGTGGATTGGATGCAAATTGAATTAAACCCCCATCTGTTAGTGTATTCATTGCTGAGTTTTGTTTTGCTTTTTTGGGTTTCTTTTTCTTTTTCTTTTTGGACTCCCCATGTTTCATACTTGCTAATGAGTGGATCAAATAGCATTGGGGGCTTGGGCAGGGGCAGCTTTGCTCTGCGGGGCTCCAGTGTGCTCCTGACACCTCCCAGAGACAGCCCTCCCCCTCTCTGTCCCGCTTTGGATCTTTGCTGCCTCAGACCTCCTAGAAAAAATGTCCAAGCTGTGGGTTCAAAATAGATATTCATTTGCATGGAATTAGCATGTTGCTCATTTAACATTCAATTCCACCAGTCTCACCGTCCCAGGTCCGCAGCCCAGGGTGCGGTAAGGGGCTGTGGCTGGGCGAAGGGGCACGAGGCATATACTTCGGTGTCCTGCAGGGAGCCGTCTCTAGGGAGCAGATTCTCAGCAGCAGGTTCTGAGCTCAGCTCCAGAGGTCAGCCCTGTGACAGCAGGGGGGCAGGGAGTCGCCTCTGAGGCAGGGCCTCTGGCTCCCTCTCCCAGGCTGTGTGGGCCAGCGCTGCAAATGCCAGCCATTAGTCCATGGGGGACGTTTGGTTGAGGAGAGGAGGGGGGAGAGAAGGGCCCTCGAGCACCTGTGAAAACACCAGCAACAGTAAGAACTATGAAAATAAGGGCACCCTTTGCTGGCTTCCCACTGTACCCAGGCACCGTTCAGGCTGGATTTCTAACCCTTACCAAACGCCTTAAAGATAACGGATATCTCTGCCAGGGCTCTTCCCGGCGTAAGTATCTGAAAAACAGAACTCTAATAGGATCATTTAAAAAACGGGGTGCGTGTTGGGGGAAGGGGTGTGGATTTATATAACAAAAAAACCTGAATCCAGGAGTCTTCGGGGTACAGGCCCCTGGACTGCACAGTCCCCTGTTCGGGTCACCCCGAGACACCCTCTCGAGGCCTCCATCTGTCGGCGCTGTGCAGCTGCAGACTTAAGTTTTGGAGGAAACAAAAAAACTTCTCTTTCTGAAAGACTTCAGTTCAGGTCCCGGGCCTGGTTTTTGTTGGCAAACATGGGTCACAGGTCACCATGAATGGATCATGGTGGAGAGACAATGCCCACTGCTAGCAGGGCACTCTGGAGTCACATGTACACCTCAGAGAGAAAGGACGTGGCTTCAGTGCCTCCTACCCGTGCCACCACCGGGCTGTGTGCCCCAAGAGGGGATTCCCGGGAGAAAATCGGGCTCCTGTTACAGGAGAAAGAGGAACAGAGGCTGCGTGGCAGAAGTCAATAACTATCCACGGCTGACAGCCTGCCCTTCACGGATTAGGAGAACCCCTCCGAAGGGTAAGTCATTTCCCTGGGGTTGCAGAGCCAGTAAGGGGCACACTGGCATTCAGATCTAGAGTTTGTCCTCGCCAAAGCCACACACTGCGTGCTACCCTTCCTCTTACCTAAGGAGCAGGAGGAAGGAGACAGACAGGGAAGGAGGGGCCTGGGAAGCAGAGAAATGTGTACAAAGGAAAAAACTTTGCTGCCCATATAGACTGAGTTTCCAAAATGCTCTGAAACGAGCGAATAGGTCATGGGAGAAGGAGAAACCCTCTAATTGATTGGAATTGACTAGCTCACGGTGGAAATAATGTTGTGTTCTAGAATCCGAAGGGATCTTGGGAAATTGGAGGTCGTCTGGACTGACACGAGTCATCTGGCACAGTTTCTTTTCGTCCCTGCCTTGAGCATGTGCAGAAGGCCGTGTGTTACCTGGTGTGGCAGAGGCCCTCCTCTTCTGCCTTGAAGAGGGGTGTGTGTGTGTGTGTGTGTGTGTGTGTGTGTGTGAGAATCTATGAGAAAAAATAGGGAATTTACTTTTCTCATCTTCTGTACCTCTGTTATTGTCTTGGCCACTGGTGTCCCATAAATACCCCTAACACTGCTATTACCCAGTGATGTCTCAGTGAATTCACCCTCTGTGTGTGTTCCTCCAACCCTGTCCTGCCATATCCCCCATGTAGCCCACAGAGTTCTTTGATGAAAGCAGCAGAGACCTCCTCTGGCTAACTTAAGTTGAAGGGCATGGGTAGTTACAACCAGGCTTCAGGAAGGACAGAAAGCAGGACCACTCCAGGGATATGAGAGGTTAAAAGTAATCGAGGCACCCAGATGAATTAGAGTGGATTTAACCTGCTCGATGCTCACCAAGTCTTTCTGTACAGTTTTGTTTGCCTGGAGAAAGGGTGGCTTTTTCTTTGCTCAAAGATGACTCAATTCCCTTAGCTGTGTGCCTTCTCTTAGTATCATTAAGGGCTAGCAGTGGCCCTGGAAATAATAGACTATCTTCAGGTTGCTGCCATGAAAAGTACATCAGCTCCAACAATATCTGACCTTGTATAATTCTACTCGCAGTTCAGATTCCAAAGAGAGATTGGCTAACTTGAGCCCCTGACAGAGTTTCATGAAGATTTTGGGGAATCAGGAGTCACAGAGGTGGAGTGGGAAGAGGGAGAGACCCCAAAGGAAAACCAACATTCTTTATCAAAAGCAAAGGAAACATTGCTGGGCAGACAAAACCCACAGGTGTCCACCTCACTCCACAGCTGAGCAGGGAGCAAGTGTTCCTCACTCAACGCTCATATTACCAGACCCACGAAGAGCCATCCACATTGCCTCATGTGTATGGCTCCATCTGGAGCTGTGCAATGCAGAAGACCTGTCTTTCCTTGCATTCTTCCTGCCTGACCAGTCTTTCCAGAAATAACTAGGCTACAGTTGATATAATCTCAACTCTTTAGCTGGAGGACCATGTAGATCTCTCAGCTCAGCATGATGTAGAAGGACCTCAGCTTATGATTCTTTCTAGGTCTTCAGAAGATCTGTCTCACTTGGATGATCCCTTGTATTTCCCTCTTTCAAGCCTTCCCATCTGTACCCCACACCCCTGTCCCTCTGAAAACTGCCCCTGCCCCAAGGTTCTGCTCTTCCTTCGCTTATCGTGTCTTACAAACTCTATTAGTTTAATAAAATGGTAATCAAGCCTTTTCTCGAGTTGTACAAATGGAAATGGTGAATGCTCTAATTTCAGTTCCCTATTCTGGACTAGTTTCCTTAGTAGTTATCTTAGAAGCAAAAACACTAAAGTGAGTGCTGTTTTTCCCCCTAGTCTGACCTCACCTAAGAAAAGTAGAGTCTTCCCTTTAATGTGTCTTTGACCTTGCTCCTTGAAGAAAAATTACCCTTGAATTGCTGTGTTAGCAGCTTTTTGACCCCTTTCTGAGCCTGGCTTACATTATAAGAGACATCACGTTAGCTGTGAGTTGCTGTGCCTGAGCCATCTGGGATAGCAGATACCAGCTCCTATTAGATTTCTTTTGATCCTCAAATCTTTCTCCTGATAGAAGCAGGCAGGGTTGGTCTCAGTTCATCACCACACCTTTCCTATTTAATTCTGGTCCACCATGCTGTTGATTCTCCTAACTCTTAACCTTGCTATCCATTTCTCTGTTTCTGCCCTTAGTTTGACCTTTAGACTTAATTCATGGCACTGCTTTTGTACCTTCTTCCTTGGTCCCTCTCAACAGCCCATTTTCTTTCTTCTCTTTCCACCTGGCCTGCTGCTGCTGGACCCAGATAAGATCATTTTATGTCATATTAGGGAGCTGCCTGGAAAGGGAGACGTAATATAAGAAAATGGAACAAGGACAGGTAAATTTTGATGAAATGGTATTTCATCAAAATATGAGTTCTGCTCAGGGAGAGCCATATGGGGGGCCCTGGTCACCCTTGAACAGATTGATAACATTAGGTGGCGTGGGAGAAACAGGCTAGAGCTAGAAGCAGAAAAGAACCATCCATGTCCATTTCCATGCATTGGGCAGGTTGTCCCTAACCCTCTCTAGCTAGCAGGACTACCTGTGAAACAGAAACCAATCAAGGACTCAACCTCCACGGCAACATGGAGCCGACAAGCGTAGAGCTGGGCTGGACGAGACAGAGCTGCAGTGCTTGGGAAGGGTGGAGAAAGACGGAACAGCAAGCAGCCCACCAGGATCACTGCAGAGCCTCCAATCCCTTGTCACTGCCAAGCCAACAGACACGGAGAAGGGGTTCTAGAGTTATCCTGCTGCTACAGGACCCTCCCAGTGCAATCCCAAGGATCTAGATTTGTGAAATGAAAGACCTAGAACAATATGACTCAGGAAGAATGAAGATGGTGGGCCCAGGTACAGCACCCAGGGACTTGATTCCATCCCGGAGACAGAGTTGGACCAGAGTGGTGGGACGATGCGCGTGGTGGTGTGCTGGTGGCCATGTGCTGTGCACCAGCTCTTGTCTCACCAATGTCTGTCTGGGGTGAACCCAAACATCCTGAGACTCTCAGTTGTTCTCGAACTCAGGATGTCCCCAGTTGTTCCCCTACGTTCTAGACTTCACATCCAAATGTCTCTAGGATATTTCCCCTGGGTATTCTATAGTCACATCACATCCAACATGGCCCAAATGAACCATGCCCCACCCCGACCTTCTGTGTTCCCCGTTTCAGAGAATAGCATGTCAGTATCCGCGCAGAGTTTTCCAAGGTAGAAGTTTCAGTGCTATCACTGACTCCTCCCTCTTCCTCAAGCCCCTTGTGTTTAGTCAACCAATGAGACTTGCCAATTCTACTTCCTAAAAAACTACCAATTTTTACTTATATCTATCCCTTCTACTACAGCTCCTCTACCTACCATACACCTGTCAGCATGGACCACTCTTGGCCTTGTTGACCTCATCTTCCATGCCATTCCTGTGCTTATAAATCCTGCAGTGGCCCTCCTCTTGCTTAGGATAAAGTCCAAGCTCAGTTGCCTTGCCTTTCTGACCCTCTGGGATCTACCTTTGACCAGTCCTCCAGCTTCATTTCTCATTATGACCTGCTTCAAATTTCATGCTCTACAAACCCAAACACACTTGTAATCCTCCCTTCACATACTTTGCTGTACCCCACCTTGTTCCAAGTGACCTCTCTACCTGCTATGCCCCTCCCTTGATATTTTTATCTAACACAGACTCCTACTTTGAGACTTAGCTCTAGTACCTCTCCTAGGAAGCCTTTCCTACCCACTACAGTTCACTTACCCACAGATTAAATATGTTTTTGAAAAATACATTTTAAAAAATTAAAAGAAGCAACTAAAGCAAAAAAAAAATATTTTAAATAAAGGGACTACATCAAACTT
Organism: Tadarida brasiliensis; assembly: GCA_030848825.1. Lineage (NCBI taxonomy): Eukaryota > Metazoa > Chordata > Mammalia > Chiroptera > Molossidae > Tadarida > Tadarida brasiliensis. Next base: position 85,212,913 of record CM061268.1, read on the forward strand.
AAAAACTTCTGCACAGCAAAGGAAACAATTACCAAAATAAAAAGGCAGCCTACAGAATGGAAGAAAATTGTTGCAAATCATATATCTGTTAAAGGGTTAATAGCCCAAGTATATAAAGAACTCAATCAACTCATTAGCAAAAATGAAAAACAAAAAAACAAAAACAGCAAATAACCCAATTTAAAAATGGGAAAAAGATTTGAATCGATGTTTTTCTAAAGAAGACACACAAATGTTCATTGAAACCTACATGAGGTGTTTGACATCACTAATTATCGAGGAACTGCAAACCAAAACTACAGTGAGATATCACCTCATACCCTTCAGAAAGGTTATCATTAAAAGGACAAGAGATACCGAGCGTTGGTAAGGATGTGGAGAAAAGGGAGCCCTTGTGTGCTGTTGGTGGGAATGTAAACGGGTACAGCCACTATGGAAACAGTATGGAGGGTCCTCCAGGAACTAAAATTAGAGCTACCATATAATCCAGTAATTCTGCTTCTGGATATAAAATAGGATCTCGAAAAGATATCTGTACCCCATGTTCATTGTAGCATTTATTACTTACAATAATCAAGAAATGAAAGCATCCTAAGTGTCCATCAATGGATGATTGGATAAAGAAAGTATATATAATATTATGCAGCCATGAGAAAGAAGGAAATCCTGCCATTTGTGACAACATGGATGGATCTTGAGGGTATTTTGCTAAATGAAATGTCAGATAGAGAAAGACAAATACAATGTGATATCACTAATATGCAGAATCTTTAAAAAGCTGAACTCACAGAAACAGAGTAGATTGTTAGTTACTAGGGTCTGGGTTAAGAGAAATCAGAAGATATTGGTCAAAGTGTACAAACTTTCAGTTATAAGATTAACAAGTTCTGAGGATATAATATACAGCATGGTGGTTATAGCTAATTAATATCGTATTATACAGTTGAAAATTGTGAAGACAGATCTTAAATGTTCTCACAACAACAACAAAATGGTAATTATGTGATGGGAAGGAGGTGTTAGCTAATGTTATGGTGGTAATTATTTTGCAATATACACATGTATCAAATCACTTTGTACATGTTAAACTTACACAGTGTTGGATATCAAACATATCTCAGCAAAACGAATAAAGAGAAAAGACGACTCCCTTCTCCATGCCGCCACACACACATGTTGGTGCCCTATCTGTGCTCTAATTGCAGTGCCCGCCTTTACCACTGATTGTGCTACCTTTTACTAGTCATCTGTCTCTATTGTCTTACCACTTACCGACAATCTCTGTGGGAACGAGGATGATGCATTACATCTCTAAAACCAGCCCAGGGCAGACATTAAACAAACTGCAAATAAATAACTGTTAACAAATGATGGCCAACTCCTTTGGTTGATTTAATTCTCCTCCCAGATTTTTTTAAAAGAATAGTTTATTGACTTTTTTTTTTTTTTTTTTTTTTTTTTTTTACAGAGAGGAAGTGAGAGGGGGAGAGAGAAACATTAGTGAGAGAGAAACATCGATCTGGCTTCCTTTTGTACACTCCCTACTGAGGATCGAGTCTGCAAACCAGGCATGTGCCCTGACCTGGAATCGAACCAACAAAATATTGGCGCGTGGGACAATGCTCAACCAACTGCACCACCTGGCCAGAGCACCTCCTCCTAGACTTCTGAAGATGCAAGACTGTTCAGTATTCAAGGGAGTTCAGTGTTTGGTCAAGATCGTGGGCTCTGGGTTGGGCCACAGCTGAATCAATCTGCCTCTTCCATTTATTAACTATGGGAACTTGGGAAGTTACTAAACCCCTCTGGGCCTTACTCTCCCTGATCTGTACAACGAGGCTCATAACAGAATCCATCTCATGTGGTTATTGTGAGCCTTAAATAGGTAATGAATGGCTCTGTGCAGGGTACACAGCAGTTACTAAACAACAAACAAACACCTTGGTTATAATATTCCTCCTCCCCACTCCTTTCCTGTCTTCTAGCCTACGCATTCCAAAGTTGGGAGGAGGGCATATGATTAAGGCTGGGGATGGGAAACAAATTAAATCTTTTTAGTATATCTTTTTTTTTTAGCAGTTTCTTCATCTTTCTTTCTTTTATTTTATTTTTTAAATTGATTTTTAGAGAGAGAGGAAGGGAGAGGTAGAGACAGACAGAAACATCAATAGGAAAGAAACATTGATCGGCTGCCTCCTACATGCCCCCTACCGGGGATCGAGCCTGAAACCCAGGCATATGCCCTGACCTGGGAATCGAACTACAAGTAGCAACCTCTTGGTTGATGGGTCCTTGCTCAGCCACTGAGCCACACTGGCCAGGCTAGTATTTCTTTAAGCTGAAGTTTCTGCTTTTGTTTCAAGGAAATGTTGGACGCGAATAAGCTTCTTTGCAGTTCTCGCTGTCTTTTTCTCCAAGAGGAAAGCGTCACAAAGACTCATAGCAACAGCTCGAGTCGGCTTGGGCCAGAGAAATGGTGCCGCCTGCTCGCTGCAGACAGAACGGCCACAGAGACAGAGCTCATTAATGCTAATGGCCTTTGTGCCACTAATTAGCAGCATATCACACTCAATATTTACCCTTGTGTGCCTACAAAGTTTCACGTTCTCCTTGGGAAGCAAGCTGTCTCTACCTGAGTCATGGCAAGGGGACCTCTGAAGCCAGACAGCAGCTTCATCTCTGCCTGGATGAGCTGGGTGGAGGAGAGCTGGGGGGCTGCCGTCCAGGAGCCTGGGAGGGAGGGAGAGGGAGCTCACGATTCTCATTCCAATTCTGGTGCTGTGCTGGGCAGCTGGAGTCCTCACCCAAAAAGGGTGCCATTTGCATGATTCAGCCAAGCAGCTGTCAGTCCCAAATGCTCTCTCCAGAATGACTATGTCCTCCTCATCTTCTTCCTTTAGAAGGAGCGCTTCTCTGAGCTCAGCTCAGGCCCCCTCCTTACCACAGGGCCTGGGGGAAGGGGTGAACCACCAAGAAAGGGCCTTCTTGGAGGCCGGTCTAGGCAGAGAGCTCCTGGGGCACTGCCTACCATCCATTCAACAGCCTCTAATAGAGCTCTTAAGCTGAGCCATGTCCTGTGCCAAGCGCTGGGGACACAGGATGAATGAGACAGCGCTGGGTCCCTGGGGAGCGCACATGAAGACTGGCCTGCAGCCATCGTACTGTACTGTGATAATAAAGAGGCTCAGAGCTGAGCACGAGGAGCGGAATGCTCAGGCCAGGCCAGGGGAGTCAAAAAGGGCTTCAGAGAGGAGCAATCAATGACCTGTTCGAGCACCGGGTGCCCTGAACAGCAGACTCATGTCCCTTGGAGAAGTATGGCTCCCTTAGTCCCCTGCGCCTCCTCTGAAGTAACAGACTTGCTATCTGAAGAAATGTCACGGCTCTGAGTCCAGGTCCTACTTGAAGTGATGTAGACAGAGATGTTGCCTCAGGGTACTGAATGGAGACTAGCAGGCTAATAGTTGTTCCGTTAGTAGGGACCTGGGATAGCTTCCCTAGAGACTCCTCTCAGTTCACCACAGCACTCTTCTCAGCCCCTGGGGTGCTCTCCAGCCCCCCAGCCCCAACCCCTAAGCACTGCATTGCTCCGCAAGCAGATGTTGAGGGAACAGATGACCACAGGGCCAGTGGTCTCTCATTGCACCCCAAGAAATGTTCAGTAACTGGATGTTGTATCCCCCAAAAGTCATCAGTTGAAGGTTAACCCCCAGTGAGATGATATTAAGAAGTAGAGCCCTCATGAAGGGATTAGTGCCCTTACAAAAGGGACCCCCGAGATCTCCCTCGTTCTCTTTCAACCAGGTGAAGACACAAGGAGAAGACAGCCATCTGCATCCCAGAAGAGGACCCTCCCCAGAACCCACCTGTGCTGGCACCCTGATCTTGGACTTCCAGCGTCCAGAATGGTGGGAAATAAATGTTTGGTGTTTATAGGCCACCGAGGCTGTGCTACTTTGTTATAGCAGCCCAAACTAAGACAAGATGCTGCATCAAAACAAATCCTTCAATCCTGGGAAGTGGTTGCTGGGCCAATGCCTGGCCTCCAACTGCACTGGAGGTCTTGTCCCACCACCAACCACGTCCAAGCTGAACTGTCCTGGGACCATGCAGAGCACCAGGAAAGAGGGCGCCTGAGTCCACTGACTGACCCTGGAGCTTGGGAGGGTTAGGTGGTCCATGCTTTAAGGCAGGAGCTGACACTAGAGGGTGATCCCTTGCTGCAGAGGTGACCACAGTACCAATGACCTCTCATCAAACCCCAGGAGCAGCCCACCTACCCCTGACACACACAGATGCCCACACCACAGCCCCTTCTTAGAGCTTCTGCTCACCAGAGCACCCCTGAGAGCCGCGTGGGTGCAGTTGTCCAGACAGCACCAGGGATGGGCTCCCTGCCAGCCATTGTCTTTTGAGCCAAAAGACTGCATTGCAAACGATAGCGTCAAGTAAGGACCCAAGGTTAGTCACTCTCTTATGTGCTGAGTGATGAGTGAGGGGCTGGCTCGTCCCGGTGGAGCACTCTCACGGAGTCCTCAGTGGCCAGGCTTGCCCGTGGAGTCGAGCTGGACTACGGAAGAATGACTGGCCCCATGGAACCAACTTCTAAGCGGCAAGGAGACTGCACAGTCAGCCCCAAGTTGGTATTTACTTCAGGTTTCCTTTTCCCGGAAGCAGTTTCCATACTGTCCAACAGCCTTCCCACTACCTTCTGGGCCCAGGTGAGCCCCAGGGCATTGTTGCAGGACAAAGCTGAATGAACAGCCAAGACAGAATTAGCCCTGGCGCCAGTGCAAATTCTGCCCAGGTAGGCACCAGCCCATCCCCACTGGCTTACCCAGACACGGCAGCCAACACTACCTCCTAGCCTGTCTCGGGCTGCAGACATTTCCTTACATATAACTGCCCCTAAACACACACACACACACACACACACACACACACACACACTCAGCCTCCCAGGAAATTGCCCAGCTGCTCAGAAAAGGGAAATGCACATATTTTTTCAAATGTCAGAGCCAGGAAGAAATCTAGAAGTCATCCAGCTGAGCGTCCTTTGGACACATGGACTTAGGATAAGAATTGCCTTGTCTGAAGTTGCCTGGAATGTGAACACCCTGGTGTCCTGACTCCCAGGACAGTGATCTTCCTAGGCTGTCACGGAGTCCTGGTCTGTACCCTCTGTGAGCCAGGCACCAGGTCCCAGTCAATTCCTCCCTCTGTTGCAGAGCTGGTCAGAAGCTGACCCACGTGCCTGACAGAGGGCTTCGCACTTGAGTCTCCATGTGAAGTAGTGAGGCGGTGTGGCATGATGGTCAGCAGCTGCTGACCCAGGCGTGAATCCCAGTTCGATCATTCAGAAATTATAGGACCTTGGCAGCGCATTGATCCTCTCTGGGCCTCAGTGTCATCATCTGCTAGATGGAATAACAATACAATCTACCTCACAAGTTGTCGTGCAGATTCAATGTGTGAATATAGATTAAAGAGCTCGGTACAGAGCAAGTACTGTGTGAAACTAGGCTGTGATGATGATGATGATGATGTTCACTATAAATGCTCCTTCAGGCCCCAGCCCTACAGAATCTGATTCAACAGACCCGTACTGGGAGCCGTGGTCTGCATTTCAGCAAACATCCCTAATGATTTTGTGCTAGTGGTGGGGGGATGGTCCAAAGACCATATTTGGAGAACCTTGATTTCAAGGCTGGGGGAGTATTGACCCCACTGGTATGTAAAAGGGCTTCAGGGACCCTATCAGCCTCTTGTCTGAATCCCCAGATCCACCCTTCTCAGTGTTTGCTCGCCTTCCCTATGGCTGTTATAAGACTCAGCTTGGGTTCTCCCCCACACCCATACCCAGCTGCTTCCAAGTCTTTTTTTTTTTTTTTTTTAACTTTTTTTCTTTATTGATTTTAGAGAGAGAGGAAGGGAGGGGGAGAGAGAGATAGAAACATCGATGAGAAAGAACATCGATTCTTGCATGCCCCCCCACTGGGGTTTTGGCCCACAACCTGGGCATGTGCCCTGACCGGGAATCGAATTGGCGACCTCTTGGTGCATGGGTCAATGCTAAACCAGTGAGCCACACCAGCCGGAATGCTCCCAACTCTTAAGCTTCGGAAATAGCCTTTCATACTGCCTCCTCCCAAGTCGACGCAAAGGTCCCCCAAAGTGTGAGCGTCACTAACAAAGAGCAAGTGTCCCTGGCCGAGTCCAGCTCAGAATGTTGGGATGCTGACCACTGCAGGTCCCGAGGACTGAGACTTTGCTCAGTGGGGTTGCCCTTTGCTCCCCTCTCCCTCACCCACACAGGGCTGCCACTCCACAGATCTTGGTCCCAGCCTGGGTGGCATTTCCATGCTGGCCCTTCATTTCCTGCCAAGAACAGAGCCAGCCTCTCTGGTCCATGGCGCTCTGCCCAGCTGGGCTGTAGGAGGCATCCTTGAAGACTTCTCTGCCCTCTCTCCCCCAGGACTGAGAGGCTGTGCTGGGGAGGGTGTGGAGGGGACCAAGGCACCATTTAGGAGGCTGCTAAGACCACGCTTGGGGAGTGGCCAGGAAGACAGCCCCAGCCCAGACAGCGCCTGCCACCCTGTCCAGACCTCAGGGTACTCGTGCAGAGATAATTCAGTTACTGGGAATGCCGGCTGGAGAGATAACCTGATTTAAAGCTGGAACCAGCTGAGCGGGGAGGGAGGCTGGGGTGCAGGGATGGTTCTTATCGACAGAGCGAGGGGTGTGGGTGAGAGGCTCGGCACGCTGCCTGGAAAGGACGCTTAGGTGCTGGGAGTGAACCCCCACCAGTCCATCCGGGAGCTCACGCACCCCTTTAACCTCCGAATTCACCTTTTCTAGACTGTCATGTAGGCCTCATCCAGCTTGTAAGTCTTCTGGGGAGGAGATACACAGAGAAACCTGTGAAGTGTTAGAGAGGGAAAAACCCTTTCTGAAGTTTAATTGGGTCACTGGTCACCAGCTACCCTCGGAACAAGCTATTTCCATGTAAACCACTGTCTGCTGTGGGATCCACTGGGGAGCTGGGCTAAGAGGTGCTCGGGGTCAAGGCCAGAGGCGTGGGGACCACGCTGCCCACCCCGCTGTTCTTTTCCTTTACACCTGAGAGCCAGACGGTCTGGGCAGAGTCCAGCAAGGCCGCGTCCTCCCTCAGCCCAGCTCGGGCTTGGCACCTTCTTATACCTTCCTCACTTCCTGTTTGCCCGGAAGCTCCCCTGCAGTCTCATTTCCGTCCGCCTGTATCACAGGAGGGAGGTGCTCTGGTGGAAAGCGGACCAGGAGGACCTCCAGAAAGGAGAGGGAGTTACTGAGGACCATGGAAAGCAGCTCCCTTCATCTGGCATAGGGAGACTTTCCTCTGCAAATAATGTCTCTATATGACCTGCCTATTCTTTGTCAGATGAATGCAAGACATTGGAGAAGCTGAGGCCAGCCCAGCAGCTGCTTGGAGGTTTTAGATGGAAGGACAGAGCAGAGACCCCCCACGGCCCAGACTGCCGACTAGAGAGACCAGACAGCAGCCCACCAGAAACGCCAGGTCCTCTGTGGGACCACGTACTCCTCGCTGGGAACAATGGTCTCAGTGCGGGCCTGGAAACTCCTTCAGCAGCTAGGCAGACCACAGGCCAGAGATGAAGGAGTTAATGAACAGCCAGGCAGATCCCCTCCCCTCCCTCCCCCACCAGACCCAGATGAATAACCAGTCAGTAAGATGACCCCAGTGGAAGTCCAGAATTACCCACTCTGATACTGGGGGTATGTGTGCTCTGCTCAGCACAAATCAAATCACTGAGAGTGAGGGTGAGGCTGGCCAGGGAGCCTGGGAGAAGGCTCCCAACCCTTCACAGGCCAGGCAGGGCCCAGGCAGGCCCTCCACCCCTGGGGCCTGAAACCAAGGTTCTGGTAGAAGACAGAGCACTCTGACCCACCAGGCCCCAGCTGGTCTGGAATCTCTGCGTTTTCCCCCTGAGAATCTGTTAACTTTCCAGAAAAGTTGTAACTTGTCTTCCCTTAGCCTGGTGGGGCGATGGGGACCCCCACAGTTCTCTCAGTGGTGCCAGCAGAGCCCGGTTAACTAGCAGGGAGGTAAGGAAAGCAGGTTTGAGAGAGCATCACGAGAAGCAGAATCCCCAGAGTCTGACAGGAACCAGAGCCGCCTTGGCTGTCCTCGGCAGTGTCCTCTCCCCGGCCCCTCCCTTCCCCCAGTTCCTGCCCAGTGGGAGAGCACTGCCTCAGGCACCCCAGCACCCCAAGGCCTGGGCTGCAGCTGTCACCACCCACCTCTGCCCTGCTCCCCTCCCCCTCCCGGCCCCAACCACCTCGCTCCCCAGGCCAAGCCCAGGGCTGTCTGATGGGGGCAGGAAGGGAAACCCAGCCTGAAGGCAGGAGCGCCACTCTCAGGGCCTTGCTTGTGAGCTGCTGGTAGCTCAGGGGCCCTGTCTACGAGGAAAGCACAGGAGTGCCCATTTCATTGCAGCCTGACGTCTTTCTAGAATATTCTGTCCTATGATAATCCTCAGGCTGAGCCTGCATTCAGGAAGCCCCACATTCCCTGATGCACGGATGACGTGAGCAAAGTCTAATGTGAAGTCACAGAAACGTCCACAGGCTGTTAGCGTGGAAGGAGACAAGACTGGCGGGAGACATGGGCGTCGGGAGGACAGCTTCAGACTGGACTCAGACAGGCTGGGTCCCGGCCTCGGACCGGGAACGAGGCCCGAACCCCCAAGCCAGAGGCCGTGCTCTCTTGAGCTCGGTGAAGGCTGGGTTACACCAGTGGCCACTGAGTTCTCTCCAAGGATGAGGTAGAGAGCTTCTTGGAAGCTGGAAGCCTTGTTAAAACAACTGTTAAAGAATGATGGGTGTAGGAAGCAAGTGAGAACAGGCCGAGCAACGAGGGAGCCATGATGCACTCTGGGAGCTGGGAGCTACAACCCAGCTGGGAAACAGTGGTGTGTCCACAGGGCCCGGAGGGTCCAGGGGCTCCCCAGCAGTGCTCACCCCGAGGCCAGAGGAGTGCAGGTTCTGGGCGAGAGCGTGGTGGGCGATGGTCCGGAGCAAGTGCAGGGAAGGGACCTCTCAGCGCGTTGAGGTCCTCCCCGGGAACATGCTCTCTGTCCCCGCGTCCAGGGAAGTCTGGTGTGGACAGGAGTCTGGCTTGTCTGAGCGGCACGCCCCATGAGTGTGATTCGGCTCTAGTCTCCACGGGGCGGAGCAGTGGGGTGTCAGAGAAGGAGCCTGGGGATCCCGAACCACTGGGTGCTCCTGGCGGGCTGTTGAAGCTCTGGGAGGCCGTGTCCACATGCTAGCCATCTCTGATGGTACTCTGCAGGGTTTTCTGAGGATCAGAGGCAGCAGACGGTAAGCCCCTCACATGGTCCTTAGCACTAAATGACATTTTGTGTGAATTGCCACAATAATGTAATATTTTGAGTAATATCATAAGTACTATGAATAACACAATGAGGAGAACGTCCACTGCTGAGAGGAAGCATTCGTCAGATGCAGAGGAGGCCAGAGTGATGCTAAATCCCACCCCGGATGCCCACCCCGAGCCCGGCGGCTCTCTGCGCATCCTCGCCCTTCCTGGCCCCTCAGGACCCAGGCGCCGAGCCTGCCGTGAGCCCAGCGGTGGCAGCTGTGAGGACCGGGGAGGCAGAGCGGGGAGCCTCAGGACTGTGAGGGCAAAGGGTTGATGTGAACACCCCATCCTGAGAAGCTAGCACATCAGACGCCTTGGAGATCGGACTTACGTAGGTCCGAGGGAAGCAGGTGCCGGTTAGGAATCAGGGCTCTGGGAGAAGAGGTGAGGCGGAGCTCTCCTCACACAGCCCAGCCCCATCGGGGCTCACAGTCTGGCTGCTCCGTGAGGGAAGGGGGCGCAGCAAGGACAGCCTCCCGAACAAAGAGGGAGGGGGCGCTGACCTGCCCCTCGTGCCCGGGGGAAGGGGCCTTGGAGGGCAGCCGGTGGGTGCTGGCAGAGGGAGGCCTCGCCGGGCAGCCAAGGTAGCTGCCAGGACTTCCACCGAAAGAAAATGCCCTTAACCACATCGCCTTCTTCAGCACCAGGCGGAGGAACTGACAACGCTGATTCATTTAGCTCAGCAGTGTTCGGGTCAAAATCAATCTTGTCAGAAATCCATCACCCACACTCAATACGTAAGAAAAGGGATACAGGCACCCAGGAATCAATCACACCCAGCGGGGAGCAGCTGAAAACCTCTGCCGTGGCCTCTGTGGGGCTTCCATCACTCAGCGCGCCGGCTCCTGGGGGTGCCCCGGGACCCTCCAAGGCCACAGGCACTAGCCAAGCCTCTGGCAGCCGCCAGAATGGAGACAGCCCGACAGTGGGTGGTCAATCTCCTGGTCGCGTCTCCACAGCCAGGCAGGAGAAGTTTCTAGAGCCTCTGCTGATTTATAGACGCTTACTTCACAGGATCAACACTTTGCTGATTGGCATGGCCCTGCAGAGGTCGTCTCATTCATTCGTCCACTTCAGGAACCACTGTCACTTAACTCTCCTGCTGTCCCCAGACCTGGGGGCTGCCTCTAAGAAATAACGGCAGCTTCACAGCTCTCTGCTGTACGGAGCCCAGGAAAGGCAGAGCGGTCCCTGCGGTTTCCCGACCGTAGGACCGCCCACAAGGTATACAGTCGGCAAGCGTCACCCTCCTCTGTGTTCCAGGTCAGACGTTAGCGTCCCCAAGCTGGCATACAGCAACCCTGACTCCCCCAGTCTCAAAGACGGCGTGTGAGTGGGGCGGGACAAGTTCCTGAGAGTCCCGGATGGAGAGGGCTGGGTGCCCCCCGCCACCCACCAGCTCGGTGAGCTTGGGCCGGTTCTCAAACTGCTGCGCCTCTCACTCTTCTGCACGTAAGATGGAAACCAAAGTGCGTCCACCTCTTAGGGCTGCTGAAGATTCAGTGGGACCCTGCATGTGAAGGACTGGCCCACAGACAGTCTCAGGAGGTGACAACGCTGCCGGACGCAGATCCCTCTGGTCCTGAGCCTTTTCCTCTGGTCCCATGTTCCTGCTGCACATAGCTTCTCAAAAGTGCTCACAATGCCCTGGCCGGTTTGGCTCAGCGGTTAGAGCGTCGGCCTGCGGTCCAGAGAGACCCGGGTTCGGTTCCCGCTAAGGGCATGTACCTCGGTTGCAGTTTGTCCCCGGCCCTGGTTGGTCGTGCGGGTGGCAGTCACTCAATGTGTCCCTTTCACATCGATGTTTCTCTCTCTCTCTCTCCCTCCCACCACTCTATCTGAACAAAAAATGAAAAAATGTCCTCGGGTGAGGATAAAAAAAAAAAGTGCTCACAATGCATTCCTTCATTCATGTATTCACGCAACGAATATTTATTGACCACTGATTGTTCTAAATGCTAGAGAGATAGATAGTGCATACACGGGGAGGGGCCCATGACCTGTCATCAAATAATAGAATCACAGATGATAACACATGGTCCAAAGAGAACAGAGGAGTACACTGAAGAGTGGCTGAGTTGGTATGGGGGCCAACTATGAGTGGGGAACATTGGATCCCAAATGCTATAAAGGAGTCAGCCATGGGTGATCTGGAGGGAGGACATTTCAGGCAGTGAGAATGTTGAGGACTGAAGGGGGAAGGGCACAGAGAGGTGGCAGGGTAGGAAGGGTGGATTAGGCAGGACTGAGGAGGCCACCAGGGCGTCGTCTTCAGATGCAATGGGAAGCCATTGTCTAATACAAAGCTCTTTTCAAATGCTGTTTGGAGAATGAGTTGAAGCCAGGCAAAAGTGGAAGGAAGATGAGCTAGGAGGCCCTCAGAGTTCAGTGAGGATGGTGGTGGTTTTGTCTAGGGAGGCAGCAGTAGGTATGACAAATAGGTACTAGGGGAGAGGAGATAGTTTGGAGGTGACAACAACAGGACTTGCTGATGAGTTCGATGTGGGGGATGAGAGGAAGAGAGGAACCGAAGATTTCTCCAAAGTCTCCATCTTGGATAGAGGGGATACTAATCATTGCTGAATGAGAGACCTGCAGGAACAGCTTGGGGTGGAGAAGTGTAATTAAGAGCTCTGTTCAGCTGAATCAAGATTTGTATTAGACGTTCAAATGAAGGTGTCAAGTGTAAGTGGTTGGATCTGAGAGCTATCGGTGAAGGGATGTTATTTAGGATCACGGGACTGATTAGCTAGAGAGACAGTCCCTCTGGCTGGAGGGATCCTGTTCCAAAAGCCTAGCCCTCTGGGGTTCTGTGGCTGCCAGACAGAGTCACCCGCATACAGGATGGGGATCTGAGGCAAAGGGGACTTGGGGGACACCCCTGGAGGAGACGGGGGACAGCTGCCTCCTGAACACACGAGAAGGGGCAGGCTCTGCTGGTGCAACCACGCCCTAGAGGAAGGCAGGTTCTACTGGGTTCAGATCTGCTTTCTGGTGAGTGTTTCTGGGAGGGAGGTGGTACCAAGTCCTTATGTCACTCAGTGTGTGAGCACTCGGGGAGGAGAAAGGGGACATTGGAAGGGGAAGGAGAATCTCTGCTCTGAATGAAATATGGCTCTGCTCCAGGGCAACCCACATGCCCCCAGTATTACAGACTGAAGACTTTTGTCCCTCAAAACTCATATGTGACAGTATTTGGAGGTAGGGCCTTGGTGACGTGCTTAGGTTTAAATGAGGTCATGAGTCTGGGACCCCCAGGATAGGATTCGTGTCCTTAAAAGATGAGGAAAGGAGACCAGAGCATGCACATTCTCTCTCTGTCCCCTCGCTCTCTGCCATGTGAGGACATGCTGAGAAGACGGTCATCTGCAAGCCAGGAGGAACGTCCTTGCGAGAACTCAGTCGGCTGGCACCTTGATGAGGACCTCCCAGCTTCCAGAGCTGGGAGAAATAAATGCCCGCTGGCTAAGCCGCCCGGCTGCGGCATTCTGTTACAGCAGCTGCAGCGACCCAGGACACCCGGGCCTGCAGCCCGCGGAGGACGCACTCGTGTGGGTGCCCGAAGGTGTGTGATTCCAGGACCGCGAGATCTCAGCCCCTGCACCCACAGCCGCACCTTTCCTGGTTGTTTTGGGGAAACCCTAGGAGGCCTCACTGTGCTCACTGTGTCTTCACATTCTGCCTCTCGCAGCCCCTGACCCACACCAGGGGCAGCGCCCCCTTCCGGGCTTCCTGAGCCTCCCTGCCAGGGCCCGCACGCACAAAGCTGCCGCACCAGGCGACACCCCTCACACCAGGCGGGGTCCACGGGACGGAGGGGTGCCCTTCCCTTCTCCGTGCGCGGCTGCCACCAGGGGAGGCAGCTGCCCTCTGACCCAGCAGTCCATCAGACCCCGCCACACCCTGGGTCCCCTCCAGGCTCTGTCAGACCACGGAGGAATTCGCGGAGCCATGTCCTGTCTACAGTCATGTCCCCAGCACCTAGCATGGAGCCTGCCCCATACCAGGTACATGGCTCAGAAAGGAAACAGAATGGACGGACAGTGAGCAGTGTATGCACAGGAGGGGGCCTTTGGGGATGGAATGAGGACGGTGTGGAATCTTCCTAAAGAAGAAACACCACAGGGAAGAGAGCGGACTGCAGCAGACAGCTCACTGCAAGAGACAGAGAGCAACCCCAGAGGGACTCCAGGCAGGATTTAGGGCTGAAGGGCAGTCCCGGCCCGCCCACCCCACACACGCACCAGCTTCAGGATCGAGGAGAGAGCCAGTCCAGAGAGCCGGGAGGAGGCAGGCAATGAGCTCGATTTTGCAGCTGAGTGGGTTGAGACCACGTCGAGGGAGTTCGTTTCTGGGACAGCAGAGAAGCTCACTCTCTGTCTCTCGAGTTCATGTAGTCAGGTGGTCAGGATGAGTCCGTCATGGGATCCAGGCTCCAGTGCCCACGCCGCAGAGCCCCTCACTGCGCAGCGCCCGCGCTCCTCGGGCTCACTCTGGTGCCCAGCCCACGCGCACACCAGGACGGCCACTTTCAAAGACATACAATATTGTAACAATAATTGCCCTTTTTTGAGTGGTTCCTGGGGACTAGACACAGGCTTTCTCGTTTAGTCTTAATATCAATCTTGGGAGGTGGGTACTATTATTCCCATTTCACAGATGGAGAAACTGGGAGTCAGAGGTTAATTAGTCCAGCGTTTCACAGCTAATGAGCAATAGAGCCAGGATTCCAACCAGCTATGTCTGACTGCAAATTTCACACTCTAAACTCCTTTGCTGATTGAGTCCCAGGATAAACAAGGCATGTGCCACACACAGTAGCTGGGAAGGGAGCAGGGAACCTGACCCACAATCTGTTAGGCAGAGGGCAAATGAATGGTATAATCTGCAGGAATCAATGTGCCCTGGTCCCACACAGAGACATCCAGGTAGACAACAATGCTGGGGGGGGGGGGCAGGGAGTCAAGAGGAGGGTGTCTAGGGGGGAAAAGGAGAAACATCTGTAACAAAAATAAATTAATTAAAAACAAAGGCACTGCTGGATCCTGCCTCCCACGACACCCTTAGGAGCTGGACTAATTCTCCTTCTCCCAAGGCAGAATTAGCTGTGCGTGAGACAGGAGATGGACATTCTGCTTCAGAGACCCACAATGGCAGGCAAACTGTCAGAGTGCGGAACAGAACTGAAAACCTAGGTGCATCCCCAATCTGCCACTACCTCCAAAAAGGAAGCCAGGCCATCTTCACTGGGCCAGGCCAGGTGCCCCTGCCCCAGAGTCCCTCCTCTCAACCTGGCTTCTGCCTCAAGCCCTGAGGGGGGAATACATGCCATCAGGTTCCCCACAGACCTGCTGGACCGATTCCCACTGCCCTTTGTGTACGCTGTTTAGCAAAGGGAAGTCATTGGCTCCGGGCGCCTAACCCTGACTCCTGACTGTGATCCTGCCCAGAACTTTGCTTTTAGGCTTGGGGGTTGCCTCTCAGCTGTGGTTACTCTCCCTTCCCTGGGGCACCCCTGCCTTATCTCCAGGGCAGCGCCAAGAGTTTTAATGGTGAGATCCCACGGAAGACATGTGCCCTCTGGAATCTGGAAATCAGATGAGGGCCCTTAGAGCCCTAAGAAAATCTGAGCTATCAGTCAGCATGCTTTGGACTGCACGTTCCAGAAAAATCTGACAAACTTACACTGGCTCAAACCAGTGCTTTTCAAACTTTCATATGCATACAAGTCACAGGGGACCCTTTCGAAATGCAATTTCTGATCCAGTGGGTGTGGAGTGAAACCTGAGATTCTGCGTTTCTAGCAAGCTCCCAGGTGAGGCTGAGGCCCCTGCTCCAGAGTCACACTGAGCAAGGAGGATTTAAGGGTTTAAACCTCAAGGACATGTGTTACTGATTTATAAGAAGCCGAGAGATAGGTGGCTCCAGGGATGACTCTGCTCACTGGTCCCTTCACCAGGCTTTGTCCATTTCTCACTCTGCCACCCTCACATCACAAAATAGCTGCCACAGCTCTGACATCACACTCTCTCACAAATCAGTGTCTGCTCACAAATCACTACCACTCCTATGGAACGTGGGGAGGAATGGAAGCAGAAAGAATGCTCTCTGTGTCTAGTCCCCAGAAAGCACCCCAAAAATGGCAGCTGTCATTATTAATTATATATTTTCCTTTAGTTCACCTATTATCAGGCAATAAACTCTTTCTCAGAATCCCCCAGATGTTTACTTAGGTCTCATTGGCCAGAACTGGGTCCCATGCTCATGCCTGGATCAGTACTGTCAACAGGGATGAGATGTCCATGATTGGCTTGAACTAGTTATGAGTCATCCCCAGGGGCTGGGGACCTTTCCACCTAAACACAAACCAGAACTCGATTAGTAAGAAAGAAGGGAATGGAATGGAAAAGCAGGCAGCCGACAGCAGCAACACAGAGAGGCACAGATCGTCCTGTGACCGGCCGCCAGGCCTCTAGCCCACATTGCCCTTCTCTGGGGGAGAGAAGGAGGGAGAAGCTGGTAAAACGCACAGAAGGAGCAGTAAAGGGGGCTCCAGGGGGCAGAGTGGGAATGAAGAGAGATGTCAGCACCGAGCAACCATTCGTGTGTTCATCAGAAAAGGGAGAGACCCGTCCTGCAATCTTACTCCCAGAGGCGTCGGAGGACCGCCTGTGCCAGCGCACAGACAAGCATTTTATTCGTTTATTTAAAAAAATTTTTTTTCTTTATTGATTTTAGAGAGAGAGGAAAGGAGAGAGAGAGAAAGATAGAAACATTAATGACAGAGAACATCAACTGGCCGCCTCCTGCATGCTCCCCACTGGGGATCAAGCCCATAACCTGGGCATGTGCCCTGACCGGGAATCGAACCGGCGACCTCTTGGTGCATGGGTCGATGCTCAACCACTGAGCCACACCGGACGGGCCGGAGAAGTATTTTACTAACGGTGACCTGTCACAGGAATGCAAGCAGCTGTGGTGGTGGTAGCAGCAATTACTATCGCTCTCGTCCCGTGGAATGTGGAGAGAAATGGAAGCATGGAGAATGCCCTCCCCGCAGCCTGGCCCCCCAGCCAGATGACCTCTGTGACTTCGGTGGGAATTTTCGCTGCGCCTAATTCTCTCCCTCTTTGTTGATTGTAACTGCCCGGCGATCAGCTGACACTGCTGGCAGGCCTGGGTGGGCTGGAATGAGGCTTCTTCTGGAGGAGAAAGAGGCATTTGTGTGACTGAGAGATTCCTGCTCCGCAGTGGGGAGAAGTCAAAGAGCCAGAGGCCGCAGCGGATGCCGTGTCCTCTGCAGAGGGGCCGGGGCCCACTCGGGTATGGCCTCTGCAGCCCAGCATCTTCACACATGCTGTTCCTTCCCCTGGAGATGCTCTTCCCCACGCTGTTCACACCTGGCTCCCAGTCAGCTCAAACAGCACCCCTGCAGAGAGATCTCTTTTGGTCCCCAAATTAAAAGTGGCCTCTTCCTCTACCTCCTCCCCCTCCCCCACTCTCTGATGAAAGTTAATTTTTCTTCCTCAGCTCATTTGCTACAATGAGTAATCATTTGCTGATTTATTATCAATTGATCTAAAACTCCATGAGGCAGGGACCATGACCATTGCATTGCCACCACCTATCCGGCACAGGGCCTGGCACCTAGTGTTCCCACGGTGAACGCTGCTGAATGAATGAATGAATGAATGAATGAATGAATGCTGTTGGAGCAACTGTTCTCTGTCCCCAGAATGGAAGAATCAGAGTCAACATTTAAATGAAGCAAAATAAATTTTGTTTAGTGACAAAGGGTAAACTTCCTAGAGAATCTCAGGAGATGAACAAACAGTGTGACAACGTACACAGTTGTCACTCAGGGTAAGAGAGGAGGAGGCCTACCTCCCATCAGGAAGATGGTCAGACAGCCTCTGGAGGTCCCCGCGGCCCAAGGAAGGCAGGACGCTGGTGTCAGCCCACCCCATCACCCACCTGGCCCAGCAGGTAGTAAGTTGCCTCTTTGTTTAGTTCCTCTGCTCCCTCCTTTCAGAAACCCCATCAGTTTGGGGGAGATGGGAGGGCTGCGGTCAGGGACTGGGATCCTGCACTCTGAGTCCCGGTCCACTGGGCCATATGATGAGTGGGAAATCGACTGGGATGCTGGAACCATGACCCGGAACAGCAGACGCACCCCTGGGAAAGACTGGAGCTTTATGGCTGGAGAGCTGAGGGAGCAGCAGTCACTTATCACTGGCTTGAAGCTCACTGAGGCTGTGCTAGTGCTGCTTGAGAAGGTTCCCGGTGCCGCCCGCCCGGTTCAGGGCGACAGGAAGACCCACCCAGGCCAGCGAGTGCAAAGGCGATCGATCAAGCAGCGTGTCTTAGAGAAGCACACTTAGTTCACCCAACCCCCACCCCTGTCATCCTGACTGGTGTGCAGGGAGACCCATCTGGCAATTTCATGTGACCCCACCTATAGCATCGTGATGCTAGCCCATGCTGATAGTAGTCCAGAAAATAAGAACTGAAGGAAGTAGAAAGGAGGAAGAGAGCACAACACAGTTTTCAGCTAGGCCAGCATGTATGTGTGTGTGCGTGTGTGTGTGTGTGTACATGTGTGTATGTGTGCATATGTATGTGTGTGTATGTGGTTGTGTGTGTGAATGTGTGTGTATGTGAATGTGTGTGTGTGTGTGTGTGTGTGTGTTTGAGAGGGGTGGGTGGCCCACACGGAGGTAAGTTAAAGGAATAGTCAGGAACAAGGTTTGAGTCAGACAGTTGGATATGTGACTGTAGGCTACTTTTGAAGAATCAGATATGAATCAAATATTTACAAACTAAAACTGTGTTGAGTGCTATGATGAAAATAGGACAGTGATGGGGAGTATTTAACAGACGCTGGTCAGAACAGTTTCCTGAAGATGCGATAACTGAGTGATACCTGAAGGAAGGGGTGCAGTTAGGTTACATGCAGAAGCACAAGTATTCTATGCAGCAGAAATAATATGTGCAAAGACCCTGAGGTGGGATGGGACAAGAAGTATGTAAGGCACGGAGTGAAGGCCAGAGTGACTGAAACAGAAAGAGGAGGATGACGAGGCTGGTCTCTTCCCTGGCTCCGGAGAGTCTATGGAAGACAGAGCAGGTGGAGCCCTCACAGTGCACACCCAGACAACCACTGACTGGGAACAGGGAAGTCCCTGCTAGCCTACTGCGTTCCTCAGATGCACCGAGAGTCCTAGACAAACATCTCCAGAGGCTTTGGAGATGTGCTGCGCTGGTCTCGTTTCCCCACACTCTCCCGGGGCTGCAGAAGACAGGGAAGCCACACCTCGACCTGGCTCATCCAGCGCACGGCCAGCCGGCCTGTTAGTTTCGCCCTCCATCTCCACCACTCGCCTCCTTGCTCAGGGGGGTCCCGAGGAAGGGACTATGTGTCTCCTCAATGGTCTCCTGGCCCAAGACCAGGACACCAAGATGGCCTCGTTAGCCAGCATGCCAAGGTCGCAGAGTGCTGGTTCAAGGCCAGACGTCACAGGGCTTCCGGGCCACGCCATACATTCTCCTTTTCTCTTATTCTTTCCTTCTTCTCCTACCCCTCACTTTTTTGCAATAAACTTTTTTTATTGAAGCATAACTTATAGGAAAGGACACAAATCCTAAGTGTTCAATTATTTTTCACAGAATTAGCACACCCTGGTATATAAACACCTACTGCAAGAATGTTCCTGGCAACATAATCTGTAATGGCCCCAAAATGGGAGAAAAACTATGCATCAAGAATAGAATGGATAAATTAAATGTAGTATATTTGCATGATGGAATACTCTCAGCAATTAAAAATGAATGACCCCAGCTCCATATAACAACAGAGATGAGCCTTGTAAACACTCTTCTAAGTGAGATAAGCCAGACACAAAAGGACAAACATTGTATGATTCCACGTAATAGAAATATTTAAGCCAATCAGAGAAAGACTTACCATATGATTTCACTTATATGTGGAACCTCATGAACAAAATAAACAAACAAACAAAATAGAAACAAGCAGATACAGAGAACAGACTGACAGCTGTCAGAGGGGAGGGGGTTGGGGGCTGGGTGAAAAAGGTAAAGAGATTAAACAAGCAAATAAAAACCTCACAGACACAGACAACAGTATGGTGATGACCAGAGGGAAGGGGGCGGGTAGAGGAGTGTAAAGGGGACATAAATGGTGATGGAAGGAGACTTGACTTTGGGTGCTGAACACACAATACAGTAAACAGATGATGTATTATAGAATCATACACTTGAAACCTATATAATTTTATTAGCCAGTGTAACCCCAATAAATTCAATAAAAATTAAAAAAAGAAATATCTAGAAAAGGCAAAATTATAGGTACAGAAAGAACTCCCTATCCTTGGCAGAAAGTGGGTTAGAGAGTCTAGCTAAAGGGGGAAGGGACATTCATGCTTAATGGGTACAGAGTTTCTGTTTGGAATAATTGAAAAATTTTGGATTTTGGCAATAGGTGATAGGAACAAGCTTGCAGTCTTTCATTAGACACATGCACTCATTTTATTTATTTTATTTTACTGGTTATACATCTAAACTTGGAGGTCCTGGGTCATAGGTAGGCATCTATATATCTACAGTAAATTCTGCCCCAAAGTTTTCCAAAGTGGTTGTACCAATTTATGCTCTCATCAGCAGTACATGAGATTACTGCACATCTATGCCAAGACAACACTTGATACTGTTTGTTTTTTTATTTTAACTAATCTTGTACATAGGGTAATATTTTATTGTGGTTTTAATTTGTGTGTTCCTGGTGACCAGCTGGTTGAACATTTTTCCATATTGGCCATTTGGATACTCTCTCTCTTTTTTTTTTATTCTCACCCGAGGACATTTTTTGCATTTATCTTCACATAAAGTGGGAGGGAGAGAGGAGGGAAGAGAGAGAGAGAAACATCGATGTGAGAGAGACACATCGATTGGCTGCCACCCACATGACCCCAACAAGGGCCGGGGACAAACTGCAACCGAGGTACCTGCCCTTAGTGGGAACTGAACCTGGGACTCTATGGTCCGCGGGCCGACACTCTAACCGCTGAGCCAAACTGGCCATGGCATGGCTATTCTCTTTTGTGAAGAGCACATTTGAGCTTTTGCCCGTTGGGTAAGAGGAGTGTCTCTTCCTTCCTTCTTTTCTTCCTTCCTTCGTTCCTTCTTTCTTTTCTTTCTTCCCTTCCCTTCCCTCCCCACCATCTCCCTCCCTCCCTTCCCCTCTTCTATTTCTTCTTTACCCTCTTGTTCCTTTTTTGACATTCTTTAAATATTTTGTAAAAGATTTTTTTGTCATACGTGTGTATATGTGTAATAAGTACCTAATGTTAATAATATACTAATTATTGATCTCTTCCTTTATGATTGGTTCTTTTTGTGTCTTCAGAAATCCTTTCCTGCCTAAGAATAATGAAGGTAGTTTTCTATGTTATCTTCTAAAAGCTTTATTGGTATACATTGTGTATTTATGTCTATTGTCCCTCTTGCATTGGTTTTGTCTTCAGTGTGAGATGGAAGTCAAGATTCATTTTCCCATGTGCATGCCAACTGACCTAACACTGCTCATTGAAAAGATCATCTTTACGCTCTGCACAACCATGCACTTTGCCATAAATCAGGAAACAACAATACCTGTGTAGGTCTGTTTCTGCACTCTACATCCTATTTCATTGACCTATTTGGTTATCCTGTGTCAACAACATAGTTCCTGAATACTTTAATAATAAGCCTTGATATCCTTCAAACTTCTCCTTTTACTGTAATCTTTTTTTCTTTAATATGTTTTTATTGATTTTTTTAGGGAGAGAGAAATGGAAACATCAATGTGAGAGAGAAACATCGACCTGCTGCCTCCTGCACACCCCCTACTGGGGATCAAGCCTGCAAACTGGTCATGTTCCCTGACTGAGAATTAAACCAGGACCCTTCAGTCCATGGGACGATGCTCAGTCCACTGAACCACGCTGGTTGGGCTAACTGTAATCTTCTTCAAGACTGTCTTAGCTATTCTTGTCTTTAAATTTCCATGTAAATTTAAAATCAAATTTCACATATAAAATATTACTGGCATTTTTATTGGAATTGCATTAGTCTTAGAGGTCACTTTAAGAAAAATTGACAGAGCCCTGGTGGGTTTGGCTCAGCGGTTAGTGTCGGTCGCGGACCAGAGAGACCCAGGTTCGGTTTCTGCTAAAGGCACGTACCTCGGTTGCAGTTTGTCCCCAACCCTGGTTGGGGTCGTGTAGGTGGCGACCACTCGATGTGTTTCTCTCACATTGATGTTTCTCTCTCTCTCTTCCCCGCTCTATCTGAAGATAAATGCAAAAATGTCCTCGGGTGAGGATTAAAAAAGAAAAAGAAAAAGAAAAATTGACAGAGTTATAATATTGAGTCTTCAATATGAGAACATTTCTCCATTTAGGTTTATTTTTCTCTCAGTATGTTTTGTAGTTTTTAAAGATTTGATTCAATTTATTTTGAGTTATTTGATAGGTTTAATATTATTGTAATAGCACCTTTCTTTAATTTTGTTTCCTAATTGCTTTTTCCTAGTATATAGAAATGCTAAAATTTTTCTAAAATTCCTTATCAATTCTAATCATTGCTTTGCATATACTTTTGGATATTCTACATAGCAATCATGTGTTTTTGCAAATAATGACTGTTTTCTTCCTTTCCAATCTATACACTTTTTATTTCATGGTATTAGTGCACTAGCTAGCTAGTATCTTCAATACAATGCTAAATATAAACAATGATAGCGAACATTCTTGTGTCATTACTTATCTCAAGGAGGGAGCTTTGAATATTTCACCACTGAGTAGGATTTTAGAAGATAACTTTTATCAGGAAAGGAAGTTTCCTTCTATTACTAATTTCCTGAGAGTATTTTTTTATTATGAACAGTTATGAAATTTGTCAAATAGTACTTTATTTGCACTTATTGAGGTGGTTATATAATTTTTCCTTTATTAAATAAATATAATGAATTACATTGATTGATTTTCTAATGTTAAACCAGTCTTCAATTCCTGGAACAAACCCTACAAGGTCATGATATATTATATATATATTGCTGTATTAAATTAGTTCATATTTTCTTTATTATAATTGCCTCTATTTTCATGAGGGAGATTAGTCTGTAATTTTTTTTTCTTATGATATCCTTGTCATGTTCTGGTATCAAAGATAGGCTGGCCTCATAAAAATGTGTTGAGAAATATCTCTTTTTATTCTATTTTCTAGAAGAGCTTAAGACTGGCATTTTTTTTCCCCAAACATTTTTAAAAACTTACCTGAAATGTAATTTGGTCCTAGAGTTTTCTTTGTGGAAGGTTTAAAATAAGGATTCATGTCTTCAATAGTATGAAACTATTCAGATTTTTCTATTTCTTTTTATGTTGGTTTTGGTAGTTTTTTGTATGAATTTATTTATTTTATATAAATTTTCAAATTTATTTGCTTAAAGTCATTCATAGCATTATATTATGTTTGTAATGTCTGTAGGGTTTGTAGTAATGATTCCTTTTTTATTCCTGATATAACTTATTTCTTTTCCTATTTTCATGATCATTCTTGCTAAAACTTTATCAATTTTATCAGAATTTTCAAAGAACCAAAGTTTGTCTTTGTTGATTTTATTGTACATTTATTTTATATTTATTTATTTATACTCTTTATTTTTTTCCTTTCTTTAACTTTTTTGGGGATTTTTTTTTTTTTTTTTTTTTTTTAGCTTTTTGGAAGGAGCACTTAGATAATTGATGTTAAGCCTTTATTTCTTAATAAGTGCATTTAAAACTATAAATTTATCTCTTTAGAGTTTTAATCCTTCATGTTCTAGCTGCCTTGGAAGTTTCCTTATACTTCTAAGTAACCATTTTGTGATTTTTGCCTAGCTTTCATGCTTCTTACTGGGAGTGTTAATCTAATACATAATAGTCCATCATAACCAGAAGCATCAGTATGTTATGGGTTTTTAAAATTCTAATTAAAATGTGAAGACATGAAAGTGTTTTGGGTCATGGGTGCTAGCACACAATTTTAAAGTTATTATACTTTATGCTATGAAGCCTGACCACCGGAGACTTTTTAGCAGGAGAATCAGAACTGCATATCAGGGTCTTGGCATTTACTGAGTAACTACCACACTAGGAGGCAGAGTAGCATAGTGGTTCGGTAGAATTAAACTGCCTAATTTTGAACATGAATTTTGACACTTACTAGCTATGTGACCTTGGACAAATTATTTAATTTTTCTGAGCTTCCTCATTTGTAAAGTAAGGATAATAATAGTATTTACTTCATAAGGTTATTGTGGGAGATTAAATGAGATAATGCCCATCACATTTAGGACAATGTCTAGAATAAAGTAATAATAGCTAACTCTTACTGATTTCTTAATTATTACTAATTGCATTTTAGAGATAAGAAAAATGAGATTAAAGAGGTAAAGTAACTTGCCCAAGGTCACACAGCTTATAAATGATAGCACTAAGACTTGAATGCAGGTCTACATATCACCAAATCCAGTGGCTTAATATGAACGAATGTAAGATGAGTTGGTGGAAGGGAAGCATAGTAAAGTGTCTCCTGCAACAGTCCTCAGGGGCCTAAATTTAAGGGGTGACAGTGCCAGAGGAAAAGAAAGGAAGAGATCTGAGAGGCATGATGAAGGAAACACGGGACTTGATGACTAATTGAAGATGGGATGCAGTGTAGGGAGGGTGAGTGAGGAGTCAGAGCTGAGTCATGGTGTTAAGCCTGAGTGACTGGAAAGTTTATGATACAATATTCAGAAACAGGAGCGCCAAGGGCGGGGGGGGGGGCAGGTGCTATGCTCAGTTTTTAGCACAGGGAAGGAGCCATCAGGTGTGGATGCAGAACTGAAGCTTGGAAAGAGAGGAGAGTTGTAGAGCTCATCCCTGGAGAGGAGGCAGTTAAAGCTTTAACAATAGACGTGACCCCTAAGTGATAGAATGAAGAGACAGAAACAGAGCCCCAAGGATTGGACTTGGGACAAAGCCAGTGTTTATTTATGGATGTTCTAGAAGTGAATAAATAGACATGTAGATAAGGGGACTGGTGGATGTAATCTACTCAGACGTTCAATAAGCCTTTGGCAAGATTTCATTTCAAAGACTATAAGAAATTAGGGCGTGATGGGTATATAAGAAAGCGGCTTTATTAGAAGCAAGGAATGGGTTCAGAATCAGAAAATAAAGGATAAGGATAAATGAATGGTCACTTCCCGACTGAGATAAGTATAAAGGATCAGTGTGAAGTATTTACCAATGATCTCAATAAGGACATTTCCAATAAAATTTCCATGTTTGCAGTTGACATTCAATTACTTCCAGAAGTAAAGTACTAGAGAGAGACCTTAGGAGCCTATGTAGATGGGCAAATACAACAACTCTGCTGGCTACTCAGTCCTTTCAGTCTCCCTCTCCCCGCAAGCTCAGTCCTGCCTTTGGGCCAATCCACCAGGAATCAGAGGGCTTTGAAAAAATCTAGCCCAACATCCTGGGCCTCAGCACAGTGGCCACCCTGGGCCCCAGCTCTGGAACCTGAGCCAACAAAATCTAGCAATTATCTATTAAGCATCTGCTGTGTGTTAGGTGCCATATGAATGCCAGCATAGTCTTAATTCCCAAGGAGCTCACAGTTAAAAGTTCCTGCCTTTATTACATTACAGAGCACTATTACTTATGGGGCTGGGGACCCACCTTGCTGTTTCTGGTTGTAGAGATAGTTAGTGCTCATCAAATACGAATCCCTACTTTCCAAGCTACCTTAAAGATGAGTTGGAACCAAGTGATTAGCTTTAGCTAATAGACTGTGAACAGAAGTAAAAGTTTTCATTTCTGAGTCAAGATGGTTAAGCATAACCTCCATCTCTCAATTCCCTTGCAAACTTGGGAAAGGATTATCCAGTCCTCGTTGGACTTCATGATAAAGAAATGAACTTCAATGTGTTAGGTTACGGGTGCTTTGTCTGTTCCACAGCTAAGTTTAGTCTGTGCCAACTAACACACGATTCCTCCCCAGGAGCTGGAGTCCTCTCTAAAGATCAGCCACCATCGAACCACTGCTACCTACAGACATTGTCTTCAAATGTCGTCTGCTCCAAGAGCCACTAATTTGCCTCTCTCACTCAGGACTCCTTCTCTGCACTGGTTGCACTTGTCTCATACTGCAGGCTTCCTTGAACTGGATACTAGGTCATTCTGGGTAGCACTGTCAATAGAACTTTCTATAATAAACCTCCATCTGCACTATCCAATAAAGTAGCCACTAGCTACATGTGGCTATTGAGGACTTGAAAAACAGCTAGTAAAAATGAAGACCTGAATGTTCAATTCAATTCAATTTATTTTTAATTAATTTAAATTTGAATAGCCACCTGTGGGTACTACTTGGACAGGACAGAAAAAGTATCCCCAGAGGACTGCCCACCCCAGGCCTACAGATAATTTCCTTGTGTGTGCCCTGTCTCACTGTTGCTAATGCTCCCAAGTTCAACCAACTCATGAAAGAGTAGGAATAAAAATTCTAGAACATTTAAACAAATTGAAGAATTTTGAGCTGAAGCCAGAGAAAGGAACTTGGATTCATCAAAGGTTATTTCTGAGCTCAGTACTTGCTTGTATAGCACAGAAGATCAGCAAAAGATTGCATATCTGAAGCCACACCAAACATTATTCTTCCTTTACACTTAAACTTCTTTTAAATTTACATTTTTCTTAAACTTTACTTCCCTGAAACCTAAAATTCTGTGAGAATTCAGCAATTTTTCTCCTTTGGGTAAAAGCCTATGGAGGGAGATCTACAGAAAGGCACCCAGAAGGAGGAAAAAAACTTTCATTTGAGGAAAAACTTTACAAATTCAAGATTACTCACCTTGTGGGTATGAAGAAGACATGACCAAAATCCATATAATAAAGAACAATCTGAACAGAGTTGCCACAATGTCCTTTTACCAAATCCTGAGCTAGGAGACTGAAAGGAGATATAAACCCGCAGCATGGTGTCTGAGCTGGAAAGCATCCTCAGAGACGAGCCACTATGTGATTGCTGGAAACAAGTTCCCGCTGAGCTAGTTTCCGGAAAGGGCTTCATATGAAGACACAACAGTCAATTTCACCAACATACAAAAATAGGAAGCAAGACTTCACCGGAACTCGGGGGACCCAAAAGTGGAACCTCAGGTACAGAAATTTCTTTTCTTTTTTAAAATATGTTTTTATTGATTTTAGAGAGACAGGAAGGGAGAGGGAGAGAGAGAAGCATTGATGTGAGAAACATCAATTGGCTTGCCTCCCGTACGCACCTCAAACTGGGATCAAATCCACCACCTGGGTATGTTCCCTGACCCGAAATCAAACCAGCAACCTTCCAGCGCACGGAATGACGCTCAGCCAACTGAGTCACACGGGCCAGCGCTCAACTTTCTTTACCCACCCCTCAGGGAAGAATGATCTCGCTCCCATTTTCCCTCCCCTCTGCTCCATTCTCTGCTTTCACTCTTACATATAGTTAACCCTTGAACAATTGGGGCTTAGGGACACTGACTCTCCCTCACAAGTGAAAATTCGTGTGTAACTTTGACTTCCCCCAAACTTAACAACAGTCATTCTTCGGTATCCATATGGGGATTGGTTTCAGGGCCCCTGCAGATACCCAAATCTGGGATGTTTAAGTGTCTTACACAAAATGGTGTAGAACAAAACAGACCATAGGACCCAGTTTTCCCAGAGCCCAACTAGACTCACAGGTTTAGCTTTCTGATTTCCATCCCAACTGCATGCCTTTCTCCTCATGTTCCCACATCGTCTGAGTCCATTTCCCAGCATCAGAATCTCAGACTTCTGGGAAGAGAATCTGATGGACCCTGCTGGAGTCAAAAGTCCTCCTCTATTTCCATCAGCTGTGGTCAGGGTAAGTAGAGGCACAGCACAAAGGTCTGCTTCAGGACTTGGGGGTAGGTTGTTCTCTAAGTTGATGATGAAGGAAGGAAAACGTGGTGATTGTCACATCTGCCACCCCCTTACTTTACAAAAGCCAAGGGACTTTCAGTGGTTTGACTATGATCTTAATTGCTGTGATTTTTCCTATACCACATCCTTCGATATTGGAGCAACAGTAACAATAGTGACTACCTATGGAGTATTTATCATGTACCAGTCACTGAGTTAAGTGGTTTTTTTTTTTACAAATGTTTATCACATATAATGTTCATATATATTTTAGGAGTTAGATATTCTTATTCTCTCCATTTTAATTATAAGAAAACTGATGTTCAATGAAGTTAATTAGACCAAAGTCAAACATCTAGTGTGTGGGAGAGCCGGGTTGGAACTCTAATATTTCCAAATCCGAAGCTCTTAACTTCATGTTAGTCTGCCCTTTACGTCACATAATGAGTAATAATTGTGGAATTTGTCATCTTCAAAGATGATAAAGACAGAAAATGTATGTATATTAGGATGACTTTTTTATATATTTTTTCTTTATTGATTTTAGAGAGATAGGAAAGGAAAGAGAGAGAGAGAGAAACATTGATGAGAGAGAACATCGATTGGCCGCCTCCCACATGCTCCCCATTGGGGACTGGGCCCACAACCTGGACATGTGCCCTGACTGGGAATCGAACTGGAGACCTATTGGTGCATGAGTTGACACTCAACCAGTGAGCTACACCGGCTGGGCTAGAATGACTTTTGAATTACAGAATAGCCAATAGACAAGGACTGCCAATGGCACCCATGTATCTGTAAACACTACAAAATCAGAGGCCCAGCCCGTCATTCCATCATTGATTTTTATTGTCCATTAAAGCACATAATAAGCATATAATAACATTTTTTGAGAGGGAACAGAAAGAAAGGCCGATATCAGGAAGGATAATTATGTTTCTAACAATATATCCCTTAAGGTATATGTTACCAGTAGGTAAGAGTCCTGAGCTGGGAAAAATCATTCTGGAAATCTTAAGTTTCCATTTAAGGGGAAATTCAAAGTAGAGCTGGGAAACAGAAAAATAAGGCACAAGCATCAGAGCCATCAAACACTGTGGGAGGCAGTCATTGAGGTATACCCCAGGTACTAAGGAAGCCCTGAGGGCATTTAACCCAACAGGACTCATCCAGCCAAAGATGGTGACTTAGGGCTTTCGTTTTAGGAAGAAGGGACAGCATGAGCAAAGGCAGAGACATACGCAATAGCAGAAGCTGTGTGTGAGTTGGGGGAAGGGTGGACATAGCCGCTCAATGGGACTGAGAATGAAGATTAGGGGAGGCCATGGTGGGAGGTGAGCGTGGAGGAATTGGCAGGGCGGATAATGAAGAACATTTTACGCCACGTTAAGCAGCTTGGACTTTATCCAAGTGATTAAAGGAGGAGAATAACAGGGTCAGATTCATGTTTCAAAAATAGATCTTCCTGCTCTGAGGAGGACTATTTGAGAAGGAAAAACCCAGGGGCATTGAGACCAACTGGGAATCCAGACAAGAAACGATGACGGCCTGAACTGGGGCAGAAGTTCTGGGGAGAAAGAAGCATTTGAGAAATATTTAGTAGGTTAAGTTGTCAGGACTGGTAATTGATAGTGAATAGAGGCAAAGGAAAGGAGGTGACGACAGGATTCTAAGCTGTTCTGACATGGAGCCTGCATGGAGAGGGGAGGGAGCCAGTCACCAAGACAGAGAAGTGAGGGGAGGCGTGTTGAGGGGAGAACATGCTGAGTCTGTACTTTCTATGTTGTGGGGCCTATCTAGGATAACATGTCTAGAAGGAAGTTCAAGATAGAGGGTGGGCTTGAAGATACAGATTTGGAAGTTACCTGCTAGAACTTGAGCGGGCGAAATCACCATCAGAGGGCATATAAATTGAGAACGAAAAAGGGTCAAGAACTGAACTCCAGAGAAGACCAACCTTTCAAGAGGAGGTCAAAGGAGAGGAAACAAAGGCAGAACAATCTAAGAACAAGAGACTAACAAGCAAATGGGGTGGAGTAGAGAGTTTTGCAAAGGAAAGAGAGGCCAAGAGTCAAATATAGTAGAAAGATCCAGTGAGGTCGGGAGTCAAGTCTACTCTTTGAATCTGGCAATTAGAAAGTCATTGGAAATCACACGGAGACTAGTATCCATGAATCCATGAAGGGGAAGCAGATTTCAATGGATTAAGGAGATAGTGGAGAACTTGAGAGTGAAGGGACGAGAACACTGCGATCACCTATGTTAACATTCATGGCCATGACACCCAAGTATCCAAAGGGAAGCCCAGTGGAAAGTGGTTAGTTAGAAATTATGGATGTACCGACACTGGTGGCTTCGCAGAGAACACCTTCTCTGGATCAGTGGAGATAGAAATCAGATTGCAGGGGGAAAGTTTGCTGGTGGTGAGAATATAGAGGCTTAGTGAGGTGACTTGTCAATTGAGATAGAAAAGCATGAGGAAAATAGAATAAAAGACAAAAGGGGAAGCAGAGTTCAGCAGAGGTCTTTTGTTTGCTTATTTGAGTTTTGCTTTGCTTCTCAGTTGGCATAATCTGAACATTCTTGGCAGACGTATAGGAAGGAGAAAGTGGGAAAGGGAAGTATTGTGGGAGAGTGATAACGGATGAAAGGAGAGCTCAGAGGAGACAGGAGGGGAAGAAATTGTGAGCATTGCTCAGGATATTTAGCCTGAAAAGTTGCAAGGACAGTTCCTTTTAGACAAGGTGAGAGTGTGAAAATAAAGACAAACGTGTATAAATGGCAGAGAAGAACCTGATATGGTGGCTTCAGCTTTCTCAGTGAAGTCACCTCTACTTCAGCAAAGGTGTGTAATGCCAAGGGGGATACATTAGGGAGCCATGAAGAGATGAGTAAAAGTGTCTACTAATCCAAGGGGTGACTCACTTAAAAGTAGACTGATGTTAGAAATAGAATCAAAGGCCATTGACAAGTCAACTGAAACAGAAAGTAAGACTTAACGATTAAGAGAGATGAATCAAAATCCCTACCCAAGATCGGAGGCACAAAGAGAAAATGTTCCAAAGGCATCTTTACTTAACTCTCAGAAGCAATTGACCTGCCCTCTGCACCCCAAAACCAGCTCTGCTGATAGAGATTTTATACCATTGGGAGGAAAAGCTATGAGGACGAAGAGAGTCAAGTCTCCTGCCCATCAAACTACATAGGTCTTGG
This sequence comes from Tadarida brasiliensis, assembly GCA_030848825.1. Classification (NCBI taxonomy): domain Eukaryota; kingdom Metazoa; phylum Chordata; class Mammalia; order Chiroptera; family Molossidae; genus Tadarida; species Tadarida brasiliensis. Next base: position 85,243,579 of record CM061268.1, read on the forward strand.
CAGCCCCTTCCAGCCCTAAAGCTGAAAATGGATAAGTCAGCAGCTTTAACTCCCATGGCCCCCCAGCCTGCCAGTTGAATTTATCAAACATTATTGAGTGCCTTCAAGGCGTCAGCACTGGGCTAAGGGCCCTTAGGGATGATGTGGAGAACAAAACCAGAGACGGCCTCCTCAGCTTCACAGTCTGGCTCAAGGACTGGTGCTCAGCCTCTTCCAGAGGGGTCCCCAAGTCAACAAAAACCCAAAACCTTCCCAGGACAGAATTTGGAACCTGAGGGGGGCTTTCCATCCCCCGAGATCTACCTTATAGGGCCAGTCTATATAATAACGGCCTGTCATTATTACTGGCCGCTTAAAATACCATAAGACACATTCTATGAAGTGGGTGAATCAGCTAATAATAAGAAAATATCCATGGCAGACAGAGTGGCTGACAAAGATAAATCAGTGAGCGCAACCCGCAGGGTGGTTTTGTAGAAGGCTCTGAGCCCCATGCCAGCCCTTTCCGGAAGCTCTCTGTGCCAGGCTTCCAAGTGCTCTTACCACACAAACCATCTCTGTCATTGGTTTTTCTTGTCACCCAGAAGTTTCCACAATGACCTCACACCAGAGCCAATCAGATACAACAGCATATGCAAAAAATGCATGCAGATTTGTCAGAACCGAAATTGAATTACCATGACAGCTTATACTTAGAATGCCTATTGAGGAGAGTGTTTCCAGGCTAATTCCGAAGGGCTGCCTGCATGTCAGGCCCAGATCTGCCCTCTCCAGCATCTCCAAATAATAGCTACAAGCTATTCTTCCCACCTTCTCTGTCTAAATCCTGCCTTTCCTATAGAACTCACCTTCTCTGTGAAGCCCATTCCAGCTCACAGCCGCTCTATCTGCCCATCTGCTATGACATGTCTACAGTTAGTATCTAATTGTGTGATGTTTTCTGGTTCCTTAATTTTCTTAGATTTAAATCTCTGAATCAATTTAAACTTCTGAAAGGCAAAAAAGTTCCTTTTTTTCTCCTCCAAAGATTATGACTCAATGCTTCTCAGTGTCACTTCTTCACTGAATGTGTTTTGAGCACCAACTATTCCGGGTACTGGGAATGCAACAGTCAGCCAGAAAGTTCTGCCCTTAATGTGAGGGATAGGCAAGGAAATAGACCGTTTTTAACAAACTGTATTAGGTACCAAGAAAGAGAAGTCCGAGGTGCCCTGGGAGCTCTGAGTGGCGTTCAACCCAATCCTAGTTTGTTCTGTAGCCGGTGGTGAGGTGGGTTGGGAGGACTTCATGTGGGTGTCCGGGATGAGTCTTTGGAATGAAATGGGAATTGCATAAGGCAGTATCTGTGGTGGTGGTTGGGGGTTCCTATGGGAAGAAGAATTTTTGTTGTTCAAAGCTCCTCACATTGGTCAATTCTGTGGTTCTGTACAGGTGAACGGTGAGGAGAATGATAAGCCATAAAGGAGGTCACAGTCTGGTCTTTGAGAAGAGAAAGGCCCAAACACAAGCAATATGATACAGGCAGCCAGGACAGGCACTTAACCTAGTTCTGGGGGTGGGGGTTAGGGAAGGTTTCCCCAGGAGGTAATGTCTCAGCTGAAGTGTCTAGGGTGAGTGGAGTTCAACCAGGAAAAAAGACCAGGAAGCATACCCCAGGCAAAGGAAACTGCACATTCAACATCCTAGAGACTGTGCTGCCGGGGATGTGGTACTGATCAATACTTTCCTTTTTCTGCTCATCTCTCCTGATACACTCAGATCTTCGCCTTTTTCTTGCTCTGCTTCACAGCCAAGCCATGGCCAGAGGAAGAGAAGCCAGGAAGGAGAACAAAAAGAGATTCTCTCCGGCAGGAGTGTCGCACACCGGGAGTGGATAGACAGTGTCCAGTTACTACTGAATCTGATTTTTGGAGAAAGGTGCCCTACATCAGTAAGACTCTTTCTTGCTAGGTAAACTATTAATATACCCTTGGTATTAGCAGCAATTAACTCCCTTAAGCCCTGACCTCTATACTATGAACTTCTGAAGGAAGGGACAATGATTTTTATGTTTGTATGCTCAGTATTTAACATAGTAAGTACCAAATATTATGTTATATAGACATCTAATAAGTAAGTATTGAATAACAGCCTAAACTCCTGGTTCCTACAGGATTCTGGTCTAAAAAACAAACACAGGAACAACGACAAACCCACTCAGGAAGTCTCTTCACCAGGTAATGCTTCTTTCAGTCCTGCTAGGCTCCTGGCAAGTCACAGGTGGGTGCTGAATGGGCAGTCTTCTTTGTAACTTTACCCACTCAGATCACCTAGGTAAGACACAAATAGCAACCATTTATAAGCCTCATTTTTTTTTTTTTAACTTGACCAGTATTTATTTATATTGCCTTTTTCTGGTAACTTGGTAGCAATATACTTTTAGTTATTTGGCTTTTTTTACTTTTAATATTTAGTGGTTACCCTTAATTTTTTTAACAGGTGTGTTTAATTGTACATGATATTTAAACATATCTAAGTTATTAAATATTTCTATTCTCTTCTTAAGCATGTCAAGGACAGTAAAACATCTAACTACCTACTCCACAGTGCCCCTCTCTGCATCATGTTATTGTTATCTAGAGCAGGGGTGGGCAAAGGACCCTTCCCAGGCTAGATCTGGCTGACCACCTGCTTTTTTAAATAAAGCTTTTTTTGAAACATAGCCTCATCGACTCATTTATGTATTGTCTGTGGATGCTGTCACTCTACGAAGGTGGAGGTGAGTAGTTGTGACAGAAGCTGTATGACCTGTCAAGCCTAACACATTTACCACCTCGTGCCTGACAAAAATGCTTGCAGACCTCTCGTCTAGAGTTTTAATTTTGCCCTATTTCAATATAAAACAAAAGGACCTATTTTAAAATAGTTAATTAAGTTTATTATTATTTTTATTCATTTCTGTGCTCACCATCATTTCTAGTATTACAGATCTCCTCTCTGGATTTGTCTACTTCTTTAAGAATTTCTGTATATGATTGGTATATTCTCTCAGAGTTGGCTTAGAAAATGATAGTTTAGCTGGCTATTAAATTTGAGATTGATGGTTAATTTTCTTTGTACTTGGAATATGTTGTCCCATTGTTTTCCTTCCTCTGTGATTGCTAATAGGATAACTGTCATCAGTTTAATTGTAGTTCTTATAGAAGAGGATGCTGTCTCTGATAGTTTTAAATTTTCTCTTTACCTTTCATGTTTTTAGTTTCACTACAAGTCTAAGTGTATACTTATCTTTATTCTGCTCATACTCCAGATGTATTTTTAACTGGAAGGTTCATGTCTTTCTTCAATTCTGGAAAAAGTCTCAGCTATTTAATTCTTCAAATATACCTTCTCTGCCATTATCTCTATACATTATTTATGATATTTTCAACTAGTTCTCTTTCATAGCCTTCTAGTCTTTTTTTTTATTTCTTCCTGTTTCATTTTATATTTTTATTTTTATTTTATTTAAATATGTCTTTATTGATTTTTTTAGAGGGGGGGAGAGAGAGAGATAGAAACATTGATGTGAGAGAGAAATATCGACCGGCTGCCTCCTGCACGCCCCCTACTGGAGATTAAGCCCACAACCTGGGCATGTGCCTTGACTGGGAATCAAACCAGGACCTCTCAATCCGTGGGATGACGCTCAATTCACTGAGCCGCACTGGCCAGGCATTTTTTGTTCATTTTTAATAGATATTACTTATTTTTATCTCTCTGAGGATTCTAAGCATATTTTTAAAAACTTTGTTAGAGCTACATAATTAATTTCATTTGGAGTTAATTCATGTTCTGATTGCTTATTTTGTTGGCTATTTTTCTTACTATCTGATTTCTTCATGTGTCTTAGAATTTTGGCTGGCAGAATTCATTATGAGTAGGATGTGTTTTGTTTGATATTATGTTTTTCTTCTCTTCTTTTCTATCTAGTAATTTAGTGGTTGCCTCCACTTGATCTTATGAGGCCCGAGTACAGAACCAGAGCTGTGTAATAGTGATGCTGGATTGGTAGTGATACCAAGGATATTGCAGATCCAGACACAAGGTCAGGGGGTGGATTGACACAGTACCTGCTCACAAGGCTATGCCTACAACTTCCTATTAAACAGTGGTTCTCAAAGTGTGCTTAGTATCCATGGAAACTAATGAAAAATGCAAATTCTTACCCCAGACCTGCTGAATCAGACACTCTGGGGATGGGCTGTGTTTTAACAAGTCCTCCTGGTAGTTCTGATGGACATTCACTTTAATCAGCCCCCAGGCAGTTGGCCATTGGTTGCACTTTTTAGCTTCCTAAAGAAGGGGGATGTTCATCCAAGTCAGCTCCATCCTTCACACAGCGAGCCTGATGCTGTTTCCCATCTCATCACTGTTTTCTGCCCTGGAATCAGAAACCTGCCTGTGTTTCTTCTGGTTCTGGTTCACAGAAATGTTCTTATTTTTAAGCCAGCCGATTTCTCATTAGCTTCCTCTCTTCGTATTGTGTTTGTCATTTCTTTTTTTAGGGCAAAGCGGGTGTGCTGAAACTGGAACTTACAGAAACATTGTCAAAGAAGTCCAAAAGCATAACCCACATTCACCCTGGGTTCTATAACCACAGCATTACCATACTCACTACGCACTCTCACCGGACAGCAAAACAGGAGCCATACTCACAGACCACATGCCTTTCTCCGTGCTCCGTGATCCTGGCAGGCAGCTGGCGCCCCCCAAACCCAGTTCAGTCATCTATTAGAGAACAATGATGATTCCCTGAAAGCTTTCATGTGAACACTAAATCCAATCTCGTGTGCAAAATAACCTAACACAGAGCCTAGTTCATAGCTGGTTCCCAGCGGTTGTTCATCTCCCTTTTGGCATCCAGAACTTATGTTATGTTTAATCCCCTCCCTTTTTGCATCTAGGATTTGTGTGAAACATTGTGGAGATTGAGACAACCTGGTTCCCAGTTCACTTACTGATTTGCTTCTTATCCAAACTCCTTTAGTCACAATCCCAATTCATCAGAACATAATAATATTCTAAGAAACATTGAGAGGTTCCTCCCCAGTGGTAAAGAACGGTCCCTTGTCCTCCTCACTCCAGTGACTGGTGGAATGTGTCATTGGCAAAGGCACATGGTACAGCCTCAGAAGTGATGAACGCACAGTCCTGCCCCACGTGGAAGCAGTAAGAAAAAGAGAGGATAAGGATAGCAATAACAATAATAGCAATAATAGCAGTGATGACACTGACGATAATAAGGAAGCTAACATGTGCCACCACTGTTCTAAGCACTTGACATGTGATGTCTCATTTAAATCTTCACAAGAGCCCAGGAGGCAGTTCCTGTTAGTATCCCTGTTTTACAGATGAGGAAATCAGTTACAGCAAAGTTAAGTAACTTGTCCACATTCACTCAGTTAATAAGTTGCAGGACCAGGGTATTAATGAGGCAATGTGACCAGTCAGTCAACCTACAGGGAATTGAAGAAGGAAGAATCATCTCTTCCTCAGTCGGTGATCTGGGTCTAACACTCTTCACTTTGCAGCTCTGATAATTCACAGCCATCGGATCACATTGTCATTGTTTCAGCAATTGAATTCTACCCAGGCTCTGTTTCCATCAAAAAATTGCAGCAGTTCTCCAGGAAACAGGGAAGAACATCCCCTCAGGCAAAATCAGCAGATCCTCAGGACATTTTGCTGGTGGAAATGTGTGCTGTCTAGATGAATGTCTCCCACAGCTCCCGGCTGCCTGTCCGTGAGTATTTTCAGCCTCTTTGTTCTTTCTCCATGTTGTGGGTCTGTCTCTGTCCAACCTTCTCTTTGACCAACTCTGTTTCTATCTCCCCCTTTTCTCTCTACCAAATTGCTTTCACAGTGCTGTGGCGACTTCCCACCTGCAGTGGAACCACCTATTTTGAAAAGGATGTGAATTTACAGATAAAAAGAAATCCCTTGCTTTCACCAATTCTTGGCTTCCTCCCCCTCAGCCGCTTCTGCCACCAAGGAATTTTCATCCACGTCACTGGTTAGTGTGGTGATCCAGCCACTCCCACCAAGGGACAGCTGTCCTGCTTGCAGGGGCTGGGTTTGGAGCAGCAGGAGAACAGCCTGGGCTGCACAGGGTATTGGGTCACTAGCATCTCTGGTCCTACACCAGACATCAGTTTTTCCAGCTGGGATGATTCCATCTTGCATTGACTCAAAAGCTGCTGTGATTTTTGTCTATAAACAGCTAGGAGAATGGATTAGTATAGAAAAAGCAGAGGCCTTTGAATCCAGCATTTAGAAAAATTTCAGGCACCCACACCTGGGAGGAGGAAGGAAAATGAAAGGAGATGGCTCTTCACTCGGGCATAAATGAAGGCAGCTGATATGCACTCCCTAGATGTAACATCATCCCCTTCTTTTCCAATGTGCTAATTCATTAAAACTAATGAGGCCCCTGTGCTGCCTAAGCTGAATGCTGATTAGACTCCCGGCATGCACCTGCCACGCCGGCTCTCAGTCTCTGCGCTGACAGTGAGGAAGGACCCTTGTCAACTGGAGACAGAGGCTCTGGGTCCTCTATGGACAGGATCCTGGATTGACATGAATTGGTGCTTGATGTGCACACAATGACATGCTATCAGATTCATGTTGAAATGCACAGATGTCCTCGCTTTCATTCATAATGTGCCTACTTCCTGGCAGACCTCGTTGTGCTGTCTGCAGAGGAGCCCCTGGAAACACCTTTTTTCTAAGGCATATTTGAATGTCCAAAAGACACCTGTACTTCTTGTCTGATCACCAGGCACAGGGAGGGACGTTGCTAGGGGATGGTAGTTCATACCTTCCCATCCTCAGAAGACTGTCTATTGGAATTGTGTCCCTGCTTGGAAAGAGGGCATGAAGACAGGTGTCAGGTGAGAAAAGGGCAGGGAGGGGTAAAGGTTGGCACTCCCTTATGTGGCAGTCTATCTTCGTTCAGTAAATATTGAGCATCTACAATGGGCCAGGTAACATGCTAGGCACTGCAGAAATATTGCAAATGAGACATCAGTATCCCACTCTCTTAGAGCTTTTTCTCCTGAGTGAGATAGACAACTTAAGAAGTAAATTCATGTCAAATTCAATAAATGAGGGAACTATATTCCAAGTGAGCGAGGGTCAGGGGTGCGTGAAGAGCAGCATTCATAGGGGCAGGCAGGGAAGGCCTCTCCGAGAGATGGGATTAGAATCAAGACCTGCAGAGCAGGAAGGATGGGTTTGGGGAAGAGTGTCTTAGAGCAAGAACAAGCCCTTAGGAGGGATGCTCTTTCTGAGGCTGAGAATAGAAAAGAAGCCACCATGGTGACTGGGGTATGATGGCAGGCAGGAGCATGGGCACCACTGCAGGAGAACAGGTAGGGGTCAGAGGACACACAGCGGAGGTGTTTATTCCCCATCCGTCACACCTGCTAGGATGGAGCGCTTACAGCCTATCTGGGCATGTGCATACGAAATCCCTTTAGGATGTTCTTCGGGGTCTAATCTCATGCATCCCATTGTGGATAAAACCTTATCTTCCTGTTCTCTCCACTTTTCGTGCCATCAGTAAGCACAGTTTCAATCCAGTGCCTTTGCATGGCGCCTAAGAACGCCAGGAGAGTAACGACTCCTCCGGTCCAGGGGGTAACTGAGCATCCTCCTCACTGGTGCAGCGTGGAAGAAGGAAGACATCCTCAGCAGCAGTTCCAGCTCTGTTCTGAAGTCTGGAGTTCTGGTTCACTTCGCCAGAATTTTGATACCGGTCTTGTAGGCAGAGGACCAAGATATTACCACTAAAAAGTTAAAAGAAGGACCTGGGATTCTCTAAAAATGGCATCTCCCTGAATTTGTTTCCTGTCAGATCAGCTGACATCACACACCATAACCATGAGATCCCGCCTCATTGGCTTTGGCCAAAGCCTGCCCCCTTTCTCTCTTCTGTCCACTTCTAATAGTCTGGCTTCCTCTGCGCCATGCTAAATCCCATCACACGGGAGGGTAGGGTTCAAATGCACATTCTGGGAGACAGAGACGTTGAGTCCATAACCATAGGCAAGCCCATGTGACACAATTCTTGCTAATGACCACGTAAGAGAGAGTTCTAGTGTGAGACTTCCAGAAAGTTCCCTGAAAGGGGAGAGGTAGACACAGCTGGGGCATCTTTGCCCTTGGGCTTTCTGCGTTTTCTCACCCGGAACACAGATGGAAGGCTGGAAATCCGTCACATGTCCACCAGGCTTCTCTTATCCTGAATGAAAACAGAGAGAACATGAGTCCCTGAAGACACTCTGTGGGCACCGAACCGGCCTCATGCTCATTCTTACTTCAGGAGTAAAACAAAACGTCTAAATTTCCACCAAAGGAGCTCCAAATACAAAGTTATTTAGGCACTAACCGGTTTCTCTCACTTAACCAGAACAGGTTATACCACGTCGTAGTTGTTTTTGTAGGCGCCCCCTTGCCTAACACGATGCTTTGCCCACAGTATATGTTTAAGAAGTGCTTGCTGAATTTTTAACAAGTACTTATGCTCAATTTTATCTTAAAAATCGCAAAATGTCTGGACTTTTGCAATATCTTACACTCACAGTACTGTTGCCTGTTCTTCTAGCCATAGGTCTTTAGGGGTTCCCATATTCTTTCTAGCTGAAACCCTGCGTCACATGTAGTCACCCCTGTGTTCACGAGAACCTGAACCCCAAGTTTACTGTTTGCTCTCGTGTAGCATGACTTGACTGTCCTGACCTCTGTCATCCCTGGAGCCCCAGACCAGCTCCCTAAACCATCTCCTCCCCTCCCTCTCTGGTCTCCCCCCATCTCTGTTCCTTGCCTTACTCAATATGCACTTGAGCTCCAAAGACACCAACGTGGTACAGAGGGACACCTGTCACTTTGGCATGAAATGACCTGGATTCTATTTCTGGCTCTGCACCTTACTTATTTTGTGACCTTGAGCAAGTTTACCTCTGTGCCTGAATGTTCCAGGCTCTCCAACAAAGAGTTGCACCAGTTCGATGTACAGATTAAATTACATTATCTCATTTTGAAAGCCTAAGGTGTACAATAAAGACTCAATGGTGATATTAATGCTTAATATCATTTCTATTGTTCTTAGTTCTGAAACCCAACTAGCTCTCCCCAAACATCTCAGCTTCCTTTCCGTAGCATCCTTGCTGCGTCACCTGCCTGTTCCTAAGAGCTGGTCCTTATATTCGTAAGATTGTGTTTTGATACAAGTAACAAAAGCCTCAACTGCCGTGGCCTTTTTTAAAAGTCAGGTTTTACACAGTGAGATACCACCTTATCAGAATGGCAATAATCAATGAATCAAAAAACAACAAATGTTGGCAAGGCTGTGGAGAAAAGGGAAGCCGCATGCATTGTTGGTGGGGTTGTAAACCGGTGCAGCCATTACGGAAAACAATATAGAGATTCCTCAAAAAATGAAAAATGGAACTACCATATGACCCAGTAATTCCACTTCTGGGCATATATACAAAAAACCCCAAATCACTAATTTGAAAAGGCATATGCACTCCTATGTTTATTTACAATAGCCACGATACGGATGCCATCTAAGTGTGTATCGAGAGACAAATGGATAAGGATGTGGTATGTGGCTCTGGCGGGTTTGGCTCAGCGGTTAGAGTGTCGTCCTGCGGTTCAGAGAGACCCGGGTTCGGTTCCCGCTAAGGACACGTGCCTTGGTTGCAGTTTGTCCCCGGCCCTGGTTGGGTTGTGCGGGTGGCAGCCACTCGATGTGTCTCTCTCACATCGATGTTTCTCTCTCTCTCTTCCTCTCTCTCCCTCCCACTCTATCTGAACAAAAAATGAAAAAATGTCCTCGAGTGAGGATAAAAAAAAAAAAATGTGGTATGTGTATGCATTGGAGTATTACTCAGCCATAACACAGAATGAAATCTTGCCATTTTAGACAACATGGGTGGACCTAGAGGGAATTATGCTAAATGAAATGTCAGACAAAGAAAGACAACTACTATGCCATTTCCCTTATTCGTGAATCGGAAAAACAAAATAAATGAACAAGCAAAATAGAAACAGACTCATAGACACAGAGAACATTTTGATGGTTTCCAGAGGGGAGTGGGTTGGCAGTGTGGGTGGAAAAGGGGTGGGGATCATGATGTACAAATTTCCAGTTATAAAAACAGTCACAGGGATAAAAATTACAGTGTAGGAAATATAATCAATAGTATTGGAATAACTATGCATGATGTCAGATGGATACTAGACTTATCCGGGTGATCGCTTCGTAAGTTATATAGATGTCTAATAACTATGTAGTACATCTGAAATTAATATAATATTGTATGTCAACTGTAATTGAAAATTTAAAAAATATTCTGTAAGTAAGTGTTCATTTGCTTCACCTAATGAGAAGGCTGGGCGCATGCAGCCCCTCGACAGTGCCACCAGGGACCCTGGCTGTCTCTCCTTCTGCTCTGTCATTGTCATGCAGAGTCTCATCCTCCTGGTCACAGACGGCCCTTGCTCATCCAGACCACATGTGTCAACGAACTGCAGGCAGGAAGGAGGACAACCTGGCAGAGGAGTTTCTGCTAACAAAGATTTCTCATTTTATTCAAGAATGTGAGCTCTCCCAGAACCCTCTCCTACATCTCAGTGACCAGCACTGTGTCAATGGGCACCACGCACAGTGAGAGGATGAGAAAAAATGAGCATTTTTAGCTAGACACGTTGCCTTCTAAGCAAAAGGTATTCTGCCCATAAAGAAGAATAAAATAGAAATTAGGCAGGCAATTAGCAATGTCTACCACAATCCTTTACCCAAATACAATTTTAAAATTATAAAGCCACTCTACTCAGAAATGAACCAGTTAAATGATTTGATTAAAAACACATGATTTGGGAACTCTGGCAAGATGGTGGGTAGGTAAATGCGGTGTCGCTTCCTCCCATGACCACATCAAAATTACAACTAAACTACAGAACAACCATCATTCAGAACCACGTGACATCGAGCTGAATGGAAGTCCTGCAACGACGAGATTAAAGCAGCAGCCACATCGAGACTGGTAGGAGGGCGGAGGCGGACTGGCTGGTCCCACACCCACGTGTGGCAGATAAAAATCAGGACACCTCGGGCTGGGAAGGTCCTCCCTGAGGACTGAGGGGTCCCTGTCCCACACCAGGTGCCCAGCTCAGGGTTCCAGTGCCAAAAGAGAATCCCCACCACTTCTGGCTGGAAAAACCAGTGGGAACTGCTGAGGGAGGCTGAGGCGCACAGACTTACTCGGACTCCCACCCTCCAGGCCCCAGCGTGGGGGAGGCAGCTTGAAAGGCTCCAGAGTCATATGGGGACGAACTGAGTTGTTTGGCATTGGAGCGAGGGCTGGAGAGACAGCTTTCTCCTGGACAGACGTGCTATCAGAGGCCATTGTTCCTTTGGTGAGCCCTTTCCTGGGCCGGCAGATGCCACCATATCTGGGACTCCAGCAACCTGGCTCACACTGTTGGCCCCGCCCTGATGATTCCCTGAGGCCCCGCCCCACCCAACTTTCAGGCCCACCCAAGCTGTTGCCAGTTGCTTTACCATAGGATTGGCCTGTCTTGGATCCGGCTTCAGCTCTTCCTAAATTCTTTCAAACAAGCAGCATCTGGTCTCAGCTAGCCCCATATATCTCGTTAAGTAATACATAGAAACAAACACAGGGAGGCAGCCAAAATGAGGAGACAAAGAAACAGGTCCCAAATGAAAGAACAGAACAAAACTCCAGGAAAAGAACTAAGCAAAATGGAGATAAGCAACCTAACAGATGCTGAGTTCAAAACACTGCTTATAAGGATGCTCAATGAACTTAGTGAGAACCTCAGTAACTTAGTGAGGGCCTCAAGAGCATAAAAAAGGACCAGTCAGAAATGAAGGATGCACAGTCAGAAATGAAGGAGGCACTAACTGAAATAAAGACTAATTTACAGGGAATCAATAGTAGAGTAGGTAAAGCCAAGAAGCAAACCATCGATTTGGAATATAAGGAAGCAAAAAACTCCCAATCAGAACAGCAAAAAGAAAAAAGAATCCAAAAAAATGAGGATAGTGTAAGGAGCGTCTCAGACAACTTCAAGCGTGCCAACATTCGCATCTTGGGGGTGCCAGAAGGAGAAGAGAGAGAACAAGAAATCAAAAACCTATTTGAAACAATAATGGCAGAAAACTTCCCTAACTTGGTGAAGGAAACAGACAAACAAGTCCAGGAAGCACAGACAGTCCCAAACAAGATGAACCCCAAGAGGCCCACACCAAGACACATCATCATCAAAATGCAAAAGGTTTAAGACAAAGAGAGAATCTTAAAAGCAGCAAGAGAAAAGCAGTTAGTTACCTACAAGGGAGTTCCCATAAGACTGTCAGCTTCAAAAGAAACTTTGCAGGCCAGAAGGGAGTGGCAAGAAATATTCAGAGTGATGAAAAGCAAGAACCTACATCCAAGATTACTCTATCCTGCAAAGCTGTCATTTAGAATTGATGGCCATATAAAGAGTTTCCCTGACAAGGAAAAGCTAAAGGAGTTCATCACCACCAAACCATCATTATATGAAATGTTGAAGGGTCTTCTTGAAGAAAAAGATAAAAAATATGAACAAACAAAATGGCAATGAAGACAATTGAATCTACAAACAAAATGAACAAGCAGAACAGAAACATTCTCACAGATACAGAGAACATTTTGTTGGTTGCCAGATGGGACGGCGGTTGGGGGAATGGGTGAAAAAGGTGAAGGGATTAAGAAGTACAAATTGGTTGTTAGACTGACAAACCTCAAAGAGAAAGGGGGTTGGGGAGTGGGAAGAAATAAACCAAAGAACTTATATGCATATATGCACAACCAATGAACACAGACAACAGTGTGGGGAAAGGCACGAGAGGGGCGGGAGTGGGGAGGAGGGGTCAATGGGGGAAAAATGAGGAACATCTGTAATACATTCAACAGTAAAGATAAGCTTAAAAAATAAAAATAAATTAAACATGATTTGGGAAGGTTTTTTTAATAAAGTTTATTTTTTTAAATAGTTTTAGATTCACAGAAAAATTGTAAAGATAATACTGAGAGTTTCTTGTATTCCTGGCACCTAGGTTACCCCATTATTAACATTTTCCATTAGTATCATACCTTTGTTAAAAATTAATGAACCAATAATGACACATTGTTATTAACTAAAGATCATAGTATATTCATATTTCCTTGACTTTTACCTAATGTCTTTTTTCTGTTCCAGGATCCCATCCAGGATACTAAATTATATGTAGTTATGTCTCCTTATATTTCTCATGGCTGTGACAGTTTTTCAGACTTTAATTGTTTTTGACAGCTTTGACAATTTTGAGGAATACTGGTCAGGTATTTTGTAGACTTGCTCTCAAATGGGATTTGTCTGATGTTTTTCATGCTTAGACTGGGATTGTGAGTTGAGTTATCTTCGGATTGTGAGTTTGGATTGTGGGGAAGTACCACAGATGTAAAGTGACATTCTTATTACATCATATCAAGACTATAAACTATCTACTTCATATCGCTACTGATATTGACCCTGGTCACCTGGCTAAGGTAGTGTCTATCAGGGTTCTCCACTCTAAGTGCCTTTCCCTCCCTTTCCACACCACACTCTTTGGAACGAAGTCACTCAGCACAGCCTACAATTAAAGGGTGGAGAGTTACACCCCACCCCTTTGAAAGTAGAATATCTGCCTAAATGGTTGGTCATTCTTGTGCACAGAGATTTGTCCCTTCTCCTTATTTGTTTTGTTTCGTTTCTTTGTTTAATCTATTCATTCAATCATTTATTTGTATTAGTACAGAGTCATGAATATATATTTTATACCTTGTGAGTTCTTTTAGTTGGCTCATGTGTCCCATTGACATATCCCCGTGTGTGTGTGCGCGCGCGCGCGCGTGCGTGTGTGCGATCGTGTGCATGTACGTGTGTGTGCACATGTGTGTGATGTCCATACTTTCTGCATCACAAGGTGCTCCAGGCTCATCTTGTGTTTCCTGTCCCAGTCCTAGAATCAGTCATTTCTCCAAGGAACCTGGTTCTTTTTAATGGTATTAAAAACCAAGGCCCGGGCAGTAGATGTGCTCATTGTGGGCAGTTGCCTTTAATTACAGACCTAAGACTTCCTTCCCTCTCTCTCACATGAACAATTATTTTGTTCCTCTGCCCACCTCCTATCTCGCTATCTCTGCCCACACAGAACTGAGATCAACAGGAATGCTAGGCTCACAAAAGTTGTGGTGGAAAGAATATAAAAAATAAGAGGCATACTTCCATAAATAATTCAGAAACAATTTGACTAGAAGGATCTGAACTCATAGAATTCCTGAATGTTAGCGATATTATATCATAGAGCCCAAATTTTCATGTTTCTGGGGCCCTGAGAAGTGAAGTGGTTGATCCAGTCATGCAGCCAGGATTAGACTTCAGCTCTCCAGAATTTTCCCTGCTGCCCTCTCCTTTAGAACACCATGCTGGCGAGGTCCACGGGTTCCCTCGTCCCCCAGGTTAGTGCAGGACTGGACACTGCCTTGAGGTGACTCTTACTGGACAGAAAACCCAGTGACTAAGGGCAGAGCTGGGTGCCGACATTCTGGAGCACATTTGCAGGGCTGTGGGAAAGGAAAGAGCAGAGATGTTAGACGCCAGCTAGCTGTGTAGGGAGTAGCTCAAGTCTCACGGGGCAGGGAGGCGACATCCGCGGTGCCCATAATGAGGCGCCCACACAGGTGTTTTACCTCAGGGGTTCCCCTGGGTCCCAGCTGCCTCTGCCACTCCTACTGGAGAAAGAAGGCCGAGTGGGGAGTGCGGCTGTTTGGATCATGTTGTTTTTCTGATGTAACTCCTGTCCATTTCCCCACCTCCCTTTTTCTGCCTCCTTCCCTTTCTCTTGGGAGCAATTTATGTGTCTCTGGCTCCTTTTAGATGAGGAGAGAGTGCTAATTAGCCATCTGATTCATCCCAGGCCACCTGTCCCAGGGCACTTGGCAGTAAGACCAGACTGGGCGTGGCCCCAAACTCTCCAGCGGCTGGGACAATCCCCCAGCTGACAGTCCTGCCATGGACTGTGTAGCGTGATGGGTGGGAAGCAATTTCTGCTCCTGCAAGGCTGTCCCTTCCACAGCCCCAGTTCCTCTGTGCCAGCTGCACAGGCAACTGGAGGGGAAACAATCCCTACGGCCTCTGGGCCTTCATTCATTCCTTCCCTCCAACCGAAACCCGCTGTCTGTGTGACAGCATGTGAGTGACGAGCTTCCCAGAGGACCCCTCACCAGCTGATGGGTCTGAGCAGCGGTCCACCCTCTTCCTCTTGCCACTGCATTTACCAGCAGAACTCACACTTACTGATGCGGGGTCTCCTTGACGGCTCCTCTGTGTTCCAAATTCAGGTGCCCAACAGTGCAGTTCTCTGTTTGGAGAGAAGCCCCAGGCCCGAGGTCTCCAAATACAATGCACACCCTGTACTAATCACCATCAAGCTAACCTAAACATTACGACCAGGCCCAAAGTAGCTTTCTGCTCTTCTGTATGTTGCCTTTGCGTACTTCTCATTCTTTAGATTTCCTGCCTGATTATATAATGATTAATGATAATAATAACAGCAACTAAGAGCTTCTGATTTCTTCCTCCGTGCCAGGAACTATGCCAAACACCTTGGATGCATCATTCCACTTGACATTCATAGCAACCTGGTGAGGGAGATATTTTATCCCCATTTCTCAGCTCAGAACATTCAAGCTTAGAGAGATTAAAGTGTTTGCTTAGGTTACATGACTGGAACAGCAGGGGCAGAATTAAAATCCTGTTTTGCTTGACTCTGGAGCTCAAATTCTCAAACCCTGTCCTTCCTAACCGCCTCTTCCCATAAACCCAGACTGCAGCCATCGCCCATTAGGTGCCAGCCTGCTTGTGAGGCCACTGGTCCCCTTCCAGGCCTGCCACGTCCCACGTCTCTGAGCCTTGGTGGGCGAGTTCCAGCACGTCTTCCCAGCACAGCAATCAGACCGTCTAATGAAATAAGGTTTGCTCCCTGGCCAGCCGAGTGCAGTTAGTGCTGAAGCCCAGGGGTGGAGGGCAATGCTAGAGGATTCGGGGGAGCAGGCCCAGGTCTTCTCCTGGTTCCCTGGACCTGGTGAGCCCTGGTTTCCCGGGAGCATTTACCTAGGTCTGCAGCATCAGAGCCACCAAATGGAACCAGATGTCAAAGAAATCTTTTAGGCTGAGTGAGGGGACAGCCCCAGGGCAGAGGACTTGGACTGAGATGGAAATCTCGTTGACAGTTCTCGCCCGTGTCTCGGGCAAGGAGGAGATTTCATGTAGGCCCTATTCGAGAATCCTGAGCCATGAGATATAATCATGACACATCTCTAGGCCTGGTCACCGTGGTTTTCAATCTGGGTTCCATGGAGCCCTGGGGCCTGGAAAGGCGCAGGCCTGCGATGGGAGCACCCCCAGTTATCTCCTCCACTGGGGTTTCATATCAGATTCCATAATTAACATTAAGATTAAGAAGAAAGACATTAAAAATAATTTTACTAATTAACATCGTTAAGTCTTTCTCCTCAGTAAAATAGAGGTGATATATCTATGTCTCTAGACTGTGCTGAGAAGTGAAATGGTGTGTCACTGCTCCTCCTGTCATGACATCAGTGTTCAGTAAGGTCCACTCTCCTCCCTTGCCTTCACCTCAAGGCAGCCAGCTGCCCAAACACAGCGGAAGTGACTGAGGGTTTTAATGTGATGTGTGGTGACTTCCTCTAAATAAACTGTGCTCCCATGGTATCTCTCACCATGAGCCTGAAAAGGTAGAAACACCCAATTTAATCATCCGAAAAGCCCTTGCCCACCCGAGACGGCCCTCGCCGAGCCCTGCCTCCGCTCAGCCCGCGCCTGGCGTTCGGGCGTTGTTGAGGGCCTCGGTGACTGCGCTCTAACACGCGGCCAGCCGAGGAGGTGGCCGATGGCGGCACACAGAGCCCAGCAGAAGGAAACAGAGAGGCTCTCAGAGGCAGAGACCCCGAGCCAGGGCTGAAAGCCGACCTGTCGCTGGCAGAGGAGCCCGAGCGACCAGAACGCAGGTGCACGCAGAAGGCTGCAGCTCCGTGAAATGAGGGTCAGTGGCCGCTGTTCAAGGGGGAAGGAGAGTGTGTAATGCGTTTTTGAAAAACGTCTCCTAAAAATGATTAATATTTTTAAGAAACGAGTTTGGCTCTTGAAAGGATAAGTTTCAGTGTTCTGGCTAGTTTGCGTAAAGTCTAACAGCGCTCAGATAAATGAGGCGTTACTGTGCTTAAACTCAGCTCCTAGGCTCGTGGGTCTGTTTCAGGCAGCGCGGTGAATGGGAACACGATGCTGATGAGTCTCAGTCTGCAGAGACCACACGGGCCTCTTGGGGAAGCTCCCTAGCGAAGCCCGGGAAGTGGGACCACCCTCTGGAACCAAGCGAGGGGGAAGGAGGGGAGAAGAGACATCCACCCTTGAAACAGCAGATGGTCAAATCCAGAGCGAAGTGAGATTCACCAGGTTTTATGTATCTTCAGTGAACAGAGATGGAGAAGAGGAACAAATGTCAGATCATCTGTTTAATTATTTTTACAACTCTCTTCACATGGTTGCAGCTCAGCAGCTCATTTATCCACAGATGTGAAATCCCCACTGAGCAAGAGACCCCGGACAATGATCCATTCATGAGAAACGCCGAGGGTGTCGGGGTCAAAACGCGTTCTCAGACACCCCGAGAGGCTGGAGGAGAGAAGCCTCCTGACTCAAGGTGTGGAAACCCCCCAGCTTTCCCCTGGACTGCGGACGGAGGGGTCCTGGCTTCCAGGGGCTCCAGGAAAGCTGTCATATCACAATAGACAAACATTTGTCCTTTGCTGGGGACAGTTTGGAGAGTGATTCTTTCTGTTTAGGATCCCACCCCAGTGAAAATCTAAGGAAGGCTGCTGGGATGGGAGACCTAAGAGTGTGAACATACAAAATGTCCATTCAGTTTCAGGAGAGTCCAACTCTTCCTGAAACTCTGGTTAAAAAACAAAACGAACAAACCAGCATCAGAGCCTTTCCAAATCTTCTTGGCTTCACTCTTACCAGCTCGCTTATTCCCTGCCCGCCCTTACTACGCATCCCCCGGCCCAGCCTCCTGCCTGGGAGCCCTGGTCACCATCCTGTGTTCCTGGACTCAAGTCTCATTAGGAATCGTCCCCAGGGACATCCTGAGGGGCCGTTTCCTCCCACTTCCTTGACTGAGCTTCTGCAGGGCTGACCCATCCCTGGGGCACAGGCCTAACCCCACACACTCAGGGCCCCCAGGCTCCGTGTGCTCCTCTCTCCTGCTTAGCTCTTCCTGTCACCTGCTAATGAAGCCAGGTGCCTGAGTCCATGCCCAGGGTGACAGGCAGGAGTGAGGCAGAGCAGGCCTCTGGCGTTCCCCCCTTCTCCCCTCACCGCCCCCAGCAAGCCCAAACCCCACTGGGGGGGCCATCACAAGTAACTGTTATCAGAAGTAAACACCAACATTGGCACATTGCTGACTTCCTCATACATCTGGTTGGGAAGAAGAAGACCACAGTTGTTACCAGCGGGCACTTGGAAGTCCAACGGGTTCTGAATTCTGGCTCCATCACTGATTGGTTCTGCGACTCCGGGCAATTTATTTCACCGCTTTAACCTCAATCTAGCTGTCTGTGAAATGGAATGACGGTGGCATCTGTCCTGAAGGTTGTCGTCAGGATTCGGGGAGACAAGACATGCCAGGTGCTTAGCACAACGCTTTGCATGCAAAAACTAACAATAAATGTTGGCTAAAATCAGTGTTTGTGCTCACACGTGTAACTGTACCGGAACTGAACTCAAGCCTGCCCGCAGTAGTTGCCCCTCTCCCTTCCAATCTGGCAGAAGTCCCCGCGGCGGGGGCGGACGGTGGGCTCGCAGGCTGTGCAAGAACCTGTCTGTAACGGCAGCTCATTTCACATTTATGTCACAGCTACACGCGAGTTATCATCTCGGATGTGCTAATAATACCTGCGGTGGCTACAACTCATCATAATGCCTTGTTTCCCCACAAAATAAATACGTGTGTGTGTTTATGTGTCCTTACCCACATCTTGGTGACGCTGACCGAGTGTGAGTCGGGCGCAAACCTCCTCTCTCAAGGATGTCAGGGCAGATGGCAGCTGACACCACCCACATGCTCTGGGGTCCAGTGTAGCACCTGAGCCACGAGGTGCGAAAGGCCCAGGGCAGCAGACTCAGGAGGGGACGGGCATCTGTGCCCGCTGTCCCAGCAGAGCCTGTCCCCCTGGTTGCCTTCCCCTGAGTCACAAGGAGCCTTCCCTCGGCCCCACTGCAGTGGCCTTTGTCTGTCCTCACCACTCCCCTCTCCGATCGGTGTCACCCTTCCTATTGTTGTTGCCGCCTCTGTGTTGACAAGTGCTTTAAACATTCACAGGAGAAAAGAAAAAGGGGAGGGGCTGAGGGGCAGGCTTTTCTTTGAACCCAGGGTGTTCATCTTTTCAGATTAGCAAATCAATGACTATGAGTATATAATTAAAACTAATAGTTTAATTAGAGAACATTTAGATCTTTCTGGAACAACAACAACAACAACAAAAGCCAGTGACTATCTCCTTCTGAGGCAAACTGGGAGTATAATAAATAGCCCTGGCCGGAGGAAGGGTGCCTTCCGCTCACTCTGTCCCTTCCTTCACAGGTCCTCAGTTCCTGGGAGAAGCTGGGTGACAGGCCAGGCATGGCCCACACGGCAGGGCGGAGGGCTCTGGGCAGCCCAGCCAAGGTCCCTCTGGGAGGCTGAACAGCTGCTGCAGGCAACAGGGGGTCAGGGGAGCAGTGCTGTCCCTCTCCGACCCCACCCTGTCTCTGAGCTCAGGTTCTCACTCTGTTCTTGGCCTCCCTCTCTCTCTCTCTCTCCCCCTCTGTCCTTTCTGCTCAGCTGTGACTGTCACTCAGCCTGTGCCAATCTCTCTACCCTCCAGACAACGGGATTTCAGAGTGTCTGTGCCATGACAACCTTTTCTGTTGGTAGAGTGGGGAGCCAGGAGATGGGCAGGGGCAGGAGGAGGGACAGGCCGGCAGCTAAGTCATGCACTTCAGCGGCTGGCCCAGTGGGGCAGGAAGGCCTCCGGCTGACCTGGATGAGTGGCCCGAGTCGGAACTCTCAACCCACCCCTGGTTCTGCTCACTGACCAAGTATGTGTAGGATGCAGTGGATGGGGACACGTGTGCTGTGCTCAACCAGCCGGGGCCGGGGCAGGGTCCAAAGCTAGGCACGGTGGGGGGCACCAGGTCACCACCATGCTCAGCCCTCTGTGTTTTGCAGTGGAAGCAGAGCTCGGGCGTGCAGGGCAGTGGGGACGGACAATGGGACTCTTGGTACGGGTTGAATATGTCCCCCCAAAGATGTGTTGGAATCCTAACTCTCAGAACCTCAGCATCGACCTGATTTGGAAATAGGGATGGTGCCGATGTAATCAGTTAAGTAGGGCGAGCCCTAATCCAATACAGCTGGTGTCTTCAGAAGAAGAAGAGGACACAGAGACGACCATGTCACGAGGAGGCAGAGACGGGCGTGACACTGCCGCGGGAGGAGGCAAGGACAGGTCCTCCCCGAGAGAATTCCAAGGGAACACGAGCCAACTCCTGAATTTTAAACTTCTAGCCTCCGGAGCTCAGAGAATCAAGTCCTGCTGTCTTAAGCCACCTGGTTCGTGGGGCTTTGTGGGGCATCTCTGGGAACTAATTCATGGCTCTCAGGAGCCACCTTGACTCCTCGACTGAAGACACCAGTCTGGGAATGAAATCTCAGATTGAGTTCCTGGAAGAAAATAAGCAGGTCTCAGAGTGATGACACAAGTTATGGTACCATGGAAGGTTCCAGAGCCCGGCCCCTGCGCTGCCCCACCCCAGAGTCTCACTGTCCTCTTGGACAGTCAGCAGAGATTCCTTATGTCCTGAGATGGACAGCGGGAACTCTGGACGAGAGAGGCTATCTCAGGGGCTTAAAGAAGAGGAGACAAATTAAATCCTTTTCTTTTATTGCCTCGTTTTTATTGTTAATAGTAATAGCAATACCTGTCGTTTATTGAAGCTTACCGAGCATTGTGTCAAACGCTTTATAAGGATTTTCCCATGTGTGGCTGCCCTTAAACAAGCCGCTCCTGCTGGTCCACGCAAGAGGGTGCCTCACTTTTGACCAACCCAGCATGTCCAGACCGGGGAAACGAGTGAGGCGTGGCTGCTTCCCAGAGCCTGACGTGGGACCCTGGAATCAAAACGCACATCACGCTATTTCCCTTCCCGTCGATCCTTGTACTCACCTGAGCCCCCCTTTCCTACAAAGCAGCTTTTGGATAATTTTTTGTAAGTTGGTGCTACTTTCACAAGATCAAAACAAACAGAAAAGCTACCTTGCATGAGAGAAGGCGCAGAAAGGACTAGAAAAGTATCTGGGACCTGAAGCACAGTTATGCTAGGTCAGCTGTTGAAATCCTATTAAGAAAAACAGGTGATCTACGATAAGAACTCCTCTCCAGGGACCCCTGCTCAGACGGAGAGGGAAAGGGGCAGGAAGCCCAGGACCCTGTGAACAGACAGCAGACCAGTGTCCTCACCTTCGCTCTTCTGCGAGGGCAGTGGGCCGAGGAGGAGAGGAGGCAGCAGGAAACGGGGAGCACTGCTCACCAGTCACTGCCCTCACCTACCGCATACCCCGGTTGTCACCCTGCCAAAGCCTGCCCAGGGCAGGGACAATTCGGGGAGTGAGCAGAGCTAACTTTCTGGGAAACTAGGCCAGAAAAAGAGGCTAGCTGTTGATTTTCCAGTCCACAGAACTAACCTCGTAGAATGGCCTGCTCCTCCCACCAACGCATGCCCCCTCCACGGCAGTGACCTTTCTTCCTCCCCTGGTGGGTCTGGAAGTCAGCTCCACCCCAGGGCTGTAGTCTGGACCAAGACGCTGAACCTCCCAGCCAAGATGTTCCTGATGGTCAAAATGTAAAATGTGAAGCAAGAAAAATGTAAATTGCATCAGGATTTTGAGGAGGAATGAAATAATCCTATTCATGTAAGATCAAAACCGTGTAAGGAATTATTATAAAGTGCAAACTGTTAGCGACTACAATGTGCAAACAATAATTATTGTTATTATCACTGTAGACTCCCATACTGCTGGGGCTGCTGGAACAGTAAGGGACCCTCCTAAGCTGTGAAGGGCAGAGAGCCACTCCTTCTAACTGCCACACCTTCCTGATTTGACAGCCCAGCAGGTAACCTACATTTTCAACTTACAAAAAAAGGAAAATACAGGTCGAACCCCAGGAGGGAGACCAAAGGAAAATAGAAGCGAGGGAAGTGACTAGAATCGCAGCTAGGTGGTTTGATTTCCTGCGTTGAGTTAAAGCTGTCAAGTCCAGCGAGCAAGTGTATCAATAGTTGTTTTGTTTGCCCAACAGAAAGAGATTGTGTTAGACCCCTACTGACCCGCAGCTAATTCCCTTCCCGGCAGGTCTGGGAAAGGGCTGTTTGCTCAGGCTGTGAGCCGCTTCTGCACCTTAATGGACTAGATCAGAGAAAGCTCAAGGCAGCCGGCTCCCTCTCCCAGGCAGAAAGCAGGCAGGAAACACTGAAAGGGAAGGGCTTCACGAGCCACGTCCACGGCTCGGGGAGCCAATCACAGCAGCCCGTTCAGACAGACAACCAATGACATCTCCGGCAGGACAGGGACCAATCGCCTTGCTTCCCCATCTAGGCCATTGGGTTCCAAACCCCCCGCGGCCGGGCTGTTTGTAGCTGCCAGGGCCCCGCAGCCGGGCGGAGGGCGCAGGGAGCCGAGCCCGCCCGCTAAGGAGCTTCGCTGGCAGAAGGGCTGAGGCAGAGCCCCGCTCCAATTCATCAGCCCCACAGACATTTATTCACTGGGTCCCACCTCCGTGCCAGGGCGGAGGAATAAGAGGAACGTAATCCCTACCCTTCACGAGCCAGAGTCCAGCCCCGGAGACAGAGGGAAACGATGCAGCCCTCCCGTGGCCGCGTGCTGACAGCCGCCGGAGCGCAGGTGCTGCGACCAGACAGCCTCATGGCGAGGGCATCGGAGGACCCCCAAGGGGACAGTGCAGTCAGCGGCCTCGGCCCCAGAAGGACGCGCACGTGGCTTGAGGCCCTCACCACACCATCCCCACGTGTTTTCTCTTGCGAGGGCGGCGGCACCACAGACTGGGTGGCTCCCACAACAGAAATTCATGTTCCCACACTTCTGGAGGCAAGGTGTCAGCAGGGCTCGCCTCCCTCCTTGGCTTGTAGGTGGCCACCTTCTCCCTGCGCCTTCACGTGGTCTGTCCTCTGTCCCCATATTTCTGTTCAACTTTCCTCTCCCTGTAAGGACACCAATCTTATTGGGTTAAGACCCACCCTGATGACCCCATTTTACCTCTTTAAAGACCCCATCTCCAGAGTCACGGTCTGAGGTACTGGAGGTTATAATGGCCACGCAGGAATTTGGGGAGGGACAGTGTAGCTCATAACACCATCATTTCCCACAACTATTGTGAAACCCACTTTCTCCCGCAAAGTGCAGAGTGACCAGGGGCTTTGTCCTCTAAATCTCCTGTGTGAAGGGCCTGGTTAACTCAGACGTGGACCCCCTCCTCTTCAAGCAAACGCCTGATCACTCCGTCTGTCCCTCAAGAAGTTGCATGTCCGTTAGAGTCTTGGAACAATCTCTTCCACTGCTCAATGGCCCTGCCGCTGGCCTCATGCCCAATGTATTTGTACGTCATTTTATCTGCATTAAGGGCTGGGGTTTCCTTCAGGCCTGGCGGGGAGAGAGCCAGCAAACCATCCATCAAACAGGCCAGCCCGAATCTCCAGGGAGGGTGTGGGTGTCCTGAATCTGCGGCATGGGGCACACTGGACGTTCTGTGATCACGGAGGCCACACAGCAGGACTCTGGAAGGCAGAGGAGGCACCTGGGCTTCAGTGAGCATTCACTAGGTGCAGTCACTGGCACTGCTGGGAGCCAGAGGCAGATGAGAGGTAACCCTCTGGTTCTCAAGGAGCTTCCAGTCCCCTGGGGAAGGTGACACACAGAATTCAACATAGGAATATGGTCTGGTGGCAGCTGTGGGGCTTGGGAAACAGAGAATAGGGACAGGGGGCCCTGCGTGGGGTTCAGAGGGGTTTCCGGTTGGAGCTGATGCCTGAACAGAGTCTGGAGGGATCAGTGGAGTCGGGCAGCTCATGGGGGAGCCATGGAGGAGAGGGTCCAATGAGAGGGTCCAATGGGCAAGGGTGGGGTGAGGCCTCAGCTATGTGAGAAGAACCATGTGCAGGACGGTGTTACTGGGGCATAAAATGTGAGGGAGACAGTGGCAGGAAGTGGGGTGAAAGATGGCCAAGGGCCAGATTTAGAGGGCTATGTAAGCCATGCCAAGCGGCTCAGACCCTTGCTGTGAGTTTGCAGACTGTTTGTGGGAGCACCGGGGCTCTGTATGGTGTTTGGGGCCAAGGAGCAAGACCTGGGCTCTTGCCGCTTTTCTATATTGGGATTATTTGAAAAATAAATTTTCTAAAGCTTAAAAAACCAACAACTATTGCTTTAGCTAATAAAGAACCCTTCTAGAGTTCTAAGAGGGGGGTGTGGTGGTAGGGTGGGGTCTGAAACTGAGGGGCGCAGTTCGGAGGCAGGGGCGCAGGTTAGGAGACTAACACAATAATCCAAGAAAGAGCAACAGGAGAGTGAAGAGACTGGAGAAGGGGTTAGGAGGTCAGACTGGTGGGACTTGCTCCTTGGTTTGACATGGAGACTGAGAGAGAGGGAAGTGTTTAGAATGAATTCCGGGTTTATGGCTCAGGTCACTGGGAAAGGGAATGAGGGGAAGCAGCTTGCTGGAACAGATGAGGCCATGAGCATGCTGGCCCGGTGAGCTCTAATGTGCCAGGGGGACAGCCAGGTGACCACTTGATAGGGCCAATACTTCTATGTCCCCACCTGAATACAGTGCCCTGCATATGGTAGATAGGCTCAGTAAATGTATATCTTTTTATTTTCAAATTTACAGATAAAGTCTTCAAAGTTCTCTACAATCTCTTCTAGATCTACTTTCGAATCCAAGAGTGTATCGACTCAGAATAGGCTGATCTACTCTGTCCATGAAGGCTCTGCTCAGCCAGATCTGTTTCTTCATGGTCCCCAAACACACATCTCTTGAAAGCTTCTGGAATAGATGGAGAGATAATGGGAAGGTAGCATTGCTGTCTTCCACATGGGGTTCCTGTAAAATGCGGTGAAAGATACGCTGTATGACACTGTCCCTCCGTCTGCTGGTGCCCTTCTCCCACCCCTTCCATCCATCTGGTGGGACTCACCGTACCAGACCCCAGTCCTCATTCCACTTTTCCTATGAAGTCTTCTCTGCTCTACTGCCCTGAGGAGGGAACATTAAAAATGTGTTTGCTTGGAGAAAGTGTCGGTGAGTTTTGTAGTGAAAAAAATCATTCTTTAGAGCACCCCTTTTCCTAGACTCACCACCTGGGCAACCCAGTCCTGTGGCATGGGCTAAAGTTGCCCTTGTCTCTACAGAAGGGGAGTGCTGACCCAGGAAGCCCACCTCCCATCACAGTGTGGGTATTCTCAGGGGACCAGGACACCTTGTTTTGGGTCAAAGACATCTAGTTCACCAAAAGGTCCTGGACCCAGACAGCCCATCTGCCCAGCTATGCTAGGGTCTGTTTCTATCATGTTTGCTGTTTCTTTTCCACATCTCAGTATTATTGAGTTTCCACTGTGCACATGTGCTCAGCTTGCTCTCCTCCTGCTTATTTTTAGTCTGTCCCCTCTCCCAGATGGATTCTAATTCTCCAGCCCTGGGCAGATGCTTAGCAACAGAGCCCAGGAGCCCCGGGGCCCTTCCAACTCGCCGCAGCTCGCGCCTCTCATGGACTACTACCTCTTCGGGGAGCAGGAACACCCCTGTTCCTTGAGGAGCAAACACGGAGGGTTACTCTTAGTTCCACAAGGGTGGCTGGTGGCTCTTCCCTCTCCCACTCTCCCTTCCTGGTTCCTCCGCTTTCAGGGTGCTCAGGGAACCCCAAGGTGATTCTAGCATGGATGCTGCCTCTTTTGGGGCAATGAAGATGGTCAGCTCATTTTTTCCATACGCTGTCTTGCATCAGATCAATAGGTATTTTTCCACCCCTCCCAAATATAGAAAGATTTATACAGCCCACATGGTATACTTGTAAAATACACATGAGGCTTGATAAATTATACATTATTTATTATAGTGCTAAAACGATACCCTTTGCCTAATTAAAGTAGGCATACATACGCTGCAGTGCAAACCATTGTCTTTCATTAAAATCTGAAAATGCGCTTATGTATATAAAAAAAGAACAGGCAGCATCAGTTAGGAGGAATACAATCAGATCACAAAGTCTGAGGACATTACTGAACTAAAAATAGGTTTGCTGTCTCACCCGGAAGAACCCCAAAGACACACATCCCTCCAGCCAGCCATTCGTTTAACAAACAAGTGCCAAGCACGGATGCTGTCAGACACCTGGCAGGTGCTGGGGACAGGACCTGGTCCCCGTCCTCCGGGGCTGACAGCCCGTGTGAGAGACAGCAGTAAGCAAGCAGGCAGTGTAATTAGTGACTGCGTGAGCCACATTAGAGCTGGTCTAACCCAGACCCACTGGGCCAAGAAGGCTATCTCGGTTGCATCCTAAAGTGTAAGTAGGTCTGGGAAGTGTTTCTGGCTCTTCCCTTTTCCATTACCTCGTGTAGTTTCTTCTTAGTGAACAGATCAAAAAACCTGGAATGATCATTGTCACTCATGTATTACATGAATATTTTGACTCCCCTTTACCCGCAAGTGAAGGTAAGCTCCGATGTGTTCGCCGGCACGTAGCGTGGATCCGCACATAGGGGACTCAGACGTACTCACTGACTGAATTAATGAATGAATGTTGACAAAGCGAAGTTGAGAGACATGGGTATGTTCTGTGCAGTTTAAAGGCCACGATGGAGCATCACCCGACGTCTCACAGCCCCCCTCCTCTGGTCACATCTCACACACGCTCGCCCACCCACCCCTTCGCACAGGAACGGCGTTTCCCACTGACTGGAGCAAATGAGCACGTGTGCGTCTGGAACGACAGCTGTGTTTCTCCATGACCTTGGGGTTAATGGCCAGTGGCTCCCGGGTACCATCTGCAGTGAAAGAGCGAACTCGGCCATGACCACCTGACAGCGTCCCTGTCACCCAGAGTGACCACAGAGGCCTCTACACACACGTGCTGTCAAGAAGCCCTGTCCAAGGTGGGAACCAATCTGAGGCCAGATTAAGAAACACCTGGGTTCAAATCCAACCCATCCCGTCTCGGGCAACGCACTTAATCTCTCCAAGCCCCTTTCCCATCTTTAAGATGGAGATAAAACGCTCACTCCGTGGAACTCGTAGGGGTAGTTAGTCAGTGTGTGTGCAGTGGCTGGCATGATTATAATTCTTACTGGATGATACCAGAGCCCTTACATCCAACACTCCCCTCCCCTTGCCACAGGCACTCACACGTGAGCCCTTTCATCTCCAGTATTTCAGTCACTCTTCACAACTACCCTGTGAGACAGATGCTCTTACCATGGTCTGCACTTAACCGATGGCACCCGAGTCTTCAAGAACCGAGTTTCCCCAAAGCCACGCGCTGGCAGAGCTGGGACTCAGACCCAAGTCCCTCTGACTCCTCTGACTCCAGGACCCCACTCTCAATCACGGTGTTGCACTAACTCCGCGGGACCTGGGCTGCCCCCCTCCACTGTGTGTTCCCAGTAGAGTGGAGCATGGGCAGAACGACAGATGTGCACGGCCAGGGGAATTACTCCAGGGTCCAAAGTGTCATGCCAAGGTGGAGAGGACCGGCGTGGCGGAATGTGGCCAGCCCGACGCAGGCTCCATCATCTACTGCATGGGGCTCTAGCACGTTCCATAGGTGGAGAGGAAGACATCAAAGCCCAGTCCACAATGGCCTAGATGACCAGCTAAGTCTCGGCCTGCAGGGGAGGAAAAGGAGAGCATGTTTTTGCCTGTTTATCTTCAACCTAATTTACATATGCAGAAGAAGCTCTTGAAATGTCTATGAAATCTATTAAATGGATTGTGGCAGATAGTATTTCCCCCAATGGCCATGACAGTATCATCTATCCGCATGTTCGTCCAGAACCTTGGCACACACATCCTGTCGAGACGTGGAGCACAGGCCTCCTCCCCCTGAACCTGGGTGGTCGTTGGTTTCTACAGGTAGATAATTCCAGAGCCCTCATGTTTATGAAACCCCTAAAAATGGGACTTCGTAAGCCTTTCTGATGGAGCAGAGAACCCCTGCTGGGAGGAGGGGGAACTAGGGCTGGCAGGGCAGGGCAGAGGAGGAGGGCCTTCAGTGCCATTCTTGAGCCATTTACTTGGCACCGTGACACACCTCCAAGGAACACCTGTAGTACTATTTACACGGTGATTATTTTAAATCAAATTTAAAGCTACTCTCCTTTTCTTTAAAAACACTTAACCTGTTTTAAGAAATAATACTACAATGATTACAGGTGTTATGCCCTGTTTATGTCTACCTAATATACACAGAACAAGTACATAGCTACTTTTTAAAAATTTTGTTCATGAGCCCCTAAGGCAATCTCCTGTACCACCCGGGCATCAGTGCCCCATTTCAGGAACAAAGGGACCTTTCCAGGGAAACCGCCTGTTTCCTTGGCAGATGCTGGTGGAGGGCTCTGTGGGAGGTGGGGGCCATCAGCCCTGGTCCGCCTCCCCAGCCCACGCGGGTATAAAAGGCACAGAAGAAGAGGCTGTACCTTCCTGGAGTGGAAATTTAACTGA
The DNA here is from genome assembly GCA_030848825.1 of Tadarida brasiliensis. Taxonomy (NCBI): domain Eukaryota; kingdom Metazoa; phylum Chordata; class Mammalia; order Chiroptera; family Molossidae; genus Tadarida; species Tadarida brasiliensis. The sequence continues at coordinate 85,272,531 of CM061268.1, forward strand.
GTGGCAAGTCATTTGAAATATTACGGTTGTATTATGGATATGTTACATTTGTTTAGCAAAAATTACAAGAATGTTTAATAAAAAACAGGCGAAGTCTAAGAAATGTCTCGCTGGGTGTGAGCAGCTCCGGCGCATGCCCAGGGCAGTGGAGGTCACGGTCTCCTTCTGGCTCATGGCTCTCAACCTCGGCCACGTCGGGTCATCTGAGGGACTCTGAAAAATCACTGAGACCCAGGCTCTACCCTGGACCATCTAATCCAAACCTCTGAGGACAGGGCCCGGAAGTCAGTCTTTTTAAAGGCTTTCTAGGGGATTCTCCTGGGCGGCCAGGATCGGGAACTCCTATTTTAGGGGTTCTTTGGTGGTGAAGTGCGAGGAACCCTGAAAGAGAGCAGCAGGGGACTGGAGATGGGAAAGCGGGTTAGGAGGTTGCTCTGTGGTCTTAGAAAGAGTCGCATGTCGTCACTGTGCGTGGTGGGCCCAGCACGCCTACCGCAGACACAGCACACAGCCCCAGCCCAGAGCTGCAGGGCACCGGCGCGAGCACCGCACAGCCGGGCCTTGCTGTCAGGCTCCGGAAGCTGCCTGCAAAACCCTCCAAAACCGTCACTGCACACGGCCTCGGGGCCAAAGCCGGGAGACCAGGAGCGGAGACGCAGTCCCTTCAAGCTTGGAGGATGGGTCAGCGCCGACACACCAGACCGACCCAGTTTGGGGTTCTGACTCTATTCATTCATAATCAAGTCACAGAGGAAAGAAATACACATTTCCCGTGTCATCTACACTCCCACTCACAGACGTACGCTCACACTCGCACACCGCTCGTCAGGTGACACTGAAGTCCTCAGACTCAAACTGCCAGAGGGATCCATGAGGCGGCTGTGACTCCTGACACTGGTGCCGCTTCCCGGAGCCTAAGGCCAGGGCCCCTCTGACTCCCCGCTGGGGGCACCCTCTGCCCGGCTGGAGGGCACCTGGCAGGAAGGGAAGGACCTGCGGCCCGGCTCCCAGGGCGGCTCTTGCCTCGCTTCACAGCCCCTTCTTCTTGCTCCCTGGGCCCCCAAACAAGAGGCCACCAGGAATCACAGTCCCAGAACCAGGCAGCATTGTCCCTGGGTCTGGCTTTCCTGAGGCTTGAGTGAGAAAGGGAGATGAGAGGGCCGGGGCCGCAGAGGTCTGGAGAGAAGCTCGCCTGGGGAAGAGCCGTTTCCCAAGCAGCTGGCCCAGCGGGAGTCTTGTTGCAGCTGGTGTGGAGACTCGTCCTGGTGCCCTCCACGCTCCGAGAGCATCTTCTCCGGAGCCCTAGCTCCCCAGAGCCCACTTTCCACACGGCACTAACCCTAACCTGCCCTCCCCTTCCTAGCACCCACAGCAGGTTGGATGCTAGCACTGAGGAAGCGGAGAAAGGTCATGGGGTAGGAGCTACAGGGCCCCTGAGCACGAGCTCCACGACCCCAGAGAGCACTGTCCAAAAGGGAAGCGTCCAGCCCGCCTGGCCCTGGGGCCAACAGTTGGCCTGAAGTGTAGACAAGGACTTCTCACCGTCAGATCCAGCCTCCCAGCTCAGAACTGAGAGCAGTGGGTAGTGAGGAATCGCTGTGCAGGTCAGCAGTTAGGAGGAGGCCTCGCCCTGCTCTCCTGCCACCTGTTCCCCTGAACATCAACGACAGCCCAAGGCTCTTCCCTCAAACCTAAGCCTCATCGTCCTCATTTTCGTGCACATGTTTTGGCTGTTCAACATTATTTTTTCTAGAAGCAATCCACATTCACCCCATACCAGTTAGGATGATTTTGGTTGAACATTACAAAAAAATATTGAACTGGCTTAAAGAACAAGGAAAGTTGTCATGGACTCGAAGGCCCCAGAAGGGCAGGCGTCAGGGCTGGATTGGTCCAGAGGCTCCCGTTCTGCGTCTCTGCCATGTCCTCAGATGTGCCCACCTCTGTGGTGGTCTGACGTCCCTTGTGGTTGCAGAACGGCTTGAGCGGCCTCACACCTCACAAACCTGTGTCCGATACCCAGAAGAGAGGCTTTCTTCAGGTGGCACTTGCTTAAGAACAAAACTTCTCTTCCAGCAAACCACACCTCGGACCTGCAGGAGACGAACAGGAGCCGTCCTCTCACTAGTGAAGGACTGAGGGGTGGCTCCCTGACTCTGGGTGAGCTCATCTAGAACTGTCTCACTGGCCACAGCGATTGGTCTGTGCCAGGCTGATCGTAACCCTTCCTTAGGGATTGTCTAACTAAAGACAAGGTCAAAAGCCATCTCTCTATCTCGTTATCATATTGTATGGGTCTCAGCTTGGGCCTGCAGGCCACCAGCCACTTCTTCGCGGAGAAGCCATCTGAGATAATAATGTCAATACTTAAAGAGACAAGTCAAGCCCTGGCCGGTTTGGCTCAGCGGTTAGAGCATCTGCCCGCAGACCAAAGAGTCGTGGGTTCAGTTCCAGTCAAGGGCATGTACCTTGGCTGCAGTTTGATCCCCAGCCCTTCCCCAGCCCTGGTTGGGGTCATGTGGGAGGCAACCAATCGATGTGTCTCTCTCGTTTCGATGTTTCTCTCCTCTCTCTCTCTCTTCCTCCCTCCCTCCCACTCTATCTGAAAATCAATGGAAAAATATCCTTGGGTGAAGATTTAAAAAAATCAAAAACAAAGAGACAAGTCAAGAGATAGAGAGACAGTCCTGATGGAGTGTGAGTTCCTAGTTCCAGGTGTGCCCAAGGCCACTTCACCCCGTCACAGTATTTTGCTTGTGTCAGACAATAACCCTGCTAAAGACCTTTCCTTACATGTCACTGCGCATTGGCTGTTGGATGACCACGGTGTCCATTCCAGCAGCCAGAGGATGCCCACGGGGAGCACCTCACTTGTGTACGGATCTCTCTCTGAGCGATGACAGGAAGGTTTCTGACTCAACCCCTCCGGCTGACTCTTCCACTGGTTTCCAAACAGCCAAGTTGGTCATTTCCTTAAAAGTACAAACTGAGGGGGGTCGTTTACTACCCAGAGGCCCTTTGGGGTCCAACACATCTGAACCAGTGATACGCCAGCAATCAAGTAAAGGAAAGAATCAGTCCGGCCGGTGTAGCTCAGTGGTTGGTCATCAACCCATGCACCAAGAGGTCACCGGTTCGATTCCCGGTCAGGACACATGCCCAGGTTGTGGGCCTGATCCCTAGTGGGGGGCATGCAGGAGACGGCCAGTCGATGTTCTTTCTCATCGATGTTTCTATCTCTCTCCCCCTCTCACTTTCTCTCTCTCTAAAATCAATAAAGAAAAAAAAATTGAAAAGAAAAGGAAAGAATCAATGCAATACAGGAGGCTCGAGTGGCAGCCACACTGCCCAGAACGCCCCTCCTGCCACCTTTGTGTAAGGTGGGATTTATCCCCCAACTTGGGGCCAACGCCGGGGTGCAGACAGGGTGTCTGTCAGCGGAGGCCCCCACGGGGCAGAGTGTGCTGCAGCCCATGTTTTCTCCTGCTTTGTTTTAACTCCGTCAACATTTAGCAGACTCTAATAACATTCTACTTCCACTTCTGTGTTTCTCTGTACCATTCTTTCTCCCTCCTTCCTCTTTATTTCCACTTTCTCCTAGACCCACGGTTCAACCATGGCTCTCTCTCTGCGGTGTCGTCACCTCTCTCAGTTCCTTCCTTCTCCCCTTGAAAAGTTTCCCCATGTACTTAACATGGGGGCTTCCCAATGTACTTTACAAAATACCTCTGACCAAAAGCCCTAAAATTTACTCTTGAACGTGGAAGAAAACAAAACAAAAGACAAAGAAACATGATACTGTTCCTGGAAGCAAGCTTCCTGTGAGCTGGAAAACTGTGTAATCAGACCTGTGGGGAGAGATGGCCTCTGACGCCTGGGAGTCATCCTGCAGCCCTCGCATCCCTTCCCCTCACCCTCCACGCCGATCGGGCACCAGGCCCTCTCACTTCTAACCTCTGCACATGTCTCACACCCACGCCCTCTTCTCCAACCCATGGCACCACCTTGACTCAGGGCCAAGCCATTGCACCCCTCCATTAATTACAGCAACAGACTCCTCGCTGATTTTCCTTCTTCAAGCCTTGTCTCCACCCAGACGGCCCTTTAAAAAGGACAGAGTTATCTTGCTCAAACATAGATCTGATCACGTCACTATTAAGATTCTTCAGTCCACCTCCTCTTCAGAGTAAAGTCCAGACTCGTCAGCACTGGATTCCCATTCCCTTACGGCCATCTCCTGCCTGTCACTCTCTTCCGTGTGCTTCGACCTCCGCAGTTTCTCGGATGCACCTTCCCGCACCTGTCCACGCCTCTGTCCACGGTCTTCCATCTTCCTGATATTTCTCCATCCCCCAACCATCCTCTCACGTCCTGGAGCCCAGCCCACACATTGCTGAAGGCCTTAACTGCCTAGCACTTGGAAAATTTAATACGTGTCGAGTGAATGAATACATGTTTAAAAATTCTTACTCTGTCTCTAAGATTTGGCTCTGTCATCATCGTCCCTAAAAAACCTCCCATCGTACCTTGATAGAGTCAGAGTGACCCCACTTTGCTTCCATATGGCCCTTCTTGCAGATTGTTTGACACTCATTTTAATGTACTTCGTTTACATCTCTTTCTCTGCCACAGACCGTGAGTTCCTTGAAGACAGGGACAGTGACTCGGCTTTCTGTGGAACCCCACAGGCAGACACAGAATAGGTCCCCAACAAATACTTGTTAAAACAAAATGAGATGAACCAAACGGGTGCATCGAAACACCCCGCAGTGGAACTGGCCCTGGATCATCGCATGCAGCTCAGACGTGTGGTTTTGGAGTCGACAGGTGACAGGTGTGGGAGGCAGGAGAGAGAGTATCTGACTTGGGGGGTGGCTGAGTGGCCGTTCCCTCAGACAGCAAAGAATAAAGGGGCTCCCACTTTGCCCTTCTTAACAATGTGTCGGCAGCAATCAGCGCTTAACAGCAGTAAGTAAAGCCGGTCTTTTTAAATTTATCTTTATTGTTGAAAGTATGACAGATGTCCTTCCTTTTTACCCCCATGGACACCCTCCTCCCCACTCCCTCCGCTCCCCGCCGCCTTCACCGCACTGTTGTCTGTGTCCATTGGCTATTAAAGCAGGTCTTCTTATGTTCTGTGTGCAAACTGGGGGAAAATAAGCAAATACAACAGCAGACACCAACGCAGTTCCTGCTTCCTACCTAAGAGAGCCAGCAAGCAGCCCAATGATGTGAACTGCGTGGGGGGAGCGGGGTGGGAGAGCCTTCCTAGTGCCCAGAGAAAGGTGAACTAGTGCCCTAAGACAAGCCTGAGCCGTGAGCAGACATGTCAGTATGTACACCCTTTTCCAGGGCAGGCAACAGGCACCTGAAGAGACAGCAGAAGCAGTCTGTGCCAACCAGGGAGGACTCGACCCAGGTAAGCCAAGAAGCATGCAGCCTTTTACCAGGAAAACCCTGCACTTCGCTGATGCGCCAAAATATCTGACTTGCAAATGCTTGTTCAGTTACTGTTAAGGGGCCTACACTTCACAGAACAATCTGACGGTGGGAGACCCATCTCCTTCTCAGAGAAAGGAGCACCTGCTGGCTGTGTGTTTGCTTTTTAACCTCCCTTGGTTGAAGTTACCAAGAAAGCACACACCCCTGCTCAGCACAGCTTGGCTGCCGACAAGTCCACCCACCTTCACTTGCCACCTCTCGTCAGGAAATGTCAGCTAGGTGAGCTGGATCCTGGAACCAGTGTCCCCCAGAGGGACGCGTGGTGTCGGGGGACGGGAGGAGGAGACTGCAGGGGACACTGTCGGAAACCTGGTGGCCTCGAGAGTGGCAGCTGTGCAAGGGCTGACTTCTGAGTGTGGCATGAGGGCCAGTGTCCTGGGTTCTAGAATCACTTGGAGGCTGGATGTATTTTCATCCAGCAGTGAGGTTTTGAAGTTAGAGCGTTTAAACCCCGCGGGGCCGCAGCTCTGCTCTGGTCTCCCGTGCACACTCCCTCGGGACCACTGTGCACGGAACGGGCAATCCAGCAGTGATCCACGGGGACAATTAGTAGCTCGTTTCCTCTATAAAGCTTGGTCATAACATTCTTATTCTTTCTTAGAGTCCACCCATACAACAGATGGGCCCAGGAGGACTGAGAGCCCCTGAGACGGCTGGAGGTGAGCGGGGGGCTCTGCAGGGAAGGCAGGGGGAACGGCAACGGCCCTGGCAGAGGCGGCCTGGGCTGCAATATGGCAGACCCAGATCTCCACCAGTAGGTTGTGTGCCAACAACCAGAAATCTCAGACAACCATTTTAACACAGAGTTTCTTAAAGAGACATGATCCAACAAGTGAGAAGGCTGATGTTGGGGACCATTCAGAAGAGCACGTTTGAGAATGTCATTAGTAGCCCATCTTCACCTGTACATGTCTAATGTCTGGGATGGGATGGGTTTGGGCAGATGCCCACACTGTGAAACCATCCCCCAATCAAGGAAATAAACTCATCTGTCACATTGCTAAGGTTCCCTGGGCCCCTTCAGTATTTGGTTTTGTTTTTGGTTTGTGGTACGCTTAAAATGAGATCTACCCTCTTAACACATACTTTTTCATTTTTAAAAAATGTATCGGGGTGACACTGGTTAACAAGATTATGCGGGTTCCAGTCGCACAATTCCACAGCACTTCATCTGGACACAGTGTTGTGTGTGCATCACCCACGTCAAGTCTCCGTCCACCACCATTCACCCCCCTTTACGCTCTTCCACCGATCTCCGCCCCTCCCTGCAGCAGTCACCACACTGTTGTCCGTATCCCGCCCGCCCCAAAACTAGCTATGAGTCCGTCTCTATTTTACTCGTTAGCTTATTTTGTTCATTTGATTCCATATATATGTGAAATCACATGGTACTTGTCTTTCTCTGACTGGCTTATTTCACTTAGCATAGTGCTCTCCAGGTCCATCCATGCTGTCGCAAAGGGTAAGAGTTGCTTCCTTTATACGGCCAAGCGGTTACCACATTTTAAAGTGCACTGTGCGATGTCACTGCCAGCTCCGTGCTGGTGGCAGAGCCCTAGAACCGATTCAGCTCGTGTGTCTGAAATGTATACTCAGTGACCAACTCCCCACACCCCCTCCCCAGCTCCTGGCAGCCACTGGGCGAAGCTCTGCTTCTGTGAGTACAGCTACTTTAGATTCTGCGTGTAAGGGGAGTCCGGCAGGACTTGTCCTTCTGGGACTGGCCCATTGTCCTCCAGGTCCACTCATGCTGTCACATCGACAGGATTTCCTTCTTTTTAAAGGCTGAATCGTATTCTGTGTGTGCGTATACTGCCTTTCTTTATCCATCCACCCTCTGATGGGTATCTAAGTTTTGTTCAAATCTCAGCTATACTATTGTGAATAATCTGATAAGGGGACAATATCCAAAATATATAAAGAATTCCTACAACTCAATAGCAAAAAAAAAAAATTGTTTTAAACCTGATTAAAAATTTTTCCTGAATCGACATTTCTCCAGAGAAGACATACAGATGGCCAACAGGTACATGAAAAGATGCTCAGCCTCAGTAAGCACCATGGAAATGCAAATCAAAACCACAGGCGATATCGCCTCCCACCCGGCAGAATGACCATCGTGAGAAAGGCAACAAACGTTGGCAGGGGCGTGGAGAAATTAAACCCCTTGCGCACTGTGGGTGGAAATGTACAATGGCGCAGCTGCTGATGCAGAGGTTTCCTCACAAAAATGAGTGCAGGACGACTGCGTGATCCCGCAACCCCACCGCAGAGGAGCTGACAGCGGGACCCTGAAGAGACTGCCCACTCGTGCTCACTGTGCATCATTCACAGTCGCCTTGCTCGGATTTCTACAACCAGCACAGAGGAAGAGAAGGCCATCTTTCTCCTAGTGCACAGTCAAGAAAATGCGAATTCCCAAGGGGTCAGAGTTTGAAAAAGCAAGGATTGTATCAGAAGATACAAAGACTTCTTTCTTCACCTGAGAAAATCTGGTTTTCGTTTCTCGAGCTGAGAGCGGGACTCGTGACGTGTTCCAGTGGCTGGTGGTACATTTGCACTAAATATATGAGGTGCTCGGGCCCAGGCTTTCATAAGCAGTGACCCCAAGCTCATCCCAGCACCCAGCACTGTATTAACTGTTTATTAAAGAAACATCAGCGCCTGTGGCACCCCCACTGGCTGTGGCGACCTGCCAACCACTCTGTTCCAATGAATCTGTCTCTTGCCCAGGGCAGATCTATCAATATCAGTGATCAATATGATGATTATGGTCAGTAAAACTGACCAGCATTGTTTAATGGGCATTTGCCCTTAGGACTCTTGGTTTGGCTGACTTCCACTCTTTACCGGGGAGAAGGCAGGACTCCTAGGAAGGAGGCTGAGGAAAGTCCTGGGGCTGACATTGGGGTCCCTTCCGCAGGAGGCCCAGAGGACAAGAGACACGAGTTGTGACAAACTATACTAGGGAAGCCCTGGGTTCTCCAGCATGGACAAGGTTGCTATCTGTGGTAGATTGCAAAAATGGCTCCGACATTCCCTTTCCTCCTGAGCTTATGCCCTTTGCAACGTGACTTTGTCGCTCCTCCCATGAAAAAGTGGAGACTATTTCTTACCCTTGAATCTGGGCTTGCTGATGTTTTGGCCCACTGAATGCGCCAAAAATGACAGCATGTCCGTTCTGAGCCTTGGCATCAAGAGGCCCTTCATGCTTCCACTTGCCTTCTCAGAACTCGGACACCCATGTGAACAAACCCAGGCTAGCCTGCTGGAGGATGAGAGACCATGGAAAGGAAAGCCCACCAGTCCCAGCCAAGTCCATTCCAAATCAACCAAGAGTCAGCCAACCCGCAAACGTGAGAGAGACCAGCCAAGATCGCCAAAGCGGTCATCTGCACCCATGGATGACTGCCAGCACATTAGTGAGCCCAGCTAAGACCCAAACAACCCCCAGCTGATACATACACTCATGAACTACATGATAAATACTTACTCGTTTAAGCAACTGCGTTTGGGGTGGTTTGTTACGCAGCAGTAGCTAACTGAGACACTTTTAAAAAAAATGCCAGAGTCAGATAAAGGGCTCTCTGAGGGCACCTGCCACACTTTCCTTAATCCCAGCACAGCACACTGTTAAAAAGAAGCACCTTGGCTTCTACATCACATTGCTCCAGTTAGCTACTGTAACTGCTCTCATAAGAAAAGTAAACCATGTCTCCGTTGCCTTGTGATTTGTACGTTTGCCTGTCCCTTGACACACATCTCTCTGCGCGGAATGGGAGACGTCAGTTCTGCAGTGTCTTGCAGACATGCTCAGCTCAGGCCTCTTTAAATGAAACACATTTGTTCTCACGAACACACTAGGAGTGTCTGCAAAGCTGCAGGAGGCATCACTTCCCCTCGGATGCCCTCCCTGAGCTGCCTCGTGGTGTGTCCTCTGTTTTTTCTGCAATCACGGTGTTTATCCACTCTGTTAGAAAGGTGCGTTCACTTCTCATACTTCCCCACTAGACTGGAGGCTTCAGGAGGACAGAGACCATGTCTGCTTTGCTTGTCACTGAGTCTTCAGTTTGTTGGCTCAGCAAATAGCTGTTGAGTGAACAAATGAACGAATGACTGAGGCCACTTCTCATTTTCCTTTCATTGTACCTTTCATCCTGCTCTTCTTTCCATAATTCTATTTATTTTGTTCTGTTAATCCTTGCCCGAGGATATTTTTTTCCGTTGATTTTTAGATAGAGTGGAAGAGAGGGAGAGAGAGAAATATCAATGTGAGAAAGACACGTTGATTGGTTGCCTCCCACACAACCCCGCCCAGGGCCGGGGATCGAACCTGCAACTCAGGTATGAGCACCTGACTGGAAATCAAACCCGAAACCCTTTGGTCCATGGGCCGATGCTCTAACGGCTGAGCCAAACCAACCAGGGCCTTTCATAATTCTTGCTATCACTACCTACATTGAGTCCTGCTTATAGCTAGACCCTTAGGTGAAGGACCTAAGTAATAGTCTGTCTTCTCTTTGTAGAAAGACAAAGACATATGCATTATGTTACACAATAATTTCTGTCAAAACTGGTTAACATAAAATAGTAAAAGTTTTGCTACTCGTAAGAGCAAGCTCCAGTCAGCTGGATGAATGAGGTGGTCGGACATCTCTGCAGTGACTTGCACGTGGCAGGTTCTCAGTTCCCAGCAGGCAGCAGCAATCAGAGCCAAGCAGCTGAACACCCCCGTCTGCTGTACAGCTCGGCGCCGTACTAGGTGCTGCAGGGCAGATGCAGAAGGGGCACAAAGGGCAGAGTCAACACCCGGCCAGGAGCCAGCGTGAGATCTCTGCCACATTCACTGTCAGCAAAGGGACGGGGCAAGCTGTGGTGTGAAACAGTTTCTGTCCTGAGCACAGTCTGTTGACTGCATCATGGAATATTTAGACGTCTCCTCACAACAGCCTCTGGTTGCGGGAGCCTTCATCGCTGTGAAATGGGGTGGAGTTTCCAGCGGCCTTAGATATCCGAGAAGGCAACATCCAAATTCCCTGACTTCACAGGAAATGGACTTTGTTTTATGCAAAAACACAAGCCTGTCCCTGCACAGTCGCGGTGTAGTATCCCTAAGGGGGTTCTCTAGGTGTGTTTATTCCATTTTCCTTGCTTATCTGCAGTTCAGTTTTCATGGGTTTTACTTACTTTTTGTCTGAGATACAGCTTAATGAAAAGTAGAAAACCACTTGGAAGGTTTGTAAGATGCTCAAGTAATGGGAATTAGAAGTCATTATCTCTTGTGGAGGCAGCAAATGGTTGCCTGAATTGAATTGATTTTGGTGATACATATCATACTGGAACCAATTGCTAACGAAGTGCTGAATTACTGGAAACATCCCAGTTACTTATTAAACACTTTGCTTAATTAGGCTGGGAAAAATAAAGGGTTGGAGCATATTTTAATACTAATACCTCTGCTGAGGCCAGGTCAGAAGTGAGCAGGTGTGTGCACTGACGCCCAGCACAGGGGCGTCCTGTGGGACACAGGCTTCCAGCTGCCGCGGGAAGCGCTCCAGGGAGGCGCGGCCGACCTTCCGGGTTGACTAGACCTTCAATGCGTTTTGGACAGATACCCTTCTCTGCCCCAAATGGGCGGCTACTGGCCCATAATCCAAAGTCAGTAAAGTTTGTTTTTAACGAAAATGGAAAGTGAAGCTGGCAATGAAAATGGAGCTGAGGGAAATACGGAGGAGATACAATCCAAGGGAGATGCTTAATAACGTCTGTTTTAAAAACGCCTGCATTTGAGTGTATGACATGCGGAGAGTCAAGGACACATAGCCTTCCCTGTTCTCCCCATTTCCCCCACTTTGTCACCTGAGTCTGATACCTGGCTCCCTGCCCTGTTACCTGCGCCCATTCCTTCTCCAGGTAATCAGCCTGCGCCTCCGGTTTCTGAGACCAGAACTCTGACTTCATCTGGCTGCTCTCCTCTCTTCAGGGGTCAACTTTCTACCTCTCAAATCCCAGCTTATCACAGGAACTTGCAATGAATAATTTTATGGGCCACGGGATGCCCAAATATCTGGTTGAATGGTTGTTTCTGGGTGTGTCCGTGAGGGCGTTTCTGGAAGAGGTTAGCATTTGAATTGGTGAACTGAGTACAGCAGATGGCGTTCCCCCGTGTGGGTGGGCATCATCCAGCCCCCTGAGGACCAACGTGGAACCAAAAGGCAGAGGAAGGTCGAATTCACTCTCTGCTTGAGCTAAACAACAACCTTCTCCTGCCCTTGGAGCTCCTGGCTCCCAGGCTCGAGACTGGGACTGGAATCTGTAGCGTTCTGCTCTCCAAGTCTCAGGCCTTCTAAACACCCCCCTGGCTTTCCTGGAACTCCAACTTGCAGATGGCAGATTGTGGGACTTCTCGGCCTCCATAACCAAGTGAGCCAAACCTGATAATAAATCTCATAGATATGGACAGAGATATAGATATGCTACTGGCTCTGTTTTCCTGGAGAGCCCTCACTAACACAGAGCTCTGTGCCTTCGGATAGGAGTGTCTGATGCCACCTCTTTGACCCAGTCCTCCTGAGTTGCTGAATGCTGTCTGCCCCTGGGTTTTCTAGTGGGTGTGTGCTCCCAGTCAAGGCTCTGCTGTCTTCCAGTGCCTGGCCCAACACTGACGCCCGGGAGCGCTGGCCCCTCCAGGCGCAGGTTATGTCTGGGGAATTGTATCCACTCTGATATCAGGGGTTGGGTCTGTCTACAGCCCTGTACCCACCCAAAAGCACCCTGCCCCACCCCATTAGAGAGCTGAATTTCAGGCCTCCGCCATTCTGTGGTAAATGGGACCCAAGCCAGAGTCTGACGATCATGGTTCAGCGCAGAAACTGCCATAGACTAGTTGTGTGATCGGGGAACTCCTCTCTGAACCTCAGCTTCCTCATTCATTTTCTTATTGTATTTTCTACTATGTATCAGAAATTCAAAAGATAAAAAGGCTAGGTCCTTGCCCTCAAGGAGCTCATTCTAGTTGCGAAGACAGTCTCATAAATAAACAGTTACAAAATTGCAGGGTAAGTGCTAAGAAAGACACAGTCAAAATATTATGAAAATACTGAGAACAAAGCAATTAACTGTGCCCGAGGGAGGCCTCGGAAAAGCGCACAGAGGAGGAGATGTCTGAACAGTCTTCAAGGATGTGTTGGTACTTACCCGACAGTCAAGAGCCTTCAAGGTAGAAATAATAACATATGCAGAGGTGAGGGGTGAGAATGCATGAAGTACCAGAAACTGAGAATGACTCGGAATGACTGTAAGAAGGTACAAGTGGCCAGCAAGGAGGTCAGAAAGTAGAGAAGAGCTAAATAATGATGGGCCTTTTGGGTCAGGTGAAGCAGGCTGCATTTATCCTAGAGACAGGTTGCCGGATCAGGTCAGTGCCCATAAGATAACTCTGACCTGCGTATGGAGAATGCGTTAGGGGGGGCAGGAAGTAGAAGCAGGGAGGTCACTGAGAAGGGTGTTGCAACAGGGCAGGTACAAGGTCTAGGGGATCTAAGATACAGCAGGCAGGCACAGTGCATGTGTTATAGAATGAAGAACTGGAAGAACTCGGTGATGAATTAGATGTGGGGCATGTGGGAGAAGCAGATGTCAGGTCACCCCAAAAGATCCTGGTTTGGGTACACTGACAGCGATCAAGGGCTCTGAGGGGGAAAGCGAGCAGGAGGAAGATGACAACTGATTTTTGTTTTGGACCAGTCATGTTTGAGGTGCCTAAGACGCAGCCACAGTGAAGATGCCATGGCAATAACACACTGCTCGGGAGCGAGAAGTCTGAGTTAGTGACGTGCCTGTGGGAGCCATCCACAGAGGTGATGGCTGACGTCACAGGAGCTGATGAGATCAGCCAAACGGAACACACGGAGTGAAAAGAAAAGGTCAAGGGGAAAGCTGCATGTAAAGACCTGGGGGACAAACCAGCAAGGGACTGAGCAGGAGCCGTCAAGAAAGTGGGAGAGCCAGAAAAAGGGGGCACCCAAGCCAGCAGGGAGTTTACCAAAGGAGCCGTGAGCAGCATCCAAGGGGCCACAGTGCCAGTGCCGCCTGGGAGAGTGGTCACTGCTCTCAGCGACCGGGGGCTTACTGGTGACTCTGCAATGAGCATTTCCAGGAGTGACACGGGACATGGGTTACAGGAAGAAGAGGGAGACGGAATACATACTTTTCAACGTATTTGGCAACGAAGGGAAGGTGAAAGCCGAGGAGGTGACTGGAGAACAAAGTAGTAGGAGATTTGTTACTCAAGACGGAAGAGATTTAAGCACTTGTGCAAAGAGAGGACTGGAGAAAATGATTCCTTCTAACTCTGTCCTTTGATTGTAAGGACACTGCTGAAGCACAGAGAACAAGTCTCCTGCCACTGGGGGCCTTCCAGTACAACCTGAGGCATGAACAGGGACAGTTACCAGACATGGCCCCTGCCTGCCTGCATCTCCCTCCCCTCCCCACCCAGGGCGTTCCGATGAGCTCTGCGTGTGAGCGGCTCTGAGGGCGTGCTTCCCAGACTCTCTCTAGGCCACCCAGACTCAACGTATGTTTCCATCCCATCGGCCCCTCTTCCAGCATTTACAAGCTGAGGTTTCCCTGATCTCAGAGAGTCACCCGGAGGACTGCTTGGTGTTTATTCCAAGGTCCCGAAAGCAAGAGAAGCCATGACCAGAGCCAAGTGAAAAGCAAGAAGGGAAAGAGTGTGGGCGAGAGAGGGAAAAAGAGGCGGTTCGCGCAGAACTCACCTCCCTCTCTCTTAGGAGTTTCCTCCAGGTCTCACATTAGTTATCTCTGTGGCTTTTTTCTCCCTGCTTCATTTAATATTCTCAAGGGAAAGCCAAGCTGAATATGCACCACACAAGACTTAAGCACTCCATCTATTTTCATCCCTGGGCAACATTTCTGAAATAATTTTTAGAAGGCGTTTAGACTTTCAGGAGGAAGAATGTTATCGTCAGTGAATTACTATTTATTGAGGCTTTAATAAATGTTTGGTTTTTGCTGGCAGGCTGCTTTTTGTGGTCCCTTAATGTGAAGATTAGCTCTGGAAAAAGAAAAGCACAAAGTCTGGGTTTCAGCCTGGGTAGGAACGAGGAAAACTGCCACACGATGGGCGTCAATCTCACCTGCTGAGGTGGGTTTTGCTACGAAATGATGTATTTTGGAAACGGATGAGGCACCAAAAGTCATCTGTAAACGAAGCTCAGAGCCAAGGGGATGAAAAGCACAAATTAGGTTCCCGGGCTGTGCTGGGTAGCAGAAGTTTCCAATGCTCCTTCCCTGTGACCCAGGGAAGCAAGCCGTGGTTCGAGAACCTGCCTTCTGGGGAGGAGAGCTGGGGGAGGGCTGGTCTGTTTTGTGTTTTCTCTGTCCAGTCATGTGAAGAAAGTTGGCCGAGAGTTTTTTCTTTATTATTGTTGCTGATGACACAATCGCTACATTATACTGGAGGCTTTTGAAAAGCGGTCCCAGCTCCAGCTCCGTGGCCCGCTTCCCACTGTGCTGGGGGGAGGCCGGGTAGCCTTGGAGAGCATGGGATTCTCTCCAGGGCCGTGGTGGGAGAGGGGTGACTGTCTTCTGAATTTTCAGAGAAGATGCCAGAATCTACACAGGCGACACAGAATTCCCAGGGGCCTCATTGTACTGTTTTTATGCAAATAATTAACCTCGGCTCTTGAAAACTTGGCTTCTGAAATCTCAGAGTGATCCCGAACTGGGAAGCAGTGACCTGGGAATTTTGTCTTTCTCTGTGTTCCTGAACCTGGAGAAAGGAAGGTGTCAGGATGTTAGGCCCACCGTGGAGCTCCTAGTCATCTAAATCTCGATGCCATGGACAGAGAATGTAGGCTTCCAAGTCAATAAGATGTGGATTTCGGTCCCGCCCATGACCGGACTAGCTGGTTATCATCTCCCGGCCCAGCTCACTCACTAGGAACTGGGGGACAGTAAGGCATAACTCACAGGGTAGCAGAACAAGATGACATCAAACAATTCGGAGGGATTTTCACGAACGAATGCTTGTTGAGCACCTCATCGCACACCAGGCACACTTCCTGATACACAGGACACAGCGGCGAGCAAAAGTGGCCGTCAGACACCGCACAGGCACAGGCCCAGCACAGTGCCCAGGCGCCTCCGGTCAGGGTCACACTGCACTTCTAGAAAGTACAATTCATCATAGCCCCAGATTGCAGTGCAACTGTAACAATGTGCACGATCGAAACACCTTGCAGGCGTCTAACCTTTCTCCTCCTCTGGGACTGGCAGTGGCCAGGCTCTGAGCCGTGGGCTGAAGGAGGCTGCACTGTTAGAGGCTGTGGGACGCTGGCAGTGCCACCCCTCGGGCATAATGAGCCCAGGTGTTTAGGGCTCCACTGTTAAAGGGAGCTGAGCATTGTCAGTAACAGTGCAGTCACTCACAATGGAGGCCACCCTCTCAACCTTCCTAATGCCGCGACCCTTTAATACAGGTCCTCATGTTGTGATGACCCCCAACCATAACATTATTTTCGTTGCTACTTCATAACTGTAATTTTGCTACTGTTAGGCGACCTGTCTTAGGCGACCCCTGTGAAAGGGGTCGCGACCCACAGGTTGAGAACCGCTGGTCTAGGGGGAAACGGAGCCTCAACATCTGCTCATATACACCCGGACCCCAGGCTGCAGCTCACCCTCCTCAGAACCACAGTCACACGCGGGCCTGCTCCCGCCCGGAACACACAGCGCACACAACCACTGCACTCACGTCCCACGCGCTGAGATCCCAGGGACGCGGTAACGCCACAAGCACAGCTCCTCGCCCTCAGCCGTGTGGTCTAGAATGGGTGGCCGGCGTTGTCTCCACAGGGCCAGGGAGGAGCCACTTTAGGCTTCGTGAGCCGCAGTCCCCGCGCGACTGCTCGGCTCTGCCATCCAGAGAGAAAGCAAACGGGAAGAAAGCACAGCCGCGGATGGTGAGCGAATGACTGCATGTGGGTGTCTTCCAACGCAACGGCCTCTACAGAAGCACGCAGCCGGCCAGGTCTGGCCATAGTCTGTCGACCCCTGGTCTGGAGGAGTGCACAGACAGGCAACGAGGTAATGGCGAAATGTGAAACACCTGTGACAAGCAGGGGACGGGCACTTCGCCTGGCCTGTGGCTTCCTATCTCAGAGCTTGTGCCTGCAACCAGACATTTCCGACCTCTTTGCGCTTTTGAAGGAGCAGACCCTCTGAGGACCACTGCTTCCCAGTTCAGGAGGCTGCAGGAGTCGGGGCAGGAGATGACGGAGACCTAAGCCGCAGGGATGATTTGAGCCGTGGAGTGGAGGGGAAGACTTAAGGTAGCGGGCAAGTGGACAGGACAGGGTGACAGAATGGGGGAAGGAGGGCAATGAAGCGTGTTACGGAGGAGTGCCACGTGTCTGACGTGGATGGCTGGGCAGTTGTTCCCCCAGGGGGGAACTCGGGGGGAGCAGGATTTTGAAGTTGGAAGATAGGTTTTCTTTGCGCGTGGGAAACTGAGGTGGTATATCCGGCAGGTGTGTCGTCCAGCAGGTGGTCAAACATACCTGAGCCCGGAGGCTCTCCCCTGAACTATTCACAGCAACCCCTGACCGCTCTCCCTGTCCCGTCTTGTCCCCCAAAGCCATCCTCGCTTAGCTGTCACAATGTCCCACTTCGAATACCAGTTTGACTGCTATTCCCCAGCGAACTGCGCTTCCATGGCTGTCCACCTTCTGTGAGATGAAGTTCAGTTCCTTAGCTTGACCTGGGAGGCTCACCAAACCCAGCCCCTCCGGCCCCTCCAGCCTCACCTGTGCCCACTCGCTATTCCCTGAGCTCCTTGAGAAGGCGGGGCCTTGCCCAGGCTGGGAATTGATGATCCAATGCGAATCAGGACTGTTAAGCCAGTGTCCCCGGGGGACTGGGACTTCCCACATGGGCAGGAGAACTAGAAATGCTTATCTTTCCTGGTGGCAGGACGGGGTCTCGATTTCAGCCAGAAGTCGTCAGCACGATTCCAAACCTCCGCCTGGCAGTTCCCCACGCTGGCTGTCACAGTCAGGGCCCCTCACCAACACGCTCTGACTCTTGTCTTCCCCAGCCTTTGCCGTGGACAGGCCAGCGCCTCCAGGACTGGCTTCCTGTCCCATCGGCTGGCCTGGTGCGTTCCGGCCTGCAGCAACAGCACAAGCTCCTCCTCCACAAACTCCAGGGACCCCATTAAGCACAAACTGCCTGGTATTCACTTCACTGCTCCTGGAAAAGGAGGGAGATCGATGTTCCTCGCTGGGGAGCAGAGCCAGCAGTCAGAGCCGAGGTCTGGATCCCTCAGACGTCTCCTCAGAACACGACTCACTGTCTGGGAGGCTCCTGGAATCCACAGCCGATGTCTAGGTTGTCAAAACAGCACTGGCAGAGAGACACCTCCTCCGAAATGACAGACCAAAGAGACCAACAGGAGAGGTTTTGGAGAAGCTGCTCTAGAAGGCCGTTCGCCGCCAGCCATCTGGTTTCTAGCTGAGCAGACGCGGCGGGGGCAATGCCAGCCCCTGGGGTGGCCCAGCCTTCGTTTGCCCGGCTCGGGGAGGTTGCCTTCTCGCCTGGTGGGCTGAGGTACCAGCAGTATGTGAGGAAGGGTGATGGAGACCATCTTTCATGGGTCAATAAACTGCAACTCTGCTTTCCATGATGATTCCAAAAAACCTTTACTTTTCCCATTTGTTCAACATGAAGTGACTTTTAGTCCTAAGAGAGGTGCCCTCCCTCCCCACCAGGAGAGCAGCCGGCTTTGCCTCGCCCAGGCTTGAAAGGTGTCGTTTGTTGTCCAGACAGTGTGGCTCAGCGGATTGAGTGTCGTCCCAGGGACTGAGAGGTCCGGGTTCGATTTCCGATCAGGGCACATGCTCAGGTTGTGGGCTCAATCCCCAGTAGGGGGCGCGTAGGAAGCAACCCATCAATGTTTCTCTCTCACATCCATGTTTCTCTCTCTCCCTTCCTCTCCCTCAAAAAAAAAAAAAAAAAAAGAAATCAATACAAACATATTAAAAAAAAAAAAAAGAAAGAAAAGAAAGGTGTCATTTGCCCCAGGGAAACATATCTGAATCAAAATACCCAGTCCACCTTCAGTCCCAGGCCCAGCTCTGCCCATCGGTGACAGCTGTGACCCGCAGCCCCAAACACTGCTGTCCCAAGCAGGATATGACATTTCAGGATCTGACATTTGGGAACCTGATTTCTCTGCAAATATAAACAAAGATTTCAGAGTTGGTGTCCCAGAATTTGTTTTTGTAAGGTGGTCAATAAACACTTTTGGATGTCTCTAACTTGCCAGAACAGACACACATCCAAGGTTTGATAATCGCTTCGCGTGCACCGTGGCGTGAACAGTCCGGAGCTGGCCAGCGGAGACAGTGGACGTGAACACGGGCATCTGCCCTCATGCCCCATCCAGGCCGTGCTCCGCTCCCTGACGACATCCCTGTGCTAGTCTCCAGCCGCCTGTTCCTGTACTCGGGGAACGTGTAGAGAATTGCAGGCAGCAGAAGGACTTGCGCTGCAATGTATTGCTAGTGCCTCTGCCTGGATCATTAATTATCGTTGATAGTGAAAACATGGGCTTGGACAATTGGTAAAAAGTAATTATTTACCATCTGTTGTAGGTTCTCATGTGTAATTACTTAACAGTGGAAGTAATTGTAAAGTAAAGGTAATGAAAGCAGACAAGTGAATAGCACACATTATCAGAAAGATTTCATCCTTAGAATGGTTAACGCTACCTCTTTTCCTCCTGTCATTCTTCGTTTCTTTCTCTCCCTTTTTCTTTCTTTCTTTCTTTCTTTCTTTCTTCCATCATCTCTTTCTTCTTTCCTTCCTTCCTTCCTCTCTCTCTCTCTCTCCCTTCCCTTCTTTCCTTCCTTATTCCTTCATTTAAATATATATATATAGCTGAAGTGCACTGACCATCCATGTGTTTTCTCAAGCCCCCTCTTGGGTGAAACCTTCTATAATTTGTGGACTTCCTCTTCCAGGCTGGAGTAAAATGCATCACATATTCAGACAAGTATCACGTTATATCATAATTTTTTTACACGTCACAACCAGGTCTCTTGCACACCCTGTTTACAGGTCGTTTCCCAGCTGGGTCATAAGTTCCTGAAGCAAAGGGATTTTGTCTTTCCAGTGCCCACCATGTAACGGACACTCAATAATTTTTTTTTTAATGAGTCATGTATAAATTTCCTTCTCCGAGTCAGACCTAAAATCCAAATTATTCACCAACATAAAATATTTCTTTATTTTAAATATGATCATGTTATGATGGGAAACTTTACAAGTATTTCCAGAGGGGAGACCCTTGTCCTTGGCTCCTCATGAGCCAGAGCACCTGAGTGCACCCCATCAACAGTAACCCCCTCACTGCCAACAGAAGACCACAATCTAAGGTTTCAGGCACCAGACTAGTGCTGAGGCTATTGCAAGTAGGTGTCATTGCAAAGCTCATTTCCCCCTCATTTGTGTTGTAAGGGTGTGTGTGTGTGTGTGTGTGTGTGTGGAGAGAGAGAGAGAGAGAAAGAGAGAGAGAGAGAGAGAAGCCCCTCTCCAAAACATAACCATTTATTCATACATTCAGCGATTAATTATTGAGTGTCTATTATGTGCCAGGTACTGTGATAAATACATATCTGAAAGACTCCATGTTCAATGATTCAGCCTACTAAGGGAAGCATCTTTGTAAAATATTATAAGTTGGGATATGGTAGCTTAAATTCTACTGCATGCATGAGGTCCTAGGACTGCACAGAGAAGGAGGGTGGTTCTGGCTAACTGTGTACTAAGTAAGCAGAGCTACAGAATGGACTGTAGGTGGCCAGAGCTGGACTTGGAGGCTGAGGCTGGAATCATGGATTATCTGTTTGTAAAATGAAGAGATCCGGGTTGTTAGAAATCACCGTGCATGAGATCAGATTGTAGAGAGACACAATTTCAGGGCAGGTTCTGGAACAAGAGCCCCCAGGTAACGGCAGCACAGCTGAGTTGGGAGAACTGCACCCTTTCATCCAGAATGCCCAATACCGCTTCGAGTGGCCACTAAGCACTACCGAGAGAAGGTGCCAGGAGGGTATGGTTTGCAGAACATCTTGAGCCACAGGAGTTCTCCTGCCCACTTCTCTTTACCCTCCCTTCCTTAGAAAGGTGCCGGTGACAAGTGTGAGAGTCCAAGAACATAACGTAACCTGTGTGCCCGATCTCTCCAGCTTTCCCAACAACCCGAGTCAAGAAAAGCATTGCCACGTACAGCCCTCCCTGGCAGCACTGCCAAGCCTTTCTTTAGGTGTGCTACAGTCCCTCTTGAGTTTAGCATGCCAGGTTTTCCTTTGCGTATTCAAGGATGAGACCAGAGGTGACGCCACGCTCCCTCGCCAGAGGCAGCTGCCAAGTTTCTCTGGCCGACCATCTCCTCCTCCAGCGCCTCATTGCCAGCCTGGCTTCACAGGGAGAATGCGTGAGGGCACGCCCTTTTCTCTCATCGCCTTGTCCTCCAGTGAAGCACCTGGGACGTGACCAGGAATAAAGAAAGTGAAAGCCACATGTAGGTAGGTCCAAAGCACTGTTGATGTTACACGATTTCAATGCTATGCTCAACTGAGAGAAAAATAATGTTTTATAAAAATGTTTTATGTTTAACTGAACCTCCCATTCAACTAGGTCTTTTGTAATACTGGCCTAAAGTGAAAAATGTAAATAATGTGTTCCTCTCGTATTTATCACTACAGACACCAGTCTCTTCTGCCCGACTCAAGATTGCTTTCTGTTAACGAAGGTTTCTTTACTGCACGGTTCTCTCTGTTTCTGTGTTATACAAGGGTTGTCAAAGGCAGGCTTACAGTTGCAATGCAAATAAATAAGACAATAATTAATAAACTGTGTTTTGCTTACTCACAACTGTAAACCTGCTTTTCCCCACCCCTGTATTTAAGACTTTATGCTTAAAAGGTTTTTAAATATAGTTTGACCTAGTATTGTCAAGAGAAGAACTACATTTTGTTTCCACCTTACATTCATGACATGATTTCTGCAGATAAATACTTTGCTTACACATCTGTTTTATGTTTCATTGATGGCACAACAAATGAAACCATCAGCCGTAATGCTTCTCTATATTAATTGCACCTGTAAGGAAAACGTGTGGTGACTCTGAACGGCAAGGCCGATGACTGCCAGGGAGGTCTGCAGGTTTACTTACGGATCTGCCAAAGCTAAACCACCCTGCTGGCGAGTGGTGACCCCATTTACTGTGTAGGTCAAGAACGAGCACATGGTCTAACCCACAGCGGAGCAGTGTAGGAAAGGAACCATCACGCACTAATTTAACTTCGTCTCCAGTACCCAGCTGATGGTGAATAAGTCAGCTGAATGGGAAGCACCAGTGAGAGAAAGGTAAAGTCAGTGGTCGAGGGGACTTCCCCAACTTCTTTAAAAGAAGGCAACCTGTTGCTCTTCTCTTGCTGCCAGTCAGAGGAAGGCAAGTACCACATGATCTCACTTATTTGTGGAGCATAATGAACAAAATAAGCTGTCGACCAAAAGAGATCCAGAGTCATGAAGTAGGGAACAGACTCACAAACCTCAGAGGGATGAGGGGTGGGAGCGGGAAAGAGGGGGTCAATGGGGGAAAAGGGGGACATCTGTATTACTTTCAACAATAACATAAAATAAGAAAGAAAGAAAGAAAGAAAGAAAGAAAGAAAGAAAGAAAGAAAGAAAGAAAGAAAGAAAGAAAGAAAGAAAGAGAGAGAGGCTTGAGTTGGGCAATAAGACTGTGCTGTTTTCTGCAGTGACAGGTATTCGAGGAACATCTTATTCACAGCTCTCATGGTAGACCAGTACTACAAAAGACCTCGATGGGTGGGGAGTTCAGTTGACTTGGGTTGTAGAAAAAAGCCAGGGGTTAAACAAGCATTGGATTCTGAATTTAGTACAAGCTTGACCTTCCCGTTGGGTGCCCTCGAGGGGCTCTGCAGATCATTTGCTTTGCGTCCATGTGCCAACAATAATAATGGGTTTGTATTAGGACAGTCCCCTTTCTCACTTGGTTTCCCTTCTAACCAAAGCGCGCACTCAGGAGGAGCTGGCTAAGGTTTTGGAGTCATCTGGTTTGGGCTTAAAGGATATGGTTCTGCAGTGAATATCTCAAGCCCACCCACTTCACTGGTTCCTTCTCCTTCAGTCCCCTTGAATAGTGCCTTTCATGACTCTTACTGTTGATCTCTAACATCCTGTGGCATTTGCCACCCACTGACATCCTGCACACTCTTTTATCTTAGAGCAATTTATAAGGTCCTTTTGTGATTGGGCTATGGAAAAAGTCGGATTTGGAATTTTTGCCTTGGTTGTAATGGCCACGATGCATGGCACACTCATGTGGGAGGTAGACGGGGACGTGTGTGGATGTGAGCAGTAACCCTGGCAGCAAGAAGGCAGCGAGCCCTGCTCTAGGTGGGGTTTGAGGGTTGGCCTGGCAGAGCCAGGTGCCAGGATACACGAAGGAGCACAAAAGAGGGGCACAACTCTGACCTGGCCTGGGAGGTTACGATTGGAAATGTTTCAGTGGAATCAAAGAAAAACAATGATAGTTGGGCAAATAGGAAGTATGAAGAGTACGCCCTGGCCGGTTTGACTCAGTGGTGAGAGCATCGGCCCACAGACCAAAGAGACTCGGGTTCGATTCTAGTCAAGGGCACGTACTTCAGTTGCAGTTTGTCCCCGGCCCTAGTTGGGGTCGTGTGGGAGGCAACCCGTCGATGTGTCTCTCTCACGTCGATGTTTCTCTCTCTCTCCCTCTCTCCCTCTCTATCTGAAGATAAGTGGAAAAATGTCCTCGGGTGAGGATTAAAAAATGTTTTTTGAATAAAGGGGGGGTGGGAAAAAGAGTGGATGGACATCCAGAGACAAAGATGACGGCATCAGAGAAGCGTGGCAGGGCAGGGAGTTCCGGAATCTGAGGTTCGGCAGGAATGGCTAGCACTGAGCCCGGACGGGGAGCAGGGCAGGTTGGTGCAGGGCCGTGGGTGCCATGCTGAGGATGTCCCTTCTTCAGCAGGTGACGAGGCATGCCGAGTGGCTTATTCACGGGAGTGACAGGGACGAGACTGGCTGTGCAATGTGGAGGATGGGTCTGGAGGGACGACAATGGGAAAGCCTGGTCAACAGCGTACAGAGGGCACAATGAGGACTTAAAGAGGGCTGCGGGGCTGGAGTAGAGAGAGGAAAGAGAATGTGAATCTTTTAGGAGGGCTGGGATTCACAGCAGGCCAGGAGGACAGATACTTGGGACAGGCAGACGACATGGCCACTCCCTTTTGTAACAGGTCACTGAGGGGCCAGAGCTGAGATTCCAGGGCCTGGGTCAGTCCAGAAAGAAAGAAGACCTGGAACCTGTGCAGAAGACCCCACACACACACACACACCCCCAGCCAGCGCCGTCTCCGCCTGCAGCTCCCCGAGTCTGGGTCTCCGCCTGCAACTCCCCGAGTCTAGGTGGTCTGGGACTGAGGAGAGCTGGTGGTCCGACAGGCAGTGAGGTCACTGGCGGGAGAAGCAGGCTGGAGCCACAGATCCAGGTATGTGGCTACAGATGTTCTGTCACTTCTATGTCCCCATCGCTCTGGGAGAGAACCCTACAAAATAGCCCCTGTGCACTGCACCTCCTCAATGTCCTCTAACCAAAGGGCACAGGTTGGGGTTCACACACCCTAGCACCCCACCCAGGATGTCCTGTGCAAAGGAGGATGGAGAGTTCACGTTGTAGCATAGGCAGGCAGTCCAAACCTGACTTCTGCAGAGACAAAAGGGACTTGACCTCTGCTCCCCACAAACCTCCGGGATTGTTCTGCTGTTCTTCCATTCACCAGGCATTCATCGCAGCCTGTGGGGTGTCCCACACGGTCCCACCAGCAGGGGGTGGGGAGCAGGGGCGCACAGGGAAGACTTGGCTGAGGATCTGATAGTGATGGAAATTACAGTCTAGTGGAGAGAGAAGCTGTGCGTGGAGATAAGCAGGAAACAAGTGTTCAGGGCCACCTGGGAGGCAGTATTCTAGACACTCTGAGGTAGGGCCTGCCTGCGGTGGACATCACAAAGGTCCCAGGGGACAGGGCGCTGACCTGGGCTCAGTGAGCAGGGAAACAGGGCCGTCCAGGTGGAACGAAAGGTCTAGAAGAGTCTCCGAAACGTGAGGCTTCGGGAACAATGAACAGATGGGCTCACTTACTATGCAGGGAATGGAAAAGCGTGAGAAACAGCCTTGGCCGTGGGCCGGAGGGCCCCAGGGGCAGGCAGGGTCTGCACTGCATCCCGCCAGCTGCCAGAAGCCGTGGTCACTCTGAGGAAGACAAGGTCATTTCAGCAGGTATCCTGGAGAAACTGGGTTTGCCCTCATGACGTAGCTCTAAATGGTGGGAAATGTCCCACTTCTCCTTTTTTCATCCTCACCCGAGGACATTTGTTTTGCATTTGTCGTCAGACAGAGCAGGAGGGAGAGAGGGGGGAAGAGAGAGAGAGACATCGATGTGGGAGAGACACATCGACTGGCTGCCACCCACACGACCCCAACAGGGACCGGGGACAAACTGCAACCGAGGTATATGCCCTTAGCGGGAACCGAACCCCCGTTTCTCTGGTTCGCGGGCCAACGCTCTAACCGCTGAGCCAAACCAGCCAGGGCGAAATGTCCCGCTTCTTAACTTTCCCTGCCGTCGTAAATGCGACGCCCTTCTCAGCTTGCAGACACCCAGCTCTGCTCTGAACGTAGGAGCTTCTGACTGATTGAAGTTTGTCCTTTTTCTTTCCCAGAAACACCTGTGGTGCGTAGCTCGTAAGTCTAACAGGACACAGGCCCAGAGGGTGACGAGGCCGAACCATATTTGGGGACATAGAGCATTTGTAGAAATTGGAGCTTAATGATATATATTAAGGACTGTTGGGCAACAAGCAGAATGAAATATTTATCTCATTCATAAAATTCAAAGTAATAAAATAAATGTCCCCACTCCCCTCAGGGACAACCTGCAATGTTGGAGAAATGTTAATGGTGCCTCTGATCTCAGAATGCACTTTACTGTCTTAAAATAGAATCCCCTAAAGCTGACCGTGGTCCTATGAGCAGGGAAAAGGAAAGGGACATGGGCAGGGATTCCCACTCCTGATAACAAAGCCCCAGCTGTCGCTGGGGTGAGAAGCAGCCCCCAGATCAGGCACGGCTCTCCAAACAGATTCGAGGATGATGAAGGCAGCCGCTCCGCCTGGGTCAGGTAAGAAAACAGAACATGGTGCTTTCCTGCTTAGATTCCTCTTTTACTTTATTGCATGGGAATTGCGTTCACCCAGCGTTTAGATTCCCTTGTCCCTGTTGAGGCTATTTAAGCCTCTCTATTTTTTGTCCAAATTTCTTTTATTTACTCTATCCTTTCTCTCTAGTTGGTCTTCACACTTGTAAACTGGATGTCCAGGCCTTAGTGGTCTGTAAGCACAAAAGATGTCCCGGTAACCCCAGTAAGTTAAGACTTCCTGTTCACATGGGCCCCAGCCCTCCTGAGAAGTTCTCCACGTAGTTCTCACAATTGCCACGGGAGCATCATGAACCTCCCGTCAGCCTCCTCACCAGCCACGTGATGCTCAGCCCACTGCTAGTGTTCTCTGCACAGGCGGCAGCTTGGGGCAGTCACGCCATTGCAAGGCTCATCAGACTTCTCCTAAGAATGAAAACGTCCGGGCCAGGGAAGCTGCCCTTAAGTGATCCCCACGCCTCCAGTGCTCAAGGTCGCAGAGACACGCAGGGCAGCATGCCAAAGAGAAACCACAGCCTTCCCTGGCCCATCCCCCTCTTCACTGGACCTGAAGTAGCACTGCATATGCCCGTTCACACAATATTCGTTCAGCTTCCAGCTTTCATGGCTTGTCCTGGAAATTAGCATAGGGGTAGACGCCCTTATCCCATTGCCTGCATGTTGCCTGTCTGCCATCTCCCTACCTTATATCCCAGCTTAAAAACCATTGAACATCAACACACGAAAAGTTAAAATGATCCAACCACACACACACACACACACACACACACACACACACACACTCCTCTTCCTCCTTCTACCAAAATGCACTTGCTCTTGTACCTATCAGCTCATGCACATATTCTAGAACCATAAGCCTTCCGGCCCCACAAACGGCCAACCTTAAACTTCATCTGGGGCCCAGACGGAGGGGCTCAGTTGGTTGAGCAATGTCCTGTGCACCTAAAAGTTGCAGGTTCGATCCCTGGTCAGAGCACATACAGAAGGCAACTGATCCATGTTTCTCTCTCACATTGATGTTTTTCTCTCTCTCCTTCCCTTCTTCTCCCTAGGCACGTCCTCGGGTGAGGATTAAAAATAAATACATAAATACATACATACATTTCGCATGGAGCGCACCCAGCCCTCCTCACTTCCCCTGCTACACGTTAAAGAGATCCCCTCCCACATTGTCACAATGTGAATTTTACATAGTCATTTATAGCCTAAAACCAATTTTCACAATTGGCAGTCCTTGGTGTCAACTGTTGAAATCTGTTTGCCAAAACACTGCCTCGCGCGAGGCTCCGATGTGCTGGCAGATTGCTGCTCTTGGTCGTCAAAGGACAGTTTACCAGTTTGGGCCAAGAACTGGATTATAAGTGTTTATATAGCAATTTGTAAAATAGCATTTTAAGATGACTTTTACATAGATGCTGTCAGAACAGTATTTGCCTCCTGAAGAATGACGAATTGGAAACAGCATGAGCTCTGATGTCAGAAGACGTGGGTTTGAATCCCAGCTTTGCCATTCACTGTCAGTGAGAATTTAACTTCTCTGAGTCTCCGCTGTAAAATACAGCCAATAAAATATTGTCACAAGGATTCAATTAGACGACATATGTAAGGCTATAAGAGTAAAGGGACTCAGTAAATGATGGCGACCATTATTTATAGTATTGTTAAAATACAACACATTGCCTAAAGCTGCAGAAGAAAAACAGTCTAAACGCTTGGGACAAACCAGGAAGGGTCCACGCGTACCCCCGTGACACCTCTCCACTCCACGTGCAGAGCAGACCTCGCTGGCAGCAGCCGCTCTTCCCCAGCGAGGCCGGCCCAGCCTCGGCATCCTCAGCGCAGCTTTACAAACACCGCTGCTCTTGGTCTAAATAAAAGCACGGGATGCCCAGTGACATGTGAAATCCAGGAAACAATGAAAAAATGTTTTTATTATATGTGTATCTCATGTAATATCTAGGACATACTTATATTAACAAATACTGAACATTATTATTCTAAAATGTATTTATTATTTATCTGAAATTCCAATGTAACTGGGAATGCTACATTTTATCTAACAACTCTTGTGGTTTGCCCACTTGAAACTGTCTTGCCCTCCCCGACCTCTATATGAATCATGACTTTGGTCTATCAGGTTATTAAAACTCAATTCTACCTAGTTTGAGGATAAACAGCATTTATGGGCACACACGGCAAGGACGTGTGGGTGGGCCGGCGTCAGGCACAGCTAGATGCAATAGCTCAGTCAGCGTGGGCGCTCTCTGCCCTCTCTCAGGCCTGCTTCCCTGCCGGCTTCTCCCTGCGGCCCAGCTCTCTCCACACGACAGCGAGGAAGCCCAAAGAATTTCCTTTAACCCACGTCTGTGCGTCACGCAGGCGATTCTGACCGGCCTAACGTGAGTCTTGTGCTCCCCCTGGAACTGGTGCTGTACAGACGGCATGGTCTGGGGTCATGGGTCATAGCCTGGGTCGGGGCCTACGCCTCAGGCGGGGAGAGGGGTGGATTACGGTCCCTTAATGGATAGTCTCACCAGGATCATTCTGCATGGGAGAAGTATATTCCCCATCAGCAGGGTGCTGGGCAGAGAAAAAGCAACGACAGGTATCCAGTTCCATTCTGAATTGTCTGTTTTTATAGACTCAGAGAAAGACTTCGATATACAAGAAGATCCGGATCTACAGTTGAGAGTCAAATATTAGTAAACTCAGGGTACAAGGACATCTTTAAAGGCAAAAATAGTGACCTGACACAGCAAGTGTTTTGTTGCAGAAAGATGGAGGGAGAAGCAGAGTGGGTTTTGATAAATGATTGACAGGGACAGTAAGAATTGCTGGTAAATGCTCCTTAGGGGAGCATTTGTGACTTCATATTGGTTTTCAAACAGCTTGAAGCATGGGAAAATCTCATGTTTTCCTCATGCCTTTGAAGCGCCTGTCAGAACCCAAAGGGCTGGCTGCAAGAGATGCTTAACGAGTTCTTCCCCTCCCGACGTCTGCAGCTGTGCAGAGAGAAAAGGCAAGGGTCGTGCAGTGGGACTGTCAGGGTTTACATTTCAGCTCCACTAACTGAAGGATAATGAACTTGGACAAATGAACTATTAAGCCAGGTCTGGCACTTCTGCTAGACCACTGAGGTGAGATGCCCCTGAGACAAGGGTCATCCCCAGGACAGGCAGGGATGTCTTAGGCAACAAGGTCCATAAGCAAGAGAAAAGTCTCCATGGAAGGGGGCTTGGGCAGGGCCTTAGGTAATACAGCCTGATTCTGAACACCTTCTATACACATTGTCTATAACAAGAGATCTCTAAGAGGGATTATTCAAAACGCTATAGGAAACAGAGAAGAAATGGGGGGAAGGGGAAGTTCTGAGGGGCTTGAAGACGTGTTCACCAAAAAATGACATCTAAGTGTGACTCTGGGAAAAGAGTATGTGTTCCCAGACAGAACCGAGATGACAGCCCGAGCAATCACAGCAACGGGAGTTTGCACAGTGACGTCCCCCAAACTCTTTCGACTCTCAGACCTCACGTGCACACTCACTCCATACTCAAAGCTCGAAAGGGAAACAAATATAAATAATTTTATGTGTTGATTTTTTTTCTAAACAATCAGCAGTTAAAATAGACACCATCACCTATTTCAATGGCATACATGTCCTGGAACATCACTGTGAGTCCTAGAGGAACCCCTTGGGAGCTCCTGGCCCAGCGTGATTGGACCGCATAAGAAATGTGGGTACAGACACTAACGGGATCAGTAAGGAGTGGCCGGGACAAACCTAGAACAGAACGGACCTGGGCTGACTGCGAGGCCTTACATGCTGTGCAAGGCATGTAAACGTTATATCACACACAAAGGGAAATCAAGGAAGGTTTCCAACCAGAGCTCTGATACACGTGGCACTGTGACACGGTCAGTAATCGTGACCGCAGCTGTGGTGAGCAGCTCCTAAAGACCACTGCCTCCGCTGCCCACACCTGTTGAGACCCCGTCCCTTGAATGTGGCCCAGACCTACTGGCTTGCTTCTAATGAACAGAATATGACAAAAATGATGGGATGCCACTTCAGAGATCAGGTTACAGACCGACTGTGTCCTGTCTCGCTGGCCCTCCCTCGCCCTCTTGCTTGGTCACTGATGGAAGCCAGCTGCCATGTTTGAGCTGCACCATGGAGAAACCTACATGTCAAGGAACTAAGACGGGCCTCCAGCCGGCAGCCAGGAACACACAGGCCTTCAGTCCTGCAGGCCACAGGGGACAGATCAGCAACAACTACATGACTGAGCTCAGCGGTCTAGAAAGCTTGACTCCTCTCTCAAGCCTTCAGATGAGACTGCAGCCGGGCCAAGCTCTTGATTCCTGCCTTCTTGGAGAAGACCTGAGCAGAGGTACATAGCTCAGTTGCGCCCAGATTAAGTTGGGGTGCTTTGTCTCACAGCCATAGATAGCTAGTACAGTAGGTCACATGTATGTAGCTCCTAATCCCTGCTAGGCACTTCGTTCGCTCTGTGTCCGCGTTCATGACCTCACACAAGCTTCAGGGGAACTTTCTGAGGTCGGATCATGACCCCATCTTACAGATAAGCATCCTGAGGCTTAACCAGGTTAAGAAACTCTTTCAAAGACACACAGGTACTAAGGCTGAGCTAGGATTCTCGTTTTAATCTTTCTTACCCCAGAACGTTAATTCTGAGCGACTACACTGTGTATCGTCTCGAATGCAACAGAGCGCCGTGGAGGTGGGCGGGGGCGGGGGAGAGGGAGGCCTGGGCTTCTAGAAAACCCCTCATTAAGTCTACAGAAAACTGGAGGAGAGTAATTAAAAGCTGATAATTTTATTTCACCTTTAAAGACTATTAAACACAACATACTGTAACGAAATTAGTGACCTTATTAAAACATTTACTCACACAGTACTACTTGATGAAATTATGAATTCATAAATCTTTTTATACCTACAAATGATACAACAAACCATTCATCTGAAGGCGAATCATCTGGTTACCTCGACTCTGGTTCATTTCAGGGGGTACCGAGAGTATTTAACAAACCCATCAGAGACTTTGGGAAGAAGAGACCTTCTTGAGGCTCCTCGTTCGCCGTGATCCAGGACACCGCCAGGTGCCCGCATGCCAGCCCCACCTACCACCCTTCCCGGGCCCACCCCTCACGTGCTCATCTGGCAGAGTGCTGGGAATGCCCTCCTAGCCAAAAATACCCTGGCAGTGGCCTGGGGAGAGCAGAGGGTTGGGTAAAAGTGCAGAAACAGAAGTGGGCAGAGGTGAAGGAAAACTGTCCGCCCCCCCCCCCCCGTTTGCGGGCGCAGGGTGAGCACTTCCACTGAAGCGTCAAAGGCTTCGAGGCCAAGAGGGACACAAAACAACGAGGGGCAGGTACAGGTGTCCAGGAGCCGGGGGAAGGGCAGGCCTGTCCAAGACAGCTTCTTGAGCCCACAGATAGACAGCTGCTGTCTCGGTAGGGACTATACCAGCTACTGTCTGCTCTCCTGCTCGAATCCACTCAGTCTCCTTCCTCCCGCCACTCACCCTTCCCTTGTCACCCCTCAGTTAGGAGGTCTTCCTGTCCCCTCAACCATCTCCAACCAAGTGGCTGATGGGACACCTCCCAGATACACCTAGAATTAGCCATGCATTTTAATGAGGAACTTTTGACTGACTAGGATAATTAGCGAGAGGGAGGTGTTGTTAAAACAAAACTAGCCAAAGTGTGATACAAAATGTATGAGAATGTAAATTTTTTAGTTAAAATTATTTCCAACATTTAAGAACACATTTGTCATCCTACAGAAGTCATCTAAATGTATAAACATAATGTAATACTCTGGGAACACAGAACATGATATAAATTGCTTGAATAAAAAGTGGCTAAAAGTTTAACATCTGTTAAAATGATTAGTTGTGGTTACCTTTTGCTTAGCTGAATTCTCCTTTTTCTGTCCCCAATATTGAAGCGACCCAGGCTGGGCAGAGGTGCACACCCTCTTTGCGATGCCCTCTTCATCTCGTCTTGTTTAAAGCCTACACCCTTACAGCACTAACACCTCCCGTGCAAATCACGACTCACCGCGGAGCCCGAATCGGCTGCACACCTGCTCTGTGCCAGGCAGCATAATGAGACCAGTGCATACATTTTTTCATTTCAATTTTACAATCACTAGGAAGGTGTCTGAATTTCAGAGGAGAAAGCTGAAGTTGGGTGAGGTTAGGTCATTCAGCTAGGAGTAGGGTGAAGAAGTGAATTCGGGCAACCCGACTCTGGCATAAACCCTCTTAACCCTGGTGTGGCTCTCTGCCCTAGGGTCTGCTTACCTTTCCTCTCCAGCACGGACTACTGTGTTCTCTCGGCGTCGGTGCCAGGGAGATGGAACCACTCACACCAGGCTGCAATGTCAGGGAAGGCTCATCCACCAGCGTCTCCCCAAAGCCCAGCTCTGCACCTGGCACTAGGTCAACCGCAATAAATATCCACTGCATTGAATTTCAAACAATTGGATTTATCTTCATTGTCTGCAAATACTCTGACAAATTGCTACTTTATAAATCGTAATCTGTGAACACGTGGATCCTCCCCCGAGCAGCACGGAAGTAACTGGCCAGGTGAAGGTGCTCTGGTCGTTGGCCCTGCTTTGGCCCGGGTTCCTCCGCAGCCGGTGGTCTACGTTGATAAGTGATCCAAGGAAACAGGAGTGGGGACTGTGGCGAGGGAAGGCTGACTCAAGGATGAGTTTTCAAGTTGGATCCCCACTGTGGGCCACGGGGGCTCCATCTCACCAGGGTTCTGGTGAATCACGTAGAACGTGCCTCAGACTTGTCCACGTGAAGGACAGATGAGCCTGTACCCTCTGGCTCCATCACCCACTGGTCAGGGGCTTCCCCTGGGGCACTGATGCACCTGCATTTCCAGGCTGCTCCTGTAGGTGTCCCAAGTCAGAGAACCCTGGGTAGAAAGCGAGATGTACCTGCGGAACGGATGTCAGGCCCAGGCAGACCACGCTTGCAGGAAGCAGTCGCTGCAGTGCTGGATAGAGAAGGTGGGCTGAGAGGATGTGAGGCTGTCAGAGGAAGTGTCTGGTACAGGCCCCACCTCTGCATTGCGTCTACCGAAAACACTGAGCATGCTGGGGCTGCAGGGAAGGCAGGGGTACGGGTTAAAATGCCAGAGCACAGAAGGTCTAGCTGAGCCCTAGTCCAGAGACATTGGAAAGCGCATTTCCGCACTCTCAAATCAACAGATTAGAGGTCTATTCAGATGACAAACTGCCTTTTAAAATGCAAATGACTGAGAGGGCCAAGGGTAATTTTACTGGTCATTCAAACCCACTGTGAATGCCTGAATTGCCTAAAACCACACACAGGCATGACAAGCAGCAGGAGTTTGGATGGGGATAATGGGAGAGGAGTAAATAAAGGTGATAAGTAACGCAGTGCCTGGTAAATGTGAAGCAGGACCTTTGGTGGGTTGAAACCCTGGCCACACCAGGTAGCATGTGTAAGTACCAGTGTGACCTGAAGCAGCTGCACTGAATGTGCAATTTACATGAGTGTTTACCCAGCTTTTCTTGAACTCTCTTAGGAGAAATATAAAAATACACTGATAAAAGAAGTAGCAGATGACACGTTCCTTATAACTTTAGAGAAGTTTTAGTGTTCTCAACCTTGTGCACAATGAGGATTTTTTGTTTCTTTGGGAAGCATTAGGCTATGCACAATTATATAAAAAAAATTACCTCATGTTTTAGCAACTTGGTCGTTCAAAGTGTAGGTGGCTGCAGGTTGGAGGTGGTGTTACCAGCGATGTTGGCTCTCGGTTCTTGAGTGTGGCGAAGAAAGAATTCAGAGCCAAGAACTCCAGTGCAAGAAGTTTATTTAGCATGCAAAAGGAAACCACACTTGAAGAGAAGATTTGAGCAGGCTGCTCAGAGAGCTGCCTTGGCCTTTTAGAAAAAAGTCACCGGCAGAAGTGAGCCAGCTGGGCTGCGTGGGCTCAGGAAACGGGTTACAGAGCCAGAGGGAGAGCCTTGGAGACAGGTTCAGGGGGTAGCCTGGGATGAGCTGCCACTGCCCACGGCTCCCCTGGTTGCAAGGCTCAGGGGGACCCTTAGAGCTTAGGAGAAAGAGAGCAAAGATACAAACCTGAGGAAGGAAAATGAGGGTGTGCTCTCCCTGCACTGAGTCCTTTGTCTTAAGGGTTTTTATCTGTTTTATAATGGCAGGAATTTTAGGGGAGGTCTCAGGAGAGGATTTTAACAGCTTTCCAGGTGTGTCCTTTAATATGCTGATTCATCAAAATGAGCATATAGGGTCAGGGTCATGGTCTCGATTGATTGGTCAGTGCTACCCAGGGTAGGGGTGTTACTGGCCACCCCCAATCAGGACTACCTGGTCCTGATGCCAGCCATGTCACCACTTTGTCTGGTTTCGCTGTTTTTCTGGGCCTAGAACTTAAACACAACTGAAGTCTAGATGTTATCTCTAGTTTGACCAAAACTCCATCCCTATGGTCAATAGACCTGAGGCTTTGTGCCTAAGATTATTTGATGCTGATCAAAACCTCATTATCCTGAGAGCTCAATGCTTAAGGGAATGGTGTGCAAAGGAGAAGAAGGCAGGTGAGTCAGGGTGCTGGGTGAGGCCAGTTTAAATCAGCTATTTGTCTCAGTTTCCCCATTCCATTTGCCAGGGAATTTTCCCAGCTTCTTACTATCCTGCCTCAGTGGGAAAACAGGATCCCTGGCTGATGCTTAGCAGAAACGGTTCTGCTGGAAGAGCTGTACCTGGGAGACGTGTTGGTGTGGAAAACAAGTGCCTCCCTCCACTAATAATAATTAGAGTAATAATGGCAGCAGACTCTAATAGAACTTGTGTTCTAAGTACTTTATATATATTTACTAATTACAAAAGAGGTATTATCATTATCTGTATTTTACAGATGAGGAAACTGAGGCAGAAATAAACTTGCCTGAGGTCACACAGCTGGTAAGCGAATGATGGAGCTGTGAATGAGCGTCAGGCCACGGGGTTCCAGAGGCCAGCTCTTAAGCATCCTCACCATGGACATCCTCAGAGAGACCTGTGTGACTCCTTCATGGCAGGGAAAAGTCCAGGACTCAGAGGTAAACACCTATGAGCACACCTGTGAGTATACCTGGGATAGAAGGTGGGGCTAGGGTGAAGCCAACGGCATCCTGGGAATTTGTTTCTTCAACAGAAGTCCAACAGAAAAGAAACACTGGATTATATTCACTTGGAAAAGTAGGAATGTGAGCCGTGTAAAGATTCGACTCTTCTCTGCCTAGTGCAGAAGTGTGAGTGGGTTTGTGTGCAGGTGTGTTCTAGCACTTCCCTCCGTGTGCAGCTCTCCTGGTCCCGGTCGTGGGCGTGGGCACCTCCCACCTGATCTCTTCGATGTTGTCTCTGGCTTACTCTCGCTGCCTCCTCTGCAAACTTTCCACCACAGACAACATGATCCGTTAAAAACGTCAACTAGGGCACATCACCCCTCTGCGGAAAATATTTTCGTGGCCTCCCATTGCACTGTCAGTAAAATCTGAACCTCCTGCCATGGCCTACTGAGGCCTTGCATGATCAAGCTCCTTCCTTTCTTTCTCTCCACTTTGTCCCATGCCCCTTTCCTCTGCTCTTGATGAGACGGTCACACTGGCCACTTCTCAGGCCACCACTCGCCTAGCTTGAGGCCTTTCTGCAGCTGCTTCCCTGGCCTGGGGCCCGCCTCCCAGCACTCAGCCTGGCTCTCTCTCTCTCTCTCTTGTGTTTTGTTTTGTTTTTCATCGTAGTTGCAGATCTGAGTCAATCACACTCTGAAGTCCTTAGCACATTGTCATAATTAGACCACTCAAGACTCTTTCCTCATTACACAAAAATTATTTTCTTCTTCCCCAACCCTTACGCCCATTTACCCCTCCCCACAGAGGGAACTGAGATGGGCTCTGATTTATCCTTGCTGAGTATCTTGTTCCGGTGTGTGTTTTCGGTGTGCATAAAAGGCGTTGTTCTTTGAGTCTCGTTCTATTTCCTGCCTTTCTCACTCAGCATTGTTTTAGAGCGTTCTGTGTTTCTGTCCCGCCCGTCCGTCGATCCCCGGTGTGTGCTGTGGCAATCCAGAGCAACCATCCACCCTGGTGATGGACCCTTCGAACGTCTCCCACCGAAATTACCGTAATAAATGTTCTGGAACACATTGTCTCATAGCCCTGAGTAAGACTGTCTCTGGCTATATCTCAGAGTGGCTGCTGGACCCCAGGCACACGTATCAGTTCTGGTCAACTCTGCTGGTTGGCTTCCCAGACAGCAGTGCCATTTCCCCCTCCCGCCCTCGGCCTCAGAGTCTTCCCCAAGCCTCCAACACAATTCCGCACCCCTTGTTCTGTGTCAGCAACTTGTTTCCTTCATAAAATGTGTCACACTTTGGATCTGCTTTGTGTGTTTGTTTAACTGTATTTTTAATATGTTTTTATTGATTTTTTTAGAGAGAGGGGAAGGGAGAGATAGAAACATCTATGTGAGAGAAAAACATCAATCGGCTGCCTCCTGCACGCCCCCTACTGGGGACTAAGGCTGCAACCCGGGCAGGTGCCCTGACCAGGAATCGAACCAGGACCTCTCAGTCCATGGGACAACGCTCAATCCACTGAGCCACAACCAGCCAGGCTGTTTAATTGTATTTTTATTATCTCTCCCGCAGAATGTGAGCCTCTTTGAGGCCAGGGGCAGTGCCCATTTTATTCTCCATCATAATCTCAGAACCTAGAACAGTACCTGGCACATAATGAATACTCAACAAACATTTGTTGAATGACCAAGTAAGTGAACAAATACAGTTTGGAAGGTAAATAATGGTTTAAATGTGCACTGAGAATCGCATTACCAATGGTACCACAGCAGGAGATGATTGTGCTGAGCTCCTCAGTCTCATGAAAGACTTTTCAAGTCGCTGGAGCACCACGTGGGAAAGACCAGAGCGTCCAGCACTCTGCATCTAGACGGTCGGGTTGGGGGAATGTGTTTAAGAGCCTTGCAAAGGCCTACAAATGGGAGCCTATTTCAGACTTGTCTGCAGAACTGAGAAAGCCCTTTTTCAGCCTTGTGATAGCTCACATTTCTCTCTGTGAAGCTGTTCTGTTCTGTTCCCCACGACAGCTGCAATACCCTCCACTATGTATTAATTCCATTTCCCCTTTCATTTCATAGCCGTGGACTCCCTCTCCATCACTTAGATCTCAAGCTCACCTACGTGTAGATGTTTTCCCCTTGGTTCCTGTCCCTCTGCTGTAGCAGCAGTTTTCTTATGCAGGGAACTTGGATCTAATAGGGGTTTAGCAGTCACTGTGCAGAAGAAGAGCATCTAATTGGGACAGTCATGTCATTTTTAAAGTCATGTCATTTAAAAGTCACCCCCCCTATCCAAATCATTGCAGTTTTCAGGGCCATTTCTGAAACTAATTTTAATGGTGCGATACTACTGAGGTCTCTATGCTGTGTTCTGCCCTCCCTCCCCTGCTTCAAACCCTGTGTTTTATTTCTTAGTGTGTTTTATTAGTTATCTGGGAGCCATGTCTGCTGCACTGCCCTGTGGAAAGTCCCCAAGTAGGCCTGGGATGCTGTGCCCACACCCTCAAATTCACTTCTTTAACAGAACAACAACTAAACCAACATGAAACAATTTTTTTTTTTCTGATTGCTTGGACAGCTGCCTCACTTCGATTGAATTATATTTAAATAACTTGGTTGTAGGAGGATCAAATGAAGAATGTTTTCTGAAAAGGTTCAAAATCAACTTCTGAACACCTTCCAGTGGTTTATCCGTCAGCCAGTAAGTTCTGGCCTAAATCTGAGTCTCTTCTCAAATAATTCTGAAACCCCACAGGCCCTCACTATATTATGGGGGAAAGTCAGGAGCCCATTATTTTTTTATAGCCCCTGCTGCCACAGTAGAGCTGATCATTAATGAATTTCACCTAGCAGTTACAAAAAGAAACACAGGCTTAGTCCAAGTTTTTCTGTTTCTGTCAATTTCTTCATTCCCCAGGAGAAGCCTAAATTTCTTTTCCACACCCTAAGGTATCCCATAGATTGCCATCAAAGAAATGGCGATCCCTGGAAATGATTTCACTTCTGATCTTTCTCAGATGTGTTTGCAGAGGTGCCTGGCCTGTAACTTAGAGTCCTGAGAACCTAACACCTGGTGCAATGCAATGTTTTAACAATCTCACCAGAGCCGTGCCCAGACCGTGCTGTTTTCAAGAGAAGAATTATGTCACTACTCTGTTCCAGTTTCAGAATGTCAGTGAAGAAAAATAAAGATGATAATGATAAAATAGCTCAAACAAATTGTGTTCTTAATATGTGCCAGGCTCCGTGCTAAGTTCATATTTTCTCATTTAATAGTCTAAACTTCCCTGAGGTCACTCAGCTGAAACTTGGAGACCTCACATAAGTCGCCCAAGTTTCCATGGCTGCTAAGTGTTAGAGCCTGGAGTGAGAGCAAGTCTGATTACAAAGCCAGTTTTCTTAAGTACAACCACCCTCATCCCTTAAGTGCCATCAGAATGTGGCATCCTTTAGAAGCCCTTACGAATCAGGACAAGCTTACTACACCACTGTCCTTAAGCTTTTAAGGGAATTCATCTTGAGACATGGGAATGTCAGGCACAGTTTATAAATAAATAAACAACCAAATGAGGGTTGTTCTTTGTGTTAAGTGTGTTTTGAAAGTTTCTTAAACTCGTAGAGAACACCGCAGTGGCCACAAAATGTGTAGAGTTAGGAATATTGAATCACAGGGAAGTAATCATTTTTTATATGATATGGCATCCAGGGATAAATTTAGGAGATAAAATAATCTCCCATTTCTGAAGGCAGGTTTAAGGAAATAATTGCTTACCAATTAGGAAGCAAAGGGAAAATAAAATGTCTATTCCCATTGCTGTTATGTTCCACTACATGGCTAATTTGTCCTTCAAAGGAAGAAGCATAAATTGGGGGATTTAAGGTCACACGAAACTCACTCCATAATAGTTGGGTCATTTTCTTTCATCCACACAAAACCATTGCTTGATCATCTGCTATGTACTACACCCTGAATATTATTTGGTGAAAAACACAGAAATGGTCCCTGATGTAAAGGTCTTATGATGACACCTGAATTTGATAGCAATTTCACAATCATAAAACTCAGGGGTGCAGAGGAGAAGAGGCGGTGAAATTGAACTGCGAAGAGTGAGTAGGACTCAGGTAGATCAGCCTTAAAAAAGGAGGAAATCCTGCCATATGTAACAACCTGGATGAACCTGGAGGACATTATGCTAAGTAAAATAAGCCAGTCACAGAAGGTCATTTACGACATGGTTCTACGTACACGAGCACCTGTGCAACTTGCATGACATGGTTGGAGTTGAGCCTTATAGTCAGCCAGCCTGAGGGTTTACCCCACAACAACAGGGCCAACAGCAATCAAGACACAATTATAATAGCAGGGCCCACATAATCCACACAAGGGACATTCCTAGAGCGTCCAGCTCAGGAGATCAAGGAGACTGTGCAACTGGGTCCCATAGGACACCTACTACATAAGGCCAGCCCACGAAGACTGGGAGTCATAGCAGATCTAATATATACAGTGGGCCCTCGTTTTTCGCGGTTAATCAGTTCCAGGCTCTACCACGATAAATGAATTTCTGTGAAGTAGGATTCTTTCTTTATGCACTAGAGGTAAACACAAAGAGACAGCCAAAATGGAGAAACAAAGAAACAAGCCTCAAATAAAAGAACAGAGGGAATCTCTAGAAAAAGAGCTAAATGAAGTGGAGGCAAGCAGTCTATCAGTTATAGAGTTCAAAGTGATGGTTATAAGGATGCTCAAGGAAATCAGTGAGAATTACAAGGAACTTTTGGGGAACTACAACAGTATAACAAAAGAAATAGAAACTACGAATAAGAACCAGTTGGAAATAAAGAATAACATGTTTGACATCAAGAACACATTGAAGGAATTAAAAGTAGGTTGGACAAAGCAGAGGATCGAATCAGTGATTTGGAAGACAAGGTAGAAAAAACACCCAATTAGAGCAGCAAAAAGAAAAAAGAATGAGGGTAGTTTAAGGAAATTTTGGGACTATATGAAATGTAACAACGTCCTAGAAGAAGAAGAAAGTGAGCAAGGAATAGAGAACTGTTAGAAGAAATGATGACAGAAAACTTCCCCAACCTGGTGAAGGAAAAAGCCACACAAGTTCAGGAAGCACGGAAAGTCTCAGTCAACATGAACCCAAAGAGACCCACACCAAGACACATAGTAATTAAAATGGCAAATGTTAAGAACAAAGAGAGAATCTTAAAGGCAGCAAGAGAGAGATAGAAAGTATAATAACTACAAGGGCATCCTCATTAGACTCTCAGCTGACTTCTCAACAGAAACATTTCAGGTCAGAAAGACTTGGCATGAAGGATTCAAAGTAATAAAAAGCAAGGACCTGAATCCAAGACTACTCTATACTGAAAGGCTATCATTTAAAACGAAAGATGAAATAAAGAGCTTCACTGACCAAAAAAAAAGCTAAAGGAGTACATTACCACCAAACCAGTATTGTAAGAAATGTTAAAGGGACTGCTTTAAGAAGAAGAAGAAATCAAGAGAGAGAGAAACATAGGTACAAAGAAAAAAATGACAAAAAATAAGTGCCTGTCAATAATAACCTTAAATGTAAATGGATTGAATGCTCCTATCAAAAGACATAGGAGTAGTTGAATGGATAAGAAAACATATCCCATATATATGCTGTCTACAAGAGACCCACCTGAGAACAAAAGACTCACACAAGATGAAAGTGAGGGGATGGAGAAAAGTATTTCATACAAATAGAAACAAACAAACAAGAAAGCTGGAGTAGCAATACTCATATCTGAGAAAATAAACTTCAAAACAAAAGCCATAACAAGTGACAAATAAAGTCACTACATAAAACTAAAGGGCTCAATTCAACAAGAAAATATATGCACCCAATATAGGAGCACCTAAATATATTTTAAAACTCTTGGTGGACTTTAAGGGAGAGATCGACAGCAATAGTCAAACAGGGGACTTGAACACACCATTGACATCGCTGGATAAATCTTCCAGAAAAAAAAAATCAACAAGGAAACAGCAACCTTAAATAACACATTAAATCAGATGGATTTAATTAATATTTATAGAACATTTCATCCCAAAGCGGCAGAATATACATTCTTCTCAAGTGTACATGGAACAGTCTCAAAGATAAGCCACATGTTAGGACACAAAATAAGTCTTAAAAAATTCAAGAAGATTGAAATCATAGTCATATCAAACATCTTCTCATATCACAATAGCATGCAACTAGAAATCAACTTCAATTAAAAAAAAAAACACTCAAAAACATTCAAACACTCTGAGACTAAATTGCATGTTATTAAACAATGAATGAGTTACTAATGAGATCAAGGAAGATATAAAAAATTATCTGGAAATAAGTGAAAATAAACGTACTACAGCCCAAAATCTATGGAACACAACAAAAGCAGTCCCGAGAGGGAAGTTCATAGCATTACAGGCCTACCTCAAAAGCAAGAAAAGTCTCAAATAAACACTCTAAACCTACTCCTAAAAGAACTAGAAAAAGAAAAACAAAGTCCAGAGTAAGTATAAGGAAGGAAATAATAAAGATCAGAGTGAAAATAAATGACAGAGAGACAAAAAAATAAAAACAAAAACAAAAAAACTATACAAAAGATCAATGATACCAAGAGCTGGCTCTTTAAAAAGATAAATAAGATATATGAACCTTTAGCCAGACTTATCAAGAAACAGAGAGGACCTAAATAAATAAAATCAGAAATGAAAGAAGCAAGGTAAAAACAGACATACAGAAATACAAAGGATTATAAGAAAATACTATAAACAACTGTATGTTAACAAATTGGACAACCTGGGTGAAGTGGACAAATTCCTAGAAACATACAATCTTCCAAATCTCAATTAGGACAAATCAGAAAACCTGAATAGACTGATAACAACTAATGAAATTGGAGCGGTAATAAAAAAAAGAAAACTCTCAGCAAACGAAAGTCCTGGACTGGATGGCTTCACAGGCAAGTTTTATCAAACATTCAATGAAGAACTAATACCTATCCTCCTCAAACTATTCCAAAAGATTCAAGAGGAAGAAAGACTTTCAAGCTCTTTTTACAAGGCTAACACTATCCTAATTCTAAAACCAGATAAAGACACTACAAAGAAAGAAAATTATAGGCCAGTATCCCTAAGGAACACAGATGCTAAGATCCTCAACAAAATATTAGCAAATTGGATCCAGCAATATATTAAAAAGATTATACACCATAACCAATTGAGATTTATTCTGGGGATGCAAGGTTGGTAAAATATTCACAAATCAATAAATGTGATAGATCACTTAATCATAATGAAAGATAAAAATCACATGATCATATCAATAGCAATCGATATAATCCAGCACCCATTTATGATAAAAAAAAATCTCAGTAAAGTGGAAATAGAAGAGTCATACCTCAACATAATAAAGGTCATATATGAAAAAAATACAGCCAACATCATAGTCAATGGGCAAAAACTAAAAGTGTTTCTTAAAAATAGGGACAAGACAGGGATGTTTGCTTTCACCACACTTACTTGACATAGTACTGGAAATCCCAGCCACTGTGATCAGATACCAGGAAGAAATAAAAGGTATCCAAATTTGAAAGGAGGAAGTAAAACTGTCATTATTTGCAGATGACATGATATTTTGTACATAGAAAACCCCAAAGACTCCACCAAAAAACTACTAGATTTAATAAATGAATTTGGTAAAGTAGCAAGATACAAAATTAACATCCAGAAATTGAAGGCATTTTTAAAAAAATATGTTTTTATTGAATTTTTAGAGAGAGGAAGGGAGAGATAGAAACATTGATGTGAGAAAGAAACATCGATTGGCTGCCTCCTGCACACCCCCAACTGGGGAATGAGCCCACAACCCAGGCATGTGTCCCAACGGAAAATCAAACCAGGACTTCTCAATCCATGGGATGATGTTCAATCCACTGAACCACACCAGCAAGACTTGAAGGCATTCTTATACACCAAATAATGAACTATCAGAAAGAGAAAGTAAGAGATCAATCCCATTTACTATTGCAACAACAACAAAGAAAGGTATCTAGGAATAAACTTAACCAAGGAGGTAAAAGACCTGTACTTGGAAAACTATAGGACATTGAAGAAAGAAACAGAGGAAGATACAAACAAGTGGAAGCATATACCGTGTCCATGGGTTGGAAGAATTAACTTCATAAAAAGGTCCATACTACCCAAAGCAATCTGTAGATTAAATGCAATTCCTATTAAAATACCAATGGCTTATTTCACAGATGTAGAACAAATATTTCAAAAATTTATATGGAACCAAAAAAGACCCCAAATAGCCTCAGCAATCTTGAGAAAAAAGAACCAAGTTGGAGGTATCACAGTACCAGATATCAAACTATACTACAAAGCCATTGTAATCAAAACAGCCTGGTACTGGCACAAGAATAGGCATATAGATCAATGGAACAGAACATGGAGCCCAGAAATCAACCCACACTTTTATGGCCAATTAATATTTGACAAAGGAGCAAGAGCATACACTGTAGTGAAGACAATCTCTTTAATAAGTGGTGTTGGGAAAATTGGACAGCTACATGAAAAAAAAAAAAAATGAAACTAGACCATCAACTTACACCATATACAAGAATAAACTCAAAATGGAAAAATGATTTAAACGTAAGTCATGAAACCATAATAATCCTAGAAGAAAACATAAAATAAAATCTCAGACATCTTTTACAGTGATATTTTTACCGATGTATCTCATAGGGCAAGAGAAACAAACAAACAAATAGGACTATATCAAACTAAAAACTTCTGCACAGCAAAAGAAACCATCAACAAAATGGAAAGGGAACCCACTGTATGGGAGAACATATTTGCCAATGATACATCTGATAAGGGGTCAAGTTCCAAATTACATAAAGAACATATACAGCTCAATACAGGAAGACAAACAATCCAAT
This sequence comes from Tadarida brasiliensis, assembly GCA_030848825.1. Classification (NCBI taxonomy): domain Eukaryota; kingdom Metazoa; phylum Chordata; class Mammalia; order Chiroptera; family Molossidae; genus Tadarida; species Tadarida brasiliensis. Next base: position 85,316,530 of record CM061268.1, read on the forward strand.
TAAAAAATTGGCAAGGGATCTGCCAATTTTTCTCTAAAGCAGACATACAGATGGCCAATAAACATATGAAAAAATACTCAATGTCGCTAATCATCAGAGAGATGCAAATTAAAACCACAATGAGTATTACCTCACACCCGCCAGAATGGCTGCCATCAATAAATCAACAAACAACAAGTGCTGGTGAAGTTGTGGAGAAAAGGGAACCCTAGTACACGGTTGGTGGAAAAGGAGACTAGTGCAGCCACTGTGGAAGACAGTATGGAGTTTCCTCAAAAATTACAAATGGAACCGCCCTAGCCCTGGCTGGTTTGGCTCAGTGGTTAGAGCATCAGCCTGCAGACCTAAGGGTCAATGGTTCGATTCCAGTCAAAAGCATGTACCTGGGTTGCAGCTTCATCCCCAGCCCCAGTCAGGGTCTTTCAGGAGGCAACCAATCAATGTGTCTCTCTCATATCGATGTTTCTCTCTCTCTCTCTCTCTCTCTCTCTCTCTCTCTCTCTCTCTCTAAAAATCAATGGAAAAATATCCTCAGGTGAAGATTAACAAAAAAACAACAAACTGCACTTTGACCCAGCAATTCCACTTCTGGGAATATATCCTAAGAATCCCAAAACACCAATCAGAAAAAATATATGCGCTCCTATGTTCATAGCAGTGTTGTTTACAATAGCTGAGATCTGGAAACAGCCGAAGTGCCCATCAGTAGATGAGTGGATAAAAATGCTGTGGTACGTCTACACAATGGAATACTACATGGCTATAAAAAAGAAGGAACTCTTACCCTTTGTGACAGCATGGATGGACCTGGAGATTACTAAACTAAGGGAAATAAACCAGTCAGAGAAAGACAAATACCATATAATCTCACCTATATGTGGAATCTAATGAACAAAATAAACTGACAGACAAAATAGAATCAAAGACATGGGTACATGGAGCAGACTGACAGAGGTCAGAAGGGTGGGGCACGGGGAGGGCAGGGGGGCTGGATGAAAGAAGGTGGAAAGAGTAGCCAAAACACATATATACATAGCTCATGGACACAGACAGCAGTGTGGTGAAGGCCAGAGGAGGGGTGGTGGGTTTGGGTGGAGGTGAGCAAAGTGGGGAAATGGGGGACATCTGTAATAGTGTCAACAATAAAAAGCTCAAGGGTGCAGATATGAAACTTTATTTCTCTATAACAGTCCTTAAACTCTCATCTATTTTTGGTAGCAGGAAACAATCTTGCCAATTCAAGGTGAAACTCCCTTCTGGATTAAAACAAAGTTTCTTTTGGGTGAAGAATTGGTTGGGATTTTCCTCCTTCCCTTTTCCCCTTCCCTTGGGGAATAATTTAAGCCCCGGGGACTCAGGGTAAAGGGTGTCTCATTCACAACGATCCGTTGTGCACACTGGCCTTCACTGGGTTGAACCTCACCTGATTTCACCCTCATCCTTGGCTTCTAGACTTCACTCCTGATGTCCATGTTTTCAAAATGGCCTTTGGATTCCAGGCATGACCACTTTGAGTCATCCTTGTCCCAAACCCAGGCTCCTTTAGTTAGCACACCTTCTCTCAGCATTTCTCTCTCCCATGGTGGATCTGAGAACTCTTTGTTGTCTGCTTTCCCAATCTCCCTGAGAGTAATTGTACCTCCCAAAGCTTTTCCTAGGCCAGTCCACCTGTATCCCTCCCCCACCACGGCTACCCTCCTATGAGGCCTTCTCCAAAGCTTTGTTTCCCTGAGTTACTCCTGGAAAAGCTAGAAGTAGGTCCACAGTAGGGTCCCCACACACTGACAGATGCGTGGATCACTACTCCGGGAGGGTGGGGGTGGGCAAAGGACCCCCCTGCCCCAGTTTGATTTCCTCTCCCCAAGCTTCTTCTCTTCGGTCCAGAATAGACTTTTAATCTCCTCTTTCACAGTAAGAAAGCCAGCTCTTTTTTTTGTTGTTGTTCAGATAGAGTGGGAGGGAGAGAGAAGAAGAGAGAGAGAGAAACATTGATGTGAAAGGGACACATCGAGTGGCTGCCACACGCACGACCCAACCAGGGCCGGGGACAAACTGCTAACCGAGGTATGTGCCCTTAGCGGGAACCGAACCTGGGCCTCTCTGGACCGTAGGCCCACGCTCTAACCGCTGAGCCAAACCGGCCAGGGCAGAAAGCCAGCTCTTAAATCACCGTGAATTCTTTCAAACATATTGTTTGTGGTATAAACTCTACATGCTGCTTTCTTTAGGAATCACCATTTAGATTCTCAGTACTTTTTTCTTAAATTGATCCACTGAACTTTTTCAAAACTAAAAATCTCTTCTCAAAAAGATACTGTTAAAATAAAAGACAAACCACAGAGTGGTAGAAGATATTTCAATACACATATCTGACCAAGGTCTTGACTTCAGAATATGTTTAAAATTCCTACAATTCAATAACACATAGACAAACAATTCTACTTTTAACATGACCAAAAGACTTGAACAGTAACTTCATAAAGGAGGTTCCATGAATGAACAATAAGCACATGAAAAGATGCTACACCCCACTTGTCCTCAGGGAAAGACAGATTAAAATCACGAGACACCACTTCACATCCATTCAAATGGTTAAAATCTAACGTACTGATAACACCAAGGGAGGCACCTGGGTCTCACACACTGATGGCGGGAATGCAAAATGGAGCATCGACTTTGGAAAAGAATTTGTGAATTTCTTATAAAATTTAACACACATCTACCCTATGACCCATCAATTGCTAGATATTCACTTAAGATACATGAAAATAAATATCCACAAAAATCCTTGTACAAGAATGTTCAAAACTGCTTTATTCATAATAGCTAAAACCTGGGAAGTTCAGGTATCCATCAACAGAGGAATGGATAAATAAACTGAGATATTCATACAAAGGAATACTGCTTAACAATTAAAAAAAAAAAAAAAGCACAAACTGCTTGTATGTGTAACAACATGGGCAAAGTCAAAAACATGATGTTGAGTAGAAGTAGCCAGACACAAAAGTATAATCCCATGTATGTAAAGTTCTAGAACAGATCAACTGTTCTATTATGATAGATGGAAATCAGAAGAGTGAGCGTCTCTTCTTAAGGGACAGAAAAAGTCTTGACTAGAAAGGGGCACCAGGGAGTGAAAGAAATGTTCTCCATGTTAAATGCAGTGGTGGTTACCCAAGTTTATACGTTGTGAAAATTATAAATCTACACATTTTGCTGGATATAAATTCTGCATCAATTTAAACAAAGAGAGAAACTATTGTTTTTTCTGTCGAAGCGTAACTCTTGCAAATCAAAGCTTCAGCTTTCAAAGCTATTGGTTGTTGCTCTGAGTTTTAAAATAAAACATTCAGAAAATCAGGTGATTTTTTGGCTCAAGTCTGCACATGCCTTGTGCTGAAGGTGATTGGTATAGAAAGCTATCACTGGAGGAAGATCGTCTGGGTGGAGCCAGGTGTACATGGCAGCGTGGAGGTGGTGGGGACTGAATCTTAATTACTGTAGCTTTATAATGAGACCTGAAATTAAGTACTGCGAGCTCCATCCTTTACTTTTAGCCTTTTTTTATCCTTATATGTCAAGTGGGTTTCTTGTAGACAAAATATAGTTTCTGCTGTTTTCATTCAATCTGACAATCTCTGCATTCTAACTGGAATATTTTGATCACTTTAAAACAATGTGTTTTGTTTTTTTTAAAACAATGTGTTTTTTAAAAACACATTTGGGTTAAATCTACCATTTTGCTATTTGTTTTCTATTTGTCTCATATGGTTTTTCTCCCTTTTGTCTCTTTCTCTTCCTTTTAAGAAATCGAATGTTGCCCAGTCAGTGTGGCTCAGTGGTTGAATGTCAACCTATGCATCAAGAGGTCACTGGTTCGATTCCTAGTCAGGGCACATGCCCAGGTTGTAGGTCCAATCCCCAGTGGGGGGCATGCAGGAGGTAGCCAGTCGATATTCTCTCTCATCAATGTTTCTATTTCTCTCTCCCTCTCCCTTCCTCTCTCTCTAAAATCAATAAAGAAAATTATTAAAATAAAAGAAAAGACAAAGAAATTGAATATTTTTGTGATTACATTTTTATCTCCTTTGTTGGTTTATTAGTTATAACTCTGTGTATTATTGTAGTGGTTGCTTTGGAATTTAGAGTGTATATCTTTAACTTAGTAGCATCTTCCACCAAAGTGATATCATATTACTTTGTGTACAGTGTAAAAACCTTACATCTGTATTCCTTTACTTCTCCTTGTTTATGTGCTTTTTTGTCATGCATTTTATGTTATATACTATAACCTTAGTATATTTGTATTATTTTTGTTTTAAATGGTCAATTACTTCTTAAAGACATAAAATAAGACAAAGTATTTTTCATTTACCCAAGTTACCATTTCTGGCGGTCTACGTTCCTTTGCGTAGATCCAGATACCGCTGGTATCATTTCCTCCTGCCTGATGGACATCTTTTACCATGTTTTTGTAGAGCATGTCTACTGGTAATACATTATTTCAGAAAAATGCTTTATTTTGCCTTTATTTTGGAAATACGTTTTCACTGGGTATAGAATTCTGGATTGATTGATTTCTTTTCTTTCGATACTTTTGAGCTTTTGCTTCACTATCTTTTGGCTAGCGTCATTCTAACTAAAAGTCTGCTCTCATTCTTATCTTGGCCCTCTTTATGTAATGTGTCTTTTAATCTCTGTGTACTTGTAACATATTCTCTTTATCACTGGTTTTGAAAAATGTTTTATGCTGTGCCTTGGTGATGTTTCCTTCATGCTTTTTTTGTGTTTAGAGTTCATTGGGATTCTTGGATCTGTGTGGGTTTACAGTTTTCATCAAATTTGAAAAATAATTGCTGTTATTTAAAAAAATATTTTTGGTGCCTCTTGGACTCCTCAAATTACATGTATATTAGGCAGTTTGAAGTTGTCTCACACAGCTCACTGCTGCTCTGCTAATTCTTTGCTGTTGTTAGTCCTCACCTGAGGATAGTTTTCCATTGATTTTTAGATAGAGTGGAAGGGAGAGAGAGAGAGAGAGAGAAAAAAAAAAAAAAACATCGATGTGAGAGAGACACATTGATCTGTTGCCTCCCACACAATCCCAACCGGAGCTGGGGATCGAACCTGCAACCCAGGCACATGCCCTTGACTGTGAATCGAACCCACAATCCTTCAGTCCACCGGCTGATGCTCCAGGAGTGGGGAACCTTTTTTTGGCCAAAGGTCATTTGGTTATTTATAACATTATTCTCAGGCCACACAAAATTATCAGTTTTAAAATTAGCCTGCTCTATTTGGCGAGGCTAATTTGGTGAGGCTGTGATATTAGCTGGTATCAATTTTTCAGGCTTTACACAGCCTGGCCTGCAGGCCATACATTCCCCACATATGCAACCACTAAGTCAAACCAGTCAGGGCTGCCAATTCTTTTTAGTGTTTTTTCTCTCTTAGTTTAATTTTAGATAATTTCTATTGTGGTGTCTTTAAGTTCTCTGATCCTTTCTTTTGCAATATCTAACCTGCTATTAATCCTCCCAACTCATGCTAGTGTATTTTTCATCTCAGACATTATAGTTTCATCTCTAGAAATTCAAATTTGGGCCTTGGTATATCTTCCATGTCTCTACTTAACCATTTAATCTTTCTTCTAGCTTCTTGAATATATAAAATATATATAGTAACTCTTAATGTACTTGTTTATGAATTCTATCATTTGTGTTAGTTCTGGGTCAGTTTAACTTATTTACTTTTCTCATTTTGAGTTCATATTTTCTTACTTTTTGTGTGCTTATTAATGTTTTATTAAATGATAAACATTGTGAATTTTATTTTGTTGGGTGCTGGATATTTTTGTATTCCTACAGCTATCCTCACACTTTGTTCTGAGACACAGTAAAGTTACTTGAAAATATTTTGATCCTTTTGTTTCTTGTTTTCAAGTTTTGTTAAGTGAGGTCAAAGTCACATTTTGTCCAGGACTAATTTTGCTTTATTTCTGAGGCAAAATGCTTTTGAATATACTACTCAGTGCCTGCTTAATGCTCCGTTAGTTATAAGGTTTTCCACTCCTTATGGGGATGGGGGGAACTATTCTTGGTCCTGTGTGATCTCCAATAATGGTTCCCTATAATCCTTTTGTGATGCTTTTCCCAGCTTCAAATAATTTCCTCATATGCATGAACTCATTAGTACTTGGCTGAAGACTTGATGAGGCCCTCTATAGATCACCAGGGATATCTGCCATATACTTTCTTTTATCCCATAATTTATCCTAAGAATCCTCACTCCCTTGGCCTCCCTGGACTTCCAGCTCTGTCTCCTCAACTCAAGGAGTTCCTGCACCTCGACACAGAAAGCAGTAAAGTAAGAGCTGCAGCTTTGTCCGGCTTGTCTCTTTGTTTCCTATCTCTCAGAAATCACGGTCCTTAGTTGCCTGATGCCCAATGTCTTAAAAATAATTGTTTCACATATTCTGTCCAGTTTTTAATTGTTTCACCTGGGAGGGTAAGTCTAGTCACTGTTATTGCACGTTGGATGGAAGTGTTTCAATTTATGTCTTTAAAGACTGCTTTGCTGCGTGGAGAACAAACCAGCAGGTAAGTTACTACTCTGAACATTGAGTTTGTGTGTTTGTTAACCAGTACAACACAGGCAAAACATGCAAAGCCTGCCTCAGTGTTAGAGTGAAAATTACATGAGATAATACATGTGGTATGCAAAGAAGATTAACTGCACACTGTTCTCCATGGTATAAATATGATGATTTAAGGAAAGTCCATTTTATAACCCCAGGTATAAATTCTCAATAAATGTGTGTTGTTGAAAATTCAATCCTCATGTTAAATGGCAAAAGAATCTACCCAACCTGACATTGAGATGTCAAGTCAAATGGAATTGGTTAAAACACAGAAGCAGCGTGTGTATCCTATTTCCTTGGTAAATTCTTACGAGAGGCCCGCCAGAGATGGGAGTCCCCAGAGAACTGTGGAAAGACAGGGGATAGAACTGAAAGGAACCTTTGACAAAGGTTTTCTTGTAAGCTTGAGAGGAATCTGTAGGACAGTCCAGCCATCTCCAGCCACCTATGGGGGAAACGCTAGCAGGAATGCTGTCTGTTTATTATTTCAGAGGGCACAGGAGTCTCTAGAACAAAACTTCCCTGCGAGGAGCACATTTAAGGACACAGCTGTATTGTCAAAACAGGCGGAATAGAAAAGAGAGAAATTGTCTGAATTTTAAATTCAGAGTCTTAATTTTTATAGTTTTTGAATATATGAACCCACAGCATCCTCTTTGTTTTTCATACATGAGAATTGGTTTCCGTTGCCCCCCGTCCTTCCTAAACAAATGGCTGAAACACAGCCACCTTCGTGTCCAGCTGCACTGCGGGAAATGCCTGCTCTGCTCTGGGGCTGCATCCTTTCCAACATCTGCCGTCTTGAGCCTACTCTAAGATAAGCAGTTATTATTTTAACAGTTTGTCAAATAATTTCCAAGAGGCTTCCCGTTGCTGTTTTTGTTGGAGAGTTACTTCTGCCTCAGATCATATTTACTATAAGCAGAGTTTGCGGTCAGAGGCCTTACTGGGCCGATGGAGCTTACTCTAAGCTCCGCGTATATGAGAGTCTTTTGGGTACATTTCCATTTTTTAAACACAAATGGATGATTAGCAAATCCCACAATGAGGTAAGTCCCCAGCTCAGTCCCTCCAATGTTTACTAGCTACTTTTTGGCTGCTGGAATGTTTATCATAATAAGCAAAACCTTAATGGAATCAGCGAGGTTTCCATTGCTGGAGATCCGTCGTTCTGAGTTCATGCAGGCTGTCTCCAGCAGAGCTGGTATTTGGATGCAAAGAACAAGAGCCGGGAATCAAATCCTTTTTTCAGTGAAAGAGAAAGTTACAAATAATGACAAGTTTTTGTACCTTTAGAATTAAACAGCTTAGCAGATAAAAACGAGCATATTGTTGTCTCTCTAACCAAAGTGATCTAATTCCCAGAAAGTAGTTGATCATATCTGCTGAACCGACCCCACTCCCTGCCATATTTTCTATTTCAATCCTCACTTTGTTCATGAAACAACAATAATGATTTAGAGTGACATGTTGTTGCTATGGAAGCTTATTTTTCTCTGCTTTAGTCTACTGAGGACTTGTGAGCTCTTAAATGTCTTTGCATGAGTTATTGCTCAGACGCACTGATGCACTGATGGGCTGGGCAGCTGTTCAAACCCAAACTCAGACGAGGGATGGTTACAGAGAGAGTCAAAGGTTGGGGTTAGACTGTGCAGCACATAAACTGAAAACCAGGCAAATGATGATGTCACGGCCTGTAACTTTATCTCTGAGGATTTTGATGATTCGAGCATTGCCGCTGTGGTTAGGGACGGGTTGAGCTGTAGCATTTACAGTTGTTCATTAGTTATTATGTGTATAGCACTCTGAGTTACTTCTCTTGCCTAATTTTCACTGCGGGCTGGGGGAGGGGGTGTTGATGAAGATTCATCCTCTTAGGACACGGCAATCCATATCTCTACACCCAAAGAAGAGATTCAGCTCAGTTGCCATGACACCTCAGTGTTTGTCAACTAGAATGCAATCTCCATGAGGACAGGGACGTTGCTTTATTTATTGCTGTCTATTTAGCACTTTAAATGGGGACTTAATGCCTAATAGGTGATCAATAAATATTTGCTTGAATGGCTTAATAGGATCATAGAGGCTTATTTTTGGAAGGGAGCTAAGCACAGCCACTTCTCATATCTGTCCTACAAAGTAATGAGAGCCCACCTATACCTTCTGGAAACACTACAGCCTGATCCCCGCTACTTACGGGGCCATCCACTCCATCTATGGAGGTCTTTCGTTGCTCAGATTTCCTCTTGTGCAGAATCACAAGCTATCTCCTTGTGTCTTCCCTCCTTAATTCTCGTTCTTCCTTCTAGAGACACTCTTTTTCCCGACTGTTTCAGAGAGCAGGAGACAGTCTCATAGCTCCCAGTGGAGCACAAATGACGTGAAACGGTGTAAACGGCTAGATGGGTGCAATCCACAAAACAGGAAGCAGTCCGTTGCTTGCAGTGCAGCTGATTAAAAACAGAAATATATATATATATTTCTTTATTGATTTTAGAGAGACAGGAAGCGAGAGGGAGAGAGAGATAGAAACATCGATGAGCGAGAACATCAATTGGCCGCCTCCTGCATGCCCCCCACTGGGGATTGGGCCCATAACCTGGGCATGTGTCTTGACAGGGAATTGAACCAGTGACCTCTTGGTGCATGGGTTGATGCTCAACCACTGAGCCAGACTGGCTGGGTAGAACAGCTGATTTTTAGGATGCTGCTCAGATCTACCAATTTTAAAGATTGCATAATACTAATGGAATAATTTGGATTGATATTACAAGAGATTACTGGACCTTAGGGAGTAAAAAAAATCTCCATTTTAATCTAGCCTGACACGAAGCTTTGAGGAACCCAGATTCTCAAGGAACTCTATGTCAATTTTTGATCAAGTGAAGACCTTGGAATTAAAATTTTAATAAATTAATCCTACAGCTCTTTTTTAATTGAGTACCTACTCAGTGTCATCACTTAGCTTTCCTATATTGTATTGAGGCTTATTACTAATCGCTAGGATTTAGTAAGGGCTTGTGCTCTGCAAATGTTATTGCACTGAATTCTCATAACAAACCTACGAAGAAGGCCCATTATCATCCTCATTTTATGTATAGCAGGAAACTTTGTTTCAGTAAGGATGAGTAATTAATCCAAGGTCACCAGCAGTAATGTCACAGGGTCAGACTTCAAACTCAGGTGTGTCTGCTCCAGGCCATGTATTTCTTATGAGAACTGAGTTCTCGGTGGGAGTTGGGGAGTAGCAGGTTCAATTTGTCTTTACATACTTCATACTGCCTTATACATAGTCAGTGCTCAGTACACATGCCTCAAATAAATGAACACATGTGGTGAATGTGAACCATGGGCCAGAGCCTGAACCACAATGTAACGCTTTACACCTCAGATTTCATTTCTAAAATGAGGGCATTGGGTCGCGGGATCTGTAGGCTTCCTCCCAGTCTTAGGCTTGAATGCTGCTCGTCCAGGAACGCGACTGAATTGGAGTTTGATGACACAGACCAGAGGGAAGAGCAGCGTGAGCTAGCACAACATTCCTTTGAACAGAATGTTCCCTCTGCCCAAAATACCCTCTCCCCACTTGCTCACTGGGCAAATGTCCAATGGTCAGCTCAGCCAGCCTCCCCTTGCTGACACTGTCCTTGACCTCTCCTTCAGCACCCCGCCCTCACACACACACAATCCCTCCCTCCTCACGGCCCCCAAGTACACGGGGTGTGCTTTGTGATTATTTGATTGTGGGTCGGTCTCCCCATGTTATCCCCTAGACTGTGAGCTCCTTAAAAACAGGAACTGCCTCCTAGTGACCTGCAGACCCCTTCACAGAACCCGCAGTAAACGTTTTTGAAAGGCTGAATGAATTAGAGGCCATGTGTAGGGGAGCCGAAGGGGAGCAATTCGACCTTAATAGAGATTTCATGCCAGAAAACAGTGAGAAATTAAGTTAGTAAGAGATGGGGAGGCTGGAATGTCAAAAAGGGAAGTTCAGGCTTCGTGCCTCAGGCAATGCCCTGGACCAGTCTTAGTAGGAAGTGACAGTGAAAAGAAATATTCTATTAGGAAAATTAGTGTAGACATGATTTCCCATTAAAAAAATGAGTAAAGGTAATGAACTCGCTTGCTTTCTTAGCATGCCCTTAATAAATCCGCATCTCGTTTATTGTATCTGACACTTACACGCATAAAAAGACAGAATAATATGATTTAGAGATGTCTTTCTTATTTTATTTTAAGTGAATGAATTTTTAATAAATCACTAACACAGTAAACAAACATCTTACTTAGAATAAACCAAGTCTGGATAAGTCCAAACAGTTGTTCATAGCACGTGTAGCACCTAGCTCAGTCCCTGGCACGTATTAAGTGCTCAGTTAGTATTTGTTCAATATCAGGTTGCTATTGCACTGTGGTTGCATTCACTCTGGTTGTTCACACAAATGGGGGATAGCAGCCATCCCCAGATCTAAACGCAGTGAATATTTTAGAAAATTAAAAGATTATAAAATGAATTAAAGATAGAAAGATCTTTAGTGTTTGTGTTTGGAATACAGAATATATATGTATATTTATATCAATATGCTTGTCTTTTTAATTCTCTGAGATGTGAAATAATATTTAAACAAGTGCATGTCAGAGCACATATCTAATGACAACTTAGATGACAGCTCAGAAAAGCATTCATCACCAGCCAGACAACCTCACTCAGTATAAGCAATGGAATGGGTGATGTTTCTTTAAAAGACAGACAAGCCCCTTTCTTCTGGTGCATCTTGGAGAAGCTGGGACTGGGAAACAATCCGGTCAGTTCAAGTCCACTGATGGAGACGATTTGGCAATGTTTACCAGGTGGTGGGCCACATTACCAGGGAGTTGCATCATTTTGCAATCTTGGGATTTAAACTCACAAGCAATTTCAGAATGCAAAATTTTCTAACTTGAAGAAGAGCAGAAAGGTGTGTGTGTGTGTGTATGTGTGTGTGTGCATGTGTGCACGCACAAGTGTGTGTTTGTGTGTGTGCATGCGCACGCGCGCACACATTTCAAAATGAGGATGGCCTGGGAGAGCTCTCCTGTGATATTTGGGATCTGATTTTACATAACTAGCTCCTCTGTGACTAAGCCTGATGCTATTAAACAAATGTTATGTGATGCTCCCTGATGTAGTGCATAATGATCTCATTTGGACCACCTGTGAATCAACATTTCTGCCTGGGAAAGGGTGAGGTTTTGTCTCGAGTCCTAGATTCTTATAGGGATTCCCTTAATTGTGCAGCTCTGCTGATGGCTTCCCTCCGTCTGTGTTTTTGTGTGTGGGGTGGGGGGGTGCTATGCAGTCCTCCAAAGCTTGGCTTTCTTATGCATATTTATCACTTTCACATTACAGCTAATTGCTAGGATATTATTTCAGAAACAAATGCAAATCAACCCCAGTCCAGTGTACTCTCATCTACAGCTGAAATGTAAAGGAAAGAACCAAAGAGAGGTGGCAGGCTCTTTCCTTATGTTCGGAAACCTTGCCCTGATATAAGTTTGAGCCAGAAATCGGATATTATATAACAAGACTGCGAGCCAAGTATAGTTATTAAAATCTTAAGAGATCTCATGACAGCAGGGTCTCATTTCTCGTGTGTTCTATAGGTGCTTGTAAATTTGGTGGGTATCTCTGAACTGTGTGTAAAGGAGCCCGTGCCTTACTGATTTCATGTATATTTTGAGGATAACTTACCTTTGCTCCTGATTTTGATCTTTCATTGGTAGTGGCTTCTAACTGTCTGGATTTATGTTTCCCTGCCCCTCGCCCCTTTGAAGGTGGTTAATCTTCTCACTAGTTCTGAGTCTAGTGTAGTGGAAAAGAACTTGGGCTTTGGAGCCTGTGGTAGTTATTAGGGTGTTCATTCAGTGTATCTGATTGTCCTTTAGGCACAGATTTTCACCTCTCTGCCGCTTGAAGGTAGGGATGCCCATGTGGCTTGTTTTGTTCAAGGAAATGGAAGTGTATGTGCTGTGTCTACCTCCAGGTAGAAAACTTAGAAGCCTACCTGTGCTTTTTTTCCCTTCTGATTCCATAATTATAGTAACATGGAGATGGGGTCACCTTCAGATGTAGTCCCTAAGTGAAGACAGGTAGAAGAGAATCCTTAACTCACATAACATAACCCTTGTTATTTTCAAACCAGCAAGACTTGGTGGTTGGCTGTTATCCCTAACTTATCCTGACTGATACGAGGCTGGACAGGCTGGGCTCCGGTCCTTGAGCAAATTGTGGAACTTCTCCCACCGCCTCAGAGAGTCATGTGAGGATTAAATTAAAGTAGACAAGCAAAGTGCTTGGCCCAGAGAATGTGTACAACAATGTTTATTTCCTCTTCTTCCTAGAGTGGGCATGTTGTTTACCACCTTTGTGCCTAGAATAAGACCTGGAATGTAGAAGGTGTTTGAATAAATAAAGGAATACCTAGAAATATTTAGGTGTACTCAGAGAGTGATTTATTTAAAAGATCCCTTAGTAATTTTTTTCCTGCACATTTTCTTACATCAGGTTTTCTAAGGCACAGTCAGGCAGAGAGACAGGATGGGTGCGAGGAGAGGACACAGTTCTGGGAATTTAACTCTGGCTCGGCTAGTTGCTAGCCCAAGTGACTTGGGTTGAATGGGATGATTGGCAGCGTCCTGAGCGGAGGTGGCCATGGCCCGACTGCCCTCCGCGTCATCCAGACCCCTTTGGAGTATGGAGCTCTGCTCTGAGAATCACATTTGAGAGGGACATTAACAAACAGGAATGCACACAAGTGGCAGGTGACAGGGACAAGACTGGAAGGCAGCTCGAGAGGCAGAGAAGTCGGGAAGCGATCGCGGGTTGCTCCAGACCCCCCGTGCTGTTTGTTGTAAGGTTAACGGAACAGAGAGACTGTGTTCTCAGTACGCTCGTGGACAAAGCGAGGAAAGATACTGCTACCCCATAAACCACAGTCTGTCCTACGACCCAGGGACACAGCATGTGGTGTTTTTAATAAGAACAGTAACTTCCCATTCACTTGCTTAGAAATCCTAGGGGGAAAGCAACCTGAAAGTATTTAGCAAACAGAAAGAGGGACAATCAGGAGAACGGAATTGCGTCACCCATTTCATCACAGGCAGCGTCAGCAGAGCAGAGGGGCAAGCTTCAGAGGGGCAGAGAGAAGGCCACGGGAGGAACAGGAGCGAGCCAGGGACCCGGACGAACCTGGCCCTGCTCTGCCACAGCCTGGAAGAGGAGCTGACACCTAGAGGAAGCCACTGTGAGGGCGGCTTGGTGCCAGGGTGCCTGAGCTTCGCACACGAACAGGACGGAACTGGTGGGAAGACGGGATGGTCTGCATTCACCAAGGATAGAAGGATCAGCACCACGAAAGCCTGGTTTCAGAGGCTAGCCTGAGACAGTGAGACCAAAGGCTCTCTGGAAGACCTCTTAAGAGGAAATTTGACTTCGCTAGTTAGACCTGTAATTATCTCCACTGTGTATTTTTCCTCTGAGTAATTCACCCAAGGTGGAAAGGTTGCTTTCCCCACATTAAAGATAAGTCGTCCAGGAAGAAGTTATTCATGACATGTATTTGCTAATTCCACCGTAAGCACTGAACACCTGTTAGGTGCCAGGCAGCGCACTAGGTACCAGTGATATAGGCATTAGAATGGAAGTCTCTGTCCTGAAGGATATCACAGGCTAGTGGGGGAGATGAATTCGGAAATAAGTAATTAGACTGCACTGTGAGTGCAGTGACAGAGGTGTCCCCAAAGGATTCTGGAAGCATCTGGGAAGAACAGCTAATCCAGGGGGAGGGCATGAGGAGCAAGAGGTGGGGAGGTCAGGAATGAGCTGACCCGTAAGCGAAGCCAGCCAGGCAAACAGCAGGCGCCCAGGCAGGGTGGTGTGTGTGTCCTCGGGGCCACAAGGGGCACAGACCTAGCAAGGGGTGAGGCTCAGGAGGGGCCTTGGTGGGGCTCGGACTTCATTCTGAGGGAAATGGGGAGCCATTAAAAGCTTTTCTGTGGGGGAAGGGACACTTTCAGCATTTAACAAATATTCTTTTCCGGGAGCGGGCTCTGGAGGTTGGGGGAGGGGGACTTGCAGGGGGAGGAGAAGCAGGAAGGTCAGTCTGGAGGCTGCTGCAGTCCTTGGGAGGTAGGACAGGCCTGAACTGCGGTGGTGGGAGCGAGAAGAGATCCTGAGCCTCAGTCCCACGATGAAGTAGCCCAGAGTGTTGGGAGCCGGCTACGTGTCTGCCAGCCCACGGAGCCTGGAGGTCTTGAGTCAGAGACTCGACCTCCCCACAATCTCAAGGAATTAGGCTTGATTGTGTCTGTGCAGCTCGGGGCTGTGTGACCCAATGTACCTTGAAATACCTGCGATAACAGCCTGGGTGTTCCTGGGTGGGCCTGGGTGTTCCTGTTATCCACAAGGCAAACTAATTCTATACAGCATTATATCAAGAAGTTCCTGTTTTCTTATATCACTAAACTTTTGCTGTAAGGTATAAAAGGCATGTAATAAAGCGTATCGAGGCTGATCCCACTGAGGACAGTCCTCCTGATTCCATATCCGTGTCGTTGTCTTCATTCCCACCGCTCGAACTCAGGGACTCTGCTCTCCAGGCTGGTTCCTGGCGCCAGAGGACCTTCTCCATGTATTTATTGATCCCATTCTCTCAGCAAATGTTTAGAGTGACAATTATGGTGGGGCAGGGGTGGGAGGAGGGGGGCATGGGTGGCATGTGGTGGACGGGGGGGGGGGGCTGCTGGGACCAGAAGTCTGGTGTTTGTCACACTTCTCCCCTGTTCAGAGAACCACTGAATGGATGCTTCTTTTTTTTCATTGTTCCTTTGCTGGTGCAAAGATAGATGGCTGGGGGCAGCCCCCGTCCTGGAACATGTCTGGCTAGCTTCCCTGTTCTGCTGATGCAACAGGGAGTTTCTCTTCTGGAGCAGTGGTTGGAATAAGTGCCGTGTCTCCTTGGAGCTCCCAGGAGCTCCCAGGCTCTGTGGCACTCGTGGCTCAGGGGACAGAGGAGCGAGGACAAGAATGGCTGCCAGCCTTCGGAAGGTGTGCACGGGCGGTCATTTAGACCATACCGACTTCAAACTCAGAGTTCTTTGGGGTTCTGTAACTAGTGTAGATCCAGCGACACCCTCCTGTATGGTATCTGTTTCTTCAGGATGGTCCCAGAGGCTTCTTATGGGAGATGTGATGCAGAGGCTGCATTAGCAGAGGCTGCATGACATCTTGCAAAGAAATGGTGAAGGTGGTGGTGGTGGGATGAATACCTGTACTTTCCATAATGAATGCTTGTCTTCTTCATTGTCTTTGTCTTAACTCTTCTCTCACTCCCCAAGGTGCTTGTGCACAGGAGAAAAGGTGGCTCCATGGATGGGCCTCTCTCTGGCTCCAAAGATGTAGATGAGACTGGAGGGACCTAATTTTAGTGTTGGCTCTGCCTACTTGGCTCCGTTCCTTGGCATTGGAGTCGATGCCTGATGGTCTTTTGGTTTGTGACCAAGAGAAGCAGTATGAGCACGGAACACATGGAGGAATAGGGTGCAAAAGGTGGTCAGTATTCACTTGGAGAAGTAATAATGGTAGGGGGAGAGAGGAAAATATTTTTCCCTCTTACCCAAAGTATTGATGCAACCAAATCTTCTGGAACATTAGTTGTCTACAAGTACTGTGGCCATTTTTCATGAAGGGCAACAGTATTCTAGCTTACACCTTAAAATAAGACGAACTTCTACTTGTGAATAGCTACTCATGGACGCTGCACTTCTGTGCCCTGATCAGACCCCAAAGGTCATTCTATTATCGCAGAAACTCAAAGAAGGAAGGAGTAGGGTGCTATTATTGTTACTGTAGCTAACATTTATTAGGCACTTGCTTTGAGCTCAGAGAGTGTGAACTTGTTCTTGTCAAGGTTACTAATGACCTTCATATTCCCAAATCTGGTGGGCATTCTTCTCTGTCACATTTTACTTGGCCTCTGAGCAGCATTCATCATAGTGACAGATCCTTCCTTTGTGAAGCCTCTCCTCCCTTGGTCCTGAGACTCTGCTGTGTCCTAGGTAGTCTCCTGCCTCTCTAGCACCTCACCTCAGTCTTTCTGCCTGCTCTGCTTTCTCCACTTTTAATGCATAAAATTGTTGGTTTTCAGGATATGGACCTGGCCTTCCTCTCTGCTCTCTCCACATGTTTGGCTGGGTGATCTCATCCTTTCCCATGACTGATGACTCCACACTCACATCTGACCACCAGCTTGACATCTCCACCTGGATGTCTCACAGGTAGATGTGACTGACCCAAAGCTGAGCTCTTAATTTCCCTTCCTCTCCTAAGCCTGCTGGCATGCTCTGCATCTTGACTTCTCTCTTTCCCACACCCATCAGCAACGTTGGTCAACTTTAGCTCCACTTCTCGCCATCCTCTTCCCTGGATATCTGCAGTGGTTTCCAACTGGCTTCCCTACCCCCACTCCTACCCCCCCGTACGCCTTTCCCCACACAGCAGAGGGTGTGGTTATTAAAACATGGAAAACAGCTCTGGCTGGTTTGGCTCGGCAGTTAGAGCGTCGGCCCGTGGACCAATGAGTCACAGATTCGATTCTGGTCAAGGGCACGTACCTCGGCTGCGGTTTGTCCCCCGACCCTGGTCAGGGTCGTGCGGGAGGCAACCAGTCGATGTGTCTCTCTCACATCAATGTTTCTTTCTCCCTCCCACTCTATCTGAAGAAAAATGGAAAAATATCCTCTGGTGAGGATTTTAAAAAATAAATAAATAAAATAAAATAAAACATGGAAAACAGCCGTGTCACTCTGCGCTGAAAGTCCTTCAGGGGGCTTTCTTTGGACTTTGAATAAAATACAAGCTCTTTAGTCGTAAAGGTGGCTCAGATGTACTGTTTATCCTTTGTCCCTCTCCCACTTACTTGTTGCATCCCAGCCACTCAATTCTATTAGTTTCCAGAACCATCCAGATTTTTCTGACCTGAGGGCCTTTGCACATTCCTGGAATGCACCTCCATATGCTCTTTCCAGGGCTGGAATCTTCTCCTTCTTAGGTTGCAACTTACCTGTTACCTCCTCAGGGAAGCCTTCCTTGATCTAAACTAGAGCTCCACTATCGTTCTTTACCAAAGAATCCTGTTGTTGTTTTTTTATGACTCTAAACACAGTTTCTAATTGCTTTAGTCTCTTTGTTCAGTTATTTGTCTTCTTGACAAGCCTGTAAGCACATGTGTTCATTTACTTTTTTATTTATTTTTTTAATGCTCACCCAAGGATATTTTTCCATTTTTGTTCAAATAGAGTGGGAGGGAGGGAGGAAGAGAAAGAGAGGAGAGAGAGAGAGAGACAGAGAGAGAGAGAGAGAGAGAGAGAGAGAGAGAGAGAGAGAGAGAGAGAAACATCAATATGAGAGGAACACATCAATTGATTGCCTCCCACACGACCCGGACCAGGGCCAGGGACGAACCACAACCAAGGTACGTGCCCTTGACCAGAGTCAAACCCTCGACCCATGGATCTGTGGGCCGACCCTCTAACCACTGAGCCAAACCGGCCAGAACTCATTTGCTTTTTTAAAATTCTTCACGACTAGCGCAGTGATAGGTGTTCAATACATACCTGTTGAATGAAAGATTGTCAGCACTGTATTAAGCCCTCTATGTGTGTTATTTTAATTGATGTTCACAAGAAGTCTGAAAGATATATATTGCTCTAACCCCATTTTATGAACAAGAAAAACAAGGTTTACAGGTATGAAATAATTTGCCCAAATCCATAGAGTCTACAGGTGGAGAAGCTAGGATTTGAACTTGGATTATCAAGCTTTAAGACGTGAACATTCACCCACTTCACTTCATTGCCTCTGGGGTGTAGGAGGGTGTGTAAGAGGGAGAAAGGAAGTTGTCGTGTCTTTGACTTAGCTCAGTCTCACTGTGATTTATAAGATCTTGACATGAAGATCTTGGCTCCTTTCTCCAGTGTGTTAAATCACCTGTTTCAGAGGACTTTTTCCAAAGACAAAACAGGGAGTCAGGCAGCCTGGGGTTTGAGCTCATTTCAGAGCCAAGAAACCATTTAAATTCATCTTTTCTTTGCTAGCTCACTGTAACTTTCCAAAACTAGCTGTACATTTTATGGCCTGATTGCTGTGAGTTGATTCTGCTTCCTCTCTCCATATTTACCCTGAAGAAATAGATCACCCAAATTGACAATTTCTGATAGTTCCCTGTGACTGAGTTTCCCATAGCTCTGGAGTGCGATGTCTAAAACATATTCATCTCCAAGGTGTCAGCATGCCTTCAATACTATATCAAATAACAACTTTGGGCAGATTAGAAGACAGCACCCTTCAATCTCTACAAAAATCCAAAAGAATTTTTTTTTTGCAGAAATAGAAAAATACATACTAAAATTCATATGGACTCTCAAGGGATCCCAAATAGCCAAAATAATCTTGAAAAAGAAGAAAGAAATTGGACATCTCATGCTTCCAGATTTAAAAACTTATGGTAAAGCTATGGTAATCAAAACAATATGGTATTGGCATAAAGGCAGACTATAGACCAATGTAATAGAATAGAAAGCCCAGAAACATACCCTTGCATATGTGGGCAAATGATTTTTGACAAGGGCAATCTTCAACAAATGGTCCTGGAAACTAGGAGAGAGAGAGAGAGAGAGAGAGAGAGAGAGAGAGAGAGAGAGAGAAAGTTTGGACCTTTACCTTACTTGTATACAAAATTTAACTCAAGATAGGTGAAAGACCTAAATGTAAAAGTTAAAACTACAAAACTCTCAGAAGAAACCATAGGGAAAAGCTTCAAGACATTGGATTAGGCAATGATTTCTTGGATATGACATCCAAAGCACAAGCAACAAAAGGAAAAATAAACAATTTGGCATTCATTAAAATTAAAAACTTGTGTATCAAAGGACACTATCAAGAGAGTGAAAAGGAAACCACTAGAATGGGAGAAAATATTTGTAAATCATATAGCTGGTGAGAGATTGGTATCCAGAATATATAAAGAACTCCTATAAATTAAGAACAGCAAAACAAACAAACAAATAACCCAATTAAAAAACAAAGAACTTGAATAGACATTTCTCCAAAGAAGATATACAAATGGCCAATAAGTACATGAAAAGATGGTCAACCTCACTAGACATTAGGAAAATGCAAATCAAAACCATAATGAGATACTACTTTACACACATTTGGATGACAATTATCCAAAAAAAAAAAAAGAAAAGAAAAAGAAAGAAAGAAGAAGAAGAGGGAGAGAGAGGAGGAGAAGGAGGGGAAAAAGAAAAAAAATGTTGGCAAGAACATGGAGAAATTGGAATCCATGTGCTTTGCTGGTGGGAATGTAAAATGATGCAGCCACTGTGGAAAATGGTATGGCAATTCCTCAAAAAATGGAATGTAAAATTACCACACTATCCAGCAATTCCACTTTGGGAGATTCCCAAAAGAAGTAAAAGCAGAGACTCAAAGAGATACTTGTACACCCATGTTCATAGCAACATTATTCACAATGGCCAAAAGGTGGAAGAAACCCAAATGTCACCAGTGGATGAATGGATAAACAAAATGTGGTATATACATTGCAATGGAACATTTGACACACGTTACAACTTAGAAGAACCTTGAAGGCATTATGCTAAGTGAAGTAAGACCATCACAAAGGACAAATGTATGTTTCTTCTTGTATGATGTAATGAGTATTCAAGTGCATAGAGAAGGAAAGTAGAATGGGAGTAACCAGGAGCTGGGGGAGGAGAAGAAATGGGGAGTTATTGTTGAATGGATTACAGAGTTGGGGGAGATGAAGAAGTTCTGGAGATGGACAGTGGTGATGGTTGCACAACAATCTGAATGTGTTTAACGTCACAGAAGTATACGCTTAAAAATTGTTAAAACGGGAAATTTTATGTTACATATATTTTGCCACAATAAAAAAGTTGAACTTACTAAGAAATCGTATTTTGATTTACAGCTAAAATTGTGTAATGGATGCTGTGCGAAGCTCCCAGATGCCACTGTCAGGACTGGGGTCATAGTCTCCTGGATGCTGGGATGCTCTCAGCTATTTGTCTCCAGAAGCTGCCCTTGGCTGCAAAGAGCTTCCTGGAGGTCAGGTTCCATTCCCAGGGCAGCTGAAATCCGATGGCTTTTCAATGTGAGGATATCACAATCAGTTTTACAGCTCCCAAGGGGCTGACCTAGGCTTTCTGTGCCCACACTGCAGCCCAGCCTCCCTCTTTCCAACCTTTATTTCCAACTTCCTAAAAAACAAAAGAGGGAAGGGAAGGGAAAGGAAGGGAAGGGAAGGGAAGGGAAGGGAAGGGAAGGGAAGGGAAGGGAAGGGAAGGGAAGGGAAGGGAAGGGAAGGGAAGGGAAGGGAAAGAAGAAGGAAAGAAGACAAGATAAGGAAACAGCACCCCTTTTTGGATTCTTTACTTCCACCTACTAGAAAAATTGCCATCACAACTATATAAATATTTGATGAGTGGGATTTGAAAGGCATCCTGGCGCAGCGCACAGCCTGCACAAAGAAGCAGTGGGTCTGTGTTGACCCGTGTCTCACTCCTCTGCTTTGGGGACCCCCAGCACCATTCACCAGGATCCTCTGCTGAGCTTCCAGGTAGCCTTGACGAGCACCGGAGCCAGCCTTGAACAGGACAGGAAACATGTCTGTTTCCTCAGCCCCACCACCAGAACTTAGCTCCCTAGAGACGTTTCCCTCTTTACTCTGCGGTCCTCACCTCCCGGTCCTAACACTTTCCTGAATCACGCTCAGCTCTTTGAGCACGTCTCTGTATCCCAGTGGCTCCTAACCCCAGGTCACTGTCTCTTGCTTGATCTTAAGCTGCTGTTTTCCCAAATGCATTTCGCTGTGTCAAATATGAAGCAAAGTTCCCGGGATATCTCTGAGCTCTGGGATCAAGCCCGGGGTCTTCTCTTCAACACCAACAGGAAAGAAGCCCTAATTGGTGAAAAATATCAGCGAAGGCACTTGACACAAGTTCATTTTTCAAGTAGTTTAAACAGACCATAAGGTTGTGGTGGTGCGTGGAGAGTTAGCTCCTGATTCAATTTACTTTATAGCCTAACAATAAAATTCTCACATTAAAAGAGAAGAGAAAAAACCTTTCAGGCCTCCTTCCCCCTCAAGCTTGCCTTCTTGCCCTTGACATTATCACATTGCTCCTCAAAAGAGTGGTCTAACCCCCTTTTCTCTTTCCTGGCCAAGTTACCCCTTCGGTCCAGGGACAGTGATGTCTTCTTTCCCCACCAGACCATGGGGAAGGTCTCAGAGACCACCAATGGCTTTCCAATGATCAAATCCAGGGAACTTGTAAATCATCATCTTATTTGACCTCTTCAAAACTTTCTTTTCCTGAAGATTTGGTCATTTTAATGTTTCAATTCTCTTTCTATTTCTCTGACCATATTTTCACCATTGCTTTGGCAATTTCTTCTGCTTAGAGGTTAAGCACTGATGTTCTCTGGGGTCCCTTCTATCTGCCTGTCTGTCTTCTGCAATTCCCCACTTGGATGACCCTGAAAATCTCAGAATTAACACGTCCAGAGAGAGAAAGAGAGAGGAAATGCAGGCATACTGAAGTGGGTCCCACACCTGCCTGCCTGCATTGAAAACCTGAAAATGGGGAAATTTGGGGAGAAAAATAGTGAAAATTTTTAATTCCACTCACGTGGGTTATAAATACAGAGGTTTGCAGAGAAAGGTATGTTTCACACAGTGAAAATTAGAAATAGGTTAGAAAAAATTTTATAAATATTTTGGGTATCCCAACCTCCACTCTTTCCCTTTCCCCTCAAGCCTGTTCTCTGCATATTTTCCTGCTATCAAAACCTCTTCTTTAGCAAAGAGTCTAACACTTACCCACATAAGTTTACAAGGCTTAATAAGGTAATTTTACATATTAGCAGAAGCTCATATCTGAAGCCAAAGATGCTTAAATATAGAAACCATTTTTAAAATGTATATAATCCAGTGTACGAAGCACAGGGCTAAACATAGTATTATTCAATAAATATTTATTGAAAGATGTTCAAAAAGCATTAATTATATTACTAAACTCTGGAAACAATCTAAATATCCAACAATGGGGGAGCATAACCATTGATATGAAGAAATATTACATAGCTATAAAAAGATTTCAAAACCCTTTTTACTGGTCTAGGGAAATGCTTATAAGGAAATGTCGGGGAAAATAAACAGGATTCAAATTGCTACTATGCTGTCAGTTATACAAATCACATTCACATACAGAAGACTGAGAAAATCTATGGGTATCTCTGGTATCTGTGGGATTTGGTATTTTAGTTCCTTCTTTCTACTTTTCTGTATTTATGAGTTATTTATAATTGGTATGAGAGAAGTGTTACAAAAGTAAAGCTTGTGGAAGATTGATTTGCAAGAAGTCCTCTTCAGGGGCTGTGGACGTCAGTGTGCTGGTGTGGCATGGAGAGGGATGCCAGCGCAGCAGCATCAGAGGCTGGGTGTTTAAAGAGTGGTACAGCTGCGGAGAGTCTGTGCCTTAAAGAAAAAGTGAGTATGTGGTGGTGCCCTGGTGCTTGGTGTGTGGGCAGCCTTCCTCCAGGAGGCTTCACTGTGCTAGGCCAACGCGCTGTCCCAGCCTGTACAGCGCTTTGAGCGCCTGAGTCTCCCTCACCCTTTGTTCCCTAGACCCCCAAGCCTTGCTCAGGTGCCGAGACATGTTATTTTCACCCTGCTTCCCTACCCTCTGCTGTCCAAATTACAGCTGTAAGATTAACAGAAAGCCTGTGTGTTGGTGCCTCAGTGATATTCTATGTTAATACCTTTAAGAATTGAGGTAGTGTGCCCTCGCAAGAAAATATTATTTAACATAGTGCCTATACCATAAAACCTACATGAAAAAGGCTTGGGGTCCTCATGAAGAGAACACAGATTTCAACGTTTATAAACAAACTGGAAATTCCTTCGAAATATCTGTGTTTTCTTCTAACTGAAGTTGCTTCCACCCCTCTCCCCTGGGCTCTGTTGCTTCTCTGTGGGAGAGCAAACTTCACAGCCAGTACAAACAAACAAACAAACAAACAAAACCCGCAACGGTCCCTACACCTCTCCCAATTTCTAATTCCCTGCCCCTAAAAAATAATAATAAGTCCTAGACTTTCCTTATGATTACGGATCTTAGGATCTAATGGAGAGATTCGACAACTTTGAAAACCTAACAAAACCTACGATTTTGTTTTTATTATTTGCTAGTTATTAAAATATACAGCCTCTTGATTAAGAAAGGCTGGATGGCTGGAGGGACCGCAGAGACGTGGGGGAGAAGTGTGGAAAAAAAAAAAATCCCAGCTCTGCCTGTAGGACTGCTTGTGAAAGAGCCCGCTTCCTCCGACAGGCTGCTCCAGGCCGCGTTTTGCAGGCGGCCGCATCTGCCTCCCCTGTCTCTCTTACCTCCTTGATGTTCGGCACTATTTGTGGCCGGCGTGGTGGAAGGACACAGTGAGGTTCTCACCCCCGCCCTCCGCCCCCCGCTCCCAGTCCCCAGTTCCATCAAAGCGAACCCGGGCCAGCGCAAGGATCTCCGAGTTGCGAGTGTGCTGAGGCTGGGACTGTCACTCATTCTCCGCTCAGCGCGTGAACGCAGCTCGGCAGCCGCTGGCAGGAAACAATTCTGCAAAAATAATCATACTCAGCCTGGCAATTGTCTGCCCCTAGGTCTGTTGCTCTAACGCCGTCCACACTCGCTGCAAGGAGGTGGGGCACCGAATTCACCGCGGCACGAACATCCTTCCCAGCCAGCAGATTACAATGCTGCAAACTAAGAATCTCATCTGGACTTTGTTTTTCCTGGGAACTGCAGGTACATTTTAAAAATTCTTCTTAATCTGATTTGATAAGTGCCTTCTTCTCCCTACTACCCCCCTTCCCCCCGACACTGTTATTTCGGGTGATTTTACGGAGAATGCTAAGGGCGGTCATTTTCATGGAGCTGAGGAAGGAGCGCGTCGCCCTTGCTGTCCCGCCGAACCCCGCGCCCTCCCGGGCTTCGGTGGACTCGGGCTGCCTCCCCGCGCAGCGAGCGCCCGGCGCCCCTCCAGCGCGCCCGCCCTTCCCACTTAGCGTGCCGGGGAGCTGGACGCGGAGCTGCCTGCTCCCGGGGACGCTGTGGCCGCTCAGTGATGGGCAGCGCTCCTTCCCGAAGGCGGGCGGCAGGGGATGCCGCGGCTCAGCGGTGCCGCCGCACAGGCTTGGATTCCGCTGGGCAGGGGCTTGTCAGCTCGAGCTCCGGGAAGAGTGAACAATAAAGCTGGGGTAGCCACCTCGATCGTCATCGTTATTTCCCCAGGTCTAATAAAGTGGGGCTCGCCGCCTTCCCATCCACCCCCTCCGGGGGTCGAATAACGGTTTGCAAAATGGGGCGACCTGGGCAGAATCTCAGGGCTGTGTGGCTGTTTTTGCACCCCCGTCGACGTGACGTTAGTTTTTTATTTGCAAATTGCTGGTTAGTTGCAAAGCCTGCTTTTGCCCCAGAGCTCGAAGGGATGGGAGGGTCGAGCGCGGCGTTTTGACAGGAGGAAGTGCGGAGGGGCGGAGGGCGAGGAGGGCGTGATCCAGGCTGCCTAGTGTGTGTGCGCGCGTGTGCCTTTACACGCACCGAGAGCCCTGTGTTCCACGGTGCGAGAGAAGAATGGCAGGTAGCCACCCGAAACGCCTCGCCCCAGTCTCCTTTCTTTGGGCGAGGTTCCTGATCCTTTCAAAGTGCGAACAATAGGGAGCTGGGAGGAAGACAGTAGTGATGCTGCCACGGGTGGCGGGGGCTGCGCCGCCGCCAAGCGAATCTCCGAGGCCAGGAGGAAGGCTCATTTCATTTTGGGTGTTTCCATCCCGGCCTCCCTGGAAGACTCTTGTGTGCGTGCCCACCCTCCCCTCCAGCTGCTTCCCCACCCCACCCCACCCCAGAATTTGCGCTTTGGTGCTGACGGACGGGAAGAGGGAAGAAAAGGAGCAGGGACCGCAGAGAGCTGGGTGGGGTGGGCGGACATTCTGGGCGGGGGGCGTGTGCTGGGAAGTACCCTAGGACAGCCGGGCGGAGGGGGCTGTACGTCGCGGTCGCCGCTGCCAGGTGCCGCCGGAACTGCCCTGAGACGGCCGAGCCTGGCTGGGGGAGCGCGCGGGGCGGGCCTGGGAGCACCCAGCACGCCCCCTCCGCGGCCCGCAGGGGAGCAGCGCTCGGCCGCCGCCTCCAGCCCACTCGGGTGCCTCCCTTGGCGACCAATCAGAGCGAGGCTGGCTGGGCGGGAAGCCGCGAGAGGCTTTTATTGCGGCACGGGTGGCGGCCGGGAGCTGCCAGGACGGTCTCCCGGTGTTCCAGCCTAACGGTCTCGTTCGTCCCCCGCTGGGAGGTACCCCACCCTGCGGCCGGTGCCCAGCCTCCCCGCAGTTTCCGAGCAAATAAAATGGAGTCTAGGTGGTCACCGGGAGGTGCTCGCTCACTCGCGCTTCTTTCACGCCGAATTGGAGCATCTCTGCCGCCCCCGCCAGCAAACACATTCGCGCTGCATCGTTCTGGCCCGAGCGCGTCGCCTTGGAGGGCGCGGTGGCAGGGCCGACAGACGCGCGTGCGCTGACCAGCCAGCCCGGGCCTCCGAAGCTGGGGGCGGGGCGGGGCGGGGCGGGGGCGAAGGGGCCCCAGCAGGAGGCCAACCCCAGCTCTCCAGTGGCTTGGTCCCCGCAGCCACTGATTGGGGGCTGCTCTGGGCATGCCCTTTTTGGTAGTGCCCGTGGGTCAGCATGGCGCGACCTCCGGAAGAAGGGGGGTGTTTCTGGGACCTCCTCCCTTATAGGTGGGGATGTGACAATGGAGCCCTAATCTTTGGTAGGCCCTTGGGGGATGGATCGCCTGGCAGTTCTTTCCATCATGGCGATGGGTGTAACCGTCAGTGTTTGGATCCCCAGGGAGTGGCAGGGGTACACGCCCAGGGAATGCCAGGTTAGGATGTCCTCCGCTGCTGAGGCAGGGGTGAATTCTGACCCTGAAAGAAAGGTGTCCTCATTCCTGACCCTAGGACCAAGAGGATGGGAAGAAGGCAGAACGTGAAACACAGACAAGGTTGCTTAACAAAAGAAATAAGTTGAACGGTTTTCCAAAGAGAAATTCTTATTGTTTCTACCATAGTTTTTTTTTTTTTCTTTTTAATTGAAGAATCCAGTCAAAGGGTCAGTACAAAAATAAAAACAGTAACACACACACACACACACACACACACACACACACACACACTTTGGCCTCAAATGTATCCTCTCCAGGGACAATGGTAATTCAGTCTCTCTCCACTTGGTGCATTTGACACTAGCTATAAGGTGTGCTAACTTAATATGCCCAAAATCAGGTCTGCTGCCCCTCTCTTATTTTGGTGTCTTCTGCTCTTTAGGAATAAAGTGAAAGGTTGTGGAATCACAGCAGTTCTGGATGTTTTGTGGAAAATTATTTGACTGAATGATCTGGAAGGTTAAGTCATATGTTTCTTTGATAATTTTACAATCTTCTGCCAATATAATTTGCACGAGTCAAGGAATGGATAGCACTGGTTTTCTGACAAGATAGTACCAGAATAAGAACAAAGAGCACCTGTGCTATCTCACAAAAGCTAGCTAGTGTGCATATGTATATAGAGTATATATAATGCCCTTTGCCAAACAAATAAAGATGTGTTTCAGCAAAGGCAGTGAGCACAATTATAGTGAGCCTATATTTTGTTCGTTGATACTCATTTTAAGATCAGAAATATGTCTTTCTGAACAAAATTTAACTGAATGCAGTAAAGCCATATTTAAGAATGTGGAAAACCTTTCACAACTCTATCCAAAAAACAAAAAGTTTATTTTCTTTCAGCAAATATTAGCATCTATTAAAATATTGAAAATAACTTATAATTTATTTAAAATGCAGCAGAGTTAAACAGACAGAGAATATAATCCAGACATTGTGGAAGTGTGGCCTGTCATTTATTTAATAGTTTTTGAGTTACTCTTCCCACTACAAAGGTTCTAAAGATGTACTAATCGGGCTAAGTTTTCATTAGTCTAAAACTTAGTTTTGTTTTTTTTTTTTTAAAATCCTCACCTAAGGATATGTTTACTGATTTTAGATAGAGAGGAAGAGGGAGAAAGGAAGAGAAACATTGATGGGTTGCTGCCCTATGAGCCCAAAGGGATTCAACCTGCAACCTAGGTATGTGCCTTGACCAGGAATTGAACAGTCAACTTTTTGGTGTGCGGGATGACATCCAACCAACTGAGCCAGCCTGCCAGGGCTAAATCCATTTTTCTAAGAAGCTCTCCCCTCCTTCCTCCAATAGATTGAACCTGTTGACTTCTTTCCAAATACCTTTACCCAGGATCTATTAAAAAAATATAAATAAATAAAAATGCTAGAATAGCAGGTCTTTTTCCTGCTCAACAAAAGAGATTCATTCAAGGCTCTATGCTAATTAATGGAACTAAAGACTTGTTGATTTAACTAGTGACTCTTTCTTGAGCTTGGTAATTCAAGAATTAAGGTAGTAATTGTTTGCCAAAAAGAATTATGGTGCGAGTGTGCTCTCACAAGGGCTCTCTTTGGGTGCTTACCCAAAGCAGCATGAAGAGGGAGAAATTAGTCACATGGAACCCCCCCCCCAATTCTAAGACTTTTGCATAGTACTTCTCTTTGGAATACATTTATCATTAAATCTCAGATAGGTAACATGTAATTTAATGTAAGTGAACTATATCTATATATTTCTGTCACTGGAAACAACATCTTAATTGCCTTTCAAATAAACAGCACCATTTTCTCATTCAAAAACTAATCTTTAGACATGACAGATGTTTTTGTTTGCTACAGAACTCAGTTTCTTAAATTATAGACAGCATCTTGTAAACTTTACGCTGCTTGCAATACGGATTTTGGTATTTCTGATCCAACCACTTCCTTTTTTTAAGGCAATAAAGTCTCTACTTAATATTAGTTTGATGAATTCCCCATATTTACATCTTCAGTGTTAAAGAACCATGGCTGCTCTCCAGACTGAAAGTGACTTCAGTGCCACTGGCCAACCTCCAAAGATATTTTACAGATAGTCTTTCCTGCCTTAGTGCAAAGTAAGTGATTGACTACCTGTTGCTAAAGAACAGTGTGAACTTTCTCTGCCAATATTGGTTTTGTGGTGATGGAGAGCAGAACCAATTGCCAGGGAGGGAGAGAAAGGGACCGCACCTGCCACCGTCAGTCTTCTGGGAGCAGTCAGCCTGGGAGGAGACAAAGGCATTTAGAAAGGTTCTCCTGTACTATTTAAGTATCGAGTTTGTGAGTACACAAATATTTTATGGTGTTAAAATAAATAGTTTAATGGAAATTCCATAATTGATTATTTTTTACTTTAGTAATCTAAGAAATATATAGGCTAAGAAACACCCGAAACTTTAAAAGAAATGACAGCAAATTACAAATAGCAGTTTGCTAGTTTTAAAACCGGGTTACAGAACAGACAGAATTCAACACATGAATCAACTGCCTATATAATAATAATGGCTATTTGAGCTTTGAATGAAAAAGTTAAAAAGGAAGGAATATGAGTAAAAGTCACAAGACAGAGACGGTGTTATACATCTCTTAAAACACTCAGCGAGTCTCAGGAATATCGTGAGAGCTGGCCTCTTAAGAGAGAAGTGCCCAAGGACTTCGCTGACTCCTAATGGTTAGGTCTCTGAGGTCCAGAGTTTTTAATATGAGAAAACAATGCAGTGAAACTACTATGGCTAATACAGGTAGATGTACTTACTACTGTGGGGCAATGAAATCCAGAAATCAGTGTGAGGGTCACGAGCATGTCACCCCTAGCTTTTTTTTGCTATTAACTCTTGGTGCCAAACTTTAAAACCTTTGCTGATGTGAGGATGTAAATGACGTGGCGCTGCCTGGAGCCCTGTGCCCCTTCATTGCCCGGTGTTGAGTGCTGTCTCCCAGTTGAAGACACTGGTTAGGAGATGCCTTTGATGTTGGTCTGAGCGCCAAATGGCCGCCTTTCAGGCAGTTTCAACACGTTACTCTTAAGACTCTTCACCATGTCTGCGCACGGACGCTGAGTTAGAGGTTTCTGGTTAAGTCGCACACTCTTCCCTTCCTGCAGTAAGAGTTTAGCTTCTGAGCGAAGAGAGACTCAAAGAGGACTATGCTAAAAACATTAGCCATTTGGTCCATCTGGTGTCTGTGTGTTTTTGGAAAAAATGGTTCGAATAAACCTACGCATTCTTTTCCTCCCAGATATATGTAAATAATTTGCTTTCCTTTGAATTCAAAGTTTGCATCACTGATGTGACCTGAAGGCTTCCACAGAACCTGTGTTCTACCACATCCTGTCACTAGGACTTCCTGCTCTGTCGCTGCAAACACCGGCTCCATCTGACCCCGTTTTCTGTTCTGTCATTCCTGAGAAAACACGTAGAAAGATTCTTGGTATCGGATTGCCTCACCATTTAGGAATATTCCTAGTGATGTCACACTGTTTGAGATTATGTCACATTAGATAACACTCAACTCTTAAAGAGTTGAGCAAATATGCGTATTGAGTAGCAGCGTTTCCTCATCAGCTCTGCGGGAATTCCAGAGGAACCCTGGACGTAGTACAGCAGAGATTAAGAGTGGCCGACAACCCTGGTTGACATCCAGCCACACATATCCCTTATTAGCTGTCTAATCTTGAGCAAGTCATGCAGTCATTTACCTTCTCCAAGTTTCAATTTCTTCTGTGAAGTGGGAAAATTAGTAATACCTGTTAGAGTTGTGGTGAATACTTTAGAGATCACAGGACTTCTGTGTGTTTAAGATGCGTGTATTAATGAGAAAGAGGGATGTAGATGGATTTAGAAGAAAAAATAAGTATTCAGACAGTGGCTTAATTATTTAATTACTCCGACTTAAAACGGATAATTTGGGAATATGCCCTCTTCAATGATTAGAACTAGATTTTAGAACCTGTTGTTAAATATGCCTGCATTGTCATATTGGTTATGAGTACTTTAGGGAGAAAAGTAGTCTGATTATAAAGCTGAAAGGCATTAATTAGCACAAGGGTGGATCTGGATTTCGTGGGGCCTGAAGGGTATACAATTTTGAAAGCCCTCTTTAAGGAAAATAAAATAAAAAAAACTCACTTGCTTTTTTAAAAATTTAGAGAACATATGACCATGAGAACACACTGTCAGGTCTCTGTCCTCTCAGAGCCGTGAGAGGAGCTCATGCAACCGAGGGGCCTGGCCAGCGTCCGACCCTGTGTCAGCCTCCGTGAGCTGGTCTGCTTGGGTCCACTTGCTTGAGAATGTAAGCCGATGGCCCCGGTTTGTTAAACATGTACGCATAAAGGTGGTTTGCGTAGTGCATTGAAGATTAGCATCATGTATCAAAATCAAAGTTTTGAAAAGAAGGGACTGTTTGACCTTTATTTTACAGAAAATCTTCAGTGAGATCTGAGGTGATTTAGCATTTCTCACTGCTGATATTTCTGTAAATTACTAACTGGAATAAAATAAATGAATTGCTCTTATCATTCAAATGTGTCAAACATAAGGCCCTACTGGCAGGGCAGGAAGCAGTCTACCTACTAAAGGAGGATGATATGCAAAAGAGACCGAATATTTTATTTTAGCTACCTAAGAAGAGATAAACTAGATACATAATACCAATAATCATCACCATACAATTCACAGTTTTTGATATGTATTATATTATTTAATCTTCATATTATTTATTGATTAATATCTATTGAACATTGGGTGCTGGGCACTGGACATATAGTAGTAAAGGAAACATACCCTGTTTTCATGGAGTTCCCAGTCTAACAGTGTAGAGGAATACAGACATTAAACAAGTAACACACACCTATATTTATAATTACATACTCTGATCAAAACTGAGGAAGGAACAGGGTACTCTGAGGGCTTATCAGGGGAAATCCCCCTGTGACTGGGTGGTTGGGGAGGTGAGGAGTTCCCATCTGAAGAACTCTGTGAAATGGGAAGGACCAATGGTATTGTCATTTGAAGACATGATTGATTGACTACTTAATTCAACAAACAATCACAGCAAACATTCCTGACTTCCTTCATTCAGCAAACCTTCTGAAATCTTGGGACGGTCAGATAGTTTCAGGAATTGAGCCAGATTTCAGGTGATATAGTCCAGTAAACTATGCCTTGGCCTCTAAAGCTTGCCACCTAGTTGGGAGGGAGACATACGACACTTATAGTATGTGTATGAATATGTGTCATTGGAGCACAAGGAAGGAGGCAATGAACTCTGCCTGGAACTCCCAGGGCTGGCTGTGGGGCGGGAGTTTACTAGATGGAGCAGGAAGAAGGGATGTTTCAGACAGAGGTGACACCTTGACTTATGAGTACATACAGCCTTTTCAGGGAACAGTTGAGGGCCAGAAATTAGGAGAAAAATAATTCTCCAAGGCCACAATGTGTGAGGTCTTGACATAGAAATTGTGGGTGAGAAAGGTTAAGAGACTTACATAGGTGAAACTGGGACCATAAATTATATGAGTTGCATGCAGTTCATCCTTTTCTAGAGTTGGGGTCATTTGAATACATACAGCATCAGGACACACAGCAAGCAAATGTGAGTGTGCTGGACTTCTGGACGGAGTCCGGCCAAGGTGAGGGAGAGTGATGGGGGAGGGGCAATTTCAAGAGCTTTGGAGTCTGAGGGGTCTGGGTTGAGTCCACTGACTGGAACTGATATTCTGCAAGTGTCTGCACTTCTGAGCCTGTGTCCCAGTCTGTAATATGAGGATAATGACACTCCCTTTGGTGTTGGTGAGCTTAAATAAAATCACATATGTAAAATAGATGATACATAATAGGCATTCAAAATGTTCTTTTAAAAAGTTCGTCTTGAATAGAGAGTAATTTTGAAATGTGTACTAAACAGGTGTACTGTGAATATGATGTGCAGAGTTCTGAGCTGGAGGCTGGAGCGGGCATACGCTTATGACTACTCCACCGTCCTGTGCAGGCTTGCAGAGGGTGGGAGGAAAACGCTTGCTTGGTTGAGACAGTTAGGAAATCTGAAAGGTACTATATGAATAAGTACCTAAAAGAAGGAGGCAGGTATTAATTGTGAAAGCTGGTTAGAAAGGCAGAAATCATCTTGGTTGGTTTTAATATCTGAAAAAAGGTGTGGAAGATGTAGGGTTTGATCTGGACCTCACGGGCATGGCATGAGTAGGGAGAGGAAGCACCCACTGCTCTGGAGGAGCTGAGTTTAGCTGGGCACTTGGCCCTGAAGAGCCGAGAAAGCAGACTGGGTACTGCGCAGGTCTCGTTAAAACCTTACATGCTAGACAAAGGATCGGCATGTGGCTGTAAATATTGGAGAAATCATTAAAAAAAACCATTTCCACGTGTGGTCAATGATATCAATTCAACATCTGCTGCACTAGGCTGTGTGTTTGATGCCAGCTATCAATTAGCAGAGAGATAAGCAGGCGCAAATCGGTAGAGATCACTGCAGTACCTAGAGGGAGCTTTGGTTGTCTGTAGCAGCCACAATAGTGGCTGGACAGAATAGTGGATGAGTTAAAGGATTTTTGTTACATTATCTAAGATGGACTAGATGATGGAGAACCCAGAGGCTGGGAGATAGGGGAATGGGTTAAAACTGGTTTGGAAGCCAGTGAAGTCCAATGAAAGTCTCTTGCTTTACACGGTAGGAAGACTTGTAGGTATGCAGGGAAAGGCCCAGATGTAAAAGATTTGGGTTCAAGATTTGGCTTTGCTGCTAACCAGCCAAGTGAATTTATGTAAGGTACTTAATCTCTTTTTGAACTGTAATTTTCTTATTTGAATATGAGAATCAAATCAAATAATATATGTGAAAATGAATGTAATTCAAAATACTTCACAACTATATCTTTTGTTAATAGAAGCATTATTAAAAAGACTTATAAAGCCAGATTTTATGTACCACAGGGGCTTGTTAAAGAAAGTTCAGCTGTGGCCCGGACGATGTGGCTCAGTGGTTGAGCATCGACCCATGCACCAAGAGGTCGCCAGTTCGATTCCCAGTCAGGGCACATGTCCAGGTTGTGGGCCCAGTCCCCAGTGGGGGGCGTGCAGGAGGCGGCCACTTGATGTTCTCTCTCATCGATGTTTCTATCTCTCTCTCTTTCTCCCTTCCTCTCTCTCTAAAATCAATAAAGAAAAAGAAAGAAAGAAAGCCAACTGTGATATGTTTATAAAGCAGATAATCCCAGAAAGATACACTTGAAATGGCTTTGGATAAGGATAAAAAAGGCACACAACAGAGATGTTAGAGATGACAAATCAACCAGCAGGGGTAGTTGCTAGGTCCAAAAGGGACTGAGAGAGAAAAAAAAAATTAAATTACCAACTCAAGGGAATGAAATCATCATGGTACTGTCCATATGACTGGGAAATTGAGAAAAGGGGTTACTTTCAATGTAAGATGGATAACCTCAGTTTCACACACATTCGATTTTAGAAAAAAATTGGACATCCTAATGTCTTAACCTGAAGGTCAGTATGTTTCAGCTGGGGGTAGTGAAATCTATTTAGTTGCCTTCAGCCAGCATTTAAAAAGAAGCAAGGAAGGAAAACTGGAGGGAGAGGGGGATGGAATAGAACAGAAAAAAGAGTATATCTTATGTAGAAAGGGTAAGTGTTGTTTTGTGAAACTTTTGTTGACCAGGTTGTGATGGAAAACATGTACTTTATTATGGCTCGAGTCACAGAGTTTGGAAACTGCTGTCACAGACGGAAGGGTGTGGGACTAGAGAGGAAGCGGGAATCTGCAGTGCGGAGGAGGTACAGGACGGAGATGCAGAGGGTTTGGGGAGAGGGAGAAGCAATGACAGCAGAAACGCTCCCTGGGCATCTGTGCAGTCTGTTAGCTGTGGGTGTAAACCAGAAAACAAAACTCCAAAATGCAGTACATTGACCTCAGAGAGACACTCTGGTGGAGAATGCAAAGATATCTGGGACACTGGGTAGCATCTAGAGCTACAGATGTGGCTAACATTTCAAAAGCAGGATAAGGATTACCTGGGCACCAGGAGTGGTTGGAGAATTCTTCCCAAACATGAGCACTGAGGAGGCTTGTAGGAGGGATTGAGCTCTGCAAGGACGGGTGGATGAGGTAGCTGATGTGTCGTATGTTTGGGAGGAAGCAGGAGGGAGCCCAGTTAAAGAGACCAAGAAGACTGAGAGGGAGTAGTGGTCTATATTTTTATCCTCTTCCCATGTAGAGAAAACTCCATGAATTACAATCAGTACCTTGTGGAGTCTCTGTCACACCCAGATGTATTTATGATGTAGTATTTATGTAGCAGTGAGAGTGGCATCTTGCCCATAATTCAGAAAGTGATATTGAACAAAAGGAGGACACCACAGCCTAGTGATATGAACATCTAGGTTAGAGAAGGATAATAATGATAAGTAAAAAAAAAAAGTTTGAAACAAATGTTATTTATAAGTATAATCCAAATTTTGTTTGAAAACATCTTTCACTGATTAAGACGAGACAAGATAAAATATTTTATACTTTTTGACTTTTCTAATGAGCATATATTGCCTTTGTTTAGATTTAAAAACAAGTAGTGCAATAAAAAAGAGGGTAGCAACATTCAAAGTGATCAGGAGAATAAGGAAGATGAGACGCAAGGAGAACCTGGATTTATTTCAGAGGAGAGTGGTGATCACAGAGGCATGTCAGCTGGCTAGTGCAATTCAAGTTGTTAGAGTCAAAGATTGAGGCAAAGCTGAGATCCGGGACCTTGACAAAAACAAAGGAAAGAAGAGGTGTTAGATTGAGGGAAGGCTCCACACCTAGGGCTGTCAGGGCACATGTAACCACGCCAACGGAAAAGAGCCAGGAGAGAGGGGAAAGACGACTTCCAGACCTCGCAAAGGACAAGGGGGTGGGTTCCTCCGAGAGGAAGTGAACAGTATAGAAGATTTCCCCCCAGTGATTTCACTTATCCTGTCAGAAGAGAATTTTTACACACAGTTTTGTCTTCTTGCATCATTGCCCATGGTATTCATGACTTAATTTCTGTGCCTTTTAAAAACCTTTCTGACTGTGCATAGCAAAATCTGCAGTTTGTTCTGCTTGTCACATGTTGGGTGCATTGTTTTTATCAGATCAGCAAAGGAGTGGAAATGGTTGTGATTGACTGCTTTTCTAATCTTTTTAAAATTTATGTTTTAACTGTGAGTGCCCATTCTAGCTGTGGATGAGGCTGCCAGTCACCAGTTAAACTTAGTTACCACACGCAAATTGGATTCAGGGTACAATATGGCAACCTTAAAATCTGCTGTCATGGGCACAAGAAGATGTGAATCCAGGACAAGCTCTTTGATTTGAGTTTTAATTACAAATTACCTTTTTTTATATTATATTTTATTTTTACCGTTCACGTTATTACAGATGTCCCCCATTCCCCCTCCTTTGCCTCCTCCACCCAGACCCCACCTTCCTGCTGGCCATCACCAAGGAATTCTTACCCTTTGCAACAGGGTGGATGGACCTGGAGATTATTGTGCTAAGCGAAATAAGCCAGTCAGAGAAAGACAAGTATCACGTGATCTCACTTATATGTGGAATCTGGTGAACAAATTCTCTTACTTCCTGAAGTTAGTACCTCCTATGGATGTTGCAGAGGCAGTGCACCCTGTAGGGGGCGCCCCATAGGCCTTCGATTTCAAATTTGCATTTTGAAAGGTGGCTTTTCTGCTTTCCTTGACCTTGAACCAGTTAATTAATCTCTCCAACACTCAGTTTATTTAGCTTTGAAACAGAGATAATAATACTCACCTAATAGGGTTATTAGTGAGGAAGAAATGGGGCAATTTATACAACTGTCTGGCATATAGTAAGGTCAGTAATACTTTTTCATTTACCTTCTTTTAAAGTTCACAGTGAAGAGATGTACAGTTGGTGCTGCTTTTAAGTATTGATTGTAATTGGAATGACATTTGTTCCATTTACTTCTCGTTTTCGGAGAGCTCAGGACCACCATGGGTTATGTCACCGTCACCATGGCTTGCTGCCCAGCTGCTTTACCTCCCGTGAAAGCCAAGTCCAGTAGACCTTGATTTTGAGAAAAGTACAGTTTTAAAAGACAGATTGGTTTATAAAGATTCTACTTTTTATTTATATATGGTTAATATTAAACCTGTCAATCCACCAGGATTTTATGGTGTCATGAAATTCAGTTTATTTGAACAATGGTTGCTGCTAATGACCATATTGGTGACACTTCATTAATCTGGAAGTCATCTGTCTGGCAACCTTTATTCTTTGGAACATGAAGAATGAAGAATTAAGGGAACGAAGCCTCTGGATACCCCAAAATAGATATCCCAAAGTCCATGCACTGAGATGAAGGTACTTGACTCGTAGGTAAGCCCTTAAACCTTTATTCAGAAAGAGTCCATTTGCTCTTACTTAGTTTCCTAGTTTCTACCACATTTATAAAGACTCCTAGATTTAGATTAGAATCAAGGAAACATGACTGCTGAGTACAGGTTACTGATAGTAAGATGATGTAGTAGCTTGAGTGGGTGGAAAAATTATGAAAAGCAGACTCAAGAACACAAATAGTGTATCAGTGTTCACCATTTAGGATTTGGTTAAAAAGAGTGCCAGGGGAAGGACTGTAACATACTGCTGCATAAATAATGGGTGCTCATAATTAAACCTCATTTGGAAATTCCAACTATGGCCCATCCAAGCAGCGGGCAACAATGATGTGGATTCATTTATTGAGCATGTGTCTCTTGTGTTCAGCTCTGTGCTAGGTACTGAAGGAGGTATGGCGTCATGGGGTCACAGGAAAAACAAAACAAACATAAACATCAGTACCACTGGCTGCACCAATGGCAAATAGGAATGAAAGAAGTAATATAATTAGTGCTCCTCATCTGGAAAATTCACTCCTGAGACATTCTAATCCCCAAGGATTTAGGACAAAGGAGAGTTCATAGTTCATTCATATAGAATGGTGGTGTTGTATATAGCTTCTCACCTTGGTTTGAAGTCTGTAGCTATTTATTTATCATTAAGAGAAGCTGGGTCAGCCAATTTCTTTCTTGTCTGCTAAGTTATAGTAAGTATATCTGGAGTTTAAAGATCCTAACTATTCAAGAAATTGGAACTAATTGGTTGTTATTTTTCCTTCTTTTCTTGAGTTTAATTTTTATTCTTAGCAAAATAAAATGTCTACATTGTTTACAAAGTTAGTTTTATGATTTGTAACAAAACACATTAGTCTCCTTCCCCACCCTTTCCTACCCCTTCTTACCCCTCATCATCCATCCCACCTTTGACTTTGGCCCCCTTGAAGCAACACTTTCTACACATTTTAGCTGTTTCTATATATTTTTATCTCCATTATTTATACTTTCCTAATTTTTTAGGTTTAAGTATTATTTATTGACTTTTTTCTATGGGTGTTTAGTACTCTTACACACTGTCCACCTCCTCCTACTTTCTTTACCTTGGCCTCTTTATATTTAATGTTTACAATTATGACCATGCAAATATTATTCACAGCCAAACCTCCAACAATTCTGCGATTCTATTCCATTTCTTCTGTAATTTTCTGGCTTTCCTTGAGTTTATAGTGGCCTCAGTTTTCCTTTGCTTAGCTTTCTACCTAGCACTAATTAATTGTCAAGTTCTCCAACTGAAGTATAAATCCACTCTGGATAAATTCAAACATGGTTATTTTCTTTCTTCCCCTAAGGCATATGTCCTAGACCTTCCCCTCCTTCTTCAGACTAGAGCAGCAGTTCTCAACCTGTGGGTCGCGACTCCTTTGGGGGTCGAACGACCCTTTCACAGGGGTCGCCTAAGACCATCGGAATACACATATTTCCGATGGTCTTAGGAACCGAGACACCGCTCCTCTATCCGTCTCCAGGCGGGTCCGCCCACATGCAGATACGCCCACATACAACATGAGGAACTGTGTTAAAGGGTAGTGGCATTAGGAAGGTTGAGAACCACTGGACTAGAGGTTGGTTTTCCAGGCCTGTGACAGTTAATTTATATCAGCTTGGTATGTAATTCTCTAAATTGGAGACCATTTAACCTAAGAATTTTGCAGATGTTATTCTGTGTTATTTTATGTTTTATCATTTCAGTTGGGAAGTCCAGGACATTCTCATTCCTGATACTTTATGTGAAACGTGATTATTTTTCCTCTAGAAAATTTTAGGGCCCTCCTTTTGTCCGCAGTGTTCTGAAACGTCACAGCGATGTTCCTTGATGTAGGTCTGTTACGATTTATTGGGGTAGGTTCTCAGTGGACCATTTCACTGTGGAAATTCATGTCTCAGTGCTGGGAAATGTTCCTATATTATTTATTTGATGTTTTCATTTCTTTTGTTTTTTCATGGAGCTCTTATTCAGAAGTTGGATTGATTATCTAAGTTTTCATATTTCTCTCCACTATTATTTATTTTTCATCACTCCCAGCCCCCCGCCCTTTACTTTCTGGGATTTTTCTCAGCCTTTTGCCAATCTTTTTATTGAGTTTTCTGTTTTGCTAATGCAATTTTAGTATCTAAGAGCTCTTTTTTGTTGCTTGAATGTCTCTTTGATAACATACTCTTCTTATTTCTTGATGCAACATTTTTTTTAAATATGTTTTTATTGATTTTTTAGAGAGAGAGGAAGGGAGAGAGAGATAGAAACATCACTGTGAGAGAGAAACATCAATTGGCCGCCTCCAGCACACCCCCTACTGGGGATCGAACCTGCAACCTGGGCTTGTGTTCTAACCAGAATCAAACTGGGACCTCTCGGTCCATGGGACAGTGCTCAATCCACTGAGCCACACCAGCTGGGCGATGCAACATCTTTTATATCCCTGAGTATTTTAGAAAAATGTCCTTGCTTCCTTTATGATCTCTTTGCCCTCTTAATTTCTTTTTATTGTGTTACTGTCTTCCTTGTGTTTCATATGGTTTCATCTCATTGCTCTGAGTTTAATTATCCTGGCTCCGTTAGTAATTAGGGGCGAGACACTGACAAGCTGTGGGGAAGTTGTGTGGCTGGGACTCACTGCAGGGTGGTTGTGTACCTGGCCTTTGAGGGGGGAGGTCGTCCACTCCACTCATTAGTACCTGTATTAGTACCTGGACTGGTCACTTTAAGAGAATCCAACATTTTGCCATTTATGGGTCTAAGTTTGACTACTGTTTTTCTCTAAACTGAGTTGGAGAAATGATTTGGGGGGGTATTTTATTCAAAACTCAAGATTTCATTTAATCCTGTTTTCAGTGGGGCACCTCTGCCCTCAGCCATGCCTGGTATCCCCAAGAACAAAGTTCCTGTGATTTAACCTCTCCAGTTAAGAAAAATGCAGC
This sequence comes from Tadarida brasiliensis, assembly GCA_030848825.1. Lineage (NCBI taxonomy): Eukaryota > Metazoa > Chordata > Mammalia > Chiroptera > Molossidae > Tadarida > Tadarida brasiliensis. The sequence goes on from CM061268.1 coordinate 85,356,670, forward strand.
CTTTTGCTGGCATGAAGAAGAACGCAGAGTGGGGGATGGGAGACATGGCCTCTGCCCTCCTGTTGCTTCCAGTGCATGTGTGCCTCTGTGTGTGCGCGCGTGCGCACGTGTGTGTGCGCGCGTGCGTGTGCGTGTTGGGGGGCTGAAGTTAGTGGTATGAGAGGGATGGTTAGCTTTAATTTTGGAGCAGATTGTGAGAACCCTCTGATGATCTCTCTCTTTCAGGGTTCATAATTGCTACAAGCCAAAGCCGATTTTTGAAATCTTTTATCTCACATGTTTATCTCAGTGGTTTTGTATCTAAATATGGAATTTTTGTGATTGAGAGAAGCCTGCAGAGTTCTTAAAGGAAAAGGTAAATGCTCCAGGCGTTCACCAAAGGCGAAGGCCTACGAAGATGAATGTTAAGGCAACTTCAAGGGAGTTGACAATTGGGAGAGTTAGGGCCAGTCCCACAGTTTCGAAGAAGCTTTTCTGAACTAAGGAGTCCTCAGAAGATTCCAGGGTGGCCACACTTCCTGGGTAGAAGGACATGGGCTTGGCAGTGACGCTGTGACCAGGATAAGAACAGTTCCGTGAACACATTTGCAAATGTCTGTGTCCCAGACTTATTGGGTGGCAGAACATTTCCTAGAAACAGTCACTCAATTATTTATGGAAGAACTCCTGTGTTCCATGCTGTTGGTCTAGGAGTTGGAGGTACAAGATGAGTGTGCTCAGTAGCTTTGTAAAACATTCTAGACCATTTTCTAAACTGTTTTGGTTACATTTGTAATACTTACTCCTGTGGAATGATACCAAACACAACCTTGAAATGTCAGAAAAAGACAACTAAAAGTTATTTATTCTTTTCTCAGATATTTCCCTTTTGTGTATCTAACTGAAAGTTACTCATGACATGTTTAAAATTTAAAATTTTCATTAAAGAAAACCACCTGTCATGATGAAGCAAAAAAGGGACATTGTGTGATATTTCAATAAGAGATTGAAAATGAGTCCGTTAACTGCCCTAAATTACTATTTGAGGTCATTTTGAGCTAACTTGGCTTTGGAATTAGAATTTAAATTACCAGTCAGACTCAATTAAGATAACTGGTCATGCAGGCAGTTCATTCCCCTTCCTTCCTTCTCATAAAAAGCATATTTTGATGATTTATACTTCTTTATAGCCAAGTTAGATATAGGCATTATTTTTTAGAAGATAAAAATTTCACACATTAGCTGATTTAAGTATTTAAGAGTGGTTTTGTATCTAAATAAGAAACTTGAATAATCACTTATTATTTGATTTTCTAGAAATATTTACAACCAATCCTTTTGAAGTCACTGGGAGGTAAATCAGTACATTAATCTGAGTTGTATTTTGGCTGCCTGGTGCAATATTGAGAAAATGGCTATCACCAACAGCCTTAGACAGTTAAATTATTTTATTTATATAGCAGAACAATAAATGTATAGTGGGGGATATTTTAAGAAGACATAAATTACAAATATATATATTAAAATAGTATAACTATTTTAATAATTTATGTAGCACTTTTAAATATTACACTTTTGCGATAAGTGGGTTTAAAATGATATACTTTTTAAACTAAACATGAGAGATTTGAAATGATGAGTCAGAGGAAAGGGATGGAGGGAAGAGATTAACCGAAGAATTTATATGCACATATGCATAACCCATGGTCACAGACAACAGTGCCTTGAAGGCCTGGGTGGGGGAGAAGGGAGTGGGGTGGAGAGGGTCAATGGGGAAGAAAGGAGGATATCTGTAGTACTTTCAACAATAAAGATAAATTTAAAAAATTGTATGATTGGAATCTCTTCGTGGAACTTTGTAGGTGGGGGTGGGAAAAAAATAATGACAAATTGAAATTTTTATTAGGAAAGAGCTAACATCATACCTGGTTGGTTTGCATTTTCTTGGATAGCTTGGTAAAAATCACCAAAGAAACATGATTAGAAATGCTCCCTGAATTATTTTATTGAGATTAAATGTGCATATGTATGTAATCTGTGGTACAAAGATTCCATTTTCTTTGTAGCATTGTTTTATTGAACAAATTTTATTTGATTTTTCTATCAAAACATAGCTTTATATTAAATATAATAATTTGTAAAGTCACAAGTTTTATAAAGATACATGAAGTTATGGATTACCATTAACATGTAAATTCTTGGTCTTATTTTGAATTCATAATAGAGTTTCAATCTTGTTCATACAACTGAGTTTCCAGGATTTGGGGAAAAAATTAATATATTGAAATCAATAGTTGACCATGCTTTAAATATGATACAAAGGGTTTAAAATTTTAAATTGTCATTATTTACAAAATACTGGCAAATTAGAGCACTTGGTGTTGTTGTGTAATCTTCTGTTTAAAAATAAACAGTGCAAATAATTGTAGAAACCTCTGGGTTTAGAAAAGCTTGTCGGTGGTTCTTCACATCCCACTAAAAAAGCAGGCTGTCTTTGCATATTAATCACCCTGTGAAAGGGAGCTTGCGGGAGAAATCCAATAGTGCGCCAGAGGAAGAAATGGGGGATTGTAATTGTTGTTCTCAAAGGGTTTTTATTCCATTCAAGTGGAAAAGCTGAATGCTGGAGAATTAGCGCAGTCTTTGTAGAAGAAGAGTCCCCCGGCCAAGGGTTTGGGGTGGTGCGATCCCCGTGTGTGAGGATCCTGAATGTTGGGGTGAAGAGGACAGCGCCTTGTCTTCCTAGGGTGCAGTCTGTGCTCCTGTAGGCTCTGTAAATCTGTAAGCACCTCTTCTTGTTTTGTATCGGAAAAGAGTTCAATTGAAATTCTGGCAATATATGCAATATTGGAGATCTCGAGAGAATTAAACATGAACCAAGAACATCTGAATCTTAGTAGTTTGTGTTTTGGGAGGTAAGGTGGAGACACAATATAAAATTAAGCATATTATGTAGCAGTATTTTTTGAAAAAATACGTGATTTAGGTAACAACTTGCACATATAATTTGACCCGTACATTGATTTTAAATGATATATTTGACATTATCTTTTATGATGTTATCTTGTTTGCTTCATTGTATTTTAAGACTTATTGGTTGAATATAAACATTGAGAATAAAACAGCAGAACTGTACTTAATGTTATTGAGGTTTCTTTTAGTAAGATCTTGTAAAATGAGCCACTTTTAACATGTTTCTCGTCTACCACGGTAAACACACTTCCTCCACGAGGCCTCTTCCCGATCGGGTTCTTGTTAGTTCTGGCTGGCACCAGCCTCGTGAACCAACAGGCTTACTAAACCTCAACGCACATGAGTCATTTTGAAGTTCTGTTGCTTTGGACTGGTCTAATATCCTTTACATTGTTTATAGCATCTTCAGAAACTTCTGCACAGCATACGGCATTCCCAGCTAGACTTGGAATTTTACAGGGGAGGGAACATGCTGTATTGTGTGTACACGTATTTTGGTAAAATGATCATGTGTAACCATGGAGACAAAGCCTATTGGTCCAAATGATTTTGTTAACTATTAGAAGGTAGTTAACTGATTTAAAAGGTTGTACACAGGCCCTGGCCGGTTCAGCGAAGGGTTAAGGGTTAGATTAACTGTCACGGGCACATACCTGGGTTGTAGATTCAATCCCTGGCCCCGGTCAAGGTGTGTGTAGGGGGCAACCAATCGATGTTTCTCTCTCTCTCTCTCTCCCTCCCTCCCTTCCACTCTATCTAAAAATCATTGGAAAAATATCCTTGGGAGAGGGTTAACAACAACAACAAAAAAGGTTGTACACAGGTTTTACTAAAAAGCACTTGGCTTAGGTATATTTACCTGTCAGTGTAACTACTTTTTATCACCCCCTTTAATATTGTATGGATTTGGTTATCTGAGAGTTGAGCACAGATCCTCTGATGATGCCATTTATATTTTATTTGAATTGCTTTCTGCAATATTCATGTGTTGTGTTGAACTTGGACTTACGCGGGCATGCTACAGACTTTGCATGTGTATTTGGGTTGCTGTTCAAAAGAATAGAAGTCAACAAGATGTTGTTTAAAAAGGTAAGACCACAAAAATCAGACTGGTAGAGGAAAACACATACACGAGGGTTTCTATCATTCAAAAAAGACCCTAGATCGATTTCACAGTAAATTTTACTTCCAAAATAAATATATTACTAATATGCTAATCCATGATTTTTGTCATAGAATTAATTTTTAGAGTCCACAGCTAATAATTTAAATTTGAACCTTTTAATAAAAGTACAAAATGCATTACACATTTTTAGGATAACATAGATTTCATAAGCATGAAAAGTTATTTACCAACAAAAACAGCGGGTATCAAAAACCACATGATCCTCTCAATAGAGGCAGAAAAAGCTTTTGATAAAATGCAACATTTGTTCATGGTAAAATACTCAGTAAATGAGGAATATAAAGGACTTCCTCAATCTGATGAAGGGTAGCTATGAAAAACCTAGAGCTAACACATACAAATAGCTAATAAGCACAGGAAAAGATGCCAGGCATCATTTGTCCTCAGGGAAATGTAAATCAAAACCACAGTGAGATACCTCTTCACACCCACCAGGGTGGCTATAATAAAAAGGACAGATAATAACAAGTGTTCGCAAGGATGTGAAGGGTGGAAACCTCACGCTCGCTGGTGGGAATGTAAAATGGTGCAGTGCTTTGGAAAACTGGGGCGGATCTCAGAGTTACCCCAGGAACCAGCATTTTCATTCCTCCAAGTGTGAAAACATATGTCTGTACCAAAAGCATACATCTGTACAAAAGCTTGTACATGGATGTTCATAGCAGCTATTAATATTAGCCCAAACCAGCCAAATGTCCATTAACTGATGAATGGATAAATAAAATGTGGTATATCCATACAATGAAATATTATTCCGAAATAAAAAGCATGAAGTACTGATACGAGCTACAGCATGGATGAGCCTTGGAAGCATTACGCTAAGTGAAAGAAGCCCGCCCCAGAAGATCATGTATTGTATGATTCCACTTATATGAAGCGTCAGGAATAGGAAAGTCCGTGGAGACAGAAAATAGGTCAGTGGCTGCCTAGGGCTGGGAGGTTGGAGGGAATGCGAACTGATTGCTGATGGGTAAGGAGTGTTTTTCAGGGTGATGAAATAGTTTAAAATTAATTGTGGGTGGTTGCACAACTCTGTGAATATACTAAAAATCCTTGATTGTACTCTGTCCATGGGTCACTTGTGTGGCATGTGAATTACATTTTAGTAAAGCTGATACACACACAGACTGACACGCAGCTGGTACATGCTGTCGTTTGGAGATAAGTAAGCGAATCAGAATTTTTTCCAGTGAAATTTCCAAAGACGTAAAGTATGCCATTTTATTAAAACTAATTGTAATTGTTTTGGTGGATGAAACAAATCTGTGAACCAAGTGTATGTGACACATCTGGTTTTGGTTTTTTATCCTCACCTGAGGGTATTTTTCCGAGAGAAAGGGAGAGAGAGAGAAACATCGATGTGAGAGGGACTCATCAACTGGTTGCCTCCCACACAACCCTGATCAGGGCTGGGGACAAACTGCAACCGAGGTACGTGCCCTTGGCTGGAATTGAACCTGACTCTTTGGTCTGCGGGCTGATGCTCTAACCACTGAGCCAAACTGGCCAGGGCGACCTTCTTAAAGATAAGTGCCTGAAGGGAAGGAGTTGTAATTTGGGAAGGTTATATGGAAGGCTTTTGGGGACTAACAATATTCTAGTTCTTAAAATGGGTGGTAGTTACTTAGTTTTTATTATATGAATTCATAAACCTGTTTATTTTGGTGTTGTGCATTATTCTATACGTGTTATATTTCATAATAAAAAGGATTTAAATTAGGAAGATGTACTCCCTGGCCTGAGGCATTGTTTTCCTGCTCAATATCTACACGTGAATTTTCCACACCAAATAGATGAAACTTCCTTTGGGTAACCCATTGTAGTCTGTTTAACCTTGAAATTTTATGCCAATAGTGTTTTGTTTTCAGACTTCCTTGAACTTTTATACAGTGTAGGATTGGTTGAGCCAGGGAGTGTGAGCTGAGAGAGCCCAAGTGAATTTTATCCTTTTGAACAATTCAGAATGCTTAATTTTTGGCCTCTTGGTGCCTAGAGGGTGCTCTGAGAGACCCGAGAGCATCCAGAAAGGCTTGGACAGTTTCTCCCAGCAAGAGCAGGCACAGGAGGAGAAATGAAGGGCTGCGCTGGTGTGTGCAGAGGACAGCTCTCCGGAAACCACATGGATTCCCGTGGTCAGAGGAGGCGAGGAGGGCGATGAACTGGGGAGAGGAGACCAGGGGCCAGACCATGAACGGTCTTGCTGGCTGAACCCGGTCTTCTGCATGTTCCCTAGAGATGAGAGAGTGCATGTGGAGTGTGGGGAAAAGCAGCATGTCGGGGTCTTGATGCAGGAGTGAGGTTTTTATATTTCAAAAGGGGCATAGGTGTCACTCACATGGCAAACCATAAACTTACTGTATGACCCAGCAATTTCACAACTAGGCCTATACACTAAAGAATTGAAAAAAGGAACTCAAACACATACTCGTGCGTTGATGTTCATGGCATCATTATTCAAAATAGCCAATAGGCGGAAACAACCCACGTGTCCAACGATGAATGGATAAATAAAACGTGGTGTTTATGTACAGTGGAATATTGCTATAGAAAGGAATGAAGTTCAGATCCGTGCTATAACGTGAATGAGCCTTGCAAACATTATGCTACTTGAGAATCAGACACAAAAGGACAAATATTGTGTGATTCCATTTTTATGACGTTTCTAGAATAGGCAATTTTATAAAGGCAGGCAATAGTTCCTGCCCTTGACAGGAAGCAGATGAAAGAGGCTGGGCTTGGAGCAAGTTAATTGCCTAATTGGTACAGAATGTCTGTTCGGAGCGATGAAAAGATGTTGGAAATAGTAGTGATGGTTGCACAACATTGTGAATATAATGAATGCCATTGAATTGTACCCTTAAAATAGTTAAAACAGCAAATTACATGTTATATATTTGCTGCAATTAAAGAAAAGGAAAGGAAGAGGGGCAGGTGCTAACAAGGGCACCCCTGAGACACCCCTGAAGGAGTGAAGCCAGAGGTGGCCGTGTGGAGGTTGGCTCAGAGGCTGGTGGCTGGTGCATGGTGGCTGGTGCATGGTGCCGGTGAGGGCAGTGAAAGCTGGAAGAAGGGCACTGGCAGAGGGGCTGGAGGGGAGGAGACAGATTAAGTTTTTCAGAGAGTATATTGGTGGATGGACTACGCAGTGCCAGTGCCCCATTTAGACAGGGAGTGTAAGGAAGAGAACAGTCATTAGAAATAAACACAGATGCTACAGTGACATCGGAGAAGACACTCAGCGCAGTCTCGGGGCAGGGAAGGCTTTCTGGAAGCATGAAGTCATGCTGGGTCCTGCAGCATGAGGAGGACATGGCGAGGCCCAGGGGAGGTGGGGGAAGTGCCAGACAGAGCCAAGGGGATGGGCAAGGTGGTGAGAGGACTGGGACACTGGGAGGCGAGCTGGAGCAGGACGTGGAGTGTGACTGTGAGTGTGTCCCAGGTATTCAGATGGGCAAGCAGCATCAGATTTCATTCCCAAGGTAAGGGGGTGGGATTTAAGTAAAGGAGAGGTACCATGATTCATTTCTTTAAATACTAATGTATTCTTCAAACTTACTTTGTGAAAAAAGCCCTCATCCCCATTCCACAAAATAATAACAAAGTTACTGTCTAACGTAATACGTATAATATCCACATTGGAGAACATATATAGTCCACTTCTATTTTCACTCAACCTCATGCCTTTGTTCACTTGGTCAGTCAGTCATCATTCAACAAGTCTGAGTCTTCAGCTCTTTGAAGTACTCTGCTGTAAGAGCAAAATAGTTACAAGAGCTACCGTTAGTTTTGACTTCCTCAAGTACCAGACTGTCTTCACACATCTTTTCTCATCAGCCGATCCAGGAACATATGTGAAAGAAGAAACACTATTCTCTTCCACAGACAAAGAAGCCTGCCCCCCACCTCAGTGCCTGGGCACCTTCCACCCATCTTCCATGCAACATCTACACAAATTCCTCCTGTTTCTTACCTCACTGGCCAACCAGCAACTCCTGATCATTCCACCTCCGTAATATCTCTCTGCAGTCCATATGTTCGCCTCTTCTCACTGCCACTGTCTGACGCCTGGTCAGGCCACCACCGTCTCTCGTGGATCAGTGACACCTCCCCCAGCTCACTTCCCAGCTTTCAGCTCCGCCCCCATCGACTGTGGGCCATCTCTAGACTTTACATATATTTCCATTACCAACCTCCCCTTACTCTCAGTAGATGACCTTTCCTCTTATTTGACTGAGGAAATAGAAACCCTCAGACGAGAATTCTCTCGCCAAACCTACAAATACACAGGTGCCCACGCCCATCTTTGCTTCTTCCTGCTGTGGCAGTGGCTGAGGTGACCTGGTTCTGTCCAAGGCTAGTCTCATGTCCCACATCCCTTCCCCCTCCTCAGAGTCTATCCTGTCAATCATTCCCTCTGCTGGCTCCTTTTCACTTTCATTTAAACATGACCAAGTCTTCCTCAACTTCAAGATACCTTCCCTCCACCTCTTGGCCTCTTCCAGTGACCAGCCCATTTCTTTCTCTCTACAGTCTCGCTCTAAGCCCCACCGCACAGCTGAGACTGTTCTTGCCAACGTCACCGATGGCCTTCTCAGTGCTGAATTCAAGGGAGATGCTTCTCAGCCCTTGTCTTTCCTGACTCATCGATAGACATGACCCTGTTGGCACCTGCCTTTGGCTTCCACAGCCCATATTCCCCTGACTTCCCTCTTAGCACCTGGCTGCTCCCTCTCGTCTTATTTTCCTTGGGTTTTCTCCCACTGCCCACCCCTAAACAGTAGTGCCCCCCAGGGCTCTCCTCAGCCCTCTTCTCATATCCCTTACCCTGTCTCTGGGTAATCTCATCTTCTCCAGCTTCAGTTACCATCTTTATACTGTGCACTAGAATCACCTGGAAGGCTTGTTGAAACAGATTGTTGGGACCCAACCCGAATGTCTAATTCTATAGGTCTGGAGTAAGGCTCGGAATTTACATTTCTGGCATGTTCCCAGGGGTTCTGGAGCCGCTCATCCGGGCACCACGCTTTGGGAACCACTGTTCTAATGCAGTCACTATGTTATAACTTGAGTGAGCTCATGAAGTGACCTTTCCCACTCAAGCCTCAGAAACAATAGCTGCCTACTGCTGTTAGCTCGAAAATAAAAAGGCCTTTCAAAGTGAGAGGCGACGAGCATTTATTTGAGATCAAAGAATAGCTTCAGGAGCACTGGTTCAGGCAGGAGCCCAAGTAAGGTTCCCATCGGAAGACAAAGGCACAGGGTGTTTGTGAGAAAGGGGAGGGAACAACGGCGCCCATCGAAGTAAGGTGCAGAGAACATAACATGGTGATGTTGATTCCAGGCATTGCTTTTGATTTTCAGTCCGGCAGTCGTAATAACCGCTCTCCTGTCATCTTTGCAAACAGCTCTTTGGGGCCCACTGTTGCTTTAGGCCCGTCCGAAGCTGGTTTTGCCCTGTTTTGACATCCCATAGGTTTGCGGCGTCAGGCGGGCGAGGCGGTTTCTCTGGCACGGCAGCTGCAGCTCCATTTTAAAGGGGCTCCATTGATTATTATTATTTTTTAGACACTGCTTTCAGCGTAAAATCTTGACTCTCCAGTGTAGCTCACAAGATCCTTCATAATCAGAATTGCGTTTGTCTCTCCAGCCTCACCAGTCCTCAGCCCTCACCTCCACCCCAGCTCCCACAAGCTGTATGTAGCCGACAGCCTTTTTTCTTACCTCCGCTCCTTGGCTCTGGCTGTGACCTCTGCAGGCATGCTTGGCTTTCTCTTTGCCTAGAAATGCTTACCTAGTTCTTTGGTTTTCTGTTGGCAAGTCATTCCGCTGTTCTCCGACCTCAGCTCGGGTTAGCTGCTGCCTCCTTCCGCGTGCTTCCAGGCTGCCCTGAGCAGGTGCCCCTGCTGTCCTAGAATGCCAAGTCTGGCGGTCCTGTGAAATCTAGAAAGCGAAGAAGCAGTTACCTTAGGACGCATCTTGGTGACGATGCACAGAAGAAATGGAGATGAAGCCAGGTGCTCACAGGCACCGGTCAAAGCGACACTGCCTTGCTGCTGGCACGCTGGGTGTCGCCCGGGGAGGGGCTCCGTGGTGCCACGCCCGCTGCGCAGGTGCGCCTGCTTCTGGAAGGGCTCCCTGCAACATCAATGGCAAACACTATTTTTGCTTTTTGCCTTTTTCTTCTTTTCTTAAAAGCAAAGATCTTCTTCAGAATAGTGAAAACAGGTGCTAATGTAGGGCTTTAGTAAAAGCGAAGTGACGTCGAGTGGACGTTTGGAGAGCCGGTATACCTGCCCCCCTCCCTAGCATTTATCAGTCGAACTGCAGTTGCAGGTTTGCGTGAGTGTTAGTCGCATCCCTCAGACTGCTCTGTGAAGGTCGGGGTCACACACGTCTTTGTCATCACTGCAGCTCAGAGCAGCATCGAACCCCACACTAAGAGTGCTCAGTAAGCTCCAGTGAAGGAATGAAGAAAGGTTGGTAATGTTTTCAACTATCTTAAAAGACTAAATCGGATCAACTGACACAGAAACCAGATGATAGCCATTTAAAAGACCTCAGTTTTAACAGAAAATAATTGATAGTAAACATGATAATTTACTCATGTCTATTTATTAGCAAAGTACTTCTAAAGCTTGTAAAGAAGTTAGGATTGGTTCACGGGAGGTTTTACATTTCGGTGCACTATTATTTAATGTGTATTAAAACAATGGCATATATAATATTTTAAGTTAAATGGTATTTAATAGACCTATTAATATTTTGGTCATTCAGAAGAAAATTAGATTGCTTGTTTATTCACCATGCTAGGAAATGGTTATCAAATATGAGCCTCAAGGAGCTCACAGTCTCATGGAGGAGAAAGTCATACATTGTCAACTCTTTATTAATTTTAATTGGTCTATACGGTATCAATCTAAAATAAAAGATGTTCATCATGGTTATTGAAGCTGCATTGTGAAAATTCTGCTTTTTCAGTCATGTAAGGTCCTTAATTGCGTCAGGCAGTTGTTCCCTTGTAAGCATGAGGGCTAACTTTAATCCGAGTAAATCCTGGTTCTTGTTAATATGTATCCTTCACTCTTGTTAACTTTGAGGTTGTATGCATTACACCCTCATGAGAATAGTTAAAATAATATTATTTGGGTATATTTGAAAGAACTAATCAATATGAGCATGCTAGGATTACCCCTGGCGTAGAGAAAAATGCCTGGCATCTGGTAACATCTGTGTCTGTTTTCCAGGGAGGGGAAACATTCATGTCTTCTATTTATGTCTTCTCGCACTGGCCCAAATGCTGCTTTCTTTTTGTGGAGCTGGTGGTATTCAGGACAGCTGAAAGTGGGGGAGAAACACCCCTCCCACATACCTGAGAGCTTCAGTGTGGTAGTTTGCACGGTCTTATGCTGGGGCACCGATTTCTCAGCCCCCCCCCCCCCCGAGCACGCCCCCACCATTTTGATAAAGTTGTCATGTATTCTTTGTGTACAGAGAAAAATGAAACGATGTGCTTTCCAGGATTTTATAATCTTTCATTCATGAAGTGCAGAAGAAAGGTGTTGGTTGGTTTTTAGTCCCATTAATCACCAAGCAGTCCACAGTACCTATTGTGGCGTTTTAAAGCCAGGCTGAGATGGATTGAAGGTGGATTTCCTGGCATGTGATACTTCCTCGGTGATCTTGAATAAAATATTAATTAGAATGCTGTGGTGATTAATATGAAGATGGTTAAATAATTCTTAGATGACATTTATCGTGTTTGGCAAACACTGTGTTCCTCTTCTGGAACACGGGTAGGGTGTCTGATGGATAGCTCTTTATCTGAAAGCAGAAATCCTTACCAGTGGGCTTGAACTAACGGGAACTGCTCCCAGTCGCTTGTGGATTTTCCTCCAGGCTCTTCTGTGAGGAGGTCCCTTTGGCTCTGTCATTCCCATGATCATTTAGAGTGCGGTTCTCAACCTGTGGGTCGCGACCCCTTGTTGGTCGAATGACCCTTTCACAGGGGTCGCCTAAGACCATTGGAAAACACAAATTTCCGATGGAGATTTATAACAGTAGCAAAATTACAGTTATGAAGTAGCAACGAAAATAATTTTATGGTTGGGGGTCACCACACCAGAGGAACTGTATTAAAGGGTCGTGGCATTGGGAAGGTGGAGAACCACTGACTAGAAGATCCATGGGAGATGGTGAACCCTGAGGAACTAAGCAATTTGAAGGATCTCTGAAAGTTCATCTAAAGTATTTCTTTAAAGCAAAATTCACAAACATCTCAGAAAAGAATCTGCATGGAAAAGTAAGACATCTCAGACATAAAGATGAAGGTTAAAGATCAAAGGTTATTTGAACTGTAATGAAATGAGTTGACTCCCTCTAGGTAACTCTCATTTTTTAGAGTGAGTTTAATATTTATTAAAGAGAACAGTCAAGTGCTGATGTGCTTTTTCACACATACTTTATGAGATAGGCTGTACCCAGCCTATAATAAGATTATTTTGTCCAGGAGGTTTGCAACTTAGTTTGATTGGAAATCGGAATGTTTTTTTCTGTAAGATGTTTGAACATGAGGCCACTCGTCCAATCCTCTACAGTGCCGAGCAAAACGTCTTGCAAATAGGTACCCAAGAAGCCCCTAACAGACTGTTTCATTCTAAGTCCGTTGTAGGTAGACTCATTGATTCTTGCATTCTTCATGTATTTATGTCTTTCATGCCTTTGACAGAGGTAAAATCAAAGGGATAGAAAGGTTCAAATGGATGTTACTGAACTGAATTATAGAAAGCATTCCAGCTGGGAAGGTGTGAGCACTGGTTTGGTGGCAACGAGAACAGATGGTCCTGAAGTTTAAACTGGGGGTGGCCTTGTTCATTAAACGGGGATGTGTGATGAGAGTGTGTTTCAGAGAGACGGATCTGTTACCCTTCTCTTGGAGGTTGGAGGGGTTACATTGGAGAGGGGAGAGGCTGTGTGAGGCGATCGGAGGTTGAATTTGAGTTTTGATTGTACGAATTAAGGAAAACGATTATGCAAGAGACACGACAAGGGAAGATTCGTGGACTCCGTGCCGGATTTGGATATGGACCAGAGGGAAGAGTAGCCATGGTTTAGGTTCAGGCTGGGCTGACAGGAAGAGTGAGTGACACTAAGAACAGAAATAAGGATGAGGAAGAAGGGGACTTTAAAATTTTTTAGAAGGTGGCTTGGAGCAGTTTGACCCTGAGGTTAAAGTGGACTGTCTAGGAAGAAAAGCTGAGTAGTCAGATGGAAATGTAAGCCTAGTGTTCTTAGGAGAGATCAGGTTAGAGACAGAGAAGTGAATCGTCAAAATAGCGGAAGGATCTCAGAGAGCTGAGTGCATTTAGAGAAAGGAGCAGAGAGCACCAAGGACAGAGCCCATAAAGCCCACGCTCTGGGCATTGGTAGTTTTTTTGTTGTTTTATTTTGTTTTAATTTTTCAATTACAGTTGACATTCAATATTACTTCTTATTAATTTCAGGTATAAGCATAGTGGTTAGACAGTTATATCATTTACAAAGTGTTCCCCCAATAATTCAAGTACCCATCTGGCACCGTACATAGTTATTACAATATTATTGACTGTATGCTCTACACTGTACTTTATAGCCCCATGATTATTTTGTGACTACCAATTTGTAGTTTTTAATCCCTTCGCCTTTTTTCACCCGTCACCCAAACTCCCACCCATCTGGCAACCACCAGTTTGTTCTCTGCATCTATGAGTCTGTTTCGGTTTTATTTACATATAAGTGAAATCATCCAGTATTGGTCTTTCTTTGTCTGACTTATTTCACTTAGCTTAATACCCTCTAGGTCCATCCATGCTGTCGCAAATGGTGAGATTTCATTGTTCAATGGCCAAATAATATTCCATTGTATATCTCTACCACAACTTCTTTATCTGCTCATCCGCTGATGGGCACTTGAGTTGCTTCTGTATCTTGGCTATTGTAAATAATACTGCAGTGAACACAGGGGTGTATGTACCTTTTTGGATTAGTGCTTTGGATTTCATCGGATATATACCCAGAAGTGGAATTGCTGGGTCATAAGGTAGTCCTATTTTTAATTTTTTTGAGAACCCACCATACTGGTTTTGATAGTGGCTGCACCGATTTGCATTCCCACCGGCAGTGCACGAGGGTTCCCTTTGCTCCGCATCCTCACCAATGCTTGTTTGTTGATTAATTGATGACAGCCATCCTGACAGGTGTGTGAGGTGATATCTCACTGTGGTTTTACTTTGCATCTCTCTGATGATTAGTGACACTGAACATCTTTTCACATGTCTATTGGCCATCTGTATGTCCTCTTTGGAGAAGTGTCTGTTCAGGTCCTCTGCTGGGCCTGGGCAGTTTTTATATGTAATGTTTAGTAAAAATGGTTACTGAGTCATTTAAGCAAATTGCTGTTTTGTATATTTAAAAAAAAAAAAAAAAAAAAACCCACAGACCTGGCATTTTTACATCATGCTCCTGCCTTGAATTCGAATTCCTTTTTTATCTACTTACTTTGGCTCCATTTTAATGATTTTGTTTTTAGTCCATATCCATTTTTTTAATTGGGATTTTTATCTTTTAGTGCTGGTGATGAATAACACAGCTTGATAGATGAGAGATTATTTTGCTTTAATTGATTTCAAATCTCCTGGCATTAATGAAGTTATATTCCAGGATACTGGGAGAACTTATAAATAAGATTCTGCGACAGATACAGAAAATGACCTTAGAAACTTATGAAAATGAGCAAAATTTTTTACTTTTTTTCCAAATGGAAAGAGAGTGGATTCTATATACTACCTCAGACTCGTGAATTGAATGTCCACTTTAGATAAGTTTTAAGAATATCTTACGCATTAAGAATTAAGCAGATTCTGTGTGAGCTGGAACTCATGCAGGTTTGCTGCGAACCAGTGATGTCAGGCCTCAGTTCTTCCTTGGGCAGGATTGCTAGACTGAAGAGCGAGTTTATATTGGTTTATCATGATAGTCAAATCGGTGCAAATACCTAGTCAAATGACCGTATCCATCGTCGACTTGGAGGGAATTTCCAGATTGGATTGAATTTGCAGGACTTTCCTGTACTTTCTTATTCAGGTTTTTAACCAATATTTTAGAAGGAAAATGCTGTATAAGTGGCAGAGATTAGGATCGAAAGTTAAATGATGGTTAATAGGATCAGGATCAAATATCTTAAGAAGTCTGGATTAAAGTCCTAAATTTTTGTTTAATTTTTATTTATTGATTTGAGAGAGCGCGCGCGAGAGAGATTTGTTGTTTTACTTATTCATGCATTCATTGGTAGATTCCTGTATGTGCCTTGAGCAGGGATCAAACCCACAATCTTGGTGTGTTGGGATGATGCTCTAACCAACTGAGCTACCTGGCCAGAGCCAAGACTTACATTTGACATGATGAAATTTAACAGGAAAAGAAAAAGAAAAATTCATATATGGATCCTAATTGGTGTTTCTTATTCTCCTCTCTCCTTCCCTGTCCTCTTTGCACAGCCTCTGGAGGGCTCACGGCTGTGTCCTCTGCTCCAGAGCACTTCTTGCAGTGCGCTGTTCTTGTTCACTGGCGCCCTCTGCACTGTGACTGAGGCTGGGACTGTCCTGCAGTATTTCCTCAGTCTGCTACCGCAGCACACATCACGTGTTGGAGGAAACAAACTAGAACTTGGTGGCAGCACTTTGAAAAAGCCTTAGTACCCTCACTGGGAGGACAGTGCCATGTGGTTGACAGAATACCACAGTTGATCAGATTCTTACTGTATCTGGACATTAATGGTTATGAATTGGTTACATCCACTAATTGATTCCTTGCTATTATATTTTCACTAGTGAATAGCCTGAAATGTAAACCAAAAATGACCGGAGCTGGTAGGGGTCGTAGTGATTATTAGGTTTTATCTAACTTATTTTGCAGATGAAATGACAAGGTGAAGGACAAAGAAAGGTGACCTGACCAGGCTAACACAGTTCATGGTGCTAGATAGACTCTGGGACTCCTGATTCCTAATTTTACCCCCAATTGGAGTATTTTTAAAGTTTATATTTGTATGAAAAAATTTTTTTGTAATAAGTTTAGACATTTTGAAGTATCATCAGTTAGTAATTTTGCACAATTATGAGTCACGATACATAGTCTGTACAAGATGATAAAGATTTGCTTTCTTTCAGTGATGAGTAAAGTATTAGCTCACCTCTGTTCCATCTATACGAGTTTTAAGGGAGAAACATTCATTTTAGTTAACTTTTCTTAAGTCTGTAACACAGTAAATGTATTTCTGTCGTATTTTTACTGTTAAAGAGTATTTCATTGGAAATTGTATTGTTATGAGGAGTAGAGGGAAGCGTGGAGAAATGGGAGGGGATTGTAGGAGGTGATGCATTATTTGGATTCTTACATGACACCTGCATCCTCCTAAAGGCATCTTTTCTTAAGCCCTTTTCTCCATGTGAAGTTTTTGTCCTTTGGTGTTTATGCATTTTTTTTTCAATGAAAATTGATATGCACAAATAGTTTAAAGTGTGGTACAGGTAGATTTATAATGAAAAGCACTGGTTTCCAGATGAGTAACCCCCATCTGCAAGAGAACCACTCACATCTTCTCATTGTTTATTTGATGTGGTTGCCTCTGTACGGCTAAGTCATGCATTTATATACATTGTTGTTGATGTTCGTTCTCACCCAAGGATATTTTTCCATTGATTTTTTTCAGATAGAGTGGGAGGAAGGGAGAGAGGGAGAGGAGAGGAAGAGAGAGAGAGATACATTGATGTGAGAGAGACACATCAACTGGTTGCCTCCTGCACGACCCTGACCAGGGCCGGAAATTGAACTTACGACCAAGGTACGTGCCCTTGACGGGGAATCAAACCCATGACGCTTCTGTCTGTGCACTCGCTCTAACTGCTGAGCCAAACCGGCCAGGGCCCTGCTCACTTGTTATGCCTTAGAACAATGATGTTCAACAGGTGAGCTGCAAGGATGTTTAAAACATACCATACCTGACTGATAGTCAGGGCGCTGACCTCTTTCCCTTTACTCTGTCAAATCAAAAACTGACAGCAGACAACACAACAATAGCCGTCCGCTGTGAATGAATCAAAATCATACCTATTTTTTGTCAGATCAGCAAAAACGCAGTGTTTGTTTGGTGTGTCACAGAACTTCAGTAATTAGTTTATGTGCGCCAGGAGGTGAACCACGAACGAGGTTGAAAACCACTGCCTTCGCATCTCCCCAGCGAGAAAAATCCGTTCACTCTTGTCTCCTCTAGAAAATTTTTCCTATTGATACATTAGAAAATACAAAAATATGCCTTTCCTCTTTACATAAATGTAGACTGTTTGCTGGAGTAGTCAACTTCAGTCGTGGGTTTTTGAGTTGCTGCAATGGTGAGAGTGATCTGCCCGTCGTCGCCGGCTCAGCTCGCCCCGTCTTCCAAAGCACGCCCATCTCTCTAGTTCCTGGTGGTTAAGGGGTTAACTTTGAGCTGTCAGCCGTGGGTGGGGACTAGGAACACCCCTGTACTTCCCTCAGCTCTTCCCATCTTCCTTCGTCTCCCAACCTTTAACATGTGCCCTTTTCCATTTATATGTTCACTGTGGATAACATTTACTTTCTTTTCTTACTCATAATTAAGTCTTCAGTGATTTCTTTATAGCATACATTTTAAAAGCTGAAAAGCAGCCCGGCCGGTGTGGCTCAGTGGACTGAGCCTCGCTCCATGGACTGAGAAGTCCCGGTTCTGTTCAGGTCCTGGTCAGGGCACATGCCCGGGTTGAGGGCTGGATCCCCAGAGGGGGCGTGCAGGAGGCAGCCGATCCCCGTTTCTCTCTCACATCAACGTTTCCATCTCTCTCTCCCTTCCTCTCTCTCTAAAAAATCAATAAAATATATTTTAAAAAATTGAAAATCAATAAAAATGTTTACATTATGATGACCTAGCAAATAGTGTTCACTGAGAAGTCAAGTGGAATATTATGATTATATTTCTTTTCCTCTAAGGATTTCGGCTCCTATAAGTTTCTGCTGTTTTGGGTCAGCTTTGATCACCATGTTACGTTTACCCAGTGTCTCCAGGGCTCAAGGACAGAATCGGGTGTGTGGATTCTCTGCTGTGAACAGGGTCCCTCGTTCCTGTTTGCCTGCTGCTGCCCTGCGGGGTGTTGACCCTGGGCTGGCTGAGCGGTCACCCCAGGACGACCCTTCATTGCTCTTTTTGGCTGACTCCAATCATTGGAATTTAATGACTTTTTTCCCTTTCTTATTTACCGTCTAGCTTTGAGCAAATTTTCAAATCATTTCCTTAAAAAGGGTGAATGAAAGGTAAATGTTTGTGTGATTAGTTCATGCATTTCTGATGTCTTCACTCTGCCCACGCATGTCCGATGTCTTTATCACTGTCCTGTCGATTACAAGATTGACTAGACATGACTTGTGGCTGAAAATAATTTCCCACTGGACCCAGAAGGCCTTCAAATTTTATTGTCCTTCTTACTTGATGTGTCATTGCAATGAAAAGACTTATATCCTTCATTTTGGGGAAGTTCTTTCCTATTAGCCTGAGGTCCAGAAACCTGATAATTTGGTCCTCAGATGCAGGGTGGTGGGGGAGAGGAGAAGGCAGTCGGTCCGGTCGTCAGCTCTGCATCTCACTGTCTGTCTCCAGGTGCCTGGTGTCCTGCACCCTGAGTCCGCCTGGGTGTCTGCAGGGCAGGGCAGCTCCTTCCTGGGCAGTGGGTGCACTTCTGGGCTACCTTTGCCCTGCTTCTTTGGCACCTGCATTTGTAGAGATCTGTATGATACTTGTTTGTTGAGGGCCCCCCTCCTGTGCTCTGCTCTTATGCCATGCCCCTTTATCCTTTTATTATAAGAAATATTTTTTGTTGTTGTTAATTCTAACCCAAGGATATATTTCCATTAATTTTTTCCGATAGAGTGGGAGGCAGGGAGGGAGGGAGAAATATCGATGTGAGAGAGACACATCAATTGCTTGCCTCCCGTACCACCCCAACAGGGGCCGGGGTCAAACCTGCAAGCCAGGTACATGCCCTTGACCAGCAATTGAACCTGCGACCCTTTGGTCTGTGGGCCGACATTCTAATCTTTGAGCCAAACTGGCCAGGGCTATAAGGAATATTTTAATATCCCCTTATTATAGTGGAAACTTGAGTGGGAGGAGAAATGAGCTTGGTGTGTTTTGTTGTCCCAAAGGTAGAAGAACTCAGTGGGAGCTCAGGCCTGATAGGGTTGTCCTGTAGCCCAGTCTCAGGCGCTGAAGTTAGAGACCTTGTCTTCCTCATCTTTTTCTGTATCCTGGAGCTGGGCACATGTTCAACACGGAGTAAACGTCAGCTGAATTACAACAGGTGTGAAAATTGAATTGTATTCAGGAATGATAAAGTAACCTGTGTTCAATGTTGGTCAGACCTGTAATAGAATAAATACTGTTAATACCTACCACCACTAGAATCCATAGCATTGCACAGATGTGTGAAAAATAATGAGGTTTTATGGTGAATCGGATGCCCACCCACCCAACTTTGGATTGCTGGCTTTAGTGATTTTATTTCCCATAGCATAGCTGTCTGAGAAGTAGCTCCTCTAAGTACGTATACTGCTTTTAACTGCTTCATTTTTCTTTGCAATTAGAAAGCTGCTAGAACCTGACACTCCATTTTAATGTAAGCTAAACTGTGTTTTAACTCACTTAAGGATCCTGTGGTGGCATAAACTAATGTTTACAGCAGCAATTTATATCCTGCAAAGGGCTATGCACGTTTGAGTTTTTGTTGATATTATAATGTGCAAACTGCCAGAATTGTTTTTTAAACTGTGCTGTTTGGAGCAGGGATTAAGGCACTAATTAGCATGCTACTGTCATCCACTTTTGTACTTTAAATGGAGAAGGAGTGATTTTGAAACATGTAATTGTGAACCATAAGTAGATGTAGTCGAGATGGAGCAAATCTGCAAAGTATATGATTCTTTTCTGATTTATTCGGCTAGTGTAGACATAGCTTTGGGGAAGCGCAGCAGACTGGAGTCTGCTCTGCAGGTCTGTGCACATGTCTCAGATAGAAATGTAATAGGGCCCAGTGGTGAGCATCTACTGACCCCGAGCTGGTTCTGTTCTGTTGAAGCGATCCATCAGCCCTGCCTGCCGGGGAAGCATGGTGGGACCTGACCACAGAAGGGCCCAGACACTGCGTCACGGCTCAGGGAGAACCAGGCTTTCCTTGTGCAGGTCAAAACTCCCCGTGCCGTTTGGACTCGAGAACCTATCTTCTTCTTTGTCTAATATGTCAATTAAAAAAAAAAGGTCATTATACACAATCAGTTTGGTGGGGGAAAAAAAGGGAATATAGTTAATTAAAATCACTGTTTCCATCTTTAAATCTACTTCCAATTTTTATCTGTGTGCCTCTGTACAGTTTGCATAGCTGTAAGCATGTGTGTAGGATGTTCTACCTCTCCAAGTGAGTGCTATTTTATGTGTAATTTATACAACTGTGTGCTTACATATGTGTCCGATTTTTAACGAGCTAAGAACACTTAACATGATTAAAGTGTTCAATACGAAATTCAAGTGTTCAATGCAGTTATTAGCAATAGGCGCGATGCTGTGCAGCGATCTCTACAATGTATCATCTTGCATGGCTGAGACTTCATACACACCATCTTTGACAAAGAGAAAGTAACACTGATGTGCCATAATATACTTACTCTTTCATTGTTAGGAATTGTTTTTTTTTTTTTAATTGTTCATTATTATAAACAGTATTGATGTAGGCATCTTCATACAAGAGTTTTGTTTTCAGATTTTTTTTAGAATATATCCTCAAAGTGGGATTATCAGGTTTTATGTTATATAGCCCTTATTTATGTGGATAGTTTGGTCCCCAGAAAGACAGGGCTGTGCAGCTGTGTTATTGCACATTTCTTTATTAGAGAGGCTGGCCATTTTCTGCTCTAATGATTTACCATTTGTGTTTACTTACGGAACGGAGAACCCAAAATTCTGTACTTTTGGCTGAATGTGTTCATTGTATGGAAAAAGTCTGAATGTGGGAGATTAGTCTCTTTATCTTTTTTAAAAAATTGTTTATATTTAAGGTGTACACCCTGATGATTCGACATGCGTACATTGTGAAATAATGACCCCAATCAAGCTAATTAACACATCTACAACCTCACAAGGTTACCTTGTTTTAGTTTTTGGTGGTAAAAATAGGGTAGATCCTGTTTTCAGTTATATTTAATACAACGTATTTCAAGCCCTGCTCATCGCCCAGGGCTTTCTTCGAGAGTGGATTCCTCCAACTACACTGCAGACATTGCTGGCAAGGCTAACAGAGGTCACATTTTCAACCACAAACCTGTGGTAAGGTATTTTACCAGAATGATTTCCGATCACAACAGCAGCTGAGAGCTGTAGCTCTGGAAAACCAGACGCAGGGCAGGTCGTGCCGGGAGAGGGTCTGACATCAGTGGGGCATGGTCCTCCAGGATGGACTGGGCATTTTCACACGCTTCCTGGGCCTCCTCCTGTTTATGCGGAAGGTAATCAGGATAAAAGGAAATCACCATATTGGGCTGTGGGTGTTAACAATGACTGGGGCACAGAAACTATTACTTTGAGAAAATATTCATAATTAAAAGGCTACTCTATTTCCACCAAAGTCAAACATAACTACTGATAATGAAAATGAAGGAAGCCTAATTAATTGTACAGTGTATTAATTCATCATAAAAATAGATTTATAGGTATTGTCATGTCTTCTTAGTTTTTAGAGGGTGGATTTTCAAAAGAGAGGTTAATGAGGCCATGTAAAATGGTCATATGAAGAAATGTTTTTGCATTCTTTGATAAAACTGCTGTTGGAACATTGCCCATTATTTTCCATTTCCCTTCTGTAAAGATCCTAGTGATAAAGTCATCAGTATTCAGGGCTAGGAGAAAGTTTATTTTTTCCTGAAAATATGATTTATCTGATTAGATACTAAGATATGTGTAAACGTATTTCAGCCCCTTTATCTACATCTCCCCCCTCCTCTCACGCTCTTCCTTTCTTTGTGGCTGGAGGATACAGGGCAAGTAAATGAATGAGTCAAAGGGGAGTTGAAACATAAAAGAATTATTTAGGGCTGCTCATTCCTGAAACATCTCTCGCAAGAATTATAATTAAATTAAGTAATAAAGAAGCTTTCCCATCAAAGATTATTTTCAAGTCTAAAGCCGTATATTTTGATTGTAGCTAATTGATAATTCAATTTTAAATAGTATAACTTTGTGGATAGTTGGTTTTGTTCTTATGAAGATTTAAAATGATCATTTTCCTATGAAGACTCTTTGCTTTTTCCAGATCTTTTCCAACATTTCACTAAGAGGTGGGTTGGCCCTCCTACCCTTTGTCCGCAGGTCACAGAGAAGGAAGCACCCGTTTGGGTGCTCAGCAGAGAGCAGAGCTGGGCTTAGATTTCGTCCAGGCTTGGAGTCCTTACATGGCAGAGTTGGAAGGGCTCAATGAGGAGCTGGAGGCTTAGAAAGGAAACGTGTTCATATCAACGTACACAGCGAACTCGCGGCACATCTAGGACTTTCCCACCTGACTGAACATCTAGGCTCTTTGCAAGGTGCCATGTGATGTGTTCACCATAAGAGTTGAAATCGCAGGGTAATGTTCACTGAGCCTTGGCTAATTGGCCAAGGTAGCTGCCTGTAGGGCTAGGAGCCGACAGAAGGTGGTGTCTGATTAAGAGCCCTGTAGGCATTGAGACTCTTTTAGGATGGATAGGAGAGAAAAGGGATTCCCATGCAGTTCATCTGATTTTTATATATATATTTTTAGTGATTTAATAACATAAATATTTAACCTCTTTATTCTATCCATAAGCTGTGGTGAATCATAGTTAGGAGAAAAAACAACCCAGATACAAATGTAGTGTTTGATCTCCAATTCTCTGACTATTTGCTCCACCCCCTCCCGGTACCAGCTCTGGACCCCTCTGCCCTACACGCACTCACTGACGTTTGAACACAGGCTTTAGCCGCTTTCCAACGCCTCTCACACGAAGCTGCTTCTGTTCCTCCCAGCCTCACTTACTGTGTTTTAGCCCAAAGCTCAAAGTGAGTGTCTGCTTCATTCTTGCAGTTGATTCTGAATGCCTTTTGTGTACACGTAATGTGTGCCCAAATCTCTTCTTTACTTTCTCATCTACAACTTCACTTTTCAGGGAGTGATCCCACATTAGTTTACATGTCTTTGAATTTTGGAGTCTGTCAAGTAAAGTAACATGTTTGAAAAACTAAGCTAAACAGGTTTCTCTACGTTTCAGCAACACATAACATCATTATTTCATTCTTTATTCATTTATTTGTTTTTGTTTTTTTTGAGAATTTATTGAAGTGACATTGGTTAATAAAATCACATATGTTTCAAGTATACAATTCTACAGTATAATGTATTGTGTGTTTACCACCCCAAGTCAAGTCTCCCATCTCCTGGTTACAAAGAACAGGCTGACAGCTGTCAGAAGGGAGGGAGGGGGGACTGGGTGAGAAAGGCGAAGGAATCATTTCATTCTTTTTTTGTTCATTTTTAAAAATTTATTTTAGAGAGAGAAGAGAGAAACTTCGATGTGAGAGAGAAACATCAATTGGTTGCCTCCCGTATGCGCCCCGACTGGGGATCGAACCCGAAATCTTGACATGTGCCCTGACTGGGGATTGAACTCCAAACCTTCTGATGCACGGGATGGCATTCCAACCAACCGAGCCACCCGGCCAGGGCCATTTCATTCTTGATGGACAGAACCACAAATAGATACAAAGATAAACTCCCTCCATTTCAGGTCCAGCTGAACTGCAGATTAGATCCTGCACCCTCCAGTACCCCCCACAAAGGGTGTATTTGGGGTAAACCATCAGGTTGGTATGAAACAGTTATGGAAAATTGAGGCAGGGATTAAAAATATGTAGTGTGATTAATTGGCCTCTTTCTGATATTTTATGGAATATATACTGATTATGTTGTAACTGTACCAAAAAGGATCTATCAGCAGGCTTTAAGTCCTTTAACTGAAGTATGTATTGCTGCAAATAACACTCAGGGTTTCTTCACTCGTAGCTGTGCCAGTCGCTCACATTGGTCATTTTCATTCCATATTGTTCAAGGGAAAAAAGTGCCACCAAAAATGTAATTGTGGAGTTATAAAAATGAATCATGTTTTCTGGAATATTTACAATATACCTTACACATTTCTAGAAAATTGGGGGCGGGGAGAATGACCTAAAATAGTATTCTTATTTCCTTTTTTCTCTTTAACGCTGAGTATTCACTTTTTAATTACTGAGACTCTGAATCTGCCTTCATTTTATGATTTGCAGGAGAGTTTTTTTTTAAATAAAAAAATTAGAAGAAAGTGGATGAGGCAGATAACCCCAATTAAGGGGAAACTAGGTCCCATATGGTTATTGTCTGATTCATTATAAATTACAGCTTTAGAATTGGGAAAATGGTGTTATAAATCATGATGTCATTTCCAGGTAATCACATTCGGGCCACGCTTCCCCTGAGAGCATGTCCCCATCACCAGCAGCTGCGTCCTCGTCAGACGGCAGGAGAGGGGCTGGTTCGGAACGGGAGCATGAAGTGTGCTCACTGTGTACCTTTTACCTTTGTCGTTATTGTTCGCCGTGAGAAGTACAGCAAGTTTATTTTAATTGAAACACTGGAATATGAATAAAGAAAGCTTCTTTAAATTAAAGCACCGTTTGTCACTGTGGCAGTGGGTTACCTTGGTGCACTTTCTATTATAGACTAAATTCAAGTTACTGAGGACTCAGATGAGTAAGAAGCATTGTTGTGGAGTTTGGACACTGTAGGTTGACCTAGTATGATATTCTGCCACTAATTAAATAGCCATGTGACCTAATCTAGTCTACTTTTTAAACTCAGTATCGCTGTCTGCACATTCATTTATTCATTCAGCAGATGCTCATTGCGTCTCTGCTATGTGCTGGGTGCTGGGATTAGAGGGGTGAGTGGGAAAGAAGCAGCTCGATCTCTTGGAGCTGATGGTTCAGTGGGAGGGGCAGTCATTAAACAGGTAATCACACAAATGATTCCGCTGTCATCGGAGAGAATACAGAGCGATGCAGGAACATTGGGGTCACACTGTCTCCTCTTTCAGGCCCTGGCACAGAAGAAGCACCGTGAGTGGTGGGAGTGACTGTTGGAAGTATTGTTAGTATTATTATGATGTCACCCCAAACGAAAAGGTGATCAAGTAAGGACGATAGTGCACATAGATAACTAGTTGCAGGCTGTGATGACATGTGGCGAATTCAGGCTGCGAATGTTTAAGGCATGACTAGGTGAGTTAAAGTACAGCCTTCTCCAGGTGTACTAGTCATCCTCTAGGTGTTAAACAGGTGTTATCTTGATGGATCTTTGAGTGCTGCCGTGTGAACACTGTTCCCAAAGGCTGATGGGCAGAGTTGCTGCAGGAAGGCTGTGTGGTTACCTTTTAAAACTGCTTTTATTTTAAACTCTCAGGTGTTGGGGGCCAGCCCTCCAGAACTCTATGTACATACATATACACACACATACATCCACACCCATATATATTTACATGTATTTTATATATGCATATACTCACACACACATATGTATCTGTGTGTGCCTACAGGTTTGACCCCAATGTCAGAAAGCAGGCTGCCCTAAATCCCCAAAAATAAATTCTCTAGAAGGCCATGTAGAGGTGAGAGGACTTGTGAGTCCTCTGTCCTTTGCACAGCAGCCGTCCTGTGTGTGTGAGTGTGTGTACGTGTGTGCCTGCACGTTCTCGGTCTGGCACGGTGACAGGGAGACAGCGCCCTAGGTGGTGTCCTGGGCTGCAGTGATGACCCCATTGTGGCAGTGTACCCCACACACGTGGACAGCGAGCACAGAGATTGTCCGCCGATGGATAGCCGTGTTTCCTAGAGCACAGACACTCTCCTGGGAACGTCTGCCCCGGTGCGGGAAGAACTGCACGCAGGGGGACTGCTGCTCAGTGCGTGGAGTGGCGGGTAGAGTGCGGCTGCATCTCCCTTCCTGTCATAGTCATGTTACGGGCGTGTGAGCATGTGCCACTAACAGCTCAGTGATTTACACCTAGAATCTCACGTCATTCTCAGCACCAGCCTGGGTAGTTCCAGCTGTGCCCGACCCGAGGTCACACGTCCAGCACATCCCAGCTCGGCCCTGAGCGGGGATGAGTCTGCCGGGAGCCCGCTCTGTGCCCCGGACGTTCTGTCGTCTCTGTTAGTGTTCGAGTTGTAGAAGCCGCACAGATGCCCACTCGTCTCATTTGGTACTAGAGCCCCCAGGCTGGCGCCGTGCCCAGCGGGTCAGGTCTGTTGGTGCCCTTCAGTTGCAAGCGGCCGAAGCGGAACTCAAGCTGCTGTAAAGATCAAGCAGACTTTATTGGCTCGCGTGGGTAGGTAAGCCGGTGGTGAGGTGCAGTTCCTCAGCCCGGCTGGAGGCGGGCACAGGTGAAGTCATCAGCACGCCTCCCCGTCCTTGGCGGTGCTCCCCTTGTGTTGGCGTCCTTCCTAGGAGTCTCTCTCTGCGGGGGGACCATCCGAGCAGCCAGCAACTAGACTGCTGAGCCCAGATACCAGAGGTTGTCTCCTTCTAACTGTCCTAACAAAAGCCCTGGGGGTGACTCTCATTAGCTTGGTTTGGGTCTAATGCCCATTTCTGAAACAATTACCAGGCTAGGGAGGTAGCCTCCTTAACCCCGGGGCTGGGGAGCCATCCCTGAACCCCATGAACTGATAATGGGGAGCAGTTGTTGCCTTGGCGATACTGGGTGGGCAGAAACCTATGATCAATGGAAAAGGTATTCAATAAATATTTGAATAAATGAATGAATAAAGGAAGGAATTTACCTCTTCTATTCTAGGGAAGCTTTAGAGAATACAAAATAAGTATCTCAAAATTGCAAAATAAGATGTCACAAATCAGGGCACATAATAAACCTGCAATACATTTTTATTTAACAAACATAGGAACAAATGAATAACTATGTAAGGGAAGAGATAGATAGATAGATAGATAGATAGATAGATAGATAGATAGATATTGGTGTATATAGAAAGATATATGTCTAGATTGATAGATAGATAGATAGATAGATAGATAGATAGATAGATAGATAGAAAGATAGATAGATCGATAGATGATAGATAGATAGATAGATAGATAGATAGATAGATAGATAGATAGATAGACAGACAATCTTTGTTTTACAGAGGAAGATAGTTAAATGCTCCTGTTTTGAGGAATGAATGTCTAAAGGGGAGTCCATCCAGTCATTTGTTTTACTTCCTCTAAGCCCCACAGCTCCTGGGATAAGTACTGGGATGCTGGAGGAAGAGAAGGGAAGGAAGGAGGGAATTTCACTTTCTGAGCTGTCTTCCTGAGCCGGGGCAGAGGGGAGTGAGTGCTGACACCCGAGTGGTCCCACAGGGAGAGTCAAGTTCTTTGAAGTCTTGTGTTTTATCTGAAAGGTTTATGCAAATTTTGGATTATATCTTATGATGGTTATATGATTCTTTTAATAATAAATTAATATTTAAAGTTGATTACCATTGAGAAAAACAAAACAAAAACAATGTTTCCTGCGGTCTTTTTTTTTTTTTTTTTTTTCACATTTATCTTCAGACAGAGTGGGGAGGGAGAGAGAGAGAGAGAGGGAAACATTGATGTGAGAGAGACACATCGATTGGCTGCCACGCGCACGACCCCAACCGGGGCTGGGGACAAACCGCAACTGAGGTACATGCCCTTGGCTGGAATTGAACCCTGGGGCTCTTTGGTCCACAGGCCGATGCTCTAACCACTGAGCCAAACCGGCCAGGGCTTCTTGTGGTCTTTTAAAAAAAATTTTTTTAACTGATATTTAGAGAGAGGAAGAGAGAAAGGAAAACATCGATGTGAGAGAGAAATATCCATTGGTTGCCTTCCATGTGTGCCACAACCAGGGATAAAACCCACAACCTGGGAATATGTCCTGACCGGGAATCAAACTCACAACCTCTTGGTGTACAGGACGATGCTCCAACCAACTGAGCCACCCGGCCAGATGCTATTTAATTGAACCTTACCAATTTTGCACATTGGGTTGAATTGAGGAGAGCTGATGTCACAGTCAGTTTCTCGGTCTAGGCCTTTCCTTTGGTTGGGTTTCTGATACAAGATCCACATAAATAGAAGCTTCGTATTTCCTTCACTTAGAAGGAAAGTGTCAGTATTGCTGAAGGGGACGGAGGTGCCGCATTGAGCACTGGCTCCCCTTGTTCAGGGAGCAAATCAGCATTCAGAGTCTCTGGTCCACCCACAGTGCCCCTCCCTCCACCCCTGCCTCCGTCTTAGGGAAACAGTCAAAGGATTCCCAGCACGAAGAGCTCATTGATCGGTATATTTTAACTCTGTCATTAATGTTTTCATTTCCATCATATGTAAATGAACATCCCACTAGTTCCGAGTCCTCGTGATCAGTTCCTTCATCCCACTGCCAAAGGCCCCTCTCCTTGAACTGTCTCGTCCTGTGACACGGACATTCAGCTTCGTGGTCGTCATTTTCGTGTTTGAATTGTAGCTAGAGTGTAAGTCTGTTCAAGTGGCCGAGTCTGTGAGCCACTGTCTCGTTAAGGTGAACAGCGAATTCGTTCAGCTTATCCAGATTTTTAAAATTAATATCAGATGGAGTTTTTTTCCCCTATGAATAGGAATTAAACCCTGCATTAAAAATTCTGACTGGGGCCTCCTTGGTAAGCCAACGTAAACGCTGCTGACCTGGGCATCACAGGTTTGCTACAGACGAGAAGTATTCAATTTAGAATACACATGTATTAAAAATAATTTTAGGCCCTGGCCGGTTTTGCTCAGTGGTTAGAGCGTCATATGGACCAAAGAGCCCCAGGTTCAATTCCAGGTTTGATCTCCAGCGCTGGTTGGGGCCATGTGGGGGTTAACCAATCGGTGTGTCTCTCTCACATGGATGTCTCTCTCTCTCTCCCCCTCCCTCCCTCCCACTCTATCTTAAAAAAAAAAAAAAAAAAAAAAAAATCAATGGGAAAATATCCTTGGGTGAGGATTTTAAAAAAATAATAATTTTAGCTGTCTCTTTGAGCATGCTGAGCTAATTGGGTGTTAGACTCATTGAGAAGTGTTCCTAATGAATGATGCAGCAACTGGTATTTTTTTTTTTTATCCTCACCCGAGGACATTTTTTCATTTTTTGTCCAGATAGAGTGGGAGGGAGAGCGAGGAAGAGAGAGAGAGAGAGAGAGAGAGAGAGAGAAACATCGACGTGAAAGGGACACATCGAGTGGCTGCCACCCGCACGACCAACCAGGGCCGGGGACAAACTGCAACCGAAGTACATGCCCTTAGCGGGAACCGAACCCGGGTCTCTCTGGACCGCAGGCCGACGCTCTAACCGCTGAGCCAAACCGGCCAGGGCAGCAACTGGTATTTATGAAAGGTTTTCCTTTTCATAAATTTGCCCAGATTTGGTTATACATCGACGTGTCAGTGTCAGCCTAGCTGAAAATTTATACATCCCATTTAAGATTTCTTCACCAGATGGTTTCATCTCAAGAAATTTGACGATAAATGTCTCTAGAGACATCTTCATTGTAAGGACACCGAAGAGGTAGTAAGATAACCAGATACTCACTGTGCATGCCTTCTTCCAACCACGAGGAGCGCAATTAGATGAATTTTAATATCTAAGCAGCTATTTTTAAATTATACATTTTTATTTTTAATGTTTTTGTTTATGTTCTTCCTGTCTTTTTTTTTTGCTGTGTGTACTTACACACACACATACATACACATACACACACACTTTTTAAATTTTATATATATATATATATATATATATATTTTTTTTTTTTTTTTTTTGCTGAAGTGAGGATTACTGGAGAATTCTAGGTTGAAACTTTACCTGCAATTTTGAAGGCTTTATTTTTTGTTCCGAGGCTTCTAGTATTGATGTCAAGAAGTCCAATGGCATTCTGATTCCTGTTCTTTTGTTTGTGCTCGGTTTTCCATTTGAGAGGATTTTAATATCTTTTCTATTCCCAGTATTCTGAAATTCTGTAATTCTGTGGCTTGTTATGGGATCTTTGCATTTATTGTGTTAGACTCTTAGCAAGGCCCTTTATAGTCTGAAACTCAAGACACTCAGTTCTATGAAATTCTCTTATACTAATTCTTGGATAACTTTTTTTTTTTTTAAATCTCCTTCCTCTCTGTCTCTTTCTGTCTCTATTTCTCTCTTTTATTTTTAAATTCTTGTTATTCAGATTTTGGGCTTTTTGTATTGAGCTGTAACAGCCTTACATTTTCTTACAATTGCTTATCTTTTTGTCATTTTGTTCCACATTTAAAGAGATTTCTTTCAACTCCACTATTGATATCTTAACTTTTGCTATCATATTTTAATTTCCAAAAGTTCTTCCTTGATGTTGCCCCCCACATCCAGTTCTTATTTTACGAATGTACCATCTTCCATTATTTCTAGGGGCTCTAATTAATTTCTTTTTCATTGTCTTCTGTTCCCTACGTGATCTCCATTTTCCAGACATCCCTCTTTCTGTTAGTAGATTGGCTTATCACTTTCATGTTAGAGGTTGCCCCCACATTTCTGGTGATCCTTGGTTATCCATTCATATTCATATGAAGTGCCAAAACCTTTCGGGGATGGCTGAGACTTACTGAATATGGGCATCGCTGTAGGGCTATGGGTTATGGGTTGCCAGTGTGCTTCTCACATCCGTAGATCTTTTCCCTGGGGTGGTTCAGTGTTTCCTGGGAAGGATCTTCTAGTGTTCTGCCTGGAAAAAAAGCAGGGCGGAAGCTCTGCTCTGGCATTCTGGACCTGGGTGGGAGGGAGGGCTAGGGGCGAGGGGGTCCCATCATTCAGCTTGCAGACATTCACTTGATCTCCCTGCATATATCTCCATTCCTCCTCGTACCTTTTCCTCTGCCTGGCACTGTGGTAGTTTCTCCTGAGTCTAGCCTCACAGCTTCTGTAGGGGTTGGGGAGGAGAGGATGCTTAACTGAAATGTTGGAACGGGCTCCTAACTGCTTACTTTATTTTCAGCTTGAATATGGAAGTTAAATATGTCTTTCAAGCCCATTAAAACGTGACCTTTAACAGTGTCATTCAACAATGTGTGTTTTTTCAAGTTGTTTACTTTTCCCCCAAAATTGTTTTGTTTTGACCACATCTCCAGTCTAGAGTTTCAAGAAATTTTCTCTTAATATGTGAGATTTTTCCTCTAAACAGATTCTGATACCAATCTTGAAGGCAGCTTTGAGCAATCTTTTTATTTGTTTGCTTGATTGAGCTTTCTATTACATTGCTCCAGGTCAATACGTGGTTTCAGGAAATTTCGGCAATTTTCCTTCTGACTTTGCGTGATCGGGTAATAATATGTCATTCTAAAATGAACGGCTCTGTGCACTCTTTGCACCTGTTTTCACACACAGGAGTGATCAAGGTGGAGCCTCACCGGCATCTTCACATAATAAAACCCATTTTTAAAGAGCTAGCCTATACACCATTTTATTATACATTCCCACCAGCAGTGCACAAGGGCTCCAGTTTCTCCACACCCTTAGCAATACTTGTCATTTTCTGCAGTTTGGGTTATAGCTGTCCTGTGTAAATTGTACTTCCTGTGGTTTTGATTTGTATTTCCGTGATGATTAATGATGCTGAGCACTTTTCTTGTGTTTGCTTATTGGCCATTTGTATCTCTTCTTGGAAAAATGTCCTTTTATTCACTTAAAAAGAAAGAAATAAAGGAAGAAAGAAAGAAGGAAGGAAGGAGAGAGAGATGTAAGAGGCAAACATTGGTCATCGGTTGCCTCCGCACACTCCCGACTGGAGAGCGAACCTGTAACTTGGGTATGTGCCCTGACTGGGAATCGAACTTGCAGCCTTTTGGTGTACAGGATGGTGCTCTAACTAACTGAGCTACATGTCTAATTTTATTAAAATCCTCCCCATAAATTAGTTGCAAAATGTACCCCTATGTGAGTCACTGGTTGTAAGCCATTTAGCATTGGAGAACTACTTCCACAGTTGTGACTGTGATTTTAGAGTGTTCAGGCTGAAGCTGTTCTTTCTAAAGTGGTTCCATTGAGATGCCAGTTGTCTGTCCAACTAGTCTAGTGAGACTGAAAACATATCGGCTGGAGAGTACTTGTCTCTCTGTTCTCTAGAACGATTTTATGTCAATAAGTTAAAAGTTAGGGAAAGGGAACCAGAACACATCCCAGTTTTACACACTGAAATGTTTTCTGGTCCAGTGGGAGATCATTCCTCCTGATCTTCCTGAAACTGTCACTGCAGGCTGTAGACTATAAACAGCAATCCCTGGGGGTCATTGCGGACCCCTGAGCCTGATGCACCGTGGAGTCCTGTGCACAGCTGCAGACTCTTACGTTTTCCTGACAGATCACTCACAAGTGATTTAGGGATGTCACTGCGGAAGGGTACAGTAATCTGTTCTAAAGGCTTTGGCTATTCATGAAGTACCTGAGTTAGCCTGAGATGCTGAGCCTTGAGATTTATAAAAGAGGAAATGGGAAACATTAGTTTTGGCATGCTGGTTAACTCAGTGTTTTTTGTCTTTTTAAAATAGGATAGACTCGTGCTGGACTACACCCATAGAATTATTAACACACTGGCAAACATTTTTTACACATTTTACCTGCTCAATCTGACTAGACCTTGAAATCTGTGGTGGCAAGAAGCCTTCACTGGGCTTATTAATTGGAAAGTTTAAACAATTGTTGTATGTGAGAGTGAGCTTAACTAGACATCTAATGAGGACAGGAGTCTTAATAAGTATGGAACTGAATGTGATTCAGTGTTTAGTCCTCTGCAGGACTCATCACTAAAATCCGTTCACAGATCAGAAAGAACTTTTTCATAGATCAGGTATTCAGGTTTGGAGTTTGAAAAATAAGATCAGAATCTGAGAGATGCTTTGAAATTGTGGAAGATGAAAAGATTAATGCCAGGTCGGAAGATGCGGTTACCTGTGATGATTTTGAAAGGACTGGAGTGGTGCTTACTTTTCTATACCTAAAGGAGGGCCCACTGAGCTGGGAATAAGGTAAACACAAGCAGAAGGGACAAGGTGACTTACCCTTAAGCACACGAAGCTCTTATTTACGAACAGAGTCTGCAGTGTCCAGCATAAGCAGAGGCCAACGGTCAGAATAAGAAGATGCCAAAGCTTTCTTTGACTTAGGAAACTGAACCACATTTGGAACCAAAATTGAACCATTAGTTCGGTTTAGAAAGGAAAAGCAAAACCACCTAATGAATCAATTTCATATTTTCTGAAGATATGGACCTGGAATAAAACTAGGATGTCAAAACACTCTCAGATTTGATCCTGAGCTAAATTGGTTTTCTATTTGATTCATGTCTCTGGCTGTGATATGCTAATTGCAGCCCTTCTTATATATTTATTATAGCAGGATCTCATCTGAGCAATTCATTATGAACTGGTTTTTAAAAATAACTCTTTATACTTGAAAGAATTAAAACTGCATTTCCTCAGAAATATTCTATAAATCAGACTTCTTTATGTTAGTCAGATGGACTTTCAATAATGTAAATAAGAATTAGTGAGGATTGATTCTAATTGCTCCTTTTTCCTTATTCTGATGAATAACAGGATCATATAGCTTTTCAATACCATAGCTGGTAATAGAACCACCTTGACTATTATTTCTGAGTCATATTGTATTCTCTTGAGTCCATTCTCCTAATGAGCAAACATCAGCTGTATACCTGCAGAATAATTATTATGGAAATAACTACTGGTTTATAATTACTGACTTTTCTCAGACGGAAAGATCCTCTCTTTTTCACTATACCCAAGTCAAGCAGAAAAAAACAGTTGGTGAGAGTTTGAGTTTAATTGTATAATAAATTACAGGAAATATTAATTTAATTCAAGTTGTGTACATATTGAGTGCGTAGTACTAGTTGTAAGGGAATTTTGGAAAGATAAGACACACACCTATGAAAAATTGAATAACAATAAAGTCAGGGTATCATTAAGTGTCAAATGAACTCTTGAGCCAGTAACTATTATAGAATTCTAGAAGAGGGAGGAATAATTTGATCCAGAGTGGGCAAAGGATTCACGGTGGGGGCAGCCTTAATTTGGGCTAGGAGGTTTTTAATTAGAGGTAGGCTTTTTAAGGGAGTGAGGAGAAGGGTGGATAAACAGAGATGTTGGTGGTAGTGGCACCGTGCGTAGAATAAGCAACAGTAAAAGAAACACACTGTGACAGGATCTTAAGCAATCTGCTTTGGTCTACCAAACTCCTGGTCTGTGCTCATCCAAACTATCAATGTGCTAAAAGACAGTGAAAAGCTGGAGCACTCATTCAGACTGAAGGAGGCTAAGCAAGCATGATGGCTAAATGCAATGTGAGATCCTGGGTTGTCGCCTGGTTTTGGGGGAATAATCTATAAAGGACATTAATGGGAAAATTTATAACATTTGAAGATAGATTGTATATTAGATACCAGCACTATATCAGTGTTAAATTTCCTGAACTTCATAAATGCATTGTGATTATATGTATTAGTTCCCAGGGCTACTGTAACAAAGTCTCACCAGCTGGGTGGCTTAAAACAACAGAAAAATATTGTCTTACAGTTCTGGAGGCTAGAACATCTGAAATCCAGGTGTCGGCAGGCCATGCTCTATCGAGAGTCTTTCCTTTTCTCCTAGCTTCTGGTGCTCGCAGACAGTCCTTGCCATTCCTTAGCTTGCCTCATTATTGCAAACTGTGTTGTCACATGGCCTTCCCTGTGTGTCTGCGTCTTCACATGGCTGTAGAAGGATGCTAGTCATTGGGTTTAGGCCCCACCCTAATCCAATATAACCTTGTCTTGATTTAACTAATTGCATCTGCAGAGATCTTATTTCCAAATAAGCTCACATTCTG
Source organism: Tadarida brasiliensis (assembly GCA_030848825.1). Classification (NCBI taxonomy): domain Eukaryota; kingdom Metazoa; phylum Chordata; class Mammalia; order Chiroptera; family Molossidae; genus Tadarida; species Tadarida brasiliensis. The sequence continues at coordinate 85,391,891 of CM061268.1, forward strand.
AGGTTACAGGTGGACATGAATGTTTCTGGGGAACACTATTCAACAATTCAGATTACATAGGAGAATTTCCCAGTTAGGTGCTGAAGCATTTCAGGGTAAAGGATCATGATGTCTGCAACATATTCTCAAATAGTTCAGCCATAACAATACAATATGTATATATTTATGGAAAGCGAGACAAAGCAACATGGAATAATTTTAACAATTGATGAGTTTCAGTGAAGGATATATAGGTTGTATAATTTTTGCAACTTTTCTATAGGTTTGAAATTTTCAGTAAAAAATTTTCTAAAAAGCAAAAGAAAAAGCCACAGTAAGTGATTATACACATTTTCCTCTGGACAATGTCATGTCTGAAATGTTGCCTAAAACTATAAATCTAGAGATGCAGCCAACATTGAGAATGGCAGAGCCTAGAGATGGATGTTTTACGTTAACATTACAACCAGTTCTGAAATCTACGCTACTTCCATTCTCCTTATGGGAGATTTTTTTTTTTAATGACTTAAGCAGGTTTGAGTCAGGATTTTATGTTTCTTGCAGCTGAAAACATTCTGCCTCAATCGATCCACCATTGCAAGGCTCTGTTATATTAGCCAGGTTAATGTCAATAGATTTCATTTATTTGAAACAAACAAAAAATCCACTTTCATACTTTGTCTATATTTATATAAGTAGTTTAAAAATTTTATCAAAATTCCAAGGCAGTGTTTCAAATGAAATGCTTGGCATTTTGCCCAAGATTTTGGTACATACTAGCTGATCTTATTGTCCCTTTGAACATCCCAGAATAAACTATGTTTCTTAGAGACAAATAAAAGTCTAGATTTTCCTTCATGATTTTTGTTCCTGAAAGAAAAACACTCAGCAGGAAATGTGCAATATATGTATTTCTATTTTTGCAACTTGTGTATTTATTACTATTGCATATAAATGTATACTATGCAGGCAGGCCTGGGGGACGTGTTTAAAATGTGTATTGTTTTTTAGTTGATAATACTTTTAGACTATACAATGCAGTGTAATTGGCATTTCCTGAAAGAAATAAAACAGAGCTGTGCAAAGTATATGATGCGGCCTTTGGATGAGAGACATCCTGCCTAGCTCAGGACAGGCCATTAGATGGGAACACAGGCTTTCCAAGCAGGTGGCGTAGCCCCCACCGGGTCCTGCAGAGGGCCAGGGGACTTGTTCGCGCGCAGAGACCCAGTCTAATGGTGGGAGGACCAGCTTGTAAAGTTATGCCCATGGGGCTCATCCTACCTGCCCGGCGCCACCCCTGACACGGAGCAAAACAGAGGCGCGGCGCCTGCGTTTCTCGGGGAGGAACGAGTGCTGGCGTAGAGGGACTTTGCGCAGTGTGACGAGGTGCAGAGAGAGCGCCGTCGTGAAGACAAACTGCGCGTTACCGAAGTAGGGAATCGGAGTTGTCCGGCCGTACTCTAAGGCTCCCACACCAGGAGATGTGCGGAGAAGTCACAGCACACAAGTCTGGGTCCCCAGGGCGTCGGAAAGACGCTGGGTTCCCCGACTCGGGGGCGAGGACACAGTGCGTTCGGGTGAGCACACGCGGAGCGCACGCGAGAGGCGTTCAGGGAAACACGCTCCTGGCAATCTGAGCGGGACCGAGGCAGTCTCCCGGAGCCCGGGGCTGGAGGGATTATTCTGAACCCGGAGCTGCTGGTCTGGGGCCCTTCGAGCAGGTGCTGCTGGCTCTTCGCTGGGAAGGCGCCAAGTGAACGCGACCGAGCAAGGCTCGGCCTGGTGCGCGCTGCCAGCTGGCTGGCTGCCTTCCACTCCCACTTTCGCCACTTAATTCCTCATTTCTCTTCACGTTCTCCACGCATCTCTGGGTCACTGTGGCGCCTCCAGCCTCCCTCTCATCCGTCCAGTGTTTCCTCTTGTGCTTACCCTTCTCGCTCTTTCAGTATTTTCTATTAAGATCTCTAAAGAGACAGACTTCTGGCCCCATGGCCCAGGCCATGTCATTGCACTGCCCATCCCAGCTCCAGGCCCCAGCGGCTGGCAGGCAGTGGGCCAAGTGGGACGGACTATGGTCACCTGAGACTGCTTCTTTCGGAGAATCTGTGGGCGTGGAAGACACTGTGATTGGTGTATCCAGATATTGCAAGATATTTTTGTTGTGACCCCCCTGGTGTCGTGGGCACTTTAAGATGGATGGGTTAGGTGACTCCTAATTTAATAAATCCACACGAGTTACCAGGAGCAAGCGTTACACTGAAACTCTAATGTTGGAGTTGGTTCCTCGGTCTCGGGTGTTTGTGTTAAAGGAGGATACAGAGAACATTTGTCTTTGAGACAACGGCAGTCGTATGAGAACTTTGATTCTGCAGCCTGGAGTTCTCAGGTGTTGAGCGGACTTCCCTGAGAACAGCCAGACCAGTGTGATGGTGCTGTACCAAGTTCTAAATATGTGATTTAAATTGATTGGAAACCGATAACAGCTTTAACTGGAGGAACTCAAGGAAATGTCTATAAATGGCTCCATGTATTAAGCCTATCCATGGATCTGTTTAGGAGGTTGAGTTCGTGCAAACAGTAATAGTAAGCGTTGGGCACTGAGCCGGAAGCTTTCACACGCCACCCTATCTGATCCTCAGGACAACTTCGGGGGACAGTTGGACTCATTATTTTACTGAAAGCAATTAGGCCTTAAAGAGGTAAGGCAGCTTTCCCAGGGTCACAAAGGAAGTGACCCAGCTGCAAATTTGAATGGGGGGAGTCTGTTTCTGGGCACTAGGACGTTCTGTTTCAGTGCTGTCCTCACTGCCACCTCCCCACCCAAGCAGCTTTTACTGAGGAGTGACTGTCTCCCTCTAGTCTTCAGGGTTCTGTACAGTGGCATCAGGCAGGAACACAGATCACAGTGCAGAACATGTTGGAAGAGCGTCCAGTGGGAGAGAAGGAGACACTTGGGGGCAGACACCAGAGCTTTTTAGGGTGTGCTAATTGCTTATTGTGTGACTGTCCCCCGAGAGCCTTTGTTGATGGTCCCGAGGTAACAAACAGTACCCAGCTAGAACAGGGAGATGATGAGTGGGTCATTATTTTTTCTAACTGTTCTGGAGGGTGAGTGCTAGTACACCCTGCCGGCAGGGACGAGGCAAGCCTTCAACTTTCTGAATCCACTTGGGGGAACAGAAGGATGTGAAATAGGTCAGAAAGAAAACGGGGGCCATGTGTGAAAGCAAGCATTTCCATATCACAGATCATTTTGACATGTACCAGGCAAACAATCGGTGCCCGATGAATCTGCTTCTTTGTTGCTTATTTTTCAGTGATGAGTATTTGTGGGGAGAGGGTGCTTCCAGTGAACCATTGTATTGAAGGGAATCGGTTAGGTCTAAGCACAGACCTAACACAGTTATATCACGGTTTGGAGCATTAATCCTTCTTTAATACAAAGCTTTGTCAGCCTGTTTCAGTGACCAGGGCTTTGGAGGCGCATGTGTGGCCTTCCCTGCATCTTGAGCAGCTTGTACGGAGGCGGAAGAAATCACTCCACTTCCTCTTAGGTTCTTCTCTTAACTACAGCACGAGAGAGTTTGTTGTTAGGTCCCTCAGAGCTGGAAGAGGTGAATGAGGCTGACTGGAAAAAAAAAAAAAGCATTGGTAATATGTAATGAACTGGAATAGAAATGTAAATGTGTTTAAATATGTACACAATTTTTTAAAAGCAGACATAAATTTGTTATGCTTTTCAAATCTTTACAATTTATTTTCCAAGATCCCCATTCTCTTCAGCCTTTCAATAAGAGCAAGTAGAAATAGTATCTATTACTGTGACTCCTGGAAAAAACAATGGTTTGTATTCCCCTGGTGACACAGCCAGTGAGCGATTTTTTAGCTGGTGAGCAATTCCCAGGGCTGCGGTGACTTCATCGATGCATCTGATGCACAAACAAAAACATCTTTCACCCGCGTCTACACAGTAAAAGCTGATTGTTAGACCTTTTTGTTGATAGTAAAATCAGCCATGAGTAATGTGTGTGTGTTCAGAACCTGAGGACGCTTTGATACATTAATGAAATCTAACCAGAAGCTTTGGACCTGAAGCGGAGGAATATACACAATGTATATACAAGATTTTCTCCCTTTTGAATTTTAATGATGAGGTGCTCTATGTGTTGTAGCTATATCAGATTTTTTTCTCTTTATTGATTTTAGAGAGAGAGGAAAGGAGAGAGAGAGAGAGAAACAGGAATGAGAGAGAACATTGATTGGCCGCCTCCTGCATGCCCCACTGGGGATCGGGCCCACAACCCGGGCATGGGCCCAGACTGGGAATTGAACCTGTGACCTCTTGGTGCATGGGTTGATGCTCAACCACTGGGCATATATATCAGATATTTTAATCATATTGTGCCAATATCCCTATCTGTCGCAATAAATAAAAATTTCCCATTATCATAAAATTTGAAAAAACAGTGTTCTTGGCATTTCTCATGGAAATAGTAAAGGTAAAATTAAGTTAAACAGGATTCCTTGGATTCCTTCCATCAAATACATGTGAAACATAGAAGTCAAAAAAGAGATATAAAACAAACCAGAAAATTCTCTATTTCCCCATGTGCTGCCATTTGTACCAATACGTTCGGAATAAATTTCCAATGGACAAAGTGTGTAGCTTGAGATATTCCTGGTTCAGATCTTACATCCCATATGCTGTCCCGCTGCCCTGTGATTTAGCCCAGCTTATGAGTAGGGTAAAAGCCCATGGCTTTCTCTCTTTTTATTTTACTTTTTAATTTTTTGCATTTCATTAAAAATTTCAATTTTAGCAAAACCTCCACATAACATAAAATTTATCACCTTAATATATGTGCAGTCAGTGTTCAGTACATTCCCATCATTGTGCAGTAGCCATGCCTTTCTCTTATTTTTACATTAAATTTTGTTTTGCCAGAAAAGCAGTGAGGAGTGGAAGGAGATTTGGGGGGAAGGAACTTGCATATTTAAGAGAGTAACCAGTGGGGCCACAATTCCCCAGGGACAGTGTTGCTGGGCATGTGTGCCAGGCTCGGTGTGGGCGACAGTGATTCTCCTGTGGTGGTTCCCAAGTAGGAGTCTTGGGTGCGGCTACTTAGGTTCGCCTGATTTTAGCCACACCGACTTTGGGCATGTCCATTAAGGTACCTTGATCAGCCACCGCCTACTAACCTTGAAATGCTTGGCTCTGCCGCTGAGTGATCATAGATGGTGGGCCCAGCTCAGTCAACCACTCAAAGTGCTGCTTTGGTCGTGCTCATTTCTACTTAAAAAAAAAAAAAATATATATATATATATATATATTTTTTTTTTTTTTTAAACAGTCAGAGTCTTAAATGCTTTATCCTGGAAGACCTGTCTTAATAGAGTCATTATAAAATTACTAAGTGGTCTGGTTTTACTGGATTATTTTTGGTGGAGAAGTTTTGCTACAGAAATGGCTTTTTTCCCAGGTTGCAGTCTTTGTAGGACACAGGAAAGTGAGTCTCCAGATTTATATACTGAACGAAGGTGGGAGAACACAGTTCTGATTTTCAGGAGCAGTAGGAGGTGCTTACCCCTGTCTGTGCTCCGGCCACGTGATGAGAGAGGAGTTCTTCTACCTGGAATTCCCGGACTGAAGCCTGGGGCTTGGTCATGTCAGGGAGAGGCAACACTGAGTGGCATTAAACGGACACCGTCCGTCGGCACACCCTTGGAGGGTTTGGTGAGCTGTGTTCCCTTACCCGTAACCAGCCTACGAAGCACAACCCCCAACCCAGACATGTTACTAAATTACACAGGTATTCAGGGGCGGCACTCTCCCTGCCGCATCACCTGGGGAGCTCAGTCCTACTGTGCGCCTGGTTTCCATGGCTGGGACCACTCTTGTGCCGGCACTGGCTCCGCTTTGAGCACTGACTTCCACTTTTTTCCTAGGTAACTAAACACTGTCTCCTGAAGAGTTCCTATTTTTCTGTTACTGCTTGGTTTCCGCTACTGGCTCCTTTTCTCTATTCATCCCTTAAATGTTGTTCTAGCTTTATTCTTGTCTTCTTTTATACTCTCCTGGGGACAGCTCTGCCACTCCCATGGTACCTTCTAAAAATCTATCTATCTTTCATCTATCTATGCATCTGTCTATCTACATACATGGAAAGATAACCTCACCTGGGTTCTAGGTCGCATATATTCAACTGCCTCTTGGATGTAACAATTTGTAGTCCCACAGACACCTAAACTTTCATATATCCAATACAGAATTCATCCATCTACTTTTCTCTTCCTTCTTCTGAACACAAATGAATACACTGAGTTCTTGTTTGTCTTGATCTCTGTGAAGGCAGAATTCCAGAAGCCATCTCTAGCATTCTGCATCTGTTTGGTTGTTGTTCTGGACTAAGGTGTGTCCCCCAAAATTCATACGTTGAGGCTCCAACCCGTATCGTGATTGCATGTGGCTGTTAGGAGGGTAATTAATGTTAAATTAGGTTATAAGGCTCAGGCTCTAATCCAGTAGGACTGGTGTCCTTGTAGGAGGAGTAAGAGACACTAGGCACCCGTGAGGATGCGGTGAGAAGGCCACCTGCAAGGCAGGAGAAGCCACAGCTGCCCACACCTCGATCTGGCGGTCCAGCCTCCGGAACTCTGAGAAATGAGTCTCTGTTTTTGAAGCCCCGGTCTGTGGTGTTTTGTTTTGGCGGCCCGAGCAGACTGAGACAGTCATCGTTGTTCCTGTTCCTCCTAATATGTCTGGAATTGTGTAACAACATGACGTGATGTCCTCTGCTTCACGTTTTACTTTCCACTGCCGCCTGCTTATCAAGAGAGCGATTTCTGCAACAGTCCTCAAGGGCACCATCAGTTTCCCAAGGGCCCCCCTGAATCCTTTGGGAGTTAGATCATTGTCTTTGGAAAGCAACCAGCCTCTCCTCATCCTAGTTGATTTTAACCCCTTCACTGTCAACAGCTATGCTGTGATTCCAGCGGTTCTCCGCCCCACTTTCAGGGCCTCTAGGAAACACCGAACCTTTGTAAGACGTGATCCCTTTCACTGAATTTGCATTGGACTTTGGAACATCTGCCCCGCCTGACGATCAGGAAGAGACTGATTCGGACCCTGAGCCGATGGTAGGGAGAGACCGAGCATGAGGCAGGCCTGTCTTAGCTGGAGGATTCCTGTCCGAGCTCAGTGCATCTTGGACGGAGGCAGCGTCTGCTTCCCACCCACCCTCGTAACAGTAGGGACTTGAATATTCAGCCGTACAAACAGCAGAGGACGTGGAGACCTACGGAGAGCACAGCTCAGTGTGCCCCCAGAACGACGTGTAGAGACATATCTCTGCTGACGAAGCAACCCTTCGGATTTTATTGGCTTATTTACTCATTTTCAATTACAGTGGACATACACTATTATATTAGTTTCAGGTGTACAACATAGTGATCAGACATTTATATACCTTATTAAGTGATCATTCTGAAACAGCCTGTAGGATTTAAAAAGCATTATATCCATCATTTTATTGGATTTGTTATTTCGTATCAGGTAGTTGGAGATACATTGCTGTTTATTATTTTCTCAGTTGATGGCTCCTACTAGTCAGTAACTGCTGACTTACTGGATAAGAAATTAGTAGTAATGATGGCCGTCATGGTAATACAACTGCATGCTTGTCACGTGCCGAATACTGTGCTGAGTGCTTTGCTCCTGCCTGAGTGTGTGAATAGACTGAATGAATCAGACCGTCGCTCCGAAGGGTCATGAGCTAGCGTGCTATGGCCCTTCTCCACCCTCCAATACACAGAGCGCTCTATGGACCGCGCAGTGAATGGCATCAGCTGTTAGGATGCTGTATGGAAATGTCTGGTCAGGAGTCTAGGAAGTTAACCACGAATAGAGAAGACATTATATAAATGTGTCTAGGGACATGTTTAGAAGCCTTATTCTAACGAGAAACAGAACGAAGCTATGATAACATCCTTTGGCTATTCATTTGGGTTTAAGTCATATAGTACTTGGTACAGGAAAGTGGTCCTAAGAGATAAATTGGAGTATGTTTTCATCTTTTCTAAACCTCAGAGACAATCAGCCTTAGGAATTTCTGTGAATTTTTTCTATGCTTAAGATGTGAGAAAAATAGTTTCTGTTTCTACATTTTATCAGTTAAATCCCTGAAGAATATCTGTTTTATACAAAACGCAACTAATAATGTCACGGTGATTTCCTAATTGTCATGTAATAAGTCGTCGGCTTATGCAGGTTTACAAATTGTCATTTTGCATGGTTATAGTATTACAAGAAATCTTTGTGGCTTTTTAAAACCGACTGTAGACCGTTTGGCTCTGCTTGGCTAGCCTTCAGGATAATAATGCCATTTACTAGACTGTACTAAACTTCTGAAACAGCAAAGGAAGAGAATCAGACCAAGCCACACCTGGAGTAATGGTTTCTTCTGTGCAGTCTGCTAATGTGTTGAAGCAGAACCAGCTTATCATTGAAGTACTAAGAGTGATCTGCAAAAATATGTGGTAACAGGAATGATATCGTCAGTCCAGTGAAATTAACAGAAACTCCTAACAAGTAAGTCTGGTGTTAGTCCACCGACTTGAAACTTGCATGTAAAACGTGCTTTGATTCTAAGTGTATTGGAAGGAGTTAGTCTAAGCCAACAGGCCTCTGTAATTATTTCGCTTAAGATAATGCTCTCACCCTGTCTGGTTGGGCTCAGTGGTTAGAGTGTCGGCCCGAGGACTTAAGAGTTGAGGATTCGATTCTTGGTCAAGGGCACATACCTCGGTGGCAGGTTCAATCCCCAGCCCAAGTTGGGATCGTTTGGGAGGCAACCAATTCATGTGTCTCTCTCACATCGATATTTCTCTCTCTTTCCCTCCCTCCCTCCCTCCCTCCCTCCCTCCCTCCCACTCTATTGGAAAAAATTAATGGAAAAATATCCTTGGGTAAGGATTTTAAAAAAGAAAGAAAGATGATGCTGTCACTGCAAACACATTGTCTTGGGACAGTGAGTCTAATTCTCTGGTTTGTAGTGTAGACAGCCAGACATGTCTAGTTCTCAGAGGCAAATGCTGAGCTGGTCTGTGAGGCTGGTGAAGAGGGTAGAACATTTGGGAGCACCACCATCAGAGTAGTTGCCATTCTGAGCAAGATACATTCTTTTGGGTTGCATAGATCATCTCCAGCATCATTCTGAGATAATGCTATGCTTGCCACTTAGACTTGTGGAATGAAGGAATTTAGCTAGTGTCTAAATAAATCTGCCTGGTGACATTTAGAGACCCTATTTTTTAGAACTGGAAATAAATGGGCTTGAGAATCGAATTGGGTAGAGAGATTGCCAAGAAAGCACAAGTAGAACGTTGTATCAGTGTTAGGGTTAGGTTTGGCTATGTGTGACCAAAGCCTAAAATAATAATGGCTTCAGTGAGATAATTAATTTCTTTTTTAGGTGAAAGAAATCCAAAGGTAGGTGGTCTAGGGTTGCTATGATGGCTCACCATGCTGTCAGAATCCAGAATTCTTTATCTCTGCTTTCAACCCTGCTTACTCGGCTTCTACCTCATGGCCCAGTATGGCTGCCAGAGCTTCAGTCATCACATCACGTCTGCATTCTAGACAGGTGGAAAAAGGAAGCAACAAAAAAAGGACCACAGCCCTTCCTCCTGAAGAGGCTTCTTGGAAAATGCATATCTCTTTGGCTGAAATTTGGCCACTGACCACACCCAGTGCAGGAGAGACCAGAGAATGAAGGAGGACTTGCAGCTGAATGCTCAGTTCTTATTAGTGTAGAAGAGACAGGAGAATGTAGGGAGAAGAGTATCACGTTCCGGCACAACTGCTAGATTCTCTACTATTTATACAACAATCAGAGCTAGAAGAACTTGAATAGAAGGTGGCACCATAGATGTGTGTTATCTTTCTCATCTTGGAGGAAAACAGAAAATTTGTTTAAGAAACTCTTATTAGAAAACAAATCTTTGGTAATAGATTGAAATTGAACATGAAACATTGATTCCATCTTAGCAGCCTGACATTTCTTATGCGAGCAAAGAGGAGAGATGTGGCCAGGAACAGAGAAGCGGAAATGATTAAATGCCAACTCCGTGACTTTTATAGCAGTTCATTCAGCTGCCTACCCACAAAGCACTTCCCAAGGAGGTTACAGCCAAGAATTCAGTTGGCCGGGCTTGTCCATTTTTCATTCATTTCAATGACCATCTCCAGGAAAAAAAACAAAACAAAAAAAAAACATCCTGAAAGAAGAAAACCCATTGAAAGACTTGGGGCATATGAACAGAAAAATTTTCCTTTAAAAGAAAAAGAAAAATATAGCTTAAAGTCACCTACGTTTGATTAGGAATTTTAGGGCTCTATTTTCTGTGTGTGTTCATCTAAATCAATACAAGTATATGCATACATATTCAAGATTAAGTTAATAATTTTGCAGAATTAGGGACTTCATCTCTGCTCTTGTTTTAATGATTTCTAATGAAAACAGAAAAGGGGGAAATTCTTTTAAAATAGCCTTGCCAAAACCATGAAAAGGCTTTTAGTGTTCAATAAATTGCATATTTTCCCCAGTTTGGGGTCAGGAAACTCAATTTAATTCATGGGGCAAAATTTTGGTGTGATCTTCTTCAAAAATCATTCTGTAAACCTCAAACACAGTGGGTTTTTGTTGGTGTTTTTACAACTTCTTCGGTAGACCTTCCAGTTTCTAGTCACTCTTAGGTACTTAAAACGTCCAGTCCAGTTTCTCCTCACTGCAAGTACCTTTATCACCTCAAGGGGTTGCCTCGGGCATCCATTGCTTAGCTTCAGATGGGTGAGTGGGCATGCTCAGAGCCCTCCCAATGGGTGTGAAACTCTCCTCCCCCTTAGCCTCCAGTCCCTTTCAGAGGTGGGAGGGGAGCGATGGGTGTGGGTAGCCTAGGTTACTTCTTAATAGGGCCTGAGGGGATGTGTCTTTAAGGCCAGGTGGCTTCTCACCCACTGTCTTTAGCTGGAATTTCCATGCGAACAGGCAAATTCCCACTCTATCCAGTTTACCTGTAACAGGTATTATATCTTCAATATTTTTGACTCTCTGGTTTACTCATGTTTGTGATCTCGTCTCAGTTGTTTGCTGCAGTCTGTGCTTGTTGGAGTGTTTGTGTACCTCTGTTCTAGAAGTTTAGTGTAATCTAGAAGAACAGCCAATGTGTTGAAAACTTTTATATCTAATAAGTATCTAGTAGAAGGTTTTCTAGACCCCACCAAGTGCTGACAAATTATTTGCAAAAATGATAGAAGAATAAATTTTTGCCTCATTATGAAGTTTACATTTTCATTAGTAAAGTGGAGATTATGAAATTTCAGATTTATGATACAGTGGAAAAAAAATGACCACCTGTGCTTAATACTTACTAGAGAGCATTTGAAATCACTCTGCTCTGATTTTGTTTTGCCTGAAGGTGCAGGACATGATGGCAGTTGTCTTAGATTTCTTCACCAGCTGCTTTTAAAAGCAGTAAGTAAACTCTGCTGCAAGTTGTAGGTGCTTTCAGAAGCCTTAAGTAATTGCTCAAATGCTGACCTCTCCTGGACCGGCTGTCATCCGTCGGATACGGGCAGGGAGGCAGAGCTGCTGGAACCCATGTTGACATGACCGAGAATCTCACTGGAAGTCAATGAGCAGCGTCTTCCAGATTCTCTCATCAGTGGTTTCAGGAAGCGCTGCAGTCACCGAAGAATGGTTTTGTCATTAAAACGTTTGCCTGTTCAATATGTGAACCACTGGATTTAAATCATTTAAATCATTTGCTTAACTAAAAGAGTAGTTAAGAACCCTGGCCGGTTTGGCTCAGCAGTAGAGCATTGGCCCGCGGACCAATGAGTCGTGGGTTCGATTCCGGTCAAGGGCACTTACCTAGGTTGAGGTTCGCCCGGCCCTGGTTGGGTCGTGCAGGAGGCAACCAGTCTATGTGTCCCTCTCACATCCATGTTTCTCTCTCTCTCCTTTCCTCTCCCTCTCTCTCCCTCCCACTCTATCTGAAGATACATAGAAAAATATCCTCAGGTGAGGATTTAAAAAAATAAATAAAAGAGTAGTTTAGATGTTTCTCAAGTCATTTTTCATGAGAGTTTTGTTAAGTACCTAAAGCACGTATGGAATTGTTCTGAAGACTTTAGGAGATAGAAAATAAATGGAAACGAGTTTTTGCCCGTATGTTGGGTTATAGTTTGGTGAAGTTATGAGACATAACAGGAGGACAACTATGACAACAGCTGTATTTATTCATCCCTTTCTTCCTCCGTTCACATATTATTTATTTAGAACCTACTTACGTGCCAAGCACCCTTGTGGGTTCTGGGGTGCACCAGTAACCTATAAGTCAAGACCCTGCTCTCATGGAACTGTCACTGATAAAGAGACAGATGGTGAAAGGGTGAATGAGTGAGTGAATGAATGAATGAATGAATGAATGAAATGTGTCACATAGTAAGAAGTCCTATGAAGAAAATAAAATGGAACAATGCCAAGAGAGTATGTGGGTAGAAAGGGGGTAGTCAAAGAAAGTTCCCTCTGACATTGGAAATGAGACATGGGTGATATAAAAGAGCCAGCTATGAGAGAGAGAGAGAGAGAGAGAGAGAGAGAGAGAGAGAGAGAGGGAGAGAGAGAGAGAGAACTGCAGACATGTAGGGACAGAGTGAAAGAAACACAAGCAGAGGTTGGCCACTGTTGGGAAGCTTTTTTGAGTTTGATGTGGCTGTACCAACGCTATGCGTCTTGATGTAGTTTGCGTGTTTTTAAGTGGGTCACTATCATCAGCTAGCGCTTACTGAGCTGTCGGCAAATATTTATGGAGAGCCTGCTGTGCTCGAGAACACTTATTAAGTGCAGAGCACTGAATTATGAGTTACAAGGATTTTCAAAAGATAGGATTCTGTGGTTTAAGGGAGATATTTCAAAGGAATTACAAATTAATTTGAAAAACTCCAGGGCCTTCGTAGAGAAGCAGTGCATGTTCCAGATACAGCATGTAAAGCCGGAGATTAAACCAGATGGGCCATCGTTTTCCTTCTCATTACCCAAGTAATAAGAATTGCAGACATGGCAGGACTCAGGCCTAGGACTTAACATGAAACCACAGTAGACCTATAGAAAGTAACTTAGTAGCTAAGCTTTTCCTTGGCTAGTTGCTTCCTCAGGATTGCGCGTGTTCTGAGGAAGCTGAATGTCTGTGATGTGTGGTGAGGCCGCTCTGTCCTTGAGTGCCTTCTGGAAACGCAGGATGTGCTTCATAGAAAGGGATGAGATGCAACAGACTTCCTTTTGTGGGCGTGGCACCTCTAGGGGACAGGTGCGGAATTATCCATATTATTTTAGAAAAATTAGAAACAAACAAATGCTGTGTAAAGTTTAAACAGGGACAAAGAAGGTTCTGGACAATGAAAAATGTCCTTATGTGGTTAATATTTTGCATGGACAGACTCCGGAACCAGCCCTGCAAATGGTGGGTAAATGGCTCAACTTCCTGGTGCCCGAATTGACTCATTTTCAAGATCATCACAGTAACGATGACAGTATCATTTAGTAACTGCTAGACATGACCTTTAACATACATTAAAGCCATGTAAGTTGGAAGTTTCCAACCTCTTTTATAGCTGGGAAAACAGGCCCGAGAGAGGAAGCTGATGTCCAGGAGAAGCCGGGCTGGACTCACACCCAGTCCCCTGGCCTCCCGATCTTCTCCCCTCACCGGGGTTCACCTCGCAGGCTCGCTCTGAAGGTGAGCAAGGCGACTGCACAGTGCTGTGAGCAGGCTGGCGGGGCTCCGCAGGGACTGCCGGGCAGCCCTCGTGGTGACAGTCCTAGGGGTGATGATGACGGGGAGGTCCAGGGCGAGCTGTCAGGAGCCGAAGTTTGAATGGCGTCCCTGACATACCAACAAAGCTGTTGCGAAGCGCCGGAGACTCCTGGCGTGGAGACAGACGGGGACCCTGCCTCGGTAAGACCAAGGACGCACGTGTACCGTGGGGGAACGGTGCTGGTCTGGAGAGGTCGCCTGAGATGCGCGAGGAGAGAGATACGGGCCATTGCCGAGCTTTTTACCAGGACGTGTGTCAGCAGATGTCTGTTAACTAGTATTTATTAAGTGTCAGCGTGTACCAAGCCGTGTGCCGGGGCGATGAGCACGCAGGATAATGTCTGGTCTCAGGGCAAACATGCACTTTCAGTGTGGTGGGCGGTCCTGGGGTGGGAGCTGGGACGTGGCCGTGGCGAGAGGGGCCCTTCTCCAGTCAGGGGTTACTGGCAGCACCCCCAAGGGGACTCATTCCCCAGATGAAGCTCCGAATGCTTTGACTGTTTTCGGACATGAAAACTGCCTTTCAGTTATAATCCGTGCTGTTGTTGGAGATATCAAAAGAACGTACTTCAGTTAGAGTATCAGCTGTTTGAGAGAAACGAGCTATGTCTCCTAACTTTTGTCAGCACAAAACTTTTTAAAAGTTAACTTTGGACTGTGTTGTTCCCCCGTTTTTCTTCGGTTGGTGGTTCTGATGAGCTTGCTCCTTTCCAGGTGTGTTCTAATAGGAAGGACTTTTTTAATTAAAAAAAATTTTTTTTTCTAGAAAGGACTGTCTTGAGCTGGCTTTTTTCCGTAGTTGGGCCCTCCGTGCGGAGGTGGCGGGGCAGGGGTGCTGTGGGGTCCCCCCGACGCCTCTTCTCCCACAGCCAAGGACCTGTGTGAACACAGGAACAGTGCAATATGACAAAAGTTAATTTTCTGAAAAATTAAATTTTAAAATCGACATCTTCCACTGTTATCTCAAAAAAAATCAACTTACAAATCTGTGTTTGTTTCTCGAATGAAGAAAACAAATTTGGTGGTGACGGCTAGAGGCAGGCGCATGGAGGCTGGGTGGAAGTGGGCAAAGTGGGCGAAGGGGACATTTGCAATAGTGTCAGCAATAAAAATAAACTTTAAAAATGTAACACACAAAAAAGAAAAGCAATGTGGATGTTAAAGAGGACTGAAGCTCAAGTTCAGCGTGGGAAGTACCATCATCGATGCTGTAGGAACTCTGCGCGGTGCCCGTCCCGGCTGGAAAGATCAGGGAGGTCACTTCCTGCAGTAATTGGCCAGCTGCTATGCTGTACTCCTGAAACTAATACAAATAATATCAGGTGTCGACTGCCGAGGCACCACGCAGGCGGGAATGACTAAAGGTAACTAAACAGCAGCGGCATTATAGGAATTTAAAATATTAGTACCTCGCCCTGGCCGGGTTGGCTCAGCGGTCAGAGTGTCGGCCCATGGACCAATGAATCGCAGGTTCGATTCCAGTCAAGGGCACGTACCTCGGTTATGGTTTGGTTCCCGGCCCTGGTCGGGGTTGTGGATGCCGGAGGCAACCAATCGATGTGTCTCTCTCACATCAATGTTTCTCTCTCTCTCTCCCTCTATCTGAAATAAATGGAAAAATATCCTCAGGTGAGAATTAAATATATATATATATGGTACCTTGCCAACGGACGTCAGCGTCACACAACGGGGATGCTTCGCAGTGGAGTCTCATTCCAGTCTGCTGAGTTCCCTCACAGGATGAAAACTGCTGCTCAGTGTTAGACTAATTCTGCACTTCATCTTGACCTTTAAACACTGTCTCCTGGACTGGAGTTCTCAGGATCGTGTTCTCCCGCCACCAAGAAGCTGCTGAATGATAGATCGTTGGTGCAGATAAGTTGTTGGCATGCAAATTGATCTCAAGCAACTTCTTTCAGCATTTAATAATGACGGTGGTGACTTCGCCTGCCTGAATTTTTAAGAACTGTCTTACCCAAAACGGTCAAATCTAGGAAGTCATGAGGCTAGACACCTCCAGATAACCAGACACCTGGACCCTATGACTTCAGTGAGCTAACTTCATAAAGAATGACTTGAGTGTCTTTAACAAGATTTTATTTCAATTTAAGGTGAAGTAAATCAGAATTCCTGCATTCCTGGTGTTGGAGCTCATGTGACGTAGTGGAGACCGACGGCCTGTGAGGTGTAGATTCACAGAGAACAGAACAGGAAGCTCCTCCCAGTGATGATCAGAGGACAGGACTCACGTTCTGTTAGGGTGGGGGATGCCCCGGTCATTCCTGCATTACCTGGAGGTGTGGATTTGATTCATACCAAACCAAATCCACGAACTAACGATTCCTGGAAAGTGATTTCTGGGAGGGGAGGGATCTATTTAATAACTTGGATTTCTTTATCAAATCATGTTTACATATCTTAGTTGCTTTATACAACGGTATTATAAAGTTATCTAATAAATAAAACTATGTATATACACGCCTCAAGCAAGTTAGTATCAAAACCTTTGTGCAAAATGAGGGTAATTTTTCCTCTCTAAGTTATTTGGGCAATCGCATCAATTGGCCACTTTGTTTTCTCTGTATAAATGTCAGCACAAAATCAAATAGGGTAACAACTGCTCAGATTATTTACTCTACATCCACTGTCATGTTAGCTTTTATTCTCAGCAATGTGTACTGTAGTTCCTTTAGCTATAATCTAAAAATATCACTCGAGTTCAGAAAGTGATCATCTGAAATATAACTTGCAAACACATTCCGTCAATGTTAGGAGGAGGTGCTCCATTAATCCTAGCAGGCTATTATCACAAGCAAAGCTGAAAATTAACCCAGCTAACACTGCCCCTTTTGCAAACGAATTGTGAAAGTAATCTTTTCTGTGATGAGTGCGAATCACCAAAGTCAGTGTTTTCCGGGCACATGGAAGTGAGCTTGTGTGGTGATGACTGAGGTGATGATGCCACAGGGGCGGCAACAGCAGAGGTGATCATGACCACACGACTGGTTGAGAATTAGTGACTTGAGGTGTTCTCTGGGAGGCGGGGGGGGGGGGGGGTGCTTCAGCTCATAAGGCAGGGAATCAAGAAAGAAGAAGGTGAGGAATTCAGGAAAATATGTGTGTCCGGAGAGTGGTGCGGGAAGTCAGGATAACAGCAGAGTTGGAGAGGAGCCAGCTGAGATCAGAACGCGAGGAGGCAGGCCTCCTGGCAAGTGGATTCTGGTAGGACCCCGGATACGATTAAAGAGCTTGAAAAAGTTCAGCTATGGTAAAGGTAAATGAAGCATGGAAAAAGAAAATATGCAATTAGAGACTTCTGGAAACTAAAAAAACTACATAATAAAGGACATTCATTTTAACCTAATACTTTGCTTTATTCTGAACAGTACAACTCTTCTTATATACTCATAATATTGTAAACTTTGTTTATTTTAACAACATTTAAACAAAACAAAGAACACAGTTATACTGAGGCAATGAGGGTGGTTTAAGAAAAATCACCTATCATGACAGTTTCTTCTCAATTTTCTTTTTTAAAAAAAATCCACCCTGGCTGGTTTGGCTCAGTGGTTAGAGTGTCGACCTGCGGAACAATGAGTCGCGGGTTCGATTTCGGTCAAGGGAATGTACTTCGGTTGCGGTTCATCCCCAACCCTGTGTGCCTGACCCTGAGGGTCATGTGGGAGGCAACCAGTCTATGTGTCCCTCTCACATCGATGTTTCCCTCTCTCTCTCTCCCTTTCTCTCCCTCTCACTCTATCTGAAGATAAATGGAAAAATATCCTCAGGTGAGGATTTAAAAAAAAAAAAGACTGAGCGTTGGCTAGGAGGGTGTGGTAATGAAGTTTGGAAGGGGAGGAAGGGGAGGGGCTGGGCCCAACTGCTTTTTAATATATGATCTTCTGCTGAACTATTTGATTTTTAGCCACATTGACCATATTAATTTAATGGAATATTTCATTTAAAATTATGCCACAATTCAGAAAATGTTAGGTAAACTGAGAGTGTAAAGGCTGGTGGAGGAAGCTTTGCTGGTCTTATTAAGGATGCTTGATTTCTGACCTGGCCCCATTGTTTTCTGAAGGACTAGAATGTGGTGAAAAAATGTAGACCTGGGACCCAGAGAGACTGGTGTTGACTCCTCTCTGTGCCCCTTGCTGGCTGTGCCCCTTACCAGCTGTGTCTGTGGCTGATGGCCATGTCCCCACTATGAACACACCTACTGTGTACTTAAGGGGTTGGTGTTCTCATGTTTACGACATGAGGGGACACATGTGGGGACCTTAGGCAAGTCATTTAAACTTTCTGAACCTCAGTTTCTTATGCTGATAAGAGTAGAACCTGTCTGTGAGGTTGTTGTGACAATAGACTCTGTGGACGGTCCCTAGCACAGTGCCTGGATTATACACACTCAGCAAGCTCTTGCTATTGTTCCTGAACCATGTGGTTTCAGCCACGCTACTCACCAGGTATTTGGCTTAGTTCCTCTGTCTCTAAAAGAAAACAAACATTCCAGACTTTTTAGCTGCAGAATACTGGAGGTGGCTTTAGAGTGAGTGTATATTGGAAGTTCCCTCAATGCTGTGGTAACAGGATTTAGCGCTGCAGGAAGAAAGTATGGGAGCGCATCATCTAGGAACACCTTCTCAGATACAGCCCTTCCAGACTTAGGAGGCTCTCTTCTTCTGATGGTTAATACTGAAAAATTGACCAATAACTATGATACATTTTATTTTTTCGCTTAGTTTTTGATGAGATTATCAATCTCATTGGGAAGCAAGAAGATTCTGTAGATATTTGATAAGGAAAGCATCCAAATAGCTCCTCTTAAGTTATCAGGAAATTCCTTTATCCTTTGTTATACAAAATAGTACTTGATCTCTTGCAATATATTTTCCAATTGCTATTGCAAAAGAGAGTATTTAGCTAATCCTTCTTCCACTAGGAATTTGAGGTACTGTGGAGAGTAAATAAGCAATCTCATTGGCCCGATGTGCAGCTGAAATTTTAAAGGACGTAATTTATACCCCTTATGTATGAGACGTCTCAGCATACATTATCTCGTATCATCTTCACAAGAACTCTTGGGGGAACTGCAGGCACACCTCGGAGGTATCGCACGTTCGTCCAGACCGCCTCTGTAAGTAAAGCGAGTGTAATATTTCTGCCTGTGGAGGATCTCGCCTGCGATTTGTAAAATGCCACATCTGTGACACGCAGTAAAGTGAAGAGTGATAAAGCAAGTTATGTCCGTATTACAGTCAGTTCTCCTTGTTTGCGGTACTTACGTTCTATAAAGTCGCTGGGAACGCTGGATATCGAACACTGAATCAGAGCTCCTAGGAGCTATTCAGGGTTAGGTTCCTGCGAGCCTCTCTCTGGTCACAATATTTTTGCCTGCTGATCAGAATATAAACTTGTTTTATGCGTTTCTGTTTAAGGACACCTTATTTGATATGTATTGCTGACTCATTAACATTGAACTCTCGGCCAGCAGCATGAATGATTCGTGCTGGAGGAAGCATAGGGAACTGCCACAGGCGTTTTCTCTGTTGAGCCTGTCACCGCCCCCCCCTCCCCCCCCCCCAGGGCTCAGGAACACTAGACAGCACTGCAGCACTTCAGCACCACCTTGGGGGCCGTTTCTAACACAAAATCATCAATGAAAAGAACGGAAACATGGAAAGGGGCACTGAACAGTGAAAAGGGCGCTTGTTGATAGGAGAAGAGCTCAGAAGAGGGCAGAGTGTGGCCTTGTCCCCCAGCTGGGAGCGTGAGTTTTCCGTACCTGTCCTTGACTGACCCCAAAAGGCCACAAGGATTGATTTGGGGGTTCAAGGTAAATGTTGTTGAGTAGATGAATTGGCAAATATGGAATCTGCAAATAATGTAATAAGGATCAACTGTTATCTTTTTCGTAAATTAAAAATTGAGCCCGGCCGGTGTGGCTCAGTGGACCAAACGTCGTCCCATGGACTGAGGGGTCCCAGTTCGATTCCTGGTCAGGGCACATGCCCGGGTTGCAGGCTCGATCCCTAGTAGGGGGCGTGCAGGAGGCAGCCGATCAATCGATGTTTCTCTCCCACATCGATGTTTCTATCTCTCTCTCTAAAAAATCAATAACAACATATTTTTAAAAATTGAAGCTTCAACTGAATGAATTGCCTAAGTTCCACATAAGTCACAGGTGGTGGAACCGATTCCTGTGCTTTTTGCACTTGCTTATTTAGGATCTGCTGTTACTGAAACAGCCGCCCCGCACAGGGAGATCCCAGGGGCTTTACAGGGTCCATGGGGATGTGGGTCACTCAGGGGTTCAGGCTCCTCCAGCCTCCCATCCTTCCCAGAATCCGCTGACCTGCTGGACAGAGGGAGAGTGCAGAGGACCCTGTGGGAGGCTTCCGGGACAAGGTCTGCAGGTGGTTTGTCTCCCTTCTCTCTGCATCCCCTGGCCCACCTCACGCTGCAGAAGAGGCTGGGCAATATCCGTTTCTTATGTGCCCGTGCAGGGTAAGAAGCAGGGTTTGGTGAACATTCAGCATTTTTTTCTGTCATGCAATATATAGAACATAATCATATTTTTTATGCCATTTTCTGTGTCTTTTTAAGAAGTGTTGTGGATTTACAGTTTCTATCTGTTGGAATTCAATTGAAGCAAAGAGTGAAAATTGAGGTTTGTTTTCTGTTTCCCTGTATGCCAGGGAAAAACGAGCTGATTATCTTCTTATACTTCGCTGGATAGTTCAACAGTTTTTTCCAAAATTAAAAGAGTTTTCTAAATGAAATGACTTGATTTAAAATTAAAATAGATACAGAGAGTCATTTTCCCCCCAGTAAATTTTCTGCACTCAGGTGCTCGCCCCCCACCGTTGAAGGAGACCATGATAACGAACTTGATTACATGGCTTGTACTGTTACTTGTGAGGTAATTGCCAGATTGGCATCCGCCGTAATTGGTGTGTGAGAGGTGATCAGACGTGAACATTTCCATTCAATCATCTCCCTGGCATTCAAGCACATCACGGCTCTGGCTTCAGAATCAGGACCAGTAAATGCAGCTCCGAGATGAGCTGTGCATCCGCAATCCGCTGTCTCGGGTGTGATCAGTGCGGTCCTCAGACTGCTTTGGGAGGCAGAGCAGAGCAGCTTCCCGCGTTCTCCCTGCCGAAGCGGTAGTGACAGTGGCAGTAGGAGCTGTGGTTTGGAATGTGTGGCGGGAAGGGTACGAATGGGCTGGGCTGGGGGAGGGGCCTGCTGCAGTCTGTGCAGGTGTGGAGACCGGACAGAGGGCTGAAGAATTAGGATGAACATTTAGAGCTTTTCCCCTTTTGCTTTCGACCCTACATTCAATACTGGGTTAGTTTAATTTTGCCTCCAGGAAAAGGGGAAACGGATTTTCCCCTCTACTCTGCAAAGAGAACTGTGGTTATTCTCAGGAGAACTGAGAAGCTCTTTTGACTTAAGGGCAGACACCCCGGAGTCTCGGGTCTGCTCTTCCCTCGGGAGCTGCTTCAGGAAGAAAAGAAGCTGTGGCTTGTGTCTATTCACCCTTGAATGTATTTTTGAAATTGCTGAAATGTTAACTATGTAAGATCCCACACACTCCAGATACACATGTCAGAATGCTAAAGTATCGTTACAGATTTGCTGTTTGTCGTTCCCTGTTTTCCATTACAAATATGTGTATTCTTTCATCTCTCCCCATCGCGCCTCATAATCCTCCAATCTCTGAGTGATGGAGACGGAGAAGCGGGACTGTGTTCAATTTGTCCTAAAATGTAACACCATGGACTACACCATGGATTTTTTAAAATGAATTTTGGGTTTCACCACTATATAGCACACTATGGATTTTTTAAATGAATTTTGGGTTTCATCATTATGAAAAAGCACTCTCATTCCCCTGCTTGTCCTCAGCTCGTTAACAAGCACTTATTGATTATACACCGTGTTCCCAGCATTATGACAAGTACTCCTGGTGGCCACTGAAGAAATGACTGAGAATTAGATCAATTCTATATACCCTGCAGGAATAGTTACAACGTCTCTTGACCGGCAACGTTTTCATGCCTTGGGCTGGTTTTTACTATTGTTTTAGACATATTCAGTTTGCTATCCCTGAGCACCCATTAGAGGTAAAATACTGCTGAGAGTTATAATCTGCTTTTGTTCAAGTTCTGACTTGCAATATATTTTGATTTCTTTTATATTTGGCCTAATTTTTTTGAGGCTCAAGCCTGAAGGCTATGCTAATTTATATGATTGATGAGCTGTCTTTTATTTTGTGCTATTGACAGAAAAGGAAAATTAACCTCAGATCTAGTCATGTTAATAAGGCTCCGGCTTAATTCACCCACATGTCCGGGATCAGTTTCTCTGCTGCCTGTCTGTCCGGTTATACGTAGGCTCGTGTCATATTAGCACCTGGGCAGAGAAATTCTTATTTGTCAGTGGTTTGCCCTTGAGACAGAATAGACTTATTTTTTTCCCCACTTTCACCTACCCTTGAGAGGCTGGAGTTCGGGGCATTGTTTTAGAAGAAAACCGTAAAGGCTTTGTTGTAGCCGCAAGTGTTCGAGGTCTAGAATGCACTAATGGGTGAGTTGTGGGGTCTTGGTACTGACCACGACACTTTCCTTTATTACAATAGGACACTGTTTTGTTTTTGTTGTTGTTAATCCTCACCTGAGGATATTTTTTCCATTGATTTTTAGAGAGAGTGGAAGGGTGGATGGGAGAGAGACAGAGAGAGAGACAGAGAGAGAGAAACATCCATGTGTGATCGATTGGCTGCCTCCCGAACGCTCCCCAACCAAGGCTGAGGGTCAAACCTGCAACCCAGGTACGTGCCCTTGACCTGGAATTGAACCCGTGACTCTGTAACCACTGAGCCACACTGGCCAGGCCAGGAAGCTGTTTTGTATTGTATCACGGTGTAAAGATCCAGACGTATTCCAAGAGTCAGATTATTTATCTGTATGTATGAATTGCTTATACGTTTTGTGGTTATTTCTTTTCTTCTCCTTGCTCTTCTTTTTATTGGCCCGGTTTCTGTAGACCCAGAAGATGTGTGATTGGGGACGGTTCCAATCTGTTAACATCTCATGGTGCAGGCTGGGACAGAAGATGAAGATGAAATATTGTTTCAATATCCTCTTTCCTTGGTTGTCAGCAGCCTTACGGATTCACAGATAGCGTGTGGTTCATAAATATTAAATAAGCCATTCATTGTTGGAAAGCGTCAGCACGACTAGCCAAAGCCAAAACCCTGTGATCACGGCACCATTTGTGATGAAAAGCTGAGGGCTGAAAAATAGTTTGTGCTCTCTTTGGACGTTTAAGAACACATGGGAAATACTCTGTGCTTATAATAAATACTCTTGAGTCTGTGTTAAGAAGACCCTGCTAATAACCTTGACTCAAACTCTCCAGCATTTTTTATAGTGAAGAAGGTGACATAATAATACATTTACCTGGTGGTCACACTTTTAACACCTCATTCTTTGAGTTTGTAGAGATAAGAAGATGAGACACAGGGCAATCTCTAAGCACCGAGTAAAGTGATTGTCACAAAACCACTTTGCTTTGTGGGAAACATGGAAACACCCTAGACCATTCAATTAGAGCCCATGTCATTATAATTCTGTGAAAACAGTGGTTTCTGGATTAATACATTTTATTATATGTTTTTTTCCCCTGGAACCCTTAGTTCTTCCAAGCTTATGTGGATACAGTATGAGACATCTCACCCTGAGATAAGACAATTGAGGAGACAGCAGAACTAACTAATGTCACTGACTAATGACATCGAGGTCCAGGACCTTCACTGAAGGGCAGGTAGCCCAGCTCAGCTCAGCACCCCAAGGCAGTGTCACATCACAGAGTCCAGCGTGGTGACAGATTTTATAATGATGACCCCAAGACACCAAGAGGATACTAAATTATGCTCAGCCTACTAGGGAAATGTATTGTTCTATTTTAGGAGCATGTTGTTAAAATCTTTTTTAAAGGGCCTCGGTGTTCTCGGAAGAAAGCGTAATTGCTTGGTAAATTCATGGATGTGAACCCCTGTGAGCTGGCGGTGCCGGGATGGGAGCAGCATGGTGTGTTTCAGAGTGAATGTAACACTGTTCCTTCCCCTGTATTTGCATTTATTAAGTATGTTTTGTCTAAATAATTAGTACCCCGCTGCTGTTTTACGATTCCTGTGATCTCCAGTTTAGTGTTATGTGCTTCTCTTCACATCTATCTTTCCAAGACAGAGGAGTGAAGAGCACCTCCCACTCTCCCTGCAATGAGCTGGTCCCTAGGGCCCAAATACAGCCCACGGCCCAGAGCAGCCAGCCTGCAGAATGTGACGCCACTCCTGGCAGCCGGGCTCTCTGAGAGCCACCTCAGGGACCCAGCCCGCGCTCTGTCTGGGCAGTTTCCAGTCTGAAGCCAGTTCTCAGGGAGTCCTGCAGTCCTGTCTTCTTGGCTCCCGATCTCCGCCCCACTGGGCCCTTCCACACCATTTCCACAGGCCCCACGGTCCCAGCCCTGCGCCACAGTCCTGCCGCTCTTAGTGAGGGCCCTCACCTCCAGTTTGGAAGTTTTAATCTGTCTGACATGAGCTGCTTCTTGCTTTTCTCTTTTCCCACCTCAAATGTCTCATGTTCTTAACACCCTTCCCCCAGTCTCAACAGAAGAATTGCCCCTCTTCCTTTTTAAGGCTGACTTCTGCCCAGGGGCCTCTCTCCCAGTCCTTAGTAACCGACCTGTCAGCTGTCCCTTCTCTCTTGCTTTTCTGGTACGACCCCCCCTTTTCCTAAACCTCTGCATCACCCTATTTCATAGCAGGACCTCTTGTCAATTGCACTGCGTCCTCCGCGTCTCCAGCCGCCTCCCTCACACAGCCTGTGCTCTCTCCTGCCATCTCACGCCATCCCTCTGTCCCCTCCACTTCACAGACACCTTCTCTCCTAAGTCACTGATGACGTCCACATCCCTTGGTCTTTCAGCTGTTCATCTGCCTTGTCTTCCCACCTCACATGCTATGTATGACCACCTTTCCTTCTGGAAGCCTCTCTTTCTTTAGGGCTCTCTGCATTCTGTTAATCCTCACCCAAGGATATTTTTTCCATTGATTTTTAGAGAGAGTGAAAAAGAGGTTGGGAGGGGGGAGGAGAGAGAGAGAGAAACATCTATGTGAGAGAGATACATCAGTTGGTTCCTCCTGCACGACTGACCGGGGCGGGGATCGAACCTGCAGCCCAGGTACATGCCCTTGACTGGGAATTGAACCCGAGACACTTTGGTGTGCCAGCTGATGCTCTAACCACTTGGAAACACCAGCCAGGGCAGGGCTCTCTGCATTTTATTGCAATGCTCACTATTTTTTTTCCCATCATACCTTGCTAAATCTCCCTTCCCTGTCCCTGTCTCAGATCTTTGGAGAAAAGTGACAGTATGCAGATGGGCTAAGATGTCAGTACCCTTTTGTGTGTCTCCAATGTGCCAGGAGTACCTGCATTTAAGTTCAGAATCTCTAGGCTTAAATAATAAAAAGCAAAGTATTTAATAAGTAAGAGAGCCTGGACTGGTACCACGTTTCCTAATGTTCACATTGGAACACCCTTCCCATGTTCTCGACGCTTGCCTTCCTCCGGTCCATAGATGAGGACATTCACCAGCATGTGTCTCTCAGCTTTTTCCACCACACTTTTCTGTTTAGCCCTTCCATCTGTTCTCATGACTTCTTCTACAGTCTTAATTAGTATGACTAAATCTTCTCCTTAACTGGACCCGTCTTCCATCCAGTCTATGTATCTGTATTTTCACTGGATACCTGGCTGCCACACCAGTGCCTTAGAATTAGCAACCACATCAAACCTGAGATTCACAAGATGCTCCCACATGTATTCGTGTATGTAATCCTCTTCATTATGTAGAGAGGACAGTCTTACCAACCAGCTTTTACATGAGGCACTTGGAGCTCAGAAAGGTTACAGGAGTTATTCAAGATGACACGTGGAGAAAAACCAGGGAGAGCTGGGTTTGTGAATTCAGATCCCTTTGCCTTTTTACAGCTCGAGGCCATCAGGGGGCTAGTTTAAGGCTGCAATTGCTATTGTCTCCCTCTGCTCTCACCACAAACAGTAACAACAATGAAAACAAAACGCAAGCCAGCAGCAGGGACCCTGGGACCCTGGGACCCTGTCTTACTCATCTCTGAAACCGTTGCCCAGCTCAGAGCCTGTTACAGTAGAGGGAGTGTATTAATACGTGTCTGGTGATGCCCATTGAATTAAGGGTGCGGTTCTCCAGTCGCGCACCCAGACCCCAGCCCTCGCAATGATCTCCGCCTCCTCCCGTGTGTTCTAATGCGTTGAGCTAATAGGTCCTGTAGGGCACTCTCCCTGCTTCAGGCCTTCACGCTGCTTTCTCCTTCGGCTTCAAATCTTGCACGCGGTCTCACTGCGGCATGGCCTTCCTGGTGGTGCTGCCTCCTCCCCCATGGCCCCCGGGCTCCAGCCTCGTGCTGTACTGATGACGGGCCATTCTCCCTAAGACACAGCTCTCCTACTGATGCAGGTTATTTTCTTGGACCATGTGAGAATTTTAGAGATTTTTGGTCCAGCCCATCACCCAGAAAAAAAGAAACTAAACATGATTCCAGAGAAACAGAGTCACCCTGCAGATGGGAGCCGACCCCCCACAACTCCAGGCTTCCCCATGCCTAGTCTGGGGTTCTTCCCAGCCTGCCAAATGAAGTTTGGGTCTCTTTGTGTGGATTACGACACTGTCCGTGACCCAGTTCCAACATGCTGTTCGAGTTATCTGTCACTAATCCCTCAATCGATGATCCAGCCAAAATGTGCTGTTTGCTATTCTTTCAACATGCCCACTGCTCGCTTGCCTCCTTGCCTTTTTTAGGTAATTTTCTCTAACAGAATCTTTCTATCACCCTTCATCTCAAGCCATCCTTTCTACAAAGAGTCCCCTGATTTCACGCCAGTTGAAAAGGCAGGGACTTCGCCATCCATGAATGCTCCTGGCACTTTGCTTTTCTGCTCCGGACTTACCTTGGTCTGCCTGGCCTCTTCTTGTGCCCATCTTATCTCCCAATTGTTTCTGAGCATCCTTAGGGCAAGAAGAACCGTATCTTGTTCCTGCTGTGTCCCTCCATGCAGCAGAATGGACGGGCCTCACCCGGGGTTGGAAGCAGTTTGGTGACAGAAAGATAGAGCTGGGGAAAACGGGTGTATTGGGCACGGGGGACTTCAGTTCACCCCCAGAAGAACTTGGATTTGGCCTCCACTGAGTTGAAAATAGTCTAATTAAAAACAACAACAACATGGAAATACTAAAGGGGATGAATGCTTTGCTTCCCACATTTGTCTCATTACTCGGTGCCTGAGAAATGAGATTGCTTCCGTGGGTGATGGAAGTCAACCCGTTTCCCCCAGTCACACCTCTGTGGCTGGCTCCGTGCAGCCGTGGGCGAAATGGGTGTTTACCGTCTGGGAAGCTGCGTTATATTCACAAATACCATGCATGTAACATGCTGAACTGTCATCTCCAGGGCTGCTGAAGTCTAACTATCCACATAAATGTTCATTACTTTATCTACTTTGTATACTACAAAAACTTACAGGGAAATAATATGCTTACCCAAAAGGAGAATTCTCTGATTTAAATACATATATATATACATATATATATATATATATATATATATATATATATATTTAAATACATATATATATATATATATATATATATATATATATATATATATACACACACACATTCTAGATCTGTTGACCTTTGGGTGTTAAGTGAGGTAAATATTGAGCAGAATAGGTGTGAGGTTGCAGTAATAATTAATGAATTAGGTAGATAAGTTGTAGTGTTCAGATTTGTTTTTGCATTCGGCAAACACGGGCTAATACGAACTTGACTTTCTCTGGTAGGTTTTCTGCTCTTCCCTCTCACCCCGCTACTTATTTACACGATGCATGGACCTTGCGGGAGGTGAGGGCCTGCACTGCTGTCTGTGTAATGGGGGAAGATGATGTAATTGGCCTTCACCAGAATGGATTGCTCTCAGCCAGTTTGAGCCCAGCAACTTAAACTGTTTCTGTACAGCCAGTAAGGGAACGTTTTCACGCATTTTCTTCAGCCATCTCAAGGACCAAATCATCCAGACAAGTTGTACAATTCAGTTCCTAAGCAAACAGAAAAGCACACCAATTATCTGCCATTTGCTACAAGGCCCTAGGAGTGCAGCCGGGACACAGATGTAAGCTGAATTGTGTTATTTAGTGTCAGTCCTGGAAAGACCTAGTTCTCAGAGCATTATTTGTTTCGGGCCTAGAGTCCAGGCCACCGCTGTCCAATAGAAATAAAATGTGAGCTTCGTGTGCATTTAAACGTTTTCTAGTGGCCACATTAAAAAAAGAGAAAAAAATGAATGGAACTAATTTTAGTAATATATCTTATTTAACCCAATATATCAAAGTATTTATCAGTTAACATGTAATCAATAATTAAAAAAAATTATTAGTGAGATTCTAACTTT
The DNA here is from genome assembly GCA_030848825.1 of Tadarida brasiliensis. NCBI lineage: Eukaryota > Metazoa > Chordata > Mammalia > Chiroptera > Molossidae > Tadarida > Tadarida brasiliensis. The sequence goes on from CM061268.1 coordinate 85,420,311, forward strand.
TTGTTCTTGTTGCTAAGTCTTTGATACATCTCAGTTCTGACTAGCCACATTTAAAATGTACGGTAGTCCCATATGGGCTGGTGGTTACCACACTGGACAGCACGCATGTAGGCTGATTGGGATGGGATTGTCTAGGCAGGAAAAAGGTAAAGGAATGCTTTTATCATGACTTCGCAACAGGAGTCAGCACACTTTGTTCTATAATAGGCCAAAGAACTACGGACTCTGCAGCAACCGTTCAGCTGGGCCATTGTAGCACAAAAGTAGCCACAGACAATACACAAAAATACGGGTGTGGCTATGTTCCAATAAAACTTTATTTATAAAAACAAGTGGTGAGCAGATTTGATTGGTGGGCTATAGTTTGCTTCTCCAGTTTTTAAGTTTAAAGCAAATTGCTCTATCATATAAATAAAATGATTTCTGTTCAGAATTGTTTCTATGCTGGATAATTGTGTTTGCACTGAGAAACTAACTAATATTGCAAAATGATGGGTTCTGTAGTTTATTTCCTCTTGGACAAAACTATAGTTTCCTCTTTGTTGTGATTTTTTTGTTAGTTGGTTTAGAAAATGAAGTCTTTTTATATCCGTATTGACCACAACCTTTTTTTCTCTCCCCCTCCCCCCCACCCTTTTTGGCTGGAATAACATTTCTGGATGGTTTGGCTGTTGCATGCCCACGTGTATGTTACAACAGGTAAGACCCTTTTCTTTGTTTTTGAATCATGATTCTGCCTAATGTCGTAAAAAAATAATATGTAAGCTTTGTTTATAATTTAAGTGTGCAAGGAAATAGCATGAACTAGTTTCATAAATTTGTGGTGATTACACTGTTTTCAGCTCCAGGAAACCATCGCTGGCACGGAGTACTTGGCGAGGCAGATTTCAGTCCACTGTGGGATGGCTTGCGCTCCACACATACTTTTTAAAAATAGCTAGATGCAGGATTATACTGTCTTATTTTTTCATTCTCAAATTGGAGCTAACCATCATAAACCCATACATGCCTTTCTGTGTGTTTTGGTGATTGTGTTAAAATGTTTTTGCAAGACTGTTCTCACGTGGGGGATGCGGAAGAAGATGTTTCTTTGTGCGATGGCCTTGGGGAGCGTGTGCTGTAGTCTGGGAAGCCGGGAGAGTGACGGCAGTGAACTGACCATTTGCTTTTGGATGGAGAAAGCTGTGTCCGATTTGTAGACCAGCTCACTAGGGCGTAACAGGAGATTGGAAAGAGAGAAGATACACGTCTCTTCTTGTTATGCCATTTTCTTGTGTCTTTGAAAAAAAAAATTAAAGATTTGTTCTCCCCCATTTAAAATAAGAATAACCACAGCATCACTCTGAACCTCTCTGGAAATGGGTCGGCCTGGAGTGGCCTGCTGGCCTGCTGACCTGCTGACCTGGTGACTGATGACCAGCCTGTTCCCTGTGGTGACGCCTGCTTCCGACCCTCCCGTCTGCTCCAAGCACTGCCCTCGCTCACATCCCTCTTACATGTCACAGAAAAGGAAAACCCTCCGAAAAGAACTCCCTGTTTTTCCCTTTCCACCCCCAAAATGGCCCCTTTATTCTTAATCTGCTTTCCTCCTCTTTCTAATTTCAAGGAAAAAAAAAATCTTTCAGAAGCTGAATGTTTCAGTGTCCTCTGGGGTGTGCTCCATCCGCCAGCCTCCCCTGGCATCTTGCACCCCTTTTCCTCCAGCACACCTTTAACCCCAGACATCCTTAGGTCTCCCCAGGCCTGAGAGGAGCAGAGGAAACTGCCTTCCACTTTGTTTCTTTTCCTTCGTTTTCCCACCACCTTCTTGGAAGCAACAGCGTCACCTCCTTTTCTTGCACAACCTCTACTGAAATTGCATCCGGAACTCCACAAGCTCGTCGTCCCAGACACCAAGCTCAGCGGCCCCTTCCCAGGCTCTGCCTGCCCACTGCCTTCACGGCTGGCTGCAGACTGTCCCCCAGGTGGACCCGAGCCTGTCCCCCGCTGGGCTTCCGCATCTGGGCTCCAGTGCACTCTGCAAATGCCGCCGCTGCCACCACCTCGACCGCCCCGACAGCACCCACCAGCTTCCTCCGTTCCTCGAAGGCGTCCTCATCCTGTCGGTCTCTTCCTCACCTTTCCTCGTGAGGGCCTCGGGGTCTGCCTCTGGCCTGACGTGTCCATTCCCTCCGCCACAACCACGTGTGCTCTCTGTGGGGCCACGGCCCCTTCCCCAGCTCACCCGCCCGCCTGCGCTGTCAGGGGAATCTTTAGGAAGGTAGTTCCCATCCCAGCGCTCCCGTCCCGTCTTACTTGACTCCTCATCGCTAGGATAACAGGTGTACAGCTCTGAGAACAGCGCCCCGCACCGACCCAGAGCTCCAAACGCAGGCGTTGTCCTGTCCTTCCTCCTCCTCCTATGCCCTCCTCATTTTCCCATTTTAAAGCCTTCGGTGGTCTGGGCCAACTTTCATTTCTACTTTATTTCCACTGTCCCTTATACATGTGTTGCTCTTCTCTCCCAGCCTTCCATCATCACTTATTGATGACATCCTTAGGTAGGCAGTCGTCCCCTATCTGTGGCGATACGGTCCAGGACCCCGGTGGCTGCCTGAGACCTCCGATAGTGCTGACCCCTGCATCTACTGTGGTTTTTCTATATACCTGTACCTTTTCACGGACAGGAAACACTTTATGGCTTCCCTTTGGCGTATCCGGATGGCCACAATTACTACTCTTGCGCTTTGGGCCATGGTTAAGTACAATAAGGGAGACCTGAACGCAAGCACAGTGATGCGGATAGAAACTGCACACCTGAGCGGCTGGTGGGAGACCGGCGGGCAGGGAGCCTGCGGGCGGAGAAGCGGATGAGGGTGGTTCGTGTCCCAGGCAGGGTGGAGCCGGACTGCAGATATGGCAGCACTCTGCTCAGAATGGCCCTCGATTTAAGACGCAGGAACTGTTTGTTTCAAGGACTTTCAATGTAATATTTTTGGACCACGGGTAACAAACTGTGGAAATTGAAACTGTGGATACGGGGGGACTGTTGTACCAAGGACGGAGGCTGAAGCGGTGAATCCTACCCAGTCCCTGCTCTCAGGGGCCTCTCCGTCTAGGAGGGACCGCAGGTGTGTGAGCCAGAAAGTGGGGTACACTCTGGTAGACTGTACAATAGAGAGTAGAAGGGAGCCCAGGGTCTTTTTTAAAAATTGTTTTCCTGTGAACATAGGGGTGCATATATTCTTCCTGCTGGTGTTTTAGGCTTCTTAGGATCTATTCCAAGAAGTGGGATCACTGGAATGGGGAAGAGGGGGACACCTGTAATACTTTCAACAATTAAAAAAAAATGTTTTCTTGGCATTATGACTACAGAGCAAAGGCAAGGACAGGCATTAAGAACTAAGAATCTAAAGTGAGCTCCCAACAGTTTGGGCCAGACCCACTGCCCCCTCCCCCCCGGGGCTGACGGAGAGGCGGTACAGCTGGCCCTGCTGTGCTGGGTCCTACAGCCCCGGGGAGGGCCAGGCCCTGGCTGCCGGGTGCAGGCACCTGGAGCCGGTTTCTGGTGCTGCCCCCTCTCCTCCGGGCCAAGTGCAGTGAGGTGGGCGCTGCGGGAGAACTGCTCTCAGCTTGCAGAAGGGAGAGTCCGATGGCGGCCCGGCTGCCGCTGAGCTGCAGAGCACGCGGCCTCCTCGCGTGGCCAGTGGAGCCCAGTGGGCCGAGCAGAATGGACGACCACGAGGGAGGTGTGGAGAGGGTGACCTGTATCCTCAAACAGTGGGAGCCCACTGAATGGAGGGAGCAGGGCCCACGGCTGTCCTGGAGATGGCAAGTGTGGGAAGCTCGCGGGAAGATCCCTGCCTCGTGGGCGGGACTGTGCCTGGAAAGCGGGGGAGGGGCGCGCTCCTCGGTGGCTCCCTGCGGTCCGGAGGGCTCAGAGGCCGTCTTCCTGGTGTAACACGTCATGGATGGAACCTGGCAACAAAATGCTGCCTTGAGCTTTTCCCCATTTTTATTTCTAGGGGCAAGCAGAACGGGGTGGTACATTTTTGAGCTAAAATGTCTCCAGTTTTAGTGTATTCTTTAACTATACATAAAATAAAGCCACATGTGTTTATAGGAGACAAGATCACAAAGAGCGTATTGTGTAAGCGGTTTCCTAAGAAAAAGTAGCTGGAGGAAGCTCCTTGGCCCTCCCAGTGGGCACAGCAGTCTGAGGCGACCCTTCTGCTCTGCCAGCTTTCCTGGGCAGAGAGAGAGCAGGTGGTGATGGGCCACGAGGTCCTCTCACAGGGACCTCAAGGGGGGTCCCTACCCGGCTTCGCAGTAGGGGCGGGGGAAGGACGCGCCCTCGGACACAGGGGACCCTGGGAGAGGCCATCCCTGCCCACTGCCCTCTGAGACAGCCCAGAGCCACCTTCACGGTGCTCAGCCAGGATCACGGACGTTGTGACCAGAGGGTGAGGTGACAATGCTCTGGAGCGTCACTCCGAGCTTCTGAAATGCCGTCGTCCATTATTTATACCTCTTGCTACAAAAATTTATCGCAAATGAATTTAAATGAGAGAGATAATATTTCTTCTTTTCCCTCGATGATAGATCCAGACTGGATACATGCCTTTATTTTATTTCATCCTGTCTGCTGAAATAGGCCAGCGTGTTACAGAAATGTGCCTTTCTCTCTGCGGCGAGTTAAGTGGCCCAACTCCAGGAAATTTTTCTTTGAATAAAAGAGTTTTTTTTTTTTTTTTAAACTGGCTTTTAAATTGTGTTACATTATCTGCTGCTCAGCTTTGGGACGCTTAGAAGTTCTATCACTTAAAGCTCTGTAGTCGGACAGACAGAGCTACGAACTGCAGGTGAACTGTGCAGAAAAGGTGAATGATGGCGGGCTTCTAAGGACTTACTCCAGGCTTCTCCTGGCGGTAGGGGAAATACCGTGGGCCAGACAGCGGTTTTGTCCTTTATCAGAAGAGTGCTCATTGTCTGGACTTCGTGGAGGCTCTTGGGAACCAGGTACAGGTGATCTGGAGACAGAGCAGTGACGTCACGGAGGTCAGGTGGTGCCAGGTGCTGTCTACGCACCTTACACATTTGACTTTCTTAAACCCAGCCCCAGGGGGTTGCTGTACCATCGCCTGTTTCTCGGGGGGGGGGGGGGGGAGCGAAGACAGAGGTCAGGTAACTTGCTTAGGAGCAAGGAGCTGGGAAGAGAGGGGGCCAGGCCTTGAACCCAGGAAGCCCAGGGCGGAGTACACACTGTGCACACCATGCTGCACTGCCCCCAGCCGGTGCTGGTGGCCAAACCCCTTGGGCCCAGGGCACGCAGACCCGGTAACTCCCACTGCACGTTGCTGACACACAGCTCTCAGTCACCTTCCACTGGAACTTGGCTTTTATAGCTGTGGGGTAACAGGAGCTGGCTCCTTTCAACAGGAGGGCCAAAGGTATCTGGCTGTGAAGTGATCTATTTACAGTCTTAAATGTTTTATGTTAGCAAGATAGCAGGTGATAGACAGACAGAGACAGATCAATAGGTAGATGGATGTGGAAAGATGCCGGCTGGTCAAGCTCATCTTTTAAGCTTCGCATTTGCCAGGCCGTCCTGTGAGTGATGTAACAGCGGCCCAGGTGCTCAGATTTAAGAGTCTGTACCACTGGTACTTGTCCTGTAACGCGGGTCCCTGCAGGGCATGATCCCGGAGCGGAGTCCCACGCTGCTTTTCCCCCGAGTAATACGAGACAAAGTGAATCCTTGTTTTCTACTAGATTCTGTTATTTACTTTTTTTTTCTTTATTGATTTTAGAGAGAGAGGAAGGGAGAGGGAGAGAGAGATAGAAGCATCAATGAGAGAGAACATCAATTGGCCACCTGCTGCATGCCCCCCACTGGGGATTGGGTCCACAACCTGGGCATGTGCCCTGACCAGGAATTGAACTGGGGCCTCTTGGTTCCTGGATCAGCGCTCAACCACTGAGCCACACCAGCTGGGCGATTCTGTTATTTCCTTAATTGAATATTTACTTTTTTAACACGTTCGTATCCCCCAAATAATAAATCACTTTGAAGACTAAAATCGCACTTAAAATAAAATTACAATTTAAATCTTTTCAAATGACTTGAAATGATAACCCCAGACAAAGCAACACAGAAAAGACCTTTTCAAACAGTGAAGTGGCGGGCCACTGGGCGAGCTGTGGAGGGCTGGGGTGAAAATCCATCTGTGAGTGTGGTCCCAGAGCCACCGCTCTGTCTCCCTTGCTCTGTGATGGACATGCCTGCATGTCAGCTCCGTGTCCTCCTTGTCCCGGTTTTCGCGTGTCCCCGCCCTCCCAGCTGCTGTCCTCAGAGGCGCCAGCTCGCCCCAGGGACGGCCCTGCCGCAGTGACCCTCTCTGGGCCATGGGCTCCATGTCTGAGACGGCACATCACGGTGCCCGCTTCGGAGGACTGTTGCTGAGACTCAAACAACCAGACACTTTGACAACTCCGACCCCTGCTTTCCCCGAGAAAAGAGACAAAACGACAGAACGCAGAGCTCTAAAATACAGGGTGGGACAAAAGTAGGGTTACAGTTGTTCATATAGAAAAATACGATAATTGGTAAATAATAATTCAAGAATAAGCTCTGTGTTTTGCATACTCACAACTGTAAACCTATTGTTGCCCCCCACTGTAGTGAGGGGAAGAGATCATTCATTTGCGTTAACATTGTCATCTCCTCCAAGAATGTTATTTTAAACAGAAACATTGAAAACTTTTAAAACAGTGGGTATTTAAGTGGTTAAAAAGTGATTTAAATTTTTTACTTTACAACATTACCTAAGTAGTTTCGTGCATCTCTTTATAGATTAGAGTTGCCTTCTAGTGATATCTTTGGGTCCCCACACACCCTTACAACCCTGCAGTGATCACCGGGGAACGCGGTGTTGCCAGTGATTGAATTGCTGAAGAGTGAGGACTCTCCCTTTTGGAGACAGATGTAAACTCACCCATCAGTTTCCCCGCCCATCCTGATCGAAGTATTGTGAGGCCTGCGGTTTCTCTGATTCCCTGGTTTATTGCTACTTCTGCAAAACTGGTGAAGGACTGTGCTCTGAGCCTTAGTTTCCTCATCTGTTAAATGTCCATGGGCTAGTGTTAAAAGACACCAGCTTTGAGCTGTGCTGCCCAAGCCCCCCCCTCCCTCGGCCCCTTACCAGGTGAGTGACGTCACATAAGTTGCTTTCTAAGCTTCTGGTGTCCCTATGGGTAATTAAATGGGATAATGTAAAACTTCTGTCACTTAGGAAGTGCTTGCTAAACCTCATTCTCAAAGCTGTCCTTTTTAACTCTTACCTGCAGCCTTCAGGTCTTTAGAATCCAGAACCAGTTACCTGGCGAGGCTCTGTCTAGGAGGTGGGCAGGAGAGTAGATCACTGGCTTACAGCAAGCAAAACTGTTTGCTGCTCACCTTGGTTCCCATCATTCAGCATCCCTTCAGTGGATATTTACGGAGCCTTTCTCGTGAAACAGGAAAGTTCCTGCCCTTGCTTTCACTCAGCTTAGACAGACCCGCCATGTGCTCAAGATCAGAGGGACTGTTTAATGGGTACAAGGTTTTCTTTTGGGGTGTCAATCAATGGTTGTTAGCACCAATCCAACACCAACAGGAATCCCCAGTTGGGTGCAGTGAAGAAGGAAACTTATTTAGTGCAAACAGCTCAGTTGTGATACAGCGCCTCTGTGGAACATCACGGCTGGGGAGCAGCTCAGCAGTGCTACAGCTCAACTATGCAACAGCACGCAGCGAGGTCCCTGTCCAGCTGGACAGCTCTGCTCCGTTCTGCTCTGGTCCACTCCGCTTGCTCTGCTCCACTCTGGTCCAGCAAAATGTCTTCCATGTTTCAGCTCCAGCTGGGAAAATACAATCTTCAGTCTTTGGTGGAAAGGGGGCCTGGGCTGTTCAAGCCAGAGGGCAGCTGACTTATATAAACAGAAGGCCCCACCTCTGGTCCTTAAATGGCCCATTCTCATGCAAATGAGGACTGCAAATCCTCACTGTTTGATTGTTGCAAAAAGCACTGTCCTGATTGTTCACAATGGAGCTGCTCTGATTGGTTGGTTAAGATGTTAATGAGGATATAACTGCACAGTTTCAATTGGATGGGGAAGCACTGAGTCCTACTGGTTGAAATATGATCCTAGGAACTCCTTTACAAGGGTTGGCTCAGATGGCAGACACACAGCACAGGCAGGTGGCTTCTTTGAGAGACCCCTGTTTAGCAACAGCTGCTAGGCTCTGTTTATAAATTCGAGCCCAGTTAGCCACCAGGAGCCCTTCTCAACAGGTACATTTGTTCTTCGGGTCAACAGGGGTGATGCACATGTTTTGGAACTTGATATAGATGGTGATTGTACAATATTGTAGTAAGTGCCATTGAACTGTACACTTTACAATGGTGAATTTTGCCTCATTAAAAAAAGAGAAAGAGAGAGATCCTATGATCAGCTCCCTGGACCTGATTCTTACTGACCTTAGATAATTTCTTCTCTGAAAAAATTTTTCCCTTTATTTTGAAATTCCTTTGAAACTCATGGGTCAGGTCAGACAGTGGCCTAAAGAATGTGCTTTCAGATCTCTCAGAGGCTTTTCACATGTGATGAGTTGATAACCAAATCTTGTGGGAATGCCTCAAGTTCTAGAACATCCACTCTTTCGTGCAGGGTGATGCCCCCCCCCCTTTTTTTTTTAATCTACTACTATTACCGACTTTTGGTTTTTTTTCTCCCCTACTCATTATCAGACAGAGTGGGAGGGAGGGAGAGAGAGAGACAGAGAGAAACATCGACACAACAGAGCCACATCAACTGGTTGCTTCCCGCATGACCCGACCAGGGCCGGGGACGAACTGCAACCGAGGTACATGACCTTGACCAGAATGGAACCTGCAACTCATTGGTCTTCCAGCGACGCTCCAACCGCTGAGGCACACCGGCCAGGGCAGGGTAATGACCCTGTTTCCTAGTACCCTGTGCAGGGCTCCCAGGGAAGGGGACAGAAGGGCTAACAGTGCTGTCAGTGAACTTGGCCTCACTTTGGGTCCCATGGGCTGTCCCGCCACAGACAGTGCAGGCCTGCCGTCAGAGCTCGGGGAACAGGAGGAACACAGCAGGGGTCTCTGGAGAGCCCCCCAACGCAGCACCAGCTTCCTCCTTTCCCTCCACGCCCCTGGGCTGGACCCGAAGCAGGGATGGTCACTTACCGTAAACCCAAAGGGCTGCGTCTGCCTATTGATGGGGAGTGTTCGAGGGCCACTGGGCTCGCGCTGGGGCCGGCGCAGAGCGAACCTGATTGAATCAGTTTTCTTAATGGGACACAAACCCACCATTCTGGTGGAAGATCTGTTGGATTCAGACATTTGGCCTGAGTCGGAGACAGTCTGAAACAGACGTTTGTCTCCTTGTGGCTGATAGGGATGTCTCAGATTCAATCAGTTCTGTGGAATTGTTCCATTTCTGTCCATTGTTGTGTTCCGAGAGAGTGGGGGCTGGGGGAATGAATGAGGGAGACAGAGAATAAATGAGAGAGAAAATGAGTTTACATGTGGCTGAATATGATTTACTTCCATAGAATCCAAATAGCAGACAGGTGGATGCTGTCTGTACTTAATGGTAGTGAATATATCATAATTAGAAATAAAGCATTTAAGTGCTCATGAAATGTAGACCACGAAGAATCCAAACTACCTGCTCAGGTCCTGACCCAAATGTTTAACTCCTAATTTTCATAAACAACAATAGATCATTTTTTATAGGCATTTTAAGAAATTCCACACTTTTCTCTTATTTCCTCCAAAAAGTGTGGTTAGAGGGTTAAATCGCCCTGGTGCTGCCTTCCCGTCTAGGGCAGGGTTACGTCTTTAACCCGGGTAACGGGCTTCAGTACTGTTTAAACACCTCCGCCCATGGCGACAAATGCATTTTATATCTCTAACTCACACCACAATGAATTATATTATAAACTATTCTTTAGGTATATCCAGATAGTAAAAATAATGTTGTGAGACAAATTTCGCAAAAATCACCCATCACGTAGGCGTGGTATACTTTGTTACTCTGTTACTCCTCTGTCCTGTCGTTTTCTGTTGCCCGTCGCAGTTTCATGTCGCAGTGTGCAGCGTGAAATAAACACACTGCTGTGAGGGGTCCCCGGGTCAGCGTTTGGGTCTCCGAATTCCTGAACCAATGCGCTGAATGTCTGTGTCTTATATGCATTTTTCTGGGTGTTTATCGGGTGTTTTAAAGGCAGTATTAGAGACCCGGAAAAGCTGAAGAACTACTGCTCCAGAGGGCCTCCAGTTTCATAATAAATTGGAAATTATCTTGATGTTTATAATTAACTTAATTACGAATGTAATTCAGAGGTAACATTAATGTGAATATCAGTTTAAGGAGTGCGTGTCCATTACCGTGGCACTTTGTGTTCTCATACAGCTTTCTAAGCGACATCATCACTGTGTGTTCAATGAAAAGGCTGGGCTAGATTATTTTCAGTTCTCCTAATTTTAACTTCCACCAAATACAATTATTATTTAAAAAGTAATATATGTTTATTGTCAAAATTTACAAATTCAAACAAAAGAGGAAAATTAAAATTACCCACTAAACGACCACCTTAAAAATATTTAATTTTAGGGTCTCTCCTTTGAACCTTTTTTCTATGTAAAAATGCATATGTTTTATAAACCACAGTTTTTATATTACAGTCCAAACTATTTTATAACATGCTTTCTCCACTATAGCACTGTTTCTCCATGTTACATATTTTTCTACTGTGTTTTTTTTAATGTCTGCAGATAACCTGTAGAACACTTAATCCGCTCATTTATTTAACCAGTTTTTATCATTGAGCATTAGTTTACTTCCAATTTTTCACCCTGTCACCAACTTTAAAATGAACATCCTGTCCGGTCGGTGTGGCTCAGTGGTTGAGCGTCAACCCATGCACCAAGAAGTCGCCGGTTCGATTCCCGGTCAGGGCACATGACCACATTGTGGGCCTAATCCCCAGTGGGGGACATGCAGGAGGTGGCCAGTCTATGTTCTCTCTCATTGGTGTTTCTATCTCTGTCTCCCTCTCCCTTCCTTTCTCTCTGAAATCAATAAAGGGAAAAAAAAGAACATCCTTGTAGCTTTCTACACTCACTTTATAGTCTCAGTACAAATTCCTACAAATGGGACGAATAGCGAGGTGTGATGGTATAAATATTTTGAGACGCATCACATAGTGATACGTGTCACAGGTTGCCCCCTGAAAGGCCAGTACTAGCGTGGACTCGGCGCTCAGTGTGCCTGCTGCCTCGCACAGCCCTCGTTTCCAGCTGGTGTCCCTATGGCTCAGCGAGCCACACTGCTAGGGAACATCAAGGGGCACCTGTGGCCAGAGGCCTTTTCGGCTCCCCTTCATAGAGAAGTGTCAGTTCAATAACATGGGGATTTCTTTGGGGATGAGATCAGTGTGGGTAGTAAGTTGTTTATCTGACAGTAATCGAATCCAGTCCTTAGCTGAATTGGATCTGCTGGTGATACCCACCTGAGGGGATTGCTGCAAGTCGAGTCAATAAAGTAATTTCAAATGGAAGCAAGCCTGCACTCCCTGTTTGGAGAATAAATAGACAAAGGACTTTTCCTTTGAAACATTGTTAATTAAAATGGAGTGTGCAGCACTCTTGAGCTGTGGGAAGCAGATTCCGTATTTCTCAGAAGCCATCCTTTATGAAATGTGACTGGAATTTCCATCTCTGCCTAATCTGAACGGAAGCCTGGCAGCGGCCACCCCCACCCCCCAGGGGAGCTGGGTTCGCATGGGGTTCTGGGTAAATGAGGTCGCCTGAAGTAGATGAACTGGGAAAAGCCATAATATGTCACTAAAAGGAAATTTAATTGGCATGATTTAGCTTGGTCTAATGATAAAAGCAGTGTCTTGCCTTACAATTAAGTGAAGGAATAGTTTTCTTTTCTCCTGGCTTGCTTTAAGGAAACTTTTGTGAAATCTGGGTTTATAAAAAATGTTTCCAAACTTTTCCCAGTGTGAATATTAATGCTCATGACCCAGACCTCCCCAGCCTGTCCTGCTTGTGTGATGACATGATGGTCATACTGATGGTACTGCTGTTAGTGACTCCCGTACGCATCCATACACCTGTGCTCGTACCCATGGCCAATTTCCTCGAGTACCTGGGGGCCCTTCCCTCTGAGTCCCCTCTGCACTCCCTCTGAGTCCAACCCCGCACCCCTGCCTCAGCTTCTGGGGTCTGCTGCCAGGTGCTCTCTCTTTACTTCCAGCCGCATATGAGGTCTGTGCTCCGCTGTTATCGGTGAGTTTGGTTCACTGCGTCCTCAGGGTACCAAATATGCTGTGTTCCTTGGAGCCGACATTTCAGTAAGGTCACATTGTCACGTCCAAAGGGGGTTTGCACCTTTCCCAGGTCTGCTGTCATCCTTTGCCCCAGGCTTACCAGAGCAGGCTGCTTATGCCCCCTGTCACTAGAGTCCCTCATCAAAAAGGCTTCTTTGGCTTCTCCATGCGGGCCTTCTCTTCTCTGGGATGGATCTGTGGTCCTCTGTCTTGCCGTCTGCAGAATCCCAGTGTTCCTGCAGCCCCGAGTCGAGTTGCTGGGCCTTGCTCTCTCCGGCCTGCAGGTAAATGCAGCTGCCGGAAGCGCCTCGGCCTCCCCTGCCCAGCTGCCCATCAGACTCCCCTCTCCCGAGTTCACCAGGAACACTCGGAGATGTCTGAACCGGATTCAGGATTCAGTGGGGGAAACTGAGGCCCAGAGAAGTGAAGCAACCCACCCAGCTAGCAAGTGATGACTTGTTCTCATCCCCAAACCCTTGTCCCATGCTCTTTAAAAATTCCTGCTACAGCCCTGGCCGGTTTGCTCAGCGGTTAGAGCGTCAGCCTGCGGACCAAAGAGTCATGGGTTCGATTCCGGTCGAGGGCACGTACCTTGGTTGTGGTTCGGTCCCCAGCCCTGGTAAGGGTTGTGTGGGAGACAACCAATCAACGTATCTCTCTCACATCAATGTTTCTCTCTCTCCCTCCCACTCTATCGAAGATAAATGAAATATGTCCTCGGGGTGAGGATTAAAAAAAAAAAAATTTCTGCTACTTGGCTGGAGCCCAGTGTCAGCTGGTTTAGCGCCAGGGTGGCTTGCTATGACAGTGCCGTCCTTAGCATTTAAACCTTACCTGAGGAACTAGCCGCGCCCTGGCCAACCTGGCCTGCCCTGGAGGAAAGGTGCTTTTCCAGTTGAATCCTCAGGGTGCTATCGCATTTCACTGGGTAAACCCTGAACATTGAATTGAAGATAATGGTTACACCTGACAAATTACATAGAGGCTTAAAAGTCTCCTGGAAAATTCTCTCCTTATTCTCTTAGCACAGAACTAGAGACTGGGAGGTTATTTTCCCTGTGGGGAATCTGACCCCTTGTGCTCAGCCTGGCCCCCGAGTCTTTTCAGATGGTCGCTGATAACTTTATGTTTTAGCGGAAAGTCAGGGACTGGTTTTTCTTTTTCCTCGTTCATGATGCGGCTTGAAGGGCATCTGGGCCTTCTCCACGCTGTGTGATTAGCCCGTCAGAGGGCGCAGCGAGGCAGTCGAGGGGGACACAACATTTATAAACAGGATCAGAGCCCTTTGAAGGCAGAAAGTAGGAAGGCCTTGAGACAGTTCCACCCCGACATGACTGCCACGTCCCGTGACCATCTGAACAATGCTGGCCCGGTCATCATTTCGTCACCGGCTACCTTGTCCCTCAGAGATGTGGCGTGGCCCACAGGTGTACACCTGGAAGCTGCTGACGCAGTAAGCACGTTCTTTGTGTTTGAAAGGTTTTAATATACTTCCTTGACTTGCGTTATTTTCATACATTTTTCTTATTCAGAGGAAAATGGGAACATTTCTCACTTTTCTCATTTCAGTTTTTATGAGGTTGACATTTTCCCTAGTGTATTGTTGGCTGTAAACTTTTGAGATATATTAAATGATACTAGCTGATCTAAAGAGCCAGTTACAAAAACAATGATGCAGAAAGGAATGAAGAAGGAAATGATCAATGTTTTACATTTAGTATTTGTCCACAAACCCTGAGCTATGCTTTAAAGAGATTTTGTATTAATTGTAGAATTCTCTAGTAACTTAAAAGTAATTTCCATAAATAAAAAAATATTATTTGAGATTGTGCAGTGAGTTCCGCACATAAACATACCCCTTTTTAACACCCTTAACATATTCTTGCTGTTCTCACTCAGTCCCGGCTGTTTTAGCTACACAGCCTTTCTGGTGGCTTCTCTCAGAACCAGATCTTTGAGTGGAGGGCAGACGCTAAGACAATCCCTGGTTTCATTCATACCTTGTGTAATCCCCTCCCCTGGAGTGTGGGTGGGACCTGTGACTAATCACTGTAATACAGCCAAGGCCTCCTATGATCATGTGAGACTGTAATGTCTGTTCCCCTGAGAGACTCCCTTTCTGGTCACGTTGGAAAGGCCATGTGGCCAGGGCCTGAGTGTAAACTCCAGCTGTCACCCTAGTGAGACCCTCAGTCAGCTGTCTGTTCAGAATTGAATGCCCCCAACAGCCACATGGGCTTGAAAGAGGGTCCTTGCCCAGTTCAGCCTCAAATGAGACCACGGCCAATGTTTTGAAGGTAGCCTTGTGAGACCCTGGGGCAGAAGACCCAGCCAGGTGTGCCTGGATTGCTGAGTTGGTCTTAATATTGTTACACAGCAATGGATAACTGATACATTTTGGTGCAGACTTATTCTCTGAGTCCTACATCCGTATAATCATGTAATCATCTATTGTTGAAAGTTTTTTAAGCATCTACTATAATGCCAGGCTTGATGCTAGGTGCTAAAGAAACAAAGAATGAGTAAATCGTAGTATCTTTAACCTACATTAATAATCAGTATTGCATAAGGTGCTAGAGGTATAGGAATGAAAGTCGTCTGAGTCTCTCACAGGAACACGGAAACGGGGAATGTAAGCAACATCAGGAATGACTTCTTGAAAGCAGGGACACCTGAGCTGTGTGCAGTGGTGACAGGAGAAAACCAGGTGGAGTGTGGGGGAGGACTGAGAGCTGGTGAGCACCCGGCAGACAGGAGACGGCATCAGCAAAGGCGTGGACGTAAGAAACAGCATGAGTTCTGGGAGCTACAAGCAATAGAGTGAGAAAGTAAGAGGCGAAATGTTGTACTAAAGGAGAGGTAGGGATGGAGTAATAGAGAATCTAGTACGCAGTGTTGAGGAACTTGGATTTTATCCTGTAGGCAAAGTGGGCCATTGTAGAATTTAAACAGAATGAGGACAAGTTTGTATTTTAGAGGAGAAACTCAACATGTGGAATGTGAGTGCCTCTGGGATATCCAGAGCGAAGCTAGGCGTTGATCATCACCATGTTCATTGAATTGTACGACTTCCCTCCCTCCTGGACTTTGTGGCTCTGTAGCACAGAGCACGTGGGCGAGGGCGTGGATTTACTCCGTGGAGCTGACGGGGAGCGTGCTCCTCGGAGAAGAGCCCGTGACCACTCAGAGCTGGATGTGGGGAGAGTTCTGTAAAATGCTGTAGGTGAGGGTGGTGTTTTGATGAGAAGGACTCCCAGAGGACACTGTAGAAAGAGTGGTGAGAGGGGGTCAGTATTGGAAGGGGTCCTGAGAGCATCTTGGGCTGAAGTCGAACGTGTTCTTCCGTGGTGCAGAAGCCTCGCCATGAAGTACTGGCCCGGTCGTGTGGCCCGTCACGTGGCCCCATCGTGTGGCCCCATCGTGTGGCCCCATGCTTACAGCGCCTCTGAGGAGACTGAGCGTGACCAGGGCACTCACTGAATGGGCGCCTTGAAACTTGTGACTCCGACGTTGAGCATTTGAGTTGCTTTCATTCTGCCGCTGTTTGGAGCAGAGGGTGCAGAACCGCTTGCTCTTGCCCTTTAAGGGAAAGAGGAAGCGTGGAGTCCAGTCACCATGTCTGCACCGAAGCCTCCCGCACTGACCCCCCAGGTGACTGCAACTGCTTTGGTAGCCAGCTCCGTCTGGGTGCTCCGCGCCCCTGGCCCACACGGCTGAGCGCACAGTGCACCTGCCTGGCACAGACGTGTTGATTGGGAAAGGTCATTCACTTCTAGAGGATCAAGTACCTTGGAAACGTGCCTCTCGTGAATTGAAATCTGCTGTATCTGTTATTGGACATTTTTTTTCATGAAGTTTTCCATTTACTTCATGGTTACACGCATGCTCTGGTCAAGCAGCATGGGACAGTAACCAGGGCCGGGCACTTCCGTAGGTGGCAGCTGGTGTCCCAGAGGCACAGAGTGGAAACTGCCGGGGCCTCGCCTGTAACTGGCCCGGGTCACTTTAGCCAGATTCTACTGGCCAAGGCAGCGCAGGGCCTACCTCCTGATGCCAGGCACACTGCCCAGGGCCGAGGGCACAGGGGAGGTACTGTTGCTGCCATCTCGGTAAAGTACGCTCTGCCACAGCCAGCGATTCCTTCCCACTAAATGGAGAAAAACCTTGGTTTTAGAGATAATATATATAAAGCGTTTGGCAGAACAGCAAGTGCTTAAGGAATGGTTTGTTATTAGTGATCTAGTGGAACAAAGGGCAGACGGAAGTGATTAGCCAGGACCTCTGTCCTCAGCAGAATTCCACGGGGAGTGGGTGTGTGACTTAGGACACAGAACAGGTGCATAAGGACATAGAGAAGGTTGACTAGTGAATGGGAGAGTCTCAAAATAGTCTGATCGAAGTAGAAAACTAATCGTTTCAAGATGAAATGTTTCCGGACAACGTGTTTGTCTCCAGGTTTTGTAGATCCTGGTTGCTTCACTGAGAAAGGCAATTCCGAAGCATTGTAGACAAGGTATTTAACGTGGCTGTGGTGCGTACCCTTTCTGTTGCTACGCTGTGCTTTATGATACCGGGTGGCCGATTCCAGGGGATAAGAGTCGGTGTTTCTGTTTTGGCGTTGCGAGCTAAGTTGGATAGTGATAGTCCTTTGTCGACAACGTGGGCACCTTCACTTCAAAGGCCTAGCCCAGGTCTTTAGTAGTCTGTCTTCGTAAGGTTCAGCTTATCAAGAATCTAGTTTTAGAAGTTGGTTTAGAAGAGTCTCCTGGCCAGTTTGCATTATTCGTAGTTGATATACATGATTGATAAAGGCTGCGGATTTTATGTAAGATACACACTGAGAGACTCGGTTTCCCACTGGTCTGCTGCAAACAGTGCATCGCAGGTTCTGAGCTGCAAACTTTTACTTTTTAAATTTACACATTAAATGTCAATATTTGGAAAGATCGTGTTTCTATATCTTTTGCATTTCATTTCCCCAATGTCCCCCAATCTTTCCCCTCGACATGCGTTTTAGTTGTTGTCGCTAGTCACTGATTTTTTTCTAGAATTGTGGACGCGTTCACAAGGTGTTGGAAATAAATGAAGGAATGCATAAAAAATGGTGGTTACGTGACTGACCAATATTAGCAGGAACGTTTTGGACTTTCCTGGAGAGCTCCTTATAAATTTATGGTCTAAGTATATTTTACTTCTAATATTTTGCCCCTCACCTCCAACCTATGTTTTACCTATAATCTCAAAAGCAGGTGAATTATGGAAGTAAATACTCCGAATAAAAAGGAAGCTCCTAGGAGATGACAAGCCTTTCTGCTGGGCCACTGGCGGTGGGACTGACATTCACAGAAGAGGGGCAGCAGAGGTCTGCTCTGAAACGGCCTGTTTCCCACTCGCCTCTGGGCCGGCTTGATTGGCTGGTAATCAGGATAGATACACGGAACTCACCTTCTGTCCCTCCTACGTGCAAAAGAAATGAACTGCCACAAAGATAATTTTTAAAATTTTCTGCTTCTAAACAGTCGGTGTAGCTTGTCTGAGACGTAAATGTGGCAGCCGCGATCGGCAGTGATCACGGCAGCGACAGGAGGAAGCCACGGGCTGTCTGTGGTCTGCTTGGTCACGGACGTTGGGAAACTGGAACCGGGTTTCGTGTTTGACTGTGTACGTGTGCATCCTAAACGGGGCTCTGGTTTTCACTGATTCATTCACTGGGGAAAGCAGAGTCCGCCTCGATGAGTCGGGTTTAGCACACACAGGTCTGCAGGAGGAGCACCTCCTAGCTGTCACCCGCCAGGAAGTCCGGAGACATTGGAGCACAACGTATGCGTTTTTCCACACCACCGATTTTTTATTGTGGTGATATATAAATAATATAACATTTCCCGCGCGCCGCAGTGATTGTGTTGACAGTGTTGTGCTGTCACCTCTGTGTAAATCCAGAATGTTTTCATCACCCAGAGAAAACGCCATACCCATTAATGGGTCACTGCCATTCCCCCCCCCCCCCCCCCCCCACGGCTGGCGTCCGTCCCTGGGGATTTGCCTCTTCTGGACATTTCATATACGTGCCGTCATTCGATCTGTGGCCTTTTGTGTCTGGCTTTTCACTGAGCGTAATGTTTTCAACCCACGTGGTTTTCACTGAAGGCCTGTGATGTGCTGGACATTGGACCTACGGGAATGGACACAACCGGCAGGTTCCCGGTCGTCATGACGTTCTTGCGGGAGTGGCAGAATCAGATGGAAAAATAAGTAAATAACTTGAATTCCCTTACAGCAGGCTAAGTGTCATACACAGGGCCCTGGGCTACAGGATGATGAAGGAGGGAGGGAGGGGTTTGCTACCTGAAGCCAGGTCTGGGAGAGCTCCCCAGGGAGATGACACCCTGGTAGAAAATGAAAAGTTTGGGAGGAACCAGGCCTGTGAAGAACAGGAGGAAGGACATTTCAGAGAGAAGGAATAGTATGTGCAGAGGCTCAGAGGTGGGAAAGCATCTGAAGGAGGGCAGATTGACAGAGCAGCCTGAGGGACCAGAGAGGCGACAGGGCTCCGGTCTGCTCGGAAAGCAGTGGCAGCCAGTGGAGCCTGATCGGCACAGGAGGGACTCCAGCTGACCTACCTGGTGCTGTGTGGAGCCCGGGGCCAAGACTGAGCCATCGGGCTGTTCCAGGGGTTTGCGAGGCAAATGGCCCTAAACACCTGACACCCACCGCCGCCCCTAGTGCGCAGATGTGTGAGCCTGTGTTCGTGCAGAGACAGCTCTCCCAATTCTCTGACCGAGCCTCGGAGCTCTGCCCGTGACTACCTGGCCCTGCCACTCTTGACACATTGTGTGCTCAGAAGTCTTCATTTTCAGCAGGAGGTCTGAACTTGACATTGAACCCACTAGCACAGGCCTTCTCCGGGCTTTGCTCCGCCTCCTCTGCGGGCACTCAGCACCACCAGTGTGGATTAGTGATGCTCAGCTTCTTGTCACAAGATGCCAGTTCACGTGGTGCTGAGGAGGCCCCAGGGCCAGTGGACATGACCTGGATGGCGGGTTCACACATTCTGCTCAGTCCCCAGCTTATATTTCATAAAGTTGCTTTGATGGAACCTCAGACCACTCATAGGGTCTATGCTAAACCAGCATAACGCTCCAGTCCACAATGACCCTCTCAGGCTGTAGCTTCTGGAAAAAATACAAAATCAGACTTAGATCAAGTGAACAGATATGAAGCACTCAGCAGCAGTAACTTGAAATCAGTTCTCAGAAAACATGCTCTCTGTGTGACTAATACCTTATCCGGCCCTTTCTGTGGAAATAATGGAGACATGTGCAGTGCGGTCCTACACCTTCTCATAGCAGGTGGAAGACGTTTCTGAGCATGTTGGTCCAGATTTGTCTGGACAGGGACGTCAGCTACTCAGTTCTAATCAGCTGTAGGAATTGAAATGATTTTCTGAGGGAACCATGACTACCTCTAGTGAATGGCATGCCTGGTGTTGAATGATTGACATTCTGGTGGAGTGGGGAGATGTGGAAATTGCAATCCATGTCTCATTGCTCTCTCATCCTCTCTGGGACACTTGCTTTTAACCATTAACACTCTTTGGAAAGGGTTGTGATGGTGTACATTAGGAAATCAATTTCTTGGTGCCTTTGGGAAGAAGTGACATGACTGGTAACATTATTGCTGGCTTAAGCTCCCCAAATTGGAGGAAAATAATACATTTAAATGGATCCTTACTTGCTGTCAGGTGGTATAAATGAATTGCACAAACATAACGAAGTCTAAAATTAAAATTATATGATATCTTTTGCTCTTGAATATATTTTCCCATACGCTAGAAATTTATTTTATCTATCGTTTGTTAAACACTAGTGTGTTAGATTCTGTTTTAAATATTTACGTATGTCATTTCATTTAACTCTCCAGTAATCCTTGCAGTAGGTAGATTGTCCCCATTTCATAGGTGAGGAGACTGAGGCTTACCCACTACTGCCGCATGTATCTGAACCCATTCTTGAGCTTTGGATTTCAGATCAGCAAACTCTCATTGGTCACTCAGTGCTAGGTACCATGGGACATTTAAAATGCAAGTGACAGATGTCTTCTAAGGTATTTTAAATAGAAAACTTAAAGCTATTGCATTTTTCTAGAGATCAAAAAATACATAATGTTTAATTTAATATATATAAAGATCGTTGCATACAGAAATATTCGTGGGTATTTGTACATGGTTTGTAAACACACATACATTTCTTTGCTCTGTCAGCTAAGAGAGCTTAAAAGAAATGACATTTCAGTAGCAACAAGCATATTTAGTGCCCAGATCTTGGATTCTAAGACAGTTCTACAGTGAAAGGAACCAGGGCTCCTTGGAGAAGTGGCTGATTCTAGGACTGGGATGGGAAATGTACATCCTGCAGTGACAGAAAATAAGGAAGGACTCAAAAAGAAAGGCAAGTCCTGCCCAGTGTGCTCAGGGTTAGAGCATCCGCCCACTTGATTCCAGGAAAAGGGCACGTAGCTGGGTTGCAGGTTCAATCCCCAACCCCGGCCCAGACATGTGCAGGAAGCAACCAATCTCTCTCTCTCTCCCCCGCTCCTCCCTCCCTCCCTCCTCTCCCACTCACTAAAAAAAAATCAATGGAAAAACTATCCTAGGATGAGGATTAACAGCCACAACAAAAAAAGGAGAAAGACAAAAAAAAACCACATTGATGCGGGCAGGACAAAGGAAGAGGTCCTGCCTAGCAGCCAAAACCGAACAGTTTGAGCAACAGAATAAACAAAGTAGTGTTGGATTATAACCCAGAATACAAAATAAATATCCATGAGCTCATACTGAATAAATTAACGTATGTGGAGAAGAGACAAATTTTACGTGAGGCGTTCCAGATAAATTGTGTCGATCCTCCACCCCGAAGGACAGAGCGTGCGTCCCCTCTCCTGAGGAGTGGGCTGCACACGGTCACGCCTTTCCTACAGCTGGGAAGGGGAGGAAGGGGTGACTTGACAGCGGAAAAACCTGACGAACAGCACCTCAGCTCGGTGATCAACAGTCGTAAATCCTGTTACTAGTATGTAGCCTTGAGATGACTGATGAAAATGGCCCTTGCCCTCTGTGCTCTCCCTCCCAAAACCATGAGCACAGCCCAACCGTGGGAAAAGCGTCAGACAAATGCCAATAAAGGGGCAGCCTGTGGTCCCTGAGCAGAACGGCCGTTCACAACAAGGAAAGCTGAGCAATTGCCACAGCCATGAGGAGCCTAAGGAGACACACCATCCAGGTATGACGTGGTGTCCTGCACGGGATCCTGGGACAAAACAAACGGAAAGGACATTAGGTGAAAACTAAGGAAATCTGAACAGAAGATGGATTTTACTTAGTGACACTGCATTAATATTGGTTCATTAATTGCAACAATGTATCATACTAATGTAAAAAGTTAATAATAAGGAAACTTTGTGCAGGTAGATGGGGTATATGGAACTCTGTATCATTTTTTTCAACCTAAAACTGTTTTTTGAAAATAAAACCTGTTAATAATAAAATACGTGAGCATTTTAGTGTGATGCACGAGAAAAGGTCATTTAATTGGCCTCATCCCTTTTCATAACGGATGTAAAATGTAGGTGTGAATTTATTTAACTGGGGATTATCGGATAAGTAATTCTGATAAAAGGAAGTCATATAAAGACCCCTTTGAACCTATCCAAGTTCAGTAGATGACCAGTTCAGTTGGTAAAAAAATATGTAGGCAAGAAGTAATTCTGTGACTTAATTTTGATCTTGCACAAGTCCTCATATAGTCACTAAGGTTATTTCTACACAGAAATATATTTGTTTTCTGTAACAGTTGTTTTAATAGATCTTCAAGTAGCTTTTTGTCTTTTTATTTTGCTTCACTAATTCCATAAGGCTTTCTGCATCACATTATATTACTTTATCTCCATTGCATCCCTGTGGGAAATAAGAAAATGTGGCAAAGGCCGCATGTTTTGCTGGGGTCACTCAGGATCACACCAGACTGCAGGCGTCTCAGTTCTTGGTTTCTGTGCTTTGCCCACCATTGGCTGGCTTTCAAATACTCCTTTAATCAGCTTTTCTCTTATAGCTCTAACCTTCGTCCTGCACATTTTCCTTCCCATAATCCTCACCTGAGGATATGTTTCATTGATTCTACAGAGAGAGGAAGGGAAGGAAGGAAGGGGAGAGAGAGAGAGAGAGAGAGAGAGAAACATTGGTGTGAGAGAGAAACATCCATAGGTTGGTGCCCATAAGCACCCTGATTTGGGATCAAACCTGCAACCTAGGCATGTACCCTGACTAGAACTGAACCAGCAACCTTTTTTTTTTTTTTTTTTTAAATCTTATTTTCTTTTATTGATTTTTAGAAAGAAAGGAAGGGAGTAGGAGAGAGAGATAGAAACATCAATGAGAGAGAACATTGATTGGCCGCCTCCTGCATGCCCCCCACTGGAGATTGGGCCCACAACCTGGGCATGTGCTCTGACTGGGAATCGAACCGGCCACCTCTTGGTGCATGGGTTGACGCTCAGCCACTGAGCACACCGGCTGGGCTTGAACCAGCACCCTTTTGGTGCACGGGATGATGCTCCCACCTACTGAGCCACGGGGTGGAACTCCGCACGTTCTCTGTGGCCGCACTTCCTGGAGCCTGCTGCTTTATCTCCTTTGCCGTTTCCTCCCACCAGGCAGTGAGCTCCTTGAGGGGAAAGGTCGTCTTTCTTTTTTAGGGTAAAGTTGGACACACAGTAGGTGGTCAGTAAATGGAATTTGAATGAATGTGGAGAGGAATGCGTGGCACTGCCAAGTCAGTTGTGTGAACCGGGTGGGTGGTCTCCAGCCTCATGACCATTAGACTGTTTTAATAGATCTTCAATCCTCATGAATCTGTTTCCTGGGAAGACGTGTGTGTCCTAGAACGGAAGGACGTGTGGCACTTTTGTGACCTCAACATTGGAACACCATGGCACCGTCAGGCTGTCTTTACCACACTGCCCCATGGGCAAACGGCTTCTTGAGCCGGTTGTGGGATTCGTGGGTCGGAATGAAGGGCACCGAATGGGAAGGACCTGGCATCTGACTCACGAGTGCTCTCCCTGTCGCAGGTCTCTCGGCATTCGAGAGTGTGTCACTGTGGCCTCACGAGCTCTGTCACCTGTAACGAACACAGCGATTAGCCCCTTTTCCTTTCTGGCTTCAGTGAGTTCATCATCCCTTTGGTTGTCATCTAAAAGCAAATTGCATTCTGCAAAGCACGTGCCCCTGATATGTCACACGGCTCCTGGAGTCAGAGGAGTCTGGGCAAGGTGGTGCCCGACACAGCTACAGGCTCTTACCGGGAGCCTCTGCGAGTCACACTGTTAACACCGACTGTAACCCCAGGAAGGGCGTTGGGTCACCCCGTCCCCCAAACTTGCTTGGACGTAGGCTTACAGCTTGGCTTTTGTCGTGTTCATCTGCGTTGCGGAACTTTGGGGAAGTTCTCTGTTGAAGCTTTAGTTTCCTTAAAGGTGGGAATACTGGTAATAGATGTCTACAGGGTTATTATGAAAATCAAGTGAAATAATATGTATAAAATACTTGGCACTGGGCCTGGCACCTGGGATGTCCTTAGTCAACAGTAGCTAACAGTAATATTGATACTATTTTGGAGAACCCTTGGGTTCTGGAAAACCCAGCTTCGGAAGTGCTGATCTGTAATCGCATTGCTCGCTTATCTCATCCAGTTTTACAGACGAGTCCAAGAATAATCCTGTGATTTCCTCCACGGTCCACTGTTTCTGTGTCACGGTCTTCTGTCGCTCTATAAACGCCAGTGCCTCCGTCTTACAGAAGACCAGTCACTGTGAGCGTGGAAACGTCGCCCACGGGGTCTCATTCCTCCAGCTGGCCGCTGTGACTGCTTCAGGAACCTGGCCACTGGAAGATAAGGGGTGTTGACAATTTGGGCCTAAAAGTCTTTTTCCTCTACTCAGTTGTATTGTTCTGGCCAGCAAATCCTGATCCTGTGCCCTTTAAATTTGCATAATTCTGTGCAGTCACAGTCTGACAAGAAGGCTTAATAGACGGCTTGTCGATGGATAGCAGGAGGCACCCTTAACGGTTGTGCGGAACTGATATGTGATTAATATTTGTACTGTATCAGCAGATGTCCTGGCACATGGTACTTCATTTGTATTCATTAATTAACTCACTTATTGATTCTCAAATATTTAATAGTTGGCTCCTGTGTTCCGGGTGTAGGGAAGGCAAAGATGAGTAAGTGGCCCGTGTCTCTAAAGCCCTGAGTCTCTGTGGGGAGGGGACAGGTGTTCCGAGGAGGACAGCGAGGTCTGAGGGGAAAAGAATCATGCAGACTCAAGCAGAACAATCTTTGAGGTGGAGTAGAGATTTCCCACGCAGCGTGAGGAGAGAGGTTTGGGACCTCAGAGCTGTTCTGCAGAGTGAGTGGCGGGGGCAGAGGGGAGGCGCGTTGGTGGCGGTGGGACATGTAGCTGGAAGTGTAGGACTTGAGGCTGTGCCCAGTGATTAGACTTCTCTGAAGGCAGATAAGTGGCAGCGGTAGGGAGAGGGTCCCAGAGAGAACCGAGGTGGACCCAGGCAGACTGAAGGCGATGAGTCCTTCAGGACGGGGCTGGGTGCAGAGTGACATGTATTTCTGTTTAGGAAAAAGGGACGCCCATGAGTTTAAAATGTCAAGGAACGTTGTTCTGGGCAGATCAAGAAAGGTTTGTAAGGCCTTGGAGGTAGAGAGATCAAGAGAGGTTTAAGAGACTCTCAAGACAGCACTGACATAATTCGGTGACAGTCTGTGGTCAGTGTTGTTTTGGTGGGGAGGAGGGGTAAGGGACTTCACGATGACTCTGAGGTGTCTGCTGTGACGATGAGGAGAGGTGCTGCCATTGACCGAGACCGGGCGTGCGGCGGCCAGACGGAAGCAGTGTGTTCCGGGGTCTGTTGCATCTGGTGTCCGGGGTATTCAGGAGGATGTGTGCAGCTGAAAACAATGGGAACGTGGATCTGGGGCTCCCAGAGGCTCTGGGTTGGAGATGTGGGTTCAGGGTTCACGGCCTGTTTGGGGAGCGTGAAAGTCATGCGAGAAGGGGAGATGCTTCAGGCTGAGTATGAGTGCGCCCAGGTGAGCCCAGTGCCCACGTTACTGCCTTTACGCTGAGTGCCCTGATTCACAGGGCAGGTGGTGGGATTATGCTTGAGGAAGGAAGGAAACAGCATTTAAGGGGAGAAATGGACACTGAGAATAACTAGGCAGAGAGGTAAAGGAATAGAAGAAAGAGTGACATCATAGCAAGTGGAATACAGTAGTCCCCCCTTATTTATGGGGATACTTTCCTTTTTTTTTAATCCTCACCGGAGGACATGCTCGTTGATCTTAGAGAGAAGGGACAGGAGCGAGAGAAAGAGAAAGTGAGAGAGAGAGAGACAGATGGAGAGAGAAACATCGATGGGTTGTCTCCCATATGCGCTCTGACCTGGAATCAAACCCACAACCTTTCAGTGTACAGGACAACACTCTGGCCCTCTGAGCCACCTGGCCAGGGCCATAGGGGGTACTTTCCAAGACCCCCAGTGGATTTCTGAAAGCTTGGATAGGGCCAAACCTCATGCACTATTTTTTCTACATGTACATTCCTAAGATAAGGTTTGTTTATAAAAATTTATAAATTAGGCACATAAGAGATGAACAGCAGTAACTGATAATAAAATGAAACCATTATAACAACATACTGTAATAAAAGTTGTGTGAATGTGGTCTCTCTCAAAATATCTTACTGTACTGTACTCACCCTTCCTCTTGTGATGATGTGAGACGACAGAACGCCAGAGCGGATCCTGAACCCGTGTGCCCATCCCTCACTGGCAGTGAAGGGCCCGGTGTCGCTCGTTTCGAGGATCCCTTGCTGAAGTCTTCTTACTGGCTCAGTGCTTTCCGGAGCAACACGTTGATGGCAGTCAAAACACATTCTGTTTGTCTTCCAGCCACCACTGTAATGCCTTTTCCGTCTTAACCAAGCACTTGCCACCCACTGTGGCCGGGACTTTTGCCGTTGGAGGGGCGGCAGCAAAACTGGCATGGATTTTGTTTTCCTTCACAATTTCACGGATAGAAGATTTGTTCTTCCCACAGATCTTAGCAACCTAAGTGTAAGGTCCTTTTCTTTCCTTATGAAGTCGAAAACTGTCACCTTTTACTTAAAGGAGGCACTTCACGGCTTCTCCTTGGCAGACCCGAATTGCCAGCATCCCCACTCCTGCGCTTTGGGGCCACGATCAGGTAAAATAAAGGAGACTTGAACACAAGCCTGGGTGTTGATACTGCGACCGTCAGCGCGACACCTCAGACGGCTGCTACGTGACTGACAGATGGGGACGTCTACATGTTGGAGAAGCTGGACAGAGGATTTTCACACCCTGGGTGGGACGGAGCAGAGCTCTCAAGATGTCCTCGTGCTACTCAGAATGGCGTGCAATTGAACTCTTCATGAATTGTTTGTTTCTGGAATTTTTCATTTAATATTTTCGTACTACGGTTGACTGAGGGTAACTGGAACTGTGGAAAGTGGAAGTGAATAAGGGCGGACGACTGTAGTGGAGGGAAAGCTGGATTACAGCACTCTGAGGATGAATGAGAGAAACATCATCCTTGCAGCAGTGTGCCTGGAAGGAGGAGCCGCACAGGCAGCCCAGAGGGCCTGGGCTGGCTCTAAGGCAGACGGGCCTCCTGTGCGCAGGGCATCAGGCCGTGGACAGGGAGAGATGAGCGGAGATCGATGGCACAGGATCCCAGAGGGAGATCGAAGGAGCTCAGGGGCACAAGTGGGAGAAATAAACCTTAAGTAAAAGGTATGGCCCTTCTTTGCAGTTGGAGGAGCTGTAGGAAGGATTGCTAGGAATACAGATACGCGTGGAGATAGCTGGGAAGAGGACCTGGGAGCTGACAGAATCTGTGCCTCAGTGGCCTCTATTTCTACCACAAAGGAAGAGGTGACGTCATTTGCTGATGGAGAGGAGAGAAAAGGGAGGAGCTGGGTGCTTGAGAAAGTGGTAAGAGTTTGAATAAATGTGAGAGGGAGCTGACTGGATGCTTCCCTCATAAGAATATTTTTGGGTGTACTAAGCCCAAATTTATCACTGAAACTACACATTTATCACTGATTCCGTTGCACAGCTTATTTTTCTCCTGCAGCATGTGGCAAGCCCTAGGCAGGGGGTGGGGTATTTGCAGAGGGTGGGATTGAGCTGGGGATGTGCAGGCTGCATGAGGGAGCAGGAGCTCAGGTTGAAGTGAGTGAGCCCTAAACTGGGGACAGCAGTCAGGGAGGCTAATGGATTGGAAGAAAGGGCACAGAAAGAGATGCACTCTCAGCAGACAGCAGGGGTTGGTGTGGCGGGAACAGGGGGATGGGAAGGAGGAGGGATGCTCATGTCTGCAGCTGGGTTTGGGACTGTATGCATTTAAGGAGAGGTGAACCATTCTCCAGTGGTAACAATGCCCAGGATGGAGCCACAGGAATTTAAGTGTTTGTTGAATAAATAACACGCTATTCCCTGGAGTTTTTATTTGAGCCACCGTTCTTAGTATATGTTGGGGTTACTGCTGCTAAGGTTTGCGCTGAGACATGGATCTTTGTGACTGGCCCAGATGTGATACTTCGGGGCAGTGAGAGCTACAGGACTCGGCTTTCGTTTGCAACGCGTGTGAAGTTAAAAGATTTGACAGGGGCCGATTTTTTGGCAAATTTATATTGATAATTGGTAATTATCATTAGAAACGATCACTGATCTTTGGTAATTAATAATTTTTCCAGAAGTTGTCGCTAGCTTTGTTGATTTTGTTGTTTTGACCAATGGTTGCGGTAATTTTGATTAAGAAAGCCTAAAATGGAAGCATCAATCATGGGCAATCATTTTGGGAAGGCAAAGGGCTTTGCTATATTTAAACTAAAAAAAAAAAATCAATGAAATATTAGTCTCAGATAAATGTATTATAGCTGAATTCAATGAGAGTTTATTTTTCACTGTTATTTGTTCGTGTTGGGACCTGCTTTGTGGAATTATTGTGTTTGATTAATCATGTAGATTTCTCCTGCAATATCAAACCGTAGAGGGGACACAGTCAAGGACACCTGTTCGGTGCACATGTTTTGTAGAACTTTAAGTACAACTCGTGTCTCGATGTAGATGTTTGCAGACTCAGCATGCATGCTCCAGACAGCTCCCAAATCAGTTGCTGTGTTGCCGGACTCATAGTTCTTGATCGCCTGGCTAAAGTGAACTTTCTTCCCTGGGTTTCAGACCAATAATCACTATTTCTAAGTATTTTCTATTGCTCCTTGGCTTGTTTTAACACTATTATTATTTTTCTTCACCTGAGTATAAATGTCTTTAGAGAAAGAAAAAGGGCCTCTTCAAAAAAAAGTAATAACACAGCTCTTTTGCACAGAGTCTAAGTGGAAAGATGCAGTCACCGCACTGAGGGGATAAGAAGGAGCCCTGGCTGGTGTTGCTCAGTGGTTAGAACATCGGCTCACACACCAAAGGGTCCTGGGTTCGATTCCAATCAAGAGCACGTACCTGAGTTGCAGGTTCGATCCCCTGCCCCAGTCAGGGGAAACAAATAAATGTCTCTCTCTCTCTTTCTCCCCCTCCCTCTCTTCTACTCTATCTAAAAACCAATGGAAAAAATATCCTCAGGTGGGGGTTAACAAAAAAAAGGAGGGCAATGTGTGTAGAAAAGCTATCTGTACGAATTTAGCTTAGAAAACACTGTCACTTCTCACACATCACTGGAATGCCTGTGTTGCGGTGTCTTCCTTACAGCCTCCGGCACGCCGGGAGTATTTTTAGCATGGCGTTAGACTTACCGGATGGTGTGCCTCAATTTTTTCAATTTAAGGTTATTTTATGTTAATTTTGTTATTTCAAAAGTTTTGCTAACTTTTTAATGCCCTGGGTCCATATGGAAGCATCTTGTTCCAATTTGAAGTAATGGGAAAAGAACCTTTTACGAAACGTTAAAACGTACGTGGCCCGCTTCAGAACACCGAGCGCATGTCGCCGCGGTGGGAGTTGGTGTGTCAGGAGTGAGGAACACACCTGTCATTCTTTCCTCCTGATCAATTCATTTGCAACATCGGTGGAAAGAACGTTGCAGGAGGAAGTCTGAAACGCTCGCCTGTAATTTGCATTCTGAAAATGTTCTTCTGAAGTACCTGCACCTGATATTTCCGAGGCGCTGGGTGGCGCAGCCTGGCAGTTTTCCGAGTGGGGGTTGCTTCCCGCTGTGGAGTGAGCAGTGGGCGTCAGGGCAGCATGTGCGATGTGATTTGGGAGGAGAGACATGCCAGTGCAGGGTGGCAACAAGGGAGCCCCTTGGCTCAGGTAAGTGATTTCACAAATGCTTCTTCACGTTGCCGCGGCTTCCTTTTCCCTTGGTTCCTTCGAGCTTGGCAGTGTGAGGTCCTTGCTCTTCCTGAATAAGGGCGTGCCCTGAAACACCTGCAGAAGTCATCCATTTGGAGTCATCAGGGTTGCCGGGGCAGCCATGGACAGACCAAGCACTGAAGGACCAGGCGACGGGGCCCACGTGCTCTGTGATGGGAACAGCTCCCTGGTGCGTTGTGGGAGCGCAGCTAGGAAATGTCCCCTCCCCAGGTTACCCTCCACAGTGGCACACACCCAAAGTAACTGACTTCTTTCTGAGTTATGCGTACAGTAAATTTGGGGTGCCTCTAGGATGGGGACCAGTCTGGGACAGGCTTGTCCAGTGGAACTTCCTGCAAGGAGGGAACTGTTCATTGTGCTGCCCAAGGGTAGCCACTTGTCACGTGTGGCTCCTGGACACTGGAAATGAGGCCAGTGCGACCGAGGAGCTGAGTTGTTTACTTTATGTCACTAATGAATTCAAATGGAATTGAAATGGCCACGTGAAACGGCTCCTGTCCTGGGTGGCACAGTCTGGAAGAGAGGAGAGCGACTTCCTGAATTTCTCCTCCCCATGCTCTGGTTCCGCTCTGTCTGACCTTGACCGTGACCCCTCCTTGCTGCGGTGTCCGCAGGCACGTGACTGCAGGTGGTGGCCTTCGACAAGGACACTTGCTTGTTCCCATGCGGAGTTCGGGGCTCTGTGCAGGAGGGTTCCGCCGCTGGCCACCCTCCTCTCCAGTCACATTCTGGAACTCACTTCCGATTTCCTGGGCAGGGGGTGGGGAGGTTGAGATGAGGGGTTCCTGAGTCACCGTGAGGGGTCTCTAGAGGACAGCTCTCAGCTTTCCTTGGCTGCCTCAAGGGGTTGAACGGGGCTAAGCTGGGAGGACTGTATGAGGTCGGAGGTGCATCCCTGTCAACTCTACTTGAAATGAAGGAAATGTCAGGGGTAGTGATAAGGAAAACTCTATCTGCATCAAATATGCGCCCTAGCTAGATGATCCTGAGTAGATCACTTACTCTCAGAAACTTCGTTCCTCCTACATAAAACGGGAGGAGTCCTAACTGTCCTGCCTGCAAAAAAGAAGATAGATTTTTTTTAAAGGATTTCATATACTGAAGGAAATGTCTAGAACAAATCAAAGTCCTACTGTTGACGCCAAGAAAAAGGCCTGGTGTGCAGTGGGCCAGGGTTCCATCCCCTTGCCATCTGGCTGTGTGGTGAGGCTGGACCCTGGCCTGGCAGGACTGCAGCAGCGCCACCAAGTCTGGGCCTGGTCAGAAGGCCACTCAGAGGCTCTCTGAGGGGAGTCCTTGCTTCAGGAGGGGGAGGGCCGATCTCTGAATTCAGGGAGCAGGGAGCAGTCAGCAGGTTGAGATTCAGCCTCCCCCGTCCACGTGAAAACACATCTGCCCACCCTTCCCTGGGTTCCAGGCTTTGTTCTGTATGTGGTGGGAGTTTGTTCATTTCCCGCCCATTTCCTAAGAGCACAGCCACGGCCCTTGTAGGCCTGTGATAACACGTTATTAGTTGCCCTTTGAGGAAAAATTATAGGGAAAGGAGCAGAGGAAATGTTCTCTCCATTTCTACACAGGTAAATGGATGTTTCCTAGGCTTAGACATTAAAAATCAAACAGTTAAGTGAATTTTTATTTTCCTTGAATCCTCAGACCCAAACCATTTCTCCTAATACTAGCCCCCTTGGAGTGCTGTCTGATCTAAACTATTTCCTTGATGTACATTCAAAGTAAAGTGAAACATTTATACTACATTTTCTTCCTTACAGAAGGATAGCAGATGTGTTCTAGCATTTCAAAGAATTCTGCTCAACTGGATTGAAAATGATAAATTTCATTATGTTTTGCTGCATAATGTTCAGTCTGTTTTTATTTGTATCTGTACTCTGGATCATGTATGAGGGAGGCTGAAATGTTGATACCGACTTACACCTGAGCAGGAAAGAGTAGAAAAGTTTTCTATTTCGATACAAAAATGAATCATTCTGTGAACATGACTACTCTTAAGTATCTGACCTCAAAGTATTTTAACACTTAATTATTATACATGTTTCAACAGAGGATCGTGACTCATAAATAAATAACTCTGACTCATTCATTCAAGGAATACAGCGAGCATCTCTTGTGCCAGGCCCTGGGGACCTATTAGACACAGTCCCTTTTTAGGAGCCTGTAATTTAGTGATAGAGGCAATGGATTTGTAAACAAACTATGACAAAGTCCCATGAATAGCACTGTGATGAAGGTATAAAAACACTGATGTCATGCACAGAGGAAGAAATCGCTAGTTTTCCTAGGGAGTTGGTCGGCATCATCGAGGAGATGGTATTTGATCTGGATATAAAAACATTCACTGGGCAATGAAGGGAGGAAGAGCGGTCCAAGAGGTTCTTCCCTGTGTAGGGCTTAGGTGAACACGGCTTCTCCTAGGCGCACCCCAAGTGTTTAACTCATCCACACACACTGTTGGCTGTGTGACGTGCCTGCCCCCACACCTGCCCACCGTCTCAGGCTGCCGTGTTTACACTCATCTGTTACCGAGCCAGGTGGTTCTCCTTTTCTGACCACACGCTGCTGTGAAGTTGGATGCCATGCCAGCCCATGCGCAGACTGTGTTTGTTCAACCTCCCTGTCCCTTCTCTTACCCAACACGCTGTGGTGTCCTGCCTCACTCAGGACTTTGCATGTAGTAGGTGCTCCGGAAGTGCTGCTGGAAGGACGGACACAGGTGCTTATACCATCTGTCATGGTTTTCTAGGCCTGTTGTAATAATTACCACAGTCTTGGTGACTTACAACAGAAATGTATTCTCTCACAGCTCTGGTAGCCAGAAATCAAGGTGCTGGCAGGGTCTGGATCCCTCTCAAGGCTCTGGGGAGAATCCTTCCTTGCGTCTTCCTGCTTTTGACAGCTCCAGGGGTTCCTTGGCTTGGGGCTGCTTAACTCCAATCTCTGTTTGTCTGTGTCTCAAATCTTCCTCTCCTTTTCTCATAAGGACATCTGGTATTACATTTAGGGCCCACCCTAAATTCAGGATGATCTCATCTAGAGATCATTGATTTCATCTGCAAAGACCCTTTTTCCCACTAAGGTTTTATTCACAGGTTCTGGGGGTTAGAACATGTACATATCTTTTGGCAGGTCACCATTCTGTCCACACCAGGGGCTTTTCCGGGGTCTGAGACGGAGTAGGGTATCACAATTCCAGAAAGCTTTGGTTAGATAACTTTTCATTGTAAGGCTGGGACAGGAGTGGAGGGAGGTGGCGAGAGAACATTTAAAAAAAAATCTTTATTGTTGAAAGTATTACAGATGTCCCCCTTTTTTCCCCCATTGACCCCTCTCCTCCCCACTCCCACCTGTCTCCTGCCTTTCTCACATTATTGTCTGTGTCCATTGGTTATGCATATATGCGTGTAAGTTCTTTGGTTCATCTCTTCCTGGTCCCCCCAACCTCCCTTCCCTCGGAGGTTTGTCACTCTGTTTCCTACGTCCATGTCTCTAGATCTGTTTTGATCATCAGCTCATTTTGTTCATTATATTCCATAAATAAGTGAGATCATGTGGTACTTGTCTTTCTCTGACTGGCTTATTTCACTCAGCATAATATTCTCCAGGTCCCTCCATGTCGTCTCAAAGGGTAGGAGCTCTCTCTTTCTTACAGGTGCATAGTGTTCCACTGTGTAAATGTACCACAGCTTTTTTATCCACTCATCTTCTGATGGACACTTGGACTGTTTCCAGATCTTAGCTATTGTAAATAGTGCTGCTATGGACATAGGGGTACATATATTCTTTCTGATTGGTGTTTCAGGCTTCTTAGGGTATATTCCTAGAAGTGGGATCACTGGGTCAAATGGCAGTTCCATTTTCAATTTTTTGAGGAAACTCCATGCTGTTTTCCACAGTGGCTGCACCAGTCTGCATTC
Organism: Tadarida brasiliensis; assembly: GCA_030848825.1. NCBI lineage: Eukaryota > Metazoa > Chordata > Mammalia > Chiroptera > Molossidae > Tadarida > Tadarida brasiliensis. The sequence goes on from CM061268.1 coordinate 85,454,104, forward strand.
CCACCAGCAGTGTACTAGAGTCTCCTTTTCTCCACAACCTCACCAGTACTTGTTTGATGATTTGTTGATGACAGCCATTCTGACAGGTATACCTCAGAGTAGTTTTAATTTGCATCTCTCTGATGATTAGTGATGTTGAGCATTTTTTTCATATGTCTCTTGGCCATTTGTATGTTCTGTTTGGAGAAGTGTCTATTTAGGTCCTCTGCCCATTTTTTAATTGTATTGTTTGTCTTCCTTTTGTTGAGCTATATTAGTACTTTATGTATTTTGGAATTTAACCCCTTATCCTATGCATCATTGGCATATATGTTCTCCCATACAGTGGGTTCCCTTTTCATTTTGATGCTTGTTTCTTTTGCTGTGCAAAAGCTTTTTAGTTTGATGTAGTTCCATTTATTATTTTCCTTTGTTTCTCTTGCCCTAGGTGTGGTATCAGTAAAAATTCTGCTATGTGTGATGTCTGAGATTTTGCTGCCTACATTTTCTTCTAGGATTTTTATGGTTTCACAACTTAACATTTAACTCTTTTATCCATTTTGAGTTTATTCTTGTATATGGTGTAAGTTGGTGGTCTAGTTTCATTTTTTTGCATGTACCTATCCAATTTTAGCAGCACCATTTATTGAAGAGACTGTCTTTTCTCTACTGTATGCTGCCTTTATTGAATATTAATTGCACATAATGTCTTTGGTCGATTTCTGAGTTCTCTGTTCAGTTCCATTCATCTATATGCCTGTTCTTGTACCAGTACCAGGATGTTTTGATTATAATGGCTTTGTAGTATAACTTGATATCTGGTATTGTGATCCCTCCTACTTTGTTCTTCTTTTTCAAGATTGCTATGGCTATTCGGGGTCTTTTTGTTTCCATATAAACTTTTGGAGTATTTGTTCTATATCAGTGAAATATGCCATTGGTATTTTAATGGGGACTGCATTGAATCTAAAGATTGCTTTGGGTAGCATGGACATTTTAGTGATGTTGATTCTTGTAATCCATGAACATGGTATATGCTTCCACTTTTTTATATCTTCCTATATTTCTTTTTTCAATGTCCTGTAGCAGTCTGAGAACAGGTCTTTCACCTCCGTGGTTAAGTTTATTTGTCGAAATGGTAAATGGGATTGTTTTTAGTTTCCCTTTCTGAGTGTCCATTATTGGTGTATAAGAATATCATTGATTTCTGGATGTTAATTTTGTACCCTGCTACTTGGCCAAATTCATTTATTAACTCTAGTAGATTTTTGATGGAGTCTTTAGGGTTTTCTATGTACAATATCATGTCATCTGCAAATAATGACAGTTTCACCTCCTCCTTTCCAATTTGGATCCCTTTTATTTTTTCTTCTTGTCTGATCACTGTGGCTATGACTTCTAGTACTATGTTGAATAAGAGTGGCAAAAGTGGACATTCCCTGTCTTGTTCCTGTTCTTAAGGGAAATGCTTTTAGTTTTTACCCATTAGTATGATATTGGTTGTATGTTTTTCATATATGGCCTTTATTGTGTTGAGATATGATCCCTCTATTCCCACTTTATTGAGTGTTTTTATCAGAAATGGGTGCTGGGTTTTGTCAAATGCTTTTTCAACATTTATTTGTATGATCATATGATTTTTATCTTTCATTTTGTTTCTGTGGTGTATAACATTTATTGCTTTATGAATATTGTACCATCCTTGGGATACATCCCACTTGGTCATGGTGAATACTTTTTAAAATATATTGCTGGATCTGACTTGCTAATATTTTGCTGAGGATTTTGGTGTCTATGTTCATCAGGGATACTGGCCTGTAATTTTCTTTCTTTGTAGTGTCTTTATCTGGTTTTGGAATTAGGGTTATGCTGGCCTCATAAAAAGAGCTCAGAAGTCCTCCTTCCTCTTGAATTTTTTGGAATAGTTTGAGGGGAATGGGTGTTAAGAGAAGATTTTTGAAGGTGTCTCATTATATTACATTGTTTCTTATTGTCTGCATCTTGAGGGAGGGTCTTCTGGAAGAGCATTTCAATGAGTCACCTAGACCACAGTGTAGTCTGCCTGTAGCTCCTTTGACCCATGCAACCATGCTTGAGACCACAGCAGCTCACTCCTGACCACAGCTCACTTGAACTGTGTTGGATGGAGACCTGTCCCAACAGCAAGCAATTCATAGGCTGTTCAGTGTTGACAAGTTGATGTGTCCACTTATATTTCTCTCATAACAATTTGAGTGTTGAAATCCGGATGACTGAGTTAGTTGGCAGTGCACTGTGCAGCCGAAAGGTCCTGGAGAGTTCTACCCAGCTGCTCTGGCCAGTGGGCCACATGCCAGCTGGAGTTGTGTGATGAAGCCAGTCAGCAGGGAGACAGACCCAGCAACATGGAGACTGAAGTGGAGGCACTGTGAGAGACATGGCCCTGTGGCCCTGAGGAGAGAGCAGCCTCTGATCCCAGCCGCCTTCCAGTTTGCATGAGGCTGTGATTTTGAGCTTCTGATTCTTGAGCTTCCGTGGAAAATATGCCTATATAACATTTGTATGTTAAGTTCATGTTATGTATTAAGCATTATACATGTATTATCTGATTATTCCTCGTATAATAGCTGCGGAGACTGAGGCAGCAGAGGTTAGATGACTTGCCTAAAGTCAGTCAACTGCTAAGTGGTAGAGCAAGGCATCAGGTCCCGGAGACCAGACCCCGGGCTAGTGTCCCCCACTGCACCACCATCTCCTTCCTGCCTGTGTTTCCAGCCTGGCTTTCCTAGGCCTCCTTTTCTTACCGCCCAACGAAACGGAGTGTCTGTTTCTTGTGTCCCAGACACAGGTGCTGGATTGATCAGACAAGTAAATAATAACGTTTAAAGACAGCCAAGATTTTTGGTTACTCTTTATCTGATTAATGGGAAAATTAAGGTAATCTGTGATAAACCATAGAGCACTATAGTTTTTATGATAAAGTTTTCGTAATTTGTTTATGTTTCATAATAAAATCAGCTAAACTTTTTTTTTAATTAAAAAAATTTGCCCAGCCGGTGTGGCTCAGTGGTTGAGCGTTGACCCATGCACCAAGAGGTCACCGGTTCGATTCCCCGTCAGGGCACATGCCCAGGTTGTGGGCCCAGTCCCTAGTAGGGAGCATGCAGGAGGCAGCCAGTTGATGTTCTCTCTCATCGATGTTTCTATCTCTCTCCTCCCTTCCTCTCTCTCTCAAATCAACAAAGAAAAAACATTTTTTTTAACAAAAATAAATAAATAAAATTTAAAAACTTCAGTTTGATGAATGCGAGGCCATGCTATTGTATCACCTTCAACTAAATCAGTGCGTTTATGACAGTGTTTCACAGTGGCTAAGAACTCTGGCTGGGCCACTCTGGCTGTCTTATACTGGGAAGACATGGCTATTGTATTATAAAAAAACTGTTTTAAGATTGACATAGTAGAGAAATGAGCTTTTGCTTCAGACTACTTTTTCTTCTAAAGGAATAGTCTCCGTTCTTTTGGAGACTTTATGCACAAAGGTATCTTTTGAAGGCTTAATGTCCTGATGAGATTGCAGAATATTATAATTTAGGTACAACCTTTTTACGAATAATACCAGAGACTCACATTCTGAAATTCTACAGAGAACAGTCTCAGATATCAGATTGTGTTTTCTGCAATAGATTTGGGGTTGAATAGGCGTGCAGAATTACAGGTTATCATTTTTTTTCTATCATCCATTTATGTAATAATGAAAAGGGAGGCTGGCAGAAGATGATATGCCCTATTGAGTTAGTAATACATGGTGTGATTTTCAAGTGCCCACTACAGAAATGTGCTTTACCTGATCATTTGAAACAGGTCTCTCAGGTAAGCATATCTGTTTCCCCACAGCCTGAAAAGTCCTTGAAGAAAAACTGTTTCCTGATGAATATTTAGGTTTGCCAAATAAAAATAAAAAATGCACAAATAATGTTCCATCTAAACCACATACACATTGTCAAATCAGATACATAGAGCCCTGAAAATTTAATGCTTTGAAAAGATTTATTTTATTAAGTTAAAAAAAAACAAAAAAAAACAAAAAAACATGTTCTTTTTTTTAACTGAAAAAAAGACCTGTCAGTCAAGTTGGCTGCGGGTGGTATTCATTTGTGGCACTGCTTTTGTACATAAGAGCAAGCATCTGTCCAATTGAGCCTCTAATTGGTAATCATGGATTATTAAGTTAATTGTTTGAATGGCGGCTATAACTGATATAATTTCTAAAGCTCTAGATCATGTAACAGTATTTTTATAGTGACAAGAGGAGAAGAGACATGGCTGTGACTGTAAATTGCCGAAACATCAGATCCTGCAGATGGAACGGTAAGCAGCGCTGCATTAGTGCTGGCTTTGTCTTCAGGGCTTGCAGGGCCCCTACGTGCCAAGTCATCGTGCGTTTAGTTGCCAAGGTAAATGTGTGTCATTAAGGAAACAGAGTAGCGTGGCTTCTGCTGTGCTCTTTTTTTCACTGTGTTTTGCATATTGCTTGGGTCCACAACAGTGTGATTGGCATTTGAGTGATGATAAGCACTGTACATGTGGTTTTCTTCCAAAATCAGTTACTGTCTTGCAACGATGATTTCTTATTCTTATTTAGCTTTTATACTTTATAAATTACTTTCACTTATGCTATTTCATTTAATTCTCCCAACACTAAAAGGTAGTGATTTCTCTTCCAGAAGCCATTTATTTAGGGGTTGGGAATATCCTGGTGAAGACTGGGGGTGCCTGTAAGAGGAAAGATGGTCGCTTTGTTCCCAGTTGGATGACTGCTTAGCATGTTTACCACCCTGTCCCTGGTGCTACCAGTTCTAGATTTATGGTGAGATGGCAGGATGGGGATCGGGGAGATCTGTGGGGAAAAGAGGTCCCAGATAGCCTCCCAGCTTTCATCACCCAGGTCTCAGCTCCCAGGAAGTACAAAGGCCAGATGCCACCTCTGCAAGTCCAGGAGTGGGACCTAAACCGTAGATGATGGCAGCTAGTCATGCTAGGACCTCGCCGTGTGCTAGGCTAAGAGGCGCCCACTCCCAAAGAATGCTGCTGGGGTGCCAGAAGGTGCACCCCATCTTACAGGCAGCAAAGCCTTTTTTCTTCGTCCTCACCTGAGGACATGTTTTTATTGATTTGAGAGAGAGAGGAGGGGGAGAGAGAGAAACATCTATTGGTTATTGCTTGTACATGCCACTACGGACAAAACCTGCAACCTGGGCATGTGCCGTGACTGGGAATCGACTTGCCACCTTCTGGTGTATGGGACGATGCTCCAACCAACTGAGCCACCCAGCCAGGGTGGTTGTTTTTTTTTTACAAATAACATATATATATATATATATATATATATATATATATATATATATATATATAAAATCTAAGGGATTTTTTTGTTTGTTTTGCTTTGTTCTGTTTTTAATGAACTAAACATGATAAACTCTACTAGAGGCTTTACCCTGCCTACTTGCAGGTGTATTCAATTTGCACATGATTTGTGTGTCGTATACATATGATACATTGTTTACTCCATGTGCACGTGAATGGAAATCTGCTGTATTGTCTTTTCATGTGTGTGCCTAATAGCATATTTAGAGTGTAAGCATGTCGAAAGTTGTGATTGTCTCTTTGTTTCTGTCACCCTCCTGGTGGTTTCGGTCCTGGACTGTAGGCTCCGTACTTGAGCGTGGCAATGGCCAGTCGTACTGATAATTGAGGAGCCGCTGAAAGAGAAGACATACCAAGATCCATACAGATTACCCCCACATACCCTTAAGGCTTCTTAGTGTTTACATTGGAAAAGCCCTGGTTGTACATTTTGTGATATGCCCATAGACCTGAATGTGTATCTCCTGAGATGCAGATTTTATTTTGAGAAAATGTTTGAAACAATTATTTAATATAAAGCCGTTGCTAGTCTTTTTGTAAAACCACGGGCTTAGTGGAAATTTTTCTTTTGTCACCATAGATACCAAAATCTAATTTGATTACTCTTGTGACTGGTGCTAACTACGATCTGATATTGACTGTAACTTTTCATCAGCTGGAAGTAGTCTGCTAATTGAGCTGGAGCCAAGCCAAAAAAATCTTTCAAAGGCGTAGTTTTATATACAGCAGTTTTAATAAGCAATTCACTGAAACCTTTTATGAAAGCAACAAAGGCAAGAAGGGTCTGGACACGGTGAGCATGCCTGATACATCACACCAGCGAACACGAGACAATGCGGGGTCGCATCGGTCACGGAGCCCTAGTTTGGCAAGGTCAATTAAGAATAGCTTAATTTATTCAGTAACCATGAGCATCCTTATTTGCTTAACAACTCTGTCAAAAACAGCACTCTACCTCCCTGGAGTTCGGTCCACGAGCAAGGTTCCTCTTGTGCTGTCAAATCATGCACGTCCGTAGTCATGGAAGGAGGGCATTTTGCTGCTTGATTTTTCGGTCACAATTAATGTCGCATCAGATATCTTTACTCAGAAGAGAGGTTTTTCGAAGAGAATGATATCTTTGCCTGTCATCACCTGGGAGCTGTGTAGATCAGTGGATAATCCCCAAACCGTGCGAGTATTTTTTTCTTGAGAACGTGGAAGCATGGGCAGATTGTTAGGTGGATGATTTGTTCTTGTACTTTAACCAGCCTTTGCTACGGGCCATGTGGTGTAGTCTGTTTTATTTGTTGAGCTTTTCTTGCATGCCATCCCCTGCTAATTATATAACATCCTTATAGCAACTTTATCATCAACTATTTTGTTGATAAAGGACTGCATTCCAGAGAATTTCCTAGCTAGCTCAAGTGCACATGGTCAGTATGAGGCTGTACAAATTTAAAGTCCTGGTCTGTGGTCTTTACAGTTGAAGGGAATGAATGGGAGGTGAAGAAACACTACTTGCAGGAGAAAGTTCACACGAGGTTGCCTCATTGGCCTGAAGTGATCGGTTTACCGTAGTCCAGAACTTCCATCGGGACTTTAATTTACTTGTCTACATTGTTGCGTGTAATGGGAATGCTGTATGGAAAGCACTTGGCCTATATTAGGTGCTTAACAAGTAGTGGTTATTATCGCTGGAGTCGCTCTTCTGTGTATTCGGCTTGGTTTTGCCTAGCCCCATGCTTCTCAGCTTATTGAGCTTATGAGCCTCCCAGGAATCTCGTGAAAATGCAGCTTCCGTAAGCCCGGAGTGGGCGCCACGAGGTGCTGCGTTTCTAAGGTTCCCAGGCAGTTGGGTCAGGGTGGTCCGAGCAGCAAGGGCCTCGTCTATGTCCATTCCTTGAGGCCAGTGCGATGGATTGCAGGCATTTTCACAGAAAGGGGGAGAACCTGGAGATGGGGTAGAGATGCAAAGAAATGTTCTCAGGCAAAGAGATACACCTGTGCAGGGAAGAAGAAAGGGATTGGGAAAAGCTGCTCCTAAGTGTGAACAGGGCGTTCTGAAGAGATCTTGATTGGAAAACCCCAAAGACAAGTGTGTGGATTCCATGTTGCTTTGTCCTCGGGGCCCGTGAGGGTGAGGCAAGCCAGGGTGCCAGGTGCACAATCTAAGGACACGCTCACTGCAGGTGCACACCCTGGATGCACACCACCCTGAGAGCGAGTGCCTCCTGAAACTCTGGGCCCCGGGCACCTCACTCCTTACCCTCCCGCTGGCCCTGTCTTCCTGTCGGTGGTACCTGGAGTTGTCAGGTGGGAAGAGACCTTAATAATTATCAGCCTCCTATGTTACAGATGTAGAAACTGAGCCCCCGGTTAAATGATTTGCTCATTAAAATTAATAGTGTAACCGTATTTTATAAATTCTGAAATGCACATTTCAGCATCTCTGAAATCAGGATTGTCTAATTGATGGCTTTTGACCACTGTGTCATAGGTTGATGGCCAGGATTTTTTCTTTCTTAGTGGTATATTAACAATAATGGCGCATCATAAAATTGATGGGTTCTCATAGACCATGAAATGCAGTAGTGGAGAACCGGGTCTCCTGCTTCCGTGCTTCTCCGCTGCGGACCCCGGGATGCAGTTCTGACGTCAGTGTGCTCGTCCTAATGCTCTGAGAGACTGCTCAGCCTAGCGGTTAGGAGCTCAGGCCGTAGACCCAAATGACTCTACCGCAAGCCAGCCATACAGATTCTCCGCTCACCTTACTGCTCTGCAGCACGAGGTGACAGAGACATGCGTTAGCTGCCTGAGTGTCCTGTGCGGGGGCAGTGAATCCATCCATGCAAACCAGTGGGGAGAGTTGAGCACATAGTAAACACTCCATAAACCTGCTGCTGTCGACAGTCTCGCTGCTTGAGTCACCTGCCCTGCCGGTGTCTGCACAGATGTTTGTCCTGAGAGCCCTGTAAACATGGCCAGGATTCTGGGTGTCCACCTGATTAAATGCTTATGCTGACTACCAAGGGAACCTATAGGATTTCCATCCATAAAGATTATTGAAGTGCAAATTGACAAAGATTTGTCTTGACTGATGCAGATGTCTCGACCTGTGTGTGAAGCTGGAGGGGGTGAAGTTTGTGACAGTGCCGTGGTTTCCTGTTGGGTGAGACCTGCGTCTGTTAGTGATGGCCCCGAAAGGCCAGGGCCTCTGCCTGGAACTGTATCACCGTCCTTCACTGTGCCTGCAGTTCTGCAATCCTCAGTCCTGTGTGCTCGTCCTGTGACTGCCTGACCCAGTCGCCTTGGACATAATGGATGTGGACACTGTTGTTCTTCACATTTGCTCTTAAGGTGTCCCCCATTTTTGTCTTTCTCCTCTCATGAAGGTCACTGTGTTTAACGAGGTGAACTGGGAATCTGGGTTGAGCCTTTGCCAACCCTCTCTCTTCACCCAGCAGGGAGCAGTTTCTCGCGCTGAAGTCCCAGAGCACTTTGGGGCTGTCCTGTGACAGGTACCACAGGCTGCTCGGCATTCGTTCTGTGTTTACTGGCTTTGTCTCCTGCCTGGTCATGAGAACCCTGGGGAAGGGATCTTGGCGTACTCATGTTTGTTATGCTGCGGTGCCCGGCATAATACTTTATGGTTCTTAGACATTTGTTGAATGGATACCCTTTGGGTTATCGAATAGAGCCGGGATAGATTTATTTCACGCAGTTCACAAATACCATAGAGATGATAGCTCATCTCAGGTTATGCCAGTCTCCCCAGTTATCTCCCTTCTAAAAGCAGGTTCTCCCACAGTTTAACAAATTCTATCTAACTTGCACAAGCTGCGTTGCATTTCAGTAATGGGAATACTAGTATACCTTGTTAAATGATACTAGATGGCAACAGACAAAGTTGGAGCCTGCACACTGAGCACGGACACTCACTACCAGCGAGAAAAGCTGTTCTGTCGCTAGTGGGGTCATGGGACACAGGACAGGAGCTTGGGCCCTGGACGAGGAGCTGAGGGAGGGACGGGCTGTCGCCGTGAACTAGAAGCAGCAGGCAGTGCGGGGCTCTTGGCCCTGGCAGTCTCGTTTCATGAAATTTTCATCTTGCCAAACTGACAGAGTAGACGTTTTCTATGAATATTTTGTGATGAATGCTCTAAAAGACACCCCTGACTTCCTGATAATGTCAGGTAACATTTACTGTGCTTTTAATTGACCCTTATTCTTAAATGCACATTTCATTGATCAGGTGAGATAGGTTGGGAAGGACAGCAATCCAGGACGTAGATTAAACAATATTTCTATTTGAAACAAATCACAGTTACGATTCTCGGGAATCTGTCTTGCTTCCAACATCTTCAAGGAAGATAGTGTTAACAGTTCATCATGGAGGCATGGCTTGTTTATCTCTTTCCCATCAGAAAATATGACCACACATTTTGGTTCAGGCTGATACTTTGTATCCGTTTAAGGTGAAAGGGGCTATTTTTAACTGGGAAAGTTGGGAAGAGGTGTGAACAGAGTAACAGACTGGGAAAGCTAGGCACATTTCCAGCTGCTTTAGGTAGAGTCTATTCGGTAGCTTAAAAAATAAAGTTGGAAGTGTCAAATTCTCAGACTATAAATCATAATCCCAATATAGTGTAAGAAAAATAACGGTAAGGTTTTATGTTAGAGTATCTGAATAGCTGCCATTCAGTTTTCTTGGGTAATTACAGCTTGACTGTACTTAAGTCCACTTTGTAGCGATACAGGTGTGCCCATAATTAAAACAGCAACCTTGCGGATTAGCCCAAGCCCACAGGCGTATTTTTTGACCGAGACTTTAGAATCTGTTTTTCTAAGACTTAGACAAATACAAATTTTAACCGTAAAGAAAGCCCATGGTCATATTTCAGTCATTCTTTCTTGAGGTGATTGTTTTTCTCAAATGGGCGACCGCTGGTGGTGCATGAGAAGCAGAGAGAATCACTTTGGGATCCTTTGCAACTGGAACTGGCCAAGTCATGAGTGTGTGTCCTGCTTCCTGGTCTTTCTCTTTTGACGTCACTGTGCTCATCGCATTCGTGTTCTGAGCTAACAGAAAGGCTAGAAGGCAGAAGGGCCGGAAGTACTCTCCACACACCACCTGCGCTGACTTTGTTTTTTTGCTTTTTTATTTTTATTTATTTATTTATTTTTTATTTTATTTTTTTTTATCCTCACCTGAGGACATTTTTTCATTTTTTGTTCAGACAGAATAGGAGGGAGAGAGAGGAAGAGAGAGAGAGAGAAACATCGATGTGAAAGGGGCACATCGAGTGGCTGCCACCCGCACGACCAACCAGGGCCGGGGACAAACTGCAACCGAGGTACATGCCCTTAGCGGGAACCGAACCCAGGTCTCTCCGGACCGCAGGTGGACGCTCCAACCGCTGAGCCAAACCGGCCAGGGCGTTTTTTTGCTTTTTTAGATTAAAGTGACCTTTTGCATCCATAATTCTGTCCCCTCTGATTCCTAGTTGTTACAGACCTGGGCAGTTTTTGTTCAGCCCCATTTTGTCTGTCCCTTTATGAAGTTATCCACACGTTAGTGACTCCAGCAGTGCCCACCCTGAGGGGACGAAGCTACTGCGTTGAGGGTGCAGAACTCTGTTCATAGGAGTCGTTGAGCTTGGCCACCTGGAAGGGTGAGAGCAAGGCATGGATGACTCTCTGTTCTTCCTGATCACTTACAGGGCTTCACTGCGTAGTTCGCTTTATTAGCATCATAAAATGGATTTGTCTAAAAATGTCTGCTTGTTGCTCTTTGGCCTTTTAACAGAAAACAGGTTGACTTCTGCTCGAAGGAGCTCAGTCTCTCCACCTGCCATGGCCTTGTGGCATGATGGAGGTCAAAGGGCATGGCCATTCTTAACTGCTGACATCACAGTGTGTCCTCAGCATGACCGTAGCCAGCCAGGTGGTGCTTCCCTCCAGTCTGCTGTTCAGCTGTCACAACAAGCCCATCTGCCGCATTTGAAAAGAAAACTTAACTTTACAGTAACAAGTGGTGACTTTGTTCCCATGTGGTGACCAATCATTTTGGCAAAATAGACGGTTCTAGAGGGGCCACTATATATGAAGTGTCAGAGTTTAGTGTCAGTCTTGGGTGGTGGTGGTGGTTTTGAAGTTGCCTCATCAGAAATGAACAAATAGGCATAGGAGAGAAGCACCACAAGCTTTAAACATAAACACTAAGTAGATTGAAATTCTGTCCTTAACTCTAAATTGTAGCAAAATTAATAAATCTCGAGAGAGTGATATTTATCCCTCAGTCAGTGGTAGGCAGATTAGAAGATGAGAATTGGAGGGAGAATGGGAGCTAATCAGTTCAATTTTATCATCTTTGGAGAACTGGAGGATATTGTTCTTTTTTATTTTTTTATTTTGCTTTGGGCTAACACAGCTGTAATTGGGACCAGCATGTATCAGAATGTCCCATATCTGCATCTCAGTAAACCCCACATTTGGCTTAAAAATTCATGAGGCTTTAGGTTCTTCCCTTGAAAATGGAAAAAATAGAGTTGATTCAGGTTTGTTTTTTTAATCAGTGCATAAAAGCTATTCATTAGGAGTAAATTTACTAAATAAACAACTATTGTTCAAGATGGTGCTATGCTGAGAAATCCTGACTTCGGAGTGGCACAGAGTTCAGCAGTGTGCAGACAGCCGGATGGACGAGTGAAGATCACCGTGTTGAGGAAGGAAACAGAATGTTTCCAAAAAAACAAGCAATGAGGGAGGCCTTTCAGAAATTGGGGAGATGGAGACGTATAATCATGATGATCATAAAATGAAGGAAGTATATTTTTCCAAAGAAAGATGACACTGCTTCCTGTTTTGATTAACTGACAAAATAAAAGCATAAGCAAGAGTTCTGATGCATTTTTCCCTCAAAAGTCACTTGTAGGGTTCTTTAAGGTTTTATTACAGGAGAAAGAAATTGATTTTTCAGTTTGTCTGACTTAATATTATACAGAGTGAAAAAATATATATATTAGATTAATGCAAAGAACATCTTCCAAATTGATGGGGGTTTGTGTACACTGAGTAAATGGAGGTTTTCTATCTGTCTGTAAATTGCAGTATTTCTAATCGTTTTTGTTTCATAATCTCAACAACCTGTTCTCTCTGACCTCATTAGCATTACATTATGCTGTGGACTATTGGTTGATAAATTCAAAGGCTCTGATGGGAAAAAACATTGTTGGTTGTAAGTTTTAGTTACATTTGCGGTGACTTTGCCTGGCATGGATTATTACTTAGACTATTACTGACCCATATTAATGGGATCAAGACTAATGCATCCTGTGTAAAGGAGGTTTTGCGTCACTGAACAAAAAGCAAGACAGCGTAGTTGGTGAAAGAAGATTTAGAACTACGTAGCACGTTGTTTCCCTTTCTGCAGCACAATGTGTAGGGACGTGCAGTGAACGTGTGCGAAGCATGGCGGCCAAGGGAGTGGGCACTGGGCATGAGCGCTGAGCTCTCCCCTGCCTCCTGATCCAGGTGCCCTGCTCTGTGCCGCAGGGTTGAATACTGGGGAGACGTTGAGCCTGCGTGTCCGACCTGGGAATTATATCCACACAGCCTCAAAAACTATAGCTCCAGTACACTAGAGGGAAGGTAGAAAAAGGAGAGTTAAAATAGCATTGAATTAAAATGGGAAGAAATAATGAGAACTTTTACAGAGACTTAAATTATACCTAAAACATGAGTCCCAAAGAGCTAGCACTTCTAGACATGTGCACTTCCTGGCTCGTGTTCCACTTGACTGTTTCATTCGCTCACTCATTCGCTCACTCATTCACTCACTCATTCACTCACTCATTCACTCAGCAAATGCTCACTGAGCACCTGCTGTGAGTCGGGCTTGTGTTAGGCACTGGGGATACCTCAGCAAAAGGAGCAGCACCAACTGCTTGTCTCAGGCTCACAGTCCACTGCAGACTGAACTGGACACTGGACAGTAAACATAATAAATTAGCAAATTATATAGTAAGTTAGAAAATGATACTAGCTCCGGGAAAAGAAAGTATGGAACAGAATAAGAGTGATTTGGAGTACGTGTGGATAGTTGTCCCAGCTGGATTTCCTAGAAGAGCCAATCCATGTAATGGACCCCACCCCACATGCAAACACTGTGTAGAATTAGTCTAGTTTAAGGTACAAGCTAACGACTTCTCCAAAAGGCTGAGTAACTGCCCCAGATCAAACAGTTGGTGGGAAGCCTGTTTACCCTCAAGCATTTTTATCATACTCCATTGCTCAGTGGGCTCCCTGCTCCCATTTCCGTTGCTTTTGGTCAGGCGAATCTTTGGCCCAAATGGTGGACTTCAGGACGGTGGGCTGCAGATGTTTCATTGGATTCAGGCTTTTCTGGGCCCTCAGGTTCCAGTGCCAGGACAGTTCATTGCTGTAGTCATAGCCTTGGGAGTAGCAGCTTATAATAACCTGGAAGTTAGACGCGCATGAGAGGATGAGAAGGCTGGGGTCAGCATGTTCAGATGGAGAAAGTAGGGCAGAGGGCAGAGCTCTATCAGAGGTCACGGGAGATGATTACCTAACAAGAATGGGTGTCCAGGCTTGGTACTGAGGACAGTAAATAAGCCATGAATCATACAGGAAGTCAAGTAACATGAATGATTAATGCTGCTGTTTCTTTAGAACTCACATGCAATAACTTACTCAAACCTTGAATGCCATAAACTAGGTTTTTATTTATGAGGTTTTTATTCTCCCCATTTCACGGGTAAGTAAACTAAATTTTTTAAAGATTAGGTGCCATGCCTGCCTAACAACGACAAAGGTGGGATGAGAATTCCCACCCAGGTCCCCTGGCTGCGGACCCTCCTTCTTTGTTGTACGTCATGAGTATGCAGATTAAAAGGGAAAGAAATGAAAGCAGGATTCCGAAGCAGGCGCTTTTATTATGACGATTTTACTTGAGAGTTGAGGAAGCTACGATATGGGAGGTGAAGCTCATTTGCCCAAGGGCACACTGCTGCCAGGTAGTGGACCTGGATTCAAATCCAGGCAGAACTGAGTCAGTTCTCAAATGAAGTTACATGTATATAAAAATCTGTTTATGGTCTTTAAATTCTAAAGATAAATAATTAATTATCAGGAAAGTCTGACCATCTCCCTCCTACCCTGCCTGTTTGTTAGTGGAGGAGTATAAAATCAAAATAGCAGGGTCTAGGTGGAAAAATGCTTTAGTCTTTTTTGTTGTCGTTAATCCTCACCAGAGGATATTCTTCCATTGATTTTCAGGGAGAGTGGAGGGAGAGAAGGAGAGAGAGAAACATTGATGTGAGAGAGACACAGCAATTGGTTGCCTCCCACACGACCTTGAATGGGGCCGGGGATCAAACCTGCAACCCAGGTACGTGCCCTTGACCTGGGATCAAACCTGAGACACTTCAGTCTGAGGGCTAATGCTCTAACCACTGAGCAAAACCAGCCAGGGCTTATTTTCTTTTCAATTTCTAATATTTTTATTAAGGTAGAGTTGACATGCAGTGTTATATTAGTCTCAGGTGTCCAGCATGGTGATGTGACATTTACATTCCTTATGGTGTGACCCCTCCAATAGTCTAGTAACCATCTGTCACCCTGCGTAGTTATTATGAGACTATTGACTGTTTTCCTGTGCTGTACATGACGTCCTCGAGACTTTTGTCTTTAATAGCTGGAGGTTTGTGCCTTATTCCCCTCCACCCATTTCACCCATCCCCCACTCCCTCCCCTCTGGCATCCATCAGTTTGTTCTCTGTATCTATCAGTGTGTTTCTGTTTTGTTTTATGAGTTCCTTTGGTTTGTTTTTTTTAGATTCCACATATAAGCGAACTCATACAGTAGACAAATAAGTAATTATACTTGCTGCTGGAAGGAAGGAGTGAGGTTACAGAACCTCTCAGAACTGTCACTGAAGAATCCCCTCTGATGAGTGACAGGAACTGCAGGCCACACAATTGCATTTTCACAGCAGGGGGCCTCAAACTAGCTGTCACAGAATGCTGGCACTAAAATGCTTGGTGCTGAAATACTGGGGCAGGCAATACTGAAGTGCTCTGTGCTGGAACCAAATAACAGCAATCTGAATTTGCACAGACGACTATGTGGATAGAATTTTCTGGAATAAATATTTCTTCACTTTAAACTCTCC
This sequence comes from Tadarida brasiliensis, assembly GCA_030848825.1. Taxonomy (NCBI): domain Eukaryota; kingdom Metazoa; phylum Chordata; class Mammalia; order Chiroptera; family Molossidae; genus Tadarida; species Tadarida brasiliensis. The sequence goes on from CM061268.1 coordinate 85,469,664, forward strand.
TTGAGCCTTTGGAGCCTGGCTTGTTATTGAGAGACAATACACGTGAATGATAACCCGAAATACTTAGGAAGCACCTGCTTCGCTCCACGGATCCTTGTGGACACCGGGGTTGCAGCTTTCTGTGGCCGGCACGACACAGACCGCTGTTATCTGGTCTCCCTCGTGGAGTGCCCTACTCCCAGACCCAGGCCCCCAATTCTAGCGCCAGCTTGGACCAGGACATCTGATGGAAAACAGGTCACACTGCCCACGTGGCTTTCTTCTGGCACGTAGCTGAGCACAGGGAAGGCCCACTTTGGGAAGGCTTGTTTCAGACAGAAGAGAAAGACAGTCAGGCGGGCTTCGGAGAACCTTCGCTGTCCCATCGCACCGAGTGAAACACGGGAAATCTTCCCCATTTCATTCTCCAGCTTAGCTTATGGCCTGGCCTTCCTCCCTCCCCCGCCCCATAACTGTAATGCAGCTTTGTACCGAAGGGTCTGCAGCCCAAGATTTATGATCTTATGGAGCACAGGTGGATAGAGAGTCTTTATTCTTAAGCCTCTGGGAGGCTCCCCTTTGAAAGGAGAAAGAGCCCGATGCCTCTTCTCCGGGTGGGACCAGGAGGCGCGGCCTTCTGCGGAGGTGAGGCAGGTCTCTCAGTATCTCCCAAACAGTCGGGTGCTCGGAAGTCATTCCGTTCTCAGGAGGCCTTGATTCACATCCTTCTACTTAAAAGCAAACAAGCAGATGGACTGGAGCGAAAAGAGCCTTGTGAAGGGCCCTCTGCAGACCATGGCAGCGCTCAGGAGGGCTCCCCACCCCAGTGGGCCGTGAAGTCATTACATTCTCCCAAGGGTCCCCTTCCCTCTAGTCTCCCTGCCTCCGGGAAGCTGCTGTGGGCTGTGCTTCTCCGCAGGAGACCCCCCACCCCCACCCCACACACACCTGCAAGGTGCTGTCGTTGCTGCTGCCTCTGGGGTTAAGAACAGATATGACGATCAATAGCGGATACGTTCTATCGCACTGCTTCAAACACGGGGAGAAAAAGAGAGTCCTTTTTAGTTAAGACAACAACTGCCAAGCAGCGTGGTGGGGAGCGTGGGGGAGAGGCCAGTGCTAACGCTGCGGACCACTGGCCTATCGTTAGTGGCGGAGCGGTCAGGCAACTTGAACAGGGACAGCATCAGAAAAAAAGAAAGAAAGGTGAAATGGATCTGGATGTTCAGGTAGGCGAGACATGTCTGTTGTGTGGCCCCACCTGGATCAGAGCTGGAAGTCAGACTGCGTTCGTTAGCATCGTTGTGGAGATCGTGAATATCATATTCTGGTATCTTTAGCTTTGGGTGGAACACACCCCTCCACACCCCAGGCCACTCCATCGTACGAGCTGAACTGAGCCATTCCCTGGGTCTTCCTGTCACTAGTGGAAGGTTTTCGTGGGCCGGGTTTGGGACCTGGATGCACACCTGAGAGACCAGGGCTCCCGCGCTGCTCTGCCCCCATCTGGGCCCCCTGTTCCTCCTCTGGCAACAGGCTCTTTGAGGCCCATGTTTGGTGACATTCCCGAGTGTTTCACGAACGGGCCCATGACTACTGGGTGGCCCCTCGTCCTGCCGGCCCCACTGCCCACGGCTGGGAGCTGTTGGCAGGCCGCAGCAGGGACCTGGGCCATTTGGACTAGAATGAGGGAGACCTTTCTTCTGTTTTAATTCCTCTCAGACAACTCTGTTAGCTGTGGCCCCGTCTTTCTTAAGTCGTCTCGACAAGAACATCTCTGGCATACTTTCTAAATGAAGAGAAATACAGTCGAGGGGGGTCTCTACTATTAAATCAGACATATTTCATAGGCAGAAAGCCATAGGCATATTTTTATATGAGTGTTTTAATAAAGAAGGAAAATGATACCTGGTTTTGAATTACTAAATAATCTAAGCCTTTTTTTAAATAAAAAGTAAATGTTCTGTTTCTCTTCTTTGAGCTGCCAGGTTGCTTCCGGTGAGTGGAACCGTTCGTGTTTCTGAATTTAGACTTCCTAATAACCTGGGCGCAGACTGGGACTAAGCTTTGATGCTTAGCTGAGGTCTTATCACAAACCCCATGGCTTCATAAAGAGAATGTGGCTGAAGAGGCACAGCAGAGCTGGTGCGTCCGTTCCTGTTCGCGCAGTGCTCAGGGTGGGCCTGTGCCTGTCGGTGACTCCCAGCCCCCCACAGAGCCAATCGCGACATTCTCAGCATTCTTTTCTCCTTGCACCATCTCCTTGCCATGATATAGCACTGACCATCATTGCTAGGACCTAATTTTGTGGATGTGTGTATCTCTCACCCACAGACTGACCATCGGAGGTCAGGGATCTTATCCGGCTCACCCAGGTCTCAGCATGGAGCACGCTCAGCCAGGCTGAGCCAGGCATGAGGACGACAGTTACAGGTTGTTTGGATGTGGCTCTGTTAACGTGGGAGCCCAGTGAAGACACACGGCTCCTTCCTGGGAGCCCTAAAATGTACTAGGGAAACTGAATCTCACACTGAACCGAGAATCTCTGAATCCCGTCTCAAAAAACTGGAAACAAGCCAATGAACAGTAGCAGCTAATGTTTTGGGGTTCTAACTTCATTGAATGCCGACAACAGCCTTACGAGGCAGGTTTTGTTAGTCCCGCTGTACAGGTGAAGAAACTGAGTCTTGGGGAGGTTAACTTGAGCAGAGGAGCGGTTAGGCTGGCCGGTGGGAGGTGCCCGCGCTTCGGAACCAACTGGACTGTGGGTTTACGATCCGTACCTTGCCCCTTACGGACTGTGTGCTTCGGGCTCCTTATCTACAGAATGGATAATAACATCTGGTTTTTTTTTAATCTGTTGTAAGGATTAAATAAAATAACTTAAATGAAGTACCTGGTAGAATGCCTGGTACGGGTTATATATTCAATATTCTTATGATAATTAAAGACTGCTCTGAGATCCACAGGAATCCAAGTGCAGACACGCTGGGCTCTGAAGAAGCAGGCAGTCTGGGAGGCCTGTAAGTGGCTTTGGCCAGGCCAGGGGTGGCCCGGGAAGTGCAGTGGGGTGCCAGAGCGAGGGTGGCCTGGCTCGGGGACAGCTGTCGGCTCCGAGAGTGGTGGGCACTTGCAGGATTCCAGGCCTGAGCAGACACTCGGGCAGCAGGATACCGAGACAGGGATGACTTTGAGATGCCTCCCTGAAATAGAATCAACAAAAGTGTCATCAGTTAGAAGTGGGGAGTCAGGGGCAGGAAGGACTTGGTGACAGCAGGCTATCTCTGTCCTAGCGAAATGGTGGCGGCGGCTCACCTCAGATGTGGAATTCGGGGAAGTGCCGGAGATGGGTGGTGGTTTTGTCCCCGCGTGGTGAACTGGCACACAGACCGTGCATTGCATTCCGGGGGCGCACAGTGGGCCATTAGAAATGCCAGCTGCAGCCCAGAGGTCTCAGAGGTCGGGGCTGGGGCCAAGGGTGCATTTCCAGATGGTCAGTGAAGACAGGTGCAGATGAGGAAACCCAGAGAGATGAAGGAGGGTGAGGGGACGAGGGCCCAGGAGGGACCCCGAAGGTTAAGTGCAGTCGGCTGAACCAGGATGTCAGTGAATGGGATTTGAGAGCGGAGGGGAGGGTGTTGTTAAGGGTTTTGTTTCTTAATGGGTTTTTTGGGGGGAGAAATAAAACCCTACTTTTTATCAAGAAAAGTTCAAACATACTCAAAAGTAGAATAAAGTGAATGCGCATATACCCGTTACCTAGATTCAGCGATTATGAGACATTCGCCCTGTCTGCTTCTCTGCCCTCACTATCTGCCTGAAGCAGATCTCAGCCATCTCGTGGCTTCAGCCCTGCACGCTCGAGTGGGGGTCGCAGCTGCCGCCACTGTCACGTCCCACGTAATGGGGTTCCTAGTCTCATGCGATTCCCGGTCCTCACGGGGCTGGCTCCGACCGTCTTTCCAGCTGCCCGTTGTCTCTTTAAGTGAGGAGCCCAGCGAGGCTCGCGTGGGACATTCGGTTGTGGCGTCTCGTGCTCCACTGTCCAGCGGAACCTGCCTTTCTCTTTCATGCCTTCGATTTGTTGAGCTTTTCACAACTGTTCTGTAAAGTCCCACTTTCTGCATTTGCCTCCTTGCTTCTTTACAGCGTTACATTACTGTGAGGAAGGGTTACAAGACACGGATTGGGTTGACGGGGCGGTGGGGGTGGGGTGAGGTGGAGTTGAGTAGGTCTGAGGGTTGAGTCAGGAAGCAGGGGGACACTGTGCCAGGTCTGGAGAGAGGGAAAGGCTGGGGGGGCTTTCAGGGGCCATCCGCTTCTCCGTCCCGACATCGTCATTCTCTGCACCACAGTATATATGCTGCTGGACATTTCACATACGCATGGTGTGTGTGTGTGTGTGTGTGTGTGTGTGTGTGTGTGTGTGCGCCTTGTTTTGGTGCACACCAGATTTCTGTGGCACTGGGGAAAGTGCTGGTTAACACTCACGAGACTGGACTCCCTGTCTGGACACTGGTCCAGCTTTCCTGCGCATGTGCCCTGTGCCTCAGCGTCTTCATCTTTAACATGTGGCCACTGGACTAGAGCAGCCTCAGGTCCTTCTAGCTCTATGCCTTTCTGAGTTTGTAATGCCTCCCAGGTTATAAACGCCTGGGCCTGGGGTTCCAAGCCCTCAGCCCGTGCCTGTGTCTTACACCAGATTCAGCTGTCTTGTTTCTCCGGCCACGGGGATGCGAGCAGAGTGACTGGCCCTCTCCCACGTGGGCACATTTCTCCTGCAGGCCCTGCGTGCGACCCTTCCTGTGCTTGGCCTGCCTTTACCTGGCTCTCTTGTCACAGGTTTGTTTCGGAGCTCGTCTTGCTCCCTGTAATCTCCCTTCCACGCTGCATCTTGCTTGCCTTTTGCTGAGCCCCTGCCCGGTACCAAGTCCAATGTTTGACAGATAATTATTTAATGCTTCCGTGGCAGGTCCTGCAAGCTATAGGACTTTTTGTCTCCATTTTACACGGGATCAAGTTGAGCCTGATGGGTTAAGAACTTTGCAGAATATCACACAACTGAGAAGCATCAGCATCGGATTCTGGGATGGCTCGCTGGGAGTCCAAACCCCAGGTTCTTTCTAGGCCTCCAAGCTGCAAATCCCAGAGCACATTGTAAATCTCTCCAGTGCTCTTATCTAGTGTTGGCTTCTGCTTCGTGGATTCAGCATACTTTACTGAGCACCTACTACACGCCAGGCAGCCGAACAAATATTAATTCATCTGGGGCATGTTCTGCGTCTCACTTACTGTATTCTGTCCAGACTTAGCTGAGAGATGAAATTCAGTAAATATTTGCTGAATTCAACTAACATGAATAGAGTTGACTGGTTAATATAAAGAGTGATCATCAAATTGGGAGTCAACAAGTATGTCCTGTTAGCTGAGGGATCTGGTGACCTGTCTGATGACTGCCAGTTCGTCGGAAGCTGTTAGCACATCAACTGGTCACTTGTTGAAATTGGCTAAGGGGTGAATTGGACTGGTTTTTATTCTTGGTCCTTAGGCTAGCAGCTGTATTTTTGAGAATACGTTTTAGATAGTTATTAGTGGAAACAATCCAGTGGTTCCTTAAAGGGCAGGAGGAATTTGCCAAAATGAATGTACTTGTGTCCTGTGGTGACAGAGGTGTGAGGCCACCGCAACAGGAAGTTGTCCTCAGACCCAGAGACGAAGCAGGCACTGCCATAGAATATAACAGAAGGTATTACAGGGTCGTCAACTTGCTGGAAGATGAGGTCGGAGCAGAAGAGACGCCCCCGCATTCAGCTCAGATGATTCTCCGCTACCAGACCCCATTCCAGTCCACTTTTAAAGTGTAACTCAGGTACTAATGATTGACGAGACGAAGGGACCAAGGAGGCGGCAGGGCAGGGCCATACCTCCTGGTGGTCTCGGGATAGATAATTGCTCATAACTGATACTATTACCAGTTTGATATTTGTCTTGTGTGCCATGCCACTCCAGCTGTTGCTTACCAAAATATGCATGGCTGCATTTTAAGGAACACAGAAAATCATCAACTAGAAAGCTTTGGTTTGCTTGCTAAGGACAGTGAAGTTGGTCGAAGGCCACAGCATGAAACGTGAATCGGGGCACAGAGATGGAGTGGCTTGTTCACACCTACATTCATGGGCATTTATGGGCATTTATTCTGACATAAACACCTAAAATCTCAGTGGCATCACCATCATCTCGAGGTAGTTAAGTTGAACGTGCGTACGTCTCTGTGTTAGGTGTACAAGTAAACTCCACAGAGACTGTTTATCACCTGTTCCATAGGGCTTTCTACGTGTCAAAATATTTTAGATGGCTGAGGCGTACCCTACCATGTGTCAAGACTTTTTATTGTAAACGTAATTAATAAAAACATGTCTTAAGAAAATATATGAGCGCAAGATTTTCTGAAATTCATGCAATCTCATGAAATTCATAACACAGGATTTATTCAACCTGTCTCATTTAAACGCTAGGCAGGTACTAAGTGCCAGACCTTGTTCTAAGTTCCGGGGATGCAGCAGTGACCAGAACAAGATGCCTGGTCTCAGGGAGCTTTATCCTGCGGAGGGATATGTAATCAACAAGTGAGCAAATGAGAAAGATCATCTCAGATACAGTGATCATGGCTGCGAAGAAACTACAACAGGACCCGAGGATAGGGGACGACTTCCAGCAGTAAGGAGGGGGGAGGCCTCTCTAAATAGGGCGTCAGATAGGCTTCCGAGCATCTGAGACCAGAATGATGGCAGTCTTTTGAAGAACTGGAGAAGAGCACAGGGCCTGAGATGAAAGGGAACAGTGTGTGTTCCAATCTGAGTTAGTTTGTTGGGATTAAGGGCTGGCTCGTGGTAGTTTCAAGAATATATATTGAGCAAGCACGTGGGCTTGGGGACCCCAAACGGGAGCATGATGAAGACACAGGAGATAAAGATTCGACAAGCATCAGGTTTCTGGAGATAATGAAGAACATTGAACAAGACCATTGTTTAGAAAACCCATTTTGGAAGTTTCTTCCCTTCCCTGACAGGTGCCCCCTGACAGTGGCAGACACTGGTGGGCATGTCTCCAAGCACATTACAGATATCAACTCATTTAATCCTCAAAACAACACTGGAAGGGAGGCACTGTTATTTTCCTCCCGTTTTTTCCGATAAGAAAACTGAGACCCAGAGACATTCATTTTCCCCAAATCACATTTATTGAGCGGAGCTTAGAGGCAAACCTGGAAACTGAGATTGTGGAGTCTGTGATCTTAACCATGCTGCTTCATGTGGGGTCCATCAGAGAGGAGACATAAGACCTTGGAGAAATCTGGGAAAGAATACTAGGAACCGTAGTGAGAATACGGGAGGGTGCTGAGTAAAATAATGAATTCTCTGTCCTCTGTCAGATGGGCAGGCACCCCAATTTAATCTGTTTCTCTGGAGTTCATCACTGCATGTCTGTAGATAACTATTGTGTTGTCTCATTCATCATATGCTTTCTTGGACCAGTAACTGGGATAAATTAATTCTGTTTATAATGACCTCTTCAACCGACTAACAGAGGAATGTGCATGAACACACAATAAACCAGAAGGGCCAAAAGGAGTTGAAAGCCATGAGCAGCAGCAGAAGCAAACGGCCACCCAAACCCATGTCAGCAAAGACCGAAAGCACCGATCCCTGGCTGGTTGGACCTTGCCTCAAGTGACCTCTCCAGGTGTCCCCCTTACTCACAGGGCATGTGTTCCAAGACCCTCAGTGGGTGCCTGAAACCTCAGATAGTACTAAACCCTATAAAAGGGCCGGCAAAAGGAGGTTTACAGTTGTTCATATGGAAAATAATACAGTAATTAATAAATGATGATACAAGAATAAACTGCATACTCACAACTATAAACCTACTTTCGCCCACCCCTGTATACACTATTTTTTCCTATACATACCTAAGATAAAGTTTAATTTATAAATTGGGCACAGTAAAAGATTAACAATAAGAACTAATAATAAAACGAAAGCACTCTGTGGCTTCTCTTTGGCATATCCGAACTGCCAGCATCACTGCTCTGTGCTTTGGGAACGTTATTAGGTGGAATGACAGTGACTTGCAGAGGCACTGTGATACCTGAGTCGGTCTGATGACGGAGGCGAGTGGCCAGCGTGCAGGCAGACAGCGTGGAGATGCTGAGCCAGGGGATGACTGTTGCCGGCCGGTGTGGCTCAGTGGATTGAGCATTGTCCCATGGTCTGAGAGGTCCCGGTTCGATTCCCGGTCAGGGCACATGCCCAGGCTATGGGCTCCATCCCCAGCAGGGGGCGTGCAGGAGGCAGCCGATCCATGTTTCTCTCCCACATCGATGTTTCTATCTCTACCTTCCTCTCTCTCTAAAAAAAATCAATAAAAACATCTTTTAAAAAGGGGATGACTGTCATCCAGACAGGCTGGAGTGGGACGGTGTGAGGTTTCATCGTGCTGCTCAAAACAACATGCGATTTAGAATGTATGAATGTTTGTTTCTGGAATTTTCCATTTAATATTTTCAGACCATGGTTGACCACGGGTAACTAAAATCGTGGAAACAAAACCATGGATAAGGAGGGACCACTGCATTTTTAGAACAGCCAATGAGGATTTGACGTGCTGTCCATGGGAAAATCCCACCCTCTCATCAGCCAGAGCCTACCACCCTAAAACGTGCCTCCTGTGCCCAGCAGAAGTCACCTACCAGTGCCCTCTCCTGTCGTTCCAGTCTCCAAACTCATCCTGGGAGGTTGCGTGGGTCTGTCATACGGCTGCCAGGTGATAAGAGGGAATGTGTCCAAAGAGATCACTTCCCCCTTTTCTGTGTTATTCTCCTTGTCCCCAAAAGGGACCTGATTGTGTCCAAATTAGTAGAATCCAGCTTAGGCTGTAGCTGGAGAGGTGTGCCTACACTTTCTTGGGAGACTTAAGAAATAATTTACCAGGTTTGCCTTTGACCGGAAAATAGCTCCATGTAATTGCCCTTGTCCCACCTTGGCGCACTTACCGACTTCTAGAGTATCCTTTGGTGACCACCCCAGAGTTCCTTGGTCTCTATGTCATGGCAATGCCAGGAAGTTTTAATAACTGTTAAGGGCTCTAACATGAAATATGAAAGGGCCAGCAGACTCTTGCATAAGAGCTTGTATCCCATGTTGGCTGTTAGCACTGCTAAAGGTGTGACCTTGTGCTTAACGGCACCGCTATTTTCCTTCGTTCCTTTCCTACTCTACTTTTCTCCATATTTAACTTGGCTTCTCTGTGATCTGCTCTAAATTCTGGCTGCGTTGTTCCTTAATTATGAAGCCTGGTGCCACACTTTCTCCTGGTCCCGCCTCGCCCCTTCTTCCTGATGGCCCGTTTTCCCCTTCTTGTTTGCCTGCATTTATGCTCATTGACTGAATCATTTATTTTCCAACTCTGTATTAATCAAAACCAGTAAACTTCTTTGGAAGAAAGCGTGATTGAAACTTTAGGAATGATTTTAATAATTAAGTAATCATAGTTAACACCATCGGGAGCCCACACCGTGCCAGGCACTTTAGTGTATTAACTCATTTAGTCTCACAGTCTACTCTTCAGATCATTCTCCCCTGGAAACTGAGGCCCAGAGGGTTTATAACGTAATAAATTTGGATTTTCTGTTTTCTAGGATATGGTTCCTAAATCATTTGTATTATTTTATAACATGATTAAGCTGATTTTCAAACCTGGTGTTCTGTTAGTTTTTTTTACAAATTGATTAAGAACACTGGTGTATTTTGTTTTTATTTCCCCCCAAGTATAGATTAGTACCTCATAAAAATGAAGGAAAATGTGGTTACTTTTGAATTCTGCTAATTCATTATTTGTTCAGAAGGTTGTAATAAACTCTACTCTGTATAATGTTAGAATAATAATTACATTTTTTTCAGTCATGTGAAAAAGTTTCTTAGGAATATTATTCCTCTGTATTTAAATTTCCAAGAAGATTTTTTTCATGGGCTATAGATTGTAAATGTGACAGGGATTGTATTAAAGCAGAATTGGAGGTCATAATCCAGTTGTCGAGGGCACACAGGGTACACCTGTTTCCACACATAATGCACATGCCTATTAGAAGCACGGTGGACCTACAGCAGCTACAGAGGAAGAGGGCCGTTTCAGTCCACATGAAACTTGAAATCAAATTTGATGCAGACAGTGAGGTGAGACCTGGGTGTCTTTAGTCAGCGTCTTTCTGGCCCAAATACCAGTTTTGTGAGACCCTCCGCCTGCGTGGAGACCGTGAGAAGATAGTAATTCTAGCCACTGTGTGATTGGAAGCTGCCAATGGGATGCCAGGCTCGTGGGCATGTTGATATGCCATCTGGGCTTCCCATCGCGTCCCTAGCCATCTGTGCCTCTCTGCAACTTAGTATTTACTTATTCATTTTGAATGATTAAAAAATTTACAAAGAGTTTTGATGCGAACACATTTCGATTAAAAATTAGAAGAACGTCATTCTATTATTGAACGCAAATGAGCCTCTAGAAGCAAACCACAGACCAGCAATTTCATGGGGAAGGTGAAAGACACAGCCAAGATTCTGGGAGCAAGCTTTAAGACATCAGCTGTTAAAAGTCTTTTAATTCCCATTACAGAATTTGAAAGTATTTAAAATCTTGTATTTTGGTTATTTCCTTTATTCCCTCATAAGAACAGAACTACAGCTCCTTGATTCTTAGACACGCAATAAACTGGGTGATGTGTAGATTATGAAATGTGGTTACAGACACTTTTTTTTACATGTTACATTTGAATTAGGCAGATGACACAGTGCCTTGTGTTTTTTTTTTTTTTTAAGCCCAGGATGGAGTTAAAGAAATTTGAGTACATAGGGAGTGGTTGATTAACACATCCAATTAATGAAACTTTGACATTATAACACTTTGGCTATTGTCAGCGGGCTTGCAGGCCTCCAATTTCTGTGCATTAGTTATTCCATTTCCCTGGTTGCTTTCTCCTCTGCTTCACACAAGGCGGCATTATTAAAGGGTGGATTAAAATGGCGCCCAAATTGATAAGAAGTAGTTATCCAGTGTTCCTGTATGTGGTTTTTACTTGAAAAAACTTTCAGGCTAAATGGAGTGAAGAAGATTTGAAATGTAAATGGATTCTTTGTCCCTTTTGTAGATAATTGTACTAAATGCTAATTTGTGGGCAACTAATGTGTTCTTGTGTTCACTGATAAGCTGTGTTGCTTGAAACACATTTATAAAAAGAGGCAAGTCGTTTGTCGGCAAAAACTCCCACCCAGCGGGCTTGGCGTGCCTGGTGTTGTTTGTGCCCCTGTGGAACAGAAACCCCTCTCTCCGCAAACACACTGCTCCCCTCCCTGCCACCCTCCCAGGGACAATGGCTGGTTTAGAACCTGCTCTCTCTTGAGCTGCATTTTAGAGGTTTGGAATGAAATGACGTTTCAGCTGCACTCCACAAGGTCTGCACACGTTCGCGGTGAAGGGCCTGATGGCAGTGTGCTGGGACTCTGCAGGCCGCCTGGGCTCCGCCACCACTGCCCAGCTCTGCCGCTGCAGCCTGGAAATAACCTTACGCAGTGTGTCCATGAATGAGCAGGGATGTGTGCCAATAAAACTTTATTTATGACACTGAAATTTGATTTGTATGTAATTTTTATATGTCATAATAGTTTTTGAGTTTCTTCCAATAATGTAAACGTTTTTTGCAATAATTTGATTTTTGTTGTAGCTTGAACGCCTTGCAAATGAAGGCTGTGGCAGATGAGGCTCAGGGACCAGAGTTCGCCACTGCGTCAGGCCCTTTGTCCTGTGTGTGTCTGTTTTCCCTTCTGATCTCTTTGCTTCTCGGCTGTCTACCCTCAAACTCAGTACTGTGCCCAGTGTCTTTTGGGGGTGGGTTCTGTGACAGTGTGGAGGCCCCACTGGGTTTTTGCTTGTTCTGTTTGGTTTCCCAGCGAGGGATGGGAGGAGGGCGGGGTGAATCGCTTTTGTTTGCAGGAGATGGAGAAGAGCGACAGTGATTTACTGCCTTACTTAAAGGGTTAATGGTTTAGACACATAAAATCCAATGCTGCTTCTGTGGCTATTATTATTTTTTTAATTACAGGAAATTTAGATGCTATCATTTTGCTAATGGAAATAACCACAGTGATATGTATTGAATGAGCACATTGCATCGGAGACTGGCTATTTGTGATTTTTGTATTCCTTGGAAAAATGCAGATCCAGTTGTGAAAAGACACGGGGCTGACTGCCGTATGCTGGGCTGTGGCTGCCTTTCGGCGTGTTTGAAGCCCTTTCTAATGAGAACAAAGCTGAACGGGGCTAATCTCATTGTCTGCAGGCTCCAGTTAGCAAACCACCTCTGGTAAATTGGAGGATGCAGAAGATTTCTTTGTCCTACATAGCCTCGTAATTACTGATCTTCTGAACTTCCGGTTTTGGAATAAATTAAGTTTCATGCACTTGAGTCCCATAATATAATTTTACTCGAGGGTGAAGAAGTTAATGTATAACCTCTTTGGCTAGTACTTCAGACACTTGGAAAATGCTTTTCATTTTTAATCAACATAGACACAAAGTACATTTTAACTGTGTAGGTCCTTTTCTGGGAATAATATTCTCATAAAACAGGTTGAGTTATTTTATTAACTTACCTGTTCCTTGAATGAGTTCTTTCCATCCGGATGAGATGGCGTGTCACAGTGGAAAGGAACAGATAATAACAATCTGATTTGCCCATTGACCTGCTTCAGTCATTAGTGAGGACACATTTTTGAGGTCATTTTAGTCCTCATCAGCATCTGTTGCAGAAGGATGTCATCAGGTTTTGGCTCAAGCATCCCTCTCCACTTCACAGTCCAGGAAATGACAATGGTTTTGAGGACTGTGGGTGGGGTGGGCCAGCACCGCTCACGCTCTGCTCTGCGTGGTTGAGGTTGGAGGGCCTGTGATCCCAACAGCAGGGCGGGGCCGCCCCCAGAGGCCCTGCTGTTTGTTGGCATGGGGGCCCCAGGCAGGGTGGGCCTTGCATTGCATCCCCATGTCTGGCTCACTCAAGTTCTACCTATACTTATCCTGAGCCCTCACAGTTCTCACTGTGAAAACCTTTCCCTCACTGACGTAAAATAACTCATATTTCTCTCTTTGCCAAAGATCGCGATTTCCATTAAAAATGAGATGCTTGACATATACCCATGCAAAACCTTGTACACAGTGTTCATAGCAGCATTATTCACAGTAGCCAAACAGTGGAAACAAACCAGATGTCCATCAACTAAGAATAGAAAAGGAGATCTACATTCCTACAGAAAAACGTTATTTGGCCATTAAAAGGAATAAAGTACATGCTAAATGCTACAAAATGGATAAACCTTGAAAACACTATTATAGTAAGTGAGAGAAGCCAGATACAAGAATACAAGTTGTATGATTCCATTTATATGAAATATCCATAGTAGGCAAATTTATATATAGGCAGGAAGTTGACTAGTGATCGTTAAGGGCTAGGGAGAGATAATAGGGCTTGACTGCTAATGGGTACACTTGTGGGGTGATGAAATGTTCTAAAATTAGTTACTGATGATGGTTGCACATTTCTATGAATACTAAAAACCACTGAATTTCAAAAGGCTGAATTATTTGGTATGTGGATTATATCTCAATTAAGTTGTTATAAAAATGGTGCACTTGAAAAATAGAAAATATGTGGTAATCTTGCTTTGTCATCACTGAAAATGAACTAGTTTCTTCAGAGTTATATGGTTTGTATAACTAATACAAATCTGATAGTTTTATTTATTTATTTATATTTGTTTGGCTGTTTGGCTCAGTCTTTGCCACTGGGGGAAAAAGATTATCTGGGGGGAAAATGAAGTCTTGTCCCATGGATGACCAATTAAGTTGATTATTCTGCATATTGTGATTTCAGTTATTTCTAAATATTATCAGACCCCATTTTGATCAGATGAGTACTTTATGGTTGCAAGCATTCAAATGAAAAAGAAAATATTTGGTCAGAGATCTAGATTTCTTTCCCCCCATAACAACAAACATCTTAGCTCGGAAAACTTCTGAATGCATGGCATCATGGTCAAAATATGGCCAACAAATTTTGTGGTTTGTACAGCTTTGGCTTTTTGAGAGTCTTAAGAGTTGATGTCAAAAAATAGGCAGTTCCGTGTGGTCTCACCATGAAGGCTCCCGGGCCCGATTGAATAGGAGAAAAGAAGGTTAGTTGCCTCCCAGCTTGGTTTTCTCTGCCTTTTTTTTTTTTAATGACAGCTGAAGATAAAATGTCCTTTAACCCAAACACTATCATCTGGTATATTTGCCTACGGAAAGACAAAACAAAGATCAGGTCCACATGTTTGAAGCATTTCTTAGCCGAAATACAAAAGGACATTGTGGTTTAAAATAAACGGAAGCATGGCTCCTGGAATGGGAAGAATGCTCTCCGGGCCACCGAGGGGATCATCGCTGCAGAAGCCGCAGTTGCCTGTGGGGAGGAATTGTTCCGAGGACTGCTACTTCTGCAATTCTGGGACTTCCCAGCTGCATGGATCGGAACGGATGACACTCCAGTCACTAGCCCATCTGTTTCTAAAAAAGTCCAAAGAGAAATGTAAAAATGGCAGTGGGAGAAGCGGCAGTTGTGTGGTGTGGAGGAAGAATCACAGTCGACAGTTGTTGTGGTGTCCCCCCAAGTCTCTAAGTCATGGCACTGGGATCAGAACTCACACAGTGGCTTCTTAGTTAAAGCATTTGCGACTTCCGGTCCAACTTGGTGAATTATTTAATGATGAAGGCGACTGTATCCTGAGAACAGACTGGGTGGACCTGACCTCTGGCGTCCAGTTGTCAGGAATGCTTGGGGTCAGGGAGTGTGGTCACATGGCGCGGTTGAAAACCCTGGGTTGTCAAGTTGGAAACATCTGGGTTCCCGTTCCGGCTGCACCTCTTACTAGCTGTGCGCTCGTAGCCAAGAAACTTAACCTTTCTGTGTGGACACCAATGGTCCTCAAGAGATTTAAAATACAAATTTGATCAGGTGGCAAGAATTCAATGGAATAATGTGGGCAAGGCTCCAAGCTCTTTGAGTAACCACTTTAAAAATGCTTTTGAGATTTAACTTTCAGAAGAAAAACACCACTTTTAGAAATGTTGTAGCCCCATGTTGACCCAGTGGCATGCTTTTATGGAGCGCTGTCCTCTGGGGTAATCCTAGGAATGTACCCCAACAGAAGGCCAGAGTGAGCTGCACCTTTCGTGTTATTAAACCCATGTTATCCTTTTCTCAGATTATTAAATCCTAGGTAAAATTCAGAATTTTCTGGAAATTCTGTTATCATTTGGGGATAAGTTCTCCCAAACTCTTTAGCAGTTAGAAAAGAGGTTGCGTTCATTTGAGTCCATGGAAAATGAATTGACCAACACTTCCCATAAGTCCCCAAATTGTAATATTGGACTTCGAAGATTAACTTACAGGAAGTAAGCTCTGATTTAAGGAATGTTTTCTCCTCTGTGTATAGGAAGTGTATGCATAATGTTTAATATAAGCCTCAATATTGTCATCTACAGAATGGGTTAAATGGGAATTGACCTTGCTCTGAGGACTGGGCGAGCAAAGGCAGGCAACGCCACACTTCAGGTAGTCAGTGATGGTGCCATATGTATATTCCCCTAATTTAAAATTTTTTGTTGCTTTGAAAAAGAAGAGAGATGCCAAATTGAGATGAATATTGTTCAAATCTCTCTGACTTTGTGGGTAATTCCTAATCAGAGTTTGGGAAAAGAGGAGACATACCTACTCTCTTTCTTGACTCATCTCTCATGCAGGTCATTTAATTGGTTAAAACTAGAAGCTACCTGTGATTAGTGACTAGTATCTGGACGAAAAGTTCTTTGTTAACCTGAAAGCATATGGAAGACGAATCATTTCTTAATGTCATCACACGTTTCCATTCAAGCACTCTGTGCTACTGAAAACAAATTCCTTCTTAAACCGTCAACGCTCAAATTCTTTTTCTTGTACTGGAGTTGGGCCCAGAGATCCATGGACTATCCAGTGTGTCCACTGAAGTGGTAACGAGGACTCAAGAGGAGCTAGTATTGTCAGGAACTGGAAATCACAGTGTCACCAAGGCCGTATTCCCAGGTCATGTTTTCTGGGTTGTTCAGCCACGAGAGCAAAAACTGATGATTGTATGAAAATGGGATACAATATTCCTCATTTCATTCTGAAAATGTACACTGAGCCCGTATTCTGTACAAAGTACCAAGCTAGGCACTGGAGGAGGGGGGCAGATATTATATTCTGTGGGCCCTGCTCTCAAGGAGCCTTTTGTTTGTCACGGCAAGAAGACACGTGTATAAATAATGAATCCAAGGTCGAAAGGAGAAGGTCGTTTCTGGTGTGGGGACCTGGGAGATCTTGATGGAGCAGTGGCACTGGAGCTGCGTCTTGAATGACAGGTAAGAGGTGGCGACGATAAGGCTTTCTCATCCAAGGGGCCATCCTGTTGTGAGGCAGGCATGGGACAGAGTGGCCTGCGTCTTGGGAGAGGGTTCCTTGGCCTGAGGGGTTTCTCAATAATGTATGTCCTGTGAATATTTTATATACACACACATCCATATACTTATCTGTACACACATGCATACACATAGAGACATACACATATGGATGTATGTATATGAACTTAACTATATGTGATCATAATTATTGATCAGCCAAAATGCATGAAGCCAATAGTCCTGCCTTTAGTATATGTATCTATTGTATGTATATATTTGGCCAAAGACAGTGGACGTGTTTTCAATTCAATTGTCATTTATGAAAAGCCTGGAACGGTTCATGAATTATGAATTCATCTCGAAGAAGAGAATTAAATGAGGTGTTCTCTTTCAATCAAAACATTTGGGAGCTTCCCAGTAGAGAAAGACTGGCTTTCTTCCCAGCAGGTTTTACAGTCTTGGGAAGATAGAGGAGGGTCGTGGTGTTTTCAGTGAAGCCATTGTCACCCCAGGGTCTCTGACCAAACACCTAGGAGAGACGAGCATCTGCAGCTGCTGATCTCGTGCACGGATCTGAAACATCAGTTCTCACTTGGACAGGTAGCTGTATAGCTGGGTACCCCCTCTCCCCTAAGTTCAAGTCATGGAATGGGGTGAAAGAAAGGTTAGAGGGTTTGGGCCATTCACATGGGGTGGGGGGTGGAATTAGACATTTTCGCTAATGGATCACTGGTCCTAAACAGTAGAGAATCTGGATTAAAGTTGTAAGGGTGGCCGGTCTTTACTGTTAATGCCACACTTTCCAAGGAGCCTGGAATAATGAGCCCTTGCTTTTAGAATTCCAAGAACTGACTTTTCTCAGAAATCATAGCAAAAATGAGAACTGTGTTTTTGAAGAACCAGAAGGTTTGAGTTTTCTAAAGTGAAATGTGTAGAATTGAGTTTGGGGATTTAAAACATGAGCCTGTGGCCCGACCCCCTTCCTTCTGCCCCCACCTGCCCTTCCTCCCCTCATGGCTCTTCTCCTGTGCCTAAAATGTTCTTTCCTATCAGAGCACCACCCAAGTCTTCATAGTGATAGCAGCAGGGATCAGAATAGTCAAATTATACACATAGTTTTAGTGCTCAAGTTTCAGCAAGTGCCAGTGGTCTACATGCATGATCTCATCTAACCCTTAGGACAACTTCAGGAGACAGTATTTGAAACCCTACTTTATAAATGAGGACATTGACGCTAAAAGATGATAACCTACCCAAGCCACACCACCAGCAGGTGGCACAGCTAGGCTTTCACCCAGGCCTCGCCGATTCTCTGTTGCCTCTCAAAGTGAACTCTGACGAAGTCAGTCACAGTTTTAATCCTACACAGCTTTTATTTTCACATGTGCTCTCATGGCTTTATCTATTTACCATAAGGCTGATCACAGTTAAATATGAATAGTTTTTAGTTTCATTTTTCTAAATTGCAAAAGTAATTATGCTTTTAATGAAAAATTTGAAAATATAGGAAAGCAAGATAAGAATAAGGAAATCATCACTATAATCCCTTTTTCTAGAAAAAGAAAATAGTATTAATCAAAAGAATATCCATTTGTATGATGTTCTACAATAGACAATATGATAAAGGAAAGAAAATGGATCGCTGGTGGCCAGGGGTTGGGGTGGGGAGAGGAATGGACATAAGGGGCTTTCTTCAGTGATGGACACGTTCCATTTCCTGAGTGGGGTGGTGACTGTGATTGTGTGCATTTGTCCAAACTCACAGCGCTCTTTCCAAAAACAGTGCATGTTACTGTTTATGAATTACTCCTCAGGAAACAGGACTGGAAAGATAATCCATTATTAACACCTTATTGTATATCCTTCCACTCATTTCCCTATGCATACTCATTATAAAAATCTGTGTTTTGAAAATAGATTATACTGGCCCGGCTGGTGTGGCTCAGTGGTTAAGCGTCAACCCATGTACCAAGAGGGCACCGGTTCGATTCCCAGTCAGGGCACATGCTCAGGTTGTGGGCCCAATCCCCAGTGGGGGACGTGCAGGAGGTGGCCAGTTGATGTTCTCTCTCATCAATGTTTCTATCTCTCTCTCCCTCTCCCTTCCTCTCGCTCTAAAATCAATAAAGAAAAAAAATAATTATAGGTCTTATAACCTATTCTTCAACATTTCAAAAATACATCAAAACATCCTATATAATCAATAATAATTTATCTCTATCATTAAAAATGAGCAAGATTATTTGAACAAACGTATTAGTTATTTAGCTTTTGTCTGAGTTGTCTTATAGAAGGTCTTATTTTTAAGCCTTCCTGTGAATGGATACTATGCCAAAAATTTTCTCATAGAAGAACTTCTCCCAGAACACAGTTGCTCGAACTGAAGAACAGTGAAACTGGTAGACCCGTAGGTAACCTCTTCGAGGACATTGTGCCTGCTGTTAGACTGCTAGTTGTTAGGTAGCCGGAGGTACCTTTTCCTGACCTTAAATCGGAGGTCCAGCAAAGGCAGGACCAGCGGCTTTTCCTTAGTGCTCTCTTTAGGAGTGGGGTTGATGTCAGTCTTCATAACCTGAATTGTTAAGAACGAACTTCTGTGTCTCATTGGGAACTCTATTTGAACTTGCTTTTTGGGGGGAGTATAATGAACGTTACTTCTTTTAAAGGGTACAATAAGTATTTTCCTTCTGACCGCAATAAGTAGATGGCCAAAAATAAAATCGGTTGTTTTCCTCATCAATTCAAATAGACATATTACCTCTGCTTCAAAAATGACATCAGCTAGATTACCTCGCAGGCTAATGACATTTTTCCTGCCAGACAGAACACTTGATTTACCATTGTCGTGAGGTCCCTGTGCCTTCTCGTTTTCCATTCACGCCGCATACTTGAAGTATGGTGACGCTTAACATTTCCTATAATGAAAAATTTGACAAGGCTCATTGTTTACCATTATGTAGAGAAAGATCTCTCCAGCAGCATTAGGAGAGCTCCTCTGTGGGTCCTGCTGAGTGTGACCAGCCTTCTCTGTCCACCCCCCAACCCCCAAAGTTAACATACTCTCTGCCTCTCCCTTGCTCCTGTGAAACTTTAAAGTACATGTTAGTTTCATGAACGCCTTTCTGCTTAGAGGAGCTGGATGAGAACAAGAAGTCACCTTCTCCATATGCACGACCCCCCACCTCTTGGAAAACATTTAGAGTCTCAATGGCCCTGATTAGCTGCTGTGTTACGTATCTCTCTGTATCTAAAAGTGCTATCCACAGGGGTAGTGGTAGCTTTGTAGAAAGGGTCTAGGTTTGTGGTTTCTTCTTTTTTTTCAAATAGGTGATCAGTAAGTCCCTGTTGACCACTTGGGATAGGTTGGACCAGATGCACTGGGCAATGTAAGGAAATACATCAGTATCTTACCCTGTGGAAACATGTCACCGTTCATTCGAATGTGTTGGCTTTGTTTCTTTCTTGAGTTACATATAATTTTCTGTTTGCTCTGATCATTATCCTAAAACAAACCTAAAATAGTATGATGTTCACTCCTGGGGGTGCTCTGTTTTGTGGCTGCTTGGAAGTCATATTTCATCAGTAGACTCCCAAGAACACCCTAAATTGGATCTCTGCGGACTGGCAGGTTCCGTCTCGAGGCTGATAGGCTGGAACTGTTCAGGAAATGGAGGGTGGCTTCTGTTGTTGCCTGTTTCGGCAGCCGTGGAAGGATAATTTACTCCCAAAGCTTCATTAGCTAAATGAGACAAGTCTGCTTTGATGAGAGTCTTTTTTTGTTTTTGTTTTTTGTAATCATGATGCATCTGAGATCTTCTCTTAGATTATCTTTCTCTTTAGACGGCACAGGGCTTTGAAACCGATCTTATGATCTCCATGATCTATGGGTGGTGATCCAGGTGAACTGGTCACCCACAGATGTCCTTTCCCGTCCCCCTGCACCTTGCTGTCCACTGCAAAGCCGTCCCTCCTGCCCCGAGAGATGCAGAGAGGCCTGGAGGTCTGCCCTGGAGCCAGCTGTGTGTCCTGATGCCCAGCGCTTCAAACTGTTACCCTTTTTAGGTTTCAGTTTGTCTGGAGAGGAGAGGGGAGACCTTGAATATTAAACCTTGGTTGCCATTTATGTGATTCGATGGTGGTTTTGTGGAGAAGTATTTGTTCTTAGGTGGAATCGTAGCCCAGAGTTGGGAATGAAGTCATCGTAGCCACTTGTGCCAGGCCCGGAATGACCCATAGAAGTGATCTTTCCCCAGGTCAGAGACACAAATAGAACGCTTTCAGAGCGCTGCAGAGGGGACCTGGGAGTGGCTTGGCGGTGCTTACCCTCCTTTCTTCTTTTAAGACGAGGTTCATGGTGCCAAGGCCAACTCCACATTAGTAACCAGGAGACAGAGGTGGCCGGTGGGGCGGTCCCCTAGCCAACGAGCGCCACACATTTAAGCAGCAGGAAAAAGGTCTGTTTTAGCTTTATCTCGTCATTGAATTTATTTGCATGGACCTGAAGATTTATTCTTCTTCACTTTAGTTTTGATTTAAAAATTTTTTTGCTGTGCTCGGGGACTTTCTGACTTTCGTCTTCGGGAAAGTCCCGGGGTCTTGCACCAGGTGTCCTCTGCCCTGTGGCAGTGTCCCTGTTCCCTCTGGTGGAAGACCTGATCCACAGAGCCCGAGAGCCCCTCCCTTCCGTGACCCGGAGATCCCAGCATCGAGCTGCTGAACTCCCGTTCCGAAGTCACAGCCATGCAGTCTCCGGCAACAGGTGTTCTTGACTTGCCAGAGCTGGGAACCAGCAAGGAGCGAGGCAAAGCCCCTGCCTCCTGGAACTTGCATTTTCATGGCGCATGAAAATGTCTGTCTACTGTACAAGAGTCAGCAAACATAAATCAAGACATCCTCCCCTCTCCTCATTAGGAAAGAAGAAAGTGAAGAAAAGAAAACCTTACTGAGCTTTGGGGGCTTGCACCACTGCCCCGTGTCTTTCTGTGTTAGGGGGTGCAGAAGTCCGAGCAGGTCACCCGCGGTCTGCTCAGGCCGCGACAACAGACCTGTACAGTGTGTGTAGTTCCGCAGTTCAGGGCTGGGAGGTCCCCCAGCACGGGCCCACTGCTCTTTGACGGCGGTCTGCCTGTGACCACACAGGTGGGGAGGGGGAGGGAGCTCTCCGGGTGTCTTTCACGGGGCGCTGCACCCATCCTGGTCACAGGCTTCAGTTCATGACCGAATCCGCCACCGAAACCCCGCCTCCTAACGGCGACGCACAGGGGTAAGATTTCAACATGTGAATTTGGAGGGGACACAAGCATTCAGACCACAAAGCTGAGATTATTTTTCAAAAGACATAAAAATACATGGGTAACTGGAGAGGAGGCCCCTGGGCAGCCAGCACCCACAGCCAGCGTCACCTGGAAGAGAAGCGCTTGGGACAGAGATGCCAAAGTTTCACCCGGCCTCCGGAGTTTGGTTTGTTGCTCTCAGCACCCAAATTAAGTATGGAGGGAATGCAAATAAAAAGTTATTTCAATCTAGATGTCTAGTGTAAAGTGTGTGAAACAGCTGGGAAATAGGTACTATGTGAGAAAGCTTTTTTCATTATTATAACATCAATGGAAAGCCAAAAGCCAATATATTCTGCCCCCACATTCCTGGTGAAGGTTCAAAATATGCCACCAAATGATTACCAGCGGTGTGCTGCCTTGTTCCCAACCCCGTGTTGGAAGAGGCTAACATCGTGTTAGTTTTATCGTTTCTATTTTTATGGTTTCAGAGAATCAAGAGAGAAAATACCCGCCTCACCCCACCGCCCAGATGCCAGGATGGCAGCTTCTGCCATGGACACGGTGCCCAGACAGTCAGGGCTAACGGGTTCTGCCATTAGCCAGCTAACAGAATTAATTTCAAAATTGTCTAGAAATGAGACCAGAAGAACAGAGAAAGTGCAACAGTGAGATCCCTGTCACACACTCTTGGGCATGCCCTGGAGGGCTTCAGTGCGTGCTTTAGTTGAGAAACGGTTTTTGTCTAATATAAATAACAAAATGGCAATTCTGTTTCTAATTTTTTGAGGAACCCCCCCCGTACTGTTTTCCACAGTGGCTGCACCAACCTGCACACCCCCCAGTAGTACCCAGGGCCCCCCTTTCTCACACTTGGGCCCTCACCCACACTTGTGTCTCATCTTTGTGATAAGAGCCATCCTGACAGGTGTGAGGTGATATCTCACTGTGGTTTGATTCACATTTTCCTAATGATTAGCGATGTTAACATCTTTTCAGGTACCTGCTGGCCATTTGTGTATCTTCTTTGGAAAAATGTCTGCTCAGATCCTGTGCCCATCTTTTAACTGGGCTATTTGTTTTGGTGCTTTTGAGTTGTAGGAGTTCCGTATATTTTAGATACTGACTCCTCACCAGATTTGTGGTTTATAAATATTTTCTTCTGTTCCATAGTTTGCCTTTCACCTTATTGAAGGTTTCCTTTCTATAAAGAAGCTTTTCAGTTTCATGTAACTGTGAGCTGATGCATGTATTAATTAACTTGATTATGGTAATCATTTCACAACGTATACATACATTAAATCATCATGTTATACACTTTTGAAGAAAGCATGTTGTACGACCTAAATATATACAATTTTCACACCTCAATAAGGGTAGGGGAAAAGTTTAAGCATTTTTTTTAGATAACAACAACAAAAACGAATAATGATAATAAAAACCTGGCCAAGCTTAGAATTAGAGATTCTGCTCAGGCGCACAGTGGATGAAGAGCTGGGCGGAGGAATCCCAGTAAGAGAACAGCTTGAGCAAACGTTACCCAATAGGAGAACCACTGTGGTTCTCTCTCTCGCTCTCTCTCTCTCTCTCCTCTCACCCCCCCCCACCAATTGTGGCAAAATATTAAAATATAACATCATAACTATCTTTAGTGTCCAGTTCAGTATATAGATTTATGCTGCTAAATCCATATATTTTTTAAAGCAGAATTATGCTGCTAAGAGAAAAAAACCTTCCCCTCATAAGTTTAAAGTGACTGCTCTAATTCCAGGCAGCCCTGGGTCTGGAACAATACAGAACTCTCGATTTAAAGTGACAGACTGGAAATAGATAACTTGTGTAAAAATTCATGGGCAGAATAAATATCTTCTTGTGATAGTTACTATCTGATCATCTCCTTTCCCTTCTGGGTGATGAGTTTTTGACAGGAACTCATATCCTTGGTAGCACACTCAGCACAGAGCCTACTCTAGGGTACTTAGCAAGTATTTGTTGCTTGAGTGCTACTTTTTGTGTGTGCGAAATAATCTTTGTCCACTGAGTGCTACTACTATGAAACTTAGTGCTCTGTGCCTTTATTATGGAGGGTGGGGACAGACTGACAGCACCAGGGCCCCTCCTCCGGACCGCTGAGGGCCTGCAGAGCCACTGGGGAGCAGCCTGAGGGCACAGCAGGTGTGGTGGGCTTGAAACCAGAGCCGCCAGGCCAGCTGGCACATCTTTCCAAGCGATTCCAAGGCAACACTTCCATCTGCATCAAACGACTGGAATCATGTTAGGGTTGGAGTTGTTCAAACTCACCGACGTAGGGAGAGAAAAGCAGATTTTCTTCCGGGTTCAGCCTGTCACACATCAGTCTGCTCCTTTCAGAGAGTAATCAGCGAGGATGAGTCAAGAAGGCGCCAGGGAAGCTGAGCCCAGCCAAGGCGGCAAGGAGTGCGGGCTTCGCACCTTCTGCTCGCCATACCTTTGGCAATGAGATTCTTCAGGGTCCCAGGTGCCTCCTGGCCTTTTGAGAAGGTTCCTCTGTGTTTGGGGGAAAGGAGCCAAAGCGCAGATCAAAATCTAGTGTGATGACCGGAACCTTTTGAACAATGAGATTTCATAGAAAACTGTTTATTAAAAAATATGCCTCTCACCCTGGCCAGTGTGACCCAGTTGGTTGAGGGTCGTCCCTTGCACTGAAAGGTCGCTGGTTTGATTCCTGGTCACAGCACACGCCCAGATTGTGGATTCGGTCCCCAGTCGGGGTGCTTATGGGAGGCAACCAATCAATGTTTCTCCCTCTCTCTCTGTCTCTCCCTTCCTCTCTCTCTAAAATAAGTAAAAAGACATTTAAAAAAAAAATACCTCTTTTGTGTTTAGTGAGTTCAAGTGGTCACTCCCTTTAAAATGAATTTTATATTTTATGCCTCATATCCTTTTGAGAATGAGCGGAGAATACATAAATTATGTTTCTCTTTGCAAATTAGCCTTCAATATTTCATATGCTAAGAAAATGCTACCAAATTAGGGCAGAATTAATATCTTTTTCCTCACGCTCTTTAAACACAGGGTTATTTTTAAAATTTTCATCTCGTCTGCATGAGCCATTTGGAGGCTAGCAAAAACTGAGGGGATCAACGAATATGCTAGAGACGAAACCCAAGGTGTGCTCACATCTAAGTCATGTCCGAGTTGGTGTCCTTTCCGCTACAAGGGTCTTTAGTGCTCTGGGAAACTAATTGACATACGTGATGCCCCGCCCTCAGGTGGGTTCCACAAAGCCCCCTTCTCCCTGTCATTCTGCTTGAGGGACACAGGACACCTGCTTCCGCCTTCTGCCTTCCCTCCTTCCTCAGTCCCCCCAACCCAGACCGTCTACTTGTCACGTCGAAGGTCTTTTTGGCAGTTTTACTTTGAAACCAACCAGAAAGACTACAAAAGTTTTGGTGACCATGTAGACATTTCTGTCTGTGGATTATAGACTTTCTGCGAGAATGAAACGTATTAATTTCCTCAGAAATTTTGTCCAGCTGTATTGAGGGAAAATCAAATTGTGTGTAAGAATTTAAATTGGCAAAAACAACCGAAATCCTGGTAAATTTCACGTGTCAGTTCGAACTGCCTGCGACTTCTTAGCTTTTCTAATCGGGACGGAAAGGGAACAAACTGAGCTGCCGCTGTGAACAACTTGACACTAGACTTTGGGGTGGGAGAGGATGACTAATTTTTAAATACACAAAATATTTTGAATAGGTATCTCAGGAGATCATTTTCTCTACATTTGCAAGATCATGCTGGCCTACTTAGACTAAGTGGTTAATAGCAACAATTGTCGATGGGGGGAAGGTTTTTTTGTTTGTTTATTTGTTTTTTTTAGGTTCATTATCCTCTGCTACTTTCAGTTTTGGGATCATTGAGGTTACAATGATACTTAGTGTCATTCTTTAAATAACCCACTGCAAATAAGACTTCGTCATATTTTTCCAATTGAGTCTTCCTTTGAGGTTTCTCTTTATCATAGTATCTAGGTACTTAGAATCTAAAAATAAGTTGTTAAATCCTTTTACTCTCTTTGTACTCCGAGGACATTAATCTCATTTCTGAAGCATTTGTCCTCCAGCTGTGTCTGTGCTGGAGGGGCGGAGTCTCGCTTTTGTTCAGCTGTTATTTTAGCCCCGATGAGTAGATGAGAAACCTAAATGAGCACAAATGATTTTCATGTAATTAACAATTATACCTATTAAATGTCTCAGAAAAGCCCACTGCCTTTGCTGGGAAAGCTTTTCTTGGGTGCAGGGAGATGTTTTAGGAGGGGCAGATCCCCCTGTGTCCTGACAGTGCCTTTTTACAGCCCTCATGGCTTTGGGTGGGAACTGGGCCTGCTCCCGGCCACGGCTTTTCTGAAGGGAAGCTGGGCTGCGAGTCAAGGACTATGGCAAGGGCTGGGCTTGAACGAGAAGAGACAGACAGACAGGCAGACAGAGGTGGAGCAACAGCATAAAGAAACAGTGGCAGAGAACACGTGATATTATTGAAATGATTTGGGGGAGTGAGCGGGGGATTGAAATATCACATGAAAACTCGGTCTCCTAACTTGGAGAATTTAGCAGCACAAAAGGAATTCAGTAAGTTTAGTAACATAAAGGAGTTTGGTGAAAAACAAATCCATATTACAAGTTACAATCAATGGTTTTAATGCATAGATGAACTTTTATGTTTGTTTAAGTATCAGGTAGAGGTTCTATATCCTGTAAGCTTAATGGAGGAAGTAAATTTTGAAGTGGGTTTAAAGACTGAGTTCCGAAATCAAGTCAATGGGTCACGACCAGTATCTTTCTCAAAGTGCATTAAGAGAGAAGTACCAGGAAAACAGTGCACAGGAAGGCTACGGACTATTCTGTGAAAGCTGTTTCGGTTACAGGTGTGTATGGGGGGAGAAACAGCGGCAGGAGGAGGTGGCAGACGTCCACGTCAGGTGGAGATGAAGCGAGTTAAACCTGGGAAGAGTCAGTTCTGAGTGCAGTGTGATGGATTGGGTCGGATGGAAGTCAAGGAGGGGAGATGTACATCACTGCTTGTTTCCCAAAGATCGCATTTCCTTTTATTTCCTCCCTACTCATCACCTGAAGTCTTAGGCACGCGTTCTTCTCATAATGTGTTCCTTAATTTGTGTTTTAAAACAGCAGCTTTATCATTTCAGTGAAATATTTCAGGACACCTTTGAACACATTTTATTATTTTGAATGATTATTAGCTATTTCTAAGGAGACCATGTAGAAAAACAAACACACAAGTCAAGGCAGGAGACTGTCCTCCTAATTTTCAGAAGTCAGGTGGGCCTGTCACTGACATCATGTTGAGGATGTGGCCTGGACAGTGTCCCCGGCAGGGCCGGCCCATAGCCCTGCTTTCCTGCTCGTGGTTCATTTCGGGGGTGGTCAGCCTGCTGGCGTGTTCTGAGGATGTAACTAGTAAGTTGGAGCTGCAATCGTGATGGAAAGGGCTCTGGACTTGCAGTTAGGAGTTGAAGTTCTCCTAGAGCAGTGGTTCTCAACCTTCCTAATGCCGCGACCCTTTAATACAGTTCCTCATGTTGTGGTGACCCCAGCCATAAAATTATTTTTGTTGCTACTTCATAACTGTAATTTTGCTACTGTTATGTTCTTAGGTGACCCCTGTGAAAGGGTCGTTTGACCCCCAAAGGGGTCGCACCCACAGGTTGAGAACCGCTGTCCTAGACGCTAGGACCTAGAGTGATATGTAGAGAAATACATTGAAAACCAGGCCATGCCATTACCCTGCTTAAAACCTTTAAATGACCTCTTAGTGCCCTTGAGAATAAAATTCAAGTCCTTCTGATGCACCATACAAGCTCTGGTCCCCGCACCTCTGCCACTGGTCCTGGTCACCATCTTCCCTTTTGCAGCCCCAGTCACACACACGTTCTTTCCGAGTGCCCGGGAAACCCAGCTCCTTCCTGCCTCGGGGCCTCTGTGCTTGATGTTGCCTCCCTGAACTTCTCTCCCAGCTCTTTGCACAGCTGGCCCCTGTGGAAACCATTTCCCTGGAGAGGAGGCTCTGACCACCCACGCAGACAGGCCCCCTGCTGATTCTCTCAGGCTCGCTCTCTGCAGCACATCAGCACCTCTTATTATTTTATGTGTGTGTTTGTTCCTTCTCTACTGTCCGGCTCCCCTCTGGAACATGAGCTGGCTGTCTTGTTGAAGGATGAGTCCCAAGTGCCTGGCATCACTCCTGACCTACGCAGGTGCACAGTAAAAGGTTTTGGTAAATGGGAATTTGAATTCAGGACTGAAGCACTGAACTTGTGAATCTGTGGAAGCAAAAGGAATCTACAAAGAAAGCAACCTGGAGACTTGACTAGAGTATTCATTTGAAGCATACAGAGTAAAAAAGAACCATAAAAAAAGGAAAAAAATAAAAAGAGAAAAACAGGCCTTTATATGTAAAACAAGTCCAGGATAAGCAGAAGTTTAAAATATCAAAATCTAATTATTACAGAGCACAGAGGAACACAAATCAATTTAATTTAGTTTAAAAATAGGTATTTCGCGAAGAAAATATTCAAATCACCTTAAAATTAAGAGAAGAACATTGAAACATTGGGCAATACGAAGACATCTCTTTATGGCCAGTTTTAAGTGAAGGAAAAAGGGAAGGAGAGGAAGAGCTGGAAGGTACATTGGAAAAGGGTCATGGGAAGAAGGAGAGAAATGGAGATGGGGGACACCTACCCAGGCAGGAGGTCAAGGGAGCTTCTCTGAAGACTCTGGGGTTGGAGAGAATTCTCCCTGCCCTGGGAAGTACCAATCAGCTGATTCCCCGACGCTCGGGGCTTTGGACCTGCCCACAGGAGGGAGAGTTCCCTTTCAGACCTCCAGAGTATCTGTGCAGAACAATAGCTAATGATAGCCATGGACCAGGTGAAATCAAGCCAGCAGCCAGACTTGGCCAAGAGGACAGAGGTCCAAACTGTGTTTTCTAAGCCACTGATACTTGTGATCTGGAGGTCTTCCCACAGTCATCCACACGGTGAAATGGAAAATGGCACCATTCCCCGTAAATTGCCTTGTTTTTGTTAGAATGGCTGGCAGGTGATCAGGGGCCATCGTGATGGTGTTTTTACATGTGCGAAATGTGCTTTGTTAAGAGTAACACAGGTTCTAACCTTGGTGGAGGAAGCAATACTTAATGTCACATAAAACCAAAATGAATTATTCTCCAGGGAGTCGTCTGGGTGGCATTTCTTTCCTATTTTTCTTCCTTCCTAGGCCAGCTCAATTCTATTAAAAATTCTGTTAGCTAAATGTCAATGGGTTCAACGTGTCTGCTGTCTGTGCCCCACACTGAAATTTTCCTCTAAAATATATTGCCACGTATTAGAGATAAACAGAATTTTATTAATGCCAGCATTACATACAACCCAGGACCCCGTCTGCAGTTATATGTACCAGGTGGGTTTATTGTTGTTATTCTCAGTTCGTGGTGACGATCGTTAGTGGGAACCCAGGAAAAGGAGATCGCGGGAGGAGGAGGGTTTGCATGCAGCGCCCTGGCTGCTGGGCTTCATTAGGCCCCGCGGTTTCCTGAACGAATTCAATCTAGAGTGTCTCTTAGTTATCTGAAAAGAATTCGCCAGCTTGACTGTGCCAGGTTGGAAAATGTACCTGAAAAGGCACTTTACAGAAACCGCGCTAGTGTTCTGAGCTACGCTGGCCCTTCCGTGCCCCTGTGGGGGGGACCGCGTGGTGCTGGTTCCGTGGTGCGCGGAGGAGCTGTGCGGGGCCATTGGCACCTGTGGGCTGACACTGTCCACGGGCAGTGTTAGGAGTGAACTCATTTTGGAAAGTTGGAAGGTTTCAAAGTAGAGGTGTCCTTATCAAGTGTCCTTACCTTTTTTAGCACTCAGCCATTTAAACGTAACTACCACCATCTGTACCATATACCTTGTAAAGGCCGAGACTGAGGCCCTAGTGCACAGCCTTTAGCGTTCTTCAGGGTCGTAACCTGCCGCAGACGAGGATCATAACCTCGGCCATCAGGGCCCCCGGCTCCTGCCATGCTGCTGTCGTCAGGCTTTGTGCTGACTCACTTCTTAGGCCGATTTCATTATCCCGAGGAGACAAGTTTGGCCCAGACACAGCTGCACCTTGGATGCCATCAACGAAGGAAGTAAACAATTTTACAAGAAAAAGAGACACTGCATCCCGGAGAGGGGCCTTGGAGAAGAATGGCAGTGATCGGCCTCAGGAAGAAGAATGGGAAATAGGATTTGCTGTGCAAGTCAGTCATTACCCCTAGGACCCCCTCGGTCGTTGTCCCTAAGACCCCCTTGGTTGTCCCTAAGACCCCCTCGGTCGTTACCCCTAGGACCCCCTTGGTCGTTACCCCTAGGACCCCCTTGGTTGTCCCTAAGACCCCCTCGGTCGTTACCCCTAGGACCCCCTCGGTCGTTACCCCTAGGACCCCCTCGGTCATTGTCCCTAGGACCCCCTTGGTCGTTACCCCTAGGACCCCCTCGGTCGTTGTCCCTAAGACCCCCTTGGTCGTTACCCCTAGGACCCCCTTGGTCATTGTCCCTAAGACCCCCTCGGTCGTTGTCCCTAAGACCCCCTCGGTCGTTGTTCCTAAGACCCCCTCAGTCGTTGTTCTTAAGACCCCCTCGGTCGTTACCCCTAGGACCCCCTTGGTCGTCCCTAAGACCCCCTCGGTTGTTGTCCCTAAGACCTCCTTGGTCGTTACCCCTAGGACCCCCTCGGTCGTTACCCCTAGGACCCCCTCGGTCATTGTCCCTAAGACCCCCTCGGTCGTTGTTCCTAAGACCCCCTCGGTCGTTACCCCTAGGACCCCCTCGGTCGTTGTCCCTAAGACCCCCTCGGTCATTGTTCCTAAGACCCCCTCGGTCGTTACCCCTAGGACCCCCTTGGTCGTCCCTAAGACCCCCTTGGTCGTTGTCCCTAGGACCCCCTCGGTCATTGCCCCTCAGACCCCCTCGGTTGTTGTCCGTAAGACCCTCTCGGTCGTTACCCCTAGGACCCCCTTGGTCATTACCCCTAGGACCCCCTCGGTCGTTACCCCTAGGACCCCCTCGGTCGTTACCCCTAGGACCCCCTCGGTCATTGTCCCTAGGACCCCCTTGGTCGTTACCCCTAGGACCCCCTCGGTCGTTGTCCCTAAGACCCCCTTGGTCGTTACCCCTAGGACCCCCTTGGTCATTGTCCCTAAGACCCCCTCGGTCGTTGTCCCTAAGACCCCCTCGGTCGTTGTTCCTAAGACCCCCTCAGTCGTTGTTCTTAAGACCCCCTCGGTCGTTACCCCTAGGACCCCCTTGGTCGTCCCTAAGACCCCCTCGGTTGTTGTCCCTAAGACCTCCTTGGTCGTTACCCCTAGGACCCCCTCGGTCGTTACCCCTAGGACCCCCTCGGTCATTGTCCCTAAGACCCCCTCGGTCGTTGTTCCTAAGACCCCCTCGGTCGTTACCCCTAGGACCCCCTCGGTCGTTGTCCCTAAGACCCCCTCGGTCATTGTTCCTAAGACCCCCTGGGTCGTTACCCCTAGGACCCCCTTGGTCGTCCCTAAGACCCCCTTGGTCGTTGTCCCTAGGACCCCCTCGGTCATTGCCCCTCAGACCCCCTCGGTTGTTGTCCGTAAGACCCTCTCGGTCGTTACCCCTAGGACCCCCTTGGTCATTACCCCTAGGACCCCCTCGGTCGTTACCCCTAGGACCCCCTTGGTCGTTACCCCTAGGACCCCCTCGGTCGTTACCCCTAGGACCCCCTTGGTCGTTACCCCTAGGACCCCCTCGGTCGTTACCCCTAGGACCCCCTCGGTCATTGTCCCTAAGACCCCCTCGGTCGTTACCCCTAGGACCCCCTTGGTCATTGTCCGTAGGACCCCCTCAGTTGTTATCCCTGGGACCCCAGACTTCCCTGTGTTCAGGCGTCATGAGTCTGATGTGCACCAGATCTCAGACATAACCTTGTGTCATTCAGGGGACAGAACCCTTCCCGGGGAAGGAAGAGTCACACTGGAAACCAGGCAGGAGAAAAAGAAAGGAAGGGGAAGGGAAAGAGGTGCCTTTTCAAAGATTTTGAGTTGCTTATATATGTGGATCTATTTACTCTATAAATGTCTTTCTAAATCTAAAAGGAACTATTAGAAAACAAGACAGCACTTGACTTGGTATCATTTAAAGCAGATTTTAAGTGATCTGATCTTTGCAGTCTATTTTTGCTGACCCCGAGAGCCCTTAAGGATCTCTGTAAACTGATGGTTTCCTGCTGGGTCTTTCAGGTTGGGTGTCACCAACTGGCCTTCAGCTCGAATCCCCTCCCCCCCCAAAGCCTTCACAGAATAAGTGGGACCAAATACCCATCGGCATTACAATCCCCATCTCAGCCTGTGACATCTCACCCACGATCCCTGAGAGTAATTCCTGTACATTGTTATATTCGGCATTTCTCCCTTTGGCCCTTCCCTTCTTTCCTCCTCTTAGGTGACGCTTCAGTCTCGGGGCACTTTTGCAGAATGCAGTGTTTTACCTGAAAGCAAAACTTTCTGAAGAAATGATCATTTACTGTTTGAAAGCTGCTGACAGTGGTCTGTGCCTGGCCTGGACCCGTGGAGGCTCATGGTTGCATTGCTCTGCTCACCGTGCTGGCTGTGCTGTTAGGTCCCCCCACGAGGAGCAGGAAGGCGGGATCCTGTCTGTTTTGCTCATGGGTGTCACTGTCACTCAGGTGCCCAAAACGGTGCCTGGCACACAGTAGGACCTCAGAAAAGATCTGTGAAATGGAACATCTTTGATGAGATCCCAGTTGTTTTCAATAATTAAAAGGAAACTCGGGATGGTCTAGTTTGAAGCAACAGTCCCATGTCCTTTGTAAATCTCATCTCTTCCCCTTCCTTCGGTCACTTGCCCTCTTTGGGCTCAAGGGACTGGGAGTGGAGAGGAGAGGGCCTGCTCTGGCCATGTTCCTCCTGCTTCCCTCCACACCTTGGGAGGAGGGAGAGGCATGTGCTCTAGCTCCGGGGCACCCTTCCCTCACTGGTCTTCTTCTCCATCTCTTAGTTCAGGGTGCGAAGGGGGAGCAGGTGTCTCTCACATCACTGGTCATGGCTGTCGTCCTCTCCCTGTAGGTGTGGCTCTGGGTCCCCTGCCTGACGGTGGGTGCTTGCCAGGTGACATACATCCAGATACTGGCCTTCTTGTCGTGCCCATGGGAACGTTCTTCAGAACCCCTTCGGAGGACTTTTATTACACAGTTCCCCAGTCTGGGACATCCGGTGTCAATTCTACTCCATCCAGCCACCTGATAACATTTAACCCACAGCTCTTTCTCCCTGAGCTCTCTCTATTGACAGGCCTCCCTCTTGGACAGGGTCCTGGCAGGGGACGTAGGCCCACCTAACCCACGGAAGGCTCACACATCCTTGCCTGCTGAGGTTGGATGTCTGCTGTAGCTTCGTCAAGCTGGGGCCAAGGTGTCGGGTGCTCTGTCACATGAGCCCTCCTGAGTAATTCTCCCGTTCCTCAGAGGGAGCGGAAGGGAGGACAGTGATTCCAGGAGGAGGGATGAGAAAGCTGTGTGCTCTCACTGGGCAGACAAAACGCTGCCGTGGGAGTGGGGTCCCTGCCGTGGGAGTGGGATCCCTGCCGTGGGAGTGGGATCCCTGCCGTGGGAGTGGGGTCCCTGCCGTGGGAGTGGGGTCCCTGCGGTGTCATGAGAGAAAGTGTTTTCAGGGACCCGCAAGGGAGGATGAGGTCTGGTGCTAAGATTTATTTGGGTGCTGGATGCAAAATCAAGAGTGCCCCTCCTGGGTTCCCAATGTCCCATCTCTGTCTGTCCCGCCGTGGAAAACCTGGCCAGAAATAGGGCCAGTGTCCAGAGACCCTGCACCTCATTGAAGCTGAGGCCAGTCCAGCATCCGCTGGCTTAGCCTGTGTTCCTCCTGCGGTCTGCTGCTGTGCTGTGGTGTCCAGGCTCCCGCCCTGAGCCTGGTTTGGAGTCCGTGCAGAGAGAATGTGCGAGCAAACAGGGCGTGCTTGGGTTACCGAGTGAGAGAGGGCCCTTCTTTGTCCCTGGGGATTGTATCACCTTGTGCTTGGGAAGAACCAGGAGCTTTAAAATAACCAATCAACTTCCCAAGCTGTCAATGGCTTCCGGTGGGCCCACCCCTGACCAATGATCCCTTTTCCAGGCTAGCCTGACAGGCCTCTGTGGTCAGGTACCTACTGCTGCACCATTTTGACTTCTATTTCCTTTATGCTCACCTGCCCCCCCACCAATGCGGTACCCAAGGGGAAGGGAGGGGTGTTAATTCTTGGTGGGGCAATGCTGTGATCCCCTGGAGGGTGTATGAAGAGATCGCTTCCTGGTGGAGCAAACAGGCTCGTGCTTAATAACGTCTGAGTCCCTGTGCGTCCTCCCTTTGTGAATCTCCAGCTATCCACACTAACAGAAAGACCCAGAGCTAATGCGTTCTGCTCACTCTCCCTGAGTCTTCCCTGGACTGGGGAGTGAGGATGGCAGGCCGATCTGCCACCTCCCCACGCCTTGCAGGAGGGGTCTGTTCCCAGCCACGTGTAGCCTTTAGAATGGAGGGCGCTGGAACCCCGCTCTGACCTTGGTTTTGCTCCCGCGGTCATCAGTCCGGGTCAGCGGCACAAATCCTGCTCGGTGCCCTGCCACCCAGCGGGACAGACAGCCCCCACCCGAGCCTCTGCCTCCACAGGACAGTGGCTGCCGTGTTCTTCAGTTACAAACGGACTCGCAAGATATTTTTAAATTCTTCATTCATTTTTATTGTTTTTGTTCTCTTGAAACTCATTACGTATGAGAAACAGCAGTTTATTTTATTCCTGGGTATAGCTCCTGATGATCATTTATTTGTGAAGAATTTTCCTTGGACAGCAACTTCTGAAGACACCGAGTGATGAGGTATATACAGCTTTGAAATTCCCCAAAACCTCGGTAGTTCCTGCCTGTGTCCATCTGGCTTTGGCTGCGGTGTTGAAGTCAGTACCAGACGCGTCTGCAGCCGGATTACTTGGGATCTGGCAAAAGACACGAACCGAAACTTCTGTTCATCCCTCCTCGTGCTTTGAGCCGCACTGCACGTCTGAGGCGTGGGCGAGTGCCCGAGGCCCCGTCACCTGTGCCCCAGGCCCTGCGGGAGCCGGCACACTCTGGTACCTCGCGTGTCACTGAACAAGGTTCCAGAGGGGCACGTGGACTGCTGTCCCTTCCATTAGTGCTCTGATTACATCAGCCTGATAATTGGACAACGTATAACATCTTTTTTTTTTATATACGGTCTTTTAAACCCTTTTCTTTTTTTTGTTTCCTTATTGATTTTAGAGAGAGAGGAAGGGGGAGGGAGAGAGATAGAAACATTGATGAGAGAGAACATCGATCGGCTGCCTCCTGCATGCCCCCACTGGGGATTTGGCCCACAACCTGGGCATGTGCCCTGACCGGGAATTGAACCAGCGACCTCTTGGTGCATGGGCCGACACTCAACCACTGAGCCACACCGGCCGGGCATAACATCTTAACTAACATGATTAGAGCGAAGCAGAGTGCAACCCTCAGACGTCTGAAGCACTGAGTTGGGTAGTAACTTTTTGTGAGGTCTTGCTGAATGGATGACTTTGGTAAACGTGTAGTTCGGTGTTTGAATGTGGGGCCTGATGAAGCAGGCTTTTCTGAGTCCTCTCAAGAGCCCAGGTAGGGTTGGTTTTCATTGTTATACCTATGATCTCATAGACCACCTTTCATCTGTAATGATTATTGTAGCATTATAAATTCTAATCCCAATCACCATTTCATGCTGAAAGATGACAGCATATTCCATTTATGAAAAAGTGGAACAACCCCTGGCCAGGGTGGCTCAGTTGGTTGGGCATCGTCCCGTGCACCGAAAGGTTGCTGGTTGGGTTCCCCATCAGGGAACATGCCCGGGTTGCAGGCTGAATCTCCAGTAGGGGGCGTGTAGGAGATGTTTTGCTCTTACAGTGATGTTTCTCTCTCTCTCTCTCTGTCTCTCTCTCTCTCTCTCTCTTCCCCCCTTTCCTGTCTCTCTAAAAATAAATCAATTAAAAAATCTTTTTTAAAAAGTGGAACACTTGTGCCCTGGCCGGTTTGGCTCAGTGGTTAGAGCATCGGCCCGTGGACCAGAGAGTCCCAGGTTCGGTTCCCGCTAAAGGCACGTACCTGGGTTGCAGTTTGTCCCCGGCCCCAGTTGGAGTTGTGTGGGTGGCAACCACTCGATGTGTCTCTCTCACGTCGATGTTTCTCTCTCTCTCTTCCTCCCTCTCTCCCTCCCGCTCTATCTGAAGATAAATGCAAAAGTGTCCTCGGGTGAGGATAAAAAAAAAAGTGGAACACTTGTAAACAAATCAAAATAAATCTCAATTACCTTTATTAATAGAAGGATTAAGTTGGATTAACCTTTCTGTTCCCTTACTTCTTGTTTAATTCAAAATTGCGGCAGAGGCATCTGCTTAGGGGTGATGACAGTGGCCCTTTGGTCCCTGTTGGGCTTGAGCAGACAGAATTGCTTACGGGGCCCCTTGGCAGCAGCAACTTGCCACTTTGGTCTAGAGACTGCTGTTTGAGTCACAGATTGAGGCGACGTCTTGGACACACCTGGGCAGATTACAGGACGCCAGCACCAAGCTCTGGGAGCAGTGCTGCAGATGGCCCAACCCATCTCTCGGAATCAGAATGTACGTTGAGACCGTCTGTGAAATCTGCGGAGCCAGCTTTGTCCTCCGTCGCAGAGTCTGACCCTAGACCTTTGAGCCTTTCCTTCCCTAAACTCTTCCTAACAAGTAATAACCGTCAATCGTTGCTGTTTCTTTAGTGCCCACTCTGTGACAGGCCCTTGCTGTGTGCTTTCCAAATTAGCTGTAATCCTTAGACCACGCTTATAAGAGTTCAAGGTTCGCTCAAGGTCAGACAGCTCATTGTGAAGCCAGGATCTGAACCCCGGCGCATCCTGACTCGAAGGCACAGAGTTCTCCAGGGTGAGCATCGCCTCGCGTGGTCCTGAAACTAGTTCAGATGTGTTTAAGGCCATATTCTCCTACGGTTATCACTCTGCTCTTTTATCGCCTAGTCTTTAGGTAACACAAAAAGATCTATTGTATCGTTACAGTTCATTTTTCTCATAATTGTATTCTCAACCAATGCAATTGACAAATTATCTACTTGCTCTTGTCTCCCTGACATTCTTACGCAGTTTTGAAATGCATTTTAGATGAAAATTTCTCTCATAAAAGGCAACACTGTTCCCTTTCAGTAAGGATCTGCGCAACTACCCAGCCCCCACTACAACCACAAATGCAAATTTGCCCACAACACAGGTAATGGATAGTCAGAATCCCAGCGGAAAACCTCATCCACATGCAGGTGCCTCCTGGGCAGCCCTGCCAGGTGGTAAGTATCCCAGGACACCCACCACTTTCTCGCAGGGTGCGGCTTCCTCTGGACCAACCAGACGTATCTGAGCGCAAGGGACACAGCCAGGTTTACCCCCCTCTGGAGGAGAAAGCCTTCTTCCTGCGTGCTTTCTGGGCCCCCTCCTGTCTCCCACAGTGACGTCCCCGAGCAAACCGGATGCCTGCTAAATATTCCTGCCAGCGTTAAACTCAAAGCTGGTGGTGCTTGTTGCAGACGGCGTGAACTAGACACGGTCTCTGTTCCGTTAGCTCCTGTGTATCAGTTAGAACTGCGATTCTCAAGCCCGATTCCCGAATAGTCACCTGAGTACTGGTTCAATGCGCCTTCCAGGGCTCTGCCCCATGATCTCCAGAGTGGGGCTCAGGAATCATTTTACAAAAGCTCTCCAGGTAATTCGGTTGTTGCCTAAGTATAATTCTAGTGCCTTAGAACAATAAATGGAATTTGCAGTAAACAACGGCCCGCAAGGGCTGCAGCAAAACCGCTGTGTCCGCCTGTGCTCGCCACAGGGCGCTGCAAGGTGCGTGTGCAGGGAGCCGGTTCAGCCCTTCTCCTCCAGCAGCCATTTAAAATGGAGCTTGGCCCTGGCCGGTTCGGCTCAGCGGTGAG
The DNA here is from genome assembly GCA_030848825.1 of Tadarida brasiliensis. Taxonomy (NCBI): domain Eukaryota; kingdom Metazoa; phylum Chordata; class Mammalia; order Chiroptera; family Molossidae; genus Tadarida; species Tadarida brasiliensis. The sequence continues at coordinate 85,507,555 of CM061268.1, forward strand.
AGCATCAGCCTGCGGACCAGAGAGTCCCGGGTTCGGTTCTCGCTAAGGGCACGTACCTCAGTTGCAGTTTGTCCCTGGCCCCGGTTGGATTGTGTGGGTGGCAACCACTCGATGTGTCTCCCTCACATCGATGTTTCTCTCTCTTTCTTCATCCCTCTCTCCCTCCCGCTCTATCTGAAGATAAATGCAAAAATGTCCTCGGGTGAGGATAAAAAAAATAAAATAAAATGGAGCTTGTGTGGCCACTGGTCTGGTTGCTCGTGCAGACAGAAGGGGCCAATGATAATAACGGAAGCACATAAATGCAATTTCTTTTTAGTCAAGATCTGTCTTCTAAGGATAGTGTTTTAAAATGTCCATTACTTTTAGCAAAATTGGTGATGGTTAAGTAGTGATGGGAAGATAGAAATAAAAAATATTGATATTAAGAGTTGCAAGGTATTGAAATGTTGTGATCCAATCTTCACCCATAAGAAAAGTAATTACAGTAATAAAAAGCTAAGTGATTAGTGCCCAATAACAAAAACCTAACAGGTGACCTGTGCTGTCCCTTCATGTGAGGAGAGAAAGATTCAGGCAGTTCCCAATGTAAAGATAGGTTGAATTTCAACAGGTCAGTTGTCTGCTGATTGTTTAACTTACGCCTTTGCCCTTGGATGCAATGTAACTTCGCCTTTGTGCTGGGTACCTGTCCCACAGAGGGCTGGGCAGAGGTGACCTCGGTGGGTGAGGGGTGCTTATCACACTGGGAGTGGCCAAGCCGTCATTTCACCCATGTACTCCCTGTCATATGCCCACCCAGATGCCTGGCACTGAAGTGTGGTCTCTGTCACTGGGATGACCTTGTGGTTTTCCTCAGCTGGTGCCTGCTCCATTACCTAGTCCATGCCCCGCTCACCCCAGGCTTGGGGCAACCACACGCTCCTTCAACCAGCCCGACACTCGCGGCACTGCCCGCATCTGTTCAGAGCACAGGCTGGGCAGCAGCAGGATGGCGTGACAGAACGGTTCAGGGGCAGACACACCCAGCTTTATGCCCAGGTCCGTCATTATTAGCCCTGTGAGTTGGACAAGCAACTTCGGATCTCTACACCTCGGTTTGGTCTTGTGGGAAATGAGAATGAAAGCAGCCGGGAGTCATCAAGCAGTGAGATAAGGCTCAGGAAAGCCTTCTGCATAGAGGCTCTTCTGTGGGAGCTTTGGACGCGAGAGTCCGTGATCAGCAGCCCCACCCTGGCGAGTGTGCAGTCTAGTGAGAGGCATTCGTGGAGAAAGAAAAGTCACAGGACAAGGCTCCACACCCCACGGTGAAAACGGCGACCACGACTCTGCTGTGCCACTCCTCACCGCAGTGCCCTGTCCTGTGCCCTCGCCCGAGAGCATGCCTCCCTCTTCCTTCTCAGGGTGATTTGCCCCTCTGCTGCCTGGCCTCACGCTGAAAACCGAGCTCTGCGTCCCACATGTCCTTAGAGCCTCCCTCTAGCCGGGTCAGCGGCCTCCACAGAGAAGGAGGGTGGGTGGAGGGATGTGGAGCAGCGGCCACGTTTGCGTGGGTGTGGGCTTGGGAATGTGGCGCTGTGACTGCGGTCACGCTGGAGCGTGGATGGGGTCATCCTCGCTCTGTGTACATGCCTACATGCACGCTCGCAGTACTCCAGTACACACACACAGTATTCCACAGTGAACCCCGGGAAGAGTCGTCCTGCAGAAGGAGGGCAGAGTCATTGCTCCGGGCCCCTGTCTGGAGCCCACAGCGTGGGAGAGGCCTGTGTTCTCACTGCGGATCCCAGAGCGCGACTCCCAGCCAGCGGCGACTTTCCCCTCTCAGTCCTGCTGGCCGCAGGGCCTCTTACTGCCTGAGGAAGACCCTGTTGTCTGACACGTGAAGATACTTTCAATAACAATCTATGCTTAGCTTGGTCTCTTAGGGCCAAGTTTCGCCTTTGGAAATCAAACAGCTGTTCAGCGGTTGGTTTCCGCGTGATTCTCGAGCACGTGGGCTGGCCCCCCGCAGACCCGGGGCTTCGTCTTCCTGACCACGAGATTCCTTCTTGGTGTGTCTCCTGGGCACTCTGTAGACACGGATCCGTGTGTTTTTATGTCAGTGACAGTGGCCGAGAGTGTGCGCATCAGTCATCGGCTGTCAGCCACAGCTGTGAGGTGAGCACAGGGGCAGGACAAGGCCTGCTCGTCTCATCAGGTGCTTACATGCAGCGTGATTCTGGAGGAACTCCGTGGAACCACCCTCCCCCGCATGCCGCAGGAGCACAAATCAAACCTGGCCTCCAGATTGCCAGGAGAGAGGCGGGAATTTGAGTTTCAAGATCCCCGGTGAGCCCTAGCTAGACGGTGAGCACCCTGAATAGAGAGGTGTGCGTGGCAGGGGTGAGCCGCTGCAATCATCCTGCCACCGCATCCTCTCCGCGCCTCGCCGGCTAAGGAAACAGGCAGGCGATTCAGCACAGTGCTCTGGCTTCAGGTCTTGTTCAGGACGTGCTTCCGTGCCGGGCGTGCATCCTGACCTTTGTCACGTCACTGCCGTGTTCTTAATGGTACTGATAGTTCTAATGGTCCTCCGGACACGAGGGCAGCCATGGGCCACCTTTGTGGTTACACCGTCATTAATTCAAACGGTAAAATCACCATGTGAAACACGGGCACTGCACCTTCTAAGTCAGCATCTTGTGTGTGACACTGAGATCCCGACAGCCTTGCTCTGCCTTGTCACCGGTGAGCACGCCTGTGGGCTCTGGTTACTGTCGTCAGAAGCGGGGATGTTTTGTGTGGTGGTTTATTGCTCCTTCCTGTATTTAGAAACTCGGAGCCATTTTCATTCATTTGACAGATACAGAGTATGCGTCACTGTGCGCCTGGGCTGTGTGAGGCGCCTGGGTACACAGTGGACGACACAGAGAAATCCCTGCCTTCGCGAAGCGTGGTAAACACATTCGACTCAGTTAGAGAGTATGTTACCAAGTGATGTGTAAATGGGGAAATAAGTCAAACAGGGCGACTGGGATTGGGAGTTCCAGGAAAGAGTGGTGTTGACACATTAAATGGGTTTGGAAAACAAATCGGATACCAGTAATAGGCTGAATTCTGCCTGGAGCTTGGGCTGTAGACATGTTTGTGGCATCATGTATACTATCGTCCTGTTATTTTACTGGACCTCTCCTACTGTGTCCTGCTCCTGTCAGTAGTCTGTAAGCAGCTTGCAGACAGGAGGGACAACCGTCCTGCTTCCCCTCCAGGACCTGTTCCAGTGTCATACGCACAAACCCCGTCAGCACGGGGCAGCGTGGCTGCGGCGTGGCTGGTCCCACGTGTGTCCACGTGTTAGGGAGGGGTGCTGTGTGCGTAGGTTCCTTACGGTGGATGGTGGTGTCACTACACCCTTTGCTGACATCCCTAGTGACTGTCTCCTTGAAGCACAGTGTGGATTACGAGAAAACGGTTAGAGAGCTTTCCTTTTCTCTCTCTCTCTCTCTCTCCTCTGGAAAACTTTGCTTCCTTTCGTGGAACAGTAAAGGAAGGGATGGTCAGTAAAGGCTTGACCTAACCCAGCCGGGAGCCGCCGTCTCTGTCTTCGTGGTCAGCTCTGAGGAGCCTCAGAACGAGTGGTCTGTTCCAAGACGCGTCAGGTGCTGGTGGGAACTCTTCTCCACGTGCCTTCTCAATTCATCCGAGCCGTTTCCCTGCGGAGGCAGGCTGTGGGAGAGACAGACAGCCGAGCGGATGCTGTCCGTGGGGAGCCCTGCTCGGGACGCTTTCGCTCTGAGGAGGACACGGCCACCTGCCCCCCACCAGAGTCAGCGGGCCTTCGTGGGCTCCAGGGCGTGTTCTTCACGCCCATCTTTCACTCAGAGGTCCCTGGGTCGCGAGGGAGAGCACATGTTCAGAGAAGTTTCAGGAAAACAAGGGATTTGTTGGGAAAAGCACCCAATAGGAGCTGAGATCTGGTGCGTAGTCCCTCACGAGGAACTGGAACTGGTGTTAGTTCAGATGACGGGAGCTGACAGGTGACCCGCAGGCCCAGTGGCTGAGCACGGGGCAGGTTTGTGTCTCCTGCACGCCAGCAACCGGGGGCGGGCCGGCTCCGCAGTCCTGCAGGGCTCCGGGTGCCCGAGCTCCGTGTCCTCACCCCAGACCTCAGGTGCAGCCGGCAGACGGCCGGAGTGGAGGGTTGAGCAGGCAGGTCCCTGGGCCAGTCGTGAGGTGGCATACACCACCTCCCCCACAGTCCATTGGCCAGGGCCGGCCCAGCGCCCGGCCTCCTTCACGGGGCCTGGGAACTGCGGTCTAGCTGAATGCCCAGGAGGCAAGGGAGGGGCCTGCAGGGCAGTGCTCATCTCTTCTACCACCAGGAACTCCAGCTCTGTCCAGAAGCAGGCTGGCTTCCTTTGCCTCACAGAGAGCTGTGTGTCCCTCTGTGCTGGACACTGAGTGGATGAGAAAGGGACAAAGAATGTTTGTGAGGGAGGGTGCACACGTCCTCCGCGTCCTCCTGTGAGTCCCACAGCCCTGTGTGTGGTCAGGGCTTCGGCTTCCGGAACAGCCCTCGGGCTGGTACTCAGCAAGGCCCGTCACGGCCCCTTGCCCTTCGCAGGGGTATTCTGTGCTGGGCTCCCCTCGTCCACCTGACGACAGGCAGCGATGTCGTGCCTGTAAGACACATAAGGAGAGGCAGTGTTCCCAGGAGACCCTGACCTACATTTTGAGCCAGGCTGTGAGAATTAGCCTTTTTTATTTTTTTTATAACAAGAAAAAGATGAAGAAAAGACAGATTCCCCCCACATCACATCTGTTCAGTCTACTCAGCTCTAGGTAGGGTGTGTTCCTAAGTTTCACCGCCGCGAGGAGGGGAACTCCCCTTATCTCCTTTTGTAGCTTCTACAGTATGGGTTCTTCCCAATGTAGCAGTCGGCACAGCCCTCTGCTCGGAGCTGAGCCACAGCCTCGAGAAGGGTGCAGATGAGTCTGGGATCAGGCACATTGGGAAGTGTGTGCATGTGTGTGTGCGTGTGTGCGTGCGTGTGTGCGTGTGTGCGCATGTACATGTGCGTGCGTGCGTGTGTGCGTGCGTGTGTGCGTGCATGTGTGTGTGTGTGTGTGTATTTAGGAAGTGCTGAGGAGTGACGACCACTGTCCCTGCTCCCTGCGCAGTGTTTGTTGTAGCACGGACAGTACAGGGATGAGGGAGACAGTTCCTCCCCCCCTCAGAGGTGGCCTTACGCCTCCTGGGACTGGAGAACAGTGCCACTTCCCACACCTGAGGCCTTGTGTACAGCTCCCCTCTCAGAGATGATGGGGGATATAGCAATGTTGGCGCCAGTGTGCGGGATACAGGTTTAGGGAGCGGAATCCTTTCCTTGGGTTCAGGAGAAGGTGCGGCAAGGAGAGAAGTCTGCTCAGCTGGCCCCGATGCTCGCACTGGTGAAGGAGGAATCCTGTCCTACGTGTTTTAGTCACAGGATCCGCAGCGAGGAGTCGGGACGCCCAGGGAGGAAGTCCTCAGCAGATGCTGAAGGCTTTTCTCTTTGTTCTCTGTGCCAGAAGCGATGGATTTCTTTCTCTTTTTTTAAATGTTTTTATTGATTTTTAGAGAGAAAGGGAGAGAGAGAGAGAAACATCAATGAGAAAGACACATCAATTGGCTGCCTCCTGCATGCCCCGCACTGGGGATCAAGCCCACAACCTGGGCATGTGCCCTGACCAGGAATTGAACTGGTGACCTCTTGGTGCATGGGTCGACACTCAACCACTAAGCTACACTGGCTGGGCGAAGCGATGGATTTCTGATAGAGAAGGCAGAGTTGCTGTTTCGAAGCGCATTTCAAATGTGTCTGTAGTGTTATTGCTGTGTTCTTTATGCATTGCCTAGGAGTGTACTTTGTCCTTCTTCCCAAGGATGTGAGCGAACTAGCAGTTTTTTCTTTTTCTTTATTGCCCTGCCTTCTGACCTGCTGGTGCGCCTCGGCTGTGTCCCATCGCAATGAAATGCCTTCATCCACTGCACATCCAAACGAAAAGGTAAGGAACTGAAAATGATGTTAATTTGCTGAAGCAGCCCCAAGGTATATGACAAGGAAAAAGTTGCATTTTGATCACTGAGAATTTATTTTTTTACTAAGAGAAAAAGCGATTGTGCGGCCTCAATTCTATTATTGGTGTTTGCTGATCAATTTCCTATCTCCCGGGCCTGGTGTTGAACAGGGCACAGGTGTGAGGGGCGGGGGGTCTCTGTGAGTTTTTGTCGGTGGCTTCCAACATAGGAGCAATTCACAGACACGTCACAGTGTAGCTTTATAAAGACTGAAATGTGACGTGAAAAGGAGGTGAGGGGAGTGTTAAAATCGCTCTCTCTCCACACTCTGAAGGAGGATTCATCCAACCAAAGCAAGTCCAGTTTGGGAGTTTACGACTCGTGGCCTGGCAGGGGCGCGCCCGGCCCACCGGGATGCCCTGCCACGTGGGGAAACGTGGAGCCTGGGAGCCAGGCACACACCTGCCGTGTAATCTTTTCCTGCATTTCTTTGTTGTGGTAAAAACACACAACCTAACGTTTTCCATCCTGACCTTCAGGCGTGCAGTCCGGTGGTGTGGAGTATTTCCACGCTGTTGTGCCAGACCCCCAGGACTTTTCATCTTGTGAACTGAGACCCTAACCCGTGAAACGCAGACCCCCCACCCCATAACCACCATCCTATTTCTGTTCCCAGGACTTTGACTCCTATAGACACCTCACATAAGTGACATCGTAGTATCTGTCTTTTTGTGACTTGCCGATTTCACTGAACATAATGTCCTCAAGGTCATCCGTGTGGTAGCATCTGACAGGACCCCCTCCCTTTTTAAAGCTGACGAATAGTCATTGTATGTACCACACTCTGTTTATCCTTCCATCTGTCCATGGACACGTGGGATTTTCTCACCTCTGCTATTGTGAATGGCACTGCTATGAACTCGGGTGTCCACACGTCCCACCGTATCTTTTGCTTGTATGAAGTCCACTAGTATGCATATCCACTCCCAAAGTGAATTCTCACGGTCTCTGTATTATTAAATTGCAACATAGCCAAGCCCTCCCGCGTGAGTGCTCCTCGGGCTGAACATCCAACCTGAGGGTTAGAGATGGGTGGATAGTTATCCCCTCCCCCGTATTCCCTCCCTGCCTGTTCTTCACTATACCCTTTCCTGCACGTTTTGGGCAGAAGGCTGTGGAAGCACGTGTCTCCCACGCTCCCCGATGGCCTCGCACTGGCTCAGTTGACCTTTGTGACATCTGGTTGCAAGCATTTTCCCGGTAGAGGGGAGCTGAGGACTCCCTGTGCGTCAGGTCTGCTGCCTGGCGGTGTGGGGGCAGCCGGTTCCGTCGTAGTTTCCATGCAGAGGGAGGAGAGCATCTCTTCGTCCCAGCTCCCTACTGGGGCACGCTGGGGCAGGCAGTGATGCTTTCAGCTCAGCGTGTTTTCTGGAGGGCTATGGGCCTGAGTTTCTGGTGGCCAAAGGGGACTGTTTTCCAAAAAGTTCTCTTGAGTGCTCACAAGTGTGTGAGAATGGAGAGGGTGGGTGTGAAGGAGGCGAGCTGGGAGGGTGAGTTTCACGATCTTGTCCACCAGCGTGGCTGACCCGCAGTCCCAGATGTCCTGCTGGAGTGGCGTGGATCCGGAGAGGTGTGACTCACCTTTAGATGGGCAAGTTGAGAAAAAAAATAAACATTTTCTGATTTTTTTTAAAAACAGATGTTATGTCTGTAAGAAAACTCCAAGAATATGCTTCGAGTGACATTATTTCATGTGATTTTCATGGCTTGTGGTAGTCATTTCATTATTTGAGAAGACAAATGAATGGGTATAATTAGATAGCAATAGTAGCAGTTCTGCAAGTGTGTCCTAGACTCGGTCCTGGAGACAGAAAGCACACCTGGGCCCGGGTGCAGAGAGTGGGTACGAGAAGTGCAGTGCGTTGACCCATGTGGGGCCCCAGAGGAGACGGAGGAACTCTGGCAGGTGGCACCAGCTGCCGGTACACGGCCTGGGCAGGTGGACCCTGCCCCGCGGCCTCCGGCCCAGGACGTTGAGCGTCACTGGCACGTCGAGCCTTTGAGAGCAGTTTGGGAATATTCTCCTACCAAATGTTTTGTGTAGATTCCTCTGTGCTCTGGGCGGGAATCAGGGACACACGGGACTGTGCAAAGGGCCATGGAGCCAATCAGCCGGGCCAGGGAGGCAAGGATACCTAATACTCTCAAATCCGTGTGTCTGATAGGATCCCAGGGCCAACTGTCCCTTGACAATCAGTAGTGAGAAGATCTGAAAGCAGCCTTTCCTGCATGTTCTATGAGTCTGTACAGTACCTACCTCTTTTTTTTTTTTTTTGGTCAAAAAAATAATGAAATCAATAGAATACAATCAATCTGCCGTATGGTTTCATTTACTTTCACATTAACTTGGAGGTAAATGAGGTTTCGACAGAGGATACTTAACTTAGTCAGGATTTTTATTTTCGTGCAGTTTAAAATGAAATTTAAAAAGTAATACCTAGTGATAGGGACGGGGCTGATGAGACAGGAGATGGTGTTAGACACTGGATCATTTTAGACATTAATCGCTGCAGTAATATGCAGGTGGAAAGGCACAGCCATCTCACTGGGGAGCTGAGTTTCAGGTTTCAGCTAGAGACGAGATCTGGACAGTTCGTATCAGGAATTATAAATGACCTGTGAGAGGGGGAAGGGAACAGGGGTGTGGGTGGGGTAATGCACCTTGGAAAAAATGCACAGGACACAGCTCAGAAGAGGAAGCTGGAGAGATGACCGGAGGGAGGAGATGCCATGATGCTTCCCAAAGCCACCCCGTGACTGAGCCCCACCCCAGCACAATTCAGTCCGAGCCTCGACAGGTGGGGCCCAGTCCGGACAGTATATTTTTTAAATCTTCAGAAACAATCCTTATGTTCAGGTAGTGCTGAGAAGCACGGATCGAGAGGGAAGGGAGGAGGTGCCAGGGGACTTGGCGGTACACGTGCTCGGTAAGTTGCGGGGCGTTTTCAGTAGGAGAGTGAGGCTGGACGGAGGCGGACTGCGGAGGTGAGAGAGGAGTGAATGACCGGCGGGCCCCGTGGGGAGCACCTTGCCTGGGAGTGTGGCGGGCCAGGGGAGGTGAGAGACCGAGGAGCAAGAGGAGTCGTAGCAGGGTCAGATGAAGGGTTTTGCTTTTGCTGTAAAGATAATGAGGTATGAGAAGAGCTGCTCAAGGGAGAGGGAGGGGATAAGTGCAGGGAGAGGTGACATTCGAGTGGGCTGGGCTGTGACCCCACCCGGAAGTCCCGGGGAAGGAGCTGAGAGGCGTCCTTAGCGAGGCGGGGAGGTGTGGAGCGGGGGCACACACATGGTGGGGGGCCTTCTCTGTGCTGCAGGCCGCCAGGCTCTCCCGTGTGGTACATACAATGGAGGAGGAGGAGCGGGGGCTTTAAGCAGCAGGGGAAACAGGCTGGACTAGTGTCTGTGGGGCCTGGGTTAGGGAGACCGGGACCTGCGTGACGTGGTTGATAGCAGCTGTCTCCGTCATCTGATCCAGGTGCTGGAGTAGGTGCAGGGGTCGGGGGGTGGGGGGTGTCAGGAGCTGACTTGGGTTTAGGGAAGTGTCAGGGCCACGCAGGAGGCTGGGCTATCAGAGAGGGTGGTTTACAAGCATTAATCCTGTCTTGGAAGGAATGAGGGAGGCCAACATAGACAGAGGGGTAACAGACCCTAGGGAGTTGAATGGCCAAAGGACTCGGTGGGAGTGGTCAGGCTGGGGGCATGGCCTCCAGGTGCAGAGACCTGGGAGAGGTCGCCAGGGGGAGACTGGGCTGGTGCTGACCAGCCAGAAGACCGCTCCTGGCTTGTCCTGAGGAGGGTGAGAAGGTGAGGAGTGTACTCGGAGAGTTTCTAGTTTCAATGAAGGCCAAGAAGGAAAGGAAAGGTTGGAAAGCAGGTATGGGTGAAAAGTAGCTTGGTGGTCTTGGAGCACGGCCTCACAGAAAGGCCGGTTGATTCAGATAAACCCTTCCTTTAAGAAAATGTGGGGGGCATGGTGATGGGTCCTTTCCCCTTTACGACCAGGACATCAAAGAACATTAGTGAAATGTAGAAATAGCTTAAATAACACGACTACTGTATGTTCACCGTGTTATCTGGAAACCCAGCTGTTCGCTGACCGTTACAGAAGACAGTTATAGACCCCGTAGCAAGTTACATAAAATGGAAACTCTGGAAATATATTTGTTGGAAGATGTTTCTGGGCTTAAATTCTTCATGATGTTTTTGGCCTTTGCAGAAAGAAGGAAATCACATTATGTACAAATGCAATTAATTACTCATTAATCTGACATTTTGATGGCATTAGGCAACAAATTTGAGACTCACCATTGTGACTGTTTCCAAGATATATGACATCTCCAAAAATATGAAACTTGCATTTCAAGATCACGCTCTTCAAAGATTGATTGTGGCAAAACTCATTATTAGAGCCTTCTGTACCTTAAAAGCTTTAAATGAAACACTGCAATTGACAGAATTCACTACTGTGCACAACTAATTAGGACTTTACAGGAAATCACAATAGGGAATTAGACATTTTAAAGAGCCCTTCCTTGAGCTGAAATGTTCCTCCGAATGGAGGTTGTTTTGCCACGAACAAGGCATTGGGTTTTACGTACATCTGCAGACAGACACACACGCTGAGGGGCGGCATGTCCGTCCAGCCATGTTTGAAAATCATCGCCCCCCCCATCCAGACAAAAGGAAAAGACAAGACAGAAATGCAAATTAGGGTCATGGTGTCCTCAGAAGCCAAACAAAAACACAGACATATCTAATTAGTTTCCAAAGCCAGCTTTATCCTAGGAAAAAAAAATTCTCATCTAGGGAAACAGCAGTGAGCCGTGTGCGTCCCAGGTGTATGGGTGATTACCGCAGGAAAAGCCACGGCTGTTCGGCTCAGCTGCCTCTGTGCTACCCACGTGTGTTCACAGAAAGAATATAAAATCGGCCACGGGCCGCTCCCTCCCTTTCCCCAAATTGATTAATTTCTCCCCATGCTGGCAGATTTCTATATGGACGGGGATCGGGTTTGAGAGATGAATGTAAATCAACAGCAGGTGGGAAGTGGAATTTGTCTGGCCCAGCTGCTGTTCCACGCATTGCCTATTCTTTTGGTTATCTCAGTCCAGCATCTGTGAGCAGGGCTCACGGGCTTCTGTCATCCCAGGCCTGGGGAGCCTCGGGTGGCCTGTGTCTCCTGACAGCTCCACACCCTGGAATAGCAAACGGCAGGAGTGACAGCCCCGTCACTGTCAGCAGACACCGAGACAGCGCTGAGCAGGGTGCTGTTTGTATCGCGTTTTGATACTTCTTTTGGTAGAGACACCTGCCTTCCACTCCTCCGTGAATTTGGATGACGCATCCTCTGGGCTCTTTTATAATACCTTCTTACTTGATAGTAAAACTCTTACATTTGAATATGCTTTAAAAAATTTTTTTTTAATTTTATTTATTGATTTTGAGAGAGAGAGAGAGAAACATCGATGTGTTGTTCCACTTATTTATTCATTCATTGGCTGGTTCTTCTATGCGCCCTGACCAGGATGACACTCTAACCAACCGAGTTACTCAGCCAGGGCTGAATGTGCTTTTTTTTTGGTGTTTTAATCTTGGTGATGATACACAGAGTTTAAAAATGACCTGTTTTGTTGCCCTTTAGATTAAGTCTTGAAGGAACAATGTATTTTCCACACATTCTGGAAATCTCCATGGAATTTAATCATCCAGCAGACCCACATTTTCAGCATTTCCTAACCTCACAGAGTTTTTGAGTTATAACCTTCAGAGGTCATCTTCCTGACTCTTCCGATGTAGGAATCCTTCCCACCCAGCCAGTCAGGGGCGGCTGAGGTTACTGTGATATCCAGGCAGATGACAGATGCCTCTCTCTGACAGCGTCTCCCCACGTGGGGCATTCATTGTTCCAGTGAGGCTTAGCCCGTCCTTCTTGGATGACAGTGAGGGTTGATGTTTTTCCAAGGCTTTCTTGAAAGAGCGACCTGACTGCCATTTTCCTTAGAGGATTGCTTGGACAAATCTTGTCTTCAAAATAAAATCACAATTATTAGTGTCACTTAAAAAGTTTTTTTACAGAAAATATTGACTGATTATTGCTGGCAGACATGAAATTAGATCTTTCTTTGATATTTATTTTAAAAGAGATGAGCAAAATTCTTGGAGGTTTAGCTCTAGCTATAAGATATGTTCAGTGCTGCTTCTGAGTATTACCCCTGCACTGTTTAGCTCGTGTATGTTTTGTATACTCATAGTCTGGGTGGTGATTTCCTCCACCATCTGTTTCATTCGAAGGTTTTTTTTTGAAGAATCTAATTTCTAACAAGGTGAAATGGTTTAAGGAATTACTCTTTACTGTCCTGTCAAGGTGCAGGAAGCACCAGGCACTGACCCTCTGCGGCTGTGTGTCTGAGATGGGCCAGGTTTTCCACCTCGTCACGCACACCGATTTTCATGGCCCATAATTAGTTTTTCTTTCCTAAACCTTAGCTGAAATATTTTGAGGCTTGTTAAACCACATTCATTATTTTATTTACTGGCAGTCATTTGGGTAGACAGAGATAAGACAAAGTATTATTGTTTACAAATTCCTGGCAGCATTGACTTCAGTAATAATCTCTGTACATTTTCAGTAAAGAAGAAGTTGTCAGAAGAGGACAAAAAAGATTAAAAAGAAAATTCTAAATTATTTGGAAAAAATCCAAGTTGATCTGAATAGAGAATCACCCACGGACATGGCGTGTGTTCAATTAAAAACTTGTAAAGAGGCTCAGAGATCCATGCTAACGATATTTTAATTTGTCAAGGAAAGGTTGTATGCAAATATAAAATGGTTGAAAATTTTACAGTTGAAAATTCCTTGGAAATAGAAACAGTTGAAAATTCCTTGGAAATAAAAAGAGTTGAGAATTCCTTGGAAATAAAAACCCAGGCAGCGTCCTCATGAACACCTGAAGTAACGAGACATTCCCAACCGTGATAGCAAACGTTCTCTGCACACAAGTTAGAGGCCAGGCGCTGTCCTGGGTGTTGGAATGCAACACTGAGCAGGACAGAGACAAAGAAACAGTTCCCACTGTCATGGAGTTACACTGGAGCGGACTTCCTAGCTATGCAAAGTCTGTTCCTCACGTTATCCAGATCCTGCCTCTGAGGCTTCCCGGACACAGAAGGCAGAGTCGGGCTTACCTAGAGGCGTTCTGGTCAACCTCCTACCAGTGCCGGAAGCCTCGCTGTGGCTTGTATGGTTCTGGTAGAAGTGAACAGCCTTCCTCTTGAGGGCCAATAGAATGTAGGGAGGCTATCGTCTCTCTGTTTCTGGACCCTTGAGTTCCCCCAGGGAGGCAGTGTGGTTCTGCCTTTGTTGGGCCACGGCACCCTGCTGCCTGACAGACAGCTGACGGGCAGCCGCAGACCTTAGGCCTCGTGTATGGCACTTGCTTTGGAGCTAAGTCTCCCACATCCTGTACTTGTGTATTGGATTTTTGACCTGAAATGTAGGACTTTTTTATTTTTTTGCATTCATCTCATTTATATTTCATTTAATGTCTAAAATTGGCCCATGTTTTGACTTATTTTGAAATGTATGAATCCTGATTATTTTCTCTAAAAAATTTTTATTACTTCATCCGTAAATAATTTTTTGAGTGCTCGCTTTCAATATACATGTAGTTCTTATTTCATAAAGTATATGCATGTGTCATTAGCTAATATCTCAAGCCATAATGTATACTTAAGGCAAAGTTCAAAGGTTCCTGAGAAATAGAAGTCACAGTGAAAGAAGTGAGCCTAGGAGGGACTGCTGTTAGCTCACTGGAAAGTCAGATAAAAGGGGCCTTGGAGACAGGTTCAGAGGGTAAGCCCGGGATAAGCTGCCGCTGCACCTTGCTCCCCTGGTTGCAGGTCACATAGGGACCCTTAGAGTTTAGGAGAAAGAGAGCAGAGATACAAGGTGTGGGTGTGCTCTAGTGAGAATGCACCATGGGTCCTTTGTCTTGAAGTTTTTTATCGCTCTTCTGCAAGCAGGAATCCTAGGGGAGGTCTCAGGGGAGGGTCTTGACAGAATATGTATTAGCTTTCCATGTGTGTCCTTCAGTATGTTGACTCATCAAAATGTGCATACAGGGGGGTCAGGGTTATTTTCTGGTTAGTTTTATTTTCCCAGAATGCCATCAAAGAGGAACTGGAACCAGGGACGATACGTCCTAGGGTGGTCTGGAATGTATAAACCGTTTGCTCCTAAGTGTCCTTGGTTAGGGAAGATAAAACCTTGTGATTCATTAGCTGGCTGTAAATGGCTAAAATTGTTTGGTCTTGTTTAGTTATTTTGTCTCAGTTTCCCTTATTCTACTTGTCAAGGAATTTTCCTAGCTTCTTACTATGCTGCCACATCCCTCCCTCAGAGACTTCCATCCCTAAAATCTTTTAGGGTTGATGCGTGAGGATGGTCCATTTTCAGTAATTGCTTCCTGCTGATAAGGGCTGTAGTCCCTGCCTGCGTGGGGTATGGAAGTCTCTCCCTGCCTGACCTAAGTGGGACACGGGAATGGAATCTGAGACCAGAACAGAGAGGCCATTAGCTGATTCCTCTAAAGTAGGGGTGGGCTGGAATCCCCGAAGTGTCATCATCTTGACATGGAACTGTATCCTAGAGGTGACAGATTTGACAAGAAGATTAGTGGAGGGGAGGACCTGGGACTTTATCTGATTAGGGTTAAATCCAACAGGGACAGAACAATTCTTTTCCTGGGGGAGGAGGCTGAGCGTATCAACAGGTTAGTAGAAAGAGTGTCAGAAATGTGAGAAAGACAGTTATGCTAAGGCCCAGCTATTATACTATTTATCTATAATAGGTTTTTGTTTCTTGAAGATGAGCTTGAGGTCCTCATTGGGTTTCCAAGAATAGGTCTCAGGTTGTGGCTTCTATGGGGACTCACAAAAAACGGGTGTAATTCTACATAAGTGAACCCAGCTGGTTATCCCTGCTAGCTTTACTGCAGTTGGGGTGCTTAGCAGGACCTGATTTGGGCCTTTCCATCTGGGTTGTAGTTGGGACTCAGGACAGATGTCCCTCTGGGTTTTTAAATAGACCATGTCCCCTGGTTTACTTGTCTGTGTTGCTAGTCTTTATCAGGGGCAGGTAGAATTCTGTTTCCGTGCTCCCGCAATGCTTTTTGCTCCTGTGCTAGATTAATGGTGCAAGGCGACAGCTGGAGGGTTTGCTCATCTGTGAGCAGGTCAGATCTGAGAGGGCTTGTCATGGGCGAGTTCACAGGGGCTCACTTGTAACTTCCCTTTAGGTGCAGCTCTCATTCTCCTGAGACCTGTGGGTAACATGACACCCAGGACTCAGAGGCTTCTTGGCAGAGCGTGGCTCGAGTCCTTGCTAGGGTTTGGTTGGTGCTTTCTCCCTTCGCCGGGGACTGAGGTCTCCATGATGAGTGTGACAGTGAGTCCCAGAGCTTGGTCAGCTCTTGTGTGATCTTCGCAGCAGAAGAGGGTCCATTGTCACTCTGAAAGCTTCTTGGTCATCCAAACCTAGGTAAGATTTCTTTTAGTGATTACTTGGCCACCTCAGTAGCTTTTCCGTTCTGGTAGGAAAGGTTTTAATCCATCCAGTGAACGTATCTATAAATACTAGTACATATTTCGAGCCAGCTGTAGGGGACATCTGAGTGAAGTCAGTCTGCCAGTCCTTCCCAGGGTGTGTGCCCCTGTGTCGTATTGGCGTTAAGAGGGGAGGAGGGGGGAGGTGACTCTGGAGGTTATGGTAGTTCCTAAGCTAACAAGATGTCCCTCCCTAATAAGGGAAGGGAGCATCCTGGAACCACAGGAAAGGCATGACTAGAAGTGAGATTTCTGAGGCTGCAGCTGAGGGGTGGAGTGAAATGGTAGCATTGAGGACACCCATGTAGCCCAGTGATCAAACAGGTTTTGGGAGAGAGGGGCCCTGGTGAGTGAGTCAGAGCAGAGTCAGCAGCCCCGTGTCGATTAAAAATGTAATGGGCTCACCTGCCATGTCTCAGGTCACCCGAGGCGCCTCTGGTGTGATGTTCAGAGGGCCAGTGGGGGTGGTTGGAAAACTTATCTCCATATTTCAGATCCTTTTGACGATTTCAAATGTTTTATTGATTTCTCATCTGATTTCATTAGATCATTGTTTTCATCTCGTATGGCTGGGGCAGTGCTCACGCTAGGAACTGTAGAACTGTCCACGCTGCTGTTTTCTTGTTGTTCTCTTGTGCTTTCTTTGTTGTATTATCTTCAATCCACTTTTCTTTTTTTAAAAGCCAGCCATCCAATCTGGTAAGATTGATTTAGTTAAAGTCAGGTAATGCAATCCATAAATCCACTTAACAGAGCTCAGCTGAAGGCCTGTGTGTGGCAATACACGAACAAGAACAAACAGGCATCTCCGCCTGTCTATGGTTGCAGACACGCTCCGACTTCTTGTGTCCTGTACATGACGAGCCATCCTCTCGGGTATAGACCAGGCGACAGTGTCGCCATCGGTCATTTAAAATATTAGTGAAGCTTAACTTTCTTTGTAGTTCATAAATAGACAGAAACAGCTCTAATACTGTCTTCCCACATTTTAATGAACCATCTCTCATACTTCTTGGATATATTCACTCCACTTTAAGTGATCTTCTCTCCGGTATATGTTATCGCTATAACATTTTTGTCATCTGTATTTTTGGTAGCTCATTTGTAGGTATGTGTCCCAGTCTTATATTAAAGTAGACTAAAAAAAAAAATGTAAAGAATCCTTTGAATACTTAAAACCTCTCCTTAGGTTGATAGTGTTTATCAACCCTCCTGAGGTACAGGTTTTTAACTAAATATGAATAAACCTAATTGTATTGACAATTTGCCCCTAATTTTTCGCTGTTGGTTAGAAGATAATCATAAGACACATGGTCAAGTGCTTTGATTCTAGATACCCTTGTGGTACCACTTGCTGGCTCCCTACTTGGTGACAGGCTCATTGGTAGGCTCTTTACAGATGTGACTTCATTTGATTCTAGTGGGATACCTGTGAGGTGGGCATTTTATTCCTAGCTTACAAATGAGGAAATTGAGGCACAGAAGAGGCGATTTGGGAGCAGCTCTAAGCATGAAATGAGCAGGCGTCTGACATCGTGCATGTCCTTAGGAAAGCGTGGTTGGGTGTGCCCACCACGTAAGTCTCTCTAGTGAGCAGCAGAAGGGTGCCCAGCGTGGGTGGAACCACTGTGCTCGCTGAGCATGCAGCACTGTCCCTCCTTTGGGGACGGGCGTCTGCACACCTGCAGTGTCCCTCTTTCCTTCGCCCCTGTGCCTCGCGCTGGAGGCTGGTATGTGCACACTTGCTCGCCATGCTCCTTGGACATCCCGGGTGAAGTTGCCAGGGCCTGGAAACGAGCTTGTGTGCAGTAGCCGGGTGCCCTCCTACTGTGCCCTCACCTGCCTTCGCTGCGTCCCCTTTGCACTGTGTTGATCTTTGCTGGTGGAGAGTCATCCTAAGCAATAGCTGTTTCCTCTGTCTTCGTCACTGCCCCGCCACCTGCCCAGACAGTGGCTCTCTGTTTTGGGAGGGTGCTGTGGGATGTATACACTAAGTAATTTTGAGTTATTTTTCTGAAGTGATATTTTAGCAATTTTTAATTTTTATGGTAAATTTTTTTAAAAAATTGGTAATACCAATTTTGAATGTCTATATACCACTTAAATTCAAATTAATATTTTGCCATATTTGCTTCATCTCTATCTTTTTCCTGAATGATTCATAGCTTTGCAGACATCATGATATTTAACTCCCAAATACTTTATTATTGTATCCCCTAACAATAGGATGTTATCCCTACAATAAGGTCGTTCTGTGACATAATGGCTGTGCCATTTTTATACATAAGAAAAATAACATTAATTCTCTGGTATCGGATACTCCCCAGAGCAATCACCCCACCAAAATGCACTCCATTCCCCCCCAAACTAGGATTCAGTTACGTTTCACACATCACATCTGGTGTTTATATCCAGACAGTTTAGGGTGCAGACTTTCTATTGTGAATGATGCTGGAATAAAAGATCTGGATGATTTTCAAAAAATATTTAAGTCCCTTTTTACATGAACAATGGCTTTTCAGATTAAATAGACTATTGATCTAGATTGTTCCGGTGGTTTTTCACTTGGGAGTAAATGGTGCCGGATATGTTACAGTTGTAAAATATAGAAATCTCTGAAGCGTTCACCTGGACCACATCTGAACAGGGGCAGTTCGTCATCTGTAAATGGCCCTGAGACACAGCACTTTGTGCTGTACGTGTGAGACCATCGCATAAGCAAATAGTGCATCAGAGGTGTAGTCTCAGCATGGATAATGCATTAAAACAGATCGGAATTAAGTATGATTTAAGTGACAGAAAAATAGTGCCAGCTAAGTAAATAATTGATTAACCACCTCCCCGCCGCCAGTGAAACCTGGCAAGTTAAGTTGCAAGACTGGAAGCTTGGTAGAAGCTCCTCTCCACATTTCAGTCCTGCTAACGATTGTATTAAAGCAGAGAGAAACTCAGAAGCTGTTCAGAGCAAGTGCATGTCCCTTGCTGTGTCTCATTTGCAGCATGACATTGTGAGCATGAGTTGTGTGATGGAAGTCACAGTAAGAAAATGGAGGTGCAGGAAATAACTATCACAGAAAACACAAAAAAAGTTCATCTGTGTTGCTTGGAAATCAACAAATTTAGAAGGCAAGGGACAGCACGTCTATTTTTTTGCTTTGTTTTGTTCTAAATTATGAGGAGATAGGTAGGGTCGCTATGACTTCAACGAATTAGCTTAGCATAGCAAAGCTGATCACCTTGTTCTGGTCACCACTAGACACCTGCATGACCTTGGGTCAGTCACTTTGCCGGCCACTTGTTTAAGTCTCCAATTCCCATCTGTAAATAAAAGGCGTGGATGGAAGGTCTCTGAAGTACCTTCCAGTTCTTCAAATCTAAGATTGTAACATCTAGAAATCTCTATTGAGTAGTGCTGTCCTGCTTCCCTTGTGAAATTACAATCATCATCTTTGTCATGGCGACCCTGCAGCTTTAGTCTCTCACGTGTTTCCTGCATCATCAAAGAATGTGCTTACTTTATATTAAGTATATATGATTTTGCTCTACTTCTTAAAGATTAGTAGTCTTCCCCTAACACTTTATTAGAATATTTTACTAATCAGAATAGTCCAATCTGGGACCATGTAGAATAAGATAAATTTTATTGTAGTTAGAAAAAGATTTACATATTTAAAAAAATGGCAGAACCACTAATATATTACAGTTACTGCTTGAAAGCCCTTAATTGACAGCAATTCAGCAACCTAAGAGAAAAAGGGCTAACCCCACGTGTTACCCAGGGCAATGTTGTGTTGAGTTTTAGTTATAAAGATTGGTTCAGTATTTGTATTTCCCAGGTCGGCAGATTATGTCCTGTGTAGAATTTTTAAGCTATGTATTCTCCTCCATAAAATAGGAATTGTACCTATGTCAAAGAGTAGTGAGGATGAAAATAAATCACAAATGTACCCTGGCCAGTGTGGCTCAGTTGGTTGGGCGTCATCCAGTGCACCAAAAGGTTGCCGGTTCTATTCCCGGTCAGGGCCCATGTCCTGTTGCAGACTCGATTCCCAGTAGGGGGAGTGCAGGAGGCAGCCAATGGGTGTTTTGCTCTGACTTCAATGTTTTCCTCTCTCTCTCTCTCTCTCCCTCTCCCTTCCTCTCTTTCTAAAGATCAATTAAAAAAAAATAAAAACAAAAACAAAAGAAATCACATATATAAAGTGCTGGCTGCATTACAGGTGTTGACAAATGTCAATGATCATAGACGCTGTAGTGTCACTGACTCCCTGGCAACTTCCTTCCCAGGAGAGGGTCCTCCAGCCAATGCGCATGATTAAGGAACAGACTCATGCCCTGGCCGGTGTGGCTCAGCGGTTGGAGCGTGGCCTGCGGTCCAGAGAGTCCCGGGTTCGGTTCCCGCTGGGGGCATGTACCTTGGTTGCAGTTTGTCCCCGGCCCTGGTTGGTCATGAGGGAGGCAGCCACTGGATGTGTCCCTTTCACGTCGATGTTTCTCTCTCTCTCTTCCTCTCTCCCCCTCCCACTCTATCTGAACAAAAAATGGAAAAATGTCCGCGGGTGAGGATAAAAAAAAAAAAAAAGAAAGAAAGAAACAGACTCATTTCATAATGTCATCACCTTAAATGTCTCACAACATTGGATTGATTTTGTAGCACTTTACTATCTAACTCATAACCTAAGAAAGGTAGATACCTGCTTCTAGTTTATTATAAAAATATGAATATTCTAATTCAAGCTACCTGGATATTTTGTCTAGAAAAGGTTGACACCCATTCATTAACTCTTTAAATTTTACAGGCCGCAGGAATACCAATAGTAGCTGCCTCGTCTTCAAATGTAGACAACACAAAGAATCCACAGAACAGACCTTGGTCAGAAATGTTATCATTTCTTTATATTTGAATCTGGGCTGGATCAAAGCATATTTCCCTAATATTTTCCAGATTCATATAAAGAAATGTCTCTAATTTTGCTTCACGTATTTTAATAGAGGTCAGAAGGGCATTACCCTTGTCTGACCAGGAACAGAGTCCCAGCCCCATCCCCGCCCCCATTTCTCTCCCTAAGAATCAGTGTAAACGTTGTGATCATTTAGGCCCACCTGACGGAGAAGCGGGGCCCACAGCTGTCTGGAGGCTGTTTCAGCCACACCACCTGCAGGATTTGTCAGGACACAGGCATTGGCAAAGACAGTAACTTTGGTGACACTACTTTTTTGGTTGGAAAATGTCAGTGTTTGGTTTTAATAAAAATTGCTCATAATCTGGCTTTATGATGCCATCAAGGCCTTGGTCTACTGTGCCCCAGGTGAATGAAAATATTTGCTGTGAAAAATAGGTTATTAGTTTTATAGCCTTACCTACTTCAGGGCCTCTATCAAGAATATGAGAGGAGATATTAAATCTCAATTTTTAATAAAATTATTGACATCATTGGGGAGCTTTGTAACACTTGACATTTGCTTTCAGCGTGGGGGGAAGAAGGAGGAAGTCAATTGATTTGGTATTTATTTCTATGTTGAAATATGACAACTTACTTTAAACATAAAATATGTGCATTGCTTTTCAATGCAATGAGTAGAATGGGTTGTTGGTTCTGAAAATGAACATAAACTTTAGAGCAAAACGGGTAATGTGGTAATGATAATAATGTAACTCGATTGCTAAATGAACCTGTTTTATTCTGTTTATCATCAGATTGCCACCTAGACACCCTTAAAAATTGATATAAAGTGACATTTGGACCCATCCACAGCTCATTTGTGAAAATACGCATCACTTAATGAAAATTAATTTCTAATCAATAGTGTGCTCTCTGTATCACTTTTGCTGCTATAATTTAAAAAAAAACTCTCAGAAAAATGTCTTTGAATGTGGGCTTCCTTCCAGAGAATATCTGTCCATTTTCCATAGAGCGTGCCTCCAGTTGTTAATGACCTTGAGATCTGGGGGCAGCGATGGAGGTGGTGGCAGTTTCGCCGGGCACTGGCAGGCCCGGGACTAGAGAGGCACAGCGAAGTGAGGCTGGGTGGGACAGGGGACAGAAGAGGGTCCATCTGCACCTCTGTTACTACCTTGGCAGCTCAAAGCCTGGTTTAATCTCTAGATAATCAACAGGGAACGGTTGTTAATACAATGTGACCGGTCGGCATCATTAGGTAAAAAACATGTTTACTAAAATATCAGCTCTCCAAAACCATTTGTCACTGGACTTTAAAGAGAACGGCTCTTTGAAAACATGGGGTCCTTTCCCCTAGAGAATGATCTCAATCAACACGTTCCCTGGTTGGGCCATCAGATTGCTACCAAATCCTCTTGAAAAATGCCCAGTTTCTGTCATACCCCACTTGGGTAGGAGAAGGCCTACCCAGCTCGAACCAAGGCCAGCTGAAATATTAATTTTATCTGCTGTTCTGAACCGTGTGCAGCAGGCGGCCTGGATTCTGTTTTCTTGCCTTACTGAAGATGATGCAGCTTATTTACCCCAGCAGTGTTCTTAATGTAGATGTTAAACTATGCGATAGATTTTTAAATGAATTTTTAATTACTTTCTGCTATTCCGAGCTCATTGCAATCAGCAGCCATCTTGCTTGAGGATAAAACAAAACAAAACCAGCCAGCTCATGGGAAGAGCAAGGCCTGCAAAAAAAAAAAAAAAAAAGCTTCGGAGGAATGGGGTACAGAAGCCCATTGTCCGTGGCAGCTGCTGAACGCCCCCCAAGCGCAGGCCCGACTGCCAGAGGGTTCCGCAGGCTTTGAGCTCTCCACTGAAGGTTCCTCTTCTCTAATGAGGTCACCTCTCAGCGCAGTAGGTGGCATGACTGCTAATGTGGGATCAGAAATGCAGACTGCAGTTGCTGTCTTTGTTTCCAGACATCTCCCCTAGTTTCCAAACAGCCCGAGGAGCTAGCAGTGAGGACGACCCCTCTACAAAGATGTAACGGAGCCCGCTGGGACTCCTCCTGTACAGTGCCACCCAAGTGCCCGATGCTGCTTAGTGCTCACCTGTCTTAGGAGCAGAGATGGGATGTATGGGAATGGCACTGCCCAGGAGTTCGCAGGATGACATTTCTGTAACATTTAAAGCTATGCCATTTACAGTTTCCCGTGGTCAGGGTGAGTTACGTTGTCCACATTATACCATGAAAAACCCATGGTTTGGAGGGTTTCAGTGACCTGCTCCATGGCCACTACTCCAGGTTTTATTATGTAATCCAGCGATTTTCAACAGGTATGCCGCAAGAATTTTTAAAACTGCAATACCTCGCCCAGCCAGTGTAGCTCACCAGTCGAGCGTCGACCCATGCACCAACAGGTCGCCAGTTCGATTCCCGGTCAGGGCACATGCCCAGGTTGTGGGCCTGATCCCTGGTGAGGGGCATGCAGGAGGCAGCCAATCGATGTTCTCTCTCATCGATGTTTCTAGCTCTCTCTCTCTCTCTCTCTCTCTCTCTCTCCCCTTCCCTCTCTCTCTGAAATCAATAAAGAAAAAATATTTAAAAAAAATAAAACATGCAATACCTGACTATTTAGTCAGGGCCACTGACCTCTTTCCCCTTAGACTGTCAAATAAAAAAAATGACAACAGCCAACACCACAATAGCCGTCAGTGTGAATGAATAAAAATTTTACCTATTTTCTTTTGTCAGATCGGCAAAAAATATATTTTTTGGTGTGCTGCAGAATTTAGTAATTAGTTTATATGTGCCATGAGATGAAAAAGGTTGAAAATTGCTGATCTAATCTACAAAATGGAAATAATACCATCATACCCGCGCCACTGTTAGAATTTTGCCTGTGAAAATGCTTTGAAAATGGATAAATCCTCTGCAAATATAATGCCTCACAATGATTAGTCCTGAAATACATATTTCTGTGAGTACTACACAGACAATGGAAGCAAATCAACATCTCCCCAACCCTCCTTTCACTTTCCGTGCCAGAATCTGAGAAGAGAGCCTGAGTCAGGGACCACAGAGCCCTGGACATGGCTGTCTCCACACCACAGTCCTTGCTCTTCACAGCCCTGGGTCGCTGTGCCCGCGTCGCCATGACAACAGGCGGCCACTCCGCTCCTGGCCGGCCAGATCCAGGGCCTGGGCCAGCACTGGCCTGCTTATTTTTCCGTTGGTTTGTTTAGCTTTTGTTTGGGGGGTTGTTTTGTTTTGTTTTTAATTAACTAGTGCATACTCTGTCTCATTTGGACTTGCTATCATCTTCATTCCTGAATATTTCTTGGATCTGAATTGTAAACCAATAATTCTCCTTTCCCCGGATACTTCTTCTTGGTGAGTCAGAATGTAGAACACCAAGCAAGATTCTGCTTGAATTCCAGCCCAAAGCTGATGAAGTGGGCATTCATCCAAATGAAAACATTTGCTGGAGTCAGAGGCTCTGACCAAAGCCTCTGTGCATGTTCCCAGCTCTGATTTAATTAATGCATACCCGTCTGTATATATGTATTTATCAGGCGCCAGTGTAGGCCCTTTCAGGCACGCTCCCTCAATCCTTATGGCAGCTGTGGCAAAGGGCATCGTTGTCCCCTGTGCACAAAACGAAGACCCCCAGAGGCTCCGAAAAGGAGCTTTGCCGCAGTGCAAGGGCTCTTTCACCACTGCGCTGCTTCTCTGCAGTCATACTGGGTCTGTTCACTGCACTCGGAGGGGTCAGCGGGAGCCGAGATGGAGCAGAAGCCAGTGGGTGACCGGCTCACCTCCCAACCGCCCACTTCTGGCTGAGAGCTTCAGCATTCTAGCTCCTCCCTAAAAGAAACCCGCAGTAACCAAATTGGGACATCATTTTCCAGCCTCCCAGAGCAGATGGACTCATATCTCATATATGCACAACCAATGGACATAGACAACAATACTCTGAGGCGGGGGTCGGGGGGAGCCAGGAGGAGGGTGTCAATGGGGGGAAAAGGAGAAACATTTGTAACAAAAATAAATTAATTGAAATAAATAAATAAATAAATAAATAAGAGCAGATGGACTACTCAGGGACTTCTAGAAGAAGGAGCCCGTGCTCTCTCCTGATTGAGAATCCCAGAAGTCACTTTGGGTGCCTGGACCATTTTGGATGGGAGCCGGCATCGCTCCTGGACTCTGTATGGACCGTGCCGCTGTGGGAGCTCTCTTTCAAGGCGGGAGCACACCCCCACAGAAAGCTTGCCCAGGTTCGTGCCCTCTGACTAGGTGCAGGCGATGCCCTCCCGCTGAGCGGAACAGCAGCTCAGCGAAAGGTGCAGAGACACCTTTCTAGTGCACCTCGCTGTGTTGCGCTGTACAGATTGTGCTTCTTCACGAAGTGAGGGCAGGGGCCGAGGGAATGGGGGAGAATGGAAGAGGCAGGTGAGGGAGAACCAGCCTGGTAACTGGATTGAGGAGGTAGGTCTAAAACCTGCAAGATTGTAGAATCGGGTGGCTGTGACTGAAAGGGCGTTGCAGATGTGCAGTCTCTATCTCCCTGTCCCTTTCTAAAAGCCCCTCTCTCAAAGTGGCCTGCCAGTGTGGCTCAGTGGATTGAACGTAGTCCCATGGCCTGAGAGGTCCCGGTTCGATTCCCGGTCAGGGCACATGCACGCGTTGCAGGCTCCATCCCCAGTGGGGGGTGTGCAGGAAGCAGCCGATCGATGATTCTCTCTCACATCGATGTTTCTATCTCTCTCTCCCTTCCTCTCTCTCTAAAAAATCAATAAAGTTATATTTTAAAAAATTAACAACAGAGATAAACTTGTTTTTTTACATTAGCTTTTCAGTGCTTCGTTTAATTACTCATATTGTGACCATATTGCTTTCTGCTACTTTTCATTGCAGATGGATTAGCTCAGCTTTGTTTCCCAGCCAGAGAACTAACTGGATGACTATTTATAATGCAGTTTCTATGGAAAATGCATTATAAATTTCAAATAGCCTTGAAAATAGAATTTTGAAATCCATAGAGTTGCATACTTTTTATTGCATTTTATTTGAAAAGATATATTCTAGTAGTCGATGTGGAATTGACTCTGGAGACAGGTGAAGTTGAGAAGCATATATTTGGGAGTCCGTTGCATAAAAGTAAGAATTTAAAAGGATGGGAACGGTTGAAAGTGGGCAGTGGGAAAAATGAGGCAGCCGTGTGTACCATTTGTTCAGCTGGTTTTCTCCTGAAAGGAAAGACAATGCAAGGTCTGCTTCACTTGAAATAAAAAATGCAAAGCCTGGATCAACTTTACTCTGGTACAAATTAATTTCAAATACATGAAAATAAATCCCTGTTTTAGAAAGGACCATTTTATTTTATTTTTAATTAAATTTATTTAGGTGACAGTGGTTAATATATTATGAGTTTCAAGTGTACAATTCTATAATACATTCTCTGTATATTGTATTGTATGCTCACCATACAATATATACAGAGTCTAGTCTCCTTCCATCGCCGTATTTGGCCTCCTTTACCCTCTTCATTCTCCTCCCAACCCCCTTCCCTCTGGTAACCACCATATTGTTGTCTGTGTTTATGAGTTTGTTTGTTTTGCTTGTTCGTTTGTTGCTTTCTGTTTAATATCTCACATGAGAGTGAAATCATATGGTTCTTGTCCTTTTCCATCTGACTTATTTCACTTAGCATGTTACTCTTCAGATCCATCTATGTCGTCTCAAATGGCAGTATTTCATCCTTTTGTACAGCTGAGTGGTATTCCACTGTGTGTATGTACCACATCTTCTGTATCCAGCCATCCATCGAAGGACACTCAGGTTATCTCAAGGTCTTGGCCACTGTGAACAATGCTGCAATGATCAGAGCGGGTATGTGTATTTTTACGAATACATATTTTCAAATTTTCCGGGTAGATACCCAGAAGAAGGACTGCTGGGTCAGATGGAGGCTCTATTCTTAGTTTTTTGAGGAGCCTCCATACTGTTTTCCATGTTTGCTGCACCAATTTATATTTCCCACCGGCAGTGTATGAGGGTTTCTTTTCTCCACATCTGCTCCAATACTTGTTACTTCTTGTCAATTAAGGTTGACATTCAATATTATATTAGTTTTAGGTGTACAGCATAGTGCTTAGACATTTATATAATTTACAGAGTAATCTCCCCATAAGTCGAGCACCCACCTGGTTCTTGTCTTATTGATAATGGTCATTTGAACAAGTGTGAGGTTGTATCTCATTGTAGTTTTAATTTGCATTTTCCTTATAGCTGGTGAAGTTGAGCATCTTTTTATATATCTGTTGGCCATTTGTATGTCTTCTTGAGGAAAGTATCTGTTCAGGTCTTCTGCCCATTTTTTAAAAATTGGATTTTTGTTGTTGTTGTTGAGTTGTATTATTTCTTTATACATTTTGGATATTAGCCCTTTATCAGAGGTATTGTTTGCAAATATCTTCTCCCATTCAGTTGGTTGCCTTTTTGTTTTGTTGATAGTTTCTTTTGCTGTGCAGAAGCCTTTTAGTTTGACCTACCCCCATTCATTGATTTTTGCTTTTACTTTCCTTGCCTTTGGGTCAGGTTCATAAAAGCATCTCTGAGACCAAGGTCCATAAGTTTAACACCTATGTTTTCTTCTATGTGTTTTATTGTTTCAGATCTTATATTTAAGTCTTTAATCTATTTTTTAGTTAATCTTTGTGTACAGTGTCAACTAGCAGTCTAGTTTTGTTTTTTGCACGTGACTTTCCAATTTTTTAAACACCATTTATTGAAGAAGCCCTTGAAAGGACCATTTTAAATGAACATATCTCGAGCGGTGAAAATGTGAATTAAGATATCAAGCAATGTGTTGCCTGGCCAGTGTGACTCAGTGGTTGAGCATCGACCCATGCACCAAGAGGTAGCCGGTTTGATTACCGGTCATGGCACATGCCCAGGTTGTGGGCCAAGTCCCCATTGGGGGGCATGCAGGAGGCAGCCAATCAATGTTCTCTCTCATCGATGTTTCTATCTCACTCTCCCTCTCCCTTCCTCTCTCTCTAAAATCAATAAAGAAAAAAAAATTTTTAAAGATATCAAGCAATGTGAATATGCTTTTTGGAGAAAATGAATTTGGTTGCATGTACTAATTGAGATTGATTTAAAGTCAATCCATTTGGTTGCAGCAAAGGAATGGTTGCATGTGTGGCCCTGTCTATGTGGAAACTGAGTCACCTGGGAGTTCGTGACCTGTCACGCCGGTGTGCTCACGTGGTGTTTCCTGTTGAGAGTATCATTTAGGACCCCAGTTGCAATGTTGGGTTCCACTCAGTAGATAGTTGTTAAGTATCTTTCCTCTGCCAGCACCAAGATAGACACTAGGAGGGGTAAGAAACATCTGACTCTTTCCCTGCCGTTAGGAATTTGTCATTCAGCTGGGGAGGTAAGATGAACACATGTAAGTGAATCAAGAACATAATAGAGTTCGATTTCTTCCCAAATTGTCAGGCAGTTTTACTGTGGGGACATCAGGCAAGAAGGAGGTCTTTGTGAACTGAAGCCATCTAGGAGACTTTCTCTAGGAAGAGGGATTTGGGGTGAGTTTCGGTGGATTCAGGATAAACCATCTAGAGATGTGGGGGAAGATGTTTGCTCTGTGTGGGAAGGAAAGGCTGGTCAAAGACTCGGACCTGAGGTTGAATGAGGTTTGCCGAGGGAGTGTCCACATGAGCACAGTGGTGGGGAAAGCCTAGGTTGTTGAGGGGTGAGAAAGTTTGGAGGGCCTTGAATGCCTGGTAAGGGAACTGGTCTCGATCTAACAAACAATAGGAGCAAGATATGACTGACAAGAAGTAGGAGCAAGCCAGGTGGGGCTCTGGTGCTTCTCATTGGGACGTGGTCAACTACGTGGATGTTCTGAGATGACACACTTAAGAGTAACGACGTTGACATGTGTCTGGCTGGCGCTTAAATCAAAGATGCAAATCCTAAGGGAATGCACTTAGCCTGGAAACGCCAGAACCAAGTTGAGAGAAATATGGAGTCCAGATAGAAGGAAGCTAGCAAAAGAGACTGAGCTGAAGGCACCTGTGCATTTGCAGAGTTCCAGCCCCGTCAGGCAGTAGGCGTGGGAGCTCAAGAGAGAGAAAATGTAACCAAATCAAATTGACCCTCTTCATGATCCTGAAATCATTCCTTGTAAGTGAAGATGTGCTCTCTGCTGGGGAGCCTGAAAGCGACAAGTCAATTGGACGCGGTCAGGAGACAGTCCACTGCTTCAGGGAGACAGTGCATTTTTCACTTGGCAGCCAGCTCGGCGGCGGGTAGTAAAAGCCCTGGAATCGCCTGACTGGCATGTTTTCTGAGACCCAAGCTCAGCCCACTAGTGAATACAGTTGAAATGATGGAAAAGGGGAATCTGTATCTGTCTCTCTCATCCTTGTCTTCTGTTCCGTCATCAGTTGTCGTGCTAGGCTCGCCGTGCAGGGGCGAGATTCGGCTGGAAGCCCAGACCGCACCGGCGGCTCCTCGCCTTCAGTTCCGCCTCGCCTGGCCATTCGCATCGGCCACTGTGCTCTGTTTTCTCCCAGGCTGCAGGCAGAGCAGCCAGACCCCAGCCAGAGCCTTACTGGGCTCAGCAGCTGACTCGGGAAGGTTAGAAAATGGATGTTAAGAGATAACCATGGACCATGCTAATCCTCAGCAGGACCACAGGGTCAGGGCGTGGGAGGAGGGGACAAAGGACATGCACTGAGTATTTGATCACCTCTAACTCTGGGCAAAACACTCCTGCAACAGGCTGTCTTTCAGGAGAGGGGACGCACTGGAACAGAATCATCCGAGTGCAGATTTGGAATGGGTTCAAGAGAAGGATAAGACATGGTCAGAAGCAGCAAACATTTAAGAATCTTTTTAATGAGCTACAGGAAGGCATCCCTCACGCGTGTCTGGAAACAGCAGAGTTGCTGTCTGAGCTTCAGGGTCAGACATGTGTAGGGTGACAGGAGGCTCTGCCATGGCAAACCAAATCCAAGGATAAAGGCTGCAGAAATCTCGGTGTGCACTGGCCGCATTTCCTCACACTGCATTTGTGCATTATGCTTCGGGCATGATGGTTTCTACTTCTTTCTTAACAAGTGGGAATGACAACTGCCACATATCCCTTTGGCATCTTCTCCCAGCTAACACATGAAACAAGTCAGTGTCATATGTGCTAAAAATATTCATGTATGCTCAAAAATGCATGCTCTCCCACATGTCCTCCAGAGCGCTGCCTTGGCAGGCGAGCATTACCTTTCTAGGCTTCTGCTCTCTATGTACCGGGGGCATCTGTCACCAAGTTGATTTTGGGTTTGCTCAAGTTCTCTGTGACATTGTCTCTTAGTTGCAGGAACATGGAGCATTTATAACTGCCATTTATTCATTCAACCAAAACAATTTCATTGCACACCATTGCTACTAGATACTAAACCTAAAAGGAGAAAAAATGTTGTCCCTCCCTCGAGGAACTTACAATAAAGCGAGGAAACAGGCAAGTGAACAAATAACTCACACCGTGTGACACACCCTGAATAGAAACCACAATGTTCCGTAGGAGCTGGAAAAAGGGTGTTAAGGATCTGAGAAGAATCCGTTGTAGAGAATGGATTTTGCCGATACCTTGGAATTCCTGAGGAAGACTTCAGTGAAGAAGGGTGTTCCTTCCAGGAAAGAAAGTGTGTGCAGAGGCAGAGGTGGCCGGAAGCAGCATGGTGGGCTGGAGGGAACTGTCAGTGACTCAGTATGCCAAGGGCAGGTGGCATGAACAAGGAGTGACTGGGACACACAGAATGACCCTGTCACAGTCATTATATCCCACATGAGGAGCTTTCACTGGCTCATCTCATTAGCTGAGTAGCCGCCACTGCGAAGTGTTAAGGAAGAAAGTGACATCCTCACATGCGTGCTTTACCAGGGTGACTCTGACATAAGAAAGAAGAATGATTTGCAGAGGGTTGAGCCAGAAGCAAGGACACCCGATAGATTGAGATTCGATTGCTGATAGTCTAGGTCAGAGCCTAAGGTACAGTGGTGTGGTGATTCAAAGAAAAGGGTTGATGGGAGAGGTGTTTAGGGAGAAGTGACAGAATGTACTTACTGGGAATGGGAAGGGGTGTGTGTGTGTGTGTGTGTGTGTGTGTGTGTGTGCGCGCGCGCATGTGTGTGTGTGTGTGCGTGTGTGTGGTGGGTGTGATGGAGAAGATGTTTCTCAGGACTCTGGCTTGGACATCTGGGTAGATAGTGACACCATTAAGAATATGAGTTAAGCCCTGGCTGGTTTGGCTCAGCAGTTAGAGCGTTGGCCTGCGGTCCAGAGAGACACGGGTTTGGTTCCTGCTAAGGGCGCGTACCTCGGTTGCGGTTTGTCCCTGGCCTTGGTTGGATCGTGCGGGAGGCAGCCACTTGATGTGTCCCTTTCACATCGATGTTTCTCTCTCTCTCTCTCTCTCTCTCTCTCTCTCTCTCTTCCTCTCTCTCCCTCCCACTCTATCGGAACAAAAAATGGAAAAATGTCCTCAGGTGAGGATAAAAAAAAAAGAATATGAGTTAAAGAGCCAGTTTGGGAAAGATAATGAGTTGAGTTTGGTTAGAGGTGGACTTTCAGGTGGAAATTTAAAGTGCACAGTTGTCTCCTGGCCGGTGTGGCTCAGTGGTTGAGCGTTGACCCTTGCACCAGGAGGTCACCAGCTTGATTCCCAGTCAGGGCACATGTTCAGGTTGTGGGCCTCATCCCCAGTGGGGGGCATGCAGGAGGTGGCCAATCTATGTTCTCTCTTATCGATGTTTCTATCTCTCTCTCTCCCTCTCCCTCTCCCTCTCCCTTTCTCTCTCTATAAAATCAATAAAGGAAAAAAAATTTTTTAATAATAAAGTGGGCAGTTGTCTGCATGAATCTGGAGCTAAGAAGAAAGGCCTGGGCTAGACATGTAAATCTGGGAGCATGTCTTCATGGAGGGGGGGGGGGATGATGACAGCAGAGAGGGGGCGAGCACAAGTCTGCCACCAGATCTGAGCTTGAGTCCTGAGCACAGCTCGCTATGTGACGCTGGGTCAGCTGTTCACCCTGTTGACCTGTACTTTTCTCATATATTACATTGGGATAAGGGGGACACCTTAAGGCAAAGGCATTATTTGGTTATTTATTTAGTCATTGATTCAATAAATATTTATTGAGTGTGTGCTTGGACCTGGGAATACAAATGTGAAGAAAACAACCATTCATACTCCTAGTAACTTTGAGTCTTTCTTTAATTACAGTGATAAAGGAGGGAAGTTGAAAGTCCTGCCTGGTGGCCTCTCTTTTCCTTGTAGAGAAGGAGGTGAAGCTTATGCTGAGAGATGGGGCAGAATGTGGGTCATGAGGAATATCATAACAGTTTACACTGGCCACTGTAGGAATGAAAGAATGAGGAAAGTTGACCCAGAGAAGGATTATGGAGATGCTGAGGATCTGCTGAAGATTGGAGGTCATGTTACAGGCAGTTGGGGGGGGGGGGATTTCCTCCATCCATCCCCATTACCGCTGGACTGGATCATTTCAACCCTTAGGGTTGGCTCTGCAGCTGTGGTGTAACACGAGGCAGATGAGAGAGTGAAGGATGCTAGCAGGGCAGTGAGGGATTGGGCTGCAGGGTTTGACTGAATAGGGGGGGAAAGGTGGAGCCAGGTGGAACCCAGAGTGGGTGACCCTACATGGCTCAGTAAGATAAGAGCACAGGGGGAACTGAGGGTACAGAGGAGCTGGAAGGATAGAAAATGGTCATTAGAGAGTTGTGTATTGGAACTTCGATTTTCTAAAGAAAAGCAATCTTAGAATATGACCTAGACAGGAGCTGTTGAAACAGAATGGAGGTGATGGTCCTAGGAATTCGAGAACTTAGAGGCTGGTCCTCCACCCACACTGATAAACTGCAACTTCTTTCTCCAAGGGCACTGTGATCTTTCATTGCAAAATTAGATGTCTTTTGCTTCATTCTCAAAATCCTTGACTTCTGTTAGCATTCTTTACTGTTAATCACCTCCTTCCTCATACTCTCTCCTCATTGGATGGCTGGTACATGCACTCTGGATTCTCCTCTCTTCTCAGCCCTCTACTGGGTCCTCCTCTCAGCTATGAGCTTGCTAATGGAGGCTTTCTTTTAAGCCTCCCTGGAGCTGTCTCTGCCATCACCATCGGAGTCTCTCCTAGCAAAGTTGTACATGGGAGAGGGAAAGAGAGGATGCAAGAAGACCCATTACCAAACAGGTTCTGAAGTTTGAGCAGGTGACACATGGACCTGAAATGGGAACGTGGCAGTTGGAAAAGGGAGAAGAGACACTGTGGAAGGTGTTCCAGAGCTGTGACAGAAGTCCACAGGAGCCCTGGCCAGTTTGGCTCAGCGGTTAGAGCGTCAGCCCACAGACCAGAGAGTCCCAGGTTCTGTTCCCACTAAGGGCATGTACCTCAGTTGCAGTTTGTCCCCAGCCCAGGTTGGGGTCCTGTGGGTGGCAACCACTTGATGTGTCTCTCTCACGTCAATGTTTCTCTCTCTCTCTTCCTCCCTCTCTCCCTCCCGCTCTATCTGAAGATAAATGCATAAATGTCCTCAGGTGAGGATTAAAAAAAAAATAATAATTTTAAAAAAAGTCCACAGGACCTGACACCTAGGAGAAGCATATAGATGAGGTGAATTAAAGGTGGTTGAAATGTTGAGGCTAATGAGAGGAAAATATGAACAGAAAGAGGAAACATGGAAGTGAGGGAGAAGGGAGATAATGAGTTTTGTGTGTAGGGGGCCAGTTAACACCTGTGTTAAAGGGGTGGGAGGAAGAAAGCTCTCTGAAATAGAAGCTCGCCATGACGTGGGCAGGAGAAAGCAACCACAGTGAAAGCAAAAGAGAAAGCAGTATCTTGAGGTCTAGGGAAGACTTTTTAGAAAGGAAAGACTGGAGTGTTTGTGGCTCAGTGGAAGGAAAAAATAGGGAAGAGAAAAAGAATACAAGCAAAGAGCTGCTCATTGGAGTAAGTGAGAATCAAAGTGCAGTGTCCTTGTAAGAGAGAAGCACACATATCTGAGAGAGTAGGTGGAGGAGATGCTAGGAGGATGACAAAGGGCATCGGTTAGACATGGAAGAAGTAGGATGACCACCTGTCCTTGTTTGTCCCAGATAGCCATGATTTGTGCCTGTTTTTCTGGCATAACTATTTTAATTGTACCCCTTTTTCACTTTTAATGGGTCCAGTTTGGAAGATCTATTGCAAGGTTACCCTGGAGAGAAGCAATGAAGACTTAAAGATAAAAGAAGACTCCCTCATCAGAGAAGCAAACAAAAGGAGACCCAGTTGCATATTCTGCTTAAAAACCCAAAGCATGCAGCACTTTAATTTGCACTATGCAGTGGTTCTCAACCTTCCTAATGCTGCAACCGTTTAATACAGTTCCTCATGTTGTGGTGACCCCAATCATAAAATTATTTTCGTTGCTACTTCATAACTGTAATTTTGCTACTGTTATGTCTTAGGCGACCCCTGTGAAAGGGTCATTTGACCACCAAAGGGGTCGCGACCCACAGGTTGAGAACCGCTGCACTATAGGGTCCTACAGAGCAATGCTTGGCTCAAAGACTGGAGCACCTAAAGCTTCTGAAATTTCGTTGATTAAAACTTGATTGCTGAGCAGATGCCCACACCCAAGCTGAAAATGTTCCAAGCTTTAGTTTCACATCAAACAAACCAACTAAATGACAATTTTGTATTCAGATTCATTATATTTGAACCAGTTGCCAATGAAGTCTTCCATCCTCTTTCCTCCTGCTTTCTCAGTACGATACTATTACTAGTGAGACACTCAGTGGCATTGTCTTGTTGGGAAGTCTGCTTTTTTTTTTTTTAGCCACTGTGTAGATCAGCGATTTTCAACTGATGTGCTGTAAGAATTGATAAAACATGCAATACCTGACTATTATTCAGGGACACTGACCTCTTTCTCCTTAGATTGCCAAATAAAAAAATGACAACAGCCAACATAATAGCCATCCGATGTGAATGAATCAAAATTATACCTATTTTTTTTTTTGTCAGATAGGCAAAGAGTATATGTTTTGGTATGCTGCAAAATTGTAGTAATTAGTTTATGTGTGCCCAGAGATGAAAAATGTTGAAAATCGCCGGTCTAGATCATCATCTCTTCATCTTTTGGGTTTAATCCTTTGCACTCCTAACAATTATTGTACTCCCTAAAGCTCTTTTGTTTATTATGTAGGCTATATGAATCAATACTTATGGTAATAAAAAATAAAATTGAATAAATTTAAATATTTATTTAACTCATTTAAAATGGCTATAAATAATATATTTTATAAAAAAAAAAAAAACTAAATTTTTCAAAACAAAAAAACTTGACAAGAGCAGCCTTGTTTCACATGTTGCCAGTTTCTTACTATCCACCTTAAAGACAGCCGGACTCTCATATCCACGTATGCGTTCAGTCTAAGCAATGAACTGCTCTTGCTGAAGATTCGGTATGAAGAAAATTCAGCCTCACACAGATAAATAGGGAGTATTTTAGTAGACTTTTAAGACAGTTGTGAATATTCTTAACACTATACCCATACCTGACGGACG
This sequence comes from Tadarida brasiliensis, assembly GCA_030848825.1. Lineage (NCBI taxonomy): Eukaryota > Metazoa > Chordata > Mammalia > Chiroptera > Molossidae > Tadarida > Tadarida brasiliensis. The sequence continues at coordinate 85,542,804 of CM061268.1, forward strand.
GCAGCTGCTTTCAGTGCGTTGCAATGTGGAATCTGAAATCGTAAAACTTAGATACCTGCACTGTGCATTCAGATCCATTGGTTTGTCAAGTACTTTGACTGTCTCATTTACTCATGCATGCTTTTGTAATATCTAATTGGGCATTTAGAAAATACTGGTCCACTGAGTTATGCAGACCTTCCAAATACTGATACATTTCATTATTAATGTTTAAAAATTGTATATGTTGGCGTCACCAGGATTTCATCAGAAAAGTCTCTAAGTATTAGAGAGCTGTTGAACTCATGTTGCTGGATACAGCCTTTCCAAAATGCTAATTTTAACTTGAAAGCTTGAATTTTATTGTTGGCCATAAATACTGCCAAGTATTTTCTTTAAAATGACAGGCTCACTTCATTCATTTTTGAGAAAATGTCTTCCAAATTCCCAAGTCTGAATGACCTTAGTTCGTGTGTCAATAGTTATTTAAAATGATGACCCATGAAAAATGAGGCCAGTTGAGTCCACAACTCAGTTGCACAAATGTTTTTCCGTATCAAATGTGTACCCATCCCACTCAGGACACAGCAGAATGCTTTTCTACACTCTTCCCATCTGGTCGTACAGAATAGTAAGAAGATGTGTAGAGTTATTCCATCCTTCTCTCTCTTGCCCCTATCTTTATCCCTGCTATAATAAGGCAATCTGTTCCTATGCTACATTGTCTAGGTTGCTTTTTAAAAGGATCTCTTTATGAACCACAGAACTTATATGCACGTATACATGACCAATGGACATGGACAGCAGAGCTGGGGATGCGGCAGGGGGGTGAGGAGGAGGGTGTCAATGGGGGAAAAAGGAGAAACATCTGTAACAAAAACAAATTAATAAAAAAATAAAATATAAATAAATAAATAAATAAATAAAAGGATCTCTTTAAGTTATGGTTCCATTCGCCAAATTATAGAGTCCTTCAGGGGCCACAGTCAGACTTTTTATTCCTTCTCGATACTTAGTACATAGTGTATAGGTGTGTAGTGGATACAATGTGTAGTTGTTGAGAGAACATTGGATGAATGAAGTTGATGAGAGCCTCTCCTATTCTTTGGTTTAATTATGGTCATTTAGGGCATATTTTTGCTAAGTTGACTTATTAGATCAAGCAACATCACCTAAAACAGTAAACACCTTAATGGCCTTATCTAAAACAACAAGTTTGTATTTGAAGTAGGTTTCTTCAATAACAAATAGCAATATGCTATTTCTAAGAATAGTTATATCTAGAGATATATGCCACCAGTTGAAAACTAAAACTCAGCATCTCTTTTAATGGGAGATGGCATTTTTAGGTAGAGCATAGGCCTTTGTTGAATATAGTGATTTATTTAACCTTTCTAAATTATAATAGATGCCAGTGAGAGCTACATAAAATTAAGTCTCTGGTATAATCAATGGTTTGTTGCAGCTTATTTGTAAAATGTAACAACATAACATTCTTTTACATTTATTGAATTTATTGGAGTGACATTGGTTAATAAAATTATATAGGTTTCAGATGCACAGTTCTATAATATGTAACCTATATACTGTATTGTGTGTTCAGCACCCCAAGTCAAGTCTCCCTCCATCACCATTATGACTCCTTTACCCTCTTCTACCTCCTCCCACCCCCTTTTTCCTCTGGTAATCACCATACGTTGTCTATATCTATGAGGGTTTTTTTTGTTTTGCTGGGATTTTTTTGCATAATTCCTTTACTTTTTCCACAAATCCTCCCAATTTCCTTTCCCTCTAACAACTGTCATTCTGTTCTCTATATCTGTGAGTCTGTTTCTGTTTTGTTTGTTAGTTTATTTTCTTCATTTGATTTGCCATATGAGGGAAATCATAAGGTATTTCTCTTTCTCTGCCTGGCTGGCTTATTTCACTTAGCATAATACTTTCCAGGCCTATCCACACTGTCATAAAAGGTAAGATTTCCTTCTTTTTTTATGGCGGAGTGCTATTCCATTGTGTAAATGTACCACAGCTTTTTATCCACTCATTTACTGATGGACACTTGGGCTGCTTCTGAATCTTGGCTATTATAAATAATGCTGCAATGAACATAGGGGTGCATATATTCTTTTGAATTAGTGTTTCGTGTTTCTTCAGATATATTCCTAGAAGTGGAATTACTGCCTCATAAAGCAGTTTTTTTGAGGTAACTCCATACTGCTTTCCACAGTGGCTGCACCAATCTGCATTTCCACCAACAGTGCACAAGGGTTCCCTTTCTCCACTTCCTCGCCAACACTTGTTTGTTAATTTATTGATGATAGCCATTCTGACAGGCGAGAGGTGATATCTCATTGTGGTTTTCTTTTTTTAAAATTTATTTTTGTTACAGATGTTTCTCCTTTTTCCCCATTGACACCCTCCTCCAGATCCCACCCCAGCATTGTTGTCTATGTCCATTGGTTATGCGTATATGCATATAAGTTCTGTGGTTTATCTCTTCCCTCCCCCTACCCCCCCTTCTTCTGAGGTTTGTCATTCTGTATCCTACTTCTATGTCTCTGGTTCTATTTTGTTCATCACCTTATTTGGTTCATTATATTCTACAAATAAGTGAGATCATGTGATATTTGTCTTTCTCTAATTGGCTTATTTCACTTAAATTGCATTTCTCTGATGATTAGTGATGCTGAGCATCATTTCATATGTCTATGGGCCCTCTTTATGTCCTCTTTAGGAAGTGTCTATTCATGTCCTTTGTCCATTTTTTAAGTGGATTGCTTGTTATTTTTGGTGCTGAGTTTTATAAGTTCTTTATAAATTTAGGATTTTAGCCTTTAATCAGATATAATTGGATTATATGTTCTCCCATTCAGTGGGTTGTCTTTTTATTTTGTTGATGGTTTCCTTTACTGTGCAAATGGGATGTAATCCCATTTGTTTATTTTTTCTTATGTTTCCCTTACCCAAGGACACATATCAGAAAAAAATATTGCTATGAGAAATGTCCGAGATTTTACTGCCTATGTTTTCTTCTAGGATTTTTATGGTTTCGTGACTTACATTTAGGTCTTTATCCACTTTGAGTTTATTCTTGTGTATGGTGGTGTAGTTTCATTTTTTTGCACATATCTGTCTAATTTTCCCAACACCCTTTATTGAAGAGATTGTCTTTACCCCATTATATGCTCTTGCCACCTTTGTCAAATAATAATTGACCATATAGGTGTGGGTTCATTTCTGGGCTCTGTAATCTGTTCCATTGATCTATATGTCTGCTTTTATGCCAGTACCATGCTGTTTTGATTACTATGGCATTGTAGTATAGTTTGATATCAGGTAGTGTGATTCCTCTAACTTTTTTCTTCTTTCTCAGGATTGGTGTGGCTACTAGAGGTCTTTTGTGCTTTCATATAAATTTTTGGAATATTTTTTCTGGTTCTGTGAAATACACCGTTGGTATCTTAATAGGAAGTGCATTGAATCTAGAGATTGCTTTGGGTAGTATAAATATTTTAATGATGTTAATTCTTCCTGTCCATGAATATGGTATATGCTTCCACTTATTTGTATCTTCTTCAAAATTTTTTTTTCAGTTTCTTATAATTTTCCAAATACAGTCTTTTACATTCTTGGTTAAATGTATTCCTAGGTATTATTATTTTTTTTTACGTAATTGTAAATGGGATTGTTTTCTTAGTATCCCTTTCTGATAGTTCATTATTGATGTATAAAACTGCAACTGATTTCCAGATATTTATTTTGTATTTTGCTACTTGACTGAATTCATTGATCAGTTCTAGTAATTTTGGGTGGAATCTTTAGGGTTCTGTACATATGATATCATGTCATCTGCAAATAATGACATTTTTACTTCTTCTTTTCCAGTTTGGATGCCTTTTATTTATTCTTCTTGTCTGATTCCTGTGACTAAGACTTCCAGCACTATGTTGAATAAAAGTGGTGAATGCCATCGATTTCTGGATGTTAGTTTTTTATCCTGCTACTTGGCCAAATTCATTTCATAAATCTGGTAGTTTTTTGGTGAAGTCTTTAGGGTTTTCTATGTATAATATCATGTCATCTGCGAATAATCACAGTATCACTTCCTCCTTTTCAATTTGATGCCTTTTATTTTTTCTTCTTGTCTAATCACTGTGGCTAAGACTTCCAGTACTGTGGTGAATAAGAGTGGTGAAAGCAGACATCCCTGTCTTAAGGGAAATGCTTTTAGTTTTTGCCCATTGAGTATGATATTGGCTGTAGGTTTGTCATATATGGCCTTTATTGTGTTGAGATATGATCCCTCTACTCCCACATTGCTGAGCGGTTTTATCAGAAATGGGTGCTGGATTTTGTCAAATGTTTTTTCTGCATCTATTTATATGATCATATGATTTTTATCTTTCATTTTGTTTATGTGGTGTATCACATTTATTGATTTGCAAATATTGAACCATCCTTGCATCCTCAGAATAAATCCCACTTGATCATAGTGTATGATCATTTTAATTTATTGGTGGATCTGATTTGCTAATATTTTATTGAGGATTTTGACATCTATGTTCATCAGGAATATTGGCCTGTAGTTTTCTTTCTTTGTAGTGTCTTTATCTGGTTTTGGAATTAGGATTATGCTGACCTTATAAAAAGAGCTTGGAATTCTTCCATCCTCTTGAATTTTTTGGAATAGTTTGAGGAGAACAGGTATTAGTTCTTTTTTGAATGTTTGGTAAAACTACCCTGTGAAGCTGGCCAGACCAGGGTGTTTGTTTGCTGGGAGTTTATTGATGACATCTTCAATTTCATTAATTGTTATTGGTCTCTTCATGTTTTCTGAATCTGCCTGGTTGAGTTTTGGAGGATTGTATGATTCTAGTAATTTGTCCATTTTGACTAGGTAGTGCAATTTGTTGGCATATAATTGTTCATAGTGTTTTCTTACAATCCTTTGTATTTCTGTGGTGTCAGTTTCTACTTCACCTCTTTTGTTTCTGATTTTATTTATGTTTGTCCTTTCTCTTTGGTTTTTTCGTGATTCTGGCCAAAGGTTTATTAATCTTGTTTATCTTTTCAAAAAACCAGCTCTTTGTTTCATTGATCTTTTGTATTGGTTTTTGTTTTTGTTTTGTCTTTCTGTCATTTGCCCTTTGATTTTTATTATTTCCTTCCTTCTACTTACTCTGGGCTTTTCTTGCTGTTCTCTTTCTAATTCTTTAAGTTGTAGGGTTAGATAGTTTATTAGATATATTTCTTGTTTCTTGATGTAGGCCTGTTGTGCAATCAACTTCCCTCTCAGGACTGATTTTGCTATGTCCCATAGGTTTTGTGTTCTTGTGTGTTCAGTTTTTCCCAAGAAGTTTGTTATTTCTTCTTTGATCTCATTGGTAACCCATTCACTGTTTAATAACATGCTATGTAGCCTCCATGTGTTTGAATGTTTTTGAGTGTTTTTATTGTAATTGATTTCTAGATTCATGCCATCATGATCTGAGAAGACGCTTGATATGATTTCAATCTTCTTGAACTTGTAGGGACTTAGTTTGTGTCCTAACCTGTGGCCTGTCTTTGAGAATGTCCCATGTGCACTTAAAAAGAATATATATTCTGCAGCTTTGGGGTGAAATGTTCTGTAAATATCAATTAAATCCATCTGATCTAGTGTATCATTATATCTTTATTTCTTTCTTTGCTTTTAGTCAATATCTTTCATTCTGAGGTCAGTCTCTTGTAAACAGCACACATACAGCTCTTGTTTTTTTATCCATTAAGCTACCCTATGTCTTTTGATTGGAGCATTAAAACCATTTACATTTAAAGTGATAGTAGATAGGTATGTATTTATTGCTTTTTGATTCTTGTAACTAAGTTCCTCTCCCCTCTTTCTCCTCCCCCTCCCCCTCCTCCTCCTCCTCCTCCTTCTTCTTCTTCCTCTTTTCAAGAAGGACCTTTAACATTTCTTATAATACTGGTTCAGAGGTAATGAACTGTTTTAGCTTTGTTTTCTTGTTTGTTTGTTGTTGTTGTTGTTGTTTTGTCTTAGAAGCTCTTTATTTCACCTTCAATTGTAAATGATCACCTTGCTGGGTAAAGTAGTCTTGGTTATGGGTTCTTGCTTTTCATCACTTTGAATATTTCATGCCAATCCCTTCTGGCCTGAAATGTTTCTGTTGAGATATCAGCCGTCAGTCTTATGGGAGCTCCCTTGCAGGTAACTGTCTTCCCCTTGCTGCTTTTAAGATTCTCTCTTTTTCTTTAACTTTTGCCATTTTAATTATTTTGTGTCTTGCTGTGGGCCTCTCTGGGTTCATTTTTTAGGAGACTTTCTGCACTTCCTGGACTTGTGTGTCTTTTTCTTTCACCACATTAAGGACGTTTTCAGTCATTATTTCTTCAAAAAGTTCTCAATCCCTTGTTCTCTCTGTTTTCCTTCTGGTACCCCTATGAGCCAGATGTTGTTTGCTTCATATTGTCCCAACGGTCCCTTAAAATATATTTTTTATTTATTTATTTATTTATTTATTTATTTATTTATTTTATTTATTGTGGTGCTCTGATTGGATGTTGTTTGCTACCTTGTCTTCCAAATCACTGATTCTATTCTCTGCTTCATCCAAACTACTATTGATTCCTTCCAATGTATTATTTATTTCAGATATTATATATTTTCTTTCTGACTGGTTCTTTTTAAATTATTTTTATGTCCTTTTTCATGCTATTGTCATTCTCACTAAGTTCCTTGTAGTTCACACTAAGTTCCTTGAGCAGTCTTATAACTATTTTTCTGAACTTTGTATCTGATAAATTGCTTTTCTCCATTTCATTTAGCTCTTTTTCTGGAGATTTCTTCTGTTTTTTCATTTGGCGCATTTTTGTCTCACCATTTTGGCTGCCTTTTTGTGTTTGTTTCTATGTGGTAGGTAGATCTGCTATGACACCAAGTCTTGGTAGGGTGGCCTTTTGTAGTAGGTATCCTGTGGGACTCAGTGGCACAATCTCCTTGATCTACTGAGCTGGGTGCTCCCGGAATGTCCCTTCTGTGTGTTATGTGGGCCTTTCTATTGTAGTTGAGTCTTGATTGCTATTGGCCCATTTGTGCATGATGTTGACCCTCAGGCTGGCTGACTGAGGATCAGCCCTGGCCACATTGTACAAGCTGCTGTGAATGTGCTGACCACATGAAGCAGAATTTGCCTTAATAAGGTTTGGAACCTTCAGAGATATTTCTTTGTCTGTGTTGTTTGTGAAGCTTATTGGATCCTGCTCTGATGTTCCCTGAAGCTGATCACTGAGTGTGTCAGTTCTGGGGCTTCTTAGGAGGGACTGTGGTGCATGCCAATGTCAGATGCTGCCTGTGACTGTCCTTGGGCAGGAGCTACAAAGCAATCCACAGTTTGTGGCTGTCTCTGCTGGGCCTGGGTGTACACATGAAGGACCAAGCTGTGCACCAAGGTGATATTTTATCAATACCAGGTCTGAGAGCAGTCAGCAAATGTCGAAGGGCATTCCAAGATCTGCCTCCTCCTACCTCCACCTGCCTGTTAGGCTCAGTGACTGAAAGAGCCTCTGGAAGTATTCAAGCTGCATGAGGTAGGGTCTCAGTGAGTCACCAGGTAGGGGCAAGTGGTGTTCACTAGATAAATAGAGGTTCAATCTTGGTGCCAGTGCTGGGTCTGAAGCCACTCAGCAAATGTCCCAGGGTATATACCCAGTCTAGCTGCCACCTGCTGGATGCTTGCACATCTTTATGGTGTGGTGGGGTTTCAGAGAATCATCAGGGTGAGACCAGCAGAGTTTATCAGGCCCCAAAAGACCAAGATTTGGGTCTGTGAAGGTAAGGCTGTGCACCGGTTGTGTGTGAAGGAAAAATGTCTTCCGTCTCAGCCTGTTCCAGATTCTGCCCAAAGCCCGGTCTCTGTAGGATGGGCTGTTGGGTGTTTGGTGGGTAGGCTTGGTGGATTTCCCTTGGTGGGGGGATGTGTTAGTCAGGCTTGGAGGAAGGTGGAGGTTGTGGCCCTGCCCCAGAGCCACACAACTCTGTTTCGGATCCTGCCCAGCCCTCAGCAAGGTGGAGCCACCAGGAGTTGGGAGGGTGGGGATGCCGGGAGCCACAGAATGGGACAGCAGATCTCCTGTGCAGAGGAGGTACCAATCAGGTTCATGGGTAAGTGGAGGAAATGACCCCTGCCCCAAAGTCACACAACTCAGTCACTGACATCCCCTGAGTCTGCCCAGACCTCCAGACCTTGGCCCAGGCAGCTGACTCCTTAGGTGTAAGTTCCACAGTGTGAGGAAGTAGGGAGTCCAGAGGGTGGAGCTAATGCATTTCCCCAGGCTGATGGCATATGGAAGGGAGTGCTCCATCCAAGAAAGATGGCATCTCCAGTGTGGGAGAGAGACTCAGCACAGGGATCCTGACGGCTGCCCCTTCAGCTCTCTCCCCAGAGTCACAAACCCTAGACTGACCTCATATGACTCCAGTCTGCTCTACACTTCCTCCACCAGAGCCCAGCGTGAGTGGCTAGGAACGAGAGTTTTCACGTTGGCGCTTTAAGAGGGTGCCTGAGTCTCTAGCACCCTCTGAGACTTCCACTTCTCAGTGGTGGATGGAAACCCTGCTGCTTTTCACAGCCAGATATGATATGGACACCTCTTCCCAACTCAGGCACTCTGGTCTGGGGAGCCCGGCTGGGGGTTGAGATCCCACACTCCTGAAGGGGAACCTTTGCAGCTGAGATATCCCTCCAGAATCTAAGCTGTTGCCTGTGGGAGGGGAGCCAGTCCTGTGCGCATCTCTGCCCTTCCGACCAACCTCAGTGTGGCTTCTTCTGTAAATCCTTGGTTATAAGACTTCTCTTCAGCTAGTCTTCAGTTGGTTATTCAGGTTGATCAATATAACTTTTAAAAAATTTGCGTTAGTACATTTTCTCAAATTTGATGGCCAGGAATACTGCAGTTTATAATTAGAAGTTACAATCTACATTTCATATCTTTTAATTTGATATATGTGTTAAATTAAATGTTTATGTAATTTAATAGTTCACTTCTTATGTGTGTGGGCATCAATTAGAAATAAAGTGATACTTGATAATTGGGAAGCATTCGGATACAGAAATGTTTTTAGTAGCACGTGTCTGTTTTCAACTCACCCACCTAGCACCACTCCCATGAACATCGCACACACCTGAATGAAATGTACTAGATGCTGCGGAGAAATGAGAAAAGTCTGCATTGTGACCTTTACAGTTAAGAATATATCTGTCCTTTCAGCCTGTACATGGAAACATATATATTAGAGTTATTTTTAAGAGATAATTCAGGTATTAGCAACCCAATTTTAAAAATATTTTTCAGTGTCCCCTAACAGTACTCAGCTGTTATTCATTACTGCATGTAGCTCCCTCCTCCCCACTGTGCCTGAAACCTGTTCCTCTTGGACCAGCTGATACAATGCAGACAGAGCCATAGTGCCCAAGGCCTGGAGAGACTGGCCAGCAAGAAGGCTCTGGTTTGAAGCTGATGTTATTCCTGTCATCCCCTGAGGTCACACATGGGGGCAGACCCTGCTGAGTTCCCTCGAGCAGCCTTTGAACAGCAAGTTTAGGAACACAGCATTGGACAATCTCTCACCACATTGGAGTTGACAGAATGAATGCGGTCATGGAGCTAAATGGTGTTTCGGAGAATAAGATTGTACCTCCTCTTTAGTTCTGCTGCACTGCAGGTCACCAGCCGCCCCAGTTTCCATGGGACTGTTCCAACCGCAAGACACAAAGTTCGAGGTCCCCTTTGATGTTGCCCAATTTTTCTGGCACCGTTACAACATCCCAAATCTTGCACAGTGAGAGTGAACTTGGAACTGTAGAGTTTTGCAGAAATTATGAAAGAATCAGGCACCACTGGCGTGACTGATCATCAATGAAGAAAAACTCCAGAGCATTTCTTCCCCTGGACTGGGTTTATTTTCTGCTGAAAGCAGCCAATGCAAAGCCTTCATCGTGCTTGGCATTTGGCATTTTTTGTTGGAAGCTGCTGGTGTTATTGTGCCAGTGGTCGCCCTAGGTGTTCATCATGAGCACTTAAAATGATTGCTTTTGCAGTTGCAGATGGCTGTACCAGATCCAAACAAAGAGGGTCATGGAGGGTTTTGCTTACATAGTGCGGTTTCTGGAAGGAATTCGCCGCCAATCGTACAATGAAGTGCACTGGGGTCTGCTGACCCAGGGAATTTTTACAAGGTTAAGTCAGCCACGAATTCTGTCTGGGCCTTGTCTGCTTTTGTGATAGTTGTTCTAAGGGCTTTATTGAGAGTTTGCATTAAACTGTATGTTCTTACCCATTGAGATGTGCAACTCCCGTGTCCTATGTAAGTCTCTGGGTAAGCTCCGTTGCTGGAAGGCATAGGGAATCTGCAGGTGTGCTCTGCCTTCACTTCACCTCACAGGGAAGAGAGCGGAGGGACACGATCACTGAATACACCTGATCTTGGTGTACACCAGCGGTTCTCAACCTGTGGGTCGCGACCCCTTTGGGGGTCGAATGACCCTTTGACAGGGGTCGCCTAAGACCATCGGAAAACACATATTTCGGATGGTCTTAGACACCGAGACACCGCTCCTCTATCCGTCTCCAGGCGGGTCCGCCCACATGCAGATACGCCCACACACAATGTGAGGAACTGTATTAAAGGGTCGCAGCATTAGGAAGGCTGAGAACCACTGGCGTACACAGACAGTCCATGTTAGAAAATGAAAATGTATGCTACCAATGAGAAGAGGTCAGGGAATCAAAATAGCCCTCAAGTAGGCTATTACTTTCACCTTATAAAATGAAAATTATATACCACGTGGGTTTCATGTCGATTTTTAAAATACTAATTCAAAATATTTTATTTCCTGCTTCAGAATGTTTCATTCCTCCCCCTTTACCTTCACACAGCATTTTTACGTTGGTGGGTATCATGCTTTGGAGTCCGAATTCCTTGTTTGTTTGCTGTTATCTATAAACCCTATGCCCCCGAAAGAGATCCAGGTATCACAAGAGGCTGCTGAAGTGTGTTCTTACTGCCAAATGTGTGGTTGCTTAGTTACCAAAAATATCTGGGCTTCCTTATCTTGATTCTGTTATCGTCCCTGGACAGCTCACTTCTGAGACTGATCAATGTTGCAATCAGGTTAAAGCTCTTAAAAATATACATGTAGTGCATTTATCATCGATACACATACGTAAAAGCCATCTCTTAACTGAGTGTGATCCGTATGTGCAAGGAAGACCACCATGTTTCCCGTTAAGCATGACAATACAGTTAAAGAAACTTATTGTTTGATTTCCCCGCTCTTCTCTTGCCCATCATTCAGCAGAAACTGGAGTCTTTGGCTTTGGGGGGCTTGTGACAGAACGGAGGGAGGGGAGAATGGAGAAGCAGGCCGGCGGCTGGGCTCCCGACAGTGAACTGGGTTTCTGCGGGCCGCTGGGCTGGGTAGCAGCTGGTCCTGTTTGCCCATCCCGAGCTGATCTTTTCCCTGAAACCTTGGCTTGGATGGGTTCCTGCGAAGCATGTGAAGTCTGCATGTGTGCCAGGTGAACTGCAGTTCAGGATATTTTTAGACACCCAGGGTGTTACGCTAGAAGTCGGGATCGTTTAAGTAAAACAAACAAGCAGTTGCAGGGCTGTATTTCTACGCTGTGTAATTTTGAGTTGTAGCTCCTCGGGGAGGAAGAGCAGCCTGAGATGGTGATGGTGTGTTACGAGGCAGTTGCTAAAGGAGTGGGTCCAGATTCCTGCTGTAATTTAGCCTTTGCAAACAGAGCTAAAAATATCGAAACAGCATAGCAACCCCTTTGTCTGCTAGGTCTGTGGTCATTTGAAGCATATCCCTTTTCTTGTCATTTATTTGTTAAAAACCAAAAATCCCTGCCCAGGCTTGCCCTGTGCACCGCAGAGCGAGGCGTGTGCGTGATGACCAGCTGGCTGCTCCGTGGAGCATGAGACCGAGGGGCTGGCTCCTATCTGTAGATTGTTGTCGCAGTGCCTGGCCTGGCCTAATCACTAGTTCTGATGCTGAAAATGGAAGAATCCATTTCCCTTTTTTAAATTACAAAAAAAGTGAGCCCGTGACATCACTCCCCTTGAACAAAGAACACTGGGAAAATGTGTTCCAATGGCTTTTCAAAATAAAGCTGAGTTGCTGCGCTGCAATCCCGTAACATGATGGGAAAGAAACAATGAACAGGGGGCTGTCCAAATGTCTGTCTCCACCAGAAATGGTGTTGGGTTCCGCCTGTTTGTGCTTCCTTTGTTGTCACAGCCACAGGGCATTTTCTGCGCGCCGCACACACGAGGCAAGGAAGACATGATCTCATTAGTGACTCAACACGCCGCCCTAGTGGCCACTCGAGCACACTGTCCACGTCCGATCTGAGATGGACGTTCTGTCATTGCCTTGGCCCTCAGGGAACACTGCTTCTTACTCGGCGGCACGTGAAAATCACGGGGGACATGGACCATTACTAATGCCCTCCCCATCCCTGCACACCTGGACTCCCGGGCCAGGGCTGGGGCTCGGGCATGAGTATTTCCAAGCTGTGCGGCTGTACCATGCAGCCAGGGCGGGGAACCCCTGCTTTGGGAGAGCTTGTGTGCGACTTCATTCTGTAATCACCCCCGCCACCTTCTCCTTCTGGAGAGAAGGCTTCTTGCCTCTCAGGGGGAAAGCAGAAGAGACCACCCCCGGGGACTGAAGTCACAGATGTAATTCTCTTAGTCTGTGGTGTATCTTTTTCTTTCTGTAAAATAAATACCACAGAAGTCCTGGAAGAGCCTGAAGAGAGCGGCTCAGGCAGCCGTTTCGCGTCCGTGTGGGCCCGACAGCCGGGCCAGCCACCAGACTTAATGCTTTTGTTTTTACTGGGAGCTTTTGCTCCCCACCACAAGGATAGGATGTCACACTCTGGACCTCTGTGGGTTTCTCCATTTCACTGGTCCTCCAAGCCAGGACGCTCCCAGCTGAGTCTGAAGTTCTGATCTTGGAAACTGTCAGAGCATAAGGAAACTAACCTGTCAGATGCCAGGCATCGCTCCTGCAAGAGGCAGTATTCGGAAAGGAAGGAAGAGTGTGTCCAGCCCTGGCCCAGGGAGGCCAGCAGAAAGTGCCCCTCGCTTGCTGGGACAGATGGCCAATTTTTAGCGTTCTACTTGTGGGCCACAGGCTGGGGCAGAGTGAAAACATAGAATAAAGCAAACGTTTGCTCAGACCTCGCTAGATTTCAGGAAGAACTGTCAGAGTTCTGTTGTCCTAAAGTTGTAAGTTCCACTAATATGCCAGGCACTGTCCCAAGTGCTGGGGAGAGAAAACTGTGCAAAGGGGAGCAGACCTTGACGCCCTAGAGCAGCGGTTCTCAACCTGTGGGTCGCGATCCCTTTGGGGGTCAAACGACCCTTTCACGGGGGTCGCCTAAGACCATCGGAAAGCACATATTTCCGATGGCGATTCATAACAGTAGCAAAATTACAGTTATGAAGTCGCAACGAAAATAATTATGTGGTTGGGGGTCACCACAACATGAGGAACTGCATTAAAGGGTCGTGGTATTAGGAAGGTTGAGAACCACTGCCCTAGAGTGTGGTCGAGCAGAGAAGACAGATAGGAAGTGAAAAGGTGTTTGAGAGATGTTTCCAGAAGGAAGTGCAGGGCTATGGGAAGAGACATCTGTAGGACCCTTCCACTGGCATCTTCCCAGATGGCCATTGAATAAGGTTTGCAGTGCCCACTGCACCCTGGGGCCACCATGGACCTGGTATTGGCCATGGTGGACCTCGTATCCAGGTAAGCAGAGTGGATGTGGTCATCCCCAGGCCTGAATGCAGCACTAATTATTGCTCAAGTGCAGACATCACTGCATTAGACCAGATGCCTCTGGTGTCAGATTTGCAGCCTGAGTTCATGGTGGAGAAGGGTCCCACTGGCAACAAGAAGAGTCTCTGAGGGAAACAGCCCCACCAAGCTCCACTAGGGACTTTCCTTCCACATGACAAAGCGACTTAGAAATAAGAGGATCTGACTGATGATGAGACACATGGAAATGAGTAAATAAGTAAAGACTTATTGGGGAAAAGCAGAAGGCATTTGGAGGTGACAGTGATTTTGACAATCTAGATGGCATGGAGGACTTATGTAGGAAAATCAAGTCAGAAAGGTTAAGTACTAGAGATGGTCTGGAATTTACAGGGTGTTTATTGATTTGTTTTGTTGGTTTGTTTTATTTTTACTTATTTGTTTGTTTACTTCTTTTCTGAAGGCAGTGGGGATGGGGTAACTCTTGGGTGGAAGACCACATGGTTGTTCTAAAGATCAATGCGCAGGCATGTGTAACAAGAGACAGTGAAAGGGAACTGGACACAGGAGGACCCGTGGACAGCTGTTAAAACTGTGCACAGCTAAGATTATTAGGGTCTGAAATCGGACATTTATTTCCTTATAATTTAAAGTATGCTTTCATTTATCCGTGGTCAGCAAATAAGCGCAAATGGTTGTAATTTACTTACTGTGGCTTACTGTGTTTTTTCTTACCATTCCTAGAATTTATATATTTGATCTTTCACAAAATAACCACGTAAATTGACTGTGTATTTACTTTCGATGCAAACAGAGAAGCTAGTTTTACATTTTAGCATCATGTTGTGGCAGGGGGAGGAGAGCAGAAAGCAGGAGGAGAGAAAGCCTGAATCAATAGAAAATAAACAGAATTTGATGTTAAAGTAGAATGATAAACAGTAATTTATACTGTTACCTTGCTTTTAAAAAGACCAAAAGAAAGAAGAAGAAAGTTAAGCAAAACCATGTCTGTGCCCTTAGGTGGATTCGGGTCGGGGCCGTAGCTTTCAGACCTGCCAGTTGAGACAGATGACCTCTAAGGTCCCTGTTAGAGCTGAGATCCAGAATCTCAGATGTGGTTTCTGGGCTCCCAGGAGGCTCATTTACTTTGTTGTGATTCAGCCACAGGCCCTCTACCTGTCTTACAAGCAGTGGAGACTGGGGAGTGCTAAGAATCACCACTTTTCAGACTAGGTAATTTCCTGTAGTTAATTTTAAAAACAGCTTTCCAGACAATGAAGTTTAAACCTCTGAGACATCTATCGGGATCTGTGTAGCCTTTGTCTCCCCACAACTAGAATGTTATCTATTTGGAATGTTCTCCCACGTCCTCACACGCCTGCCACCCACCCCTGAGGGAACAAGGTAGCCCCTGGTTTCGTCCTGGTTGAGGGGAGTGCCGGCTGTCTGAACTCCTCCGCCGGGACTCTGCTCCAGTGCGGAGAAGACTGTCACTAGCTACTGGCTTCTTGCCTGCTCCCCTGCTTCTGTTGCTCCTAAGTAGCAAAATTGACTGATACAGTTCCACGCCTTTTCATCATATTCCCCGCCTTCTCCCTGGGAGAAGTGATAATGATCAGAAAAATAGAAAAAGGCAGCAGCAGGGCGAGGGGAGGAGCACAGGGCCTGGACCACTGCCATGGTCTAGCCTTCCAAAGTCCTTGCAGCTGGGTTGCTAGGGGCAAGATATGTGAAAGGAATTTGCAGATGAAGGACCCTGGTAAGCCATATAAAAACACTTAATAAAATAAAGAGCCCACCAGTGGGTACTGTATATCTCCACATCAGTGAGCCAGGAAGTGCTGCTTTATATTAATACAATTGCAAACCCAGTGGAATAGCTGTATGACCTTGGGTGGGTCATTTTAACCTTTCTTAACCTCTGTTTCCTCACCTGCAAAGCAAGTCTGTTTTTCCTCAAGTACAGCTTGTTTTAAGGGTGACGTGATACAATGTATATAGTAGGTTATGACAAAATACAAGAACAATGTAAATATCAGTAGAGGTTGTTATTATGCCTGTACTTTGCTATGTGATGATAACAAAAACTGACTTTTGTAGGTAATGAGGGAGCCTTTCGGATCCCTAGGTTTGTAGCATGTAACGTGTTATAGAAGGATCTGAAGCTGTACCTCCAGCCAATAGTCATCACCAGACAAGAAAGTTTGTCCATTCTACTTAATGTGTACAGACCTTACAATTCACATCCCCAGACAGGCACACGCATACAAAAAATTCAAGTATAATCATTTTAAGTACTTTTTACTAATACACAAATTCAGCTGGGTTAGATCAGATTTCAAATTTTAAAAGGTGGCTTTTTATAGGATTTACTCTCTCATTAACTCCTTCATTCAGTCAACACAGATTTGATTTCTGGCTCTAGGGAATTTGATGTAATGGATTTTGACTCACATTTAAAGAGTACTGATTTGAAGAACTCATAGAACATGCTAAACACACAGTCTGATCCGTCTGTAATCTGAGGAGCTGTCCAGTGTCGCAGACTGTCGGTGCAGAAGCCAGGACCCTGAGCGTCTCCTGTTCATCCCTGGCTTAGATTTGCCTCACTTCTGGAAAATGCACAAATGTCCTTTGTATCTTTCTAAGCTCCCTCACTTCCAATCTTGGGAAAATGTTGTGTCTCTAAATGGTTTATGAGCAGCATTATAGAGCCCCATGTTCTGGGGTGCTATGAGGGGAACTACCTTCTAAGGTCTGCTCCCCCGAGCCCACTGATATAAGGGGGTGATGTCTGTGGCACTCGGTGCCTCCAGCACGTCCCCACAGGCCTCCCTGAGAGGGTGGGGGCCACTTTACCAGGGCAGCTACCACCCACAATTTTAGAGTGGTAAAATGTTTTTTTAATTTTTAAGAAATAGTTTCACCAAAGCCTAACTTAACATTCAGCAGTTATTCAAAAGGCACGATTCCAAACTTCGCAGCTGGCCAGCCTCGGATGTGAGAGCCCGGTCGTGGAGCGCAGGGGTCTGCAGGTGCTCCCGGGAGGGCTGGTCCATCTCAGCCCGGCCAGGCGGCCGGCGGCGAGCTCAGCACGCGAGGGGCCTTCCCGCGCAGGTCACGGCTCGGCTGGAAATGTGAGTGGGACTTAATCCCGGACACGGCCAGGTTTATAGGCAGACTTTCCGAGAACCGATCTAGGGTGACCAGTTGGTTGTGGTTTCATAATATAGCATGATAGCTGTGAGGTGTGTGTGTGTGTGTGTGTGTGTGTGTGTGTGTGTGTGTTCCGACAGCTTGTTTTTTCCTTCACTTTTGGAAGCCTTGGGCCAGATCGTAAGCACCTGTTCCATAACTCCTCCTCTGAAAACTGTAGCGATAGGATGGTGACTAGACTAGGAGACCAGAATCTCACGGTGTGCATTCTTCCTCATCTAAAAACAAATGAAGTTGAATTCCGGCTTGTTTAAAATGGAACTGTGCAAGCAAAGCTGCTCCCGGGTTAAGCTGGCTGATGAAGGTAATCCGAATCCATCCGAGGGAGTTGCTTCGGGAAGCGTTGCCTGTGTGAAGCCGCCGGGTGCACCAGCCGCCAGCCTGCGTCCCGGGAGCCGCGGTCCCTGGTCTGGGGTCTGTGTGTTTGGTCACCGGTTCTTCTGCTTCTGTCGCTTTTGTAAACACAGGTTTAAAGCTCCAACTTACGACTCTCGTTCTGAAAGACACTGGCTTCGCTATCGGGCAGAGCCTACCTGCGGTCTACCATGGTCCAAAAATATTAAATGGAAAATTCCAGAAGGAAACAATTTCTCAGTTTTCAATCGTCCACCATTCTGAGTAACGGGCTGAAATCTGGAGCCATCCATCCATCGGGCCCGGAACGTGAACCATCCCTCTGTCCAGTGTATACAGGGGAACACACCACCCACCCATTGGTCACTTAACAGCCATCGTGGTTATCAGGTCATCTGTCTCCATATCGTGGTGACTGCATTCAACTAACCCTTACTGATAATGCTACATTCACATAAGTTTTATTGCAGTATAGTGTGGTAATTGTTCTATTCTTAGTTATTAATCTCTTACTGTGTCTAATTTATAAATTACTCTTTATCATAGGTATGTATGCATAGGAAAAAACATAGTGTATATATATATATACACTATGAGGTTTCAGGCACCCGCCTGGGGACTTAGAAGGGACCCCCTGAGGAGGGGAGTACTGAACATGCAGGGCCTTCTCCAGGATCGGTCTGTAACCTGTGGCATTTAAGCATTGGTCGCTGCAGTTAGTTGCAGTGTTGATATTCATCGCCTCGTAATCAATGCGCTTTCCCCCACTTCTGTTTGAGGTGCGTGATTAACTTCTCAGGTGTGTCCCAACGCTCCTGGGTTCGTCTGTACACAGTGGGAAGAAATCCTGTTTCTTACCCCAAGTTGCAGAGCAATTTGGTCCAGTTTCTTTGTTGGAAGGCTGAGTTGATTCTGTGTAACCGTGGATGGTAATGAAGTTGCACCCACAGCATTTTTCATCAATGGGACATGTTTAGCTTGTGTGAGGTGGGGAGTGGGGAATTCAGAGGCGGGGGGGCCAGGGAACCGATGCCCCATGAAAGCGTTAACTGTGTGATTGAGCATAAGCTTCCCGCTGCAGTTATTACGGGACACTAAAAAGGCCTTTATTGCCTGAACTTGGAGGCAGAATGTAAATGTGCTTGAATGCCTATTAGAGAGGGAGCAAAGATTACCTCTCTTTAAAATTTTTATTTTTTGGCTTTTACCCATCTCCAGATTGCTTTGTAGAAATAACAACCAACTTGGGAAACCCAGGACAAGATTGACCTAGTAGGTACCAGCCACACACCAAGAACAGAAGCTGGGGACAATTGTTTATGTGGTTTAATGGCCACCTAGAAGGACCTGTTTGTCCACGTTACGGTACTAGCAGATCGTTCTGACTTGCCTTTATTGGTGGCACAGTTAGGGTTGAACTCTCCCCAGTGTGAAACCAGTCGTGCAGATGGGCCTCGCATTAATAATGCCGAGAGGAAAGCTGTTTGCTTGGAAAAAGCTAGCCTCTGCCTTCTCCTGTCCCCATGGCAGCTCTTCAGAAATATTGTTTTGAGTTTTACCTCACCTAGGAGAACAGATGGCATGCATTTCGCTTGTCGTAAGTTCCCTGATTTTGTATGGGCTCTTAGGTGTGCGATGACTGCCATTTGACGAAGTCCCTCCAGGACTATGAAGACATCCGTCCTGGCCATTTTACATCGCTGTTTCAGAGTAGGCTGGGAGATACTGCTCTCCGCCTTGTGTCAGTAGGTTGTTTGATTGATTGCTTTTCCAAGCGGCATGAAGTAAGAGGTCTAGAGCCTTCCTCTGATTTCCAAGCGTCTTCATTTTTTGTCTCCATTCCTTCATCTCTTTTGTAGATCAAAAGCTTTTTTTTTCCTAGAAAATTACATTTATATTTTGGTGGTGCTTTTCGAATCATCTCAATATTTGCCATCTCATTGGGAGCTCTTGGCAGCCTGGAACTAGGGAGGGCAGATGCAGGTGGGCACCGTGCTTTCAGGGAGGAGGAGGCTGAAGGCAGAAAGAGCCCCAGACACACCCCCTGGCCAACGGGGGAGAGGGCACCCGACCTCACACCAGGCCCACAGCCTCTGAACCCCAACCTGCTCCCAGTGGGGCTCACAGCAGTTCACTCTGGGATTAATTTCGTCAAAGGACGTCTCTTTATTAAAAGTCTACGCAGTCTTAAAATAGGAGTGCTGTTCTCTGCCAGGCCACCCTCTCTGGTGTTCTGTGCCAGAAGTGTGCTGGAGATGCAAGAAAGCACAGGAACCTCGGAGGGAGAGGACAGATGATGTCCTTCTTCGTTCGCCTCTGGGGCACTGCTAACCCCCAAACTGTGATGCAGGTTTGCTCACGGAGATGCCTCTGCGAGTGGCCATTGAAATCAGTGTCTGATACTGTTTAACCTTAAAGGGTAAACCAGAAGAAATGCACTGGCCAGATGTTAAGAGGATATAGAAATATGCAACCTTATATTCTATTTGAAAAAATACCAAGGATCCGAAAATAATGGGAAGAATCATTTGAGGAATTATTCTTGTGGGGAGGGAAGGACGGGGGTGTGGGGAGAAGGATAGGGTGATTTTTGTACTTAGTTTTGTTTGTTTTGCTGTGTTTAACCTTCTCATCTTTGGGATGCTTCTTTGAGTTTTATTTTTATGTCTTCCTGGCCCATTTGCTTATAAAAGGGAGGGACTAAAAACGAAGGGCAAACGAAGGCATTTTTCTTTCATACTACGTTGACTAGACATTGGGAAACATAAATCAGAGCTCTCTTGGGTGGAAAAAAATCATTAAGCTTGTCTTCCAATACTGCTAAAAGCTAATTGCATAAAAATAATTATTTATACTGTAAGTAAGGGCCAGGTAAGCCAAGCTGATGTTGGCATGCATTGTGTTTGTGTTTAGAAAATCTGTAGTGGTATAACTAAAAGTCAAACACAGTGACTTGGTTTTCAGATGCCTTGCTTTCTCTAGGAAGTGCAGGGATCAAAAGAGAAGTAGGCGAGGGACAAGCAGGGTGCATTGATGAGTGCTGATTATGCCCTGTGCCATAGGATGTAACAATTGCTTCATTTATGTTATCTCATGCAATCCCCACTACAGAGCTGGCAGGTAAATACTGTCATCTCTTTTACAGAGGAGGAAACGGAGGTTCAGGGAGATTCAACAATTTCCCCAAAGCACACAGCTCTTAAGTGGCTGCGTCAGAATTTGAACCCAGGTCTCTCTAGCTGCAAAGGCCATGCTCTTTCTGCCCCTCACACACACGGCTTCCCACAGGGCAGTTTGGGAAGGCATGTTGCTTGAGATGCGTCATCAAAAGGGATAATTTACTGCCCACCGGGAGCTGATAGTGAATTGGATTTAATGATCACTTACAGCCCAACTAGTCATCCATCTTTTCTGTACATGTTGTGGGTTGAATTGCATACACCCCCAAAGTTTATATGTTGAAGTACTCTAGACCTTCTTCAGAAATAGGGTCAGAAATTGGCTCATTGTAGATGCAATTAGTCCAGTTAAAATGCGATCATACTGGCCCGGCCGGTGTGGCTCCGGGGTTGAGGCTCGACCCATGCACCAGGAGGTCCCCAGTTCGATTCCTGGTCAGGGTACATGCCCAGGTTGCAGGCTTGATCCCCAGTAGGGGGCATGCAGGAGGCAGCCCATCAGTGTTTCCCTCATCATCGATGTTTCTGTCTCTCTCTCCCTCTCCCTTCCTCTCTCTAAAATCAATAAAAACATATTTTTGAAAAAATCAGATCATACTGGAATACAGGGGACCCCTAGTCTAGTATGACTGTGTCCTTATAACAAGGGGAAGTGTGGAGACAGACATGCGCCCAGGGGGAGTGCCGTGTGAGGACGGGACTTCTGTCTCCACAAGCCCAGGAGCTACCAACACAAGCAGAGCGGCCGGGACCGACCTTTCCCTGACACCTTAGAGGGAGCCCGGCCCCACTGAGGCCTTGATCTCGGACTTCTAGCTTCCGGGGCTGGGACACAAGGAATTTCTGTTGTTTAAACCACTCGCGCTGTTTTGGCAGCGCTAGCAAACTAATACATTACCTCTCCTCTCTCCTGTCTGGTCGTTCCTCGCCCTGTCCCCATCAGTCCAGGCTGGGTTATGGGAACTTCTTCCAAGCTGTCTTCACAGACTTAGGGAAGATTCTAGCAGCTGTCATCAAAGCCATTTTATCTCATGTACTGCATAAAGTTCATCCCCTCTATACTTCAAGTAGATGTCCTCACCTGTGCTCCCAGAAATGCCCCTCCCCCACAGCCTCTTCCTCATCATGGTCTAGAATTGTTGTTTTGTGTGCCCCAGTGGGTTCTGCGAGTAAGTGCCCCTTGGCAGGATATTACAGCTGGAGGACTGATCTCGCTATGTTCTTTTGTCTGGGTCTTTTATTTTGCCTTATATTGTTTATTTGCAGATTTTAGAAGATTGCACATTTTGTTTAATTATGTTGCAGACAGACTGGGAGTTTAGCTGTTACAGTCTGTGGGAGAGGGGTTGATAGCAAAAATTATGTGGAGTTTAAATTGTGTTCGGTGAAGGAAGTGGAAATGAACGAAGCTGTTTTACCATGAGAAGTGGGTACTTTGCCTTGGATCTTGGAATGGGTTCTTTTTCCTTCTTAGCTGGAAATGTTCTAAGCGCCGCATTGTCTATTTTGTTTGCCTTTTACAAGTCTGACTGTTGTTATAAAAAGGAAGTTTGTATCTGTATTTGCAAATTTGAGCCTGGCAGCTGTGTTTTGAAGGCTTAATCTGGGATCGAACTGAGATGCAAATGATGTCGAATCGTTTCCCCTTGATGTTGTCAAGTTTTACTTTTGAAAAATACTGCTCCTGGCAGCTCCAGACTGCACATAGGGTCTATTGAGTTTTTGATTTTTAAGTTATCGGCAATTTTAAAAAGATGTTAACTTGGGAAAGCACGGCTTCTGAAGCTGCGACTTCTTTCATTGCTCGGGCATAGCCTCCGTCAGCGCGGACAGACGTCCTTCCTGCTCCGGTTACTATGTCCTCAACCATGTTTTTGATTAGTTGGCGGGGGAGGGGTGGTCCCTCACAAAACCGCAAAGCTTTTTGTCTCCCGTGTCTGTCAAAATGTGGCTGATTTAATTTGAATGAAATTTTAATTAGAAAAATTCTGCCAAGATCCAGCCCCAATTTGAATATTTATGACTGTGGTAAGATACTCCATAAACCTGGACTTGCTTCCCTGGACCTCAGCCCTCACAGTACAGTAAGAAGAGGCTCCGCGAGAGTGCCAGCTGCCCACACGGTGGGCTGGAATGGGAACCTGCGTGGCCCCCACTGTGTTAATAGCCATAGTTTGTCCACATACATTGTTCAGGCTTGTGAGCACTTGGGGATGGGGTTGAAAATGGGTGACGTGTTAGCACCTCACTCGGAACATATACATTTTCAGCATGATATGCTGGGAAAACGATGGGGGGGGACAAAGTCTCCCTCTCCAGGTTCATTCTTTCGTCCGCCGCTGTGTTCTCGCATGGAGCCCACCCTCAGCTCCTTGCCCTCTGGAACGGGGCACAGGGTGCGCAGGCCTGTGGAAGGCGTCGGCCAGCCGGGCCAGCCCTGCAGCACCGCTCTGGGGCGCTGGGCCCTGGGATGCTGGGCAGAGATGATGCACTTGGTGGTGCAGAAGGGTCAGTATCTGGGCTGGGGTGTTTGCTGCCGAGGCCACTCTTCCCAGATCACCCCGTATGCCCACTGAACGTGACTGACACGGAAACAATCCCCTCTGGCATGTCACCTTTGTCAGCGGGTGCTCAGTGAAGATGCTGTCTGCCCTGTGCAGCAGAGGAATAGTTTTAACTAGACAATGGACTTCTTATTATGGTCTGCTTCGATCTAGGAGACAGAGACTGACAGTCCCAAATACATATAAGCATAGATGTGTATCCTCTTCTGAAGATGTCCTGGCCATCCTGTCCCTCTTGCACAGCCAGCACAGCCGAGGAGACCCTGGCAGGGCGAGCTCGCTTCCCTCGGGCACTGTGTTCTCGGCCACGCCCTCCCTGCCGTGGCTGTGCCACACTCACGACTGCCGTTCCCATCAAGGGCCGGTATTTGTGAGCACCCTCGATTTTGTTTAGTGGGGTTCATGCATAGGGGCACAAGTGGTGCAGAAAGGTTCTTCACTTCTAAAAATACATTTTGGGGGTTTTAGTGAAAATGCAAGAAAATTAAGAAAAAAGAAAACATCTGTGGCCGTGATTTGTTCTAGCAAATGTTGTGGACAGGTAGGGCTGTGCCTTGGAGACTCACGTGCACAGGAGACAGTCACCCTGCACACTGGGCCCAGCTAATGGGGCAGCCTGTCTGGTCCTCGAGCCCAGCGGCACGGGGCAGTCCCCACCGGCTCCTCTAACCACCCTTGGCTAGCACAGATTTTGAAGATATTTCAAACTGGGGACTGTGAAGGTTTTCACATTCAGCTTAGTATTTTTCCACTTTCACGTGGAAAACCATAGAGAAACCCAGCCCTTATTCATCTGTTCGCCACGGCAACGAAGTAACACTTAGGAAAATAAACCGTGCTGAAGAAAAGGAAAGAAGGACACAACAGGAAAGGTGGATTAGGGGGGATGAGGTCCCAGCAAGAATGCCTCCTCTGTGTGGATGCCATCAAAGGTGGGAGTACAGTCCAGCCAGTGTGGCTCAGTGGCTGAGCGTCGACCCATGCACCAAGAGGTCACCGGTTCGATTCCCGGTCGGGACACATGCCCAGGTTGTGAGCCCGATCCCCAGTGGGGGGCATGCAGGAGGCGGCCAATCGATGTTCTTTCTCATCGATGTTTCTATCTCTCACTTCTTCTCTCTCTGAAATCAATAAAGGGAAAAACATTTTTTTTTTTTAAAAAAAGGTGGGAGTACGGTTTTATGTTCACTCCTACTTCCACTCCAAGCCCACCTACAGCTGTGTCTCCATCCTCAGGGAGCAGAGCCTTTGCATCTACTGGAGAAGAGTGTGTGTGTGTGTGTGTGTGTGTGTGTGTGTGTGGTGTTTGCACAGCATTTGGGGCCCTAAAGGCTTCTCCTTGCAGACCCTACAAAATAAAAGTACCCAGAGGTGCCTTGGCAACTAGATTGCTGGGTGATGTCATGCCTTTGGGGAGATCTGTATTTCTTCGGTTGACTGAAGCCTTAGAATACTAACTTTGATGTGCTATGTTAACCATCTGGAGACATTTTACAGTTTTTGTCAAAAGGTTGGCTGAGGTCTGTAATGCAACACGAGGAGCTGATGGAAGCTTAATAGAGTTTACCAGTTGTGCTGATTTGTGAATGACGGCACCGCCATAACCTTTGGCCCAAGAGATGGAGGCTGTGTGTACTGTTTGAATGGAGGTGGCAAGGAGTAGAATGTGAGTCGGGCATTTTGTAACAATTTGAAAAGCACCGGAATTGTGTACATCAACCCTCATTGGGAAACTTCGCCCTGCTGGTCACATGTATGTCATTGATTTATTCACCATCCATTCACCTTGTCGGAACTCGTTGGATTTAGGAGTTTTGCACATCAGCCCCATTCCTCAATAAGAGACGTGATATATTTCAATATACCACATGTGTGATTTAGTTTTAGACGTAGGCAGGCATAAGCTTCTAGAGAGCTAGCCCAGACCCCAGGGTGGGGGCGAGGGGCTTGCTGGTGCGAGTTATTTCACCGACAGGGATGCGCTCTTGAGCTGTTCTCCTTGGTTCAGATGGAGGAATAATAAAATATCTTTGTTTTTGTTGTTCATACTGTTTGCTGTTGTGAAAAATATCAGCCAAACTCTTTACATATCTGGACACATATTTATGTCCCGATTTAAAACCCAACACATGTATACATGTATATAAATGTGCATATATAAGAACACAAGAGAGAGGGAGAGAAGTGAAAGGCAAGAGTAATGGAAATGAAAATGTTATTTAAGTAAGTCGGAGGCAATGCAGAAGTTGGTGAGTGGGTAGAGGAGGAAGTGATGAGTAAGAAGAAAAGGATGATAAGAACGTGGGTGGCTGGTCAAACAACCAGCAGATGCTGTTTCTGAATAAAATACAACGTGTCTTAGTGGAACAGGATCTAATTGTCAGAGGCTCTGATGGCAAGGGCACAGAGCGGGGAGTCCAGAGATCACAGTGGGTTCATTCAAGACACCGCACCCACTGTGTGTCACCCCAGCTATGTGCCAAGAATGGAGCTGATCCTGGGGGCGCAGAGATCAAAGGTTGGACTGGCCCTTTAGAGGCTTACAGGTTTAGGAGGGATGCTCAGTAGCCTTTTAAACACAATGGTCTATGGTGAGGATTCCTTATGTTACTCCAACGTGGATTCTGCTGAAGAGTTAGTGTAAGGAAGTGGCCCAAGGTCAGAAAGGTTGCTAGGTGTTCTATAGCTCACCAAAGCTGTTCCATCCACAATTGATTGGATTGTTATATTATATTTTAGAGATTAGGTGAAGTCCTATCTGACCACCGTTCACTACTCTGGCGTCTTGAAAAGCCCTCTGGTCCATTCTGAAGTCCCTCCCGCCTCTGAGAACACCCACTGACCTGGGAGGGATAGACACAAACACGCCACGGTTTTCAAGGGAGGTGCTATGGGTTTTTGAAAAGATTAATTTTCCTTCTAAGTTATATCTTAAGATTTGAGACATCTGTAAATCACCCCATTGTTTATTTTTTGTATGTTTAATTTATGCGTTTTCTGTGGTCATTGGGATGGGGCCAGATTGAGTTTAACAGATTCCTGAAGGCAGATCCAACCAATGCCTTCCAAATGTTTTCATTGTACCCTTACAAAATACACTGTTTATTTCCCCGTCCGAGGAGGAGAGCGTGTCCGTCGACCTCTTTTCAGGGTTGCGTCCTCGGTGAGAGCGACGTCCTGCTTTGGTCACCAGGAAGGAGGAGCGTGGCTCTGGAAGGCTGGAGTCTGTAGTCCTTCCTCATCTTCAGACTTCTCCGCAGATGTTCTTGTGTGGCCACGTGGCAAGAGCAGAGACGTTCTCTCCAGCATACCCGGGATGTGGTTCCCGGCTGCCACCGATCCACACGTGGCGTATGTAAACTCATCTCCAGTTGGAGTGTTCACAACATTGGTGTTTATCTCACTGGTGGGCGCAGTAAGCCCGGAGTAAGCTGCTGCCCTGTCAGGTGGCTCCCAGGGCAGCTCTTCAGGCTCCATCCCCCCAGAACACCACAGGGCCTGGAACCCCACCGGGAAGCAAGACAGGGTACATTGTCCTCAAAAGCCACAGTGAAAAGTCATCTGGGAGAAGGACCCTCATGTTTTTCTTGTAGTTTGTAACCAGACACAACCTGAGAAAAGCAGGTGGGGTGCAGGTCCGCCCTGTGGGGGATGGAGGGAGCCGGGGTCAGTGGGTGGCCTCAGGTCTGAACGGAGTCTGGGGCAGCCGAGGTGGGACCGCCCTGCGTCTCTCTTTTTGCTTTCTCTCTCTAACCGTCTGCTTGTCTCCTTCGCTTTCTTC
Organism: Tadarida brasiliensis; assembly: GCA_030848825.1. Lineage (NCBI taxonomy): Eukaryota > Metazoa > Chordata > Mammalia > Chiroptera > Molossidae > Tadarida > Tadarida brasiliensis. The sequence goes on from CM061268.1 coordinate 85,569,709, forward strand.
CACCCATGGGCCCCCTCGCTCTCTCAGATGGGATGCCAGAGCAACAGGGAAAGGAGCCACTAGATGGAGTGGGTGGGAGGAACTCTGTGTTAGAAAAGTAACTACATAAATGGATAATTGAGCTCTAAAAAGAAGTTCCTTAAACACTGTGTGGGATTTAAAATCCAAGAAACAAGCATGAGACAGACAGTACAGATGAAATAAACGCAAATACAGTCCTTATCTCAGAACTTCCTTTTTCGTTTGCATCCCATTCTCCTAGTGTCTGCGTCTTAGAGAGAAAAATGAAGGAGGAGAGAGAAGGAGAGCCTGAGAACAGATTAAATCTGGGAGAGAGAAAAACGGGAGCCACACAGACAGGCTTCGGAGAAGAGTGAAATGACTGGGGACAGCAGACCCTCCTGTGAATTGATACATCGACTTACATAGGGCTGCAGGGCTCATCTCTCAACACCAAGCCTAGCTTTTTGCCCTTAGAAACGATTTGGAGTTCCATGTTGACCCTTGAACAACACAGGGTTGAACTGCGCAGGCCCACTTATATGTGGATTTTTTTCCCCAATAAATATACAGCTGGCCCTCTGTATACCCAGTTTCGCATCTGTGGATTCAACCAAAGCAGTATCTTCGAAATGCAGTCAGGAATCCGTGGTGTGAAGGAAGGGCCAAGGGTACGGATTGTTCTAGCCATTTTATATAAAGAATTGGAGTATCTGCAGATTCTAGGATCCACAGAGGTCCAGGAACCAATCCACTGCAGATACTAAGCGAGGACCGTTGTTAAGCTTTGGGGAATCAAAAGTTATTTGCAGATTTCTGATGTCATGTTCATTATCAGGATAAAACTTAGGGGAATAAGCCAACAGCCTGGACATGTAGCAGGGTATCCAGATGGGTTCTGCCTCATATCCACGGACTCTGTTTAAGCTTCTTCATCCTGGGGTCCAATTAGCAAACTTTTGAACACTCTGCTTTTCTGCAAGTTCTTGAAAAACAGCCTGGCTTGGGGCAGATCAGGTTAACTAAGCAAGCCTGCCTCCTGGGGTCGGGAGAAAGTGCTCAGTAAAAAAGAAAGAAGGCTCATTTCTTTCTGAGTCGGAGCCATGCTGCTCTCTGGCTGACCTCAGGACAGGAAATGTTTTCTGGGTTTCTGAAGACTGGAGGACCTGGGGGTAGAGTCTAGAGAGTGGTCCCTGCATGGAAGATTACAGGGAGATTTCCGTGTTTCAGGCTGGCCGGCCTCTGAAGAGCTGAAGTGCATTGAGGCTGCTTTGCATCAGCTCACCTCTCTGCTGCTGCTGGGCTGGAAGAAGCATGCTCTTGATGGCCCACTCTTGTAGCCCAGGATTAGGGCTTGAATTTCAGGCAAGGCAGTAGTGTGCTGAAGCTGTTCCATTGGCTGATTGCATGCATCTCTTCCAGACTTGCATTCAGAAACATTACAAATTCAGAAGCATCAGTTGGTGGTTTGAAATTTCATGGTGGGAGTATTTACACCACAGAAATTGGCAAGTGCTACAAATTTGGGTTCCCACACCCCCCAAGAGTCATTTACCAGCCTGCCACTGGGCAGGAGGCAAGTGTGATGAAAGTGCATCATATATTTTTAAATTATATATAATTACCCATTTTAATGGTTTTAAAGCCTGTTGTTTTCTATGAGAGTGTGTGTTTATGTGTATACCCACCAACTTAATGTCTAAGTAACAAATTCAGCATCCTTTAGCTGTGAAGTAAAGTGAGAACACATTTTCATTTTCAAGGTTTGTTTAAGAATTTTGCAACAAGTTGAAAGAAATCACGTCTGCTCAGCTAAGCAATTTGGTGTCTGTTGATAGCCAAACAGCCTGGAAAATTATCTTTGCCTCAGCTCACCCACTGTGCGAGGGAACGATGCTGACAAGCTGGCTGCCTCCAAAGGCCTATTGTGTGGGGCTCGGCGGCACAGTGGCGGGGACGGCAGGGATACGATTTAGCCATCGTTGGCTCTGTCGGCTTTGCTTAATAAGAACGCTGTCAGACAGGCTTAGTGTGGCTTTTCTATCAACACTTGGGTCGTTTCTTCTCTCCAATCCCTCGGGGGATATGATAGAGTATAGACAATCACCAATAAGATATTAGAAAGATATTGGAAATTGCTGGAAATATGAGGGTGTTTGAAACCTCCTGAGCATAAAATGGTGAGATTCCCTTTGTTTTTAAATCTTGCCTTTTAAAATATGGAGACACGTGGTTTTTGTGACAGCATGTCTTTTATTTTTAATTTATCTTTATTGTTGAAAGTATTACAGATGTCCCCCCTTTTTTCCCTCTTTGACCCCTCCACCCCGCTCTCTCCCCCCGACAGGCCTTCACCACACTATTATCTGTGTACATGGGTTATGCATATATGCATATAAGTCCTTTGGTTAATGTCTTCCAACCCACCCCACTTCCCTCTGAGGTTTGTCAGTCAGTTCCATATTTCCATGTCTCTGGATCTATTTTGATTGACAGCTTATTTTGTTCATGATATTCCACAAATAAGTGAGATTATGTGATACTTTTTCTCTAAGTGGCTTATTTTACATAGCATAATACTACTCTCCAGGTCCCTCCATGCTGTCTTAAAAGGTAAGAGATCCTTCTTTTTCACAGCTGCATAGTATTCCATTGTGTAAATATACCACAGCTTTTTTTTTCCCTTCTGACCAATTCCTTTTTATTTAAGTTAGCCAGGGATAGCTTCTTTTGTTTGAAAACAACGATTCCAAACTGAAATGAAAATTTAAGTTAGTAATGAAACTTCTAATTCAGCTATGACATGTAAAGGACAAAAAATGTGGGGTTCTATGGAAAGTAACCTCACAGGGGGATCTGATCATAAATTCCTAATTGGGCAGGTCATGGGTACCACAGCTTTTCTATCCACTCCTCTACTGGTGGGCACTTGGGCTGTTTCTAGGTCTTAGCAATTGTAAATAGCACTGCTACAAACATAAGCAGTGTATCTTGGAAAACAAAACAAGTAGATACAGAGGAATCCAGCTCATTCATATTCTAGAGTCAAAGAATGTTCACACTCAGTCTCTATGGTCTGGTTGATGAAGGAACTGGGGGCCTGGAAGCTCTGTGGCTGCCCTGAGGTCAGCGCGCAGACAGGACCCACCTTCCTGGGCAGCACGGAGCAGCCGCCCCACTGCTGCTGTCCTCTCAGTCCCACGCTGTGGGCACCGGCCGTGGCAGGGGCTGTGCTGAACGTTCCCTGTGCTTCTCACTGCGTCGGACGAGCATGGAGCAGCTGCTGGGCACAGGCCCAGCTGAGCACTTGGAGGCTGGAGAGAGCAGGCAGGCACTGCCCTGTCCTGGAGACGCTGACAGTCTCACCTTGCAGATACAAAATACCTAATAAAACGAGTCCATTAAGCACTCTGGAGTTGAAAGGCAGGAGAAAACATATTTGGTTGAGGCATATGGCCATCCCCAAGATTCCTTCTCTGGGAAGCATAAGCTAGAGGAAGAAAAGAAACATCTAGAGGTGAGAGCTATGGGTAGAGTTTTCCTTGGCATAAGATTTTGCTTAGTATAAAAGAATTACCAGGCATTCTCTGGAATAAACTTTCAAAGAGCCTAATGTCTCGCACCACAGAGTAGCTTAAGGAAATCCCGGGGTCTCTGGGAAGTGCAGGCATGGCGTGGGAACATACATCACGGGGGACAGACTTCCTGTAGCATTGTGTCAGCTTTCTTCTCTCCACCCTAAGAACAAGCAGCAAGGACCTGTGCTAGGGCAGAAAAAGTAGAAGAAATCAGTCTCCCATTGGAAGTCCCACTGGAGGCATCACGGTTAAGAGAAAGGAAACGGACTTTGGGGCAGAAGAGCCCTGAGTCTCAAACCCAGCTCCCCACCAGCCAGCCCTGCAATGTTAGGCGACTTAACCTTTCTAAGCCCCAGTTGCCGGGTGTATAACCTGGGGTGCCAGTAGCCTCCCACGGAGGGTGGCTGTGAGGTGCGGTCACTCGATCAGTGAGTGTGCCGGACGGCGGTCGGTCCCAGAGATGCCGCTTGTGAAGCGTGGGGCTCAGAGTCAGATGCTCGTGGGTGAGTGTCGTCTCCAGATGGGGCCTCACTCCGTGCATATTCTCTTCGCTTCTTGATACAGTTTCAAACAGGAATGAAAGTATCCCTGGTCTGGAATAGTAACACGATGCTCCTGCTGGGGCTCCTTTGTCACCTTCTGCGTTTCAGTAACACTGTAAGGATGAGTCCCCACAGCCCAGGCCGGGAGAACCCGCTTAGGGGAATGTGTGGGATCTGCGTGAGCATGTGTGGCGTGGGAGAGGCCTGGGCAGGCTCTTGGGCACTGCCAGCCTCGTGGTTCCAAGCTGCCCACGCTCCTGCTGCCCAGGTCGGCGTGGCATCCTGAGCTCTGTCTGGTGGGATTTAGACGGCCTGGCATGGCAGGCCCAGGCTCTGAGGCCCAGGCACCTGCTTTGAATGTGAGTATTCCTACAGTGATGTGGCCAGTTTTTCCTACAAAAGGGCGTACCAGGTGGTTTGGGTCCAGATGACCTCCTTCTTACCAGAAACAGGACCGAACCTTGGAGGCAGCGGGGACCTGGCAGCACTTGCTGGTCCCACCTGTTCCTCTCACGATTTCAGCACACTGAGAAACAGCCGCCTGGGGTGAGACTGGGGGCTCCACTCCCTTCCGACGCACTAGCCTCCGGAGCTAAATGTCTTTGAATAAGACCACTTAAGCCACGTCAGCTTCAAAAAGTATTTCTTAAAGTAGGCCCAGGGGTACATCCAGAATACACGTCTAAGCAGCTTACTGCTGCCTAAGCCAGAAGAGACGCATGGAGACAGCGGTTTCTTCCTAGCGCCTCGGTGCCCTTGCAGCCTTCCTTGTAACGATGTTGTTCGGCAAATGCAACGGGTCGGCCTCGTTACTCATCGCTCCTCCCTTCGGTCCAGGAGGACTGTTAACACTCGAGGAAGCATCGGCCCGTGACTGTGCCTCACGGGAAGGAAGCCTTGACGGAGGACCCTGCCTGCGCTCGTTTCTCCAGCGCTCTCCCCCCAGACGGTCTGCCGGGGTGACTGCAGATGCGTCAGAGAAGCGCACCAGGCTCAGCCCACGGAGCTCTGGGTCGCCAGGCACTGGTGCGGGAAGCGGGTCTGCTCATCCTGTGCACCCCGGTCACCCGCTGGGCCAGCCCTGGTGCTTGCTTCTGGGTGCTCACAGGTGGGATTAACATCTATCTGGCCTTGTGATTATGGTTTTTAACAGTAATCGTGATCCCATCTGTAGAGAGCCTGCCATGTGTCAGGCACGCCGTGTGGCATCCACCTGACCCTCACCACCACCTCTGTCTCGCAGAGGAGGACCCGGGATGACGGGCGGGGCAGCAGGAACTCGGCGTAGGAGCCCACTCCCAGCCCAGTGGGCGGCAGCTCGGTGTGCTGGGTGGTGGTCCATCTGGTATGGACTGGAACCTTAGCCAGGAGCAGAGTCCAGCGACCGAGGCTCTACTTCGAGAGGGGCTGGCAAGGGATCAATGCCTCCTGGGCACCCCAGGACCCCAGCCTAAGGTGGCCACACTGGCTTTAGACGTCCTGCCCAGGTGGTGAGCTCCCAGGATCAGTGAGGATGGGCTCAGGGGCTGGAACCTCCCCGCCCCACCTTGGCAGGAAGATGGGAAGAGTGGAACCCCCTCGATAAGCTGCCAGCTGGGCCCCAGTCATATGACAGTAAAGGTGGATGGACCTTCGAACTCAGTCCAACCCCTTCTTTCTAAATGGACAGACAGACCTGGCAAGATAAAATGACTTGCCTCAAACCCTGTTGGTGTTTTAGGGGAAATGCCAGAACAAAACCCTGAGGGTTTTGTTTGTTTTTTTTTTTTCTTTCTTTCTTTCATCTGCTTTTCCCACTTTCCCACCCTCTGCCTTTATATTTATCCCAATTTTACAGCCAGGGCCCCAGTGAGGTGATTAGAGCAGGAGCCAGATCTCCGGCCATGAGGGCACAGCCACTGTTCACTGGACCTCAGGACCTCCCTCTTAGGGGTTGACCCGGGCATTTCCATTGAAAACTTCAAAGCACATTTTTAACCGAGAAGTTTAAGCAACAACATTCACCTCCGGAGATGAAACTAATGAAAACACAAATGAAATGAAAGGTTGTTGTCAGGAAATGGAGAGTATTCACTGGAACCTGCTGGGTATAAAACCAAGTACAAGACACTTTGAAATTACAGAAGAGACCTGACCTCCTCGGAGTGACGTCGTCTAGCTGCTTGGTGTGGTTCTCTTATCCTCTCCACCACTCCATCTCTTAAATCGTGTCATCGATTTCTCATGTCAAGACCAAGAAACTTTCAGCTGCAAGCCATCTAGCCAGCCAGCAGCTGGTGCTGGGGCCATCCTGTGCTCAGGTGCACGGGCCACTGGAAAAGCCAGCGAGGTCCCTGCATGGTGCACAGGGGGTCCTTTTGCGTCCCGTGATCAGAGTCCTCGGGAGACCGAGCTGCAGTGACACCATTCTGTGTAGTTATTTGAATTTCACTTGATAGTTTAAAACAGAGGCAACAAAAGAGTTTGTAGGAAAATGTATTTATTCACCTTCTTCTGTATTTCCTATGTGTAGGGAGTATGTAAGACTCTACTGAACGGTCAGAAAGGTCTGCCTTTGTGCAGTGGTTATGAATTCCCACATTCAGAGAGGAGCTAATGAATCACCACCTGGCTTTTTCTTAGAGTGTGAGGCGTATGTTGTAGGGAGGGAAGTCACCGAGCTAGCATGGCGATATTAAGAATAAATAATAACCTTTTACGTGTACGAGGAGCGTTAGTCCTTGGGACTCAGCAGCTTAGACAGCAGAGCAGGGTGAACTCAGCCCGGAGCTGTCGGAAACATTGGAATTGTTTCTTTTCCTGGGTTCAGCAGGGGGCTGGGAGGCCTGGTTCGTGTTCCCGTGGAGGTTTGAAATTCATCGATGTAACAGAATAAAGGTAAGAGGTAGGTATTCCTTATACCATGGACCAGGGAGCTTTCTAGGTTAAAAGACTGCCATTTAGCTCCGGGCATCCTTTTTAACTGCCATTTTGAAAGTACCACAGCAGTGATCCATCTTGTTCCATGATTTATAGCCAACTCAGAGTTTCTGGAGACTTTTTCTTTCGGAACACCAAAGTCACATTTCAGAAAGACAGTGTCTGGGGCCTCCTGCACCCCTTGCTGCCCTCCTCTTCCCGTCAGCAAGGCTGTGCGGAGTCCAGACGGTTCTCCACCACGTCCACTCAGTGAGCGGCGCTGTCATCTGTGGGAGCTTTGACGTGGGTTAGACCGGGGACGTGTCAGGCTGACCTGCTCAGCAAAGCGAGAGAAAGATGGCTGGACTGATCGCCTGGCACCTGACTGACACCTTCCATTTGTAGCGTACAAGGTGGCATCCTGGGCTCGATGGGTCACGGATGTCAAACTGCGTGTTACGGGCAGGGACGCCCAGTGGTGACTTCCTGTCCTTTATTATTATATCCATCCTGATGGCAGGAAATACCAGCTTTTAGAAAAACGCAGCGTTTGCATGTCTATGAGCTCTGAGCGCAAGGTTATAGTTCCTAAAATGCTGGTGTGACAGACTGGAAAACAAATGCATGGGAGTAGTTTCGCAGGGCTGTGTCACATTGCTTAAGGAGATAAATGGCAAAGCAGAGGCACCACAAGAGTGATTGTAAAACTCCCAAACTTCAGGCAGGAGCTTGAAGAGTTTAAATGAGTTTGATCTAGTTTGCAATTCATCATCAGTCCCAGGTAGACCAGCAATCCGTCACTTGCTGCGTATCAAAATTGTCTGAGAGGCATTTTTCAACGAGAATCACAGGCCCATGGCAGAGGTTCTGAATCAGAATCTCCAGGGTGCAGCCAGGAGATCTGTTTTTAATAATCTCTCCAGGTAACTCTTACGCAGGTAGCCTGATACTACTTCAGGGCCTGAACCTGTGCACCCCATGCTTTGGGGAACATTAAACTGGTGTGAACCCCAGGAAAGAATAGTCAGAAACGGACCTTCAGGTTCATTCGGCACCTGCCTTTCAGGGCATACTGGTGCCGAGCAAGCACTACGCTGAGCATCGAGGATGCAAAGCGCAGCCCTCCAGTGTTCCGTCGTTTAAACAGATGTTACCACAGTACCTTCTAGCACGGTGGTGCTTTGATGGAGGTGCGAGCTCACTGCTATGGAGGCACGGGGGAGGGAGTGACCTTCGTACTTCTTTACCTCCAAGTCCCTTCCTGTTATGGCTTTCACGGCCTTCAAAGATCCTGTGGCTAGACTTTGACAGTTCAGACCAGGTACTAGCCCCAGATCAGCCCTCCAAGACTCCTGGTTGATTTTCAGTGAAAGAAAGAGCCCAGAAGTGTCACTTTTGAAAAGCTATAAGGCAACATCCTGTACTCTGTGCAGTCTAGTCTGTGCCAGCCCTCTGCCCAGGTAGTCCTGGTCTCATGGAAGTCCCAGGGAGAGCGTCTGAGGGTAGGGCACCCGACAGGAGGGAAGGGGCTGTGGAGCATGGCCTGGGCGTGCAGCTGATGTCCCAGTGGGTGGTTTCCGGAAGGCTGGGAGATTGTGTGGCTTTTTTCTGAAGCTCTTTAGAGGCCATAGGTCACACCACACTAGTAAGTCATCCAGTTTCTCCACCTTTTTTCTTTACCCGAATGGCACTTTCCTTCTAGACTGCAGTTCTTCATGCTGTCTTGACCTACTCCCAACTTTGCAGGTTTGCCTTTTGCAGCTGGTATCTAAGAGTTTTCTCATTCCCGAGCTGTACCGGGCCTCATCCCCGAGCGGTACGGGGGCCTCATCCCCGAGCTGAACGGGGCCTCATCCCCGAGCTCTACGGGGCCCTCATCCCCGAGCGGTACGGGCCCTCATCCCCGAGCGGTACGGGCCCTCATCCCCGAGCTGAATGGAGCCTCATCACCGAGCTGTCCGGGGGCCTCATCCCCGAGCTGTACGGGCCTCATCACCAAGCGGTACGGGCCCTCATCCCCGAGCGGTACGGGGGCCTCATCCCCGAGCGGAACGGGGGCCTCATCCCCGAGCTGTACAGGGCCTCATCCCCGAGCTGTACGGGGCCCTCATCCCCGAGCTGTACAGGGCCTCATCACCAAGCTGTACGGGGGCCTTTTGCTAAGAGGCAAGAATCACACTCTTTTTTGACTCCGACAGACTTTGCTGTGTGAGGAAACTAGCCCCAGCCCTCTTGACTTCAGGTTTTAGTCTGGGTCATTCTCTCTCGTGATGTTACAGAAGGATTTGGTCCCAGACAAGGCCCAGCCCGAGGTTTGAGCCCAGTTTGGCCAATGAATAGCCTTGCCCCGAGGGAAAGAGGACAGGCCACAGCGGGTAGAGTCTTAGATGTGGTCGTTGTTCGTTTTGTTTTTCAGCTCTATAACCTACCTAGAAGTTTGGGGAAAGCTTGGCTCCTACCAGCTCCTCTCCTTGCCTAGGAAGCAGACACATAACTCCCGGCGCGGGGACATCTGGGGCCGTGTGTGTGTGTGTGTGTGTGTGTGTGTGTGTGTGTGTGTTTGGGTAATGTCCCTATTGGCTATTCAAAAGGTGTCGTCTTGCCTGAATGGACTCAGTGAGAAATCCTTTGTGAAATGTAAATGTTATGTGTGGCCCTCATGATGAAAAGGAGAGAGAGGAATGGCTTATCCCTGGAGCAGGACGAGGTATGGGGACAGAGTTGCTGACTGAGGGGGGACATGGACCACGGCCGGGATTGCATCCTCTTTTCTCCGGCCACGCACTCTGGCGGTTCCTGCCCTTCAGTAGACTTGGCTGCCAGGCTGTCGCTGTTTAATAGCTCTATAAGACGTTGGTGTCTTCAAAGCCCCACAGTGATGCAGACAGCTATGACTCATTTATGGAAATAAAGGAAGCTTACCTGGTTACAAACTAGGGCACAATGCGCGAATGGGCAGAGGTGTTCATAGGGATCAATGCTTTGCTTTGGCTGCAGTTTGTTGCTGCTGTTGTTGGGTGTGTTGTTCTGTCTGTCTGTCTGTCTGTCTGTCTGTCTGTGTGTCTGTCTGTGTGTCTTACGGAAGTGTTCAGAAGGCCAGCCCTGAGGGAGATCCCAGCCTACATGAAGTTGGTGGCTCATTCCGTCACAGCCAGGTTTCAGGGAGACCCGCGGTGTTGCCCAGAGAGGGCGTGGCCCCGATCGCAGGCAGGCGCAGAGCGGCTCCTGGGCTGCCCCGCGGGCGGGCTGTGCCACCGCAGCCACCAGCGTGCTTGGTCTGGGAGCTTCCTAGGCAGCGAGAAGAGAACTGAAGGTCAGAGTCTGCACAGAACCATATCGTTGTGTGAGTGCCGTTCGTTTGAGTACGTGCAGATGGCCACTCGTCCTGGGGCCCCTCCGTTCTGCAGCTGGCAGTCCAGTTTGGAACAGAAAGTAGTCGTTGCAAGCCCAAGGTTAGCTACTGTTGAGGCTGATTCTGTTTCCAAGGAAAAAAAATTCAGCGACCAGTGACCTGAGTTCTTCGTAAGGAATTCAGTTTTGCCTGGTCACTGTAACTTGGTAACATTTTAAAGGCTCAAAAGTTAGTTCCCAGAGGGAAATTCACTGTCTAGGGAGACAGGGTGAGGAGGAAGAGAGAGAGACAGACACAGAGACAGAGAGACCCACCAAAGCCCCTTAGACGCAGCGCGGAACCACCAGACAGGACCCCAGTGGACACTGTGCCCTGACGTTGCTGGGAAAAGGGTCTCGTCTCCCGAGGTTGACAGAAGTTTCCACGGACCTCCCCTAAAGAGAGAATGTGTCTCTTTGCAGGTTGTTTTTCCTTCTTATTGAGATGAGGATCCAAGAATGAGAAAGTTTAGTTACTTGGTTTTAAAGTTGTTCATAACCAGCCCAGCCGGTGTGGCTCAGTGGTTGAGCGTCGACCCATGCACCAAGAGGTCGCTGGTTGGATTCCCGGTCAGGGCACATGCCCAGGTTGTGGGCCTGATCCCCAGTGGGGGGCATGCAAGAGGCAGCCAATCAATGTTCTCTCTCATCAATGTTTCTATCTCTATCTCTCTCCCTTCCTCTCTCTCTAAAATCAATGAAGAAAGAAAAATTTTTTAAGTTGCTCATAGCCAGAGTTTTTCACCTAGAGGGGGGATTAAGGGACATTGCCCCTGTGTGTGAAATCCTTCCTAAAAGATTCCACCACCATCAGGTGACTTTGGTTTGTGTCTGTTCCTGATGGCTGAGCCTCCTGTCTGCCCCTGACCTTTGAACTGGCTCTTTGGGATCCTACTCATTTTAGTCCTTGAACATCAAAGCCCATTACGACATGGTGCCACGGGGGACTCTTTAGTGTTTCTGTCTGACTTCACAGTCAGGGCTTCTGAGGCTCTCCCGCCTACCGGATAAAGCAAGGTGAGCTCGTCAAGGACAGCTGGGTTAGGGGAGGGAGGGGGGTCTTCGTGAATAGAAGAAGAACTTAGCAATGGTTGCTTAAATAAAAACCCTACTACAAAAACAAAACCCAAACAAAACTATAAAGACTATCACAAGGATTTCATTTATATTTAACCTTTGTGACATTATTAGCAGCTCTTCAGGGTTGTAGCATTATTCTGGGCAAGTAAAGAGCATACTTAGCACCTAGCGGAGGTCCCAGTCACCAAGATGAGTGAGAACATTGTGTGTTTGCTTGTTCTCTCCCAATCTCCCTGCTCCTACCCGCCGGACCATTTTCCCCAGCCCTCTTAACAAACGCTACCCGAATCTTCATTATGGATCAGAAAGACAGACAGCAACCCAGAGGACAGCAGAGGCTCTTGCTGTTGTTAGGCATGTAAATTATAAGGTAAAAGCATCAAGAATGAAGATGGAATGTCGATACCCAGCCTGGGGCTGGAGGGTGCTTGGAGGGCTCTTCTGGGTCCCTGCAGTCACAGAGGGAAGACAGAAGGAGCCATACGTGTAGCCAGAGGACTTTTAACTGGAAATCAGGATGTAATGTTATGGGTAATTCTACGGATGAGTGGATCATATGATTGACAGATGTTAATAGCACAGACTCGGAGCGGGGATATACTTTGGATGTGCCAGGACCACCACACGGCCACCATCTGCCACCGCGCCTTCCCCTAGTCCTCCCTGTCTGTGCCGCGGCTGCTCTGTTCTAAGTTCCTGAGAAGCCATAGTGATAGATACGACCTTTCAGCTCGGTGGTGCCAGCAACGGCTTTCTTATGTGTTCCCTGATTCAAGAAAGAGTTCCCAGGATAATGGATATGCTATTTGTAAAATTGTTATTGTTTAAATGTCTGGGTTTTCTTCTGCTCCGTCCCCTTCAAAATGTTATGTAATGTGGTAAACTGTGTATTATCCAGTAGGCTGGGCACCGTTAGGGGCGACAGTGGCCGAGGGAGGGGAGAATGGAGGTCCATGCAGTAGGAAGTGTGCCCTCTGTAAGGATCTCTTTGCCACGGACACAGTGCAGATGGCCTCTGGAGGAGAATGGCTGCTTTGAGGGAGCACCAGCTGAGCAGCTGCATGAATGACCCCTTTCAAATGCACACCCTGCCGAGGAGCGAAGAGCCAGTCGCAGCTTATATCACCAAAGAATAATTTTAATGTTAACATTTAATAAGGGGTGAAATGGCTCAGCCAGGATCCATGCTGGGGGAGTCAGGTGTAACCCATAGACAGGAAACTCCAGCTCGAAGCCTCTGGCCTGGTCCCTCGCGGTGGCCGCCGTGCTGAGCACTGGTGGTGTAGAGAGGGCTGCAGGTGGGCGTGCAGCCAGGGCCATTGGTGGTGAGGGGAGGGGCCAGAGAGGACTCAGGGTGGAGACGAAGGCAGGGCTACACCAGGAGAAGAGTGTGGCCTGGCACCCGTGTCCAACCCTTGCTCTGAATCAGTATATGGTGTCTTTTTCTACTTGTGTGTTTGTCTCCCAATTCATCTAGCACAAAATCAATGCCTTTTTCACGAAAGTTGACTTTAATTGAGGCTGACTTTAAGTAATACATACTTAAGATCAAAGCCCAGCTCGTGTGGTTTAGTGGACTGTGTCGTCCCATGGCCTGAGAGGTTCTGGTTCGATTCCCGGTCAGGGCACACGCCTGGGTTGCAGGCTCGTTCCCCAGTAGGGGGCGCGCAGGAGGCAACCAATCCATGTTTCTTTCTCACATGGATGTTTCTATCTCTCTCTCTCCCTTCCTCTCTCTCTAAAATAAAATCAGTAAAAAGGTAAAATAAAAATAAAAGAGATGAAGGAGTATGGGGCCGGATCTGCCTGGGTTCAATTCTTGACTCTACCATTTACTAGATTTGTGACCCTGGGCTGGTTACTTAACCTTTCAGTTTCTTAGTTTCTTCATCTGTCAAATAGGATAGTAATAGTATCTATCTTATAGGATTGTTATGAGGACTATATGAATTAAATAAAGTGCTTAGTACAGTGACTGGCACATAATAATACATACATACATGTATCTATCTATGATGTCTATCTATCTATATATATGTCTTTGTTTGAGAGTGTGACTTTTTCAATTGACAGAATCCAAATTTAACAACTCTTTGCACTGGTTGCTTGAGAGATTATGAGCCTTTGTATCTTCAATAGCCCAGATGTGCTTAAAGCTATGAATACACAAGGACGTTTTTGAAAGACACGGGCAGGATCTCCAGTCTCAGGATGAAGTTGCATGCTATCGCATTCTCTAAATTCCTGTTTTCTGGGTGTAAAGAATACAACATCTGCAAACAACAGCTGGACAAATATTGAAAGATATAATTCCAGCTTCTTGCCGTGCTGGCAAAAGCTGTAGGGCGGGAGGGGAGAGATGCGGCTGTGTCAGTACCTTTTTATGGCTGGAAGAAAGGAAGTCCCGTGAGTCATTTCATCAAGGTGCGGTTTCGGGACAGCGGACCTAAGGGGCATCCTGGAAGCCGTGGGATGGTATGCAGCAGTTGGCTGAGAAGGCCTGGCTCATCAAGGCAGATTGATAGATTTTACTGTTTATCTGGAAACTCTTAGCTGAGTTCCAAACAAAATCACCCTGCTCAGCTTCATGCAAAGTATTGGCCTGCCATCAGGATCTGCCTGGAAAGGAGACGGGAAGGGCAATCCTAGAGGAAGCAGGGAACCAGAGCTGCTTGTTGAAAAGTGCCCCTGGTACTGGAGCACCGGACATCTCAGTCGACGTGGGTTGGGACTAGCAGAGTGCCTGCCGTTGGTCCGCCTCTCCTCGCTGCACTTGATAGAGCGAGTCTCTGCATCTGATTCTCCTGCTCTTTGGGGGCAGAGGTGAGACTAGGGCACACGAGGTGAGAGAAATCAGCAGGTGAGATAGCCACTAGGACACACAGAGGAAATGAGACACCGAGCAAGGAGCCTCGGGTCGGGAGGCGCATGTGGGCCGTCCCGTGGCTCCCAGCCTTTGCAGCAGGTACCGTAGGCTGCTGCTCCTGGCGTGTCCCATCTGTACAGGGAAGGGGTGGGAGACCATGTGTCAGGTCCTTTCCAGCTCTAACCTTCTTCGTTAATAATGGCTCTACAATCCTGGCCAGGAATCGAATGTAGGAGAAGACTGAGAAGTCAGTGCAACTAGACCACACTGGCTACCTCCTGGCACGCAAGCATGCACTCAGCTCTGGGCTCCCGGTGGGAGGGGCTGGAGAACAGGCCTTCGTTCACGCCTTGGGGACTGTATGAGACTAATGCCCATTCAAAAAGGATTTCATACCTGGCCTGGAATCTGCCCTTTTGAGGCTCTATTGGGATACCTTTCTGCTTTTGGGGAAAATAAATACAATATATTCATCAATGCATCTCCTTCCTTTATGATCTTCCATCAAAACAAGCAAACTAACAAGCTCCTCTTCATCAGAGGCAGGCTGGCTCCTCCCCTGCATCTGACCTGTGGATGTGGTGTGGAACTTGTCTGGGCCCTGTCCTTGCTCACTCCCTTTGAGTCATCTCTCCGACTGCCCGTTAAAGGTGCTCCGTTATGGAGATGGGGGTTGGCGAAGGGAGTGAGGACCTGGGGAACAGCGTGAATCTGTCACTTCTGAGGAGACTAACACACATGTAGATCTTATTGCCCTATAACCAGAAGCACAGGACACTAATGTACCATTAGTCAAAGCTTCCAACTTCTAGGCAATGTATGAGGACAACAACTGGCGTTTGAAACTACTGACTTCTTTCTATAAAACTAAGTCATCTGCCCAGCCTGTGTGGCTCAGTGGTTGAGCGTCGACCCATGCACCAAAAGGTTGCCAGTTCAATTCCCAGTTAGGGCACATGCCCAGGTGGTGGGCCCAATCCCCGTGGGGGGCGTGCAGGAGGCAGCCAATCAATGTTCTCTCTCATCGATGTTTCAATCTTTCTCTCTCTCTCTCTCTCTAAAAATCAATAAAGAAAAAAATAAAAATAATAGACCATCTGATCAGACCTAATGAAATGCACATTGACCCAGGGAGCTCCGAAGGCCAGGGGAGCTGAAGCCATCACCTGCCTTGGCTCTGTGGTCTCATCTGCAGGTAGCACCATGGAACAGAGCCAGGACTCCTATTCCTGATGCCCAGCAGCTCATATATTTATTATGCTAAGAAGTAGAGCCCCTGCTTCTGGCAAGTTGGTTTCTGTTGCTTGGCTACCAGAATTCTATAGGACAGAATATTTGGGGTAAGGAGACATCAGATCAATCACCTAGACCTCAGTTGGGCAGTGCGGCGCAATGTTTTTTCTTCCTTACGATAATACTATAATGCCACTTATAATATCTCATGGCACAGAGTGCTGAAGAATTCTGAAGCCATATTCAACTTCTCCATACCTGCCGCCATCACTCTGGAAGAGTTGCTTACTTTGAGGAGGTTAAAGAGAATTTTCACCAGGATTCCTTATTGCATCACTTTTGTAAGGACACATTGCCCAGTTTCGGTGGCTTTGTTACAATGAAAGGCTGCTTGGTATATGAGCCCAGCACCCCTTTCGAGTGGATTGGGTTAGAAATGTCTGCACTGTCTGCAGTTTGTCTGTATGTTTGTCCTCACACAGGAAGCTTTGAGTTCTCCCTTCCAATGGCCCAAAGCATGAACCCACCATCACCATCAGGAGTCCTCCTTCCTTCCTCTTCCAGTCTTGAATTCTTCACTCACACATCTGCCATGTGCTACTGGTCTCAGTAAGGAAGGACCACAGCTTTCTTGACGGCTTTCTTCACTCTCTAGGCTGGCAGAGTAGGAGCGTCAGGGGTCAGGGACCTGTGGGGACTTCACACAGAGGGAACCCCACGGCTTGGGTGGTCAGCTCATCTCAGTTGGCTTGGAAGCCCTCGCTGGATTCCCTCGGGGTGTTTAGGTTTCGATGGGCATTAGAATTCCCAGCATTGCATAGGCGGGGCCCTGACTGGGCTGACCACAGGGTTGGCAGCCCTCAGTATGACTTCTAGATGATTTGTTCTGCCATGAGCCAGCTTGCAGCACTGAGGATGCTCCCACCGGCGATTAGAATATGTTCTGCCATTATGTTGAACCCGAAGCCACACTCGGTAAGAACACATATCCTATGTTCCTTTACAATAACATCTAACTCTTGGCTTCATATTTGAAAGTAGAACAGTCTGCCTCATTCTCTTCTTCCCGGATGCTGTCAACAATAGCTCAAGCGAGAACTGTAGGACTCACAGGTCCAGTCTAGGTGAGGGTCCTTCTTCATCCCTGATGGTTCATTTGTTTTCCTCTCCCAAAAAGAGACAAATGTACCTGTGTCCAGCTGCATCTTGACACGATAACAATCTGACAAGTTGCTTTATTCTGTTCCCAACATACACACACACACATACACACTTGTGTAGGCTCTCAATGGTTGTGTCCATGTATACACATAAATATAAATAGACACACATGCACCATTTCATAGGTTTGGACAAGAGGTTCCTGCTAGCTCTTTTACAAGCATTATTGGGGATTTTGTTTGGTGTGTGTGTGAGTATGTATGTGTGTGTGTATAATTTCAAAGTACTATCATACATGCACTGTCATTTAGAAAACCACCACCACAGTCTGACCTTGTGTTGGGCACTTTATATACATCACCTTACTGAGTCTTCACAGCAGCCCTCGATCAGTGGGGCTGTTCTGTCCATTGACAGATGTGGAAAGCAGGCAGAGCCTCCTGAGAACTCAGGAAGTGTCAGAGCAGAAAAGTGCACCCAGGCTCCCTGACCCTAGATCCTGACTTCTTAACCAAGACTCAGTCCCGACTTTTCATTCTCATGTCACTCTAGCCACGAGAATTCGGTTGTATTATAATCCCCATTTACAGATGACAAAACTGAGGCCAGGGTGAAGTGGCTTGCCTGGGGTGCCCACATTATTGTTTTTTTACTTTGACTGAATTCATTCCATTTATCTTTTATACCAGTGAAGTTCCGACTGGTGGGTAAAATGTCTTAAATTAATGAAGAATAGAATCAGGTCACCTGACCACCAATTAGATCGTTAGGGAAGGTTTCTGCTTTATTTTAAAACATAAAGAGATATATTCCTTCCCTCAAAAATAATAACCATATGATTTCTTTGGGAAAGACTGTTGATATAGGTTCATTAATAATAATAATGAAGAATACAACCCTGGCCAGTGTGGCGCAGTTGCTTGGGCAGAGTCCTGTGCACCAAAAGGTTGCCAGTTCGATTCCTGGTCAGGGCGCATGCCCACATTTCGGGCTTGATCCCTGGTCGGGGCCTGCAGGAAGTGGCTGATCAATGTTTTGCTCTCACATCAATGTTTCTCTCTCTTTCCCCCTCTCTCTTCCTCTCCCTCTAAAAATCAATTTTAAAAATCTTTTTAAAAAAGAATAAGAATACACAAGTGTAAAATGTTTATTATGTGCCAGATGCTATTCTACGTGCTTTACATGTTAATTCATTTCATCTTTCCAACAGCCCTATGGAGAGGGCTCTGTTTTCCCCATTTTACAGATAAGAAAACAGAAACACCAGAGATTAAATAACGTGGCCGAGATCACGCAGCTAGTGAGTCGCAGGGCTGAGGCTGGACCTCAGCAGTCTGGCCCAGAGCCCTGGCCTCCATCACCCCGCAGTTGGGGTTTTACTGTCCTGGAGCTGGGCTGCTGCAGCAGTGAAGTTGCCCTTTCCACCCTGAGTCCTTTGCTAATGAGAGCAAGCTGTTGCAGGCAAGGGGGTACCCCCGTTGTCACACTCCTGGCTCAAATGCCTGCACTTCCCACAGGTTTGTCAAGTGAAAGAGACTTTCCCATTCAGTTTTACTTAGAAAAATACAAAGCAACTGTTCATTAAAGTGGTTAAGTAAGTGAAATTTAAGTCTCATTTTTAGAATGATAGATCACAGAATAAAGGTATGGAGACATTTGGGTGCCTTTTTCAGAAATTCTTAGTCATTACTCAACAGGTTCTAGAATATTCCCCCATCTGATGCACGGTCACTGATCAGGTCAGCGCTCTGTAGTTCACCCCTCTGTGAAATCGGTGAGCAGGGCGTCTCTCAGGCTGCCTGGGCTGGCCGGGGCTGCCTGCACCTGCTGCCTGTCCTCAGCAGCCAGCGTCTGCAACCATTTCACAGGGCAGAGTTTCCAGCCGGCCCGAGAGAGACCTGGGCTCCCTTTCTGTTCCCACCTCCGCAAGCACATTTGAATCTAAAAAGAACATCAGTAAAATTAAACTGCTGTAAGAAGTTGCTGACTCGAGTGAAATCTATGAACTCCCTTTTGAAATCAGAATAATTTTTCTTGTCGCTTTGGCGTTGGAAGGTTCCCGCCCATTCTGACAGGTGCCTTCGCGTCTTCTGTGACTGAAACGTTCATTCCCTTGGCTTTAGCAGCGAAGACTCTGCGAGGGAGCGTCAGGACTTCTATCTGTGCCTGAAGCTGTTGGCCAATAGCAAGTTGGCATATCTTTCAGAATATAGTGTTATTTTTTTTAAAAGACATTTAAACAGAAAACATATAAATCTCCCACAGGGTTATTTTACCTTTTAAATGAGACGAGGAAAAGGGAATCATTCCATTCTCAAGAGAAGCTTTTTCTGTCTGTTCACGAGGGAGAACGTAGCGTTGGGGAAATGGCTGGGCCTGTGGTCTCCCTTCAGCCTGGGTTTGAATCGTGGCTCCCCCGTCACCATGAATTTCGGCTCTGAGCCTCCCTCCCCCACCCGGCAAAGGGAGGTTATGCTGCGACGGTTATCTGTGAGCAGAGGCCGGTTACAGTTACCCGGGATAGAAGTGACGGCAGCAACTTGATTATAGGATTTCTGTGCACTCTGCTCTTTCGAGCCCATAATTTGGAAAGAGCAAACATGGTAACTAATAGATAATAATGAGCCTGCGGGGCGGCCCACAGAAGGTCTGTGGTAGTCGTGCAGAGCAGAGGAAGAGCTAGTGCCTGAGAATTAACTGCCTTTTAATCTTGACTTTCCTACTCATTCGCTGAGTTACCCTGGGCAAGTCATTCCTTTCTCTGAGCTTTCATTTCCTCTTTTGTAGACTGTAAACATCAGCCTTTTCATATCTCAGAACTATTGTGAGCATCAGATTAAATAAGGAAGTGGCTGCAGGAGGCCTTGGGAGATGGGTCCTTATGGAAGGACAGTGAGAACGTCGAATGGAGGGGCTCGTGGCCCTGTCCCGGGGTCCCACCCTGGTCTAAACACCTAGGTTTATAAGATATATCTTTGGATGCTTCTAAGACGAAGTAGATAAAATGCAATGTTAATGCAAAGTAGGAGATGAGATACTTGACTAGGAGAAATGTTTTCATAAGTGTCTTCAGCGTATGAGTTATGCCCGGTTAGGACATTTCATTCGTATACGCAACTGGAGAAAGGCACAAGTTCAGAATTTTTATTGGGAACGATGAAAGAACTAAAAGAGTACGGAAGGAAATGGAGGGAAGGAGTTCGTAGTTTGGAGCAGGAATTCCACTTACCATTATTAACCCTAATCATTCAAGGCTAGCATCTGGGAAGAGTAGCCAGCCACGTGCTGCCGTGGAATGCATCCAGACACTGGTTTGCAGAGGCTGGGCTTCCCCTGGCCCACCTGGGCCTCTGCTGTTTGGAAGGAGGACGCTCACTATCTTTCCACATGTGCAAAAGGTCAGGAGTCTAAATGGATCTCTCTTCTTTAAAAATGTCTGTGATGATAAATACGCGCATGGGATCTGGTTAAATGGGAATTCCTTTGAAATTCTCGTGACTCATTTCTGTCCGTGCCTGGAGATAGATACTGGCCGCCTTTGGGTATGAAAACTCTCAGCCTTGATGTTCTCCTGCCCCTGGAGAGTCATGTTCTGTTTGGAAAGAGCCGAGAAAGTGAAGGCTGTTTTTTCACTTGGAATAAGAATATCCTTCTCAAAGCAGCAGTGAGAGTAACAGGTCCCATATGTTGAAGCTGGCTGCTGGTGCTCAGCATATGGCCAGTGAACTTTGCAGGCAGACAGAGGCCTCTGGTTCTCTAAAGAATGCCCCAGTGAACTCCAGAAAGGACCATTAGGTGACAGATGTCCTGGGCACAGCTTCCGGGCTTCACAGGCCCTTGTACCGTGGAATGTGAGCCACAGAAGGGGCTAGAGAGGACCTGCTTGACCTCAAGGTGGATGGCACTGTGGGGCAGCCCTCTCGGTCTGACCCGTGCTCCCCAGGGTACCGTGGCCCCAGAGGTCTGGGCTTGTGCTGGTCTGTTAGGACATGGTGAGTGTCAGGGCCAGGTGATTAACCTGAATGGAAGCAGTTCATCCTCGACTTGCAGAGGGAGCATTGCACAATGGAAAGAACACTTAGTTGGAAGCAGGGTGGCCCGGGCCCTAACAAGAAGTGACCTTAAGGAAGTCACTGTCCCTCGATTTTCTCATCCGGGAAATGAGGAGGTGGGGCATGGTGACGGTTGAGACTGCTGCCGGCCCCCTCAGTGTAGAATCGAGTGGCACCTGACTCCGTGGGGAGAAGAGTGATGGCAGAAGCAGCCCCAGCCAGTCACACGTGTGCCAGGGCTGCTGTGGCCCTCGTCTGACACTGTTTCCCTGCAGTTCTGTGTGCTGCAGGCGAAAGGCAGGGAGGGTAGGGGAAGGCTTTTCATTGCTCTCAGGGAGAATTCAGTCCTGAGCCCAAAATGAGTAATAGGCAGCTAGCCAAGTGAGGCAGAGACAGGCAGCCTCTCGATTACTAGACTATTTCTTTCAAACCAGCATGTGGGAGTCTGTGAGTTCCCGCCTCTTATTCTCACCAGGGAGTGTTCAGCATCCTCCCCCGCCTGGACCCTGTGCCTGATTCCTCCCCCTCACCCCGGCTCCTTCCCTTTCGATCCCCGTCTCCCCCAAGCCACCTCTTTCTCTCTGCCGCCTCTGCTGGGGTTTGCCACGGTCTGCTTTGTCTGTTGGTAAGATAGCTAGGAAGGCTGTGCCCCCAGTAGCTGAGGTGCCCCCATGCCCCCCTTCACAGCCCCCACACAGGCCCTTTGATCCCTCTGTTCTGCTGAGCACAACCATGGTCCCTTCATCAGATGAGCCTGAGACCTGCAGCCGCTGCCTGCAGCCGGTCACCATGGCAACCAGCGTTCCCTCCGCTGCTGGAAGAGAAAATGGCTGTTCTAAGGATGGGCTCGCCAGTCTCCGCGGCCTGTTTCGCCTGGGCCCCTCCTTCCTATCGGCTTCACACGCTGCATGCATTGAACCAAGCATCTGTTAGCCTTCAGCTTTCAGATTTACTTCACCTAAGAGGAAAAGAGGCAGAAGGAAGTCGAATCCAAATGAATAAAAGCATTGCTTTTCTGCCCTAAAACTGTATTTTTGTGAGGAAAGGTTATCTATTCTGAGCAGATAAACAAGGAACCGAATGAAGACAGGAATCTGAGGTCCAGTGCACTGCATTCTGTCTTATCAGTGAGCGGAATGACAGAGCATGTGGTGTGCAAATAACAGTGCAAGTCCAGCAGCCGAGGGACAGGGAGTCCCGCGGGGCACAGACCGCAGCTTCTCGGGGGTGTCTGACTCATCGGGGTGCTGATGTTTGATGCTCACTCCGTATGAAAGGGCTGTACCGCTGCTGTTGTCATGAGGAGAGGTGAGCACTTGGCATCCCCTGCTTCCCAATCCACTGGGATGCTCCGTGGAATCCTTCTCTGTGGTCAGTAAGCACGGTGGCGCGCGGTGGCCTGAGACGCGTGCAGAGTTCTGGAGTAGCAGGCTCCCTCTTGTCACAGCCCTGGGGACACTTCAGATTGATTTCCAAGAGTAGCTGGTCGGGCTGCTGTTTCTGTGAATCTCAGAAGTGCTGCTGATTGGAGTAGGCCTTCTCAAGGGGCCCGAAACACTTGATGCAGAGGTCACCCCAGATCTCCTGGGCACCTTGCACCATGTGATAGAGGACGCAGTGCCACAGGGAGGGTCTGACTGTGTCCACTCCTGGATTCGAGGTGAAGACCCGTGGATTCTATGGTGGTGACCAGTTCTTAAACCCAAACAGCTGCCCAGCTGGTGTGGCTCAGTGGTTGAGCATCGACCCATGCACCAAGAGGTCGCCGGTTCAATTCTCAGTCAGGGCACATGCCCAGGTTGTGGGCCACATTCCCAGTGGGGACATGCAAAAGACAGCCAATCAATGTTCTCTCTCATTGATGTTTCTGTCTCTCTCCCTCTCCCTTCCTCTCTCTCTAAAATCAATAAAGAAACAAAGATTGTAAAAAAAAAAAAACCAAAAAACCCAAACAACCATCTCCCTCCACCCTTTCCTCAAGTGAGCGGGGAGACCCCCATTTGAGTGAAAGCTCCCAGTCCATTCTCAGGAATGTGAACGTGTGTTTAAACTGGACTTTGTCTCTCCAGTGTCTCTGCAGGTGGACATTGTTCCCAGCCAGGGGGAGATCAGCGTTGGAGAGTCCAAGTTCTTCCTGTGCCAAGGCAAGTGCCCCGGGCCCCACTGCGTGTCAGGACACCCTCCCAGCGAGCCGTCGCCGGCGGGCTGGGCATGCCGGGTTGGGCGTGCACCTGCAATTGTTGGCATTGCTTTGCTGCGGGGTCACAGCGTGACTTGAGAGACAGGGAAGCTCTCAGGCCCTCTTCCCTCCCCCCTCAAAGGGCTGCCCCACACAGTGACATGTGCCATCTGGTCTTCTACTTGGGGGTGGAGGAGCTCTGGGGAAGTCAGCACAGCTCCCAGGAAGGTGAGTCATCTCCGACCCCCCACTCTGTACACATCCAAAGTGCTGTAAATGACAACAGAGAATAGAAATGATGCTTCAGTGGGTTGATATAAGGCTCACTTCCCAGAATCCCCCAGAACAAGGAGTCTAAGCTCAAACACTTGCCTGAAAGAAAATTGAGTACTGGTATCTCTTCTGCTGTGAGGACACGTGTCCGGGTTTCCAGGTCCACTGTGAATACCCGTATTCTGTCCCATTGCCCCACAGAGCATCCTTGTTTTTTCTTTAGAAATTATACCCCATTTCCACAGCTCAGATATTATAATTACCAGGAAATGTCCCGTGGAGGATGAGGCTGCAAATTAGGCTTTGATTCTCTGTCAGTGACATGGCTGGGATTTGGAACACGGGAGAACCAGGAGAAGCTGAGCTAGGTGTAAACGGTGACATTTCGTGAGCAGCTTTGAGCAGGGAGGGGCCGTGAAATGCTGTCGTGATCTGCACTGGAGGAGGGCCTGTGGCTGCCGGAGGTGTCCACTCCAGCTTTGCATTCGTTACAGCAATTTAAATGATCTGGAGACGCAGCCGCGGGGCCCACAGCACATCTTGCAAATAGCGATATTTATTGAAAACACGATGGGTCCTGAGAGGAAGACTGCTTCATTTCCATACCAGGCGTCTGTGTGTGCTGGGTGGTGTGGGCCGGGACGGTGCACGCAGAGAGGCAGGGCGAAGCCACGTCACCAGTCCCAGGGTCCTTGTCCCAGCCCAGCGTCTGGGACGGTTAAGCAGCAGCACCTGCCCCTGCGAGGTGTCCGGGGACAAGATGCTTGGCTGATTCTGGCTGTCTCCTTCACAGCATCTGAGAAGATGAACTGGCTGTCTGTGGCAGGGTGCTGGAATGCCAGCCGTGACAGTTTGTGCAGGCAGATGCTAGAATAAATGTAGCTGGAGTCTGCACCCCTAGACTAGCCGGAGTCTCGTCTTCCACTCAAGAGACCATAGTCTAAGCCTTTGAACATAAGCTGAGCAGTTGGCTCAAACCAGCTAGGCCCTTGAGCTCACATCCTTGATGTGCTAACTCCCTTTGCCCCATCCTCATTTGGTGAGGTTATAAGTTCCTAGCTGAGTGCCCAGCACACAGTAGGTCTTCAACAACTGCCCCTTCTCTTCCCTCACTAAGGATGGGAACACTGTGAGAGATCCTGGCATGAGTGCTTGTCGAGTTCCTTCCAAATACCGTCAGTGGTGTTGTGTAGTAGCAGTCAACCAGAGGCCAGAGTGACACTGTAACGGAAGTGGCCACCCTCCTTGACCATCAAGCCTGATGGTCTCTCGTACAGCAGCTCTTATGGGTACCGCTGTCACCCTGGAGGGGACTTTGTCTTTTCAACTTCTGTGGTTTGAAAATCATCTCTTCCTCCTCAGTGGCAGGGGATGCCAAAGATAAAGACATCTCCTGGTATTCCCCCAACGGAGAAAAGCTCACCCCGAACCAGCAGCGGATCTCAGTGGTATGGAACGACGACTCTTCCTCCACCCTCACCATCTACAACGCCGACATCGACGACGCCGGCATCTACAAGTGTGTGGTCACCAGCGAGGACGGCAGCGAGTCGGAGGCCACGGTCAACGTGAAGATCTTCCGTAAGAGCCTCCTCCTCCACCCGCTATGTGTCCTCTTCTTGGCCAGGAAGACACGTGGGCAGCCAACAGAGGGATGGCCACAGGGGACCAGCTGAGGGCTTGACGGGGCTTCTTTCCTCCTTTCTTCACCCTAAGTCTTTACATTGAGCTAAGAGCTCCAATATGCTCCTAAATGATCCTTGGCCAACTCAGAACTCACAGCCTGGGTCCGTGCAGGTCAAAGCAACTCCCACTGGCCTCCATTCTCTAAATTCAAACTACATAGTTCCCAGAGAGCTATTATGGGTGCTTCTATCCCTCCCCAGCTGTTGACGGACTGTTGTGCAATTCAGGGTCGTCTCTTCTTTCGCTCTCCCCTGCTAGTAATGGAATCCAAAGACTCGGTGGGGAGTGGGGGGGGGGTGCGTATTACTTAAACACTCTGTGCCACTCAGAACAGGTAGCTCCAAGAGCCACTGAAACCTGGTCTGACAGTGGTATGTCATTACGTTGCTATTGGGCATCTGTCCCACTGGCCAGTGTAACGGTGGGTGACAACTAATGGAACGGTATGGATCGCCACAGTATTTATTGCCAGTATTGCTTTTCTTCTGTTCCGTGCTTTGAAATTCTCTCTGCTGTGGGAAAGTTGGGGTTAGAGTACCAGACAGAGTGGTAGACAGAGAAAGGATTGATGACTCCTATTATTCATTGTAGAATAGGTGTGCTCTCAGTTCATTCTACCTGTGCACTGTGTCTCAATGGCACCATCCCACAACGCAAGAGACCCTTTCCCTCCACAGACGTTTCATACCCAAAGTGTGATAAATTTAGCACTCAGTGAATAGACGTTGATTGCCATACTTTGATGACATATTCCCCTACTTGTGCCAGCCCCTTCACCTGGCATCTTTGACCAAGTACTGGGTGGGACTCTCTCTTGTACCACTGTATATATGGCTCCAGTGAAAGAAATCTTTGTGGGAGAACCAGCTGTTTCTCCTCACTCTTCTCTTGCTTGTTTTCCAGAGAAGCTCATGTTCAAGAATGCACCGACCCCCCAGGAGTTCAGGGAGGGGGAAGATGCCGTGATCGTGTGTGATGTGGTCAGCTCCCTGCCCCCAACCATCATCTGGAAACACAAAGGTCGAGATGTCATCCTGAAAAAAGATGGTGAGACCCGAATTCCCTGGAAGCTGCCTTTTCCCTGGGCCACCAAGTCACCTGGGGCTCGCCCTCTGCAAGCCTCTGAGACATTTCAACCCAGACTCGACCCAGTTGCCCAGAACCATGCAGTTTCCAGGTCCTGAATGGGTATATGCCTGCGGCTTGTATGGCCAGGCACTTGACTTTCTCTCCAAAGAAAAAGACGCATTTACGATAGACTGTTGCTCTTGGCTCTGTGTCAGAGCCAGGGACACCTTTTCTTATTTTAGCTTAAAGCCCCCACCCCATAAGACTGAGCTAGGAAAAATGAAAGGCTCAGCGACCTTCCTACAGATAAAAGTTCTCTAACTGATCCTCGGATGAACCTGCCTCTTGTCTCTTCTAGTCCGATTCATAGTCCTGTCCAACAACTACCTGCAGATTCGGAACATCAAGAAAACAGATGAGGGCACGTACCGCTGTGAGGGCAGGATCCTGGCGCGGGGGGAGATCAACTTCAAGGACATTCAGGTCATTGTGAATGGTGAGGAGACCCGTTCTCCCTACTCTCCCCATCGCACAGCCTGGGTCCCCACAGTCATTCTCTTTAACCCCCTCTTTGGTCTGTAGAATGTAGACTCCTTCATCAGTCTCAGCTGAACCCCCCTGCCTCCTATTGCCTCTGGCTTGGCTTTCTCTGTTGTTGTTTTTTTGTTTTTTGGTAAATATACTTGCCTTTTGGATCTCCCTCAACTATTGGGACTTTTAGTATAGTTTTTTAATGTCCTTCATTGTCTTGAAGCATGAGAAAGTTTCCCCACGCTCACTAACGAATTCGTATTCACCCTTCGTTGTCCTTGAAGTTACCGTAATTATGAAGCTAGTCCCCTGGCTCAGTGTTCAAAGAAAATATTATAATCAATTCAGGCCTTAGAATAGTCAGAATCATGGTCCATGGGCTTATTAATCTTAATTTGCAATGTCAAATAAACACACCCGTGGTATCGATCTGACATTTACAAGATGTTTACAGGAAATTATAATGTCAGTACTAAGAAAATAAGTAAATCATGGTCAGATTGTTTTAGCTCTTGATATATATTTTGCCAAACTCTCCCCCTCTCATTCCCTTGGTAAAACAGTTTGTGCACAGGGTTGTTTATGACGTTCCCAGAGAAATGTCCCTCTCTGGCGAGCTGGTGCATTTCAAATCAGTGTTAACCGCTTAACCGCTGGGATCAGGAGCTTCAGGTTTTCCCAGAGTGAAAGTTCCCTGTGAACGTAAAGTTCCACCAGCCAAGGTCGTTGTAAGTTGAGTATGCAGTGATTGGGAAAATATATAATGATACATAGCCGCTATGAATTGAATGCTGTTTTTAAATAAATGAAATGCATTAATATAGCTTCTGACGCTATATTACTGAAAACCAATTTTCTTGTACAGGGGTGAGCAAAAGTAAATTAATAATGAACACAATAATAAATAAATAAACAATACAAGAATAAATTTTGTGTTTCACGTACTCACACCTGTAACCCTGTTTTTGACCACCCCTGTGCATTGTCATAAAACAGGAATGCATCTTTGGGGTGCATTATTTACTCAGTTTACAATAAGTAATGAGTACCTGCCTGGATTTAGATCCCTTACACTAACTGCAGCTGCCCGTGACTCTTGACCCCCAGGCTGTGACCGCTGACCTAGGGTTCCTCCAGGTTTTCACAACCACCCTGACAGTGCCTCTTCCCTGCAGTGCCCCCCACCGTCCAGGCGCGGCAGAGCATCGTGAATGCCACCGCCAACCTCGGCCAGTCCGTCACCCTGGTGTGCGATGCCGAAGGCTTCCCGGAGCCCACCATGAGCTGGACAAAGTAAGACCCTGGCCCCGGCCTTCTGTCAGGGACTAGCAGAGAAGGGGACAGCACAGGGCTGCTCCGTGTTGGCTCTGCAGTGGAACGGGCATGGCCCGCTTGGGAGTGCTGTCACTCGGGTGCAGGGGGCCTCTGTATGGGTCTCCTGTCTTGTGCATCGAATTCCTTCGTCTAGCTCGTGGGCAGAGGGCGTGGCCTTGGAGGCCCCCTTCGGTATGTCTGTGGGTGCCGTTTGCAGCCCTGGGACAGAATCAGAGGTGTGGGTGGGGGAATCAATGGTAGACGTGGAAATTCAACTTGGCATCTTAACTGTCTGTGAAGACTGAGCCTTTCCCATGGGCTTAGACTGCATTTTATGGAAACTAATTAAAAACAAACATCTCACCTCTGTGGTCAAAATCATGGCACTTGGCATGTCTGCACCCTGTAGGGACGGGGAACAGGTAGAGAATGAGGAAGACGACAAGTACTTCTTCAGTGACGACAGCTCAGAGTTGACCATCAGGAAGGTGGATAAGAACGACGAGGCCGAGTATGTCTGCATCGCCGAGAACAAGGCCGGAGAGCAAGATGCGTCCATCCACCTCAAAGTCTTCGGTAAGGACAGTGGGGGTCAAGGCCACTACATTTCTCTTGCCCTCCACTCAATCCATCAGCAAGAGCCTGTCCACTCTGCCTCACAATCTACCCCAAATACAGCCGCTTCTTGCCAGCTCTACCACCATGCCCAGTGGTGGCCACCCTCCTGCTCCCCTGGTCATCGAGACAGCCTCCTAGCTGGTCCCCTACCTCCCACAGGTCCCCTTCCGCCCCTCCTACTCACAGTAGCCAGAATGACCATAAGCACCAATCCTCTGTTTAAAGCCCTCCCGTGACTTCCTCTTGCAACCAGAATAAAATCTCAACTCCCCACTATGGCCCGCAAGACTGAACCTGAACTACCTGGCCTTCCTTCCCGACCTCACCTTTCCTCTACTTTGTTCCTCTTAAACCCTCAGGCCTCCTTTCTGTCCCTCAGACACACCAAGCTTGTTCCCTGCCTCAGGGGCATTGCACTTGATGTTTCTCCTGCCTGGAATATCATTCCCCCAGCTCTGCGCCCAGCTGCCTTCTTCTCTTCCGTCATTCAGATCTCAGCTCCACCGGCCTCTCAATGAATCCTCCTGCACTGCCCTGCCTCTTGCAGACCCCTTATCACCACCAGGTCCCCTACCTCCACTATTCTCTTCCATCAATCTTACTGTATTTCTTCGTTGCACTTACCAGTACCTGAACTGACCTCATTTACATATTTGTCTGGGGGATCGTTCGTCTCCCACCTCCACTAAGTATGTAGACCCCAAGATGGCAGAGTGCCTTAGCTCAGCCCTCCCCACACCGCCAGACCTCATAGGCCCTTGGTGAATAGTGACCAGTGCCTCTGTCTTCCTTTGTTTCTTTCCCTGGCCTGGGTGAAACAGTGTCATGCAAGTCATGAAAAGAGTCTCCCCATCTCTACTCCCTTTGTCTTTATAAACTCAGTTAACTTCAATTCATGTAGAACTGAAATGCATTTTGATCTGACCTTGGAAAAAGAATTTGCAGCAGAGAAAGTTCGACCTAGCGGATCTCAACTCTCTCCACTCATCTGTTTGAAAACCACAGCTAAGCTGGTCCACTGCAGACAATGCTGCTCGGACAGGGCCGGAGGGCAGCTCGGGCCCGTGCAGCTTCCAGGTTGTGCAGTGGGAGCCTGGGACCTGCCCGGGACCTGCTCGTCTAGCTTGATAGGGAGAACTGATCTGTTTGTAAACACAGACCTCTGGAAATCAAGCGTTTATATGCCATTGGACTTGCTAATCACAGATGAATCTTATTTATTCATTAATAACAATTGGGTTTATAAACAGCATCAGTTTGGTTCCGATTGATTCAGTATGTAACTGAGTATGTACTTGAAGTGCAAGCTTAACTTCTTGGAAAATATTCTTGACAGTCTTTTCTCTGATTCTGACTGGTTTTCCAGTCACACTGACTAAGCTTTTTTCATATTATAGAGAAAGACAAATGCATTTGTTAATGTATTCCTTCATTTAACAAATACGTATTGAATACCATTGTTGCCAGACAGAGGGGCTACAGGATAAGTAAGAGAGGGCCCTGTGAACATATAAGCACACACATTATAATAGATGGTGCCAGTCAACAACACGAGTGCCTGGAATGGGCCCAGCCATTGCCAAGGTTACAGGGATGAATTACAGGCACTGTTCTCATCAGTGGGTTCACAGGCTCATGGAGATGGGCAAACTGAAATTTTGATCCTTTACAACGACTTCATAATAACAGGATGCGCAGTGTTTTGTAAGAAGGCTCTCTGGTCCTGCGTGACCGAAGTTAGAGAAGCCCCTGCAAAGGCTGCCCTAGTGAACTAATAGGGGTTCCCCAAAGAGGAGGTAGGGTGTGCATCGCAGGCTGCGCAGTGTGGGCACAGCGGCAGGAAGGGCGCGTGCGCTAGGGTGAGCTTCTGTGGACGGGGACCTGTGTCTGTTCTACTCACAAATGTGCCCCAGTGCCTGGAACAGGACCTGGCATGGAAGAGATGTTAGTATTGCAGTAGGTCAGGGAATCACAATTGGTTTTGTGTCAATTAAGAATAATATATGTGGCAGGGGAGTGAGCTTAGAAATGTGTAATCATGACTTGTTTTTAGGAAATTCTTTCAAATATTAGCCCCATAAAATAATAATAATAATAATGCCGAGCAGAAATGAGCACTTACAATGTGCCAAGCACACTGTGGAGTACTATTCATACATTCGCTCTTTTATCCTCGACCAGCCCTGTGAGGCAGATTTAATTGTCACCCCACTTCACAGACGAGGACACGGAGCAGAGGGAGATCGGTGCCCTACCCCAGATTCAAAGCCGAGCTTTTAGGTCCGTTCCCTGAGCTCTCGTGGTCCTTGCTACCCCATGGTACCCAGTTAGCCCAAGTGTATCTAAATCACACGTGGCGTGCCTGTCAGCAGTGAGACTGGTGTGCGCTCCCTTTGCCACGTGGAGAGCGGCTTCTCTGCAGAAGTACACTCGCTTCCAACTTGACAGGTCAAGACCGGTCCCGGCTTCTCTTCCGGCCCCTGGTGGTGACAGCTGCACCAGGAAGGAGGGTGGGAGCCGGACAGGAGCCCTGTGGGGCCGCCCTGGAGCGAACGGTTGGGTGAGGTCCGGGTGGGTGAGGTCCGGGAAGGAGGTGATGAGGAAGGGAGAGTGAGGTGTGGGAACGCGGCGAGGCAGGGCTTGTCTTCCCACCCATCTCTCTCGCCACACATCCCCTCCTGCAGTCTCTCTCTGTCCCTCTCTCACACACGCACACATGCACGCTCGCTCTCCACTGCCTCAGTTTCTTTCCAAGACTGCGGCTGGGAACATGTGCACTAGGAAGCTCAGTAGAGCAGACAGAGGACAGGTAGCCAGACTCCTGCAGAGACAGGTAAGGAAGCCATGGACTCCTAGGGACCCTGTCTAACCCAGCCCCATCGAGAAGAGCATCCTTCTCTGTAACATCAGGAGGAGGGCTCACATGGCCCCCTTGAAGGGACCTGGAGCCAGGTACACGCTGCTTCCCCACCCATTTCCCCTTCTTGACCTCCTTCTCCTCCTCCTTCCCTGGCCCCCCTCGTAGGTCCGGGAGATGGGTACTAGGGCCAGGGAACCAGGTGGGGAGGGGCCGGCTAGTTAGGGCTTCACCTTTCCTCCACCCTTTTTCCCTGCCTCCCTCCCCTCTGGTTCGTCGTCTGGGACCAGCGCTGTGGGGGGACTGGGGCGGGCTCCCCCGTGGCAGCAGACTGAGCCGCAATGGGAGAGGAAGGGAAGCTGTAGTTCAGGTGATAAAGGAGTGCTCAGAGCTCCTGCGGCTTCGGGAAGGGATGGAGATCAGTACGTCCGGGCAAGTCTCAATCAGGGTCTGCCTAACCACCTGACTGACGTCACTTTGCCCTGAGAAAGGTTTGGCGCACACTGCCCTAGTTATCAGCCAGATGCTCTTTTGACTAAGTAGTTGCATCCTCCTTCCTTTGAATGTGGCCGTGAATTCCGTTGCTCCTCTCCCTGTGGGCCCTTCTGGAGGAACATTGTTGTCTCCACAGAATCTTATTATGCTCATAGGAATACTCTTAAGGTCTCGTGCTGCTGAGGACTGAGGCCAGTTCACCAGTGGGCAGGAGCATTGCTTAGCTGACCCCTAAGGACCAAAGCAGCCCTTGTGAGTTACAGCAAAGGACAAACAAGGCTGAAGGAAGGTGCACCTGGTCACGTCCGACCTCTCCGTTCATAGAAGCAGGACCCCAGAGCCCTCCTTGGACTAGGCTTGCAGAAGCCTGGATTGGGGTGTGAGTAGGCAAGCTGGCCCCCAGGGGAGGGTGCGGAGCTGTGGACATGCTGGAAGTGGTGAGCAGGAGGGGCCATGGGGAGAAGGCACTGGAACAATCTGCAGCATTAGGGCCCACACGGCAGGTGGAGAATAGAGCAGGGATCCAAAGTCAAGGGCCCACAGCAGAGGTGAGCAGATGGTGCAAGCGCCCTCGTAGGTAAAACCTGGAAGGTTCCTCTGGATGCTGGTGCGCAGAGGGACGTGACTCTGCATCTGTCCTGCGCGCCTGCTGTCCCAGTGTCATTGGTCAGAGCACGGCTTTTCACTCTCCAGTGTGCTCCAGTTTGGACGATCACTTGTATTGCTGTTCTATTTCCAGGGTAGTGTTCTAGGCCTTCAGTTAATTTTGACAATGGCCTTGCTTCTGGAGTGCAGAGAGGTTAAGTCATCAGTGAGAAGCTTGCCTTCCTTCCCTCTGCAGACCATGCAAAACTAGTCATTGTTAACAATGTTTTTAATAAGAGCATAGTTTTCCTGCCTGGCCAGTGTGGCTCAGTGGATTGAGTGGCATCCGTGGACTGAGAGGCCCCGGTTCGATTCCCAGTCAGGGCACATACCCAGGTTGTGGGCTTGATCCCTAGTAGGGGGTATGCAAGAGGCAGCTGATTGATGTTTCTCTCTCACATTGATGTTTCTATCTCTTTCTCCCTTCCTCTCTCTCTAATAAATAAATAAATAAATAAATAAATAAATAAAAACATATATTTTTTTAAAAACGAAGATAGTTTTCCTTTTTCTAGAGACTTGTATGGTGACCCTTTATAACCACCTGTGAAATGGACCTGCCAAGACCAGATATTATTAATAGACATTAACTTGTCTTTTGCCTTCTGTTAACCTCTGGCCGCCAGGACCAAGTGCTATGGGTCAGAAGAAGGTCAGCAAACACTGTCCAGATCCCAGCATCTGACTGGGTTTCAAGAGGCCAGAAATTCCTATAGCTGTCTCCAATCCCCCCCAAAACTGTTCCATTTTAGTGAATTCAGTTGTCGAGCTGATTTTTTTTTTAACTTCTCAATCTGTGATTTTAGCAGTATAGAAATTCAACTTTACTTCACCTCTAAACGTCCTTCTGAACAGCACTGAACACTTCCTGCATCCAGGGTGAGCGGTGGCCTTCCGCGAAGTCCTGTTTATCAAGATGGACACAAAGCCCCCGAAAGGCTCCACCCATTCCCATCTGTGATCACTGGGCGCCTTTGCACTGAGATGTGCCCCCGTGCACGCCGGCAGTAAAGGGTTTGCTAAGCTGGCACTTAGTGCAGACCAACTTCGGGAGATATGTTAACTATGTGGTAGTTTTCTACAGAAGCAGATATTTTCTGCAGAAAATGCACAGCTCTCTCATTATTTTCTGTTTATTAAGGCAGCATCAAGAGCCTCCATTTGGAGGACGTCCATAGACAGTGGTTTATTAGCCAAATGGGGTTACTGTGTGAATCTGAATATAAAGCAAATGCAGTTCTTTCAAAAAGTATCCATAGTTCTAATTTATTTATGTTTTGTTTGTTTATCTAGCCTGGCCTTGTTCTCTATTATTGAAATAAGTGACATGTGTGCAGAATTATCTTTTCTATGGAAGGTTTAGCAATTTCAGAGTATAATTGTTTTAAATTGGGAAAATTCAATTTTCTCTAATGTTTTAACATTTAACTCAGCTTTGAATGCTTTGTGCTTTCTTGCATTACCCCAAACATTTGGAAAATGAACTCATCTCATCTCCTTCCCATCCCCAGCCCACTCCACGACCTGAGTTCCCCCCACATGTCCTCACTTGAGTTAACGCTAACACAGCTTTCCTCGGCGTTACGAATCTCGGAGTCACTGGGCTCCCTCTCGTTCCTTCTCACGTTTCTTGCCATTCCTACTTGCCCCTGCTCACTTGCCACTTCCCAGAAAGCCTTTCTCTGGCGTGGCCCTCAAAGCTGTCCTTTCTGTCCCCCTGAGCGGCCCCGATCAGGACTGTGTGACGTCACAGCTGGGGCCCTGCCGAGCTTCCAGACTGGTTTTCCCACCTCAAGGTTTTCTCCTTGCTAAATCACCTTGGACTTTTTCTAGATTAACCTTCTTGTAATACAAATGATCGCTTCATCCCTCTGATCAAACACTGGCAGTGGGCCTCCGCCTGCCACGGGAGAGAGGTCAAGTGCGAGCTCTGACTGGCACTCAAGACAGTCTGCCCGCATTCGGCACCGTCTCCTCTGCGTCGATGCACGAACACGCTGCTCTCCTCCCGCCCTCTCATCACGTGTTCCTGCTTCTTTGCTTTTATTCAAGCAGTTTTCTACCATTGGGATGACTCTGTCCCCACCCTGAAGTTTCACCTACTGAACATCTCATGGCCCAGTCTAAAATCTGTGTCCTCGCGAAGCCAGCCAGAGGAGCACTCTTCCTCTGCTCCCGCCTCCTGCGCCCTTACTTAGTGCTCTATCACGTAGGGGGTTGTTTCTGTCGGTACGTGGGTGTTGCCGGTGCCCGCTCGCGGTCCGCTCCCTGGGCGTCAGCACCTAGAGCACAGCCTTAGATAACCTCTGCTGTCCGCGTGCATGCTGCCTCTTTAACCCGGGACGCTACACAAGTTAGGTAAACATGACAGGAATGTTTTGTCTTTTCAGCAAAACCCAAAATCACTTATGTAGAGAACCAGACCGCCATGGAACTGGAAGAACAGGTCACCCTTACCTGTGAAGCCTCGGGAGACCCCATTCCCTCTATCACCTGGAGAACTTCCACCCGAAACATCAGCAGCGAAGAAAAGGTATAATGTCACCCAAGAGTTTCAGGGCCATGGAGCGCAGACTTGGAGCAGAGGGAGTCTGCCCCGTGCCCAGTTCTCTTTGGTGAGCCAGAGGTGGGATGTGGGCACTGGAGCCGCAGCCGGGCTCTGTGGCCTCCTCCTGCCTGGATGCAGCCTGCTTCGCATCCCCCGGCAACGGAAGGGGAAGCTCTTTGCACAGATGGGCCAGAGTGGGATGCTGGTGGGTAGGGTCACGGTAGACGTTCTGGGGAGGAAGAGGACGGTGATTTTCAAACACAGGGTTATGGGGCAGTGAGGAACGAGGCAAAACTGAGGTCCTGGTGCTCCGGGTGATTTTACCCTCCTCTCAGGAGCACCCAAGGACGTGTCTCCCAGAAACCGTAGGATCAGGACGAGCCGATCAGCTCTTTCCCTTGTGTTCTGTATACTCATGCTGTACACGCACTGTACGCACAGAAGCTTGGTTGCCTTGGTGTCTGCCTGTATTCTCGATCACATTTGTATATCATGTTGATCTAAAGGCAAAAATAATTAGCAGTTTCCACGCGATGAGGGTTGCACCGGGCTCTCCAGTACGTTCGATGAGAGTGTGAGAACAGTGGGGCTGCCTCCCTGACAAATTCAAACACTGGGAAGATGTCACTCTAACACGTTGGGACTCACAGGCCACCGGCAAGCTGTCTTTGTTACAGACACTATGTAATCATTGAAGTGAGCCCACAGCATGCAGCCCTTTGCTACGCAGTGGCCAGAAGCAGGAGGCGGGAACAACGTGTCTCTACAGTGACTTAAACCATCTCATGGCGCTTCTCCAGCCTCATCCCAGATATCTTGCAGTGATGGGCTTCCTTTCCGTTGGCCAGAACTTTGTCACCTGTTCAGAAGTAATGGCCTTAGATTAAAAGGACATTTATAATGGATTGCTTATTGACCAGAATGTCAGAAATGATCGAGCCTCACTCTTCTGCCTACCGAAAGGAAATCCCTGGAGAGGGTAAACGCAAGGAAAGCCAAAAAGGGATAACGTGAGATGCTGGAGCCAAACTCGGGCTCTGCGTCTGAGGAGCTGAGGTCTGTCCTGCTAACAGAAAGCAAGGCTAAGTCAAAAGGAACAGACATGACCAGTCCCAAACCACTTATTTTTTTGCAAGTTTTTACCTCCAGAGTTGAATTCGACTTAATAAAACCTCCACTGAGGAACTGCTAAGTATTTTTGAAACTCATATGCTGTTGGATATTGTGCTGGAGTGAGAAGTGTGGTGTGTACTTGGTGCTTTATGAACATCGGGGTCAAACTCAGCCCAGATCTCCGCTCCCATCGTGTGTGTCACGTGGATTAAACGTGCGTGTCAGGCCGTAACCAGGGCCGCTGCTTGACAGATTTTTCTACATCAGACTGGAGCGTAGATTTGTTCAGAATGACCCAGGATGTATCTTTGACCTCAGTGAAGGACAGAAATAATATCTGTGAGCAATGCTTTTAAAGTCTATATTTTTTCTAGGCATAGCTCAACAGCCAAGCCAGACCAGAAGGGTTATTAAGATGTGTGCCTACCTCCGGTCCTTTAATAGCTTGGCACTGCTGCCTTGTATCTGTGAATTCATGTTCACAGAATGAGAACAAAGAACCAGGCACTAACACACACTCACACTCACTCAATATTGAGATCGAAGGTGTTCAGCAGAGACCGCCTCAAGCCAAGGAGGCTTTGTATAACTCACTTGTCAGGGAGTGTCAGTCGCTTGTCTCAACCTGAGACAACTGGTCAAGCCGGCCACGTAGGTGGCATTGCGGTCCCTTTACTGTAGCCCGCCTTCAGGGTTACCTGAAGTGACCTCACTGGAATGGGAGCGAGTCAGGCTTAGAACAAGTCCTCCGAGTCAGCCAGTGGCGTGGCGCCAGGTTAACACACCTGCCTGAGGACGCCCTGCACAGGAAAGAATTAATAATAGAATTCCTATTAATTCTACTTTGACATCCAAGAGGCGTGATGCCCATCTTGCAGCACGGATAGCTAGTAATGAAGTAAACAGAGCTGGCCTCTTCCCGGGCGGTGGACTCAGGATAATACATTTCGCTTTCCACTGTGGTATTCACTCCGTCTGAACTTGCATACTCTGTAATCAGGCCTCGAGTTTATTAGAGCCACGGCATTGTCGGAGTGGAAGAAAACACGTTTCTTTTAAAATCAGGATGAGATGAGAAACAGGTAAGAATAGACCATTGTGCCGAACCGTCAAGGTGAGGAAGGCTGCTGAGAATTAGGTCACATAAAATGCCTGAATCATCGGAGGTTGGAAGGCAGCCACCCTTTGAGGTGATTTGGCCTTACCTGGCACCCCTTTCTAACGCATCTGCCAGGAAGTCAGTCAGCCCCTGCCCGAAAGGTGACAGTGTCAGTCCTCTGCAGGGCAGTCGGCCAGCGCTGATGACCAGGAGGTCAGCTTCTCAGCCGTCCTCCCCGCCAGTCAGCCTTTGTGTGAGAACCCTTAAGGCAGCTATTTGATTGTTCTTTGGTCAGTCTGTCTGTCAGCTGTCCTGCAATAGATAGCACCAGCTCACTGGCGCCCCGAGCCACCGAGGCAGACTTCCACGGGCCATCGCTCCCTTGGTCTGGACACTGACGCAGTTCAGGTCGCGTCAGCCCTGCGGCGGCTGCCTCGCGCTGCTGCCCACGCTGGGCCTGTGGTCCACTGCAGCGCGCTGGGCTTTTTACACCAGCTGCATCGGAGCCGCTGACTCCTGTCCTGTTCTTACGCAACTGATTGCTTAACCAGTCATGCAGGACTTTATTTTTATTTCTGTTAAAAATCGTATTTTATTGTTGCAACCCAGTGTTTCTAAGTGGGGTCACTATGAAAATTTGGAAAACTGCTGGGACTGTCTTGTGCATTGCAATCTATTTAACACCCTAATCCCTAGTAGTAGTAGATTCCACGTGTACAAACACTGTCTGGCTGGAGAACAGCCATCTGAGTCCATCTGTCCAACCAGTCAAGAATGGCTTTAATCAGAACTGTCCTTTAGAGGTCTGTGGGTCCACACGGCCCCCCTATTTTATTTATGTGTTGGAATGATGAGGTCTAGCGGCCAGTGGCAACCCCAGCCTGAGCACAAGGCCCAGGCAGGCAATGCAGAGGTCTTCCCCCTGCAGCTGGCATCCAGCATTCGGATGAGCAATTGCTCCAGCCGTGTATGGACACTCATGTGAAATATCTTTGTTCAGATCACGGGTAAAAGCGTTGACTGGGACAGGGTCAAGTACAGAGCCCTTGGAAGGCCAGCAGGGCTTCCTTCTGGGTCACCGAATGCCATGGCGCTCTCTCGTGATTGTAACGGCTTCCGTGGAAGGCTCAATGACTTCCTGAATAACGTTCGTTACGATATAAGCTAATTAAAGCAGCTTGGTCTTTTGCTTCACTGAGAAGAGAGGGGAAATGGCTTTCAACCATAGACACATAGTTAGTGACTTGCTAATGAAATACTTAGGTTTTCTTCATTAAAAAAAAGAAGAAGAAGAAGAAGAAAAAAAATAAACAAATAAAACCAGAGCAGTGAGCCTGCATGTCACACCCTATCTGTGATCGTGTCTCTGGATTTAATCCAGGCACTTGTTAGAGATCGGTTATTATTAACCTGCTAAGCTTCAGCTGGTTGAGTTGGTCCAGCTCCACCCCTGATAATAGCTAGGCAAGGTTTGGGTCATTAAGACCATTAGGGGAGATCATTTGTCTGCACGTTAGTTCATTTCTTAGTGGTCGCTATCACGTTGACAAAAAACAAAACGTATTTGAACATGACAGTGGGTCAGTTTGATCGGTGTGTGTGGAGGTCGTTGCGATGATGCAGCTACAGAGAAAGCTTGTGTGTCCACACCTTTTCATTCCTCTTCCTACCCAGACTCATTTTAACCAGTGCCAGACGCTTGAGTGCGTGGTGCTAAATCCCAGGCACCATTTACGTATGGAGGCTTCTGGGTGATCGTTTGCATCATCTGTCTCTGGCAGAACAAGTTTCCTGTGCGCGTATTTGAACACGCCTTTGAAAGGACGGAAAGAAAAGCATATGAAGCCTTAATGTTTAAGGAAAAGGAAAGGGGCAAAGAGTTGAGATCAGAAGAGAGAAACAGACAAAAATGAAAAGCATTTCACGAACCCTGAGCTGACCAACTAGCCCACAAATAAGAGACACCTTTTGAAATTTTCAATTCTCTGCAAACTGGAGTTGTTTTTTTTTTTTTTTTTTATCACCAGGAAGAATTCCTCATTCAATACAAACCAGGTGCTCACTTTGAAAATTGGAAAAGATGCCTGCTTTGAGCAATCAGAGGCTGGCTTATCCAGACTGTGACGAATTTCTAACAGGGAATACTTTAGGACAAGTGAAGAGATGCTTCACTTTAGTTTCTATACATACTCCTGCAGACTTGTAAGATAATAACATGTGAATATGAGGAAACACCTGGAGCTAACAATTTTTGGAATAGTACTAATCATCTTCTCATTTATTTTATTGTGTATTAGCATATCAGGGTGTCTTAAAGTAGGCCACACAGCTTCACCAATCATCGGGGCAAGGCGTGTCCTGTCATGCCACCGCACAGGCGGGAGGTCACGCAGCTAGAAACCTTGTGTTACTAGCAACTGCTTTTTCTAAACGCCACAAAACCGTAAGGATTTGGGAGAGGCACAGGAAGTAGCCGATCTGAAAAACAAACTCCATGTGATCTAGCCCCTAAAAATGTATCTGGGTTCAAGCAGCCCTGGCATGTGACAGACAAGCTTCTAAGTGACGTGGAATTGGCAAGCACATTTGACGTGTTGGCCCACTGTGCATTCTTTCGTCTCTGCGTGCTCCTCTGTTCTCGCTCCTTCATTCCGACATCATGTGACACGATCCAGCATTCCCACCCTCCTGTCTCAGAAGAGCTCCTTGCATTTAGTGGACTCTCACTAAATGTTTGTTGACGCATTTGCATTTCCTGGGTCGCATTGCTGTGTCTCTGGCATCGTTTCTATTCTTTTTCCACCTGAACATCAGGGACAATCGGGCAGTCGTGCCATCCAATCGAAAGAACAAAGCAGGTGTGATGTTTTTGACTCCCAGTATGAAAACAGAAAAACTAAGGAGAGTAGATTCCCAAGTGCCAGATACAGTTTGTAAAAATCTAAATATGGGTAGGAAAAGACCCAACCTCTAGGTCCCTGAGTTGGCTCACTTTTTGGGATGCCATGTTTGATGAAGATGGAGCCTGCTTGAGCCTGCATGCCACGTGGGCACGCCCCTGCCTTCCAGGACCGACTGCCCTAACCACAGCAGTCCGGGTTTGGCATCCTCAAAGCTTCCTGACCTATAGTCTTAAGGGCTTCATTACTGCTCATTCTTAATTTGCCTCTATGATCTCTTTAGTTGTTGTTCCTTTTTAAAAAACTAAAAATTTGATTTCTGATAGTATGCATGCAAAGAGTTATAAAATGCATGAGCACAAAATGGCATTCGTATATTTGTGCAAACTGTCTGATAAAATCCAAAGGAGGAAACGTACTGTATAAGTATCTCTAGATTATGCAGTTAGAACTAAGAGTGTCACCAAGTACTACGAGGAATTTTCAAGACCCTGGGGAATAGAAGCAGCTTATAATATGTCTGCTGCTATCCATACGTGTATCTACCAAAGGTTAGGGGAGACTTTGCCTGTGAATTATGCATCTTAATGTGCATAGGAGGGGGAGGGGAAGCTGGACACGAGCTAAGTCCTACATTAAATGGGGTCGTAAACACAGCGTTGAAAGGGGGCCTTGGAAGGTTGTGAATTAGAGGAAGCCGCATGTGCACGGAATGCAGTGTGATACATCCATTCTCTAAAGCAACATGTGAAATTTTACTGCTTTCTTGTTGTGTTTTATATCTTGTTCTCTCCAGGCTTCGTGGACTCGACCAGAGAAGCAAGAGGTATAGCTTACCTGACCACTAGCCAGTCTTTAGTTCTGAAAGCATTACGGTTTAACTCACCATTCTAGTTCATAACCAGACATGCTGAACTAATTAGTAGTTGAGTTAGATTAAGATAGGTCAATAGTGGTAGATGTTACTTATATAGTGTCATTTAGGGTGAGCAAGCAAGCTGTGTTGGGAGTGGATGAACAAATCCTCCTTGTTTTCTAAAACGGGATCTTATTCTCTTAATGGTGCTGGTAAAATCGCATCCAGGTAACTATACTTAGAGAGAAAAATCTCCCCACTGCCCAGCCAGTCGTTCTGAAAAGGTGAATTCTTCTGATTCTCTGCTGGTTGATGTGGCTTTGGATCATAAAGTCACAGGGTCAGTGATCTGAAAACCCACTCAGCCCTGTCCAGCTCAACTCATCTTGTTGCTCGCTTACTTGATAGTGATTGGTCTTGGTGAATGATCACATCCCATCCCGTCTCGAAGCAATGCAAACGACATGTCTCGTGGGTTCTCCCCAATTGTTTCCACGTGTCTGTGCTCCATTCATAGAGCATTAAATTGATGAGGTTACGATGATTTGGCACAAATGGTTTTACGTTTTTTAGAAGCCCATAGCCTTTAGTCTTTGAAATTTCTCTGACTCCTTGCTTCATTTGGGTAATGTGGGACTTAGTTTGAAAACTGAAGCTAAATATTAATCTTTAGATTTTAATTATTGTACCCCCAAGATCCTTCTCATGGCCACGTGTATCTTTTTTTTTTTTTTTACTTGATTTGTGAGTAAGTGACAGATAGTGAAATAAAAACCAGTATAATTTAGATGAGGATCAAGGATCTAACCCATAAATACTTTTTTTAAAAAATAGTTTTTATCTGTTCTCCAGATGGAACTTTGATATTATAACTCTATAAATGTAAGCAATCCTATCGGTTGTATTATAATTAGGTAAACCTATCCTCATAGTCTTGCGGAAATGATAATTATTCAGAACACACAACTCATGTGTTCAGGTCATGGCTATACATATTT
Source organism: Tadarida brasiliensis (assembly GCA_030848825.1). Taxonomy (NCBI): domain Eukaryota; kingdom Metazoa; phylum Chordata; class Mammalia; order Chiroptera; family Molossidae; genus Tadarida; species Tadarida brasiliensis. The sequence goes on from CM061268.1 coordinate 85,611,689, forward strand.
AATGCCCTTTAATATTTAAAGGTGACCGCCTGTCCCCAGGCGCTGACATTAGTCTCTGCACAGGAACACACATCGCCATCGTCAGCTGTAGCTCGTTCTCAGCTCTCTGCATCAGACTTCCTCATGTCAGCAGGACTACAGTTCAGTGCTCATCCTCGCGGAGATGCTTGCTTTCAGGCACAGGGCTCCTGAGCGCTGTCACAGGCTGGGTGTTTTACTGCTCCAAAGTCATGGGTCCACTGGGACTGGGGACGGGAGGGAAGGGTTAATGCTCGGCCACTCCTGAGCAGCTGGGAGCTCCTTCTGCTTGGCCGTGAGCACCTCCTCCTGTCCTTCTGAGTTAGACCTGGCTACAGGAGGAGCTGAGATTTACAGGGAGCATTAAGAAGATGTTACGAGAATTATTATCATAAGTGGAAGTAATGGGTTTACTCCCAGGAAGGCAGACACCTCACTTCGTTTTCTAGAAGTGCCCTTATCTTCAGTACCTCACTCTGGACATAATTGACTTTCAAATGAGTGCCACCCTTGGGGCCCAGGAGTTCCGTTCCCTGCCGTTTGTCTCACTCAGAGATGAATCCCGGAGTCCAGACGCGCTCAGGAGGCGGCTTGCGTTATGGCCCATTTCATTCCGTAAGCTCTGAAGAGCCTTAGCACTTTCACCTGGAAGAAAAAAGACAAAAATGTTTGGATGAGAAGATGAATTGTAATGGCCCTTCATACTCTTGCAAAACAGGGTCTTCTTGCCATAATGATCTTTTCTTTCTTGCCCAGAGTCCATCTGCTTTCTCCTCCAGAGTCTGAATTATCAGCGTGACGTTTGGTCCGCATGGCTTGTGGGTGGCACTCCCCGACTCTGCCCAGGTGCCACGGTGAACACTTCAGAGGGGTTAGTCCAGTCGCACAGGATACACCTGTGTCCCCTCGGAGGGAGAACTGGGCATCTGAGAATAATCCCATCACCAATCCTGTCCGTGAGCTGCTGTAAAATAAGAATTCTTTATAGAGGGCCTCCTACTCTTCTGTTGACACTATTAAATGAGAAAAAAATCTAGCTAGAGAAATTTAGGAAGGATACAGGTGGAAGGGGAGAAAGAAGTACACTTGTCAGTACAACCAGCTCCTGAGACGGTGTGAGTGCTGGGTCCTAAGACTGGAGCAGACCAGAGGTTGTGCAGGCCTTCTTTGACCGACCTGCCGAGGCTGCTCCCAGGGCCCGTGGCGCCTTGCATTTGAGCTTCCTGAACTGGCCGCTGTATGACGTTGCAGTTCTGGGTTTGGGCTTTCAAACCAGCCTATCGGAAGAATCTGAAGTCAGGTGTTTCATTCTTTAAAGGCCCAAGCCCATTGCATGCTGGAGACGAGAGTGTAGCCCAGCCTATGAAGAGTAAGACCACGTTAGATTAACAGCCTTCTTGAGGATCTGAACTTGGGCCACATGCCCAGACTTTCCTAGACCAGCAACCATTCACCTAGAGTGTCAAGTGGGGAAGCCCCTTGGAAGTATTCCAGGACCCACTGCCGGGGGATCGTATGCTCATTTCCTTTTTGACCAATCACTCTAATTCCAGAGACTCAAAACGCCAGTTATAGTATCAATGCTAGAAAACGGTGGGGACTGTGGTGTGAAGGACCCCGGATCAACCCGGGACTGTCCGGACCCACTGTCCCTGGAGAGGGCCTGTTACCCTTACTTCCTGCCCAGCAGCTCCTGGCTTCTGAATTGTTGGTTTTTTTAATAAAAAATGAACTCATTTTACTTTTAAGCATCGAGGAAAGTGAGGCATCTGCACAGATACAGGTTTCTTACATGTCTTACATGTCGGCACATCCAGGCTCCCCCTGACACGCGCATGCACCGCGGAGCGGGCAGATGGGCGGGCTGCTGGAAGGAAAGGAAGGGAGGACAGGTTTCCCAGAATCCCACGCGGCAAGGCTGCTTCTGTTGGGATATCTGCTGCTTGGGGCTTTGCTTCCATGTTAGACACGCCAAACAACGTCGCCGTGAGGGACCGCCATCCACGTCAGTGTCGCCGCTCAGCCAGGCTGCCGGCACAGACTGAGTCTGTTTCCGTTTTGGATACACCCAAGTTCCCATGTGCTCTCTGCAGCCTCCCCCACTAGTTGGAACCTAAAGTGAGCCTTAGACAGGGCAGAGACAGGAGAGGGGGTGAGCCTGGTCACGCAGCGATGGCCGGGTCTCCCAGCCCCGTCCTGCCCTGGGCCTGACGCGCTCTGTTCCCTCCGGCAGACTCTGGACGGGCACATGGTGGTGCGCAGCCACGCCCGCGTGTCGTCCCTGACCCTGAAGAGCATCCAGTACACAGACGCTGGAGAATACATCTGCACCGCCAGCAACACCATCGGCCAGGACTCCCAGTCCATGTACCTCGAAGTGCAATGTGAGGAATAGCTGCGGGAGGGAGGGGCCGTGCAGGGTCTGGATGAAAGGGACAAGAGCAGCTAGGACCTGAGCTGCACCCGGTGTGCCCTGATCACCTTCCCTGTGTCTCCAGGTCCCTTCCTCTCACCACCCCAGATTTTGTACAAGCCTGCATGCCCCCGTCTTCCCGTGCAGCTCACAGGGTTGCCAGACGACCCGACCTCCACTGTGCCCTGGCAGTAGCTCTGCGTCAGGGTACACCCACCGCCCAGTGCCAGGAGACAGTATACATCGGGCTCCACCATAGTGGCCGTCTTTCTGACAGTCACTGCCACTCATTGCAGATGCCCCCAAGCTGCAGGGCTCCGTGGCTGTGTACACGTGGGAGGGGAACCAGGTGAACATCACCTGCGAGGTGTTTGCCTACCCCAGTGCCACAATCTCATGGTTCCGAGATGGTCAGCTACTGCCAAGCTCCAACTACAGCAACATCAAGATCTACAACACGCCCTCTGCCAGCTACCTGGAGGTGAGTGGGGCCGGGGGCCGGGGGGCCGGGGCAGGGTGGGAACGGCGGTCTGGCTATGGATCGGCTCCTGTATGCAGCTGAAACCCCTCTTGCTTCTCCGGCATTCCCTGAGCCGGGAGCCACTGGCTGGAGAAGAAACAGCTCTGGCCCAGCCCTGTCTCCCTGGGCAACAGCAGAGCCTGGAGGGCAGAGTGGGCCTCTTCCAGGGCCCCTTCTCTGTTCTTCCCTCTGGCTTAAAGCTGGGCTGGAGCTAAGGATTCCTACTTTACTGGTTCTGTTTTTTAATAATGTAATCCAACAAATAAGGATCTGAGGCTGGGGCCATCCCGTGGGACATGTAACCCAAGAGCTCCTTCTTTGTGAAGGTGACCCCGGACTCCGAAAATGATTTTGGAAACTACAACTGCACTGCGGTGAATCGCATTGGACAGGAGTCTCTGGAGTTCATCCTTGTCCAAGCAGGTGAGCACCCGTATGTCTGCACCAGTCTTCAAACTCCTGCCGGCCGGCCCTGCCGTGTGGCTCAGTGCTTGGTGCATCAGTAGCGGGTTCAAGGGCATGTGCCTAGCTTGCAGGTTCAATCCCCAGCCACAGGCGGGGCGAGTGCAGGAAGCAACCGATGTGTCTCACATCGACGTTTCTCTTTCTCTCTCTCTCTCTCCCTCTCTTTCTCTTTCTCTCTCTCTCTCTCCCTCTCTCTTTCTCTTTCTCTTTCTCTCCACCTCCCTCACTCCCTCCCTTCCACTCTCTCTAAAAAGCAATGGAAAAATATCCATGGGTGATGATTCACCAAAAAAATAAAAACAAAAAGCAAGAGAAACAAATAACTCTTGCCAGCCCATTTTGTGTCCTTCGTGAGGCCAGGAGTGAACAGAGGGGCCCAGGCCAGCAAAGCCCCAGGGCCAGGAAGCAGGGGCGGCGGAGGCTTGAGGATCCGGGCAGGGGCATGTGGGAGAGAGTCGTATGGGGAGGTGGGCTGGGAGGGCAGAGACAGGCGACAAGATTTCAGACTGAGCAGAAATGGGACACGTGCTTCGTGATGGCAAGTGTGTCCTGCCTGAGGCTCACCCGGGTCTCCACTCGTTCTCCCCACAGACACCCCCTCTTCACCCTCCATCGACCAGGTGGAGCCATACTCCAGCACAGCACAGGTGCAGTTCGATGAGCCAGAGGCCACAGGTGGGGTGCCCATCCTCAAGTACAAGGCTGAGTGGAGAGCCGTGGGCGAGGAGATGTGGCACTTCAAGTGGTATGATGCCAAGGAAGGTGAGTCGGGAGCGTCTTGTTTCCTTTCAGTGACGAGTCACTCTGTGCTGAGCCCACGTTCACCCCTGCGTTCGCCCGATCCTGGCACCGTGACTGCCATCTGGGTAGAGGGGCACACCACCCTCAGCTCCTGGGGGTGGCCAGATGCCATCACCTGCCAGCCTGTTTATGTTCCTGTGCTGCCACACGGTCACCGTCCCCCCAGAATCAGGGCACAGGCGCATCTCATGCAGACCTGCTGGCCTTCTGCCCCTGGGTACTGCAGAACCTGGTTCTGTGACCCTGCCAGGATGGAGGCCGTCTCAAACCCATGCCAAGTGTGAGCAAGCCAGAGGGGCCCAGCCACCCTGCTCCGTCAGCTGTGCTGCGGTCCTCTGGGCACCCGGCAATCCTGCGTTGGGGACATTAGGGACTGTCACGTAATTACAATATTAACCAAATAAGCAGAGCCGGCAAGACAAGCTGCTCTTGAATCACTCCTGTGGTATATTTCCAACTAAAGGGTTTAAAGAGGACCCTCGCATGACTGCAGTTTGCAGACTCTGAGCCCAGACCCTCTTTCCCTGAGAACTGAGTATATTGCTGTCTAACCCTCCTTGTGGGTTACATTGAAATAACTCGTTTCTGTAGAACATTTTAATCCCTGCCCCGAATGTGGTAACCGGGGTGGAATTGGGAGTGGGCTAGACACGGGCTCATAGCCATTCAGAGGCGCCTTCCCACCCGGCTGTGCTGAGACCTCCTTCCCACGGAGAGCTTCCGCCACTCCTGGGCCAGGTGGGGGTGAGGGGCGGGGCTTCTGTGTCACCAGGACTGGAACTGGAGAGGAACAATTCCTTTACCTTCCTAACTGCCCGCTGAGACCTCATTCCAACTCTGTGGCGGGTTGATCCCGTGTTACAATCCGTCCAACAGGTTTGTTTTTAACATCCCTTCTAGTTATTTTTTGTTGTAGTAAAATCCATATAATGTAAGATGTACCATTTGAACCACTTTTAAGCGCACACTTCGATGGCATTCAGCACCGTCACCCTGTTTGCAACCATGTCCACGGTCCAGCTCAGAACTTGTTTATCGTCCCAAACTCTGTGCCCGTTGAACACTGACCCTCCCCCCCACCCCCCGGCTCCTGGCAGCCGCCATTCTGCTCTGGGCTGTGTGGCTGGCCAGCCTCGGCACTCCGTGCAGTAGGACAGCACAGCGTGTGTCTCCTGTGCCTGGCTCATTTCATACAGCAGGACGTCCTCGAGGTCATCCCTGTTGAGGCACGTGTCAGAGTTTCCTTCCTTTTCAAAGCTGAATAATATTCCGCTGTATATATGCACCCAGCTGTCCGTGGACACTGGGCTGTGTCCACCTTTTGGCTACTGTGTTCAGTGCTGCTGTGAACACAGGTGTGCAACTCTCTGCCCCAGGGTCTGCTCTTCGTTCTCTGTGTGTATACCTAGAGATGGTATTGCTGGATCAGATGATGACTGTGTAATTTCCTGACAGCCCACCGTGCTCTTTTCCACAGTGGCTGCACCATTTCACCAACAGGCTTTGTTTTGTTTTTATCTTCTGTGATGCTTGCTATGTTCTCACCACAGCCAGCATGGAGGGCATCGTCACGATCACGGGCCTGAAGCCCGAGACGACGTACATGGTGCGGCTGGCAGCCCTCAACGGCAAGGGTCTGGGCGAGATCAGCGCGGCCTCCGAGTTCAAGACCCAGCCAGTCCGTAAGTACAGCCAGCTGCCCTCCTCTCCTCAGCACTCCCCCACTTCTCCTGGGGGCCGCGGGGGACCCCGAGCTGCCCCCCCCATTGTTCAGACGACAGCTTCTTTTCTTTCAGATCTCTCTGCTCGAGGTGGTCCCACCTCCCAGTTCTCTGGCCCTCAGTGATGACCGACACCCAGTCCCTTTATCCTCTGTCTCGAGGGCTTGGTCACACTGTCACAGTAGCTGGCCCAGGTCGTCACACTAACAGCCGAGAGGAAACGCACCAACGTTATTAAAGGGAGTGGGGAGGAACTCAGCCGTGTTTGTGGGGGGTTGGGGGGATTTGCTGTTTGACGCAGGTCCTAAAGGCCCTGTGCAACTTATGGCTTGAAGGAAGAGGGCAAAGCAGTGACAGTGTCCATAATGAGTTGTGGGACTTTCGATGCAGCAGAGATATTAACGTACAGGAAAGCCGGGACCACTGTGGGATGGAGGAGAGGAAGCAAAGTCGCAGCAATACGGAAGGGAAAGGATGCTGAGGCCTTGACTCTTCTGCTCCTCCCCCTTCCCTACCAGGAGCACACCTCAGGTCTCCCTCCCTCACACCCTCCTCCCGAGTCGCTTCTTCCTGACCCCGTTCAGGGATGCGTTGTTTCCCTCCCTCACACCCGCTTTCCTTTCACACTGCCTGCCGCCCTTTCCTCCAGACAGCCAGCTCCTAGAGTGGCCTCCACGGAGCTGAGCTCCTGCCCTGCAGGACCACGAGACACAGCCGGGGGAGATGCGTGGCACGACTCCCTGAGGCTCACAGAGCTCCCTGGGCGCCCTCTGAGGCCTGGGACTAAAAAGCAGACGGGGACCCTCTGCTTCCTTCTCTTTAAGTCAGGGACCCGCAAAGAGATCCCCGCACCCCTTCCCAGAAGTAGAAAGCCGGTCTTATCTTCCTTCCACAGGAACCGCTTCTTTCTGGATTTGAAGTAATTAGATCATTTGAGTTTCCAGGGCCATGTGTTCGCGGATCCTAGTCATTTCTTTTACATCTTTTTTTTCTCCTTGGGTCTGTCTCTTGTCTTTTCTTTCTGTCTGTTCCATCCCTGGGACATGCAGATATCCCTGCTCCACGTAAGTGCCTCTCCTGCCTCATTACCTGTTTCTATAGTTAACCTCTGCTGTCCTAGTTCTTCGTTTAATTCCAGTCCCTCTGTCCCCCAGAGGCTGAAGGAGATGCTGCTGTCCGGTCCTAACCACACTGACCGTAGTCCAGCTCCGCTCTTGTGGATGTCCATAGGTCACGCCCAGAGGCTAACCCTCGGCCTGTTTTAGAACATGCAGCTTTGCACACCACAGCCCGCCTCACCTTTGCCAGGATGCCAGAAAGTGACACGTCATCACCAGGACTCTATTCAAAATCCCTTCGTGGGAAAAAGAATTTGAAAGGATTTCCACATCTGCTTTTAGGAGATAGAAAAATTGCACTCCTGTGCCATCCGTTTCTGTCCGTCGGGTGGTGGCTGGAGGGCACCAGGAAGGCTGGTGGGCGAGCGGGCAGTTGTAGAGGAGCATGAGGTTTGGGTCCAGCCACAGGGACGTCCTGCCGGCAGCTGCCAGGGAGTGAAACCCCCATTTCCAGCCAGCTTTGTTCTATAGCATGAGGTTCTTGCAACCTGTCATCTCCATGTTTGGGAAAACTAACTGGCTACTTAGTAACTCTCCTGCCAAGCATGTAGAGAGGGGTGATTCTCCTGGGAAGGACCCCCTAATTGTGTAAGCAGTAACTAGCAAATGTAGGGAGCAAGGGTGGCAGGAAGCTGGCCTGCCGTTCTCGGGGCAGAACTGTGGTCCGCGCCCCCAGCCTGCGCAGCTCCCCTGGCCTCACTCCCGCTCAGCTTGGCCTCTTCTCCCTAGGCTGAGCTCGGAATAGTGGAGGGAAGTGTTACCCAGAGAGACTTGGAAGAAAGGGTATTCAGAAAGCTGAACACTCTTACCATAAAAAGCTCCTAGTTCCTGAAAGACACTCAGGGAAGCTTATCTTCTTAAAAATATATTCAGAAATATTGCAGCAATAGCAGAAAATAAGTAGCTCGGTGTAGGCGTTCTGAGATGTTGAGCAAGTGTTAAATTAACGATCTCAGCAGACGGGGTTCCTGAATGAACCAGTCCTGGAAGGAGACCGTAGGGGTGGAGTTGTCAGGGGACTGGCAGCTGCAGGCCCTGGGCAGCAGCTCTTCCCGGGGAGTGCAGAGGAGGGCTCTGGGTGCGAGAGCGCCTCTGCCTCTGTCCGAGCTGGTCCCGGGCCGGAGTCTTCCTGTCCCTGCTCTTCTGGATGTTATCCGCACTGCAGTGCGGGCTTAGCTACGTTGCAAAGCGGAGGCTGTGGTGAGGCCTCCTTGGAGTTCCTGACAGTAACTGGGCTTTGAGAACTGGTCCAGAGTCGCTGGCCTTGACTGTAAGTGGCTCTCATTCATTGCTGGGTCAGCCCTTGCAAAGGCAGAATTCCTATAGCAGAAGCTGTTTTGAAGGTCAGCGTTTAATTTTTTTTAAAAAGGAGACCTCTAGACCTTGTTGCTTGTTGTCTGATAGTGTGGACATAGGTGACCAGGATCCCACAAAGCCCCTTGGAAGGTGGAGGGGTCAGCTCTTCATCCCAGGCAGAGTAATACGGAAGCAGGCATTACTAGTGGCATGAAAAGTCCGTTTTCTCACTCGTTTGATAAAATTATGGCTTAAAGAATTGGAAAGCTAACTTCTTTTAGAGAAGGAGGACGCAGCACAGCCCTGAGATGGTGTGCCTTTTCCAGGAACTCGAGCAGGATGGGGGTGCGCCTCTGGGGTACGCAGGAACACGTCTCCCTAAAGTTGGTCATTGTGGTCTTCCTTGAACCCTCCAGCCTTCCCAGAGTGGCTGAAGTGGGGACCCAACCCAAGGGGCATCATGCTGGCCCTAGACTTCCCTGGAAAGGCTGTGGTTGGAAGGGAGACCCCAGCATAGACCGCTGCCATGGCGACACCCACTCACTGCACGAGGAAGCGAGGACAAGCTTTAGGAAGGACCGTCTCTGAGTCTCCCTCCCGTTACTTGAAAGGCACAAAGGTTGTCTGAACTTAGGTAAACAAAGTCAGCCATCAGCAGTTACAGCAGTTTATTATTATTTTTTAATTCTCATCCGAGGATATGTTTCTATTGATATTGGGGGGGGGGAGAGAGAGAGAGAGAGAGAGAGAGAGAGAGAGAAACATCAGTATGAGAGAATAACATCTATAGATTGCCTCCCATATGTACCCAGACCTGGGATCAAACCTGCAGCCTAGATATGTGCCCTGACCGGGAATTGAACCCCCAACCTTTTTGGTATACAGGACTACGCTCTAATCAACTGAGCCACCCAGTGGGGGCAGCTACAGCCATTTAACTACGTGCTGATGTTGAGCCCCAGATCCAGCAGACTGGGTCTCTGGCACTGGCTCGTCTCGCCCACTAGCAGTGCATTCCCGTCCTGTAATGTTGGGGTGCAGAAGCACAGAGCACCCATGACACTGGAGTTAGGCCCTGGGTGCAGCCTCACCCCAAGGGAGAGAGGTACAGGACCAACAGGAGCTAGCATACTGGTCAGAGCCATCGCTGCCAGACCCGGGGCTGGAGGTGTTAGGTGAGAGCTGGTGCATTGCACATTAGCTCACCAGTTCATTGAGATGTCTCAATAACGAGGTTGCTTTCTCAGTTCCATAGTAGATTTCTCCACATCCAGAGGCATGAGTGAGGCATGAGTGTGTCAAAGCAGGCATGCTCAGGTGAAGCCAGCCAAAGCCACACACACCTCAAGGACTCCTGCTTCCGAGCTGCCAGATTAGAAAGCATGGCTCACCTGTTGGAGGTTCCTGTGTGCAGTTCATAAAAGCGTGTGTAAAGAAATGAGGAAGCTGTTCCTTTAAACACACAAACAGAACTCCAACCTGGGGATATGCCTCTGTCACATGTACTTTTAGGACAAATGTCTTCGTGCTGTTAAGACACTCTTTGGTGGAAAGCTGGGGACCCCTGATTGCCATGGAAGGGGCTGCTTCCCTACAAGAGCGTCCGAGGCCCTAAAGAGATGATGTCACAATTTGTTATAAATCTATTCCTCATGACTGGGTCACACACCTTCAGAATTCCATGGCCTGAATATTACCTCTTAGTTGCTTCTGCACCGTGAAGCAAAGTGAACGATTTCTTTCAGGGCATAAAGATTATATATGAACGAGTCTCTCCTTTTTAAGAGGCATCTTGAGACTTTGGTTTTCACATTTTGCCCCCTAGATGGCACATAGCAAGTGTGAGTTAAACACATTGTATTACACTGTGGTTAAAGCACATACAACTCTACCCCTTGGCCAAAATAATATGGACCATTGTGCAAACGGGAGACCAAAACAATAAAAGAGAAAGAGATACACTTACCTTAATTAACCAGGCCATCTCATCTTGCTCTGGTTCCAGTGACATTGTACTTGCATGGTCTAATGAGGCGCCCTCATCTGGAAGGTAAAGGGAAGACCAAACCATAAGTGTCGAGGCAATGTTGAAGGGGTGGTGACGTTTTTTCCAAATTTTCATCTAGCTCGCCAAGGGACTTTGTTTTGTGGTGATGGATGGAGAGATTTGCCAGTGGAAAACTAAAGAGCTGTCCAAAATATCTTGGATGCACCACCTCTACCCGTTTTCCCTGCAGAAAGCTGCTTGAGTTACTTGTTTCGCAAGAATAACACAATACCACGTACACTGCTCTCCATATACAAAGCAGCATTCAGAGTCATTCTGTCAGGGTTTTTTGTTTTGTTTTGTTTTGGAAGGCAGCAGAGGTTTTTTTTTTCTCATCTGGATGCCGAACAATCATGAACCTCACCCAGTAGTAAATATTAATAAGTAGGACCGTCATTTTTGTTTTATTTAGATATTGACATTAGGGAGTGAGACATACAGGTTTTGCTACAATTATGTGCCATTGGTGCAAATACATGCCTATACACAGAGAGAGATCTAACATGAAAGCCCGTCTCCTTCTCTACTTGTTCACCCTCAGCTGAGGCCCAGGTTCCCTCTCCTCCTGTACCTCTGACCCTCTGGAGATAGCTGCAGGCCTCAGCAGCTGTTCCTGGCCCAATCCTTACCTGAACCACGGGCTTGGCAGGCACACAGGTCTGTGGCTTGAAGTCAGAGAGCCCTTCTTGCTGTGGGCAGCCACCTGTTCTCAGCACGGGGACTTCTTCGTGCCCATTTTCACTCACTTCAGTTTCTTGTACTGACGTCCCAGGGCTGGCGCTTCCATTTTCCCGTGCAGTATCTGTACACCTTGATGATCTTTGATCTCTTTTTTTCTCCTTCATTTTTCTCTCCTCAGTGGCTCCTGCTAGCTCCTCCACCCCTGTTGCCTTGTCTCATCAGATAGTGAGTGTCATTGTCCCCGTGCATCTCTCCGCAGGTGGCTTTATCCAGCCACAGTGGTCTGCCCAGTGCTATCTCCTTCAGCAGGTGATAACTCAACTTCCTTGGCAGAAAGCAGTACCGGGTTGTGGAGAAGCAAAGGAGAGGAGAAACAGGCACAGGGCCCCTCAGGTTCATGGGAAGCAACATTCCCCGAACGAGAGGCACATGGAAAGTGGGGTTCTGGACAGACGTGTCCAGGCAGGCGCCCGGGCTGCAGCCCAGCCCTGCGCCGGGAGTGTCAGTGAGCCAGTGTCAAGGCTGGTATTTGGAGAGGCCAAAGGAGTTCGCCCAGAAAGCTCTCTGTCCCCCAGGGCATAAGAAATGCTGCGGGCTGTTGTGTTTTTATTCTCATTTTAACTGGCACTGTTGGATTCAGACACTGAAATTAAAAAGCGAGGCCTATAGCTTTTGCTTTTTCCATAAATGCATGCATTTTTTGTATTTGTGGGAAAATAAACAGTGTCTGCTTGCAGATGTGCCTGGCAGTAGGCGCCTAGGCAAAGTATTTAACCCTTCACAAGCGAGCCTTGTTTGCTCTCCTCTGTAAAATAGGATGTGTAGTTGCCCTTCTCCTTACCTCCCTCTCACAAAACCGAACATCATGGTTCACCAAGCTGTTTGCCACCTGGGAGCAGTACCACTAAGCCTGACAATGATGTCACCTGGGCAGTCCCAGCCTTCGTCACCCTGACTGAGCCTCGCTCGTTCATGTCGTTACTTCCGTCGGCAGCCCTGTCCTTGTGTTCTCCTGCATCCGCCGAGCAGAGAGCTCCAGGCCTGAACCTCTTTCTGAGGGGAAAGAGCAAAGCGAGGCCGCAGCTGAGGGAGTCCCAGGGTTCATGCCAACTCGTGCCCAAAGCAGCGGACAGGGCGCAGGCAGGGCGGTGCCCCGGCCCGGCTGTGTTCCCCTGCATCAGCAGTCCTGAGCTTTGGGCGCAGCCGCAGGAGGTGACGCAGCCCCACGCTCAGAAGCCTCCCGTGGCATCTGTGTGACTCAGAAGCAGGCCAGCACCTCATGCGGTGCCTTCCAAGCTGTGTGTAGCTGCAGCAGGAGTTCAGGCTTAGGGACTGAAACGGCCCCGGGTTCAAATCCCAGCTCCGCTGCCTCTGCGCACAGCTCCATAATCTTGAGTGTGCCACTCAACCTCCCCAAACCTCAGATTTCTCATCTCTCAAGTGAAAGACAGAGTCTGCCTACCTGGTAGGTATGATGAGAATTAAAGATCAAGTGTGAAAAACACACAACACAGTGCCCAGTACGGAATAGCTGGAATTCACGGTCAGAATGAATGAGAGTTACTTTATTTTTTAATGCAGGAGAGTCATTTTTCAGCAAAATCTCTGATAATCTCTTTAAGATACTGATATTGATATTGATAAGTCAGGGAAGAAAGAAGTGAGGGACTATCTCCTCCACCATCTCTGTCTTTTCTTAATAGTAATGCTATATATGTATGTGTATATATATATATATATACACACACATATTATATACACACACACTTAAGAATGTATCTCCATTTCCTCCTTCACCTTTCTGAGCCCTTTCTGTGCTTCATGTTTCCATAGCCACCCAGCTCCGTCCTGCCCTTAAGACCACAGAGCCGTCCAGTGAGTATGCAGCGGAGTTGCCCTGGCCGGACTGCTGCTTGTTGCAGATCCGACTTCGGGGTCACTGCTGCCCGTGCTTCTCCCTTGTATTAAAGCAACAGCTGTGACTGCATGCGGTGTGGTTTTCTCAGCATGCTGTCGGCTTGGCCAAGGCAGCGGACCTGGCATCACCCAAAGTAGTGGGGTGATTACTGAAAGAATACCCTGTCACGAGGAGACTTTCCCAAATTTATGCTCAAGTTATAATTAGAAAAGGATTAGAGACACACTGAGACAAAAGAACAGCATCTCTTCCCAGCCTGTGTTGTCCCTTCCCACTGATGCACACACACGAGCGCACACACACGCACACACACGCACACAGCAGTAGCTACGACAGAGAACGAGGGAAGGAGTAGGAGAAAATGGCTGCTTGGAGAAAAGCAGAGGGTGAAGCAGAGGAGGAAGGCGTGCTGACAGCCTGCTCCTTTGTCTGGCGCAGCCGAGGATCTGTGTACACCACGCACACGTGGGAAGGAGGGGCGTGTCTGTCTCCTTGCTGCCCTCCTCAGTGGGAGAAAATCATGGCCCGGAAAAGCACAACCCGGCTCGCTCAAGTTTGTGTACTGACAATCCAGATGAAAGTTCTGGAATTCATCTCCTGATGGTAGCCAGGGCCAGACCGTATCATCTTTTCCATTGTGGAAAACATTACACCTCATCACAGCCGAGGCCTGTTCCAAGCTAGTCTTTATAACGCTCCAATGACGTGAGCTGTGGGTTCGGCCTGCAATCCCCTGACAGATCAGCTGGCTGTGTGTGTGTGTGTGTGTGTGTGTGTGTGTGTGTGTGTCCTCAGCTGTGTGAGAGTTTTAGATTTTATAGTATTTCTGAGTGCACTGAGAAGATGGCATGCGTCCCAGTGAGCAGGGGTTGGAGAGAGGAGGCAGGGAGCAGGTATGCACAGTGAGCTCCCACTCCCGGGCCAGGGCTTCTGATACCAAACTGAACAGAGCAGAAAGGTGGTCCAGGTCTATGTGTTGCATGCAATGGTTCTTTTTTCTGCTGCAGAACATGGCGAAGGGTCTGTTTTTTTGTTCTCTTCATGTGTGTGCTGCAATGAATTTTAATTCTGGATGCTTCTGAGGTTTCATTTTGTCAGCAGAGCAGAGCAGTTGACAGCGAACCGTGCTCACATGGGTTTAACTCAGATGATGGGTTTCTGCATTTGGAAAAGGAATGCAACTAACAGCACCCTTTCTTTTCTAACAACGATGCCCTGCCCTTCGCCCGGGCGCAGTGTGTGCCGGGCACGAGAAGGCTGCATGCGCATTTGTACACATCGTGTCCCTTTTGAGGTGTCTCACTATAGGCTGATCTTCTCGGCAAGTAAAATACAATCTTGGATCCATATTTTTCCTTAAGGAAGAATTAGGTGTTTCTCCCCTGACATCTGTTTAATTTTTAAACATCAGGCATTTCTGCCCACAGGTAAAATGCTTAGTAGTGACATCCAGGGAGAAGAAAGTTTGAGGCTTTTATTTTGAACGACTTGACTACTGACCCAAATTGCAGGTCCCAGTGGATAGTGAGGTAAAGGAGAGACAGTCACAGCTGGGCTGCAGCCTGCATTCGGCATGAGGGTATCCTTCCCCATAAGGCGAAGTGGAGCACAGGGGAATGGCAGCTCACAGCACAAAGTCCATCTTCCGTTCGTCAGTAAGGTTGAGAATAGTGTCTCCTGTTTTTGCTAGTGTGTATGTGTTTTGATCTATTTACAATTATGGATGAATGAAGGTACCCTAAATAAAATCAAAGGATAAACCTCCCAGCTGTATACAATTCCTGCAGGGCAGGGCACCGATGATGGGTGTACCAGAACCTGGTCAGTGTAGGACAGTAAGCACACATGATGTCAGCTCACAGGGGCAAAGGACTACGTACCTTGGTTCAAGCATTTCTCTCGAATCACTTTTAAACAGAGGTGTGCTTTGGGCAGAGGGGTGTCTCCATCTCCCTGCCTGGCCCTTCTCTCTCAGCTTCAGTTGGCATACCAACACTTCCCGTGGTCTGTGAAAGTCGAGGTGGGAATCCAGAATGCCTTTCGATGAAGCAAAGTCTTTCCTGTCACATTTAAGTCACAAATTGGGATGTAAATGCAAAATCGGACAGAAAAGAACCTGGGTAAATCCAAACAAGAAAACTAGTTTTTTTCATTGTGAACATCAAAATGTGCCTTACCAGTGCAGCCACAGTTCTAAGGAGATAACTGTATCCACAAATGCCAAGCATTTGTTTGATGTCACACGCTCAGCTCCTTGGTCAGGGGTGTGGCTTCTGTTGTTCTCTGATGACAAGAGCCATTGTCTCAACCAGCAGAAGGAAACCTGTCCCCTTTCTGCACCAGTCTCTTCCTTTATGTGTCTCAACTCGAAATCTCATCTTGGACAATGTGGATAGATGCGTAGGGAAAAAAGGAAAGATTCCCAGGGCCACCTACTCTGTCCTGCCTTCACCGAATCGCACTCAGCCCAGGCCCCTCTCCTCACTGCACCAAAGGAAACACAAAATAACTCTTCCTAATGTGATGTCATATCCTGTTCTTACAGAGCTCCGTCTTCATGGGACTTTCCCTTCACGACCCATGTTATGTTTCATTGCCCTTGTTTCCCAAGGCTGCAGAGACGTTTCTGGAATCTGTGCTAATAACTTGCTTTTTCTTTCCTTCAGCAGTCTCCTGGATTGACTGACATCTGGGTCCCGGCAGAAACTCCTCCCTGTTTTAAAACCAGTTTCCATGCTCCTCGATGTGTTATTAATATGCAGTGTTGCAGCTGAATCTAATGCTTATTGGTGTTAACCAAGTGCTCTTTATGATTTATTATTCTCCTATTTCTGGGCGGTTTGACTGTCCTCCCAATGTTTCCTATATATATGCTGCTAATTTAATTTGATTTCTCCTTTTATTTAGTCTGTGATTTTGTTGTTGATTTTTCTCCCTGCCCATTGTTTACATCAGTTTTTAATTTTTTTGTATTTTCCATGTGACCTTCTCCACTTTCCTTTCAACCAATCATGTGCGTGCGTATCATGTGACTTTGTCATGTGGCTTGCATGGTGCTGATGATGTCGTCCACGCTGGTGAACAGAAGGTAAAACTCTTTGTTCTGATAAGTGAAATAAATCTGGGACCACAGCCTGGCATCTAGGGCCCACTCATTTCTTCTGTCTCAGATTTCCTAAGCGAAGCCATTTGGGAGAGTTCCTCTGGTTTTCAATTCATAGGCAGAATTGGTCATTCTTTGCATCCTTACTATGACAGTTTGATACCTGGACAGCCTTTGGTTTAATATTGTGCTTGGAGAAATTTGGACATGCAAACTGCTATCTATGGTAAAGCCACTTGGCCACAGCACAGTTTGCAAACTTGAATTTTTACCAGATAGCTCATAAAAATTATTTCGAGAAAGCAGTTTTGTAAATTAGCTTCATAGCATTGTTGTTTAACTATCCAGTAATTCTAAAATCTACAGTTGCTCTAAAATGAGTCGTAGTTCCATGAAAACGTGAAAATGTTTCTGTTCACAACAGCGAAACCCTACAATTGCAAAGGTTGTATTTGCTCCAAACCAATGAGAGTGCTTCATTAAATTCCTGCAAATTGAGGACTTTCTGAAATGAGAGACGTAAGAATCTTCAATTAGAGCAGTTTGGCTGTGATTGCTGAGGTGTCGCTTCTCAAGAGTGACCCTCTCCCGGGCAGGGGGGAAAAATCAAAACAAAAGTCACTTGGCAGTTACCATGACAGCAGGTCTCCCTGTAATCAGGAAGCACATGATTGGCCATTGCAGCAAAGGAGATAAAACTGTAGCCTAATTAAGTACATAGCATTGACAAAATAATTAGTTACTATTTCAACCGTCACAACCTCGTGAAAATATCTCAGTCTTACCGTACGGAGAAAGGGACTCTGCTCACAGCTTCCCCGGGAAAAGCAAGCCCCCGTTCCGAACCTGCCCCGGGACTCAGATGCACTCTGTTCTCCTCCCACTGAAAAGTTTTACTTCGAATCCCAACCTGAGACACACACGGGCTGCACTGATCACAAAAGCTAAACTAACACAATAACTGCTCAGTGCGCCCACGCATGCGAGGGGTCCCCCGCGGACCTCGCTGCTCTGAAAGCTGATTGGGCGACATCCACAGGAATAAACCCATCAACAGCTTGTCTTGCATGTTCTTTGCTCCCGGTCTGTCCTGCGTTGCGTGCTCCCCATGTGTGTGAGCCTGTGTGTGTTCCTGCTTGCTCCCCCCCACACACTGACCCCCCCACCCCCACCCCTAGGACTGCGGCTATCTAGGCATGGCCGCTGTGTCTCCACTTAGTCCCATTTACATCCAGTCTCCTGCAAAGAGGTCTTGGATCAGAGCTGTCCTTATTTCCAAAAAGATGTTTGATATTGGCATTCTATGAAATTAAGCAGCAATGTCTTCAAAGCAGAGAAACATCTGATCATACCTTTGACCTAATTTAAAAAGTATCCTAATCTGTGAGTTAGGGCAGAGAATGGGGGGAGCCAAAGATTTTCTTCACTCCAAGTCCCGCCTCAAATGTTGTGGTTTCGTCACATCCCTAAGGGGGACCAGGCTCTTTAGCCTTGTGGTGGCTGCCCAGAGGCTGGTGTGCTGGGACAAAGCCTGGACGTTCCCCTGAAATCTTAAGTGTGAGCAGATGTTGGGTTGAAACCCGTTCATTTCTTTCTTACACACAAGTTTGGCCATTTCCGTGCTGTGCTATAATTCAAGTGAAACAAAGCGCAGTGTTCGCAAGTAGGAACGAATTCATCGCTCTGAGGGGGATCTCTTTCAGACGTTTCAAGCAAGGAAGAAATGTTGGAAGCTGTTTCCTGCGTTTGCCTCAGAAACGCACCGTAGCAGTGGTCTCAGCTGTTGGTGAAACGGTGTGGCCAGTACTACGACCTTGGCTGAGAACCTGTAGCATTCCAAAGCCTGGCCAGCCCGCGTCAGACCACACCCCTGTCCGTGATGGACCCTCTCCTGCCAGTTGCAAAGGGACAGGCAGCGGACTTGTTACCCAGATGAGTAGCAGGAAATGGCCTTTAATAATGAAATTGAAGGGAATGGAGAGATCAGTGCGAATAAACTGTAGGGGGAGAGCAAGGGCTCAGTGAAGGGCAGTTATGCCACCTCTCTCGGGGCCTCAGTCGGGCCTAAACGAGAAAGGCATAAGTGACAGGGAGTCTTTCTCCTGGCAGTAGGTTGTACACCCAACAACTGATGAAATCCAATGTTCCCTGTCCACCATGCCCCCCAAATTGCCTGGGGTGCACCCTAGGTTCCCATCCACGTGTTTCCTGAGCACAGCAGCACTGAGTCAGAAGGGAGGTGAAGACAGGCACTGAGCACCAGGCCCAGAGTCACGTGGCTCCTGACCCCACACAGCTCTGCACATGGGGGTTCATGACGGGAAACAGGCCCCGTCGGAGACCCGGGAGTGGGCTTGCTGTGGCGAGCTCCCGTGCCCCAGATGTGCGAAAGGTTCTTTCTGATCCGCCACGTGTAAGTCCGCAGCTGCTGAGAGATCTGTAAATGGGACCCCCTCCCCTAGCATGTGTGTGACCCCCGCCCCTGCCGTGTGCTGCATGTTGGAGCATGGACCCCTCCCCACCCGTTCATAATGATCTTTTTTTTATTTAGCTACTGACCCCGACTCGCGCTAGGACATGCTGATTCTGATGAACTAAACTCGTTAACACCCCTCTTCCTTCTTAGATCGAAACATCACTAACCACCCCTTCCACTCCCTCCTTTGTTTTTACAGCTGTGTGTCTGAATTGCCACGGTCTCGGGCAGGTCGACACAGACTTTCCACCAGGGCTTCTGCTCTAACTGCCTTTGTTCCTAAGGATCCCTGCACTGGTGGTCCCCCAGGTAGAGAGCAGCTCGGGGGACTAAGGCAGGCAGTGATGGGGTCCAGACCCTGTGGGCAGGGACGGGGCCGTGGAGAGTGCTCTGGGCCCCGGGGTTCAGTAGTGTGAGCCTCTTCCCGGGAGCACTCTGATGTCCAGGAGAAGTGCTGAGCGTGTGCGCCCCACCCCCGCCCTGTGGTCTCGGAGGAGGAGCCCAGTTAATGGTTGGTGACAGCAGTTCTTTCTGTCATAACTTCCTCAGCCTGGACCAGCCCCATAACCACAAGCCATACCTCCGTGGCTGTATTTTCTTTTTAGGATGATGAAACAAAGATAATTGATCAATTAATCTGTTGGTGTTTTCATGACACCCACGAGAAGGGAACTGGTGTTTTGTGGTCCGGTCTGTCAGGGTTCATTTGTGGTTAATTTGTAGTTCGTGCTGCCGTCTTCCTCCCCCTCCCCCAGCACACACTCACCTTCCTGATTCCCCGAGAAAACCAGAGCTGGAAGGGACTTGTCCACCAGGCCGCAGAGAGCTAAGCACCGGCTGGGCAGTGGCACACCCAGTCGTTCTGCACCCCAACATCTCTGGAGCCAGGGAGCAGGGCGGCAAAGAGCCAGGTCACACTAGCACACAGACCCTTCACGATGGAAAGAAAAGCGTTCAGGGGAGCTATCAGTCAAGGGTCCATGACTCCCAAGACTTGATTTGGGGGAGCTGTGCTCAAGACAGTTGTTTCCCATCTGTGCCCTGCCGGCTGCTCTTTGGGACTGTCAGAAAGCACCTCAGCACTCCGAGAATAGCTGGGTGGGTAGTCAAAGGGGCCATCGGGGAGAGTTGGAGGGTCTGAGAATGTATGCAGCACAGATCGCGTTAGATTCGCTTGTTTGGCATCTGGGGCGGAGCGCTGGTCTGGGGAAAGAGAGTTAGTGGTCTAATAACTGTCCTGACTCCTTTATGTAATTGCTGATCCCCGAAGGACCGGTCAAACTTCTGACCTCTCGATGTAACTGGTGAATGTTCCTGAGTTGGAAAAATCAAACAGGCTTCGTATCTGAACGGCTAAATCATACATTTTGGACTTTTTAAAACAATGGAGAGGCATACACACATTTCAAATTGCTTGTAAGAAATAATCAACGAAAGGGAGCAGCAGTTAGGCTAACCAGAAGGAACAGTCATTTTCATGCCAGACAATCCTGTCGGACTCAAAAGAAAAGGATGCTAATGCGGCCCCCAGCCGTCATGGGCTTATTCCCAGGTGCCCGAGACTGGATTCCTGAGGGAGAGAAAGCAGAGTGGGCGAGGGAGGAGCCCAGGTTGGCCCAGCCTTTCTCGGGGGTGCCTGGTGGCACCTTAGCCTTTCATTCAGAAGATACAACTCCTGGTGTTGGGCTGTATTGAGTAAGAAGTAGTATACGGTTCTTCTAAAATTCCCAAATGCTGTCTGAACGCCCCGGGCTGGCTGTAATCCCTGTGGTGGAATTCAGGCTTCCAGCAGCAGTTTCTGACCCCAAGCTTCTGCGGACGAGGGGACGGACATGAAGCCGACTCCGATTTTAGGGCACAGTAGCACAATAATTACAGAGAAGAGCCACAGTCTGCATGGTCAGAAATACACATTTCAATTACGGTTTCTAAGGGGAATCCGTAGGGCCTACATGTAATGTTTCTGGCTATAGGTGGTCTCCACGGTACATTCTTTTTCTTTGCATACATGATTCACATTCTTCTAGAAAATACTAGAACTGTTCGATGTTTTAGATTGTTATTGGCCAGATTTATTTTGAAGGTACCGCTGTTTTAGTCCTCACACAAAATATTTGGGGGGGAATATGACTCGTGGCTGAAGCTAAATTCAGAGGGTGTAATTAACGCCAGGGGTTTCCTTGGAGCAACCTGGCTGCTGAACTGCAAACCATTTACAAATAATTACAGCACCGGTTTTGCGAAATTACCCATAATGATTTCAATCAGAGCAGCCATCTCGGAACAGAGTGCACGTTGGGACCCTCTAAATAACTTCCTCCGCTAATGTGTGCTCTAAAGCAGCGAGCCTGAACGCCAGGGCCGCACGCCTCAGCCTCAGCCCCGCCCGCCCGCAGCAGGCTTGGCTGGAGACTTGTTTTTGCAGAGAGCTCAGGAAATAGTTTCTTTGCTCCTTATCTAATCTTTGAAAAAAACGGCTGGCAGTAAACACTGGAAGAGGCATAAGACAACTGATTAAACAAATATTGCTCTTTCCACCTCTTGATGTGTTGCGATGAGTTACGCAGCCACAAAGTTGGTCGGGATCCCTGTGATGTTAGTTGCATATGCGCTTTCCTTAGAAATCTGCCCCAGGGATGCTATGTTTCTGTGCACGGGCCCCAGCACTTTCTTTGAATTGATTATAACTCAGCTTTTTCATTTGGCCAATACGACCTTGTGTCATGCACCTCTGAAACTCCAGTACCCAAGAGCCTACCGGGTACCCCGTAGGTACTCAGCACACGTTTGTGGGAAAGCTCATTTAAAGCACTCTAAATGACACACCCGAATATTATATGATATAAAATGCTCTACATTGTAGGAGAAAGCAGTCCACACATATCAGAGTAATATGGTTGTCACTCAGAAAAGAGGATAGCACGGGATAGTGTTCTAACTTGGGTAGATCTTACACCATAGTCTACCGTGGTGTAGTTGAGTGGTTTCTCTGTGAGTCCAGTGATATTTTTTCTGAAACAAATTCAAAGATAGGAGAATACCTTCATCGGGGCTGTTGGTTTCTGCAGGGATTCCTTGGTGAGATTTTTATTCATAAGAGACTTCGGGTCTCTTTTCAACGATAAGACTTTTTTGAGATAACTTTTTTAAAAAGTTTAAGGGACAACTCTTTGCCTTAGTAATACGGAATTGTTGATTTTGGAGTGCATTTCCTAAAAGTGGATGAATGGCCTATGTTTTGTGCTCTCTTACAGTGCCATGAAATAGCCACAGTGATCTTATAGCCCATCAGGGCAGTGTCTCCACTGTGTCACAGTGACGTCACAGTGAGAACATCGGGTCCCGTGCCTGTATTTTGCAAATGTGGAGACTGAGGCAGTGACCTGTCCAAGGCCACGGAGCCCTGTGCGCCACTTGGCATCCTTAGCGTTCGTTAAGAGGGGTCTTCACAGACATCCGAAAGAGCACTTCTCCCGAGTAGATGCCCCGAAGCAGAGTGCTGTGTTTGGCTGGGTCAGTTCAGCCCTCGGAGCCCACACTGCTCAAATCTGAGGGGAAATAACAATAATTTCATCTTTGTTTCCCTTCCGAGGAGGCCTTGGGGAAGGGCCGAGTCCTGGCTGGCGGGTGTGCTGGAAGGGCCCCTCTGCCACCTCCCTGCCTCCTTCTGAAGGCCAACAGGCCACTCGTCACAGAGTCCGCATTGCGATTCTGGATACAGACAGTTGCAATGACCTGTGTCCACCTCCATTCAGTCCCAGGTCACAACCCCCGGTTTGCCTGGGACTAATGGTCTCTCTGGAGCGAAAGACTTGGGTGCTAACCCCTGGAACGTCCCAGGCTCACCGGGGTGAGTGGGTCACCCCAGTTCAGTCCGAGAACAGGGTTTTAAGTTCTGCTGCATCAGCACTGCGGGACACAGAGCCGATCTGCCCTGGAGTTGCCCTCAGCGCTGGAGAATTGCGGTCATGCAGCCCTACCTGGACTGCTGTCTAAGAGTAGAACAGGCCAAAAGCACGTGGAAAGCGTGCGTGCCTTGATATCACCGCAACAAAATTTCTAAGTATTTTCCCCGGAATTGTGGGGGCCCGTGGCCACACAGTGAGACAAAAACAGGGCAAGCCTTTGCCTGAGGCCCCTTTGTCTTTATATTCCTGTTTCCCTTTTTCCTTCATTACTGGTTGAAGAAAAACAAGTAACAAGCGCAGCTCTTCCCGAACACTCGCTGGCTCAGGCACTGAGGTGCGTCCTCACGGGGCAGGGTCCTGTGTGCCCGTGACACGGCTTCTCAAGCTGCAGTGTGCACACTCCCCGTGGGGCCCTGGCGGAGAAGGGCGTTTCTGACCAGCTCCCCGTGGCGCACGCCGGCCCAGGCAGGCAGGGCTCTCGTCCCTTCTCTCTGCTTCCTCTGTCTTAAAGGAGCAGCGGGCACGGCCGTTTCCAGGGTCCCAGAGTAGCTGACTGAGGACAGTGGGCTGGACTGGCCTTGCCAGCAGCCTTCTCACAAGTGACCAAAGGTACACTTTGGGATGATTAGGTCCAAACCGTGATGACAAGCCTTCCCTGGCTCTTGTCACGCATCTGTGGTCCAGAGAACAAGCCAGGACAGCCCACGCAGGTCAGTGTTTTCTAGGCTCTCCCACACGTTCTGTGCGAGGCCATGAAATCCATTCAGAGATGGCTCCTACAGGAAGTGCAGACGTCCCAAGTGTGCTCAGTCTCATTTTAACTTTCCATGGCAGACGTCTCTCACCTCACTGCTGTCAGCATATAATAATGAAATAGCTTCTCGTAAAGCAAGTCAGCGCCTCACTCGTTCCGGCCCTGGGCGCCGCTCACGGACACCCGCACCCTCCGCTCAGCCTTGGACTCGGGGTTCTGCCCGCTGAGCGCGCACTGCAGGTGAAGACAGACATGGACCCCTTCCTGCTGAGAGCTGCTCAGGACACTGTTCTCTCGCCCTCCACACAAAGACAAGGACTGTCGTGATGGTCACTTTGCTACAAGGTCAAGGAGTACCTCTCAGCCCGCTGAGCCATGTATGCGGGACACTTACAGGAGGCTTGTCAATGGCCACCTGGCTTTATTTAATCACAGCCGGAAACTTAAATTATTTTTTCATGAATTAAGTAATAAAATTGGGGAAGGTCTGGGTCCTTGGCTATCCAGGGAAGAAACTGGGCAGCTCTGAATAAGCTTTCTCCTTAAATGCTTCCATTTTCCCATATTTCAGACTAGTTCTCAAAACATCAGGTTTATAAAAGTTAAGTCTTTGGTTATAACATCAGGGCAGCTAAAAGAACATGCAGGTACTGGTGAGAGACAGGGTGGGAGGAGGCTGTTTCTAGAATGGCGAAGAGACCGCTCTTACACCGAGGGCGTCTCCCGGAACATTCCCAAAAGGTGCTAAGTTTGGGCTAAGTCTGAGGCATCTAACCGGAATCCACAGTTTTATATTCCCTGCTTTTTAACCACTTGAATTCCTGAGAGAGCAAAAGCATCCAGCCCCACCCCTCACTCCCTGCCTTTCTGATGGATTGCATTTTCGTTGTGTGGGGGGAAACGTCATGCCAGTGCCCTCGCTGTTTCAGGGGAGCCCAGCGCACCGAAGCTCGAAGGCCAGATGGGCGAGGACGGCAACTCGATTAAAGTGAATCTGATCAAGCAGGATGACGGCGGCTCCCCCATCAGACACTACCTGGTCAAGTACCGCACGGTGAGTGCCTCCTTCCCAGGGGTCACCCCTGCCCTGCAGCCCCAACGCCCACCTTGCTGGGGCCACAACACACAAAGCCCAGGCTTGGTGGGGCTGGACAGAGTCACTCAGTGTCTTGGGCCCTGGTCAGGGTGTTAAATCTCAAGACTGACCTACAGCTTTAGTCCATGTCCACAACGGGCCATTTTAAAACCTCCAGAAGGACTGTGGTGGTGACACTCACACCATGATTGATTTTCCTGCTTCTTGAACTTTCGCACAAAGTATTTTGCCATTACCCAGCACTTTTTGCAAATAACATATTGCTGTTTAATCACTGCTACCTCACGGGTGAGGTGCTGTGACGACACGCATTTTCTGTCCACGAGAAACCTATGCAGTAGGTTTCAGGGTTATCGCCCCATGACAATGGAAATGAGGGCGTGTCAGTCATAAGCGCCTGACCCCACACAGCTGCGCCAGCCAGGGTTGGCACCCAGCCTGTCTGACCTGCGAGACTGGGCCGGCTTCTTCACCAGCCCCGTACCCCGCCCGAGCCGTTCGAATCCTGCTGGCGGGAACCTGGCCCTGAGCCCTTTCCTCCCCATCGGCTCAGCACCATCTGGGACTTCTATCGTTACACCTCTCGTCCCCAGCCCCCCGCTGAGACTCTCTCTCTCCTTTTCTGGGTGCAGACCGACAACAGGCCATTGCCAATCACATCCAGTTGCTGAGAGATTGAGACCGTGTCTGAGCTCTGAGAACAGTCTCTCGCTAGGGTTTCTTACCAGTAGGAAATAATGAACCAGAGAGCAGTTGTCTGTCTTCAAATAGCCCCCAAGAAAGGCTTTTTCCGGGGAGTGGACTTACTCCCTGCCTGCCTTTTGATCAGTCCTGTGGACGTGAAATGTGAGCCCTTCTCATTAGGCTGACAGACAGACAGTGCAGTGCGGAGCCCACGGGCCACGCTCTCAGCTGGTGGGCGGCCTGTCAGCCCACTCAGCCCTCCCACGTAATTGCACGGCCCAGCGAGCTGACAGGGAAGAGCCTCGGTTGACTTCCTCAGGCCCGCCAGAGGCAGCGCTGTAGGAGGGGCTCCCTCGCCCTGGACGCCCCACGCAGGCCTCCGGAAGTGGGCAGGGGTAGGTGGGAGGCCTCTGGCTGTGGTTACACTGATGTGGCCCGGGCAGTGTGGGATCCAGTTCCAGCTCTACCACTGACCAGCACGTGACCCAAATGCATCATTCCATCCTCCTCTTGTAAAATGGGAACAAAACAGCTTAGCAGGTTGTTACAAAGATTAGTTATATTATATGCAAAGAACCTGAAATGTGACTGACGCTTGGAAACTTCCAAACATGGTAAATACGGTAATCACTGCCCAGATGCCGGCTAGGGCGGGAAATGCCTCCCATAGGAGGCCACCTCAGGGGTCCGTTTCCAGCAGTCACGGTGGCTGTGCCAGGCAGGTCTGAGTTGGAAAGACAACTGGGCAAAACACCGAGATGTGTTGGATTTCAACAACCTTGACCATCCTCTCTCTCCTACTTCAAGAACTAATGGTGCGGGCGTGGCCGGGCCCCTTCCTAAGGGCAGGTCTTGGCTGAGACAGATCATTTTGCCTGGAAAGCTGGCTCTGTGTGAGATAACTTCCTCCAGCCCCAGCCACGGGCCACACCGCCTCCCGGGTGACTGAGAGCATGCCCTGCCCTTGGGGAGCAGCTTGTCACTTAGTCAACATTTGTCAGACCTTCTGGTGTGCCCTGCCCACGCCTCTGCAGAGATTGCGAAGAGGCTGAGTGAGCCACTGTGCAACCACCTGAGGACGTCTCAGGAATTCCGCCGCCTCCGTGTGGGGTCAGGGAGGCGTCACCTCCCGACAGCTTGACAAGCTCCCACTCGGAGCCAACTCTGGGGAACGAGTGGAGCTGGAAAGAGTATTTGGTGAGGAAAAGGGGCACCCGTAGCTCTAGCTGCAAACTGTGTCCTGTGCAGTGCCCGCGAAGCCGACTGTGCCCTCCCTGTGGGCACTCCGAGTGCCGCGCGGGACCTGGCATCTCCAGTGGCAGCTGTAGAGATCAGGTGACACTGCATGGGACAGAAACAGCCCGTTCAGTTCAGCAGAGGTGTGCTGAGCTCCCTGCTAGGAAAAGGACAGACCACGGCTTTGGGCCCAGATGCACTTGACGCCAACCAAGGCTGCCTCCCACCTCCCTGCCGTGAGGTTTATCAAGGGCCTGACAAACCCCTTGCAGGCTTGTCGTCGGGATACAATGAGAAAATGTGTGGAAGGCCTTTAGGACAGTGCCTGGCACATAATAGGTGCTCCATAAATGGTAATTTTTATTTTTATTATTATTTTTTTCAAATATGTTTTTATTGATTTTTTTAGAGAGAAAGAGATGGAAACATCAATGTGAGAAACATCAATCGGCCGCCTCCTGCGTGCCCCCTACTGGGGAATGAGCCCACAACCCGGGCATGTGCCCTGACAGGGACGGACCTCTCAGTCCATGGGGCGGTGCTCAATCCACTGAGCCACACCGGCCAGGTGGTAGTTTTTACTTTTAAGAAAACTGGGATCTATGCAGTGCTTCTGTGTCAGGGAGGTGGGTCACACACCTGAGTGTGAGCCACATTCTGAACTCGGACAAGCAGTATGTTCGCTTACTTTTCTGGGACGTGCTTATGCACATGTGGCCAGCATTGCAGAGTGTAGCGTGGGGGTGCACAGGGCTGGTGCTAGAGTTCTGCACACCTGAAGGTGATGGGACGTGGACGGGTTGGCCCCACGTCACCCTAGCGTCTGCCACTGTATTTGCGAACATCACCTGTGTAATCCCTAGGGTTTTCCAGGCTGGTAAAGAATAAACATCACATCCTTTCATTGGTTCTTATTTTTATTATTCTGCACCAATAGTTATTGACTCCCTTACCAGTGTTTCCATCTAAAGCTCCCTGGTGTCTTGTGTCCTTCCTGCTGGTTTCCCCCAGAAACTCTCCTCTGAGTGGAAACCAGAGATCAGGCTCCCGTCGGGCAGCGACCACATCATGCTCAAGTCTCTGGACTGGAATGCTGAGTACGAGGTCTACGTGGTGGCTGAGAACCAGCAGGGGAAGTCCAAAGCGGCTCACTTTGTGTTCAGGACCTCGGCCCAGCCCACAGCCATCCCAGGTATGAGCACCTCTGCTTTCTGTGAGCCCCCCGCTTTGGATTAATGCGCCAGCGCTGCACCTCCTAATGCGCCTGAACAGCCCTGACAACGCTTGCTTACAGCCATCCTCATGATTGGTGCCCGTGCAAAGCCCGGGTCTGCGTTGTGCCCGCCTGTGCGGTGGGTTGAGATGTACTGGACTCGCAGGAAGGCTTGGCCACGCATCCTGGGCAAAGGCACAGTGTCATTTGGCCTGGAAGGGCTGATGCCAAGCCAGTCCTGGGGACCCCCTCAGCTGGGAAACTCCAGCTCCTGCCGAGCCTTGGAAGCTGATGGAGTAAGGTTCCCTTGTGAGACCTTATCTGCCATTATCATTTCATACAAGGACCACATAACTGTTCTTAAGCGCTTTCTACCCGATGCTTGCTTACCTGCACAACCATGGTCCAAAGCTCTTCTCTTTGGGGACCCCAAGAGAAGGAAGACATGGTGCCTAGTTAGTTGAAAACCCTGTCTGCCAAGGGCCTCGCGACTGATTAAATTGAGCCACTTGAAACAGCACAAGTGGAGAAAGTAGACACTGGAAAAGCCCATCCATGAAAGACAATCCAGTCTGCTGGAGATCATGATGGGAGCAGTTCTAGGAGATGCAGGTCCGTCTCTAGGGATGCAGGACCGATTCGAGTGTGGGAATAAAGTGAGAGTTCTGCTTTCGGCCCAGCTCCCTTGCCGCTGATGGCCAGTCTCCCCATCGACCAGATCCCTCAGAGCAGGCAGGTCCCCAACATCGATGCCTGCTTTCCCAGGCCAGCCAAATGCCATCCACAGGCAGGAGAGGTGGGCACAGGGTGTGCAGCTGCGACCTGCAGGGGCCCGTAAGCTCTGCCGTGTTCCAGTGTGGTAGCAAGATGTTCCGATGTGCCGGTGGTCTAGGTCTGGCCCCGCCACGCCTGTCCTGTTTGCAGTGCTGCCCCGGCTCTCGTTAGGCTGTCACGGTGTCTCCAGTGGAGAGAGGCCAGGAAGGAAGTGGGCTGCCTGCAGCAGGGCTGTATGTATGCGAGTGGGCTATTCAAACAGCAACGAAATGGCATCAGGGTGTGATTCCCAGTGCTGCTTGTGCACGAACGTGTGAGTCTGACGGACGTGTGGGGCCTCCAGGAGCTGGCAGGCGGGTCTTGCACCGTAGATCAGGAGCGCCGATGGGTCCCACCCTCTCGCATTGCCAAGGAGACCCCTTAGCACCAGCTGGGTGAAGCCTGTCTCCACAGGCCCTGGGCAAACGGCCAGTGTCAAAGGCAAGGCACCTGGGTATGGCTGCAAAACGTCCTCACTATTGCTTAATAGGTGCCCGAAGGGAGGCGGCCTGCCGCCTCGGCCCCTTCTTTCTTCACATTCTTTGGTCAGTTTTTTTCTCGAAAGCGACAGTCTGGTGTGAATGTCCAGATCTGCTTGGCCTTTATGGGACACTGAGGAGCTCAGAGAGCGGGAGGTTTGAGTAACCCCTCTGCAGCAGGACAGCTTCCTGATGGCGTTTGTTTCTGGGGAAAGACCACAGGGGCAGGTGGCCTGGGTTTGACCCGCAGCAGCAGCTTCCAGGGTTGGAGAGGTGGGGGCAGTGTGTGTCAGGATCAGATGTCCCGGGAAGACCTCGTCCTCCAGGGTCCTGCCAACTGGGGATGCCCGAGTCCTTCTTGTTAATCGCCCAGGAGCCCCGTCCACCCAGAGAGCGAGAGCGCGGAGGGCTGCTTACCACATGGGCCCTCCTGCACGGGTCTCAGAGGAGTGGCCCTGCACTGGCGTGGGCTTACCCAGACATTGCATTTGCGCCTGAGAATAAACCTCTGAATTTTACTAGACGTACCTTCAGGTGGAATTCTGTGGTCAGCAGGGTGTAGGAGGTGAGGGCGCAGAACCAGGTTCTCTTTACCAGCCCTGTGGGTAGGGGGTCGTGCAGTAGAAAGAAGCAATGTGTGGTTGAAAAGGCGACCCTGTCCTGACGCCCAGTTTGCGGCACAGACCGCAGCAATGAAATGCATCTCCACCTGTGCGCACAGCCGGTGGAAGGCCAGCGGGAGGCTCGGGGCTGCATCTGAGAGACCTCACCTTCGTGGAAGGTAACCCTCTCCTAATCCTGCTCTGTTTTACCATGGAGGCTTCTTCTCTCACTTTAATTTCATCTGCTCGCTGACCCCTAACCCTGAACTCACCCCGCTGTGCTGCTTCTGGCCTCGCTGAGCTGCAAGCTGGCCTGACGGTCATAACCTGCACTGGCCTCTTCTCTGACCTTCGTCCCGTTAACTGACTAAAGTTGAATTAACCTTTGATTCTTGCGTTTTCTGTATTTGACCTAATTTTTTTCTTTTTATCTATTTTTTTCTCTGTTTCTGTCTCTACCTTCTCTTTTCTCCTCCCCTTCCCCTTCCTGTGTCTGTCGTCACCCATATCACCTCGGACGTCACCGGGACACCCCCACTCCACCTTTGTTTTTAAACAACCACATTCTGTCTGGGGACCATTGCTTGGCACGCGCAGCGACGCTGGGAGGCTCCTCTGCGTCCTACACCTTTGTCTCATTGCTTTTCTCCGCAGTGACTCTCCTTTTGCTCTGTTAGGAACTTGAGAACGCAAAAAATTACCTTTGCTTAAAAGCCCCGTTCCCATGAGAATGATCAGTGCCCCCCTTGGAAGAACGGCGTGGCACCCGCACTCCACCCGAAGAGGAAGGTTTGGCCATTGGAGAAAGCTGGACCTCCAGACGTTTTATCATCTCCGTTAATTTTGCGCCACTCCCTAAGGGCCCCCCCCCCTTTAGTGGCGGTACAAAATATTTGGGAGCTCTTTTCTTTAAACAGCATCATGCTAGGTTTACAGCGACGTTTCTGCCCATCTGCTAGTCGTTGCATTTTTGTTGTCCCCTCAACTTGATGTAGCAGAAGATTTCTGAGTAGCCCTCAAGCTTGCATCGGCTTGTTAAAACCACCACGTGGCCCCCATTCTAACCCCATGCGCCCCCTCCGCCCCCCATAGTTGGCTTTGCTTGCATTTCAGTGCCCGTGGTAAGGGAGCCGGACCACTGTGATTCACCCGAGCATTCGATGACATGATGGCAGATTGTCACCCTGCTGCCCGTGCGGCAGAAGACACGGGATCTGCTGAGTATTCCTGGGGCTAAGCGAACACCGAGAGGCCCTATGGTCCCGGCATTTTAACCAGCACCCCTGCTGGCTCTCGAGCAGGGCCGCCCTTCAGAGCGCCCAGCACCTGTCAGCTTCATGAGGCACCTGTCCCCCAGACGGGGTGATACCTGCTGCAAGCCCAGCTCAACACAGAGCCTCGTGTCGGGGTGTGTGATCCCCATTATCGTACAAGTCAGTCCCCCAGGGTGGAAGCGTCCACTGTGAGCCAGGCATGAGCTGGACACGCTCCCCACACACGCTCACAGGCAGAAGGGAGGGCACAGGCCACCCAGACTGCCCGGCCTGCACGGCTGATACGCAGGGACGCCGTGAGCCTACCATACTTCCCCAATGCACCAAAGCCCCTTACTGGTCAGTGGCTTTAGTGACATTTTTAAAACTTGTGAAGCCAGCTGCTCCCCCCTGCAGTGGGGGCGATTCCTCCCCAGAGCCCGGAGAGGATGTGGGGTGTTGGGGAAAGTCCCCCAGAGACTCGGGGTGAGTCCTGCTGAGTGACATCAGTCTGTGCTGGGGACGGAGCTTCTGAATAAAACTCCCTCCATGTGGTCATATCATTCTACATATTCATCTCCGAGCATCTCCACAGAAGTCTGATTTTTGTTCTTTTTGGGTCTCTTTAAGTTTTAGTTCCGTTGTTATTTTTTAATGTTGAAAGACTAGCCTTTCCCTTGAAGAATCCAAGTGATCCCATGGTTTTCGGGACAGAGCATTCAGTTTCGAGGCTCAGGTGCAGACACCAGAGGCCGAATGCCGCCACAGCTCAGGCGGGTTCCTGGCAGCCCCCCTGCCCCAGGGCAGCAGGAGCAGCGTGGATCTCATGCCCGAGGCAGAGCGTTGAGGACAGGCAGGTGGCACCTCCAGGCCTGAGGTGGGAATCCCAGGTCAGTCAGCAAGAGCTGTAGGGAGGGTGAGCGAGAGAGATCAGTCATCACACAGGTGACCCATCACTGTCCTCCTGGCTCCCAGTATACTCTTGATATCATCTAGGGCACAAGTCATCCAGGAGCACCCACCTTAGCAGGTGGCCAGCCCCACCCGAGCCCCAGTCCCACCCGCGGGTGGACAGCAGTGTCAGTGTTTCTGTGGGGACTCTTTGGAGATCTAGCCAAAGGGAGGGGAGGCCTGACACAGCCCTGTGCCCTCAGCCCATCCCAGGGCCAGGCAGGCCTCAGCTGGAGCAGCTGTGGGGTCCTTGCATTGGCCCATGGTTTGTAAGATGCCCTGCAGGAGACAGCCTGAGGACACCACTCCCCTGAACACTGAGTTCTCAGCCAGGGCTGCGGCCCTGGGAGGCCTGCAGAGTGAGCGCAGCTGCCCAGCTCCCCCGCGCTCCCCGCGTCCCTGCTGCCCCCCCCCCCCACCGCAGGGTGTCTGCTCCCTTCCAGAATCTTCCTGTGGCTGGTTCGGATCACGTTTTTCTACTAATGAGAATGCTGACATTGCCGTGTAGATAATCAGCGAGGCCTTTCTGAAGTTTACACCTTCGCATTATTAAAGGAAATAACCGTTCTCGTGACCTCTCGGCGTGTTTTGATTTTGTCTGATGGTCCGGTGTCCTCCCGAGTGTGGTTCCCTCCACCTCACGTGCACCTGGGTAACTCTGACTCCCCAACAGGGCCGTGTGAACTGCACCCCCAGCTCGCAGCCTGCTGAGTGAGCTCTGGCAGAGGACATGGCTCTTTTCCTAACGAGGAGCTGTGCGATTTTCAATTTTCTCAGCTGTCCGAAGGGCTGTGCTTTGCAGACCCAGCAGGTGGTCTCTTTGGGGTCAGGGGCACACTCTAGACCACCAGATAGACAGTTCGTAGCAAGGCCTCGGGATTCCGCAGCCCTTTAAGACTCCACAGCAGAGGCTGCACGGAGTGGCCTGTGCCGTGAGAACCTGACAGTGTCCACGGGCAAGCCCTGCCCTGTCTGTGATTGCACCCAGCTGGGCGCGTCCCCAAAGCCCCCGTCCAGCCATCTGGTTAGCAGATCCTGGCAGGAGCATGTCAGGGTCTGGGAGTGAACAGAACCCCAGCTCAGTGGTTCTGAGAGTCATGGCTGGAGCGGGCAGTGCGGCACCGAGACCCCGCGGCACAGCGACACGGTGTCTGGGCACCTATAAATGTGAGACCCATATTCTCCTTCCGAGGCACTTAAGAAAATAGGCATACGCAAAGGTCTCTGTCTTGGGGCAAGGCAGTTTCCAATTCAGTGCCCACCTCTGCCACGCCAGAAATCACAGAAGATGGGCAGCCTGGCTCAGTGCCCGCACCGTTCAGGGCAGCTCTGACCCCAGGGGCTATGGAGGAACCGCACCTCAGAGGCGCTCTTGGCGGGCAGGTGTGCGGACGAGTCAATCAAGGGGGTCAGGAGGAAGAGCCTGCAAAGACAGACCCCAGAAGGTCTTTTCTTTGTCCTTTTGTAAAATGTTACGTACAGTGCAGGAGGTGACCTTTGTCCCTCTAGCTTTCCTGCAGAAAACAGTGCTGTAACATGCACTGAGGATCGTGAATGTGGGTGTGACTCAGACCTTTCACCTGTATCCTGGTGTCCCCCGTGTGTGCTCCTGTTGATGAAGGCTGCACAGCGGAGGAGCATCGGCTCCCCCTGGCTCTGAGTGGGACAGTCTTGCTTTCTCTCCATCCATTCAGAACCCCAGTTAGGTCAGAGCCGTCAGGTGGGGCTCCGCGGCTCATCCCTGGGTGGTGGGGTACAGGCTCCTCGTCCTACTGCAGGGACAGAAGAGCTGGAGACAGTGGTGCCCCAATTCTAGGACGCATAAGGATCGATTCGTGAGCCTCAGCCCCAGAGATTCTGACTTAATGGAACGGGGAAACCCCGGGATCTAAATTTTAAACAGAGCACCCAGGAATTCTGCTGTAGGTGGAAAACATTATGCTGAGGTATTTATTTTCCGTATAAAAATAAAATCACAAGAATCAGTGAATAAAGATGGGACGTACTGAGTGTTTTAGTCCTCTAGGCAAAGTCCCTCTCAGTCTGCACTCTGGAGGAGATGGCCACTGGGGAGTCTGTACCGGTGCTGGCCCTGCAGGGCGTCCGTGCGCAGGGCCAGGCCCCTGTGGTGAAGAGGGTTGGAGACGTCCTCTGTGCTAGGCCTGCCTGCTGCAGGAACCTTGTCCAGAGCACTGCAGTGTCCCTACCAAGGCGTGTCCGGCCTCTGAATGTCTCCAGCAGCAGGGAGTGCACCTACCCAGGCGGTCACCCCACGCTGGATCGCCTCTGTTTGCTAGTTCTTTGAACATTTCCGATAAGTTGGGTTGTTCTAGATGCTAGGGAGACAGAAGACAGGGTTCTGCTAGGACATTCTGGAGGGTGCATGTAACTGAACAGAAAAGGGTAAACAGCGGTGAGAAGAGAGCGGAAGCAGTGTGGTAGATCTGGGGCAGCAGTGCCTGAGGACAAGAGATGGGGTGGCATTTCCGCTGATGTTTGTAGGACCAGAGCCCCCCAAGAGGTGACAGCGATGGAGGGTTCCAGTTTAGGGATCAGCAGGCCCTGAGGTGTGTCCCAGGTAAAACAAAGGCTTGGCCAGTTGGAGCACAGAGATGGGGGTGGGTCCGTGCTGTGACGTACAGTGGGTGGGGGAGGGGAGAGCCCACCACACCTGCAGGGCCTTTCAGCCAGGAGAAAGAATTTGAATTTCACATCAAAGGAAAGGCAGGCCACTGCCCTACTTCTTGCTTCAATGCCACAGTCAGTCTCTCACCCTCCAGGCCCTCCCCCTGAACCGCAAACAGCCTCCTGGTGCTGGCCTTCGAACCAGGCGGCCCCCCACTGGGTCTGCTGAGTGGATGGCTTTGTTCTGTTGGTGGGCTCCTGGGGAAAAGACTCACTCTAGCTGGCCGCAGGGGCCAGTGGCCAGTTTCCAGCTGCCAGAGCCCAGAGACCAGGTGGCCCGGGCTGGGTCCTCAGGACACAGAGCCGTTTGCCGGCCGCAGGGCCTTCCTGGGGGAAGGCTGGGATCTGCAGTGCAGGGTTGGAAGGGACCAGCCAGACAGCCCTGAGGAAGAAAGGCCAGGAAGCAAGACCAAGGTCCCCAAGGGGCCGGACATATTTGAGAGTTTGGGGGTGCCCTCCCACTGAGCGCCAGCTGTGCCCTGGGTGGAGTGAGCGGCCTCTGTCATGAGGGGCTGGTAGCCCGAACCACGGGTTGCAATGTGAAGTCAGTAGCCTTGGAGTGGGGCTAGCGTTGGTGGCAGGGCCGACAGAGACCCCAGTCAGACAGAGGCCCTGCCCCAGGACCACATACCGCACGATGAAAAGAAGAACATGTGGCCCGCCTGTGACGCCCATGCCTTGGGTCCCCATCCCATTATCTGGAGTGGTCGGTGCCGCAGGGCAAAGGCATCGTGAGACCCAGGTGTAGCCACGGGTCCTGCCCAGCCCACAGGCCTGGGTGATCGCAGTGGGTCCCAAGGACACCCGAAGCGTCAGACGAGGTCTGGTGCTGGGCTGGAGCTGCCAGTTCGGGAACTTTCTTCTTCTAGGAGAACAGAGCAGAGCTGTCCCGGTTCAGTCTGGGGTCACTGTTTGCACCTGGGCTTGGAGGCAGAGCTCTGCAGGGTTCTCCCTACAGCGTGAGCCCTCGTCTCCCAGACACCGGGGGATCCCTAGCCATCAGTGGGTCCACTTCAAGCAAATAACATCAGTCACTGGGGGTGCCCAGGGAGCTGAGCCTGGGGTCCTCCTGGGATACTGTCGGTAGCCAGGGCCCTGGGGGATTTCAGGTGGACAGCAAGGGAGTAGGACACCGAGGGTGAGTCCTCACAGTGAGCCCAGCCAGGCGGGGACACGGGAGCTGCTCAGTGTGAGAATGTGCGTCTGTCTGCGGTGGGGTCGGTCCTGCGGTGAGCGAGCCTGTCTGTGCCGCTGGGTGTCCCTGGGTGGGCCTGCTGGTTTTCCTGAAGTCTGATCCAAACATGCCTGAGCTCCCAGACGGTGAGTATTCCCAGACCTTTCACTGGCCCGTCGGGCCTGGGAGGCCCCACGTCTCCACAGCACACGACATCGTTTGTCTTCCTGGGCGCAGTGTGGAAAGGTAGACCTTGGGGCCACTGTGGCCCGACGCCGGGTCCTCTGGCTGCCCCTAAGGAGGGGAGAGGAAACAGGGAGTGTATCAGGCCTCCTATTGTGTCTGACGTCATCACGAGCCCAAAGGAAGCCTGGGGAACCCTCCGCCCCCACATTTGGGACCCTGTCCCTGACTGTCCCAGGAGCCACCGCCAAGCCTGAAGCCAGTGAGCACTGCCTACCCGCCTGCTGCCAGGGCTCAGGGGTACAGCTGAGGGTGGGTCTGGGGGAGGCAGAGTGCAGTGCAGAGATGGAGACCTGTCTCCCAGCCCCCACTTGTCCTGACCTGTGTCCCCTGGTCTGAGACGAGGTTGCCACACCTCCCTCTTGAAGAGATAGAGACCCTGTTGTCTTAACACATACGACACCAGGGAGGGTGTCACTCTGCACAGAGATGCCAGGGCTTTGTCCCGTGGGCCCTCCCCCTTCACAGGCTGCTGCTCCCGGGGTCCAGGGGTCTATGTGTCAGTGCGCTAACCGGCGGCCATCTCTCTCTCCCTCCCCCGAAGCCAACGGCAGCCCCACCGCAGGCCTGAGCACCGGGGCCATTGTGGGCATCCTCATTGTCATCTTTGTGCTGCTCCTGGTGGTGGTCGACATCACCTGTTACTTCCTGAACAAGTGTGGCCTGCTCATGTGCATCGCTGTCAGCCTGTGCGGGAAGGCCGGGCCCGGCGCCAAGGGCCAGGACATGGAGGAGGGCAAAGCCGCCTTCTCGTGAGTGCCACCTGCCCGGCCGAGGTCTCCGCCCGGCCCCACCCAGGGCCCGCAGGGATCCCTGAGGGGAAACAAGCATTAGCTCTTGGGCGATCCCTGTTTGAGAAGCAGACTCTTGGGCTCAACCTCATAGCTTGTATATTAGAATGTCATGGAAGTTTGAAAATCCCTGCCTATGTCAAAATGAGGGGATTTTCAGAGCCAAGCCTGGGGTGTGGGGCTGGAGTGGAAGGGCCAGCATTTGAGAGACACACTTGCCTTCCTGTCATTCATTCATTCATTCATAAATCACTCAACAGATGTTTATTGAGAAGCTACTATGGGCAAAGCACCGTTCCCAGGCCCTAGGGTACAACAGTGAACAAAACAGATGACATTTCCTGCCCCCTGGAGCTGACAATGCAGTGCTGTCCCCTCCAGAGTCTCTGGAGAAACAGAGCCTGCCCCTGTCAGCAGGAGCCTGGGTGCACTCCCTGCCTGAGCTGGGTCAAGGCGAGGAGGGACAGAGCGAGGAGACACACTGTTCGGCACCATGTGCCAGGCACTGTGCACGCTGTGTATGCATGTGCGCACAGATGCATATACATGTACATAACTACATGCATATAGATACTAATTATTTTAGCACTTACCTGTGCCGGGCACTGTGCACGCTGTGTATGCATGTGCGCACAGATGCATATACATGTACATAACTACATACATATAGATACTAATTATTTTAGCACTTACCTGTGCCGGGCACTGTGCACGCTGTGTATGCATGTGCACACAGATGCATATACATGTACATAACTACATACATATAGATACTAATTATTTTAGCACTTACCTGTGCCAGGCACTGTGCTAAGCACTGTACGTTCATTATTCAGCAGGTGTTCCCAACAGCTAGGTGAGATGGATTCTGTTATTTGCCCCATTTTGCAGAAGAGAAAATGAAGACAAGGCAGCAAATCAGATGCTCAAGGTCACACAGCTAGCAAGAGTGGGGACGCAGGCTGAGGCACTGGGGTCCGGCCCTGGAGGCTAGCCTGCCCCCTTGGGCCAGGTTAGGTGCCTGAGCTATAGCTAACTTGCCTGGGAGCCCTTCCCTCCCCCAGGTCCCCAGGATTGAAACAGCCGAACTCTCTTTGCAGGAAAGATGAGTCCAAGGAGCCCATCGTGGAGGTGCGAACTGAGGAGGAGCGGACCCCAAATCACGACGGAGGGAAGCACACCGAGCCCAATGAGACCACGCCGCTGACAGAGCCTGAGTACGTGATGTGAAGGAGCTGGTGTCTCCGCAGCACAGCCCCACACCCACCTCACCACCTGCCCACACTGCCATGCTCTCGCCCACAGCTCCTGGCCGAGCACTGCAGGCCAGATCCCGGAACCCTTGGCCAGAAGTACCTTGGCTGAGAAATGCCCACCCCCACTGTCTCCCAGAGAGAAGGCATGCTTGGTTCTGTTAGGGCGGCTGTGCCCTTACAGGGTGTCCTGCATAAATGGGACCCCTGGACCCTGTTCCCAGGTCACACACACACAGCCTGGAAATGGCGTAAGGGGACAAAACTTCATGGAGGAAGACTGAGCTCTGAGAAGCTTAGCAGATTCTGTTTAGGATTTCCAAGAACTCTAGGGTTTTCTGCATTATTCCTAACAGGGAGAGGACCTTGGGGACCTGGTAAAACTCTTTGGCCCTCCTGTTCTAAGACTCGAGGACCCTCAGTCAGAAACACCGTCTGGCTGGGATTGTAATGACTGCCTGGCTATCCTGGGGACTGTGGGTTTGGAGGGAATGAGTTTAATGGAAGCATAAAATCTGTGGCTGTAGAACCCATGGCTCTTAGGGGCCATTTGGAACATTCACCGTCCGTCTGCCTTGATTCCTGACTCTCCCCACTGCTGCCCGTGGGGCCCCGCAGGGCCGCTGGGCCCAGTGCCCTGGGGACTCGGACACCTGTCTGTCCTGGAGCCGAGATGCAGGCAGGAGCAGAAAGGCCCAGACAGGGAGTCCTGTCCTGTCGGAGAGGTGGAGGGCGTCAGCAGGGAGGAGGGGCCAGCAGGTCCTTTTAGACTGACTGCCGCATTCTCTGTCGTCTCCTGTCTCCTCTTCCGCCCGCCTGGGCATCTGCTTCCTCTCACGTCCTCGTTTCTCTGTGGGCCTGTACCCATGCCTGTGCCTGACTGCATGCTTTGCCCATGGCCCCTCCTTGGCCTCAGCCCTCCCCCTGCTTCTCCATCTCGTCTCATCTTCATCGTCTGTTCTCTTCTACTTCCTGTCCTCCCCACAGGCTGCCTGCTGACACCACAGCCACTGTCGAGGACATGCTGCCTTCTGTCACCACCGTCACCGCTAACTCTGACACTATCACCGAAACCTTTGCCACTGCTCAGAACAGCCCCACCAGTGAAACCACCACCCTGACCTCCAGCATTGCCCCCCCCGCCATGGCCACACCTGACTCAAACTCTGTGCCCACCAGCCAGGCCACCCCTTCCAAGGGGCCGGGTGTCACCACTTCCTCCCCACCCCCAGCCTCAGCACCCCAGGTGGCCCCCCTCGTTGACCTGAGCGACACCCCAACCTCAGCCCCTGCCGCCAGCAATTTGTCTTCTAGTGTCCTGGCTAACCAGGGCGCGGTGCTCAGCCCAAGCGCCCCCGCCAGTGCGGGGGAGGCCTCCAAGGCCTCTCCGGTGAGCAAGCCAGCCCCTGCTCCAGCCCCGGTCTCAGCCGGGGCAGCCAGTCCCCTAGCAGCAGCGGCCGCCCCTGCCACAGAAGCCCCCCAGGCCAAGCAGGAGGCTCCCAGCACCAAAGGCCCGGACCCAGAGCCCACCCAGCCTGGCGCCGCGAAGAGCCCGAGTGAGGCAGCCACGGTCCTCACTAGCCCGAAGAGCGAGGCTGCCTCCGTCAGCACCACAAACCCTGCCCAGGGCGAGGACTTTAAAATGGACGAAGGGAACTTCAAGACCCCAGATATTGACCTTGCAAAGGATGTTTTTGCAGCCCTGGGCTCTCCTGCTCCCGCCGCTGGGGCCAGTGGACAAGCCCCTGAGCTTGCTCCTTCCACTGCAGACAGCTCAGTGTCGCCTGCACCAGCCAAGACCGAGTACGGCCTCTCTTTGTCTGCTGTCACCGGGTTGTGTCCTGTGGTGGTGTGCGTTTGTGCTGTGCTGTGTCTTCCTTGTTCGATGTGTGCTCGGCCTAATCCAGGGCTTCTCTGAGGCAACTGTCAACCAAAGGGCGGAGATCAGGCAGCGAGAGCAGGGACACCCAGCAGGTCCCGGCAAGCGCCTCCTGCTCACTGATTAGGCCATGTTAATTATGTCTTATCCTTATCGTCCTAGCAGTGGCGTCTGTTTTCCCTGGGGAGCCCTTGCAGTCAGGCCACTGATGAGCATATTGGGGAAGAGAGCTGAGGAGACCAAGGTGCCCTTATTGGCCAGCGGGGCCCAGGCAGGCGGGGTGTTATCCAGAGCCGGGCTGCGTCCCAGCAGCACAGCGCCGTCACGCGGGACACAGACAGGCGCAGGCCTGTGGGAGAGGATGCGGCCCGAAGGGCCTGCACACTCCCCCGGATACCCACACACCGCCACCCACTCTCTCTCCTCCTGCCCTTGAGTGGAAGCTCAGAGCTCCCAAGTACCAAAGGACGGGTGGGTCTTCTAGTTCAAGGGAAGGTCCTTTCGCTCACGAGCTTTTTTAAATGTGATGCCAGAACGCAGTGGCTCCGTCGGGGCTCGGGTCTGAGCCTGCCCCCGTGTGTCCTGGGACCAGACTCTGGCTCCCGGCACCGAGGCAGAGGCAGACCCAGGTCCTTATAGAGGCTCCTGAGGCTGATGCCAGGTAAGCTGTGGGGCTGCCACCAGGAGCTGCAGAGGGACCCTCACCAGGAGCCCTGGGTCCCAATCAAGAAGGGAAAGGACTCCGATAGCCCTGCCCACCCGACCCCACTCCACTTGCCCCGTAGCATGGCAGCCCACTCTGCCTGTCACCTGACTCCCCGGGAAAGCTGCCTCGGGCACCAGGCCGCAGAGGCATCGCCATGAAACAGCGAGCTTGGGGTAGGGTTGGGGCAGTGGGTTGGGGGAGGGACAGGCAAGAGCAATTGGTTTGCAGAGGAGCCCCCCGGAAAGCAGTCCTGGGGAGCCCAGCCCAGCCCACCTCGTTTGTACCACGCTGAGCGTCAGGGTAGGAAAGGTTGCCTCTGCTGTCCCCTCGGGCCCCCCCAGGTAAGGACCTGGCCCCTGGCACCAGGTTCGGGTTGCAGTGGGAAAGGTCTCACTCCTCTGGGTTAGTGGCTCTCAGCTTTGGCTACACGTTAGAATCACTTGGGTGCTTTCAAAAGTCACCACGCCCAGACCAGTTCTGGGGTCCGGCCCGCCCCAGTGGTGTCTGGAGCTCCCAGGCGACCTGAGAGGCCACGGCGCTAACTGGAGCCTCCTGAGGGCTGGCGGAGGGGCGCTCCGCTGCAGGGGTGCTCCTGACCGCCGCTCAGTGCTGTTTTCCGATTCCCTGCAGGAAGCGCCCTGTAGACGCGAAGTCGGAGTGCCAGGAGACAGAAACGAAGCCAGCGCCAGCCGAGGTCAAGACGGGCGCCAACGACGCCACACAGACAAAGGAGAACGAGAGCAAAGCATGATGGGTGGCGAGGGACGAGCAAAGATCAAAATTAAAAGTGACACAACTGCTTCACCAGAGCATTTCCAATATCACACACGCACACACACGCACACGCACACACATCTCATTCCTCTAGTGTCTTTTGCCTTTAAAAAAAAACTAAACAGATAAACATGGGATCTCCTTTTGTAGGGTTATAGGAAGGGTCCCTTTGTTGCACACTCACTTGTAAGACAACGAGACAAAGAGGTTAAACCCACAGCCAAACTAGGACACTCCGTTCCCTGAAACCATTTAAAATCACACAAAAGGACCCCAAATTAAGAATCTAGGAAGCTCAGAAAAAAACATCTAGGTTGAGGAAGACCTCCTTGGTGTCGCCCAGTCGGCACACACCAGCTTCAGAGAAATACTTCCAGGCGCTAAGACTAACCGAATGAACAAAGTCCGAGTTTATTTTTATACTTTCAGTCAAGTTTGAACTCTGTACAACCTCATAAATAAGTTATACTTTCTGTTCACTTTGTATTTGTTCAATAAGCAAAGTGTGTGACCCTTCCCAGCTGGGTCCAGTCCCCGCGTAGACTCCTGTTCTGTAGCAAGAATGCCAGACTGCAGCTTCTGGGGGTAGATCTCAATTTGCAGTATTCAGACTTTTTTTTCTTTCCTTCTTTCCTTTTTTTTTTTTTTTCCTTTCTGCCAACTTTGCTTTCCAGTGTTTACAAGTTGACAAATGTTTAACTTCAATTGTGTTTAAAAGTCCATGTAAAATAGCTGTCTCTTTTTTTTTTTTTTTTTCTTTTTTAACTTACAAATACTGCCTGGGTGGGTGGGATCACCACAGGCAGGCTTTAGCACAGACCACTCGCTCGGTCTGGCTGTTTACAGTGGCGCGCCCCCTTCCGATCGGACGTTTCCGATCTCGTGCAGACTGGTTTTGCTTTTTGGTTCTCGGTTCTTTTTCGTGTTTCCCTGGGGGTGAGACCACTTTCTGATTAGCTGCCACCTGCCTGTGTCTGTGAAGAAGGATCTGCTCCCGGCTTCCCATCCTTCTTCCCGAAGGATTCCTTAGGCTTTGTTGAATGAAGCAGAGATTGTATAGTTGGGGCTGGTCTTGGTGAACACACGTTTTTACCCCAAACATCCCCTTTTTGTAGAAAGCCAAATAAAATATATACATACAATTTCCTTTTGGGCCCAGAATCGAGATTTGAGCGGAAGAGCGTGTGCGCTTCGGGGAATTAGTGTCTTTTTTTGGAAATCTGTTGAAGGAAAGTAACATCAGCCTTCTGTTCACTTAGGCAGCATCTGTAGAAACAAAGGAAAAACACAACCACCCTGCTGTCTGGAGTCATAACACAACTCTCCTGGACTGGAAACAAAGTGGGAAATGCAGAAACTTTAAGGGGATGGGAGGGGGGAGAAGGGAAAAGCCAGCCCTTTGTATAGAAATTTTGCTTTTTTTTTCCCCTCATTCTACTTTAGAACTGCAAG
Organism: Tadarida brasiliensis; assembly: GCA_030848825.1. Taxonomy (NCBI): domain Eukaryota; kingdom Metazoa; phylum Chordata; class Mammalia; order Chiroptera; family Molossidae; genus Tadarida; species Tadarida brasiliensis. The sequence continues at coordinate 85,654,212 of CM061268.1, forward strand.
CTTGTGCACTGTGGATGCGTGACTATTTTAGTGTGAAACGTGTTTTTGTCATAGTATTGAAATAAAACTTCAACATAGTTTGGTTGTGGAAGGTATAGCAGATAGTTCAGAAAAGATATTCAGGAAACGAAAATTACTCTTAAAAGGAATTGAAGCCTTTAAACCAAGAAAATGAATAAAAATGATTATGATGATGAAGATGACGCTAAATAAACAGAAATCAGGACTCAGCATGTGCTCCTTTCCGGAAGTACAGCCAGTGAGAGGTGAGGGTGGCGAGGCCGCCCCAAGTCGTTCTGCGGGCCACACCCCCAGGTTCTGACACTTCTGCGGTCTGATCAGTGGCGATATGCTAGATTGTCATTTCAAACTGTGAAAAATAATGGTCTTGTCATTTGCTCAATGTGGGGTTATTTTGCATTTTCTCATCTCCTGGGGATGAAAATGGAGGGTCCCAGTCCGCAGCGCTCTGGCCCCTTTGATTCGAGGGCCTGCACACATCTGTGGGTCAAAGGCACAGGCCTGCAGGAACAAGTTCCTGGAAGACAGTTCTTAGAGCACACGGCAGAGTGGGAGCTCCTGGGCGTCCAACAGGAGGGTCCAGCAGGGACTGGTGGTGGGCTCTTCCTGTCACCAGGTTGTCCCTGGGATCAGTACTGCCCCTTGTGATGCTCATGGCTTTGACCACCCGGGCCGAGCCCACCCTGTACCTCCTGGAGACTGCTTTCATCCCGAGCAGCTGTGGTTGACAAACTGATGTTTGTTCTAATGATTAGGAAGGGAAAGAGGTACAGTCAGCCCTCAGATGACCTGGCCCTGGACGGCTGACTGCCTCCCTCCACCCAGAGCCCTGGCTCCGCCATTAGCTGGAACCCAACTCTGCCCACATTGGTCAGCCTCGCCCGTTATACATAGATTTGTCTCTGCATGCGTGAGCTTTCCTTTCCTTAAACAAATAAAGTAACAGAGCAATGCTTTCTCTAAGATCACAGAGGGAGTCACTTTATTTTCAAGATGTTCTATCTTTTATGTTAAGAGATAAAAGCTTATAGTTTTCCTTTTTTAATTTTTTGAAGGGGGCATCGATTCTGCCCGTTTCCAATGTCTACGTGTGTCTATGTGTACGTGCGTACATGCGTGTTCACAGACACGCGGCACGGCCGAGTTCTGCCGGAGGGCACTCGTGTGGCACGCCCGGGCTCCGCGCCGCGAAGGGCCGCCGTGTACATAGCGCAGCTTTGGAAGTGGACCTCTATTTTCACACTTTTGTATGGAGCCTTCCGAGTCCCAGGTTTTCACTCTAGGCTGTCTGTCTGGATGGTGGTTTCCAGACCTCCACTGACATCCCTCCCCAGCATTCCCAACTTCGGGGGCCTTCTCTCTTGTTACACACTTTTTACCAAGTGAAACATCGAGACCACCTTGTTTCCATTCTCCCTGGTGTAAATACTGAGTACTAACTGAGAATTTTGACTTTGCATTCTGTCGGAATACTTGTGTTCAATAAAAACGGAAAGAAAAAAACAGCTGTCACGGTCAAACTGGGATTTATTTGGATTCAGTGAGAGTCTGTTGCGTGGATCGGATGTGGGGGGGCCAGCGGTATTTTTTTGACCTGTCAACAAGGTCAGTTAAACGCAGTGTCTTGAGGTCACCGTGCCTCTCTCAGATATAGAGGCGTCCTCGTTCAGAAGGACCAGATATCAGATTCAAAAAGATTTCATGCAAATTCTGGTTCTTCCACTTCCTTGACCTTGAAAGAGGTCCTTAGTCTCCTTGAGACTCAGTTTCCTCTTTTGACAAACTGGAAGTGTCAAGCTGAGAGAGTTGAGGTGCTGGTTAGCGAACCCAGCGATGTGTCTGAAAGCCAGTTAGTACTTTCTTGGCACATCGTAGGTACCGAACAAATGAGAGTCAGGGCTGTTGGCATCCCAGGTGTGTGACAGCATGCAACCCAACTGGAATAACAGTCTGCACCTGAGCTCCAAGGCCCCAGCACTGCACGAGTCTGAGAGACACGTCTCTGTGTCCCGTGCGCCCCACCCTGGCCATGGCCTGCGGTGCTGTCTGCACCCTTCCCGGTCTGGTTCCTTCGCTGGCCCCAGGGCCTTTTCCAGTGATGCAGAGCCGTATGCATCTATGTAGTTTCCTGTGCCGCGGATTTCCAGCTGCATGGTGCGGGGGAGGCGAGACAAACATCGCTTATCAAGATTTGGAGAAATCATGCAGTGATAATCCTCATTAATCCGTGAAGGCTTGCTTCCAGAGCCTTCCTCCCCCAAGCTAGTCTCTCAGAGTCACTCAGTAAGTACTGAGCATCTCAACGCACCAGGATGTAGCAGCAAACAACACAGCTCTCCTGTGGAACAGTCTTTCAAGGGTGGGGGTGGGGCAGACAGTAAGCACGTAGTGCTATGTTGTGATGGTCACTAGGCCTGTTGACCAACACCCCAGGTCTCCGCTTCCTCCTTCCGGCACATGACAGGATCACACTTCTCTGATCCCTTAAAGAGGGTGTGCACGGCCACGTGACTTGCTGTGGTCAGTGGAGTAGAGTGCATAGTGCAGTCACCTCCAGGAGAGTCTTTGACAGCCAATGTGTCTCCCTGCGGCCCTCCCCTGACACAGTAATCAGCAATGCTGCAGGTGGTGGAAGTACCATCACCTGGGCCCACTGGGAGGGATGTGAGCAGGTGACCCGTGATGGACACGGAGGGTGCACGTGGGGTAACCCAGTGGTAGTCTGGTAAATGTTTACCAGCCAGGTCTCCAAGGGGGGAGGGAAGGGGGGGTATGTATGTATGGTATGTGTGTGTGTGAGTGTGTGTGTGTTTGTGTGTGTGCATTTATTACAAACTTCATTGATATAAAGAATGTAATTTATAAATAATAAAATATATAGTACTCCATATTGAAATTCCATATATCCAATTGAAACTCACAGAATGCTTGGATTCATTTTTGCTGAAGTCTTGTATCCATAATCAACCCATGGTGACAACTGATAAATGAGTGCAGTTCCAACATGAATGTTGATTAATATATTCATTCATGTTAACTAGTAACATGGAAGTGAAACCACGAAGACGTGTGTGTCAGGACTTCCCTCATCGGTGCTGTGAGCAGCTCTGCCGGGTCTATACACGTGTTCGGCTGCTGGAAGACGGCCTCCATCTGTGCTGTCCACAGTGTGATGGCTGCAGTCATGGCGCATTTTTATGTTTTATTTTATTCAATATTTTTTTAATCCTCGCTCGAGGATATTTTTCCATTGATTTTTAGATAGAGTGCGAGGGAGGGAGTGAGAGAGAGAGACATTGATGTGAGAGAGACACATCGATTGGTTGCCTCCCACACAACCCCGACCAGGACTGAGGATCGAACCTGCAACCAAGGTACGTGCCCTTGGCTGGAATCGAACCTATGATTCTTTGGTACGAAGGCCAACGCTCTAACCACTGAGCACACCGGCCAGGAGATCATGGCACATTTTTTAATTTAATCTGCATCATAAATAGCTTCCCTATCACTTTCTTAAGCCTAGACAAACACACACCAAAAAGAAACCAAACCCTGATTTGTAGCATGTACTGATTTCACTGCGGTATATAAATCTTCTCAGCGTGGCTGCTTCCGGTGCTGCTGGACGGGAAGTCAGGAGCACGTCGCTGTATAGTATTCGCACCATTCAGATAGAAGACATAAGTAACCTCGAGCACAGAGACAACAGTAACATGTAGTAACAACAAACACCCATAAATAGTAAAAGAACAAGTGATACATTTTGAGTTTTTATTGCCTTCATTTTGAATATAATTCTAATGGTCAGTCTATGTAATTTAACTTTTGATAATGACTGTGCCTAACGAGTGGCTCCAGACTTGCCTGGGAATTTCACACCTGGCTCTCCGAGCCAGTGAAGCGGACTCCGGCGCACCACTGGATAACCCTTTTCGTTAAACGCCACTTCACCTAGGCTCTCTCACCACAGCACTGCGTAGCCCACATGCCTAATTAGGGAGTGAGAAGTGCTCTGGATAACAATAAATCCAGGTGAGCGGGAGGTCAGAGCACTCCTCTCTGAAAAGGTGACATTTGGGCCGTGACCTCAAAGAAGTGAGGAACTGAACTATGCAAATATCTGAATGAAAACATTTCAGGCAGAAAGAACAGCGAGTGCAAAGGTCCTGAGGTGGGGACTCTTAATGTATTTATGGAAGAGCAAGGAGGCCAGTGTGGCTGGAGCAGAGAGCAAGGGATGGGGTGGGGTAGAGGCCTGAGAGACAGGAGATGAGTCAGAGGCATCCATGGGCCAGATCACATGGGCTCTGTAGACTGTCATTCGAATTTTGGCCTTTTCTTCAAGCAAGATGGAGAGCCAAGGGACACTTTTGAACAGAAGCCTGACATGACTTGATTTTTTAAATGATCACTCTGGCCCTTTTTCTCTTCAACAAGGCGGCCGAGCAGGCTCCCCAGCACACGCAGACATGCGGATCTTTGTCAGACCCTGACTGGCGAGATCATCCCTGGAGGTCGAGCCCCGTGACACCACGGAGAACGTAAAGCTAAACATCCAAGGCAGGGAGGGCACCCCACTTGACCAGCAGCGCCCGATGTTGGCGGGCAAACAGCCAGAGGGTGGCGCTCTCTGCCTGCCGTGTCCAGGCGGAGTCCACCTGCCCAGTGTCGTCGCAGAGCCCTCGCTGTGCCAAGTCGCCCAGAAGTCCCCAAGTGTGCCGCCTGCCTGCCGACGGGGTGCGCCCCGGGAAAACGGTTACATGAGGCCCTGCACCCCTCCTCAGCCCACAGGCCAGCCTCCTGCCTGAACCCTGTAGCCCTGAAGCCTCAATAAAGCTTCCCTTTTGCTGACTGGAGAAGTTTAACAGAAAGATCACTCTGGCTGCTGGTGGGAGTCCAGACCACAGGGGGGCAAGAGGGAAGTCAGGAGACCAGCCAGGCGGCCATGGTGTGGGAGAGGACGGTGGGCTTGGAGCGAGCTGGTTCCGTGCGGGGGGACGATGGCCAGGTCCAGGCTCTCCATGAAGGTAAAGCCAGCAAGGCTGGATCATGGGTTGGACGTGGGTTTGAGAGAGCCAACAAGGACGTCTTCCAGACTCGGGGCCTGAGCCATGAGAAGATGGCGTTTCCGTTGGCTCTCCACGGAGGGGAGGAGCAGCTGATCGGGCAGTGCCAGAGCTTGGCTCCGGACAGGCTGACGAGACCCCTGTGAACACCCTCGTGGAGCTGTGGGACAGGCTGCAGTTCAAGAGGCCCCGTCTGGAGACATGTGCAGGAGCTGTGGGCATGGAGCTAGTGTTGAATGAAACCCTGGCACTTGGTGAGATCACCAAGGAGATGAATATGGATTAATAAGAGAAGAGAATAAGTAAGGGACCCAGAAAAAAATTTGCAGGCCCAGCTGGTGTGGCTCAGTGGTTGAGCGTCGACCCATGCACCAAGAGGTCGCCGGTTCGATTCCCGGTCAGGACACATGCCCAGGTTGTGGGCCTGATCCCCAGTGGGGGGCATGCAGGAGGCGGCCGATTGATGTTCTCTCTCATCGATGTTTCTATCTCTCTCTCCCTCTCCCTTTCTCTCTCTCTAAAATCAATAACGAAAAAAAAAATTCGCAGGCAGCTCTATGTCAAGGAAAAAGCGGACTGACCGTTTCCTGGCACTTAGGACACAGCGGGGGAACAGGCCTGCACTGACAAAGGGAAGGCCATCGCGTTCCAGGCTGTCGCTGCCACTGTCACACGCAGACCCCGGCTGTGCCTCTCATTTTCACCTTCGCTTTGGTTCTCGGTCCTTCTGTCTCCCAAGTTCCACCATCACCCTGGCTGACTTCAGTGCTTCAGATAGAAAACTCCTTCTAAACACAGGTCCCTCGGCTTGACATCCTTCCAGTGACCTTCTCCCACCCCCACCCCTGCCCCCCTTAAGCCACCTCATGCCTTGACCAACCCGCAGGCCTGATCATCACCCGGCCGTTCAGCCTGAGTCAGGTTTTCAGATTCCCTGCTCCCCAGCACGTCCGTCCAGTTCTCTCACTCAAGCTACTCGTGATGTATCAGTGCTCTGTCCTTCCGGAGGCCTCTGCTTATCGGCTCCTGTTTACCTCTGGGTCCCCGCACAGCCAAGTGTGCCTTGCTTTCTCTGGGGCACTCTTCAGCACCCCCGTGCCCATACCAATCCTTTACTCTTACTGCACCCTCAGGTCTCAGCTTAAACATCACCTTTCCTGATGCCTTATCCAGGTTGCATATGCCCCCGTCCTGTGTTCTATCTAGGACCAGCATACAGCTGGCACTTGGGCACCATTATATCAGGTCGTTACAATGTTGAAATGATTATTCACTGTTGTAAGTAGCTGCGTGCACCCCAGCCCCTCAAGCAGGCTCTTTCAGGTGGCCCCAAGATCTTACAACTCAAGTCATGGCATCTAACCCAGAGGGTGTCTCCAGGGCTCTGCTCTGGGGCTGCAGCTGCTGTCCATGGAATAGAGTCTATAACATTTACCTTCCTTCTAGTTATATCCTAAGACCCCACTCTTCCTTAGCTCTCTAATCTAATGTTTCTCTTTCTCGCCGAACTCTAAACTCCTCCAGGGAAGGTTCTGTGTTGGTCTTACTCATTACTCTACCCCGGCCGCTCGTACAGTGCCTGCCACAGGTAGGGACCTGATGGCTGCTAGCCACATGCATGACCGAGTGAGTAAGCACGTGGATGAGGTGATACTATAAATGCACCCCAGCCATGGTTACGTGCCGCGGTCATCTTTGCAGGTGCGTGTGTGTGAGTGCAAATAGAGTGTGCAGCTGACCAAGGAAGGTGCCTTTGACCTTCAGTCACACAGCACTCCCCATTGCCCAGAGTCCTGAGCAAGGGTGAGGTCCAGTCCCAGGGCTCCCGTGGGGCTGGAGAAGGTGGGCTCTGCCTGCCCCTGATCATGGGTCACCATGTCCCCTCCTCCCTCCAGCTGATGACCATGTCCAGACAGTGACCAGCTCTTCTCTGATGAAGCAGCCTGGGGAATCTTGGGTTAGGGGACCCCGAATGGCAGAAACATCACTACTGGACTCACCCCACGCCTGTTACTCAAAGCCGTGGTTTCTGCCGGACAAGGCAGACCAAGCAAAACCGGGGGCCCTCCTTCCTTGGGGTTCTCTCAGGGGGAACCTCTGTTTGGGTGGCTGGAAGAGCAAACAGGAAGCAGAAGGACGGGGCGGTATGACCTGTGAAGGGGCAGCCGGTCCTCAGGTCTAGGTGCCATGGTCTGCCCATCCAGGAGACGGCACTGTGAGCCCAGGCACTTGGCTGTCAACCCCAGCTCAGAGCAAGGTGTCCCACAGGGGTCTGTGTGGAATGCTTCCTGTCATGATGGCCACCAAGAGCCCACTGGGAATGTGGCAGTAAGCACCAGGAGCAAAGGGGTGAAGATCTCTCCAGCCAACGGGATGAATCTTTCCATGGGAGCCACAGCTTGGAGCCCAGTGGTCCAGCGCACAGCCCCACACTCCCTGTCAAGGAGGAAAGACAGCGGGTCCTTTGGGACAAGGAGAGGGCTCTCAGGGCAGCCACCACGGCACCACGAGGCCCTGGCTGGGAAGTCAGGGGCAGCACCAGTCTTCGGCCACACTTGGCCAAGCTCCTCCATCACCCCCTGCACCAAGCTTCTGGGTCTCCTTGTTTAAACTGTGCATTCCTGGATCCCGGCCCCACAGACACTGGGCAGCAGATTCCACTGTAGGTGGTCCCGAGACTGCATGCAGAACGCAGGCAGCGGGTGGCCGGGGCACGTCCTGCCCAGCCAGCCAGCTGAGGGCTGGGAAACGCTCCCTCAGGAGGCCCTTCAATACCACAGGGAGGGGCAGGAAGCTCCGTAGACGCAGCTTGGTGTCTGGATGTCAGCAAGACACTTCTCCAGGCTCAGCACAGCTCGCCACACACGCTGGAGAGCAGAGTTAGCATCCCAAATAAGTCCAGCCGGCTGAGGTTGGGAGCCGCTCAGTGATGTAACATCAGAAGGACAGATGTCAACCCCTGTAAGCCCTTTGAAATTTCAACGACCAGAGCGCGTGCTAATGACCATGGGTCTCAGCAACAGAGCACATTTTTTTTAAAAAAAGAAAGAGAAAGATAAAGAGGATGGGTTTTAAATGGACTATGAACTCAGTATGGGAGTTGATGTAATGCAGACATTCAAAAATTCTTCTGATACTGACATTGATCGTTGCTTTCTAAATTTTTACTTAACGCTCTTATTGCACCGTGTCAAACACTCTTCCAGGCGCTGAAACATTTACTGTTAGTCCTTATGATACTTCTATGAGGTAGACACTGTTAAACCCGGTTTCTAGATGAGGAAACTGAGGCACAGGGTGGTGTCATAACTTACCCACACTCACAGCCGTAAGAAGCAGAGCCAGAACCGGCACCGGACAAGGTATTCACGCCGCCTTGCCCTGCGCAGACCACGCTGTGGTATGGTCACCCAAGAGGAAGGCACGTCCAGGGCACAACCAGTGGCGGGTGGAGGAACTCAAAACCACGTCTGAGGACGGCTGGGGAGCAGGTGGGCACGGCTCGCTTGGGGAGGAGCCCTGGGAGCAGAGTGGGGCAGTGAGGCCGAGTCCAGGAGCCTTCGCACGGCCGCCTGCGCACGTCACCAGGGTCATCTTTAGAGGAGAAAATGGCCTAATACGTAATACTCCGGAGGGCTCCTGCAGACCAACGGTACGAGGAACGTGGCTTCACACACACGGCAGGAACACTGTGCCTCAGAGCAGCCCCCAGGGCAGACAGTCGAGTCTTTCCGTGGAGGCTGGGTGGCCACCCGCCTGTGCGGGGACAGGAGCCGGACGCATCCGACGCACATTGATTCTGCCCGGGTTCTGGCTGCCCGTGCCAGCCGGGCCCACGCTCCCACGCAGGGCAGCACTGACTGCAGGGGAAGCACACTGCCAGCCTGATCGCAGCCGTCGCTCGAGTTCACCTTCCAGGCCGCAAGCACAACCTGGGTGCTGGGGGGAGGGGCTCTAAGGTCAGAGGTGGGAGCCAAAGACAACCTCACCTGCCATCTCTCCAGGATTCGCCCAGCCTGGAGATGCTCTGAGCCCAACCACACTCCGAGAACAGAAGACCGTGGCTTTTTCATTTACTTGTTCAGTATTTATCAAGGTCAAATATTTATTGAGCACCTACTATGTGTCAGGCACTATGCTGGGTGATGGGGGTACAGTGACACATGTGACAGATAATGTCCCTGTCCTGGTGGCACAGAGCCCAGCACGTTGGAAAGATCTTGGGCTCCCGAGAGAGAGCTATAGGTCTTGCATTGCACTATGGCATGTCCAAGCTCTGGGACCACGTATGTCTCATCTGTAAAATGAGAATCTCTACTTCGCAGAATGGTTTGAAACTTAAAAGGGGCCTAGTACACGGCATGGGATACATCAGCGTTGGTACTTACATTAGTCGGGGTTCTTGGCAAGCAACGAAAGCTGATTCTGGTCAATCAAACCAAACAGGATTTTCTACAGGATTTGGGTAGTTCACGGTCATGAGAGGCCTGGAGAACAAGGCTTCAGGCTCAGTTCCCAAAGGTAATGCCCGTTACAGTGCTGCAGGACTGGCGAAGAGAAAGCCGCGGCTGCCCACTTTGCCCCAGCAACGCCACGGTGGGTCAGGCACTTGGCCTTCCAACTGCTACATACTCACCCACTCCACCTCCAAAAGAAAGCCAATGCCTCTGCCACTCTCTTCGCCTGAAAAATGGTTTCTGGGGAGAATGTCTCTCCTAGTCAGAGGGGCTTGGGTGTCATCTATCTGCGCCTGGTGGCCGCTGCAAAGACACCTGGGAATGGAGTTCTCGGGCTTCCCCTTTGGGGAGGTAAGACTCAGAGCTGGAACTTCCTCTAATGTTCAACAAATGCTGGGCAGCCAGAGCATGACAAACATCCACTGAGGTCCCCTGCCCACGCTGTTCACCAAATACACACCCAAACTCTTGCCAGTCCAGCGAACTCCTGGTCAAGATGTCCCAGACTCTCCAAAGCCTCCTTGCCACATCACTAAGTTCTTCAAGTACATCTGTCCACATGGGGGTCCCCATCCCCAGCACAAGGCCAATCTCAAGCAAGAGATGTGAGGAGGGGTGGGGACCCTGAGACTCCTGGGAAAGCTTAGGTGAGCAGGCTAAGGTCGCCACCCAGTGGCTATTATGAGAACCACAGGAGGACGCAGTCCTCCCTCCAATCTGGGGCCCACACAGCCATGGCCACCCCCCCCCCCCCCCCCCCCCCCCCCCCCCCCCCCAAGCCTGGGAAATGAGCGCTCCTTCTTTCCTCTGTTCATGCGTTGGGTTGTCTATGTCTGCTGAACTCCGAAGGAGATAATGGTAGCTAACATTAGTTTGGTACCGTACAGTGTACAAAATACTTTCATGCAATAATAATTACATGACAACATTATTGTTGTAGTAACTATCATTCATTGAGGGCTTACTGTATGCCAGAAACTTTAAAATATCATCTCTTGATCCTCACACCAAAACCACAGTGAACGCATGAGTTTGCCCAGCTGGCATCAATTTTCCTTTCTTCTCCCAGTAGCACCTCAATTTGGGGGAGGGGAGGCAGAAGGAGGAGGTTTCCCCTCCAGCGCCCCGGACTTTTATTAAAACTGCAGGCAAAAAGCTCTGTTCTCACTGAACACACGAGAGAAGGTGCTGTGCTGAGGACAGGGTGATGAGCTTGACATCAGTGCACACAGCAGAACTCAGTGGCACTGGAGCCCTGAATCCCGCCGTGCCTGACAGTCATGGGCTTTTCAGTTTCATGAACCAACATATTGCCCTTTACTTAAGTCTATTTGGGTAGAATTTTTTTTCACTTAAAACCAAAAGAATCGTATTAATTTCTATTTAATAAAAGAAATCAGCATGTGAAAATAGATTGTTGCAAGTAACAAATTTTTTAAAATAGGGACTTTTTCAAGTCAAGGTGGGGGAACATTTATGCAATACCATGTGCCACTCACTCCCTAGTCTAGACACTGGATACAAAGTGGACACCGGGACAGACAAGATTCCTGCTCTCCTGAGCTAAGTTTCTAGTGGGGAATGCCACAGTAAGCAAATTCAATGCCGGTCACCAGCAGTAAGTGCCACAGAGAGAATTCAACTGGGTGATGTGAGAGGGTAGTAAGGTGGCTACTTAGATTGGGTGGTCGGGCGTGGTGCATGGAAATGCACTCCATCGACTTGGTCACACTGGAAACTATGTTTCCCAGAATCCTCTTCCAGTTAGAGTTGGCCAAAAGAACTTGCATGAGATTTGAATGCAGAAGAGGTCCATTGCTTTCTTAAGGGCTTTTGGCAGTCACGTGCCGAGATGGATGATTGTAGAGGGACTCAGGGAGTTCCAACATGTCTTTGCCCTCCTCCACTTAAGTCGGCTGACCATCAGCACCCTTCTCATGCACCGCGGTCTCAGGCCCGCTGCCAGCCCCTCGGCTGTAGCATGCACAGAGGTAGTGCAGCCTCCCGCGGACCTCACCTCCAGCATCTCCTTCAAAGCCTCACAGAGATGGTGGCCTGTGTTAGGGAGACAGTAGCAGCAATGGAAAGTGACCAGGCTCAAGATTCATTTTGGAAGTGTTCTTGGTAGAACTTGCAGAAGGTTGTTGGAGGGTTTATAAGAAAGAGGTGAGTCAGGATGGCTCCTAGGTTTTTGTTTTAAGCAAGAAGGTAGATATTTGGGGCCATTTTCTGAGATGGGAAGAAGCATATTTAGGCTTAAATATAGGAGTCCTATTTTGGACTTTGTGGTAGAGTTTTAAAAAACACACATTATTTTATTAGATTGATAAAAATGGGCTTCCAGTCAAGATGGAAGGGTAGGTAAATGCAGTACACGCATCCTCCCCCAACCACATCAAATTACAACCAAGCTATAGAACAGCCATCATTGAGAACCACCTGAAATCTGGTTGTACAGCTGTCCTGTAACTAAGGATATAAAAAAGAAGCCCCACTGAGCCTGGTAGTAGGGGTGGAGATGCAAAACTAGTTGGTCCCATACCCACTGGTAAAAATCAAGAGGGACACCCAGCTGTGGAGTTCCCGTCTGAAGAGGAGGAGTCCCAGCCCCACACCAGGTCCCCCAGCTCAGGGTTCCAGGGCCAAGAAGAAAGTCCCCAAACTTCTGGCTGTTAAAATCAGTGGGAGATCCTTGTGGGTAAGACAAAGAGCTGCTGGAGTCCCAGGCATCTGCTCCTCTTAAAGAGCCCGCACACGGACTTACTCGGATGCACTCCTGAGCTCCAGCACTGGGCAGCAGCTCAGAAGGTACCAGGGACACACAGGGAGGAACTGAGTTGTTTGGCAGCAGGGTTAGGACTGAAAGAGGCAGCTTTCTCCCAGACAGTTACTGACCATCAATCTAGTTAACACTGTTCTCCCTGCACTGGTGATTCCCTAAGATCCCACTCTATGCAACTTTTGGGCCCATCCAAGCCCTTTATAGTGACATCTCCATACAAATGGCCTGTCTTGGCCCATTCTTTGAACTTTCCTAAAATCTCTCAAACAAGCAGTATCTGGGCTTGGCATGCCCCACATCTCTTGCTAAGTGGCCCCAGCAAGTGGCAGCTGGCCTTGGTTCCTAGTTTGGCCTCTCTTGGGTACCTCCAATCCCAGCACAAGTAGCAGCCATCTGTAGATCACTCTGTAGCTCATGACAGGTGGCTCTGGGCAGGGCACAGGCAGCACCTGACCTTGACCTGCATCTCCTGGGAGGCCCCAGAGCCAGCACACAGGTGACCAGCTTCAGACCATGCCAAAGCACCTCCAGGAGTAAACACTCAAAGAACAGACTCAGTGGGCATGGGAGTCCTACTCCATGGGGTTGGTGAGGCTGTACCACTGAGCCCTACAGAACACTTACTACATAAGGCCACTCTGCCAAGACCAGAAGACATAGTACCTCTACCTAATTATTAGAGGCAGCCAAATGAGGAGACAAATAAATATGTTCCAAATGAAAGGACAGAATAAAACTCCAGGGGAAAAAAACCTAAACAAAATGGAGATAAGCAATCTACCAGATGTAGAGTTCAAGACAATGGCTCAAAGGATGCTCAATGAACTTTGGGGAAGAGGAGATGAACTTAGTGAGAACTTCAACAAAAATATAGGAAACATCAACATTGAGATAGAAAACGTAAAAAACAACCATCAGAAATAAAGAATACACTAACTGAAATGAAGAGTACATTATAGGGAATCAACGGTAGAGTAGATGAAGCAGAGGATCAAATCAACAATTTGGAAGATAAGGAAGCAGAAAGCACGCAATCACAACAGAAAAAAGAATTAAAAAATGAGAATAGTTTAAGGGGTCTATGGGAAAACTTCAAGTGTACCAAAATTCACAACTTGGAGGTGCCAGAAGGAGAAGAGAGAGAGAGTAAGGAATTGATAACCTATTTGGAAAAAGAATGCCAAAAAAACTTCCCTAACCTGGTGAAAGAAATAGACATACAAGTCCAAGAAGTGCAGAGAGTCCCAAACAAGATGAATTCAAAGACACATCAAAATTAAAATGCCAAAGTTTAAAGACAAAGAGAGAATTTTAAAAGCAGTAAGAGAAAAGCAGTTAGTTACCTACAGGGGAGCTCCCATAAGACTGTCAGCTGATTTCTCAACAGAAACTTGGCAGGCCAGAAGGGGTTGGTACAAAATATTCAAAATGATGAAAAGCAAGGACCTACAAGCAAGATTACTCTACCCAGCAAAGCTATCATTTGGAATTGAAAGACGTATAAAGAACTTCCCAGACAAGAAAAATCTAAAGGAGTTCATCACCACCAAACCAGTATTACAAGAAATGTTCAAGGGTCTTCTTTAAGAAGAAGGAAAAAAAGATTAAAAATATGAATAATAAAATGGCAATAAATACATACCTATCAACAATTGCTCTAAATACAAATGGATGAAACATTTGCCATTTTAATTATGATGTGTCTTGGTGTGGGCCTCTTTGTCTTCATCTTGTTTGGGACTCTCTGTGCTTCCTGAACTTGTGTGTCTTCTTTCATCATGTTAGGGAAGTTTTTGCTCATTATTTTGTCAAATAGGTTCTCATTTTCTTGCTCTCTCTCTCTTCCCGTTCTGGTACCCCATATAATGTAAATGTTGTGGCACTTCATGTTGTCTCAAAGGTCCCTTAGACTATCCTCATTTTTTAAAAATGTTTTTCATCTTTTTGCTGCTCTGATTGAGTGATATTTTTCTACCTTGTCTTCCAAATTGCTGATTCGATCCTCTGCTTCATCCAACCTACTGTTTATTCCTTCCAGTGTATTCTTCACCAGCTTAAGGAATTTTTCTGTCATTATTTTTTCAAATAGGTTTTCAATCCCTTGCTCTCTCTCTTCTCCTTCTGATGTCCCTATGATGTGAATGTTGTTATGCTTGATGTTGTCCCATAGGTCCCTTAAACTATTCTAATTTAAAATTTTTTAATTTTATTTTATTTTTGCTGTTCTAATGGGTATTTTCTGCTTGTCCTCAAGCAGCTTGATCTTTTGTTTCATCTATTATGCTGTTGATTCCATGTAATGTGTTCTTCCTTTCAGCTATTGTATTCTTCATTTTTTACTGGTTCTTGTTTAAGGTTTCTGTCTCTTTGTGTAAGTTCTCACTGAGTTAATCTATTCTTCCCCTGAGTTCACTGAGCATCTTTATAACCAACATATTGAACTCTGTATCTGGTAGATCGTTTGCTTCCATTTTGTTTAGGTTTTTTTTTTTTTTTTTTTCAGAGTTTGTTCTGTTCTTGCATTTGGGTCACATTTCTTTGTCTTTTCATTTTGCAGCCTCCTGTGTTTGTTTCTATGTATTAGGTAGATCTGTTATATCTCCCAGAGTTGGTAGAGTGGTCTTATGTAGCAAGTGTCCTGTGGGGCCCAGTGGCACAGTCTCCAGGAGTGTCACTTGTGTGGTTTGGGTATGTCCTTCTGTTGTAGTTGAGCCTTGATTGCTATTGGCACATCAGCAGGTGGGATTGACCCTCAGGCTGACTGGCTCTAGGAGTGGCTGTGACTACAGCAAACAAGCTATTGTGCAGGGGCTAACTCCATAAAGTGGGATTTGTTCTAGTGGGGCTCTGGTGCCTGCTGAGTCTACCCTTTGGGTGTTTTATTTGTGTTGGTGGTGCTTTTGTGTGGTCGAAAGCCAGTCACCAGGTATATTGGTTTGGGGGCCTCTTGGGAGGGACTCTATACAGACCCAAGTCATCTGCTGCCTGTGCCCAGCCCAAGGACACCTGGTAGGAGCTACAAGGTGATCTGCAGTTGGTAGCTCCCTGTGCTGGGCTTGGAGGCACCTAGGAAAGTTGTGCTGAAAACTGAGGCTGGCTGCCACTAGTGCCAGGGTTGGGGCCACTTTGCAAGAGGTATAGGGCACTGTGAGGCCAGCCACTTTTGTCTGGAGTTTGTGAACCTTTCAGAGATTTTAGGGAAGTCCACAGGGTGGGCCAGGGCTAGCTATTTGTGTGGAACAGATGCTGAAAGAGGCTCAGGCCTGTGATCAAGTTGTGTGGGGCAGGTTCTCAGGTAATCACCAGGGTGAGGCGAGCAGTGTTAGCCAGTGTGATGGAGACTCAGATTTGGCATCTGTCTGCACCTGCCGGCTTGGGGGGCGGGGGGGGGGGAGACTCAACAAAGGAACAGTGGCACCTGCCATCACTTCTGTCTCAGCCAGAGCTGCCCCTCCAGACCTCCGATAATTCACTTCCTCCCCATATGTCCCTGGATCTTTTTGAGCAGCTGCCCCGGTATTGGAGTTCAGAGTGAGTCCATCGGCAAGTAAATTCATGTGTGGTTCCTTTATGATGAACACCTGGGATGCTAGCAGCCCTTCTCTCTCTGGGACAGAATGCCCACTGGTTTTCACAGCCAGATGTTGTGGGGACTCCTCTTCTTGGCATTGGCCGTTCAGGTTGGGGAGTCCAGCATGGGGCTGGGACCCCTCACTCCTCAGGGGGGGCACCTTCACAACTGAGATATCCCTTCTGATTCTTAACCACCGCACGTAGGTGTGGGACCAGCTCGTTTGGAGTCTATCAGCTTTGACGTGGCTTCTCCTTTCTATCCTTCGTTATAGGTCTGCTGCTCAGCTAGTCTTCGGGTGGTTCTCCAGGGTGGTTGATCTATAATTTAGTCGTAATTTTGATGTGGTTGTGGAGGATGTGAGCGTGGCATTTACCCACTCTGCTGCTTTTACCGCACCTTTCAGTTCTCCCAGTTATCTAATCCAACACTAACCTAGGTGATGCTGTGAAGGTGTTCTGTAGATGTGTCAATATCTACAAGCAGTTGACTTTAAGTAAAAGAGACTATCCTCATCCAATCCAGTGAAAGGCCTTCAAGTGCAAACTGAGGTTTCCTGCGGAATAAATTCTGCCTCAAGACTGCAGCCTTAACTTCGACCCGACTTCCCAGCCTGCTCATCTGCCCCGGGGGTTCTGGACTTGCAGACTCCTACGATTGTGTGAGCCGACTCCTTCACACGGTCTCAATCTCTCTCTCTCTCTCTCTCTCTCTCTCTCTCTCTCTCTCTCTCTCTCTCTCTCTCTCTCTCTCTCTCTCTCTCTCTCTCCATATCTGTAATACCATCTACATCCGTATTATACGTTATATGTCAATCTCCTATTGGTTCTATTTTTCTGAAGAACCCCGACTCTGGTGGTAAACGACAAAACTGCAATTTGAACACAGATCCGTCTGACTCGAGGTCCAGTGCTCTTTACTTCTCACAATCCAAGCTGACCTAAGAGGAACAGTCGTGCATGCATGTGCGGATGCCTGCATGTATGCTACTGCACAGGATGCTGGAAATGTGCTGGTAACCTCATCCCCACCTCCATCCTGAACCTGTTCCCAAAGTCCACATGTGGACCTTTCCCCAGCACCGTTACATTATTGCAAAAAACATGCCGAGGACAGAAAGAAAATACATCAAAATGTTAATAGTGATGGTGTCAGGATAAAGAAGTCATGATTGATTTTTTGTTTTTCTTTATTTTCTAAGTTTCTATGATATGCTTTTAATTTACTATTAAACTGTTCACACAAAAAGAAGCAAAGACATTTGCAAGAAAGGCATATCCCCACTCTTTTATAACAATTGAGATGGAGCCCATATCGGGACAGTAAGTAACTCTGGAGTGCTCTGTTTCTCTGTGTATCTTCTTGTCCCCAAAGCCTTGGAGGAACAAACAATCCACTGCACAAAACGGATGCATTGTATTTCTGAGAGGTGCGATATCCCAGATGAAAGCGCCCCGAATAAATGATGAATAAATGTTAAACATTCACTAGCGCCTAAATCCTTGACATCATTTAATTCACTATCTAAGGAGGAACAGCAGCAGCAGCAGCAGCAGCAGCAGCAGCAGCAGCAGCAGCAGCAGCAGGAGCCTAGCCAAGTATGGGACAAGAGTAGGTGCTCAACAAACATTAAACAAATGTCTGAGGCATGCTGACTGCTCTGCCAGCAGCTGTCCAAGTGTGACCAGCTTGCCCACATGGTGGCAGCATCACTCCACACCAGGCAGAGCTGGGAGGGCACAGTTTCCACCCGGCACTGAATGCCCAACTCCCCTTTCCTCTTTGGACAGCGAAGTCCTGTGACACACAGAAAGGCTCCAAAGGAGGACATTATTGGAGTCATCCTTTCTTTCTTAAAAGAGTGGGGGACATGGCCGCCTGGCCATAGGAAAGATGCATCCATCACCTTTGGGTGCTCGGACCAGACTGTGAAGCAGATGGAGGCTCCTGTATGGAGGTTGATACATCCACACAACCAAATCAGGCCAGAGGCCCCCAGGATGGCCACTGATAGTAGGAGTTGAAAGCACAGCTCTCAGGGAAGGGTGACACTTGGGGGCAGGCAGTGTAATGAGATGGGATAGTATGAGCTAGGGGGCTATCAGACCAGGGTTCATCTCTGGGTCAGCCTCAGGCAAGTCACATAACCTCCCTGGTTGCATTTCTTCTTTTCTTTTCTTTTCTTTTGTCTGAAATGAGAATAAGACCTCATAGGGCTGTTGAGAGATTTCAGTTTGATGATGTTTGTAAAGGATTGAGTGTGATGCCTGGTGCATAGCAGCTCAGAGAGTGTGTTATTATCATTCTAGTTACTGTTGCCATTGTTAATAATTATGGCGTTACTAACTATCCACAGAGATCCCAAGGAAGCCTCTTGCCCCATATGAACACACAGACTAAATCTGTAGCTATTTCCTGAAATTATTCATCTATAATAAAATGGAAACAGAAAGAGCAAAGGATGGGTCCAAGAAGCACGAATTTTAGCTGCTTTTTTTCTTGTAATAAAAGGATATATGTTTAGGGGGTAAAAATCAAATGCAATGTTTGAATTCTCTTTAGGGAGGGAAGAAACAGCGTTGAATTCCTTCAGCTTCCTCCCCTTCTAAATTTTGAAGCCAAAGTTATCCAATGAATTGCAGTCCCAGCATCCATGACCCACGGCGAGGGTTTTGTCTAACAGGCATCTTCAGTCTGTGTGCTTCCTGACTCCAGGCTGACCTTGTCTACACCCTTTACTTCCAGCAAGCAAAGGTAAAGGTAGGATCCTTTTATTCCCCATGGAGTTGTTCTCAGAAATTATATGTACACTCTTTTATCTCTCCCAAGCTTATAAAGTATGATTGATGACAAAAGGCACGGAGCTAGGATTGTTTCCTCAAAAGGGAGAGCAGAGTAAATGCGAGAAGGCTTAATAATCTCCAACTCTCAGATTTACTATAAGTGGAAGGTGACCAAGTGTTCTCCGATTTTATTGAGGACATAATAAAAAAGTAAAACTTAAGTACCACACAGGGGATTTGGGTCGGTGGAAGTAGCCGTTGTGAAAGTATGATTCATAAAGTTTCTCCAGGAGGAATATACTTGAAATGCAAGTCACACGTTTTGAAAGTCTGTTTTCCTCTACGTGTTTGCATATGAAAATGCAGACATTGACACTTAAAATGTAAATCACAATGATCATAATCTATGTACACCCGTGCACAAGTCCCTAGGTTTTGTCATTGTAGCAACTGAAGAACAATGGTTTGACTGGCCATGGTAGACATGATGGGCTATGTCATGCTGCATAACAAACAGGTCCAAAATTGTTGTGGTTTGTAACAGGAAAGGTCTGTTGCTCATAAGGCTGCATATCTGTCCATCAAAGGTAGACAGGGATTTCTGGGCCATGTTCCCTCACTTGGGGACTTGGCAGGACACAGCCTCCACCTCTGGTTGCTGGGGCAAGGGGACGGGCTAGTTGTATGGTGAGTCACACGCTGGCTCTTAAAGGCTCTTCCCACTTCACTTCTTCCCAGGCATTGAGCAAAGCAAGTCACCTGGCCACAGGGAAGCGAGATCCGACCTTGTACCTGAAAGGAGGAAAATTAGAATCTTTGCAGACAGCCCAGCAGGGCTTACCAGGACTTCAGACATTTAAAGTGACCAATCTGTCAAGTCTGTGGTTCGCTGTAAAACGTGTTTTGTGGCTGGAACAATGTCAGTCCTTCAGGGTGTGCCTCTCCGGGAAGCCTACAGGAGAGAAACCTCAAACATCCTATTCCCTTTCCACGGAGACCAACTTAGATCTGAGCCCTCCTCCACGCTGATCGGGAGGTCCGCTCACTTATTCAGTGAATCTTTGTTTAGCTCCAACTAAATGCCAAGTGCTGGGAACACTAAGACAAAAGCAAAACAAGATCCCTGCTCCCAGGAGATTCATAGTCTAATCTGACAGATGCTCAGGGCTGGGGCTTGGAGGCAGGTCTGGGCTGGATACAGACCCATGTGGCCATCATCAAGATGGAAGTGACTTCTGAAGATGCCACAGGTGCCTGCACTGCTAAGTATTGTTACTCCTTGACCTAGGAGCAAGCACACCTGCCCCCTCTTCTGCCTCCCTCCTGCCCGCCATCTCTCCAAACTCTTGACTGGGCTCTTGTTTCTTCCTTGCTCCACACTCTTCCTATAGCTTCCCTCCTTGATACCCTGTGCCTTATCCATGTCTCTGGAGTCCAGCCACAGGAATTTGGTGAAAACAGAGGAATAGGAAGTGATTTGGAATTAAGACTGTCAGCCCCAAAGTAACAAGAAAGACTGTGAGGTTGGAGACTATGCCCGTGTGTGCTGAAGGCCTCACAAGTCTGAAGGGAAAATGGGGTAATACTAATAGTAATAACCCAACTGTCACTGTCCTGTCTCCATCCATTCCCACAGGCTCCAAGATCACTGTAAAGCATCCCGTGTCTTTCCGAGAATTCCCAGCGTGTGCTGGCGGTAACAACCCTGCTCTGCCAGGCACCTCCACTCTGCTACTCCTCAGAGGCATCTCAGTCCCTCCGGACAGCCACTGTGATTGCACTGCTGGGTCCCAGGTCCCGCCATCTCCTGCCACAACCCACATGCGAAAGGACTCACTCTGCAGGAGCTGTACTTGGTCTGCTCCCAAGAGAATGCCCTGTCCCCTGTGTGCTATCCTCCATTGTGGTGTACCCAAGCAGGACTGCACATATACCAGTGCTTGGGAGCTTCCAGTCAAATAGCCCCCTGTTCTCTGTGGGGCTCAGACATGTATCCCACAGGGCATTGGCCACACGACAGAGTCAACAGACTGAACTCAGAATCAGTGTTGGCTCTAGCTGCGCCCTCCAGTCCAGCTAATTGGATCTAGAGCGGTTCCATGCTTGAACCCTTTTCCCCTCCTGGTAAGTTTTATCCCCAGGGACTCCTCAGTCCCAACCAAAAAGGTTTCTGTAAAGCACTCACAGATTTGCCGAGAAGTCCCAAGTGTTTCTTAACATCAGTTTAAGCTCAAACTGAGACTTTCCCCTAAACCTGCTTCCCTCCCTTTTTAATCCAGTGCATATACTGAATTTTTTTTTATTCTCACCAGAGGATATGTTTACTGATTTTGGAGGGAGAGGAAGGGAGGGATAGAGAGAGAGAGAGAGATGCATCAGTTGCCTCCCTTATGCCCCTGGGACCCTGCATGGAACAGGCAACCTTTTGGAGCAGAGAGGATGGTCCTACCAACTGAGCCACACCAGTCAGGGCAAAACTGAACTTCTGTTTAAAAAAATACACTGTAATGGTGTGTGCATGTGTTCAAAACGTGAATGTGTTCTACATCTCATTCTGCCCTCTAAATCCTATGATTCCCTGGGTAATGATGAGACAACTGAAGATCAGAGAGGTTACATAACTCTTTGAAGGTCTCACATTTAACTAACAAGCAAAACCGGATTCACACCCAAGCCTGTCCACCAAGCACACTGGAGATTTCCCCGCTTTGGGGCCCTGCCAGGGACAGACAACCCCTTCGCTCCCCCCACCACACACACACCCTCCTTATAAGAAAAGAGTTAAAAATCTGGCGCCGATTTAAGGACCAGGGTGGGTCACGAGGAGCCTCTCTTTTTACCTCCCACTTCCCGGGCCCATCAGGGATCCCAGACCCCGCTGGGCTTTGAACTCAGCGGCGCGCCCCGCAACTAAAGCTCTAGGGCGGGGAGTTTGAGCGCGGGCCACGCCCACCCTAGCCGCTCGCCCTGGTCACACTCACCTTGAGCCCCTGGCCACGCCCACCTAGCCCCGGGCTCCTTGGCCACGCCCACCACAGCCGCTGGCCACGCCCCGCCCAAGCGGAGGTCAGTCGCCGCCGCCGGCGCACAGCCGCCATTTCCTGTCCAGCCCCGAGCGCTCAGGTCAGTGCAGCGACGTGGCCGGGGTCTGCCCTGGGACCCGGTCTTGACCTGACAGTGGGAACCGAGCAGAGAATGCTGGTTTGGCCCCAGCAGATGGGACGGTATCGCCTGGGGGCTGGGATTTCCATGGCAGGCACCGGGACCCCTGGACGCTACCGAGCGGTTGCCGGGCAACAGTGCCGTCAGCCCCGCCCCCTGCGCTGGGCGGTGTGGGGCGTCTGGGGCGGCGCGTCTCCGGGCTCCCTCCGCACGGTCCCCGCGGGCCGTTGCCTCTGCCGAGGGCAAGAGGCCAGACGCACCAGTCTTTCCAGGCCTGGGCTGCAGTGGCTTCGGGGCCCAGGCAGTGCGCACCCCTGGACCCTGCCCTGGAGCAGAGGGGCTGCTGGCGTCCGCCCGCGGAGGTTCTGAGCCTTCTTTCTGCTCCCCCCCCCCCCCCCCCGCCCCGTAACCTCGGGCACGTTAACTCACTTCACTAGGCCCAGTTCCGTTGGGGTCTAACTTGTTAGAGCTGGAAAGAACCCCAGTGATCCTTTATTTAAGGCACACATCCCCACTCTGTTTTAGAGATAAGGGTGCCTCGCATTTACCACTCACAGCGTGCCTGGAGCTTTACATTAACCCCCAGGATAGCCCTCACCTGCGGTGTTATCATTTGCATACAATGAGTGAGGACTCTGAGGCTCAGAGAGGTTGTGACTTTAGCTCAGGTCACACAGCTTATAATTGGTGAAGTATCAGAGATCAAGTAACTCACAACTTGTTTGTGGCAGATTTCAAATTCCCAGTTACAGGTGCATTGTACAACTACTTAACCTAGTTGTAAATCAGAATCACCTGGACAGTGTTTGAAATAAGACATTTCTGGCCCTGGCCAGTGAAGTTTAATGGTTAGAGCATCCGCCTGTGGACTGAAGGGTCGCCGGTTTGATTCCATGTCAAAAGCATGTGCCTGGGTTGGTCCCCCATTCCTGGCCCTGGTTGGGAAGCCTGCAGGAGGCAACCAATGTGTGTGTCTCTCTTTCATCAGTGTTTCTCCCTTCCTTCCACTCTCTCTTAAAATCAATGGAAAATAATATCCTCAGGTGAGAATTAACAAAAAGAGAGAGAAATTTCTGGGTACTATCTCAGGTTCACTGACCAGAGCTCTGGCACGCAGGCTGAAGAATCTGTATGTTTAACAAGGTTTGGGATGATTTTTATGGTCTGTGGATGAGCCTTTGGGAACCACGGGGTACACTATGCACCTTCTCACCCAGAGACCACTGGGACGTAATGAATCTAAAGTACCCAGAGAAGAGGAGAGGCCGGTGCATGGTGCCATCAAGCTCTAATCCCTTCAGCCAGTTTGTGGTTTCTCCCCACTCCTCAAAAACAAGCCAGATCGAATTTTAAACCGTTTTGGACATTTAAATGCAAATTGTCCCATCTCTGGTCACCTGTTTGTTACACAGCCAGGTCCAAGCTTCTGGCTGAGCTAATCTGTCATTCAAAGTCAAGCATTTGCATCTTCCTCCTTCTCTGGAGGCCTGCCGACTGCTCTCCTGGTCTCCCTCCCGCCAGGTTCCAGAATCACAGCGGTTGAGGTTGGCTTCGGAGGGACATTTTGCAGAGTGTTTTCCCCAGTGGAGGGCGGCCTGGCTTTCTGGAGGTATCACCACAAGTAGTGAGTGTCCCTTAAAGACCAGTCGAGTGAAATAGATCACCCTGCTGCTATCATTCTTGACATTTATAAACACACATCTGCCTTAAAAATAACCACTTGGCTCTTAGTCTTAGAAGGCTAATAAACCTGACAGATTCTGTTTAGTGTTTCATTATTACTAATTTTCATCATTTACGCTGCCTCCCTCAGGGATTCTGGTTCACAATGGCTGACGATCAAGAGAAAGACTTGCAGAAATTTCTTAAAAATGTGGATGAAATCAGTAAGTACCAGTGAATCATAAACAGATTAAATTCTACTTTAGGGAGGTGGGTGACTGAAAAGAAATGAGTAAGTCATTTCCTGGGTTGCTGGACAGGTTTAGGGCTCTTAAGAAAAAATGTAATTGAAATTAAATGGAAAGGATATTGAGAAAAAAGTAATATTAGAGCCTGGGGGTAGTGTTTTCTGGCTGTTAATTGGTATCAGAGAAGCTGTGAACATTCTATTGGAATTCAGACTGACAGCCACAATTTGCCTTTGCTGTGTTTTGTCCCCTTCCATGCAGAATCAAGTCAAAAGGAGCTTCTGTTTCCCCATGGCCAGTAAGCCTAGCGCCCCGTTGATCAGTCTGGGATCCCTCTTGTTTTGGAGTAGAATCATTTCTGTTTTTGAGCTGCAGAGTCTAAATCAAATGGCTTTTCCTCACGATCAATGAAATCACATTGATGGCTCGTGGTTAGCATCCCCGTCGTTCTCTACACAAGAACATCCCCTTCCCCAACTAAGACAGTGGGATCTCAAAGGACATGCTCTGGTCCCACAGACCACATTCGGGATTCCTAAGCAGTCAGTTTCTATTCAAACTTCAGGGAGCTTGTTTGAGGATAGAAATAAGCAAATAAAACGTACAAATCCAACAGCAGCATATTGAAATCACCACTTCTGGCAGGTCCAAAGAATAAAATAGTTTTAAAAATAATTTGGGTAACTTGATAAATGATGTAGTCATAATGTGTTCTTTGTGTTCGTCGTGGGCCTGTCCTCTGCCCGTCCCTAAACGTTGTGCTGTGGAACTCTGGCCTCGGCCCACTGTTCTTTCTCTTCAGGTGATCTAGTTCAGGCACGTGGTTTTCACAACCACCTGTTCGCTGATGTCCCTCACATCTCAATTGCCACCCAGCCCTTGTTTCTGAGCCGACTGCCATATCCACTGTGTCCCCACAAACACTGCCAACTTAATGCTTCCAAAATTAAGTTATCTCTTCCCCCTCTGTCCTCTTCTCAAATAAAGCCTGCTTCTACCTTCACCTTCATTCTGGTCTCAGTAGGTGGCTCCACCATCCAGAAATTTACACGTCACATTGGACTCGTCCATCTCAGCCCTGCTGTCAATCAGCCATCGAGTTTGGCTTCCTTCTCCAGCTCCATCCTCCCCAATCATGCCTTTGTTTGGTTCTCTTACTCAGACTGTTTCAACAACCCCCTGATTGTTTCTCCTGCCTCCAGGCTTACACTCCCCACAGAGTAATGTATCTAAAATGCAAATCTGACCCAGACACTTCTCTGCTTGGATTCTCTTCACAGTCAGAATACATTTCAAGCTCCCATCAGGACTGAGTCCTCCCATGACCTCTCCTTACCTCTCGCCTCCCCCTAACTCACACTTGTGTGGCAACCAAATGCTTTTAGTTCTCTAAACATATCCTAATGGTTCCTACGCTGCGTGATGTCTTTGTCGTTCCCTCTGCCTCCCCATCTTTCTGTACCTGGCCAGCTTCCATTCACACTCAGAGTTCCTGCAAGTACTGCCCAGAGAATCCTTCTGTGATGACGGAACTTCTGTGTAACTAACGGCGCTGTCCACCATGAACCAGTAGTCGCGTGAGGCTAGTGAGCCTTTGAAACGTGGCTGACGCTGCTGAGGAACTGAATTTCTCATTCTATTTCATTTATAATCCACATGTGTATGGGTTCTATACATTCATTTCTTGGGTTCTTGCTACGTACTGAGATTGCTAAGCACTGGACAGCGCAGTAGCAACAAACACGAATTGCCTTCCTTCCTAGTATCTGCAGTCCAGAGGGGAAAACAGACACTAAACAAGTAATTTCAAGTGTGATGTGTGGTCCAAAGAGAAACTTGCGAAGTGCGAGAGACTCTGTTTAGGGAGGCATGTTAGTCTATCTGGGCTGCCGTGCAACATGTATTTTCTCACAGTTCTGGAAGCTAGAAGTCAAAATCAAGGTTTTCCTCAAATTATTCTCTACGTTCAGTACAATATAGATCGAAATCCTAAAAGTGTTTTGTTTAGAATTTATCAAGCTGATTCTAGAATTCACACAGAAGAGCAAAGAGCTAAGAATAATCAAAAAATAAAAAATAATCAAGACAATTTTGCAGAAAAATAAGAAGGTGGGATAGTGCTTGTTACCAGATGGTCAAGATTTATTCTAAGGCGACAGTGTTATGCTTGGAAGTTTGGTGCTGGAAAAGCCCGGTAATCCGGTAGAGTGGAATTGACATCAGACGAAGTGGGGGTCCTCTTCCCCACTGGTGCTGCTGGGGCTGGATTTCTTACAATGTCCCAAGAAAAATCATTTTCTGAGACTCACACAGGAGAATGAGTGATTTTTATTTGCATGGAATTAAATCCCTTGGTTGCCAAAGTCCCATTTTCCTTTGTCCAGTCCCCTTTCCCCAGTGTTTTGCAGGGAACATGCCTATAAAGTCTGGCCTTGCCCTGGCCGGTTTGGCTCAGCGGTTAGAGCGTCGGCCTGCGGTCCAGAGAGACCCGGGTTTGGTTCCCGCTAAGGGCATGTACCTCGGTTGCAGTTTGTCCCCGGCCCTGGTTGGTCGTGCGGGTGGCAGCCACTCAATGTGTCCCTTTCACGTCGATGTTTCTCTCTCTCTCTCTCTCTTCCCCTCTCTCCCTTCCACTCTATCTGAACAAATAAATAAATAAATAAATAAAAATAAAGTCTGGCCTTCCCTTTGCTCCTTTCCTGTTATTAGTAACTAGTTAATCACAGCAGTGTCAGAACGAAGAGTCTAGAGCAGATCCTTACATGTAGATGAACACATGTAACAGGGATGGCACCACACATCAGTGGGAGGCGGCACTTCTTCAACGAATCGTGCTGGTGCCTCACATAAAAGTCAGTTCCAGGCGGATTAAATTCCTAATGAGAAAAAAGCCTTAAAACCTTTAGAAGACAAAGCAAGATAGTATATTTGTAACACAAAAGATTCTCTTCAACAATTCCCTTTAAAAAAAAAAAAAAACAGATGAAAAGACAAAGCACACCCAAGGGCAAGCTGTTTGCAAATACATATAATCAGTTCAGAATATATAAAGAAATCATAACAAGAAAAAGACAAACAACCTAGTAGAAAATTGGCGAAGAATGGGAGCAGGCTAGTTCACAGTAAAGGAAGTCCAAATGACCTGCAAACTAATAAAAAGATACTCAGTCCCAATCATAGTCAGGAAGATCAAATGAAAACATTATTGAGATAGACTCCTCCATGAGAGTGATAGAAATTTAAAAGTTTGGCAATAGCAAGTGTGAGAAAGGATGTGGAACAATGGGAACTCTTGTGGACTGCTTATAGGAGTAAAAATTGATGCAGCCATATCCCGAAGAATATGTCACATATGTGCACAGATATTCAATTTAGCATTTATTTTCTGTAGCAGAAAATTTAAATTACAAAACTCCTGAATGTCTATCAATAAGTGAATGGATTAACTATAGTATATACAGTGATTTAAATGAATCAACTAAAACCATCTGTAGGTTGCAAAAGAATGCACATTTTAAAAAAATATGTTTTTATTGACTTTAGAGAGAGGCAGGGAGAGGGAGAGAGAGAGAAAAACATTGATAAGAGAGAACTGTCAATCAGCTGACTCCCGCACGCCCCCTACTGGAGATCGAGCCCCAAACCTGGGCACGTGTTCTGACCAGGAATCTAACTGGCAACCTTTTGGTGCATGGATGATGCTCAGTCAACTGAGCCACACTGGCCAGGGCAAAAGAATGCACATTTTATGAAACCATTTATTGAAGATGATTAAATACACACATATGTAAGAGTGAAATGCCCAGTCTCTGATTCTGTCTTTTTTAATATATAAATTTATTTTTGTTACAATGTTTCTCTTTTTCCCCCATTGACCCCCTCCTTCCGATTCTGCCCCTGTACCTGTCCCCAGCATTGCTGTCCATGTCCAGGGTTATGCATGCCTGCATATAAGTTCTGTGTTTTATCTCTTCCCTCCCCGACCCCCCAATCCCTCTTCTGAGGTTTGTCAATCTGTACCCTACTACTATGTCTCTGAGTCTATTTTGTTAATCAGTTTGTTTTTTTCATTATATACCACAAATAAGTGAGATCATGTGATATTTGTCTTTCTCTGATTGGCTTGTTTTGCTTAGGATAATAGTCTTCAGGTCCCTCCATGTTATTTCAAAGGATAAGAGATCTTTCTTTCTTACAGCTGCATAGTATTCTATTGTCTATATGTACCATGGCTTTTTTATCCACTCATCTATTGATGGACACTTGGGCTGTTTCCAGATCTTAGCAATTGTAAATAGTGCTGCTATGAACATAGGTGTACATATATTCTTTCTGATTGGTGTTTCAGGATTTTTAGGATATATTCCTAGAAGTGGGATCACTGGATCAAATGGCAGTTCAATTTTTAACTTTTTGAGGTAACACCATAGTGTTTTCCATAGTGGCTGCACCAGTCTGCATTCCCACCAGCAGTGTACTAGAGTTCCCTTTTCTCCACACCCTCGCCAGCACTTGTTGTTTGATGATTTGTTGATGGCAGCCATTCTGACAGGTGTGAGGTGATACCTCATTGTTGTTTTAATTTACATCTCTCTGATGATTAGTGATGTTGAGCATTTTTTCATATGTCTCTTGGCCATTTGTATGTCCTGTTTGGAGAGGTGTCTCTTTAGGTCCTCTGCTCATTTTTTAATTGGGTTCTTTGTCTTCCTTTTGTTGAGTTGTATGAGTACTCTATATATTTTGGAAATTAATCCCTTATCTGGTGTATCGTTGGCAATTATGCTCTCCCATATAGTGGGTTCCTTTTCCATTTTGATGGTTGTTTCTTTTGCTGTGAAGAAGCTTTTGAGTTTGATGTAGTCCCATGTGTTCATTTTTTCCTTTGTTTCTCTTGCCTTAGGTGATATATCAGTGAAAATTCTGCTGTGTATGATGTCTGAAATTTTGTTGCCTACATTTTCTTCTAGGATTTTTATGGATTCACGGGTCACATTTAAGTCTTTTATCCATTTTGAGTTTATTCTTGTGTATATATGGTGTAAATTGGTGGTCTAGCTTCATTTTTTTGCATGGAGCTTTCCAATTTTCGCCACACCATTTATTAAAGAGGCTGTCTTGACTCCACTGTATGCTCTTGCCACCTTTGTCAAATATTAATTGAGCATGTTGTCTTGGGTCAATTTCTGGGTTCTCTATTCTGTTCCATTGATCCATCTGCCTGTTCTTGTGCCAGTACCAGGCTGTTTTGATTACAGTAGCTTTGTAGTATAACCTGATACCCAGTATTGTGATCCCTCCTACGTTGTTCTTCTTGTCCAAGATTGTTGTGGCTATTCAGGGTCTTTGTGGTTCCATATAAACTTTTGGAGTATTTCTTCTAGTTCTGTGAAATATGCTGTTGGTGTTTTGATGGGGATGGCATTGAATCTGTAGATTGCTTTGGGTAAATGGACATTTTAATGATGTTAATTCTTCCAATCCATGATCACGGTATATGCTTCCACTTTTTAATATCTTCCTCTATTTCTTTTTTCAATGTCCTGTAGTTTTCTGTGAAGAGGTCCTTTACTTCTTTGGTTAAGTTTATTCTTAGGTATCTTAATTTTTTTGCCATGATGGTAAATGGGATTGTTTTTTCAGTTTCTCTTTCTGTGAGGTCATTGTTGGTGTATAAGAATGCCGTTGATTTCTTGACGTTAATTTTGTATCCTGCTACTTTGCCAAATTCATTTAGGGTTTTCTATGTACAATATCTGGTCATCTGCAAATAATGACAGTTTCACTTCCTCCTTTCCAATTTGGATTCCTTTTATTTTTTCTTCATGTCTAATTGCTGTGGCTAAGACTTCCAGTACTATGTTAAGTAAGAGTGGCGAAAGTGGGCATCCTTGTCTTGTTCCTGATATTAAGGGAAATGCTTTTAGTTTTTGCCCATTGAGTATGATGTTGGCTGTAGGCTTTTCATACATGGCCTTTATTTCAAGATATGATCCCTCTATTCCCACATTGCTGAGCGTTTTTTTCAGAAATGGGTGCTGGATTTTGTGTAATGCTTTTTCAGCATCTATTGATAAGATCATATGGTTTTTATCTTTCATTTTGTTTATGTGGGGTATCACATTTATTGATTTGCGAATATTGTACCATCCTTGCGTCCCTGGGATGCATCCTACTTGGTCATGATGAATAATTTTTTTGATGTATCGCTTGATCCGATTTGCTAATATTTTGTTAAGGATTTTGGCATCTGTGTTTATCAGGGATATTGGCCTGTAGTTTTCTTTCTTTGTAGTGTCTTTATCTGGTTTTGGAATTAGGATTATGCTGGCCTCATAAAATGAGTTTGGAAGTTTTCCATCTTCTTGGATTTTCTGGAATAGTTTGAGGAGAGTGGGTGTTAGTTCTTCTTTGAATGTTCGGTAAAACTCCCCCGTGAAGCCGTCAGGGCCTGGGCTTTTGTTTGCTGGGAGGTTCTTGATTACATCTTCAATTTCCTTAATTGTTATTGGTCTATTCAAGTTTTCTATCTCTTCCTGGTTCAGTTTTGGGAGACTGTATGTTTCTAGAAATTTGTCCATTTCGCCTAGGTTGTCCAACTTGTTGGCATATAATTGTTCATAGTATGTTTTGATGATCCTTTGTATTTCTGTGGTGTCAGTTGTTACTTCTCCTCTTTTGTTTCTGTGATTCTTTCTTAATTCTAGCCTGCATTGTTCTCTTGGCCTTCAGGCAAATGACTCCTGCTGTAGATGTGCTCATCATTAGAGGAATTCTGCTTGAGTTTTTGGAAGAACAGCCCCTTGCCATAAGGTACCATTCCTGAAGAGGTGGAGAAATATGTACAAAATAATGTCTGTTTATCAAATATTTGCAGGAGCATCAAGACTGGACTCAGATCATCAGGGGAGGAAAGAGATGTAGAGATTTTGTGCTTTTCCTCAGATCCCTGTGGGTGCCCAGATGTCTGGGATCATCAGTTACCTCTTGCCCCTCCCATTTTATCCCCTGTTGATTTAAAAGAAGCCATAACTTTGGGCTTGGAGAAGATGGATTTGAGAAACCTGTAAGGCCCCCATATTCTCAATTGAGCATCTTCTCGATCAATAAACCTTTCCTTACTCCAAATTTTGACATTTTAAATACTGACCTTTTAAATCAGGTACATGAACTTTTGAACCAGTAACACATACACAAATACTCGAGTAGATCGCAAAAATGGTCACAAACTTCTTTCTTCTGATGAAGAGTAGAGTCTGTTTCTCTACCTCCTGAATCTGGGTTGGCCATGTGACTTCCTTTGGCCAAAGGGATGTTTGTAAACATGACACAGCAGGAGCTTGAACAGTACGTGTGCAATAGGGCTTGCTGTCATGCCACTCTTAGAAACCCCTGCCAGAGATGAGACACGCTGTCCCTGGTTGATCCCATTGTGCCTGCCAACAGCCAGCCAACCTTCAAAAGAGAGCCACTCAGGTGACTGACAGCTGGCCATGAACACATATGAGCCCAGCTGAAACCAGAAGAACCCGCCTGCTAAGCCCAGCCCGAACCACTGACTTAGAGAATTGTGAACTAAATAAAGCCAAATAAATGGTAGTTGTTTTAAGCACTTAGTTTTAGGGTAGTGTATTATGCAACAAAAGCTCAATGATACAAAATACTAAACATTAAAACACGCTGGAGAAGGATACTTATTAACTTAAAGATGGTGTGGAAGCAAAAATGTCTGTTATATTACTTTTGTTTGTTTGAAATATTTGACAACTAAAAACTGAAACATTACCCTGAAGAGTCAGTGAAAAATGAAGAACTAGGAATAGGAAAATGCCTTTCAGTGGCTTAGCTGTGAAAGGGGGAGATGGGGCCTTGGGCGAGGTTGGAAGGGTATAAATACCAATGGGAAGAAGCTAGTAGAATGGGAGAGGCTGAAAATATTGTGGAAAGGGTGTAATTCATGGGTGATGCAAGGTTCCTGATCATGCAAAACAGGTTGATGGTGTGGTGAGCGCAGATGAGAGATGAACAGCACAAGCAGGAGGGATATTTTTTCCTTGAAGTGAGAAGGAAGATGGGTGTAGATGTAGGCACTTTGTAGTTCTGTTGGCAGGAAGTTGGAGCTCCTTTCTGATGGTCTCTTTTTCCTCCCTGTGTTAATAAGCAAGGTCGTCTTCCTAGCTGGTGTGGCTCAGTGGATTGAGCATGTCCCATAGACTGAGAGGTCCTGGTTCGATTCCTGGTCAGGGCACATGCCTGGGTTGTGGACTTGATCCCCAGCAGGGGGTGTGCAGGAGACAGCGGATTGATGCTTCTCGCTGACATCAACATTTCTAGCTCTCTCCCTTCCTTTCTCTCTAAAAATCAATAAAAACATATTTTAAAAAAATAAGCAAGGTCATCTGTTTGAAATGGTCAGGTTTACATTGGAGACCATTGTGTTTTGTTTTGTTTTATTGAATTTATTGGGGTGATGTTAGTTAATAAAATTACATAGGTTTCAGGTGTACAATTCTGTAATACATCATCTGTATATTGTGTGTTCACCACCGCAAGTCAAGTCTCCTTCCATCACCATTTACCCTCTCCTACTTCCCCCAACCCTCTGCAGACAGTTTTTCAGTCCTTGGGAGAACGATGGGATTGTTGTCAGTGGGAAACAGGCTTTCCCACAGAATCATGAGAAAAGCATTTCAAGGATCCACAAGTGGGAGATTGTGATGTGGGTGCGGCAAGATGATTTATTTGTGACCGCTGCCCCTGAGCTTGCAATGTCCCATCTCCCTCCGTCCCGCCATGGAAAATCAGGGCCAGAAATAGAGTCAGTGTCCAGAGCTCCTGTGCCAGACTAAAGCTTAGTCCCAGGCCAGCATCCGGCTAGCTTAGTTTGTGTTCCTGGCTGCAATCCATTGCTGTGCTGCTGTACCCAGGCTCCCGCCTCAGCCTGCATGTGGGGTCCATGGGGCCATCGGCCATGAGGCTGCTGAGGCCACATGGTCATGGACAGAGAACATGTGAATGTACGGGATGAGTGTGGATCACAGAGAGAGAGAGATTGATTGAGATTCTCTCTTCACCTGGAATTATGTATTCTTAGGCTTAGGAGGAACCAGAAGCTTTTCAAAATAACCAATCAGCTTCCCAAACTTTCCTGGGCTTTCAGTGGGTTGACCCTCTGACAAATGATCCCTTTCCCAGGTTAGACTGACAGTCCTCTGTGGTTGAGTACCTCCCCCTGTGCCATTTTGACTTTATTGCACATGTGTTTACCTCCCTCTTTGTTCTGTCCCTTCCCCCAGTGATCTGTGGGGACTGGACTGGTGGCTCCCTGGGTGTGTGTGTGTGTGTGTGTGTGTGTGTGTGTGTGTGAAGCTGTAACTTCCTGATGAAGCAGATAAGCCTCTGCTTCCCAGTTGAATATGCTCAATAGTGTCTAACTTCCCGTTTGCTTCCTTTCCCATCAATAATGAGCTAACTACAGTAACAGGATCACTTGCCTAAGTGTGACATTGTGATTTATAATAAGAAATATGGATTTGTTCTTCATCCCTGTTCCTGGCACAGAGCTCATGAAACTTGGAATTTCCCAAGTGATAAGACAGATAAAGGTATTTTGATATTCATAACAAACCCCTTTCATCCACACCTGAATTTACGTTAATAAGTGACTTTGGGATCCTCGGGGTGGGGCTGCTTGCCAGGGGAACAAACCTTGTGACCGGAGGGTTGGACTTCCAGTCCCACCATCTGAGGAGGGGAGAGGGGCTGGAGGCTGAATTGATTCCTAATGGCCAGTGATTTAATCAGTTATATCTGTGGAGTGACATGTCTATAAAAACCCAAAGGGTGGGGTTCAGAGAGCTTTCAGGTTGGTGAACACCCAAGATTTGGGAAGGATGGGGCAATCAGAGAGCTTGGAACTCTGCACCCCTTTGCACCCCCTTTCCATATGCCTTAGTCTGTGCATCTCTTCCGTCTGCTATTCCTGGGAAGTAAGATTTTTCTCTGAATTCTGTGAGCCACTCTAGCAATTTAATCAAACTGGAGGAGGCGATGTGGGAACCTCCGATCTATAGCTGCTTGGTCAGAAGCAAAGGTGACAACCTGGGCTTTTGACTGACCTCTGAAGTGTGGGAGGATGGAGCGCGTGGGCAGTCCTGTGGGACTGAGCCCTGAACACGAGGAATCTGCTGCTATCTCCAGGTACGGGCAAACCTCAGTTCTCGAGCATCTCCCACCTGGAACAGTCCGGTTCTCAACCAAGTTGTGCATGGAAAAAATGTCTCGAGTGTGGAGCAGAACTTCCGCTCTGGACCTGACAGTCCTTTCACGCTGATACCTCAGCATGACAAAAAGCGTCTCAGAGTCTCAGGCCACAAGCAAAGGCGGGAAGGTGGTGCTATGAGTCAGTTAATAGCTAAACCTCGTCTTGTTAACATCTCAGGAAATGGTGCTGTGAATATTTTTGTGGGTTTTTGGTTTTTGTTTGTTTGTTTTTTCTGCTTTTGTTGCTGGCAAATGGAGGATTAGCACGATTTTATAACATAAAGAGGCTGTAAAGAGTGCTAATCCTGCTGAGGGTGTGAAAGAAACAACGACCACAGGCAGTTGAAGAGGTAGGAAAACTGCTGTTGATCTGGACAAATAAAAAGCAGTTAGCCGGTGACAGCATTTTGGAGGCCATGACATGAACAAGTGAAGAGGCCGCATACTGGCCTCCTGCAAGACACCCCTGGAAGGAGTGCGGGGGTGACTGGTCAAGGCCAGTAGGCAGTGGTTTGATACATTTAAAAAAGCAGTGTTTGTTTATCAATGAAACAGTACATTAGACATGTCCTGTATATAGGAGAGGTTAAAACGGAATCATTTAGGGGTCTGGAATGAATGAATTTAATTTACATTATTTCTAATGGGAGACAACGATTCCGTTTTTGAACAAATTGCTTGTCAAACAGCCTCCCAGAGCGAATTAAGTTTGAGAACCGAGGCTTCACTGTAGATAGTGTCAGAATAGAGTTGGCGTGTAGGGTATCCAGCTGGTCTCAGAGCATTGCTTGCTGGTGTGGGAGAAGCACACGCGTAGGGATTGGGTCCGAGTCGTACTAGGATAACACAGTAGGATTGCTGACATCACTGGCAGTCCAGTTGAGTTAGGACCACCTCCCCCAGGCGTCCGTCTGTCTTTCTCCATCAGTACTCAGCATCCCTAATAAAGGCCTAGACAAGTGGAGAGTTGGATTCATTTAGAGGTGGAGTTTTGTCTGGTAGGTGGGGTGCTGGCCAAGTGTGGACCATGGAATCTAAGCTGGGTGGGCAGTAAAGTGAACACAGATAAGGGCGGATTGAGGACTGTTGTTTCGTGATCTCAGAGCTGCCTTTATTTGCCTGTTTGTCTCCCACACAAGATTGTAAGCTCTTTAAAAATAAGGATCTTTTTATTCATCATTGTTACCTATAGCATTCTGCATAATATCTAACTGATAATAAGCTCTCCATAAACTGTTGTTGAACTAAGTAAGTGGCTTAAAATTCTGTTCCTTGAAGGCCATGGTTAAATTCTCCTGCAACTTTTTCCAGGCAAAACAAATCCTGTTCTTAATTTTTTCCATTGGCTCTAATTGCTTTAATTTTTGTTTTCTCTTCAGAACCATCTTTAAGAAATGGAGAGATGTTGGTTAAAGCGTATAAACTTCCAGTTATTAGATGAATATTTTCAGGGGATCTCATGTGCGGCACGGTGACTGCTACATAGTTACCAAGACTGTGTTATAGAGCTGAAGTGACTGAGAGAGTAGATCTCAGATGTTCTCACCACGCACAAAATAGTAACTATATGAGGAGATGGATGTATGAACCAAGCTTATTGCAGGAATTGTTTCACAATATGTATCAAATCATCACGTTGTCCACCTTAAACTCGTACAATGTTATGTGTCCATTATATCTCAGTAAAGCTGGAAAGTAACAGTTTCCTATGCGGGCGCCGCACTGTCCTTTCTAGTGAGAGTCTTTCCTAGTGACACCTCGTCCGAGTGAGTCACCTCCAATGTGTTCTCCAGCCAGTTTAATCCAGGAGATGAATTCTGAGGACCCAGCTGTACGGGAGAACGCTGTCCTGAGGACAGAAAAGAGGCTGCTGTTCACAGAGGAAGGCCAGGACGAGGACAGATGCAGGACCACCGTGGACAGGACGGTGATCAGTCCCGCACACGCTCCTGTGGAGGGTTCCTTTTCCTGCGTGGACGTACGTACACAGGCACAGAGGACCTAGTTGTTTAGTCTCAAACCGTCTGGTGAGGCTGAAATAGTTTTGTTTTTTCCAATTCACTAGATTTATTTTCCACAAAGAAATATAAACTCTGATCTTTTTTTTCTTGCTCCTTCTGGGTCATCTTTAAACAACCCTTTGAGTTTGTTTTAATGGAAATTCGGCCTCTCCACCCCCTAAGATTGTGATCATGTTTAAGCTGTACTATTAGGGTATATTCTACTGACTTACATTTCCAATTCATACAACCACAGCTGGGGTCCCTTGATCTGGCCACCCTTGTTTCAGACTTAGCCCTTTGACGTTCGTGCTCATAATCAGATCTCCCGATTTAAAGCGGCCCCCTGAATTTTGGGCCCTTCGGTATTGATGGTTAAAAGAAATGACCCTACTCCCCACATGTAATTGATAGCTTCTTGGTTTGTATACTTATAAATCAGAGTTGTTTTTGAAATGTGTTTCTTTGTTTTCATGGTAACCTGTGCCTTGCAGAACGCAGATGAAATAAACACAGGTAAGGACAGCATCTCTCTTCCAATGTGTATGATTTATTTAGGATCTGTGTTTACTGACTGGTGCTTCCAGAGCTTAAATTACAGCCTCTGGATTTACAAACAACCCTGAACAAAACCTGCTGAACACCCATTTCTGTCTGGTGGTCAGAGGGAACAGCCTCGGAGGCTTTCTCTCTTTTCTCCAGGCTGGTCTTCTGTGGACACTGAATTCAGCTATTCCGTGTCTTCCAGGGTACACTTGGCTGCTCAAGGGACCCAGACAGTTTCTGTTGCGCAGCTCAGAAGCTCATTATGCTAAATGGAACAAAAAAAATCAGTCTTTAGAGAAAAACTCTTTTTAAAGGCATAATTCAAATTTGAAGCATAGACATAGTCATCATTTATAATAATACATCACACAGATTGCCATGTCAAATGAAGATGTCATTTTATTTTTTTATTATTATTTTTATTTTTTGGTACGTGCCCCTAGTGGGAACCAAACCCGGGACTCTCTGGTCCGCAGGCCGATGCTCCAACCGCTGAGCCAAACCGGCCAGGGCGAAGATGTCATTTTAGTTGTGTGTGCGTGCATGTGTGTGTGCGCGCGCGCGTGTGTGCGTGTGGGCGTGCGTGTGCCTGTGTGTGCGTGTGCCTACACGTGTGTGCACAGGAAGTGTGGCTCCAAAGCTTTAAAGTAGCTTTCTTCTGAACGTGAGACAAAGAACTGATCATAGTATTGGATCTTTCTTTTCAATATTTGAAATGACTCCACTGCCAGAGGCCTTCTTGGCATCTATGGAGAAGGATGCAAAGGAACGAGCCAAGAGAAGAAGGGAAAACAGAGTCTTAGCGGATGGTAATTGTCCGTCTTCACTTTTCAGTAGCTGGGCTCATGCGTGCTGGAGGAGCACAGGGGTCTGTCTGCTGATGTTTGAGGTCATGAAGGATCCCAGTGGGTGGGCTCATGGTGGACGTCAGCAGGGGGACCTGGCCGGCAGAAGCCTTTGGTGGGTGGTCTGTCCTCTGTCCCTGATGCCACAAAGAGGCAGCAGGACATAGCCGTCAGTCAGCCCCCACAGTCCGACCTGTTTCTGCAGACTAGAGGTGGACGCAGCAGGCGGACTGAGCACTCCCGAACAGTACTTGGACCGTGGGAGGAGTGGGCGTGCCATGCCACTGGCTGGCCTGAGGCAGAGAGAAGAGATGCAGAAGAAAATGCACCAGGAAGACAAAGCTGTGAGAAGCAGAGGAGAGATGAAAAGGGAGACAGGTTGTGTGTGTGGCAGGGACATACACGACAGAGAATGCTTTCAGCTTTGGCTTTATACCCCCCAGTGGCTTGTGAGCTGCAGACTGAATGAGACCATATTTGCTAGGAAATTAGTTGTTTGACCTTTTTATGAAACATTGAATGTGCAGACTTGGTCTTTGTGGCAGAGGCAGAAGCTTTACTTTTTCTGAGAAGCTTCTTAGGAGACTTGGGGTGAATGTGGAGAAAAAAGTCCTTAAAGAAGCCAATCCTGAAGTCTCTGCAGAGAGAAACAAGAGGTGGGTCCCCTTGGGTTGGTGCAAGCGATGACCTTCAAAGTGGAGTTGGAAAATAAGGGGAATAAGCCTGAAAGGATTTTCCAGTGTGTGGGAGAGCTCACCTATGTGACTCTTATTCTCACAGCCCTGAAAGAAAAGGGGAATGAAGCATTTGCCAGAGGCGATTACGAGACAGCCATCCAGTGCTACAGCGAGGGTCTGGAGAAGCTGAAGGACATGAAGGTGCTGTACACCAACCGAGCCCAGGTCAGTGAGCCACGATGTCCACGGGGCTTTCTCAGGCAACAGAGCCACTAACCTTGTGAAACCCGAGGGAGATGAGACTAGATGGGACCTGTGGTGTGACAGCAGCTGGCTCTGGTTGGGGTGTGCGGGAAGCTGACTTGTATGGCGTATTTGCCAATTTCCGTGGTGTAAGTACTCTCACCACGGTCCGGTTTCAAGCTACCCACTTCAAATCACTGAAGGAGGGCTTGGGAAGAGCTACATGTAATCAGTTCTCTCCTTAGTGTATAAGTCAGTTCCAAC
Source organism: Tadarida brasiliensis (assembly GCA_030848825.1). Classification (NCBI taxonomy): domain Eukaryota; kingdom Metazoa; phylum Chordata; class Mammalia; order Chiroptera; family Molossidae; genus Tadarida; species Tadarida brasiliensis. Next base: position 85,692,802 of record CM061268.1, read on the forward strand.
ACCTCACTGATGGTACCAGGCACTTTCCCTGTGTATAAAGGAGGAAACTAGTGGCGAGAAATGACCTAGGAGACCTTAGGATTCTGCCACCCTGGATTTGTCCAGCCTCCTTGTCATTGGTAGTCTAAACTCGTGAGGGCCACCCTCCTGTTAGCTTCTTACTCGTTGCCTCAGTCTCTCTGTCAGATTCCGGGGCTGGGGTTGGCTGGAGCTGATGGGCCCAGAGCTGGTTTTCTGAAATCCCTGATACCTCAGTTTTATAGCACAGATGAGCTCAGTTTCCTGGAATTCCAGGTAAAAACTTCATCCAGATGTGTTTTATCTACTACTTAATAAAGGGACAAGGTTGATAGTTCTCAGTTGAAACAGAAATGTCACCCGTGACCTTATCTTTGAAAAGTGCTTGAGTTTGTGTGTGGTCGAACTCTCTGTTGCTCAGGCCTGAGACACTGACAGGTTCATGGCCATGATTCTCCGATGGTCAGCCTCTGTCAGCAGGACCTGTGTGAGATGAATTGGACTCCCTGTCATTCACCAGAGGAAGAGCCCTCGCCAGGTCCCGCTTCCGTAACTCAAGATTGAGGTCGCCCTGCTGTGGTGTGCTGAGGAAGAGTGTGAAAACAAGGAACAGTACCTTCGTATTTCTTAAAATGTGGACAAGCAAAAGACAACCGGGAAGTTGTAGGTGTTGCATCCAAGCTTAGGAGGACAAAAAGTTTGGGAAGTGACCGTGATTTAGAGATAAATCAAACCAAGCACAGTATAACTCGTTAGTTCAACAGTTTTTTTTAAGTCAGACTAGAGTTGAGATGTCATTTACTTAGTCCAATTGTGGAGAAAAATTGTTATAAAGAAGCGATTGGTAAATAAAATGTCCAAAGGTTGATTTAGCAGTGTACATTGTATCACCCTAACAAGAACACACACTTTTAAGGGCAAAACTGCCCTATCCTTTCCCCCTAATGCTTTATTTGTAACAGACGTTCAGTAAACCCTTGTCATGTTACATACCACTGGAGCACATAAGCCCATTTAAGGGAATTAAGTTTCTGTTGACACTTAGAAAGAAACATTTAAATGCAAAAATTAATATAATAATTATAGTTCCTTTTTATCACTAAATTTGGTCTTCGAAACATTTACCTACTGATGCTTGTTCAGTCTTGTTACTCTGAAGTTATTTGAAAGCAATAAAATTGAATTGCTTTTAAAATGTTATGTAATTCAGACGTATCTAATTCAGACAGTCTATACCCTGATTCATCTAAATTAGTTACATTTTTACTGTACTCAAGTTTCAACAGCACTTTGATTAGTTCTAGAGAATCATATTAAGAATGACTGATAAAATAAGAAAATGCAATGAGAGCTTTGGTGAAACAATTCCCAAAGAGAAAGCTTAATTTGGAGACAAATAAATGCAAAATGTGCTGCCTGGTGGTAGAATCATTTGAATCATTGACTGTTTTTAAAATGCCTCCCCTGTTTGCAGGCAGTGTTAGAAAACATTTAATAAGGACCCTGTGAATTGAGTGTCTCTGCTTGCTTGAGAGGAAACCTACCCTTTCATCGCCTTGTTTTTCTCCTGGGGCTAATGTTATGATCAATAGATTGCTGGTGTAATTTAGATAAATCATTTGGAAAAGGTAGTTCTTAAAATGTGGAAAAGCAAAAGAGAACAGGGTGGCGAATCCAAGCTTTAAAAAGAACAAAAGAAAAGACAAAGTGAAAGGCTGCAGAGAAATGGTTGAAGCCCATATAGATATAGACCTTTTCAGAGTCTGTGTGTTTCATGAAGAGCAATGTCGTGAACTCACGGCTACAGCTGTCGAGAGGGTGCTAGTTCCTTCCTCACATCCTCCGACTTTCAAATGCAGCCCAAAGCTGGAGGAAAGGATGGTGCTTTATAGAACAGACAGCCAGAGTGGTCAGCTTCAATGAGTGCAGAATCCAAGTTAATGAAAGCTCCGCATAGCAGCCTCCTTCCTGTGGCGGGAAGAGCTGCACGGCAGGAATTCATTAGCTGGCTGCTTTCGGCTCCCTCCTCACTCTGGTTGAATGCTGACCTTCCCCACACTCCCCAGGAGTTATATTACCGACCCCATAATTGGCTTGACCATGTAAATAGGTCATCAGCTTTATGGTTAAGAATGTCTTGGTGCCCTGGTCAAACCTGCGTGGAGTATTGACTCTGCTGCTTGTCACTGATGGGACTCTGCAGACTTGATCCTCCTGGCGCCTGGCCTTCCTTTCTCACAACGGGGCCGTCATTGCTGCTTTTTAGGGAACTTTCCAAAAGAAGAGTGCTTGAAGTCCACTTCGTGCAACTGGATACGAATCCACTGACCACCTCCTGTGCCGGTTCATCAGTGCAGAGGGCGCAGCGGCCGTCGTGCTGGCTGCCGAAGAGCCTTTCGTTTGTTTACGTGCCACTCGTTCTTTGAGACCAGGGGTGAACTAAATTCAGCTGTTTGGGTCACAGAATTCTAGGTCAATTCTTGATTTCCCAGATTTCCCCCAATTCTAGGGGATCCCAAAAGAGCACCAAGGACTCGTGGTGACGGTCTAACTCTTACATGTCAGTCCATTTCCTGTATCTCTTTCTTCTTGCTTGCTCATGAGGAAAGATGAACTTTTTCTGTATATATTTTTTTGTAACAGCCTTATTGAAATACAGTTGACATACACGTCACCTTAAAGTGTACAATTCAGTGGTGTTTGGAATATTCACAGAGGTGTGCAACCATCACCACAATCAACTTTAGAACATTTTCATTATTCCAAAAAGAAACCCTTTAAGCAGCTCACCCACCCCCATTCTGTTTCTCCCCTGCCCTCAGCCCTAGTTGTGAAATTCCAGAAGGAAACCAAATGATAAAGGATACGAATCCATTGACCACCTTCTGTGCCGGTTCATCAGTGCAGAGGGCGCAGCGGCCGTCGTGCTGGCTGCCCAAGAGCCTTTTGTTTGTTTACGTGCCATAAATAAAAAGGATAATAACAAGTGTTGGTGAGAGTGTAAAAAAATTGGAACCCTCATACACAGCTGGTGGGAATGTAAGATGATACAACCACTTTGCCAGACAGTCTGGCAGCTCCTCCAAAGATAAAGCATCGTTACCGTGACCCAGAAGACCACCCCCGGGTATCTACCCAAGAGGACCGTAAACACATGTTCACAAAAAACACAGGTACACAAATATTCACAGCAGCATTGCCCACAATAGTCAAAAAGTAGAGACAATTCAAATGCCCATCAACTAATGAATGGATAAATAAAATGTGGTACATCCACACAACGGTACATTATTCAGCAATAGAAAACAATGATCCATATTACAGTATGGATGAACCTTGAAAACATTATGTTAAATCAAAGAAGCCAGACACAATAGGTAAAATGTTACATGATTTCACTTTTATGAAATGCCCAAAATTAGCAGATGTATCGAGAGGGAAGTTACAGCAAGACTCCGAATAACATAGTTTTGTTCAGAGTCATTTTGTTATTATGTTGGTGAGATGCCATAGGAACTAACATCATTTATATTAATTAGCTTCTGGTAAAATTGGTTTCATTGTATGTCATTTTGTTTAAAGCTGCAGAAACTGGACTTGCTATAGATTACTGGTTGGGGTGGACTCCAGGAGCGAGCTCTTCGTCTTTGATGTGTTCTGTGTGCTGCGTCTTTTGCCCTCCAGACCCTTCCCTGCCCTGCCCTGTGCCCTGAGGACTGACCCCTGTGGACTGGCCCCTTGACTTCCTGCTTTGTAGCTCCCATCTGGGTTCAGCCAAGGAGATCAGAAGCAAGGAGGACAGTGACGCTGGGTATTTATTCTCCCAGCTTCGGCTCTGCGAGAGGTTGCAGCCGTTAGGCAGCGCTTTCCACCAAGCTGCCCTCTCCTGCCGTGTTCATTGCTGCTCCTTCTGCCCTGCAGCTTGGGCAGCGCTGAGGGCTGTCCACGGTTGCCAGCCCTGGGGTTCGGCGACGTTCCTGTTGTTCTCCCTAAGTCCTGCCCTCATCTTGCACATTCTCCCTTTTTAAACTCTCTCACTGTCACCTCAGTGCGAGTGTGGCACCTGCCGGAACCCTGGCTGACCCGGGCGGGACCATTGCTCCTCCCCATCGGACTGCTCTCTCCGTGTTAGCTGACGACTGCTTGCTGCAGAGTTGCACGTGAGCAGCAGTTGTTTGTGTGTTACAGGCTTATATGAAACTCGGCGAGTACCGGAAGGCACTAGTGGATTGTGACTGGGCTCTGAAGGTAAGGAGGGACTTCCTTTTCCACTCGACGGCGGTGGGTTGGCTTGGCCAGATGCTTCAGTCCTGGCGTGACTAGAGGGGAACGGCCAAAGACCGTGGGGAAGGGGTCTGGGCGCTGCAGTCAGAGCCTCGGTTTCCTCATCGAGAGAACGGCTAGGATTGTTTTGAGGGTTGTGAGAAGGTACACAAAAGACCTACCTCTTAGGAAGAGCTCCGGGGAGCCGCTGTTCGCGCTGGGTTTCGAGGGTTATAGGGCGGCCGCACCCTTTGCGGCTGTTGTCAGACACCTTGCTGGGGTGGCGCCTCCTTCTCCGGAGCCAGTGGGAGCTCGTTCCCGCAGTGCCGTTCGTCCCCATCAGTCTGTGCTTGTCCCCTGCAGCTCTAAGGACTTGAAATGTACCTTCGCATCCCCTGTTTGTAGAGGGTTCATCAGAAGAAAGAGTCCCTGTTGTTCAGCCTGGATACTAATCAGGCAGACAGCAGAATGCTGTGCTGGGTATGTCCTCGGAAATCTACCAAAATAGACCATTAAAGGTGGGGAATAAGGACTGTTGCTGGAAATATTAGAAGAATTTTTAAAGAGAAATGTCATGGTCACTTCTTAGGGATATTATTTCAGATGACTAGATAGACAGACCTTACTCCACATTTCCCTAAATTACTCTGTCACATGGGGCTTTAACTGAACAACCAAAACCACTGCTTCTCACACTCCTCCAGAGTGCTGCAAACAGAACGCACGTGAGCCCCTGGAGGGTCCAGGAGTAGAGAGCGTGAACTTTCTTTTTAGACATGTTTTATCCTTAAAATCCTTGTGAATGTTGCATTGCACTCCATAAAATTTATGTTTGTCTTAATATATTCATATTCTTTTAAATCACGTAATCAAGCACAGTTGAAGTGCCAGGAGAACATGCCAGATTTATCTCGGGACTTGGTTCCTGCAGAACAGCCCCCTCGCCCCGCTGAGTGAGCTGGTGGCCGAGTGAGCTGGTGGCTGAGTGAGCAGGTGGCTGAGTGAGCAGGTGGCCAAGTGAGCAGGTGGCCGAGTGAGCAGGTGGCCAAGTGAGCAGGTGGCTGAGTGAGCCTGTGCCTGAGTGAGCCTGTGGCCGAGTGAGCAGGTGGCCAAGTGAGCCTGTGCCTGAGTGAGCAGGTGGCCAAGTGAACCTGTGCCTGAGTGAGCAGGTGGCCGAGTGAGCAGGTGGCCGAGTGAGCTGGTGGCCGAGTGAGCAGGTGGCCAAGTGAGCAGGTGGCCGAGTGAGCAGGTGGCCGAGTGAGCCTGTGGCCGAGTGAGCAGGTGGCCAAGTGAGCCTGTGGCCGAGTGAGCAGGTGGCCAAGTGAGCCTGTGCCTGAGTGAGCAGGTGGCCAAGTGAGCCTGTGCCTGAGTGAGCAGGTGGCCAAGTGAGCCTGTGGCCGAGTGAGCAAGTGGCCAAGTGAGCCTGTGCCTGAGTGAGCAGGTGGCCAAGTGAGCCTGTGGTCGAGTGAGCAGATGGCCAAGTGAGCCTGTGCCTGAGTGAGCTGGTGGCCGAGTGAGCCTGTGCCTGAGTGAGCAGGTGGCCGAGTGAGCCTGTGCCTGAGTGAGCAGGTGGCCGAGTGAGCCTGTGCCTGAGTGAGCAGGTGGCTGAGTAAGCAGGTGGCTGAGTGAGCCTGTGCCTGAGTGAGCAGGTGGCCCGAACAGGAGGGCACCTCGACAGCAGCGTGCTGGCCACGCCCACCCCCTCACTTGGTGTTGAGAGGGTGTGCCAGGGAGACAGGAGTGAGCTACAAGTTCACCTGTGCTAATACGGTTTGTGAAACACTAGGGACCCTCCACAGCTGCCGCCTGGCGAGCTTGACTTCTGTATCCCTGGGGACGTCTGGTGGCAGATCTCGCCCTGTCGCATCGTTAGTCTGTCAGTCGCGGGAACTGCCCGGAGTTGGAGACCTCGGGCCTTCACAGCCCAGCACAGGGCCACCGACGGCTGGCTCACTGCGCTGGGCCGTGATTTCCCGTCTACCACGTCCTGTGAGAGGAGAGAAGAAGGACGTGTCCTCTGTGGTCCCGACAGGAGCAGCGGAACCCCCTTGGCTGCTGGCTGGCCTCATCAGTCTGCTCTGTCGTGTTCAGTACACTGTTAGCCTTACTCTCCTGACACGGAAACCTGGCTCGGAGATCAATGAAGCCACCCTTTGCAGGGTCAGCGTCGGTCTGACAGTGAGCTGGTGCTCTGAGCCATCTGCTGAAACAACCCCTTCATGGAGACCTTGACCACACAGTCCCTGGCTGGGGGTCTCATTCCCTCTGTGGAAGAAACAGAGTCGCCGCTGGGGGCTTCCAGGAGCATCTTTTCCGACTGAAACGGGCCAGAGCGGCAGTCGCACCGTTGTGCTGACTCAGGATGACACACCAGTCTGTCCCCAAACGTTCACTGAAGCCCAGTGTAGTCAGCAGTGAAACCCGGAAAAGCAGCCCGCGGAGCCATGAGGAAGCGCCCACCCTGGGCAGTGATCGTGGTGAACGCCGCGAGGCCCCCGTGGAAGGCAAACACTTGGAGGGACGGGAGACATGTCACGTTCTAAAAGCCAGCGACGGTTAGCTCTGCAGCAGGGCTGAGTTAAGTTCCACTCCCTGGAAGTCCTGCCTCCGCAGTGGGTGTCCGTGGCACTCCGTTATTAATAGTATTCGTGCTTTCATGCCACTTTAATAGTTTGACACGTCCGAATTGACAGAGACGAGCCCAGGTGATGATAGTTCAAGACTGAAGCTCCTCGTCAGGGAAGACGAGCCGCAGAGCTGGCTTCAGCTGGGGTCAGACGTGCTTTCTCCCAGAACACTTCCTGCAAATAAACCTCCCCCTCCGAGGTGGGACTCCTCAGGGCCTGTGGGTTCTCCTGAGATGACCCTGGTGAAGGTCGACACGTGATGGAAGAAGAAGAGAGAGAAAATCCATTCGCAGCCCTCTGCCTCAGTGACTAGGAAGGGAGTCACAGCGACCCCCCTTCAAGCTGACCCACCGCGGGCATGCACCAGGCTCTGGGGCTCGGCTGGCTCTCCCCTGGGCTCATGCTCTGCTGGTGACAGTGGACACGTGGCTCCCATGGGCCCAGGGCTGCAGTGTCTTCCGCCCTGGACTGTGCCTTTCCCACTGCCTCAGTCCCACCGTCTGGGACTCCTCTGGGGTTCAGTCCTCAGCTCCCCGCCTTCTCTGCAGTTCTCCCTCATAGCTCCCGTTTCCTCTCATGGGCTCCACTCTCTCCCCTGCCCCGTGTGTCCCCCTGCCCTGGCTCCAGGCTGCGCGTCTGCTGCCTCCTGCTGGTCCCATCGAGTGTCTGGGCTGCAGCCGCAACAGAAGCTCCGTCTCCGTTCAGCCTGCCCTGATTGCACCTGAACCTGAAACCTTTGACCTGACCTCCTCTGTCCCCCTTATCATTTATGGTTAGTTGATGCTGCTCAGTTCTTTCTTTGACAGAGCTCTGGTATCTGCATTTTCCTGTCACTAGGGTGTCAGATGTCAGCCCCTCATTCTAAGTGATTGTTTGGTCTCCTCCCTTACCTCCCTGCCTTCCCCTTGAGCAGTTCTGCACGCTGACACCAGACCAGCTCTCCTACCCACAGCTGCAGGTCACTCATGCTCCTCGGGCCAGCGTTCAGGGCCTCCCTGTGGAGACACTGTCCAGCTCGCCCTCCCAGCCTGACCTTCCCTCCGCCGGCACCTGCTCCGGTTCGGGACTCTCCACCGAAGCCCGTGTACTCCGACCTCTGGCCCTCGCTCAGCCCATTCTCCCCTCCCCCTTCTCTCCTCAGCGCCACGTCACGCAGGTCCAGCTCTGATCCGTCCTCCTGTGCATGCCCCTCGTTAGACTGGATTCCTTCAGCGTGTATTTTCTCCTCCCGAACTGCTGTCGCACTGTTCTGAGACGTGGTGTCTGTTTTAAGCCTCTGGGGCCTGGAATATAACGGCCAGATTTTAAATCCCAGCTCCTCACTTATGCCCTTGAACCTCTCCAGCCCTCAGTTTCCTCATCTGTAAAATGGGGACAGTGACTGTGCTTCATAGAGTTGCTATGAGGTTTGTATGAAATGATGTATGAACCACACGGAGAGGAGTGAACACGAGGCACTGTTAGCATTATCATGACTGCCGATCACTTAGCAACAGTCAGGAGATGACAGTCATGAAAATGGATGCAGCTATAAAGGGCTCTCCAAGAACAATGACTGTTACCTCTCCTATTGTTACTTCACTTTTCTTTAATTTTCTCTTTCGTCCTGAAATGGATTGCTATTCTAACCGCCGCTGCAGCCGCTGATTCCAGGTTACCCGCCTTGCTGGTGTTTGACAGGCATTTCCTGCTCACACCGAGAGAGGGGGAGAAAGAGAGAGAGAGAGAGAGACACTATAATTATCTTCACTTTCCACGTGAGGAAAATGAGCATCGGAAAAGTCAGGTGGCCTGGCCAACACCCCAGCATCCCACTTCCGGTTCGCCACACGGGTTCACCCAGGACATGTTAGACGCCTCAGGACATGTTCACGCTTCACATCTTTACATCTAAACCCTGAAGGGCATCTGACCCGGCCATGCCTTGCACATAAAAGGGATTCAATTACTTAATTGGATGTTTTAAATTATAGTGTCTGTGTTTGTGCCAGCATTCCCTCTCGAGTGACAATGTTGGGAGCCTCGGGTGCAGGCGCCGTGCACAGGCTGCTCTCGGCCGTAGCTCCAGCCCGCCTGTGGACGGGCCGGCCCTCCTTACTTTAAGTGGTAAGGAGATAAGCTCCGGTATTTGCTGTGGTTTATTTCAGGGGAGGAACTTGCAGGCCTGCTGAGACGTAATAGTGACCTCAGCTGTCTACCCAGAGGAAACTCTCCTCTCTTCTAATATACCAGGGGTTCTCAGACCTGGCTGCATATTTACATCCACTGGAGAGGTTAAAACAGTGTTGATGCCTGGGCCCCACCCCAACGTACACTGTAATTGGTGTGGGGTTCAGCCTGGCCGTCAGAATTTTTACAAGCATCCAGGGCAATTCTTACGTTCGCCAAGGTCAGGAACTCTTCTACACAGAGGGTCTCTGGTTTCTGTCCTGAGTGTCATTAAATGGAAATGAAAACTGACAAGTATCATGAATTAGTTTGATAGAGAGGGTTCTTGTGTGTCCCGGCTCCTGGCAGGCATCAATCAGTTTGGTCCCAGATGCATGGGAAATTTTAGTTGTCTACTCTGAGAGCTGTCCTGAGAAAAAGCTCGGCCTGAAGTCTGTTAGCTGGGTGGCTGGCGGGGTGCTGACAACTTCAGCTCTCCCGAAACGTCTGATTAGTCCTTCTCTTTTATGCAGTGTGATGAAAAATGCACAAAAGCCTATTTCCACATGGGAAAAGCCCACCTGGCCCTGAAGAACTACAGCGTGGTAAGTTCTTAAAGGAACGTGAGCAGCACGTGTGATCCCAGCACAGCCCTGACCGTCTCAGGAGAGCCTTGTTCCTCCGGGCCAGTTAGATAGTAACCCACCTCTCAGTGTTTTCCAGGGCAAGCTTAAGCTCTTAGAGTTGGGAAGGATGTTGGGGGTCATCCAGGACAGCCCCCCTGCTGTAGGAACCCCTCCACAATATCTCCACCAGCGTCCAGCCCCTGGGGAAGCATCTCTGGAGAGAAAGGCAAAGCAAAAATATGAAAACAAAATGCACTCATCACCTCATCCCCAGAGTAACTGTGCAGGTGCATGACCACACCGAGGTATTATGTGCTGTAGCAGCAGCTTTACTGAGGTGTCGCCCACATACCAAACAGTTCGCCTGTGGAAAATATACAAGTCGCTGGTTTTTAGTATATTCACAGATTGCGAAACCATCACTACAATCAATTTTAGAATATTTTTGTCAGATCCCCCAAAAGCCCTGTCCCCATTAGCGGGTTCTCCCTTTCCATCCTCCCCCACCTCAGCCCTAGACAACCACTAGTCCACTGTCTCTATTCTAGACTTTTCATCTAAATAGTCGCGCAATATGTGGTCTTTGTGACTCCCTCGTCACTCACCACGGTGTTCGCAAGGTTCATCCCAGGGGCGGTCTCAGTACTTCATCCCTTTTCCTGCTGAACAATATTCCGTTGTATGGAGACACCGCATTGCATCTGTCCATCGGCTGATGAGCGTTTGGGTTGCTTCCACTCTGGGCTGTTGTGGACATCCACGTACAAGTCTGTGTGGCGTTTGTTTATGAGCCCCTTGACTGTGAACTGTGCCTGGGTGGAGCTGCCGAGTCACACGACAGCTCTCCGTTTAACCTCTGGGGGAACTGCTGGGTTTTCCCCAGGAGGCGGCACCCGCTTACATTCCCACCAGCAGTGCATGGTGCCGGTTCCCACGTCCTGGAGAAAGGGCAGTACTTGTTACCGTCCGTCTTTCTGATGGTGGCCATCCTGGTGGGTGTGAAGTGGTATCTCATTGTGGTTTGGATTTCTATTCCCTGTTTGCTAATGACGGTGAGCATCTTTTCATGACTTACTGGCCATTTACGTGTCGTCTTTGGAGAAATGTCTCTTCACATCCCGGGCCATGTATGTATTATGGTACAAGTCCCTTATCGAATGAGTGATTTGCAAATATTTCCGCCCCTCTTTGTGCTGTCCCCTCACTTCCTGACGGTGTCCTTTGTCACGCGATGGTTTTAATTCTGATGAAGCCTGAAGGACCTACATTTTTCTTTGGTCACTTATGCGTTCAGTGTCATTGCCTAATTTAAGATTTACTCTGATGTTTTCTTCTAAAAGTTTTATGACTTTAGCTCTCAAATTTAGATTTCTGATCCACTTTGAGTTAATTTTTGTGTGTGGTATGGGGAAGGGATCCAGCTTCATGCTTTTATATGTGAATATCTAGTCATCCCAGCACCATTTCTTGAAAAGACTGTTCTGTCTCCCACTGAGTGATTTGGGCACCTTGTCAAAAATCAACCAATCATAAATGCACGGGTTTATTTCTGGACCCTCGATTTTGTTCTGCTGATCTATGTGTCTCTTCTTACGCCTATACCACATTGTCTTGATTCCTATAGTTTTGTAGTAAATTTTGAAATTGGGAAAGTCTTCTAACTTAGCTCTGCCTTTTCAAGATTGTTTTAGGTATTCTGGGTCCCTTGATCACCAACACATTTCAGGGTCATCTTATCGGTTTCCATAAAGAAGCCAGATGGAATCTTGATGGAGATGCAGTGAATCTGTAGATCAGTTTGGGGAGTGTTGCCATCTTAACAAACTAAGTCTTTCAACCCATGAACATGGAAGTTTTTCCGTTTAGAAGATAAAAGACTTTTAAAAGAAATTGCCTCCTATTGTACATTAAAAAAATTATTTTCTTTGTTGGATTTTAATTCTAAAAGTAGTAGTTTCACTTATTGTAATAAGGTGAATAATAGAGAATTTAAAAAAAACACAAGAAAATATTAATTTCCCCCTCTACCAAATTCTGTGCACTCATTTGTTCATTCAGTCACTTCATCAGCAGGTCTGTATTGCACGCTTTCCACGTTCCAGGCACCGTCCTAGGCACCAGGAATACAGCAATGAGCAAAACAAAAACCCTCGACTTAGTTGAACTCATGTTCTTGGGGTAGGGGTCGCCAGGAGACAGAAACCAAATAAGTAGACGTATGGTGTGTTGGGTAGTGATAGCGTTATTGAAGAAGCTAAATCCGGAAGCAGTGAAGGTGTGGAGAAGGCAGGGAGGGCCTCTCTGAAGGAGAGCGGGCAGCGAAGCAAGGAAGACACGGGTGGATAATGGTGTGGTCCAGGTGGAGAGAGAGCTAGAATGGAGCAAGCAAGGAGGAGAGTGATAAGATGCAGTCAGGCAGGGGATGGGGGCTGTGGGGGACTGATCCCCTCGGGCCTCGTAGGCTTTGGGGGGCCTAGGATTTTACAGTGAGTGAGCTGGGAGGATCTGAGTAAAGGATGACATGATCTGACTCATGCTTTAGTGGCTCACTCTGCCGCACTGAGGCTCTATTGGCGTGGTGATAAAAGGACAGAGCACCAGCTGTAAGGCTGTTGTAACAAGTCAGCCAAGTGCCGTGGCAGTGGCTGGACAGCCCAGCCTGGTGAGAACGGGGGTGACGCCTAGTGATGGGGTCTGGCTGTGTGCCGACAGGGAGCCGCCAGGAATCGCTGAGAGATTAGACCTGGCGTTACAAAGAAGTGGGATACAGGGTCACCGTCTTAGTCCTCGGGGCTGCTGTGCCATGGACCAGGTGGCTCGAGCCACAAACACTCGCTTCTCGCAGTTCTGCAGTCTGGGAGCCCAAGGTCCAGACCCCGCCGATTCGGTGTCTGGTTGGGACCTGCTCCTGGTTCCTGAACAGCAGAAGGGCGAGAGAGCTCTCTGGGTCTCTTCTGTAAGGGCTCCTCCATTCTCGAGAGCTCCGTCCTCGTGACCTAAGCAGCTCCCAGAGGCCCCCTCCTCATGCGTCACCTTGAGCGTTTAGGTTTCAACATAAGAGTTCTGAGGGGACACAGACATTCAGTCCATAGCAGTAACCATGTTTGATTATGTCCTTTATCCTGTGACGCTGTTCTCTGATTAATGTGGGTTTTCTTCAGTCTGTTCCTTAATCCTAATCTAGACAAGGCCTGATCCTTTAAGAGCTCAGAACTGTGGTTTTGCCTGAGCTTTTTCTCTTGGTGCGTGGTTGTTCCGCAGTCTGTGCAGTTCTTGATATCCCTGAGAACAGTGCTGCCCCAGACGTGGCACCATGGGCCGTGAACTGGAACCTCTTTTTCCAGAAACTTCCTGCCTGACGGTTTCCTCAGTGAGAGCCCTTCACTGACGTTTTCCAGCCGACTCCTGCATGCCGACTTCGCAGCCTGTGCCTTTAAGTAGGCGCCTCTCGGCCTGTCCCGAGTCTCTGTCAACAGCATCTCCAGCCGCCTGTTCCCGCTCAGTGCAAATATCATGTGTAAATTTTATATTTACCTTATGATTATTCCTATCCCAGCCAGACATGATCCACCAGGATTTAAGACTGTATATTTTCCATCACAGGCCATATGACAACACTATTTTTAAAAACAAAATTTTGAAATAATACCTGTTGCCTCACAGACCCAGAGACGCCTAAACAAAATGTCAGAGGTGTGCTGTGCTCCCGTGCCTCCCTCCTGTGCGGGAGCGGGTCCCCAGTGTCTGTCTTATCATCACCTTCACCCCCCCCCTACCCACTTGCCAAGGTCTTGTTTGTTTGTTTGTTTTTTCCAGTCTAGAGAGTGTTTTGAGAAGATCGTAGAAATAAACCCCCAGCTGCAGACACAGGTGAAAGGTGAGACAGCTGCCGACGTCCTTGCCCTCCATGCGCGGCTCCGGCTGCCCCCCGCACCCTCGGCTGCCCCCCGCACCCCCGGCTGCCCCCCCGCACCCCCGGCTGCCCCCCCCGCACCCCTGGCTGCCCCCCGTACCTCCGGCTGCCCCCCCGCACCCCCGGCTGCCCCCCGCACCCCCGGCTCCCTCCCGCACCCCCGGCTGCCCCCCCGCACCCCCGGCAGCCCCCCCCTACCCCCGGCTGCCCCCCGCACCCCCGGCTGCCCCCCCGCACCCCCGGCTGCCCCCCGCACCTCTGGGCCCAGCCAAGAGCAGCCACGCCTGCAGCCAGCCTCCAGCTCACGGCCGCCCAGCGCCTCCTTCCTGTCTCCAACTCAAACCTCTGCCTTCCTCCCTTCTACACTGGCTCCCTGAGAGCCTTGCAGACAGGGGGTAGTGTTCTCGCGTCCCCACAATATGTGCAGGTTCTGGGTACAGCCTGTACCCTAGTCCTAAGATGTCCTTGTTGAAGATGAGTGAGTCACTTCAATGCCTTGTGCCTCTCAAGGCCCCGTCCTCACGGAGGCCACTCCTTGGAGGTCGACGTTGGTGTTAGGGTTTTGTTTTGCTTTGTTTTTCTTGTTTTGCTAGATTACCTGAACCAAGTAGATCTTCGGGAGAAAGCAGACCTTCAAGAGAAGGAAGCCCACGAATTGCTGGACTCGGGCAAGAGCACCGCCGTGACGACCAAGAATCTCCTGGAGACGCTCTCCAAGCCTGACCAGAACCCCTTGTTCTACGCAGGGGGGATGGAAATCCTGACCGAAATGATGACGGACTGTAAGCCAGAGACGTGTGTGAGCTCGTGAATGTTGTCGCTGCAAAGGGACAGAGTTCAGAGGCTGCCTTCATGACACAGACTCCCTTGCTTCCACAAATACTGATGAAAGACCCACTGTACTGTAGGTGGTAAAGAGGGTGCATAGGAAATATACCCCACCCCGGCTCCATCCTCTCCTCCGTGCACGCATGCACTCAACATACATGTAATAAACACCACACACACACAATACGACACAAAACACACAGCATGCACTCACATCATATCTACTTATATCACATACACCACATGCACACATACACGCACACACCATGTACACACGTCACACCGTATATACTTACATCACTTAACATGTACTGCACATATTCACCCCCACACATGCTCCGCACTTCCTGCACGCATCCACACGTCCTTTGCATTCCCCAACACATACCCCATATACACCGCAAACACCCGGTACTGCCCCCACAAACCTCCCCCAACCGTAGGGAAATGGAAGATGGAATTTCTGAGGGATAAACTGTAAGTTCACCTGCCACACTTACTGGCTGCTTAGGAGATGTAACAGTTCCAGAGAAAACGTCAGCTCCTGCTGACGAGAGCCACCAGCTCTTGTAGATACTGGTTCCGGGGCTTAAACTATTTTTGTGACTCGGTGACAAGGTGCCCTGCACACACAGTGAGTCTCTGACCTCCCTGAGTGTGCATGGAGGGTGCTCTCTTGTCCCCTTCCGTCGTTTCTTGGAAGTCACAGGCTTCCCGCAGCCTGCACACGGCTTCGGCGCGAACCCTTAGGAACAGCTGGGTGCGCCAGTTAGTCCTGGAGGCTCAGCCGCTCCCGGGGGCGCGAAGGCGACGGAGCGAGCTGTCAGATCACTCACAGCCGCCAGTCTCAGCTCTCTCTCTGACCAGGACGTCCCTGTCACTGGGCCCCGCGTGGCGGATGACAGCTCTGGGTTTCAGAATGCAGAGGAGTCTGTTTTGGTGACTTTGACATTTCGTAATGGGCCCTCTTATCCGTCGGCTCTGTTACAACTAGATCAGCAGGCAGGTTGGAAGTCTGACGTGGTCTTCCCTGATTGTTTCAGGCACAGAGCGAACCTTATTCAGAACACACAATGGATTCAATATCATCGGTGGGAATGAGGTCATACGAAGGTAGGCGTGTTTGTAGAGACAGCCGGCGTCAACGCAAGGGAAGCTGAGCGTTGGCCCTGCAGTCAGACCCTAGTGACAGGCAGAGCCTCGTGGGGTGGCCCCAGCTGCAGGCAGTACTGGGTGGCCTCGGCTAGTTTGGATTACGCCAGTAACAGCTGCAGAGAAAGGTCCACAAAACTCCCCAGGGGTCCTCCAAGCCCCGCAGTGTCAGAGAAACGATCATAGCAGGAAATGAGATGAGCTGGGTCCTGGCTGACCCCACTTATAATTTCATCCGAAGAAAGATCCAAGCAACGGGAGGTTGTTTGCTAAATTTATTATTATTGTGTTTTTTTTTATTATTTCAGTTGTTCTAGTATAATTCCTGAGGCTTGGGATACTGCTGTGGGTTGGGGTCACCGGCACATCTGCATGCGTGAGGGGGCCCACGAACCCTAAGTGGTGTGCTGGCCCCGTGCATGGGCCCACTGTGACCGTCACCCTTGGCCGGCTGCCACCCGCCTAGCGGGCAGCTCGGCTGTCAGCCTGCGTCCTCGTCTGGTGCTCTCGGTCCAGTGCTCAGCAGTTCCTTGGTCCTGCTGACCTGCAGCTCCGGATTCGAACATTCCTTTCTCAGCCCCTCATTTTAGATCTCTGCTGGTGAAGTCGAACCAACTGAAAAGATCAACACTAAGTTCCAGTTTCACACTGTTCTTCCTTGTCCATTCCAGGTGCTTTTCCACAGCAGCCCAAGACGGAGTGGAGGAGACCATGTGTGTGTGTGTCCTCAGGCTCTGGCAAGCAGTGTGCAGCGAGAACGGTGAGCCCGGCTCAGTTCATCAGCGCAGTCTCTGCGGGGGCTGTGTGGCCCCCGGGATGTCCCCCAGAGGCTGGGCCCTGGAGCCCAGGGTCTGGACCTTCCCTCAGGAAAGCACATGGGTCAGAAACAAGCCCTGCGCCCAGTTATGTCCCCGGGATGTCCCCCAGAGGCTGGGCCCTGGAGCCCGGGGTCTGGACCTTCCCTCAGGAAAGCACATGGGTCAGAAACAAGCCCTGCGCCCAGTTATGTCCCCGGGATGTCCCCCAGAGGCTGGGCCCTGGAGCCCAGGGTCTGGACCTTCCCTCAGGAAAGCACATGGGTCAGAAACAAGCCCTGCGCCCAGTTATGTCCCCGGGATGTCCCCCAGAGGCTGGGCCCTGGAGCCCGGGGTCTGGACCTTCCCTCAGGAAAGCACATGCATCAGAAACAAGCCCTGCGCCCAGTTATGTCCCCGGGATGTCCCCCAGAGGCTGGGCCCTGGAGCCCAGGGTCTGGACCTTCCCTCAGGAAAGCACATGGGTCAGAAACAAGCCCTGCGCCCAGTTATGTCCCCGGGATGTCCCCCAGAGGCTGGGCCCTGGAGCCCGGGGTCTGGACCTTCCCTCAGGAAAGCACATGCGTCAGAAACAAGCCCTGCGCCCAGTTATGTCCCCGGCACCCTCACAGCCGCCTTCACCGTGGCCGAGGTCACTGTCAGCGTCATGAGGGGTCTTGTCACCTGGGCACGCGCCCTGCTCTCCGCAGGCTCGTGACTTCCGCCCACGTGTTGGCGGTGGGGTGGCAGAGCTTGTCCTGTCCTATGTGCCTAAACATATGGTGTGAACATGGTACCCAGTCAGCACCGTGCGCCGTGCGCTCAGCTGCCAGCCTCTGTGTGCGGACCGCGTGTGACGTGGGAACAGTGAGCTGCTGGAGGGTGGTTGGCCTTGCTGACTCAGCTTTCACAGACTAGCACCTTCCCCTTTTTTTTAAATTATATATATTTTTTTCATCCTCACCTGAGGACATTTTTCCATTTTTTGTTCGGATAGAGTGGGAGGGAGAGATAGGAAGAGAGATAGAGAGAAACATCGATGTGAAAGGGACACATCAAGTGGCCGCCTCCCGTACGACCAACCAGGGCCGGGGACAAACTGCAACCGAGGTACATGCCCTTAGCGGGAACCGAACCCGGGTCTCTCTGGACCGCGGGCCGACGCTCTAACCGCCGAGCCAAACTGGCCAGGGCAAATTGTATTTTTATAGGAAAAGGTCTGACCTTGAACACACTGAAAATTAGAATGATGGTAGCTATGTCTCCTTTCCACGGGGCTCCTGTGAGGAGCCAGCGACAGGGCGCGTAAACTAGAAAATGCCGAATATGAGCTAATACAACCTTTTTCTTAATTTACTAGAGTTCAGGAACCATGTTAAGTTCTAGGAAACGGGAGAATCGGGCCTCGTGCTGAGGGCACTGTGCTCAGGCAGGGTCCTTGCTAAGGCGCCTGCTGCCCCCTGGGAGCCCCCCCGGCCCGGGGGTGGTCTGCACACCCTCCGGCAGGACGGCCAGGGAGGCGGGCGTGGTGACCGCGGGAGGGGACACGCTGTCCCTCTGTGCAGTCCCGACTCCTCAGCCGGCATCCTCGGCTGCCTCCGTGGACCTCGGAGCCACCTTTCTCCTTAACATCTGAAAACACGTCCCAGACCTGTTGTCAGCGGTGATGTGAATGCTGTCCCTCCGACCAGTGAAATCTTGGTGTATCCAACTCAATAAGTACAAAGCAGTTCTTAACAAGGACAAGGGAGCATGGCCGGTGTGGCTCAGTGGCTGAGCGTCGACCCTGCACCAAGAGGTCGCCAGTTCAATTCCCGGCCAGGGCCCAGGTTGTGGGTCTGATCCCCAGTGGGGGCATGCAGGAGGCGGCCAATCGATGTTCTCTCTCATCGATGTTTCTATCTCTCTCTCCCTCTCCCTTCCTCTCTCTCTAAAATCAGTAAACAAATAAAATAAAAAGGACAAGGGACTGCTTAAAAGCTAGGACATGGAAATATGTCCGAGATACGTTGCTGAGTGGGGGAGAGCGGCCAGGTGCAGGGTAGGATGGGTCCTAGTTTCACCACTATTCATACAAGGGGGATAATCACTCCTTTCAGGAATGGACGTACCTGGAGGGCACAGAAGAAGGGGCTTCCGTGTTCGGCTGTATTCTCCTCCTGTTATTTCAGTTGTTTACAGTGAGCTCCTTCTCCGGTATAAGAACAAATGTATGAACTAAACAAACGGCTGTTTCATAGCCTAGCCTCACACTCCGGCTGCACCCCTGCCTGCCCTCCGACAACTCGTACCCACTTAGAAAATGAGCCAGGGAGAGCACGAAAGCCCGGTGCCACTCTCCTGGAAATAGCTTGTCTGGGAAGGGGGCCCGCTTTCTTCATGGCTGTGCTCATGTGACAGCTTGGTTTTCCAGAAAGAACTCAAATGCTTGCTCTGGCCATTACCTGGAAGGTAACGATCTAAGATATTCCACAGTTCAGCTGATTTCTCTCCCTTTCTCACACCTCCGGATGCCACGCCAAGGAGCCTGTGACAAGAGTGGTGATAGCTAGTGTAGTGCGCCAGGCCTGCGGTCAGCCCCGCCACGTGGTCACTGACCCTCATGGCGACTGTGCCAGGGGCCGTCCTCGCCACCTCACTGACGAGGAAGAGAATGCACCGGATCTCACGGACGGGCTGAGGCCGTTCTCCGGCCATTCAGACCTGCCCCGGTTCAGAGTCTCACACTCACCCCCGCCTCTCAGACGACTGGAGAACGGGCTTCCTGTCGGGAGGTGGGCACAGACTGGCCTAACTGCTCACGGTGTGCTAGGTGACCGCCCCTGTGTTTGCAGAGGAGAACCAGCGCGTGCTGCTGACGCGCCCTGACGCGGGCAGGCTGCTGCCCTCCCTCTTGGCCTCCGGGGTCCCGGGCCTCCGGCAGCAGAGCCTGGCCCTGCTCCTGCAGCTCGCCCAGACGGGGGACGGCCGGAGCCTCATCGTCAGCCACCTGGACCTGACCCGGTAAGCTGTGCGGCGGGGTCGTCCCCACGCGTCTCCGACACCACCTGCCACCTTAGGCGGGGCCGTCCCTTCCCACATCTCTGGCGCGAGAGGTGCCAGCAAACTTTCTTAAGGACCCATAGCAGAAAGGGCCTTGGAAGGAACACTCCCTCCCCAGGACGTGCACGACAGACTCGTGTGAACCTGGTCCCCTGGACAGTCTCACTGCTGAGCGTGTTTCCAGCTCCAGACGCTGCAGCCTCTTAGCCTCAGTCCTGGCCCGGCCCTGTTCCTGTCCGCACGTGTCTTCTTCATTCCTGTCTGAGGGAACACTGTCCGATATTGCACGTCCTTAAACCCTTCTGGAGCACGGTGGGAGATAAACAAACAAACGTCTCCAGTGCTGTTCCATGGAGGTCTCCCCAAGCCCTAAGGCGATGGGATAGAATGTGCCTCTCCCCCCAGTGCTCTTCAGCCCGAAGATTATTGGTTCGAACTTGTGAAATTGCCATTTTTTTTATATCAAAAAAGGTGCCTGTTGGCAATTTCAGGTAGTTCATTCAACCTCATAGAAACAGTAGCAATAATTATAGCTTGCTTTATAAGTGCTTCATACAAAATCTAAAAACAGAATTTGGCTTCTGATTCTTTTCATTGTTACCTCATTTCATCCCTTCTCAGCCTGGGATGTAGGCAAGGTTAGTGCTGTGACTCTGTTTGGCGCCGGGGGCCGGACAGACCGCACGAGTGTCCGAGGGGCTCTCCGGCTCACGCAGCCGCAGTGCTCACGGGGCGGCCCCGAGGCTCGGCCCCGGGCAGAGGCTGGCCCGCCCGCAGAGGCAGACCCTCAGGAGCACACCTACGTGTCAGAAGGCTCTGCATTCTCCTCAGGACCTTCATCGTGTGTTTTTTATTTGGTTTTGGTCTTTTGAGTAAATGTAGTTATAGTTATCGTAAGCTCCCCCACTAAGCTGTCTTTGAGTTGCTTGTTCCAGTGTGAGTTTTCCAGTGTGTTGGACAGTGGTCACCCCCGAAGACCTGCCCACTCTCTTTAGACCGTCAGGAGACCTTAGCTCATTACCTTACTGCCTACGTCTCATTAATGTCCATCTCCGATTGAACCAGAGATGGGCTGTGCTCTCTCAGATGAACGGAGGTGGCTTTAAGCAGCACAGGGCTGCACGCAGGTCCCCTGACCCCACAGACAGGCACACGCATCACATTCTCCTGACGGTGCTTGTCCCCATGTGACACGTTGAAGGAGCAAGTGTACATTGACGGGAACCAAGCAGGCCAGTGTCACGTGGTGGAAAGAGCTAGGTTTTTCGATGCAAGCGGTCACGAGCCCAAGCCCTCTGCTTGTCTCTGTCTACTTATGTGACCCAGGAAAGTTACTTAGCCTGGACGGGCCTGGCGTCTCCTCTGCATCACAGACTTCCGATGAAGCGTCAGTGGTGGTGCGTGTCTGCCAGTTAAACACTTCCTGTTGCGTGCGACAGGACACTGGACCACATAACAGGAGAGACTGAAGATGCCAATAGCTGGCTGAGTGGCTTAAAGATGTCAGAGCCCAGGTGTCTGTCCTCCTTTGACCCTTCCCCCGTGGCCACGTAGGCCGATGCAACTCCAGGCAGCACAGCCCCCTTCAGGACAGGTTAGCACAGCGGGGTCTGCCCTTCCATCAGGGGAAGCACTGCTTGTTTCTCTTGGATTGGAATTGTGTCGCCTGCCACCTGTGACTGAGAAAATGGCCCGGCTTCCACAGTAGAGTCTGGCAGGGCCGGCGGCGATAGCGGGGTGTCTGTGGGGTGCACCTGCAAGCAGCCTCCACCACAGTAAGGAAAGCAGCTAGCATCGTGCCTGACACGTGGTGCGGACTCAAGACTAACTTTTATGCTCATGTGCTGTCTCATGTGCTGGGGTCCATGCTCAGGGCGCTACACTGCCGTGACTGCAGTCATTGTCACACCGGACCCTTTCCTGGTGCGTGGCCCGTCCAGGGACACTGCTTGTCGGCACAGCAGAAAGGAGAGGAGGAGTGGGAGTGGACGCCTGTGCTCTTCAGTCAGGAGGTGCGATTTGTCACAGGGGAGGAGCCTCGTCTGTCTCCCAGGACAGAAGGCACGCCGGTCTCCGCCGCCGCTCCTCCTCTGCCCCTCAGGTTCCTGGGCGTTCATCTTCAAGGGAGCGGAAAACATCTCAGTGGCTGCAGGAAGAATCTGAGCTCACTCTAGAATAAGTGACTCAGGACAGCAGGAGCCCTGGATCTCTCCCGAGGGAGGTGGGGATTTGCAGAAGCTCAAAGTTACCTGGGACGCTGCAACTATCCAGCCCAGCCCCAGCCGCACCCATGTCCCCGCTGGGCATCCCAGCCCCGTGTGCACGCTGCCTCCCGGGGAGATCCGGTGTTTTCGTTAGATGTTCCTCGGCTTGCTGGGATGGGCGCTCTAGCGGCTAATGGACGGGGTCGTTCCCCAGCTCACGGAAGGGTGCGGCTCTCACCTCCCAAGGAAGTGTCTCCCATCTGGGACGGTTCTGTTGATGAAAAACGGCTCCTTTCACTGAACACGAACTGCTGGCCCCATTCCAGTCTGGGCCGATGCTGCCTCCCTCACTGAGGCCTCGTCCAGCCCACTGACCGCATCAACTCTCCCACCTCCCAGGGCGGGCAGCCCGGTCTCCTTGGGGTTTAGCATCCTGGTTTCCCTCAGGGGATTTGACTCCCAGGCCCGCCCAGAGCAAGCTGCCCTGTAAATGCAGTAGCATGGATGTGGAGCCCACCCCCCAGCGGTCAGCCCCACCTGACGGGCTCTTTCCCACCTGCTCCTCCTGTCCCTGCCTCTGGCATTTGGTCCTATCGCTGTCGTCTTCCTGGCCCTCCTACCCCTTGTGTTTTCCTTCTCGGCTTCCATTTTGAGACCCTTTATGCTGTCACCTTCCAAGTCAGGGACCCCAGCATCCTCCCCTTGACCCTCCTCTCATCCATGGCCTTAATCGTCACCTATAAGTAGCTCTCTCTTAAAGCTGCTGAAGGACACCCCTCTGCCCCTGGCCATCTCCATCTCAACTCAACATTGGCAACTTCATCATTCGAAAGCGGTTTTTCAAGCCAGACCCTCGGCCTGAATTTTCTGTCTTCATTGTGGCATTGCCATCACCCAGCTGCCTAAGCCAGTGCCCCTCTCCTGTCCCCTCCTCTCCCCTCTCTCCTCTTCTCCCCCCTTCTCCCCCTCCCCTCCCCTCCCCTCTCCTCTCCACGAGCTCCCTGGATGGTCCCCCACATCCGTAAGATGGCATGTCGGTCCCACCTCCTCATCTCCTGCTTGCATTTCCTTCCAGCTCCTTTCCAGTGTCTCCAGGTGTTCCCTCTAGGTCGCTGGGAGATCCTCTCTTCTCCACTGTGCATCTTATCCTGCCTCCACCTTGGTTCAGTCTTAACCTTTGGTCTTGACCGTTTCCCCCTCGTGGGTTCCCTGCCTCCCATACTCCCTGCTGCAATCCAGCCTCCGCCCTACCACCAAAGAGGTTTGTCTGCCATGCACACCTGTCCTGTTGTTTTCCTACTGAACACGCTAGCGTGACTACCGCCTATACGGCTAGTCCTCCAGCTGCGGAGAAACCTGGTGCCTAGGAACCACTTGGGCACTTGTTTGAATGCAGCCTCCTTCCACTAGAGACTGAGATGGGCTCAGGAAGCTCCCCCACACCTGTGCCAAGCCAGTCCTCTCCCAGCCACACTGGGACACGCGGTCCGCAGGGTGGAGCAGACCTCCCAGCAGGCCTTAGCAGGCCCAGCACGACCCGGCTGGCTGTCCCGCTCTCTGGCCTCGCCATTCCCTGTCCTCTCCTCGCACCCTAAGCACGAGCTGTAAGGAGCTGCTAGAGTCCCCAGGTGTGCCCTGCTGTTCGGTGCCTCATCCTCTGAATGTCTGTGCCATGCCTGGCACCGGCCTGCGAGCTCCTGGAGCTGGGACTTGTCCGTTCGTCAGTGCAGCCCCAGAACCCAGCTCTCCTCCCGGCACAGCCAGTGCTCCCTGGGTGCTGGTCGAATGACCAAGCGACAGAAAGCCAGCACCGCACTCAGGTGACAGCTGAAGAGCCATCTGCCCCCTGGAGCCTCTCGGTCTCCATCCTCCCACACCTCCCACCAGGCAGACTCTGCCACTGTTCATGAGTCTGTTCCTACCGTGTCACCTAACACACATGTCGCTGTAGGAGACCAGATGCTCAGGACTGCGCCCAGTTCCGAGCACAGCGCTGAGCACCAAGGTGGCGAGTGCGGGTCTGCTGGGTGGAGAAGCGGCTCCGACTCCGTCCTGGGCCGGTCAGTCGGTTGGGCAGCCTGAGGTCGCAATTGCTTTTTTTTTGGCAACTCCACCAGACTATTTGCTCATAGTGGGTTTGCAGATACCTAATAACCCTTCCATCTTTTTCATATGAACCAGGTATGAACCAGGTCTCCCAATTCCTAGTTATACACACCTTCTAGCTCTAAGTGGAGGAGTTTGAGTTTAACCATATTACATTTCATCGGATATATTCAGCAGCCTGTAAAATCCTGTGGAATCTGTATTCCACCCCCCACCGCACTGGGGGCCTCCTACTGTAGTCATCAGCAGACTGGTGAGCATGCCACTTAAAAGGTCTGAGCCGGCAGGAGATCACATCCTCAACGTAAGGCCAGTGTAGAGAAAGGAGCATTTTATTACACCGGTGGGCTGTTACACCGGCGGGCTGTGGGGGTACAAATCCTCAGCCAAATCCTCAAATCCCCAAATCCTCAGCCCCGAGCTTCCTTTGTTCTTTGCTTATATAGGCACAAACTACAGAAAAAAAAACTACATTCTCTTGGTGCCGCTTTTGGCACCGTTAAGGGGGCTGATACAGAGAAGGGGGGGAGAGGAGCAGGGTAACTATTAATCTCTTTTTTCTCATGGTTCCTCTGAGTTTCTCAAGGCCATCCTCAACCCCTTATCTGTACAGTTTTCTTTGGGTGTCTCAAGGCCCTTATGTTTACAGAAAAGAAACTGCCAGGGTGTGTACGTGCAGTAACTGAGGGTCAGAATGGAGTTTAGTTTTGTTAAAACATTATTAACCCTTTCACCACTGAGATGTCGTTTCTGTGGCCGAACTTGGCCGAGCCAGAGCCACCTGCAGAAGCACCAGCGATCCCTTCCAGTTGTCGTCTGGTCAGTGAACTTTGGTTCAGAGTGTTCAGCCCCCTGGGACTCCACATTGGACAGTCGAGCCCCTCTCGTAGGAGAGTGTCTGTCTCATGGGGGAGGCAGCTGGCCTCCAGGAGGACGCGGCAGGGCCACTGTCGGCTTCCCTCGCCTGGACGCTGGCTCCTTCCTGGCCTCCCTGAGGGCCTCCTTGTTGGAAATGCTCTCGTCGGAGGACAGGCCCCTCTGAGGTTGTTCTGGAACTTTTGCAGATTGTTGGAAGCCCTGGTGTCATTTCTGGACTTCTCAGATAAGACGGCCACCTCCGCCATGGGACTGCTCACAGACTTGGCTCTGGAAGAAAGGTAATTTCATTGACAGAAACTGACATTTCTTCTGGAAACTTCGTTGGCCGTCTGATGGTTTAGAATGTGCAGCATACAGGGAGTCTGGGCCGTGAGCATCACAGGGTCACTGAGTAGGAGGGCTGACGTCTTCCGGGGAGGCGGTGGTCAGCCCTCCCAGCCCTCAGTGGGCTTGGAGCAGTAGCATACCTAGAACCACCTCGCAGCAAGCAGCCCACTGTGTGCTGCGGCCGCTGCCTCTCCTCAGTCAGCACCTGACGGGCCCTCCTGGCAGCTGTGTGCTGAGAGCATGCCTGCGAGAGAGAACGCACAGTCAGATGCAGCCTGCAGCCTCCTCTTGGGGTGCCAGTGGCATTTTGGGTAACCAGCTCCTCCCTGTTTTTTCTTGCTTAGCGACTGGGGAAGACAGTGAAGGCCTTACATTTTTCACGATTCTTAAATGTTGTTTTTTCAGTGCATCTTATTTGTCTGTTAGTCTCATTTCCCCGCCACCTGTAGGACATCTTGCTTAGACATGACCATAGCGGCGAGCTGTGTGCCCCCAGAAGGCCCTGGGCGCAGGCTGGGTGCAGAGGCTGCTGCAGCTAGGGCCGCGCGTGCACCTGGGCCTCAGGGCCCTGACGGAGCACACTCACCCTGTGCGCAGCACGCAGCGGAGACGCAGCAAGGGGGACAGGGTGGTGGCAGGTCCGTTCCGCAGAAGCCTAGGGATTCCGGCAATTTCTGCAGAGGTGCTGCCCTCTGAGAGCTGGTGTTTCACATCAAGGGCAGTTCTTCAGACTCAGAAATTAAAGCCACATTGTATACCTGGGGACCTTGTCTTTTGTTTCTGAATGAATCCCCCAGGCACACGGCAAATCCCAGGGGCCCGGCGTCCATGACTGCGCGCTCATTACCTGGGACACTGTGCTTCTCTCAGAGTTTGTACAATGTAGCAATAAATCACCTGATTATCCCAACAGATTCCAAGTGTGGTTCCCAGCCCACCTTGCAGATGTCCTGCCGGCACTCACAGGCGTTCTAGTGAGCAAGTCCTCCTCGCCGATGACAGACCCCCCGGGAGGGAACAGAGCTGGTCAGACAGTTGGCACTCCGGAGCTCCCGCTGTGTCTCTGTTCATGTCATTCATTCACAGCCGGAATCCACACGGTTCTGTTACTGAAACGGCCGCAGTGGGGACAGGTGGAGGTGGCACATGCACTGGGTTTGGTACCGGGGAGGAGAGCGGTTGTCTGTGTCACCATCCCTCGTGACCCTGTGTCTCATCATGAGCCCATGAGCAGCCCTGTCCCCTGAGTGAAAGTCGTCCTGGTCAGAAGGGCAGGTCAGGAGGGCAAATGTGGTAATTTGAGCCGAAGAGGCAGAGAAGAGCAATGGGGTGGGGAGTTCTCCTAGGAGCATGTGCTGTGACTAGACCCTGTCCCAGGGACCTTCGCACATCCCCAGCCCTTATTTCAGATGTGGAAATGGGAGCTCTGAGAACGGAGGGTCTGTGAACTCCAAGTGGGTTGGTGTATCCCTGGGATTGAGCCCTAGGCCTCTCTATTCCAGGCCAACGAGCTTTGGGGTTACCCCTGTTGCCAGCACAGCCCCATTGGTGCCCTGGTGTGACACTGTGCTCTCTGTGCCCAGGTGTTTTGGTGCACGGGGTGCCCTGGTGTGACATTGTGCTCTCTGCGCCCAGGCGTTTTGGTGCACGGGGTGCCCTGGTGTGACACTGTGCTCTCTGCGCCCAGGCGTTTTGGTGCACGGGGTGCCCTGGTGTGACACTGTGCTCTCTGCGCCCAGGCGTTTTGGTGCACGGGGTGCCCTGGTGTGACACTGTGCTCTCTGCGCCCAGGCGTTTTGGTGCACGGGGTGCCCTGGTGTGACACTGTGCTCTCTACGCCCAGGCGTTTTGGTGCACGGGGTGCCCTGGTGTGACACTGTGCTCTCTGCGTCCAGGCGTTTTGGTGCACGGGGTGCCCTGGTGTGACACTGTGCTCTCTGCGCCCAGGCGTTTTGGTGCACGGGGTGCCCTGGTGTGACACTGTGCTCTCTACGCCCAGGCGTTTTGGTGCACGGGGTGCCCTGGTGTGACACTGTGCTCTCTACGCCCAGGCGTTTTGGTGCACGGGGTGCCCTGGTGTGACACTGTGCTCTCTGCGTCCAGGCGTTTTGGTGCACGGGGTGCCCTGGTGTGACACTGTGCTCTCTACGCCCAGGCGTTTTGGTGCGGGGTGCCCTGGTGTGACACTGTGCTCTCTGCGCCCAGGCGTTTTGGTGCACGGGGTGCCCTGGTGTGACACTGTGCTCTCTGCGCCCAGGCGTTTTGGTGCACAGGGTGCCCTGGTGTGACACTGTGCTCTCTGGTGCCCAGGCGTTTTGGTGCACGGGGTGCCCTGGTGTGACACTGTGCTCTCTACGCCCAGGCGTTTTGGTGCACGGGGTGCCCTGGTGTGACACTGTGCTCTCTGCGTCCAGGCGTTTTGGTGCACGGGGTGCCCTGGTGTGACACTGTGCTCTCTACGCCCAGGCGTTTTGGTGCGGGGTGCCCTGGTGTGACACTGTGCTCTCTGCGCCCAGGCGTTTTGGTGCACGGGGTGCCCTGGTGTGACACT
This sequence comes from Tadarida brasiliensis, assembly GCA_030848825.1. Taxonomy (NCBI): domain Eukaryota; kingdom Metazoa; phylum Chordata; class Mammalia; order Chiroptera; family Molossidae; genus Tadarida; species Tadarida brasiliensis. The sequence continues at coordinate 85,720,280 of CM061268.1, forward strand.
GTGCTCTCTGCGCCCAGGCGTTTTGGTGCACGGGGTGCCCTGGTGTGACACTGTGCTCTCTACGCCCAGGCGTTTTGGTGCACGGGGTGCCCTGGTGTGACACTGTGCTCTCTGCGCCCAGGCGTTTTGGTGCACGGGGTGCCCTGGTGTGACACTGTGCTCTCTGCGCCCAGGCGTTTTGGTGCACGGGGTGCCCTGGTGTGACACTGTGCTCTCTACGCCCAGGCGTTTTGGTGCACGGGGTGCCCTGGTGTGACACTGTGCTCTCTGCGCCCAGGCGTTTTGGTGCACGGGGTGCCCTGGTGTGACACTGTGCTCTCTGCGCCCAGGCGTTTTGGTGCACGGGGTGCCCTGGTGTGACACTGTGCTCTCTGGTGCCCAGGCGTTTTGGTGCATGGGGTGCCCTGGAGACTGTGCATCATTTGCCCGCTCTCTGCACATTTTCTTTCTCTCTTCACTTTTAGAGGAGAGACCCCAAGGCGACCAACACCTCAGCTCTCAGCCAGTACATTGCCGTCATGGGGAACCTCAGTGCTGACGCTGCCACCCGAAGACAGATGTCTGCCTCTGAAGACTTTGGGGGTGCCTGCTTGGACCTCATGGTATTTTAGCTTTTCTACTTAAAGCTGGTCTTTTATCTGCTTTAGGAGTGTTGGCTTCTCCTTCATTATCTAGATTTTCCTAAGGTTATGTTGAGGGTGCTGGAGCCAGCACTCACCCCTTCTGTGACCGTGGATTTCGGGTGCTGGTCTCAGCAAGCGCTCCACATCAGGTCTCGTGCGCCCTGCGCAGGTTTGAGGGCTTTCTGGCAGAGTGGCCCGACACCCCTGTGAGCAGCCCGCTCTTCAGTGTAAACGCAGGACCAGGCTGGAGCAGAGCGCGTGGCAGAGCGCGTGACTCCTTGGAGCCTGCAGCCTGGTCTCTGGCCTTCCACCGTCACCTAGGTCCATGACAGTGACCAGTAGGGAGCCTGAGCCGTGCTGAGGCCACTGGCCAGAGGAGATGGCTTACAGAGTCAAGGCTGCGAGGTCACGGGTGACCTGGTTTTGTTCGAAGGCCAGGTGTGAGGAGGACGGGGACCTGTTCAGAGACGTCGTATATGCACTCCTGGGACTCCTGATGAACTTGTGTCTGCAGCCCCCCCTCGTCTCTGAGGTCAGTATCCTTTCCTCCTTACCTGGAACGCTGGGGCAACCGGAACACATTCTGTCGCATCGAACTGTCCTCATGTCCACCAAGAGCTAGAAGCCCATGGACTCCAGGCAGGCAGTGGGGCTTGGGAGAGCTGGGTGGACACTCTGTCTCTTTGCTTCTCTGAGGGAGAGGAGATCACTCGGTCAGGTGCTCATTCAGAAAACTGAGTGTCCAGGATGTGCCGATCATCGTGCTCAGTCCTGCCTTTATAAAGTCAATAAAATGTGGTCCCTGCCCTCCAGGTGTTGCCGTAGAGTTAGGGGAGCGCAATAGAAGGCGTCGTGAGGGGAGTGTGGGGTGGTGGACAGGAGGGAGCTCCAGGGTCAGACTACAGACGACCTCCTTCTCCGGTCCCCATTGCTGCAGGTCTGGGCCACGGAGGTGAGCAGGAGGTGCCTGTCTCTGCTGAACAGCCGGGACGGAGGAGTCCTGACAGTAAGATTCCCCAGGGGATCCAGAAACTGTCCTTTGTTCTCCTTTGAGGTGTTCTAATACCGTGCATCTTACCCTTTCGAAGTCATCACACCTTGAGGTTCTGCCAGCTCCTCAGAATGGTGCCTGTAACCACATAAACATCAAATTTCTTTCAGTTTCATGGGATTTGGTGACCCCCACCACGTGCCCATCTATAGAGACCCCAGAGTCCAGGAGCCCCTTTCTGTCTGGTCTGGAACTTGTCTGATCTGTCCTATTTCCAGATATCCTTGTGCAAACGGAACAGGTCAGGTGATTTTACATAGAATCCCTGGGTCCATAATCAACAAAACCAGACCCATATTTTCAAGCCACTGATCCCAGAGGTTGTCTCTGCATAATGGTCTCAGCCCCCGTGGAGGTGTGTACTGGACGGGCTTTTTAAACTTCCGTTTCTGATATTTGGATAAGAGAACTGAGAAGGCCGATGGCTAGCACCGCGCATCAAGAGAATATTAATATGGTTCAATACGGATATTTCCATCATCCTAGGAGGTGCTATGAACTCACATTCGGAATCACCCCTTTTCCACCTATTAGGTCAGGCCGAAAGCCTAGGAAAACAAGGGGGTCACATCCAGGGCGGGTCTGGAGAGCCAGCCCTTCAAAGGTCAGGGTTGCAGCCAAGGTTCTGAGGAGATCCGACATGTCCTGGGTGGAGCTGGTGGGCCCACACTTCCCTGAAGTCAGGGCAGAGGCAGCGGGAGGGTTTGCAGCCGGGTCTCCAGGTCCCTGGAAGAGCTCAGCTGTGTGGAGCATCCGAGTGCATGTGCATTTCACGGTGGGGGCAGCACAGCTGTCATCAGATCCTCAGAAAGATCCATCACCCCAGAGTGGTGAGCACCGTGGTTCTTGGTGGTCGGTTTTCCTGGGTGGTCTAACCCGAGAGCTGGGCCGGCCCTGGTTCTGTGCTGACTGCCAGGGCTCTGGCCAGGCATCCCCAGGCCTCTGGACGTGCCACAGCTGGGTGCCGGCCGGCGCGCTGAGCAGGCAGCAGCCTCAGCCGGAACCGGCCCTTCCGTGGGGGCTGTGTGCTGTCTTGGGCCTGGGAAGAGATCTGTGCTGTCAACTCCGGCAGCCCGTGGGCGGCAGACAGGGAAGCAAGACCAATAATATGCTAACACAGTAGTCTGTGCCTTCTCCCTCCGGAGACCTCATTAAAACGAGACTAAAGGCGTTAGGGGAAGAGTAGAAACCCACATGGACAAAGGGACAGGCAAGAGGACACCAGTGGGTCAGTCGTTTCTGGAACATGGAACCCACCGCAAGGAGAGGGCGGAGTGGAGAAACCTTGGTGTAGCACAGATGCGGGGAGCGCAGCTGGAAGGTAGCGGGTTTGTCTTGCGGTACCCCAGGATGGAGACCTCCAAGCACAGCCCAGCAGTGGGCAGAGTGAGAGCCGAGGGCCTGCATCAGCACCAGGCAGCTGTCCCTCGCGTCACATCCGCGCACTCTTCCTCGAAGCCCAGGGAACACGCTTGCCGTCTGGCGTCGGGGAGTGCCACCTTCCATCTGCTCGCCGGCGGCCTCACAGCGCCGAGACCTATCACTGCCACTTCCAGAAATGTGACCGGGCAGCTGAGAGTCACCAGACAGCTCAGGAAAGCCATACATAAATAGAAAAACCAAGATAAACAGAAAAATTGACTCTAAAAACAGAGGTGATACAGGAAATAGGACAAAAGTAATAACTATTTGTATCCTCAGAAAAATTCAAAGTAGCATTATAGCCAAACTCTAGTACCAGCTTGTTATTTTAAAAACTTAGAGCTGGAAGTCTCCCAGGAAATAGAGCAAAAAGACAGATTCAGAGCAGATCAAGGGAAGGTAAAAGGCCGAGAGGATCCATCCAGGGCGTCTGCCGTCTAGGAAGGGCCTGGGCGCCAGCACCCGGAGCTCCAGGGCAGCGCTCTCTGCCCAGAGGGGGCCTGGTCGCCGTGTGAAGCGGAGAGGGGCCTCGGCGTGCCAGGCAACATCGCAGCCCTCTGGATGGCCCGCCCCGCAGCCGGACTGAACACAGCAGTGCCTGCTCTGTTGCTTGGCCATTACGTGGTTTTTAAATCAGGGTGCACATTTTGCTTCCAATATTAAGGACTGTTTTTGCCTCGCCCTTGTTAACTTCGAAAGGTCTTCTGCATATCTGAACAGAACTCTGAATTACCCTGTTTCTGCTTCCGTCAGAGGGCCGCTGGGGTGCTGAGCTGCACCCTCCCTTCCTCTCTGAAGATTGTGGAGGAGGCGCTGAGAGCAGGAGTGGTGAAGAAAATGATTAAATTCCTGAAGGTACAATGGCGTGTTGGTTCCAACCTCTGGAGTTGCAGGCACGTCTTGTTTTTTGGGGAGCAGAATTAAGGTGGCCCTGTGTCACCCCTCTGGATTTTAAACTTAAGTGGGGGGGTCTCTTCTGCCTGTCCACCCAGACTGTGCTCTGAACATCAAAGGGTGGTTGGATGAAAAGTAAACTGATCCCGGCTGGGTGGGTGGGTTGGTAAGAGCGTCGTCCGAACACCACGGTTGGGGGTTCCATCTCCAGTCGGGCACAGCCGAGATAACAAATGATGCACAGATGGGCAGGACACAAGGCGGTCTCTCTCCCTGTCTTCCTCTGAGTGAGTAAGTAGACTGCCCTTCGGACACAGCCACGCAGCTGCTCACGGTTGAAGCCGGTCTCAGACACGCGTGGCCCCTGTCCTCGGGGGGGATGGTCTCAGCAACGTCCAGTGAGGTTCCTCGGGCCCGTACTTTGCTCCTGTTTTCCTGCTCACAGTGCTTCATCCAGTTATCTGGGGAGCTGGTGTGACTCCATGTATGAGACATGGAGGGTGCATTACCACGGGACCACGGACGTTCAGATTGTCCTGCGGGGGGGTGCAGTGAATGTGATCGAGCAGGGACAGCAGGTGACTGCACTCACCTGAGCGTGAGGGGACTTCCATCGCTGCCCTCCCTGGGCCCCGCCGTGGTGTCTGTGCCCAGTGAGGGTCCCTCACCCCTGTCAGTGTGGTGACCCCTGGGCAACTTGTTCCTGAAGCCCCGGGCTCCGCGGGGCCAGGAAGTAGGCTCTGTTGTGAGACGGGCTGCTGCTGGTCAAGGGCAGTGCTGAGCGGGCAGCACAGTGAGTCCGAGTGGAGGCTGCCGCTTGGATGGGGACCGTCATTCACTCTGGACAAGTCCTGCCAGAGGCGGCCGGTTGCATGCACACACGTGTTACACATGCGTGCTTGCACACGTGCATCTTAAGACCTGGCATTTGTGACAGTTATCACCTCATAGGATGATCTCGGTTCGTGGTGTTCTCATGCTGGCCTGTCAGCCTGACAGCCTTGGCAAGTCAGCCCTCCTTCTCAAACGGTGGCATGAATGGGACCGTCCCCCTTTGGGTAGATCTGTCAGTCGACAGCATCATCTGCTCTCAGCCACTCTCCCCTGAAGCCTTCCGGGTCCCCACCCGGGTGTAGGAGACAGGGCTCCGTCCCCGGCGGTGTGGGCAGTCGGGGTGCGTGCCCCGGCAGGTGCCCGGCCCAGTGGAGCGCTCAGAAGCGTGGGGAGCCACGGCACAGTCACAGCTGTCACTGTGGCTTCTGGCCGAGAACCGTCACAGGACTGATCGCATTTTTCTAATTTCCTCCGCAAATCTAGGCCGGAGGCCAGACTGCCTCGCGTCACGCGGCGAAGACGCTGGCCGTCTGCACTAACAGTAACCACGAAGCTCGAGAGGAAGTGGTCCGACTGGATAAGAGTGAGTGGTGCTCTCCCTCGGCGGAGCCCCTCCCGGGGGTGGCCCTCCATGGAGCTGCAGGGCACTGCGGGGGCGAGAGGGGACCGCCTGCCGCCGCCACCTCCCCACTGCAGCGGGGTTCAGAGTCAGAGGGCCTTTGTCCCAGCTCTGAGAGCGGTTCATGGGCTGGGCTGCCCACAGGTCGCGGCCGGCTGCAGGCTCCACGGCAGAACAGCTCCAGGTGGCGGTGAGGCTGGGAGCTGCCTCCTCTCCCAGGTTCCAGTGAAACTGTCTCTAAAGCATTCTGCTCAGACGACCTAGCATGGATTCTCTCCTGTCACCAGGGGGAGGGGACAAACCGCTTCGACGTTCGGTGAACTAGGAAAAGAACCAGCCTGAGCCTAGCTTTAGTCTAGTAACTGAAGTGGACGCGGTCATTGGTAGGGGGCTCCCAGCGGAGGCAGCCTGACGCTCTGTGAACACCTCCTCCGGGATGCAAGGGGAGGGGACCGACGGGCCGGTGGCTGGCCTGTGGTCCAGGGTGCAGGCTGTGGCCTCCCGCTCAGGGGCTGCCAGGCGCAGAGCAGAGCTAAGACCAGGCACTTTAGGGAAGACAGACCTTTTACCTACCACGTGGCATCATCCACATACTGCTGTGTGGTGCCAGGCATGGCCCTCGGCCTCCGAGATACTCCAGAGACCAGCAAGGTTCCCGCAGTGCTCAGGACATTTCCACTGAATGAGGGAGGGACATGCCCTTTCTCAGAGCTGCCGGGCCGCTCAGCGTCCGCTGACACCGCCTTGTGCCGCTCATGTCCCTTTGCAGCCTCGGGCTTGGTGTTTGAGGGACCATGCGTGTTCTCCTCCCTGCAGAGTTCAGTGTTCTGATGACGCTGCTCAGCTCGGAGGATGAGATTCTGGTGGGCAACGCCGCCCTCTGCCTGGGGAACTGCATGGAGGTGCCACAGGTGGCGGCATCCCTGCTGAGGACGGACATCGTGCAGGTCCTGTTGAAGCTCGCGGCCAGAGATGCGCAGAAGAGCGCTGTGCAGCTGAACGCAGGGATCGCGCTGGGGAAGCTGTGCACCGCCGAGCCCAGGTGTGTGGGCCTTGGTGACGGCAGGACGAGCAGGCCCGTGGCTGGGACTCTGCCCACAGAACCCTGCGGGGAGCCCGGGAGCCCTGGTGCCTTCCTGCAGACAGGTGGGCCCCAGTAGCTGTCTCTCAGAGGAAGCCTTCCCTGAGCGAACTGGGGAGCCCCCAGTCTCCACCCCGAGAGGGAAGACTTATCTGACGGATGTGCTCCCTGCGCTTACTGCCACTGTCTTCTCTCCAACCCACTCCCCATTCTCCATCCTCCTCCCCTCTCCTTCCCACTCCTCCTGCCTCTCCCTCCACCCTCTCTTCTCTCGCTCCTTCTCTGCCCTCTGCTTTTCCAGGAAGACTTAGACCTCCCACTTCATTTGGATTTGCCCCGGGCCTAAGCATGTGGGAGAGGTCCAGGGACGGTGACGTTCTCGTGCTGGAGCAAGCTCATTGAGGCGTGGGCAAGCCAGAGCGAGCCGGCTCTGCTTTACCTGTGCCACTGCCCCACTCTGCCCACACTCTGCCCTGGGCCTGCTCCGTGCACCAGACACCCAGTCGCCCGCGCTCCTGGGGGGCCCACCGCGGCTGCGTGATGGAGCCCAGCACGGACGGGGGTGCCTTCCTTGGCAGGGAGGGTGTCTGGCCTGCCTGGTTCCTACCTTTACAGCCTCAGGCCTCTGATTCCTCCTCCGTGGAATGAGAGGGTGGGCCTGGATAACATCTAAAATCCTTTCAAGTTCTGTCCGATTGTTCAAATGGAAAGAATGGATGAAATCTTTTTCCACGAAGCAAGGCACTTTAGCTGGCATGAGCTCCAAGTGGCTACCTGCTGGGAAGTTCCCGCCTCCCAGCCAGGTCTGCGAGGGGATGGCTGTGGGCACCGGCCGTCTGCACACGTCCTGGAGCTGTGTTCTGATTCCGACAGGTTTGCTGCTCAGCTGCGAGAGCTCCATGGATTCGAAGTTCTCAGCTCTACGGTGAGGCACACCCAGGACGCTTGAGACGTGGTATCTGTGTGCACACAGCTGTGTGCTCTGGGTCACTCCTGTGAATAAAGACCTCAGATAGCTGCTCCAGACCAAACACTGACTTTCAGAGTCCTTGCCTGTCGGTTTTCTTTGGTGACAAGGGCGTGGCATCAGGCCGGCTATCCCGGTGGGAAGTGCCCTCCCTGCAGAGTCCCTTCCTGTGCGGCAGCGGCTGCACTCCAGCAGATGACAGGCCTGTGCCCCAGACGCCCTTGTAAGCAGCGGTTCTAGAGGAGACCTGTGCTCTGCCGCCGAGCTCCCCTTCTTCCCCTCGCTGCTTGCTGGGGGCAACCCGCCAGAAGCATCTGGTTTTCCAGCATGGGGCACAAGAGACAGCTGGAGTGGCACCCGCAGTGGCGGCCGCTTCCGAGGCCTGGCCTGGCCCTGGGCACATGCTCTTAAACTCAGGCGTGGCGGAGGCCCCCCTGGCAGGGAGTTCTCCACGATCTAGGGAGTCGTTCCTGGAAGTGCCACCTCTAGCCCACCTAGTGATGTTGTGATCACCCCATTCTCTGTGCTGGGGTCTGCTCAGCACTAAACTCACAGACACAGACATTGATTTCCCTCACCCACCTTGCATTCTCTCCCTTGCGATTACCCCAGGTCTACTCTCAAACTGTCAGGGCCACCTCTGGACCCCAAGTCCCTAAGTGAGAAGTCCAGTGAGTGACACGACTTCCGCTTCCCAGCGCGCTCATGCTGGCCATTTCGGGGACGAGGCGGGACCTGTGCGGCTCAGTGAGCGCCAGGTGTCCCAGACCAGAGTTCCAGAGACTGCGGTCCCACCCTGCTCCCTGGCAGCTGTGTGACTTTGGGCAAGTCACTTGACCTCTCTGAGCTTTGGTAGCTGCTTCTGGAAAAGCTAGAATGATACTGGGCCAACCTCTTTCCTACATTGCTGTGAAGGTGAAATGACATTTTAGAGGTAAAGGTACTTTGGGAATTATAAAGTGCTACACAAATGTAGCATATTATCAGGCTCCATCCTGAGGTTGAGGGAGTTAATTATGATGTCAGTTGGGTTAAATCTGAGGGGCCGAGGAAGGGGTAAAACACATATTCTTTAAGGAACCAGAGCTGGACAATTTCTGGACCATGTAGGAAAGGAATTCCTCCTCCTCGGAGATTTTGTTCATCATACCCAAAGAAATGCTTTTTTTTACAGTGAGGTGGTTCTTAGCTTCTATTAAGAACTCTGCTCCTGAAACTAGGACAGATAATTGGCACTTTGGGGGGCTGGAATGAAGTCAGTAGCCCGAGACCCTCCCTGTGGGCTCAGGGCACCCCGTGGGGCTGGAGTAAGCTCCCTGGAGTTCTTTGCGATGGTGCCACCGCACTATCCTGGGTGGCAGGCAAGTGACAGGCCACAGCAGAGGCCAGGACCTGCCCGCCTGGTCCCGTCACGCAGACAGACACACTTGGAGAGGGTGCTGAATTGCGGAGGGAGATGGCTTGATGCTGAACAGCGCACGGGGAGAACATTAGAGACTGCAGAATGTGCTGTTTTCAGGGAGGATTCAGTGGGGCTTTGAAAATGGGAAGGCTGTGTGCACATAACCAGCTGCTGTCTCCTGGGTGTGAAGTTCCGGCCCCTCCTCCTCCCCTCTTTGGCTGCACTCCTCCCCCCGGCTCTTGGAAATGGCTATTATACGTGTAATCTCTTCCCCGAAGAGTGGGGAATGTCAAATTATGTCGTTATCTTTGCTTCGGAGTGCTTGCCGAGAGCAGTTCTCAGCTGCAGAGGGGGGTCTGGCTGCTCCCCCCTCGCAGGTGGAGAGAGGCTTTATATCCTGGCATTCACCATCCCCAGTGTGGAGCCAGCCCCCCAAATCCCACTACCGCCAATGCACTCTACCTCCCGGGGCTCCCGGGGCTCCCGGGGCTCCCAGGCAGCGTGGAGAAACCAACGACACTGCAGACAGAGCCGCCTCCGTGCCAGGAGCCACTGCACCGGCCTGCCCACCCTTGGGGCCACGGCTTATTCCGGAAAGCAGTCTGCTGGTCCACAAGCAAAGGGGTGGGGACTGCCCGTCCTGAGAGGGATGTGACCGACAGAGCCGGTGACCTCCCTGAAGCCACGGCAGAGGTGTTAGGTAACAATGTAACCCGCTGTCCTAGACAATGTGACAATGCCATTTCTAGAGGACAGCAGGGTGGGACTGAGGTTCAGTGTTTGGAGAAAATAACAGGAAGGGCAAGACACTGTCAGCACGTCCCCGAGGGCCTGTCAGCACCGGGACTTGGCTTGAAGAACTGCGTGGAGAATAGTCCCACGACTTTTTTCCACAAAAAGGTCCCATTTTCTGAACGCCTCGAGAATACATGCTGTCTGGAGGGCACAGTGAATTTCTCTCTTCCCCATTCATTCCCTTCCCCAGTGCCAGGGGCTCTAGGTCCCCTGGGCCTGCAGCCTTCGGGCCTGCAGAGACTAAGTCCCGCCCACGCCCGGCCTGTGCTAGCTTGGCACTGTAGTGCGTGCCCAGTGGTCCTGCCTCACCAAGACTGTGCTGTAGGAGTCATCTCCCTGTACGGGCAAGGGAACTAAGCTGTGAAGACACGTGAAGACACTCCATACTCCTCACCCGGCTCACAGCCACCAGCAGGGAGGCCAGAGTCTCCCCAGCCTTGTGTGCAGCGTCTGCGTGTGAACACTCCCCACTCACATGTGGCGTGAGGAAGAGTTTCTCTATTTCCTGTTTCTTGTCTTATGAAGCGGGAGCAATACCCCTACTGTGGAGTCTGTGGCTTGGATATAACACACGGATCTCCTGGCATAGGTCACTGAAAATGTAGAAGGAATTTACTTAATAGTGACTATTATTTTTAGGCAAGAAATGACCATGATCACTCCGCCCCACCCCCCCACCCCCACCCCACGCGGCTGCTCACCCCTTACGCGTTTCACGAACGAAGGCAGGCGGTTACCTGGCTGTTCATTTGCCTCCCCCTCTCCTGTGCCTGGTGGCAAACAAGGATCCTCAAGACCCAGCTGCCTGCCAGCAACCTGCTCCCATCCTCCCTCCGAGGTGCCAGGCCGGCTGGGTTCTGAGCACACCCAGGGCTCCCCAGCGGGTGGCGGCTCTCCTGGCCAGGAGCTGTGTGGCTGGAGCTGCGGCAGTTAAATCAGCAAGACCGAGCGTGCAGTGGACCGGGAGCCCGAACACTGGCAACGCTGATGCCCCCAAAGTCCCCTCCACAGACACGGGTTCCCTGACCTTTGCTCTTTGTCCTCAATTTAAAATCGGGGAAACCTATTGGTTGCCAGGACTGCGTCTCCAAGCACACACACCGGCTGTCTGTACTTTTCTCATCGCGCCCAGGGGCAGGAAGTCCCTCCCCCGAGTGCCTGGAAAGGAGGCCTGGGTAACAAGACAACTGACCAGCACCTCATCACCTGGACAGCTCCCAGGCCTACTGCTGCTGTGCGCCCATGAAACACTGGGCTTCTGGGATCTGAAGCCGGCCAGATGACTTTTTTTAAAGACCTCAAATTTGATCTCAATTTCAAAACAGCAAAATGAAGAATGGGTTCTCCCTGGAGGCATTCTGGCCCTGGGTCTGATTTTGCCCCAGGGCCGAGATCAGATTCCTCTGGATGCTCTCAGTCTCTGCCCCTGGGGAGTGGGGAGGGCCTTGGGCACCCGCAGAGCAGTGAGAGCAGCGATGGGCTCCCACTGGGTGGGTGGAAGGAGGCGCTTCCTGCGAGTGCCGCCATCTGCCCCATGTGCCCATCAGCTCGCCTGGGCGTCACTGCCCTGGTCACGTGTCTGTCTCCAGCTCACTTTTGCACTTTTAATCTTCATCAGCTCCATCTGCTCACGTAGCCTCCTCACTTCCCCTCGAGCCGAGTCCGCACAGCACACGCACGCACCTGCCGACTTCCCCCCACTGCAGCCAGGAGGTGGATTTCCACACAAAACAGGTGAGTCTGCATGCAGTGGGGAGTTAGGCTGGACCAAAGCACAGCAAGACCGTGAGAAATTCTGGAGCGAGCGGGTGGCAAGGACAATGGCTTCTAGAATGTCCAAGATGAAAATAAGCTAGGGACTGTCCAAGTCAGTCTCTGTTTTATTGGAACCCATCTGATTTTATTTGCTAAATACAATGCAATGCTCAAAAATATGCAGCCCACACACCACCCACTCCCTCCCCCCGTCCAATTTACAAATAAGGAGATCAAGACTCCGAGAAGCAGGTGAGCTGTCCTCCGCGGGCAGAACCCGCCGGACCAGGAGGGCAGAGAAGAAGCGCTGGGGTCCAGGCAGCCGCCGGGAAGCAGGGAGCCTAGAGGCCGGACTGCAGGCCGCCGTCCTGACACCTGGGCTCAGAGTCCAGCTCCACCTCTGATGTCTCTGAGCCCCTCAATGGCCTGGTCTATAAAAGGGGGGGCAGTGTAACACCTACTTCCTGAGTTTGTCGTGAGGATTGAAGGGGAGACTCTGCAAAGCGCTCAGTGTCCTTCTGGGCACACCGTAGCCCGCAGGACATGGCGTCCACTGTTGTCGCGATAGTGGAGTCCACTGCTTCCGGACCCCCGCTGGCCATCCACCTGTGCTCTTCCCAGATCAGGATTGGGAGGGTCTGACTCTGCCAGAAGGTGGGAGACGGAGCAGTGGGCTTCCACGCTCAGTGTTATCTGGGATGTAGACCGGCTGGCAGAGGTGGAGGGAGGGCTGGGGAGGCAGACAGGTGGAGTCCCAGTGTGGGTTGAGACCCGTGTTCAATGGGATTGGATTAGACTTCGTGAACTGGGCACTACCGTATCAGTATTGGGGGTGGGGGATGAGAAAAGGCAGGCGCAGGATGAGGTTAGCTTGCATTATTGCAGTAGCCCCAGGCGGCTCTCCCCGTCTCACTGGAACTCTGAAGCCAGAATAATCCTCTTAAACACCACTCCCACGATGCCGTGCCCTCCTCGGGCCTTTCTCACAGCGCCCACAGGATGCAGGGCCAGCTCCGTGCAGGTGTGTGTGGGGTGTGAGTGTGGCGTGGGGCGGTAAGGCCAGTGAGAGCGTAGCGCTTTTGGAGTTGCCTGCGATTTTGCCGATAAAGCACTCACATCATCCTGAACCACCGTGAGAATATGTGCATTCCTGGCACTGAGTAGGAGTAAGAGCTGTGATTCATAAGTTTTAGGTATAGTTTAAAATGAGCATATCAGCGGTTACCCCTCAAATACTAATAAAACCACACATGCCTTTGCCCATGACCCATCCAGTGTGATCTCACTGAGCCTCACCTTAAAGTCAGCTGGGTTTGAGGGTCACATTCTGGCCCCACCTGAGCTAGCCAGTCTTCAGTACTGACCGTGGGTCCCCTGTCCTTGTGGGTACCCCATGCTCCAGCACCTCCTGGAAGCCTCAGGCCGAAATGTGAGTGGTGGCCCCCACCGAGCCCTCTTTTCTTAGGCCAGCTCCCCATGTCTGCCTTCCTTCTGCTCGCTCCCACCCCGGTGCTCTGGCTCCTCCTTCCCTCTCTTTAAATCCTACACATCCTCAAAGCCCTGACACAGTAAATGTGGCTGGGCCTTCGTCACATACATACCAGGTTTCAGATCCTGCCTGATGCAGGGGTGCTGTTATTATTCTGCCTTTACAGATGAGGAAACGGGGGAGGGACGGTGGGGCACGGGGGGGAAGGTCCGCTCCGAGTCCATCCAGACGCGTGCGCTGAGCCCTGGCGGCCATCCCACCCTGCCGTCCCTTCTCTGACGCCTCGTGTCCTCACTCGGAGATACTTCATTTCTGTGTCTGTGTTTTTTCTCTACAACTAGAATTCAGTTCTAGTTGGAAAACCTGGAAGATTTTTTCTGTGAGAACTCTTATGGACAAGAAAAGGAGAACTAGAGCATGGCCGGGCGACTCAGTTGGTAGAGCGTCATCCCAATGTGCCAAGGTTGCAGGTTCGATCCCCCACTCAGGGCACATACAAGAGGCGACCAATGTTTCTCTCTCTCTCTGTCTCTCTCCCCCCACCATTCCTCTCTCACTCTCTAAAAATCAATAAATAAAATTTTTAAAAAAAGAAAAAGAGAATTACCTGTATACAGAAGGTGTTTAATGACCTTACTCTAAGGATAGGTCATTTGAGAGGGCACCTCCTTGAGTCTGTGGTTGACCGGGTCCTCGAGAGCCTGTGGGTGAGTCATCAGTAATGACAGTGGCTTCCCTCTCAGTCATGACATTATCTCGTCTGTCACCCGAGCCACTGGGTCCCCGCTCCTCAGAGAACTGTGTGGCTGCTGCCACTATTATCCCTCATAGTACCCACAGGGCATGGAACAGGATGGTCCCCTTCATGCTTCTGAGCAAACGTAGGCCTCGGAGCCTGGTTCAAAGGCCTCACCCAGACGGCCCCGGTGCGTCCGGCAAGCTCAGCCTCGCAGTCTGTGTCCTGCACCGAGGTGATAACAGCCTCACACAGAGAAGGGCTGTCATGTCACCGCCTCCTTTCATGTGCACAACGCTCGGCACTGTGATTTCCCCTCAGAGTCACTGTCCTGTCCACAATTTCCCAAGGAAATCATGGCGGAGCCAGGCCCGGCATCCAGCCCGTCCCGGAGCCCCATGCCCACTGCCCAGCCCTGTCTCCCTGTCATTAATATTCTGGCCCAAACGGCAGCACAGTGAAGTAGCCCGTTCTTCTCACTTGCTCCCTGCCTGTGAAGGGACAATGACACTCTAACCCCTTTAAGGTTTTATCGGAAAGCCTTGCTAATCCAGCAGCAGTCTGCGAGAAACAGCTCAATCTCCCCGCTGCAAAGGATTACCTCCCCATCTGATCAGCGAGGCGCGTTCAGGGTGGCCCGGGATGGAGGTGGGCAGGAGGAGGCCAGACCACTTTCTCTGGGAAAATGGAGGTGCTCAGATTTCCAGACCCCGCTGTCCTCCCTCGGGCGGGGGGGGGGGGAGAGCCCCGAGTCTGTTGTTACATCCAGCAGCTCCTCAGCCAGGGTCATTTAAATGAAAGCAGCTGTTCATTCAACAAATATCAATCAAGCACCTGCTGTGTGCCAAGCCCGGTGAAAGACAGTATCAACGGACTTGGGGTGAAATGGATAATGCTCCCCCCACTTCCATTATAGCAGTGGTAGGACGTAATCAGGGTGAGAAACAACTGGCACCAACCAGCAAAACTCCCCCCTGGAGCTAACGTGGTCTTGGCCCTGACCTGTGCGCCCACATCAGGGATTCAGGGAACACCCACCGAGGCCAGACGAGCCCCGAACCCTGGCCCTTGGATTACAGGTGTGCAGGGCTCCTGGTGTCCAGACTTCTGTGGGTATTACAGCAGTTTCTAAATGGAGGGGTGCGTCTGATGAAACCGAGCCTCTCTTATGTGGTCTTTATTTCCACGGAGCTCAGCTGAGACCTTTGCTCCAAGGGCAGTTTGGAAGTACATCAGTGGATATTCGGTCTGTCCTATGGATCCAAGCAGCGGAAGCAGTACCCCTCAGAGCACCAGTGCATACTCTCTGACACCCCCAGTTAGACCTGGCCTCCTCTTTCCCTTCGTGTTTGCTGGGGACACCTTCCTCCATGAAAGTGCTATCAGAGTGGGGTCCCTAGTCCTGGGTGGACCACACATCTGAGGCTCTGAATCATTAAAAGAGCAATAAAGAAATACGTGGTGCTGTGTTTTTTTTTCTTTTTCTCAGAATTAGTGAAGTCATAATAAATTCAGATCAGGAGCTGAAGTGGGAATGGTGTTTTTGAAATAAGGACTTTCCAAATAGTTGGGCTGTTCGCCGCCATAGCCAGAGTCACTGAGCAAACGACATCACCATCTGCAGGGCTGACCGGGAAATGTCCTTTGTTCACCATCAGGGGGCTACAGGAGGTGGCTCCAGCGTGTCCCCTCCGAAGGCACCTTCAGCCAGCAGGGACTGCGGCCTGGCGTCCCAGCTCTGCCCCAAGACGGCGACCTCAGGCTGACCAGCTCACCTCTTCAGTCTGGGCCTTGACTTCTATCTCCTTGTAGACTGGACAACTGGTTTGCTTGCCCAGCACCCATTCCCCCTGTTCTGGTAATGACACCTCAGTTTTTCTTAGGGAATCCCCCTCCTCCATCATCAAGACCACCTGATTCAGGGGCTGCTGATTCTACCCCTGGTTCCAGAGAGGAGCACGGAACCCAAGACATGCCAATCACAGCACTGCACATCCCTTTCACCATGGTGATTGGTTCAGAGGTGGACATGTGACCTGAAGAGTGCCAATCAGAGCTCAGCTCAGCCCAGCCTTGAGCCAGAGCACAGGAGAGGAACTTCTTTTTCATTGAGGTTGCTCAGAGGATAGGATGTGAATTCGGAGCTGTGCTGGTGACTTTACTGTCTCTGAGGAGGGCTTCACTGAGAGTGGAGTCGAAACAGAGAACAGCAGAACCAACACATGGAATTAAGGTGCTCCCCGATATCACTGAGCCCCCAGATCCAGCTGTGACTTGGGCTGTCACTGGGCTTCCAGTTATGAGAGATGTCACTAGTACTCAAAGCCCCGTGTCCATACTCCCCACCTGTCCCCCGTCCTCTTCATCTTGCTCGAGTTCTATTAATACTTGCCCTGGAAATACCAGTTTGAATGTTAAACGCTCCTGCTCTATTCCCCCAGCTCCTTTCTTTCCACTACATAATACGTTCTAACATATAATTATCCTCGGTATGTAGCTACCAGGACATGTTGTTGATTGTTCGCTCTGCAGCCCTCTTCCCACCAAAATGTGTGAACTCCGTGGTTTTTGTGGATTCAGATCACTGACGTGAGCAAGCACCTAGAGAAGTGCTGACACACAGGACTGCTCCGTGAACATTTGTTGCTTGAATGATTACAATTTCGCAGAGAAAGGGGGCTTTACCAGCTCCAGCCTGGGGGAAGTCTGCCTACTCTCACTCCATTGATTAAGTGCCCACTATGTGCCAGGCGCTGCGGTGAGAGCTGGGCACACACAGAAGGCAGTCTCCTCTTTCAAACACGACTGGTCAAGACAGAGGGGCAGACACAGAGTCACTTATCGTTGGTCCCAGTGCAATGTTTGCAGTACAGAGACAGGGCCTCGAGCCCAGCAGGGGACACGGGTCAGAGATGCCATCCTGGAAGGGTTGGTGTCTGAGCTGCCCCTTCCCCAAGTTGGAAGGAAGAGCCGGGCATGGGTTGTGGGCAGGGAAAGAAGATGAGGAGAAGCCATTAAAACTCAGACAACACACCAAGGCTGGTCCCCTCCTTCACGCCCTTTGTCTGGACCGACCTGGAGACAGCTCCATTCTCTGCGACCAGACCCGGTTCTCCCTCACAAGGCTCCCACGTGTCTGTTTGTTCTCTCAAGTTTCAAGGCAACAAAGATTCACAGCCCCTTTGGTCCCCCGTTTCCAAGTCATTCAATGCCATTATCCGGAAATACCCAGAGACTCTTCCTAAACCCGTCTTGGTTGCTAGGAAAAGCCAGCCTTGCTCTCCAGGCCCGCCATCACCGAACACCGGGGACGGGGACGGTGCTTCAGTTCTCGTCCTCAGGAACTCAGCTCCCTGCACTCCAGACGGCTCCCGGTTCAGGTCCCAGGACCAGCCATCACGCCTTGCTCTGCAAGGGCATCCCTGATGAGTCCTTCAGGAGAGAGTAGATAACTCAGAGCTGGACGAAATCTGAAGGGACCTCTTTCCCTGGCCCGAAACGCCGTCTGCTCGCCATCCTATGTGTCAAGTGCCACCCAGATGCAGCTTCCAGCACGGATGTAGCTTCCCTCTTCACTGCCAAAAGGGCTTTCCACAGTACAGGGACACACTGATTTCCTTGCAGCCAAAAAAGCAAAGACAAAGAGACATGTCCACTGTGACTAATCCTGAAATTTCTCCAGAAGTCCAATTTGATTGAGCTAATAATACAGACTTCCACAGGCACAGCTTCCAAAAATATCTTTCAGCCTCCGGCAACGTCCCGATGAGTGTAGTATTAGCCAAAACTCCGCCTCAGCACCAGTCCACCCACCTGAGGGGTTGGTGGAGGATGGACAAGGTCATCGAACACCTCTGGTCTATAACCCAGGGGTCCTCTTGCTCTCCTAGAGTCGAGGCCCAGCACCCCACACCCCACCTGGATGGACTCCACAGTCTGAGGGTCCATATTTTATTCTGGCCATATTACAGTGTTAAGAGTTTGTGCCTGGGCAAGGGGTAAACCAAGGTCAAACCCTGGAGCGGTTAATTACCAGCTTAGTTACTTAGCTCCTCTAAGTCTGTAAAAATGGGAATAATAATAGTACCAGCCTCAGAAGATTGGATTAATTGAGATAATGCAGGTTGATCACTGCAAATGGAGTGGGCACAAAGCTAAGACTCAGCAAATGACAGGTTTTATTATTGTTTTGGTCTCCAAAGCCTCACCATCAATTTCTTCTTATTCATCAGGAAAGCCCTTTGCTTAGAAAACTATATTTATAAAAAATGCACAAAGCATTATAAATCGTCAAAAGGAATCTGACTGGAGGAGGCCAGTGGTGATGGGCATCTCTGAGGGACCTCCCCCAGGGAAGTCCCACAAGCTTAACTTTCCCAGGAAGCGTAACTGCCTAGAGGTCAGAGCAGCCTGGCCCTGGGGTGTGGGCGGAAGTGGAAACTGCAAGCGAAGGGAAAAACTCATTGAGACAAAAAAGGACCCTGCAGAAAGGTGGGAGGGACTGCCAAAAGTCGGCCTCTACCCCTGAGGTCCACCTTCCCATTTGTTCATTCACTCATTCATTCATATCAAATATAGCATGAGCTTCCTCCTACAAGCCAAGTGCTGAGGGTACAGCAATGAACACCACAGACTGCGATTCCTGTCCAGGAGCCCACGTCCCATTAGTCTATTTGAGCGGTTTTGACTTTTAAGAGTTGTGTTCTATGCTAATGCTTGGGCCCCATTCCCGGGAACGTAATTGGTTGAGGTGGGGAATGGGCCTTGATTAAGAGAAGTGTGCTCTTCACAACCACCAGGTGGTGAAAAATCGAATGGACAGACCATGGCTCTTCTTGTTTCTCTAGCTGGGCCAATCCCCCACCCGTGAAAAATACGAAGGAAGGAAGGAAGGAAGAACTTGACTAAACAGTAAGGAAAAGAGAAAAAAGAAACAAAATACAAGAAGCATGAAATCAGGCACGTCTTAGAAGTCCTTGTTAGTCTTTAGTTCCTTCCCTTGTCCTAGCTCCTGCGCCCGCCCTGGAAGGGCCCAGACGAAGTGGGGGGCTGGCTTGTCCCCCAGACACACAGCTCTGACCACCCTCGAGGTTGATATATGGGGGTATTTTCCTGCCAGGGTCCCCACTAAAGGGAGTCATGGGGTATTTCTTCACATCTCTCTACCTAATTTGTTATTAGAGTCAAAGAATCATATTTATTTATTTATTTTTTGATCCTCACCTGAGGATATTTTTACATGTATCTTCAGACAGAGTGGATGGGGAGAGAGAGAGAGAGAGAGAGAGAGAGAGAGAGAGAGAGAGAGGGAGAGAGAGGTGAGAGAGACACATTGACTGGTTGCCACCTGCATGACCCCAACCAGGGCCGGGGACAAACCGCAACCGAGGTACATGCCCTTGGCTGGAATCGAACCCAGGACTCCTTGGTCCACAGGCCAATGCTCTAACCACTGAGCCAAATCAGCCAGGGCCAAAGAATCATATTTAAATTTGCAGTTCCCTTGTTACGTCTAGAGAAGACATTGCTCGTGGCCTCCTGGATTCATTGGTGAGCTCTAAGCCTGATGCGGCCCCGGGTCAGACAGGTTCTGCAAGCCCTGCCCATGGCCAGGCTTTTCCTCCAAGCAGCTTGAGATGGGAGGGTTCTTGGGACATTTGGTTCTTTTTTTGTAATTTTTTTTCCCTTTATTGATTTCAGAGAGAGAGAAAGTGAGAAGGAGAGATAGAAACATCGATGAGAGAGAACATTGATTGGCCGCCTCCTGCATGCCCCCCACTGGGGATCGAGCCCAAACCTGGGCATGTGCCCTGACCAGGAATCGAACCGGTGACCTCTTGGTGCATGGGTCGATGCTCAACCACTGAGCCACACCAGCCCGACGGGACATTTGGTTCTTATGTTGCTGTGGGCCCGATTCAGGGTCACAAACATCCATGTCTACAAAGGACCCATGGCCGTAATTTTGGCAATGAGAACTGTCTTTCCTGAAACTCAGGGCTTCCACTTCTGGCTTCTTGACACTTACCATGGCTTTGATCAAAAGCCCTCGGAGAGGAGCCAGTGCCCATCCGGAGGGGAAGGATCAGTAACCTGTCACATTCAGAAATGCTCCTGCTCGTGACCCCGAAAGGGGCGATTTCTCTGGAGTATTCAGGACCCAGCCCATCTGTCCGGGTAGAAACAAATGACTATGCCAGGCTCTCAGTATCTGGGTGCATCAGACAGCAGCCGGCTCCTCGGGGACACCCTTCGGCCGCAGCGGAGTCACGCCCACATCTACACACCTGCACATCTCACCCCAGGACACGGGCCGGGAGCCTCGGAGTGGCACCTGGACAGGCAGAGCCCTGAAACGATTCTGAGGATGACAAGTTGATCTCTTTTCTGGCTTTCTCTGAATGACTATTTCCAATTTGGTTAATTAAACGTAACTCTGGTTTTATCAGAAAGTAGCAGCTCATCTGACCCAATCACCTGGGCGAGAGTGTTGAGTCCTGGAGGGCACTGGTGGTTCAGTGCCCCCACCAGCCGCTCCTGCCTCAGTCACTTACACGCCTTTTCTCTCCTTCCCTGGGGTTTCTCGTGCCCACAGGGGCCAGGCAGTCTCCTCGTGCTTTCTGTGTGCAGGTTAGATTACTCCCTTCCTCCTGTTATGGGAAGGTCTTGCTCCTAAGAATGTAGCATTGCCTGGAAATAACAAGAACAAAGAGAAGGAGAAGAGGGAAGAATAAGAAGGAGAATTAGGAGGAGGAGGAAGAGAAGGACAAGGAAGAAGAGGAGGAGGAGGAGGAAGAGAGGAAAGAAAAGATGTGAAGAAAATTGGAGGAGGAGAAAGAGGGCTTTACATTCATTTAAAAAAACTTTTTGTTTTGAGATAATTATAGTAACATGTAATTGTAAGAAATAATACAGAGATTCCCCATACCCCTCCCCCAGTCTCCCCCAGGGGTAACGTCTTGTATAAGTATATCACACTATCCCAGCCAGGAACTTGACGGTGATGCGATCCATGGACTTGACTCATAGCTCTCCAGCTTCACACGCACTCATTTGTGTGTGTGTTTAATTCCACGCAGTTTTATCGCGTGTGAATCCGTGTGACCGCCACCACTGCCAAGGTGCGGAACAGTTCCACCACAAGGACCCCTCCCTAGCCACAGCCCCTCCTCCGCCCTGGCAAGCGCTGGTGTGCTCTTTATCTTTATACATTTGTCATTTCCAGAATGTAGTATAAATGAAGTCACATAGTATATAGCCTTTTGAGACTGGCTTTTTTCACTCGATCTAATTTCCTGGAGATTCATCCGCGTTGTTACATGTATCCAGAGTTCATTCTCTCTGTTGCTGAGTAGGGTTCTGTAGTGTACCTGGCTTGTTGACCATTCACCTGTTGAGAGACATCTAAGCAGTGTCCAGATTGTGGTTATTACGAAGAAAGTTGCTAGGAGCGTTGAAGGTAAGGTTTTTGTGTGAACGTGGTTTTCATTTCTCTAGGGTAGATGCCCGAGAGGTTGCATGGTTGTGGTATGTTTAGTGTTATAAGAAGCTGCCAGACTGTGTTCTGGAGTGGCTGTCCCATTTTACATCCCCACCAGCAACACACGAGCACCCCAGTTTCTCTGCACCCTCACCAGCATTTGGCGTTGTCACTATCTGCCCCCAGCCATTCTGGTAGGTGTGTAGTGATACCTCATTGTGGTTTCAATTCGCATTTCCTCAACGGCTAATGCCGTTTAACATCTTTTCATGCATTTACTTGCCAGTCGTATCTCCTCTTCAGTGAAATGTCTGTTCATGTTTTTTTTTTTTTTTCCCCTAATTGGATAGTTTTTTATTTTTACCATTGATTTTGTGAGTTCTTTATATATTCCAGAAAATTAGCATTGTCAAATATGTGGTTTGCGAATACTTTCTGTCTGTCTGTAGCTTGACGTTCCTCCTGTTCAAGGATCTGTCACAGCATGAAGGAGTCAGTCGAATTTATAATTTTTTTCTTTGATGGATCTCACTTTTGGTGTTAAGCCTAAGAACGTTTTCCTAACGCTGGATGCAGAAGGTTTCTTCCATTTTTTCCCCCTGAAAGTGTTCCAGTTTCACATTTTACATTTAAGTCCCTGACTTATCTTGGGTTAACTTTTGGATAGTGTGAGGTTTCGGTTGGTTCATGTTTTTGTTTATGAGTGTTCATTTTGGTGAATTTTAAAGGTTCGTCCTTGCAGCAACCTTTTGAAATGGGTATATATTATCATCCCGTTTTACAGACAGAGAAACTCAGAGAGATTGAGTGACGTGCCCAAGCCCAACAGTTAGTAAGTGGTAGGGAACAAGCCAAAGTTTGAATGCAGGTCCAACTGACTCACATGCTTTGCATTTAAGCCCGCCCCTCCTGCCTCCTGCCATCCCTTTCTCTCTGGGAGAGTCTTGCTTCCTGGGCAGGTATTCTAGTTTTCTGCACACATTCCTTCCTTATGCCCAACCTTGCCCTCCCCGTAGTACACAGGCTACCAGAGATTAGAACCTGCCTGGACTTGTCCAGATGTCCTGTGACATGTTTGCAGAGTGGGGAATGGGAACAAATTGGGAAACTTCTCTACATGCAAAGAGTTTGTCATTCGGGTTTGGGGAAAGGCTCACACTGGGTTTCATCACCTTCCACAGTGTTGCAGAACAGCTTTACCAGTACACTGGTTTGGGTGCAGCAGGTTGAAAATTTTAGGCTCCCCCCAAACAATCACACACACACACACACACACACACACACACACACACACGCACTTATTATGTCCAAATCCAGAAAATGTCCATCCCTGAGCTGCCAAAATAAAATGCATTGATAGAGATCAATAGGAAAGACTCAGAGCATCTTGAAGCAAAATTCCTATGGCTGGAACTGTTTCTTGCCCTTTCTGGAGGGTTTGGGTCATGGTCAGACTACGCCCACCTTATTTGTCCCCATTCGTTCATATCTATTCCCATTCATAGGTAGGAGGGGCAGCTGAAGGTGGAGCTTTCTCTCCAGCTCTCTCCTCTGTCTCACGGGCTGTGGACTTCCCAGCCAGCAGGGCCTGGACTTCTGCACTCAGACCACTGGAAAGAAATCTGAGACTCGGTTGATCTTGCTCTTTCCCAAATCCCCAAGCATCACCCACTTATTAATGAGGGATCTAGGAGTTCTTTGCCTCTGTGACCTTACACTCAGGAAGGTCCCCTCTCCCTACAACTTTTCCCGAAGCTTGTCCGAAGAATACCAGGCTTTTGTCCTGGCCCACTTAGGAGAGAGAGAGGGAAAAGAACGAGCCCAGTGTAAGGACTTCAGTCGCTATAGGGATATGCATATGTCTACTTTGGCAGGTTCTTCAGAAGCCTCAGGGTTGCTTGAACCCATAGCTTGTCTGTTTTAACAGGTGGGCCAACAGTAACACACCTGGGTCCTGTCTGTCCCTCCACCTCTACCCTCAGAGTTCATCTTCCCAGTCTCCTTGCTCACCCACCCAGCAGATCTCCTGATCTTCCTGACAGTAATGTCCCCTATCATCTTCCAAGCTTCTGAGGGGAGGGGGCGGAGGGTGAGACTAGGCAGGGCAGGCAAGGCTGCTGGAGGAGCAGTGATTTGTGGAGCCCTGCCTTGCTGCAGCCAAGCTGGGGCCTCCCTCTGACACTGTCTTTGGGATATTTGGGATATGTCTCCGGCTCCAGGTCAGGTTCCATCACCTCCACCTTCTTTCAGGGAGCATGATTCTATTCTCTGCCCACCCCCCATATTCTTAAAAGGCTACCCCTTGCTCCTTGTGTCTAATTATTTCTATAGGAACCAAAGAGACCTGGGTTTGAATCTCAACTACCACTTATTAGCTATGTCGCCATTCACTACCTACTATTTTCAAGCCCAGTTCCCACATCTGCAAATAGGGAGATCACATCTGTAAAGTATGTGCCTTAGGCAAAGTAGCTACTGATTCCAAGCAAAGTTCATGCTCAGTAGTGGCCATAAACGGCCCCTTGGAGTCATGCTCCAGCTGTTCCCTGAGCCAATCTCTGGTCCCTGGCAAGAGGCACCCCGCTAACAGGGCCCAGGAGTCCACCTCCCCCACCTTCCACCAGGCACCCATCCCTCTTGAGGTTGGGGCTGAAAGCAGGGCCAAGTGGGGGAGGTCCCTGTAGACAGGCACCCCACTGTTCTTGGTGACCCCTTCTTGATGACCTTTAGCACACCAAGACTGGTTAACAAACAAACAAATAAAAACAACAACAAAGGAAGCATTAAGCCTGTTGGGCCAACAGATTCAGACCAGAAAAATCCCCATCGCAATTTTCTTACTCCATACTGCTGGGGGAAGGGGCGGGCACACTCAGGAGACCCCAGCACAGGCCTGACCGTCATAACCCTCAGTACAGGAGCTGCCTGAATAATTAATCCACCTCCCCTTAAAGCTGTCTCAGCATCACAGGGGCCGACTTCTCTGCCAGACCCTGCTTCCAACTCCGGGACACCCCCCCTCCAGGCGCGCCCCTAGCTCAAGGGGTGAGAGCAGCTGAGACAGGAAGGACAGGGGCTGCAAGGGGTCCCTGAGGGGTGCTTTGGAGGGACAAACTCTCTTCCCAGGCCCAGGTCGCATGGCTGCCTGGGGCCTCGGGGCTCAGGTTTGGGATTTCCCCGCCCTAGCAGGGCAGGCTGGGCTCCTCCTCATGCGGAAGGAGGGCGGGCGGCTCTCCTCCCCTTCGCCAGCCTCCCTCCCGGGACCTGAGCGGCTGCAATCCTCGGCCACCACCGGCCACCGGCCACCGGGGAGCGGGGCGTGCTGAGTGCGCGGGCCTGGAGGGCGCGACCCCATGGCCCTGGGCGCGGAGCAGCGTCTGGGCAGCCTCGTCGTCTTCACCAGGGATGACTTCGAGGGCGACTGGCGCCCCGTGGCCAGCGGAGGCTTCAGCCAGGTGTTTCAGGCGCGACACAAGCGCTGGCGGACTGAGTATGCCATCAAGTGCTCTCCCGGCCTCCTGCCCGACGCCACCAGGTACCTGTGCGCCCCCGCGCCCCTTTCACAGGGGAGACAGTGCAGGGAGCTCCCAGGGAGGGGCGGGCAGGGCTGAGGATCGTCCCTAGCCTTGTGTCTTCGCTCTGTCCCTGCTGCAGCCGCGCACCACACCTGTTTGTGGAGGTCACAGTGAGCGGGAACTACCCTCCCAACTGGTCCTGCCTCCTTCTTCCTGGCACCTTCTTCCTTCTGGGTGTCAGGGTGGCGAGGACTGCTCTTGGTGGCCCTCTGCCACCCTCTCCACCCTCGAAATCTCAGGGCAGGCAGGGCTGTGCCAGCAGAGAGGCTGTGGCAATGGCCCAGAGACACTCAGTGACCTTCTCACGGCCCCTGCCCAGGCAGTGCAGGCCGGAGAGGCTTGGCTCTCACAGTCCTGCTGGGAGGTCGAGCCTGGAGGCTGCCATCTCTGTCCTTGTCTTTGTCTCAGACTACCCCCCGGTCTCATCACGGACACCTCTTTCCCTGTTTCCACTCATGGCTGCCTTCTCGCTGAGATGGACTGCAGTCTCATTCCCATGGGATTTGCTGGTCCTGGCTCTGCACTGCCCCCTGTGAAAGAGACATCCGGGATGCAAAGTCTGAGCACCAAAACCATGTCTTTCTCCCAAGGCCCCTGGGCCTTCAACTAGAGGGCTGGGAGAAAGCATCTGCTGTTGGCATCTTACTCGGATGCTCTTGGTTGCGTTCTCTGAGTTCACTGTGCAAGCTCCCAGGATACAGCCTCAGGCCCCACAGGCTCAAGCCAGTCCCTTCTCTAATTCCAGACCTCCACCTTCCAGCGAGGTAGCCCAGACTCACCCACCTGCTTCCCTTAACACCCTCCTGTTGCTTCGGAGTAGAGAGAGATTATTTCAGGATTTGTCCAAATCACTTACGGCCTTTGAAGGAAAGAATAAAAGGAAACAGACAGCATTGACAGACTGCATTGTTTCACACTGACAATACCTTCTGCCACTTTTCTTCCTAAATCCCGGGAACTCTCTGGGGTGAATGGGCTGAGGGATTTAATGGTATTTAATGCCTGCTGTGTGTGGAGTACTGTATTCGTTTACCTGTGTGATTTCACTGGGCCCTCCCTTCATCTCCTCATTCATTCATCCACTTGACGAATGCTTATTGCCCTCCTACTATATGTCGGGCACTGTGCTAGACCCTGCGGTATAGTGATGAATGCAACAGATTTGGCCCTGTTCTCCTGGAGCTCACAGCCTGGGGGGAGAAAGACATTAGTCAGCTAACTCACATGTGAATGTAAGTGTGCTACTGTGAGAAGTCTTACAAGAAAGGAGAGAGCTCAGTAATGATGCTTGACTGAGATCAGAAGAAGGCTTCCCTGGGGAAGTTACACTTGCACTGATATGTAAAGGATGAGTATGAATTAAGTAGGTGAAGAGGAGAAAACTTTCCAGGAAGAAGCAACAGAATGTGCAAAGGGCCTGTGGCAGGAGGGGAATACTAAGTAAAGGATGGAGAAATGGCTGTTGGGGCTGGAGTTGAGAGAGAGGGAGCGGTGGAAAGCTCTGAAGAATTTGCAGTCAGGTCGGGGTTGGTGGTGACAGGGAGGAAGGGTAGAGTGGATGCTAGTCCAGTTAGGAGACTGTTGTCACCATTCAGGCAGGAGACTATCAGAATCTAGACTGTGTGTTGGTAAAAGGGATAGATTATGTAATATTTAGGAGGTAAAAATCTACTCCACCTGGTCCTGGGCTGGTTATGGGGACCACAATGAGGAAGGGAGTGTCAAGGTTAACCTAATGTCTGGCTTGCCCAAAGGAACAAGGGTCAACCAGAATGTCTATTCTGTGAGAACAGAATCTGTCTTTTCGGTTCACCATCCTCTCCCCAGTGCCTGGCACAGAGTTGGTGTGCAATAAATATTTGTTGAATTATATTGTTGACAGTTAACAAATGAAACATGAAAAGAAGCCCAGATTTGGAGAGGAAGATCATGAGTTCAGTTTTGTACATGTCAAGCAGAATTGTCAAGTAAACTTAGAGTAAAGGTCTGAGCTAAGGATATTAAAATGTGTGTCATTTGTTATACGTAATTGAAGCTAGGACATGGATAACATTCATTCATTTTAAGTACCAAGTGAAGAAAACAAAATGTCTCCCTTCGTGGAGTTTATAATCTAATGGAGGAAGACAATAAATAAGTAAATAAATAAACAAATAATTAAATAAATAAATAATTTTATCTACAGTACTTACAACCACCTGATACTTTCTTGATTAAAATACCTAAGGAGAGTTGGGTAATCTGATCTTCTAAGAATATATTTGATCTAGGAATATTAATTTGTTGACCATCTGTGTATGGGGGCTAAGGATTGTAAGAGTTGGGGTAGGGTTGCTATATTAAGTACACTTGAAATCCTTACTAATTAGCTACCATTTGAGTAGAGATTTGAAGCAAGGAAGGAGCAAGCCATGTGACTGTTAGGGAGAGGTATTCTAGGCAGAGGGAACAGCAAGTGCAAAGGTCCTGAGGTGGGAAGGTGCTTGACATGGTGGAAGAGCAGCAAGAGGCCAGTCTGGCAAGAACAGAGTCAGGAAGGGAGTGATGAGCAGGAGATGAGATCAGGGAGCTGTGTCTGGCGGCAGATCATGTAGGACTTTGAGGACCATTGTAAGAACTTTAGCTTTTACTGTGACTGAGAAGAGAACCCCTGGAAGGACCTGAGCAGAGTAGTGACTTGCTCCGGCTGACATTTTAGAAGTATCACTCTGGCTGCTGGGCTGAGAATAGATGGTGGAGGGGAAGGGAGAGAAGCAGAGAGGCCAGTTGGGAGGCTGGGGCCAAGTTGCCGATAGGCAGAGATGGGGACAAATGGTCAGATTCTTGCTGTTTTAAAGGTAGAGCTGACAGGATGTGCTGAGGGGCTGTTGTGGTAAAAAAGAAATGATTCAAGGGTGACACCAAGACCTTTGAGGACTGGGAGGTGGAGGCCCCATTCCGAGATGAGGGAGGCTGAGGGAGGAGCAGGTTTTAGGGGAGAATCAAGAGTTCAGCTCTAGACATGTTAAGTGTCAAATACTCAGTTGGAGACGCCGAGATTGTCTAGACACAGCGTGCAGAGTGGGAAGAAGAAGGGAGGGGCCCGGGCTGGGCCTAGTGTCAAGTAACAGAGCAGGAGACTGCGAAGGAAGCCGAGAGGAGGTGACCAGAAAGAACAGGGGTCCTGCAGAATGCTGGCGCACAGCCGAAGTAAGTGAATATTTTGAGAAAAAAGAGTGAGAGATTTTGCCCTGGCCGGTTTGGCTCAGCGGTTAGAGCGTCGGCACTCAGACTAAAGAGTCGTAGGTTCGGTTCCAGCCAAGGGCACATACCTCGGTTGCAGGTCGGTCCCCGGCCCAGGTGTGGGGTCACGTGGGAGGCAACCAATCGATGTGTCTCTCTCACATCGATGTTTCTCTCTCTCCCTCCCACTCTGTCTGAAGATAAATGGAAAATACCCTCGGGCGAGGATTAAAAATAATAATGATAAAATAAAAAGGAGTGAGAGATCTGACGGTAAACCGAGAACTAAAAATGGCTCATGGTCTGGAACAACTCGGGGTCGTTGGTAACCGTAGCAACAGCTGTTCAGTGCCATGCTGAGACCAGACACCAGATGAAAGGCGGCGGTGGGAGATGAGGAGAGAGGGAGACCACAGGCATGGCACCAGAAGTCCGGGCGTCGCGGGGCACTGTGCGGTGCCTGTGGTCCCGTTCGCAGTCAGGAAGCTGAGGTGCAGACTGGACCTACTCAAGGTCGTGCAGAGAGCAAGTGGTGGGCTGGATTCGCATCAGGGCAAAGTGCCCTCGGACCCCTCGCTTTGTTTCCACTTCACGACAGATGTCTCAGTCTCTGTGAACCCAGAAGGACGCAGGAGACATGAAAAGGATCGCAGAGGTGGAGAGGAGCGCTCTGGAACAATAGGGAGCAGAGACAAGAACTGGAGAACGGGACTAGCCAGCCCGCCCAGATTCCAGAAAGAGCAGGTGGCTTTTCCTGGAGCTCAGGAGTGTCTGGCTGGCTTCCCAAGGAGGCCCCGCGAGCACATTTCCAGCAGCTTCACCTGCAGTGCCAGCACAGCTTTGCAAATGCCGCGCTTTTAACAATGTCACTTCTCCCTAATCCTCACCTGCTATCCCCAAACACTCTGTAACAGTTTGCGTCTTCATGCTCCATGAAAGGAGCTGGAGGGTTCGCAAATGCTTGTCTCCAAGGCCTTCGTAAGCCTCCACTCTGTTAGAGCCAGCAAAGACGTACTGTGCTGTGCGAGGCAGCGCCTAGGGGATGTACCCGCGTGAGTGATTCCAGTTTATCCGTGCCAGTGACGGGTGCCATGCAGCAGCTCAGCTCTTGCTTCAGGAGGAAAGCAACCTTGGGAAGTGCTCAGGCTACAGGGACCAGCCCACACCAGGAGATGGAAAGAGAGAAAAAGGAGGAAGGAGTGAACAGGAGGAAGGGACACAGAGACCTTGGAGATGTATTGTAAAAGAATATACTAAAATATTAACAGAGGCCACATTTGGAAGGTTAGAATACTGACCATTTTTTGCCCTTTATAACTCTCCATATTCCCTAGATTTTCCCTGAGGTATATGTATTACTTTTATAGTCAAAATGTCAATAAGTAATGTTTTGAAACGGAAGCAGGAGGCATAATGTCGGTCCCCCAGGGGCTTGCAGTGACGGGGGAGATAGACAAGCGGCCGGAATAAACGGCAGCTCCCTGTGGCCACTTCTGTGGATGGTCTTGCTCCTAAACTCGCAGACTCCTTTACTTCCTGCGCTTTTCCTGCCGGCTGTCTAGATCCTCCTCCGTGCACCCTGCGGACATCCTTCCCTGTCTCTCCGTCCTCCTCTGCGACCGCTCGAGCTCCCAGGGCTTCCCTGGGCCTGCGCAGCCCGGCGTCAAGCCTGGTCCATGTGTTCTGCTGGCCGCTCTTGGAGCCAATGGGTCCCTCCCTCCCCTCCACAGCTCAGCTGTCAGCTGCCTCATCGAAGAAGCCACCACGATGGAGAAGATCAAGTTTCAGCACATCGTGTCCATCTACGGGGTGTGCGAGCAGCCCCTGGGCATTGTGATGGAGTTCATGGCCAACGGCTCCCTGGAGAGGATGCTGCCCACCCACAGCCTCTGCTGGCAGCTCAAATTCCGCATCATCCACGAGACCAGCCTGGCCATGAACTTCCTCCACAGCATTGAACCGCCTCTGCTCCACCTGGACCTCAAGCCAGGCAATATCCTCCTGGACAGCAACATGCACGTCAAGGTAAGGGCCCTGCCAGCCTCTGCCCCTTTACTCCGGAGTCCCCCCAGCTGAACAGGACCGTCTGCCTCTCTGACTGGCCTGTCACGAGTTTTCAGCAGCTTCCTGAACACTGCAGGCAGCATTCACACCTAAAACAGGTGGGCGACAGTGAAATTGGCGCGTGGACAGGGTATCAGGACGCCTGCAGTAACCCTCCCTGGGCCTTCGTCTTCCATTCCCAATGTGGGTAGAAGAATCTCTGTCCTTCCCATGCTCTGCCTCAGGTGGGAATGTGTGTAAATGAACGGACCCCATCAAGGTCATGATGGGCATTTTTTTCAGTTCCTAAAACATGCCACACTCTTTTTCTGCCCCAGGACTTTTGCATGTTCTGTTGCGGCTGCCAGGGACAGTGCTCCCCCACGCCCCTCTTTATCTAACAAAGGACCACTCATCTTTCAGCTCCCAGCTTAAACACCACCTCCTCAGGGAGGTGCTCCCTGATCCACCCCACAGGCCTCTGTGGGATACGCTTGGTGTACCTCTCTCTGTCCATATTGCCAACCCCAGCTGTAAGTATGTGATCCCACGTGCAGCGACTCCATTAGTGCCCATACCCTTAGCTGGATAACCACTTAGGGCAGTAATGGGTGCGAGGGTTCTCATCTTCCCTGTCTCTGCCTCATCCTCAGTGTCCAGCCGAGGTGGCACTCATGAAGGGTCACTTGGCATAGGAATGAATCAACGGAGGGAAACAAAGAGGGGATACATATCCGTGGTGTAAATGCTTCAGGGTCTGCGGAGGTGAGATGAACAGAAGCTCACCACAGACAGCAACTTTATCCGGAGTCCGTCTGGATAAAAGCAGCACCTACCGAGCACTTACTGTGGGCCAGGCATAGTTCTGAGTGCTTTCTGCATAGTTACTCATTTAATGCTCACCATAGTGCTCTGAGTTAAATACTCACATTATTTCAATTTTATAGATGGGGCAACTGAGGCCCTGAAAAGATAAGTAACCTATCCAAGACCACCCAGTTCATAGGGGGTGGGCAGTAGGTTACAGTCGTAAGTCTGGTACGTGGTGTGGTGGAGCTGGGGAGAGACGCTCTTGGCCACTGTGCTGGAAAGGACCGAGAGGCCAAAGCAATTTTCCAGAGGTGAGACTCTGGCCCCCTGTACCCATGTCTGGCTTCCTCCCAGATTTCGGACTTCGGCTTGTCCAAGTGGATGGAACAGTCAACCCGGATGCAGTACATCGAGAGGTCGGCACTGCGGGGCACCCTCAGCTACATCCCCCCTGAGATGTTCCTGGAGAGTAACAAGGCCCCAGGGCCCAAGTACGACGTGTACAGGTGAGAAGGGGGCGGGGCTCCATCTCCAGACCCAGGACGGAGCTCGCTGTCACCACCCTGCCTGGAGCCTGTGGCCCAAAGGGCAGGGCAGGGCAGGGGTGAGGGGGATGTATGGAGAGGATTTGCCTGGGATTGTGTGGCCCGTGGGCCCCTGACGGGTGAGCGTGGGTCTCCCAGAAGGTCCTCAGGGACACTTTCCTCCCTCTGCAGCTTTGGGATTGTCATCTGGGAGATCCTCACACAGAAGAAACCGTATTCAGGTAGCAGACGGTGGTGGTACCCTCAGATGGGGTCCTGGAAAGGGTGTGGGAGGGCTGAGGATTCGTGGGGACAGGTTTGTGTTGGGGGAAGCGTCCTCCGTCCTTCCTCCCCCTGCTTTCCAGAGCTCACCTAGCAGTAAGAGGCGGGCAAACGCCAGCCGGGCCGGGCTTCCTGGCTCCGATCCCTGTGCTTTCAGGGTGCTCTCCCTGTATCTCCCAGGCCCACCCTGCCTAGAATGCCAGGGATAGCCCAGCAGACCTGAAAGTCAAGCTGATAACTAGGCCTGTTGGTCAGCCCTGCTATTTTTGGACAGCAAAGGTCTATGGGATGGGTCATGTCTGGTCTTGGCTTGGGAGGGGGCTGGAGCTGGCTAGACACTTAAACCTAAGGTAGGCCTGCAATCTGGCGTCCGCTCCCCGTTCGGTCATGGCGCCCAGCCCCTCTGCCCCTCCCCCACTGCCTCCCAGCATGCGCACAGCCTGGTCTCCCCTCGCAGGCCTCAACATGATGAACATCATCATCCGAGTGGCTGCGGGCATGAGGCCCTCCCTGCGGTCTGTCTCCGACGAGTGGCCAGGGGAGGTCCAGCAGCTGGTGGACCTGATGAGGCGCTGTTGGGACCAGGACCCTAAGAAGAGGCCCTGCTTTCCAGGTTCTCGCCTGCCTGACCTGCCCAGGCTGGAGAGTGGGGTGGGGCAGGGTGGGATAGGCCCAGGAGAGGAGATGGGGGAAACCCCAGGCCACCCTGAGGGCTCTGCGTGGCACCGGGGCAGAGTCTGGGCACCGTGCTGGGAGGGTGGCAGCAGGGGCAGGGGCAGCCGCGGCTGTGGCAGCAGGCCTGCGGGAGCTCCGTGTGCCCTGTGGGAGGCGAGCAGAAGCCCTTGTTGCCGAAGGAGCTGGGCCTGGCCCTGCTTCTGCAGTGACTACGGTGTACTCACGTGTAAACGGTCCCCGACCACGAGAGCACGTGAAAACACACACCTACGTGAGCTGCGAGCACCTTAGACATCATCCCGTCCCTCCCCTCATTTCCTAGAGAGGACTGACCCCCAGAGGGTCGGTGACCTGCCTGCTGGTGCACAGGTGCACGTGTGGGAGCCCGGGACCAGGTTTGGGGTGGGAGCACAGGAAGTGTAGGGCAGCCAAAATGGGAAGGACTGCTGGTCAGCCTGTGGCTTCTTTTCCTCTCTCCTCCTTGGAGCAGACATTGTAGTTGAGACAGACATGCTGCTGTCCCTGCTCCAGAGTCCTGTGACCGAGCCCGAGAGCGAGGCCCTGGCCAGGAAGGTGTCCTGCAAACCCTCCCTCCGCCGGCCCCAGGTGAGTGTGGGAGCTGGGCCTGGGCTGGGCCTGGGCTGGGGGGAAGTGGGGACCCAGCCCACACTGCTGGCCAAGCCAGGCCTCCCACTTGGGGACACCTTTTCCTACGTCATACAAAGGTTCTCTAAGGGCTAGTGGTGGTCGTAGCTCAGTCCCTGAGAAAGACAGGCCTTCACTCAGACGTGTGGGATGAAACGCCCTGTCCGCAGAGGGAGACCTCAGCTCTGCAGGTTCCCCTCTGCGTCACTGTTCTCCTGGCCAGTCCCGAACATGCCAACCAGCCACGGTTAGTGTGGGCTCCTGGCTGAACCCACACAACCACGCTGCTTTCCACGTGGCCCAAGGGGAAGCCAAGGCCCTGGGCCACCCCTTTCTGGCAGGGTCTCCCCAATCAGGGTTTCCTCAGACACAGCTGGCAGCAGGAATGGCGTAGGGGGTCTCCTGGGACAGGTGGATGTGAGTCCTGACCCTGATGGAGAGCACCGGAGAGAGGGAAGGAGTGGGAGACGGCAGGGACCAGAACTGCCCCTCTGATCACCCGTCTCCGGCTCTCCCTCCCCAGGTCAGAGAGGAGGTCAGCCAGGAGCTGACGGACAGCGGTGAGTCCGGGTGCCACAGTGGGAACCAGAGAATTTGTGGCGGAGGAGAAAGTGGAATCAAGCCACACCCCTTCCCCAGCCTCCCTGGCCCCCTCCCACCTCTCCAAGAATTAGAGAATGAAAAAAATCCCAGTGCCTGGGCCACCCCAGACTAATGAAATCAGAATCTCTAGGGTGGTTGGCCTGGCAGTAATTTTTAAAAATAAATGGTTGCTTTTAGTTCTGATACACCCCTGGGCAGAGCAGGAAGGGGTCCTGATGGCCTCAGGGGTTCAGACCACAGGATTTTCCACCTGCATGCAGGTGTGCCAAACACTCCTCCGGAAGTTCCTTCCTACCCAGTGTGTCCTCACAGTGGGGTATGAGGTGGGCTGGTCTGTGTCCCTTTAAGGATCAGGACCCGGAGGCTCAGTGTCAGAGCGCTGGCTCAGGGCAGGTGAGGCTGAGAGGTGGGGTCGGGATTTGCACTGAGGCCTCTGCCTCGTTCTCACGGGAACTGCCCGAGTCAGTTTTCTAGGGCAGAGGATCCTGCACAGACCTGGGGTATTGGGAAAGACAGTGCTGTGGTCTCTGCTCCTGGCTGGTACAGGAGGCGGGCGGATGGGGATGACCCCTGGGCAGGTCCGAGGCCCCCTTTCCACCCGCTCTCTCCCAGCAGACTCGGGAGACTACCTGAAGCGGGCTCTGCAGCTCTCGGACAGCGAGAGCCTGGTGCCCAGCGACGAGGAGCTGCGCGTCTATGAGAACAAGGTCACCCCCCTCCACTTCCTGGTGGCGCAGGGCAGCGTGGAGCAGGTGAGGCTGCTGCTGGCCCACGAGGTGGACGTGGACTGCCAGACAGCCTGCGGCTACACGCCCCTGCTCATCGCCGCCCAGGACCAGCAGCCGGACCTGTGCGCCCTGCTCCTGGAGCACGGAGCCGACGCCAACCTGGCGGACGAGGACGGCTGGGCCCCGCTGCACTTCGCGGCCCAGAACGGGGACGACCGGACTGCCCGCCTGCTCCTGGACCACGGGGCCTGCGTGGATGCCCAGGAGCACGAGGGGTGGACCCCGTTCCACCTGGCCGCTCAGAACAACTTTGAGAATGTGGCACGACTTCTGGTCTCCCGTCAAGCTGACCCCAACCTGCGTGAAGCCGAGGGCAAGACCCCTCTCCACGTGGCCGCCTACTTTGGCCACGTGAGCCTGGTCAAGCTGCTGACGGGCCAGGGGGCAGAGCTGGATGCTCAGCAGAGAAACCTGAGGACGCCGCTGCACCTCGCGGTGGAGCGAGGCAAGGTGAGGGCCATCCAGCACCTGCTGAAGAGCGGGGCGGCCCCTGACGTCCTGGACCAGAACGGCTACAGCCCACTGCACGCCGCGGCCGCCAGGGGCAGGTACCTGGTCTGCAAGATGCTGCTCAGGTATGGGGCCAGCCTCGAGCTGGCGACCCAGCAGGGCTGGACCCCGCTGCATCTCGCAGCCTACAAGGGCCACCCGGAGATCATCCGTCTGCTGGCGGAGAGCCATGCAGACTTAGGGGCTCCCGGTGGCATGGACTGGACCCCCCTGCACCTGGCTGCCCGCCACGCTGAGGAGGAGGTAGTGGCAGCGCTGCTCCAGTGCAGGGCGGACCCCAATGCTGCCGAGCAGTCCGGCTGGACCCCCCTGCACCTGGCGGTCCAGAGGGGCACCTTCCTGAGCGTCATCCACCTCCTGGAGCACCACGCAGATGTCCATGCCCGCAACAAGGTGGGCTGGACACCCGCCCACCTGGCCGCCATGAAGGGCAACATGGCCATCCTCAAAGTGCTGGTCAGAGCCGGTGCCCGGCTGGACGTCGAGGATGGGGAGGGCTGCACACCCCTCAAGCTGGCCCTCCGGAGCCAGAAGCAGAGCATCATCGCCTTCCTAGAGGGCAAGGAGGCCTCGCTGGCCGTCGTGGGCAGTGCTGAGCCTGGAGCCCAGACGCAAGTGTAGACGACCTGGGGTCTCCTTTCCATAAGGACGAGGTTGGTGGAAATGTAGCTGGGCTCTGGCAGGGCCCCTTCTTTGTACTTGGCACCTGCCCCTTTGACCTTGAGGAAACGGAACCTGGTCCCCTGGGTGATGGAGGGACAGGCAGAGGTACTCGCCCTGGCTTGGAGAGGTCCTTTCAACACCTCTTCCCAGTGTGTGTCCTGCAGACCCTGGCTTCCTCCTCCTCCTGTACCTGGACTTTGGCCCCCAAAGTGAATTTCCTTCTCATCCCCAAGACTCCTGCCACCTTTGCCAGTTTCTCCTGGGCTCACAGGGCCCTTTGCATCCCAGGAACCCTCTCTGAGGACAAACAGGCAGAGGACATGAAACTGCTTCCTCTTGGCTCATATCTGTGTGACTTGACCCCTTACCTGGGTGGAGCCAGGAGAGCCGGGGGCAGGGGCTAGAAGTTCAGAGGACATTCTGCTCATCATTCAGAGCCCCAGCCCGCCCCCTTGCTGCCCTGACCACACCTTCCTGGTGGCCCTGAGCCCAGTGCCTGGGTCTCCCCCACAGTCTCTTGGAGGGGAAGGAAGGTGGTTCTCTAACTGCCCACGAGTGACCCTGTATTGCTCAGTCCCTGGTCTCCCTGACCCACCCTCTGCTGTGTCCAGTTACATGGCTAAGTTTCAAACCCTGAAGTCAATAAAGCTGTGGATTTGAGTTTCCCCTTTAGAGATGGACTGGCCTGCGAAGCTAGGTTGTTTATAGGGGCCAGCAGTGTCAGTGTGGGGTGTGTGTGTGCATGTGTGCGTGTATGTGTGTGTTATGTAAGATGCATGGGTATGTTCACACCGGAGGCGGCAGGGGCAGGTGCAAGCAGGAGGAGGGGTGGGACGGTGAGGAAGAGGTTACCCGGGTTCCATGTGGAGCTCCCAGGGCAGGGCCTGTCCTGTCCAGCAGCTGCTTAGCACTCCTGTGACCACAGCCTGGCCACCCGGCAGCTGGTCTGTCCTGTCCTACTGGTTACGGGGCAGGTTAGGGCAGGGCTGGGGCTGCTCACACTAACCTTGTGTGACCCAGCTCTGGCTTGGCGGCCAGCTGGCATCTGCTTCCTCTCTGGCTCTGCCGGGGTTGACAGCCATTGGGAAGGGGTGGAGTGGGCTGTGGGAGGGGTCCTCTCCTTTCCCTCTCTGCCTTTCCGCACTGCTGGAGCAGCCCCTCCAACTCCAGGGTGTTTTGTGATTGCCAGAGACAAGGCCCCTCTGGCCAGCTCCACCCCAGCCAGCTGGCAGGCCCGCCTCTGTGTCACCCTCCGGGGTGGGTGTGGGCCACTCGTCAGCAGCCTGACATCATGAGGGAGGCAAAGCAGAGGGAACCTGTGGCCCGTGTGCACGGAATCCCTGTCGGCCGTGACTCACGCCGAGTTCACGAGTCAGTTTTAGCAGAGCTGGCAGCACTGTGTCTCCCACCCTGTGGTCTTTGGATTGTGGCGCCAGCCTCATGGGCCCTGGACACTTCACCCCGCCATGCAGCCGCCTATGGCCACCACAGGGACCCTTGGGGGCCGCACGGAGCTGGGGGGTGCCCTAGGACAGTGGTTATAAGTCAAGCCTGCACATTAGAATCTCCTGGGTGAGTGGGGTAGGGGTGAGCAGAGGGGCTTATTCATTACCTGGTGCTACCCTTGACCAATTTAAAGCTAAATCTCCAGGGTAGCATCCAGGTGTCAGCTGGAGAGCAGCCAGGGCTGCGAACATCCACCAGGGGGCGCCCTGTGGTTTCTCTCTGGGCCATTCCTTAGTGTATCCAGGAAGAAGACAGTCACTGGCCCCAGCCCAGGGTGCTGGCCCTTTCCTTCCCTGGTTGGACCAGTGGGGAGTCCTGAGGACGGGGGCTCGGGGGCACTCAGCAGAAGCAGGCTGTCCCACCCTCCTACTCCTTGCTGGCCGCCTGGCCCATTCTCCCTGAGACCAAGCCTTAGGCAAGACGTAGTTAAACGTGTCCTGGGAGTCCCGTCCTTCCTGGAGCATGCCAGCGCGGAGGAGGGAAGGGGAGGGGCACAGTGCTGTTTGCTTCTTGCACCCTGAGGTCGGGTTTGGCTCCAGGTCTCGGGTTGGGAATGAACCGGAGAAGGGAGGTGGGCTGCATATTCCCGCAGGTGAGCCCAGATCAGTCCATGGGAATGGCCAGGCGTGAACGGCAGAGAACAGCAGTGTCTGTCTCATCCTAGTGGGAAGAGCTGGAGGAAAGACCTTGAGTAAAGGGGTCAGAAAAGTTAGATGGTCCTTTTGCACCTGTTGTCCTGTGAACGACAGGGATCCGTGGACATTCGGACAAGACTAGCTTTAGGAATCAGTGCAGCTCTGAGGATCCCAGGGTCCAGGTTGGGATCCTGAGACCCCTGCTTCCTCTCCTTCCTCCTCCAAGAGGTAACTGGGGTAGGGGTTTCCGGCCGGCTCTGGGCACTGCGGCCCTCCACCGCCTCCTGGCACCTTCTTGTCCCTGTCACCTCACCCCTTTCCAGGCACAGACCCATACAGACACAGCGCATCTACCGTGCACCCCATTTCAACAGCTGCCTTCTGGCGGTTTCCTAGGGATGTTTAGAATTGGATTTTAAAGGAGAATTGGATTTTAAGGACACCCAAGGAGAGGGTGTCTAGCTGAACTGTGAACCCTGTTTAGGGAGGACTGGGGTCGAGGAGGCTCAGAGCTCCTCGTGTCTCCTGCGCATTTCCCCTGGAGTCCTGTGGGCCCTCTGAACTCACTGAGACCCACGCTGAGCGTCCCCTTGCCCCCACAGCCTGTCCCCCTTCTCCTTCCTGCTAGTGTAGGCACCCGGACTCCTG
Source organism: Tadarida brasiliensis (assembly GCA_030848825.1). NCBI lineage: Eukaryota > Metazoa > Chordata > Mammalia > Chiroptera > Molossidae > Tadarida > Tadarida brasiliensis. The sequence goes on from CM061268.1 coordinate 85,758,557, forward strand.
GCCTAGGAGTTATTCTAGACCAGCCAGGACAGCCGCACTTCCTGGGCGGGTGCAAGCCTCTCTCTGCAGCTGTTGGAGAGCACAGCCACCAGGTCCCCGTGCTGGGGCCGCAGAGGAAACACAGCTTTAATTCCATTGAGGTAGATTTAACAGCCACAGTGCGGTCTATGCCCTTCAAGATCCAACGTGGCTGTCCCTACCCACGTCCCTACCCACGGAGCCTTCTCCGACTGCGGCTGCAGGCGGTCGCTGTATCAGCACCCCCTGCGGTGAGGTGCCCAGCGCACCCTCCTTGCTCGAGATGGGCCAGGCCACCGCAATTGTTTCCTGCACTCCGCCCTCTCTGGGTGTGCCATCCAGGCTGACCAAGTCGGAGTATGTTTCAGGGCGGTTGCTGCGAAGCAAGGGGCAGCGGGTGGTTGCTGGGTGGGCTGAGGCCTGGAGGGGAGCTCGGGGTACTGGGAAGTGGGAGGGCATGGGCTTTGGAGACTGACCCCCCTGGATGCAAACCCTGTGCGCCGCCCACTGGTGTGTGACCTCAGGTCGCTGACACTTCCTAGCCTCCTGTGCACCTCTCACAGCCACAGTGTGTGTGTCCCTGGCTGGTGGCAGTGACTGAGTCAGGTGCCTTGCGGGTCAGAAGGGAAGGCGGTTAGTAAGCCTCAGCACATTCTTACAGCTCTTCCCAAGTCACAGGAACACTTCCCTTCCCTCGGAAGGGGCACCGACTTGCCGCCTTCGGAGCCCTTGGCAGGGTGCCCAGAGAAGCCACTGCCCCTTGCCTTGGCTGGCCCCTCCAGGGAGGAGGGAGCAGCCTCCTGCAGTGCCTGGGTGAGTGTGACCCTGACACCTCTGGGGACACACCTGACGCAGTGTCAGGTCAGCTGCAGGGCTGGGGAGCCCCACTGTGGGCCGTGAGGTCTGACACACAGCTTTGACGACCAGCCACAGAGTGCATGACCCTGAGCTGTGCCAAGAGCCAGACAGTGGAGCTGGTGTTAGCAGGGCCGGGGGCCACGTCCACCTCCACCCAGGAGCGGAGGTCCAGGGCTGAAGCTGGAGCCCACTCTGCCTTCAGCTGGCGCAGGCGGTGTGAGGGCTCGGCCTGCACAGAGGGGCAGGAGGGTGAGCAAGGGGTGAGCAAAGGTAGGCTTACAGCTGTTTGTACAGAAAATACTATAGCAATTAACAAATAATAACAAAAGAATAAACTGTTTTCGCACTCACAACTGTAAACCTACGTTTGCCACCCCGTGCAGCAGCTGTGGGAGGGGTGGAGGGCGCACAGGGAGGAGGGAGGGCACCTGAGTTCAGATGGGGAGCAGGGCTGGGTCAGGTCGGCCTTCTGGGCTCCGGACCGCGGAGCAGCACTGGACCATGGACTTGTCTCCTCCAGGCAACGTCCTCCCTCTCTTGCCCACCCCAGGCTTTCCCAGCCCTGGACAAAGCACGGAGCCTGGCCTCCACAGCTCACACCCTCTCGGGGCTGCCAGGTGGCATGTTTGGAAGTGGGCTTGGTCAGGAAAACCGGAAGATGTGCATGCCGGAGCTTTTACCTGCAAAGTCCCGCCCCTCCCTATGATGCCCAGTGGTGCCACCGCCCTCCCCTTACCTGATCCCATCCTTCACTTCACCAGCAGCATCTGCCCCCAGGTGCCAGGGAGGCTGCCTCCCTCGCTCCAGCCTCACGCCCATCTCCGGGTCTCGGGGCAGAAGCCAGGGTGAGGCTGGGAGAAAGCCCCAAGCAAGTCCCGTGGTCCTCGGCGTCCCCCTGAGGCTGGAGTGCCGGGCTCTGCCCAGCAGCTCCCACCCAGCCAAGCAGCCAAGCTGGGATGGGAGAGGCTGTGGGAAGGTGTTTTGACCGGACACCCCCTTCTCCTTGACCCTCCAGAACCCTAAAAAGCCAGGGTGGGTCTCCCCTTCCAAAGATGGTCGGCTCTCTCCTCACCAGCTTCTTGCTTCCCTGAACCCCCCAAACCAGAGCCAGGGGCACCTGGTTGGCAGAAGACCTTCAGGCACAGGATGCCCAGGCTCTGGCTTCCTGCTGCTGAGGCCTCACTGGAAGCTGTGCCCCCGCCATGCCCCCTGCCATGCCCCCACCCCCACTCACCCACACACATACTCGTTTGCTGGCAGCGAGGCTATTCACAGGCACCCCAAGGTGGCATCCTAAAAGTCTAGTCGGAATGGTTTTTCTCTCTCTATCTCCCTTTTTAAAAGCCTTCTGACCACGCTAGCCCTCTCCAACTTAGCTCAGGGCTGGTCAGGAAATGAATGGAATGGACAATGTAAGACAATAGAGTCAGCAAACCTGGGTTCAAAGGCCAGCCCTGCGCCCAGGTAACCAACCTCCCTGGGAGAGAGGCTTCTCCTCGGTCACAGGGGATTGGCCCGGCCCCTGGGTGTCATGAAGAGGACAGGAGGTCACATGGGGTGAGGCCCAGCATGGCCCTGCCTAGTTGGGAGCTAACGGCACAGACACCGCCTGGGCCCTGGGGCTGGAAGGGCAGAGGGGCGGCGGGCCACAGGGCTGGGCCACGTGTGCCTTGGGACAGGGATGGTGTGGGAAGGGATCCCAGACAGGCGGGCACAAGGCAGGCCAGTCTTCCACGTCCCTGGCTGTTGGCCACTGGCTGCCCCTGTCCTGAGACAAGCAGGGAAGCAGGGTCAACAGTGGCTTCTTTCGGGACCCCTGGTCCGCCATTCAGAAGGTCCTCCGAGCAGTGTCCCTGCCCTCACCAATGTCCTACCTACTTGCTCCCGGCCAGGGCCCACAGGGCTGCTGGGTCCACGTCGTCGGCACCACCTCGGTGATCGGTGCCCGGGCCCTGGGCAGCCCACACCCGTGGCGGTGGTTTCCACACCCAGCCCGGGCTCTGCCACGGGGTGCGCAGCTCTGACGGTCACCGCGTGACTCACGCCCTCTGCCCACTGTGACGGGGCTTGGGGAAGGCAAGGGATCGTGTCCACCACCTCCACCACCTTGCTCTCAGCCCTCACTCGGGCCTGGAGCACAGAGTCCTCGATGAGTACCAACATCTGGGTGGACGGGCGGATGAAGGGGCCTGGCTTTTTCTGCACTGCTCGCCTCTCGATTTCCAGGACTTCTCCCCAGGCCACGCCACCCGCACTCCGCAGAACCGCGGTGGAGGAGGAAGGGCCCAGGGCTTAGAAGGCTGGCGGCTGCAAGCAGACTTCTGAGGGACAGTGTGAGGTGCCCAGCGGGGCCTGACCAGCAAGGCACTCCTTAGGGGCGCTTCCTTGCTGTGCTCTTGGGGACCGGGGGAGACTCCACCTGCTAAAGGTGAATGACCCCTTGATGAAAAGGCACTCCATGAGCCTCCAGGCTCAGAGAACAGACGGTCAGAGGGCTGCCGCCTGCCCGCCCCGGGTCCCTCTCCACCCTCGCTGTCAAGGCAAAGGGGCCATGGTCAGGGCCTCCTGGGGAAGAGCCAGAACCCGGGCGCCCCTTCCACCTCGGCATTCCTGGGCCCCACACCCCTCCTTTGCCCCTGAAGTGCTGGGGGGGAGGGGGTGGAGCCCAGCCCGCCCCCTGCCCACTCTCGCTGTCAATCTGCTGTCTGGCAGAAAGACTTGACGCTCCCTGACAGCTGTAGGCATTCTCCCCACCCCGCCCCCCGCCCATGCCTGCCCTATTCCCCTCTCCCCTGGCACAGCCCTCCTGCTCTGCTCGGAGGTTGCCTTCCTTCCCTGTCTCCTTCTCTCCTTCCTTCCTTCTTCTCTCCCTCCCTGCCCCCTCCTTCCTTCCCTCTCTCCTTCCTTCCTTCTTCTCTCCCTCCCTGCCCCCTCCCTCCCTTCCTTCCTTCCTTCCTATTTTTCTCTCGCCCTTCCTTTGTCATCTCTCCCAATAACCACACCTGATAAACCTGTGTGATCTCATAGGATTTCTAATGGTGAGACGAGCCAGACCTTTTATAGACTAGTGTGCAGTGTGTGTGCGTGTGTGTGCGGTGTGCGTGCATGGTTGGCTATGGTCTATGGTGTGGGTATCAGAGGCTCAGAGGTCCTTGGGGTTTCTAGCCCCCTTGGGGGTCTGGTGCCTCCCCCAGGAGGGCACTGGGTTGTTGACCCCCCAGCTAGATGAGGGACGTGTTTTGCCACCTTCTGGAACCCAGGTGCTCCTGGCACAGGGGCCTGTCCCGGAGCTCAGGGCTACATTCAGGTCCAGAAGAGCAAAGTCTGTAATTACGTGTTCAGGGCAAGTTAAGTGCTCCAAACTCTGGTGCTGAAAATACTGTATTTAGCATGCAAAGTAGGCCCTGCCAGCGCCTGGGCCTGGGCCGTGGGCGCTCCGTGTTTGTCATCACTGCTGCTGTTCGCAGGTGGTGAGAACAGTCCTCCTGCGTGGGGCTGAGCTCTATTTCACTTTTAAAAAGCCCCATTTCTGTTGTCGGGTCAGTGCCAAGTCACGGCCCGGAAGGCTTAGAGCTGTGACTGGCCTGTGGGCTGAGAGGAGGGAGGACTGGCCACGGCCCTCAGGGCCTCCCTGCCTCCTCCACCCGCCCAAACGGGTCCCGGTGTGATCCAGAAGCCGGGCGGGGCACTCAGGAGCCCAGCCGCACAGCGAAGGCCGCCTTCTCGGCGAGCCGCTCTGCCTCGGTGGGCAAGAGGGCTAAGGACTGGCCCTTCAGAGGTGCTGGGACCTGCAGAGGAGGGGGTGGGACGTAGGGACAGCCTGGCTTCCCTCTGGCAGCCCCTGTTACTCTGGTGATTAAGGGAGCCCACGGGGTGCTGGGGATTCCCCTGGAAATGCTCTCCCTTCCGTCTCGGTCGACAGTGGGGGGTCAGGGCCACCCCGCAGCAGGGCCGAGAGCAGGCCCAGCAGCTCGAGGGGCGGGGCGCAGGCAGGAGGAGGGAGAGACGCACATCTTGTCCTCCGGCTTCCTTTCCCTTTCCCCCGAAGTCCCGCCCACCCCGATGGCCCTGGCCAGGCCCCTGTCCTGGAGGGTCTGCAGCGTCCTCCCTGCTGTCCCAGCTCAGACGCGGCTGTGCTAGCCTGGGGGTGGGTGTGGGTGGCGCTGCCCCCCCCCGAGGGGCCGCCCATGCGACTCTTGAAGGTTTATTAGTTTGGTGCGTGTGGTGATGTTACAGAGTCTGGGACCTGGGGGCTCCCCGAGCTGCAGCTTCCCTCTCCCTGGGGCAGGGCCAGGCCGTGGGAGGGAAGGGAGCCGGGAAAGAGGCAAAAGGAAGATAAAAGGAAAGGGGGTGGCATAGTATGGCAGGAGGCAGCCCCCAAAGCACTCAGACACCCCAGCCCAGGCCCAGACACAGTCCCAGGACCTGCCCCGGTGCCCTAGGCTGGCCTGACACTCGCTACAGGAAGTCGTGCGTCGAGTCCATCGGAGGCGGCAGGGTGGGCTTAGGAGTGGGCTCCTCTCCCCACAGATGCTCTGGGGCCCCCCCTCAGGGGCTGTGGCACGGGTGGGCCGGGGCAGGACTCACTGCTGGGGGAGAAGAGGCTCCTGAGGGGCAGGAGAGGGAGTGAAGATTTTTGGCTTGGGCTTGCCTGGCCTTCATTCTGTGGTCTGGTATTTACATGGATCTCCCAGGCTGAAGTTACCCGCGGCCTTGGCAAGGGCTCTGGCTTTCCTGTGTGGACCCTGTGGGCTCAGAACTGTCCCTCTCTCCGGCCCACTCCAGCACAGACCTGGGGGACGAGGCTGAGCCCAACAGAGGGCGCGGCCTCCCGCCCTGACTCCGGCCCCAGCCACACCAGAGCTCAGAGAAAGGTCCAAGGAGGCGGCTGCGTCTTTGGTGCCAAGGAGAAGGGGTCTGGAAGTGGGAGGGGAGCTCTGTGAGCTGCCCCAAGCCACAGGGCCCAGCCCAAGGGCCGGCACCGCGCCTGGCTCTGCGCCACCTGGCAGAACACGGGTGTTCGGGCAGTGAGGGGCGCGGTGCCAAGCTAACACTGTGGCCCGCCAGGCAAAGGGCCGTCCCCACCCTCCTGCCCACCGCTCCCGGGACTGAGGCCTGCGGCCGGGGCGGGGAGGGGCAGCGGGGTCAGCAGTGGAGGATCTTCAGGAAGGCCTTGCGGAACTCGATGTTAAAGGTGGTGTAGATGATGGGGTTCACGGCGCTGTTGACGTAGCCCAGCCACGTGAAGGCGCTGTACAGGACGGGCGGGATGTCGCAGTCACAGTGAATGTTCAGGATGTGTGTGATGAAGAAGGGGAGCCAGCAGATGATGAACACGCCTGGGGGGGGGGCGGTGGTCAGGCTGGCACGGCCAGGGGCCCTGCACTGTGGGCTGCCGGCCGCAGCCCAGGACTCTCACCCAGACTGACGTCCACCCCACCCCCGACCTGCCGACCAGGACCGCCTGCTGGGGAGGGACCCTGACTTCACAGCCTCGTGTGCACAGCGTGCTCCACAGGCATGCGAGGGGCTTGGGACTGAGGGGCCTGGGACAGAGGGGCCTGGGATGGAGGGGCCTGGGACGGGGGGGCCTGGGACAGGGGAGCCTGGGACAGAGGGGCCTGGGACGGGGGAGCCTGGGACGGGGGGGCCTGGGACAGTGGAGCCTGGGACGGAGGGGCCTGGGACAGAGGGGCCTGGGACAGGGGAGCCTGGGACAGAGGGGCCTGGGACGGGGGAGCCTGGGACGGGGCAGCCTGGGACAGTGGAGCCTGGGACGGAGGGGCCTGGGCAGGCAGCGCTGCTGAGTACAGGCCCTGGACGGGGCGGAGGGTCTGGCTCGCATCCTGCTCTGTTGCCCCTGGCGGCATGATCAATGCTCCCTGCTGTGACTGTGCCCTCATTTGTGAGATGAGGACAGCTACACCTGCCCAACGCACTCCACAGAGCTGGCAGGTGGGTGTGGAGGTACCACACACCCTGGGCGCTACATGGAAGACAGGGTCACGTCAGTCCCTCCTGTGCCCAGCCACCCACTCCAGTCCAGCCCTGGATTTTTTGCCTTTGTCATCTGGCTTTCTAAGGGACTTCCATGGGAAGCCTTGCCTCGCTGAGAGGGCCCTGGCCTGGCTCAGGCTCGCTCAGCCCCTGTGAAACCGTTTACAGCTCTGGCCCCTCGGGTCTCGGCTGAGGTCGGAAACTGAGTGTCCCAATCCCTCAGTAACAGCAGAATTACCAAAGGCCACCACGGTAACACCTGCGTGCACTCGAACAGTTTGTAAGATGCCTTCACCCTATCTGTCATTTGATGGCCACACAGCCTTGAGAAGTGACCTGCTGATGGCACTCGAGAGAGATGAGACGAGCCCGGGGTCATGAGGTTCAGAGGTCATTACGGTGGACTGGTCAAGTTCACACACTCTCGAGTCAGACTACCTAGGTCTAAATAAATTGTGGGTCCTCCTTGGTCCAGTTATGGGCCCACCCTGAGCCTCAGCTGCCTGAGGAAGTGCCGGCCCCTGACCCGCAGCGAGGGCGAGGAAGAGGATGGCAGGTAATGGAACCTGCAGTGAGGGGTCCTTCCCCCCACCAGGCTGGGCCGAGCGGGGCCGAGGGCACAGCCAGGGCGACTCACCGAGGACGATGGCCAGCATCTGGGTGGCCTTCTTCTCCTTCTGCTGCGAGAGCTTCCTGCGGCTCAGCGTCTTCAGCGAGGTCCGGGTTTTGCCATTGGGCATGGACTGGATCTCAAAGATCTTGGCGATCTTGGGGTGGTCCTTGGCATGCCCATTCTTCTCGGGTTTGGCGGGGCTATCGGGAGTGCTGTGGAGGCTGTGGTGGGACGGGTCGGGGAGGGTCAGCTGGTGGTGGCTGGGCGGGATGGGGCTGTACCGGGTCCTCTCAGGTGGGCTGGTGCTGGAGAGCATCTCCATCTCCAGCTCCTGGGCTCGGCGGGCAGCCTCCTGCACGAGGCAGAGAGCTCTGGGTAAAGCCAGGCGCGTCCTCAGGCGGTAGCCACCCAGCCTCACCTGGCCTCTCTGCCCCTCCTGGCCTAACCAGGCCTCACCGGTCCTCCCCGGGTACAGGACCCAGGACCCACGGCAGTCCCTGCCTGCAGGGTCATCGGAGCAATCCTCATGCACCCTCAGTAACCCCACAACTATTCTGGGGCGTTCACTACCCATACACTTGTCTTTTATTAACCCACCCTCACTGAGTGGCAGCAAGTGCCAGGGGCCGAGTTGGCGGCTGGGGATAAACTCCTGACTGGTGTTCAGTGCCCGCCTCCGGGAGCTCCTGCTGAAACTGCACGGAGGGCACTCCTGCTCCTTCTGCAGCTGACCTGACGCCCCTGCACCCCACCACACGGGGCGCCGCTTCTCCTGGGCCCCCACATGCCGGGCTCGGCTGACCTGGATCCACCCACGCCTCCCAGCTTCTCCCTCAGGGTCTCAGCCTGAGCTGCTGAAATGCAGCCTCACCATACGCCCAGGCGGCGTAACTGGGATGCTACCTCGGCCCCCATCCGGAGTCCCTGTTCCGGCTCCTCTCCCCTAAATGGCTCCTTGGAGTCCTGCTCTTGCTGGGCAGGTGAACGGTGGGGGCCCTGCCTCCCCAGGACACCTGACCTGGACTTCATGTGTGGCCTCAGTGGGTTCCCTGGCCCCATGGGCAATGGGACGCCTGCTGCTTGGACCCTGGTGCTGGTCCCACCGGGCAAAGCCTGGCGTGGGCTGTGGGTCTGCACCTCGGGGCTCTACTTAGAGGCTGCGCTCCCCGCCAGCCCTGTGGTGCTCTGCCCCCTGGTGGCCTGGTGGCCCGGCGCCCGCCCAGCCTCCGGCCCGGAACGGGCAGCTCCTGCGGGTGAACCGGCAGAGGTGGGGGTGTCAGACACAGATGTCCGTGTGTGCTCTCTCACGGCCTAACTTCTGGCCTTGGGTGAGTTGCCTGGCCTCTCTGAGCCTGTTCCCTCTTCTGGAAGTTAGCGGTGGACACGATCAATAGGCTTCCCTCCCAGGGTTGCGGTGAGGATTGGATGAGACCATAGGAACACGATCGGTGTTCAGTGAGTGGTGATGGCCATTCTTACTATTTTTACCTTGTTTTGACGGCCAAGTCCTTTCTCCCACCCGTTTCTGTGCTGGGACCTCTGTGCCTTGGAGAAGTGTGTCTGTTCCACGCCTGTGTGAGGTGTGTGCGGTGTTTGGCCTTGGCTGGGGCAAAAGGGAGGGATCCCAGGAAGTATTTCTCCCTTCGACCAGCTGGTGAGGTTTCCGAGAATCGTGGCAGGTGATCTCCCTAGGGGTGGGAAGACCTGGCTGTGGTCCCTGCCTAACACTTACCACTCTCCGCCTGTTCACAGGGAAACTGCCATTAGACTTCATGACAACGGTGCAGAGTCTCATGTCCTCGGGGTGGGTACAGATGCCCTGTGGAGTGAGCCAGCACGCGGGTCATGACAGGGAGGCGGGGGGGACACCCAACGCTGGGGAGGCAGATGGCAGAGGGGCTGAGAGAGGGCAGGGAAGGGGGTGGGGGCTTGAAGAAGCCATTGAGGTAAGGAGAAGCCTGTACTGTGATGAGACGAGGGGGCAGGACGAGGGACAAACGAGCCCTGACTTTGTGGGGTACCTGCGAAGGGTCTGGCACCACGCTGGGCACACTCACATCCCTCTCACATGGAATCCTCAAGACAACCCTGTCAGGTCAGTGTTATGATTCCCATTTAACAGATGAGAAAGCTGAGGCTCAGAGAAGTTAAGCAAGTTGCCCAAGGTCACTCAGCAAAAGTGGCAGTGCCAGGGTCCGAACTTGATGTGTCTAACCCCAAAGCTCCTGTTCCTTCCATGCCCACACACTGTCTTCCTCAGGGAGGGCTGAGCAGTGGGGAGACTTCACAAGAAAGAGGGGAGAGGGCTTGAAAGAGGGCAGAGGAGAGAAGTGGGAAGGAGCAAGTGAGGACGAGGAGGTGTGCAGAGGGGAGGATGGAGGAGGTGTGCAGAGGGGAGGACGGAGGAGGTGTGCAGAGGGGAAGATGGAGAGTGTGCACAGAGGAAGGACAAAGGAGGTGTGCACAGAGGAAGGACAAAGGAGGTGTGCAGAGGGGAGGACAGAGGAGGTGTGCACAGAGGAAGGACAAAGGAGGTGTGCAGAGGGGAGGACAGAGAGTGTGCACAGAGGGGAGGACAGAGGAGGTGTGCAGAGGGGAGGATGGAGAGTGTGCACAGAGGGAGGACGGAGGAGGTGTGCACAGAGGAAGGACAAAGGAGGTGTGCAGAGGGGAGGACAGAGGAGGTGTGCAGAGGGGAGGACAGAGAGTGTGCACAGAGGGGAGGACAGAGGAGGTGTGCAGAGGGGAGGATGGAGAGTGTGCACAGAGGGAGGACGGAGGAGGTGTGCAGAGGGGAGGATGGAGAGTATGCTCAGAGGGGAGGACAGAGAGTGTGCACAGAGGGAGGACAGAGGAGGTGTGCAGAGGGAAGGACGGAGAGTGTGCACAGAGGGGAGATGGAGGAGGTGTGCAGAGGGGAGGATGGAGGAGGTGTGCAGAGGGGAGGATGGAGAGTGTGCACAGAGGGAGGATGGAGGAGGTGTGCAGAGGGGAGGATGGAGAGTGTGCACAGAGGGAGGATGGAGGAGGTGTGCAGAGGGGAGGATGGAGAGTATGCTCAGAGGGGAGGATGGAGGAGGTGTGCAGAGGGGAGGATGGAGAGTGTGCACAGAGGGGAGGATGGAGGAGGTGTGCACAGAGGGAGGATGGAGAGTGTGCACAGAGGGGAGGATGGAGGAGGTGTGCACAGAGGGAGGATGGAGGAGGTGTGCAGAGGGGAGGATGGAGAGTGTGCACAGAGGGAGGACGGAGGAGGTGTGCAGAGGGGAGGATGGAGAGTGTGCACAGAGGGAAGACCTAGAGTGTGGGCCGCGAAGGGAATGGGATGGAGGCATCAGTGAGAGGGAAGGGTAGACAGAGAGATCAAAGTGGAAAGGAGGAGTGAAGAAAAGAGGAGAGGAGCCCAGGAGGGTGCCAAGGGCTGTTGCATTCAGACAAAGATCTCCAAGCAAAGACTTCTCCTCCCAGGTCGGCTCCACCACCCTCCCCACCTCCCACTCCTGAAGATTCAAGTCCCTCCACCGAGGTCGAAGCCTCTGAAATCAGCCTGCCCAGCTGCTCAGAGCTCCCCGGCCCTGGACTCCCTCCTGCTGCGGTGTCCCTGGTCCCCACTGAGCACTAGATGACCCACCTCAGTTAGGTGGGGACACTGGGGGGGGGGGCCTTGGGACCTTGAGTGGGGCCTTCAGGTTGGCCCTGAAAGCCCGGCTGCTGCGCTTGGTGTTGACCCGCTTCCGGCGTCTGCGGAGGACCATGTAGATCTTGATGTAGACCAGCAGCGTGACGATGAAGGGCACGTAGAAGGAGACCACGGAGGAGTAGACCACGAAGGCGGGGTTGGCGATGATGCACTCGCTCTGCTCTGGAGGAGAGAGAGCCCCAGGGGCGGGTCAGCACCCAGGGCAGAGGCGCAGAAAGGGCTCATCTTCTCCGCGAAGGAGCGGGGCCAGGCTGCGGAGACCACACCGGAGGTCTAAGCTGGCCTGGAGGTGTTAGATGCAAATGTATGTGCAGCATAGACCACAGCATTCAAAACACAACAGGGAGCCCTGACCGGTTTGGCTCAGTGGTTAGAGCGACGGCCCTTGGACCAAAGGGTCATGGGTTTGATTCCCCGTCTTCCTTCCACTCTGTCTAAAAATCAACGGAAAAATATCCTGGGGTTAGGACTGACAAAAAAACAGAGAGAGAGAGAGAGAGAGAACCAAAGCCGTGAGCAAAAAGCTAAGCTGTGATCGACTGCTTCCAAGTTCATTGTTTCCTTGTTACGTCGTCATTACTTCTGCCCTCTATGAGCACACAAGCTGAGCCAGGGTGTTCGGGGAAAATGCCCAAAGATGCGTATTTTAAGAGAGGAAGCCATTATTTTAGCCTTTCCTATAAACTGCGGGCATGGAGGTGAGGGGGAGGCCTGCCACCTTTTAATTTTAGGGACAAGGTAACTGGGTCCTGTTTGTGAACTCACCTGTGTCCCACCGGGTTTCTGAGCTCCCTCCCGGTCTAGTAGATGTCTGTCCTCTGTCTCAGGCCCTTTCCAGAGCAACCCAAGCATAGTTAGGCCTACCCCCACTTCTGGCAATTCCCACAAGAGTTAGGTTTGGTAGCGCACACTCTCGTGGCTTCCCTGCACTTCAGTCCTGTGGGGGTCTCCGGAGGCACTGCCCCCGCCTCCCTGGCGTGAGGAAGCCCACGCCACAGCAGCAGGCGGCTGGTGCCTCTTCTGTCGCCCCTCGCAAGGGCGTGCCAGGGTGCGCTGGCCCCCTGCTTGTCTCGACCTGTCCTGCTCCAGGTGGCGGAGGCCTGGCTGAGCTCGGCTGGCCCCCTGCTTGTCTCGACCTGTCCTGCTCCAGGTGGCGGAGGCCTGGCTGAGCTCGGCTGGCCCCCTGCTTGTCTCGACCTGTCCTGCTCCAGGTGGCGGAGGCCTGGCTGAGCTCGGCTGGCCCCCTGCTTGTCTCGACCTGTCCTGCTCCAGGTGGCGGAGGCCTGGCTGAGCTTGGCTGGGCCCCTGTTTGTCTCGACCTGTCCTGCTCCAGGTGGCCGAGGCCTGGCTGAGCTCGGCTGGCCCTGCAGCTGCAGCTCATTAACAAACACCATCGCCAGGGGTGAGGGAGCCCAGTGGCCTCCCCATGTGTGCACACACACCAGGCACATGTGTGCAGGTTGTGAGGCTCTCTGGCCTGCTTCAATCTAATAAACAAAGTTGAAAATGGCCAGACAGCCTCCTAAATCATTATCCCCACCGCTCACCCAACTACATTGTCGCTCACTGTTCATCTCCGGCCCTGCCAGGTGCCACACAAGTGGGGCTTGGTGCAGGAAACCCACCCCGGCTTCAGCCCAGGGTGAATCAGGCCCCCACGGCCTCCCCCGTGTCTGTGCACATTGGCCAGCTGAGCCCTTGGCGACAGAGGCAGGGCTCACCTGTGTTGTTGAGTCCAAAGAGCAGCGGGCAGGAGATGGTGAAGGACAGGACCCAGACGATGGCGATCATGAGGGTGACGCGGCGCTTGGAGCTGTAGCGCGTGTTGTAGAGCATGGGCATGGCCACGGCCGTGTACCTGCGAGGGAGGGACCGCTGCACCACGCGCTCGGCCAGGCGCCCCCTCTTGGGGTGGACAGCCCGCCCCGCCGTGAAGCCCGCCTGTTCACTCTAAGTCAACCCTGCTTCCTGTCCCCCACTCAGCGAGGACCGTTGTTGCTGCCCAGTTAACTGGCCACCATCAGTCCTGGGCCGTGGCTGTTACTCCAGTGTCTCCACTTGGATGTCAGGCTTTGGGAGGGGCCCTGAACTGGGTCTTCGCACCTTTGAACTGTACCTAGTCCAGCGGGGTCCGCAGAACACGGAAGTGCCTACTGATGGGTTGGGAGCCAGGACCCTCAGAGCAAGGGTTCAGCCCCATTCAGCAGAAGGCAGTAACAATGGGCATTGTGTATGGAGTCTGACATTCCTCTACCCAGCACTGCTCATAATGAGCTCATCTCGTCTTCCACAGAGGGGAGGGCCGGGCCTCGGGGCCCACGTGGCTTGTGTGTGCATCAGTGAAAGGCTCGGAGGACAGCTCAGCAAGGGGAGCAGCCCTGGGCCATGTGCCCGTGCTGGACATGACACGCAGAACCAGGCACCAGCGCCCCAGGGGGCAGCTGTCCTCCCCTTGATGTCTGGACACTGACGGTGGGGTTCCGAGAACTCCCGTAATCTGCCCAAGGTCACCTCAGTGGAAAGTGATAGAACTGGGGCCTCAGAATGAATCAGCTGCTTTCTCCTCACGCCAGTCTGGGCATCTTGGCAGCATCACTGTCCCTAAGGTGACACCTTCCCAGCCAGACACACGTGCACCTACACATATGTGCATGTGTGCAAACATATACAGGCATGCATACATGCACACACATGGACTCACAGGCACAGAGCCAGCCACGTGGCATCATAGACAGAGCCTGACCCTGAAGGACAGGTGGGGCAGCCTGAGAGGTGAATGGCCTGGTGGCCTCTCCCACCTGGCTGGGCTCACCTGTCGATGCTGATGGCACACAGGTTCAGGATGCTTGCTGTGCACATCATGACGTCCAGAGTGACAAAGATGTCACAGTGAACCCTGCTGAATCTCCACTCGCCCACCACCTGGGGACAAAGCAACATGATGGGTGGACAGCAGAGGGGAGGTTAGCTCAGCCCGGTAGCTCGGCTCTCCTGGGGGAGATCAGGCTACGGGCTCAGAGGGCAGCTGCAGGGGTCTGGGCGAGAAGAAGGGCAGCAGTGGGGAGTTGTGCCCATGGTGTCTGAGGCCCTTGCCCCTGGCCACTCTCCTCCTAGACACATAAGACTACCTTGTGCCAAGAACTGTGCTAGAAGAAGGATGACCACCTAATGAAGAGGGCTTCAACTTTTTATCTGTAAAACATCTGTGTGATCACCTTGCAACCCCCCTTTGACCAATGAGGAAACCAAGCCTCAGAAAAGTGCAGCGACTTCCCAGGCCACTCAGCTGTCGGGTCCTGCTCTGGCCCAGGTTCCAGGGGAACCAGGCAGCTCCTTCAGTGCCCAGCACAGTGTGTGGCACAGGGCAGGGCCCAACAAGTGACTGCTAAGAACGGTGGTAAAGACAACGGCCCTAGGAAACAGGGACATGTGGGCTCCTTGCCACACCTGGAGAACAGAAGGGAAATCTGGGCTGGGGCTTGAGGAACACCGGAGTGGGCGGGAGCCTGTAAGGACGGAGCCAGGCGTGATTGGATGTGAGGAGCACAGCTACAGGCAGGAGCACTTTGTATCCGTCCCGGCCCACCACACAGTCATACCGTCCACGCACACACAGACACATGCGCGCGCGCGCACACACTCCCAACCCTCCCCCCACGCATCCGCGCCCACACCTCCGTTTACACACAGGCTCTTGCGCTCACACAGCAGGCTGGCCCTGGCGACTCTGAAGTCTGGAGCAGCCGGTTCCTGAGCGCAGAGTCAGGACGGGAGATGCACTCGGGCCTCCACCAACAGGAGAAAGAGGCGCGGGAAGCCCCTCCCGGGGACGGCGGGGCAGTGCCCACGCTGCGCGCACAGCTGGGCAGCAGGCCTAATTATAACCCTGCTCATTCTCCGCGCTGCCCTCTTTTCGGCTCTCAGGCATAAAGCCAGATGTTGGCCTTCGAGCTCGGCGACGGGCACTGCGGCTGCTGTGCTCCCGTGTAGAGGGAGCAGCAGCATCTCCCGAGGACGGGGCCCTGGGCACTGCCTTCCCTGGGGCTCCTGTGGGGCCCACACCAGGCCCCTCCCAGGTCACAGCACAGGGTCCCTGTGCCTCAGGGCAGCACTGACCAGGTGGGCAGGAGCTGAATGCCCTGTGGGGTGCAGGGGGATGGAGGGCTTTCCTGGCCAGTGGGAGAGTTCGGGCCCACCGGGTCCGCTTCCCTGAAGCCTCTCCTAGACTTGGTTTCAGAAAGCTTTCATGTCCCGGGGGATCCAGTCTAGACCTTCCCCATCCTCCCTGCTTTCCTTCTTGCCCATAGACACTCAGTGTGTGCCAGGCTCTGTCCTAGACTCCAGGTTCAGTGATGAACAGGACTGACAAGTCCCTGCCTCTAGGGAGCTCCCGATCCCTCCCCCAAAGGTCTTTCTGGAGCAGGAAGAGGGTGGGCTCCCCACCCCAGCCCCAGGTTTCAGGAACAGCTGATCCCGGTCCAGCAGCTGCCTCAGGGGGTTGTGCTGGTAACGTTGTTTCTAGAACACCTCCTGTGGGCATGCACTGTAGCTCCTGCTGTTCTTAAAGCTCATAGGGGATTGCTTGTGTCAGTCACGGAGCAGGGAACCAGACTGGGCGGTGGCAGGGCTGGAATGCCAAGCACATCCTTGGGCAGCACGACCTATGCTGTCTCTACGCTGTCTTGGGAAGACCCTCAGGCGTGTCAAAAGAGGAGATAATTGTGTAAAAAGTGTTTAACAGAGTGTGAAAGGAAAGAGTCTAATCGCAAGGGTGCACAAACTTGGGGTCAAACAGGAAAACGGACTTGCCCAAGACCACCTGTGACTTGGTAGCAGAGAGAACCGGACCCAGGTTTCTCTGACCTGGGGACACCACTCACTACTGCTGCTCACACGGACTGAGACCTGCAGGGTGGCCTCGAGCTGGCTGGCTAGGCCTAACAATAGCGAGCATGTGCTCAGCACGCACTGTGTCAGGCGTGGTCCCAGACACTCACACCCGTGCCCGTGGACTGTGACAGCAAACCTCTGGAGCTGAGGACGTGGCTGCCCACCTGGAGACCCCGGGCCTCCCTCCCTGCCAGGAGCTCGCACACCTCGTGCCTCTGCCCGGAGAGCAAGTGGCCTACTTCCTGCCCGGGGTGATCCTTCTGAAAGCACCGCGTCCTAGTCCCCACATGCCAAGTCACACGCCCCCGGTGTCCCCGTCTCCTGTGGGGACTGCTCACGCCACGTCCATCGGGGACACTGCAATGGCCCCGCCGGCTCCTCGCCGATGGCAGGCGGTGCTGTGGACGCGGGGGTAGGATGTAGAAGTGCTCAGCACGTATTGACTGAGGGAACAAATAACTGCGGCCTCAGTCTGCTCACGTCTCTCATCTGCTCATGGGGAAAACGCAGGCGTCAGCCCTCCGCCCACGGGGTGGCCAGGCTCTCTTCCCGCAGGACCCCTGCTGCAGGGAAGTGGGGGTCGGCACCTGAGCCCAGTCCTCCCGCGCCAACACCATGTGCCTTCCACACCCCGAGTGCCTTCCACACCCCGAGTGGACCCGGTGACGCTCATCCAGCTCCCCGTGACACGCTGACGTGGCAGCTACGGGGGCATTTCTATCGCTGGAAATGGAGTGAGAGGAAAATTCTCAACGGGGGCAGCGTGTGGCTGCAAGGATACGTGGACAGGACATTGGGGCAGAGTGAGACCCCACTTGGGACATTCTCTGGGGACAACAAATAGCTGAGACATGTCCTGTGAGTAGGGCTCGCTGTCCAGCCCGTGCTTTGGTGGGAGACTCTGGGAGACGCCTTCTCCAGCCTGCCCCGGAAACACCGAGCTTTCCCTAAGACACTGGTGAACAGGCATGCTTGAAGGATCTGTGCCAAGGACTCAGAGCAGCCAGGAGCCCAGCATGGCCCTGTGCAGATCGGGCCCTACCTAAAGTGTGGGGAGGGGCGGGGTCTGACAGCCCGGGCAGGGCACAGCTCATGCTGGGGAGAGGGTGCGTCCTTGCCTGGTGTGGGAGGGTCCTCCCGATGTGGACAGGGGCTGGATGTCTGTGGTCATTCATCTTGAATGCCAATGTCACAGCCGACTTGCACACAGTGCTTAGTATGTGCCCGGTTCCATACGAAGCACTTTTTATATCTACTAATTCACTCGATTCTCAAACAACGCTATGAGATCGATACTATGATTATCTCCGCTAGACAGATAAGGAAACCGACACAGAGAGGTGATTTTCCCTGGGGGCCTGTGGCCTGGCCCTCCCCTGGGCGCGAGCTGGAGGGGACAGGCCTGTGGATTAAGGAGGGCCCACGGGACAGGCCTTCAGACAGACGTGGATGAGCAGAGTCTAGGGGCCTCACGCACACTGGGGTCACAGAGGAGCTGCACCCCGGGCCTGGGGCACCTGTCTGTCTTCTTGTTTTGTGTCTCTTGTTTGTTCCTTTTTAGTCCTGCTTAACGTCCAGTGAGGTCGCTGGGGACGGACGTTCCAGCCTGCTTAGGCCCTGCTGAAGGGGACCAGGAGCGAGGGACTGGCAGCTCTCCGTGGGCCAGGAAGCACAGGGAGCCCCGTGGGGAGAGGGGACCCGAGAAGGGCTGCTTTTCATCAGTTCCCTCCCCCGCTCAGCTTCTTGTCCTCCAGGTCTTCTCTGCTCCAACCTGCCAAGGGCTCACGTTTCTTAGAAAAGAAGGCCTGCTCCACGGCACAGGTAAATTCCACTCTAGGCCAGGCAGGACCTGGCCGGTTTGGCTCAGCAGTTAGAGCGTCAGCCCTCAGACTGAAGAGTCGCAGGTTCGATTCCAGTCAAGGGCATGTACCTCGGTTGCAGCTTCGAGCCCCAGCCCTGGTCGAGGTCATGCAGGAGGCAACCGATTGGTGTGTCTCTCTCACATCGATGTTTCTCTCTCACAGTGATGTTTCTCTCTCTCTCCCTTCCTCTCTCCCACTCTATCTAAAAAATTCAATGGAAAAGTATCTTCAGGTGAGGATTAAAAACAAAACAAAGAAACAGCTCAGTGATCTTAGTGACCTTAGCATTGTCTCTTTCCTGAACACCTGGTCAGATTCCTATGCACCCAGACTGCACCCCAGAATCCTGGGCAGAGAATGGGGCAGGATCCAGCTGGTGCCCACTCACACCCCTCAAACCCTCCACACCTGCCCGCCAGCTCTGGAGTGTCCCCCCGGGAGGTGGGTCCATTGGGGACTTCTCTATCAGCGGCTGCTCCCTTGGCTATGTGATCAAAGTTTCTTCTTCTGTAAAGTGAGAAGAACAGGATCGACTCCCAGTATCAGCTGAGGAGTTGCCAAGTCTGTGCCTGCACATGCCTGGCACGATGCCTGCCCCAGCGCCGGGCTGCCCTCTCAGTACTGCGAGGCACACAGCCGGGCTCTGTCGTGGGGAGAGAGGGATGAAGAGTCCGGCCCGAAGCAGGAGCCTCTCCCGTCCTTGGGGGTCCTCATCAAGTACGCCCATTTCCAGCAGGACTGAATGAACCCACTCCGGGGCCAGACAGTGCCAGCTCTGACCCCCAGCCGTGTGACGCTGGAGAGACCACCTAACTGCTGCGAAACGGTGATAATGCACGGGTCTCTCGGGGCTGCTGTGAGGACGCTGGGAAAATGCTTTGTGTAAAGGACTTCACACAAGGCCCGGCACTTGTAAGGACTCTATAACCGACAGCTGGGACTGTTAAGGAGACAATCTACCCATTTTTCTAAGAAGAAAAACTGAGCCCAGAGTGGAGGAAGAGACCATGTGAGAAAGCCCCAGGCGTCCTCGGGTAGAGAGCAGTGAGGAGCCCAGGCCCGAGGCCCCAGCAGCGTCCGCTGCAGGAGGCTGAGGAGGGCGGGGCCCGCACCTACCTCCAGGTAGACAACCCAGGGCATGACGAGCGTGGCCACCAGGAGGTCGGCGACCGCGAGGCTGACGATCAGGTAGTTGGTGGTGGTCTGCAGCGCCTTCTCCCGGGACACAGCCATGCACACCAGCACGTTGCCGAAGACGATGACGAAGATGAGCAGGGTGAGCAGCATGGCGTAGTAGTTGTAGTGCTGCTTGTCGGCCTTTCCTTCAGACCCGTTGAGGGGCCGGCTCCAGTTCTGGCTCCCCAGGTCGGCATCGTACCAGGACAGGTTCAGGGGATCCATGGGGGTAGCGGGGCCGCTGGGGGGCCAGGCTCTGGCCGGGAGAAACGGACACAGGGAGTGAGCAGCAGGACCTCCCCGAGCACCCGCCTCCCACAGAGGCCTCCGGAGCTAAAACCGACCATCAGCATTTAACAGAGGGAACCCTCCAGGCTCAGGGCATTGACATTTGCCTCCAACAATATTCTTGACACTGAGGCCTGCCACTATGCTGCTAGCAGACGGTAAAACAAATGGCAAGTATAATTTTTAAGAAGTAAAATAAAATAAACGAGCTTGGGACGAGCTGACCATTCGTTCATTCGTACAAACACGTACTAAGCACACCCCGTGCACCGCACACTTGAGACAAGTTAGTGAGCAGTTCCAGCTTCTAACGGCGGGGACAGAAACACGCATTCATTCACTCTTGCATCTAGAAATATTTATTGGGCATTGTTCGACATAGAGCTAGAAACATAGGCGGGAACAAAATATCCATGGGTCTCCAGCTCACAATCTAAAAGAAACAATGGCCAATTAATCGAGCAATTAAACCTGTGAGTGGTAGGCACGGGGAAATGAAACGGGAGAGACACATCACCTACTTCAGGGATTTAAAGAAGGCTTTATAGAGGAAGTGATGTTCCACACACACCGGGAGGATGTGTACGAATTGGCCAGGGAACGAGTTGGGAGCCAGGGAGGGTCTACACATAGGAATCAGCATGTGCGAGACGGAGCTGGCGAGCAGGGGCCGTGGAGGAGGGCCAGAGAGGGACTCGTGCCAGCTGAGCATGGAGGGACTTGGATGTATTGAACTGAGGAGGCTGCAGTAGGTGTGATCACAGAGGACCGCAGAGGGCCTTGTAAGTCACACCAGGAGTTTACGCTGGAGCCTAATGGCAGTGGGAACATGATCGGATTTGCCTCTCAGAGAGATTCCACCTGTTGAGTAGAGAATGGAAGGTCGGGGCCAAACGAGGTGGCAAGACGCCAGCTGGGAGGCTGTCGCAGGAACCCTAGCAAGAAACGAGGAGGTCTGTACTGTGCACTGAGAGCCCCAAGGAACAGGCGCCCCAGCCCAGGGCGAAGTCGTCCTGAAAGAGGCATCACCTGAGATGAAGTAGGAGGAGGAGTTAGCCAAGCAACCGAGTCGGGGGAAGACGTTCCCACCAGAGAAAACACATCACGTCCCAAACAGCACATGCTTCTGTTTGGCTAAAAGTGCTGGGCATGACGGTGACACTGGAGGGCCATTCATGGGCCAGATCGGGCTGTACGCTGGGGAGCTCCGAAAGGTGGGTGCAGAGGACTGACCCAATGGACTGGGGCTCTGGAGAGGTCGGGGCTGCTGCAGGAGACCCCGGAGGAAGTGAGCTGTGGGTATAACTCAGGTGAGAGGTGGCAGTTGCCTGGATGAGAGTAGTGTGGGGACGAGATTGCAGAGCTGTGTTCAGAGTCAGCAGTTAACCTGGGGGCAGGGTCATGGGGTTTGGTCACCGATGGGTGTGGGGCGGAAGGGGTTGCGGGCACGCGGGGAGAGGTGGTGAGGACCCCTGGATTCCCACGTTGGGCCTGGGAGGCTGGCAGTGGCTCCCTGAGGAGCGGGAGCAGGGGGCTCAGAGGATTGATGAGCCTGACAGCCTGTGTTTCGGCTGTGATTGAAACATAAAGCACGTATGATCGAGTTGGCTCTCCTGCTAACAAAAGTGTTCCTCTTTCACACAATGGAATTCAGTCTATCAGTATTCAAGGCATTCCGCACAAAGCACCACGATTTCCAGGTGCTATGGTACCCGAGAGGATTTGAAATCCACCGATTTATGCCCTCCAGGGTGAACACGAGACCACGTCCAAGTCAGGTGGAGGGCACACCAACCACAACAGGTCAGAGGGCCCCACCTCTGGCCTGGGAGAAGGGTCTGCCCACCTACACACCCTCAAGTCTTGCAGGGAAGTGTGACAAGCAGGGCTGGGCAGAGCAGTTGGGCTGCTCTGCTGTCACACCAAAAGCCTCAGGTGTCCCACCTCAAGGAGCTGGTGGAGTTGCCTGTGTCCCCTCTCACAGGCTGTGGGCTGTCCCCAGGAAGGGTGTGGCCTGGACAGAGGCATCTCTTCAGCAGCGGGCACTCACCAAGGAGGTGGGCCCACCTGCACAGTCAGCTGTCCACATCCCAGGGGTTGGGGAAGGAGCACATGGGCTGCGCAGGGGGCCTGGGTGCACCCTGCAGCACCCACTACAGAGGGTGTGCAGAAGTCAGAGAGAATGTGCACAGAAGCCAGGTGAAGTCAAGGCCCTGCGTGTGTGGGTGGGGATGCCGAGGCCACACGGTGGCCAGCACCCTGGATTTTCCAGGCAGGTCCGAATTCCGTGTTGTTATTTTAACTGTTTTCGTTGCCAGAGCAAGCACCTGACTTGGTGTTATGAAATACAGTCACCTTGCTCACGGACCTCCCCAGGCCACCCACCTACACTGCCTCCCAGGTGGCTTCTGCTTCGTGTGTAAATGCTCCAAATACAGCCCGGCCCGTGTGGCTCAGTGGACTGAGTGCCATCCCATGGACTGAGGGGTCCCGGTCCAAGTTCCAGTCAGGGCACATGCCCGGGTTGCGGGCTCGATCCTGGGTGTGGGGCATGCAGGAGGCAGCTGATGGATGTTTCTCTCACATCGATGTTTCTATCTCTCTCTCTCCCTTCCTCTCTCTCTAAAAAATCGATAAAAACATATTTAAAAAAGAAAAAGCTCCAAATACAGTTCCCGGTTATTGAGTGTTTAGCGAGCGGCAAGGACATACGCGGTCACTACCGTTTCTTAGCGCTCACTGTTTAGCTACACACTCCTATCTGCTGGGAGAGGATGGGCGAAGAGACCCTGCTGCTGTGAACACCCCGGAATTCATCTTGGGAAGCTCTGACCTGCCCCCTTCCGATGTGATGGCATTTGGAGGTGGGCCTCTGAGAGGCGGTTAGGTCTAGAGGAGGTCGTGAGGGTGGGGTCCTCGTGATGAGATGAGCGTCCTTATAAGAAGGGACACCACGAAGCTCCATCGATCCCTGTCTGAGAGGCAGCCGTTCACAAGCCAGGCAGAGCCCCCACCAGGAGCCGACCACACGGGCACCCCGATCTCAGATGTCCAGCCCCCCGCACTGTTAGAGCATGGATTTCTGCTGTTCAAGCCTCACAGTCTGTGGTATTTCGTTACGGCAGCCCAAGCTGAGAGAGACACTTGCAGATGCCAGGCTCACTCAAGCAGGGGGCTGCCTCTCCCCCGGGTGCCGTCCGCACCTTCCTGAAGCAGCAACGTGGGCAGCTGCTGCCCCAGCCCAGCCTCCCCAGGCTCCGCTCAGGACCGGCTCCAGGCATTGGTTTCTCAGCTGCCCTGGTGTGTGGGAAAGAGGAGGGAGCCACGAGTATGAGAAGCTCCGTTGGTGGGTGGCCTGCAAGCCTCAGGCCCTCAAAGTGCCAGAAGTCACCTGGCCCTCATCTGCCTCCAGTACTCATTGCCCTGCCCCAGCTCCGAAGGGTTAAGGTCTACGGAAAGATCTAGAAGCATCCACTCCAGCAGTCGGCGCCCCGCATCACGTTCTCCCTGACATCCAGCCGCCTCTGGCCTGCTGCGGGCCTCACTGTCTTTGGAGCCTGTTCAGCAGCTTTCCAGCAAGATGTCGGGAACGAACGAGGTACAGGGTCACCAGGGCAGGGGGACTGCGGAGCTCCGTCTCCAGCCTCCAACTGGTACAATCTTAGAGCCTTGCAGCTGGTCCAGTCTTCTGTGTGTGCCCTGATTTGACAGTGTCTAGCTCTGGGGCAGAGGGGGACGGAGGCGTAGATGTGGTGGCCAGGAGGGGGGCTGCTCTCCCAGTCTCCCCTGCCTGCAAAGAGAAACAGCTTCTCACAGACATGCTGGATAACACAACTCCTTCAAGGTGCCACAGTTCGGCTGACCCGACACTGACATTTTCTCTCAGGACAAACTAGGAGGCTATGGTCACTCTGTCCCCAGCCTGGTGGGGGCGCAGCCTGGAACCCTGGAGGACAGCCGGCTGGTCCAAGGAGAGAGGCGTGGACTCCACCTCTCTGGCTGCAGTCTCGGTCCACCCTCCAGCAGAACTCGGGCCCTCGCGCAGCATGAACTCAAGCCACCCAGTTCCCGTGTCCTGCCTCCTCTGAAAGTTTGGCCTTTGAGGGACTCAAATTGTCTAATTAAAATGGAACAATCCCTTATGAGGCTCAATGGCGGATGAGACATTGCTGTCTTAAATACATCGGTTCCCCCTTTCTGAGACTTGCAGCATTTCAGTGGAAAAGGAAGGAGGGTAGCGTTTTCATTTGCATTTCAAAAGCAGCCTGTTGGAGCAACTTCACTGGATGGGAACTGGGAGTGAGTGGGTAAGGGCTCCTCCTCAGACCCCACAAGTCAAGCCACACCTGCTTCTCCAGCCAAAGGTCCAGGCTGTGACTTGGGGGTGGCCCCTTCCACAGCTGCCCTGCAGCTCCAGGAATAAAGAGAGGGAGGGGAGGAGGCGTCCACGTTCCTCCCTACTCCAAAGGGAAGGGGAGAAGAGTCACTGAATAGTGCTTTACTTACTGCCCAGGTGGGCCGCCTCAGCAGGGGACACAGGAGCCAGGCCACCACAGAGACAGTCTTCTGGGCCCAGGCCTTGGGAAGGTCACTGTTGTGGGTGGATAGACAACAGTCCCATCTAATCTCCATAAAAAGGCCCCCAAGCCCTGGGGCTGGGGACAGGAGGGATGGGAGGGGTGGGGAGGGTCTGTGGGGAGGAGGTGGAGGACGAAGAATGGAGAGGAATGTTGGGATGCAGAACAGGAGGCTGAGGAGTGGGGGTGGTCAACAGATGCACCCTCCCTCTCCTCTCCCTGAACATCCCCACCATCCCAAGCCAGACGTGCAGGGGAGTGGGGTGGTGAGGTTGGGGGTCTGGCTTAGGCACCAGTAGTCACTCTGAAAATTAGAAAGTGATTGTTTTTTCCTATGTAAGGAGAGGGGACACCTTCCCCTCCCAGGCATAAGCCAGGCCCTGCTCTCAGAAATGCCTTGGCTCCAAGAGTTCAGGGGAACGGTGGGGGTACCCTTGCCCCTCGCTGCTATGGAGGGCCAGATGTGAACCAGACCTAGGCTAATGGGAAAACCAGCCTTCCAGTGGCCTGGGTGGGGAGGGGGGAGCGGGAAGAAATGCCACACACTGATACACTCCCCCTCCAGGCATGGAGAGCCTCCCTGGTCCAAGCTGGTGTTCTGCAGGGCAGCCAATCAGTAGCAGAGTTTTGTTATCTGTGGGGAAATTGTCTGGGTTTCCTCAGAAAGTGCAAAACAGCTTGGATGAATCTCTCCCATTCTTGCTCTCTGGCTGTGTCTGGCCCCACCCAGCTGGTGCCAGGAGGGTAGGCACAGTCTTGAGGGCCCTCAGTGGCCCAGCCTGAGGCTCCTAGCCCAGCCACCTGCTCAAAGTCTCCCCGCTATGCTGGCTGGAGCTGAGCTTGGCCAGGCAGTCCCAGCCTTGCTTCCCACCTCACAGCCAAGAGAAGCTCTCCTCAGATTCCCATCAACTTCCTGTCACCAAAGCCACAAACCTACCCGTGTAGGCAATCCTACTCCCTCCCCTGGGGTCCCAATGACCCAAGTCTGACCAGGCCCTGTCTTTCCACCAGGGCTCAGGACTCAGTCCTGGCTAAGGTCCTCCTGCAACGTCAGGTCTGCTCCTGCTCCAGGGAAGCCTTCTCAATGCTCCAGCTCAGCCATCCTCTACTTGATGTTCTCACCACACTCATCACAGGTGTAATTAAGTCATTACTTGTTTACTTATCCGTTTAGTGTCTGTTCTTCTCGCCAGACTGTGAGCTACCCTGACACAGGAATCATACCTAGAGACTGAGAGGCAGGGCTCTAAGACAGGAGCCATTTTTCCCTCACATGCTCTACCAGTGCAGAGCCATCCCTTCTCACAATCCAATCTTGGTACATTTGGACCTGATAAACTCTGCTGGCCTCATGCTGGTGACTCCCTGAAACCCCACCCCACCACAGAGGTCTGCGGGCTCCTGGGAGGGGGCAGCTAGACTGGGTATACCCTGGGACTTTGCAGAGTAGCCCCAGATCCTCACTGGAAATGAGTAGTATTCAATCTGGTGAACACCACTCACCACTACCTGGTGACTTGATGAGGACCTCATGCAACTTGAGTGCCACCAGAGGCTGTCTCAGTGACAGAGCCTAACAGGCAGCTGGCAGGCAGAGGCAGATGGAGGTGGATCTCAGGGTGCCTCGGGGCTTTTGCTGACCTGCCCCCGGCTCAGTGCTGGTGGAAGCCAACGTTGGTGTGCAGCTTGGTCCTTCCCGTGCACACCAAGGCACAGCAGAGGCAGCCACAAACTGTGGATCGCTGCAAACAGGTTTCCCAGGACCAGTCACAGGCAGCGTCTGACATTTACCTGAATCAGTCCCTCCCAAATGGCCTCTGAGCCAACACACGCAGCAGCCAGCTAAAGACAGTGTCAGAGCAGCATCCAATTAGCGTCACAAGCGGCACATCCAAAGGGAGATCGCGGCAGGCACCAGACTCTGCTGAGGCGAATTCTGCTCCATGTGGTCAGCACCTGCAGAGCAGCTCACACACAGTGGTCAGGGTCGACCCTCACAGTCAGCCAGCCTGAAGGTTGACCCCATTCACAAATGGGCCTATAGCAATCAAGATTCAGTTATAACAGGAGGGCTCACGTAACCCACAAAGGGATAGTCCAGGAGCATCCAGATCAGGTGATCAAGGAGACTGTGCCACTAGGTCCCATAGGACACCTACTACATTAGGCCACTTTACCAAGACTGGGAGATATAGTAGATCTACCTAATACATAGAAATAAACACAAAGAGGCAACCAAAAATGGGGAGACAAAGAAACGGGCCCCAAATGAAAGAACAGGAGAAATCTCCAGCAAAAGAGCTAAATGAAATGGAGGCAAGCAATTTACCTGATATAGATATTATAAAAATGGGTTATAAGAATGCTCAAGGAACTTAGAATTTCAAGGAAAATAGTGAAAATTTCAACAGCTAGAAAAAGGACATAGCAACCATGAAAAAGGACCAATCAGAAATGCAGATTACAATATCTGACATCAGGAATACACTGGAAGTAATTGAAATTAGGTTGGATAAAGCAGAGGATCAAATCAGCAATTCTGAAGACAAGGTAGAAAAAAAACACCCAATCAGAGCAGCAAAAAGAAAAAAGAATTTTTAACAATGAGGATAGTTTAAGGGGCCATTGACACAACACAAGGTGTAACAACATCTGCATCATAGGGCACCTAAAAAAACAAGAGAGAGAGCAATGGATCGAGAACCTATTTGAAAAAAATTATGGCTGAAAACTTCCCTAACCTGCTGAAGGAAGAAGACACACAAGTCCAAAAAGCACAGTCTCAAACAAGAGAAACCTAAAGAGGCCCACACCAAGACATCATAATTAAAGTGACAAAGGTTAAAGAAAAAAACAAAGAATCTTAAAAACAGCAGGAGAAAGACAGTTAGTTACCTGCAAAGACACTCCCATAAGACTGATTTCTGATTTCTCAACAGAAACATTTCAGGCCAGAAAGGACTAGCATGGAATATTCAAAGTGATGAAAAGCAAGGACCTACAACCAAGACTACTTTACCCAGCAAGGCTATTATTTAAAATTGATGAAGAAATAAAGAGCTGCTCAGACAAGAAAAAGCTAAAGGAGATTGTTACCACCATACCAGTATTACAAAAAATGATAAGGTTCTTCTTGAGGAAGAAAAAAAGGAAGAAGGAGAAGGAGAAAGAGAAGGAGGAGAAGGAGGAATAAAGAAAAAAACCCAGAAGAACAAAGTTATAAAGAATAAAATGATGATAAATATGTACCTATCATTAATTACTTTAAATATAAATGGCTTAAATGCTCCAATCTAAAGACATAAAGTAGCTGAGTGGATAAGAAAGCAAGCCATATTACATATATATATATATATGTAATATCTATAAGGGACCTACCTCAGAATAAAAAATACACACACACTGAAAGGAAAGGGGAGAAAAAAGAAATTTCATGCAAATGGAAATGACAAAATAGCTGGGGTAGCATTGCTTATGTCAGACAAAATGGACTTTAAAACAAAGGTTAAAATAAGAGACAAAGAAGGACACTAAATAATGATAAAAGGAACAATCCAAAAGGAGGATATAATCCTTATAAATATTTATGCACTCAACATAGGAGCACCTAAATATATAAAGCAAATCTTGATGGGCATAAAGGGACAGATCGATAGTAATACAGCCATTGTAGGGGATTTTAACACCCCACTGTTATCAATGGATAGGTTATCCAGACAAAAAAGCAACAAGAAAACGGAGGCCTTAAATAACACACTAGATCAGATGGATTTAATTGATATCTTCAGAGCATTTCACCCCAAAGCAGCAGAATATACATGCTTTTCAAGTGCACATGGAACACTTTCTAGGATAGACCACATGTTAGGGCACAAAACAAGTCTCAATAAATTTAAAAAGACTGATATCATGTCAAGCATCTTCTCTGACCATAATAGTAAGAAACTAGAAATAAATCACAAAAAAAAAAACAAAAAAAAAAAACTGGAAAACACACAAAGACATGGAGGCTAAATAACATGTTACTAAACAATGAATGGGTTAACAATGAGATCAAGGAAGAAATAAAAATATACCTTGAAACAAATGAAAATGAGAACAAAACAACCCCAAATCTATGGGACACAGTAAAAGCAGTCTTATGAGCAAAATTCATAGCATTACAGGTCTACCTCAAGAAACAAAAAATATCTCAAATAAACTATCTACCTTTATATTTAAAGAAACTAAAAAACAAACTATAAACAAAGCCCAACGTGAGTAGAATAAAGAAAATAATAACAATTAGAGCAGAAATAGACCAAATCGAACCTAAAAAATAATACAAAAGATCAATGAAACCAAGAGCTGGTTCTTTGCAAAGATAAACAAGGTTGACAAACCTTTAACAAAACTCATCAAGAAAAAAAGAGAGAGGACCCAAATAAATAAAGTCAGAAATAAAACAGAGAAGTAACAACTAACACCAAAGAAATACAAAGGATTGTAAGAAAGTATTAGGGATAACTATATACCAACAAATTGGACAATCTAAACTAAATGGGTAAGTTTCTAAAAACATATAGACTTCCCAAACAAAATCAGAAAGTATCAGAAAATCTGAATATACTGATTACAATTAATGAAATAAAAATTTAAAAAAACTCCCAACAAACAAAAGTCCTGGACTATACGGCTTCACAAGTGAATTTTATCAAACATTCAAACAAGAACTAACACCTATCCTTCTTAAACTATTCCAAAAAGTTTAAGAGGAGGGAAGACTCCCAAGCTCATTTTACGAGGCCAACATTATCCTAATTTCAAAACCAGGTAAAAACACTGAAAAGAAAGAAAGTTATAGGTCAATATCCCTGATGAACACAGATGCTAAAATCCTCAACAAAATATTAGCAAACCAAATCCATCAATACACTGAAAAGATCATATAACATGATCAAGTAAGATTTATTCTAAGGATGTAAGGTTGGTACAATATCTGTAAATCAATTAACATGATACACTACATAAACTAAATGAAGATAAAAATCACATGATCATATCAATAGACACAAAAAAAAGCATTTGATAAAATCTAGCACCCATTTATGATAAAAACTCTAAGCAAAGTGGGAATTTAGGGAACATACCTCAATATAATAAAGGCTATATATGACAAACCCACACCCAACATCATGCTCAACAGGCAAAAACAACAAGTGTTTCTGTTAAGATCAAGAACAAGACAGGGATGTCCACTTACATCACTCTTATTCAGCATAACACTGGAAGTCCTAGACACAGCCATCAGACAACAAGAAGAAATAAAACTCATACAAATTGGAAAGAATGAAGTAAAAATGTCATTATTTGCAGATGATATGATACCATATACAGAGAACCCTAAAGATTCCATCAAAAAAATACTAGAACTGGTAAATGGATTTAGTAAAGTAGCAAGATACAAAATAAATATCCAGAAATTAGTTGCATTTTTATACACAATACACTATCAGAAGAGAAAACTAAGAAAACAATCACATTTATAATTATATTTTTAAAAAACTATGAATAAATTTAACCAAGGATGTAAAAGACCTGTACTCAGAAAATTATAAGACACTGAAGAAAAAAATTTGAAGAATATAAAAAAAGTAGAAGCACATACCATGTTCATGGATAGGAAGAATTAATATCATTGAAATATCCATACTGCAGAAAGCAATCTATAGATTCAACGTAATTCCTATTAAGATACCAATGATGTATTTCACAGAACTGGGACAAATATTTCCAAAACTTATGTGGGACCACAAAAGACCTCAAATAGCCACAGCAATCTTGAGAAAGTAAGACAAAGCATAGGTATCACACTACCTGATATCAAATTATACTACAAGGGCCCTGGCCAGTTTGGCTCAGCGGTTAGAGTGTCAGCCCGCGGACCGGAGAGTCCCGGGTTCGGTTCCCGCTAGGGGCACGTACCTCGGTTGCAGTTTGTCCCCGGCCCCAGTGGGGTCGTGTGGGTGGCGGCCAGTAGATGTGTCAGTTGATGTGTCTCTCTCGCATCGATGTTTCTCTCTCTCTCTTCACCCCTCTCTCCCTCTTGCTCTATCTGAAGATAAATGCAAAAATGTCCTTGGGTGAGGATAAAAAAAAATTAAAAAAAAAAGTTATACTATAAGGCCATAGGAATCAAAACAGCATGGTACTGACATAAAAACAGACATTTAGATCAATGGAACAGAATAGAGGTCCCATAAATAAACCCACATCTTTATGGTCAATTAATATTTTTTAAACATTTTTTTCATTGATTTTGGGGCAGGGGAGAAAGAAGGAGAGAGAAACACCGATGCCGGGGTGAAGCACCGATTGGCTGCCTCCTGCATGCCCCTACAGGGATTAGCTTGAAACCCAGGCATGTGTCCTGACTGGGAATCGAACCAACAACCTTTCAGTGCAGAGGATGACACCCAACCAACTGAGCCATACCAGCCAGGACATAAGGTCAATTAATATTTGGCAAAGGAGGCAGTAACATACAATGGGGTAAAGACAGTGGATTCAATAAATGGTGTTGGGAAAATTGGACAGATATGTGAGGGAAAAAAATGAAACTAGGCCACCTTCTTACACTATACACAAGAATAAACTCAAAATGGATTAAATACTTAAATATTAGACTAGAAACCATAAAAGCCCTAGAAGAAAACACAGGCAGTAAATCTTGAACATCTCTCGTAGGTGTCCAATATTTTTTCTGATATATCTCTTTGAGCAAGGGAAACAAACAAAATAAACAAGTGGGACGACATCAAACTAAAAAGTTGTTGCACAGCAAAGGAAACCATCAACAAAATGAAAAGACAACTCACTGAATGGTAAAACATAGTTGCCAATGATACATCTGCTAAGGGGTTAATATCCAAAATTTATAAAGAACTTACACAACTCAACACCAAAAAATAAACAATCCAATTAAAAAATGGGCAAAGGACCTGAATATACACTTTTCCAAAGAGGACATACAGATGGCCAACAGACACATGAAAAGATGCTCAACGTCACTAATCATCAGACAAATGCAAATATCATCTTACACATGTGAGAATGTCTATTATCAATAAATCATCAAACAACAAGTGTTGGCGAGGATGTGGAGAGAAGGGAACCCTTGTGCACTGTTGGTGGGAATACAGATTGGTGCAACCACTATAGAAAATGGTGTTGAGTTTCCACAAAAAATTAAAAATGGGATTGCCTTATGATCCAGCTTTTCCACTTCTGAGAATCTATCTGGAGAAACCTGAAACAGTGATTTGAAAGAATACATGCACCCCTATGTTCACTGCAGTGTTATTTATAATAGCCAAGGTTTGGAAGCAGCCCAGGTGCCCATCAGTGGATGAGTGGATAAATGTACCATTGTGGTACATTTACACAGTGGAATACTACTCAGCTGTAAAAAAAAAAAAAAGGAAATCTTACCTTTGCGACAGCATGGAGGGACCTGGAGAGCATTATGCTAAGTGAAACAAATGACTCAGAGAAAGACAAGTACCATATGATTTCACCATATGTGGAATCAAATGAACAAAATAAACAAACACACCAAACAGAAACAGACTCGTAGATACAGAGAACAGACTGATTGCTGTCAGAGGGTGGGGGCTTGGGGCGCTTGGTGATAAAGGTGAAGGGATTAAGCAAAAAAAAAAAAGAACACTTCATAGACACAGACAACAATATGGTGACAACCAGAGGGAAAGGGGGTGGGGGGAGGTAGAAGAGGGAATTGGGGAATAAATGGTTACAGAAGGAGACTTGACTTTGGGTGGTGAATACCCAATACAATATACAGATGATGTATTATAGAACTGTACACCTGAAACCTATATAATTGTATTGACCAATGTCACTCCAATAAAAAAGAGAGAATCATACTTATTATGTCTTATTCTGATCTTCTCACTTCCCAGCACGGCACCTGGCGGTGTAGGTGCTCAGTAAAGGAGAGGCATCCCTGGGAGCAGTATCTCCCCCCAGTGTGAAGGAGCCAGTGCCAGGAGCTCTTCCTACCCTGCTCGCTGTTTCTCTCCCTGGGTCCTTCTCAGGGGGCACAAGTAGCCTCCTCTGAGATCTCCACCTGGACTGCAAGTTCCCAGTAATGGTGATAGCTGGGGTTGAATTTCCTCTTTGTTGGGGTCCATGCAGGAGTTCTCCAGGTGGGCCATCCCTGGGGCACGCAGGGTTACAGGCATTGAAAGAGAAAGGGGAGTCTTGGTATGTGGGGAGGTGGGGACATAACCCGAGTTCTGTGGGAAGGGCAGCACAGAGCTGGTGGGGATGGCTTCTGGGCTCCTAGAAGGACTGGGGGACAGGGTTCCACAGCTTCTAGCCTAGCACCCCACTGTGGGTGTGACGTCACAGCACACGTCCAGGCCAAGGAGGACCGGAGCCCTCTTCTCACTCAGCACCAACCAGCCACCATGCAGCACACCAGGGAGTACCCGAGTGCAGTGAGGTTCACAGCTCATCTGAGGAGCTGCAGAGGCGGGTGGGCACGTCCCAAGGAGAGGCAGGGGCTCACGCAGCTCCTCGTCCAGCTGTGGAATTGGTCTAGGGACCTGGAGGGACCTGGAGGGACCAGAGGTGAGAGTGACTGGGGCCTCCTCCCCTCTGCTGCCCAGCCTGGGTGCCTGTGGTTTCTGCGTGGCCCCCAGGTGGCCAGGTGGCCCTGCGGGTGTGGACTTCCTCAAGAGCTGGGACAGCCGAGGACTTCAGAACTTCATGGCCTCATCCCAGGCCTCCCTCATGTCCTCATTTCCGGGCCAGGGTCCCCCAGGGTCTACCATGGGGTGAAGCAGGGTCTGGGGACACAGTGAGTGCAAGAAGGGGTGTCTGCCTGACAGCCCGTGCCTGTGGGTTTTGATGGCTCCGTAAAAATGTCTCCTTGCAAACTGTCAAAGTGTCACAGATTAATTAACTGTTAGCTGGAGTGACTCAGTGGGGAGGGGGTGGGGAGGACCGCGGGTACTGCCAAGCAGGGTGGTGGCGGCGCTGCGTGCACTGCCTTTTGATGAAAAATGCTCAACACTGTGCAGGGAAGGGGCAGGTCGCGTGCACAGGGAGCAGGAGCGTGGCGGTGGGAAGCAGGGTGCAGGGCGTGGGGCCCAGGGCCCCTCCCAGAGGACGGGAACACAGTGGGGAGAAGAAAGTGGCTAGAAATTGCTCAGGAGATCTAAATTCAGAACAGAGCCCACAGGCTGGCTCTTTTATCCCTCCCCTCTCTTCCCCTCCCTACCCAATCCCCCCAGGAAGAAAGGGGGGGCTGCCTCGGTTTGCCCTGGGGCCAGGCCAGGTCAGCTCAGCTGCCAACGCCCCAGCAGGAGCGGCAGAGGAGGGAGGGCTGGGTCTCAGACCAGCCTCCTTGACCTTTACTTTAATTTCAGGAAAGAATTGAGAAAACATGCTCTTGAAAGTCAAGAGGGAGACAAATCCTGAACCTTATTGCTCTAGAAGAAGGAAAAACAATCCTGACTGTTTAGCAGAAAATTGCTCTGCTGTCTGAAAACACAGCTCTGCTCATAAATCCGAGGGGGGATCCCGGCCAAGGGCAGCCAGCGCCCCCCACGCCGCCGGGACCCTCGCCCCGCATCACCCCGTCCTCGGGCTCCCGCAGGCTGGCACTGGGGTGCATCTTCCCCACAAAGGGAAAGGAGGGGACAGATTTAACTTGGTGACTCCCGCCTATCTGGGTGGTACCTCAACGACAGAGAAGGTAAACCTTCACAGGAACGCAGCAGCCAAACCCGGAGTGTGGAAAACGCTTCAGAACAAATGACCTGGTTTCCTCCAAAAATAAATTGTATGGAAATAAAAAAAGAGATGGAGGAGGAAGGCAGGTTTATAATAAAAGCAACTTAGAAGCGTATCAGCCCATTGCAACATGTGGACCTTATCTGAATCCTGATGCAAAGAAACCAGCTTTTTAAAGATCTTTGATGCTCATGAGACAACTGACAATTTCAAGAATAGATTTTTTATATTAAAGAATTATCATTAATAATGTTTAGGTGTGGCAGTGACATTCCAGTTAATTTTTAAAGCACCTTTATTTTTCAGAGATACACACTGAAAATTTTACGGATAAAGTCATATGTCTGTGATTTATTTGGAAAGAGTACGTTGGGAGGTATAGAGAAAACAAAAGTGGCCGGAAGTGGATTTCGGCTGAAGCTGGGTAATGACACACTGAGGTTCACTGTGCTGTTCTTTCTAAGGTTGTAGTTATTTCAAATTTTCTATAACAAATTGTTGAAAGAAAGAAAGAAAGAAAGAAAGAAAGAAAGAAAGAAAGAAAGAAGGAAGGAAGGAAGGAAGGAAGGAAGGAAGGAAGGAAGGAAGGAAGGAAGGAAGGAAGGAAGGAAGAAAGAAAGAAAGAAAAAGTCTGATCTCCTCTTTAATCCCCGCAGCCTCCCCCCCAAACATGATGCAAGCCAGACTTCAGCTGTCGTCCTGGCCGTCGCCTTGTTATCAATGCTGCTTCCTCTCTTGCCCGTTGGGCTGCCTCTGTCCCCATCACTCCTTTGGTTCTGTCTGCCACGGCTGGGGTCCCGGGACCCTTTGGCAAAGACATGCCAGCTTTGGTCTAATGGGGCATCACTCCCCGTTCACAGAGGACGGTGGCTCAGCTGGTAGGGACAGGAGGTGGGGCGACACCCCTCTAACGGCAAAGTAACAGCACTGAGCTCCTGACCTGCCCCAGGCGCGGAGTGACGTGCTGTGCATGTATTACTTTGTCTCATCTGCACAGCAGCCCTAGGAGGTATTGTTTCCATGTTAAAGATGAAGAAGAGAACAGAGAGGGCGAGGAACTGGCCAAGCTCACCAAGCACAGCGGGCTGTGAACACAGGTCTACGTGCCTCCAGAACCCGGACTCTTCCCTGCACAGCAGTGAGTCTGGGCCTAAGAGGACCTGGGAGGAGGAGGGGGATCTTCAGAAGCCAGCTCGAGGTGCATCTGCGGGACAGGTGCCTTTGTCTCGGCTACAAACACAGTTCCTTCAAGGGCGTGTCCCGGCCTCGCCCCACCAGGCTGTCAGATCTCAGACTGGGGTCCCCAAGGGCCCACAGCGGAACCCCTCACAGCCTTATAAGGAGGGAAGTTGGGGTCCAGGCCACACCCAAGTTTCCTCAGAGCCCTGAGCGCCATTACAGAAAATGACACTCTTGGAGTGCCCAGGGCATCAGGCTGCTCCGGCGAAGTGAGCTCTGAGGACAGGACGTGCCGGGCACAGCGGAGGAGTGTGGGCACGAACTGGGTCTCCCCTCAGCCTGGCTCAGCCCAGGGGCTGCCTGTGGGCTTGCCCTTCAGACCAGTGCAGCCCCTCCCCCTGCTGCCCCCTGCGTTTCCTTTCCTTCCCCAAGGCGTGGACCCACCAACAGGGTGGCGCTGTGGGCCTGGGCATCTGGCCTCCTGAGCTCCTGGCACCTCACTTAGAGGAGGGGTGACATGGGCACAGCCCCAGAAGGGAGCAGGGGGGCCGTTTCCCCACCCAGGACAGGCCGGGGCATGGACAGAGCCCCTAACTTCCTCTCCCACATGAGGAAAGTAGCCAGAAGGGCAGCCGCACGGGGCAGAGCCTGATAGCTGTGCCCCTCCGTATCCCTGTCCCCAACATTTGAGGTTTTCTCAGCAGTGGTGACCAGAAGAGAAAAAGGAGCTGCTTCCTTCCATGCTGGGAACAGAAGGGCCGGGTTCTTAAAAATCCAGCAGACAGCCTTGGATTTCGGTCTCACCTCCAACACTTGCTAGCGGTATGGCTGTGACAGAGTGATCGCTCTGGGCCTCAGGCTTCTCACCTGTGAAATGGAGACAGGATCTCCCTCCTCACGGGTGTGGCTGCAACATTAACTGAGAAAGTGCAAATGAAGGGGCCAGTACTTGGTAGATGCTCTGTGAATGGCAGCCGATAACATCGAGACGGGCCACGGCTGCCAGAGAGCTGGAGCTGAGCTGAGTGAGGGTCCCAGCAAAGGCCCAAGCGGTGTGAGGGGCCTGAACGAAAGAGAGCCCCTATTTTTCTGCCCAACATGTAGTTCCCACCAACCAGCCCTGAGCTCACGCCCTGAGATGTCGGGGGCACCCGGCAGGTGACCTTGGTTAGTTTCCATGCAGACTCGAAGCCACCTGGACTCTTCCCTCTAAACCTTCAACAGAAAGAAGCCTTGGCCTGCAGCCTTCCTGGTGAATTCTAACGATACGACAGCAATGCGTCTCCGTTCTGGAAGGCAGGGGTCGGCCAGGCACACAGTAAGGCCTGGAGGGCTCTGTGAGGAACACTGGATTATTTATTTCATCGAATACCGACTGCATGTCCATGGATGTCGGACACGCAGGAGGGCAACCCAGTTCCCCCGGATGAGACGCTCTTCTATCAATTTATAATGAATAATTAGTAATAACTTAATAATGAGAGCAGTCATCCTAATTTCAGAGAGGAGGAAGAATCACATAAAAGATGTATTGCGAAGTATCTTACACACTCTGAAGGCCCGCAGAAATGTTGAGACTTTACACAGAGCCGGTTGAGAGCAAAGAAATATAAGGATAAGAACTCAGAATGATCTAGAAAGTTGTGGAGGTTAAACGTGTAAGTATAAACTGCTATGTACAAGAAAGACTAGGTCTGTCTAACCTGATTGTAAAAAATAAAAGAAAAAAGAAAGAAGCGCTGGGACTTGAGACCCCTTAGCCGGCAAAGGTGGTGGGCAGCCTCCTGCTGTCTGCCTGTGTTCTGTGGTACTCCTGCTTCTGTGCCTGGCCCATCTCTCGGACGTGACTGATGGGCAGAGGGTCTTGAACCTGCTGTATGTCCTTAGCATCTACCGGGGAGGCCGCTAGTTTGGTCAATGTCACCGAGAGCCACAGTGCGGCTGTGCACGGCTCTGAAACGGTGACGGTCAGTGAGGGCCATGAAGCCCTCCGTCTGGTCTCTGGCTCAGAGGACGCGCTCAGTTGTTCATGGTCTCTTGATGGCTAACCTGGAAAGATGAAAACTATTCCATTTCATTCTGGGAAGAAACCTCAGAGAAGATTTCATCTAATCTCTTTATTTCCTAGATGAAGAACTCAGACCCAGAAAAGTGGAAGGACTTGCCCAAGCTCACAGAGCCAGTTCCTACCAGAATGGCAATCAAGGTCTCTAGATGGGTCCCCCTGCTTTACCCTACATGGCTCTCTGTCCGGCTGATAGAAAGGATGCAATAAATGGCGGGTATTAGCCACCAACATGGTCCCTATCATTATTACCACCATCTGCGTTTTCAAACATATTAAGTCAGCTAAAGGAGAAAAAATTCTGGAGGCGCCATGGGACTGTCTCCTGCGTCTCACCGAAATTCACCCAGCTTCTTATGTACACTCATCTCCCCACTCCTGCCCTCAGCAGAGCTGGGCCACAGCTGGCACTCGGGAGCCTGCGGTCCCCCATCCCCACCAGCCTGTTCACTTCCTGGCAAAACCCTTCCCTTCTGACCTTTTCTGGCTAAGGGCTGCTCTGTAAGCCAGCACTCCTCCCGCTCTCCTCTGGGTGCCGGTGGAGCTGTGCACACCAGGTTATGTGCTCGTGGTGGTGGCCAGACATCCAGAGTGTAGCCCAGGGCCACAGGCCTGGCAGATTTCTTTTATTTTGCTTCTTGACATGATTTCTTTGGGGGGTTGTCTGTCTCGTTCTTCCCCAGGAGCCTAGGGACGGGCTGAATCTCGGGGTGTGTTGTTCCGCAGCCTGACAGGCAATCACAAAGACAGCAGCAGAGGTAAACAGTCCAGCTCCGGAGGGCTTCATGACATGCAAAGAAGGCAGGGAACTCCCGGCTGGAGAGCGGCTCGGCCACGGAGGATGCTGGGTGGGACCCAGGGGCCCTGCGCACCCCGGGCCCTCTTTAGATAACTGCTGCCCTGGCGCTCCCACCTGTGCAGAGGAGGGAGGGGCCAGGGAGGCGGGAGAGAAACAGGGCCCTTCGGAACATCACCAAGGAGGCCCCTCTGGCTGGAGCTGCCGCACTGGCTCCCAGTCCTGGGGAGGCAGAACATAAACACTTTGGTCTTGTCTTAGGACTCCTGGGACACAGATGAGCTAAGTTTTCTGAGCCGTCACGGCAAACAACATAATGTCGCTAATCAAACTTCCTCTGCGCCCACCCAGTTTGATACAGCAGCCTGCGCTGCACTAAGTGGAGATGAATTAGCAGTAATGAGGCTGTGACAGCTCCGAGGCTCAGGCTGATGGAGGGCTTGACGGCTGTGGCAGGAGGGAGGGGGAGCTCTCCTCCGGATCGGTTCGAGCTGCCAAGTTCGTGCAAGTAACCGCCGATGCCAAGGCAGCACGGCTGTCCCCCGCAGCTCACACTCTCACAGTCACCACCCAAGACGTTTGAGCCAAGGTGCATCTGACAAACAGCTGGTTGTCTTCCTAGAATAAGGCTCATGCCATCAGGCCCAGGGCAGTGACAGCCTTGGGCGGGCCAGAACGTGCACTCATCCATGTCATCGCCTGGGAAAACGCAAGCTGGCGACGGCAGGCTGGGAAATGCTTCTTTGCAAGGCTGCCTGCTGCTTGGGCATAGTCTCCACCGGCCCAGCGATGGAGGCCCAGCGCGGTCGGCTAATCCAGTTCATCCCAGAGGTCGCACACTGGTAGCCTGCGGGCCGTGGCTATCTTACAGATAGTTTTGTTGGGTTCACATAGCATTGTTGAAAAAATTACTATTACCAGTATTTAAAATGGGAAGATTTTACATGAAAATGCAGATCTCCAGCTTCTGTCACGAAAAGGATCACACGATCTTGGAAACAGTGCATCAGCATTCTGCAGGCAACCAGCTGGCCAAGCAGAGGCAGCCCCGTTCACACGGGCACACACTGACTAAGGGAGGCAGAAGCCCGTCCTGCAGAGGGCCCAGGGGAGGAGGCTCTGTCTGCACGCCAAGGATGGAGGAAGAAGAAGGAGCTATAGCTCTACCCGGTGTTCCCCACCGGCTGCCTCCGTTTGCAAGGAGCAAGGCCCCAAGGCAAAGCCCCCTTCCTCCTGTCACCCATTCAGCCCCAGCCAGTTGGGGCACAGTGCCCTCAAGTTTACCACAGTCCTCACCAATCCTTACAGCCTCACACCCAGCTGGTTTCACTCCATTTACTTTCGCTGCCAGGCCCCAGAATAGATCTGAGGCCCCTGTTTTGTAACCGTGTCTGGGGTAATGGAGTTGCTAGTGTGTTACGGAACCACCAATTCTGCATCTGGAGAGGCTCTGACATCCTCTTACCTGACTCTCGCCCTCAAGGCTGGTGGTGGCAGGAGATGCCACCCTCAGGCTGCAGAGGCTTTAGGAAACACTGGTGCCTTGAGGGCAAAGAGGAGGTTTGGTACCACTCCCAGCCCTGTCGGGAGATGTCAGCCCTCCCTCTGGAGGCCCCGTCCTGCTGCTTCTGAAGCTGAGGCTCCCTTGCAGCCCATATGCCCCGCTGACAGTCCAAGTGACACATAAAACCAAATCTCTCTCCCCAGAAGCCTTTGCTTTAGACTTTCTATGACTGACCATTTAAGTACATTTGTGGCTCAGGAAGTGGTCATCTCTTCAGCAGCTGGGGTGTGCACCGCGGGCTGAAATAAACACTGCATCTTCCTGGCAGGAGACAGGCAGCGGCCTGGCGTGCACCGCACGCACCAGCTGAGAGGCAGGGCTGCTGTGACCTGGGGAGGTGCCCTGTTAGTGATGTTCGTACTCTGCGCAGTGGCTGGGCTCCCTGCGGGAAGGCTGGCTCTGTTGTCCCCTCTGTCCTCTTTAGCTGTACTTCTAACAAATATACCAGGGTGCACTTAATGGAGGAGAGGCCCAAGAATGCTGTCCCCACTGGGATGTGGTGATGGCAGTAAACAGGTGGACCCAGCTGCCGCTGGTACTTTCTGCTTCTCTTTCAGATAATGCCAACATGTTGACCTTTTTGAGAGGATGATGCTCAGTGGTCTCTGCCACCTCCAAATTCTTTCTCACTTATGGTCTCTACTGCCACCTCCTCCAAGCAGCCTTCCATCATCCCCTCCAGGAAGAACTACTTGTCTATTCATCTTCAATCTCAGCACACTATTTGTTCTTGGCACTTGTGGCATCAAAACCTGCAGGTCTGTCTCCCCCCACATCCTGTTCCTCTCTCGCTCCTCCAGCATCTGTTACATGCCAGGCAGAGAGTGGGAATTTAGCAAACGACAGCTAAACTGGGACGAAAGATCATATACTTCGTAAGCACTTCCGTGCCCTCCAGGTCGTTGGCACCTTGGACTAATGACTGCTCCCTGATCGTTCTCTCAGGGAAGGATGCTGACAGACGCCCGCGGTGCCCAGCATGCCCGCTCCAGGCAGCGGTGCCCTGCCCGTTCTCCCGGCACCCTGGAGAGCTGTGTGCTTGCCAGTCAGCCAGATCTGCTCCCAGACTTGTTCACGATCATTCTTGTCACTGTCGTTAATCTAGTTCACTACTTCAGAAACAGCAAAATATGAACACCAGATTGAAATACGGGTTTCATAAAAGCTAAGTCGAATGCACTGAGGACACTTTTTGACAAAGAACGATCACCAGAAATAAACAAAAATCCTGACTAGTTGTATGTGAATGAGATAACCACAAATTCTGACACTCTAGGAGCCTACATTTGCACTGTTTAACAAGTTCAAATCTCTATTCTGCTTTAGAAAACAGAAGAAACAAGACTGGGGTCGTGCGCACAGCATTGTGGGGTTCCATGCCAACGAGCTCTGGCGGAACTCCAACTAGCAGACTTGCATTCAAACAAAAGACTCGAGATATACACAAAAAGTTTGGTAAATGATGGTTCTAAGGTGACATGAAATGTTTGAAGTACCTTTTTTTTTTTTATCCTCACCCGAGGACACTTTTGCATTTATCCCCAGATAGAGTGGGAGGGAGAGAGGAGGAGAGAGAGATAGAGAAACATTGATGTGAGAGAGACACATCGAGTGGCTGCCACCCACACGACCCCAACCAGGGCTGGGGACAAACTGCAACCGAGGTACGTGCCCTTAGCGGGAACTGAACCCGGGACTCTCCGGTCCACGGGCCGACGCTCTCACTGCTGAGCCAAACTGGCCAGGGCTAAAGTATCATTTTTCAATGAATCCTCTCTTTAATAAACTTTTTCAACTGGTCTACCAACCATACTGGACAAGAGGGCTTCTAGCGGATTGTCGGCCAGTTTGTTAGCTTTGCTGGTATGTCTTGGCTCTTCCCGGGGCTGTTTGTCCCTTGAGAAAACAACACGCCCTGTGCTTCTGTAGCCTGCACGCCTGCCCTTGCCCTGGGAGCCCTGTGAACGTGCCTGGCGGGCACAG
Organism: Tadarida brasiliensis; assembly: GCA_030848825.1. Lineage (NCBI taxonomy): Eukaryota > Metazoa > Chordata > Mammalia > Chiroptera > Molossidae > Tadarida > Tadarida brasiliensis. Next base: position 85,799,924 of record CM061268.1, read on the forward strand.
TGGTGCTCCTTCCTGCAGCACGTCCCTGAGCCCGTGACGGGCGGCCCTGGTTAGGAACTGGGGACGCGGCAGTGGACGCGAGGCAACCCTGTTCTCACGGAGGCGCAGACAGCAACCGGCTCCCCGGCGGAGGCACAAGCTGGACAGCGAGGCAGAAAGACAGAAAGAGGACAGGCTTTTACGGAGGAGGGGTGCCATGGCCAGTGTGGCACACTCCACGGGTGAACTCCCCACCACTCTGTAGCTGAGTGGGATCCTTCACTCTACTGGGCAGATGTCTGGCAGAAGCAAAGGCTCTGGGAATCTAGAGAAATGTAAGTAGAAAAGTATGAAAGCAAGACTATGGGGCCTGCGCTGCCACGTCATCACGGATAAACATTTAAAACAAGCGTCCCACAGCCTGCAAACACCTGCCCAGCACTCTTCAAAGCCTCAAGGCCGGGAAAGACGAGGAACTGTCACAGGTGGGAGGAGACTAAGGAGACATGAGGGCTGAACGCAATGTGGAACCTGGGTGAGACCCCGGTCAGAAAAGGACATTAGTGGAAAACTGGGGGAATCCAAAGAAAACCTGTCATTTGGTTAATAGTATTGAGCACACTCTGCTTTCTTAGTTTTGATCATTGCACCCTAGTTAGGTAAGATGTTCACCCTGGGGGAGCTAGGTGAAGGGTATATGGGAACTCTCTGTACTACTTCTGTAAGTCTAAAATTATCTCAAACAAAACAGGCTTCCCACTGTGGCGCGCTGAATGGTCAGGTGGAGGCACCTCCGATACCCGGTGTCTGTGTGAAGGGGCGGGGCCACAGCTCCCACTTGTCGGCAAGGACGCTGGAACTCCTCCAAGAGAAAGAAGAGGTTTTCCTCCCCGCTCATCCTTAGGTAGATGGAGTGTCAGGTGTCATTCAATCTTCTGGTGCCAGAGGCAGAAGGCAGGGGATAAAGAGAAGGAAATTAATATCTGCCAATTGATCAATTTTTAATACTGGCCATTTTAATCACCTACCATATTCCAGACACAGTGACATTCCTTATGGAGGTGTTCTCCTTGAAGTCTCACAATGCCCCCAGTTTTCAGGTGACTGAGGCCCAGAGAGGTTCAATTACGTATCCTCGGTGCCAGCCGGTAGGTGGCAGAAACAGGAGTCTAACCAAGGACAACCTGTCCCCAGAGCCAGTGCTGGGTACAGAGATGCTGGGAGTGGCCTGGCCTGGGAGGCTCTTCCGGTGCACTTCCAGGGGCCGCGTCCGTGAGCCCCAGTGAGTTGTTCTCTACCCCAGGAGGTCTGTCTCTCTGACCTGTGCTCCTCCCGCTGCGGCTCCTGGGGGCCCGTGGGCGCCTGCATCGCTCCTGCTGGGAACATGGACCATAATTCACACGTGTGACACGAGTGGAGGTCCTGGGCCCTACCTGTCCAAGGGTGCTCCCTGGAGCACAAAGACAGCTGCTTCCTGAGCCTGAGGTCCATGGACCCCACCCCTAATTACACAGGCACCCAGGTTTCCCTTACAGTCATCTCTGCGGAGAAGACCAGCGTCCAGCCCTCGTGGGGAGTCAGACACCGGCTGCTGCCAGCGCTGGAGGAAGCTGACTTAGCCACGCAACCGTGTTGGTAAAAGTAGCTACTGCCTACTGACCCTTTGCTGTGTCCTGGACACTGCTGCGTACTGAAATACCTTTCTTCTGATTCTTAAAACAACCGGAAGTAAACGTTTAAATGTTGAATACTTTAGAAAGGTAAACATTATTAATCCTTTCACTGCAGATGAAGTGGGCGGGCTAAGGCGGGTCACGATCCCGCTCAGCTGCAGGTGCAGGGGAGGCCCGAGGCGGTGTGTCCAGGGGCAGAGCCCCCCTTCCACCAGGCCAGAGGCCCCAGCTCAGGTGCCCAGACGCAAGGCACTCTCTGAGGTCCTTTACCCCATGACGGCCACACCTCACAGCCGTGACAGTCAGTCCAATGGCCCTATGTTACAGAGGCTGATGCACACAGTTGTGAAAACAAGAAGAAACCCATAGGTTATCACGCTGACCTGTGGACACGTGCTGCCTCTCGTGGACAAGGTGCTTGTTCCCACCTGTGGCTCCGCTGAGAGACTCCGGGACCACACAGCCAGTAGATGGCGGGTCTGGGGTTCTAACCAGGCCCCTCTGCTCTCAGAGCCCGTGTCCTTGCTGCCATCACGAGAGCCAGGTCGACTGGCCTCGGCTCCTGGTAACGTGCAACCAGAGAGAAGCCCACTGAGACGTGTGGTCATCCTGGCGCCACGTAGGAACCAGGTGTCTGGAAGTGGAGACAATGTGTCACCCGCAGCGAGGCCTATTCTGTTTTCAAGCAGGAGGAGTTTGCGTGGAACCAGCCACACGTGGGGACAGGCTGGTGTGACAAACCCGAACGGGCCCCTCTGATCGCACCTGCAGCCTTGACTTCAGCAGGGCTGGGCGGGGCCGAGGACAGGGCTGCACACACACCAAGCAGACCTGTGTCGAAGCCTGGAGCACTTGGGGACAGACCCAGCAGCATGTCACAGCTCTGGTCCTGCCCCAGCTTCCCGAGACAGCAGCCCTCACCCCGGGGTCTGGACCGGAGGAGGCATGGGGTGAGGCCAGGAGACCAGCGCCTGGGCCGCGCGAGGCCCCACCACCCCGTCTGCCCGCCTCTGCCGCACCCGCAGCTGCGCAGGCTCCGTGGTGGTGTTAAGCCATAAACTCGCTCCCACCCTGCACCTCCCCTGGCCTGCTCCCTGGGTGTCCCACGGAATCGGAGACTTCTGGCACATCCCCGTTGCACAGAATGCCTGGCATGGGTGATGGAAACAGCTGCGAGAACAAGACAAAGAAAATGTTGCCAATGTTTAATGCTTTCACACCACCTTCTGAAGAAAAAAGGAAGAAAAAGGTGCTGCCCGTTCCAACACACACAGCTCGCGAGTCGGCCAGCAAAGCCGCTCCACCTGCGCAGGCGCGGGGAGCGGGCTCAGCGGGCAGCGCAGCGGAGGCCGAGCTCGGGCTGCGCATGCGCGGGAAACGGGGCAGAACCGGGTGTGCAGGGAAGAGCTCTGGGCCAGCCGTCAGTGCCAGCCCCGCTCTGCCCTGCCTGTCCAGGTGTGACATCAAGCAAGACACTTCCTCCGCTGGGCTCGTTCTCCTTCTCTAACAAACACGTGTGGCTACTGGAGGAGCCCCAGGCCTTCATCCTCCCAGTGTCCTCCCCCCGCCGTGACGCGATCTCCAGCCCTGCCTGTGCTGAGGCCAGTGCTGCCAGGAGGGCGCTCAGACTGCCCCGGGCACCCTCCTCTCCCAGCCTGGGAACCACTGTCTGCCCTGGTTAGAGCCCATTAAAGCAGATGTCTATGGTTGTGGTGAGGATAGGAACCCCCAAAAAGCCCCCGGGGGGTTTCTGGGTGGGGCCTAGCAACAGAGGACATGTTCAGAGGACCTTCAGGCTGGGAGACCATCACTGCTCTGTGAGCTGGAGCCAGACAGGGAGTTGGTGGGGGAGTCACCAGGGGTAAGGAGCAAGACAGGAGGACTCAGCATCCTCTGCCACCCTTTTCTCACCTGATGGGATCTCTGGTCCAGAGGCCAGGAGAGCACCCACGGCTTGAGGGGTGCCCAGAGCAATGGGTAGCGGTCTAGCTTCAGCTTGGGGCAGCCAGTTAGTGACTGTTTCCAGCGCCTACCCTAGTCCAGATGAGCTGCACCTGGGGGCCGCACGCCATGCTCTGGGAACTCCCCGGCTGTTCCTGGAAGCACAGGCCCTCCTGGCATCCTCTCGGAGCTGCTCCCCACGCCAGGAAGCCCAGGGGGCCCTGCCACGTATTTCCATCTGAAGGACCTGGTGTCTCGGGAATCACAGCGTGGTGCTCCCATGGCAACAGCACCCAGCACAGCACGCCTCCTGGTCTAGGTTCCGAGCTGCAGTGATATTTGGGGAAAGAGCAGAACTAGCCTTCTTATCTGGCAAGTGAAGACGCTTAGACAAACCAGATGGGTCTTCCCAGAACTGGAGCCAGAGAGAAGTGCAAAGTCACCCCGAAGTCAGAGTGAGATGGCTCAAATGCAGGAAGGAACCTGGGGGCCGGGGCGCGCCCCGTGGGGGAGGACTGCTCGCTCCTGAGCTGCGCTCACACTGGCCCGCCCTGCGCCCCGTGCTTGTCACGCGCAAGGTGAAGAGTTCCCACAGCCTCGGTGCCCAGCACCAGGCGCCTGGAGGCACCCTCCATGCACTCGGGTTCCCCGGCGAGGCGGTGCTGGGCTGGGAAACGGGAAACGTGCTGGTTGAAGGAGGCCCCGCGACCTAGTGCTGCCACACGAAAACGTGCGAGCTGCCAGGGTTTCCAGAGACCAAAACCTGCACCTTTGTTGGAAATCTCCTCAGTTTGCAATGCTGGCAACTGATTCTCACACTCTGTGAGCCAAAGGACTTCAATGGGCCAGACCCCGCCTGTCCTGCACGCACACCTCCAAAGCACCAGCGCTAAACAAGCCACAGCGAGAGACGCTGTATTGGTCACGGCAGCCCTGACCAGCAGGGCAGGCCTCCCTCGTAAGAGTTGAGGAGGGGATTCAAGAGGCGTACTCATTTCCCCAAGGTCACTCGGCTAATTAGCAGCCAAGGCAGGATCAGAACTCACATCGCAACACTCTGACTCACAGGCTTTTCCCAACCCCACGGTCTCCAGGCCCGAATGGAAGCCGAGTCCAAGCCGCAGTCTGAACAGTCTGACTCAGGGACCTACGGCACTAGCAGGTTGATCTTACTTGACCTGTATAAGCAGAAGAGTTCTAGAGGAAGCAAACAGACATCTAACTTAAATCACAAAAACAGAGTCATAACCCTCAATCAATCCCCAGACTTGAGCCAATTTACAGACCCGGAATCTCTTGAATGAAGGGGAGGCCAGGTCTCCTCCAGGAAGAATTTACTACACTGTCAAAAATGTATACATTTAATCATTCTCCCAGACTTCCTTCCCCAATGAGATCTATGGCCTTTACCAGGGTGACTGTGCGCTGGAGAAAAAGAGATAATCTGATTTTGCAGGGGTAACTGGATGCTGCCTCTGAGCTGACACTAATTCCAGGGGACCCCAAACACCACTGTGGTCAACAGTCCTAGTAGGGGCTCACAGAGGCAGGTGATCAGCGGGGTTTTGAGCTGGTTCCTGACCACAATGGGTCCAGTGGGTCCCTGAGCCCACCCTGTGGTTATAATGAGACTAGACATACTCAGCAACTGGCAGAACCCCCCAGAGCTCAGGACCCTCAGAGCTCGAAGAAAATGTATCCAAAACCTGGAAGTAAGGCAGCAAGGCCACCAAGGCCATCTGCTCTCTCGGGGAAGGCACTTTGCTTATTGACTGTTTACTGTCCAAAAGGGGCCCACCTGTAAGAGAGGTTGTAGCCAGGTGAGAATTGATAACATGCTGTGAGTGACTTCCACATAGTAGAGAAGATAATCCAAACTTCATGATTTTATCTCCCTGTAAGAGATGAATTTTGTATCTAATTTAGCAATCCCACTCCAGCGTTCGTCCTTTCCCCACTGATACGTAGTGTCCTCTTTTGAACCTATAGCTTTGTCATCTGGCTGGTTCTCTAACTAATGAGTTAAATAAATCCTTCAGGTGTAATTGTTTGAGAAATACATGTTTAACCTTTTGAAAACTATGACTTTAACAATTTGCATGACTCAAAAATAAACACTCTGTCTGGCCGGAGTGGCTCAGTTGGTGGGGGCATCATCCCACGCACCAAAAGATTGCCAGTTTGATTCCCAGTCAGGGCACATACCTGGGTTTCGGGTTCGATCCCCTGTCAGGGTATGTATGGAAGGCAACCAATCAATGTTTCTCTCTCTCTCTCTCTCTCTCTCTCTCTCTCTCTCTCTCTCTCTCTCTCTCTTTCTCTCTCTCTCTCTCTCTCTCAGCAGGTCCTTGGTGAGGATTTCAAAAAACACAGGAAGATCCAGCAGGGGGACGGGTCCAGAGGCCGAGTGAACTGCACCGTCTCATTTCTTCTCCCTCAGCGGGCTCCCCGCCGGCCCAGTGCTCTGGACTCACACTGGCAGGCCTGTAGGACAAGTGACACGCTTCCTCATCTTACCGTGATTCATGGCTTCAGGCTCAGCTGCTGTGGTCATACTGCTGCCCTCAAAGTGAGAGGTGGCTGATTCCAGATCACATGTGGGAGACAGGACTTTCCAAGTAACTGAAAGCATGACAGCCTCTCCAGGACTCAGACCATGAGAAAGGTCAGTGCCGTCTGGGCAGCCTGGGGGCCGGTGGATCCTTTAAGTAAATAACAAATCATCACGCAGGAGAAGCAGTGGCAGCTGCCGAGCACTTCTCCTGTGGTCCCCATGGGGTGACTTGTCTAATGTTACCCCTTGCTTTCCACTCTGGGGATCAGGAGGCAGGACCACTGGTGTGTGTGTGCGTGTGTGTGTGTGAGTGTGTGCACATATGTGCAGGTGAGAGAACACAGGGATAACATCTGCCGATCCAAGTCAACCCCAGCTCCCCAGGGGACAACTCAACCCTACATTTTCTAAAAGACTTCCCTGCCCATGTGACATCCCGAGGTGCTGCCCTCTCTGAAGGGGTTTGTCGTGTACAGTGCCTTATACTACCCTTTATTATGCCATTGGAAGGCCTGGGTCTCAATCCCGGTTCTGCAGCCTGTTAGCTGTGTGCCTTTGGGTGAATCACTTAATCTCTCTCTCCCTCTCCGATAAAATGGGAATAACAACGCCCTTCTCTGCTTCCTGGGGCAGTAAGAATCAAGTTTTAGGTTCACATCCTAGCTCTATACATACAATATCAACAATAAATATTGGGAAATCTTCTTCACTGCTGCTGCTCATTTTACTCATGTATGAAATTAGGGTGGTGATAATTGCAATATTACTCCAATGAGTTGTTGCAAAGATTAAATGAGATAACGTGCTGGGTGATTGTTGCTGTCTAGCATTCAATACATGTTAACTATTTCAACTGAAAATGCTTTGAAGCAGTAGGGTTCTTATCGAATGAGAAGCCGTGTGAGCCTGACTGACCATTATCTCGTATTATCCCCAATGGATCAGATGTGTTAGCTGTGCCTCCTCAGGCCGACTTCAAGCTTATGAAACCTTTTAACAAATATTTATTGAATACTTTCAAAGTGCTAGGCAATGTGGACATCAATATAAGACATAGTCATTGTCTTCAAGATCCCAGCTCAGTGAAACAGACAAGTACAAGGTGATTAAAACGCGACATGATACAGATGACGGCACATGGGAAGGGCTAACCAGGCTGGAGTCTCTGAAGGCCAGGCTAGGTCACAGGCTTAAAAAATCCCCTCCCTGTTCGTTATGCCCTGTACCCAGCTCCTAGGGCAGGGTCTTGGACCTAACAGACGCTCAATATCTATTTGTTGCATGAACGTGGAGAATTGAGCAAGCTTTCCTGTTAGCGAGGTCGCCCAGAGTCCCTTGGGTGGGGGAGGAGAGGAAGGGAGCTAACGCTGACGGAGAAGCCGGTACCAGGAAAGGCATTTACACTGGCGTGCTGGAGCAGCTGTGAGGACCTGCCCCCAACGCTGCGTTCAAGGACGTCGCCACCACGTCCAGTTGGCAGCTTGCCGTCAGTCCCTGTTTGAGTATTTACACAGTGAAATCGGCAAATGGGACAAATCAGAACATCACTCTTTTCCTGAGAGCTGGTTGTTAAAACATTTACCCGCACACAATGATGGGGATCGCTCACAATATTTTCCAGTTCAGACAGATTAAGTACTTTTCTCCAAGTCACATGACCAGAGAAGGCAGATTTGGGATTAGAATTTGTCTCAGTCACTCCAAGGCCCTGGCTTTTCCCTCTGTGATTTATGGCCCTTCCCTGTCGGGCCCCCCAGGGCCTGATCCTAACAGATGAGCGCAGCCTTAGTATTTTGTTCAGCTGAAGACGAAAGCAGAAAAGTCACCTTCTACTTAGTCTCTTTAAACATCGGGCTCCCCAGGCCCAGTCCAAGATCTGTGGGAACCCCGTGATATCCACTTTCTTTATTATCCTCACTGAGAATCCTTGTTCATCTCTATCAAGAATGAATGAACCTACGAAGAGATGTTCAACACCGCTAGTCATGAGAAAAAACGCAAATCAAAACCACAGAGAGATATCAGCTTACAGCATTGGGATGGCCACTAGTTATTTATTTATTTACTCATCATTTATTTATCTATTTATTTATTTATAAACATTTTTGGAGGACTATCTGTTCAAATCCTTTGCCCATTTTATAATTGGGTTATTTCTCTTCTTATTATTGAGTTGTAAGAGTTCTTTATGTATTCTGGATACTAGTCCCTTATCAATCTCCCTCCTCCCTTTTCGTGATGGAGTCCTTGGAAGAGCACAAGCGTTTTAAATGTGATGAAGTCTAATTTATCTATTTCCTCTTTTGTTGCTTGTGCGTTTGGTGTCATAGCTAAGGAACCACTGCCTGACCCAAACACAGGACGACGAACCCTAGGTCTTCCTGTAAGAATTTGACCGTTTTAGCTCTTACATTTAGGTTCATGATCCATTTTGAGTTGATTTTTGTGTAAGGCGTGAGGTAGGCGTATACGTTTATAGGATGGCCACTTTTTAAAAGGAGAAAATAACAAGAGTTGGTAAGGAGTTGAAGAGATTGGAACCCTGAACACTGCTGGTGGGAATGCACACTGGTGGAGCCCCTGTGGAAACGGCCTGGAGGCGCCTCAAAGAATTAAAAACAGACTTCCCCCGCTCCAGCAGTCCTACTTCAGGTTGCACACCCAGAGACCTGGAAGCAGATCCTGAAGGGATACCTCATGCTCAGAGCAGCATCATTGTAGCCAAGAGCCAAAAGCAACCCACGTTCCCATCAAGGGCGGAAACAGCATATACATACAACAGAATAGTATTCGATCTTAAAAAGGCAGGAAACTCTCACACACGCTGCAACATGGATGAAGCTTGGAAACATTGTACTGCGTGAAATAAGCCAGTCACAAAAAGACAGATACGTCTGATGAACTCACTGAGGTGTCTAAAGTAGTCAAACTCAGAGAAACAGAACACAGAATGGTGGTTGCTAGGGGCTGGGGGAGCAGGAAATGGGGAGTCGGTGCTTGATGGGTACAGTGTGCAAGCTGTTCTGGAGATCCGGTATACAACAGTGTGAATACACTTAACATTACTGAACTGTAGGCTCCAACAGGGTTGAGATGATAAATAAGAAAAGAAAGAAAAAGAAAATAATGGTGGTTCCAAATGGAATTCACCTTCTTCTCTCTCTTTAGCCCCCCAAAAAGAATGACTGAACCGCAGAGGTCACGGGCCCTCTGTGAGGCAACCATGTCCACGAAGCTCCGAGGGTTCCACCAGCCCCAGGGGTGACTGTCATCTAGATTCTCCCATGAAGAAAACAGACGCAAAATATTTGTAACTTGCCCAAGTCTCCATGACTAATTAGGACAGGGCCAAGCAGTTTCCTAAGAATTCTAAAAATGAATGCATTTATCTAACAAACATGTCTGTGCCTGCTGTGTGCAAAGCCCATTGTGTGGCGTCACGGGAGCACAGAGATAACCCACGTTCCTTCTCAAAGCTTACACACGAGTGGGAGGGGCAGCTGAGTACCTGGGAGCTGCTGGGAGGGCAGAGAGAGCTGTGCCCACTTGTCCCACCGTGCCCTCCCTTGGACAAGTCCTCCTCCATGAGGCTCAGTGACCACATCCTTAAAATAGAGATGGCATCTCTTCCCTCAGTGGGCTGGGCTGTGTCTAGTAAGGTGAGTTGCTGTGTTGAATGAATATTCACTTGTCCATTCAATCATAGAAAGCCACAGGTAAACCCAAAGAAAGGGAACTCTCAGCAATAAGAACAATGACCCTATTGTCCTGAACAGCACTCCTGGGATGGGATGTTTCTGTCTGTTTCCAGGCAGGGAACTTGCTGTTTAATCTCCAAGGTTGACAGCATTTCTGCTTTCACAGAGTTGAAAGAGTACAATAGAACTGGTTCAGATACCTCCTGCCCCTCCCCCGGGCTCTGATATACCCAGACCACAACTGCGGGACTGCCCTGGAACAAAATCTGCATTTGCATCTAAATGAAAAGGGGGAGAGGAAAGCCCAGGGCCCAGTTGCCTATGAATGAAATCACCACCGTCATGTGAGATTTCCATGTGTCTGCTTTCTGCAGCTTCTGCCAGAGCCGCCCCTGAGCACTGTCTGCACTGCAAAATCCAGGCCTCTGAAACCTCTAATTTGGAAATTACGTGCTGTCCAAGTGGCAGCTCTCCAGGCTGCTGGCTGGATGCTGGTCCTGGTCCCTGTGAAGGCAGAGGTTCCAAGCAGCTGATGGGCTTTGTCACCTTGGTCCTGCTCATTAGTCTGTGCCAATGACTGCCCCAGCCCTGGAGCTCCACCTGACAGCAGCCTCTGACCTCCAGGGCTGCTCACTGGACGCAGGGCAGGGCAGGGAGGACACCAAAGACCTGTGCGCTGATGGCGGGGAGGCCAGACCACAGAAAAGGGATTAAAAGGGCAGAGCAAAATGCAAAATTTTCTTAGCAACCCGTGGGGCTTCCAGTCAGCCGGTGACACAGCCAAGATCTGCAATTAGAAAAACTGCTGCCTAAGGCCATCGCTCAGCAGGCAAAACGGTGTCTAACCTGAGTCTTTAGCAATTTTTATAAATAAGCACACGTGTCCCTGTAACACACACATAGTATTATTTTTGAAATTAGAAAATGGTTTTCCAGGCTTTATCTTTTAATAAATGCTTCTCTCGTCAATTTCCTCTTCCATGCCTGGACTCTGCTTCCTGCCTGTAATCTCTGGCCCACATCAGTGACACAGAATGCCAGGTGGAGGCCACAAATGTCACCAGGAGAAAATGACAAAAGCGCTGTGTTTACTGCTTCTCACTTGATATTTGCTAATGTGGAAACACCGCCCTTTATGGGTTTTGATGAAGAGGCCACGGGGATCACCCCACATAGGTTCACTGCTTCCTCCGGGTGCGTGAGCCCAGATGACCACGCCGATGTATTCGAAAGAACATGTATCAGTCATGATCCGGAACAAAGGTGCTGGGCCATCACAAACGCTGCTCGTGTACGCCGCCACCAGCAAGCCCTGGTTACGTATCAGTGTGTGCGCCCACGCAAACATGTGAATCAGCATGTATTGAATGCCCACTCTTGTGCATAGCTCTGTGGACAATGTTTGAGTATTTAAAGGAAGTCTCCAACTTATCCAAGTCCTGAATTTTGGGCATATACACATTCCTTCATTTGTACATTCCCTCTACGAGTGTGCGGGGTCTGCGATGCACTGACCGCCAGGAACGGGGAGGTGCCCTGTCTCTACGGCTGACGCGGGAGTAAGGATGATACGCACCGTCCGTAACATAGCATAGCCAGTGTTTTTAAATAGTAGGTAGTATTCACTTGGGTACACTGAACACTCCCGTAGGCAAGAAAGCATCGGATCATAAAATTAACACCTGCATAGGAGATGTTTTAAAGCAACATTTGTGACTTCTGAATGCAGCTCTGGGTGAAGGGAGGGTGCCAAGAGCAGATGATGGTGGTCACAGTCTGTGCCCACTGAAGGGACCTCATCCCATCCCATCCCATCATCCCATCCCATCCCATCGTCTTAGAAACAGGAATCAGAGGACAAGAGAGGTTAAGTGTGCCTAGACCACCCGATTAGTCAGGCCCCCTGAGCACTGCCCACACCTAGGCCTCATCTCTGGGCCCTGTCTTGGGCCTGCCCGGCCTTGTTCTAGCAAGAATCCCACTAAGTGAGTTTAGAGAGAATGCCCACCCTTGGTACCTGATCCCAGCGGCCTGCCTTCAGCAAGAATCCCCTGAAGTCCATTTAGCAAGACTCTCCTGACCCTTGATGTCTCCTCTGAGCAATTTTCCATCCGCCAACCCCCTCGTTCTGCTCACTGGTCATCAATCCCCAGCTGTCCCTGCACATTTGGAGCTGAGGCGACCTCTCTCCCCTACTGCCATAGTCTCCACACCTGTCTCAGTAGGCCTAAATACATTTTCTGTAGTGTCTGTTTTAACACATGGAAGACTTTTTTCCCTTTAACAGAGTGATGGTACTGAGGCTGGAACCCAGGTCTCCTGACTCTCTGGACCCCCATAAAGACCCCTGTGGGTCCAGTCTGCTTGGGAAAAGAGCCCAGCAAAATGGCAGCATGCCCAATCTCCCAGAAACTGGGCAGTGGGCTCCCAGGAGCAGCGCCGTGGTCTGGCAGAAATATACTGGGTTCTGGTTCTACATTTTATTTTACTTTTTGTGTCCATTCTATTGGGTTTTCCTGGGTCTCCGTGTCTGGGGGCCTGAAACTCAGAGGTTACGCTTGGAGGCACCATCAGACTGACTGTCTCCAGACCAGTGGCTCATCTGACCATCACTACAGTTCATCCAGCCAGGCTCTCCCGGGGGGGGGGGGGGGCAGCCAGCTCTGTTTGCTGAGGGCCTGTGCTCACCCCACTGGCACTGGTGCCCCCTGCCTGCTCCAGGCCTTGCTCAGCCCCATGGAGCATGTGACTGTCACAGGCAGACACCTGAATGGAAGAAGAGACTGTCTGGTGAGACAGGGACAGGGCAGGACTCGGAGGGGGAAGACTGTGGAATACCCAGCTGGGTGGGTTTCCCTGGGCCACAGAGGATCTGAGTTCTGCCCCAAGCTGGACTGTCCATGGCTCCCACCTGAGGAGATCCCCGAGCTGCCAGCCTCCAAAAGCCGCCCAGGGACAGAGACTCCACCTGCTGCTCACGAGCTCCCGGCTCCTTTTCTGAACCAAGGATGTCCAGGGGCCCTCAGCCTCACCCCTCCTCATGCCAGCCTCGGTGGGGCGCCTCCCTGGCCTATTGGAGCGTCACTGCTCAGAACAGGCACGTGGCCACTGCCGGTCACACATGCTCCTGTCTTTGCCCTTTTCCTCCTCTCCCCTCTACCAGCACCACAGATTCCTGGGGCTATGACATTACCATGGAGACAGAGCGGGATGCTGCTGTGGAGGGCAGGTAATTGCCCAGGGATAGAGAGACAGATGCCAGAGAGGCCGGGAGGCCTGGCATTCCGGGTGTTCAGGCAACTGGTGCAGGGCCCAAGCCAAGCCCCAGACTGAGCCTCAAAGGCCTTAAGTCCCAGAGCTGGGCTGAGAGAGCAGCTCCTTGGAAACCCTTCGCTGATGCCCCTTGCCTGTTACAGTGAGGAGGTACGCTTTCTCACTGGGCTCCCTCAAGGCACTTGACACATAGTTCCTGAGCACGCACCCCGGACCAGGTCGTCACCGAGCAGCATCCACCCTGCAAAGCCCAGGAGCGCGGGCTCTGACCGCCCCCCCCCCCCCCCGCCGGGAGAGGCCACACGCAGGCGCAGTGCCCTGGGTGGCTGCTGAGGAGGAACCACAGGAGTGAATCACAGGGCGGTGGGGTCTTCAGGTGCAGCATGCGACCCATGCCAAGGGCCCAGAGAGTTCCCAGCACCATCAGCATCTCCTGGGTCCTCGAGGACTGGCCACCTGGGGGGCAAACTTATGATGGGGCTCCCTTGGGGTTTGTGACAGAGCCGGTCCCCGCTAGTTTCTGTCTGTGAGGCCCTAGCTCTCCCCCTTTTCTCAGGGAGACCCACAGCTCCCTTCCTCCACCCCCGCAAGGCTGAACTCAGGGGCAGGAGTTGTGAAGCCCCCTCATTCTGCCTCCATCCCTCCACAGCAGAGAACACTGCCGAGCGTGAGGTACACTGAGAGTTGGGAGGTCTGGGTGTTGGTCCTGACTCTGCCCTCAGAGACCTTGGATAATTCTCGTGGCCTGCTGGAGCCTCAGTGTTCTCATCTGGGAAACGGGAGCATTAGGCTGAGGCGCGGACACAGAGGAGGCATGTAATAAACGCCCGGAGAGTGAATGCTGAGTGAAAAACTCCAACTCCCTGAGTTCCTAACCACTAGGTAAGGCGCTTTGTATCAGCTCCCAGCCTCCACCTTCCTCGGGCTGGAGCCCCAGCGCTGCAGGAACCCAGGTGCCCACAGGCCTCCCCTTTCTGGAACACTCAGGGGACCCCCTTCCATCCCCTCTTTCTCCGGACTCCCCTCCCCCCTCTCCTAACCGTGGTGCCAGCAGGTCAGTGAATCCCCTTTAATCTCGCGCTCCCAGTCGTACTAATTGCTTGCTTTCTTGTCCTTATTTGCCTTCTAACTCAGGAGATGAGGCTTCAATTAGAACAGCAAGCAGCTGTTCAAGAACAGGTGACAGGCAGGGAAATGGTCCCGCCCTGGAAGAGGCCAGAGGTGTCCACAGGGACCAGGAACCGGCAAGGCAGGGAGCTCCCTGCGGCGGCTGAACAGTGTCCCCCTCGCCAAAGTCACGAACACCCAGGACCTCAAATGTGACATTATTTGGAAATAGGTTGTTTGCAGATATAATTAAGAATAAATATTAAATAGTTAAGGCTCGAGATGGGATGATACTGGATTAAGGTGGGCCCTAAGCCCAGTACCTGGTGTCCTTATAAGAAGAGGAGAGGAGACAGAGACACGGGGGAGTCCCTGTGAGGTGGAGGCGGAGACTGGTGTGTGCTGCCACAAGCCAAGGAGAGCCAGGAGCCAGGAGCAGCGGGGCCAGGGCGAGTCCGGAGCCTCTGAGGGTGCACAGCCCTGCCCGCACCTGGAGTTCAGACGTCGAGCCTCCAGACCGACAGCATGTTTCTGTAGTGCGAAGCCACCCAGTCTGTGATGCTTTGTTAGAGCTGCCCTAGGACACCAGCGCGGTCCTCGGCTTACATGTTCCTACGGTGTTTAAGGCTCACAGCTGTGCGCTCTGCAGAGAGGCCTGCCCCTCCCCCTCTCCCTCTGGAGACTTTCCTGATGCCCCGGGGTGCAGAGAATCCCCTATGCTTGTACTTTCACGCTTAGGAGCCAAGCCAAAGTGCTTAGAAAGGAAGGAATGGATGTCTGCGTTCTCCAGGATGGTTGCCTGCCATCAGTTCCTTCAGGATAGTGGAGCCCAGACCCACTAGGATGTGATGCATCAGCGTTCAGGCAAATCTCAGCCTGCGCTGCAAGAGGACAGCACTCGTGCATTCATTCGCTCGTTCGCTCGTTCGTTCTTCATTCATTATTCACCGACAGCCTACCACCTGCCAAGCATGTGCTCGGTGTAGGGCAGGGAACCACCCCTTCTCCTGTCCCTCTCTGGCTGCCCCATGCTCAGACCTGACTAATGAGTTATCCGTGCACATTATTACGTTATCATTCGTAATAATAACACAGCATCCGAAGGGCTTTTGCCTGTCATGCACTACACTGAGCACTGGCTTGCTACAATCGGCTTCTCCGTGAGAAATGGGAATGTTGGCGGCTACTCAGAGCTGTGAGCCCCTCAAAACATGCAAGAACCAACGTGGTCCTACTCTGCACTTCATCTGCGTTTGTCCGTATTTCCCAGGCCACAGAGTAGAGCTGAGTAATAAAGATCCCCAAGTCAGCATCTGACCCGGATATTGGAAGAAAGGACAAGAAGATGACTTCTGGAGCTGGTGAATTGGGGGAACGTCTGGTAAAGCTGTCTGAGACCAAGCAGTGTGGCAGACACCGTCTCTGGCACAGTGCCGGGCACAGGTGTGGTGAAGAGGGAAGTGGGCTGGGCCATGGGCAGGCCCAGGTCTAGGTCTGGTACTTCTAAGGAGCCACAAGACTCTAGGTACGTTGCTTACCGCTCTGGGCAGTTTTCTCGTCTACGCACGAGGAGCTAGTCCAGGTCCCCAAGGCGCTTTGCAGCCTTGACATGCTGGGCTCTCTCCAGCCTACACCACTTGCTAGAGGAACTTTCTAGCCTGCCTTAATAATGGGTGGTTTTAAAGGATCAGCAGAAGACACTGTGCCCTCCTGTCTTATTATTGTGTATGGGGGGAGGGGTCCCCTGATCACAGTCCCACCACGTACAGTGCAGAGGGCTGGTACCTAAGCCTGAAGAGGTAAGGACTCCACTCCCGCCTTCAGGGGGTTTACCACCTAGTGGGCAAACAGGTAATCATAATATGGTATAATAAATCCTACACTTCAGGGTTTAGAAATAGAGAGGAGGGGTCATTAGCCAGGCTGGTGAGACAGTGTAGTAGGAAAATCAGGGAAGGCTCCCTGGAAGGGGCGATGACTGTGTTCAGTTTTAGAGGCTGGTTAGAAGTTCGCTTTTAATGTCAAGGGCTGGAGAATTAAGGCAGAGATAACAACGTATTCTTTTATTTCATTTTTATTTTTTTGATGAGGGAGAGAAACATTGATTTGTTATTCTACTTATTTATGCATTCATTGGTTGCTTCTTATACATGCCCTGACTGGGGATCAAGCCTGCAACCTTGGCACATCAGGATGATGTTCTAACCAACGAGCTCTCCGGCCAGGGCAAGAACACAGCATTCAAACGTTGGAATGGTAGAGTGAATGCAAAGGAACACATGTCCACAGATCCTTTTCTTCCACTCTCCTTGTAACCTCCCCTCCTGCATCTCTCAGCCACATCCTTACATCCACTTGCCACCCTCCTGGCTTCTTTCTTCTCCCCTTCTGCTCCCATTCTCTGTAGCGAAAGAAGGGAACGTGATCTAGTGCGTTCATGAGCTAGTGAGGGAGCAGGAGAGAACAGCGTGCGGGGATCTGGAAGGGGTGTGTGCTGCGTCACAGAAGTGGGCTCCGCCCTTCCCAGCCTCAACTCAAAGCACCACTCCTTCATGGCCCTCCAGGACACATCCTTACATCCTGTCTCAGCACGACCGCCTCTGCCCTCTCGTAAAGACTGTTCTTTCGAGGTGCATACCATCTATGTCCCCCATCCGTCTCTGCCATGGTCATCCACAGATTCCTGGTCCCTTCCCTCCTTCACTGAAGACTTTGCACCCAGTCCTGCCATTGACCTGGGTGGAATCAGCTTCTAACACCTTGGTCTCTCAATTCCTGATCCTCTCCTTTCCAAGTACCCCCCACTTCCTCACGCAGGACTGCTCCCCTCTGAAATCAGAAATACAGTTACCCCACTCTGTGACCACAACTGCCTCTGCACCCCAGCTCAGCCGCCTGCTTCCTCCAAGTACACCATGTCTCTGACTCGTTAACTCCATCAGCCCGCTAATGCTGATCCCCAACAATATCCCCTGCTTTCCATACCCCCCAATATTCACATGCTTTACCAATATCCTTAGTTTCCTTGTTTCACTGCCCCTCAGTCATCGTGGCTTCTCCCATCCCTTCATCCCCCATAGCCCATCAAACACCACGGTCTGCTAAATTTTAAGTAGCTGATCAAATCATGCGTGCCTTCCGTCCCCGCGGCCCACCTGGGTGCAGCCTCGGCCTCCTGGCCTGCACACCTGAAGCTCCCTAGTGCTCCTCTCCTACTCTTGCATTTCTACCACCATTTCTCCAGCAAGGCCGCCTCTGTGGTGTTTTCAAAAGATAAAAATGAAATCCATTGAGTTATTCTCCGACTTAAAGCCCGACCCTTCAAAATGGCCTCTTGTTATCATCCTGTCCCCTCACAAGGCTGCAGGGTTTATGGTCCGGCCCCTGCCGAGGCCTCTGGCCTCACCTTGTACCAGCCCCACCTCAAACGCCCCTCTTGAGCACTTAGCTTCTCCGACTTCCTTGAATGCCCCTGCTCCACGCTGAGGCTGGTGACAGCAGGTGTGGGAAGGGCCCAGCTCTGCCACTCGGGACACTGGGTTCTTCCACGGAAACACTCTCCGAGTCAAGTCCCTCCTTGTCTAATTTCCTCATCTGCAATGATGTCTGTCTTCCCTCCAGAAGAGAGAAGATAAAATGTGGGAAGGCTCTGTAGACATCTCTATGCCTCCCAATAAGAAGAAGGGTGATCGTGAATGTCTTGCCATGCGTCAGGTGCTAGGCTAAACACTTTATATGCAAAACCCTCTGAAGTGAGTGCCAAGGTTATCTCCATTTTATGGAGGAAAAGACCTGAATTTCAAAGCGTTTATGGTAACTTGATTGAGGTCACACAGCTGGTTCCTGGTGGAGCACACACCTGAGTCTACAACAGTCCGGCTTCCAAGGTCATCTTCTGAATCATTTTATGATACTGGGCAGGGGGTGGGTATCACATTTTTTAGAAGTGATTTGGGGAAAGATAGATTCAAATTGTTATTGCTTTTGAAGACTCTTACGTAAGTAATGCTTATCTGTACCTTTTAAACTAAGAAACAGCCCAGTTCCCCAAACTTTAAATCTCAGATTCAAAACAAACCACCCAGGGCTCCAAAGACAATCCTCAACAACTGCTCCATCGTGTTTGTCGGCAGGTCCCCAGCTGACCTGGACCAACACATCTGCATATGTTTCCTTGGCGGCTCTCCCAACACCCTCTTCTCTACGGGAATGTCTCAGGGAACTGGGCTCGAAGCCCTAGGACAACTGTGAAGAACTTCCAGCCAAACTGTAATGTAGGTCAGCAGCGAGCGCTCGCCGAAGATGAGAGAGACGGTCTGAGCATCTTGCTGACCCGCTGGACCTGTAGAGGATGCCCCAGCCACTCCAGACGCCCTTGTTGGGGTTCAAGTAAGCGCAGCCATGGAGAAGTCAGCCATCACTCACCTCCACACTCACCTTCCACTCACTCACCCACTTACTCAACAGTTAAAGTAACTACCAAGTGCTTAGCACCATTTTAGCTTACAGTGGGTTCTGGAGACGGGTGAAACAGACTCTATCACGGAGCTCTCAATCTGGTGAGGAAGACAGACGTGCAATTGAAAAGATTAGCATTACGCATTGAGATGGTCTTATAAGGGCCCTGGCCAGGTGGCTCAGTTGGTTGGAGCATCATCCCATGCACCAAAAGGTTGTGGGTTCTATTCCCAGTCAGGGCACACACCTAGGTTTTCAGTTCAGTCCCCAATTGGGGTACCTGTGGGAGGCAACCGATTAATGTTTCTCTCTCACATTGATATTTCTCTTTCTCTCTCTCTCTCTTTAATCAATTTTTAACAAAACAAACAAAATATCCTCTGGTGAGGATAAAAAAGATGGTCACATAAGAAAAGGACAAAGAGCTGTCCTAAGACAGTAACTGCAGTACTTCCTAGCTCTGTGAGCCTCAGTGGCCACACCTACAAAATAGGGGTTATAACAGGGGCTGTAATGACCAATAGGGATAGGGTATGTGTAAGGGATTTACCCACCAAAGAGGTGACTATTACCTCATGGGTTTTTTAAATTAAAAGGGCGTTCCAAATGCAGAGTATTATTATTATTCCATAGGGAATAAGACAATTGTTAAAATGCTTCAAAATGCATGCACACCAGATGGTGCCCCCTGCCCGAATGCTCTCCCCTGATATGTAGCTCACTCTCACATCCTTGAAGTCTGTCCTCCCATGTCACTTTCTCAGTGAGGTCCAGCCTGCCCACCCTGTTTAATATGCATACTTCCTCTCTTCACCCCTGAGCACCCACATCATCTAACTCTGATGGGTTTGTTTTTCTTTTCCCAAGTACTAATTGCCTACTAATGTACGCAGTAATTTACTTTTATATTTATTTTTACCAGTTTTCTCCTCCCCCTACAATGTAAGTTCCAAGAGAGAAGGGATCTTTATTTTGCTCACTGATGTATTTTCAGCCAAGATGGATGCCTAGTACATGCATAGTCGGTGCTCGATAATATTTATTCAATGAAATAATTAAAAGCAAGGTGCACATTGAATGGCTACCATATCAGACGTTCAGATAGAGTACAGGAGGAAGAACACAGAAATCAGTAGCCCGGTCTGGAAAGATGACGGCTGAGAGGTTCATGACCACAGCGTGTAAAGCATGAACGCCTTCCAGTCTCAGAATAACAAAACAGAGGGCACGCCGTGAAGCTCACAGAGGCAGTTTCAGTCCAGCACGAGGAATCCATCTTTGTACATGGGTAGTGAACCGATTCTGTGTCATTGTAGAAGACGAGTTGGAATGAATCCATGAAGAATAATTTCAGAGTGTATATTAGTTATGTACTATTGCGTAACAAATTATCCCAAAGCCTAGCAACTTGAAACAACAAACATGTATTATCTCACAGTGTCTGTGGGTGAAGAATTCAAGCAGCTCTGGTGGGTGGTTCTAGCTCAGGGTCTCTCAAAAGGTTGTAGTTAAATCCTGGCTGATTTGGCTCAGCAGTTAGAGTGTTGGCCCATAGATCGAAGGGTCACAGGTTCGATTCCCAGTCAAGGGCATGTACCTGGGTTGCAGGTTTGATCCCTGGCCCTGGTCAGGGTAGTGTGAGGGGCAACCAATCAATGTGTCTCTCTCACATTGATGTCTCTCTCTCTCTCTCTCTCTCTCTCTCTCTCTCTCTCTCCCTCTCTCCCTTCCACTCTATCTAAAAATTAATGGAAAAATATCCTCAGGTGAGGATTAACAACAACAACAAATAAAGGTTGCAATTAAGACCTTAGCAGGGGCCACAATCATTTGAGGAATGACTGTGTCCAGGGAGAAAAGATATGCTCCAAGACGGCCCATCACAGGGCTGTGGGCAGGAGGCTCAGGTACTTGCCAGGCAGGCCTTTCTATACAGCTGCTTGAGTTTCTCCATGACATGGCAGCTGGCTTTCCCCAGCGAGAGTGACCCAAGAAAGAATAGTGTTGAAGTCATGATATCTTCCGTGACCTATCTTCAAGTCACAATCTGTCATTTAGGCATTCTGCTGTTGTACACAGATCTTCCCTACTCAGTGTAGGAGGAGATTACACAAAAACATGAATACTAGGAGGCAGGGAGTATCAAGGGCCATCTTGGAGTCTGGCTGCCACAGAATGGAACTAAGGGAGGATTCAGGAATGTGTGGAGGTGATGGAAAGCGGTCATCACCTCCCACCACCTCCCTCCAGCTCACCAGAGAAGACTGGCCGAAGGGCAGACTGCGCCATTATCATCTAGAGAGATCCAGGCCGCAGCCATACAATTACCCAAGGAAAGATGTCTATGGAAACATCTTTGTTTCTTTGAGGGGCCTGGCATCTACTTCTTGGGACTCTGGGTGCTCATTTCTGCTTGTCAATACACTTCTCTTCTTGACTGTGCCATAAATGAATGTAAGAGCTGAGGGAGCTCAGAATCCAAGAAAGGAATGACCGCATGACCCGGGGAAGATGACCAGGAAATAGAACCCTGCCATGCCCTCAGAAACCTCCCACCTTCCCTGAACAGCAAGCCTTTTCAAGTGGTCAGTGGTAGCTGCATCAATTAGGAAAGAGTCCTCTCGTAGGAAGGATTCATGGAAAAAGAGAAAAGCCAAAGTCGTCTGGCTGGTGTGGCTCAGTGGTTGAGCGTCGACCCATGCACCAAGAGGTCGCCAGTTCGATTCCTGGTCAGGACACATGCCCAGCTTGTGGACCCAATCCCCAGTGGGGGGCATGCAGGAGGCAGCCAATCGATGTTCTCTCTCATCGATGTTTCTATCTCTTTCTCCCTCTCATTTACTCTCTCTCTAAAATCATAAAAGGGAAAAAAAAATTTTTTAAAGCCAAAGTCAATGAACAGCTTTCAGGGTAAGAGTGTGCTAGAAAGTATTGTGTTATATCCTTTCCTCAGGCAGGACCCTACTTCATCCAAAAAAAAAAAACAAAAAAAAAAACGGGTGGCATTTACTCCTGCCATCAGTGACCCCAAAGATGTATTTCTGCCAGCTTTGGGGATCTTCTCAGTGTGAGGTTCTTTGGCCCTCTCAACAGGGGGAGAAGAAAGAGGTCTCCTTATCCTTGTGCACCCGGATGTTCTCACTTTTCATGTTAATGAAACGTGGCCGGTGCCAGAGTGCACCACAGCATGTGACAATGCCTATCGAGAAGGCTCCCACCCTCGGGAAGCAGATGGAGGACCTGGAAAGCCAGGAAGAAAATGCGGCCGTGCAAAGCCATCCCATGAAGACCACTGTCTTCCTGGCTTGCAGGTGGTCAGATGGGAGTGCCGCTGAACCTAAGTCAAAGAGATGACAAGCAACCTGAACCCCTCTCACCCAAGATGAGTAAGAACTTCTGACAGGTAAGCACCACTGTGGTGCAGAACTGTGGTGCAGATAAGTGGAGAGTGGAAGAAAGAAACGTAGGCTTGAATTTTGTATAAGTTTTAGAAAGGTGCTTAATTTCAGAGCTGTAAAGTCAGGTGCTGACTAGTGCAAAAGAGAAACAACTAAAAAGTTCCCTCTGGAATTTCTTAATAATAACAATCATTACAGCTAACATTTACGAGGTGCTTAGCTAGGGATTCTTTCAAATCTATTGTATCTATTGACTTAAACACTATAACACAATGAGGTCAGTATCACCATCCTCACTTATAGATGAGAAGCCCAAGACGATAGAGGTTAACCAACTTGCTTAAGGTAACACAGCTAGTAAATATTAAAGCTGAGATTCATATTCTGGCCATCTAACTCCAGAGCCCACAGGTTTAACGATCATTCTATGTTTTCTTTATACAGTTTAAATAAGGGACCACATGTTGGTAAATGTTATTTATAAAACTCATGGTGAGGTTAGAAGTCTTCTAGCTTAGTGACCCTGTCGCCCTTCTGTTCTGCCTCCGTCTCCTCTGTGTACATTCTTGCTGAGGTTCACTTCCAGTGCATTTCATCCAGAGATGGTCAAGATCCAGGCACAGAACAACACTTCTTTTTTTTATCCTCACTCGAGGACATTTTTGCATTTATCTTCAGATAGAGCAGGAAGGAGAGAGGGAAGAAGAGAGAGAGAGAAACATCGGTGTGTGTGAGAGAGACATCGACTGGTTGCCACCCACACCATCCCAACCGGGGCCGGGGACAAACTGCAACCGAGGTACGTGCCCTTAGCGGGAACTGAACCCAGGACTCTCTGGTCCGCAGGCTGACGCTCTAATTGCTGAGTCAAACCGGCCAGGGCCAGAACAACACTTCTAACATGGTCCTCAACTTTAAGAATCACAAGAAGCTATTTCATCCATCCTTCCCCCTCTGCTGGCTCCTCCTCTTTTTTTGGTATCGTATGCGAAGTTCATTGACACTTCAGTGTATCCAAGAAAGTACTTTCTTATCCCTATTCTCCTCCCTTTCTTATTCTGTGTGCCACTTACATGGGTCAGAGAGAGCTACTGCCTTAGCATCAGTCTGGCTTTGATCTCACCCTGCATATTAGCCCTGCGGCCCTGTGCAAGCCACTTAGCTCTGTAAGCCCATGCTTCTTCCTGTGTAAAACGGGGATACTAATGGTGCCTACTTCACATGGCTGTTGCAGCATCAAGAGTTGAAATAAAAAAACACGTGTCACGTGCTCAGCACAGCACCCTGCACAAGCAAGTGCATGACAAATGTTGGCTGTTGGGATGCTGAGACCAGCGACAGAGGGTCTGGTGAACAGGACCCCTTGTCAAAAGCAGCCCTTCTGAGGAAGTCTGTGAGTAAGCCACTTCCCCAGACCAAGGATTCCTGGAGAATCGCTAGTGATGTTGCTGCCTAGGGTAACAGAAAAAAAGAGGAGGCAATTATACAGCGTGTAACAAAAATAATTTCATTCCTAACACCTTTCCCTGCTGGGCCACTTGGAATCCAAACAATAACAACAAGGCGGGGTGGGGAGAAGGGCAAGTACGTTCTAAAGGAGCCCAGTGACGAATGGACAGGCCCCAGACATCTGCAGGGGATTGTCCTTGGGGCCTGGGCTGCTGTTCTGAACTCTGAGCTGCACACCTGGAGGGCAGGGCTGCCAGGCTGGCGGGGGCTATTGACAGGGCCCTGGGGGCTGACACTGCCTGACTTCACTCGCCATCCCATGTCTGGGAGCCGGCTGACATCACTCGGAGGGCTCCGGGGAAAGCCAGGGTCCTCCCTCTATCCCATCCCCATCACTGCAGAAAGCAAAGAATTCTCTGTCTTCTGGAAAAAGCAAAGATCCCTACAGGTGCCATCAGATTATGACAAAATTGCCCAAACTGCACTAAGCCAATGCTTATACGTTCATACCTAACATCAGCCTCTTCCGAGGGCCCCGAAGAGTCCGCTTCTCAGCTCCCACCCCCATACACTGCCCCACACTCTCCCAGATGCCCAGTGGACTCCGGGTCTCAAACTTGGGGACACTGCAGCAGCATAGCCTCTCCAGGGGTTGAGGGGTCCCCAGTGCATCACCTATGGCTCTTCCCTGTACACCAGAGCCAGCAAGGACCTCTGCTCCTCCGCGGAGAAACGTTCCCATGTCTCCTAGGCAGAGAGGAGGCTCACCCTCCCAGGGGACATCCCAGCTGCCAAGGGTGTTGATTTAACCCACTTATCAAATTGAGGTGAAAGGGGAAAGAAGAGGGAATACGTGCAGACCAGAAGGACAAGCTGTCTCCTTTCTCCGGACCCAAACAGGAATGAAGCGAGTGGCTAAATCTTGCAGTTCTACTCTTCCACCCACATACTGACACTATAATCAAGCTATTTTCCAAGCCCGTGCATTTAAATAATGTGATTCTATTATTTAAAAAAGTAAAAAAGAAATCTTCAATTGCATCGGTGATGGTGTCAGGTGAGAGGCAGGATGTATTAACACTGGGTTCCACACTATTAGAGTAATTTAAAAGGCTGGAGAACAGTCTGTCGCCCAGAACTGGTGAATAGGCAACTTGCACACCTTTAGCGGCTCCATCTAGTACCCTGGAGAGCTGGACGGCTGCTACATATTCCCAAAGCCAAATCATTGGGTCCTCCCAGGGCCATAAGATGTCCTACTGGGGGTGCGGAGGGAAATGTTTTGTTGGGGTGCAGCCAAATGACAGGCCACCTCCAGGGGAGGGTGTCTGCTGAGAAGCTGAACCACACTGAGCCCTTCCTGCTGTCTGTGGTTTCCAAGCACTTTCTGGATGCAGGATGCTCTCTTGCTAAGCAGAGCTCCTGATAGGATGGAGAAACTTTGGTTGCTGAGCCCAAACCTGGTGCTTTGGAACTAGAAAGCTTACACCACTCCTCTTTGGAGAACTTAAATAATAAGAGAGAGATCACTATATTTCTGGATGAAAGAAAAATCTTTCCTGTTTGGGGTCTGAGGCATACAGGATGACCTCTGAGGAACCCAAATAATCTAAGGTAAGATGTCCCAGCAGAATGAGACTGACTAGGCAGCCATCCTAAGTTATTTTCAAGCCTCAAATCTAAGGTTACTATTACCTGTGCTATACAATCTGGTGCTTGGGGTCCTGGCATCATAAAACCTCAACTTGGATTCTTCTTTCCCTTCCTAGGTGCTGAAACACTTTCACTGTGGGAGAATCATGGGTATTAAGCCCCAAGGCAGAAAGAAAATGGCAGGTCAGAAAATATGAATCATTGGAAGGGCAGGGGTTGGTTCAAAGAAGGCTCATCATTCTCATTCGCTACCTCCCCGGTCCATGCCATCTTCACAGCCATGCTTCTGCAACACCAAAACGAGACTTTCACTTGTAGGGAAGATGGAGACAGCTGTTTCCAGGCCGAGTCCACATGCTTTTCCCCTTACACATGTTTACCCAGAGAACAGTGT
Source organism: Tadarida brasiliensis (assembly GCA_030848825.1). Taxonomy (NCBI): domain Eukaryota; kingdom Metazoa; phylum Chordata; class Mammalia; order Chiroptera; family Molossidae; genus Tadarida; species Tadarida brasiliensis. The sequence goes on from CM061268.1 coordinate 85,825,501, forward strand.
AACCTCAAACCTGTCTAAATTCAGCAGATCAGTCCCAGGTACATATGAGGCCATATTTTCTATGAGCCCCAGGACTCCCTTTGTTTCCCCTGGTATAGGAGGAACAGAAGGGCTTCTCTCAAGTTCAGGTTTGCCTGCATCATAGCTTGTTCTAGACAAAAGTAATTTAACCTTGCGTGTGAAGGTAGAAGACTCACTAGCACACAAGCATCATTACTGGACTTCCCCCTATGAGCTCCCCAGCTTACAGAGCACAAGAACGAAATCAATACAGTCAATATGTCACTGCCAGCAGGGCACGAGTGGCCACCAGCCTTGGGGAACATGACGTGCCACTAAGCTGAACTAATCACTCCTTGGTATTTCAGCAGCAGTTGGATTAGCAGATCACAGCGCATATATAATGAAAGACATTAATTCCCTCAGAAGGGGAGGGTAGAAGGAACACATGGGGTTGGCCCCAGAGGGGGACAGTTAGTATTTATACAGGTCAACCTGAAGCCATATTGGAAATTCTTAGAGAAGTCAAAAATCTGTTTTAGGAAGAAGAAAAGCCCAGGAAGATCCTGGAGCAGAGGAGATTGGGCTGAACCCTTTATTGCAGCAAAGAGATTTAATCAGGGGGATGGTCCTTCCATCAACAACAGTCCCACACCTGAAAAAGGTAACATGTATAACTGCAAGGAGGGGTCGATAAAAGACCTTAATCGTGTTCCTTCCAGTCAAAGGAGTTAGAACTTATATGAGAGGTAATTTCTTAACCCAGTGTACATGTGAATCACCCAGAAATATAGCTAAAATATGCAATGCACTCCTGGGCCTCAGCCTGAGATTCTTATTCAGCAGTTCTTCTAGGAAGAACCAAAAATATGCAATTTAACCAGATTCTTGGGTGATTCAGATGCAAGGAGTTCATTAAAACAAAAAATTGCCTTGGAAAATGCCCTAGACTTCTACAATAAATCAGAATCCCCCATTTTCCAGGCACCTCTCATCCCCAGGCTGTGCAGGGAAGGTAGAAGGAACTCAGAATGTTCTTCAAGAGAACAGGCTGGGGCTACCATCGTCCTCACTTGGCTTTAGGTCTAACCCTCTCAAACCTCCTTTGTCAGATGTTTGATTTCAGAGATAGCATCATTCCCCCATCCCTCACATGTGCCAGGAATTTTGAACACTAAGCAGAGATGTAAAAGGCAGGAGGCTGGGACCCAGCAAACCACTCTCGATTCTCTTGCAATTGGTCACATTTATCATGGCTTCTCTCTCTGCCCACCTTCATCAAACAGCAGCAACAGGGGGAAAGATGAGAAGAATGATTTCTTTTTCAAGTGGTCCTAATTCTGCAGGATGAATCGGGGTTCAGCAGAGTATTTGCATCCAAAGGAGAGAGAATCACTGAAAATCTAGTTCCTGGGGAGGAACAAGGATTAGGCTGAAAGGTTTGCAGCCTGGTCAAAACCCAGAAGTGATTCGATCTGCAGAAGAAACTGGAAAGAGATCCACAGAGTGTCTTGCACTTTACCTACCTCAGGAGCCCCCAGCACAAAAAGTAGAGGGGTGCCAGGTGGGGCAACAGTGACTCGCTCAGGCTGCTTCCCTGTGAAGGACCTGTCCCTACGGAGCTGCAGTGCTGTGACTTGTGTCCATGGCGAAGCCTGTTGTGTACACGTACACACAGCATCTTACCTCTGCTGTTCCAGAGGAACAGCACACAGGTGCTCGCCTGGGGGGGGGGGGGTAGGTAGGCCCTGTCTGGCGCTTAGCGCTGCCTCTTGCCTCCGCAACCCGCCCTAACGAGGCTCTTGGTCCACTCCAGAGTCGGACAGTCACTCTCCACTACTGCCCCCACCATCACACCCATTCTCAAGTCTAGATGGGTCTGCAACCCCAGCCTCCGTCTTCCACGGGATCTCAGAGAGGTGGCGAAGGGGAACGCTAATTCAGGACCGCGGACAGCGGCACATTAGACAGCAGGAGAGTAGAGCCAGAACTCGCTTCTCTCTCATCCTTGGCTTCTGTCTTTGGAAACTGAAATGTCTCAAGTCGCACAAATGCAGAGTTGCCAAAAACAGCCCTTCTCCTTCTGTGGCGGCTGGAACCTCTGGCCGCGCTCCCTGGGGTCCCGGGCTCCGGCGCTGGGCAGAAAGCGCCCTCCTGAGATTGCCGAGAGGCGGCCGCCCTCCGAAGCTCGGCTCGGCGGGGCTCGCTCCCGGCGCTCCTCGGGGAGGCTGCCCAAGCCCCGCCCGCTCGTGCCCGGAGAGATTCCCGCCCGGGCGGCGCGGAGAATGCCGAGAAGGGGGAAGAGGGAGGGGATGGCGGCCGCTGCGTTCTGGTCGTCGCCCCCCTCCCACCCCCTAATAAGCGGCCCGACGGAAAGTCCGTGGAGAGCCCAACCGCAGGCGGAGCAGTCTGAAGCAGACCGCGCCAGCGGCCAAACTTCTGGCCCGGCCGCACTGGCCTCCCAGCTCCCTCCTCCTCTCCCTGCGACTTGACTCGGCCCGGGGCCGCCTGTCGCCCCATCCTGCTGGGCTTACCTTCAAGCCATAGGGAGCACTGGGGCAGAGACGGCGCGGGCTGCTCGAGGCTTCCGGCTCCCGCCGCATCCACGCGCGGTCGCCCCTCCGGCAGCCGTCTGGGCCGCCGCTTTCCTCGGCGGGTCCCTGGCTCCCGGCCCCGCCGCGCCGTTCAGAGCCCCGGCGGGCAGCCGCTCGGCCGGCTCCGGCCTGCGGGGAGCGGTGGACCGGCAGCGGCGGGGCGGGGCGGGGCCGGACGCGGGTTTGGGCGTGCGGCGAAGGGACCAGGCGTGGAGGCTGCGCGGTGCGCGCGGAGGGCGACCAGCTCCGGCTGTGATCCTGGACAGCTCCGCGGCGCCGGTGCGCGGGGAGCGCGGGAGGGAGGGGCGGGGCCGCCCTGGCCACGGGGCGCCCCTGGGCCCCGCCCCTGGAACAGGCCCCGCCTTACCTTACTGTGCGCGGGGGTGCCAGCTCCCACCGCCTGAGCTTGGAGGGAGCGGCGTGGGGGTGGGAGATGCCGCCATCCCTGGCTTTGAGGCAGGTCAGAGCCAAGGCAGGAACTGAGCAGTCGACTACACATTGCGTTCCCCCCAGCCCCGCAAAGTCACACCCTGTATATGCAGGGCTGCCGTGACAAGCGTCTTCATCGCCTGCTTGTCTGTTCTCTCCTTTGAGAAGTCAGAGAACAAGGACTGGGGGCGGGGGAGGGGGGTAGTCCATCCAGGAGTCCCGTAAGGAGGAGAGGTCCAGGGTCTGTTCTCTGATCTCTGCTCTTGGAAACCCTGGGGTCAGCCCCCTTTTGTTGCTTCACTTTCCAGGGAAAAGCCTGCTTGGAGTTGACCTGAAATAAAAATTCAAAAAGGGGGCTCCGGGGTTCCAGCTCACCTTTGACTCCAAACGGAGGTGGGGTGGGAGGAAAGGAGGCAGTGGGGAGGGTTGCTCTACTGAGGTCCTCTGCCCAGTATCGTTTGGACTGCAGAGAAATGTCCTTCTTCTCCCATTACCACACCCCTTGCCTTTCTTTCTTCTTTAGGAATCAGTTATGGACTGTCCCCCCTTTGCTGGTCTCTATGTCAGATTCCGGGGTCACAGAGAGGAATAAAACTATGTCCTGCCAATCCAGAGTGGAGACCTCCAGGAAATTGTGTAACATAGCCCTGTGGCTTAAACCGGTGCTATGGAGCACAAGCTAGAGAGACCTCACAGGGGGCGAGTCATTGAAGAAGCCGAGTTCCACGGTGCAGAAGGCAGCACAGCATCCCAGGCAGAGGGAACAGCACCCGCGAAGGACTGACCTGCATGGCAGGGAGTCAGCCCATGGCTGGAGTCAAGCCACTCTGGGCCACAAAGAGTAAGTTTGTATTTCCTCCAATGACCCACACAATTCTAGAAAATTGAGTTGGAAAGGACCTTAGCATTCATATAATCCCCACTTTCATTGCTCTAGAAGGGGGAACCGAGGCCCAGAGAATTGGCATGATGGTCAAGATTCCACAGATCCAGGGCTGGACCATCCCCCATCTGCCCATGCACAGGCCTGCCCTTCTCTCAGATGCAACCATCTTTTGGAGGAAACTGGAGGAGGAGTAAGTGGACATGATGTGCCTCTTCCCCTCCTCCTTGCCTTTGCAAGCTTCATAGGGAGATATTACAGCAATCGGGAATCCTAACCTTTTGACATATTTGCTTTCAAAGCAATAACACATTATAGATATAGTTGGAACTCCAGTGCTCCTCTCTGTCTACCCTTAGGCCACCCTTTACAGGTTTAATCCTCTTAAGGAAGGACTAGGTGCCTTCCAGCTCAGCACCTCTACATGGGTCCAGGGACAGAGCCACCCAGCAGACAGACCACCCCTCTCCCGACTAGTCAGAGGACTTGGATTGGTGTCCTTCTGTCACCTACCATTTGTGTGACCTTGGCTAAATCATTTAATCTTGCTGAGCCTCAGATTCCCCATCTTTTAATTGGATTTAAAAGTACCTTTCTCTCTGGCTACACTGAGGATAGTAGATGAGGAAGTGTTCGACAAATTGGAACCTGGCTGCTCCGAGGTGGAGAGAGTAGCTTGCTCATTCAGTGGCAGAAGAGAGAGCACGATGTGACCTCCATAGGGTGTACCAACCCAGGGACACTGCGGCTCTGCGCTGCCTTTCCCCCCGATCTCGCATGGCTGAGTGGACTGCATGCTGGCTGTGAGCGAGACGGAGGGATCGTCTAGTTTTCAATTAGCAAACGCCTCGCTCTTTAAACAAACAGCACAGCAAACCCACGCACTACTGATGGCAGGGAACATCTGAGGCCAGCGGGCAGCTGCACCGAGGCTCCCCACTTCCAGCGCTGTCGGGGCTCTCCAGAGGTCATTCAGTGCCTCCCCCACCCTCCAGGCACAACTGTCCTGGGTTCAAGTAGGCTGGGTGGGGGCAGGGTGAGACTTTTCCTTATAGCTTTCCTCTTTGAGTTTCTCATCTATATTTTCCAGAGTACGAGTCAGGAAGTTCTTACCACCCTTTTGATTGTTGAAAGTGGTAAGCAAATGGTTAGTAATTAGGGGTAGAAGATGGGTCGAGGCAGGCAGGGGTTTTGTTGGCCAGTGGGAACGAGGATAAAAAGAACGGAGCCCACAGAGAATAAGGAATATCTAGAACTTCCTTTTGTGCCCCCAAAACTGCCTCCAAGCTGGGGAACGAGGCATGGTGGGGCTGTCGAAATCTGATGCCCCACACACTGTCACAGCCCTTCTGAAAATCAGTCCACAGAAAAACGGGGTGCCCTCCCTGGAGGGGTCAGAAGCAGAACAGGGTGAGGGACACAGCACCACTGCAGCCACGCAGAACTCTGCTCAAGTCCAAACTCCGCCACCTGGGGAAGTTCTAAATATCTCTGAGCCCCAGTTTCCTCCGTTGTAAAATGGGGATAGAGATCCACACAGCTGGGTTATCGTGAAGTTTAAGTGTGAAGGACAACCGACACCCACTGGTGCTCAAGGCATTTTGTGCATTCTCTCGTCTTACAGAAAACTTCAGCTGGAGAAGCACTGAGGGAAATGCAGACACCCTCCCTGCGGTGTTCGAGCTCCAGACTTCCAGACCTACTTTGCAGGTGGAGACTGAGCCCCTGTTTTTAAGTTCTGGGAATTTTTTTCTTTTCACATCCTCCTCTGTCTCTTGTCATTTTGTTCTTATCCCATTTGCACATGACTCTGAGAGTGCTAAGGTGGCAAGCCTGAGCCAGAGGAGGTGTGGGGCAAAAGCAAACGAACATGTTCTTCTTATACTTGATTATTTCTCTCAAAGCACAGAAAACCGCACTGAGATGCAGAGTTCTTGGTTCCTGATGTTGCTGAGAGATCCACAGCCCATGTCAGAATAATCTAGTGGCAGGACTGAAGGTAGGTTAGGCTAGTCCTCCCAAAGGAGGGATGGGGAAGGAGGGGATTCTTTTAAAAAGACAGAGGGTGAGAGCACCATCTTTGACCAAGACAGGAGGGCAGAGAGAGTTCCCTGAGAGTTTTGACATCTGCACACGCAATCACCCTTAGAGATGGGTTCCTCACTGGTAGACTATAGTGTGCTGTTCTCCATCAGAGTGAAATGGATATCTGTACATGTTCTTTACATCCTCCTAGTTTGGAACGATAAAGAGTACAGGTGTGGCCCTGGCCGGCTTGGCTCAGCGGTTAGAGCATCGGCCCGCAGACCAAAGAGTTGCGGGTTTGATTCCGGTCAAGGGCACGTACCTCGGTTGCGGTTTGTCCCTGGTCCTGGTTGGGGTCGTGCGGGAGGCAACCAGTTGATGTGTCCCTTTCACATCAATGTTTCTCTCTCTCTCTCTCTCTCTCTCTCTCTCTCTCTCTCTCTCTCTCTCTCTTCCTCTCTCTCCCTCCCACTCTATCTGAACTAAAATGGAAAAATGTCCTTGAGTGAGGATAAAAAAAAGAATACAAGTGTGACCCACTTTATGAGATTCTATTCACAATAGCCAAAAGGTAGAGGCACCCCAAGTGTGCATCAAAGGATAAATGGAGAAACAAAATGTGGTATATCCATACAATGGGATATCATTCAGCCTTAGAAAGGAATGAAATTGGTCACATGCTTCAAGATGGATGAACCTTGAGGACATTATGCTCAGTAAAATAATCCAGTCACAAAAGGACAAATACTGTATGATTCCACCTATGTGAGGTGCCCAGGAAAGTCGGAGAGCGGAGTGGGGTTGCCAGGGGCTGGAAGGAGGGGTGAATAGGCAGTTAGTGTTAGAAGGTACAGGGCTTCAGTTTGGGAGAATACAAAGTTTTGGAGATGCAGGTAATGATGGTTGCACAACAGTGTGAATGTACTTAATTCCACTGAACTGTACACTTAAAAAGGGTTAAGGTGGTAAATTATATGATGTGTATTTTACTACAACACAAACATATCAAGCTTGGTTTCAGGGGCCACTGCATTTGCCATCTATGTGAAAACAAAATAAAACATCTTGGAAATTACTAGGTAAGTAGATGGAAAAGTGATTGGATTTAAAAAACAATCAACATATATAATTTCTGAAGTTGTATTTAGGGAAGTACAATCAGTACCTACTGCTTAGGATTTTTTCAGCCCTCTCTGTAGTTAATAAAGCACCTTCTCATCTGTGGTCTCATTTGTTTCCGATAGCCTGGGGAGGTCAAGAAAATCATTAAATCAGGACAGCACTGGGAAGGCTATTAAAGGGCTCACCCTTCCAGAAGATGGGACCAGCACTGAGACTAGGATGTTTCTGACAGTCTGCAAATGCAAGGACCCCTCGACCATCAGGTTTGAATGGAGTGCAGTGCAGAGGAAGCTCCCAGTAGGGAAGAAATGCTCAATCCAAGCTCCCTTTATTGCGGGTGAGCAGAGTTCTGCAAGCCAACCAGCAGCATTTGGGGTTCTCTTCCTCTCAAGCTGCTGCTCTGTATGTGCTCACATAGCTGGGGACTGTCCCTGCTGCTCACACCTTCGCTGCCTCCAACGCAGTCAGAGCGCCAGTCAGACACGTGGATGTAAGAAACAATTCGGGCAGTTTAAGCAGAAAAGGAATTCACTGAAAATATTTTCGTAGCTTACAGAGTCACAGGGGAGATTACAGAACCAGGCTTGTAAAACAGACAGGAACAAAAGAGCCTGATGCTGTTAGGACTTCGACCAAATCAAGCCTGCACAGCACTCCAGTGAGAGCTTTGCTATTGCGGGCAAATGCTGGGCACCAGATGGCATGGCCACCACTGCTGGCACCAGACGCTGGCATCCCCCTGGAACTCTGTCATGCTGCTTCTGGAAACGGAAAGTGGTGGGTACTTGCGCTGCCCCTAGAGTGGCCGCTCTGCTGTCCCTGCTTCTCTGACTCACCAGCGCTTGAGTGAAAATCTGGGGTGTCTGCCTCTCCCTGAACTGACTGAGAAAGAACCACACAGTGAGGGGTTCCTGGCTTAGGAAGGAAGGAAGCTGCAGAGCCAAACAACAATAATAACCCACTATACCCAGATCCAAAAGGAAAAGCATTCAGTCCTGATCGTCCTGTTTCTACTGCCACAAACCTGTCCACACCCCACCCTCATGCCGCCACTCCCGTCCCGGTCACCATCATCGTCTCCGGCAGATTAAGCTTTTCCCTGGTGTCCCACCTCCAGCCCAGCTTGCACAATGTATAAGAATGTTTCTAATACAAAATCTGATCATGTCGCCCCGCTTACAACCCTCCAGTCTTTTCGTTGCCTTTGAGATAAATTCTAATCTTGTTAAAATGGATTAAATGTCTGCCCCATCTGTCCCCTTCTTCTCTCAGCCCCATCTCTGCCAGTGTCCCCTCTGCACGAATGAATCAATGAATGAATAAATGAGTTTGGAAAGGGTCCCAGAGATGATCTAGTCCAGTGCTTCCCAAATGTCAGTCCTTGGATTGGATGCAATAGAAACACCTGGGAAACTAAGAAAAAGGTACAGATTTGGGAGCCCAATGCCAGATCTGCTCAATCAGAATTTAGGGGACAGAGGTTCTCTATTTCTGAAAGCTGATCGACCAGTGGTTCTGAGCCCCAGCCAGGTAGGGAGGCACTAATCTAATCCATACCCTTCCTTCTGTATACGTGGGGCCGGCGCCCAGAGGATAAAGACTCAATGCATATAAATCAAGCTTGATATTGTAATGATGCAAAACTCAAAGCAAAGCTAATCTAACACATTTATTGTTGTACATATCATTATTGTGCCACATGGTAATTAGGCATAAATAGTGGGTACGTTATCCAGGACTATTATTACATTTATAGAAACCAAGTATTTTGGGGGTCAACTTGGGAGGAGGAAAAAGAACCATTGGAAACTATTGGAGTGCTACTCTGAGGCCCCATAGGGGGCCTCCAAGTCTATCACCTGGGCTCCATAAGATCTGATGACAGGTGGGTTTGCCCGCAGATTTGGAGAGTCAGGTGGGAGCTGGGTTGCTAGGAGCCCTTAGATAAGAATGGAGGAAGACAAAACAGCACCTGGCCCCTTCTTCCAGTGAGGGAGGGACTGGACTGGGGGGGGGGGGCATCATGGGAAGAGGAAGGAAACAAACTGTAGAAGGACTTGGGTCCTTCCACTGCCAGAACAAACTGAGGTCTGGGATTTAAAGAAATCCCCTTTTCTCCCTAAATTCAGACAGAGGCATCTTCCTCACACATTGGAATTGCCTGTTGTGCTCTGAATACATGTGCCAGGCGCACCTCCAGGGCTATGCCCACACTGCTCCCTCTGTCTGAAATGCCTGGCCACTGTCCCCCACATCTCTGTATGTCTGATTCCCACTGGTCTTGCAAGGCCCGGCTCAAATAGTTGTGCTCCATAGACCTTTCTTGATCTCTCAAACCCAACCCAGACATAGTGCCCCTCCCCAGTCTTAATAAAGGCATGTACCTCTTTGTGGCATTCATGGCTTCATTATTTGTATTCTTGTCTTACTTTTTTAGTAAAGAGTTATATTCTCTGGCTCATAGTCCTCCTCCCCAACCTCCCGCACAAAACCCATCATAGGGTAGACTCTCGACAAATATTTGCTAAAAGAACTCTCCCTGGTTAGTAATCCATTTGGTATATACCCAACTTAGTGTGATTTGGCTAATTTCCATTGCTTTGCAGTTTCCTAGCTGAGAGGCTCTGGGAGTGTAGAAGTTTTGGTGGGGGAGGGGTGGAGAGTGTTGGAGGCAGCGAGGAGAGAAGTCCTGGTGTCCAGAATCTGGACAGAGGGTGTCTGGATGGGTTGTCCCAACTGTCTCAGGGTTTTGAGAGTAGCTGGGTATTGTTAGATGTCTTGACACTGAGGCACGAAGATATAGAAAGAAGCAGAAGGGAAGGAGGGAGGGAGGGAGGGAGGGAGGGAGGGAGGGAGGGAGTGCTAGAGAGAGAAAGAGAGAGAAGAAGAAGAGGGGGGAGGAAGACGAGGAGGAGGACAAGGAGAAGGACAAGGACAAGGAGGAGAATGATGAGACCAAAGACATAACTGGTTCCTCTTTGTACTTTGAGATACTCTTGCTTTGACCATAGCCCCTTCTCCTCCTCAAACAGGTCGCCACCCCACCAATCACCCAGCCCTGACTGAGTTCCTGGTCAGCTTGAGCCAGAGGAGAAGAGCACACAAGTCCAAGGGCAGAAACTTCCTTGTCCATGCTTCTGACAGAGTCAGAAGACAGGCTCTCCTATTTGACTCGCCCTCCCCCAGTTCGATCACATAGCTGTTGTGAGGATTAAATGTGATCCTGTGTACAGGAGTGCCTTGAGAAAGAATGCCTGCCCATAGGAAGTGCTACATAACTGGGATTGACTCTTACTGGTGACGTGCGTGACCTCTGAGGCAGGTTGACTCATTTCCCACACAGTCCTTAGGACCATCCATGACTGATACAGGAGGGAGCAACAGAGTCTGAGTGTCCAGGCCTTGCCCTATGGGAGCCTCCGATCTGGACAGCGAGAGGACACAGACCAGGAACACAGTTGCACAGTCATGGGCTGCCTTCAATGGGAAACTTTTCCTCTCACTGTTGGATAACCTATGGCAGCCAGTCTATGAGGTTGTCTGACTTCAAAGGTTCTTTCTCAACTGAGACAGTCATGATGAGCTGGACCAATCAGATTTTCTCTATTAGGAATTTGAACTATGAGATTCTCTAGAGAGAATGTTTCCATTGGTGTTAGGAGCAGAAACTGAAGCAAGAAGAGATCAGGGGGAGGCAGAGAACACGAGCAACCATAAATAAGTGACATTTATGAGCAAACTAGATCATAAGTAAGCCAAAGGTGTGAGTAGAGTGAGGGGGTTGGTCCACAGCCTGAGAAATAGATGAACACAAAGAAGCAGACATGTGGCATAGAAAACACTTCAGTGAAGATGAGAACTGCTGAGGGTGACAATCTGTCCAGATCACCAGAGCTGCTTGGGTTTGATCCAGTCTTCCAGTTTTGATCTCCGCAAAATCTGGTTAAACTTCAGTTTCTGTTCTTCTTCAAGGCCTGGTTGTTAAACCTTGCTTGGTACACGAGTCCTGACTATGTGGTCGAGATTTCTGACTTCCTTATTTCCGTGTTCTTCCTTATACACTTCTTCCTTCACCCAAAACGTGCGTATACTGACTCAAGGTGACCCAAGAAGGCCTCCAGTCTTTTCCTCTGGTGTTAACAACCACTCTGAACCGGGACTTCGTTCTGAACAAAGGTTTCCCTCCTTCTCCCTAAGACCCAGGCCCTACCCTGTTGTCCAGATCCAGTGCTCTAAGCGAGATCCCTGACTTGCTAACTAACCTCTATCACTAGGGGCTCTTTCTAGACCTCCCCCACCTTCATCAGCTCAAGGTCAAGACCTAGAAAGGGTAAATGAGACAACAGGACACTAGGACTCAGGAGGGACATGTAGTGGTCTACTTAAATCTGACAGGAGACTGAAATCAAGGGCAGAAGACCTTGCAGTTCCTGCTATTTCCTGAGTCTTCTTCCATCCACACCCTGAACTGTCCTTTCTCTGGCTTCTCCAGCTCCATGACTCGTCTCCGTTCTCCCCCAAGATGGCCATTGCCCTCAGGGCTCTTGGCATCTAGGCCACTCTGAACCCCCGCTTTCCTTTTTGATATGGACAGAACCCCCTTCTCCTCAGAACAATACAGAGTAAGTTGGCGTTTTTCAACTTCAGAAAACTAGAAGAAAACCAAAACCCAACACAACCTAAAAGGAAAGTAATGAAAAGGCCAAGCAAGACACATTCTGTTTGCCTAGAACAGGTGCTTCACCCTGGGACCACCGAAGCTCACCCCAGGTCACCTTGGCAGGCTCACCTTGGCTGGTACGGGTTTGCATTTGTATCCAGGTTGGGCCTGATCCAGGGATTCTCGGTTGGTGCCAGAATTGGCTTCCTTGCCTCTCTTCCATGAGGCCTCCCTCCAAACCTGGCTGGACCACTTTTTAACACATTAGTCACCCTTGTCCCTGTAGGTCCTGGCCCCTGGACCTCAGAAGTCTTTATGCAGGCTCTTTTATTATCGCCTTTCCCCACCAGGATGGTTTCTAAGACACTGATAAACCTACCCTGGCCGTGACCCAAGTCTAAAGGTGCTGATCACTCTTTCTGAGAGAAGGACACAACACTTCCCTGGGACTTACTCTGCTCGGCATTGTGGTTCACACTTTGACCTTTAATTTAGTCCTCACAACCCTTCCGATTTTACAGATGGTGAAACAGGGTCAGGAATTGTTTGAAGAGGGAGTCTGGGGTTCAAAGCTGGGTCCCTCAAACTGCAAGCCCAGTTCTTTGTCATCCATGTGTCCGTGCAGCCTCTGTACCAGGAGGCCAAAGACATCGCATCTCACATGTCAGCTCTGACCGGCTGAGGGATGGCCTGGAGTGCTGTGGTGAGAGGGTATGAGGCTACTTCTGTGCTCAGTGGGGGAGAGTATCAGGACAAATTTGAGATGTCTGACATGGGACAACCAGAGGGAGTGACAGGCTGTACATGTGCCCTGTATTTGTTGCCCTTGGTTCAAGCCATTGTGGCCACCAGACGGCGCTGGCAGCAGGCACCACTCTTGCCAGAACATCTCTGCTGTGCATCAGTCTCCTGCCACGTGGAGAAACATGCCTCTTCTCAACCAAGATTCAAGACTCAGCTTTGCTACTTACTATCCACATGGCCTGAGGCAAGTTATGGCACCTCCTTGAGCCTCAGTCTAGCTGAGTATAATGCTTAACCTCATAAGGTTTCAGCATGAATTGGCATAAGCCTGTAGAGGTCCTGGTACAATGCTCTACACACAATAAGTATCTGACAAATAGTAGCAACAGTAATGTTGGTGGTGGTGATCATTCTCTCAGGGCCTATTGCCCACACTGTTGCGCACACTAACTTCCTGTTTCTATGACTACCAAGGGAAAAAGTGCCCAGTCGTCCCAGTTCACTCATACTCTTCTTCCAGTGCCATTGGGTCTGTGACAGTCAGTACTGGTTCTGTTTACCATGAAGTCTTATTACTCTCCACTCTACTGTTAGACATTTCAAATCCTCCCCATGGGCTCCCCCTTGCTGATGTGATTACATGTCCGAATTGTTTCATTAAGCTTGTTCCTAGACATGTTAGCATTTAAATACCTGGTAGAACATGGGAGCTGATTATCATCTTAATGGCAGAAGATGACCTGGTAAATAATATGTGTCATTTAATTATCAAGGTGAACCCCATAAAGGTTTATGAGAAATCAGAACTCATAACAAAGCTTCTGAAATTTCTGGGCAGGTAATTCTCAAGCTTTGGAAGCCATAGGGGTCAGATTATTGTGGCACTGCAGGCTACCTACCCTTCCTGGGCCTGGACCCTCCAATGGAGGAGCAGTTGGCTCATGGACTCAGTACTTTCTTCAGATGTAATTCTTTTAATTAAGCATTTCTTAAGGGCCTTGTACTTTTCTAGTGAGTTAGGACTGCTTCATCCTCCAAGGACATCTATTGTATTCCCCACATGGTGAGAGTCCTAACAAATAATTCTCCTGGCTTTGGAGTCCCTCTTTCCAGAAACACCTGGCACCCTCTTCCCCCAAGTGGCTCAGCCATGCCCCAGACCATTGGCATATCTCTGCTGTCCCACTGCCTTGGCCTTCCTCCGCTGCAATTGCAGTGCCATCATTTTCTGTAGAACCAACTCTTCAGTAGAGAAACATCCCTGTGCCCTCAGACTCTTCAGCTGAATCGCTCTTCTCTCTCCAGCTAACTGAAACTTGGTTGGCTCTTTCCCAAAAATGTTGTTTCCCCTGCAGGCTTCTCAATTAGGAATGGCTCTTTCTTCCACAACCCAGAAAAGTCTCTGTCAGAAGTTAGAGGTGACTTCCTCCTTGCTCCCTGATACTGCTTTCAGAAAATCTGCCTCTAATCCCCTGCAAGTCCTGCCTCCCTGAGGCTCGTGTCCCTACCCCTTCTTACCTTGTCTTCCCCAGGCCCCCCGTGACATCCATCCCCACCCTGCTGCCCCACACTGCTATGCCTCTGGGTGATTTCATGGTCTGCGTGGACCACCCATCCAAGCCCTAGGCCTCCCAGTGCTCCCATCAGCTGGGCTCCAGTCACCTTCCCCTCCTCCTCACATCAGCTATTCATGGCCCCAGCCTGAATCCGGACAGCAGCTTGAACCGCTCCACTGCAAAGATTTTAATTCCAAAGGACTCACTCTCTGACTTCGATCTCTTATCTTACCATCTTTACTGAGCTACTTGTACCCCGTTTCATCTCCAGCCTCATCAGTACCTCTTGTTCCCTGTACTCACTCACCTATTGGTCTTCACTGTTTTTTATTCTTCTTTGTCTAGCCAGGACTCCATGGTTATTATTTGCACTATTTCATTGACAATATTTTATTCTCTTGCCATCGTCATTTCTCAAGTTTACCACCTTCCCACCTATTCAGTAACTTCCATATTCTGTGCGTGTGTGTGCGCGCACGCTCGCTCGTGTGTGTGTGTGTGTGTGTGTGTGTGTTTACATACTTCTCTAACTTCACTGTTGTTAGCTCACAGTTCTTTCTTGCTCCCTGTCTTTGCCACAGTTCACTGTGAGCAGAGTATTTTTTCCCTGACCTACTGATGTTGAGATTGAGATTATCATGTGACTTGTTTGGGAAGGGACAGCGTGCCTGTTCTGAGCCAAGGCCTTCAGGGACCTTGCATGCTCTGATCCTCCCTCTTCAGCCCGTGCCAACACCACGGGAGGAACATGCCCTGGCTAGCGCACTGGCCCAAGGAGGATGAGAGGCCCACGCAGCAGACCCAGATACGCAGACCTGCAACAGGACGCAGCCAACCTGCAGTCACATGAGTGAATCAAGTGACTTTATTCTTACTGTAAGCCGCTGAAGTTCTCCATTCTCCCCCAAGATGGGCATTGCCCTCGGGGTCTGGAGGGGGTTGTTTCTCATGCAACATTATCGCATCCACACTTAACTAGCTCAGTCTCCTTTATCTTAGTCTCCTTCCTTCCAGATGTTTCTCACCAGTATTTAATTATGTTTAAGTCTCTCCCATCTTACACACTGTACGTCAATCCCACCTGTGTCCTCTTCTAGCTATGGCCCTTCTCAGCCATTCTCTTCTCCAGGAAGATTCTTGAAGTGTCTCTTCTCACTGCCTCTAGGGCTCACGCCTCATTGTCGCTTCATCTTCCTGTAGTCTGGCTCTGTTGCCACTACCTCCCTGAAACTGTTCTTGCCAGAGTCGCCAATTTTCAGCAAATACTTTCCAAGCACTCACTCTGTGCTGGACATTGGGCATGTGCTCTGGCTGGAAAGATGGGAGAGGAGCTCATGGTCTGGGGGCACAGAGACAAGTAAGGAGGCGATTACAGCCCAGTGAGATCAGACCTGAGTGGGGATGTGAAGAGTGCGCGTGGGAGGGTGCAAACCCCAGACCTGGGGTCAGGGAAGTATCTGCAGAGGAGGTGGCATCAAACTTGAGAAAGAAGGAGTGGGAGGACTTAGCCAGGCAAAGGAGGGAAGGAGGTTCCGACTGACTGGGAAAAGTGTGATATTTTCAAAGACACAAATCCCATCAAATCACTGCCTTGTTTAATTTAAAGCCTTCGAACCTTCTCTTTTGTGTCCATGCAGCCACAGGAGGGCAGGGGCTTGTTTATGATTTTTTTCCCCCACTGGGCTCACAGTAGGAATTTGGTGAATATTTGGTAGTACAAAAGAATTAACAAGACATTCATAGGTGAAACATGAGAAGCACAAAGTTTGCTAAATTCCCTAGAAGGCTACTACTGATCGTTGAATGCTATAACACAACTAGATTAGCATAATGTCTAGCTTAATGTCGGCTGCATAGCTGGTGCATAATAAAAGCTTATTGAATGCACCTATGTTTGGGAATTTAGGGCACTTAAATTATAATATCTTGTAATCCTCACAACATCGAAGTGAAAAAAACTGAATTTCTTAAAGGTCAAGTAAATTTCTCAAGATCACTCAGCTAAGTCATGAGGTGACCGTTGGATGTCCGGGCTTCTAGGGGCAAAGTCTGTGCTCTTCCCATGAACACATACAGGCCAGTCCCACGTAAATCGTAGCCTTGGGGGACCTTTCCACAGGTGACACGTAAGCTGGGCTGTGACTGGTCAGTAGACCAAAAGCGGTTCAGAGGAGGAGCTGTTGGAGAGAGGACCAGCATGAACACAGGGATGGAAAGGGGGGCAGAGGCGAGGCTGGCGAGCTTCAGATGGAGGGCTGGTGGACCGCCACATCCGAGGACCAGACCGAACTCAAAGGGCTGACTCTGGAGAGCTCCGATGCAACCCTAATATTTGAGCGTCACATGGTTCCTGATTACACACATCCCGGGCAAAAAGAAACATGATCACTCACGCAAAGAGTGTCATCAAAGAGGAGACAATACCTCAGAGCTTCTCTACCCTCAACTGTGCAAGCCTCCATGAGACACTGCTGTATATGCATAATGTTAGATGTGTGTGTGCAAGTCTCACTGTGGGCCACCCAGCAGGACCAGCAAAAGCTGCCTATTTCCTGGACAAAGCTGTGTGAACCACTGGAATGCATGAGGCCTTGAATGGATTTGAGTGTAAAGTTATAAGCTTACCTGTTTGCAAATCCTCCAATGGGTATGAAGCCTCAGTTATGCAAGATGACTAAGTCCCAGCAGAGACCTGCCCGCTGTACATGTGCCTGGACTTGACAGCGCTGTACTGAGCACTTACAATTTTAAGAGACAACACTTACCATGAGATCTGTTAATTTTAAGAGAACAGATCTCATGTGAAGTGTTGTTCACACACACAAATAGACCACAGAGAGGCCCAAGGAAACTTTTGGAGGTGATGGATGCGTCTATTACCTTGACGGTTTCACGGGTGTAGGCATATGTTCAAGTTCATCAAATTATATGCACTAGATATATGCAGTGTGTTTGTATATGAATTATGCCTCAATAAAGCTGTTAAAAAATAAAAAGAAACATCTGAGGTGAAACTGGAGAACATAGCTTTATTATACAAACACCAAAAAGGAGGTAGAGCCAGAATCGGAGACATCACTGAGAAGCTGGTGCTGCCTGAGGCTGGGCCTCCTGCGTATCGTGGGAAGGCAGCCCGCGTGGGATGGGAAGGCAGCCCGTGTGGGGTGGGAAGGCAGCCACGTGCTGTGGGAAGGCAGCTGCGTGCCGTGGGAAGGCAGCCCGCGTGAGGTGGGAAGGCAGCCCTCGTGGGGTGGGAAGGCAGCCGCGTGGGGTGGGAAGGCAGCCCGCGTGGGGTGGGAAGGCAGCCCGTGTGGGGTGGGAAGGCAGCCCGTGTGGGGTGGGAAGGCAGCCGCGTGCCGTGGGAAGGCAGCCCGCGTGGGGTAGGAAGGCAGCCTGCGTGGGGTGGGAAGGCAGCCGCGTGCCGTGGGAAGGCAGCTGCGTGCGGTGCAGTCTGGATGAGCCTGCAGTGTGTTGAAGCCCATAAATGTTCAAAATGATATTCCATGTCAATAGCATTTACATCGACTTCCCCTTCTCAATTCTGAATAATTTCTTCATGTTTAACCAAGATTTTCCTGGTGCTAAATTTTTTAGGCTTACATTTCAGAGATTTTAGGTCTTATCATTTTCACTTCTTCTTCATCACCCAGCAGCACTCGCACACAGATAAACAACACTAGAAACCACAGCTGAGCGAAAGCGAAGAATGAAATTCACCTGCAACCCTAGCATCCAAAGGTAAGTTAACTCGTTGGTATATATTTTTCCAGAATCTTTGTATAAATGTAAATAAAAATGAGACCATACTCTACATACTGTTTTATGTCCTGATTTTTTATTTGCTAATATAACATTGAGCATCCCTGTGTGTCCCAACTCTGGGCGGCGTCATTCGGAACGGTGCAGTGTTCTAGTACTGGTGTCACTGTGCACCTGCTGCTCGCCATCGAAGTTGTCTCCAAACTTCGGATATCATCATTACAAATGAGGCTTCGGCGAGTCTTTATACGCATCCTGAATCATTTCCGTAGGGTGCTTGCCTCCCCTCTCCAGCCTCCCCGCTTGTCAGCTTCTTATGCTCGCTTCTCCTCCTGGCCAGACTGAACCTCTCTGGGCTCCTTAGGCACTCCATGCCCTCTCTCCGCCTCCGTGCTCTCTGCACACTCTTCCTGCTGCCTAGACCTTCTTCCTCAGCCTGCAACCTCAGGCTTCACTAATCCCTATTGCTCTTTCAGACACTGCTGTCTCAGATGAGCCTCCCCTGACCCCGCCAGCACTCTGCTCAGGGCAGACGGGCTCAGCTGTGCCTCTCATGGTGGCCGCCATGGCCTGCCCTTCATTTTGCCAGAGCAGGAGTCAGGCTGGAGTGTAACATCTCCTTTCCCTGTCTCTCTCCTTCACCGCACTGTAATATCCACAGGATAAGGATCACGTCTATCTATGAGCCTGGGACATAACTGATGCTCCATAAAAATCTGTTGAGCAATGAGTAAATATATTCCTAAGAATAAAACTGCTGGGTCAACGGCATGGACTTCTTAAGACACGATACATATCGCCAAATTGCTCCCTCGAACGGCCTTCCCAAATCACCTCTGCTCCGATAATGCGTGAACATGCTTATTTCCTCATGTCCTGGATAGCTTTGCAAAAAAGTCTGAGACTTCTGTCCACGGGCTTTATTTAGGGAGCGCTGACTGCGATGATGTGCAGTGGGTCACTGAAGAGTCTCAGCTCAGTGGGGTATAAACACGAAAGCTAATGTTTTCCAGTCACTGCTTTCTGCTGTGTTGTGTTGAGGCCCTTTTCCCCATCACTTAATGACATTTTGGGCAGAAAGTGGATGTTCCTGTCACTTTCAGTTTTTAAGATCTCAGTCTAGACTGTTTAAATCTCCAAGGTCCTCTCTGATTCAACATTCTTCCTGCCCCGAAGCCTCAGGAAGCTTTTGTCTCTGGGGACCGGAGGTGGCCGGGGCAGCGTGCTCTCTTCTTCCTCTTCTGGGCCTAACTTTCTAGACTCAGGGGCAGGAAGGAGGCACGGGAGGCGGGTCCCACGTGAGGCTGGTGGACCCTGCTGAAGGGGCAGTCTCCACGGGGAAGGTGGGACTTCAGAGCAATCCCCAACTCAGCCTGGCCTCCTCGCATACAGGGACCTACTCAGAGAGGAGCTGGCGAAGTTCCCCTCCACTCTGGGCTACGACCCCCAACCTTCCTGGGGTGGCGGTTCTCTCACTTGTTATGGCAGCAGTCTGGAGCCCACAGCTCCTGGCCCTCCTCGGTCCCTGCTCCGTCAGGCAGCACCCAGGGAAGGCTGTAGATTCCTCTGTATTCTCCAGGGCTGATGGAACTGGGTTGGGGTACCTCTACAGTCCCTTCTCCCTCTGCTGGCAGGGACCATCTCCAGGGGCCGCTTACAGATATCTCTAGACCAGAAGTAGCCAGGGGTCTCTGGAATCACCTGTCTTCCCAGAGGGAGAAAAGGGAACTGCCTCTCCCCTCGAACAGTAAGGGGGGCAGCTCTGAGGCTAGCTCTCTACATTCCCTGGCCCTTCCCTTAGATAACAAGAATGGGGGAACAGGGGTCAGGATGGGCATGGGTTGAAGGTGGCAGGCTGGTTCCACAACCTTAGTGCACATGGCCATAGTGCCAGGACGTGTTGGCTCTGCTCCTGGGCAGCTGTCTTTAGGAGAGAGTGCTCCTCAGTGCCCTGTCCGCTGCTTTGTTTGGACGTTGGCCACCATTCGTGGACACCAGACAAATCCCGTCATCACATTGCTGCAGACATACCCAGACCGAGTCTTCAGGAGTGTTTTTATGATAACTGCAGAACCAGATTGCACATGGCTATTTGTGTAGCAGCACTGGACACGAGTGGAGGGCAAGACCAGGCAACTGGGGACTAACGGGAAAATAGCCACATAAAGCAAGATAGACAGAGCCCAGAGTCCTGTGGCATGGCAGTGAGGAGGGTGAAGGCTGGGCCAGGAGGAGAGTAGGCGTTTGGTGCCCCCAGGGGCCTTCTGGGTCAGGAGACCTCTCTGTCCAGTCTTGCCCGTTGCCAGGGGCAATCAGACATGTCATGAGAAGCAGAGAGTTAGGGAGAAAGGGACCCCAATGAAACCTTCTCAACCTCCCTAGATCCTGGAAAAGCAAATGTCACATTCAATTGAGCTGATGCTCTGGCTGAAGCCCCTCCCTCTCCACCGGCACTGGCCATGATAATCCATTTGGTTACTTCCCAGAGCCTGACTGGGTAAGGGCAGCAGAGACCACGCAATGGGAGGGCCTGGCAGGGATTGTTGTCAGGCTCCAGCATCCATGAGGAAAGGAAGTTTGGACAGGGTCTCAATGAATCAATCACAGTGAGAAGGGCCGCCTCCCTCCAAGCTCTCTTGCATGGTCTGTTGAAATAAGATCCTCAATATTGCAATTACAGCCAGAGCACTGGGAGCCTTGGGATTCATTAGTCTCGACTCCAGTGGCATTGATTTCTTGTTTAGTAATTAGCTTTCCAGAGCCCCCGATGGCATAACTGCTTTATTTACATAATTAAGACATAAATCTTGAGCCTGGATAGTAGCCCAGGATATAAGGACACTGGACACTAAGGACAGCAGGTGCTTGAAAGCTTGTAGCCAAAGTTCCACATCTCACCAGCTGATCCCATGTGTCTCAGTTCAATGCGCTGAGAACTTCTTAGAAACATGTTTTTGGAGGTTCATGCCAGGGAGATCAATCCACTGAAACAAGGCTTACAGAGAGGCTGTAATGGTGTTAAATGCTCTCACAATTTCTTGTTTTTAAGGAATGGAATGTGGTGGAAGTGGTGGTGTGTGGTTTTGAGAGCTAGTCCGTAATGTTTGTGCTTCTCTCCTTCCCCTCCTCCTCTCTCTCTCTCTCTCTCTTCGCTCTCGCTCTCTCGCTCTCTCTCTCTCTCTGTCTCTCTCTCTCTGTGTCTCTCTCCCTCTCTCTCTCTGTCTCTCTCCCTCTCTCTCTCTGTCTCTCTCTCTCTGTGTCTCTCTCCCTCTCTCTCTCTGTCTCTCTCTCTCTCTCTCTCTCTCTCTCCCTCTCTCTCCCTCTCTCTCTCTGTCTCTCTCCCTCTCTCTCTCTGTCTCTCTCTCTCCCTCTCTCTCTCTGTCTCTCTCTCTCTGTCTCTCTCTCTCTCTCTCTCTCTCTCTCTCTCTCTCTCTCCCTCTCTCTCTGTCTCTCTCTCTGTCTCTCTCTCTCTCCCTCTCTCTCTGTCTCTCTCTCTGTCTCTCTCTCTGTCTCTCTCTCTCTCTCTCTCTCTCTCTGTCTCTCTGTCTCTCTCTCTCTCTCTCCTGCTCTGGAGGACCAACCACCATGTAATAATGATGCTCACGCAGCCTGTGGAGAGTCCACATCAGGGGAGAAACTCAGGCCTTCTATCAGGGACTGGCACCAGCCTGCTGGCCACACGACTGAGCCGCCTTGGAACTGGACCCTCCACCCTCAGTCAAGCCTTCAGGTGGTGCAGCCCTGGCTGACATCCTGATGACCTTCTCATGAGAAATTCCAGGTCAGAACCACCCAAAGAGCCCCTCCCAAGTTTCTGACTTACAGAGACTGTGAGGAGCATAGTGTTTATTGTAAGCCATCGAGTTCTGGGGTAACTGGTCCCCCACACAGAGAACATGTCTCTTCAATGCTGCTTCTTCAGGAAAGGGGTGGTCTGATATCAGGACCAAGACAGCTAAAAATGTTTCTATATTGTGACCCAGTCATTTTTCTTGTGAGAATTTATCTTATAAAAATATATTTTAAATGTGGAGTCACGAATTTGCCAAATACTTGAATAAATGTGTTCATTGCAGCATCATTAGTAATAATGAAACTGGAAGACATTAAACACGTCCATCAGTAGAGTCCAGTTAAATAAATGATGGAGGAAAGCCGAATAATTCCATGTAAGCATTAAAGAAACTAAAATTGTAGCAACAAAACCCACATTTTTCTGCACGTAAAACTCCAAGTCCAGATTGTCTCACCAGTGAGCTTACCAGCAATTTATGGAATACTTGAATCATTAGACAAATAACCACGAGGAACAAAGAAATGAGAGACTACTTCCCAACTTAAGTATAACCTTGCCACCAAAACCCAACAGAAATATTAGAAGTAAGGAAAACTGTAAACAAGTATCACTCTTAAACATAGATGCAAACATTTTTCAAAACGGTTGGAAACCAAATCTAAATTTATAGAACGGTATTTAACATGAATAAGTTGGGTTTAATGCAGAAATGCTAGGCTGAGTCAACATTAGAAAAATAAATCAAGGTAATTTACTTTATTAGTAGGATAAGGGGGATATCACAATAGATGTGGAAAAGTTTTTGATAAAATGCAAAGTTCATTTATAATTTTAAGGAAGAATCACTTAGCTGAATAGAAATAAAGGAGGTTCTTTCCTTTATTATTATTATTTAAGATCCTTACTAATAAGTGTAATTTATTGTTTTTTTAAATCATGTTGTAAATTTTTATTACAAATTAAAAATGAAGTTCTTAAAATCTCAACTTGACCATATATAAAACCATTTGAAAACTTTTAAGGATATGTTGAGAAACATCAGGCTTAAAAAAACACACGTTTGTTATTGCCAAAAAGAGACGTCTTTAGATAAAAACAGTAAAACGCCCAAGCTGCGTAGATGCTGCAGGTAGTTCTCGCTATCTTGTTAACAGGCAGACACTATGGTCTTCAGCTCCAAACTTCCCTCCATTTCTCATTGCTGGATTTTATACTCACTTCTTGTTGGATGACTACATCGGATGATAGCAGAGATGGTAACCCGGCATTGACTCGGCCCCGCCCTGCTCAGCCTCGGGAGAGGACCGGTTCTCAGCTGGTGGATGGGCTGCTTTGCTTTTGCCATCTTGGGGTTTCGGGTTTGGGTCTGCTCCCCTTGACTTTCCTTATGTTCCGCTCTGCCGTCCTCTCTGGCTGTCTTCAGTGAGGGGGGCCCCGCAGAATGGCGGTCTGCAGCCCCAAACGGTCGGCCTTGCTGTCCTGCACCCTGGTTGTCCGCACCTCCATCCTTTCTTGCACAGAGGTTTGGAATATTGTGACGCCCACAGGGTCTCCACAAGTAGGAAGCCTGACACTGTGGCCGGCAGGGAGGCCAGAGCTGTGGGGTCTGCCTTTGGGAGGACTCTCCTAGCCCTCATTCTTCCCCCCACTCTCCCTGCTCTGCCCATTCCTCTGCGGGTTGTGTGGAGGACCCTACCACATGCGTGGTGTCTGTAAGGGTTTCCTCGCGCTGCTCACTGGCTGCCTTGCAGTGGACGCCACCACGGACCGCCACACTGGCTGCCCCCACACCCTTTACTCCTTCAACATCAGACTCCACAGTCACTCATCTCCTGCACTGTGAAGGAACTTCCTAGGGTCATCTATGCAGTCTGGTCTTTAGTAGGTTTGCTGGAGGCAAGACTAATATTTCTTAAATGATATTTTTGTATGTGAGGCACTAACCTTAATGGAAAATAAAATTTATGAAAGATATTTTATCACAGCATCAAAAAATATCGATTACCTAGGAATTCAACTTTCTTGCATTAAGCAAGACGTCAAAGAGTTTTGCAAAACTGTAAATGTACAGCAGTCTCTGTGCACAGAATCTTCAAATAAACTTTGGGGAAGTTAACATCTTTACAGTAGTGAGTATGCTGATCTATGGACTCAGCACATCTCTCCTGTTTACATCTTATTCTGTCCTCTAATAAAATTACAGAGTTTTTCTTGTAGAAATCTTGCCCTGAGATACTTCCTAGGTACTTGATATTTTTTGATGTTACACAGAATATTAAAAAGACATGTACTCAAGGGTCATGATTTCATATAATTAATAATTCTTCCTGCTTAATGAAATACATTATTAAACGGAACTGGCATTTTTTAAACCGTGGTACATCGTGGTGAGTGCTACAGTGACAAGTCCCGTCTGGTGCCACTGCCCAGGTTCACGTTAAGACACCTTAGTAGTGTTACCACCATTGCTTCAGCACTATCTGTGCACATGGAAACTCAGTGACAAAAAGCAAATAATTCTTATGAGAAGTTGTGACCTCATGGATTCCTAAAAAGGTCTTAGAGATTCCTCGGAGTGGCCAGCTACCCTCCTACAGAAACGCACACCCATGTGCACCAGGAAACGTCTACAGAAATATTTGCAGACCATTGCTTATAGTAGTTCCCAATTAGAAATAACCCAAAAGCCCTTCAAATGTAAAATTAAGAACAAACTATACTCATGAGTGGAATACTACATAGCACTGAAAATGGAATACCTATGGCTACATGAAACGGTGTGCAATGATACCACATCCAAGGCCCCCAAACTGGTGGCACGTGGTGGATGCGTGTGAGAGCTCAGGGACTGTGAGGAGAGAGAATGTGCTCTATCCACCTTAGGTCTAGGCAAGAGAAGGTTCCGGCAACAAGGGACCCGGTTTTCATTTCCATGGGCCTGGGGAGAAGTTGGAAATGTTTCTGGTTTCAGAGCGGTGGCGGGAGCTTAGCCGGCAGAAGGATGTGACCCTGCTTGGAGGGGGACTCTACCTGCCAGCTTTGTGTAGTTCTGACAGGGGTGTCCGCCTGATCCTTGGACTCCTAGTGGTCCGGAAGTTCCTGGATCAGCACTGGTGGGATTTCTCCATGTACCTTCTATGGGTAGACGAAGGAACAAGGAAATATCCTCCTCAAACCCTAACAGCGGAGTAGTGACTGACAGTTCAATCACCTCTGGTTCGACAGAAGCAGGAATTAGGGTGTGCTCCACCACTTGTCGATTTGACACCACTGTTAGAAACTCAAAGAGCCCGCCCTATCTGGGGCTCTGCTTACTGATGCGAGCACTGAAGGATCCAGGGGGGTGTGAACTGAGGTATGAAATTTACTTGGAAATGATTCAAAAAATAAGTAGGTGCTTTGGGTTGAATTGCATCCCACCAAGATCCGTATGTTCAAGTCCTACCCACCAGTAACTCTGCCGTGACCTGATCTGGACATAGGGTCATTACAGAGGTCATGCAGTTAAGATCGGGTCATGAGGGTGGGTGTAACCCAAGATGACTGGTGTCCTTATACAGAGGGGAAATTTGGACACAGACACCCAGAGGGATGGCCACGTGAAGAGGCATACGGAGAAGACAGTCATCTACAAGCCATGGAGAGAGGCCTGGAACAGGTCCTTCCCTGACAGCCTTCTGAGGAGCCAACCCTGCTGACGCCTGCTCTCAGACCTCCCGCCCAGAGCTGGGAGACCATGCATGCCTGTTGTTTAAGCGCCTGGTCTATGGATTCGCCCCAGCGCCCTGGGAAACTCATGCAGCTGGGTTGATGGATGGCTAGAGGTTTAGGTAGACAGACAGATACCTAATAAAAACAAGTACAGTAAAATGTTAACAATAGGTAGAATTGAGGTGCTGAGCTTACTTATGAGTGTTTGCTCTAAAATTCTTTCAACTTTGTTGTATGTTTGAAATTTGAAAACAGGAGGGAAAGAGAGCATTACAAAATGTTCTCTTAGAACAAAGAAAAGTCAACTGTGTTACAAATAGTAGCTCCATTCCTAGAAGTTCAATGACTAGATAATTCCACAGAAAAGCTCAAGTGAGCAATTTCCACAGTAACAATGACATTAACACACACACACACACACACACACACACACACCCCACATTCCTGCATGTTGACTTCGAAATTCCACTTTGGAGACATTGTCTTACACTGTCTTATAAAAATAATAATACCAGTATATAAATATTTACTTATTTCACTATTGGTTTTAATGATAATTGAATCTAAAAAGCAGACAAACAAGCAGAACAGAAACAGATTGGTAGATACAGAGAACATTTTGATGGTTGCCAGATGGGAGGGGGATTGTGGGGATGAGTGAAAAATGTGCAGGGATTAAGAAGTACAAATTGGTAGTTAAAGAATAGTCACAGGGATGTCAAGTATAGCATAGGGAATATAGTCAATAATATTGTAATAAATATGTATGGTGTCAGATGTGTATGAGATTTATCAGCATGATCACTTAGTAAGTTATATAATGTTTAATCACTGGGTTGTACACCTGAAACTAATATAATATTGTATGTCAACTGTAATTTAAAAATATAATGATAATTTTTTTTTTATCCTCACCCGAGGACATTTTTGCATTTATCTTCAGATAGATGGAGAGAGGGAGGAAGAGAGAGAGAGAAACATTGATGTGAGAGAGACACATTGAGTGTTTGCCACCCACACGACCCCAATGGGGTCAGGGACAAACTGCAACCGAGGTACGTGCCCTTAGTGGGAACCGAACCCGGGACTCTCCAGTCCACAGGCTGATGCTCTAACCACCAAGCAAAACTGGCCAGGGCAAATAATTTAAAGTAAAAAAAAGAAAGAACAAACCAAGGAAGGAGCCTAGTCAGACCAGGAAGGTACGCTGAAGGGATTAAATGTGGTCATAATTTTCTCCTGACAACTGACCAACAGTAGGAATAAGAACAGAGCTGGGGTTCAGTCTGTGAAGAAACGGGGATTCGTTCATTAAAAATTCTTAGAGGGCCAGTAGAACAAGGAACAGCAAGTGGGTATGCAAGAATGAGGATTCCAACATCAGAATAACGGGTTTGGAAATTCTGGCTGTTTCACTACCTGTGAGGTTGGGCAGATGCCTCACTCTATCTTGTTTTTTGTAAAATGGGAATAATGATATTTACCTAGACAGGTTGGATGAAAGGAGTAAATAAATTATGTATGTAAAATACATACTGTACATGCTTAGCAGTAACAAGTGCCCATTATGAGCATCTCTGTGTACATACACCCATTCATAGCAAGTGCTTGGCAATGGTGACCATCATCATTATTGCAGTGCTTTCCTAGTCTTCCCTAGCAATGAGAAGAGAGAGGGAAGTTTGCTTCTGCCCTTCTAGCTTTCTGATCCACAAACCCAGAACCTTCTTGGGTTTCTACTTTTATTATTTCTGCATGCAGCTGAGGAATGCAGCCCTTAAACAGCTCAAATGGCAAGAAGCCAAGGGAAGAACCCATCACAACAGTGTCCTGGTAGTAACTGACCTTGATTCACTGATACATGTAGGGCTCAGGTGTGCACTGTGCCAATGGAGACATCAGGATCTGGGGACCATGTTTCAGTATCTGGTCCAGGGTTAGGTTGTGATTATAGTGTGTGTGTGTGTGTGTGTGTGTGTGTGTGTGTGTGTGTGTGTGTGTGTTAAATGCCATTGTTACTGTGGAGATTGCTCACTTGAGCTTTTCTGTGGAATTATCTAGTCATTGAACTTCTAGGAATGGAGCTACTATTTGCAACACAGTTGACTTTTCTTTGTTCTAAGAGAACATTTTGTAATGCTCTCTTTCCCTCCTGTTTTCAAATTTCAAACATACAACAAAGTTGAAAGAATTTTAGAGTAAACACCCATAAGTAAGCTCAGCACCTCAATTCTACCTATTGTTAACATTTTACTGTACTTGTTTTTATTAGGTATCTGTCTGTCTACCTAAACCTCTAGCCATCCATCAACCCAGCTGCATGAGTTTCCCAGGGCGCTGGGGCGAATCCACAGACCAGGCGCTTAAACAACAGGCATGCATGGTCGCCCAGCTCTGGGCGGGAGGTCTGAGAGCAGGCGTCAGCAGGGTTGGCTCCTCAGAAGGCTGTCAGGGAAGGACCTGTTCCAGGCCTCTCTCCACGGCTTGTAGATGACTGTCTTCTCCGTATGCCTCTTCACATGGCCATCCCTCTGTGTGTCTGTGTCCAAATTTCCCCTCTGTTTAAGGACACCAGTCATCTTGGGTTACACCCACCCTCATGACCCGATTTTAGCTGCATGACCTCTGTAATGACCCTATGTCCAGATCAGGTCACGGCAGAGTTACTGGTGGGTAGGACTTGAACATATGGATCTTGGTGGGATGCAATTCAACCCAAAGCACCTACTTATTTTTTGAATCATTTCCAAGTAAATTTCATACCTCAGTTCACATCCCCCTGGATCCTTCAGTGATCGCATCATTAAGTAGAGCTCTATATCTGTTTATAGATTTTCCAGTGTAAAATTTGCATATAATAACATACGCAAAGACAGAGAGACAGAAAGAGGGAGAGAAGACTGGCTGTTTCACACACGAGCAGAGTGAAGAAGAAGGAAATATCAAGATATTCTAAATGTTATTCGTGAAAATCAAAGTGATAGCCCTCATGTCCAAGTAGCTCAGTCCTGGAGGCATTTAGGCAGGGCACGGTCTGCTCCGACAGGCTGGCAAGTTACCCACCTGCATCCCCTAGGCTGACGGTTGGGTGGCTGCGGGAACCTGTCATCAGAGCGGTTGTTTGTGGACCCCTGACCTACAGGACGACCACCCCTGACCACCCCAGAAGTGAGGAAGCCTCCTTTGTTTTAGATCCCTGACACCCCTCGCATACTGCTTGCCACCCTGTCTCTCTCAAAAGGGAAGAAATCTCCCAACTTTCTCGCTTACACGCTCACAGTCGTTATGGTCAGAAAACTCTTCCCTGAATCTCACTGCTCTGCTGAACTCTCTTTCCTTGATCGGAGCAGAAAGCAGGAAGGCACCCTTCTTGGAATAAAGCGCCCCTCACAGGACTGCAGGGACCTCTCTGTCTCCCATCTAAAAATCCCACAGGGCGCTGAACAGCTCCGACCCAGTCATGAGCCAGTCACTCAGTCCTGCCCCAGCCTTGCCCTGCCCGAAAGTCCCCCAGCTCTGCAGAGATGTTAGAGGAGGGAGAACAGACAGTCTCTGCTGCAGGGTTCGAGTTTGGGGACCTTCCTCCTGGTCACTGGTGCTGTGAGCTGTGATTCTCCCTGTGTCCACGTCGGCCTTGGTCTTCAAAACGTACTAATTCTTTCATTTCAACTGGTTTCCTGAACACTCTATTCCCAGCCTGTCACCTTTTCTTTATAGCCATGTGCTGTCGTCACCTACTGCCTTTACGTCTGTGTTACTAGCCACAGTGGCCTTGGAGGGTGGTCATCGAAAACACCCCTCTCTTGAGCGTTGGCCAGCTCTTCGGCTTAGCCACCTCCCTCCCATTACCCAAGGCTGAAGCTGAAGTTAGTTTGGTTTCGTCTCCTTTGGAGAAATTGTCACCCCACAGCTCCACAGTTCAAGGCTGCTGCCCTGGGCTGGCCCTTCCCATTATGTCTATTGCATAACAAGCTCCTTTGTTCCTGGCTGAGTGTCAACATTACTCAAATGCGACAATGCTGCCTTTGTTCCCCTCCTCCCGACACAGCAGCAGCAGCGTCAGCCTTTCCACACCACACCAGCATGAAAACCAAATCAGCAGGTGCCCGCTGGAAACTGATGCGTGATGCTGGAGAAACTTCTCCGGATGCTGAAGAAATGCCCGTTATTGCACCTTCTCTTGACTGTTTCAAGGTTGCGGAGGGCCGTGTTGCTTTGTCAGCCGCACAAGTAACGAGCGGTTAAACCTCACCTACCTCTGCCAATTGCGTGGTCATTTCTGGACTCACTTAAGTTTCCCTAGAGTTATAGATTGCCAAGCAAGGCAGTAACCTGAAGAGGTCACTGGGTCTACCCTCCTCCAACTTCCTGGCTAACCAAGCTATCAACTGTCCAAGAAAAGGGGGCATCTATTATCCCTTCAATCCTCATAAGATCCCCCAGTGAAGGAGGTGTTCCATTCCCATTTCACAGATTTAAAAAATAAGGCTTGAAAAGGACACAAGGCTAGTGAATGATGCACCAGCTAGGAGCCCAGACTCAGGACAAATTTTATCCCCCCGACTGGCCCTGCAGACTGAAGAGAAAATAATTCAGGGCCCTCTTCCTTTCCTCTGCTTTTAAGCTACTCCTGAAAAGGAGGAACAGGGCTTGAAAGGGGGGCTTTGGTCCCAGAAGCAACCAGAGTCCCAAATCTTACCTCCGTGGAGCAGGGTTCCTTTAGAATGGGGGGACAGGGGTGGGGTGAAAAGTAAACGTGACTGATTTGAGCTGGCAGCAAGTCCTCGAGCCTGTGCTGAGAGCACGGTCCCTGTAGCTTTTCTCTCACTACCCTACATGGTGAAGGAGAACAGGCGCCTGTGACAGGCAGGCTCACTGGCCTCCAGCCCAAGATGCAGCTGCCCTGTGGAGGTTTCCAGACAGGGGCAGCCGGCCGAAGAGCCTGGGTCACAGGTGGCATACTGCAGGGCTTCCTTGGAGAGGTTCCTGGCACTCTGTCCGTCCTTCACCTGCCTCTCTTTGTGAGACGAGGCTCTCTGAGTTTGGAGAGCAGGTCCCCCTCTCTCAGCTGGAGGACAGGGGGTAACCTCCCCATTTTGATTCCCAACCCAAACCTCACTGCTAATTCCTCTGGGACATTTGGGTTTGGGGGTGGGTTTGGCTGTGTCTCAGTTCAGGCTGCTAGAACAAAATACCATAGACTGAATGGCTTATCAAAAGCAGAAATTTATTTCTCACAGTTCCAGAGGCTACTCACAGTTCGAGATTCTAGCGCCAGTATGATTGGGTCCTGGTGAGAGCTTACCTCCAGGTTTCAGACAGCCGCCTCTCCCTGCATCCTCACGTGACAGAAAGAGCGAGGAAGCAAGTTCCCCCAGACTCTTACAAGGGCACTAATCCCGTTCAGGAGGGCCCCACCCTCACGACTTCATCTGATCCCAATCACCTCCCCAAATCCACACCTTCCTGTATCATCACATTGGGTGGTAGGGTTTCCATCCTGAATTGGAGGAGGACAGACATTCAGTCTACAACAGGTGGAAGGTTTTTTACTTTACTTTTTTGTTTTCTGTTAGTAGCAAGAGCTGGCCCCATAGCCAGGCACTCTCTCGTTGTGTTTGGAGAGGTAAGCTCATCTGAAAAGCATTGGAGGTAGCGTCCCCAGCCTTTGCAGTCACCCTCTGCCCCTCCCACACACCAAAGTGTGGCTTAGTCTGTAGCTTGGGACGAGCATAAAACCAGGTTGGCCAGGGCTCCCAGGACCTAAGAGAAGGCAGGTGTACAAGGAGAGGTGGAAACCTGAAGGTGATGGGAAAGATGAAAAGGGGGAGAAAGAGGAAGCTAGAGGAAAGAGTGGGGGAGGAAAGAGAAGAAATGGAAAGACAGAAGAGGGGGAAGAATGATAGAAGCAAGGAAGGAATAGAGAGGGAGAGGAGGGCAGAGATGGTAACAAGTGCTCCCTGTGTGAACCCCATCCATTGGTTTCGGGGCCAGATTGTGTGTTTCTGGGTCGCTGCTCACTCAGGCCTGGCTGAAGCTGACAATGGATTTCCTGGGGGTGATCCAGGGTGAGCAGCAGAAAATAGAAGCTGTTCTAATAGTACTGGTAATATTAATAAATAAAACAGCTAATGTCGAGGGTAATTAGGGTTGAAGGAAAAGCTCACTGCAGTGACGGAGAAGCCATTCCCCTGCCCATTTGACTTCAATTTGTGTTTAGTAAGGGGATGTTAAATCCTTAGAAACCTAATTCTAATGCTAGAAGGAACCTTGGGCATCCCAGAGGCTGTCAACCCCCTCATTTTACAGAGAAGGCGCAGAGAGATTAAGTAAGTTTCTCAACACCACTCTGCAAGTTAATAACAGAATCTGAGCCAGGGAAGTCTTGCCTCCCAATCTGAGAAGCCACTGCGTATTGCTGACGGTCTGGGCTTCTGGAGCTGGGCAGCTCTTAGTCCCAGCTCTCCCCTTGGTCCAGCAGGAGAGGCTTGTTCTTTCAGAAACTCCTCTCTGGAAAGGATTTGAGAACTGGTGCAATGGAAAAACAAAGCCATTTGCCCCTTGAGTGTGGCAGGATTCACTGGGAGCCTCCCTTCCTGCTGCTGGTGATATCATGGGAACAAGAACTCTACATCAGCTCAAGATCCCAAGAAGCCACAGCTCAGAGAGCCTGGCTCGCACTATAAGGGAACACGTTCCGTGTTCCACCCACACAACAAAGACTTGGTGCTTGTCCCCCGTTGGTGGAGCCATGTCAGAGTTTTTCTTTTCCTACTCACCCCAGGTTCATGCTTCTTCCTCCTCCAGTCACCCCACTGTACAGACCTGCACTATCCTATATGGTAGCCAGTAACATGGCTATTTACATTTAACTTCATTAACGTGAAATAAAAGTTAAAAGTCAGTTCCCTCTACTAGTCACACTCCAAGTGTGACCTGCGAGTCAGTGGTTGTCATATTGGACAACGGAGCACAGAACATTTCCATCCTTACAGAAAAGATCATTGGACATTGATAGCAAAAGGCCCACTTCTGTAGTTTTGCTGTTCTTTGTATGTTTGTCTTACTGTTTCTACTGAACGTTGCTGTAAGCCCAGCTGGGGCAGTTTGCAGATCTGGGCGTGGGGACCGCACCACTTCATCTTTCTGCCTGGCTGTTGAACACTCTGCGGCCGAGAGGGGGTGCCCCTGCAGAGCTGCCGCTGAGCCCCCTTTCGGAGCAGCAGCTGAGCAGAAGGAGGACACTCCACACTGCCTGCAGGGCTGACTAGCTGGTCTCTTTCCTCACCATCATCTCTGACTTTCTCTGTTACTCCCAGTGTCCCTGGAGACTGAAGATTAAATGGCGTGAACAGCTCCTCAGGCTCCAAGGTCCTGCTGAGCTGAGCTGAGCATGGGATTTATTACCAGATTCCAAATGGACTCATCCCTCTTCCCCCTTCATGGTTTATTCCTCCATACCATGACCTCAATTTCCAATCCAATATACACGTTAACAGTAAGTCAGCAACCACAGCGACCTGCAAGTTGGAATCCAAAAACAAAAGGCCAGAGTCATGTTTCAGGGCAATTACTAGCTTCTAGACTCTAGGACCTAGAGGAAGGAGGAAAGGGCTACGTCTCACTTCCCCACCAGGTGCTGTTTATTTTGCCAATCAAGTGAAAAGAAACAAGACTAGTGGGAGATCAAACCCACCCATTTCCTAAACCGTACAGAATGCTTATCTGTTCTTGCTTCTGCAGTTTCTTAGTCTCAACTAAAACCGCTCCGATGAGCTCTGATGTCTCATTCACTCACTCACTCATTGTTCTTAACCAAACCTGCACATCCAAATCACCTGGACAGTTTTTTCTGAAGCAGAAATCCAAACTATAGGCAGACAGACTGAATCTGAGTTAGTAGAGAATGGGGAGGGAGGTCGAGGGGCGTGGAGAGCGGAAGGGGCGTTGGGCCTGGGCTCATGTATCTCCAAAACATTCCCAGCTTATGCTGTTGCTGGCTCCTGGGTAGGAAGCCCTGCATTCATTCATTCCTTCATCATTCATCCATCCATTCAGCAAACATTCCTTGAATGCGAGGGCTGTGTTAGGTGACGGGGAGACAGTGGATCTTATGCAGAAGATCTCGGATTTGCTGCATGTTAAAAACACCTGGGGAACTTTGGAAAATCCTGATGCCCAGGCCGTGCTCCAGAGCAACAAAATAAGAATCTCTTGGGGGTGGGACCGAGGAATCAGTATGTGTAAAGTACTGCACGTGATTTCAGTATTTTGCCTTGAGGGTGAAAGAATTCTGTGAAGGCGTTGGTGAGGGAAGATGCCTTGTTGGGGAGATCAACAAAACCTCCCTACAGACAGATGCAGTCACAGAGCATGTGCTAGCCAGCTCCGAGTCTTCAGTACCCTTCGTCAGGCGGGGATTGGTGCAGAGGAGATGGGGAGGACTGACCCAGGGCACAGTTCAAAGGACACAGTTCTCAGTGCTGTCCCAAAGAAGGAGGAAGCAACCCCACCTCGGCCCCTCAAGTTGGTCGGACCACAAACTGGAACTTGAAATGGCCTGGCCCCAATAAGCACCCGCTTTGAAGCAGGGTGCTCCCCTGCTCACGGAGACACCCCCGTTTCCAGGGGGAACGGCCATGGGACCAGACCAGACGCTGGCATCCCTCAGCTCACTCCATTCTTTTTACTCTTTTGTCAGCATGTTTGTCCATGTTTTTAAACATTTTTTGAGTGCCTAGCATGACTCAGGCTCTCTGCCAGACACTGGGAGCTTAGAGACAAAAACAGCCTGGTCAACCCCCGGTGAGCTCATGGTCTCGGGCAGGGTAACACTGGGCCTCGGTTTCTTTATTCGGAAATCAAGGGCATAGAGAAGGGACATCTCTGAGGTTCTGAAAGCCTCCAATGCCTTTCATGTTTCTGTGACACTGTGGTGGGAGTTAAAACGGAAAGATGTCTTTGTCTCCAAAGCTGACTTTTCTAGCGGCTGGTCAGTAGTGCGTACACTTCTTGGTGCTCCAAGGCTGGCCCAACGATCCAATTTCAGAAATCAAACTAAATCCCAATTGCACGTCTACAGCCAGGAGCTCGGCCCTGATTAAAGGGGTGCTGAGCCTGGAGCAGGCACGCAGCGAGAGCCCAGCCCCTGCCCCTTCCTCAGGGGGCTGGCTCGGCCGGCCGCATCTCAGGAACAAAGCTCTGGGAGGACCTCTACTACCTGGGCATTGCCTATGCATTTCTACTCAGAGAGTTGTTTGTTTGTCTATGTCGTTCTAAGCCCAAAGTCCAGCCTGTGTGCTTCTGACCAGCAGCCTGTTCAGGAAAGTCTCACCAGGCCGATGCTTCTTAGAGCAGGAAAAGGGCCTTCCAAAATCGAAGGAGAGGGTTAGCAGAGAGCGTGTTCTCTTCTGCACAGCACCAATTCCCTTCTATTTCATCACGTGGTTTCAAACAGCTGCAAAAGGGCCCGGCCGATGTGGCTCAATGGATTGAGTGTCATCCCAAGGACTGAGAGATCCTGGTTCAATTCCTGGTCAGGGCACATGCCCAAGTTGCGGGCTTAAACCCCAGTAGGGGGCGTGCAGGAGGCAGCCGATCAATGTATCTCTCACATGGATGTTTCTATCTCCCTTCCTTTCTCTCTAAAAAATCAATAAAAACATTTTTTAAAAAAGCTGCAAAAGGAAGGCCATGCTATACAGGGAAGGCAGGAATTTTGGAATTAAGAAAGAACTAGGTTCAAATCTTGGCTACTTTATCTATAATTAGGCTGAGCCCTATGAAGTTGGTGATATTTTTCCATTTTCTACCTACAGATGCAGAAATCTCATATATTGCAACCTGCAGATAAATTTAATCTCTGTGTCTCAGTTTGTTCATCTGTAGAAAGGAAGCAGAGTTACTTTTCTGGCAGGATTGTTGTGAAGCTGAATGAGAGGTATAGTGATGTGCCCAGACAGTATCTGAACAGATTGCTTTCAGGTAAAAACTGAATACTCCGCATCTACTGAATGCCAGACCACTGGCTCAAAAATGGCAGCCGTCATTATTGTCATGAGCTGTTTTATAGCAGTCTGGTCATCCTTCCTTGTCCTCAGCCACAGGCCCCTGCAGAGCCTGTGGAGTGGGCACTGGTGTGGCGAAGGACCAGGTTACACAGGCCCACAGTCAGTCTGTGCTCCGCCCCTCCCCCTCTGGGGGCAGGTCATGCCTTCTGAGACCCTCGCCTCTCCGTCTGGAGAGGAAAGGGTCACTCTTCCTCCACAGCTTGTTTTGAGAATTAAAGGAAAGTATGCAAAGTACCTGGCACAGAGTAGGTTCCTAGTAAATGGCCTGAGGCCACAAGAGACATGGTGAGGATTCTGAAGGGAGCAGAAGGAGAGCTCGGGGCGGGACAGGGACGGGTGCGAGCTGGAAGCTAAGCTGAACACAGAGGTCTCCCTGCTCACACCCTGGGGGTGAGGTTTCCGGCTGTCAGGAGCCTGAGGGAAGGCTCCCCTCCCTCTGGAAATTCTACTGGAGAGTGAGAGAGACATGGAGAAACACAATCAGCGTAGCCATGGGCAGCAGGTGCCGGATGCAGCGAGAGCCCAGAGCCTTAATTGGGGATTAGAGGCTGAACTTGACCGACGCACTGCCTCGTTGGCTTCATTAAAAGCTGGAAAATTCTCCATGCAGATGCAGTGACCTTTTGTGAAGTCATCGACAAGCCGGCTGGGCCCCAAGGAGCATCCTGCCCCAGCCGGACAGCAGAGCCCTCCCCACCTGCCCTGTCTCTGCCCAGAACGACAGGACGTCACCCTGCCCCCTCCACCCTTCTGCAGAGCCTTCCCTGAGGGACGGAGAAGGACACAGACTGAGCACACACTTGTCTCTGTTCGTACGATGTCACTTGACGGGGCCTGGGCAGTCCTGGGTCTCCATATTTTCTCCTTCCTATGGGTCATTTGGTCTGCACGTCCATCCTTGGTTTAGGACAACCAGTTTAAAACTCAAAACCTACAGGTGATGACGACCCCTCAGCTCTGTGTCACATGAGCCAGGTGGTACAGTCCATGAGCACGCGTCTTGTTGGGTTCTCCTAACGATCCTGTGAGGGGGAAGGACGGAAGGTACTCTGCACGGTGACAGAGGCGAATCGGGGCATGGAGGAGGGGCAGTTCCAGAACGGAGGCCGACCCAGGTCTCCTGAGGCTCAGAGCCCTGCACCCAGTCTCTGTGCGTGAGCGTCTTGCTGGGTGGGACCGGAGGCTGGAGCAGGGAGGGAGGAGAACCTGCCCTGGGGGATGGGCGCGCTCTGCTCTCTCCTCGGCTGGGCCTTGTCCACGGGCCACAAACCACTGCAGTCGGGGGATGTTCAGGACACGTGATCTGCGAGAAGAGAGTGATTCTAAGGGGAAAGTTTCCAGGGAACGTAAGTCGGAAAGCCAGGACCTACTGGGACAAGCAGACGCTCCAATGCTGAAGCCCTTTGGGAAGGACAGCTGCTCCTCACCTGCTGGGCGTGGTCGGTGGCAGGAGCAGGGTGAGGTGACCTCTGTAAGACCCCGCTGGCCGGGCCTCCAGTGCCGTTCACTTCTGACCAAACAGCATTCCCTTTGGTCCTCTCGTTCTGGAAGGAGATTAACCAATCAGCAGGTCATGCATTGAGACAGACTTCGCTGCGGGCACCGTGGAAGCCACGAAGGATGGTTCCTGTCTGATTCATGGAGCTCACAGCCTAAATAAGGAGCCAAGACAGAGAGACACCCAGAGATGACTAGTGATAACGAGATCATCTTCCATTTGTTTGCGACTCTATCTAATTTCAAAGCACTTTATTTCTTGGCATTATTATCTATCTCCTATGCATTTGTCTGTATACAGAGCATTCAGCCCAATGTACCAGGAAAGCATAAATGTGAAGCTATTATTAGTACTGCTTAGATAATTTTCCACTGAACTGCAAGCTACTTGAGAGTAAAGCTGTATTTTTATTCATCTTCTTCTCTTCTGCACCTAGCCCTGTGTGTTTTGAACTAAATACAGAATAAATGTTTGTAAATGTTCAATAAATGAAGGTCATTTAAATTTCATGAAAAGTCTGTGAAGGGATTTCCTTTCCATTAAAGACAAGGAATCTGAGACACAGGTAAGAAAAGTGACACGCAGTGGCAGAGCTGGGGCTGGAGGACATTCGATGCTGACTGTGAAAGGAGGATTTGCAGATTCTGCACCGGGGTTGGTCAGGGAAATCTTTACGAAGGAGGTGCCACTTCTATCGGCTTTTTCACAATGACTGAGCTTCAGAGAGACCCACAGGACAAGGACTCAGCAAAGGGGAAACGCATAAACAGGCTACTGGGGGAGAAAGGAGCACGCTTCAGGAAGGGATGTAGGGCACCAAAGACCCAACGGGGCAGGCTGAGACCCAGCCTGAGACGGCCTTGAATGTCAGCTGAAGGTTGAGGCTCTATCCTGAAGCCCATTAGGGCCAGGGCACCACCTGGACCTTCCACTCAAAGACACCGAAGCTGGGCCCATGTCCATCCAATGTGGGGGCTCTGTGTTGGCCACCAGTACCAGATCTTGAAAGGATGAGAGCGCTTTCACCCTGGGACGGCACAGGGTCATCTGCTGGGCGGCATGACTTATTCATCAGCACCAGGAAAATGAAGAGAAGCAATCTTCCTGGGCCTCTAATGAGAAAGATTGGAGCCCACGGGGTGCATGTTTATTACTGAGGATGCCACATTCATTATGGACTCTGAACGGGAAGGGGGAAGCTGTGTGCTCAAGCTGGGGAACATCTGGACGAAGTAGCCAGAGTCAGGTGCATATCACTCTGTCCCAACCTCTAGGGCTCACACTCAGCCCCCTGAGGAATGTTCACTCTGCTCTGTATTCATTCATTCACTCTGCAAATATTTCTTAGATACTGACTGTGTGTAAGGCACCCGTACCAAGGCTTGGAGGTCTGTGTCCTGGAAGCCTGCAGAATCTG
Organism: Tadarida brasiliensis; assembly: GCA_030848825.1. Taxonomy (NCBI): domain Eukaryota; kingdom Metazoa; phylum Chordata; class Mammalia; order Chiroptera; family Molossidae; genus Tadarida; species Tadarida brasiliensis. The sequence continues at coordinate 85,863,765 of CM061268.1, forward strand.
GTGACTGTTGGAGACAAATGCCAACCTGATATTTAGACTAAAATTTGCTGGGATGGACTCAGCCAAAGCATGGGCAGCTAACCTAGTCTGGGGGTGACTCAGATGGGCAGGGGTTATCTGGAGCTCCTTGGAAGCCACCTAGGGGGTTGGTTCTTTAACTTTCCAGCGAAGAGAGTCACTGGCCCAAGGTAGAGGGCAGCTGACCAAGAGCCACCACAGGACCTGAACTCAGAGTGTGGGACTGGAGTGTTCTAGAGACCACCTGACGAGGGAGAGTGGAAGCGCTCTGAGCAGGACTCTGAAAGGTCTAAGCTCCTGGGGCACAGGAGCCCTGTCATCCTGATTCACCCGTGTGTGCCCAGTGTCACTCACAGGGCCTGGAGGAATTGTGAGTGAATGAACAAACGAAACGTCGGGTCTCAGCTCGGTCACTTTTCAGCTCTGCGACTTCGGAAGGATCACTTCACCATCTGAGTCTCTCTTTTGACATCTGTGAAACACGGATGCCAAAGGGTTTTGCATAGAATTGCTGAGATGATCAAATGTGGTGGCTATGGGTCTAATACAATGCCTGACACTCAGGAAATGTCAGGGGATTCTTGAGAAAATGTGGCCATGAATGTGTACATTCTCGTAGAAGGGTTGTGTCTAAAGTGGGAAATTATACCACCTTGAGGGAGAACGATGTTTTTCATAGATATGGTCTCCCAGGATAGTCATTTCAAGACATGCATTTCTGCTAAAATTGAGATTTAAGCAAGACCAGTGATTTGGCAAAAGTCTTCTGTCACTCTATCATTCAATGGCATCAGCAAGTATTCACTGGGCCCCCATCAGGTGCCGGGCACACCCAGAATTCTCTCCTCTACACTCCAGCTGGGACACGGTGGGGGCTCCCAAATGCCCATCCTTGGAGACCATCCTATCCACCCTCCTCCTCTCATAGGCTAGGAGAAGGGCACTGCTTGGCGACAGGCACTAGGTCACTGAACTGGGAAGTGGTGAAATGAGCATCAGGGACCTGCCTTCTGCTCCAGGCTCCTCCCTTCTATACCTCTCTCCTCTCAGTGAGACCAGGGGTCTGTTTCCCAAGGATGTGAGAACAGCAGTGACCACATGGCCCAGGTGTATGGGGAGTGGAAGTGAGAAGGGAGGGGGGAAGGAGGCAGAGTGGGGAAGAAGACCAAGTAGAGAAACCAGAGCTTGTTAAGGCCCTATTGTCCCCAGACAGGAGAGTCTTTCTGTGGTGCCCTCTGGGAACATTCCACAAGGTCTGGGTAAGGCTGAAGAAACTCCAGGTACGGAATGGGGGCCAAGCTCCTGCAGATGGGTCTCCCAGAGTCAGCCCCAGGGATGCTCTTAGGATGTTGCGTCTAGAGTTCTCACCTCTCTATCCATCCTTGGGACTTGTGGGTAGGTGTGAGGCACGGAGTGAAAGCAGGGGGTGAGGAGAAAGAGAGTTATGCTGCCAAACCCCATTCTGCACTACAGCCTTAGGGGCCAACTGTGCATATGTGCGCATGTGTGCGTGCGTGTGCATGTGTGCCCATGTGTGTGCATGTGTTTGCGTGCATATGTGTACATGTGCATGCATGTGTGTGTGTTTGTCAGAGTTGTCCAGAGAAAGAGAACTAATAGGATGTAAAAAGATTTATTGTAAGGAATTGGAACATGTGTGCACGAGTGCGTGTGCATGTGTGCATGCCCAGGGTGTTTGGGGAGGGCTTGCAGGCATCATGTTTTCCACACCCACGCCAGCTCCCAGCACCAGGAACGGTCTCTGCCGTGGAACTGGGTGTGGGAAGCCAAATCTCACCCAACGTCCTCGCAGCACATCTGTGTCTCTGTGCAGGGCTGCCTGCCATGAGAGTTGTGTGTCACCCTGCACCTGGGTCTGGGGTCAGGGAGTAGATGTGGCCAAATACTGGTGACAGGAAGCGTGTGACCAGAGCCCACACCACCTGCCACTCTCCCAGAGCTAATAGCACATCGCTGTCCAGAAGTGCTGCCATTGCCCTCCGCACGATCATGGATGTGCCCTGTCAAGATACTGGGCTCTGGGCTGATCCCCCACCAGGGACTGGCCGCACTGCCTGCCCCACCGGCCCCACAAGTGGGGTGTGTGTACCAACCCAGGAAACCTCACACAGGGCAGAGTGGACAAGCCCTGGCGTTCTCCGAGCAGGAGCTCCTGCTACCCAGTGAGAAATGCCCGTTTGCCTCAGTCCTCCGGCCTGGGACCTGACCCTCCTCTTACCTAAACTGCACCTTCTGCTGGGGGTCAAGCCTTTTCCTCTGTGGGCTCTCTGCAAAATGGAGAAGAGCCTGTGGCCTCTGTTCCTCCTGGCATCCCTCTCCCGCACGCTGCTTGCATTCCGCGCCCGGTGCCATGGGGCCTGCTCGCGATCCTGCATGGTGATGTGCTGCTTTTCTTTCTAGACCTTTGAACTTGGGTGGATAAACGGCCAAGCAAGGTTCCCTTTTCTGTTCTCTCTCAGAATTGTTTTGGATATTTGTGCGCTTTATTCCCATGACTCTTACAATCATTTGATCAGTTTTCTGAACCGCAAGGACATTAAACACAAAGATTAGTGGGGGAGGTATTTTACAGCGCGGAGTCTTCACATCAGCGAGTGGTAGGTCTCTCCACCCGTCTGCTTTAATACAGATTTCTCCAGTTTCTTTGTTTGTTTGTGGTTAGCTTTTTCGGTTTGGGTTCCCCCAGAAGCAACCTCTGGGCCCAGCGTTCTGGAGTCGGGTTCACCCACAGGAACACGAATTCAGGGGAGAGGATGCAGGGGAAGGCAGCCGATCACAGGGCGTTTTCCTAAGCCAGCTTCTCAATACGGGACTGCAGCTGCACCCTGCCCCGAAAACTGGAAAACGGTCCATGTACTGCCGCAGAATGATCCCCACTAAGGAACAAGGGGCCCTGCGAGCACCACAGACTGGTCATGGGCTGCCTTTGGGAGGATGCTAACTCCCGGGCACTGTCCAGGGCATGCAGCCGGGTCCCACAGTGCTGCCACACAGAGCAACAGCTGGCGCTACAAAGCGAAGCTGGTGGCAACCGCGGAGGCACGAGCACAGCCTCTTCTCCAGGAGGGAGAAGGCTGGGGACCACGACAGCTCAGTAGCAATTCAAGCTTTCTTCGGAATCCAGCTGTCATCTGAGATGATGAAGGCCATCACACTGGGAGTTTTCACACAGGCCAGATGGACGTGTCAAGGATGTGCAGAGGGAAGTTTGGACCAGAGCAGCGATTCTCAACCGTTTCTGCAGAGATCCCTGTGGCAATGCATTAATCTGAGATGCTCATAACACAACTGCGGGGGCCTTCGGGGCCAGACGACCTCTGAGGGGTACACAGGCCACCAGCTCCAGCGGGTGGACCGGCCGGGGGTGGTGTGGGGACCGGCTCCCCAGCCCTGAGGACTCCTCTGCCTCTTTTGGCAAATTGCTGGGCCTGTTGAGCAATTTCGTATTCTTCCTCTTGAAGTAAACATTACAATTCATTATTTGAGCCGGAACCATCAGGGTTTGAGCACAGCGGGACCCTGGACGGCTGGAGAGCACAGCTGGAGTCTACAGAAACGCTCTCAGAGCGTGGCTTCAAAGTGGTGACTGCTCCTTGGGAAGCTGAGACCAGTGACAGGGGCAGGGGGGGGGGGCAGGAGAGGAGCCACGCCCTTTCCTGTAGGAGTGAAGAAACAAGGCCCTCCTGACACCGGGGAGTGCCTTCCAGAGCTCTCGCCATTACCGGGCATGTCTCTCTATGGCCCAGGGCTAGGGGCAGGCCTTAGCTGGCCCTCCTAGAAACACTTCCGGTCCCTATCAACGGAAGTCTGTTGCCTATAAAAACGTTCTCCATATCACAACAGATGCTTTTGCAAATAAAGAATGCCTAGGGGAAGGAGGGTAGTAATAGGGCGAGCCTGGACAGGTACACCCTGCGCCCCAAGGCTTCTGAACATAAACGTCTTCATTCTGAGATTCATTTAGGGGCAGACGTGCTGCGCTTGATTCAAGTCAATACACATATACTGAGCCTCTAGTATGAAGAGGCAGCCTCTGTCCAAGACATGAAGACACGACAGCTTAAAGGGGGAAAGATAAATAAAATACAAATGCTGGCCCAGTGTGATATGTGACAGAGTGACTGTCCCTCCCTCCCTCCCTCCCTCCCGCCTTCCCTTCCTCTCTCTTCCCTCCCTCCCTCCCTACCTACCTACCTCTCTCTCTCCTTCCCTCCCTCCTTCCCTCCCTCTCTCCCTCCCTTCCTTCCTTCCTCCCTCTCTCCCTCCCTTCCTTCCCTTCCTCTCTTCCTCTCTCTCTCCCTTCCTAATATATATGTAGTGCCTATTAGATGGCATCACTTTTCTAGCTGCTGAGTACGCTGTGCCCATATACAACAAATAAAATCCTGCTCTCATGAAACTTGTATTCTAGTGGTTGAAGGCAGACAATTCACAAGCAAAAACATCTATAAAATAACCTTCTTTGAATGAAAGGAAATTGGTTAGAGGTTACTTGAGGGTGTTATTTTATTGGGGGTGGTCAGGGCAGCCTGGAGCCCCATGACTCTTGCAGAGACCTGAATAAGAAGAGGGAACAAAGAGTGAAAAGTGAGGGGAACGAGGGTGCTGCCTGGGGAAGAGCAAGGGCTCAGAGAGACAAGCACAGAGTCTTTCCAAACAATGGGGGAAGTAAAGGACACAGAGGAAGCTCAAGGCACGAGAGAAGGGGGAAGGGTCAAGGAGGGCCGGCCTTGGAGGGCCGGAAGGGGACGGTGCGGACTGGGAATGCAGCTGGTGGGGGGAGTCCCATGCAGGGAACAGAGTGCAAGGCCCGGAGCCTGAGCGAGCAGACCGGCTTCAGGGCGCTGCAGGTGTTCTCTTCCGAGGAGCCCACGCTGAGACCACAGGCTCCTACGATGGTCTGCGAGAGCTCACGGCTGGAGGTCGGGAGGCTCACCTGCTGGACACTCTTTTCCCTCTGACCACTGGTTGCCTCATCTGTAAATGTAAGATGAACACTCTTGCTCCTGTGTGCACTGGACATGTTAAAGGTCGTGGAGTGCCCCCACGCACAGAGCGGATCCCGGGTCCTCAGGAGGCAGAGCTGCCTCTGCGCCCCCACTCCTGCCCTGTGGGTGGCTGTCAGAGCTGAGGAACCACTTGTGAGGGAGGCCATTCTTGTCCTCACCTGGTCCCCGCCTATAAGCCTGAACACTCAGACCCTCCTGACACCAGCAGGGCTTCCGAGGAGCCATTCCCGTCTCCAGGCATGGCCACCATATGCTGTGACCCACTGCATGGCAGCAGAGCTGTGGTGATAACATCAGCGGGGACAGTCAACTTCCAGGGAGCCGGGAGCCACACGAAGCTGGCGTTTCTCCTTCTCGAAAAGCACCTCTGAGCCATGAGGCAATGAGAGGCAGGGCAGGAGAGACTGACACCTGGAGCCACAGGACAGATGGACATGCCCTCGCAGGAGTGGCGTCCAGCTGGGAGAAGTGGAGAGCGCAAGTCCCAGCAGCAGAGCTCGGGAAGAACTTGCAAGATACGTTTCCGGAAGGTGAGAAGCCCTCCTTGAGATGCAACCCTAAGCCTCACGATTTCAAAAGCAGGGACGAAGTAAATGGGGTGGCGCCAAGAGCGTCTCTGGACCCAATTCCATGAAACAGAGAAGGTGGAGCAAGACCGAGCGGCACCTGGAGACAGTCCCCCTCTGCAGCAGTGGGACGGGGAGTGGCTGTGCCTGTCCTCTCCGACTGGAGAGAGGTAACGCCTAGGCTCCTAGACACAGAGCGCTGAGCCCTGGCCAGACCTGGTGACCTGGAGCGCAGCCAGCCCACACACAGGCCCCCAGCAAGCAGCTGGTTCAGGAAAAAGTCCCCTCCTTCCAAAGTGAGTGCTATTCAAAAAGGATGCAGCACAGGTCTATACAAAGAAAGCAGTAAAGACACAGGAAAAGCAAATGGTGGATGAAGACGAATCAACAGGCAAATGTTTCCACAGAGCTGAATAAATTGTGACTAAATATTTCACTATGATTTTAAAAGAAAGTAATGAGGCAATTATCTTGGTGAAGCAAACACACGGAACAAAGCTGTGAAAGAAATTACTACCTATTATCTAAAGAAATAGAGGATTGAATGTATTATATAGAGAATTAAGAGATACTGTCTAAAGAAATAGGGGATTAAGCATATTATACAAAGTTATAATTAGGAAGGTAAGTGCCAGGAAAATACAAACCTTCTAAATTACACACACAAGGCAAATGGGGCGGGGTGGGGGGGAGGGGTCCACCTAGAGAATGTTTTATAAAAAAAACCCAGAAGCATAACGTAAAAAGCATGAAAGAGCTCAGATCAAGCATGTGTCATATACATCCACGTTGATAAGCTAAACTCACTTATCAAAAAATAAATAAAGACTTCAGACTGTATCACAGAGCAAAACGAATCCTGCTGCACATAAGATCCACCAAAACGAAGGGACTGAACAGACTGACAATAAACAGGTGGACATTGCACCAGGTACATGCACAGAGCAATAAACAGCGCAGGAACTGAACGTCAGGGACTTGATTGGGATGAAAAGCACTAACCGAGACAAAGAATGACTCCTTATAACGCTAAAATAAACAATTCACCGTGAACTAAAGCGTTCCGACTACCTATGCACAAATGGATAACGTCAATATTTGCAAAGCAAATACAGAAGACACAAGAAAAGAAGAAATAGGCAAAAACACATCAATAGTAAAAGGCCTTCATTCAACTGTCTATGATCAAAGATCAAGTGGATAAAAATTAAGTCTACAGAAGACCAAAATAATATAGCTTAATGAGTACACTTAATTTGTATATTTTGAACTCTGTACTCTCAAAGCAGAGAAAACATCTTCATTTGAAATTTACTCACAGTAAAAAAAAAAAGTGCAAAATTCATTCCCTGGTCATATTGCACTAAAACTAGAAATGAATAACAAAATATAAAATAAAATAAAATTCTCACCACTGGAAAAATAGTTTAAAGTCTTTTTGAAACAACTCTTAGTCTGGCCAGTGTAGTTCAGTGGTTGAGGGTCGACCCATGCACCAAGAGGTCGCTGGTTCGATTCCCGATCAGGGCACATGCCCAGGTTGTGGGCCCGATCCCCAGTGGGGGGCATGCAGGAGGCAGCCAATTGATGTTCTCTCTCATTGATGTTTCTCTCTCTCTCTCTCTCTCTCTCTCTCTCTCTCAAATCAATAAAGGGAAAAAAATTTTTTAAATAAAATAAAACAACTCTTAGGTCAAAAAAATGCAAATTTATAGAGAAAAATAGTTAGAACATGATGATTAAGATAAGACACATCAATTCTATGGGATACAGCTAGAGTAACATCAAGAGAGAAGTTTATTTCATTAAGCACTATCAATAATCAAGGGTATATAAAGTAAATGAGTTAAACATTCAATTTCAGAAGCTATAAAAATAATAAAACAACACTTAGGAAGGCAGAAGGAAGGCTTTAATAGCTAAGAGCAGAAATAAATATATTAATTTACAAAGGAAAATGTCAGCATAAATCCAAGAGCTGACTTTCAGGAAAATACATAAGGAAGTAAGTAATCTAATTAATAAGAGAAAGTTCAACTCTACCAAATAAGGCATAGAGAGGGAAAACCAAGGTATAAAGGAAATTAAAACACTACTTTCCTCAACTCCATGCAAATTCATTTGAAGTTTTCAAGAGAATGAATAATTTCATAAGTCACGTCATTCTCTAAATGGACTCTACAACAGCTAGAAAACCTAAACAGACCAATTACAAAAGAATAAACAGAAAAAGTTGGCAAACTTCCTCTCTGTCACACCACATGCCAGAAATTTTTACAAAGTAATTGTCTAAGCCTATTTTTAAAAGAAGGGGAAAAAAATAGTGATGTCTAAAAGCCCTTAAACTTTTTTAGAGCCTAGAAAAAGAATAAATTATTCCAAATTCTTTCGAATGAAGCAAGCATAACACTGATCCAAAAACCCCACCCACCACCTGGGTCCACCTACGGAATGGAGCCAGGCCCCTGAGGACTCACTCACGTACCTTCCCAATCATTTCCCCACCAAAATAACCATTGTCCTCACCATAGATTAGCTTTTGGTCTGTTCATGAATTTTCGTATAAATGGACTCAGAGTCTACATCTTTAGCCATATTCATTTATTAAAACCTCATAGTTAAGTGAGAATGTATGATACTCTCCCAACTGGCTAAAATAAATCTCTCTGAATTCCAAAGTTGAATGAGAAAACATCAGAAGCATTTCCATCCATGTTAGGACTATCCACTGTCTTCAGTATTAACACTGTTCTAGAAATACTAACCAATGCAATTAGACATAGAAAGAAATTAGAGTTCTAGCCATTGGAAAGAAGGAGGCAAAATCATCAACACTTTCATATGTGGAACTCCAAAACTCTAACAGGAAGAAAGACGACATCAGATAAACGATCCCAGCAGTAAGAGAATTCACCAAGCTGGCTGAACACAGCGTTAACATACAGCCTCCGCGCAGCAAACAGCAGCCAGGTTGAGGGAATAATAGAAGAAACAACTCCATTTACAACAGCAACACATACAAATAAAGACAATCCAAGCAATAAAAAGTATGATAGATGCGCAAAGTTGACATAAAGAAAACTTTAAAAATATAAAGGAAGACTCTAACAAATGAAAAGGCAACACCTTTTGGTCAACACCCAACATTATAAAGATGCAAATTCTCCTCAATCTATGAATTAATGTAAAAGTAATGTAAAAATTACTACCCAGCTGTTTGGAAGTTCGTATGAAAAAATGAACAAACAAATAAGCCAGAATATTATGGGGGAAAAAATAGTAATCAGGAGGCACTCGTCTTTCTATATATTTACATTTATTATAAAACTACTAAATTTGTGATATGGAATATGAATGGACTGGCAGATCAATGGAAAAGAGTAAGGAGACCAGAGTAAGGAGGCACAGAGGATTTAGGTAACTTGTCTAAGATCACAGAGCTAGGAAGCACCAGCAACCAAGCCAGGGTTGAATTCCAGTGGTTCTGCTCGGGGTACTTGGGAGCCCCAGCTGTTCGCCACTCAGATGTACTGCTTGAACCCTGCCTATTTGCAGAGTGCCTACAAGGTCGACAGTGTATTAGTATAGATCAGCCCTGCGCTGCACCACCCCCCCCGCTCCAGGTCCCTCCTTTCAGAGGCACACCTCATCAGGGCACCCAGCCTGACAAGCACTTTCCTTGGTTGGTACTAGACTTTCTGCACCCTGGAGACAGGTGCGTGGATGGGGAAACGGGCAGCAGGTGGCATCACCTTCATCTTCCCCTCTTAAGCCCTCATATCCCCTCTGCACCACATCTTACACTTATCACCTTCTAAGGGCCTCTCTACGTCTCCCTTTCTGTCATTCCAACTCAGTTCAGACTGCCATCAGATCATAACTACATTTTGGTATCAGCCTTCTCATTCAGTGGGTGATGGCCAGAAAAATGTTTCCCCATTTATATTATATTCCACACAAGGGAACGTGCTTATTATAGGAAACAATTCAAATGCCATCATGCAAAAAGAAGACGCCTTTCCAATGCTCTCCCTTGGCTTCAAAGCACTGGGACATGATAAAGTACAAGAACCTTCGTGCTCTAGCCTTTTTTGGCCCATCTCTCACACTGTCTCTTCCTTCTGGACATGTGGAACCAGGAACTACATCCAATGTTCTGGTGGTTTCAAGGCATGTCTCATTCCCGGGCGCGTGCACGCGCGCGCGCACACACACACACACACACGCACACACACGCACGCACACTGTCTCCCTTTGATGCCCAACTGCAGGTCCACCTGGTCAGCTCCCACTGTTGCCCCAACACTCAGCTCTGTTCCTTCCCAAGGGTGTCCTTCTCTGACCCTCAGTCTGATTAAAGCCCTTCCTCTTTGACTCCATATGATCCAAGGCCCAACTCCGTCCCAGAAGTCTCACATGCTGGAGTATTGCTGCTTGTCAGCCTGTCACCAACGTCTGGTAGCTCCTCGCGAGCAGGGATACGTCTTGATCACCCTGCCGTGCCCAGTGTCTGGTACAGTGCCTGGAACTAATTTGAGTGACTTATTGAACAACTGATCGAGTGAAATATGCTAAAGCCCTGTACACCCCCCAGGAGTGTTTTTCATCTTCTAGTCTCGCCTCATAAGTAATCTTTCTGGAGCAGTTACTGGTAGCTACATTTTTAAAAAAATTTTTTTTTCTTTATTGATTTTAGAGAGAGAGGAAGGGAGAGGGAGAGAGAGATAGAAACATCAATGAGAGAGAACATCAATTGGCCACCTCCTGCATGCCCCCCACTGGGGATCGGGCCCACAACCTGGGCATGCGCCCTGACCAGGAATTGAACCGACAACCTCTTGATGCATGGGTTGATGCTCAACCACTGAGCCACACTGGCTGGGCAGTAGCTGCACTTTTAAAGGCAACGTGATAGATGATTAGATCAGTGGTCTCCACTGCACCACATTTCCTGGGGGTTCTGCCCTGCGTCGTCCCTCCCACAGTCATCTGGCCATGTGACTCGCTTTGGCCAATGGGACATTAGAAAGCATTATGCAAACAGAGGCTGGATAAGAGCTTGAACACTGGGGCTTGTCCTCTTGGAAGCCACCAGCCATGTTGAGAGAAGCTCGGGGTAGATGACTGAATGATGAGAGGCCACTTGGATGAAGAATGACAGTCTTCTGGAATGTTCCAGCCCCTGTCCAGCTCCCAGGTGAACGAAGCCTCGGGAGTGATTTCAGCTATACCTTGTAGAATAGAGAAGAATCGCAGCTGAGCCCAGTGAACCCGTAGAACTTCAGGAAACCATAAGCCACTGTTTGTTTACACCACTGTTTGTTATGATAGATCTGGGGTGACGTGTTACACAGTCACAAACAACTAGAACAGGCCAACATGGAAACCTGCGTCCCTGGCTCCTGGCACAGCAATGCAGCCTGGCAACCTGCCCTGTGCGCCAAGGTCCTTTGCTGGGACCAGGCTGCCAGAAACACCAAACCCAAGAGAGAATTGGAGCCCCAAATCATAGCACAGCCTAGAAATGGAAGCTCCTGGGGGGAGGAGGGAGCTGCGGCTGTGCCCGAGCGTGAGCCGTTTGCCGGGGAGGAGAAAGGCAGGCCAGGCCTCACTTTGGTGCTGCCGTTCTCCGGAGCCTCCTCAAAAGCAGCATCGCAGGAAACTCCCGGCTCCCAGGGCTTTTGATGTTAGAAAAAACAAAATCAGGTTTAGTAGCATCCCCATGCAGGGACCCAAGGGACATTCTGCGCTCCGGCCCCTTCTCCAGCAGGCGGCCCGCTCCTGCGCCCTCTGTCTAGCATACCTGTGTGCCCAGCGTGTGCACAAATCCATGCTTTCAGCTCCTGGGCGAAAGGAGATGAACTGCCAACCCAGAGAGACAGCAGGCCTGGGAGCCCCGGAAGTCAGGGGCCCTAAAAGAAGGGGTGTATTTCTGTTTTGTATGCAGTATTTTCTCCCCCAAGACTAAGCTAGATTCCTTTTCTATGCCTTGTGGTGTTTATTTCACTTATAATTAAATCTTTTTTATTTTATTTTATTTTTTATCCTCACCCGAGGACATTTTTGCATCTATCTTCAGATAGAGCAGGAGGGAGAGAGGAAGGAAGAAAAAGAGAGAAACATCGATATGAGAGAGACACATCAAATGGTTGCCACCCACACGACCCCAACCGGGGCCAGGGGCAAACTGCAACTGAGGTACGTGCCCTTAGCGGGAACCGAACTTGGGACTCTCTGGTCCGCGGGCCAACACTCTAACCGCTGAGCCAAACCGGCCAGGGCTAGATCATTTTTAGTGAATCTTTCTTCCCCAGTAGAAAAGCAGATCCTCCTTGTTCGACTGGTGTGGCTCAGTGGTTGAGCATCGACCCATGCACCAAGAGGTCACAGGTTTGATTCCCGGTCGGGGCACATGCCCAGGTTGTGGGCCCAATCCCCAGTGGGTGGCATGCAGGAGGTGGCCAATCGATGTTCTCTCTCATTGATGTTTCTATCTCTCTCTCCCTCTCACTTCCTCTCTCTCTGAAATCAATAAAGGAAAAAGAAAAAAGAAAAAATTCTTTAAAAGAAAGGCAGATCCTCAAGAGCAGAGACTGTCTGTCTTCTTCCACATTGGAACGGCCTTGCCCAGAGCATGGCACAGAGCAGGGACTCAGGAAGTAGCTGTGAAGTGAAGGCGGGAACAAACGGATGAATACCCAGCCTGGCGCGATGCAGATAGGGTTTCTTAACAATGACGCCACTGATGTCTCCCATCGCGGTGCCCCTGTGTGGGCTGTTTCTGTGCCCAGAATTCCCCCTCTCTCCTTGTCTACCTGGCACACAGCCTTCCCCCAGCCCTGGAGCGGTGAGCTAGTTTCAGACCTCTTAGATCCTCAGTTCGCTGCTCCATGTATGGAGGTGACACCCTGCCTTGGAGAAAGGGTGAATCTTCCTTCGAGTGTTCCTAACCAGGAAGTGTCTCGGAGTGATGGGACACCATGGCTGAGCTAGACACATATTCTCAGACGTTTATCTGCATATAAATCACCTGGGGATCTCGTTAATATGCAGATTCTAGTTCAGTAGGCCTGGGGCGGGGAGGGCAGAGACTGCATTTCTAACAGACTTTCCCACTGACCCAGGGAGCGCTCCTTGAGGAGCCAGAGGCTCAGCACCAGCTGCGGCTGAGAGCAAAGAGGGCCATGGGCAGCCAGGGGTGGTCACTGCAAGCAGGGAGGGGCAGTGGAAGTGGCCATGGTTCAGGCAGCTTGGGTGAACCAGTCCCCTTGGCTAGTGGGTGGTGGTACCTGACCCCTGTAGCGCTAGGGCCCCTCCTTGGAGGGCACACAGTGGCACTGCGGAGAACAGCTGCAGCATTTCATTTCAGGGGTGGTGGAGGGAGGAGGGAGCCGGAGTTTTCTCCTGGGGAGGTTGCTCTAAGGACTAGGGCCTGAAGGGCACATGCTCGCAGCTACAAGCCTCTGCTCCTCACCCAGTACCAGAGGGCAGTGGAGAACACTGATGGAAGGTCAAGTGAGCAGTGTTATTGAGATGAGCAAGAAGTTCTCCCTGAGTAACTCTCCTAATTTGGAGCTGGCATTGTAGGAAAGGAAGGGGAAACCAGTGCCAGGCTTTTTAAGGAGTTTGGTCAAGCCTGCCAGGGCCTGTCACTGGGTGTGGGGTACATTTCTGTGTGACCTGACAGCCTCAGAGGAGAGAAATCAGAGCCCTACCCAGGGCAGAAGGGCCCCCCTTCTCTCTGGGCTGGGCATGGGGGTGGGTCAGCTCTCCACATGCATTATCTCCGTGGTCCCCAACCTTCCTGGGTCTTCTGAGGACGCTCAGTTCGTGGCACACACCTGCAGACCCCACGAGAGAGTGCAGTGCTCAGTGCCTGTCGATTTAAGAAAACACCGTCACAAAGTCGACCGGGAATTCTGGGATGCTTTTCCTTGAATTGGCATTTTATTTATTGTAACAGCACCAATGTACATAGGGAAACAATGGTTGAGCATGTCTGAGTGGGGAGCATGAATTCACTGTGTGGACAATGGCCTGAGGTGCCACCGGACACGCAGACCTTTTGCAGTAATTCCTTGGCCCCCTCTCACCGTGGTCTGCCTTATCTCACTTAACCTTCACTTTAGTCTTCACGAAATCCCGCAAGGCAGGTACTGCTACCCCATTTTCCAGATTAGGAAGTGGAAGCTCTAAGAGGTTAAATGAGTTGTCCACATGTCAAATCCGGAGCGGAATCGGGGTTCTAACCCGAACTTGCGACTCCAAAGCCCTGCCTCCTCGCACTGGTCCGCTGACTTCTTCAGCAGCTACTTAACACTGAATCGTTCTGGCGCCCTCTGGAGGTCACTCCTCCATCCTGCCCCCTTCGTTCCTCTCGAATTAATACCTGTTGGTTCCCCTTTCTTTTTGGTAGAGTCTGGCACCCTGAGGGGACTCCTAAGTAAAGTCTAGCTGAGTGTTATAAAAATCTGTCCAAGGATGGAGACACGTGGCGGGCCTCTCAGCCCACTCCCCCAGCAGAGGTGAGGGGGTGGCAGCGCCCTCCACCCGCCCCACGCAGGTCCCACAGCTGTCTGTCTGTGTCAAACGCTCTGAGCAGAGGTCGGGGGCTCCGCTCCCCACGGAGAGAGTTCAGAGCTGTCAGCACCTTCCCACAGTGCCCTGGGTGCTGAGGGGCGGGTGATAATTGCAGCCCTGTCACTTCGTCACCTCTGAGCAGGCTGGGGGTTTTCTCAAACCAAGTGTCGCGCTGCCTGGAGAGCGAAGTCGGGGTCTCAGGTGAGGAAGGACAGCGTGCAGCTGCCGCTGTGCCCTCCAAGCACAGGTGGGAACAGCCTCGGAGAGCTCCAGCTGACCGAGTGCCGGAGGGTGGTGGCCCAGCCACTGAGCACGTCCCGCGGAGAGGTCCCAGCCCACAGCCAGCCTGGGATGTCAGAGCCGCACCTTTCTCTCCTCGAGTCCAAAAGTGCCCTCACCTCTCCCTGACCTTCGTTCGCCCTTTGGAGGAAGCACACAGGGGCTCAGCCGGGCGGTCCCTCACTTCTCCGAAGGGTGCTCCTGCCTGCTCGGCCGGGGTCAGCTCTCCCCCAGCCCACGCACTCCCGACGCTGAGCCTTGGTGTAGGGGTCCAGGCCCCTGCCTCCTGAGGCCCCCTGTCCTCGGGACACTCCGGTGCCTGTGAGACGCACACGCTCCGGGAGCACGTGCTCGGGTTTCAGGTCCGACCCACTCCCCCCACGCAAACGGGTCGCTTCCCGGGAGAACAGATGTGGCCGCTCACAACGACATCCGAAGTGAACTGAGCATTGACATCCGAAGTGAACTGAGCATTTACGCGGTGCCAAGCCCTGCGGTGCATTGTCTCACGCAGTCTTCGCACGCCCTCGTGACATTGGTGTAGCTGCTTTACAGATAAGAAAACTAGAGCTTAAAGACGTTAGAAGTCTACCCACGTCTCCGAGCTAATGAGGTGTTGAGAAAGCACTGAAATCCATGTCTGTCTCCAAAAATAAACGCTCTGCACCCCTCCTCTATGTTGTCTGCCTCAAGCAAAGTCAGTTCCTGGTGTTTTATGTAAAAGTGCACGTTCACCCCAAAACAGCTCTTCTAACACCCCACACGGTGATACGACATAGCCACAGAGAGCCAAAGGAGTCCCTGCAAGCTGCCACAGAGACAAACCAAAATTCCTGCTTTACAAACCCACAGAAATGTCGTTCTCCTGTCCACGTGACCTAATCAGATTAATTACAAATACCTTTCATTGCAGGAACTTTCAATGCAGGTAAAAGCAGGGAACGTTCAACACACTCGTGACTCACCTCAGCACCTGACTCTCAGGAAGCAGGGATTGGGGAGAGGGCAAGGTAGCTATTTTGAACCTAATTCTGCTCCAACAAGACATACTGCTTGGGGAAGGAACGGGGAGAGAAATCCTGAGAAATAGTAGCCAGGTCATCTCCAAGTCTATGCTATTCATGGGGGCAGGCTAGCTGGGCACAGTCTGACTTGTACCTGTCTTTATAAAGGCAGATTGCAAACTTTCAGAGAAAAGACAGGCAAACCCAGCTGTGGAGGGTTGACTTTCAAAAACGAAATTCTGACAATACAATTGCAGGTGACTCCGCTAGAAGAACCGTGGTTCACAGGAGGATACCAAGGTGACGCAGACCTTTGTGCATCCGTCAGGAGGCTGAAGCTGGAATGAGCCGAGGACCATGGCATGACAGGCCGTCCTGGGTATAGTCGGAGCAACAGAACAGAGAAGGGCTGGGTCCACCCCTCAAGTACTAGCTATATGACCTTGGGCAATTTTCCTAACCACTCTGAACCTCAGTCCCCTGTCCTGCCTGGGCCACCCCAGCAGGCCAGCCGGGCCTCACTCCCTCATGCCTGGGGGACATCCATGGCTGTCTCTGCATCAGGGCTGCTGGGGCTGCTGCCTTTTTCATGAGCAAAATAAAGACCTGTCTCCACTTTCTCAGGAGCTGTGAAAACCAGCGTGGACAGTGCTGTCGATAGGGATTTCGTCTCAGAGATCTCTTACAGCTGTTTTCAGAGATCCCGTAAACCCTTTACCTGCTCATTGCTAAAATCACCATGGGCGGGTGTGCACTGCCTGCGGCCCTCGCTCGCTAAGCAAGGCCGCACGTTCCTTTCTTACTCTTCAAGCTGCTCTCCAGCTTCCCGTGGTTTTCAGACCACACAGACTGCAAACGATGGCGCAGCAGAGCCGAAAAGAGAAACACTCGATCGCCCGGGGAATACCTGCTTCGGGTCACCCAGGTCCGGACTCCCAGCTAATATGCTGACTTCACACCACACTGCCCGCCTAGGACGGAACCTGGTAGTGCCGCCCCCTAAAGATGGACAGGAACTCACCTGCTACTGTGAGAATCCAGAACCCTCCCAGCCAGGTCAGGAGCTCGAGGTAAAGGGGCTGAAGACCTCGAGGTCATAACAATAACCGTGTCTCCCCTTTTCTCACTTTTTGCCAGGTTCTGTACGGTTATCTCTTTGGACCTCACAGAACTTTATGAGGCAGGTGCTATCACCTCCATTTCACAGATGAGTAAAGTGAAACTCAGGAAAGTTCTGTAACAAATATCCCAAGATTCCACAGAGGAAGGAGACATCTTTCATGTCAGGGCTACGAGGCCTCGGTGCAGCTGGGCCAGGCGCTGGCATAGACCAGGTAGGGAAAGAGTCAGACTTCATCCGAAGGAAAAAGAGAAATAGCATCATAAGCTCAGCTGGTGGGCATGCTGCAGACATGTAGAGAGGATGGAGGGACCAGGGGAGACGCCCCCGGAACAAGCATGGACATCGCTCTATTCTCCACAGGACTTGTTTGTACAGCAAAAGCCTGGGTCGACCGAGAGGCCAGGATCCTGCAGAGAGATGCATGTGGCCACCGGGGCCAGGAAGCATGTCCTGGGTCCTCACCCAGAGGGGAGGCTGGGGACAGGCTCTGACTCTGGCAGGAGGAGGGGCAGCTGTCTAACCCCCACCTGCGGGATGAAGCAGGGTCGGTGTCCGCCGAGATGCTCATGAGGCTTTAGGTTACCTTGGGATACACATTGGATTAGCTAGTCAGCTTTTGACATATACCTTCTTTGCTTCATAATTTTCTTTCCAAACATGCTAACATGTATGGGCCAAGCTAAGGTTAAAATGTGTGTCCCCCTGGGTGAGCAGAGCACCCCAGAGGCCAGGTGAGGTAGTGAAAGCCTGGCTATCAATGGGTTCAGCCAACACTTCCTCAGCACCTACTGTTTGCCAAGCCCCCTTCCGGGGAGGGAGAAACCACAGTAAACAAAGCTGGACGGGCCCCTGCTCTCAGGGAGCTAACATCCAGAGGGAGGGAAGCAAACAAGACAGTGCTAAACAAACACTGCAGAGTGAATTCGGAGTGATAAGGCCCCAGGGCAGTTGCAGCTTCTCTGAGGAGGCTATGTGGGGTGTATGAGCTGCATGGAGAGAAGGAGCCAGCCTTATGAGGCCCTAGGGAGAAGGAACAGCCAACACAGAAGCCCTGATGTAGGCCCGAGCTTGGTGCGCTGGAGGGACAGTCTGAAGGTAGTGTGGTGGGCACCCAGTGAACATGGGGGAGGGGTCAGATGTGAACTGAGAGCAGAGAAACAGGCGGGCTCTGTTGGCAAGGGGAGCCCCAGGGGACCACAGCTCTTCCCCAGTGCCCAGCTGAGTTCTTGGCACAGAGAGCGCACTTAATAAACATTTGCTGAATAAACAAGTAAACGAGAGAATGCCCGAGTCAATGAGTGATGAATGGGCCCAGGCAGATAACAGTGATTGCTGGTGCTTTCCCATAACGGACCTCCTCCAACTCTCCAGGTCACCCACATGCTGCTCCTGGCAAGGACCCGCCAGTAGAGCAGAAAGGGACAGACCAAAATGAGTGTCTCTGAATTGGGCATCCACAGAGCTGACTTCAGTCCCTCTTAGCAGAAAAAAAGTACCTCTGGGATGCTGACAACAACCCCGTATGGAAAGATGGGAAGTTTCCATGTAAGCCACCAGCCAGACCGTCTTCCCCAGAAGCATGCCTTTGGCACCGGGGACTTCCAGGCCTGGAGCTCCTCCGTAAGGGAGCAAGGAGCCCGTCCGCCCGGCGCTGCAGATAGCCAAGCACGCTGACGCCGGGCGCAGGGAAAGGAAGTGGCATCTGTTGACCAGTGCTACACAGTGGAGAATGAGCAGCTTGTGCTAGAAAAGTCTGAACTCCCCCATTCAGGGTTGAGGGGTTAAGGGTTTGGGGGAACAGGTATTCAAAGTGATAGAGGGGCAAGTTTATTTATTTATTTTTATCCTCGCCTGAGGACACTTTTGCATTTATCTTCAGATAGAGCGGGAGGAGGAGAGAGGGAGAAACATAGATGTGAGAGAGACACATCGACTGGCTGCCACCCACACGATCCCAACCAAGGCCGGGGACAAACTGCAACTGAGGTACATGCCCTTAGTGGGAATCGAACCCGGGACTCTCTGGTCCGCGGGCCGACGCTCCAACCGCTGAGCCAAACCGGCCAGGGCGAGGGGCGAGTTTTGATTGGAGGACCTTGGAGCCTGGCCATTTATGGCAGAGGAGCACCAACATCAACTCTTCCTGGACAACAGACCCTTCACTCCTGAAACGGTTCCGGTGTTCAAGTATTTCCCTGTCCGTTGGCTCTGTGGGGGTGGGACACAAGACTTTGGTTCCAGGTGCAGCTGGAGGTCAAAGCTGTCTCCTCTGCAGATGCTTCGGCCACATGACTTGCGGTATTGGTCTGTCTCTGAAAAGCAACTCAGTATCTTGTTTAAAAAGATAGGACCCGTCTGAGCTGTGCTTATACTCCTGAGTTTACCCCCAAAGAACAAGACAGGGCATAGGCTCTCTGGATTACTGATGCTGGTGATGTTTTTGAAGGACAGGTTTTTTTCAGCTTTGTTCCCACTTGTTGGAGGGTTCAGTTGGGATCACAAACATGTGTGGTCCCGGCCTGTGAGGTTCTGGGCACTGGACTAGCCCTGGGACCTGAGGAAGAAAGAGGAGCCGTCTGGAGCAGAAGACAGCCACAACAACAGGACACAGGGTACCATCAACACAGTCGGGCTGGCCAGTGGATGTCTAGGCTTGTCGCCCTTAGAGCCAGAGCAGGGCATCCACGAAGATCCCACTCCTGCTCCCCCACCCTCGCTCCTTGTTCTTCTGTCTTTCACATGGGCCAGAACACACGGACATTGAGTGTGGAATTCTGGAACCTTGCGGTGCCGACAGGAGGATGAATTATTGAAGTGTTATGCTTGCTAACAGTACACTCTAAATCTCTGGTGTTTACAAGACTGCAGGCCACTGGGGCGTCAGTCAGTCAAGCCAAATACTTTTTAGGGACTAACATGGAATCCATTATAATGCTTTGGAAAGAACAGAAATGGCGTTATTTTCCCAAAATACTTAACCCAGGGCAAAGGGAGAATGCAATTGGTTCAGCTTGTTTTCAAAGCATCGAAGCACCACGGAGCTCCAGGCAGACCTGCAGCCTCAAGCCTACTTTCAGGTCCTTTACAGTGTCTCAGGTCCTCACCATGTCCCAGGTCCCTTACAGTGTCCCAGGTCCCTACAGTGTCCCAGGTCCTTACAGTGTCCCAGGTCCCTTACCGTGTCTCAGGTCCTTACAGTGACCCAGGTTTCTACAGTGTCCCAGGTCCTTACAGTGTCCCAGGTCCTTACAGTGTCTCAGGTCCCTTACAGTGTCCCAGGTCCTTACAGTGTCCCAGGTCCTTACAGTGTCTCAGGTCCTTACAGTGGCCCAGGTCCCTACAGTGTCCCAGGTCCTTACAGTGTCTCAGGTCCTTACAGTGGCCCAGGTCCCTACAGTGTCCCAGGTCCTTACAGTGTCCCAGGTCCTTACAGTGTCCCAGGTCCTTACAGTGTCTCAGGCCTTTCAGTGTCTCAGGTCCTTACAGTGTCCCAGGTACCTTACAGTGTCCCAGGTCCTTACCGTGTCTCAGGTCCCTTATCATATCTCAGGTCCTTACCGTGTCCCAGGTCCTTACCGTGTCCCAGGTCCTTACCGTGTCTCAGGTCCTTACTGTGTCTCAGGTCCTTACCGTGTCCCAGGTCCCTTACAGTGTCCCAGGTCCTTACAGTGGCCCAGGTCCCTACAGTGTCCCAGGTCCTTACAGTGTCCCAGGTCCTTACAGTGTCTCAGGCCTTTCGGTGTCTCAGGTCCTTACAGTGTCCCAGGTACCTTACAGTGTCCCAGGTCCTTACCGTGTCTCAGGTCCTTACTGTGTCTCAGGTCCTTACCGTGTCTCAGGCCTTTCGGTGTCTCAGGTCCTTACAGTGTCCCAGGTCCCTTACAGTGTCCCAGGTCCTTACAGTGGCCCAGGTCCCTACAGTGTCCCAGGTCCTTACAGTGTCCCAGGTCCTTACAGTGTCTCAGGCCTTTCGGTGTCTCAGGTCCTTACAGTGTCCCAGGTACCTTACAGTGTCCCAGGTCCTTACAGTGTCTCAGGTCCTTACAGTGTCCCAGGTCCTTACAGTGTCTCAGGCCTTTCGGTGTCTCAGGTCCTTACAGTGTCCCAGGTCCTTACAGTGTCTCAGGTCCTTACAGTGTCTCAGGTCCTTACCGTGTCCCAGGTCCCTTACCGTGTCTCAGGTCCCTTACAGTGTCCCAAGTCCCTTACCGTGTCCCAGGTCCCTTACAGTGAGTGTCTCAGGTCCTTACCATATCCCAGGTCCCTTACCGTCTCCCAGGTCCCTTACTGTGTCTCAGGTCCCTTATCATATCTCAAGTCCTTACCGTGTCTCAGGTCCTTACTGTGTCTCAGGTCCTTACCGTGTCCCAGGTCCTTACAGTGTCTCAGGCCTTTCGGTGTCTCAGGTCCTTACAGTGTCCCAGGTCCCTTACAGTGTCCCAGGTCCTTACAGTGTCCCAGGTCCTTACAGTGTCTCAGGCCTTTCGGTGTCTCAGGTCCTTACAGTGTCTCAGGTCCTTACAGTGTCCCAGGTCCTTACAGTGTCCCAGGTCCTTACAGTGTCTCAAGTCCTTACAGTGTCTCAGGTCCTTACAGTGTCCCAGGATTCAGAATCAGACCATCCAGCCAAACCTACAGACCCTGCACCCCCCGAATGGAAGCTTCAGTCAGAAGTGCCCCGACTCTTCCTCTTGGGATGGACATGCAGACAGCACCAGGGCTCCCCCTGAAACTCTCTCTTCCCTCCCCTTTCTGGGTGCCATATCTTTTACCCCTACATTTCTGGGTGAATTTATCTATAGCTCTGCTCCCTGCAGTTAACTAAGAATTTCCTGATTTAAAAGTAATATGTGTACAATTAATTCAGTAATTCAACAATCAACATTATTCATCCTGTGTCATTATTCCAGGCACTCAGAATACTGATTTAAATAAACCTGGCAAACTGTAGAGCACACAGAAATGACAGAAACCTGTAACAAAGAAAAAATTAAAATATTACCCATTAGGCAATCATGTAGGAGAAAGGGGGTTAGCATTGCAGTGCACCCTTACCAAACCTGTTCTATATTTTTCTAATGTGGTTGAATCTTGTTGTAAACATAATTTTGAACTATGATTGTCTTCGTCTCTTTGAACTGCTATCCCTCAAACCACAAACATTTATTTCTACAGTTCTGATGGCTGGCAAGTCCGTGGTCACGGTGCTGGCAGATGGTGTCCAAAGCGAGCATTTTTACTGGTCCTCGTGCAGTGGCCGCACGTGGCAGAGGGCAGGGCGGCCCTCTGGGGTCTGTTCTACAAGGGCACTGACCCCATTCATGCAGCTCCAGCCCCGACCCGATCACCTCCCAAAGACCCGCCTCCTAACACCATCACGTGGGGGGGAGGATTCTAACATGAATTTGGGGAGGGGGGACCACCAACTTTCAGCCCATGACACTGCTTCTTCTTAAATTTAGCACTATGCATAACAATCTTCTTCAGACAGAAAAGAAAAATTCAGGACAGCCGGTTAAAATTGGATTTCAGAGACCCAACAAATAAACTTTTAGTATCAGTATGTGCCAAATACTGCATGGGACATACTTACACTAAAAGATTATTCTTGTGTTTCTGAAATTAACATGTAACTGCTGTCCTGTACTTTACCTGGCAATCCTCTGGTTAAAAATCACAAAAGGTCTTTTCTGGCTTCATTCTGCCCTCACTCTGCTCTGAGCAGACCAAGCCTGAGCAAGTCACCTGCACCTGCCATAGAGCCTCAGGCTCATCTCTCCCTCCACCTGGACACTCGTCCCGATATCCAAGTGACACCTTATCACTTAGCAAGAGGCCGCCCCAGCCACCTGGCCCATGCGGTCCTCCATGTGTGGCACTGGGGTCAGTCAGGAGGCAGAGGGAGAGGGGATCTGGGAGCAAGAGCCTCTACTGCGGCTCCCATGGGAAGGACTGGGCGAGGCAGGGCAAGCAGGCTTAGGACTGGCTACTTTGAACAACTTCGGTGGGCTCTGGGACACAGGGACTGCCCCTAGTTGTCCAGTACCTGGCCCTGGGGTGATTAGGACAGGGGATAGTGGTGAGATTGGTGGATCAGCTGAGAGTCTAAATAAAGGAGGTAACTGGGGGTGTAGGCTCTGGACTGGTTGGTTTGAATTTGAAAGACCTACTCACAGGAAACCCAGGAATGGGCTGCCCTGGGAGAGGCAGCCCCTCCAGTCAGCAAGCCCCGGACCTCAAAACATCAGCATACAGAAAATAAAGGCATGGCATGCCCACAGCTGCCTCCTTGGTCAAGTTCTCCACTCCTTCCCCAACCCCTAAGAAGAAAATGACCCTTTGTCCTTTTGATTGTCGTTGTTTTACGTTTGCATGGCAGTTTGGGAAGAAGGACACCTTTAAGACAGCCTTCCCTTTGGAACAGGGTGTACCTCTCCATGTATCAAGTACTCTTTTATGACTTAGTAAAAGTTTGTACTTATCTTTGATAAACTCTTACCTTTTTATGGCTATTCAAGATATTTTATGGGTTTTAATGCTGTAATAAATGGGATGTCCCCTATATTTTCCAATTATTCGTTATTGATATATAGGAACTGTATATTTTACAACTTTATTGAGACATAATTGAGTTACAATAAACTGCACATATTTAAGGTGAGAATTTGATACATTTGATATTTGTTCATACCCATGAAACCATCACCACCACAGAGACAGTGAACATACATATCTGTTACTCCCCAATTTTCTCCATGCCCTTTGTAATCTCTCCCTACCTCCCCACCCCATTCCCAGGCAAACGTGAATCTGCTTTCTGTCACAGTAGACTTTTGAACAGTATTGTACTTTCAGCTACCAGGTAAATTGTCATATTACTTTTCATAGTTTTTGAACTTACTTTTTTTTTCTTATTATTGATTTTAGAGAGAGAGGAAAGGAGAAGGAGAGAGAGATAGAAACATTGATGAGAGAGAATATCAACTGGCCGCCTCCTTCATGCCCCCACTGGGGATTTGGCCCACAAGCTGGGCATGTGCCCTGACCAGGAATCAAACCGGCGACCTCCTGGTGCATGGGTCACCGCTCAACCACTGAGCCACACTGGCTGGGCTGAACTTACTTGTTTGAGTTTTCCGGCACACAGACAGGTCCTCGATATATGACAGCAATGTGTGTTCTCCTCTCCACATCCGCACGACCTGCCCCGAGCTCGTGCACAGCAAGGACCTCCAGAGCCTGCTCAAGCACCTCAGCGCTCCTGTGTCCTGTTTGCATGAGCAGATACAGTCACTGTCGGGGTCATTGTTTCAGTGGGACAGCAGCCATCATCCAGAACTAGCTTTGGAATGAAGACAGTTCTGTGACCAGACGGCGTCCTCTTTGTAAACCTGGACCCGCCCACTCACTGGCCCTGTCTCCTGTCTGGTCGTTTCCACCCCACTTGAATCATTCCCTCCTTGTATCTGGTACGTACGTTCACGACAACATCTCTCACACGAGAGTGTAATTCGTTTTTGCCTGTCCTTCTCCACCACCAGACTGCAAAGCAAAGCGGGAATGGTGTCTTTTCATCCCACTGGGAAAACACCTCACACACACTAAATACTTCGTAAACATCTACTAAACTGAATGAAGTATAATAGTGTTTACCTGGAAGCATGGCTTCCTAGCCTGGATAATACACTAGAATCACCTTAGTAAATTAACTGGGGCAAAAGAAAAAATAATTAACAGATTAAATTAGTAAATGAGTTTAAAAAAAGAAACAAAGAAGGATACATTTCCCCATGTTCCATCCCAGACCCCCTAAATTAGAATTTCGAGTAGCCTGCAATCTGTATTTTTAATAAGCTCCCAGGTTATTCGTATCCAGCCAGTCTTGCATGGACTGATGACCAGTTTGGAGAATCATCATCTCTAAGTAACAAAACAACCCGGAGCAAAGCCCCCTGGATTATAACAATCTATTCCACTGCTCCTTTTCCAGTGGGCGAAGCCTCCGAAAGGCTGTTGCTTTGTCCAGAGCATTTCAGGTCGCCCTGGTCAGTCTCCGACAAGAGCTGGGACCCGGAGGCCGCCTCCACCCACCACCTGGCCTCCCAGGAGCTCCGCCCCTCCCCTGGCAGAAATGAACATCTCAGGATGTTGGGGAAATTTCAATCATCCCAGCCCCACTATGTGAGCAGCAGGAACAACCAAGGAAATGTGTTGAGAATAATTACTTTCGGAGGGATATGATGACTATAAACCAAACCAAATGTTTCAGCCAAATGCTTCGATGTGAGTTCTGAAATAATTCAAACTCTTGAGAAAGTTATAAACAAACACAAAACCAGACAGCAGGCAATAATTCTCCAGACTACCTCTGTCAGATGCACTATTTATAAGGTGGGAAAGATGGTTTGTGCATTTTTTCTTCGCAGACATTCAATAAAAACCACAAGGCAAACAAGGCAGTTCCTGACGTTGGACTCCCCTCCCAGCAGGCTCAGGTCACAGACTGGCTCACTTCCCTGCGTCCTCCCGGGGTGAAAGTCTTCCAGACCTGACCTCCACCCCTCAGGGGACATTACTGAGTAACTACTAGGAGACAAAGACCCTCAGGACAAGGGAGGAAGTTGGGGGTCATCTGGCAAAGCTCGGGAGGGAAAGTGATCGGCTGGTAGCCCCCAGCCAGACAGGCAAAGCTCAGGTGAGGACAGTCTCGGGTTCTAAGTGGTGCTCTTGCCACCGGGAAGCCTGCTTGCTAAATTCTACGCACTTCATTCCTGCAGAAGAGGTCTCAGGGTTTCATCAGGTTTGCAAAAGGGCCCATGACCCTCAGAGTGTCCATGTCTAACCCAGCAGCACCTGTGAGCCCTCTCCTGCATCATCGCCCGGGTGCAGCCTCCATCAGGTCACCTGCGTTCCTACCACAGCTTCCCACGTTTCACGCTGGCTTTGGGCGATGGGCTCGCCATGCTACTCCGAGTGCCCTTTCTACGATGCAGCCTACCCGAACTGCTGCCCTGCCGATCGGCCCACAGTGTTCCCCAAGGGCCATCAAGATAAAAACCTAAACTGAGTGTATCACACAAGGTCCTCCATAATCTGGCCCTTTTATGTTTTTCCAGCCTCAAAACTCGCTGTTTTGCTGCTTTTCCCACACAGAGTGAGGACTGGGGCAGCAGCAGGGGGATTTGAACCCACCTCTGTTTGGCCTCAAAGCACATGGTCTTGAGATAACAAAACTGTGTCCCATACCAGTGAGGAAGGCCCCTCCATCTCTGTCTGGAGCCTCAGTCTGTATTCCTTGGGCTCTTTCTTACACCAGTGAAGACCCGCCCAGTCTGCCTTACACACTCTCCCCTAGCAGAGGGAGTCCGGTGTGAGTAGTTCCAGAACTTGGAGCTCACCCCTCACGTGTTAAGCACTGACTCAGCCCCAGGCAAAGCGCTGGGTACTCAGGTCTGAGCATGAACCAAACACAGCCCCTATTACTAGCCATCAGGGCAACGCAAATCGAAACACAATGAAATGTCACCTCACACACACCAGGATGGTTATAACAGAAAACGCAGATAACAACAGGTGCTGGTGAAGACGTGGAAAACTCGGAGCCCTCCTGCATGGCTGTGAGAATGTAAAATGATGCTTTTGCTTTGAAACACAGTCTGGAAATTTCTCAAATGATTAAACAGAGTTACCGTATGACTCAGCAATCCTATTCCTAGATTTCCACCCAAGAAAAACGAAAACACAAGTCCATACAAACTTTTGACATGAATGTTTACAGCAGCGTTATTCTTGATAACCAACAAGTAGGAAAAATGTCCAAAAACAAATGAATAGATGTGGTATATCCACACAATGGAACATTATTCGGCTATAAACACGGAATGATGTATTGATACATGTTACAGCATAAATGGACCTCGAAAACATTGTGCTCGGTGAAAGAAGCCAGACGCAAAAGGCCACATATTGTATGGCTCCATGTATATGAAATGTCCAGAAGAGAAAAGTCTGTAGATAGAAAGCAGATGGGGGCAGGGGTGGAGTGGGGCAGAAACGGGGGTGACTGCACATAGTATGGGTTTCTTTTGGGGGTGATGAAAATGTTCTAATATTGGTTGTAATGATGGTGGCATAGCCATGAATGGAAGCCACTTGGAATGGCCCATTGCCCGTTATATCTCAATGAAGTGATTAGGAAAACAAAAGGTGCAGCCCCCGTTCCCAGTAAGCCCTCAGTCTAGGCAGCCCTCCAGAGTGACCAACTTATCCTGCTGTGCCTGGGACTTGCCCACTTTTAGCACTGAAATCCTCACACCCAGGAAAACCCCCTGTCCCAGACAAGCCAGAAACTGCAGTCACCCTGTTGGAACTTCTCCCCACCAGCCCAGCAAGGACGGCACAGGCAGAGGACACAGCAAACGCCCACCTGCAGGGCCCAGGGCTCTGAGGGCAGCTATGGAAATGACACCTGGGAGGAGGGGGGAGGCTGAGCAGGGAGCAGTCCTCTTGGGGCAGGGGTGGGACTTGGCTCCTCCTGGACCTGGGCTGACAGAGCTGGACGAGCAGGAGCAGTCACTCAGATAGAGTTTGTGGCCAGAGTCAGCACCACCCCACCCCTCCCCAGCCCTGTTCCCCCTTGGAAGCGGCTGTAACTAAGGGCACAGGGCAGCCGGTCCCCATCATGGGCTTTGATTTTTTTAAGCTCGCGTAAAGATTTCAGTCCCACACTCTACTCTGTCAAACCCTCAGCTCCCCGCCCAAGAAGCCCCTCGTGCCCAAAGTGCTGCCAACACCACTGTGTGCCCCCAAGTGGCTCCAAGGAGGCTTTTCAGAGAGTAGATCTGAGAGGCTAATGATAGATGTTCTTTCCAAATCACTTGTAATCATCTCATTTTTATGATCCAATTTCAAACATTGTGGATGGCGCAGCCACCCCAAGCACCTGTAATTGTCTCTGATGCTGACAAAGACAACTGGATGGTCTCATCAGCCGGGAGACAGGGTGGGCCAGAGGTGAGAGTGACCATCTCCACGTCCTAGCTCTGAGCACTGGCATGGGAATCACCTTCCCAAAAGGAGGTTGCTCTCCTCTGTCACCCTCCAGCGATCAGACCACTTTCCCAGCTGATCTCACACTGTCTTGCTACGACTACAGGTAATTCCCTCTAAGTAGGTTGTAGCATAGGAGGTACACATTTATTGTGGGTCCTCTGTGGGCAAGAATTATAACAGGCACTTAAAAATTAGTTCACAGTTCACTCTCCACATAACGGAGTTGTTTTAAAACATGTCAGAGCATGTCACAACGCTGCTCAAATCCCCTGTGGCTTCTCACTACCTTCAGAATCGAATCCCAAGTCCTCTCCAGGACGCACAAGGTCCTGAACGTCCTTGCTGCTCCTCCAGCCTCAGGTCAGGCCACCGCCCCGCCCCCACCGCCCCGCCCCCACAGCCCCGCCCCCGGCCCTGCCTCCGCTCCACCGCCCCGCCCCCGGCCCTGCCTCCGCTCCACCGCCCCGCCCCCACCGCCCCGCCCCCACCGCCCCGCCCCTGGCCCTGCCTCCGCTCCACCGCCCCGCCCCCGGCCCCGCCTCCGCTCTACCACCCTGACCCGTGTGCTCTTCTCTAAACCCAGCCTGTGCAAGTGCGGCCTCTGACCCAGAATGCTAGTCCTCCAGGTATTCCTGTGTCCCTGTCACTTCCGCCAGGTCTCTACTCAAATGGCATCTCCAGGGCTTCCCTGACCATCCTATCGGATAAAACAACACCCTTCCATTACTCTCCATCCTTTACCCTCTTTATTTTTCTCCATGGTGTTCATCACTATGTTGGATATTTGTTTGTCTACCTCCCTCCAGGAGGACTAGGATCCACAAGAACACAAGCACTGTCTGTTTTATTTACTGCTGCAACCCAGGACCTAGAATAGAGCCTGATTTACGACAGGTGCTCAACTCTTTCTTAAATAGCCGGCTTTCCACTCTCCTTTATGAGCTTGTAATCACTCTCCCTTCACTTCACAGATGAGGAAACGAGGCGCAGAAGGATTGTTATTGGTCCAAAATCACGCAACCAGCAAGTGGAAAATATAGAAGTGAACCACAATCTCCCTGAAGCCCAGCCCCATGTCCCTTCAGTGACCACGTTGCCTCACTCCTGAAACCCAGGCCTCTGTGGAACCGTGTGGGCAGGGAACTGCGAAAGGGAAGTGTCTCCTCGGGAAACGAGGAGCCTGCCGCCCCCCTCTCCACCTCCAGTTCTCAGCTGCTGTTTGTGACATGAGGCTGGGGCAATACCAGCTGGAAACATTTCTCAGTTCCAAGGCCAATCCCATCTCAGGACTGAAGTTGCTGATGACAAGGAAGAGTTACAGCGAATCTCAAGCTGACAGCAATGATAGCAAAGGGCTAAAATCTCTTTG
Source organism: Tadarida brasiliensis (assembly GCA_030848825.1). Taxonomy (NCBI): domain Eukaryota; kingdom Metazoa; phylum Chordata; class Mammalia; order Chiroptera; family Molossidae; genus Tadarida; species Tadarida brasiliensis. Next base: position 85,892,786 of record CM061268.1, read on the forward strand.
GGGAGAAGGCTGGACGGTGATGGAGAAATGAACAAACCATGAGTATAAACTCCACAACCAAAGACAGTTCGTGACCTAATATGAACTTTCAAAGACGCTCCAGAAAATAAATCAGCTGTAATTTGTGTAATTTGTAATTACACAGAGCAGCGACATTGTGTGGCTTTCACAGAGGATTGAGAGCATCGGGAGTACAAAGGTCTCAGAGTTCATCTAGACCAGAAAGTAGCTAACTTTTTCTATGAAGGGCCACATAGTAACTATTGTAGGCTTGCAAGCTATGCGGTCTCCGCAACGATCCTCTCGGCCACTGGAGCACAGAGACAGAGACGATACACAAACAAGTGAGGTGGCTGTGTTCCCATAAAACTTGATTCACAAAAACAGGTGGGGGCCAGGTTTGCCAACTGCTGATCAGATCAATGTGTTCCTGTGACAAAGGAAGAAACTAAGATGGAGAGTTGAGGTGACGGTCACAGCCAGTTATGAAAGGGAAAAGAGTTAGGAAGTCCTTCAGCACTGTCAGCACGCGGTTATTGAGCAGCTGTTGCATATCAAGCTATTTTAAACACAGGAGAGGCCAAGATGAAGAAAACAGAAGAGATTCCTGCTGTCTCAGGTCCTATATTCTGATACAGGCAGCAGACCATAGAACAAATAAATGCATGAGATCATGTCAGACAGGGATAAGTGCCATGAAGGCAATGAAAACAGGATAATGTATGGGGGGCAGCTTTGGGCATGGGAGTAGGTGACGGAGGGACAATGACCCTGATTGTCAAGGAAGACAGCTGAACCAAAGCCTACCTGACAATAAGTTGCCATCCATGGAAAGATCACATTACAGAAACACCCACTTTACATAAACACTCATTTACTCTTCATAGCCCCATTGTTACAGATGGGAAAACTGAGGCTAAGGGAGCCGAGAAGCTTGCTCATGGAGCGACACAGAAGGACATCCAAGCCAGCCTTGTCTGTCTCCAGTGACTGGACTCTTCCTTCCACAGAAGTATTTTCTCTGCCACTTCACAAGAAGATGACTCAGGAATTCCCTCTGGAATTTAAAACATCATCTCAGTTTAACACATTTGGTTTAGGACCTGACTGTATATTAAAATGCAGATTAAATTTTAACTAGGTATTGCAGCATGCAAAACTGTTTTGATGACCTGATGCTTGAAATTACTACATTTTGCACTTTAAAAATTAAACTGGCTTAATTTTTAAATGTTTTCTTTTTTGTTTCAAAACAAGATAGGAGAGAAGGTCTCTGGCTGCTACTTTCAAGCATCTCTCTGCAAACAAAAACCTCATGAATAATATTCACTCCCAACAAATGAAAAGCCAAAGTGAAATGCATTTTTTTTTCTTTTTCACACTGGTTTTTGAAGTACTAGAGAGGCTTCAACATGCTATATCAGAATTTTGATTAGCTACACGCAGCTTGCTGATTTGATCAAGATGACCATAGGTATACAATTTGCATTGCTTTTTTGCATTCAGACACGAGTGTTCCTTATGTTTCCTGCCTTCAACCAGCAGTGCATTAGGAGTAAAAATTAAACAAAATGTGAGTGATAGTAGGAACAGTGTCATCTGTGTGGAGTGCTCCCGCCCACGGGAGCAGCGAGCAGTGTTAGCTGAAGGACAGTCCACCGCACTTGCTCACTCCATGTGCACCCTGCGTTCCAACTGTTCCTTTTAGAGCAGTGGTTCTCAACCTTCCTGATGCCGCGACCCTTTAATACAGTTCCTCATGTTGTATGTGGGCGTATCTGCATGTGGGCGGACCCGCCTGGAGATGGATTGAGGAGCAGTGTCTCGGTTCCTAAGACCACCGGAAATATGTGTTTTCTGATGGTCTTAGGCGACCCCTGTGAAAGGGTCGTTCGACCCCCAAAGGGGTTGCGACCCACAGGTTGAGAACCGCTGTTTTAGAGGGAAGAGAGTGTTTAAATAAGCATTCTGTTTGCTGACTCTTGTGACCCAAAGTGGACACAGCGACCTTTAATGAGAATGCCAAGCCCCATCGTACAGGCCCAGGTGCAGGGGGAAGCCACTGAGGTTTCTAGGGGACAAACCAGAAGGAGGCCCCCACTCGGGCAATCCTGAGAGTGGGCATTCTTCTGTTTCACAGCCTACCCCTCACTGCTCTCACCCTTCACCTGGCGCACACACGCGCGCGCACGCACACACACACACTGCAGCTCAACCTTCCCAGAAATCAGCAGTTAGGAAATGCTGCATGTCACCTACTAGCTCCTCAAACCTCCCAAACCGACCCGAGATGACCTTATGAACTTACCAGGCCCGCAGCAATAGCTGTGCCAATGGGGCAGTCGCTGTGCCAGTGGGCGGTGGTGCTGCTCGGCTCGTGTTTGCTCCCGTGCGTCACCCCCACCTGTGTCTCTGTGATGTTGGCTCAGAGTGTATGTTCTTATTAGACCGTGGGTGGTAACAAAGACATTTTCTTTGTTTATTTCATGATACTTTTTTCTGTTCTTTGAGAAAGAAAAGGGCTTTAGGAAACAAAAAAAACAACAACAACAGACATCACTGATTACTGAAACTCCCCCAGGACCACACCATTTTTTTTTAATTATGGATCTCCTGAGCCAGAACGGCTGCCCGGGGGTCCTCTGATCGAGCCGCCCGCCCACAGCCAGTCATTGCTGCGCCATGGCCTCCCCAGGGAGCCTGGCAGACCGGGCACGGAACATTGGCACATCCGTGTGGCTCTACCATGTAGGAACTAACATGTACCCTTATAAAATGTAGAGTTTGGGAAGGCCCAAAAAGTAATTCACACGATAGTAATTTTCTTCCAGGAAGTCGTAGGCCTTGTAAAGCGAGACTGTTTGAAGTCTAGGAGTGATGAAACTCCGGAATCCCTCCCTGCTACCTCAGCACATAGACAACCATTTGGAGAAAGTCCTTCCTTCCTTAAAGGGCCGTCACAGGCTTCAAACCGCACCAGCACATGGCTCACTGTGTGTCTCGAGAAATTGTATTGTTAAGAAACAGATTTATTACAGAAACAAAATCTCAGAGTTACTAAAGGTCCATTCCATCCTCCTGTGCTTCTCTGGATCGACACTCCTATTGCCTCTAACTGTCCCCAGCTCTCTAATCCCTCAAACTAGGGATTCTCGAGCTCAGGGGTTCTCAACCTTATTGAGAATCCACTGAAAATTTCAGAACCTCTCCACTGAATTCACCAGCAAACTGGCATAATTTGCAGAGGTTCAGGAACCTCGTGAAGCCCATCTGCATGCCCCCCAACCAGAAAGTCCATGCACTTCCCGTGGGAACCCCAGTTGTGAGGATTTTCCCATTGCCCCCCACCCACTCACGGGCGGTGCCCCGCAAGCAGCCCTTGCTGGGAGGCTCTGGTTTCTGAGGGGCCTGCCTGCCCTGAGGTGTCTTCAGATACAAATCATTGGCGGGCCCCCCGTTCTGGAGGAGCCTGGGATTGGGGCAGAAATAGGCGAGCTGAGGACAAACACACCCCAGCACGGCCTGAGTCTGGCAGAACAGAAGCCCAGTTACCAACCTCAGACTTTCAAATGCCAGGCCCAGCTCATCGGGAATCTTCCGCAGCTGAGAGGTACTACCAGCACCTCGGGGAGAAGCCGAGTCAGGCAGGAAACACCAGGCCTGGCGAGGAAACGGCAGGGCTCCAGGTACAGCTCCCTTGGCCACGCTGCAGAGACCCCAAGGGGTGGGTCGGGCACCCTCCCCGCCCTACACGTCAGTGCCCCCCTTTATGGTAATGTCCTCATCTCTTCTGCATGTGAAGAGGCTGTTGAAACAGGCTATTCCCATCTCCAGCCACGCCCACATGAATCTCATCATCTGGGGCCCCTGTTAGCCCCGTTGTGAGTTCAGACAGGGGTCCAGCTAGCAGGTCCCCTAGAGCCAACCAGGAAAGGTGTCTGAAGTCAGACAGATGCCTGAGCTGGGATCCAGATCCTTCCCTGCTTTGTTGACAGGCCTTAGAAGGTCACATAACCATCTGAGCCCAAGTTTCCTCGTCTACAAAAGGTGGATAATTCCCACCTCCTGGGGCTGAACTGAGTGGTAAGTGAGGAAATATAAGTAAAGGACCTGGGATCTGGAAGCCCTCCGTGAATGGCAGCTGTATCACTGCAGCGTTATTAGTATTGCCCACGAGAAAGGGATTGCACCGCTCTTCCCCTTTCACTAACCGGGTTAAAAGCCTACTTGCTGCAACAGGCAACAAGACGTGTGCAGGAGCAAAGGCGAAGCACCCTTCCAGACCATTAAAATCCCCTTTACCACCCATGGCCGTGGCGCTATCCGTGTTGCGGACCTCTCAGGATCTCCCTCTTGCCAAGACTATTTAGTGTGGTTACTTGGTGGTTGAGAGATTACAGCTACTTCGAGGGGAATTCCACAGCTAGACCTTCTGTTGATGCCGACTGGCCTTCTCCCTAGGGAATCCTAATTCGTGAGCTCCGTCTACAAGGAAAGGAAACCCAGCTGGCTGCCTGCCTGTGAGCTAGCAGCTTTCGCAGCGATTTTGCTCCAGCTTCACAACCCTGCTAGGTAGCTGTCACTGTGCTCATTACAAGATGAGACTTTTCAGCTTCAGAGAGGTCCAGGGAACACACTCTTCTGCTTTGAGATCACAAATAGACCTCGGGGATTCCAACACAAGTCGCTGTGATGCTCCATTCAGCAAACGGCCTTGATCTGTTTTCCTCAAAAGGCGACTTCACCATCCAGAGCGCGAGTGAGAGCTGGCGGGGCTCAGGCCCAGTCAGAGCAGCTGTGTGAGGGTGCAGCGGAGGAAGGAAGAGGACCCCTCAGTGGTCCTGCTGAAGAGGAGTTGCACTGGATACTTCTTCCACAAGGCAAGGAAGACTTTACTCAAGACAACTGCAAGAGTAGAGAGAGCTTGAACTCGGAGTAGCTGGGGATTTACAGCCAACTGGCCGGGTGAGGGAGAGGGTGGAAATTACTAGCTAGCTTGCAAGGTTCAGGCATGAGGAATGTGCTTGGATACCGAGGACATGGGAATCGCCCTGAACTGGCTTGGCAGGATTCTTGCTAAACGGAACGGGCCAAGGACGAGGCCTACTTGAAAGAGAGCTGAGAGGAGCTTGACTAAAGTCTGGTCAACGAGCCGTCCTTGTCAGTCCAGTGTGGTAGACGACAAAAACGGCCACAGTCCTCCACCCTTGTGGTGCCTGTGCCTTTTGTAATGTGCCCATGCAGCAGTTCCCATCAAGAGGTGGAATCTATTGCCTCATCCTTTAAATCTGGACTGGTTGTGTGACTTGTTTTACCCAACAGAAAATGGTGGAAGCAGCATGGTGGAGTCTGTCTAGATTGATCGATCCTCTCTCTCTCCCCACCCCCACGCCCACCAAGCTGCCACGGGAATACGCCTAGTTATGGTGGGCCAGTCCCACACTCTCCCCTGGCCCTGGCAACATGCCCTGGGAACACAGGCACTCTTCTGATCTGCGGCTGACTGAAGACACATGAGTGGGCCCAACAGCAACTGAGGAACTGCCCAGCCCACCCCAGCCCAGAGCACCAACCTACAGAATCATGAGCCAAATAAATGGTTATTATTCTAAGCCACTGAATTTGGGGGCTGTTATGCCAAGTGCTGAGGTCCCAGAAAACCTCAGCGTATTGTTCTTGGATTCCCAAAGAAATACGGAGGACTGGCTGTGAGAGACACAGCTAGGGCTTGCTAGGACTCCCATGCACACCGCTGGCAGCCGGTGGGCGCTTTGCTTTGCCACCACCCAGACTTTTCCAACGCAAGGTTTTTTAGAGGACAGAAAACAGAGAAAAACAGGGCAGGCAGGGGGAGAGGGATGTGCAAAAGCCATGTGAAATCAAAATGCTGTTTTCTCGACTGAGGAGCTGGCCAGGCTCCCGAGGTCTCACCAGCTGCTTACTGATGATGGCCTTCACTGTTTCCCACAGGGTGGGAGGGGGAATTGGAACACGGGAAGGGGCCCCTGTGCCCGTTTACCACACGGGCTGTTTGCTATGAGGCAATAGAGTACTCCCTGCAGAGCATCTCACTCATTTGGCCTTGAATGCAGCCTCAACAGCAAGAGTCTTAGAGGCTCCCCAAGAAGTTCCAGTGTGCAGCCAAACGGACGTCACCACCCTGGCTCCCCCAGTCGGCCATCCTGATGCAGCCCAGCTGCACTCTCCAGCGGGTCCACGGGAGGGACAAAGGTCGGTTAGGACTCGCACTGTCTTGCGAGCCAAGGGCCTGTGGATCAGAGGCAATGCTTCTGAAACTTGACTGCACGTGCTCATCCAAGGATCTTTTCAAAATGGAGGCGGATTCAGGAGCTCTGGGGGAGGGCCCGCGCTGTCCATTTCTAGCACATGCCAGGTGACTTACACGGCTCTCTGTTGACCATCGTTTAACTGGTCTATGAGATCTTCCTCAGACTCACTGTTTCCTACCACTCTTCAGAAGGCTGGCAGCCAGCTCTGGGCTGAACTTCCTCCCAGGTCTCTGTGGCCTGGAAGAGAACCTCCGGAGAGTGAGCTCCAGGTGCCCTGTTCAGCTGCCTATCCGAGGGGCACAGGCAGCCCTACGGCTTTCCTGGCTAGTTCAGACTCCCCCAGAATCAATTCTAGGACAGGGGCCTCTGCCAAGTCCGAGAATGGCACTGTATTCATTTGCTAAGGCCACCGTAACAAAGGACCCCAGACTGGGCTGGGTGGCTTCAGGAACAGAAACTGATGTCCTCCCGTTCTGAGGACTTGAGGTCCGAGAGCAAAGCACGGTGCAGGTGGTTTCCTCTGAGCCTCGGCCTGCGGAGGGCGGCTGTCTTGCTGTTCACTTACGCGGTCTTCCCTTGAACATATCTGTGCCCTAATCTGCTCTTCCTATGACACTAGTCACATTGGATTTGGGCTAGAAGAGTGGCCTCATTTTAACTTAATTACTTCTTGGAAGACCCTATTTCCAGATACAGTCACATTCTGGGGGTTGGGATTTCAACATGAATTTTGAGGGGACACCCACTTTTCTCCTCCCTCCTGTGGGCAGCCAGCAACAGGACCATCACGAACTGGCTGCAGCCCCACCCAGCAGAGCCTGGAGCAGGAGGCAGGTGCAGGGCCGTGAGGCACCCTCAGGGGCAGGACAAGTACAAGGCCATGTTTCAAGTGGAGAGCAGCTGGCCTGGCCAGCGTGTGCACAGAATTCCTGAGAAACACGGTGTTTTCTCTGCAGAACAGCCACAGCACAGCACAGCACGGGTCCATCGTGTGAAAACCCTGTCCTGGGCAAACCAAATGTCTGGAATAAAACTTGATTTGGACTGGGAAAACGGCCAAGGGATGATCAGAAAACACCAAGACCATGCCAGGGAACCACAGAATTGTCTGGAACACAGCTCCTTCGATCAACACGCCGCGGAGGCTGGAGAAGGGTGAGGGGAACGTCCCTGGGGGCCAGGGCAGCGGGCCTCGGCGCGGTCTTCTTAATCTCTCGCCAAACTAGGTAACCTCTCTGAGCCTCTTTCCTTTGTAATATGAGCTTAATTCCAACTCCCTGTAGGGTTTGAAGATTGAATCGTAAGATGTATGTGACTAGAAGCAGGTTTATCATTGTGTAAATGTGTCAATATTCCCAGTCTCCATCCTTCTTTCTCCACCTCCCCACCCACCCCACCCCACCCTGCTGTGGGGACCTTTGCTCAGCAATTCCTCTCCCTGATCTTTCAGGAGAGTTCTCTCAATGCCCACTGTTTTCTGGCCTTTGGGGGTACAATCAGGTCAAATAAAGGGAGAGAAGACAGCTCTGCTGAGGTAGAAGGCAGGGCAGCAGGCTCTTCCTGGGGGCAGCCCCCGGTGTGGAGAATCTGCATAGTGGGCAAGCAGGGGAGACCCACAGAGAGAGGCTGAATCGACCTCCTGGGCGGAGATCTCAGGCGAGGGAGGAGGAGGAGCAGCAGCAGAAACACTGATGCTGAACACCGGAGAGCATTCTGGAATACCTGCCAAGTCGGAACTTCTGGAGTGGGCTGCAGAGTGTGGGAGAAGGCAAAAGGAAAGGGAATTTTGAGAGATTTTACTGTTCGTCTTGAATTCAATCATTTTAATGCTCTTTGAGAGATGCCGATAAAGATTAGAATTCCTGTTTGATTGTGTCTGGCTGCTAGAATTTGCTTCTTAAAACATGATCCAGTGCAGAGACTGGTGAACACGAGGCCCTGGGTTTTATATGGGGGAGATATATCTGTATCTGTCTATATCTATATCCATAAGCGTATCCATATCCAAATCCACCTGACTCCTTTTGCAGTTTCTACCACTTAGTAGCTACTTGCTAAATGGTAGCTTATAACTGTTCTTATCAGCCACTTGTCCAATGCTCTGGAGCCAAGATCCACAGCCTTCTGAGAAACGGTTTGATGTTTTGGAAATCTCCCCTCTCCATCTCTCCAGACCCCATCCGTCAAGACTCACCTGCGGGAAGTCTGTGTCAGGATGACTGGCACGAAGACGGAGTTGGCTGGTTACCACCTGTCTCTGCTGCCTGAAGAAACCAGGCCACAGGTGCTCGTCTGGGCACTATGGACTCCAAGACAGACGACCTCTCTACCCTAGTAGCTCTGAACCACATAGTCCTGGGGACAGCAGAGCCATTGACCCCACAAATCCACAAGCACTCCGAGCGTTGCCTGTGGGCTAAAAACAATGTCATCGCAAACACAAGCCCTTGTTTAGATGTCCGAGCTGCTACTGGCTTCCCGGTGGTCTGTTGATTCTATCTGCTCAACCAATATGTACTTTCACACGATTTCAGTTGCATGAAGAAAAGACCCCCCAAAATTTCTTCTGATGTCTAAGGGTTCTTATAATCAGGACATGCTAGCGATCTTCAATACAGAGTCCCTTAGGGCAGGACGTTGTGCCTTCTCTGGTTCTGGGATTCTCCAGCCCTGGCCTGGCAAATAGCAATTGTTTGTCAAGCATCTCTCAAGAGACTCACAGCACTTTGAGGCCAAGTGCACAGTGTGACAGGGATGGCCTGAGGGAAAGAAACTCCCTCGTTGACCACCTTGCAACTTTTCTGGGTACTTTCCGGTGCTGGGTCCAGTTCTACCACTAAAATACCAGTGTCAGCGTGGACAACTCATTCCTGCCTTCAGTATCTCAGTCTCCCCAAATGAATGGTGGGGGGGTGTCACTAGTTGGTTTCAGAGGTCCCTTCCAGTGTTGAGCTTCTGATCAGCTAAGCATGGGTGGACATGAGGGGGACGAGCTTTTCCATCCTCAGGCGTATGAGGAAAGCACTCTCAAAGCAAAGTGTGCAAATGCAAAACAGTGACTGAGCCCTGGCACGGAGCGTGTGCACTGAGGAGCGGCTGTAAGGGACAGAGAGTCGCGGGGGGTGGGGGGGGGCTGAACAAGGAGGGCTTCGTGGAGGAAATGTCCTGGGTTCCAGAGCAATGGTTTGCAGAGGAGCAGAATTCAGAACACGCTGTTCTAGGCTCCCAGACAAGCTTCGATCACACAGGACCCTCATGAGGTTTTAAGTTCGCACCCCAAAAGCCACATGAGAAAGAATCCCTTTATCTTTTGCCATTATGTAAATCATCTTGGTATCTATTGAGTCCATCTGTACATGAAGAAGAATGCAATGTATTTGCATGTACATTTTGATTAATCTGCTGGCAGGAGGGAGAGGATTAAAGGGGCAGGTATGGAAATATTACTCTCTCCTTCTAGTAGAATTGGGCAGCTGGGAGGCCAGGTGCAGTCCGACAGGTGAGACTCTCGCAGGCAAGTGGGAGCTGAGCAGCATGCGCCTGAGAACGTGGGCACCTGGGCGAGCAGGTGAGCTCTTGGCTGGAAGAGTTCTGGCAGTGCTCAGGTCTGCACGGAGGAGAGCTCCTGTCTCTATGCTATCGTGCTTTTCCTTCCCTGTGGCTCGGCAGAAACCGTCAGAAAGCTAGCACATTGTGTCTGTGTGCTGGCAATAGGCTTCTCTGGTCAGAAGAAAGCCTCGCAGCTGTTTAACTACCTCCTTTGCTCTGTGCTCTTTGAAGCTAGAGTCAATATTATGCCTAGTTTGCACCCAACATTCAAATTTACTCATTCAACCCTAAAAGCCATAGCATCCTGACAGCCCGGTCTCCGACGAAGACTGCAGTCCTTTCAGAAGAGCATGTCCCTTTCCACAGAGCATAACTTTCTACAACATATTTTACCCAAACAGAGGAGCTTTGCATACAAAGGAGCCAGGTGACTTCACTCCTGGCTGTCCCCAGGAAGGTGCAGGGAGGGCCACAACGGTGAAAGCAAGATTACGTAGCTTGCCTATGGTTTCACGGTTAACAACTCAGAGTCACAGTTTGTATGCAGGCCTGTCTGACCCAGAACAAACAGCAAGCATCATTTCTGAACAAAAAGATTTTTCTCAGAAATTTCACACACCATAGTGCAGGATGTTACCCAATGCCCACAGTTCTGCCCCAGGTGCATAATTAAAGGGGCAGAGTGCTTCTCTTCAAAGTGGACCCACAGAGGCCGGATATGGGAGGTAGGCACAGCCCTCCAAGTGGGCCCATTCAACAGGTGAGCTACACCAGCTCAGGGTCCAGCAATGGATAAACACGATACAACTCGCCGCCAGCAGAGGAATCCGCGTGGGTAATGCCTGACCACTGCTTACGTGTCTTGGGTGGGGAATGAAGCAGTAGGGGGAAGACTGAGTGCCAGGGCTCTGTCTCTTAGAGTCCAAACCTTCCACCCCCGTGTGATGAAAAGAATCAAATCAAGGCTTATTCCAGAGAGGAACATTACCTCTAGCTTGCCGGGTCCTAGAACAAGTAACGCCTATGCTCTTAGCCCATTACATGATCTCATTTAACCTTGACAACATACCTAAAAGGAAGGTCTGTGTCTCCCTGGAAATAGAGGCTCAGAAAGGTTAAACAATGTGACTAAGAATAGACATCTACAAACGGCAGCGATGGATTTGAACCCAGGTCTCTCTGAACCCAAGTCCATGTTCTTCCCAATTTCATATTGCACCCATGACCCCACCTTTAGGGCAGTTCCGGCTAAAAGGCAGAACCAGGGCAGCCGGCTGCTCTGAGACCCTCCGCACTCGGCTGGGAGCAGCCAGAGGGTCCCAGCCCGGCTGAGGCTGCAGGCAGGTCGGATGGGTAGGGTGAAGATCTCCAGGACTGTGCCACGGGAAGCAAAGGCAAAATTAACACACTGTCTTCTTAGACCTGGAAGGGGCCGGCCCCGCAGCCTCAGCTCCATTCCCGCCTCAGCCAGCCTCTCCTGGACCGCCCACCGGGCCAGTGCCACAGCGGCTCACCTGCTGCTGGGGTTGGGGTTCATCAGAACCCCATGAGGGGCAGCACTTGGGAAGGAGCCTGAGTGTGGGGAGCAGGCTTATAAGCCTTCATGGAAATGCGAGGGGCAATTTCAGGCCAGGGCACAGGTGCCGGGGCAGGAAGGCAGGGGATGTCTGCAGGAGGGGAGTGACTCGGTGTGGCTGCAGGCAGGCCATGGGCGGGAGTGCACCACTCATCTCAGTGCGCCACTGGGACGCACTAGCTGCTTCCGATAGTGGGTTTCATGATCAAGCTATGTTTTCCAGAGATTACCCTGGTGACATCCAGTCAGGTGGGTTGGAAGAAGTGAGGGAAAGCGTCAAGGAGCTGGATAAGAGGCTGATGCTGTGGCCAGGCCTGAGGCAGGGCAGTGGCAGCAGGGCAGAGAAGGGACCAGGTGTGAGAAACACTTTGTTTCATTCCTTGGAGGCTCCCAGCTCTCCTGCCTCAGGGCATTAGCACGGATAGTTTTGTCTGCCTGGAACCCCCCACCCATACCTCGCCTGGAACCCCTCACCCATGCCTCACCTGGAACCCCCCACCCATGCCTCACCTGGAACCCCCCACCCATACCTCACCTGGAACCCCCCACCCATACCTCACCTGGAACCCCCCACCCATGCCTCACCTAGAACCCCCCACCCATGCCCCACCTGGAACCCCTCACCCATGCCTCACCTGGAACCCCCCACCCATGCCTCACCTGGAACCCCCCACCCATGCCCCACCTGGAACCCCCCACCCATGCCTCACCCTGCTTTGTTCCCCTACCCTCAGGATCTCTGCCTTCCCTGAGCTCCGGGCCCTGGCTTACACCCTCCTTCATGGTACCTATTACCATGGCATTAGCTGTTTCTGTGGGAGTTAGCGGGTGTCCCTCCAACCACACCCACACGGTCCACCCCCCCACTCTGCTCCAAGCAGCTCCCAACATGCCCGGCAGGCGGGCTCCATGCGGGTCCCTCTTTGCTGCTTCAGAGGCAGTGGTCTGGGCTTCCTTAGATGCCTGTGCTTGACTGGAGAGGTGACTGTTCGGGGTGATGGGGAGGGGTGGGCTTGTGTGGGACCCTGCCCTCCCATGTCTCCTGGTCGCCTCAGGGAAGCTCCTCCCTTCCCCAGCCCCACCCCACAGGCTTGCAGAAGTATTTGTCCTGCTTCCCAAGTGACTGACTCCTGACAGAGGTTGGGAGCTCAGAAAGATGTTCCTGGCTTACCGTGTATTGTGAGTAAAAGAAAAGAAATAGCAGGTACTCTTCAAGTGTGGGAGCTGAAAAATGCTAATTAAATGTCAGGGCTGGAGTTTAACCCACTTGAATGTAGTGTTTCTATTCTGGAGTCTGAGTTTCTCCTCTCGAAACCTGGGCCCTGAGGCACTCAGCCAGGTTTGGGAGCTCAGGACCGGAGCCCAGGCATGCCGAGGGCTGGGGCCAGGGGCTGGCTGGCTGCCCTCTCCAGTCTTCCTTGAAAACGTCGGTGATGTTGAGGGGAGCGATGGGGGGTCTGTGAAGCTGGGGAAAGCACAAGGTATCCAAATTTTCTTCGTGTCCAGAGCAGAAGGAAGAAGGGGCCAGGGAGGAAAGATCCATTTCTTGGGTTGGAGTGGAAGGGAACATGTCTTCCCTTCCACCCAAAGGAGGGTGAAGGCGAGACCAGCATAGCTGAGGCAGGTGACAGCTCTGTCCCTGGCATTGCACATGGGGACAGGCTGCTTCGCCTGCCCTGAGAGCCCAGACCCAGCTCTTTGTACTGCCCATTTGTGTTCCTGTCCCCAAGAGAGAGCCCCACCCAGGGCCCCCGCAGAGAGAGCTGGCACCACACAGAGGTTTTACTCTCTGCTCTGGCTGGGGAGGCCGGCAGGATGGGCTCCGGGCCCTGCACCCACTAAAAGCCTGGGGGCTCCCACGCAGGAATCACTGACAGCCACTCCTGCACGGCCCAGGGCCCTGGGGTCCTGCCGCCCTCCAGTCCACATCCCCACATTAGCCAGGTAGAAAAGAGGAGGGGTCCCCTTCCCGCCCCCTGCCCCCACCTTCATCCCAGAGGAGCAAGGCTGGCAATAGCAAAGACAATCCCCATCCCCACGCTCATTCCCAGCTTAGCCGGTTCAAAGTGCTGTCCCCAGCCTTGATCTTTCCTCACCCTCATTACTGCTCCGTCAGGACAGATCCATATTCCTGCTGTGCAGCTAGGAAAATGGAGGCCCAGAGGTGGCCTGACTTACCTAAATTCCAACGGCAAGTCGGGCAGAGCGGGGACTCCTGCAGTGCTCTCAGGCCAAGCCTCCAGAGCCGGGCCGTGCGGTGGGAGCTGCGCACCAGAGCCCAGGACCCTGGCACACTGCATTCTCCCAGCCGAGGTGCTCTAAGCCTCCCCCCAGGAACCGCTCACCAGGCCACCGACCCCTCCGCCTCCCCAGGGTGCCCAGGCAGGTGGGGTCGGTGCCGAGACACCAGGTTGTGTCATAACAAAACCCAGGCAATAAGCTCTTAAACTGTCCTCATTTTAACCATCCACTGCAATGTATGTGAACCATCTTTCTATCTCCTCCGGCCATCCACAGGCGGAAGGAGGGGCCATGAACAAGGATGAGGGGTGAACACACGGTGAACAAATCCCCCTCCCGAGGCAGCAGCGTAAGCCACTTATTATTAACAGAAGCCAAGAGAGGCTTGTGCTAATGTGGTTTGGATTAAGCAGAGAAAGGAACATGGGCTCCCACTCACACAGCCTGCTGGGACTGAATCAGCTGCAAGGGCGGCCTCCCCTCCCAGCCCCAGGCTCCTGGGCTCAAGGCCACCATGGGGGCTGGAGGTGGGTCCGACCTCTGCAACAGGGGCTTGGAGTCCAAGCACCTCTGAGCCCCAGAGAAGCCGGTTCATACATGACTGGCTCATACATTATCCGGGGGACAGATAATGCCACCTCCAGAGCAGCCACCAAGCGTCTGCCCTCTTACCACCCAGGGATTCTCTCTCAAAATGGATTTTCTGTATCCTCTGACCACAGTAAAGAACACTTGACCAGGAGTGTGGTCCCAGCTCGGCTGCTGCACTAACCAGGTGAAGTGACATTCGCTCTGTCTGAAAGTGTTGACCTGCACCCCCAAGGCCCCATCCAGCTGAGACATTTCCTCAGACAGAAAGAAAGCCTTTCTTCAAACCCTGATAGGCTGGGCAGTGTAACGCTCCCCTCCCCCACCCAGGTACCTGCAGAGTGCCCAGAACTTAAACGGACCTAAAAAAATATTTGGTAAATTAATAAAGGAAGTTATCTTTTTTTAAAAAAATGTGTTTTTATTGATTTTTTAGTGAGAGAGAGAGAGAAAGGGAGAGATAGAAACATCGATCAGCTGCCTCCTGCACGCCCCCTACTGGGATGGAGCCCACAACCCGGGCATGTGCCCTGACCTGGAATCCAGCCAGGACCTCTCAGTCCATGGGACGATGCTCAATCCCCTGAGCCACACCAGCTGGGCTCCCTTTTTAATCTGTAACCTGGGCAGACAGAATGTTCTTTGAGTTTAACTAAGGTCTACTGCTTTTATTTCAACTCATTCTGCCTTTGGGGTTCCTGGTGGATATGACAGGTCCTGGTTACTGAACTATTCAGCCCTGGAGAAGAGGGTGAGGTTTCAGGTCAGAAAATGGGTTAAATGTGTAACTTGCATTTGCATATATTCAGGGGTGGAACTTAAAATACTTCACACCGGCATGGGCACCACACCAGTCTAAACAGAGGCCTACTCTGACATTCAGTTCTCTTCCACAGTGAGGTCCGCGTGCCTCTGACAACCAGCAAGCACTTGATCATGTGGGTCCTTAGTATGCGGGCTGCACTGAAGGCTCTTCCCAGGGGCCATCACTGTCAGGCTGCAAAGCCCGTCGGAAATGGTTCCACTGCTTTCATTGTCCATGGTGGTCACTGTGACAGCTCCTGCCCCCTGGGAGGAGTTGCCTGTCACACCTTGATGTTGGACTTGGCTTCGTGACTTGCTTTGGCTCAATGGATGTGAGTGGATGTGGCATCCAGGTCCAGAGCTTCTAGGGCAGCCCTCTTGAGCTTCTGCTTTCTACCATGAGAACAAAATACCCCAGAGCATGGAGCTTTTCAGCCTAGCCCTGGAGTGGACCTGAACTTGACCCTCAGTCAGGCACAGCCAGGGCCAGGAGAGCCATGGCCAACCTGCAGACCCATAAGTGAGAATACGTGTTAACGTCGTAAGCTCTGAGGTTCAGGGATTGTTATAATGGCTAATGCTGATGCATACACACACTTTCCTGATTCCTGGCAGGCCTGAATGTGAGCTGAATGTTACTGTTCAGGGCATCGTGAAGTGTAGAAATTGATGGGCTTTGGAGGCAGAGAGAAACCCAAGTGCTGATCCCAGTTCTGTCCCTCAGCTGTGTGATGTTAAGCAAGTTATTTTAACTCTTTGAATCTCAGCCTCCTCCTCTGTAAAATGAGACAGACGGAAACCACCTCAGAGGATTGCTATCAGCATCATACTTTGTAACTGTGTGTGCGCGTGTTTGGGGGCATGTCCCCTTATGTTGATGCGTCTTGATGTGTTCAACCGTAACAAGTAGATGTTGAGCCAGGCAGTCTCTAAGGTCCAGGTGCATACTCATTCATTCATTCATTCATTCATTCATTCACTCACTCACCCAACAGCTGTACTTTGAGTAGTCTTTCTGTGAAAGGACTGTGCTGGGCTGTGGGAACCCGACACTGGAAAAGAAAGATGTGCTCCCTGGCCTCGCAGATTCTAGCTCTACCCCCTACTTCTAAGCTAAACTCCCTACCAAAGCTACGAGCTTACACCTTAGTGAGGACGCTACATTCATGTGCAGAGGGCTGCTGGAGGGTCCTGGTCTGGAAGCAGGAGGCGAGAGATGAGAGCGAAGGATGCCAGGGATTAACTAGGCGGATGGCAGTTGGGGGACGAGCCCCTGGGCAGAGGGAGCCGCCTGTGAAGGGAGCATCATCTCAAGGAGGCAAAGGAGGAGGCCAATCGCACAGGCTCCGTGTCAGAGTTTGGACTTTCATCCTAAAAAAACTTCAGGAGCCTTGAGTTTAAGCCAAAGGGAGGAAAGATCAGGCTTTCTGTTTGGAAAGGTCATTTGACACACCTAAAGCAAGGTGATTCTGAAAGAGTGGAAATGAAAGGATGGACTGAATCCAGCTAAACGTAAAGTTACGAACATATTTATCTCTGTTTCTTCCCTGAGGTGACTAAAGAAATGACAGTAAATGGATGAAAAGAGGCACAATACCACAACAACAAGAACTGGAGAGGCGACAAAAGTGGGCAAGAAATGTAAACAACATTTTGGAATTTAAAAAAAACATGTAGAAGGAGCATGAAGACACGTAGCAGAGGGAAAGAACAGGTCCTACCTGCCCACACGGAGGGCAGTGGAGTGGGGAAGGCAGAAGCAAACTGTTTCAGCACATGGGATCCCAGAGAAGCTCAGGAAGGGAGGCACCAGGGACCTCCAGGGCAGGCCATGGTGGGAGCTGAAAGCTATGGACTGGCCCAAAGTCTGTCTGAGCAGCAGTTAGGTCCTCTCCCCATAGCCAGGCAGCCCAGGTGGAGTGGGCATGCCATACTGTAAACAAGGACATCGACTGAAGGTCTGCCTGTCAATGATGAGACCCCTGTTCAGTGGCCCACTTTCCCCACCTGGCTCCCAGAGCAGGCATCTAGATATACTTCCACACCCCCACCCAACCACCCAGGGCAGGAGACAGGCGGATTCCTCTTTGTGGAAACTGACTGGTCAAGGGCAAAGATAATGTCATGGAAGGGGATGGAGAGTCCTCAGTGAAGTCCTCCCCGCCCCGTAACCCCATATACCAGAACTTCCCGTCTACATTGCAATGCTTCACTCTTTAACGGCAACAACTAGCTGAAGATCAACAGATTTAAGAGTCTGCTATGAGACACAAACAAAATATTTAAAGAAAGAGAATCAAAGTAGGTAATGGAGAAAATTTTCCAAATACTAGAGATAATATCCTCAGAGTTTTGTTTTGTTTTTAATCCTTACCCAAGGATATTTTTCCATTTTTGTTCAGATAGAGCATGAGCGAAAGAGAGAGAGAGAGAGAGAGAGAGAGAGAGAGAGAGAGAACATCAAAGTGAGAGGGACACATTGACTGGTTGCCTCCTGCATGACCCCAAACAGGGCCAGGGACGAACCACAACCAAGGTACGCCCTTGACTGGAATTAAACCCACGACACATTGGTCTGTGGGCAATGCTCTAAGCGCTGAGCCAAACCGGCCAGGGTCTCAGAGATTTTTTAAAAAGGATGCTATTGCAGCCATAAAAATTAGAACAGAATGACCAAAAAAAGTGTGTGTGGATGGAGGGAAGGACATTCAGGATATATATATATATATATATATATATATATATATATATATATATATATATATAAAATTAAAAAATCAGTTTAAAAGATAAAAATAAGAACACCTCTTAGAAAGATGAATAAAAAGAATAATAATAGAAAAGAGGAAAATTAGAAGATTTGTCCTGGAGGTCAGATGTTCAATAATATGAGTTTTGTAAAGAGTTAATTTTGTGGATTCCAAAATGGCGGTGGAGTGAATGGAAGCTACACAGACCATCTCCCAGGACCAAACTGGACTTACAACTAAAATAAAGACAAATTGTCAGGAAAAAGCAACAGAAAAGCAGCTTGCGAGGACCATATAACCAGGGACACTGGTAGATCTGCGGAGGTGCGAGAGGGTGGCGGGCTGGGAGCCCATGGACAGCAATGGTCTTAGCGGTGAGCAGCCCCCTTGGGGGTTAAAATTCCAAGCCGGCTCCACATCACAGAAGGCTGGGACAGAGTGCTAAATTAGCCACAGCCACTCACCTTAGGCCCAGGCAGAGGGAGGGTGGACTGGACTGGATAAATCCTTTCAATATTATGTAGTGAGTTGCGGCCATGCAGGACGGTGGCCAGCTTGCTCCTTCCCAGGGCTCTGGGGAGAGACGGCAGCACCTCCCTCAGAGATTCAATCCCACCCAGGTGGGCCAAAGAAATGCAAATTGAGGCTCATTAACAACCAGCATCTGCCCCACCCTCGCAAAATCCTCTCATGCTGAACACCCGAGGGAGTTTTTCATTCAACTGAAAATCCAAGGCTCTTCAAGTAACCGAGAGTAATAGCCTCCAGGCAAAAAGCTAGAGGATAACTGAACCCTTCCTAGGCTTGCAAATCTACCCAGGAATGTGACTTGACAGTAGTGTTTAACATGGGTCCTCCCATGCTCATGCAAACCCAGAGGGAGTCACAAACAGCAGAACACCAACACCCACAGGGAAAATTTGGCAGGCTCCAAACCCACTGAGATAGCTAAAATGGTGAAACAAAAAAACAAATCCCAAATGAAAGAACAAGAGACCTCTACCGAAGATGGGATAAATTAAATGCAGTTAAGCAAGTTATCAGAGGTAGAGTTCAGAGCAATGATCTTGAGGAAGCTCAAGAGCATGAGTAAGTACCTCAACACCAGGAGTAAAGATATATTAATATGTTGTTTACAAGAGACCCACCTCACAACAAAAGACTCACATAGGTTGAAAGAATGGAAAAAATACTCTTCCAAGCAAATGGAAAGGAAAAAAGAGCTGGGGTAGCAATACCCATATCTGATAAAATAGATTTCAAAATAAAGGTCATAACTAGAGACAAAGAAGGTCACTACATCATATTGAAAGGATTTATCCAACAGGAAGATATAACCTTGGTAAACATATATGCACCCAATATATGAGCACCAAAATATATTTAAAATCTTCTGGAGGACTTCAAAGGAGAAATTGACAGCAATAAAATCATAGCAGGAGACTTCAACACCCCACTGACATCACTGGATAGATCATCTAGACAAAAAATTAACAAGGAAACAGAAATTCTAAATGAAGCACTAGATCAAATGGATTTAATAGATATCTACAGAGAATTACACCCCAAAACTGCAGAATTCACATTCTTCTCAAGTGCACATGGGACATTCTCAAAGATAGTTCACATGTTAGGGCACA
The DNA here is from genome assembly GCA_030848825.1 of Tadarida brasiliensis. NCBI lineage: Eukaryota > Metazoa > Chordata > Mammalia > Chiroptera > Molossidae > Tadarida > Tadarida brasiliensis. The sequence goes on from CM061268.1 coordinate 85,912,224, forward strand.
AACTAAGTCTCTACAAGTTCAAGAAGATTGAAATCATATCAAGCATCTTCTCAGATCACAATGGCATGAAACTAGAAATCAATTGCAACAAGAACATGCAAAGACATTTGAACACATGGAGGCTAAATAGCATGTTATTAAACGATGAATGGGTTACCGAGGAGATCAAGGAAGAAATTAAAAACTTTCTGGAAACCAATGAAAATGAACACACAACAACACAAAATCTATGGGATGCAGCGAAAGCAGTTCTGAGAGGGAAGTTCATAGCACTACAGGCCTACCTCAAGAAACAAGAAAAATTTCTAATAGACTATCTAACCTCACAACTTAAAGAACTAGAAAGCAAGCAAAAAGAAAACCCCAGAGCAAGTAGAAGGAAGGAAATAGTAAAGATCACAGCAGAAATAAATGACATGGAGACCAAAAAAACAATTCAAAGGATCAATGAAACAAAGAGCTGGTTTTTTGAAAAGATAACAAGATTGATGGACCCTTAGCTAGACTCACCAAGAAACAAAGAGAGAGAACCCAAATACACAAAATCAGAAATGAAAGAGGAGAAGTAACAACTGACACCACAGAAATACAAAGGAATGTTAACAAATACTGTGAACAATTATATGGCAAAAAATTCGACAATCTAAGCAAAACGGACAAATTTCTAGAAACACATAGTCTCCCAAAACTGGACCAGGAAGAGATAGAAAACTTGAACAGACTAATAACAACTAAGGAAATTGAAGATATAATCAAGAATCTCCCAGCAAACAAAAGCCCAGGCCCAAATGGCTTCACAGGGGAGTTTTACCGAACATTCAAAGAAGAACTAACACCCATTCTCCTCAAACTATTTCAAAAAATTCAAGAAGAAGGAAGACTTCCAAACTCGTTTTATGAGGCCAGCATAATTCTAATTCCAAAACCAGAAAAAGACACTACAAAGAAAGAAAACTACAGGCCAATATCCCTGATGAACATAGATGCCAAAATCCTGAACAAAATACTAGCAAATTGGATCCAGCAATACATCAAAAAAATTATTCACCATGACCAAGTGGGATTCATCCCAGGAATGCAAGGCTGGTACAATATTCACAAATCAATAAATGTGATACACCACATAAACAAAATAAAAGATATAAACCACATGATCATATCAATAGATGCTGAAAAAGCATTCGACAAAATCCAGCACCCATTTCTGATAAAAACACTCAGCAATGTGGGAATAGAGGGATCATATCTCGACATAATAAAGGCCATATATGAAAGACCTACAGCCAACATCATACTCAATGGGCAAAAACTAAAAACATTTCCCTTAAGAACAGGAACAAGACAGGGATGCTCACTCTTGCCACTCTTATTTAACATAGTACTGGAAGTCTTAGCCACAGCAATTAGACATGAAGAAAAAATAAAAGGGATCCAAATTGGAAAGGAGGAAGTGAAACTGTCATTATTTGCAGATGACATGATATTATACATAGAAAACCCTAAAGACTCCATCAAAAATCTACTAGACTTAATAAATGAATTTGGCAAAGTAGCAGGATACAAAATTAACGTCAAGAAATCGACGGCATTCTTATACACCAATGATGAACTCACAGAAAGAGAAACTAAAAATAAATCCCATTTATCATCGTGGCAAAAAAATTAAGATACCTAAGAATAAACTTAACCAAAGAAGCAAAGGACCTATTTGCAGAAAACTACAGGACATTGGAAAAGAAATAGAGGAAGATATAAAAAAGTGGAAACATATACTTTGTTCATGGATTGGAAGAATTAACATCATTAAAATGTCCATACTACCCAAAGCAATCTATAGATTCAATGCAATCCCCATTAAAATACCAACGACATTTTTCACAGAACTAGAACAAATACTTCAAAAGTTCATATGGAACCAAAAAAGACCCCGAGTAGCCACAGCAATCTTGAAAAAGAAGGACAAAGTAGGTGGGATCACAATACCGGATATCAGGTTATACTACAAAGCTACTGTAATCAAAACAGTCTGCTACTGGCACAAGAACAGGCATATAGACCAGTGGAACAGAACAGAGAACCTGGAAATTGACCCAAGACATTATGCTCAATTAATATTTGACAAAGGTGGCAAGAGGATACAATGGAGTAAAGACAGCCTCTTTAATAAATGGTGTCGGGAAAATTGGACAGCTACATGCAAAAAAAATGAAACTAGACTATCAACTTACACCATACACAAGAATAAACTCAAAATGGATAAAAGACTTAAGTGTGATTCCTGAATCCATAAAAATCCTAGAAGAAAATGTAGGCAACAAAATTTCGGATATCATACACAGCAAAATTTTCACTGATACATCACCTAAGGCAGCAGAAACAAAGGAAAAAATGAACACATGGGACTACATCAAACTAAAACGCTTCTGCACAGCAAAAGAAACAACCATCAAAATGGAAAGGGAACCCACTGTATGGGAGAGCACAATTGCCAATGATACATCAGATAAGGGGTTAATTTCCAAAATATATAGAGTGCTCATACAACTCAACAAAAGGAAGACAACGAACCCAATTAAAAAATGGGCAGAGGAACTAAATATACACCTCTCCAAACAGGACATACAAATGGCCAAGAGACATATGAAGAAATGCTCAACATCACTAATCATCAGAGAGATGCAAATTAAAACAACAATGAGGTATCACCTCACACCTGTCAGAATGGCCACCATCAACAAATCATCAAACAACAAGTGTTGGCAAGGGTGTGGAGAAAAGGGGACTCTAGTACACTGCTGGTGGGAATGCAGACTGGTGCAACCACTATGGAAAACACTATGGTGTTACCTCAAAAAATTAAAAATTGAATTGCCATTTGACCCAGTGATCCCACTTCTAGGAATATACCCTAAGAAGCCTGAAACACCAATCAGAAAGAATATATGTACCCCCATGTTCATAGCAGCACTATTTACAATAGCTAAGATCTGGAAACAGCCCAAGTGTCCATCAGTAGACGAATGGATAAAAAAGCTGTGGTACATATACACAATGGAATATATGCAGCTGTAAGAAAGAAAGATCTCTTATCCTTTGAGACAACCTGGAGGGACCTGGAGAGTATTATCCTAAGTGAAACAAGCCAAGCAGAGAAAGACAAATATCACATCTCACTTATTTGTGGAATATAGTGAACATAACAGTCTCACTTATTTTTGGAATATAGTGAACATAACAGTCTGAGGAACAGGGTAGACCCAGAGACGTGGAAGTAGGGTACAGACTGACAACCCTCAGAAGAGGGAGTGGGGAGGGAGGGAAGAGCTAAACCACAGAACTTATATGCATGTATGCATAACTGATGGACATGGACAACAATGCTGGGACAAGGTGGGGGGGATGGTGAGGAGGGTGTCAATGGGGGAAAAAGGAGAAACATCTGCAACAAAAATAAATTAATAAAAATTAATTAATTAATTAATTAATTTTTTAAAGTTAATTTTGTGAGTTGATTTTCTCGACCTGCAGGTGTTTCCACATTGAAAGGCCCTTTAACTGAGAACCCAGCACAATACAAGAAAATGGATATCCAAGCATATTCTTCTAAAACCTCAGAACACGGGTGTAAAGAGGTGATCTAGAAGCATCCAAGCAAGTGCTGCACTGGCAGAAAGGGGACAGGGAAATTGGGGTCACATCCAAAGGATCCAATATCAGAATAATTTCTCAGCCATACTTGAAGCTAGGAGACAATGGGTCTTCAATGGGGAAAATTATATCAAAACCAATATTCTATATCTAGCCAAACTATCAATCAACCATGCAACTAGAATAAGAACGTTATATGAGATGAAAATCCTCCAAAGTTTGATCCTCCATGAACCTTCTTTCTGAAAACTAATGGAAGACAGCTCTACCACCATGAGAGTCAACAAAGAGAAAGCTAGAAGACAGGGGACACAACACAGCAGAGAGCCAAGGAGGGTCCCCAGGGACGGTAAAGAGAGTGCCCAGATGACTTTCTGAGCAACAGGCTGAGACGGTGACCCATCTGGATTGCAGCAAGGAGCCAGGGTCCTCTAGGAGGATCTCTTACTGAAGTTTTGAACATACTGACACAAGAATGCTGCTTCTGTCAGAGTTCGGGGTAAATTCATGGGAAATACAGAAGAAGCAAAGCAAACAAAAAAGGAAAAGAGAGTCACTAACTTTAGAAATAACAGAAATTTGTGCAGAAAGGAAACTTAAACTATGATTTACCACATGGCTTAACGCTAAATAATATTTATAGAGTCACAATAATATAAACATTGAGTATTTATTTAGTCCAAAGAATTGTAATATAACCATATTAGGAGAAAACAGTGCAGAGCAGAGTGAAAGAGCTAAATTCACATGTTCCACTGTAAGAAGTCAATAGGCAGTATCTAAAACATTGAAACATTAAAAGGGAGCAATGAATGTGTTGTTTAGAAATACAGAGAACATTTCAGAAAAGCTAAAATAATTCAAAGTTGTGTCTCGTCTGCGTGCAGACGCTGTGGATGGAAAGGACTGATGAATTTTTCTTCCAATCGTTTTAAATATAAGCCTCCTAGAACATTTGCCATTTGAATCTATTCCAATGTGTTACTCATAAAATCGTAAATTTGATGAAAGGGAAAAAACAACGCTGTAAGCAGCTCCATTGAGGAGCTCATAAGCAGACAGCTCCAGGACAAAAGGAGAGAACAACTGACTGTTAAGGACGAAGATTCACAGCTTGGGGGAAGCTTTGCAGCGACATTAGCTCACACGGATGCAAAACTTGTTGTATTGTCACGTTTCGAAGGAGGTGAAGGTGATGTGCTTGGGAAAATTGGGATAAATGACTCAGAACATTATCTCTGACGATGGAGAAGAAAACTGTAATCTTGAAAATGCATGCGAAGAGTTTGAACAAAATGATTTCATAAAATAATGAGGGTGGAAGAAACTCCAGGTCTAAATTACGATTTTATATAATATGTGACTTTGAATATGTATATGCAAGGGAACTAAGTGATCGATTAACTGTAAGTTTGAAAAATCCTAAATAAAAATATGCAGGACTAGAAAGGAAGATCTGGGCAAGACACACTGGCAAATGCCAATTTGAAGTCGGAATACAGGCAAAAGCGTTCAATAGAACAAAAACAAACCAAACCAAAAAACACACCTTATATAAAGGGTAGCACCGTGAAGGTCTAACAGCCCCAAATATCTGTGCACAATAATATAATGGCTAAATTCATAAAATAAAAACTAAAAATAGTAAGGAAAGACAGAAGCACGTTTGTTTGATAATACTCCCTACCGGCCAGGGTGTGTGGACAAGCTCCCGCATACAAGCTGGCGGAGTGGCCATTTTAGGAAGGGCAGTTTGCAAAATCTATCAGATTATCAGGGCACGTACATTTTTTGGCCTGGAAATTCTATTCCTAGACATTTATCCTACAGATAGAATTGCACATTATAAAAGGCACCTACAAAACTATTTATTGCAGCATTGTTTATAATGGCAAAATATGGAAGACGGCCTGAATCCTCCCTATTCAAAGGGTGGTCAACAGACCAGAAGCATCACCCAGGAGCTTGTCAAAAATACAGAATCTCAGGCCCTACCCTGGACCTACTGAATCAGAAGCTGCGTGTCAACATCACCACTGTAAAGTCTGGAAGCGTGTGTCTCAACATCCATCAACAGGGAGCTGATTGAATCAATAAATCACAGTACATCATAAAATGAAAGTTTACATACACTCATTAAAACATGGACCTCTCTCAGTGTGCCGATATAAACCGGTCTACACGATACCCTGTAAAGGGAAGGAGACAGCAGCCACGGAGCGGAGCAGCCGTGACATGCTGCCACTGGCGTGGGAAACCGCATTTTGAGAATGTGCAATGCAGCCACGACCTAATTGGTGACCTGCCTGGTCACCCAGATGCTACTCTTGCCCCGGTTAGGTCAGTATTTTTCCACTTGCTCATTCCCTGGTGATCGTGGTCAGCACTGACCAGTCCTTTTCTTCTTACTCAGCTCCTGGAGGAGGTGGCTAAAGGAACTGGGAAGGAAGTAGTTCCACCGTTCCTCGGCTCGGTGAAAAAATAAGTGGAAAGAAGCGACACCCCAAAGCAGCCCTGACCCTGTCCACACTCCACAGCCGATGCCCACACGGGACTAGAAGTGGGATGATCCAGTAGGTCACAGCCCTCCCCAAACTCCTCTCTCTCTCTCTCTCTCTCTCTCTCTCACACACACACACACACACACACACACACACACACACACACTCCTTTTGACGTCCTCCCAGTTCAGTCCCAGACTGTGTGTTCCGAGCCCTCCCCACTCCCACTCACATCTACATCCACTCAGGAAGGCAGCAGCAGCCCTGCATGCCCCAGACAAGGCTATGCGTCAAAGTGGACATTTGTCACTTGCAATGATCTTCTGTGGTCAGTGCAGTCACTTTATAAATGGCACACTAACAGCCCCTAAGAGCTGGCTCAGAGGCAGAGACTGATTAGGCCTGAGGGGCGGGCCCTCCCCACTCTGCACATGGCTGAGCTCTGACACCTGTGGGCAGCCCCCTTCAGACAGAAGGAGGGAGGAAGGAGGGGAAAGGACGATTGATGGCAACACTGACTTCCCATTTTAGCCAAGTGATTGGCAGGAAGAAAAGGTAAAGTGGCCAGGCCCGCACATCCAGGCCTGGCGTGGGTCCCCTGGGCCGCTCTGCGCCTGCTCCCCAGCAGCCCGCCAGTGAGGAGAAACGTCACTGGGAGTCTGAGAAAGGGGGTCCCGTAACCTGTTGCTGTGTAACAAACCACTCCAACTAAGTGGCATAAAACAAAAATCGTATTATTCCGCTCAGAGAGCCTATGGGTCAGGAATTTGGACAGGGCACAGCAAGAATGGACTCTCTCTGCTCTATGATATCTGGGGCTTTAACTGAGAGACTCCAACAGCTGGGGTGATGGGAACAGCTGGGGCCGAAGCACCTGGAGGCCCCTTCACTCTTGTGTCTGGTACCTGAGCTGGGGTGACTTGAAGGCTGGGCTCAGCGGGGACTTCCAACCAGGTACTCACATGGGCTTCTCCATCTGGCTTGGGCTCCCCACAGCATATTCGCTGGGTTCCAAGAAGGAGTATCCCCACAGGAGACACCAGGGGTGAATGTTCCAAGAGAACCACGCAGAAGCTGGGGTCCCCTCTATGGCCTAGCCTGGGATGCCTCACAGCGTCACTGTCTCCGTCATTCTAAGGGCCAGAGCAGTGACAGCACACACAGATCAGGGGAAGAGGCACAGACTGCACCTCTCAGTGGGAGGGTGTCTAAGAACTTGAGGCCATTTTTTAAAAAAACTTTATTTTTAGAGCAGTTTTAGGTTCACAGCAAAATCAAGGGGAATGCACAGAGATTTCCCACGTGCCCCCCGACCCGCACATGCATAGCCTCTCCCCTTGTCCATGTCCTCCGCCAGAGCGGTACAAGCGACCAGCGAGAACCTACGCCGACACGTCATCGTCACCCCGAGTCGTGGTGTACGTTAGGTTCACTCTGGAGGCTGCACATTCGGAGTTCAGACAAACGTATAATGACATGTGTCCAGCATTCCAGCGTCACAGAGTAGCTTCACTGCCCTGAAAATCCTGTGCTCACCACCTATTCATCCCCCATCCCTGACTCCTAACCTCGCTGCCTCCAGAATGTTCCATGGTTGGAATCATACAGTGTGTAGCCTTTCAGATGGTTTCTCTCACTTATCAATTTTCATTTGCGATTCCCTCATCTCTTTTCATGGCTTCGTAGCTCATTTCTTTTTAGCACTGAAGAACATTCCATTGTCTGGATGTGGCACCGTTTATTTATCCATTCACTTACTAGAGGACGTCTTGGCAACTTCCAGGTTTGGGCACATACGAATGAAGCCGCTACACACATGCATGTACACAGTTTTGTGTGGTCACTGCTTGTAACCACCAAACGTGGGATCTTCTAGAAGGAGCCCTTCTAGCCCTGGCCGGTTTGGCTCAGTGGTTAGAGCGTAGGCCCACGGACCAGAGAGTCCCGGGTTCTGTTCCCGCTAAGGGCACATACCTCGGTTGCAGTTTGTCCCCGGCCCTGGTTGGGGTCGTGTGGGTGGCAGACACTCGATGTGTCTCTCTCACATCGATGTTTCTCTCTCTCTCTTCCTCCCTCTCTCCCTCCCACTATATCTGAAGATAAATGCAAAAATGTCCTCGAGTGAGGATAAAAAAAAAAGAAATAAATAAAAGGAGCCCTTCTAGAACAGCTATGTAAATTAATTGACACTCTACAGAAATAAAGCAGGGAACTAAGATACAAACTGAAGATTTCAAAAGGTTGAATCAGCCTAAGCCCTTCCTGGAAGCAATCACATCTGGATCCAAGCCTCTGCATGGCTTCTAGGTCTATGAACTCAAGAAGCCTCAGTTTACTCATCTGTAAAAGGGAATAATAGGACTTTCTCTTCCTACCTAGAAGTTGTTAAAATAACGGGGGGGGGGGGGGATGCATTGAAAGGACCACAAGATGGGTGGTTATTATTGTGTGCAAAGAAGGATTTGATGTCAACAACGTTTTTGCCAAGGGAATTCAAGAGGGCATCCAATCTGGGTGGGCTTATTCAGTGGGGTAAGGCCAGGGCAGAGCTGGTAGGAACAGGGCAGCAGGCAGACCTGATGGGAAGTGGGTCTGGCCTGTCATTAAGGCTCCTGGGCTTTAATATCTGGAAGGCTAGAGCATCGATTTCCTCTCTGAATTCCAGTATCTTAAAGGTGTACATGTTAGCTTTTGGGACAAATCATGTCCTCTGCGCCCAGGAGAAGAACTGGTCTTGGATGGCACTCTCTTATGAGAGCATAGGATCAGGTCAGGGATGTGGATAAAAATGGACCTCTGGAGAATTTAGAAAGGAAGAGATCGCATGGCTTTGCAGTATTGGATCAAATAAAGAAGCAGAGACTGCTGAGCTCCTGGGAGCACCTCATCTGGTGAGTGGGGGTGGGGCCTGGGCTGGGCAGACCTAAACCTCACTACCACCCATCTCACGGCCATGCTAAGAACCATGGCGGGCACAGCTGGGAGGGATCTGCCACTTGGTTAGCCACTACCCTTTCCTGGTTGGCCACTTGATTGACCACCCCACCCTCACCTGGCCCAAGGAAGAGTCAGAGAGCCCTCTTCTGTGCAAACTACCCCACAGCAAATACCAGCACTGGGCAGTTCTGACACGGTATTGCTTGTGACTCAACTAGGCCAAACACTCCTCGGGAGGAACCGTCGCCGCTGTGCACACAGCCCAGTCCCTTTGGATACCTGTGGAATCTGGCGCACTAAACAACACACGTTTCTCATTGGTCTGAGCTCCGCCCTCTGGGAACATCCAGCACAGGCTTGATTCTTGTCCCATCTGGCGTTCAGAAAACGCACTTTTTCTCCAGGCTAGCCAGCCCTTCTTCCTGGGGCTCTGGCTTCAAGTCCTCTTCCCTCCTGACCCACCTCCACCTCAAACCCCACACCATCCCGAGCCCGTGTTTTCACATCCTGCACTGGGGATACTGTTTGTGTCTCATCGCGGTCCAAGCTCCCTGTGTGTGCAGCACCCCCTGGCCACCCACCTCCTGACCTCAGCCCTCACCTGCAGCTGGCCCAGGAAACTGGATCCTGCAGTAAGAAGGCTGACGGGGATACTGATTGTCTCTGTGACCTTGGGTCGGTCACCCTGGCTCTCAGGACTCGGTTTCCTCATCATTAAGATCCTTTCTAGCTCTGAGGTTTGATGAAGCCAATAAATGTAAGACCTTTCCGCCACTTGACACCCCTGATCAGTCAATGCAACGTGCCTGGCTCTGGGCTGGGTGCTGGGATCTGACGCAAACCAGAGATAGTTCACGGAGAGAGACATCCTTGACCTCTCCCCACACCACACTCCTGCCAGGCCCTGAAAGAGGCACTTATACACAGTTGTAAGTGCTGGTGTTGAACTAAGCAAGGAGGCCGTTAGAGTGAGGTGGCTTTCATGCCCTTGTAGCCTACTGTTGACGAGAAAACCGCAGGCCTGCAATGGAGTCACCTGTGCTAAACCTGTAATACCGAACCTAGAGTTCATTCCTGACCTATTTGCAGTTTCCACCTTCTCCAGGAAGGTACTCTAACCAGGTCAGTCTGGAGTGATCTGCTCCATACCATCGAGGTGATCGTACCTGGCCTCTCCGCTCCCCAGAGGAAGCTGAGGCAATCTGCCCTACGAGACCCTGGCCTTTCCCGACGGCAGCGAGTTTTCAACCAGGGTGATGCGAGAATTTTTAAAACAGCTCTACCTGACTATTTAGTCAGGGGCACTGACCTCTTTTCCCTTAGATTGTCAAATAAAAAAGGATAACAGCTGACCCAAGAGCCGTCCGGTGTGGATGAATCAAAATTAACTATACCTACCTTTTTTGACAGATCGGCAAAAAATATTACATATTTTTTGGTGTGCCGCAGAACTTTAGTAGTTTATGTAAAGACAAAAAACGGGCCTTTGGCTTTGTCGTAATTTTTCCACATTTATACGAAGCACCTGGTAATTAAACCCAGAGACAGCTGCCTGCTCTCAGTCAAACACCTTTCTACTCAAACAGCGGAGAGACAAGGGCTGCACTCTCCCCCAGCCTCCTCCTCCCTGCTATTTTAACAACTCCGGCATAATTCGCACCAAAAAATCTCTAATGAATAGAAAGTGCCCTTCCCCTCCCCTTCAGACAAGCCTCTCCCTGCTGAACTCTTGGTGACCCTCAGGCAAGCCTCTCCCTTTCACTCACTCTGTAGCTTTTGCTCTCAGCGTGGGGCACAGGCCAGAGAAGACGCTGAGAAAGACCCCCTTGGCACACCTGCCAACTGGCTCCTGGAGCAAACAAGTGTCTTCTCCAAACAGCCCAGCATCTGGCCAGCTTCTGCACAGTCCCCTCCTGCCCCAGCGCTCTTTACTCCCTAAAACTCCCAACAGAAGAGCAATTCTCCCTACCTTCTGCTGCCTTGTGTCGCCTGACACCTGGTCCTTTCCCTATAAGACAGTATTCCCTCCCTTTTCTCTCTTCCCTCAGCTGCGAATCTGTCACAGGCCCCGTGCGGGCCAGACCCTCACAGTGTACAGGTGCCAGGAGATGAAACAGGTTGAAAACTGCTGCCCCCCGAGAAGGTATTGTTGCCTGAAATAATCATTTCTTTTCTTTTGCTAATAACTTTCTTGTGGCCCCACCCGGTTCCTGCCTGCAGAAGCCGTCCACAGTGCTCCGCTCCCTGGAGCCCTCTCTACCTGCTGGACGGGACGCTGTCCAAATGCATGGACTGCTCGATAAAGCCAATTACATCTTCGAATCTGTGCTCCTCAATGCTTCTAAGCAAACTGAAACCTGTCTTTAATGCTTCAAGGTTAAGAAATAGAACCTAAGGACCACCCATCACGAGCAGCCAACTAGAATGCAACTGCTTAAGCTGCAGCAAATCAAATAATCTCCTCCCGCCTCTTTTCTATGAAAAGTCTGCCCAAAGCTCCCAGTGGTGGAGCTCTCCTAACCACTTCTGGCTGGGCACTGCCCAATCCGCTTCTGCTGAAATAAACTTAAAGCTTTTATATTCTTCAGTGTATCTTTGAACGCTGGACAGAAACTGCTCTTGCCACCCCCCGCCCCCCCGCCTCGCCCCTTTCCCGCCCTCAGGAGCAGTGACTCTGATTGTCCAGGCTGGGAAAACAGTCCGGCGACCCGTGTCTCCGCTTGCAGTGGCCTTCTGCGGTCCAGGCACCTCCTTCATTCAGCGAGACCACGGATCTGACTGCCTGCACAGGAGGCCTGTGGGTGTCCTTCACGACTGCAGCGCACACTCAGCCCTGGGGGAAGGAGTAGGGAGCCTATTATGTTTGGGGCTGAGTCACTCTCTTCAATCCAGCTTCATTAACAATAAAAAGCCTAAAACTAATGAAGAGCCTAGCCAACTCTTGTGCTTATTTCCCAAGTCACCTTTGCCATCCCTTGCCTCCGTCCCCCGAGACCCCCCCATTCCAAAACCCTTCACTCTCCTGGCAGCTGAGCTCTAGCATAGCCAATGGGGCGTTGGGGGTCAGCCCACGCTGCTATGGAACACGCAGCAGGTCCGCAGCTCAGTCCTGCATGCCAGGGAAGGCTTCCTGGAGGAAAGGATGCCCAGGAACTCGAGGGGCAGCGGGAGCTCAGCAGTTGGCCAGAGGACGTGCCAGGGATGGCTGTGTGGTGCCCACTCAGGACGGGCACCCAGAAGGAGCAGCATGTCCTGTGTCTGGTTGTCAGACGAAGAAAGCACTTGACAAGGGCAAGGGTGGAGGCAGGGAGGCAGCTGGAGCCTGTCACCATCACCTGGGTGTGAGCAGGTGGTGATGCGGACCAGGAAGTGGCTGTGGGGAGGGGAGAACTGCGGCAGGATTGGATATTCAGGATGCGAGTCTGTGTGACTCCGTGACTGATGGGACGAGGGGGTGAAGGAGCAAGGGGAGGGGAGCCAACCCACAGGTGCTAACCCTCGGACACTTCCAGATCTGGCTGGAGTTCAGGGGCGGGAGGAAGTGAGTGGGGAGCCGTGCAGCCCCCTGCTGCTGGAGGCGTGTGATCCCTCCTCTCCACGGTCCCCTGATGAACACCTGGGAGGCTGTGCCCCTTCACCGCTCACTCTGCTGATTTGCCTCTTGAGACCAAAGGAAATTGGAATTAAGAGGAAACAATGGAATTGCCAGCAGATTATTAGCTTCAACGAAGTTAATGAAAGGAGTGGGAGGGAGAGGAGAGGAGAGCCTGGGGGGATGTGACTCAGGCTGGGAGCAGCTGGGGAGGAGGCCAGGGAGAACCGTGGCTAAAAACAGTCTCTCCCTTTCTGGGCTCCAGAGGTCCTGGGGCGCACCAAGGTTGGGGCTTCCACAGGGGCAGGACCCCATGAGAAGAGGACAGGAGGTGGATTAGGAAGGGGATGTCCCCAGGCAGAGGGAGTGCAGCAGGGCGGCAGAGGGGCTGCAGGGTGGGTATGGAGGGCATCAGGTACTGGGCAGTCCCAGGTGCCCTCCCAGTAGGGTCAGAGTCCAGTTGTCTGCCCCTTCAGGGGTAGATAAAGGGGTTGCATTTCTCCAAAGGGGGCCCTACTGAAACTCCAATTCCTCTTCATTAGTGAGACCAGCTCAGCCCTCTGCCTCAGGTACCCAGACACTCAGGATCCAGCTCAAGTTCCTAAAAGTTCAAAAGATATGCCGTGGATGGAGCGAGGAAAACTAGTTAGAGCCCAAGCCAAAAGGGCACGTCAGGGCACATTGGGGCACACGCATGTGCACATACTCCCTAACCCACATGGTCAACCAACCACATAAGCGTATGCAAACAAACTCGAAAGCACATACACACACGTGCACTCACCCCCGCACACTCACCCAACCTCGAGCAGTTCTAACACTGATTTAGAAATGACTGCTCCGCAAACCCATTCACCTGCCCGCTCCCCTGCCCAGTGGCCTGGGCTGGTGTCCATCCCTCCTGACATCCGTACACGGGACTACTTAGAGGGGAGGCAGGGGTACCCGGTCACTCCAGCAAGGTTGCCAGGACAACCGGGCTCTGCCCTGGACAGCTAAGCCCCAGCCTGCCCTCCCCACCGAAACAAGCAGAGGAGGCTCTGGGAAAACACGATGCAGTTTCTTTCCCAGGGTGGGTTTTTCTCATATGGAGCTCACGAGTCACTAGATTAGCACCTTGCCAATTCCTGGGAGGCAAAAACCCAATCATCACGCAAACCCTCCCGCAGAATGACGGCTCTATTCTTCTCCGTGGCAGCGGCGGTCTCAGCTGTGAGCTCTGCAAGCTGGAGCCAAAGTTCCGGCTAACTTCCTGTCCTTGTTTCCAAAGGGACCTGGAAAGAACTCACATCACAGCCCAGCAGCACCTGACACCTTCAGTGAGACACGTTGAGACGGCCCGAATGGGGGGACTGAGGAAGGACAAGGAGTTCGCTCCTCTAGGTCTGCAGCAGAGCTGGAGAAGACTGCACGCCTCAGAGGCCTCTGGGACGTGCTGGGAAGAGTCGCTGTGCTCTCTGGGACAGGCAGTCTGTCTCGCAGGCAGGTGGCCCCGTCCAGATCGGCTTGGGTGCACAGTGAGCCATCTCAGACCTCAGTCACAGACAGGGCAGCCACACCCTGAATGAGCCGTGCACACCATGGGCCATTAATGGGCTGAGCGGGAACTGGGTCCGACAGCACCATTTCCTTGTTAGGTGACATTGAACTGCTAAGGGCCCTCTCACAGCTTTCATTTTCTCAGTCGCAAACTAAGGAAGATGCTGGTAAACTCCCTTCCAGCTATAATGTTCCCTTTCTCAGTGCAGGCTCCATCTGGCCAGCAGCGTCTGCTAGACCTCTCGACGGGGAGCCGGCTTCTTCCCATCACCTTGGCGCCCGTGTTCCACCATCCTTCTCCCCACGATCCTCCTGGGTCCCAGGGACACTCAAACACACATATGTGACAGATACTGTGTGCCAGCCCCTATGCCAGGTGCCAGGTGGCTCAGATGGGTAGTCGCAGCTCGCGGCACCTTTGTAGTGCGCTGGCTGTGAGGCAGGCACTGTAGACAGATTATCCCAGGCTCTCCTCCCACGATCACGGAACAAGGTGTTGCTATCTTCATGTTACAGATGAAGAAACTGAGCCTCAGCGAGTTTAAGTAATCTGACCAGCAGGATTCAAACTCAGGTAGAGTTTGAGTTAAGACCTGTGCTCATATCGCCTCCCAGTACATCAATTGCAGGTCATGGCCTTGAAAAATCTAACTGGCAGGCCACTCAAGACGGCAGCCTCCCTCAGACTTTCCGCCCGTCTGCCAGCCGTCAACTCCAGACCAGGGACACAGCCTCGCACAGGCATCCTTTGCGTACAAAGGGATGTCTGGGTGGGAAGGTAAGAAGAACCCGATCTCTTGTCATTTCCCTCCTGAGGCTAAACATCTTGTAAGGTCAGCTCAAAAGGTTTAAAAGATAACAAAAGGACAACCTGAGACAGACATGACCAGGAGCCAGAAGAACTGGGAGGGGTTACAGGCTAGTGAGACAGATGAGCCCAGACCTTCAGAGGTCCCAGCTTCTTCCTCTTCCCCACCCCCGTTTACTTTTCCAGTCTTGGAGCAGTGTTGTCCTTTTGCCTTGGGGCTTGGTGATTGCTTTTAGCAACCTACTTCTTACACTTTAGGCATGCCGCTGACTGTCATCCCCCCCTCCCTCTCAGCCTCTAATCCAATACCAAATTCTACGCTGGAATCGGGAACCCTGTCTCCGCTGTCACCAGTGTCTTCTAGGCTCCGTTCAAGTTCTCTGTGAGCTCAGGCCAGCGGGCCTGGTCTCCAGAGACACAACGGCATCACCTTCCAAACCAGTGTCGGAGACCCACGCGGGAGTACCAAGCCATCCACAGCTGTTACGTTCTTTACCTTATGTGGTGTTTAGCTGTCAAACACCTCTTTCCAGAGACACAAATGAAACCCCCAGTATGTGCAATGGCAACAGCTTTGCACGGTTTTCAGAGCTAGTTTTCACTCAGACAAGGTCATTTATGATTATGGATATTCATCTGCTTTTTACAAATAGTCCAACTCCATTAAGGAAATCAGAAATGGCATCAGCACTTACCATGTTGATTGCTGGGGTACTTTTTCTGTAAGCGACATCTTCTGTCGCTCAGTGGCATAGTTAGAATTAGTTGCATTGTTTAATTACTAAGAACATTTAATGTTCTCCCAACTCCTCCTTGAAAGCCATTTGAACTGAAATGTAAGTCTACAGGTAAGAATGAAAGATCTTCATGAATATTGCAGTAAAAAGTGTCATTACACTCCAACTGCCCGGTGGAATCATTTGCGTTAGTCGGGGAGTTCTCTTATTCGGGAATGCCTACCTCAGCTTCTCAGCTCCTCCTAGACCATAATTAACTAAATAACCGTCTTGCTCCTTGACAGGCCTCGCATTCCAGTTTCATAGAAACCTGCAATGTCATCCGGGAGGCAGGCCCAGCCTGGAAGCGGAACATCACACAGCCCATCCAGGCGAACCCGGCTGTCTCCTCTTCCCACTGTACCTGCTGAATGGCAATATGAAATAACCTTGTAATGAGGACTTGCAGCTTACCAGGAATTGTGCTGAGTGCTTTATATACATTATCTGATTTATTTCTCCCAGCAACTCTAGGAGGAATGTGTTATTCTCCCAATTTCACTGGTGAGAAATCTGAGCACAGAAAAAGTATGTAATTTGCTCAAAGGTACATCATGGCAAAGCGTGGATTCAAACCCAGATTTGTCATGTTCTACAGTTTGTTTATTCCACCAGTGTCTTCCACTCTGCCTTCTAAGTTCTACCACTAAATGGGTCTGTGTGGATGACCTACTGAGTCACAGCATGGTCCTTCCCAAATGGTCTCAGGTCTCTGGCCATCACCCAGAGGTTACTCTGTGGAGAAGCCCTCTCATGGCAGGTGTTCTCTAAGAAAGCACATGGAGGCTGCTTGTGGCCCCACCGCCTCCTTCATCAGCCACCCTGGCCACTCCGACCGTCTCTCCCTGCCCGTGGACCACGGAATCCTAGCGTATTGGAGTTGGGAGGTCCTTCCACATGACGGAGGTAACATCCTCAGTTTGCAGAGAAGGAAACTGAGGCCTAGAGAGGTTTAACAGCTAGTTAGGTCAGAGCAGGGTCTAGAACCCAGATCTGGTCATTTCTGTTGAATAAACGGGGTCCTTCCCCTGCCACGCCATTCAGACACTGTCCTTTCAAACGCTGTCCCGTGAATAATTCACCTGACCTCTTATTAAGTCCAGAAGACCCATCTAAGTCTAAAATCTGGGGCTTTGACTGCATTTTCAGGTGGCACGAAATCAGTGACAAAGCAAGTGGGTCCCTGTATGAAACAGCAGTTCCTCCACCATCCTGCCCTTGGACTTCAAAGGGCGGCTTCCAGGCCCACGTCAAATCTCTACCGTCTCAGATTCTGTGACAAAGCCCTCCTCACCTCTGAGTCATCTTACAGGCCTGTCTCCACCTCTTTGCTATCTTTGGGATGTTATTTTAGGGTGTGGTGCCCCGAATTCCAGTTAGTCTCCCTGTCTGGAAGAGAGCCTGCCATTAAGCTCACTCATTGTCTCTGCTCTCAGAACCCAAGCCCTAGAACTAGTCATTCCGGGGTTCAGCTCAGTCACCACACTGGGATCTGCAGAGGCGATTTCTATGGCACCCTCCAGCCCCCACTCCCCTCTGGAGTCCCTCTGTCAGTATCCAGGGTTCCTTTGTCCAACTTGGGCCACACCCTCTCTCACAGGCCCGCTGAGCCCCAAATTTCTTCATCTTCACAGTGAAGGATACAATTTCCAAGGTCCCTTAAACTAGCTGTGTGGCTTTGGACAAGTGACTCTCCAGGTCTCAGTGTTCTCATCTATATAATGGGTATCATAGTATAGTTGATAATATATATATAAACATAGTGTCAGTCTAACACAGAGTAAACTTTAATAATTGTTAGCCATTACGTTATTATTTTAGTATTATCTGAGGGAAGTTTTGTAAAAAGAGAGGGAAAAATGGACAAGAGGCTAGAGGTGGGGCCTATGTGTAACACTGGCCCAGAACCTCCCCGAGGCAGCCTCTGGGAAGCTGGGTAGGGTGACTCCCGTGGAATCTCAGCCATCACTCTGAGTGTAGGGCCAGGGTCTGCAAAATGTGCTCTCACTGAGGGCAGCAGGATATCCAGTGCAGAAAACCAGACCTCCGTCCACCCCACTGGGACTTTGTGCCTGTCACGGGCTGAATTGTTCCTCCAAAAGTCAGATGTTGAAGCCCTAACCCCTGATGCCTCAGAATGTGACTATATTTGGGGAAAAGGCCTTTAAAGAGCTAAGTTAAAATGGGGGGCATTAGAGTAGGCCTTAATCCAATATAGCTGGTGTCCTTATAAGAAGAGATTAAGACACAGACAGAGATACCAGACATGTGCACCTACAGGGAGATGATCCCACGAGGACACAGCAAGAAGATGGCACAAAAGGAGGGCAGTCCCTAGAAAAACCAACCCTGCCAGCACCTTGATCTTGGACTTCCAGCCTTCAGAGCTGTGAGAAAATAAATCTCTGTGGTTTAAGCGCCTGGTCTGTGGTGTTTTGTTATGATAGTCCCAGCAGACAAACACAGGGCCCGTTTGCAGAGAATAACTTGCTGAGGTCTGGTGTGGCTGAGAGCCCAGCTGGGATTTACAGACTCGCAGGCCTGATGCAGCAGCTGCTACGTGCCCCCTTGCCCCGCACCCTCTGCCTTTATTTATCTGCCCTGCCCTGTACCAGGAAGCTCCTGGGCTCCAGAGGGAGCCACGTGAGTGTTGGGGTGTCTCTGAAAACAACAGAAACGGAATGTCAGCATCCCTGTGTGAGGGGGTGCAGTTAAGCTCCTGGAAGCTGCAGTGGGTTTTGCAGCAGACAGGGTGTCCGTCCGGCAGCTCCCGACGTTGGACTGGGCTGACTGAGCAAGCGTGGCCTCCAGCCCATCCTACAGAGCTCAGACCGTGAGCAGAGGCCTCGTTACCACCAGCTCCCTGACCGCTCTGAGGCCCCCACGCCCAGCAAAAAGGGGCAGACTAGCGGAGAAAGCCCCAACCTGGGAGATAAATGGTACAAATGCTCATCTGGTCTTTCTTCGTGATGTATGGACTGAGCCCCTTGACCCTCTGTCTGCATCTACTAAACGAGGTGCCCATCCCTGCCTTCCTAGCTTGGTGTGAGGGGAAGCATGATGCTATTTCTGCAAGTGTATTCAGAGAGCTTCCAAGGTCTCTGCACTGTTGAAGGTTGTTGAAACTGCTGTGCTATTATTCTCTGCAGGAAGGCGTGGTTGGTAAACCAGAAGATCACTAGCAAAGCCAAGCAGCGGGCTGAGAAACGATTCAGGGACCTGTGGGCCAGAGAAACTCAGCAGGCATTAAATGAAGTTGAAATTGGTTGTTAGAGCCCAGGGACTGACTCCTCCCCAGCTCACATCTCCAAAGATCCCAAAGTTTTTGGAGAAGCTAGAGGTTTTATTTGGAGAAATCGCTGATGAAAATTACCATTATGGTGCCATGCCTTCAGGGAAAGTTATCATTAAGATGCCATATCCTCAGTGATGGCACCTTGGATGAGATGCAGGTGATGGTGTCAGGCCAGTGGAGGGAGAATTTGAAGACGGGGTGAGGGGTGATTTATGGTCCTAAAGGCTGGATCCAAGACTAGTTTGGGACGCAGCCACCATATAATCCTGTCCTCCATCCAAAAATCTACCAAGGCATCAACCAAAACCTTCAGAAGGGAGAAGGCGCAGAGAGAACAGTAAATTATGCAAAAGTTGAAGTCCGGCTAGGAAATAAACTTCAGGAAGAAACTGAGTGAAACTCTCCAAGAGTTTTCCCCTTTCTTTCTTCTTTTTGGTTAATCCTCACCTGAGGATACTTTTTCCATTGATTTTTAGAGAGAGTGGAAGGGAGGAAGAGAGAGAGAAACATTGATGTGAGAGCGACACACTGATTGGCTGCCTCCTCATGCACCCCAGCTGGGGCCAGGGATCACACCTGCAACCCAGGTAGGCACGTGCTCTTGACCAGGAATCCAACTGAGACCTTTTGGTGTGCGGGCCGATGCTCTAACCACTGCGCCACACTGGCCAGGGCTTCCCACCCTTTTCACCCCAAAGAAGGATAACACGTGCCTACCTCTCAGAACCTCTTTTCTTGAAGGAGAGAAAGGGAAGGAAAAGATAGCATCAGGAGGAATATCATCCCAGACGAATCTTCCTTTTTTACAGGTTTATTGAGGCCTAATTAAAGTATAAGATGCAGCACAAAATTAAGGTGCACAACCTGATGAATTCTGACACACGCATGTGCAGGGAAACCATCAGCATAGTCAAGATGGCAAACATTTCCATCCTACCCAAAACTCTGCTGTGCCCCCGTGATCCGTCCTTCCCCGTGCCCCATCCTCCGGCAGCCACGTGTGCGTGCTGTCACTACAGACTAGTCTGCTTTTCCAGGATTCCGTGAGTAAAACTGTTCAGGCTGTACTCTCCAGGTGGCGCGCTCCTGTTCTCACTGGATAGCATTTCACTGCACAGATACACCACGATCTCTTTATCCGTTTACTTATGAGGGCCATTCGGGTTGCTTCCCATTTTTGGCAATTCCAAAAATTGATGTATAAAAGACACAAAGCTGCTATGAACAGCTGCAGGAGGGTATGAAAGCAGGCCGATCTCTGACGACTGCTTGACCAAGGCAGGGCTGGCCTCTTCCATCCACGACAGCTGCAGAGCCTTTCAAGGCCTCTCACTCGCACGACTTCGTTAGACACTCAAAACAGCCCTGAGGTAGGTGAGGCAGGTTTTGGGCTCCGTGCAAATGAGTGAGGGCACGCTGACCACCTGCGGTGTCAGGCACTGTGTCGCGCGCTCTGGGTTCGGAAGGCATGTACGACGGGCCTGAAGGATCTCACGCTCGAGTACTCTAGGTGAGAAAACGGAGGGTCCTTGCCCAGGGGCCACACAACTGGGAAGTATCAGAGTGGGAAGCAGAGCCCAGGTGGTAAGCTCCTGCCCTCCACACACACGCGGCCTCTTGTGAGTGACGGTTCTCAGGAACCCCATCTGAACTGGATGCTCATCGGGACGTAAAACAAGGGAGGACAGGGAAGAGGGTGAAGAGCCTGCGTGGAAATGCCTTGCCCTTGGCTACACCTTTATCGGCGAGGTGGGGATGGTGAGGAGGGCTTCCTACCCAAGCTGGCCCAGGGCTTCCCTCCTGTGTCATTTGTGGGCACAGTTGCTGACCCAGTGAGGATCAGAGTTCTGCTTTAGGAGAAATCCTTTTCTTCCTGTACTGCCATGTTGTGGTGGGCCTTGCAGGTGTTCGAGTCTAGAGAGACCTCTGGTGGTTGGCTGTTGTCCCCCAGAGTCCATGGACAGCAGTGCTGGGAACAGGGGGAAGCACAGATGGAGACGTCTCAGGCCCTGCTCTTGGAGAACCCCCAGGAGGGACAGAATGCAAGGCTCCCCCACAGGAATCAGTGCCCCGTTCCTTTTCGTGGCCAAATAATATTCCATTACATAGATATGCTGATTTTGTTCATCTGTTCACCCGCTGATGGATACTTGGGTCGTCTCTCCATGTTGCTTATTACGAATACTGCTGCTGTGACATTCAAGCTTGGTGTGCGTGGGAGGAGCGCGTGTAACAGAGCTACACAATACCTGTGTTACAGCCCTGCAGCAGGCACAGCAGACTGACGGGCAGCTGGGGGACGGGGAGTTGCGTGGGCTCAATCTGGGAGGACTACCTGGAGGAGACAACTTTTGAGCTGCTTTTAAAAGCCGTGTTTGAAACAGGGAGAAGAGGAACAGGGTGAGGTGGGCTAAAAGGTAGGAGGTAAGAAATAAGGAGAAGGTATTCCAAGCCAACAAAGAAGGTTCAGACTTTCCTTACAGAAGCTTGAGTGTGGATTGGACTATGAGAGAGATCGAGGAAGAAGGAAGAGACTAATTTTTGGTGAGGAGTTTTGTGCTTCATGATTCCTACATGAGCCTCACAAGTTTATTAACCTTATTTCAAAATAAGGCTTATTTTATGGAAATGAATAAGGATCTGAAGTCAGTGTCCTAGCATCCATGTGATTTTAACCTTTCTGAGCCTCAGTTTCCTCATACATACAATGGAGACTGTACAGTGATCACTCGTTTGTTCAGTAAATGTGTATCTACTTTGTGAGACGCCATGGCACTGGTGCTCCATGCATGGTTAAGAAACAGAAGCATTGCCCTGGCTGGTTTGGCTCAGCGGTTAGAGCATCAGCTGGCAGACCGAAAAGTCGCAGGTTCGATTCCGGTCAAGGGCATGTCCCTCAGTTGCGGTTCGGTCCCTGGCCCCTGTTGGTCATGCAGGAGGCAGCCAATCAATGTGTCTCTCTCACATCTCTCTCTCTCTCTCTCTCTCTCTCTCTCTCTCTCTCTCTCTCTCTCTCTCCCCCCCTCTCACTCTATCTGAAGATAAATGGAAAACTAGCCTTTGGTGAGGATTAAAAAATAAGCAAACAGAAGCTTCCAGAGAAAAGGCCTTTGAGCACCCCATTCAGAGCTATATAAGAACTTCCATCCACCTTGCAGCTCCTTCGGTGATTTCAAGATATCTCTTGGGAAAAGGGCCACTGAAACTTCTGCCTGCCCAGGAGGCGACATCGGGAGCTAAAACACACAGTCTGCCCAAGGGAAGTAGGTTGATTCCCCCTAGCAGGAGAGCAAAGGGCCCCCTTCCCAGGCTGCAAATACAGCGGGCGGCACTGCTGCCCTTCGGGCTTCTGAGGCTCCTGCTGCAGCCACTTGGCCTGGCTGTCTGGAAAGGCTCCGCCCACACCAGGCACTTGGGGTGCTGCCCTGGGACACTCATGTGCAGGGGACACTAATGTGCAGGGGGCAGCAGGGCCTGAAGGCAGCACATTTCTTGGCTGTGGCTGTGATCATAGCTAATTGAATCTCTGCAGATGCCAAAATTGGCGCTTGATTGAACTCAGAACTTTTCTTTAATTAATTATCATCCACCTGAAAACTGCAGCTCCCTTCAGACCAACTGGTTAACTGTTTCCTCCCTTCGGAGACTCTTGGCTGCCTGAGCCCTGAGACTTGAACTAAGGGGCACAGCTCTCCAGGGAGACTCTCGTTCAAGTTTCAAAGACGGTGAAGCAAATGTCAAGGGGTCAAGGAGGTGAAGAGGCAACCAGGATGGAAGGAAATATTTGCAAATCTGATAAAGATCTAGTACCCTAAATGTATAAAGAACTCTTATGACTCAACAATAAAAAAGTATTAAAAATGACTAAAGGATGTAAATAAACATTAGTATATGTTAGTATATGTTTTCTCTCTAAAGTGTTTTTAAATTACTTTTAACTTATAAAAAGACTGTCATCTTGTATTTAATGTTTTGGGATTTGAGTTTTTCACTTATATTGAGAAACATTCATTCATACTGACGTGTTGTTGGTAGTTAACATAATTTAATCCGCCGACATGGGTGTCCTGGCAAATTTTTAACAGCCAACTTTCCAGAAAACAAAATATGTATATTAAATAGGTTCTGGTCACCAATTCAGATGTAGGGGGGTTCCCCCCTCACCAAGCAATTCTCCAACACCAGTGGCTACCATTCAGCTCAGTTCTGACCCTGTTGACCCTGAGATGGCATCAGATTCCATAGGTTAAGAGCTCAGTCCCACAAGGTGCCTTCTGCTGCCCATTCTCATCGAAAGTCCAGGTTCTCACCTGTGCTTCTAACCCACCAGCCACAGACTGGAGGGTCCAGTGACCCTCTTCCTGGGTTACAGATTAGGGCTCAGTCCTGTGAGACCGCCACCTCCGACTTCAGATGACAAACGCGAGTCTAGGTTGACACCTGTGTTTCTGCCCAAATGGCTATAAATCAGAGGTTCTCTTGACCCCCTGCTTGAGTTCAATTAATTTGCCAGAAAGCCTCACAGAAGTCAGAGAAATGGTTTACTTACTAGATTATTGGTTTATTATAAAAAGAGTATAACTCAGGAACAGTCAGACAGGAGATACATAGGGCAAGGTATGGGGGGGGCCCTCTTCTAGTGCGCCACTCTCCCTGAATCTCCAGGTGCTCACCACCCAGGAAGCTCTCTGAATCCTGTCCTTTGGGGGTTTATGGGAGTTTGATTACATAGGCATACATGATTAAATAATTGGTCACTGGTGATTGAGTCAATCTCCAGGCTCTCTGTCCTCCCCTGAGGTCAGGTGCATGGTCGGTGGGACTGAAAATTCCAGCCTCTAAAATCATAGGTTGGTTCTTCTGGCAACCAGCCCCCAACCTTAGCTGGGTCCAAAACTCATTTCATTAACAACAAATGACATCTCGAAATTCTAAGGGTCTTGGGAGTTCTGTGCCAGAAACAAGACTAAGACCAAATACTATATATTTCTTATTATAAATCATAATACCACAGCAAACATACATTTATTATTAATTTTACTGAGTAAAAGAGTATTGCACACAATTTATAAACAATAAATATGTAGTATATTGGATGTAAATTTGGTATAGCCATTGATTCACCAGAGAATGCTTTTATTGATTTTTGCCAGATTCGTGTATCTGTTGCCAATCTGATTGAAGACGATGAGGTTCAAGTTCTGACATAAACGTGGGTTGATATTTTCATTTATGTTAGTAAATGAGGTGGAAGTAAAGCATCGAAGATCTACGTCAGGTGCACTAGTTAACGGCATAAAAACTCCACCACTGAATCACATAACAGTTCTCAAATACTGGAAGACTAGTTTCTCAATTTGTGTACTATTCACAGTAAATAGGACAGTAGACATGGTATATACTTAAGTTTAATCGTCATTATTGGCATTTTTTTCTATCACCCCCCCCCCCAAAAAAAAGCCCTGGTTTACAGAGTTTGCCCGTTTTTGTTGTATAAATACTTGCGTTGTGATCGAGTTCATCTTGCTAACGTGGTGTCAGGAACAGAGTTGAGAAGGCGTGCTCAGTAGAACATTGTGTCACAGTTTTACCACCACACAGGCACAAGCCAGATGTAAACAACCTTCAGAGCATAGAACAGAATATAATTACAAAGTGATGAGTATTGAGTATTTACTAGTTTTGTTTTTAATGTAATTTATTTTGTTGTAAGTATATATAACTTAATTTTGAATAATGGCTGTGTTTAATAACCAGCTTCCAAAAGTCTTAGTAGGAGCTGGCTCCGGTATGCCGCTGTAGCTCACAGAATATAGAGACGGGACAGTGGAAATGCGAGATCCTGGCCAAGGTCTGGCGTGGTAACTGAGAAGACCCTGGGCTACTTCCCTTTTAGAGAGAAGTCTCGTGCTTTTGATTCCTGCATGGGATAGTTACATGACGGTAGCCAAATATTTTTTTGGCTGGAAAAGGTTTAATGAAAATACAAGAAGAGAGTATATATAAATCTTGTTTTCCTCTTTATAAAGACACCAGGTATACACATCAGATTAGGGCTGACGTTAATGATCTCATCTTAACTTGTTCACACCTACAAACACCCTATTTGCAAATAAGATCACTGTGTTAATCAGGGTTCTCCAGAAAAACAAAATCAATCATATATAATTATACATATATATAATATATACATATGCTTATGTTTATATATTATATATTACATGGCATATCGTGTATATCACATAGTATATATGATATTGTATATTATATAATAGAGAGAGAGATTTATTTTAAAGAATTGACTCAAGGGATTACTTGAAGGTTTACAGGTTACTTAAGGGTACAGAATGTAACCTTATTTGGAAAGTGTGGGGACTGGCAAGTCCAAAATCTGTAGAGCAGCAGGCTGGAAGGCTGGAAATTGAAGTAAGAGCCAATGTTGCAGTCTCAAGTCCAAATCCACAGGGCAGGCCAGCAGGCTGGAGCGTGAGACAGGATGTCTACACTGCAGTCTTGAGGCGGAATTCCCTCATCTCCACAAAACTTCTTTTTGCTCTTTAGCCTTCAACTGATCGAATGAGGCCCACCCACATCTGCTTCATTTAAAGTTAACTTATTGTAAATGTTAATCGCATCTACAAAATACCTTAAGAGCAACATCTAGACTAGTGTCCGACCAACAAATTGGGCACTATATCCTAGCCACGTTTACACGTAACATTAGCCATAGGCACATTCACAGGTACCAGGGATTAGGTCTTACATGTATCTTTTAGGGAGACAATTCAACCAATAACAGGAGTCCACATTAATTTTGTTTTTAAACAGACAGCTAGTCGTCCCAGCAACAGATATTGGATAGTTGATCCTTTCCATACAGAGTGGAAATGCTTTTTCTTATTCATGAGCTAAATACACATGTGCATGTCCTTCTCAGATCTGTATTCTACCGTAATGAGCTGGTTTTCTGCTCCTGTGCCAGGGCCGCAGTGTTTATTTCCTATAGTAACATATCAAGTCCTTTCTCTTCAAAATGGCCTCGACGATTCTTCCATATTTTTCTCCTCCAAGTGAACTTAAAGAACCAGTTTGTTTAGTTCTCTAAATATTTTCTGTTAGAGGACGTCTGTTTAAACATGACTTCCTGAAATCCTACAAATATGAAAGTGAAGCAGAGGAAAAGCACTATAAACACATCTGGATCGTGCGACCTGCGGGGAATGGAGAGGAGCCCGGAAGGCTCAGGACATCCTTGGAAAGGAGAGAAGCAGCAGCAGCGGACCCAGCAGAGCGCAGGGAGACAGAGAGACGCAGGGACACAGCGTCGCCGCCTGGAGGGGCAGCCGCAGGCTGTGAAGAGCACTGGAGGGGGTGGGCTTGGGGGCAGAAAGCTCGGAAGCACCAGGGCGGAGGTGTGCAGCTGAAAATGGGCTGTGGGTGTCCTCCTCTATTCCAACCCGGAGACACCTCCGCAGTCAAAGGAAAGGTGCCATAAGAAGAACAAGCAGACGAGGAAGCCTGGGAGAGTGGGTGGCTGTGGCCCGACGTGAGAGGAAAGAGCAGCTCCGGGCGGGGCCGGGCACCGCTGCGGGCCGAGGGCCTCTGAACGGCGGTCTGTGCCTCCACCACTCTGCCCTGGGTGCCCCGTGGCCCCTCTGAGCCCCACGGGAGAGAAGACCGCGCTGCGGAGGACACCAAGCCGAGTGGGAGAAATGGCCGGGAAGCACCTGAGCCTGACGGGGTGAAGGGCAGGGAACAGCAGGTGCCTGCAGAGCCGCCCCGCACTCCGCTCGCTCCCTACTCCTCCTGGAGCTGGCGAGGCACAGATCAGGAACACAGTCCTCAAAAACAGGAGTGCTGGGGAGTCCGCCCCCTCCCAGTAGCAGGCCCCAGGAGAGGTGAGGAAGGGGAAGGCAAGCCCAGGAGCTGGTCTCTCATTGCTGCCCTCCTTTCTCAACCCAGCAGAGGCCGCTCAGCTGAGCCTGGGCCTGGGCTCTTCCCCAGTAACAATTCAAGTCCGGACAGCTAACGCTCCCAGGGGAAAGTGACCCACAAGCACAAACTACCAGACAGCCCAGAAGCATCACCACTGTGAAAGGAAGACAGCAAACTGCATGAGTGATGCAAATAAATTAGAACGAATGAAACGAACATTAATCATTTCAAATAGGCATAACAAAGAAAAGGAGGGATGATGGTAAGGTGAAAGAAAATGCGGTTATAAACAAGAATCACACAGAAACACTGGAAACAAAAATTGTAATCGTTGAAATAAAGAAGTCAATAAACTACATAAATAATAAAAATGGATTCCTTTGGAACACAGACAAGTGAACTGGATGATCAGGTAAATGGACTCTCCCAGAAGGCGTTGGGAAAGAATACAGAATTAGAAGTATGGGAGGCAATGGACTGATATTTCTCTCTCACATGGATCTCTCTCTCTCTCTCTCTCTCTCTCTCTCTTCCCCCCCTTACTCTCTCAAAATTGATTAGAAAAAATAAAAACATGTTCTCAGGTGAGGATTAAAAACCCAAAACACGAAGACATAGTATGCAAAACTCTCAAAGATGCTAAAGAAAATGAGAGCCCTGGCCAGGTGGCTCAGTTGGTTGGAGCATCACCCCATACACCAAAAGGTTGCAGATTCGATTCCTAGTCAGGGCACATACTCGGTTGTGGGTTCGATTCCAAGTCTCTCCCTCTCACTTTTTCTCTTTAAAAGCAATAAAAACATATCCTCAAGTGAGGGTTAAAAAAAAAAGAAAGAAAATGAGATGAAGAAATAAGAATCTGATGGACATCCAACTTATTTTCAACAGTTACAATAGAGGCAAGAAGGCAGACCCATAATATTTTCAAAGTGTTAATGAACTTCAAACCAAGAATTTATATTCAGCAAGAACAAAAATTTAAATTATGCCATAAAGGAAAAGATGGCGGCGGGCAGGACCGGAGCGAGGGTGAGTGTGAGAGAGAGTGTGAGTGAGTGAATGTGAGTGTGGACGGCCAACCTCGAGCAGTGCAGAGACACGGGCAGAAGGTTCCTGTGGAGGAAAGCAGCGGCTACTGCGGTAAGCAGCAGGCCGGCGAACTTTCCCTGCACGGCCAGGAGGCCCCACCATTTTGGAAGGTCCCGGGTCTTCCCCGGGAAACAGGGAGCATCTAGGGCCGAGCGACCTGAGTCCAGCAGAGCGCCTTGCACCATCGGTCCAGCAGACTCAGCTGTGTCAACACGGTCAGCACACAGCAGCAGAGCTATCAAGGTGCCTGCTGCAGTAGCCGAAACCAGCTGGGAGCCAGAACCCCACCCTCAACAGCAGCACAGCAGTTCGCCCAGGCTCGCGGTGTCACTAGCACCAGCTTGGGAGCCCGGCACCTCCCCCCACAGTAACAGTGACTGGGCAGGAGTAGAGCCCCACCCCCAACAGGCATTAGCAGCTCAGATTGGCAGCTGAAACCTATCCCCAGCGGCATCAGCAGAGGCTGATCAGGAGTGGTGCCCCAGGCCAAGCAGCAGGGCTAGGGCAGCTGAGACCTGCCCCTGACAACTGCAGCAGCAGAGTTGGAGTGGAGCCCCTCCCCCAGCAGCAGCAAAATCCCAGGTGCGGAGCATCCTCAGCCCCCAGCAGCAGTAAAGGATTGGGACCTCAGAGCACCCCCTGGCAACAACAGCAGGAGTAGCAGTGAGAACCGGGAGGTGACACTCACCCCCAGCAGCGACTGATCAGGAGCTGAGCCCCACCAGGCAGCAGCGTACCCCAACAGCACACCAGTGGGACCCACACACCCCAGCAGCATACCAAAGGGACCCACAAACCCCAGAAGTGTACCAGAGGGACCCACGAACCCCAACAGCATACTAGTGGAACCTTATGCACCCAAGTAACATACCAGCAGGACTCATGCAACCCAGAAGTGCACCACCCGGACCCACGCACCCTGGCAGCAGCAGCACATATCAGCAGCTGAGACCCATCCCCAGCAGCACCAGCAGAAGCTGATCAGGAGCACTGCCCCAGCCCAAGCAGCAGCAAGTCTCAGGGAACCGAGACCTGCACAACAGACCAATACCAGCTGCCAGGTGTCAATCCTCCAGGACCCACAGCAGGCAAGAGGTGTCATACACCAAAACAGGCTGGGAGGCACAGCAGCCTTTGTTGATACAAACTGACCTGCCTACACTCTCCAACATCCCTCACTGGGTTTAGAACTACCAGATTGCTAAAATGGTGAGACAAAGAAACAACACCCAAATGAAAAAAAGAGAGTAATCACCAGAAAAAGAACTACAGGAACTAGAAGAAAGCAACTTGTCAGATAAAGAATTCAAAGCAATGATTATAAGGGTGCTCAAACAATTTGGTGAGAACTACAAGCAACTTAATAAGAATTATGAAGAGCTCACTGGGAACTACTTCAGCTTAAAAAAAAAGAGGTAGAAGCTACACATAAAGAGGTAGAAGCTATGCATAAAAATCAAGAGGAAATAAAGAATGACATAGCTGTTATGAAAAATACCTTAGAAAGGTTCAATAGTAGATGAAAAATACCTTAGAAAGGTTCAATAGTAGATTAAAAGAAGCTGAAGACCAAATCAACTACTTAGAAGACAAGGTAGTAAAAAAACACCCAAATAGACCAGCAAATGGGGGAAAAAATTAAAAAGCAAGAGGAGAGTTTAAGGGAGCTGTGGGACAATACAAAACATAAAATCATTCACATTATAGGTGTACCGGAAGGAGAAGAATCAGAGAAAGAAATAGAGAACCTGTTTGAAGAAATCATGACAGAAAACTTCCCTAAAGTGGTGAAGGAAAAAAGTCACACAAGTCCAGGAAATACAGAGAATCCCAAGCAAGATGAACCCCAAAAGGTCCACAGCTAGACACACCATAATAAAAATGGCAAACATTAAAGACAAAGAAAGAATCTTAAAGAAAGCAAGAGAGAGACAGAAAGTTACCTTCA
This sequence comes from Tadarida brasiliensis, assembly GCA_030848825.1. Lineage (NCBI taxonomy): Eukaryota > Metazoa > Chordata > Mammalia > Chiroptera > Molossidae > Tadarida > Tadarida brasiliensis. The sequence continues at coordinate 85,942,292 of CM061268.1, forward strand.
TGGGAGCTCCCATTAGACTGACAGCTGATTTCTCAATAGAAACACTGCAGGCCAGAAGGGAGTGGCATGAAGTGTACAAAGTAATTCAAGGCAAGGGTCTAAATCCAAGACTACTCTGTCCAGCAAGGCTATCATTCAAAATTGAAGGAGAAATAAAGAGCTTCACAGATAAAAAAACAAAACAAAACAAAAACAAACAAACAAACTAACTAAAGGAGTTTACCACCACCAAATCAACACTGCAAGAAATGCTGAAGGGACTGTTGTAAGAAGAAGAAGAAACAGAAAGAGAGAAAGAGGAACACAGGCATAAAATAAAAATGGCAACTAATAACTATCAATAATAACCTTAAATGTAAATGGCTTAAATGCTCCAATCAAAAGACATAGGATAGCTGATTGGATAAGAAAACACGACCCATATATATATATTGTCTACAAGAGACCCACCTCACAACAAAAGACTCACACAGGATGAAAGTGAAGGGATGAAAAAAATTTTTCCAAGCAAATGGAAATGAAAAAAAAGCTGGTGTAGCAATACTCATATCTGACAAGATAGACTTCAAAACGAGGGCCATAATAAGAGACAAAGAAGGTCACTACATAATAGTAAAAGGATCAATCCAACAAGAGGATATAACCCTGGTAAACATATACGCACCAAATATGGGAGCACCAAAATATATTTTAAAACTTCTGAAGGACTTCAAGGGAGAGATCAATAGCAATACGATCATAGTGGGTGATTTTAATACCCCACTGACACCACTGGATAGATCTTCCAGACAAAAACTTAACAAGGAAACAGAGTCCTTAAATGATGACCTAGATCAGTTGGACTTAATTGATATTTACAGAACATTTCATCCCAAAGCTGCAAAATATACATTCTTCTCAAGTGCACACGGGACATTCTCAAAGATAGACCCCAAGTTAGGACACAAAGTCTCTACAATTTCAAAAAGATTAAAATCATATCAAGCATCTTCTCGGGTCACAATGGCATGAAATTAGAACTCAATTACAACAAAAACATTCAAACACCTGGAGGCTAAATAGCATGTTATTAAACAACAAATGGGTTACTAACAAGATCAAGAAAGAAATTAAAAACTTCCTGGAAACCAATGAAAACAAACACACAACAACACAAAATCTATGGGATGCAGCAAAAGCAGTCCTGAGAGGGAAGTTCATAGCACTACAGGCCTACCTCAAGAAACAAAAAAAAATCCTAATTGACTCTCTAACCCTACAACTTAAAGAACTAGAAAGAAAACGAAAAGAAAAACCCAGAGCAAGTAGAAGGAAAGAAATAGTAAAGGTGAGAGCAGAAATAAACAACATAGAGACTAAAAAAACAGTTCAAAAGATCAATAAAACAAAAAGCTGGTTCTTTGAAAAGATAAACAAGATCAATGGACCTTTAGCCAGACTCACCAAGAAACAAAAAGAGAGGACTCAAATAAAGAAAATCAGAAATGAAAGAGAAGAAGTAACAACTGACACCACAGAAATGCAAAGGATCATCGAAACATACTATGAACAATTATACTCCAACAAATTGGACAATCTAGGTGAAATGGACAAATTTCTAGAAACACACAGTCTCCTAAAACTGAACCGGGAAGAGATAGAAAACTTGAACAGACCAATAACAACAAAAGAAATTGAAGATGTAATTAAGAAACTCCCAGCAAACAAAAGCTCAGGCCTGGATGACTTCACTGGGGAGTTTTACTGAACATTCAAAGAAGATCTAATACACATTCTCCTCAAACTATTCCAAAAAATCCAAAAAGATGGGAGACTTCCAAAATCATTTTATGAGGCCAGAATAATCCTAATTCCAAAACGGGATAAAGACACACACAAAAAGAAAACTACAGGTCAATATCCCTGATGAACACAGATGTCAAAATCCTTAACAAAATATTAGCAAATTGGATCCAGCAATACATCAAAAAAATTATTCACCATGACCAAGTGGGATTCATACCAGGGATGCAAGGATGGTACAATATTCACAAATCAATAAATGTGATACACCACATAAACAAAATGAAAGATAAAAACCATATGATCATATCAATAGACACTGAAAATCACTCGACAAAATCCAGCACGCATTTCTGATAAAAACGCTCAGCAATGTGGGAATAGAGGGATCATATCTTGACATAATAAAGACCATATATGAAAAACCTACAGCCAACATCATACTCAATGGGCAAAAACTAAAAGCATTTCCCTTAAGAATGGGAACAAGACAGGGATGTCCACTTTTGCCACTCTTATTTAACATAGTACTGAAAGTCTTAGCCACAGCAATCAGACATGAAGAAAAAATAAAAGGGATCCAAATTGGAAAGGAGAAAGTGAAACTGTCATTATTTGCAGATGACATGATATTGTACATAGAAAACCCTAAAGACTCCATCAAAAATCTACTAGACTTAATAAATGAATTTGGCAAAGTAGCAGAATACAAATTAACATCAAGAAATTGACGGCATTCTTATATACCAATGATAAACTCACAGAAAGAGAAACTAAAAAAACAATCCCATTTACCATTGTGGCAAAAAAATTAAGATACCTAAGAATAAACTTAACCAAAGAAGTAAAGGATCTCTTCACAGAAAACTACAGGTCATTGAAAAAAGAAATAGAGGAAGATATAAAAAAAAATGGAAGCATATACCATGTTCATGGATTGGAAGAATTAACATCATTAAAATGTCCATACTACCCAAAGCTATCTATAGATTCAATGCAATTCCCATCAAAATACCAACGATATACTTCACAGAACTAGAACAAATACTCCAAAAGTTTATATGGAACCAAAAAAAGGCCCCGAATAGTCACAGCAATCTTGAAAAAGAAGAAAAAGTAGGAAGGATCACAATACCAGATATCAGGTTATACTACAAAGCCACTGTAATCAAAACAGCCTGGTACTGGTACAAGAACAGACATATAGATCAATGGAACAGAACAGAGAACCCAGAAATTGACCCAAGACAATATGCTCAATTAATATTTGACAAAGGTGGCTAGAGCATACAATGGAGTCAAGACAGCCTCTTCAATAAATGGTGTTGGGAAAATTGGACAGCTACATGCAAAAAAATGAAGTTAGACCACCAACTTACACCATAAACAAGAATAAACTCAAAATGGATAAAAAACTTAAATGTAACTCGTGAATACATAAAAATCTTAGAAGAAAATGCAGGCAACAACATTTCAGACATCATACACAGCAGAATTTTCATTGATATAACACCTAAGACAAGAGGAACAAAGGAAAAAAATGAACGCATGAGACTACATCAAACTAAAACGCTTCTGCACGGCAAAAGAAACAACCATCAAAATGGATAGGGAACCCACTGTACGGGAGAGCATGATTGCCAATGATACATCAGATAAGAGGTTAATTTCCAAAATATATAGATTTCTCACACAATTCAATAAAAGGAAGACAAAGAACCCAATTATAAAATGGGCAGAGGACCTAAATAGACACCTCTCCAAACAGGACATACAAATGGCCAAGAGACATATGAAAAAATGCTCAACATCCCTAATCATCAGAGAGATGCAAATTAAAACAACAATGATTTATCACTTCACACCTGTCAGAATGGCCGCCATCAACAAATCATCAAACAACCAGTGTTGGCGAGGGTGTGGAGAAAAGGGGACCCTAGTACACTGCTGGTGGGAATGCACACTGGTGCAGCCACTATGGAAAACACTATGGTGTTACCTCAACAAATTAAAAATTGAACTGCCATTTGACCTAGTGATCCCGCTTCTAGGAATATACCTTAAGAAGCCTGAAACACCAATCAGAAAGAATATATGTACCCCCATGTTCATAGCAGCACTATTTACAATAGCTAAGATCTGGAAACAGCCCAAGTGTCCATCAGTAGATGAGTGGATAAAAAAGCTGTGGTACGTGTACACAATGGAGTACTATGCATCTGTAAGAAAGAAGGATCTCTTATCCTTTGAGACAACATGGAGGGACCTGGAAAGTATTATCCTAAGGGAAATAAGCCACTCAGAGAAAAACAAATATCACATGATCTTATTTCTGGAATATAATGAACTAAACAAACTGATGAACAAAATAGACCCAGAGTCATAGAAGTAGGGTACAGACTGACAATCCTCGGAAGATGGGGTTGGGGGAGGAGGTAAACCACAGAACTTATATGTAGGTATGCATAACCGATGGACATAGACAACAAAGCTGGGGACGGGGCAGGGGGAGAGAGGGGAAGGAGGGTGTCAATGGGGGATAAAGGAGAAACATCTGTAACAAAAAATAAATTAATAAAAAATTAAAAAATATATATGGCATATAAATAATGTCAGACATAAAAGGCTCAAGGAAATTAATATCAAAATAAAAAAACCTCTCTTTGTAAACACTCATAGGGAATGTACTCCGGTTAGAAAAGAAATACTTCCATGAGACTGCTATGAGATAAAAGTGAAACAAGAATGGATAAATAACTTGAGAAAATTAATTGTTGTATAAAAAAATATAGAAAGAGAAGGAGAGATAAAGAGATAAAGAAATAACCCTGACCAGTTTGACTCAGCGGTTGGCCCGTGGACGAGAGAGTCCCGGGTTCAGTTCCCGCTAAGGGCACGGACCTCAGTTGCAGTTTGTCCCCGGCCCCGGTTGGAGTCGTGTGGGTGGCAACCACTCGATGTGTCTCTCTCACATCGATGTTTCTCTCCCTCCCATTCTATCTGAAGATAAATGCAAAAAAGTCCTCGGTTGAGGATAAAAAAAAAAGAAGAGAGATAAAGAAATAGAGAAAAATATCAATAACATTTGTAACCACCTGGAACTAAACTTTGGGCAACACCAACCTGACTAGTGAGCAAGGGATTAAAAAGTAATTGTTTCAAAGCAAGACCAGTGGAATGTGAGAGTATAATAATTTTTTTATAGAGAATAAATATTGATAGGGAATTGATGAGAAAAATAAACAAGAATATGATTTTTAATAAGTTAAATATAACTACTAGAACATAAAAATAGAATTCTGGATTTTCAAACTAGCAAAAAAAAATCAATTCAATGAAAGAAGGAAGGGATAAAGGAAAGAGAGAAAAGTAAAATATATTAGAAATAAATTAGAAATAAGATGGCTAAAAATAAGTACTGATATAAAATTAATTACATAATTTCTGTTAAGGATTGAATTGTGTCCTCCAAGAAAAGATATATTGAAGCTTTAAATTTCCATACCTCAGAATGTAACCTTATTTAGAAATAGGTTTGTTGCAGATGTAACTAGCAAAATTAAGATGAGGTCATACTGGAGGAGGGGGACCCTAATCCAATATAATGAACATCCCTATAAGAAGACAGCCACGTGAAGACAAAGACACACAGACGAGGCCATATGACAACACAGGGAAAGATTGGAACCATCCAGCTGCAAACCAGAAATGCCGAAGATGGCCAGCTACCTACCGGAAGCCAGGAGGAGGCAAGGAAGGATCCCCCCACAGGATTCAAAGGAAACATGTCCCTATCCACACCTCAGTGCCAGGCCTCTAACCTCCAGGACTGTGAGACAATGCATTTCTATTGTTGTAAGCCACCCAATTTGTGGTATTTTTTTATGGCAGTTCTAGGAAATGAATACAGTTTGTACTAGATTAAACATCAATCAAAAGACAGAGGCTCACAGATTGGTTTTATAAAAGTACAATATTCAGCAATATGTTTTGTAAAAAGAATGTTTCTGAAACAAAATGTGAACAAAAAGTAAAAAAATAAAAGGATGGAAAAAGTATGAGACAATTTTGAACCAAATAAAACTAGGGAGAAAAATTAGTATCAAGCAAAACTGAATTCAAGGCAAACAATAATAAAGAGGGATGTTTCATAAAAGAAAAAGAAAATCAGAAAGACATAACAATTATGAACATATATCCTCGACAACATGGCTTCGAGATATAAAATGCAACAGGATAACTACAGAGAGAAGCACATAAAAGTTTTAACTAGAAACTTTTTTGCAACCACCTCAGAGAACAAGCAAATAATAAGCAATGATAGAGAATAGTCAAGTGACAGGATTCATAAACTTGAAATAATAATTATATGGGAAGTGGGAAGAACTTTACAACATCAACCCCTAAGTTAAGAAAGCACATTTTTGAGCAATTTAAATACATTAAGCTCATAGAACATTTAGACAGTTCACCATTTACCAGATCACAAAGAGAACCTCAGTACAGTCACCAAAAATCAACATTATACATATTATCTTAACACAATGGATTAAAATGATAAATTATTAATAAAACAGCTTTAAAGCCTTTTAAGTCTGAAAAATAAAATAGCTTTGAAGCCTTGTACACTAGCATATTACTAAATAAATCTTGAGTTAACAAGAAAATATAGTGGAAAGTATAAAACACTTGGAATTTAATGATAATGAGAAAAGCACATGCCAGAATTGAAGAGACGCAGCGAAAGCAACCTTAACAATAAAAATGCTAACTCTGAACACATTTATCAGAAGAAATAACCATTGAAAACAGATGAGCTAAGGTTTTTAACTTGAGTTTAGAGAATGAACAATACAGCAAACACAAAACAAAAGGGCAGAGTTCAACAAACAAGTGGATTACAGCAGTAGCAACCCCAAAATAGACAAGAATAACCACACCAAAAGCTGGATGTTTGCAAAGATTGCTAAGACATATTAACTTCCACCAAAAACTGATTAAGTGGAAAAAAGGTGCAGTTATACAAAATTCAGAGTTAAAAAAAAAATTAGACACAGAGCTCAAATTAATCATAAAAGAGTATTTTTAATAGCTATACACTAATAAAACAAAAACTGAGATAAAATATATTTAAAATGTATTAAGATATTTTTAAATGATATAAAATATAAAATTGGCCCAAGAAAAATTAGAAAATGTAAACAGATTAATAACAGATAAGAGATCAAAGTGATTAACAGTAAAAAAGGACACACACACCTGTCTCTAAGGGAGGGAAAGGCCTCAGGCCATTTATTTTTACAGATGCTATTTCAGAAAACAAGATACTCCTATATAGAACAATTTGCTTTAGAAAGTAGAGAAAGAGTAAAAGCTACCCAACTCATTCTATTAGATTAGTATTTGATTAACTCCAAACCCTACTAAGAATAGAAGAAAAAGCATCTTTTTTTCATGTATTGATCCCAAAATCTTAAATAAAATATAAGCCAACCTAACTCAACAAGACAAAAAAAGGAATATGCCACAATTAAGTAACGTTTATCTCAGTAATGTAAAGATTATTTAACAACAGAAATCATTGAATATAATTTACACACTAGACCAAAGGAGAAAAATAAAATGATTTCTCAAGAGATTTTTTTTTAATTTGATAAGAAATTCCACATACATTTATAATAAAAATCCTCAGACAAAACAAGAATAAAAAGAAACTCCCCTAAATTACTAAAGTACCTAAACCCAAAATGTACAGCACACATTGTATTTAACAAGAAGATCAGAAATTGGACAAAGATTGTTTAATATCATCATTTTTTGGTGTCCTGGTTAAGGCTACAAAAGACTTATAATAACAACAGCAACAATAATAACAAGTTTAAGAAGTGAATGAAAGTGATAAAACTGCTATTATTTGCAAATTATATGCTCATCTATGAGGAATGCCCATAGATTCAAAGACAAACTGTAACATATAAGAAGAGTTCAAAAAGGAGTCTGGATACAAGATCAATCTACATAAATTAGTAGAACTTCTGCAGACCTCTAAAAACTGTGTAGAAAATAGAAGATAAGATATTATTCACAATAGTAACAGAATATATAACATATCTAGGAAATAAGCTAATAAAGAATGCACATGATGCTAAGAACACAAATGTAAAACTATTAGATATTTTTTCTTTATTGATTTTTCAGAGAGAGAGGAAGGGAGAGAGAGATAGAAACATCAATGAAAGAGACCATCAGTTGGCTGCCTCCTGCATGCCCCCCAATGGGGATCTGGCCCACAACCTGGGCATGTGCCCTGACCAGGAATTGAACTGGTGATCTCTTGGTGCATGGGTCGACGCTCAACCACTGAGCCACACCGGCCAGGCAGACTATTAAATCTTTTAAGTTTGTTTAAAAGATATCAAGATGAATAGAGAGCTCTATTTTTACTGAAATTAATCTAGAAATTTGGTGCAAACCATGACTTTTGGTCAAGATGGCAGACTAGGTAAACACTGTGCTTGCCTCCTTCTATTACCATATCAAAATTACAACTTAATTATAGAACAACCACCCTTGAGAACCACCTGAAGACTAGCAGCTGAACAGAAGTCCTATAACTAAGGATATAAAAAGAAGCCACATCCAGACTGGTAAAAGGGGCAGAGACGCAAAACAGGCTGGTCTCCACACCCATGTCTGGTGGTTAAAAATCCAGAGGGATATCTCAGCTGTGGAGGTTCCCTGAAGAGCAAAGGGTCCCAGCCCCACACTGGGGTCCCCAGCCTGGAGCACCAGTGCCAAGAAGTTCCCTCATGGCTCTGAAAATCAGGAGGGAATTGGTCTGGGTGAGACGCAGGACTTCTGCAAACCCAGGCATCCTCTTAAATGCCCCAAGCACAGACTCACTCACTCACAAACACTTACCCTAAGCTCCAGCAAAGGAGCAGCAGCTCAGAAAGTGTCAGAGACATGCTGGGGAGGAACTAAATTGTCTGGCTTCAGGACAAGGGCTGGAAGGGTAGCTCTCTTCAAGACTAAAGTGCCAGCAGGTGCCTTTGTTCCTTTGTTGACTCTTCCCCATACCCAGCCTGCAGGCACAGGTGGGCCCTAAATCTGAGTTTTCAGTAGCCTGGCTAACACTGCATTTGCCCCACCCTGGTTATTCTCCGAGACCCTACCCCACCCGACTTCACACACAAACCAAAACTCAGCGGCTGTTCCTCACAAACAGCTGGTTTGAGCTAGTGCTTTGGACTTTCCTAAAAATCTCTCCAAAGTCGGCAAACCCACCCTGGCCAATTTGGCTCAGCAGTTAGAGCGTCAGCCTGCTGACCAGAGAGTCCCTGGGTTCAGTTCCCGCTAAGGGCACATACCTCGGTTGCAGTTTGTCCCTGGTCCCAGTTGGGGTCGTGTGGGTGGCAGCCAGTTGATGTGTGTCTCTCACATCGATGTTTCTCTCTCTCTTCCTCCCTCTTTCCCTCCTGCTCTATCTGAAGATAAAAGAAAAAAAAAATGTCCTTGGGTGAGGATAAAAAAAAAAGAAAAAGAAAAAGTCGGCAAACCCCAACCAGTGTCTGGTCTTGGTTTGTCATGTCCCTCTTTCTAAGTAGCCCCTAGCCCGGCACTAGTGGCAACCTGCTTTGGTTCACAGAATAACCGCTCCCAGCACCTCCAAGCCCAGCAGAGGCAGGTACCAATTGCAGATCAATCTCTAGTTCCTATCAGGTGGCCCCAGGCTGGGCACAGGCAGCATCTGACCTTGGACCACACTGGATCCCCTCCAAAGACGTCCCAGAACTAACACACCTAGTGGCCAGCTTCTGGTGACACCAGAGCACCATCCAATTTGCACAACAAACGACATGCCCAGAGAGTGAACACAGCAGGCACCAGAGCCCTGCTAAAGTGAATCCATAAAGTCAGCCCCCGCACAACAGCTTATCTGCTGTTGTCCTCAGAGTCAGTCAGCCTGAGGGTCAATCCCACCCACTGATGTGCCAATAGCAATCAAGGCTCAAGTGACCAGGGAGACTGTCACTGGGTCCCACAGGATACCTGCTAGTTAAGGCCACTCTGCCAAGACTGGAAGATGTAGTGAATCTACTTAACACATGGAAACAAACACAGGGAGGCAGCCAAAATGAGGAGACAAAGAAACATGTCCAAATAAAGGAACAGGACAAAACTCCAGAAAACAGACTTAACAAAACAGAGGCAAGCAATCTACCAAATGTAGAGTTCAAAACACTGATTATAAGATTGCTCAATGAACTTAGAGGAAGAGTAGATGACTTCAGTGAGACTTCAACAAAGAGAGAGGAAATATAAAAAAGGGAAATAAAAAAGAACCAGTCAGAAATAAAGAATACAATAAGTAAACTGAAGAATGCATTAGCTAGAATTAACAGCAGATTCGATAAAGCAGAAGATCGAATCAGTGATTTTGAAGACAAGGTAGTGGAAAACATCTAACGAACAGAAAAAAGAATCAAACAAAATAAAGATTGTTTAAGGGACCTCTGGGACAACAAGTGTAGCTACATTCATATCATGGGGGTACCAGAAGCAGAGAGAGTTTAAAGGATTGAAAAGCTATTTGAAAAAATAATGACTGAAAACTTTCCTTACCTGGTGAAGAAAATAGACATACAAGTCCAGGAAGAGCAGAGAGTCCCAAACAAGATAAATCCAAAGAGGTCCACACCAACACATATCATAATTAAAATGCCAAAGATTAAACACAAAGAATATTAAAAGAAGCAAGAGAAAAGCAGTTAGTTATCTACAAGGGAGTTCCCATAAGACTGTCAGCTGATTTCTCAACAGAAACTTTGCAGGCCATAAGGGATGGCATAAAATATTCAGTGATAAAAAGTTAGTTCCTACAACTAGTTAGGACCTACAACCAAGATTAACCTACAAAACAAAGCTATCATTTAGAATCAAAAGACAGATAAAGAGCTCCCAGACAAGGAAGAGCTAAAGCAGTTCATCACCACCAAACTAATTACAAGAAATGTTAATGGGAGAAGAAGAAGAAGAAGAGGAAGAAGAAGAAGAAAAAGAAGAAGAAGAAGAAGAAGAAGAAGAAGAACAAGAAGAAGAACAAGAACAAGAACAAGAACAAGAAGAACAAGAAGAACAAGAACAAGAACAAGAAGAACAAGAAGAACAAGAACAAGAACAAGAACAAGAAGAACAAGAACAAGAACAAGAACAAGAAGAACAAGAAGAAGAAGAACAAGAAGAAGAAGAAGAACAACAACAACAACAACAAGAACAAGAACAAGAACAAGAAGAACAAGAACAAGAACAAGAACAAGAAGAACAAGAAGAAGAAGAACAAGAAGAAGAAGAACAAGAGGAGGAGGAAGAGGAGGAGGAGGAGGAGAGGAGGGGGAGGAAGAAATCAAAATATAAATAAGAAAATATCACAAAGAAAAAATCTCAGTGACAAAGGCAAACACATAATGAAATCAGTGGATCAACCTTGGCCAGTTTGGCTCAGTGGTTAGAGCATCAGCCTGTGGACAGAAGGGTTGTGGGTTCAATTTCTGCTCAAGGGCATGTACCTGGATTGCAGGTTCGATCCTCAGCCCTGGTTGGGGTCATGTGGGAGGCAACCAACTGATGTGTCTCTCTCACATTGATGTTTCTCTCTCTCTCCCTTCCTCTCCTTCCCTTCCACTCTATCTAAAAATCAATGGAAAAATGTCCTCAGGTGAGGATTAACAAACAAACAAACAAAAAAGAAAGCAATGCATCAACCAACACTAAAGCAAGTACGAAGGTTAAAAGGCAAAAGTAGGATGATCACGTGTAATCACAATAGTAAATTAAGGGATACACACAAACACACACACACACAAAATGACAAAAACATAAATATGGAAGGAGTGAGTAAAAACGGCAGTGATTTTGAAATGTGTTCAAACTTAAGTGACCATCAACTTAAAATAGACTCCTATAAACATAGCTTGATATCTATGAAGCACATGGAAACCACAAACCAAAAATCTACAACAGATATATAAGAAATAAAGAGAAAGGAGTCCAAACATAACACTGCTAAGCTGATTGAGTCCTCTTTCAAACCTGGTGGGTCCCAAACTCCCCAGCAATCTTGGTAAATAGAATTTCATAGCAAGAGAAGCCCTGTGCTGGGAGGAGTCCCACTGTGCTGAATGACTGCTCTCAACCCAAACAAAATTAGGAAGAAGAGAAAACTCAGCTTCATTCTATCTCCCAGTACCCTTTTCTCCTTCTTGTTCCTCTTGGTCTTTCTCTTCTGTGTCCTTTCCACACTCATTCACTTGTTCAACAAGATTCATTGAGCTCTTCCTGTGTGCCAGGCTCTGTGCCAGGAATCCAGGGCTCTAAGGAAAGCAAGGATTTAGGCATCCAACCAAAGGACAGGAGGTGTAACATGCTTCTTCTCTCAACTTTTAGGAGGATTTGTGTTTTAAGAAACCTCAGAGAGAAGGCAATGCTTAACTCAAAAATAATCACTTCTTTAACAGAGAATTTTCAGATATTACTAAATATTTTGGAAAAGGAAATACTTTGACCAACAAAAACCTTTACATTATTCCTCAAATCAACAATAGTTAGCATTGCAGCTCAAAATATGTCTCCAAATAACATTTTTCCATTTCACTATGTAGAGCAGTGATTTCCACAATGGGATGTACCCAAAGGTCTATGTGGTACAGGAAAAGAATACAAAAATTTCTAACTCTTTAGAACTATCTCAGTCTACAAATATCCCATTTTTTCTATTAAAAATGGGATATTTTACTGCTATTTTTTCTATAAGCTTTATAGCATATATACTATAGCAGTAAAATGTACATGTATAGAATTTATGAATAAATGCATAGGTAAAAACTGGGGTGTGTGCTCAAACATCTTTTGCTGATAGGAAAGCATGATGAAAAATTTTGGAGACTCCTGAGGTAACAAGCAGTCCAGTGTGTTCTGCCTAACACCAGTCTTAGTAGCCACAGTTCTAGCAAGTACCTGAGACATCAGGGTCTGTGTCCCCAAACCAAGGTCCAGCTCAGTTAACTCTGGGTCATTTCATCCTAGTCAGAGGGACACTCATTCCCTAGACAGAGAGACATTCTGGTAGAACCATGAAGGGAAATGAGTCAGAAACAGAGACTGCAGGGAGAGTTGGCTCTTCCAGGTCACTGGCTCATTCATGGGCAACATACCAAGATCTAAAAATAGAAGAACCATCTGCAGTTTGCCTCCTGGAGCAGGGGCTTGGATGAACCCCAGGACAGGCCCTCACAGACTGGTGTCTGCAATGACAGAACTGGCCTCCTTGGGTGACCGCAGCAGATAATGGCCAAAAGCCAAAGGAGAGGTGCTTCCAAAGCCAAGGTCCTCATGGTGAAACAGGAGAGCCAGGAATAAGCAGGGGCCTTGGCTCTTTGACCAGAGAGCTGGCTCGTGCCTCTTGGTTCAGAGACTGGCAGCCGTGTGAGGAAAGGAAACAGCTGGAAAAGGAGTTCAGAAGTCAGAGGGAATCTCCATTCTCAAGGATTTCTTCAGGACTAATTGATTACTCAACATAGTTTTTCATTTCTTATCTATGAATTTTCCTTTAGGATCTCTGAGCCTGGAACATATTAGGTATTCAAATATACTACAAAAGAGAAAAATGCAAAAGAGACCAGATCAATGCAAGCTCTTGATATGGTCTCTGAGAAGAATTTTATTCCTGATAAGTTTCCCAGCCTGGAGATTGTTATTGAGGAACAAAGGGACGGGTCTGGGCCCAGAGCAGGTCTGCCTCAGGCCGGCCAGTAGTGTATGGGTTTGCCGTGCAGGAAAGATTTCACAACACAAGTCCAGGTGGGTTTGAGAGTATGTTTATTAAGGCTGAGGACAGTGAAACAAAGGAAGAAATTAGGGCAGAAGAAGCACCAGGGGAGAGCTTAGGTGTGGCTGTTTGGGCTTTCTAGAAATGTATAGGGAAGACATGAGCCTAGGCAGGGCCCATCCAAGAACTAAGCCCTCATCCAAGAATTTCCGATTCAGTACTTCTGAGCCGAGCTAAGATCCATCAGTGTATTTCTAATTGAGAACCACTAATCTGTATCGAAAGCTGCAGAGGCAATTCAACAGAACAGTGGCTCCCGGCAGAGTGTTCAGTGAATAAGTGGTGCTGTTTGAGATGGTGGGACGGGGATGGTGATGGAGGGTGGGCCGTGCCAGTGGAGGTGGTGAGTGTTCATAGTGGGTGGTGGGAGTGTTGTGTTATACGAAACGAATGCAGAGGGAACACTGATGGAAGCCTGGTCCTTGGAGGTCCCTAATGCAGCAAGAAGATGTAGACTTCCCCTGGTAGAGCATGAGAAGGCAGTGGATGGGGGGCTTCCAACGGGAATAAGCATTTATTCTTGCTTCATTAGGGACTTCTTCCTGGACTGAATCAAAAGAGAGGCAGCTCTTTGGAAATAAAATTCTCCTGTCCTCAGAGGTAAGAACTAACACCAAATCCACAAACTGAAAAGCTGTATTATGACTTGCAAAATAGACCAATGGTATGAAACCATGTTTTGCAGCACGGACCAAAATCAAAATATTTTAACAGCAGCTCATACTGGCCCATAGGCTAGATAATGAGATCGCGGGGAAAATGAATGAATAGTAATCCCATATCAAGTCCTGTTCCAGAGACAAGGCCACTGACTAGTCCAGTAATTCACTTGTCTACAAATTCTTCGCCAAGCCTTGCCCAGACCGCACTTACTAACCTCTCTCCTCATGCTGCCCTTCACAGAAGCCCACTAACTTCCCCCTTCGAGCCACTACTGTGACTGTCAAGATGACGCTCCCCCTTCCGCAGCAGGCTCGTCATCACCAGGTCTCCCAGTGGCCTTTGTGAAGGACTCCAACAGAGAACGTGGCACCTGTGGCCCTTCGCTTCAGACTGTCCGTGTGTTCTCTGCAAACAGCCTCTGGAATCACGGAATGTGGAAAATGGGGACCGAGCACTTCAAAGAGGCCTAAATAGAAATGATAGAGATTCTAAATATATAAATGTCTTCAGTCCTTACCGACTCTCTATGAAGTTAGGTAAAATTATTCTTCCCATTTTATGCATGAGAAAATCAAGACCCAGGAATAAATAACCTGCCCAAGGTGATGCAAACTGACTTCGGAACCTGCATTCTTGACCATTACCCGCTGCTGCTACCTGAGATGTTCAGCTTTACTCCCAAAACTCTGGGTGCTCGGAGATGAGCAGAGACTGTCCGGTTCTGACTTGGAGATGCTGAAGCCCACAGGTAGCAGAACAAGTTTAAGGCCTCAGAAGAAATAGAGAAAGCAGAAGGTCACCCCTGCATTAATTTTCTACGACTGCCATAAGAATCGTGTGGCTATGACAACAGAATGCATTCTGTCACTGTTCTGGAGGCCAGATGTCTGAGACCAGCGTCAGCAGGGCCGAGCTCCCTCCGGGGCTCCGGGAGAAACCCTCCCCCCCTCCTCCAGCTTCCGACGGTCCACGCGTGCTCGGCTGAGCCAGCATCCCTTCGGTCTCTGCCCGTCTCCACAGGGCCTTCTTTATGGATCTGTGTCTCACATCTCCCTCTCCTTTCTCCTAAGGACACTTGTCCTTGGATTTATGGCCCAGTCTAAATCCAGAACGATCTTGTCTTGAGAGCCTGAATTAATTACTATCTGCTAAGACAGTGTTTTTCAACTGAGGTCAAATTCACAAGTTCCAGGGGTTAGAACGTGGACAAATATTTTGGGGGGCCACCATTCAACCCACTGCACCTTCTGACATACATCATGAGAGGAAGAGACGTGGTTCCTGTAATCTGCATAAACCAAGGTCTAAATGTATCCTGAGCCTATCTTGAGAAGTCATTTTATCCCTCCCTGCAGAGTTCCTTAATTTTACCTACTTAAGAAAATTTTCCAAGTTACCACTATCAAAAAAAAAAAGTATTTTCTTTTTCCCTAGAAAAACTGGAACTTAACAGAGGCCAACATGTGAAGGGAAGCAACACACTCCCTCCTCCCGAAAGCCCTGTTCCCCTTCCGCCTGCCTGGACGTTCTCCACACAGCCCAGTGTCACTCTTGGGGTTTCTTTTAAACACCCTCTCACCCACTCCTACTTGCATCCCAGAGAAATACAGTTAGCTTTCTGTGGACCTTCATTAACCAGCTGTGCAACTTCGGGCTGCTCACTTCGACGGGCTAAGCCTCCGTTTCCTCCTGGGCGTGTGTTTGGGAGTGGGAGGGAGAGATCGGTCATTTGACCTTCCAGGTCCCTGAATTCTAGCCCTAGAGGGGAAGTTGTTCAGCCTGGGAACGGCCGTCTCTGTTGAAACACCTCCATCCGGTCCTCACTTTCCTGCTCAGGGAATTTTCCTTCTCTTCTCAGTCTGAGCCAGGGTTGTCCTGTTCTCCTGCCTTGAAAGGGGCTCTCCCTGAGGCTGAGCTACCGCATCTTCTCAACCCAGGGGCTTTGCTGCCTCTTGCAGATCTTTGCCTCCAGGCAGGACTCCTTACTCCCCCTTATTCCCAGTCCCAGAGTTCTTCCCTTCCCTCTGAAGAAATCAGAGCAGAATTCTTTTCTCCTTTATTCAGCTCCTAATTCTTTACTCCTTTATTCGCCTTATCATCATTTAACGAAGATGCAGGGAGGACTCCAGCATTCTTAACAAAGCACCACAAAAGCTTGGCTCCAAATATTAACATTTGGAATTCATCACATCTCTTTACCAGCCAAGAAGTGAGTATGAGAGAAAGACTTGCTGCAGGTTTCCATGCCTTCCTTGTTAGAGGGGACATGTGGCCCCAACCCGAATAAGCACTCAGCACACTTGATAAAAAGTGTGCGCACCAAACCAAGAAGAGATGGGGAGTATTGACAACCCTGACCCCCACACCTTACTCTTTGCATAAAGACACTGGTCGTGCAGAGTGAAGTCCCGTCATCACGCCGTAATAAACTCCACACTTAACTGCATCAAGGCGGACAAACCTGTGCGTGTTTGGTACTGTTTTCCCGGCAGACGTTACACTCAAACGCGAGACTGCTCAGGTCACAGCCGATCCCGGGGTAACCCTGCTGCCTGTGGGGGCCTGGGGCCCAAACTAGCCATTTGAGATCCGGAAGAACAGGTCCAGGGGCGAGGCGAGCAGTGTGGCTCGCAAGGGATCAATTGTTTCAAATAACTGTCATCTGTGACGAACTTCCTTGCCTCCCTCAGTGGCTGGCTTTCAAATTCCTCAATGTCCATCAGCTTAGTCTTCACCAGAAGGTCACAGTGGTCTTTGCTCAGAGGATAGCTGTTCCACGCGCACCCCAGCAGAGGGCTGTGAGCTGCAAAGCCAGCCGGGTGTCCTCCAGCTCACCCTCTCCTGCTCAAGAGATTTCATTAAGTGGTAGGAAGCAGAAAAACATCAAACGGGGGAGTAAAGTGAGTTGTTCTGTTTCAACCTGCCCTCTGGAGACTGCAAGCCACTATTCTGACGCTGGAAGCCATCCTTTCCACGGTGCCTTGCTTTCACAAATCCTGAAAGGCCAAAGAAAAACACTCAGCTTCAGAGCTTCCCTGAGCCCAGGGGAGCTAGACGTTCCCCCGGTGGCACGGTGGCTCCGTGCATGAGGACACTTGGTAGCTGATGGCAGAGGGAAGGGGTGAGGTCTGAGAACCACCCCACTAAGAAGTACGGATGTTAGTAGTTACCATCTTCTGGGTCTCAAAAGCCCAGACAGCTCCAGGCTGGATAGGTTTCCACTCATTCATTCAGCAGTCAGGGGGTCGGTGTCTTTGTCCTATTAGAACTGCTCTAATGGGGAAAGGAATAAGTAAGTTTGTGATCATAAAACATCAGATATGCCCTGTCTGGTTTGGGCTCAGCGGTTAGAGCGTTGGCCCGCGGTCCAGAGAGACCCAGGTTCGGTTCCCGCTAAGGGCACGTACCTCGGTTGCAGTTTGTCCCCAGCCCCGGTTGGGGTCGTGCAGGAGGCAGCCACTCGATGTGTCCCTTTCATGTCGATGTTTCTCTCTCTCTCTCTCTCTTCCTCTCTCTCCCTCCCACTCTATCTGAACAAAAATGGAAAAATGTCCTCGGGTGAGGATAAAAATAAATAAAATAAAATAAAAATAAAACATCAGATACATTTTCTCAGAAACACACAGCTGGGGTGTTGAGCGTGCACCGAGGAGGCAGACCAGCACCCAGGAGGGGTCCAGGAGGAAGTGATGTCTAAACAGGAGAGGAGGGTCCGTGGTGTCCCAGCCAGCTCTTCCTAAGGCCTGGGTGATAAAGAGAGTTGCCATACTCCATGACATTGAAAGAAGTTCAGGGCAGCTGGAACAGAAAGATGGGGGTTAGTGAGGGATGGGACTGGAGAAGGAGGCAGAATGGGGGTCGTCTATAGGAGCTTGAGGAGTCTGGATAGTCTGAGTGGGAGGCGAGAACAAAGGAAATGCGGAAGAACGACAGGTTCAGACCTGCACGGTAGATCATTGCTCTCAGAGGCAGCCCCTGACCTGGGGCTCTTTGTCATCTTAGACACACTCAGCACTGCTGTTGTGGCAAAAAATAAAACATTTTTTAAAAAGCCAAAGGCAGGAGACTTAGGAAGGGAGGAATTTCTTTATGGCTGAGTGTCATTATGGGAAGCCAGCTGAAGGCCTGCAGGGTCCAAAGCTCCCTAAACTCACTACATCAGCTGGGAATGCACCCCCCCTCCTGCCGTGCCTGGGACAGGCCGGGAGAGAGGGGGGTGCACACAGACCAGGCTCCCTCATTGCCCCTGGGACAGGCCGGGAGAGAGGGGGGTGCTGCACACAGACCAGGCTCCCTCATTGCCCCAGGGACAGGCCGGGAGAGAGGTGGGGTGCTGCACACAGACCAGGCTCCCTCATTGCCCCTGGGACAGGCCGGGAGAGAGGGGGGTGCTGCACACAGACCAGGCTCCCTCATTGCCCCAGGGACAGGCCGGGAGAGAGGTGGGGTGCTGTGCACAGACCGGGCTCCCTCTTCATTGTCCCCAGGCTGAGCCGAGGTTAAACTTTCCATTGTTTCCAGCCAACTGAACGCCATCAAATAAGGTGGAGCCTGTGTGTGTAAGAGATGAGAAGAGTCTCTGCTCCACCACGACACCCCAGTCCCAGGGGACCACCCTTCCCTCCTCAGTCAGCACGAGGCCAGAGTGAGGCTCCTGGGGCTGCCCTTGGGTGTCCCTGGGGAGCCAGTGCACCCATCAGCACCACGCCCTTCCTGCGGGGCCTGCGCGGGGCCTGCTTGCCATCCGCTGAGCCTGGACCGGGTTCTACCCTGGGCTGAGGGGGCGAGGACACCGGAGCGGCTTCAGGTGGCAACGTGGCTAGGGCCTGCTGGGCAACCTCCAGCAGGTCTCAGTGTCTGTGGGGCTGGAAGTGGGGGTTCAGGCCACGTAGCCTGAAGGAGAGGTGGAAAGTGGTGAGAGAAGAAGAAAGAGGGGACGAAAACTCTTCCATTGAAGGCAAATGACCTGCTTAATCAGAAATGACCGATGCCCCTGGTGCCCAGAGGAGTCCGGAAGCAAGCAGAGACCCTTGACCCTTGGGGCAGCAACCTTTCCGCGCGCAGCTCAGAATCCCCCAAGGATGAGCGCCTTTAAGAGGTGCCGTATTTTAGGCAAAAATAGATGTTCAGTATGACTCCTTAGACACCGGTATAGATATAATGACAACTCACATTTGCATAGAGCTTTATCGTTTGAAAATTTTTCATCACCCTCAGATTGGATCTTCTTCACAGATCAAATGAAGCGGAAAAGGAAAGGTATTATTATCGTCACCACTTGGCAGATGAGGAGCTGGGAGGACGTGAAGTGGAACAGGTGTGATGTAGCAGAGAGAACATAAGATCTGGGGCAGAAAGGTCTGGGTTCAAGCCCTGCCTCTCCTATCACCTAAATTTGCAAAAACAATTGTGTGTCTATCGGCATGGATTCTCAGAAGAATGGCTGTATTGTAAGTTCCCGGGCGGGGATGGGGACTCCACTGTTGCCCCCATGTGTGTAGGTCGCATTCCCTTCCTGGCGCCCAGCAAACTGCTGCTGTCTGGGTTGAGGTCCGCAGCGTGTGTGGAGTGGTGGCTGGCCTCTGGTCAGTGTTACATGCTGGCTATACTGTGCACCTCGTGTCCCCAGCACCTCGCACAGTGTCGGGCACCCGCGGATCACTCAATGCACAATGCTGGTGGAGTGAGGGAGGACCTTCACCCTCTGTGCAGGAGACAGACATGAGCACATGGGCCGTGCAGGGAGGTGCCCGCCGTGGAAGCTGCTCGCTGGGAGGGAGGCGGGGGAAGGTGCGCCGAGGGACCCGGGCGGCAGGGCTTACGGAATGGGGGAGAGCTGTGCAGCAGGCGGTGACACTGGAAGACTGAGACGAGCCTGTGGAGGGGTCTGCCCTGCACTTGTGGGTGTGAGGGCATCAGTGGACAGGTGAGAGCCCATGCCACGGGAGAGGGACACATCGGTCAGGGAGAGAACATGGCCTGTGTTGGCCACGCCTGGGAGCCCAAGGACTTGGAAACAGGGGAATGGGTCACTCTTGTGAGAATTAACAGTAACACACAGACAATGACTGTGGGGAGCTACCTGTGGGAGTAAACGAAGATGTACACAGCCAAGTGCCCGGAGACTCTGAGAAGGCCTCAAACATCATCAGAATGTCCTGGTGCGACCTCCTTCCGTGTCTATGGCTGTGAGGCCTGGGGTTACCGCAGGATACCAGCCTCAAGAAGAGACAGGATGGCAAGAGTCTCTCAAAAAAAATGGGCAAAAGCCTGTTTGAACCCAGCTCCACCTCTATCCTTTTTCAAATAAATCCCTGTTATTGTTTTCAGTTGACTTCCGTTGGGTTTTCTGATACTTTCCGTCAAAAGCGTCTTCAGTTGGTACTCTCGGTGAGCTTGGCAGCAGGGTGAGACATGGGAACCAAGGAGTCCAGTAGGGACCTAGCTGCCCCGAGACAGGGCGCGGATCTGCGAGGCCCGGCTCCCGCGCTCACTGCTGGGTCTGGGTGTGTGGCTTTCTGTTTTCAGCATTCTGGGCTCCTCGGTGACACCGTGTCTGTGGCTCTCTCTTAAGAGTGAAGAAGCAGCTTTCCAAGCAACCCCAGAAAACTCACCGATGCGTTACTGGGCGAATTGGGTCCTCACCCTTCCTGATCCAGTCCCGAAGCCGGGACTCACATTGGCCTGGGTTCCTGCAGCGAGGGAGTGGGTCAGACCCTGGCCGATGAGGCCCAGCCTTGGCGCTGAGGGGGGAGTCAGCTTCCCCTCAAGCACAGGGCTGTGTGGACAGGGGTCAGGGACCTGAACATAACTGAGACAATCACCAGATGAAAGGGGTGTGGATGTCAGGGAGGCGCGAAGACCTTCACCAGACTAACCAATTTTACCAACTTCTGAATATAAGTTGGATTCCGACTTAGACCTACCGGAAGAGAGCGAAATTCTGCCAATACTGACATTGAGGTTCAGGCTGCATTTCATATCAGTACGGCTGTTTTCGTCTGTAAGCAGCTGCTATAGCAGATACGTCTAGAAATCTCAATGATTTAAAGCAATAAAAGTTTTTCTTCCTCAAACTCTAAGTGGTAGCAAGAGGAGCTCTTGCTCTAGAGATGGTGGGATGCCTGCCTTCTCCCAAGAGACTCTGAATGTCCTGGACATGGACCTGCAGCAGATGCTGGCGGAGAAAGTGGAGGAGGGAGAGGACGTTTTATGGGACAAGCCTGGAAGTGGGGCACCTCACTTCTGCCCACAGTTCCATGCCACCCATAGCTGCAGGGAAGTCTGGGAAAGACATACTATGTGCCCAGAGGAAGAGAAATGGGGCTTTCTAGCCCAGCTAGCTGCCTCCCCTGCTGCCACCCAGCCTCACCTCCCTGCTCCTTCCAGCCCATTTGAATTGCCAACGAGAGAAAAGAGAGCGAGACACAGGATGGAACTCTGAAGAACAATAAAATTTAATCTGTGAGCCAATTAGAGAAAGAAGCCATGAAGAAGACTGAGAAGGGAAACCAGAGAACTGAAGACAAAAACCAGGAGTGTGAAGGAGAGAGCCAAGGAAGGGTTGCCAAGGGCAACAGGAACGCCCCCCCCACCCCCCCCCCATCTCCCTGCCCCATCGGGTGGTGCTGAGGCCTGAAGGGCTGGGGAAGGAAAGTGCTCTCAGATGGTGACCTGCTGTCGCCAGGTGAGCTGACCTCAGACAAGCTGTTTCTGGTCACAACCTCCTGCCACATTCCCAGCCCCGGACTGCGAGCCCCCCCACTTTCTGCACTCCCAGCCAATGGGGAACCAAGGAACACTGGACAACGACTGCCCAGGACCTGACGAAACGCCCCCATGATTCCACAGCCTCAGGTCCCTGAACTCCCAAGAGGTCATGAGGGCTCCCTTCCCCGAGATGCAATGTCCCCGGATCCTCCAGGGGAACGGCCAGCTCTCGTTCACACTGGACTGGCCTGGGCGTCACTTGGACTTGAAGAAGAGAAAGAGGGGAGAGAATAAAGACAAGAATCTTTCGTACAGGAGGGCGGGATGGGAGGGTAGAAGGAGCTTTTTCGAACGCTTTTCTAAATTTAATTATATGTCATTTTCTAATTGTACTTCGTAATTGTGTAATTATCCCCAAGTATTTTTCTTTAAGTAACAGAACTCATAATTACCTCTATCTGAAATGTGTAATCTCGTCATTAGGATATGTAAATATATAGTAGTGTGATGATAAGGTAATTAAAATTCCAGGGACGACTCTGCCATAAAAACCTGCGACATGTTCCTGCTCTGTCCCAGGATTCTCTATGCCCACGGCTCTGACCTTGTACCTGGACAGGGAGGATAAGCTCCGTGCGACCTGTGACGAGGCGGCACATTCGCCAGCAAACCCAGGCTGGGCAGTGGGGCTGCCTGCCACCCTCTCACAAGCCGACCCCAAACGTCTCCTTTGGATTTCCCACTGCCACGCTCCCTGGGGGCCCTGAGTTCGGGGTGAGTGGAATGGCTGTCTGATCACCCTGCCTGCTGCGTGCAGAGCTCAGAGGGGGCACATGCCCGCGATGCCAGACCCAAGCGATGCACTGAAGGAAAAGTAAAAAATTACTCCTCCCTGTATCAGTCAGTGTTCCCCACAGAACCAGCACCACTGGGATATACACAAATTTGTTAGGGGAACTGGATCGCGCAGTTATGGGGGCCGAGAAGTCCCACGATCTGCCGTCTGCAAGCTGAGAACCCAGAAAAGCTGGTGGTGTCATTCAGTCTGAGTGTCAGGCCTGAGAATCACAGCCAGTGCTCTATGTCCTGGTCCGAATCCGAACGCCCGAGGACCAGGAGTTCTGACGTCAGAGGGCAGGAGAAGATGGACGGCTCCGTCCAAGCAGAGAGAGCCCATTCGCCCTTGCTCCGCCTTTGTGTCCTGGCCAGGCCCTCACCTGATTAGATGATGCCCACCCACAGATGAGGGGGATCTTCACTCAGTCCACTGATTCAAACGTGCATCTCTTCCAGAGACACCCTCACAATCACCCAGCAATAATGTTTTAGCAGCTCTCTGAACATCCCGTAGCCCAGTCAAGTTGAGGCAAAATTAACCATCACACAACACTTAGGCCCTAATCCCCTAACTCGTGCGATAGCCAGGAACAACCGCAGACCAACACCTGAGATGTCCTTCCTGAGTGGAAGCTGTGTCGGGAGATCCACTGATCAGGATGACCCCGGGAGAGGCTTTAGCCGCCTGGTCAGCCTGGAAGTGGGGCACCGCCCGGTCAGGATGGAAGCAGAGAAGCAGCCTCAGCCACAGCTTCCCGCCCCTAGCCTCAAACCCAGGAATGTGACCATGAACAGACCTGTCCACCTGGACATGACACTCATGGCTTCACCTGTAGGGTGACAGGTGTCCTCATGTGGCAAACTGAAGACACTAAGAAAGCATGGATAAGCAGGGACATTTACCCAGACACGGACAATGGAGAGGATGTGACGAAGCTTCCCAGAGAAACTGACATCTCAACGCCAGCCTGAAGGATGAGTGGGAGAGGGACCTGCGAGAAGAGTCAAAGCAGAGAGAGTGTGAGGCAGGAGGGACAAGTGCCATAGCTGAGAGGTGAGAGTGTGCCCAGTCAGTAGGGTGCAGACTGTGAGCAGAGGGTCAAGAGAGACAAGGCTGGAGGGGAGACAGGGACTGGGCTTCAGCAAAGTCTGGACTCTTTTGAGGATGAAATTTCTGACACATGTGGCAAAAAGATAATGCCAGACAGAAAGATGAACAGACTGATGGATTGATGGAGTGATGATGAATGAAAAGGCTGTCACACAGGGCCTGAAGCAAAACTAGAGCCCAGGCTTGACCAGGAGTGTGGTGTCGTTGAACTTCGGGTGCCTTCGTTTCGGAAGGCCAGGGCTGGCTGGAACCTGAGACCCAGGGCCTCTCCACACTGTGTGCTCCTCCTGGGGACATAGAGAGGTTCCCTTTGTCCATCCAACACTTCTTACCTGCTCTAGTCACTTCACATCAACACTCAATGTCCTACCTAACAGCAATAAAGGCCCTTGACCTCCAAGTCCCAGAGGAAGGACCTTTCCCAGATGACTAATAGAATTTCTTAATGTTGGATACTCAGATTGATTTTTTTTTTCCCATCATCATTTTAAAATATGAGGATGTCAAGCGAGTTGCTTTGAGATTCAGTGTGTGGCCTTCGGAAATCTCAGAGGTGCATGGGGCCGTGTGACGGGGCAGACACTCTCCTGGGAGGTCGGTCACACCATTGCCCCCGGAGCGCAGGGCCTGACCCCTGGCTGTGAAGCAGAAGTTTTGAAACATGGCTTGAGTGACAGAGGAGGAGGGAGGATGGCACCCCGCAGGGAACCCAGTGGACCCCCTCAGTGACAGCTTTGGTGTGGCAGGGAAGAGGAGGGGAGATTAATGTCAGAAATTGGAAGGAAGGTCAGTGGAGCCCCTACCTGAGTGTATGTTAAGCATTTGCTCTGTATACTGATCAGACGAAGGTTGAATTGTGATGTGACTCGATGTCTTTGGGTGCTATCAATCTTTTACGAGACCCCTCCAATTACTTAGCCTGGAGAATGTTACAAGTCCTCTCGTCTTTCTTCTGAGATGTCTCCGTACTAATACGAAGCGTTTAGCCAGGTGCACACCAGTTCCCTTGGAGATGATGGCAGCCTTGCCCCACCCCTGCTGGCTGGGGGTGGGGGGGAGGCATGAGGACAAAGGGGGGGTCCTCAGCACAGGTCTCTGTGCCCCTCCTAAAGGGATCGTGGGGGCCTTCTCCCTGACATTTTCTTGGGAGCCTAGAATCTCAGGTACAGTCACTGAGGCCACCAATGCCAGCCCCTGGCCAGATGGCTTAAGCACCACCCCAAGTGTTCAGAAAAGTAGCAGCTGCCTCAGTTTAGACATTTTCTCTGTGAAATTGTCTATGATCGGCTGCCCCGGAGACACACATAGGGCTTATATTAGTAACAATACAGAGAGTATTAAGTTAAATTACATTTTAAAAGCCATTATGTACCTCAGAAGTCTCTCCCACTAGGGCTGGGAGGTTGGACGGGACAGCTCTCAGCTTCGTCATTACTTGGGGCCTCTTCGGAGATATCAGCAGGTGGCCGGGGGCAGAGGGGACAGAGCAAATCTCCTGCAAACCAGAAAGTGGAGCTGAGGTCCTTGGGCACAGCTTGGGTCCTGAGAGCCTGTGGTCCTGCTGCAGTCCCTCTGCCTGGGGTGTTTCATCACAGAACTCCTGAATCAGAGGGTGTGGCAACCCCACAGCTGCGAGTTCAAGTCCCAGCTTTGCCGCCACGACGTGGGAGCCTAGAGGACTTCACTTTACCTCACCAAACTTAGTTTATTTCAGTAAAATGAAAATAGACGTATAGATTTATAGGAGTTTGTTGTAAACATTAAATTAGGCAGTGTCATTAAGTACCCGGCACAGAACAGGTATGAAATAATGATCTTTCCTGGCCTCCACTGACATAAGATAAGAGAAACCCTACTTGCAGGGCTATTTCCTCCCCTCAGGAATTACCTTTGTCTATTTGGCTGACTCATCTTCCTCCCACTCATCCTAATAAGAAAATAGCTGGTATTTATTGAGCAATTACTAACAAGGAATCCATAAACAGTGAGTGATAAACCTGGAGGGATGGAGAATGTGATCAGATGCAGGTTTGGGGGGTTGGTGGATGAACAAAATGTAACCTTGAGATATGCATTCTCATGACCTGGCCAGCCAAGGATCAAAGTATGCATGTGAATAGATAAGGTTTGCCTGCAGGGTAGGAACACCACCCTGTCTGAACTGAATGTATTGAATGTATGTGAATAGATAAGGTTAGATAAGGTTTGCATGTCAAAGGGTTGGAATGCTGCCCTGAAAGAAACAATGAGTGGAAAGCCCAGGCGTGAATGGATTTACTTTGTTGTATCTCCTTTGATGTTTATCCACTGAAAAAAGTGAGAGACAGATAATATACTGGGCTTGGCTGTATGGTGAGCAGAGATGCCATCTCAAGGAAATAATTATCTAAAACTCCCTGTAACCTGAGGAACCACTTTGCAAATAAATTGGGCTGCACCTAGAGATCTGGAGCATTTGCTCCCTTGCAATGCTCCCCCTCACTCCTAGCAGTGTCTGCTAGTATTATAGTTCATTGCGTTGCAATGACCCCTGGCAGGCCAAGAGAGTTGGCAGTCAGAGAGAGATGACCTGGAGCTTCATAAATGAAATCATTCATCATCGAGCTGATGCTGAGATACAAGAGTTAGCGATGGGTAAGTGAGATTATTGACTCCAAGAGACCAAAGATTCTGCAAGCTGTGCACTAACCACAGAGATGACAAGCATCTACAAACCAGGCATAGCCACAGGATTATGAGGTTATGATTAGCTGGGGAATCAAAGAGGGTTGTGTGGAGCAAATGCTAATTAAGATGAGCATTAGAGAATAAATAGGCAATGAAAAGATTAGAGGAAATAAGTTGGAGAAAATAACATAATAACTCAATTATTATAAAGATCTTCTAACTTAGTTTTGGTTCTCCCAGGAAGCTGAATATAAGAAATGTGGATTTTTGAATTTGTCAATTACAGTTGACATTCAATATTATTTTATATTAGTTTAAGGTGTATGTCATAGCAGTTAGACATATAATTTACAAAGTGATTCCCCCAATAAACTGAGTACCCATCTGACATCATACATAGTTACTACAATATTATTGACTGTATTTCCTATGCTGTCCTTACCTCCCCGTGACTGTTTTGTAACTACTGATTTGTACTTCTTAATCCCTTCACTTTTTTTCACCCAGCCCCCAAACACCCCTCCCATCTGGCAACATTTGTTCTCCGCATCTATGAGTCTATTTCCGTTTTGTTTGTTCACTTATTTTGCTCTTTTTGTACATACAATTGAAATCATATGGTATTGGTGTTTCTCTGTTTGACTTACTTCACTTAGCATAATACCCTCTAGGTCCATCCATGCTGTGACAAGTGGTAAGATTCCATTCCTTTTTATGGCCGAGTAATATTCTATTACATATATGTATCACTTCCTCTTTATCCAATTGTCTATTGATGGGCACTTATGTTGCTTATCTTGACTGTTGTAAATAATGCTGCAATGAACATAGAGGTACATATATTTTTTGAATTCATGTTTTGGATTTTTTTGGATAAATACCCAGAAGTGGAATTACTGGGTCATAAAGTAGTTCTATTTTTAATTTTTTGAGGGAACTCCATACAGTTTTCCATAGTGGCTGCCCCAGTTTGCAATTTCAGCAACAATGCATGAGGGTTCACTTTTCTCCTCAGCCTCACCAACACTTGTTGTTTGTTGATTTATTGATGATAGCCATTCTGACAGGTATGAAGTGATATCTCATTGTGGTTTTCATTTGAATTCTCTGATGATTAGTGGCCTTGGACATCTTTTCATATGTCTTTTGGTTATCTGGATTTCCTTTTTGGAGAAATGCCTATTCAGGTCTTCAGCCCATTTTTTAATTGGATTATTTGGGGCACACTGAGGCCAGCCACCATCTGCCTGGGGCCTGTGGACCTCTGAGAGTTTCTAAGGAAGACTGCAGTGTGGGCTGTGGCCAGCTGCCTGCTGCTGAAAGAGTCTGGTGGTGCACAAGTTGGGTGGGACACGGTCTCGGGGAATTGCCAAGTGGGGGGAGTGGTGTTCACCAGGTTAATGCAAATTTAGCATTGGCTGAGTGGACAAAGGCTCAACACAGGTGCAATGGCAGCTGTCCTTCCAGCCTTTGCCTTGAAGCCACACAATTAACTTTCTCCCTATATGTCTCTGGAGTTCCTGACCTGCTTTCCCTTCACTGGAGCCCAGGATAAGTGCCTGTGACCAAGTGAGTCTGCACGTGAGCCCTGTAAGAGGATGCCTTGGTTCCCAGAAGCCTTTGCTCTCATTCGAACAGACGAATCCCTGCTGATTTTCACAACCAGATTTTGTCAGGGCTCCTCTTAGCACTGACGCTCTAGGCTGGGGAGTCCAGTGTGGGGCTTGGACTCCTCACTCTTCACTGGAGACCTCTGCAGCTGAGATACCCCTATGGATTTTTATTCGTGGCACATGGGTGTGGGGCCAACCCATGCTGCATCTCTACCCCTCCTACTAGTCTGGACATGGCTTCTCCCTTACATCCTTAGTTGTAGGATTTCTGTTCAGTTAGTCTTCAGATGGTTCTCAGGTGGACTGTTCTATAATTTAGTTGTAATTTTGATGTGGTCATGGCAGAAGACAAGCACAGCATTAACCTACTCTGCCATTTTGACCAGAACCCAGAAATGTGGATTTTAATCCCAGCTATTCTGCTCCAAAGTTGGTGACATTGGACACATCACAACCTTTTTGAGTCATAGTTTTTTAAACTGTAAAAAATAGATAATAATATTGTTTTCATTTACAAGATTAAACGAGAAAGTGATTTGTAAACAATATAGATCAATGATTGCCAGACTTACATGAATATTAGAATTACCTAGATTGAATGTCAAAAATATAGTATGTATAGGAAGTATACATACAAGTCCAGGAAGCACAGAGTCCCAAACAAGATGAACCCAAAGAGGCCCACACCAAGACACATCATAATGAAAATGGCAAAGGTTAAAGAGAGAATCTTAAGAACCGCAAGAGAAAATCTGTCAGTTATCTACAGGGGAGCTCCCAAAAGACTGTCAGCTAATTTCTCAACAAAAACTTTGCAGGCCAGAGGGATTGGCACAAAACATTCAAAGTGGTGAAAAGGAAGGACCTACAACCAAGATTACTCTACCCAGCAAGGTTATCATTTAAAATGGAAAGAAATAGCCCTGGACGGTTTGGCTCAGCAGTTAGAGCGTCGGCCTGCGGTCCAGAGAGACCCGGGTTCGGTTCCCGCTAGGGGCACGTACTTCGGTTGCAATTTGTCCCCGGCCCTGGTTGGTCGTGCGGGAGGCAGCCACTTGATGAGTCCCTTTCACGTCAATGTGTGTCTCTCTCTCTCTCTTCCTCTCTCTCCCTCCCACTCTATCTGAACAAAAAATAGAAAACTGTCCTTGGGTGAGTATAAAATAAATAAATAAATAAATAAATAAATAAATAAATAAATAAATAAATAAATAAAATGGAAAGAAATAAAGAGCTTCCCAGACAAGAAAAAGTTAAAGTAGTTTGTTAGCACCAAACCAGTATTATAAGTAATGCTAAAAGGACTTCTTTAAGAAGGCAATAAATAAATAAATAAATAAATAAATATATAACATAAATAACATAAATATAAATAATAAAATAGCAATAGTACCTATCAATAGTCACTTTAAATATAAATGGATTAAATGCTCCAATCAAAAGACATAGGGTGGCTGAATGGATGCGAAAACAAGACCTATGCATATGCTGCCTACAAGAGACCCACCTCAGGTTGAAAGATACACACAGACTGAAAGCAAAGGGATGGAAAAGATATTTCATGCAAATAGAGACCAAAAACAGCCAGAGTAGCAATACTTATATCAGGTAAAATAGACTTTAAAATAAGGACCTAGCAATTTCACTTCTTGTTATTATTCAGAGGAACCCAAACCACTAATTAGAAAAGACATATGCATTCCTATGTTCATTGCAGCACTATTTACAATAGCCAGGATAAGGAAACAACCTAATTGTCCATCAATGGGTAAAGAAGATATGGTGTATATATGTCTTGGGAAGTGATTAAGGTGTACAAATTGCTAATTATAAAAAGTCATAGGGAGATAAAATACAGCACAGAGAATATAGCCAATACTATTGTACTTAATATGTATGGTGTCCGATGGGTACTAGACTGAACAGGGTAATCACTTTGTAAGTTATATAAATATCTAATCACTATATTGTACACCTGAAACTAATATAATATTGCATGTAAACTATAATTGAAAAATAAAAAAATATTAAGTTTCTGGAGGGACGCAGCTATAATTAGCAGGACAGAGCCGTGGAGGTTTGCTCCCCCGTTCAGATTTACTGCCAGTATCCCTGTATTGACTGAACCTAACCAGAAGCTGGCCAGCAAGGGATCTGGGTGATGCAGCTTGAGGGATTCCTTCTCCTGGCACATACAAACAAGAAGACAGAGGATAATTAGCACTTCAAAAATTTCCAGTGACTCTCTCCACTGCCTCCTCAATAAAGCCTAATCTCCCTAGATGGCCACTCAAGTTTCTTCCAGACTCACCCTCCCTCACTGCTCACATACTTAAGCCTGAAATGACACCGCTTGTTTTCTAGCCCAGGGTGTCTTCCCAGGCCATTGCACCTGCTGCTGTGTTCTCCCAGCCCCATCTCTGCGTTAGGAGGTCCTACTCAGCCTCGATTCAAGGACTGCCTTAAGCTCTGTCTTCCCATGATTGCATCTCTGATCACCATTGACCGGAAGAATCCATCCTTCTGCTGCTACAGATTTCATTTGTACCCCTTGTCTGATTCATTGCTCACCATCTCAGACCATCCCCACCATTCCTTGTGGTGATGTTATCTATGTCCGTGTAGACTGAAAGCTCCCGAGGGTAGAAATCGTGCTTTGTATGTCTTTGCGTTCCCCAGTTCCCAACATTAACCAGATCAAGATCCCTCTCCTGCCTTTCCCCAGCTCACAGACCCCTATGTCTCCTTTAAGATCCAGATCAAGCCCGGCTGGCGTGGATCTCTGGTTGAGCGTCGACTCATGCACCAAGAGGTCGCTGGTTCAATTCCCGGTCAGGGCACATGCCCAAGTTGTGGGCCAAATCCCCAGTCGGGGGCATGCAGGAGGCAGCCAGTCGATGTTCTCTCTCATCGATGTTTCTATCTCTCTCTCCCTCTCCCTTCCTCTCTCTCTAAAATCAATAAAGAAAAAATATTTTTTTTTAAATATCCAGATCGAATGCCAACTCCTATATTTCCCAGAGACAGAGCCAGTTCATCTCTTTCTCCTCCCAAAAACAGCTGTGTAATATTGAGAAATTTAGTTAACCTCTCTATGCTTGTTTCTTCTTGGTACCTAGGTTAGCAAATGAGTTAATTATGTAAAGCATTTAGCACAGTGCTGAGCAGATACATTAAATGCTAAACAAATGTTAGCTATTACTATTGTTACTTGATTCTAAGCTCCTTGAAGGCAGGACTTGTGTCTTGATCTTTGTACATGTTTGTGGATTGCATGAATAAATAGGATTTAGTATCAATGTATATTGGTTGGTTGGATAGATGGATAGATAGATGGATAGATAGATAGATGCGTGGTCAGTCAAATAGCAGGTACTTTGCTGTCCGTTGGATGCATGAATAAGTGAATTAGTAGGTATTCAATATATATTGGCTGGTTAGTACATTGCTTAAAACAAATGAGTGAATGAGGAAATGAATGAATAATAGGCATTTAATAAGAAGGTTGGTTGTTTGCACAGCTGAATTGACAAGCAGATTTTCCACAAACAACAGATGTTCC
Organism: Tadarida brasiliensis; assembly: GCA_030848825.1. Classification (NCBI taxonomy): domain Eukaryota; kingdom Metazoa; phylum Chordata; class Mammalia; order Chiroptera; family Molossidae; genus Tadarida; species Tadarida brasiliensis. Next base: position 85,974,124 of record CM061268.1, read on the forward strand.
ATAAATGTTGACTGGTTGAGTGAATGAACAAATATCCCTAATATGTAACAATAGCCCGGAGCCAAAGCCAGAGAAGACACAGCTAGAGCACTGGTGGGGGTGGGGTGAAAGAGCCTGCACCCCAGTAACTACCCCAGAGACAGGTTTCTTGTTTCCACTGTTTCTGGAGCTCTCTCCCCACACCCAGCTGGGGCTACAATATGGGGGATCTGGGAACCGAGGGTGGGGAGAGGACTGGAGGTGAGCTAGCCCCACCCTCTTCTCTCCACTCAGCTTGGACCAGTCCCTCCTGCCCTTTGGCCCCACCGCTGGTGAAGAGGGCCTGCACTCAGAGCACGTTAGGAGCAGATGCTGTGACATCTCCATCCTCAGGGACAGGCATGAACTAATCGGTTCCCACTTCCTTGGTCCCATTCCCTGGCCCCGCTTTTCCCCTGAGGCAGTCCCAGCCCCACACATTTCTAGTTAATGAATTATTTTGTAGCACGTTTGGAAATGCATGAACTAGAAATTTTACACATGCTGGAGGACCTTGCCATTTCCATTAAATATGCCATTCATTTGGTGGGTGATTAAATGTGCAATAATGGGCTCTCATTTCCATCTTAAATGACTTCCTATGAGCAGCAGAAAGGGAGCTGCAGGGTATAATTTTCTGGAACAGCCTTTCCCCCTAAAGCGTTTGAGCACACAGAGGAAGGAGGAATTGAGTAAAATAAAGTTGGTTTTGTGAGTCTGTCTGCAATTATCCCCGTTGGGATCACTGTAACTCAACAGCAGAGCCCTGGGGCAGCCTGAGGACTGCTGTCTGGGACTGCTGTCTGGCGTCTGAACGTCTGAACTTGGCGGGAAAGAGACAGGTTGGGCAGCAAAGGAGCTGGTGGGGGGGGGGAGGCAGCATCTCTGCAGACCCCCACAGACCCCACATTTGTGCAGAGACCCTAAGTCTGAGGGTCTCCTCTCCCCTTCTCCTCTCCATCCTTCCCACATCATACATGTGTGCTGTATGTGAACACACACACACACACACACACACACCCGCAAGGGATTCACTTTCTAACTAGAAGCACTCGTGTGAGCCAGCTGCAGGGAGACGGCCAGGAAGCAGGAGGGAGGTAAAGGGGGCCATGCCACACAAGGAATGGAAACACCAGGTGTGAAACGCCCCCTCCTGAGGAAGCCACACGGGCTCAGAAGTAGGACACATCCAGGTTCAAATCCAAGCTTCATCACTTGCTGTGAGAATATGGTTTGGTTATTTAGCCTCTCGGAGCCTCAGTTTCCTCATCTGTAAGACGGGAGTCCTCAAACCCCACTCAGAAGATAACTGTTACAGTCAAGGGCAAACCGTGTCTAAAGGCCTTGGTACAGCCCCGGCTCACAGGCAGCACAACGAGGGGACGGATGTCCGGGGCCATCCTTACTCCTGCTGCACGGCCTGTGCTGAGCTCCCGGACTTCCTGCTCAGGGCCTCACTCCCACTGCCCTGGCCATGGGGGCCCGGGGAAGGGCTGCCACCAGCCGGTTCCCCCCAGGTCCTGGGTCTCTCCTCACCGTGGCAGAGTGGACGAGGGTGCTAACAGGGCTGGAGGGCAGTAGGTCAGGCTGTCTGCCCGCTCCTCTGGCTGGTCTCCATCCAGGACATCCGGACAGGAGATCAGTGAGGCATTTGGAGGACAATCCCAGGGTGTCTCGATATCTCAGACCAGGAAGTGGATTGTCATACCTCAACTGGAAGTAAGCCTGGGGCATAGGTGGAGTGAAGACAAAATGAAAAGAAAGTATCTGGCTGACTCAGAACAGAGGCTCCACTCAGTTAGAGTAGATATGGGTGGATGTGTGCTGGGAGTGGGGGAGGGTCCTCTAAGAGGCAAGAGCAGACTAGAACTGCAGGGACCCAAAGGACAGTTAGCGAGCTAGAGGGCCCATTCAGAGAGGCAAAGGGGCAGCCTACAGCCCCTTCAAGCCCTCGGAGGTCCACTCCGAGGTCCTTCCACTGATTCATTCATCCTTGTTTTTAAATATGTTTTCATTGCTTTTTTTTAGAGAGAGAGGAAGGGAGAGAGAGATAGAAACATCAATATGAGAGAGAAACATCGATCAGCCGCCTCCTGCATGCCCCCTACTGGAGATCGAGCCCACAACCCCGGGCATGTGCCCCGACTGGGAATCGAACCGGAACCTCTCAGCCCATGGAACGGTGCTCAATTCACTGAGCCACACTGGCCAAGCTGATTTATTCTTTCAAAAACACACTCTTCACTCAATTTCTCAACCAGTATTTCTGGATTGTCAACTTTACAGGAAGCAGACTACTCATATGATAAATTTGTGGGTTTCAGAAGCAGGTAGACCCGCTTTGAGTCTCTATTCTATCCTTGCTGGCTATGTGACTTTGGCAGATTACTTGAGATCTCTGGACCTCAGTTTCCACATTCTAGAATAGGATTGCTGTGGAAACTGAGAAAATACCTACAAAGTGTCTAGCATGATGACTAGTACATAGTTTTGCATTAACTAAAAAATCAGTCATTGCTGTTCTTATGAAGGCAATGTGCTAAGACTTAGGGTGCTCAGACATACAACTGTCCCCTTGGACCATCAGTGCATAAAATACAATTAATAGATTCCCTGGCCAGTTTTGCTCAGTGGTTAGAGTGTCAGCTGGTGAACCAAAGAGTTGCAGGTTCGATTCTGGTCAAGAGCACCTACCTTGGTTGCGGTTCAGTCTCCGGCCCTGGTTGGGTTGTGCGGGAGGCAACCAATCGATGTGTCTCTCTCACATCGATGTGTATCTCTCTTTCTCTCCCCCTCCCATTCTATCTGAAGATAAATGGAAAAATATCTTCGAGTGAGGATTAAAAAAAAATACCCTTAAGAGAAAATTATGTCCCCAAGGAAGAGAACGTTCTGTTCTTTGTGTTGCTCTAACATCCACAGTCGTTTCACCCATGATAAGAGCTTGGTAGATACTTGATGAATGGAGTTAAATTCCTTAATGACCAAGGATGAACCATCTCAGCGATAATTGATAGAGGACACTATTACCAGTAGTTGGAGCTTGGGCATTAACACAGACCCAAATTCAGACCAGTCCTGACATCTGGGAGTGGACAGTCCTCAAAGGCCGCCTTGATGGTGTGCATTTGACTGTTTCTTAGAGAAATGGGACATGAAGCATTGCGTGTAGGCTGTCAGGAGTCAGTAGCCAGCATTCATCTCTTATCTCTGTGCAATACTGGCAGGACGATCGCAGCTCGTGAGGAGAAGGGGAGAGGTTCTGAGGGGAGCCCGGCAGGATTCTCAAAGTCACAGGGTCTACAACAAGCTTGGCAGCTCCTCGTATAACCCCAGAGCATGAGGGCAGGAAGGGACTGTGGCGATCACCCTTGTCTCACAGACGGGAACACAGGTTCCATGGAGATTCTGTGACTTGGTCTTTGTCACGCTTGTCCTTGTCCTGGCTTCCCTAGGACAGGGCTGCGGCAACGTGCATTCTCCGGACGCCACTCCGAAGGTCTCTCTCCTACACCGGCTGCCATCTGTTCTGAACATGGGTTCATCAGAGGCAAGCAGGGAGCCGCTTTCCTCCCCAATATGGCCAGAGGAACCCCAAGAGCATCACTTAGCAAGAGAGGGCCAAACATCTCCCGCCGCCGGGCATTGCTTGTGTGGGTGTGTTGGGTACATGCGTGGGGGACTCAGCTGCCCCCAGACCCGCCGCACAAATGACTCCTTCCTGTCCGAAGTCATTGATGGAGTGTCCCTGGAATCATCCGCCAAACTCCCAAGGCCGAGTCCAAGGGTCCAAGACCGTTTCCGCCGAGCGCACACTTCCCTTTCCCGGAGGAACTTCCTTGTTGTGACCAGCATTGTGCCGTGCCTCCAAAGGCCATGTCCAGCTCCCTGGGCCAGCGGAGTGTTACAGGTTACAGTTCCCGGTCTGGCCTTGGCTCGCTCCGATGAAACTTTGTATGTATTTTGTATGGCATAGAGTCTATATTGTCAGGATGTCCTCTGCAAAAAGAAAAAACAATGAACTAAGTTGTAAATTTGATTAACGGGTATGCACGATTAGTGAGGTTTACATTTTGAAATAAAATTTATGATTCATTAAAAAAAAGAGAGAGAGAGAGCCAAACACAGCTTCTTTTTTTTTTTTCAGTTGCAGTTTACATTCAATAGTGTTTTGTGTTCGTTTCAGGTACATGAACACTTCTTACTGGAAGCCAACCAGGGGAACGTGTGCCCCTGCAGACGGTCCTGCAAAGCAGCAGCCCTTCCCCCAGCACCCTCCACGCTGGCTTTGAGGCCATGCTGCGAAGAGGTTTCACCCGGTTGTACAGGGCAGTCGGTCCTGGAGACCATGAGAGCTTCACCTGCTTTTAATAATGAAAACAATTGGAGGGGTATTTGAGTCACAGTTCAGCTGCTACATTTAAAAAAGAAAAGGGGGATGGGACTGAGGGGTGCCCAGAGGAGGGATGACAGCCGCTGAGGCAAGGCTCCCCAAGGGGCCTCTTCCACAAGGAATCAAACTCAGAGGAACCCGCAGAGACCCCCCTCTGCCCTCTCTTCATGCCCAGCCCACTGGGAAGACACCGGCCAGCAGTGTGCTGCCAGAGGTGAGGACTGCGCTGAGGTCCTTGGGGCGTGAAGAAACGGAAGTTGAAGGCCTTAAGGAGCCGCCTGTGGACTGGCCCCTTCCTCTGTGGTTACTTTAGGTCTCCGCAAGGCCACCACGCAGGCCTTCCTGAGCTTGTCAGGTTAGCGTGGGGCCCCTTTCCGTCCACACAGGCTCCAGGACCTGCTGTGGGGCCATGCGCACAGTAGGAGCACATTGGCCAAGACACCGCCTGGAAAGCTTTCTCCACAGGGGCCCTGGGTGGGGAAAGACCGAAGCCTGTTGGTGGAGGACAGTGCAGCACCATCGGCGGTGGCGACAGAAATGGTGAGAAAACAACGCTGAACAAGGCGGTTTCGGATAGTGATAGAGCCGCAAAGACTGTACAGATGGAGACTTTGGGGGAAATACAGGACGAAGTGCATCCGTGGCGTCGAGGGTTAGTCTGCATGAGTCAGTGCAGAGATCGGGGAGGGAAGAAATCGGGGAGATGATGTCTGAGACGCTCCATGGTAGCAAAGCCTTTCCTCGGGCCTGAGCACGGTTAGACCTGGGTGACATGACGGGCACAGGGTGGGGTCTTCGCACGCAAACTGCAGAACAGGGGAATGGGAGCAAAAACAAACTCACTGAGCAACTGTCCTGTGCCCAACCAGGCCATGTGCCGTCACATCACAGCGGTCCACCCCACAGAGAGGAGCACGCACAGAGTGGGGAAATGGCACAGGGAGACCAGACAGTCACCAAACAGCAGTCCACCCCACAGAAGGGAGCACACACAGTGTGGGGAAACAGCATAGGGGGACCAGACTGTCACCTAACAGCAGTTCAACCCACAGAAGGGAGCACGTGCAGAGTGAGGTAACAGCAAAGGAAGGAGACCAGACAGTCACCCCACAGCAGTCCACCCTCAGAAGGGAGCATGCGCAGTGTGGGGAAACAGCACAGGGAGGCCAGACAGTCACCCACAGCAGTCCACCCTCAGAAGGGAGCACGCTCAGTGTGGGGAAACGCCACAGGGGGGAAACCAGACAACAGAGGGCGAAGTAGGAGTCTCAGGACTGAGGAATGGGAGAATGGGTCATAGGAACCCAGGCTAAGCAGACCCTAAACACGAGCTAGAAAGCCGCTCCAACCGTCCCATGTGCTTGCCAGGGCATCGTTTCAGGACTACTTAGTCGGTTTCGCTAAGCCAGGAGCAGGGTCTGGTGCCTCCACCACCACGATGATCCCCAGACTTCGGCATCAGAATCTCTGGGAGGGCTGATTAAAACACCAGCTGCAGGGCCCCCTCCCTGGGTGTGTAATCAGTAGGTCCCGGGTTAGGCCTGAGACTGCATGGCTAATATATGCCCAGTCTTACCAATGGCCATGTGATTTCTTGCTTCCTGCTAAACTCCTCGTGGGGTTTCCTCCCACACTGAATAGAGCTGACTTGTTGACCAGTAGAGTGTTGTGGAAGTGATGGTGTGTGATTCCAAGACTCGGTTATAAACGGGATTGCAGCCTCCCACCAGCAACCAGCACCAACCTGCCACGCAGGTGACGGGGCTGCCTTGGAACAGACCCCCCAGTCCCACTCAGGACTGCAGGTGCCTGGCATCAGCCAAGGCCTCACTGCTACTTCATAACAGACCTTAACCCAGAACCTACAAACTACGAGGGATCAAATGGTTGTGGTTTCAGGCCGCTACGTTTTGGGGGGACTTGTTTTGGGGGGCAGTCATAGATCGTTGGCATGCTGGTGATGCTGACGCAGTTGGTTCCAAGACCCCACTTTCAGAATGACCGCACTATTTTAACCTCGTTGTGGAATGTGCCTGGCATATTGAACGCACTCAACATGTGTGTGTTTTTTAATTAATTAATGAGTAGGTAGATGGGTGACTGAGCGAATGAAGGTGGGACTTAAAGCTACAAATATTGGTTTGAAAAGTGACGTGACCTCAGAGATGTTTGGGGATATTCGCTAAGAAGGGTCTAGAGAAGCGTGGTTTGCTGAGCGACCCTGCCAGCAAACTGCCCGCTCAGAGAGCAGCCTCCACGCCAGTGTCCGATGTCTCCACCCAAGGACCCGGCAGGCAAGGGAGCCTAAGCCTGGGAACTGCTGTGACTGGTTCTCCTTCCAGCCGGCCAGGACACCCATCTGCCCCCTGCCCGCTGATGTCCATCAGGGATCGTCCACCCCTCTCTGCTGTCCTCTGTGAGCCCTTGTCCCCCATGCTATCTAGTCCTCCTCTCTCCCTTTTACCCCTCCGACGCCCTCCTTCCCCACAAACCCTCTGGGGGACGTCCAGCCTCCTCTGCCGCTGGCCCGTGAAGACTCCTTCTCCCCACCTGGGATGTTCGATCTCCTCTACACTTTCCCACGAAGCAGGTCACAGCTCCAGGCCAGCCAGCACTGGGCTGAGACATAGGGACAAGTATGACCCATTACACACGCAAGGTTTCCATTAAAGACCTCAAAGTGCCCTGGACCAGCATCTCTGTTTCAGCCAAAACCCCTCCCTGCCACACTCCAGACCTCTTCAGAATCCCCCAACACACGCACGCACGCCATTGCCTTCTCTTTGGGGCTGGTGTGGCTTTGCAACCACCGGCCTAAGCTATGCCCCCCTCACCAGTGGCAGAAACGGGTCGAAAGGGGTTAGAATGCCTCCGTCAGCGGGACTTTCCATCACGACCCTAGCCCAGGACAAACTCTCTGCTCCTCCGGGTGCTTGATGACTGTGCCTGGAACTAGGCCCAGAGTCTCAGGAGGCTGGCTCCCCGTTGGTGTTTGGCCAGCTCTGTCTCGTTCTGTTGGTCCAGCCGCCCGGCCAGGGCTCGCGGTGTGTGCGGCAGTACCGAGGCTCCAGCTGGGATTCTGAAAGACACAGCATCTGATCGCTACAGAAGACTGGGGTGTCTCCTGCTTCTCAGCAGAGCTGGGGATGCTGAGCCACTTATTTTAGCATCAAGAAATCCTGATTTTTAAAGTTCAGAACAGACTACTCCTTCGTAGGGTTTTGTAAAGACTCAGGGAACCAACGTGGCGAACACCCGTGGCTCGGTGTCTGATACAAAGGGCGTGTCCAGTGAACCAACGTGGCGAACACCCGTGGCTCGGTGTCTGATACAAAGGACGTGTCCCGAAAGCGCTGGTTGCCTTCTTGCTCCTCTGAGTAGGGACAACAGTTTGGCCACAGGAAAGGTCTCAGACACCCACTCCCAGAGCCCAGGTGAGGTCGGGACAACTCCTTGCTCATGGGCTGGACTGAGCTGGGCAGGATCCGGGGAGCCGGTGGTCTGAGGTTTCTGAGCCATGAGGAGGGGGTTCAAGGGCTGGGGCATGATGCATGAAGCGTGGGTAGAGCGTGCTGGAACCTGAGCAGAAGCCCTGGAGGGTCGCTTGGCAAACGACACGTGCTCAGTTGGCTGTGCAGTGGGGGGTCAGGGAGGCTTCTCGGTGGCAAGTCCATGGGCGAGGCAGCTCCCCTGCACCTCCCGACTCCCCTTTCGCTCTTCACTCTCCAAGAACTCACTAAACCCTGCCTTGATATTTTCATTCTCTGCTGTGAACACCCAAGATAACATGCTCCATAAAACGGCTCCCAGCAGGAGATTCCTTCTGTTAATCCCGAAATAAACTCTTTCTATCTTCAAGCGGTGGCCACTCTGAGACCAGCAAATGGCTCAGCTGCCACCTGACCAAGACCTGCCTGACTCTGGAGAAGACTGCCCCTGCCAAGCCGAGAGTGGCATTTGGTTCTTAAGGCAATCCAGCCTGGCCCCTCGGGACCTTCCATTCACAGGCGGGTTCGCAGTGACTGCCCCGCCCTGCTGGTTCCTACCCGTTTAGCTGTTTTGCCAAATCACTTTCGTCCCAGTCTCCTCTCACATTTCAACGTCCTGCCTGCCTTGGGACTTAATGAGCTGCTGTCCTTCACTGGGAAGGACCAATGCCAGAGAACGGTGGGTCTGAGGAGGATTCAGCCAGGCCTCAGCACCCCCTGGCCTTTTGGTACGGGGTCAGTCCCACCCTCTTTGCACTTTCTGGCTCACAGACCCCAGGACAGTTTGTTGACTTCATGATACCTGATGGCATCGTGAATCCAGACCATGGATGGCTCAAGCCCAGCTCCAAAAAGTACATTTCAAAAAAGTGCACATGTGTGTTCAGTGCCCCCCCACACCTACACGGCCTACTGCCCAACTGTTACTGAACCCCCATTCCCAGCATCACCGGAAGACCCCCATTCTGCGACGAGCACTGAGGGTGTTATTCTAAAGGGACAAATGCAACATGCATTCCCAGTGAAAAGGTACTTGATCCCAGGGGTCTAATGTGAATTCTTACCTTGAAGAGGCACGAGAGAGCGCAGTGAGTAGGCGTGCGGGTCCTGGACCAGACTGTGGGTTCAAGTCCCAGCTCTGCAGCTTTGTGATTTGGGGCAAGATGCTTAACCTCTTTGTGCCTCGATTTTCTCATCTTTACAATGGAGGAAATAGTAGCAATCGTCTCGTAAGGTTGCTGCAAAGACGAAAAGGGGCTGGCACATGTAAGGTATGTGAGACAGTGCCCAGCTCCTAGGAGGTGCTCAGTTACAGGAGCTGCTACCAGTCTCCCTTGGGCGGGCCTCTGTGCTCTGTGGAAGCTCCATGAGCACAGGCAGGAAGGAGTTTCCGATGGAGGCGAGGTCTCTCACTACTCTGGCATTTTGCTTGGGCTCTCCCACAACGCCCACAGGTCATAGATGAGACAAGTTCCGAGATTATACAAATGCCACAGGCTGTCATAGGGGAGGGGAGCCCAGTGCAGCCACCCAGCCCCAATCCTGCCAGTTTTCAAAGAAGCCCTTCTCAAGGTCCACACTGAGGAAGTGAGTACTAGTGAACCCTAGGGCCAACTGCTGCCCCCAGTGAATGACCAACACAAAAAGTCACACAGTACCTTTCACTTTCAGCTTAGCAATAACTTCCTATATCTTCAGTGTCCATGTGTGGCTTGGGGGCTGCTCAAATCTTTTATTTAAAGTTTTTAAAATAAATTTTAATCTTCTAAACCATAATGAGAATGTATCATATACTTAATTTGGGCCCATGGAGACCACTGCCCACCTACTTTGGATGCCAAGATAACATTTTATAAAGGCCCCCGAATCTAGTTTTTCCTTGAGGGAGTATCCTGGGACCAAAGTCAAGCTATGAGGACGTATTGCTATTTTCCACTGAACTTTAAAAGTCAGGATTTCTTGGTGCTCTGCAACTGTCGTGAACTGAATATTTGTGTCCCCTCAAAGTCCATATGTTGAAGCCCTGTCCCCCAGGGTGATGGTTTTGGAAACGAGGACTTTGGGAGGGAACCAGGCTTAGATGCGGGCAGCCCTGCTATGAAGAGGAAAAGAGACCAGAGCTCTGTCCCCTCTGTGGACACAGAGAGAAGACGGCCGTCTGCAAGCCAGGCAGAGAGGTCTCCCCAGTGACCAAACCCTGCCGGACCTTGACCTTGGGACTTTCCAGGCTCCAGAACTCAAGAAAATCACGTCCTGTTGTTTAAACCACCTACTGTACAGTGTTTTGTTAGGGTAGCCCAAGCTAAGGCATTTTAACCATCTAACCCTAATGAAAATGTATTATCTACCCACTGTTGGTGCGTGGGGACCACCCGCTCATAAACTTAGAATAGGAAATTAACTCATCTTTAGGCCTCTGAATGAAGCTTCCTCTTTTTAATTAAAGAGTGTCCTGAGACCAAACATCAAGCTGTGAGAAACCACCACTATTAGCAACTACTTAACTGTGTATGTCAGATTTCTTAGCTCTACGCAACCAAAATCGGGAACCAAACCGGGTCCTGACGCTGGTATAACTCTGCAGTTGGATGTATGGCCCCCGACTCCAACTTCCTCCGCTCATCAAAACGACATCGTCGTGAGCATTGGTTTTATACCACGTAGACGTCACCAATTTGAAATTATAAAATCAATGCATACCGATAAAACATTGCTTTTATCGCATATGTTAAAGGTTCCAAATAAAGATTTCACAGTGCAAAGGCGTTTGAAGCCCTGCATATGGCATTCCCGTGCCCGGAGCCGCCTACACGCCTCTCGTAGAGCAGTCTCTCCATCTTGCACTCAGACATTCTCATTAAATATGACAGGGACTCTCTCCTGCTCCAACGCTTCCAGGGGCTCCTCCCTGTTTCCCATAAGACAAAGTGAGACTCCTTGCTTGGCCCCCACATATGCACTCGGGGGGGGGGGGACCCTCCAGGTCCACAACCACCAAACTACCTGCATAAAACCGCTTGCTATTTCCCAGGAAACGTTACATACTTCATGCTATTCCCTTGGCCCAAAATGCCCTTGTTTTCTGTTCCCCTCCCAGCCCAACCCCTCCCCTGCCCCCAACTCAGTTCTGACATTCATCAGTCAAGGCCCAACTCAGCAGAATCTCCTTAACCAGCCCCAGCCTGATGCCTGCCCCTGCACTGAAATGATCGGGGTGCGTGTCCCCACATGACTGCAGAGCTCTGTGAGAGTGAGAGATCTGTCTGTACTCTGGTGATCAGTTACACAGAAGGAAAGCAGGGTGGGGAGGGGAGAGGGAAGAAGGAAGGGGAAGGAGTAAGAAGGGGGTGGAGAAGGCATGGTCAGAGGCTAGTGGACAGACCCCACACGCTGGGTCCCCACAGTGACTGTCCTGAAATGGCAGGCACAAAAGGCGGCACGAAGCTCGGCACAGCCTCCGGGCCAAGCATGGAAACGCTTTTCCACGTTAAGCTATGTTCTGGACTAACTGTGTAACTACTCTGTTATTGCTCTTTTGAAATAATTATACCTTTGATCTCATTTCAGTCTCCTGACAATAAAACTTATGAGGCAGTATCACTCCTCTTATACAGAGGAGGAAACTGAGACCCCGAAACATAAAGTGAGGACCGGCCGAGGTTAGAACCCAGGAGTCCAGAGAGAGCCCTTTGTGACCGCTCGGAGGGCTCCAGGCGACTTCCCTTGCTGTGCCTGTGTGCGTGCGTGTGTGTGCGCACATGTGTGTGCGTGTGTACACGCGCGCGTGTGTGTGCACACGTGTATGTGTGCATGTCTGCACTGTGTGTGAACATGTGTGTGCGTGTGTGCACGTGTGTGTGTGCCCACGTGTGTGTGTGCGTGTCTGCACTGTGTGTGGGATGTGTGTGTGTGCGCGTGTGTGCGCGTGCACGTGTGTGTGTGTGTGAGCGCACACACTTGGGCAGGGTGCTGTGGCGGGTGCAGCCTGAGTCTCTTCAGTGAAGTCACCTTTCAACCAGGGCTGGTCGTATTGTGGGTCAGAGGCAGCATTTGTCTTGGGCTTTCCATTCTGGACAGATAGGTTGGTATGGAAACTACACTTCTGAGGTTACGATAGAAACATTTGCCCTCATTGGTTTTCTTGAAAGAATGACAGTAGATGGAAATGTCTACACTTGCCACATCAGTTCCTTCTTGGCAACAGACATCTGTCTGTAAATGGTGTAAAGTGATTAGAGCAAACTCTTCCGAAACCTTCCACATTTTTGCTCTTCTGTCAAATAATAAATATAGCCAGTCTTCAGTGTCTGCCTCCAACTAGATCACGAACACCTTGAAGGCAGAGCTATTTTACTAGTCCTGGGAGCTCATTGGACGGGGCATGGCACGGGGGGGACACTGGGGGCCAGGCTTTGACTGGATAAACAGGACACTGCAGATCACCTGTGCAGGATGGAAGCTCCAGCCTTTCACGCTTGCCCAGCTCCTCACCCTCTCCAAGCCCTCGTTGTCTGGTTGTACTTGGTCTCCCATTTGTGCTGTGAGTCAAGCAGGACAGATACTGTCAGTTCCACAACACAGAGGAGAAAACGTAAACTCAGCGAACTCCAGTGAAGACCAGACCAGAGAAGGCTGTCTGTCCTGGGCTGCCCACTGTAGAGGACCCTGTCCTGCAGGCCCAAGGTCGGGGTGAGGCAGGAGCTGGCTTACCCGTGTGTGGTCCTGAGAGTGTCGCCTCGCTGGCCTCACCCTGTCCTGGCCTCGCTGTCCTGGCCCTTTGTGACCAGACCCTCCCTCGGAGAGAAGCTCACAGAGCCGAGTGCTGTGTCCGCCCGGCCATGCGCTCCCTTCCAGACCCTGGAATCCAAGTGGCCCTGAGGCTGCACAATCTCTTTCCCTGAGGGAGACCCCACCCCACTGCTGGCACACCCCCAAGGGGCGAGTGTCCACGGGGCTGCCCACAGGCTGTGTGGGAGGGGGTGGACCAGGGAGTGGGGAGAACAGGGAGCCACAGTGGGCTCCCCCAGCCTGCAGTGCTCGGGCAGAGTCCAAGGAGCCAGGGATTCCAATTGGACTGAACGTCCACACCCTCAAGAGGGCATGTTGGCCATGGCAAGAGCAGGGGACATTTTTCATTTCACAGTTTGCTCGTTGGATGTGTTACTTCTAACTATCAGACAGATGGTATGTGGCCTTCCACCTACCCTCCTGCCCCAGCCCCCAATGTTAAAGAGGGCTGGGGGAAGCCGTCTCCAGGGGGTGACTTCAGATTCAGAAGCCCCTGTAAAAAATGACCTCATACACACACCTACACACGCATGCACACACACTACTACAGGTCTGTATTTCTTACATGTGACCATCATGATGAATTATTTCTAGTCATTGATGATCATGTCTGCCAGTCTAGCACTGAGCTGGTGTGTGAGCATGTGAGTGTGAGCGTGAGTGTGTGAGTGTGAACGTGTGTGTGTGAGCGTGTGAGTGAGTGTGAGCATGTAAGTGAGTGTGAACGTGTGTGAGTGTGAGCATGTGAGTGTGAGCGTGTGAGTGTGAGTGTGTGAGTGAGTGTGTGAGTGTGAGCATGTGAGTGTGTGTGAGCATGTGAGCATGTGTGAGTGTGAGCATGTGAGTGTGTGAGCATGTGAGAGTGTGTGAGCGTGTGTGAGTGTGAGCATGTGAGTGTGAGCATGTGAGTGTGTGAGTATGAGCATGTGAGTGTGCGTGTGTGTGAGCATGTGAGTGAGTGTGAACGTGTGTGGGTGTGTGAGTGTGTGAGTGTGAGCGTGAGCGTGAGCGTGTGTGAGAGTGTGTGAGTGTGAGCATGTGAGCATGTGTGAGCATGTGAGTGTGAGCATGTGAGTGTGTGAGCATGTGAGCGTGTGAGTGTGAGCGTGAGTGTGTGACTGTGAGCATGTGAGTGTGTGAGTGTGAGCATGTGTGTGTGTGAGCATGTGAGTGAGTGTGAACGTGTGTGGGTGTGAGTGTGAGCGTGTGTGAGCGTGAATGTGTGAGTGTGAGTGTGAGCATGTGTGAGCGTGTGAGTGTGAGCATGTGAGCATGTGTGAGCGTGTGAGCGTGTGAGTGTGAGTGTGTGTGTGAGCATGTGAGCGTGTGAGTGTGAGCATGTGAGCATGTGTGAGCATGTGAGCGTGAGCGTGAGTGTGTGAGTGTGAGTGTGTAGAGGGGGACAGGGCTAGCGAGGCGGCCTCAACAGATGAGGACATTTTTTAAGAGAGTGCAGCACTCCGGTGAGATTCCCGACATTGGCCCTGTGGGGCAGCTAACGGTGGTGGTGGTGGGGTCCTGTGCGTGGAAACCAGCCGGAATCTCCACCAAGCTGCCTCTTCGGGGTCAGGGAAGAAATTCTGTAGAGTCTTACCCCAGACCCCTCACACTTCTCCTCTTCCCTCAGGCCCTTACAGTTTCCCACAGAACACACACACGTGTGCACACACACACACAACTCATACAGACGCACACCGATACATACACACACACACATGCAGACACACACAACACATACGGACCCACACAGATATACACACATACACACACACACAACACATACAGACCCACAGATACACACACGACACACACACATGCAGACACACACACATGGATTGTCACCTCCCAGGCTGCCCCAGTCCCTCTTCAGGGCGGGGCTTCCTCTCTTACCTCCCACGGCCAGTTTTGAGCCAATAGGATTCACTGTACTAAGAGGGGCCTCTCTTTCAGGCCCCAGGAGCCGAATAATGTCAGCATAGCCTTGGGCACGCATGCGGAGTTGACACGGGACCCTAGCCAAGGGCACTTTCAGCTGGAAGGTTCCAAGTCCTAGCCCCAGCCCAGGCTAGGCCATGATAAACGTCATTTCTCGATTGTTCCCATTGTCAGGATCAGGAGAGACAGGCAGCCCAGCGGAGGCCCTTTCTTTTGGGAGACCCACTGGCAGCATACCACCACATGCCCCTGGGTTTGTGGGGCCCAAACTGCCTGCTAATGGCTCATGCAAGGGGGAGGAGGGAGAGTGGAGGGGACAGCTGGTCCCTGGTGGTTGGAGACCTGGCCTGAATATACCTCCCAGCCTGACCGTCAGCTGCGCCCCAGGGTCCCTGCAGCACCCCTCCACCGGCTCCAGCCCCCCTCCCCCGCTGTGCTGCAGGGACCCAGGGCTGCTGGAGCGCAGACAGTGATCCTCCTCACGCCTCCATTCACCTCTTCGCCTCTCCGGCTCTTCCGTGCTCCCCTCTGATCCCCTCGAAGGCAGAGGCAGGAGAAGAGATGTGCCCAGCTCCACAATGAGCCCTGTGCCAGGCTCTGGGGACCAGACATCAGAGAGACCCGGAAATCAATATCCAGGGAGCAGCAACGTTAAAAAGGGCCTGGGGGAAAGCTGCCTCCCCCTCCGGGCAGCCTCCCCCGAGGGCAGGATTGCGTCCGGGCCTGGGAGGGCCAGAGCAGTTTGTTCAAACACTAGGCAAGGTCAGGTGTGCCTGCCCTGAGGAGCCCCGAGGGAAAGGAGGGATCTCACTGCTCCGTGGGTCCGGGATGACCTCTGGAATTCCCAGGAACCTTCTCCTCCTCCAACAGGCCACAGCGCAGGCCCCCCGCGCGCCCAGCCGACCGGAGGAGGACTGCGGAAGGCCGTGGGCACTGGGGTCTGCAGAGCTCCTTTTACACAGAAGAGAGGCCGTGGACTTGGCGTGACGCACTGTCCCTGTTTCCCGGGACTGCGGGTTTCCCGGGACGTGGGGCCTTCTGTGTTAACACCAGGACAGACCCGGTCAAACGGGGAAGGTGGAGTCACCTGAGGGGATGTGGGGAAGGATCCTCCTTCCCTGAGCCCGGCACATGGCTGGGGACAAAGGACGGCTTGGACCACGCTGCCTGTTAATGGTTCTGCTGGCCGAACTCCTCGCTCTTCCGCCTCACGCGTGGGGAAAGGCCAGCGAGCAGAGGGGTCCTGCGGCCAGCTTGGGGCTGTCAGGGGGAAACAGTCAAAAGGATAGTGGCACGGTCTCCGCGGAGGGAGGGGGAAATTCCCTCCCCGGTTTAAGGAGGCTGAGGCTGACGAGGCCCACACAGGGCCTGGGGTGTGGGGAGGGAGCTCGGGGCATCTGAGAACAGCGGCAGGTCAAGGGTTTGCCTTGTCCTTGAACCCTTCCCAGGGCACAAACACTGGGCAGAAGGACACAAGGGGAACAGCTTTGAAACCTTGTGCCCCGAGCTCGGCTCCCAGGCTCCCAGGGACCCAGAGGGCAGGCCTGCAGGGAGAGCGGCCGAGAGCTGCCCTGGTGTGGGCCTGACCCCTGACCCCTGACCCCTGACCACTCAGCAAGCTTGTTCCTTTAGATCTGTCCAGAGAACAGGCTCCCCTCCTTGGGTCCCGCCTGGAAGTTGTGGGCAGACAGATGTCCCCAGAGGCAGCGGAGGTTTGAGCTAAACTGGCCTCACAGGGCAGGTCCCATGGAGATCGCCTGACCCAGAGCCCTTGTTTGACAGGCAGAGACCGAACTCCAGGGAAGCTGAGTCGTAGCTTGGGCAGCACATTCGCCAGCGGTTAGAGCTCGAGATGGGACTCTGCACCCTCGGGTGCCACAGCCAGAGGGCCCGTGGGAGGGAGGAAGCCCGGCCCAGCTGGTGAAGGCCCCTGCCCTCCTGGCGGCCACCTGCACCCTCCGGAGCCGGGCCCCTCTCCAGCCCGTGGAGTCTCCAGCTTGGTCTGCTCCAGCACCAACTCCTGGGACTGTCCAGCAGGTCCCCCTGGACTGCCCTGCCTGGGGCCTCCGGGCGCTAGAAATCTGGGCGCTGTGCCCGCCTGCTCCCCTGTCCGCCTCCCAGCCGCACCCTCAGGAGTGGGCAGCTACTTCCCACCTGAGCATCAGCCCTTCCTAGAGGCGGGGAGCTAAGGGGCAGTTCACAGGAAGCAGAGGCCCGAGGCCAGTGCAGACACAGCCTGGTGTCTGAGGGGTCCCGTGGGGAGGCACCCAGACCCCGGATGCTGAGGGAGGCTGAAAAGTGGGAGCAGGTGTAGGTGGGCCCTCATTTGAGCAGTCAGGAGGGTCCTAAGTGTAGGGCCAGGAGAGGGCAGAGGAGAGAGAGGAAAACAATGGGAGACTCGGAAACCGTGTCCTGACAACGACTGTACCAGCTTTTAGCATTTACAGCGGTCCGGTTCTGTCCTGCTGTGGGGAGCCCGGCACTTCCAAACGATATGCAGACAAGAGCCTGAAACCGGTCCGGAGGATCGACGGGACAGCCCTGTTCGCAGCAGCCCTCCTCGGTAAAGCAGGACTACACAGAGGGCTGGCAAGGAGAGAGAGCCTGCACCCCCCTGCACCCTCCGGACCTCACTGCACCCTCCGGACCCCGCAAGCACTGAGGGGTAGAGAGCCAGGCTCTGCCCTGGGCAGGGAAGGAGCCACCTTCCTGGGAAGTCCCAGGAGGCTTGCAAGCTATGCCCAGGCCGGTGAGATGCTGAGTCCTTGCGGGGGGGGGGGGGGGGGGGGGGGGGGGGGGGGGGGCTCAGGTCTCCTGCACACAGACACGCCCTGATTTATGCAACAACAGGCCCTGGGAGCTCCCTTAGCCTTTACTGCCTCACCTCGAAGCTTCCTGCCCAGCTGTCCAGTAATAGTTTATTGCAAATAAGTCTCTTTGCTCTAAGGCAATTGATTACTCTACCTCTGAATTCCCTACAGAGCGTCACAGCTGGGCACCCAGCTGGTCCTCATTAAAACCCTTCTGGACCTGAACCTTCCCACCTTTCCCTGCCCACCTCTCCACCCCTGCATCCCACAGCCCCCAGGAACGCACTCACTTTCCTAAGGGCTGGGTAGGCAGGTGCCAACACGAAGGGCAGCTCAGAGCTTCTGAGTCTGCCGATCACTGGTCTCCTGGCAGGAGCTCCCACAGGTAAACAGGGATCGCTCTCAGCAAACTGTTGGATTGGGGTTCCCTTCATCCTCCTCCTCTGGAAGATGCTCATTGGTAACATTTAAGTCACTCCCTGAATCTCATGGAGACCTGGACATCTGTCCGGACCGCAGCCGGATGCTCTAACCACTGAGCCAAACTGGCCAGGGTGAGACCTGGACATCTGTAAGAACATCCCCTGAGGGTCTCCAGCCAGAGCCACTAACTTCCCAGGGTTTGGTTACCTCACCTATAAAAAGTATCACTGTAGGCAGGCGACCAAGCCAGGTGATCAAATTCCTTCCAATTCTGCACTTCTGTGCAATATCGGACCATCTCATTAATTCATGTGCAAAACAGCGTGTGGGTGTGGAGTGAAAAGTCCCAGGGTCCACATTCAGGCCCTGGCACTGACTAGCTGGCTGGCCTTGGAAAGTCGCTTAATCTTTCACCACACAGATGTTGTGAGGTTTAAATGAGATACCACAGGTGAGCAGGGTTGATAAACTGTAAAGTAGTATTCAAATGTTACTAATTATCAAGCGGTCATAATGACTGCGATACATAAAAACCTCCCTTTCGATAAGCAAATGCTTATGGGTGACATCAGAATACAGAAAAGATCACGGCTGATGGACCTGCTGGTGCCTCCTCCCAGGTCACACAGCTCCACACACTGACGCCCTGGCTGTTCAGAGCACTCCATGCAAAAGAAGCAGACGCTCCAGGATGAATATTCATTTCCACGACCCTTTTCAAAAGTGCTGATAGACTCATGAAAAGTTGTGTGACAGCCACACACTAATTGCACGTCCTTGGGGACGCATAAAATCCACTGCCATGTTTAGAAAGAAGGTGCCAGCTGCATTCCAGGGGCTCTGAGAGGAGGTCGGGAAGCTCAGCCAGGAGCGTGCGGCACACAGTCTCAGAGCTCCTCCCAGCCAGAAGGCTCGGTGCTGAACGAGCTAAGAGCTAAGAGGAGGTGGGCCTTGGGAAGACAGGCCTCCCTAAGAGAGCGCTGACCTATGTGCTTCGCAGACTCGCAGCATCTCAGTAAGGTGGCTGGGCGGCTGGGGCTTTTGGTTGCAGATCATGACATGCAGATTTAACAAATGTAAAGAATTAAACCAATAAGTACATGCCAAAAGTCTAGAGAGCTGGGCAGGAGTCAGTTCTGGAGCTTTAAGAAACATGTGTGAAAGGAACATTGTAATTCTGCCTGTTGACGTGAGTGTGTGAGTGAGAGGGGGAGAGAGAGAGACTGGACCATGACCATACATTACTTCGCTTTAATAAAAGAACTCCTGGGACCAGTTCACAGAACTGTCATTTAAAACCAACACTCTATTCCAACACCAACCAGAGTGTCCTTACAGTGCCCCCCCCACCCCTGCCCAGCAGGGCCAGCCTGAGCCAGGCAAGAACAAGGTGTAGGTGAGACCAGCCGTGGAGAAGGCGAGGGTCCTGCCTCCATGGGCTTCATCTTGGCTGGCTCAGGCTTGACCCCCATCTTCCCAGGAGCCTCCAGAGCCAGGGGCTCCTCTAGAGAGACACAGGGGGAAGGCAGGCCCAGGGTCTCCTGAGCGTCCTCCCAAATGATGGCACAGGAGCTGGGGGGGGGGGGGGGCAGGGCAGAAGGCAGCCTCCCAGCTGCTTCTACAGCCTCTTCCTCTCCAGCTGCACCCCCACATCCATCAGCTCCCCCATGGCCCCAACCCTGCCCAGGCTTCCTCTTGTCATTTGGGCTCTCTGCTGAGATAGAGGGTCTAGAAATCAGGCCCCAAGGGAAGAGGCCCTACGGCTGGAGGCTGGCAGGTGGGTGACGACGGTCTCTCGTGCAGTGGTACGGGATCCAGGCCTTCTGCGTCGATCTGCTGCTTCTCCTCCATCTAGTGGACCTGCTGGAGACCCGGACACATGAGGCTGCGCAGTGAGGAGGACAGGCAGGACTGGGGGGGGGGGGGGGGTCCTGAGCTGACAGAGGAGGGAGCTAGATCCACAGTGTGGCTCCGCCCACTAGCCGAGAAACTTCCATTGTAATAAATCACTTAACCATTCAGAACCTTCCTTTCTACTTCTATCAAATGGGCTAAAAATACTCGCTCGTCTAGGTTTTCTATAGAGTTTGAACGAGGAGACATGCTTGTGTCCCCTGTAATCCATAATTATCTAATTATCCACCACCCACCCCATGCCCAACTTGCAGAAAGAGCTTCCCTAACCACTCCCTGCATTTGTAACGTACTGGATACAAATAACGTGTTTTATACACAGTATCTCACGTGGCCCTCCCTCTGAACAGAGGAAGGGGAGTGGCTTGCCCAGTGTCACACAAGAGCTCACTAGTTGCCGAGCCCAGACTGCTAACTGCCAGCTCTCCCCGTGTGCAGGGAGCGCGGGCACCAGTGAGGGCCTCGGGAAGCAGGGCGAGCATGGCATGCACCCACTCGCGCTAACCTTGCTCTGTGCCCCCATGCAGGTCTTGCGTCAATCATCACAGTAGCATGTAAAGTAGCCACGATGGTTATTACCAGGCAATGGAGGTTTACCGAGTTAGGAAGTTGCCCAAGGTCACACGGTAACTGGCAGATCTGGGCTCCAATGCACACTCGGGTCTGCTCTCCCAGCCAGTGCTTAACCGGGTGGAAGCCCAATGGACTGGAGGTCTATGCATCACTTCCGTCCTCCTCGGCCCTCCCCATTCTCCACAGGCCCAGGCCCGGGGTTACAGTTCTTTACAAACCTCCCTTCCCCACCACGGCCCCCACACTCACCCACACCGTGTCATGGATCCAGTCCAAAAACTCAGCAACCTTGGCATAGACGCCGGGGTGCTTGGGCTCTGCACAGCCTTGGCCCCAGCTGACCACCCCAACAAGGCGCCATGTGCCTCCATCTGGGCACACCAGGGGGCCCCCGCTGTCCCCCTGCGGGGTCCAGGCACACAGCCCAGAGAAACAGGCAGTTAGTTCGTCTAGGAGGGGTACCAGACCTCCCCTCCTGCTTCCAGCACGGACCTTGTCTTGTCTCACCCCCCTAGAGAGGCTGAGCAGGGCAAGGACCAAGCCACAGCAGAACCCCGCCCCACTCCCCACCGGGCCCCTGCTGCTGCACCTGGCAGGCGTCAGCCCTCCCGTCCAGGTAGCCAGCACACAGCATGCGGGGGGTGAGGGCCCCGTCGTACACGCAAGAGCTGTTGCAGAGTTGGGAGCTCAGCAGCGGCACCACCGTGTCCTGCAGTGTGTCCGAGCTGTGGGCTGCGGGAAGCAGGCAGGAGCTGAAGGGACACGGAGCAAGGCCCAGGAAGGCAGGGCAGCAAGAGACGCGGTGGGTACAGGCCTCCACTTCACAGAGCCCCAAAGAGGAGAGCCCAGGGTGGGAGCTGGGGACCCCGGCAAGGAGGCAAGGGTCTGGCAGACTTGGGGGCTGGGAGTAAGGAGGAAGAGAACTTGCTCACACCTACACCCCGAATACTGAGGCCCTGGCACTGCTGGGACACAGGGAGCAAAAGTAAAGGGCCTGAGTTTAGGAGAAACTCAGGGGTTGTTCTCTCAGAAAGACCCAGACAGAGGAGACTAGGGCCCCTAGGCCTGGCCAAGGGTGGTGCCAGAGGAAAAGGGGGGCTGGCACGGCCACGTGGCCACGGGAAGTAGAGGCGCCTCACCTTGGAAAGGATGCGTCCCCCCCATATCCCCCCACCCCTTTTGCACCCAGGGCCCTGGGGCTGACTCACTGTGGCTGGGGTCGGTGTGGCCCCAGCCAGACACCCAGCACTGCGAGCCCCTCGGAAAATCCTGCTCCTCGGCTGGCAGGCACACGGCGCCCACAGTGTCTGTGGAGAGGCAATGTCATGGGCCCCACTCAGGCTCGGCTCCCTCCTCCAAGCCTGGGTGACAGCCAGGGCTGGCAGACCCTCCTCCCCCTTCTCATGGTCTCCACCAGCCAGGCCTCCTGCACGCTGGGCGGGCTGTGCACTGCATCACCCTGAGGGTCACCCTCACGCAGGGGACAGGGTGTAGAGAGCAGTGGCTGGGCGGGCTGTGCACTGCAACACCCTGAGGGTCACCCTCACATGGGACAGCGTGTAGAGAGTAGTGGCTGTGCGGGCTGTGCACTGCACCACCCTGAGGGTCACCCTCACGCAGGGGACAGGGTGTAGGGTCACCCTCACGCAGGGGACAGGGTGTAGAGAGCAGTGTGCATGGCGCCCTCTAGGGCCCATACAGGCTTCACACCCCCACCTGGGCACTGCAGAAGAATGGAAATTCTGTGGGCATTTGTACCCAACCTGTCCTAATGTGGACCCATTTTGGATTTTCTCCTGGGTTTTTGTCATTCTTGGAATATTGTTTCCAAAAGCATGTGAATGGCCGACAGGTGGGGCCCACACGTGTTCTCAGGTCGTATGCAGGCATGCCGTTAACTAAACACAGGTCACTTGGGGAGAGCAGCTCCCTTTCCGTTCTCAGTCCCTCTAATGGCATCAAGGAGCAAGGCTCCCTCTGGAGCGCCTCTGCACCTGTCCCAGGGCCTGGCATCCTCCATCGAACACAGAGGCCGGGCCAGCCAGTCTGCAGAGGAAGCCCCTGGCTGGGACCAGAGCACTGTTCTGCTTCCACTCGTGCGCCTCGTGGTCACCTGGGCGCGGAAAGTAACTTCGGTTCTCCAGTTAGGTAGTAACCTGAGGATCCCCTCTCAAATATATTTAAGTCAATATAGAAATATTAACTGTTGAACAGTTCAGAGAGTACCCATATATAATCAAATTTGTGAAAGGTCTATAGCAGTAACTGTTGTTCAGGAAACCCAAGGGTGCAGGTAGCAACAGGAGGGAGGAGAGCTGAGTATGTGTCAGTGTGTGCACATGACTGTGTATGGTGTAAGCATGTGTGCACGGGTGCGGTGTGTGTGTGTGAGAGTGTGTGCATGGGATTGTGCATGTGTATAGTGTGAGTATATGTGCACGGGTGTGGTGTGCATGTGTGTGTGTGCATGCGAGTGTGTACTGTACTTGTGTGAGCACTGCACATGAGTGTGTGCATGTCTCTGTGAGTGTGTGCATTGCAGGCGAGTGTGCACGGACATGCTGGGGACCTGTCCTTATCTGTATACACCTACCTCCTCTGCCTGTCAGGGTTGTTATGAGGAATGAGTGAAAGAATATTTGGGAAAATAAAAGAAATCGAATTGACTGTGGGATGCCACAAGGTGGCTGGGACCTGAGACCAGCTGGGGACTGGGGTAGAGTGGCTGTCGGTGCTTGGAGCAACTAGAAAGCTCTGCGAGGACCTCGAGGTCAATCCTGCCAGCAGCCCAGCCGGAGAAGGGCCAGAGCCTGTGCCCCAGGCAGAGCATGGGGAAGAGTCGATGCCACTTCAGGCCAGTACCCCGAAGCCCACCAGTCCCCGGGTGAACGTGTGCACGAGGGTTTACAGCGCTGGAGGGAACCTGGGAAGTCAGTCCGCCCACCCGCCCGCTCACCACAGCCGCACCTGCGCACCCAGCCTCACCTGAGAAGTTGAGCGGAGTCCGGAGCCGCAGGAGGGCGACATCGTAGTCGTGGTTCTGGGCGCTGTAGAGAGGGTGCGGGATGATCCTCTCCACCACAGCGCCCTCGTGTGGCCTGGCCGTACTGTGGCTGACCAGCCCCGCGTGGACCCGCCAGCTGGACAGGCGGGATAGCCTGAAACTGCACACAGGAGCGAGGCTGAGCCCGGGAAGGAAGGGGCAGAGAGGGTGACGAGAGTGAGGTGGTGGGTGGAGGAAGCCGGCCAGAGAGGCTCTTAGTGGGGCCCGGTCCCCAGCCTGCAAGCTCCCAGTATTCCCCAGTATTCGCTTCTTAGTATTCCCACGCAGCGGACAAGACACTGGGCATGCAGTAGGTACTTAATAAGTGTGCAAGTGCTGATGGATAGGGAAGTGAGTCATCTGCAGTCACTACCCCTCACTCCTGCATAGCCCTCTCCCAAGTTTCACAAGAAACACCGAAGGGCCGAGTCAGAGAAACGTCTGTCAGCCCTGTCTCTCCACCTGCTACATGCAGTCATCGGGAGTCAGTCACTTGCCCTGTCCCAGCAGCAGTCTCCTCAGTGTGACATAAGAGTTACACCATCTGCCCTGCGTACCACCCAGAGAAGGGGCCAAAGCCCATTCTCTCAGCCACCCCCATTGCTCCCACCAGGATTCACTAAACACCCACTCTGTTCCAGGACTGCTCCAGGCCACGGGGACAGGAAGTGGGCAGACAAAGGGGTTCAGTGGTCCCCAGGATTCACTAAGCACCCACTCTGTTCCAGGACTGCTCCAGGCCCCGGGACAGGCAGTAGGCAGAGGCAGACAGACAAAGGGGTTCAGTGGTCCCCAGGATTCACTAGGCACCCACTCTGTTCCAGGACTGCTCCAGTGCACGGGAACAGGAAGTGGGCAGACGGACAGGGGCTCAGTGGTCCCCAGGATTCACTAAGCCCCGCTCTGTTCCAGGACTGCTCTAGGCCCCGGGGACAGGAAGTGGGCAGAGACAGACAGACAAAGGGGTTCAGTGGTCCCCAGGATTCACTAAGCCCCGCTCCTTTCCAGGACTGCTCCAGGCCAGGGGACAAGAAGTGGGCAGAGGAAGACGGACAAAGGGGTTCAGTGGTCCCCAGGATTCACTAAGCCCCGCTCCGTTCCAGGACTGCTCCAGGCCCCGGGCCAGGCAGTGGGCAGAGGCAGACAAAGGGGTTCAGTGGTCCCCAGGATTCACTAAGCCCCGCTCCTTTCCAGGACGGCTCCGGGCCCCAGGACAGGCAGTGGGCAGGCGGACACAGGGGCTCAGTGGCGAGCAAGCCTGAGGGCCCTGCTCCCATGGAGCTGCCAGTCTAAAGGGGAAGAAAGACCTCAAACAAATAATTACCTGGAGAGTGACTTAATTACAGTGTGAGAAACATTAAGAAGCTCAGAGTGCCGAGAGTAGGAAAGCACTTTAAAGACTTAAAAACTGGACCCACGAAGAACCGGTGCGGGTAGTATCCCCGCCAGCCACGCAGAGCCGTTCTTGGCACTGAACGGGAAATTTCACAGACACACTGTGCCCACTCAGAGTGGACACGGGGAGGCAGACAGTGGACAGGGACGTTTTAACACGATGGACCAGGGGCCACACAGAGGCGGCGGCTGCGGCCCGTGACTTGCCTGTGCGTGCAGTGCGCGGCGGTCACCACCCAGCGCGGCGCCAGCACAGAGCCCCCGCAAGTGTGCCGGGAGCCCAGGGCCACACTGGCCTGCCAGGGCCAGCGCCCGGGAGCCACAGCCTGCCCACCGACTATCCGGGAAGCCAGGGGCCTTGCCCCGCACTCTGCCAACAGAGAAGCTCTGGTGAGGTAGAAAGAGCTGGGTGCCTGCACGGCCCGGCCTCTCAGGGAGGGCCCGTGTGGGTACTTTCGGGTGTTACTCCTGGTCCCGAGGACGGGGAACTGGAGAGCGGACACGCTGACTGCACACCTGCTGCCCCAGGCCGCGAGCTCGCTGGGAGCAGGGACACGGCTGCACTAGCTGTGACACCCCGGGACCCAGCACATGCCTGTCAAAGCTGGGGTGTGGATGGATGCGTGGAAGGGCCAGTGAAGAGATGGAGAGGCAGGCAGACAGACAGAGAAACGCACAGGCTGTCTCCCATTGGCCCCTCGTCCACTACGCTCCTGTCTCCTGGAGCTGCTCACTGGGTGACAGCCAGGACTGACTCCACCTTTCAGGCTCCCCGGAAGACATGGGAGCGAGTGTCAGAGGCTAAGGCCGGTGAAGCAAGGAGATCGCCTGCCCAGACCAGTGGCTGGTGGGGGACATGACAGAGACCTAGACAGGGCTCTGGGTGGGCAGAACTGTGTCTTCAAGAAGGGGCCCAGCAGGCAGGTGGACAGGGAACCCCACCCCAGCCCCAGCCGAGCCTCTCTTCGGGGCTCTGCCCAGTGGGGGGGGACGGGGGGGCCAGAGGCTCCTTCCTCCCAACACTACCTTCCTGGATCCAAGACATGACTCACCGGAGCACTTGAGGGAAACGATTTGGCCAGAAGTGCAGTTGTCCCTGCAAAACAGAGGCACCAGCAAGACACCGGGCAGGGACCCACTTGAGGCTGGGCACCGCCCGAGGGCATGGAGGAAGGGAAGGGTCACAGGGGCTCCCCGTAGCCCCGCCCAAGGCCCCAGGTCTCCAGGACAGCAGCAGGGTGTGGGCAGGGTCAGTTACAAGTCAAGGACTAAATGAGGAAGCCGCGGTCCCACCACGGGCTCTAAGTGAAGGCGTTCGGTGGTCACGCACTCTCCTTCCTGGGCTCACTCTGTCTCTCCAGGCCCTTTCCCGGCCCTACACATCCACATCCTGGCTCTCCTCTCCCCCGCTTTTCCTTAGCATATACTCAGTGCCTTTTGGCCCCAGAGCCTCCTCTCTTTCTTCACTCATCCCTTGCCCCCAGCAGCCCATGACCCGATCCTTAGTCTCTTCCAGTTTCCCAGACCTCCAGCCCCCGGCTCTCCTGGCGGCTCAGCCCGGCCTGCTTCCCCATGCCCGCCCAGGTGTCTCAGAGGAACCCTCGGAGGGTGGTGCAGGGGAGGCTTCAGAGCGCTGACCGGCTGCTCAGCCAGCCAGCCCAGGAAGCCCAAGCAGAGGGAAGACCCGCGGCTCGTGCCCACCCCTAGGGCCTGGGGAAGGGCCGCTGCACCCCAGAGCCCTCTGCTCTGCTGGGTCTCCCGGCTCCAAGCAGTTCTCAACCACAGCAAGTAGCCATCTCTTTCCTGGGCACCAGAATTATCCAAGTAAAATGTGGCCGGGGTGAGAGAGCTCAGATTGAAGACGGGAGCCTGGTTTCAAGACATGGTTTGGCCCTGGCCGGTTTGGCTCAGTGGTTAGAGCGTCAGCCCGCGGACCGATGAGTCCCGGGTTCGAGTGTGATCAGGAGCACATGCCTTAGTTGCGGTTCATCCCTGGCCCTGGTCGGGTCATGCGGGAGGCTGCCAGTCGATGTGTCTCTCTCACATCAATGTTTCTCTCTCTCTCCCTTTCTTCCTTTCTCTCCCTCCCACTCTATGTGAACAAAAAATGGAAAAACATCCTCGGGTGAGGATTTAAAAAAAAGACTTGGTTTGGCTGCTCATTAGTTCTGTAACCTTGGACAAGGCCCTTTGCCTCATCAATCCCCAGTCTCCCCACCTGTGAAGTGGGCCTAAGAGTGCTGTGTGAAATCCTGTAACAATGACAACCCATCCTGCAGTCCTTTCGACGGGCAGGCTCGTGCAACTGCGCTCGTCATTTCTGCTCGGGAAAGGTTCCTCTAGTCCTATCGTACATGTCCTCGCCTCCAGGCTCCCCTGACAGGAAGATTTTTGCTGGACTGCTCCCCAGGAAGTAAGGCGCCCCCATTCAAGCTCCTCAGGAGCCCTACCTGGGCTGCCACACCTCCTCCAGGAGGCCCCCCGGTCGAGCAGAAAGCCGAGCAAACTCCTGCGAGCTGTTGAGCTTGACGTCAGACAGGTTCACGCCCTTGTGGTCAGTGAATCTTGGCAGAAGAGAACAGAACAGGAGGGAACAGCTTTAAACTACAGCACGAGACCGGCATGAGACACCGCACCAGGACGGTGACGGAGCAGGGCTGTGACAACGACCTTTTCTGGGACTTATGTTTGTTCAAAAGCGGAGATCCTCAAGGGGGAGACATGGCTGGGGCACCATCGTGCCCAGAGGCCAGGGGATGACCAAAATGGCCTCCGGCCATTCCCTGAGCACTATGAACACCACAGACAGACAGAGGTGTCCAGCTGCCGGCCAGCTCCACCCTCCCCAGGCCTGGGTCTGGCCCCAGTTACCTGAGATGCCCAAGGCTCCGGCAGATCCGCACCCCCAGGGCCGGGCCCCAGCCCTCATGGCAGACCAGGAGCCAGCCTGGCCGGGCCCTCACCTGCACCTCCAGCAGGAAGTCCTCCGTGTTTATTCTGAAAGACACTGAAACCGGGCACGACAGCCACGTCCTGCCTGCCTCGGGGGAGAGGCATGGGGTGGGGAGGGGCAGCTGGGTCTGGCCACTGCTGATCTGAAGAGGCCTTAATGATAGGGTCTGGGTCACCCAGGGTCAGGCTCCCTGCTCCCAGGGCATCAGGTCGGTTCTGAGGACAAATAACCCTACTTGCGCAGCATCTCAACCTTGTGTTTTAACCAAGTGCTTGTAAATGTGTCTCATCCTCCGGTGCCTGCAGCCCTGTGGGGTGAGTATCAGTGTCCTCCCCCTCTGCAGGGGGAGAACGCAGGCCTGCATCCGAAGCGACCTGCCCAAGGCCACAGAATCTGTGAAGGATCCAGGACCAAGTCATGTCTTCCGATTCGAAGTCTTGTGACAACACTAGTGATGGTTCCATTCACGGCGCGTGCTTCTCCGGGCTCTGTGCTAAGCCTTCTGTATATCAGCTCGTATCATCTCCTGGGTTCCTGCAGTGATATCTGCATCTCCGTCTCCTAGAGAAGGAGCTGGCGGCTCACAGAAGCCCAAGGTCACACAGCTACCAAAAGGCAGGCTCCCAGCTGATTCAACTTCTGCAGCCGATTCGAACCCCAGCCTCAGCAGCACGACCCCTCTGGTCCTCAGCTCTTACCCAGAGAGGAGAGGACAGTGTTGGGGAGGGGACACAATGTAGCGATGTTCCAAGCCCTCCAGGTGGCCCCTGGGCGAAGACCCCTGCCTGCCCCACGCTTCTCCCACACACCTGGCTCCTCTTCCCCTCCAGTCCTGGCTCACTCTGCCCCAAACATCAAGTTGCCATCCCTCCAGCAGCCTGGGCTCCTGGCCATGCCCCAGCCAGAGATCAAGACAGTCCTAGAGAGTGCTGAAAGCCCCACTCAGAGCTCAGCCCTGCACACGGGACCACGTCACCACCCTCACACCAGAGCAAACGCCGACGGGTGGCAGAGAGGTCAGGGCCCTTCATTTTGGTCCTCTTGCCCCCAGCCAGAAGGGGGGCTCAGAGCTGTGAAGGGACCCTGGGCTGGGGTGAAAGTCTCCTAGCCTTGGGGGTGTGGCCCACCTGTTCTGGGACGCGAGGGGGGCGGGGCTTCCTCCTCGTAGGCCTCTGAGCAGCTCGTAGTCATCTCCTCATCCTCCAAGGTCCCCGGAACAGGCTGAGAGGCAGCTGGCCACAGATACAGCACTTCAGAGCACAAGGACAGGAGAGGGTCACAGAGAGAGGCTGGGGGCAGGGGGGATGCCCACAGAGGAGCCACAGGGCATAACAAGACACTTGTGGCTGAGGGAGGCAAAGCAGTTGCCCAGGGACTCCCCGTCCACCACACCTGCCTTGGGCAGGTCCCCACCCAACACACAGAGCAGATGAGAAAGACACTCGTCTATCTGCCTTAACACCTGCTCACACCCGCTCCTCCCTCCCCACCTCCCCCCAGACCCTGTACCCGGTCCCCCAGACCATGAAGTGTCCAGCACTGACCTAGAAGCCATGAGCCGACACTCACACCAGCCAGCAGCCCCAGGGCCCCCAGCACCGCACAGCCACACCGCCTGGAACACCAGCACCCTGCCCGAGAGACTGGGGCGCAGAGCAGGGTCTGGGTGCCCTGCTCCTGCCTGCCAACCTCACTGCACTCTGGGGCACCACCAGGGGGCCAGGCAGTGCCTGAGCTGCGGCGGGAGCTTGTCCCTGCACCTGCCCACCTCCCCCTGCCCCATCACCCCTAAAGCCCACGGACCCCACTCAGTCCCCCACATGGGAAACAGCAAAATCAGGTCTGAGATAAATGGCAGGATGGCCTCTCGCTATGGATCCTTTGTGGCTGACCCAAGGAGGATCTGGGAAAGAAGAATCTGGGGGTATAGGAAGACAGTCCCTTCACTGCCCCCACAAGTCATTCCCCTGCCACCCAGTCTGGCCTACTGGGCTGCTGCTGGGCCTCGGGCCTCTGCCAGGAGTCTCCCAGCTCTGCTCTGAAGGTCCCGGGTCCTGGGCCCTCCTCTGCACACCGCGCCTCCGCGGGGGCCTGGCCGTCCAGCATGGGGCCCTGGGGAGACAGTGACAGTTACTCAGGACCCCCACCGAGATGGCTGTCACCTCACTGGGCCCTCACTGTCACTGGCAAGGCTGTTGTCATGTTGAGGACTTCCCATGTGTTCCCACAGACGCCCCTCCAGGCCTCTGCTCATCTCAAACCCCCAACCCTGCCTGCTCCCTCTCAGCCAGCAGTGTCAGAGCTGAGTTTGGAACCCAACTGGGCTGGCACCAAAGCTGACGCTCTTCACCCCCAGCCTGGCCTCCCACGAGCACAGAGGCATCTGCTGAACCCTCAGCACCCCTCCGGAGGCCCCGAGATCCACCCTTGTTCGCTCCCCGTGTCTCGGGGGAAGGAGTGCCCTCCCCAGGCCCTGCCCACCCACTTGTTCAGGAGGGCATTCAGCCCCAGCGGGCAGGCCGTGACAGGGTGCTCGAGGAGGTCCAGAGACAGCCACATGAACCTCCAGCACCACTGCCTGAAAGAATGTGCACTTGAGCCCTGAAGGGGGCCGTGTGAGCAGAGCACAGAGCACTACCTGGAGGGGCAGAAGGAGGCTCCAGGGAAGCTGCCACTGGCATCCAGGAGAGCCCACTTCTCACTGGGGACACCAAAAAAGACCTCCCAGAAGGGGCGGCCTCTGAGACAGGCCCTTGTGGGTGGCGAGGGTGTGACCTGCGCTGTGTGGGTGCCGGGGACTCCGGGAAGAGGGTGAAGAGGCTAAGGCACGGGGCTGAGGAGGCGCAGAGCAGAGCAGGTGCACACGCGCCTGAGTCCGTGTGCCGTGACAAAGACGAATGGAAGCTAAGGTCTTGGGAAACCCTGGACCAGCAGCTCAAAGGTCGACAGCCAACACGTGACCTTGACTGCTCACCATCTCTCCAGCTTCAGTTCCCTCACTGGCAAGCAGAAGCGATAACCCTGCCTCCCAGGGAGTGGCCTCCCCCTCCTAGTGTGGTGTCTCCTGCACTTACCCTCCGAGCCAGAGCAGCCCTGCCATGGGAGCGTCAGCCCCTTGGCTCAGGCAGCAGAGTCTTTGTAGCCTCGGGATAAACGCAACTCGGGGCATGGCTCGCCACCTCTGTGGTCCTGCCCTCCTCACCTCTCCACCTCACCTGCCAGCACTCACTCCCCCACAGCAAAACTCAGGGTCACACTGACGCACCAGTTCTCAGCGTCTCCACACTCTCACACTTCGGAGATGTTGCCCTTGCTACCCCTTTCCCACAGAGCGGTCTCCACTTAAATGTCACGTTTCCATGGAGCGTCTTCAACCTGTAGAGCAACTCGGGCGGCCCCTACTATGCTCATCTACTCGCCCTCCTCCCTTCCTCACTGGTCCAGGCATCCCAAGGCCTAGCTCAGGGCCTAGCATGAAGTGGGAGCTAGGTTAATGTACAGTGAAGGGGAGGGAGGGAGGTTAAACAAGATATGTGATTAAAAGGACTCTATAAATGCAATACAAATATTAGGTATAAGAAGAAGAAGAAATATGTATGTTATGGACTCTTTCTTCAAGAAACTTATAATCCAGTAAGGTAGACAAAGCCCCTTGAAGTTGAAGTAACTCTCATGTCATCTCCCCTGCAGACCACCCTTCCCTGTCCACATGGCTTGGTCTAGAGAGCATCCCAAGGCTTGCCCAGCCTTTCCTCCTGTCTTAGTATGGAGGGTGCTTGCTTTCAGTTCAGCCTCTGGATAAACTGGCCTCAACTCAGATGCTTCCCACCTCAGAAATGCACCTGCCCAAGCTCATGTGGTAGCCTAGGAAATGGTCCTCCTTTTGAGTAGGAGTTCAGTGTAATAATGAGTTCTAAGCTCTGCCCATGTGCAGAGTGCTCTGTTAGGCATATGGGGGACAGGGGAGGAGAATAA
Source organism: Tadarida brasiliensis (assembly GCA_030848825.1). Lineage (NCBI taxonomy): Eukaryota > Metazoa > Chordata > Mammalia > Chiroptera > Molossidae > Tadarida > Tadarida brasiliensis. The sequence continues at coordinate 86,005,832 of CM061268.1, forward strand.
AAGTCAAACCCAGGAGGTGGGCCGCACAGGCCCGTCTGGAACGTAGCCCCTGCACCAGAGCTGTCAGAGGAGGCCCTTTCTGCCAGCCACAAACCCCAAGGGCACAGACAGAGTAGAACGAGAGAGGCTAGACCAGGGATGGTGCAAAGGTACAGCCTTACCATACGGGTCAGTGGTAAAGATGCAAAGCCTCAGGTTCTGCTAGGAAGGGTTCTGCTCCTGTTCTTGGATCAGCATTGATTAAATAGCTCGCCAGCTTGGCTGGAGAGTGAGGTCTCCCTAGTTCACACAATGGCCCCTCCCTTTATCCCCCTCCACACACGCACACAGACACAGCCAGAGAGACAATGAACTCTGCTCAGAAACCATGAATAGACCCCTTGTTGCAGGAAAGGGGGCCAAGGGCTGGCCTGGGCTGCCTCAGCCCCTCCCATCTGCTAACTAAAAGCTTAAAAACAGAGAAAAAGGTTGCAGGGAGGAGGGGAGGTCAGCTACTGTTGCTTAGCAACCAGGTCTCTGTGCCAAAAAGTGTGCCCAATGCATGCTAGGCAGTTCCCCTTCCTGCTGACAGGGCTGTACTGGAGAGACTCATATTAGCATTTGTTGAAAAGTTTCTGAGCCCTCTGGATTACATCTCACCTCTGTGTGGGTTGGCTTTCCCAGCACTCTGGGGTTGTCACCAAGCTGGAATTGGGATGATGATAGAGATCTTTGTCACCTCTCTCCTCGGGCTGCACCTGTCACCCCAATGCCAGGGAGATAGGGCCTCTTGGCCCAGCTGCCCTAAAGGCCAGTTATTCCAGAAGCCCTCGGTGCTGCATTGCTTCAAAGCACCAGGTGGCTCACCTGAGCCCAGGTGGGCTGAGCACACTTGGGAGCTACCTCCCTTTAGTGAAGGAGGCAGAACAGGTCCCAGGGAAGGAAAAGGCTGGTGGGGCTCCTCCTCCTTCGAATGCCCCTCACAGAACCCTCAGATGGGACAGCTGAGAACATGGCTTTGGAGTCAGGCCTTCATCCAGCCCCAGATCTGCCGCATCCTTACTTAGCCTCAGCTGGAAAGTTAGGATAACAGCATCACCGCATAGGGTTGATGTTGGAATTAAATGAGATATTGAATATGAAGCTCTTAGTCTTGCGGTAAGTACCTAAATGTCTAATCACATGTTGCACACCTGAAACTAATATAATATTGTACGTCAACTGTGATTAAAAATAAATTAATTTTTAAAATAATAAAAACATAATGCTATATACTTAAACATAATAAATAAATACATACATAAATGCATAAGTAAATAAAGCTCTTAGTCTGTCATGTAGCACAGGTCCTATTCAGTAAATGTGGCTGCTGCTATTATTATTATTACTATTGAACCTCACCCACACATACTTTATTTTTACTTTTTTTCTCCCTATTTTCCTCATATACTCAGTGTTTCGACTCTGAGCTTATGGTCATCACACAGAGCTCTCCACCCACAATGCAATGGAGAGACAGAGGTTGGCTATGAGTCATGGAAGCAGGAGGGCAGAAATGGTGGCTGGAACTGAGAAACCCCTGGCTGGGCTCTGAGGGCTCCTGGCACAGTATTCTCCAACCTATGAATTTAAATACTCACTGTGTGTTGGGAACTAGTCTGGGCATGGGCAATGAATAAGTCATAGGCTAGAAGCTTGCAGGCTGGGAGGAGAGACAAGAACAGATATAAATAATTGTTATTTGTGAGAAGTGAATAACAGATGCGTGAACACAGAGGTCTCAGAGAATAAAGAGCTGGCTCTTTTGCCCAGATGACTCAAAGAAGACTTCACAATGTAGGAGACAGTGGACAAGTTTTGAGGAATGAGAAGGCAATCACATAGAAGGGCATTTCAAATACATTATATTATAGGTGAGATCAGTAAAAATGGCAGAGTAAAGACCTCTGAAAATTCTCTCCTCCGTAAAAACAATGAGAAAACAGGCAAAATAAATTGTCAGAATCAACTTTTTTAGAACTCAGAAAGTTAACAAAAGGCTTAAAGCAATATAGGAAGTGTTTACTCAAGAAAAATGGTAGACTATAGGTAGCATCATACTCAACAGTGAAAAGCTGAATGCTTTTCCTCTAAGATTAGGAACAAGACAAAGATGGCCATTCTCACCACTTTTATTCAACATAGTATTGGAAGTCCTAGCTATAGCAATTAGACAAGAAAAAGAAATTGGAAAGGAAGAAGTAAAACTGTGACTATTTATAGATGACATGATACTATATATAGAAAACCACAGACTCCACCAAAAAAAACAAAAAACAAAAACTGTTACAACTAATAAAGTTGCAGGATACAAAATCAATATACAAAAATCTGTTTTGTTTCTACATACTAATAATAAACTATGAGAAAGAGAAATTAAGATAACAATCTTATTTACCATTGCATCCAAAAGAATAAAATAAAAATTTAACCAAGAAGGTGAAAGACCTGTCCATTGAAAACCATAAGGCACTGATGAAAGATATTGAAGAATACACAACTAAATGGAGTTATATTCTGTGCTTATGGATTGGAAGAATTAATATTGTTAAAATGTCCATCCTACCCAAAGCAATTTACAGAGTCAATGTAATCCCTATCAAAATTCCAGTGGCATCTTTCACAAAAATAGAACAAACAATCCTAAAATTTATATGGAACCAAAAAAGACCAAATAGACAAAGCAATCTTGAGAAAGAAGAACAAAGCTGAAGGTTTCACATTCCCTGACTTCAAACTATATTACAGAACTATAGTAATCAAACAGTATGATATTGGCACAAAAACATACACTTAGATCAGTGAAACAGAATAGAGCCTAGAAATAAACCCATGGTCAAGTAATTTATGACAAAGGAACTAAGAATATACAATAAGGGAAAGGACAGTCTTTTTAATAAATGGTGCTGGGAAAATTGGACAGTATATGCAAAAGAATAAAATTGGACTTCTATTTTACACCATACACAAAAGTCAACTTACATTTAAGACCTGAAACTAAAAAACTCCTAGAAGAAAACATAGGGGTAAGAACATTCACGTCAGCCTTGGAATCAAAATCAAAGGCAACAAAAGCAAAAGTAAACGAGCTCTGCACAGCAAAGGAAACCATCAACGATATGAAAAGGTAACGTATGGAATGGGATAAAATATTTGCAAATCATATATCTGATAAGAGGTTAATATACAAAATATGTAAAGAACTCATACAACTCAATAGCAAAAAAAATACCCCATATAATGTAATTAAAAATTGGCAGAGTATCTGAATGGACATTTTTCCAAAGAAGATGTACAGATGGCCAACATGTACATGAAAAGGTGCTCAACGCCACTGCTCCTCAGGGAAATGCAAATTGAAATCACATTGAGATATAACCTCACATTTGTTAGAATAACAGTCATCACAAAGACAAGAGATAACAAGTCTTCCAGAACGTGTAATAAAGAGAATCTTTGTGCACTGTTGGATGTAAATTGGTATACCCACTATGGAAATCAATATAGAGGTTCCTCAAAAAAATTAAATATAGAACTACCATATGATCTAGCAATCTCACTTCTGGACACATATTTTAAGAAAATGAAAACAGAATTTTGAAGAGATATCTATCCTCCCATGCTCATTGCAACATTATTCACAATAGCCAAGACACAGAAGCAACGTAAGTGTATATCAATGGATGGATGGATAATGAAGATAGACTCCACTGTTATCTTTCTTCTCCACCCAAACAGAAATACACACACACACACACACACACACACACACACACACACATATGAAAGGAAGAAATCCTTCCATTTGCGACAACATGAATGGACCTTGAGGGCATTATGCTAAGTGACATTAGCCATAGAGAAATACTGCATGATATCAGTTATATGTGGGATCTAAATAAAATGTCAAGCACAGAAACAGAGTGAAAAAGTTATTGCCAGAGGTTGGGGGGTGGGGAAAACAGGGAGAGGTTGGTAAAAGGGTACAAACTTTCTATTATAAGATGAATAAGGTCTAAGCATTTTATTTATCTTATAACTCATATAAGTCATCACATGGTAACTATAGCTTATAACATTGTAATGTATAATTTATAATTGAAGTTTTCTAAGAGAATAGAACTTAATCTCACCATAAAAAATTAATTATGTGAGGTGATAGGTGTGTCAATGAGCTAGATGGAGGAATCCTTTCACAATGTATACATACATCAAATTATCATGATGTACATTTTAAATATTTCACAATTTTATTTGTCAATTATGCCTTAATAAAGCTGATTTTTTAAAAGAGTATATTCTAGGTTAAACTGGCACTGCCCTCTTTCTGGCTATCCAAGAAGTCTCTTTTCTCTTTCTACTATTCCTTCCATCCCAAATAACTATTCTGGGTTGCCCTGGCCAGTTCCCTGGTTTGGACAAAATACCCACCTCTAGACGGAGGCAGCAGGAGACCAGGTGAAAAACGTAAGGAGGCATTCACTAGTAGGTGGAAGGTCAGCCCTCGAATACTCTAGGAGTGATGCCTTCTTAAACTCTGTGCCCTTCCCTTCCCGTGTGCCAGTGTTGTCTCAAACCCACTGACTGAAGCATAAACCCTCCGAATGGGGGCCCTGGTGCTGGCCCTGCTCCCTGCCCCCTCCCCACTGACAACTCCCTGACTCTCGAGGACCACATCTATGGATGAGCCTCAACTCAGGAGCCTTGAAATTCTTGCTTTCTGTCCTCCTTCAGTCACTGCTTTGAAATCAAGGGCCTTTCTCAGCTGTCCTTCAGCTGGGTCCGGGCACCTTCAGACAGACTGTTGCCTTCCCTCCATCCAAATGGAAATACCCAAGCTCAGTTACACAACATTCTCAAATGTGTAAAGTTTGTTTAAAGAAACCATTAGATCTACCAGCTCTCCTATGCAAGGAGAAAATGAAGGCTCTCAAAGGTGACTATGCCACAGGACATTGGAGGCCATCCACGCCCAGGTCTGCTGACCTTTGGTCCAAGATCTTCCCACACTCCCACCACACACACACACGCCCCACAAGCCAGGTGTCCACTGAACAGGCAGCTCCGAGGGGAGAGAGTCCACCTGCAGACCTCCGCTCTGGGCAGTGTCTACGGAGGTCCATCTACTCATGGTCTCCCTCCTGTCCGCATGACAGCTTCAGCTCTCGTTTGTGGATTTAAGCTGCGGTGATCTCTTCCTGCCTGCCTGATGGATTTCAGCCTTGCTTAGATAATCCCGGTGATCACGCTCCCTTTATCTGCCGAGAGGTCACAGTTGGTGCTCCGGGTGGAGGTGGTGAGAGCATGCAAGCGGTGAGGTGCAGGACCCAGATTCTGTACATCCCCTCATTCCGTTAATTTCTATCGCACTGTTTCCCTCCTTCTCGTCCAGTCTCTATCCGTAGCACCATCTACCTGCCTCTACAAGACCCCCAGGTGCCCTCAAACAACCCCACCCCTCCAGGTTTGAATCATCTCACTGGGGTAGATTTAAGCCACCAGACCACCTATCTACTGCCCTCCCACAGCCTAAGCAGGCCCAACCACAAACCTTCCCCTCCAGCCCGCTGGAGAGCGGTTTTCTCAATGAACAAAGAAACTTGTCTGCAGCTTTAACAATTAGAAACGCCTCCCAAACAAAATTTGTGTCCAAAAATAAAAAATGAATGAGTCCTAAGTCTAATGAGAGAGAAAATTTAATGAGTGAAAACTGGAGAAGTGCTAAATCCAGTTAACTTATTTCAGACCGATAGGCAGTGAAGAAACCTCGAGTGTCTGTAGCCATTTGCTTGCTTTAAATACAAAGAAAAGGATAAAGGTCTATTCAGAAGAAAAATAAAAGCTGTGTGGTCTCACATGGTAATCTGCTTATTCATTAGCATGTTGCCTCTGAGCACTCTCCTGTCTTGTTAGTTGACCAAAGTCTAGAACAGGAGACACCAGAGCAAGTCTGAAGCGTAGCCTCCTCAAGGGTCCTGAAGGGCCTGGAGGTGGCTCCCGCAGTCTTCTCCCCTCACTCCCACTCTCCTCCCCAACAAGACCCCACTGGCAAGAAGTTAGACCTTTCCTTAGCAAATAGAAATCTTGACTCCGGTGGAGACGTCTTTGCCTGCGCCCAAGTCCTCACCTTCTATCCAGTCATCCAAATTGGATCTCTCTCTAATCTGCCCCATCTTCCAGCCCTACTGCCAGCACTGTACCCACCCTCAGCATCTCCCCAGAACGACAGCAGTGGCCACCAGATCCATCTGCCTCTAGTCCACTCCGTTCTAATCAGTCTGTACCTTCACTCCTTTCAAGCAAATCCAGACACTCAACCATCAATATGGAAGGATGAAAATGGACCTTTTTCTTTTTCATCCTGCTGCCAAAGCAGGATGAGCAAATCTAAATATATTAAAAACCTTCCATGGCATCCCCATAGCTCCAAGATGAAAGCATGTATTCAATGGCTCCAGTGTTTGCTGGTTCCTACCAAGTGCCAGGCACTGTTCTGGATTCTGGAATTACATGAATGAATGAGTCAGGCAGAGGCTCTGGCCTCAAGGAGCTTATAGTCCATCTCGGCTAAGCCAGCAATTAAGAGTGCAGACTCTGATGGGAAGAGCAGGGTGCGATGGGAGCTCCAACTTGCACCCAGGGTGTCCTGAGCCTGGCACAGAAGGGTCTTTCCAAGTTTACCCAGCATGCTTATTACTTGAGTCCATCAGTCAGCCAATACATATTTGCTGAGAATGTACTAGGTGCCAGGCACTGTGCAAACACCGAAAATACAATGCTGTGCAAAACCAGACACTACCCTGCCCTAGAGAGCTTACCGGTTAGTGGGGGGGACACCCGTGAACCAAAGGACCACATAAGGTGCACGTCTATAGCTCTGAAAAAGTGCTGTGAGAGAGACGTGTGGTGCTAATGAGAGCACGCAACAGAGATGACTGAGTCTGAAGACTCGAGAAAATCTTTCCCTGGGAAGGGATGACTCGGCTAGGATCAGGGGTGGGGCGAGAGGGAGGGCAGGGCTCTCCAGACAAAGGCAACAGGCTAATGTTCTGTGGCCAGCAGAGTGCAGTGCCTTCAAGGGACTGAAATAAACCAGAGCAGGAGAGCTGAGATGATGCAAGCAGAGGCTGGGGCAATGGATGGGCAAGATTAGGCAGAGCCTTAGAGCCAAGATAAAGGTCAGTCCTTGTCTCCAGAGCAATGGCAGCCATTTTAAAAAGCAGCCCAGGGACACACTCAGCTTGCCACCATGGGACACAGTGACAGCTCATTGGCGATAAGTCCTCAAGAGTGGGGACGCTATCCTCTTCCTCTTTGTACTTTCAGCTGCACACAGTGTTTGCATGTGGATAGTGCTAAGTGAAGGTTGGCTCAATTAATCAACACGTGCCACTGCCAGTCTAATTTCCTCCCCTCCACTGTCCTGCCAGCCAGGAAAGTTCCCCCACTGCCTTAGTTCAGACTCCCATCATCCCTTGATTTCTAAAAATCCCAGCCTCAAGCCCATGGACAGCAGGAGAGAGCTGTATTAGTGGTATGCACTTCCTGCTGAGAAAGCGGGGGTTTTGAAGACAAATCATCAGGATTCCAAAATGGCAGCACAGCGAATGGAAGCTACACAGTTCATCTCTCAGGACCAAACTGGAATTACAAATGAAATAAAAACAAATCGTCAGGAAAAACCAACAGAAAAGCAGCTGGAGATGACCCATATGACCAGGGATAGAAAAGGGACACCAAATCGAGCCTGGTAGGAACTTCTGAGGCCCAAGAGGGCAGGCTGGGTGCCCACGGACAGTAGCTGTTTTAGCTATAAGCAGCTCCCTTGGGGTTAAAATCCCAGGCCGGCTTCACAGCACAGAGGGCCAGGACAGAGCATTAAATTAGCTACAGCCACTCACCTTGGGCTCCAGCAGAGGGAGGGCAGACTGGACTGGAACAGTGTGGAGAGACGCAGGATTTGGAGGGCACTGGGAGTTTTGTGCTGAATCACTCCCTCATAGGACAGTAGCCATCTTACTCAAAGAGCCCCAGAGCCCCAGGGAGAAGCAACAGCCCCTCCCTCAGGAATTTAACACCACCAGGCCAGGCCATAGAAATGCAAATTGAGGCTCATTAACAGCCAGCAAGCATCTGCCCCACCTACTGGAAATCCTCTTACCCTGAACACCTGAGGGATTTTTTCACTCAGTTGAGGGCTACAACCCAAGGCTCATCAAGTAACTGAGACTAATAGCCTCCAGACAAAAAGCTAGAAAATAACTGAACCTTTCCTGGGCTTGCAAATCTACCCAGGAAAGTAAGACTTGACAGTAGTGTTTAACATGGGTCCACCCACACTCATCCAAACCCAGTAGAGGGAGCCACAACCAGTGGAACACCAACACTCACAGGGAAAATTTGGCAGGCTCCAAAACCTACTGAGACAGCCAAAAGGGTGAAACAAAAAAACAAAACCCAAATGAAAGAACAAGATAATTCGACAGAAGATGAAATAAATGAAAAGGAATTGAGCAAGATATCAGAGAGAGAGTTCAGAGTAATCATCATGAGGAAGCTCAACAGCATGAGTAAAGATACAGAAGCATTGAAAACCAACCAATTGGAAATTAAGAATGATGTAGCAGAAATAAAGAACACATTGGAAGGAATAACCAGCAGAGTAGAGGAGGCCGAGGATTGGATCAGTGAATTAGAAGACAGGGTAGAAAAAATCACCCAATTAGAGAACCAAAAAGAAAAAATAATTAAAAAACAGGAAGACAGCCTAAGAGAACTGTGGGACAATATAAAACGTAACAACATCTGCATCATAGAAGTTCCAGAAGAAGAAGAAAATGAGGGTTAGAGAATATATATATATATATATATATATATATAATTTTTTTTAATCCTCACCTGAGGATATTTTTGCATTTATCTTCACATAGAGTGGGAGGGAGAGAGGGAGGAAGAGAGAGAGAAACATCGATGTGAGAGAGACACATCAACTGGTTGCCACCCACACTACCCCAATGGGGGCCGGAACGAACTGCAACCGAGGTACATGCCCTTAGTGGGAACCGAACCCAGGACTCTCTGGTCCACGGGCCGACGCTCTAACTGCTGAGCCAAACCAGCCAGGGCAGAGAGAATATATTTGAAGAAATAGTAACAGAAAACTTCCCTAACATGGTGAAGGAAAAATGTATACAAGTACAGGAAGCATACAAGTATAAGTAAGAAGAACCCAAATAGGAACACATCAAGACACATAATAATTTAAATGCCAAAAATTAAAGACAAAGAGAGAATCCTAAAGGCAGCAAGAGATAAGCAGCAGCTTATCTACAAAGGAACCCCCATAAGGCTATCAGCTGACTTCTCAACAGAAACACTACAGGCCAGAAGGGAATGGCATGAAGTAATCAAGGTCATGAAAAACAAGGATCTGAATCCAAGACTACTCTATCCAGCCAAGCTATCATTCAAAATAGAAGATGAAATAAAAAAATTACCAGACCAAAAAAAAAAAAAAGGCTAAGGGAATATATTAGCACCAAACCAGCACTGCAAGAAATGTTAAAAGGACTGCTGTAATTAGTAGAAGAAATAGGAAGAAAACTATAACCACAATAAACAAAAATGGCAATAATAAGTACATATCAATAATAACCTTAAATGTAAATGGCTTAAATGCTCTGATCAAAAGACAGAGTAGCTGATTGGATAAGAAAGCATGACTCATATATACATTGTTTACAAGAGACCCACCTCACAACAAAAGACTTACATAGGTTGAAAGTGAAAGGACAGAAAAAAATCTTCTAAGCAAACGGAAAGGAAAAAAGAGCTGGGATAGCAATACTCATATCCAATAAAACAGACTTCAAAATGAAGCCTATAACTAGAGACAAAGAAGGCCACTACATAATATTGAAAGGATCTATCCAACAGGAAGATATAACCTTGGTAAACATATATGCACCCAATATAGGAGTACCAAAATATATTAAAAATCTTCTGGAAACATATATGCACCCAATATAGGAGTACCAAAATATATTAAAAATCTTCTGGAAACTTCAAAGGAGAAATCGACAGCAATACAATCATAGCAGGGGACTTCAACACCACGCTGATATTACTGGATAGATGCTCTAGACAAAAAATTCACAAGGATACAGAGACTAAATGATGCACTAGATCAAATGGATTTCATAGCTATCTACAGAGAATTACACCCCAAAACTGCAGAATTCACATTCTTCTCAAGTGCACATGGGACATTCTCAAAGATAGACCACATGTTAGGACACAAACTAAGTCTCTACAAGTTCAAGAAGATTGAAATCATACCAAGCATCTTTTCAGATCACAACGGCATGAAATTAGAAATCAATTGCAACAAGAACATGCAAAGACATTTGAATACATGGAGGCTAAAAAGCATGTTATTGAACAATGAATGGGTTACCAAGGAGATCAAAAAAGAAATTTAAAACTTCCTGGAAACCAATGAAAATGAACACACAGCAACACAAAATCTATGGGATGCAGCAAAAGCAGTCATGAGAAGGAAGTTCATAGCACTACAGGCCTACCTCAGGAAACAAGAAAAATTTCTAATTGACTATCTAACCTCACAACTTAAAGAACTAGATGTCAAACAAAAAGAAAAACCCAGGGCAAGTACAAGGAAAGAAATAGTAAAGATCAGAGCAGAAATAAATGACATGGAAACTAAAAAAACAATTCAAAAGATCAATGAAACAAAGAGCTGATTCTTTGAAAAGATAAACAAGATTAATGGACCCTTAGCTAGACTCACCAAGAAACAAAGAGAGGGAACCCAAATACACAAAATCAGAAATGAAAGAGAAATAACAACTGACACCACAGAAATACAAAGGATCATTAACAAATACTGTGAACAATTATATGCCAAAAAATTGGACAGTCTAGGTGAAATGGACAAATTTCTAGAAACACATAGTCTCCCAAAACTGAACCAGAAAGAGACAGAAAACTTGAACAGACCAATAACAACTAAGAAAATGGAAGATGTAATCAAGAATCTCCCAGCAAACAAAACCCAGGCCCGGACAGCTTCATGGGGGAGTTTTACCAAACACTCAAAGAAGAACTAACACCCATTCTCTTCAAACTACTCCAAAAAATCAAGAAGGAAGACTTCCAAACTCGTTTTATGAGGCCAGCATAATTCTAATTCCAAAACCAGATAAAGACACTACAAAGAAAGAAAACTACAGGCCAATATTCCTGATGAACACGGATGCCAAAATCCTGAACAAAATACCAGCAAATTGGATCCAGCAATACATTAAAAAAATTATTGACCATGACCAAGTGGGATTCATCCCAGGGATGCAAGGCTGGTACAATATTCACAAATCAATAAATGTGATACACCACATAAACAAAATGAAAGATAAAAACCATATGATCATATCAATAGATGCTGAAAAAGCATTCGAAAAAATCCAGCACCCATTTCTGATAAAAATACTCAGCAATGTGGGAATAGAGAGATCATATCTTGATATAATAAAGGCCATATATGAAAAACCTACAGCCAACATCATACTCAATGGGCAAAAACTTAAAGCATTTCCCTTAAGAACAGGAACAAGACAGAGATGCCCATTTTCACCACTCTTATTTAACATAGTACTGGAAGTCTTAGCCACAGCAATCAGACGTGAAGAAAGAATAAAAGGGATCCAAATTGGAAAGCAGGAAGTGAAACTATCATTATTTGCAGATGACATGATATTGTACATAGGAAACCCTAAAGACTCCAACAAAAATCTACTAGATTTAATAAATGAATTTTGCAAAGTAGTAGGATACAAAATTAACATCAAGAAATCGACAGCATTTGTATACACCAACAATGAACTCACAGAAAGAGAAACTATAAAAACAATCCCATTTACCATTGCAACAAAAAAAACTAAGATACCTAGGAAAAAACTTAACCAAAGAAGTAAAGTACCTGTTCTCAGAAAACTATAGGACATTGAAAAAAGAAACAGAGGAAGATATAAAAAAGTGGAAGCATATAATAATTAACATCATTACAATGTCCATACTACCCAAAGCAATCTATAGATTCAATGCAATCCCCATTAAAATACCAACAACATATTTCACAGAACTAGAACAAAAACTTCAAAAGTTTATATGGAACCAAAAAAGACCCCGAATGGCCACAGCAATCTTGAAAAAGAAGGACAAAGTAGCAGGGATCACAATACCAGATATCAGGTTATACTACAAAGCCACTGTAATCAAAACAGCCTGGTACTGGCACAGGCATATAGATCAATGGAATAGAAAAGAGAACCCAGAAATTGACCCAAGACACTATGCTCAACTAATATTTGACAAAGGTGTCAAGAGCATATAGTGGAGTAAAGACGGCCTCTTTAATAAATGGTGTTTGGAAAACTGGACAGCTACATGCAAAAAAAATGAAACTAGACCACCAACGTACACCGTACACAAGAAAAAACTCAAAATGGATGAAAGACTTAAATATGACTCGTGAATCCATAAAAATCCCAGAAGAAAATGTAGGCAACAAAATTTCAAACATCAAACGCAGCAGAATTTTCACTGGTGCAATGCCTAAGGCAAGAGAAACAAAGGAAAAAATTAATACATGGGACTACATCAAGCTAAAAAGCTTCTGCACAGCAAAAGAAACAACCATCAAAATGGAAAAGAAACCCACTACATGGGAGAGCATAATTGCCAATGATACATCAGATAAGGGGTTAATTTCCAAAATATATAGAGTACTCATACAACTAAACAAAAGGAAGACAAAGAACCCAATAAAAAATGGGCAGAGGACCTAAGTAGACACCACTCCAAACAGGACATACAAATGACCAAGAGATATATGAAGAAACGCTCAACATCACTAATCATCAGAGAGATGTAATTTAAAACAACTATGAGGTATCACCTCACACCTGCCAGAATGGCTGCCATCAACAAATCATCAAACAACAAGTGCTGGCGAGGGTGTGGAGAAAAGGGGACTCTAGTACACTGCTGGTGGGCATGCAGACTGGTGCAGCCACTATGGAAAACAATATGGTGTTTTCTCCACAAATTAAAAATTGGACTGACATTTGACCCAGTGATCCCACTTCTAGGAATACATCCTAAGAAGCCTGAAACACCAATCAGAAAGAATATATGTACCCCTATGTTCACAGCAGCATTATTTACAATTGCTAAGATCTGGAAACAGCCCAAGTGTCCATCAGTAGATGAGTGGATAAAAAAAGCTGTGGTACATATACACAATGGAACACTATGCAGCTGTAAGAAAGAAAGATCTCTTATCCTTTGATACAACATGGAGGGACTTGGAGAGTATTATGCTGTGAAATAAGCCAATCAGAGAAAGATAGTACCACATGATCTCACTTATTTGTGGAATATAATGAACAAAACAAACTGATGAACAGAATGGACCCAGAGACATGGATGTAGGGTACAGACTGACAAACCTCAGAAAAGGGGGACGGAGAGAAGAGATAGACCACAGAACTTATATGCATGTGTGTGTAACCAATGGACATAGACAATAATGTTGGGGAGGCGGGGGCGGGATTGGGAGGAAGGTGTCAATGGGGGAAAAGAAGAAACATCTGTAACAAAAATAAATTAATATAAATAAATAAATAAATAAATAAATCCCAGCCTCCCTTCTCTCCTCCGCACAATCCATCCTCCCTGTGGCTACCAGGGTTGCTTCCTAAACCAAGGTCAGATCGGGGCACCCTGCTCCTTATATACACTTTCGCTGACTCCCCATTGCCCGCAAAATCAAATTCAAGTTCTTTAAGCTAATTAATTATCAATGCACTTCATGATCCAATCTCAAGCTAATGGTTTTGGCCTCGTGTGTCACTGCATCCTCCTCTTCCCTGTACCTACATGCCAACTACAATCAAAGTCCTAGTCAGGAAGAGCACCATCCCAGCGCCATGCCTGTGCCATGCTGTGCTCTCAGCCTAGAGTGTCCTTCCTTCATCTTTTCATGATCAGAAAATTTCTGGTGCTTCAAGATACCCACCCAGCACAGAACTGCTCTAGTTCCCCAAATCCAGAATTGGTGGCTTCTTTTGGTATAGAATTATTCCTAGCACCTGGCCCAGTAAGCAGCACATCACAGTCCTCAAAAAAAATTAGCCCCCTACCCAGGTCCCTGCCCTGCGCTCTCCTGCAGCAGCCCCCCAAGTAAGAGGAATGGAAACAGCCCCCCTTCCTCCGTGGGAGCACGCAAACCCAGTAGGAAAGGGAAACAAGGCCTCCCTTGTTCAACTATCAGACAGAAAAATGACCCAAGTCGTATTCTAGGAAATGATTTCTGAGCCTACAAAGAACCATCCATGTTTCCAAATGGTTTCTCAAACTCAGAGCTAAAATATGATGTTTACAATTTACATATTATAAATAAAAGTGACCCCCTCCAAATTGCTCATTTTGTTAAACAACCACTTTTTTTTTTTTACTTTATTTTAAGTGCCATTTATTTGGGGAGCCATTCATATTTATGTCTAAAGACTTAAACTTATGAATTACTCAGCCGAACATGGCCCGGGAGAGACTTCCCACGTGGTGAGTCCGTGATGTCACTGCTGGACACAGGGCATTTTTCATCGGCTTCAGTTGGGAGGCAAAGGAGTAGCAGAAACCATCCATCACGTGGTTGATTAAGAATAACTTCAACATCTGCTCTAGGTCGGCGAAAGCTGCCTAACACTTTAAATCAATGTTCAGCGACTGACGGGACTGTAAAACCTGGTGACTCAGAGAAAACAAGCCACTCTCCCGCGAAGCCTCCTTTGATCCCCAGAGGTCCTTCCTTTCTTCTCCAAGCCTGGCTTTCATCAATCACCGACGCCCATTAACGCCTCATCGCACAGTGCAGGGCGGGGCACAGGACAAAGTTCTCGCTCTCTTGGAATTCACAGTCCGACTCAGACACACACATGCAGAGTCAGACAATGACCCCAGTAATATGTCATATGGGAAACACAACACAAACAGAATGTCCTGTTTTCCCAACGGCTTGTGTGGAGACAGCTCCTTGGAAATCTTTCTGTCTTCACCATCATCCTGGGCAGTAAGCCAGACAGGGATTTTGATCTCCAATGGATTAGTGGGCACACCGAGAGCAGAGGGGCTAGATGGTCTGCCCACGTTCACTGGTGGGTCAAGTGACAGGGGCAAAAAGAAAAGCCAGGTTTTCTGACTTTAAGTCCAGAGAGCTCCCCCCTCTCCGGGTGCATCCACAGACCGGGAGGGGCTTGTGAGGTCAGCACCATGGGGCAAGGCCTGGAGTTTAGAGGGAGACAGGGAGGTCTGTCACCATGCCAGCTTGGCCAGGTGGGCGGAAGCAACTGGGAGGCAAACCTAGTACCAGGCCATGAAGGTTTTGTAGAGAAGATTTTCAAGACCCTTTTAAATTACGGGCGAGAAATGACTTACTATGTGGCAAGATGAGGAACGACGGGAATGACACTGCAGGGCCTTGACTTTTATTCTGGCTCCTATTAATTTTATAATTTTTAAAATGTTTTTATTTATTTTTTTAGGGAGAGATAGAAACATCGAGGTGAGAGCTACATCAATCAGCTGCCTCCTGCACGCCCCCTACTGGGGATCAAGCCTGAAACCCAGGCATGTGCCCTGACCAGGAATCGAACTGGGACCTCTCAGTCCATGGGACGATGCTCAGTCCACCGAGCCACACGGGCTGGGCGTGGCTCCCATTAGTTTTGAATGACACACCCAGGATAGAAGATCCCAAATGCCACTTCGGCTGCCCTCACGTTTCCTGCCAGAACAGGAGCACAGTCCCAGGGCCTGGGGCTCAGCAGGACGTCTGGAACCAACAGGGCGCTCGGCCAGTTCCCGCTCTGCTCCGCCAGTCTGTGACCAGAGTTACAAAGCAGCTGTGGCAGTGACCTGGCTAATTAGATTACAGCCCACGGAATGCTTTATTGACCTGGAGCTCACTCCAGTGAGCAGGCCCACTTGGCAGGTGGCTGTGCTCATGGCTGTTAGCTAACAGATGAGTAAAATGGACAAAGACACTAAGGGGCAATAGGAAAAGTCCTGTCACTGTAAGCCAAGTGTCTAAAGTACAGCCTTATGTAGGAGATTCACCTGATGTTACAGGTTGAATTGTGTCCCCTCCCCACCCCAATTTTATATTGTTGAAGTCCTAACTCTAGTACTCCAGAATGTGACCTTGTTTGGAGATAGGGTCATTACAGCAGTAATCAAATTAAAAGAAGCTCGTTAGGATGGGCACTAATTCAAGATGACTGGTGTCCTTTCAAAGGTGGCAACTTGGACAGAGACACACACAGACGGAAGGCAACCTACAGAGACAGAGAAGACGGCCATCGATAAGCCAAGGAGAAAGGCCTGGAACAGATCCTTCCCGCAGAAGGCACCAGTCCTCCCAACACCTTGATTTGGATTTCCCGCCTCCAGACTCGTCTAAGCCCCCGTGGCTGGTGCTCTGTTACAGTCGCCCGGGCCAACTACGCATCTGGAGACAGATGAGAGGCAGGAAGACCCCTGGAGTCAAACAATCCGGGTTGGGGCCCTGACTTTGTAGGACCCACTGTGTGTCCTTGGGCAAGACACTTAACCTCCTGGTGCCTGGATTCCTCATCTGTCAGAGACAATCATATTCTCCTCAAAGGAGTGTTCTTAGGAGTGAATGTGAAAACACACAGCTTCCGCCGTGTTCAGATCCCGGGGGCCTATGGCCCTCAGCAGCCAGGCTTAGTCGCAGTGTAAATTCCGACCCCCTGCCAAGTACTGATGATAACGAGCCACTTGGTAAAGTAACGACAGTGCACAGCACTCTGAGGTGCCACACCCTCCAGGGATTCTGCGAGCGTGATGACGAGTGCTCCCTTCTCCGTTCTCTCTGCCCCTTGAGTTTCTCACACGCGTGCCCGTTCTCGCTCGGACTGAGGGCTTCCGCTTTACGCTCAGAAGCCCTCTCCTGTTTCTCCTGCCGGACTTAGGCCAGGAGGGGAAATCCACGCAGCAGCCCCAGGGCCTGCCTCTTACCACTTCACTCTCGAGACAGCCATGTACACTCAGAAAAAACTGCACCTTCGTTTGTTTGGGTGCCTGGTTACAAAAAAAATCTCGTGACTTAAACCCTCCCACCTCAAATAATAAACCCTCGCCCTGGCCGGTTTGGCTCAGCGGTTGGAGCGTCGGCCTGCGGTCCGGAGAGACCCGGGTTCGGTTCCCGCTAAGGGCACGTACCTCGGTTGCAGTTTGTCCCCGGCCCTGGTTGGTCGTGTGGGTGGCAGCCACTTGATGTGGCCCTTTCACGTCGATGTTTCTCTCTCTCTCTCTTCCTCTCTCTCCCCCCTACTCTGTCTGAACAAAAAAAAAATGAAAAAATGTCCTCGGGTGAGGATAAAAAAAAATAATAATAATAATAATAATAATAAACCCTCAAATAATAATCATAATAATAAATCCAATGGAAATCCACTTCCAATAACAAAAATAAGATCATATAATAAAGACCTATTTGTCCAGAATCACTGAAGAACTGGCTGCTTGGTTAACTGCCTGTGCTAGTCAAGTTACCCTGTCAAGGTTGAAAGCCGACTTGCAGAGAATCAGAGTGCACATCACATACGTTACACAGCGGGTCCGCCGGGTGCTTTGGCCTCTCGGTGCAGAAGCCTGCAGAACCAAGCTGTGTTTCGGGGACACTCTCGGGGTGGCAGTTAGTGCTGGAGCCCTGACAGCGAGAACCGAAGGTGATGTGTGCCTCCAGCTGATACAAAGTCTCAACAAGCAGGCTTTTCTACATACACATAAACGCAAAGACCCACACACAGCCAAGGAAAGCAGCTCTCCTGGGCCCCGAAATCAAACCCTCCCCATGTGAGAGGTCTCATGGGTTACTTACAAGGACACTCTAGCCCCTGCCACAAAGGTGCCCCCTGTTCTCTTTATTTGGGTCACGTTAGCACACATTGTGTGGGGCTGACCTCAAATCAACCCGTTATTTGTTAAGCTTACCCTGCCCAGCTCCACATCAAGGAAGGTATTAGACAGCATCCCTGCCCTCAAAGAACTCGAGTGGCTGGAGAACTGCCTGCCTAGTTAGTCCAAATCGTGTGCTCTGAGTGCGCAGCGCGGAACACGGCGTCAACGTGTCTGCGCCAGGCCCTGTGCTGTTTCCACAGATGATCGATTTCTCCCTCCCAACAGCCCCGCAAGGTCAGGCAGATTGTCCCATTTTATAAAGCACGGTTCTGAGTCTGAGAGAGAATGAACAACTTGTCCAAGGTCACAGAGCTAAGTAAACGCAGGCTCGGGAACGCAACCCACGTCCGTGAGACCCCACAGCCCAGCCTGCACTTCCCCGCAACCCTCCTCTTCCCCCTTCCTCACCCAGGTCCCCTAGACCAGCTGGCAAAGACCCCCTAAACCGAAAGGATCGGGACTAGTCCCTCCGCCCTTTCTTCCCTTCTCCTGCCATCTCCATGTGCTCACTCCCAGCGCCTTCTACTCTTCCCCAGGATACGACAAAACAAAAACACAGAGAACTGGGACCGGGCGTCGTCAGCCCTTCTTCCACTCTGAAGCAAACTCCAAGGGGAAATACACTTCAGTGCAAACCAAAAAAGGGGGTTACTACCTTTGCTTCTTGGAAGAGTAATATTCCTTTCTCAATGAGACTGTGACTCTGTCTTTGTGAAAAAGAGTTGCTAGAAAGATCTGCTTCCCCTCCGACTGGCCTACACTCCTTGTTACTGCTTTGCGGGCAGAAAGTCAAGATTCCACCGAGTTCTCAGGGACCCCAGGTTAAGTGTTCACAGGGTGGTAAACGCTGACCCACCAGGCACGCGGGGTGAAGAGGAACAGGAAAAGAACGGGGGATACCGCACACGCGTGGGCACACCCGGCCAGGCGGAGGCGGCTGACACTTCCTAAGCGAACAGAACCTGACACGGTGAGGGGATTTCAGCTCTCCCAGGAACCTGACACGGCGAGGGGATTTCAGCTCTCCCAGGAACCTGACACAGCGAGGGGACTTCAGCTCTCCCAGGAACCTGACACGGCGAGGGGATTTCAGCTCTCCCAGGAACCTGACACAGCGAGGGGACTTCAGCTCTCCCAGGAACCTGACACGGTGAGGGGATTTCAGCTCTCCCAGGAACCTGACACAGGGAGGGGATTTCAGCTCTCCGGTCGGCTAAGCTCCTCCTCTGCTAACAACCAGAATGTTCAACGGGCCTTTTCATTGTCTTGGTAAATAATTGCTTCTCAGAAAGTCAAAGAAGCAAAGAGGGGAACTTTTTGTCCAAAACATCAGTAGAGAACAGTTTCGTGACAGGTCAAGAAGGGTTGGCCTAGGCAGAGCCCTGGCTTTAAGAAAGCATATTTCAACGAGCACAGAAAAACGCCAGAAATTATCTCACAGCCATAGACTTTAAAAGAAAGACATCAGGGAACACAATTTAGGTTGCTACCTGAATCTGTGTCTCCCAGACGACAGCTCCTTTCTGCCCAAATAAATGCTTTTTATTCTTTAAAAAAAAAAAAGAGACAAAATCATCCTATGAATGAAAGTAGGACAGTTCAAAATTGAAAATTGACCACTTAATAACATATGATGATACAATGCCACACAGGAGTGCGGCTGCAAACAGAAACCAGCAACGAGTTCTACGAAACACCCAAAACCGAAACAAACAGGCCTTTCAAAAGCAAAATATAAGAATGGCCTGGGCCCTGGCCGGTTGGCTCAGCGGTTAGAGCATTGGCCCGCAAACCAATGAGTCCTAGGTTCGATTCTGGCCAAGGGCATGTACCTCGGTTGCGGTTCGTCACCGGCCCTGGTTGGGGTCATGCGGGAGGCAACCACTTGATGTGTCCCTTTCCTGTTGATGTTTCTCTCTCTCTCTCTTCCTCTCTCTCCCTCCCACTCTCACTGAACAAAAATGGAAAAAAGTCCTCGGGTGAGGATAAAAAATAAAAATAAAAAAAGAACGGCCTGGGCTTGGAAAAATGGGATCAGGAAGATCAAAGACCAGAATATGCTGACATTTATGAAAAACATTTCAAGGGATTTGGTGGGCAGGGAGGGAGTATGGTCAGTGGGAGAAAAGAAGCAAGAAAGAGTTAGGCTATACTTGGAGTTGATAACGTGATGTTAAAATGTGAGGAAGAAAGCTGGACAACTCACTGTTTCGCGCCCATGCTCCCTAGCAAGGGGAATTCCGTTCCACCCGAACAGGAACGGACAATCGCGGTGGAGAGGAAAATGAAGCCTAAGAGAGGTGAAGAAGTAGAGAAAGAAAACCTAGACTTGAAAAGAGTTCACAGTTCTAGACTGAGATGACTGATATCCCTGGGACTTAAAAATAAAAGAAACTGTAGATGGAATCACAAAATCATGTTACATAGTCCTTGAGATGAGCAAGCATCCCAATTTTCAAAAAGGGGAAAAGATCTACTGCTACTTCAGACCAGTACAACTGGTCACTTTTACTAGACCAGATTACTAAACAGATGGTTGGTGATCAAGAAGTCCTAAATTAAAAAACAATTGTTTTCATTTTCCTTTATTGATTTTACAAACAGGAAGTGAGAGGGAGAGAGAGATAGAAGCATCGATGAGAGAGAACATCGATTGGCTGCCTCCTGCATGCCCCTCACTGGGGATCAGGCCCACAACCTGGGCATGTGCCCTGACCGGGAATCAAACCAGTGACCTGTTGGTGCATGGGTCATTGCTCAACCACTGAGCCACACTGGCCGGATAGAAGTCCTAAATTTTTAGGTTTAAGTAATAATAATGTGGATACAGATATCACAAACTCAGACTCTGGATTTAGGAAGAGTTTAGTATTGAAATTAGACGGACTTCATAGCAAAGTTAATTTAATGCTATGCATAATTTTTACCATACTGCATAGTAGTCAAGCATAAATGCAGCCCTTCATGCAAGTGAAACAATGTTCTTTTAAAGCAGCATTCTAAGTCGGAGAACGTGGGAGACGGAAGCCAGCCACTCCCCACCCACTCCACCAGACAGTCCTTAGGGAAGGGGTTGCTCTGCCTTAAACCAAACCAGTCCACTCTCCAGCCAACAGCCAGTCTTAGGACCCAATAGCTGGAGCTAAGTTACCATGTTTACTGGAATTCTCCGTGAAAGGAACCCAAGAGAATCTGGTTGTAAGAGAGCAGATACTCGCTCTGTTGAAACAAGCAGCAAGAGGAAAGTCTTCTCTGGGCACCTGCTGAACACCCAGAAACGAGGGGTTTGGTTAGCTGGGGCAAATGGCAGGGGCTAAGGGAAGAAGCACTCAAAGGGGACCTGATGGCCTGCCTGGTGTGGCTCAGTGCCCTGAGCATCATCGTCCCGTGCACCAAGAGGTCACCGGTTTGATTCCCGGTCAGGGCACGTGTGCTGGTGGCAGGCTAGATCCCCAGTAGGAGGCATGCAGGAAGCATGTGTCTCTCTCATCAATGTTTCTCTCTCTCTCCCTCTTCCTTCCTTCCTTTCTAAAATAGCAATAAAACCATATTTTAAAAAAAATAACTTTCTGAAAAAAAGGGGGGATACGTGGTGGCATGAGTCAGCTGTCAACTGCATTTGAGGTGTTCATTTCATCCCCGAGTTCAGGATAGGGGAGCAGAGTGGTTACAGGGTGAGCCTCAGTGGAGAACTGAGGTTGCAGAAGGGAGGGAGGCCAGCAGCTAGAGGACAACTCTTGCAGACAGAGGAGAGGGGAATGACAAGAGCTGGAAGAAGAATGCAAAAAGAGAAAGTTTAGAAACAAAATGGACTTTTCACGGGAATGAGCCAGGAGTTTGAACCGAGAGGCTGTCCAGCACAGGCTCCAACATTCCAGTGTGTGTGTGTGTGTGTGTGTGTGTGGAACAAGGGCGGGGGTAGGGTGGGGGAGGAGGGTACAGATGAAACAAAATTGGCTAATAAAGATGATGAGTCCTGGCCGGTTTGGCTCAGTGGTTAAAGCGTTGGCCCGCGGACAGAGAAGTTGTGGGTTTGATTCCGGTCAAGGACATGTACCTCAGTTGCGGTTCATCCCCGGCCCTAGTTGGGGTCGTGTGGGAGGCAACCAGTCAGTGTGTCCCTCTCACATCGATGTTTCTCTCCCTCTCTCTCCCTCCCACTCTATCTGAAGATCAATAGAAAAATATTCTCGGGTGAGGATTAAAAAAAAAGATGGGTGATGAGTATCTATATGATGAGTTTACCACATAATTTTCTCTACTTTTGTATTCCCCCCCCCCTTTTTTTAAGCTACTAAAGGTTTCCCGTTGGACTGAGTTGTTTTTTAAATCCTTATAATTGCCCTACACAATCTTTGCCCCTCCTCTCCTGCTCCTTCTCCAGCCTCCTTTCTCCTACTCTCTGCTATTCCCTCAGTTCACCAGGCACATCCTCCCACGCTAAGGCTTTGCAGGGGCTGGTGTCTGGGCTCAGAGTTGTCTGTACCTGGATATCCACATGGCTTCTCACCTTCTCCAGGTGTACCCTGACCCCCCTATGCAGAATGGCTGCTCACTCCTGTCCCCCATTGGAACTCCAGTAGAGTTCACATTATCACATTTATTTTTTCCCATAGCACTTAAAATGTTCAAGCATAGTATCTCACTTACTTATTTTACTACCTGTCTTTGTCACCACAATTAAATCACAACAGGGACAGGGCATTTTTGTTTGGGTGGAGGGGTTGTTCAGTGACTAGAGCCTGGCAGCCAGTAAATCTAAGTGAAACAAATGTAGGAAGTTTTAAAAGCACTTATAAGGCTGAGACAAGGAGGGGAGTCTGCGTGGTTGGGCTTGGTGTTAGCGTCTTCAAGAGCTGGAGGAGCTAGGACCCATCTACTCCCACCCCTGTCCTGCACCACACGAGAGACCCAGGGGACTGATTTCTCAGGAGTGAAGAATTTATATATAGCTCATCAGAATCACTGCCCTCCTCCCCAATCTCTAAGCAGTTTTAAAAACTTGGTTTCAAAACATCTAAGGCTCTCTCCAGTTATATCATGTTGACACCACAAAATTCTTAACCAAACTCCTCAGGATAAAAGTGAAAATTTTCTGTCTAAACCATATAATTGAAAAACTTGTCAAAATTGGAGCTTTGGAGCTTTCAGAAAATTTTAGCTTTAGCAAAATGCTTTCTTTCAAGAGGAAGTTATCAAAAAACGAATGTTCAAACTCAGGCCTATGATTAGGAAGAATGTGGGCATCAGAACCCAATTTTAAGACTCCTTCTTGCCAAGACTCTTGTAGGTGAGGCAGTTTCTAATAGCCTTATTCTTCTTTGCATTTATAGCTACCTCCCTCCACTAAGAAGTTACTCCTATACACTTCATTTATCCAAGACACAAGCTAGCTGTGGGGCTTGGACAAAGCACTTCTTTGGGCTACTTTTCTTAAGACAAAAATATCACAGGGTGTGTGTGTGTGTGTGTGTATGTACACCATTCAGAACTTTCAGAACACTGACACAATCTTGGGAAGTCAGATAAATAATAGGATAAAATCCCACAAAAAGCTGGAAATCATTGCCCTACATGACAGCCGAGGCATTTGCCAGCATGGGATGGGGACTGTCCACACCTCCTTTAACAATGGTACTAATCAAAGAAAATACCATTTGAAATATTCACTAGTGCTTGTCCAGCAACATGTTGTAGCTCGTAGAACAGAGCTGTTGAGTCTGGATGACTTCCTGGGATGACCGAGGCTGGACCAGAAGCCCAGGGTAAAATGGACACGCTCCCTGGCTCCATTTCCCCAGACCAGGCCCGAGGAAAGAGCGCCATCTGCAGCGTCTTCGTTTGAGAGAGAAACCCTGTGCACAACGACCACGGAGGTCAGCAACAATTCAAGATCCGCACGGTAGCAGGAGCCACTATCAAGGCACCTTGCGGATTTGTTGTTTGCAGTCTTGTCTTTTTAACCAAAACTTCCCCTTTTACTAAAATCTTGGGGAACCTTTCCTGAATTTCACTTCTCGGTCATTTGTATAGTTTGGATTGTTATTTGGAAAGAGGTTTCTCCTAGCTGGCCACAGATCCACTAAATGAATAAAACCTCAAAGTTCCCTTCCTCCCATAACCTATATGCTCTTTCTAAAGGGATAAAGTTCTACTCCCATTTCAACTCAAGTCCTAGTCAGAAGAGGTACCTTCAGTGTTCCTGTAAGAGTTGCCAGACCCACATGCTCAATTAGGTGGTTCATCCCTAACCAGGATGAGCGTCCACTTAGTCCTCAGCCATCAACTGCCCCGGCAGGGAAGAGGATGCAGTGTGCCCGTTCCGTGTGCCACAGCATTCAAACTGTTCATTACGGGAATTAGTCCCGAAGGACAGTCTACCAGCCTCAAAAGGACTATAATGCAGTTTTCTGTGCTACTAGGGGGAGGGAAGGAGGAGTGAGCTTTTCAATGATAAGAAATCCCGACCCCAAATTGCTGTACCTGTCAAGCAACAGGAATAGTTTCTATGACAAAAGAAATGCTATTCTGGCCTGGCCAGTGTGACCCATGCATCAAGAGGTTGCCGGTTCGATTCCCGGTCAGGGCACATGCCCAGGTTGTGGGCCCGATCCCCAGTGGGGGGCATGCAAGAAGTGGCCAATCGATGTTCTCTCTCATCGATGTTTCCATCTCTCTCCCTCTCCCTTCCTCTCTCTCTGAAATCAATTAAGGAAAAAAAAATAAAAAGAAATGCTCTTCTGTTCGATAGTCCTGTGGTACATTTACTTCAGGTCTGCCCTTAGCTCCCCATCCTCTCAATTGCTGAGGAAAGAATGCTACCTGAAACTGTGAATTTCCAAAAATGGTATGTTCTTTACGTGTGGAAATGACCCACTCTTCCTCTCTCAAGACCATTTTTGTTCTCAAAAAGCTAAAGTTGCTTCAGGCAATTTTTTTTCTGTGAGTTCTCATAGTAGGACCTGCTGAGTATAGGCAAATAGCTTGTCATTAACCACAGCTGAGTTCTGCTATAAAAAGAAAGCCAGCCTTCTTTCTTATTTGTTCTTCGATGACTCCTAAAAAGGTAAAAGAAAAACGAAGCAACCAGAATGACTAGGAGCTGGGTCACACCTAAGAATGAAAGGGTGAAGGCAGAACACTTGCAGGAGGAAAGACAATTTGTTCTGTGTGCCAGGGATCAGGGCTCGAGCCTGGAAACATGCCCACTGTATTGAAAACGTCCTCCAGACAGCATCTTCCTCCAAAGCACACAAAGATCACATCCTCAAACTCTTCTCACAAGAGGAAACTGTATTTCAGTAGGAAGAGATACAATCCAGAGCCCTACAGAGATCCAGAATAACCAATAAATGGCTGCAAAGAGTTAAACACACAATAAGTTGAGCGGACAGATTACTTACATCCACCAAGTAAAGAATTAGGCTACAGAACCCAGAGTTAGTGTCTCATGGCACAGACATGCCAAAGGAACACTGGCAATTTAAAACCTCTGCCATTTGCCCTGGCCAGGTAGCTCAGCTGGTTAGAGCATCATCCTAATATGCCAAGGTTATGAGTTTGATCCCTGGTCAGGGCACATACAAGAATCAACCAATGAGCAAGGGCTGGAGAGGCAGCTTTCTCCTGGACAGACTGCTATCAGAGGCTTTTGTTCCTTTGGTGAGCCCTTCCCTGGGCCGGCAGACGCCACCATATCTGGGACTCCAGCAATCTGGCTCACACTGTTGGCCCCGCCCTGGTGATTCCCTGAGGCCCCGCCCCACCCAACTTCCAGGCCCACCCAAGCTGTTGCCAGTTGCTTGACCATAGGATTGGCCTGTCTTGGATCCTGCTTCAGCTTTTCCGAAATTCTTTCAAACAAGCAGCATCTGGTCTCAGCTAGCCCCATACCTCTCGCTAAGTAATACATAGAAACAAACACAGGGAGGCAGCCAAAATGAGGAGACAAAGAAACAGGTCCCAAATGAAAGAACAGAACAAAACTCCAGGAAAAGAACTAAGTGAAATGGGGTTAAGCAACCTAACAGATGCTGAGTTCAAAACACTGCTTATAAGGATGCTCAATGGACTTAGTGAGAACCTCAGTGAACGTAGAGAGGAACTCAAGAGCATAAAAAAGGACCAGTCAGAAATGAAGGAGGCACTAACTGAAATAAAGAATAGTTTACACAGATTCAATAGTACAGTAGGTAAAGCCAAGAAGTAAACCATCGATTTTGAATATAAGGAACCAAAAAACACCCAATCAGAACAGCAAAAAGAAAAAAGAATCCAAAAAAATGAGGACAGTGTAAGGAGCCTCTGGGACAACTTCAAGCGTGCCAACATTCGCATCTTGGGGGTGCCAGAAGGAGAAGACAGAGAACAAGAAATCAAAAACCCATTTGAAACAATAATGGCAGAAAACTTCCCTAACTTGGTGAAGGAAACAGACATACAAGTCCAGGAAGCACAGAGAGTCCCAAACAAGATGAACCCCAAGAGGCCCACACCAAGACACATCATCATCAAAATACAAAAGGTTCAAGACAAAGAGAGAATCTTAAAAGCAGCAAGAGAAAAGCAGTTAGTTACCTACAAAGGAGTTCCCATAAGACTGTCAGCTGATTTCTCAAAAGAAACTTTGCAGGCCAGAAGGGAGTGGCAAGAAATATTCAGAATGATGAAAAGCAAGAACCTACAACCAAGATTACTCTATCCTGCAAAGCTGTCATTTAGAATCGATGGCCATATAAAGAGTTTCCCAGACAAAGAAAAGCTAAAGGAGTTCGTCACCACCAAACCATTATTATATGAAATGTTGAAGGGTCTTCTTGAAGAAAAAGATAAAAAAAAATATGAACAAACAAAATGGCAATAAATACATATCTATCAACAATTGAATCTACAAACAAAATGAACAAGCAGAACAGAAACATTCTCATAGATACAGAGAACTTTTGTTGGTTACCAGATGGGTGGGGGCTGGGGGGATGGGTGAAAAATGTGAAGGGATCAAGAAGTACAAATTGCTTGTTAGACTGACAAACCTCAAAGGGAAGGGGAGTTGGGGGTGGGAAGAAATAAACCAAAGAACTTATATGCATAACCAATGGACACAGACAACAGTGTGGAGAAAGGCAGGAGGGGGGCAGGAATGGGGAGGAGGGGGGCAATGGGGGGAAAATGAGGAACATCTGTAATACATTCAACAATAAAGTTTAAAAATAAATAAATAACAAAAAATAAAAATCAACCAATGAATGCATACATAATTGGAACAACAAATCAATGTTTCCCGTTCTCTATCTCCCACTTCCTCTCTCTCTAAATTCAATCAATAAAAAAATAAATAATAAATAAAGCCTTTGCCATTTGATGAGGTACAGAAACAGTGGAGCTAGAGGAAGCAAAAAAAAAAAAGAGAGAGAAATCCAACAGAAAAAACAGAATTTACAGGAGTTTTGGTCAAAATGGCAAGGTAAGTAAAATGCTATGCTCGCCGCCTCCCATGACCACATCAAAATTACAACTAAATTACAGAACCACCATCACTGAGACCACCTGAAATCTAGCTGAACAGAAATCCTGTAACTAAGGATTCTAAGCAGCAGCCACGATGAGATTATATAAAGAAGCCATGGACAGATTGGTGGGAAGGGCGGAGATGTGCAGGTGAAACTAAATCTGTCTCCATCACCCAGGCTAACACTGCTCATCCCACCCTGGTGATCCCCTGAGACTCCCACCCCACCCAAGTCAAGAACCTGGCCCAAACTTCTTCCAGCGGAGTTTCCACACAAGTGGCCTGTCTCTGGTCACGCTGCAGACTTTCCTAAAATCTCTCAAAGGTTCACAAACCCCAACAAGCAGCACGTGACCTCAATGTGTCCTGCAGCTCTTACCAGGTAGCTCCAGGCCAGGCACAGGCAGCAGCTCACCTTGGCCTATACCAGAGCCCTTCCCAAGAGGCCCCAGAACCAACAAACTGTGTGGCCAGCTTAAGACCACAAAAGAGCACCACCCAACCACCTCCAGAAATGAAACACCCAAATGGCAAACTCAGCAAGCACCAGAGCCGTGCTGAAGGAAATCTGCCCTGAGGTCATCCGCTGCACAAGTTTGTCCACAGTAACCACTGCCACCCCTCAGAGCCCATCAGCCTGAGAGTTGATCAGTCCCTCCCACTAACATGCCAATGGCAATCAAGGCTCAACTACAACAGGAGGGCACATACAACCTACACAAGGATACTGCTGGAGCACCCAGCTCAGGTGACCAGGGAGACTGTGCCACTGGGCCCCACAGGACACCTAAGGCCCCTCTACTAAGACCAGGAGATACAGTATATCTACATAATACATAGAAACAAACCCAGGAAGTCAGCCAAAATGAGACAAAGAAACATGTCCCAAATGAAACAGGACAAAAAGTGAGAAAAAGAGCTAAATGAAATGGAGACAAGCAATCTACCAGATAGTGTTCAAAACACTGGTTATAAAGGTGCTCAACAAGCTTAGAAGAGATGAAGTTGGTGAAAATTTTAACAAAGAGATAGGAAACAAAAATGGAGATAGAAACCATAAAATAGAACCAGTCAAAAATGAAGAATACATTAGAAGGAATCAACAGATTAGATGAAGCAGAGGACTGAATCAGTGATTTGGAAGACAAGATAGCAAAAAACACCCAATCAAAAAAGCATAATGGAAAGAGAATTTTAAAATGAGGATAGTTTAAGCAACCTCTGGGACCACACTGAGATGATCAACATATGCATCATAGGGGTACCAGAAGAAGAGAAAGAAGGGTACCAAAAGAAGAAGGAACTGAAAACCTATTTGAAGAAATAATGATGGAAAACTTCCCTAACCTGGAAAAATAGATGTATAAGTCCAGAAAGCACAGAAGGCCCCCAAAAGATAAACCCAAACAGTCCCATGCCAAAACACATCATAATTAAAATGATAAAGATAAGACAGAAGACAGAGAGGGAATTTTTTTTTTTATCCTCACCTGATACGTTTTTATTGATTTTTTTTTTTTTTTTTTTTTTGGCAAGAGAGAGGGAAACATTGATGTTAGAAATATTGATCAGTTGCCTCCCATATGTGCCCCAACTGGGAATTGAACCTGTAACCTAGGTATGTGCCCTGACCAGGAATCAAACCTGCAAACTTTTGGTGCATAGGATGACACTACAACCAACTGAGCCACCAGGCCAGGGCCAGGGAGAGAATCTTAAAAGCAGCAAGAGAAAAGCATTTAGTTACCTACAAGGAAGCTCCTATAAGACAGTCAGCTGATTTCTTTAGAGAAACTTTGTGCTTCTTCCCCACCCCCTAGAAGAAATTGGCACAAAATATTCAAAGTGATGAAAAGGCAAGGACCTCCAACCAAGATTACTCTATCCAGCAGAGCTATTATTTAGAATCAAAGAAATCAAGAGCTTCTTAGAAATAAAAAAGCTATAGGAGTTCATCATCACCAAAGCAATACAAGAAATGTTAGAGGGACTTCTTTAAGAAGGGGAACAAAAACCCATAAATATGAATAATAAAAAGGCAATGACTACATACCTATTGATAACCACTTTTTTTCCCTTTACTGATTTTTAGAGGGAGGGGAAGGGAGAGGGAGAGATAGAAACATCGATGAGAGAGAACATCAATTGGCCACCTCCAGCATGCCCCCCACTGGGGATTTGGCCCAAAATCTGGGCATGTACCCTGACTGGGAATTGAACCGGCAACCTGTTGGTGCATGGGTCGATGCTCAACCACTAAGCCACAAAAGCTGGGTTCAATAACCACTTTAAATGTAAATGATTCATTGGCCCATGGACCAAAGGGTCATGAGTTCAGTTCCCAGTCAAAAGCACATACCTGGGTTGCAAGTTCAATCCCCAGCCCTGGTCGGGGTTGTGTGGGAGGCAATCAATCGATGGGTCTCTCTCACATCGATATTCCCCTCTTTCTCTCTCTCTCTCTCTCCCTCCCTCCCTCCCTCCCTTCCATTCTATCTAAAAATAAATGGAAAAATATCCTCAGGTGAGGATTAACAAAAAAATAAATATAAATGAATCAATGATCCAATTCAAATACATAGGGTAGCTGAATAAATAACAAAGCAAGACCCATACATATGCTGTCTACAAGAGACATACATCGAGTTGAAAGAAACACATAAACAAAGTAAAAGGATGGAAAAAGATATTTCATGCTAATGGAAACAAAAAGAAAAAAGCTGAAGTAGCAATATATATTCCATACAAAATAGACTTTAAAACAAAGGATATAATAAGAGACCAAAAAAAAGCACATTTCATAATGATAAAGGAATCAATCCAACAAGAAGATATAACCCTTGTAAACATTTATGCACCCAACACAGGCATACCTAAATATATAAAGCAAATACTGAGACATAATGGGAGAGATCAACATAACACAGTCATGGTAGGAGATTTTAACACCCCTTTGACATCAAAGGATAGATCTTGCAGACAAAATCAACCAGGAAAAGAAGCCTTAAATGATACACTAGATCAGATGGATTTAACTGATATTTTCAGATGATTTCACCCCAAAGCAGCAGAATATACATTCTTATCAGGTGCACACAGAACATTCTCTAGAATAGGCCACCTGTTAGAACACGAAACAAATCTTAATAAATTCAAGATTGAAATCATATCAAGCATCTTCTCTGACCACAATGGTATGAAACTAGAAGTCAATTTTAAAAAAAACTAAAAACATACAGACACATGGAGGTTAAATAACATGTTACTAATAAACAATGAATGGCTTAACAAGGAGATCAAGAAGAAATCAAAAGATACCTTGAGAAAAATGAAAATGAGTGCACAACTACCCAAAATCTATGGAACACAGCAAAAACAGTCCTGCAAGGGAAATTCACAGCAATACAGGCATATCTAAAGAAACAAGAAAGATCTCAAATAAACAATCTAACCTTACACATAAAGGAACAAGAAAGAAAACAACCCAAAGTGAGAAGAAGAAAGGAAATAATAAAGATCAGAACAGAAATAAATGAAATAGAGCCTAAAAAAAAATACAAAAGATTAATAAAAGCAAGAGCTGGTTCTTTGAAACGATAAACAAAACTGATAAACCTTTAAGCAGACTCATCAAGAAAAGAGAGGATCCAAATAAATAAAATCAGAAATGAAAGAGAAGTGACAACTGACACACAGAAATACAAAGGAGTATAAGAAAATACTATAAACAATTATATGCCAACAAATTGGACAATCTGGAAGAAATTAATAAATCCTAGAAACATACAATCTTCCAAGACTGAATCAAGAAGAAACAGAAAAATCTGAACAGACTGATTACTAGCAGCAAAATCAAAGCAGTAAAAAAAAAAAAACAAAAAAAAAACAAACTCCCAACAAACAAAAGTCCTGCACTAGATGGCTTCATAGGTGAATTTTACCAAACATTCAAAAAAGAATTAACACCCATTCTTCTCAAACTATTCCAAAAAACACAAGAGGGAAGGCTCCAAAGCTCATTTTACAATATCAACATTACCCTGATTCCAAAATCAGACAAAGACATTACAAAAAATCAAAAATTATAGGCCAATATCCCTGATGAATATAGATGCAAAAACTCAACAAATTATTAGCAAACTGAATTCAGCAATACAGTAAGATCACACACTATGACCAAGTGGGATTTATTCCTGGGATTCAAGGTTGGTTCAATATCCGCAAATCAATTAACATGGTATACCACATACACAAAATCATATGACCATATCAATAGATGCAGAAAAGTGTTTGACAAAAATCCAGCATCCACTTATGATAAAAATTCTCAGTGGGAAGAGAGGAAATATACCTCAACATAATATAGGCTATATATGACAAACCCACAGCTAACATCATACTCAATGAGGATAAGCTAAAAGTGTTTTCCTTAAGATCAGGAACAAGACAGGGATGTCCACTTTCACCACTTTTATTCAACATAGTATTAGAAGTCCTAACCATAGCAATCAGGTAAGAAAAAGAAACTAAAAAGCATCCAAATTAGAAAGGAAGAAGTAAAACTGTTGTTATTTGCAAATGATATACTTTGTATAGAGAACCCTAAAAACTCCACCAAAAAATTATTAGAACTGACAAATGAATTCAGTAAAGTAGCAGGATACAAATTAATATTAAGAAATTAACTGTATGCCCTGGCCGGTTTGGCTCAGCAGTTGGAGCGTTGGCCTGCGGTCCAGAGAGACCCGGGTTCGGTTCCCGCTGGGGGCATGTGCCTCAGTTGCAGTTTGTCCACGGCCCTGGTTGGTCGTGCAGGTGGTGGCCACTTGATGTGTCCCTTTCACGTCGATGTTTTTCTCTCTCTCTCTTCCTCTCTCTCCCTCCCACTCTATCTGAACAAAAAATGAAAGAATGTCCAAAAAAAAAAAAATTAACTGTATTTTATACACCAATAATGAACTATCAGAAAGAGAAATTAAGAAAATAATCCCATTTACAATTGCATTAAAAAAAAACAACACCTTGGAATACATTTAATCATGGAGGAAAAAGACCTGTACTTTGGAAACCATAAGACATTGAAGAAGAAAAATGAAGAATATACAAATAAATAAGAGGACATACTGCGCTCATGGAAGAATTAACACCATTAAAATGTGCATATTATCCAAAGTAATCTATAAATTTAATGTAATCCCTTTCAAAATACCAATGCCATTTTTCACAGAAATAGAATAATTATAAAATTTATATAGAACTACAAAAGACCCCAAATAGCCAAAGCAATCTTGAGAAAGAATAACAAAGTAGGAAGTATCCCACTACCTGATATCAAACTATACTACAAGGCTATAGTGATCACAACAGCATGATCTGGCATAAAAACACACACGTAGATCAATGGAACAGAATAGACAGCCTATAAAAAAAATCCATGCCTATATGGTCAATGAATCTATAACAACAACAAAAAAGGCAGTAATATGCCATTGGGTAAAGATAGTCTCTTCAATAAATGGTGTTTGGAAAACTAGACAGACACATGCAAAACAATGACATTGGATCACTTTCTTACACTTAACTCAACATTGTTAAGAGACTGAAATGTAACACCTGAAACCATAAAACTCCTAGAGGAAAGCACAGGGAGTAAATTCTTTGACATCCCTCTTAGTAACATGCTTTTGGATCTGTCTCCTTAGGCAAGAGAAACAAAAGAAAAAAAATAAACAAATGGGACTATATCAAACTAAAAAGTTTCTGCACAGTAAAGGAAACTATCAACAAAATGAAAAAATAACCT
The DNA here is from genome assembly GCA_030848825.1 of Tadarida brasiliensis. Taxonomy (NCBI): domain Eukaryota; kingdom Metazoa; phylum Chordata; class Mammalia; order Chiroptera; family Molossidae; genus Tadarida; species Tadarida brasiliensis. The sequence continues at coordinate 86,039,227 of CM061268.1, forward strand.
ACTGAATTGGAGAAGATATTCGCCACATATCTGATAAGGGATTAATATCCAAAACATTTAAGGAACGCATACAACACAAAAAAACAAGCAATCCAATTAAAAAATGGACAGTGGACCTGAACAGACATTTCTCTAGAAGACACACAGATGGTCAATTAGACATATGAAAAGATGCTCAACATACTAATCATCAGAAAAATGCAAATTAAAGCCACAATGAGGTATCATCTCACACCTATGAGAATGGCTATCATCAATAAATCAACAAACACATGTTGGTAAGAATGTGGAGAAAGGAAACCCTCATGCACTGTTGGTGGGATTGTGAACTGGCGCAGCCACTATGAAACAGTATGGAGATTCCTCAAAAAATTTAAAAACAGAACGACCATGACCCAGAAATCCCACTTCTGGGTATTTATCCAAAGAAACCCAAAACACTAATTCAGAAAAGACATATGCACCCCTATGCTCACTGCAGCATTTACAATAGTCAAGATATGGAAGCACCTTAAATGTCCATGGATAGAAGAATAAAGATGTGTTATATATATATAATGGAATGTTATTCAACCATAAAAAGGAATGAAATTTTGCCATTTACATCGTGGATGGACCTAGAGGATATTATGCTAAGTGACATAAGTCAGAGAAAGACAAGTACCGTATAATTCACTTATATGTGGAATCTAAAACATACAATAAATGAACAAACAAAACAGAAACAAACTCATAAACACAGAGAACTAACTGATGATTGGCAGAGGAAAGAGGGGTTGGAGAGATGGGTTAAAAGGGTAAAAGGATTAAGAAGTAAGAAACGCCAGTTATAAAATTAGTCAAGGAGATATAAAGTACAGCATAGGGAATATAATCAGTAATATTGTAATAACTTTGTATGGTATCAGATGGGTACTAGACTTATGGGGAAGATCACTTTGCAAGATATAGAAATGTCTAATCATTATGTTGTACTCCTAAAACTAATATAATATTGTATGTCAACTATAATTGTCAAATAAAAAATATTTTTAAAAAATAGAATTTAGCCCTGGCCGGTTTGGCTCAGTGGTTAGATCGTCGGCCTGCGGTACAGAGAGACCCGGGTTCGGTTCCCGCTAGGGGCATGTACCTCGGTTGCAGTTTGTCCCCGGCCCTGGTTGGTCGTGCGGGTGGCAGCCACTCGATGTGTCCCTTTCACGTCGATGTTTCTCTCTCTCTCTCTTCGTCTCTCTCCCTCCCACTCTATCTGAACAAAAAAATGAGAAAATGTCCTCGGGTGAGGATAAAAAAAAAAAAAAATAGAATTTAGTTAAAATAGCAAGAGTGTCAAAAATTTATACTAGAAGTCCAAGGGGGTCCTAGGCATTCTGAGAAATTATCAGTTAGTGTTATGAAGAAAGAAGATAAAAAGTCAGTGAGCCCTCTGTAAGGATCATAAATGTCAATAAAATAACTGTTGAGAAGAAAATTTGGTCTCTTTTGTCAAAGCTCTTGTTATTAAAGACACTCACTTTTCAAAGTATTATTTATTGGAAAGAAATTTTAAAGTGAGTCTTAATTCCTACAATGCCAAATATGGTTCCCCTACCTCCCAAAATATATCTCCCATTTGCTCACAAATTCTTTACCCTGACCCTTGGAATCTCCTGGATTCCCTGATCAGAGGCCACATTCTTCCATTACATATTGCTTCACCAAAACCAATGGATGACTGCAACAGTCTTTAAAGAAGTAATTATGCCAAGAAAGGAATCCACATAGTTAAACACAGCTTTCTTAGGAATATGGTGCTATTTAATCTTAGCAAGGGCAGCTGCTCTTCTTTCTGTATTCTGGAACAAGGCACGAATTAAAGCTTTTACTTCACTGGAAGAGAATGCAGCTGCTAAGGGTCCTTTTCCATCTGCCCACCTGCAAAATAAAAGATAAAAAATTATATTTCCTAAAGTATAAGAAAGATTTTAAAAATGCTTATTCGATCCCAAACGCTTGTTTTACTAAAATAAGAAATATTTTATTTCTTTACGGATCTACCACCACTCAATCTCTTTGACCTCTTCAGCTTCTTGGCTGCATTATGGTATCAGCACAGACAGATGAAGAGATCAAGTTAGGAAGGTAAGATTATTCTCCCTTATTCTATACTCACTAAACCCTGTTGGAACTTGACAGTTATGACCACATCTTCATTTGTTCACCTAGAGTATTATAAAGTATCTGTAACTACTTTAAAAAGTAATCCACAGGCAACAAATTTCAACTGACAAAGAACTGGTATAAAAAACACATAGAGAACTCCCATAAATCAATAATAAAATCCCAAACAACTCACTAGAATAAAGGGCAAAAAGGAACAGGCATTTTACAACAGAAGAAACATGAATGATCAATAAAAAGATGCTCATTAGAATTTAGGAAAATGTAAATTACAGTGAGCAAAATTCACACCAATTAGCAAAAAATTTAGTCTGATAATACCAAATACTGGTGTAAATGTGAAGTAACAGGATAAATAATGAAATATCTGTATAATGGAATATGATACCGCACTGAAAATTAACTGCAGCTACACACACCACTGTGAATGAATTTTAAAAATATAATACTGAACCAAAGAAGCACTTATAGAAAGTTCAAAAACAGGCAAGTCTAAACTTTATATTGTTTAGGGATATGTGCAAATGTGGTAAACCTATAAAGAAAGGCAAGGACTCCTGGCCTATATGGCTCAGTGGTTAGAGCACCAGTCCCTGCACCAAACAGTTGCGGGTTCGATTCCTGGTCAAGGGCACATACCTGGGTTGCAGGGTCAATCTCCGGCCCCAGTCGGGGGAGTGCAGGAGGTAACCAATCGATGTTTCTCTCTCACATCGATGTCTCTCTCTCTCTCTCTCTCTCTCTCTCTCTCTCTCTCTCTCTCTCTGCATGTGTGTGTGTCCCCCTCCCTTCCACTCTCTCTAAAAAAAATCAATGGAAAAAAATATCTTCGGGTGAGAATTAACCAAAAAAAAAAGGCAAGGAAATGACAAAATTCAAAATAGTGGTTACCTCTGGTGGGAAGCATTTGGAGGAGTACACAGGGGTCTTCAAAGGCTCTGGTACTATTTTTCTTAAGTTGGGTAATAGGTTCATGAAGATTTATTTTACTCTTTTTCTTTAAACTGTGAGTATATGTTATATATGCTGTACTCTTTCTTATGTATTTTTTATAATTTTAAAATGTTTAAACTACACAAGCAGAGGTAGGTAGTTTGTTTGGTAAAAAAGTTTACTCAATTAGTTGTTACCCTTATATTTACTGAAATCTCTAGAAGAAAAACAATCTTCCTAGGCAGAACAAAAAAGAAGCTAAGATGTATCAGTATTGTAATTTTTCTCATAACAAGGAATTAAAGATCATTCTTAAGCTGTAAGAGGGCCCTTTAACAGCAAAAGAAAAATTCTTATCTGCTGCCCTCTGGAGTCTTACCTAAAGATATCGTATTACCCACTAAGGACTTGTAAATAACAAATAAATAAAACAAATTTTGGACTAAACATAAGTTAGAGGTTATTTTGATATGAGTTTTTGCAAGTAGAAATCTCATTTATATTGTTTTCGAAAAGACGTTATTTGCTAAGAACAATTCAGCACCATGAAGGTCTAATATAATTGAGGATCTGTAATAAACCAAGCTAATGCTGATAAACACATAACTATAGGGATGGAGATGGACCTTAAGGCCTATTCAGGGAGCTCCCTGTACAAAGCATGCATACCGGTTAATAATCTACCAAGACAATAATAAAAGCATCCACGGATGTGTAACTATCCCACACCTTTTCTATTTTGTGCAGTATCAATGACCTCCACACACACAGTGTGATATGATACAGACCGCATACAATTACTGGGACAGCCATGTTAACTGAGGGTAGTGAAAGAAAACATCATCTACTACATAAGAAAAAATGAATCCTTTCTATGTGTACGGTGCTCAATCTCTAAATCTACTGGAATCCCTGCAGAAAAACTGCTGGCCAATCAAACAATAGTTTGAGGTTGAATAAAATACAAATAAAAGTCACTTCTCTGTTAACGTGTCAACACAAATGTTAAAATGCATTCAGTGTTGGTTAAAATGGGCAACAATTTCCATCTAGGTGTCAGAAGGTGTACTTCTTACGAACCCAAGATCATGTGTACAGCATCTCAAAACAACATGTTCAAGACCACAATAATATGAAACAAGAAGTATTTATGTTAACAAATACGAAAAAGTGGTAATGAGATCCACACAACGATAGACAATGCAAAGGCCCCAACCACTGCTACTCGATAGGAACTATATATGGTATCAGGTGGGTACTAGACTTATTGGAAAGATCACTTTTGTAACTTATACAAATGTCTAATCACTATGTTGTACACCCGAAACTAATGTAATATTCTACGTCAAAAAAATTTTTAAAAATTTAATAAAAATAATCTCCCCATGGCAAGAAAGAGCTGCTACCAATGGCACTAATACTCTTTCTAGCTGTGAAAAGGTAGACGCCTCTACCCACCGATCCCCAATTTCTTGCAGGCTGGCCTGTAACATCATCATCAGTTCTTTGAATGGCATCCATTTTGGCACATAGACTGGAACCTCTTCTTGGTATTTCTTGTTCTTGCTTTCTTCAGATAGAGGTGCAAATACTTGGGGTCCTTCATCCATCACTGTTTTGCATAAGGAATACAATCTATCACCATCTTCAGTAGAGATGTCCTGGTTTTGCACAAACGGAACACAACAGAATAGAATTGGGCCAGCTTAGTAAGGAAAGGGCAGATCTTTGGTGCGTGTTGTCCAGGCGGTCAGCTACAGCAAAATGTTTTCCAACCAATTTGGCACATCTTACTAAACACTAGATTTTATCAGCTCTCTGACAATACTCCTACAGCTAGAATGACACAAAATATGTTTCAACAGATCGTCTGCAGGAAAGAGCCCATTTCTCCATCAGAATGCAGTACAGCTTGCTGCAAAGCAGGTGATGTTATTACAAATAAGGGTTTAGCCAATCTATGCTTTACTAGCAGTGGTTCTCAACCTTCCTAATGCCGCGATCCTTTAATACAGTTCCTCATGTTATGGTGACCCCCAACCATAAAATTATTTTCGTTGCTACTTCATAACTGTAATTTTGCTACTGTTATGTCTTAAGCGACCCCTGTGAAAGGGTCGTTTGACCCCCAAAGGGGTCACGACCCACAGGTTGAGAACCGTTGCTAGAGGCATGAGATGGCAGAGTCCAGGCAACTTTTGTAGGATTCCACAGATAATCCCAACTGCAGGAGTATGTTGGAAAAGTGGTACCTGCACAAGGCTGCATTTCACTTTACTAAATTAAATTATTTAATTCACTTGCAAGTTAAATAAATATATGACTTCGTACTTTACAGCCCATCTTGGGACTACTCAGTTCCCAACCTCCTTGTTCATAATTTACACAGATGCTGCTAGATGGAGAAGGAGTATAATCCTACCTTCTTACATGGCTATAAAAGACAAAGATTAGCAAGTCTCTAGAGCGAGACAGAATTAAGACAAAACTGAAAAATATAATAGTATAATGAGTTAGACATAAAACATGAACAATTTCATCTACCATCTGTGTTGACTAGAAATGAGACTTCAACAACATTTTCTTAGTAAAGTGACAATCTGGGACAAGAATTGCATATCAAGTCTGGTGCGGCATCTAATGGCTCTTACCTCTAGGGCAGTGATTCTGCCAATAATCTCAGAAATTGCTGTATTGAGTAAAGTCCCCATAGCCTTGCAATATATATTCACGGGCAGGACATCCTGCCACACAATCCCAAGTCTCTTTAGTTGGTGCAGTACCTGTCAGAAGAATACAGCTATTTACATAGAAGAGATTATTCCAACTTTTTTCCAGATTTACATTTATCATTTGTGTTTCTGAGAGAAGAGGCATTATATAAAGGTGAGGTAAAGTAACCAAGAATTTTGTGCTCCTTGAATATTAAACCTTAGTGATATGCCTGTTAGATGAAAAAGATGTATCCTGAGGATAGAAAAAGTGTACTAAAAAAATAAACAACATAGGAAAGAGGGGCTTTAAGAGGAAAGCTAATATTTCAAATTTCCCAAACCCAAGCTCATGGGTTAAATATTTTGCTATGACGATCTTAATGACTTGTCATTAGTGAGTTAATGAAAGGTGGCTTCCTGTTGGCTTGGTGGGGCAGGGGAAGGGAAAGATCGTAAGTATGACTATAAAAGGTATCCAGATTTCCCAATGAGGGTTGTGTGGACTCAACTGAGCTACCTGTAACATATTCAACATCTAAAGATAGAGTACAAATTCCAAGGCTAACAACAGCCTCGCACCTGACGGATTGCTTTACTTGCTGCAGAATAGTTCTCTTCATCATCCATGTTTGAAAAGTTCCTTGCACTTGATAATCTTTCCATAAGTTCTGCTTTCTGTGCTCGCATTTGGGCCAAAAAACACTCTGTCCCTGTGATGAGAAATGAAAATAAAGAATTCTAAAAGTTGTTCAATTACACATTGCAAAACTAGGGTGGAAGAGCAGAGAAGCATGCACCAAGTATCTGTTCTGTTTACCTGAAAACACTTGTTTACCAGATAACAACATAAAGCTACCCTAAGGTTACTAGAAACAATCACTTCTAATACGTGAGCCAACTCCTCCAAACCCATCCTCAGGATATAAGTCTTTCCCAATAGTTTGTCCAGAGTCAGGTAAGAAAAGTTACTTATATCGAAGAAGCAGCTACTTATTTTTCTGATTGATCTATACCACCTAAGGGAAAAGTCAGGAATTGAAAAGCTAAGTGAATTATATAGATCCTCTGCTTTTGTTAGGCTACCATTATAGTAAACATATTGATTTACACCACATTTCACTTCTTATGCTTTTTAATAATCCCAAGTAAAGTTAAGGAAGGTAGAAGAGGAGAGAGCTGTCTTGAGGTTTTGCAAAATAACAAGCACTGACATTAGTGAGCTCTTACCAAAATGCTAACAGAACTGTCACAATACAAATTTTGTCATTTTACTGACATAACTCTGATTTGGTTAATTCACTGCACACCAGCAATGCAGTTTGGAACTCTAATGTGCTGTGAAGTCATGTCATGAAAAAGTAATGCTTCCACAAAGTGCTTTATAAAATTAAATAACTTTATAAAATTAACTAACCAAGAACACTTGCCAATTAAATGCTCTACTTTCCAATATAGCTCAGGACCACCACCTAATTTCTGTCTCATTCATAAATTACAAAGATACCAGGCTGAGAAGTTCCATAATCAATATGCTTTACTGAATGTAAGGTATTAGTTACCTAGTCTCCTGAAGCCAGGTACAAGATCCACAAAAGTAGTAGTGCCATCACAAAGAATGGGGGCAAGACGTAATCTGAACTGATGCCCGAGGGTCAGCAAGTGATGAGCAATATACATACAGTTGTTGTGGTGAATGGCAGCCAACTGGGGCAGTTTTTGAAGGTTCTCCCTACAGGAAGTACAGGAAGATGGGTAGAAAAAGAAAGAAATCACCTGTTACTGAAGTTGGGGTTAATGAAGTTACTACTCTTTTAATTATTTCTAGGCTTTAATCATTGTCTACTGTATAAATGCTGGACATAAGATACAATCCCGTCACTCCCACGCACACTCAGAGAGAAGTTGTTCTGCCTGAATGTGACCTTATCCTACAAAAGTATCCCAGTGATTAACAAACAAGAAAGAGTAAGAGAATTAAAATATTTATCTGTGTCAACTCTTTATATTGGAAACCTAGCATAGCTATACAAAATAAATCCCTTGAAATTTAACACTGATCAGTCTGTGGAAATACAGATTTACTTCCCCTTTTTCCAAATTTCTATTTCATTATATACTGAAGAACTTTACTATTTTCTAATTCACTAGTTTTCAAAGCTGGCTACAGATCAGAGTCATCTGGAAAATTTTAAATATATGGATATTTAGACTTCACCCCAGACAAATTACATCACAACCTATGAGTGAAGCCAGGGTATTTATGTTTTAAATTTTCCCAGGTAATTTTAATTTTCATACAAAATCAAAAATCACTGCTCTAAATCTTCCATACATATTAGTCTCCTTATCCAGCTTGGTAGAGATCTTGTCTTATATTTCTGCTATATATCCTCTAGCAGTCTTTAAACACTTCCTAGTTCATTGATTTGATTAACGTCAGACTAAATATACAAAGTCAGAAACTAACAATCTAAGACAGTTGTCCTCATTTTGGGCTACACATCAGAATAATTTATAGGGCTTTAAAAATCCACAGATGTGCCCAGCTGGTGTGGCTCAGTGGTTGAGCATCAACCCATGCACCAAGAGGTCGCCGGTTCGATTCCCGGTCAGGGCCCATGCCCAGGTTGTGGGCCCGAGCCTCAGTAGGGGACATGCAGGAGGCGGCTAATCGATGTTCTCTCTCATGGATGTTTCGCTCTCTCACCCTCCCTTCCTCTCTCTCTAAAATCAATAAAGAAAAAAATACTAAAAAAAAATAACAAAAAAGTAAATAAAAAAATTTTTCTAAAATCAATAAAAAAAAAAATACTAAAAAAATAATAATAATAAAAAAGTAAACAAAAAAATTTTTTTTCTTTATTGACTTTAGAGAGAGAGGTAGGGAGAAGGAGAGAGCGAAACATCCATGAGAGAGAACATCGATTAGCCGCCTCCTGCATGACCCCTACTGAGGCTCGGGCCCACAACCTGGGCATGGGCCCTGACCGGGAATCGAACCGGCGACCTCTTGGTGCATGGGTCAATGCTCAACGCCACACCAGCTGGGCGAAAAAAAATTTTTTTAATGGTTTACTGCATTTCATTGTAAATATTTTAGTAACCAAAATATCTTTGGTGGGAATATAACATTACTGGTTTTACCATGACTTACAAACATTTTAAACATACACTATTATACAGAAATAAGACACAGTAGCACTTACTTATGATATGTTGGTACAACATCATGGAACAAATGGAAGATATTCCTCACTGAGTAGAAAAGTTGAACAGCACTAAGAGGAAAACAGTTTCAACAGAAATGCATAAGAATATATTGGATATGAGAAAGAGATTCAAACTAAGTGTACCTAAAGAGAGAGTCATCAGCTATAACTACAATTTGAGACAATACTTGCCTTGGTCACTGCTGAAAACACCATTAATCTAGATGGAAATAATTGTCAGCTAGAATTTACTAATTAGATTACAGTCCTAAAAACCTGGATCCCTTAATAATTTTAAGAATAGCAGCATTCAACCCAAAGCCTTTTTTGCATTTATCAATTTGTTTTCTGCCAGGACCCAGAGTATCCCTTCAGTAACAGTGGAACTAAGCCTCAAGCAAATGTTACGCACTCACTGACGCACCCTGCAAAGGGCAAGATATCAATAAAGGCATTCACTTGGTTCTTTTAGAATCAGTCTGACTTCCAGCTTTCACCTTTTCTCCTTCTTACCCCAATGCAAGATGAATCAACATTTCTAGAATAGAATCTAACCTCAAGTTTTTTTGCCCTTTATATCTGGCCTTAGGATACCTAAAGTTTATTACTAAAATGCACTCAGAAAGAGCAAATACAACGTTTGTGTACTTACTTCTACAATGTTTGTGTACTTACTTCTACATAAGAGTATCTTAAACTATGTACTTTGAATTAAGTCACAGGAATCCACAAATATTTAGGAAAATAAGTTATGGTTACTATACCCCAAAACACTGCTATTACTTGATTACTATAATACCAGATGATTTCATTTGATTTTTGTTGCATATGTTGCTCTTTGTGGTTTAATAATAGAGAAGTAGGTTACTACAGTATAGTTGTGTCTTTGTTTGTCCTGTTAAAAACTATTTATTTTAGTGAAAGAATGCCCATAGACATTCAGTATACAAAAATATTGTTGGGTATTCTGTATTCTCAAAAAGACTTAGAAAATACTGCCTTGTATCCCTAACTTCTGATCTGGTATACTTCAGGTGAATGCAATGTGAAGAAATAGTCACTCCAGCCCAGCCAGTGTGGCTCAGTGGTTGAGCGTCGACCCATGCACCAAGAGGTAGCTGGTTCAATTCTCGGTCAGAGCACATGCCCAGGTTGTGGGCCAAATCCCCAGTGGGGGGCATGCAGGAGGAGGCGGCCAGTCGATGTTCTCATCAGTGTTTCTAGCTCTCTCTCCCTCTCCCTTCCTCTCTCTCTAAAATCAATAAAGAAAAAAAAAAAAGGAAAAGAAAAAAAAAGAAATAGTCCCTCCTTTATTTATTTTGACAAAGGAGAATATATTTCCTTTTATATGTATTTTTCTTCCTACTTATATTTAAAACTAGATAGACTTGTAAATATAATGATTCATTAAAGTCTGGAAGTATCTTGGTAAATGTGTTCTTTCTAGAGCCGACTAAAATGAAGGGGTTTGTTTGCATGTGGAAGTAAAAACTGAAACCCTGGCCCTGGCCGGTTTGGCTCAGCGGTTAGGGGGTCAGCCCGCGGACCAGAGTCCCGGGTTCGGTTCCCACTAAGGGCATGTACCTCGGTTGCAGTTTGTCCCCCGCCTCGGTTGGGGTTGTGTGGGTGGCAACCACTTGCATCGACATTTCTCTCTCTTTCTTCCTTCCTCTCTCCCTCCCGATCTATCTGAAGATAAATGCAAGAATGTCCTCGGGTGAGGATAAAAAAAAAATAATAATAACTGAAACCCTGGAAGCCAATCTGAAGATGCAGTTTGATTAAGTTGAGCCCTAACTGAAGGTGTTTTCTACCACGAGGAAGAGATGGAAAAAACTGCTATGTATAGATAAAAACTAAAGGCTTCTATAAATCTGTTCTGCAATCAACCTGGGCTACAGCCTGCCATTTTCTCTTCAATTTAGTCTAGGAGTAGAAAGAAGTTTACAAGAAGAGATTCAGAAGATGTGGAATAGAGTTTGGGGTAGCCTGTATACAATGCACATTAGAAGAAATCATCCTGACAGGGTGATCTTTGGTACATTCCCTTCTTTTCTTTCTACCTTTGGTTGCCCAACAAATTATTATAATTTTATAAAATAAACATTTAGTCCTGGCTGGTTTGGCTCAGCAGTTGGAGCGTTGGCCTGCGGACCAGAGAGTCCCGGGTTCGGTTTCCGCTAGGGGCACGTACAAAAAAATAATAATAATAAAATAAACATTTAAAATGTAAATTAATTAGGGCCTAGATTTCAAAAGGTAACATAAATGTTAAGCTCAAGGGCTAGAGCAGGCTAGCCCTTGTATCAGATGATACAACTATCACTATTCCCACTACCACCAATGATAATAAATATTTGAGTATTAATCATTTTCCAGGTAGCAATCTAAGTTCTTTACACATGCTTTCTCATGTAGTATCATTCCATTCAAATAAGAAATAAAAATTAAACAAAAATTAAAGAGCTTTTTGTTAAAAAATAATTAACAATTTTTAACATCAAAGAAACCCATTAGTCTGTCCATATACATGCTTCTATTTCTTAAACCTTGCTGTAACATGTTATTGTAAAGACAAGTTAATTATCAATATATATCTGTGTGTTGCATTGGTTTTTTTGTTGTTTTTTAAGAAAAAAATATTAACTAATGAGATAAGAAAACCCAAAAGATTCTAGCTAATTTTCTTAATAAATGTCAGCGTAGATATGCATTTAACTTAGTCACTGCCATTGTCACATAACTCAGAACTCTTACCATTGATCACTGCTGGTTGTTGCCTCTAGTAAAGTCTGATAGGCAAGTTCCATTAATTTCTTCACAGATTCACTGACACGGCAAGTGGGCAAAGAAAAGGAATGTCGGTCCAGTGTATTTTCAGGCTGTAAATTCACCATTTCATTATACTGAGTTGCAGATATTTTCTGTACTTGTAGCTTGTTATCCTCATCAGGGGTGGGTAAGTCAGGCACACTTATCTTAGAATCAGGAGTAATCTAAGATTCAAAAATAGAAAATGCACTATCCTTAGAATAATTCAAATGCAAGCACAGTAAAGAATAAGACACTGGTTGCTTCCATGATGATAAAGCTGTGGATCTGTCTACAGGGTAATGAAAAGATTTGAGTATAGCTCAGTTGGTTGAGCATCGTCCTAGGCACCAAAAGGTTGTGAGTTTGATTCCTAGTCAGGGTGTGTGCAAGAGGCAATCAATGGATATTTCTCACTCTCTCTCCCTTCCTCTCTCTAAAATCAATAAACATATCCTTGGGTGAAGATTTTAAAAGATTTGCATATATATGGCAGTATTTTCATGACTGCTCAATTCTGGGTTGAGAGCATGTCACAAGAAATAAGCAATCCTTTTTATTATTTGCTACAATTCTTCCAATTCTTCTGTTCACTCCTAATCTTGGTGAAAACAGCAAAGCTGTGAAACTGGCCCAAAGTTTCAGGTAAATGAAAAGACCTTCAAAATCATCTTTCTTGGACTAAACTATTAGATTATTTCAGACTAATATGATTTTGCATTCTGGTCATTAAACAAATCATTTCCCACCAGGAACATGTGTTGGCTTAGTCAAAGAAATAACTCATTCGGGCTAACACACCCTCTCCTTAAAAATTCCAAACCCAAACCTAAAATGCCTCCCTAACAATTATGCAGAATGAAAATGCCCAGACTTAGCCAAGACTAAAAGAAAGAACACTACGCTGCTACTCTGGAAACATCCGTGATATTTTTTACCCTAACTTTTGACAAAGTCATTTAACCTCTCTGGACCTCAATTTTCTAATTGTACAAGGAAGAGAAATTATACTGCAATAATGGCTTTCAAACCCTGCTTCTTAAAGATGGCTCAGGGCTCAAAAAGATAGCTTAAGCATGTAGAAACAGCAGGTTCCCTAATCCTGCTGCAAGAAAGCACCTCTGCTCTGCACATACTGGACCTCCAGAGAGAGTTTATGAGAGAAAAGGCTCAATCTAATAACATCAGACCAGCCTTCTGAATCTGTAAAAGGGTGTAACAGTATCTACTTCATAGGGTTATTATGAAATTTAAATAAGAATACAACTGCCAGGGACCTGTCAGTCAAAATTATGGCTAAGATTAGAATGCAGAAGAAAAGATGATTAGAAAAATGCTAACGTTTGTCTGAAAACTAGTGGACCCAGAATACACATGACTCAAAACAGTGACTTCACGAGGAGGGTGAGGGAACCCCAAGATGGAAGAATATAAGATCTAATATGATATCTGTCAGGTTAAAATGTAAACAAAACAAACAACAACAAAACACAGCTTTAGATGTTTTGCGAAAATAGTGGGTACATATAGAGAATTGTTTTAGAGAAAATTTAGATGAGGACTATGAAAGGCAAATGAAATGAAAACGATTTATGAAAAAAGGAAGACAAGCTTTTCAAAGTTGGGTAGTTTAAAAGAGCTAATTCCAGGGCCTAACTGCCAAGAAAAGAACCAGGTTAGAATCTAGAGCAGAGGCTCTCAACTAAGAACAATTTTGCCCTCCAGGGAACATTTGGCAACGTCTGGAGACATTTTTGGTTGTCACAACTGGGAAAGTTGCTACTGGCATCTGTGAATAGAGATTAGGGATGCTACTAAGCATCCTGCAGGCCAATTCCACCACAGCAAAGAATCATCTGGCCCCAAATATCAACAGTGCTATTGCTGAAAAACCCTTATCTAGCAGAAGCTAATTTTTAGGATTTGGATACTCGGAAAAAAAAACAGTTTCATAGAAAGTCAAAATTAGTTGAATAGGGAGCTCAGAAATTATCTAGTTCAATTCTGTCATGTTACTGAAAAGGAAAATGAGGTCCAACAAAGATAAATATTTAGCTCAGAGTCACAGAGCAATAAAGTAACAATCCCATTTACAACAAGGAGTTATGACAGAGGAAGTGAGATACATATTAATTCATTTACCAAATATTTACTGAGCACCAAGTAACAGTCGTATGCACCAGGCATTTTCTTGGTGCTGGAAATACGCAGTAAAAAAAAAAATCTAAACCCTTCCCTTATGGAGCTTATTTTCTAGAGAGGGAGAAATAATAAATAATTCATAGAGAATGTTTATTGACAAGTGATATGAAGAAAAATAAAGTGAGAAAAGTACAGGAAATAGGGAGAGGTCAAAATTTTATTTTTTTAATTTATTATTATAATTTTTTTTAACCCTCACCCAAGGATGTGTTTTTATTAATTTTAGAGGGAAAGGAAGGGGGGGGGGGGGGGAGAGAGAGAGAGAGAGAGAGAGAGAGAGAGAGAGAGAAACATCGATGTGAAAGAGAAACATCGATCAGTTGCCTCCCAAATGCTCCCTGACCAGGAATCACACCCACAACCCTTCAGTGCACGGGACAATGCTCCAACCAACTGAGCCACACTGGCCAAGGCAGAAGTCACAATATTAAAAAGAGTAGTCGGGAAAGGGAGCAAGCCATGCAGTACAACGTGTGGTAAAATGTTCCAACCAAAAGGAACATGACATTCAAAGGTTCTGTAACCAAGTGGTCCTAGCAAACTCAGGGAACAGCAACAACAAAAGAATACAATAGAACCTGGAGTCAGAGAGGCAATGGGGGGCAGATCATGTAAGGCCTTATAGGCTACTGTAAGGCCACTGGGTCTTTCTCTAACTAAGATGGGAAGCCAATGGATTTTGTACAGAAGAGTGACATAACCAAGTGATATTTATGTTAAAAACAAAACAAAAAAACAAACACCTAAAACCCACAGCACAATTCCTGGTAATAAGTAGACTTCAACTCCCTTAAAAATCCAAAATTACCTCAAAATGTTAATATCTATGCCCTCAAATGACTAAATATCTTGCTGAAGTGGACACAGTAACAGGATACCCCTAAGGAGAATAGAGGATGGCAGAAGGGAGAGAAGGAAAAAGAGCCTAGTACTTGCAGTGATAGAAGAAAAATGGTTGAGAAATTGTCTACTAAGAGATTACCTTAGTCTATGTGTTGCTTTAATCTAATACCTTACATTTACCAAACATTATTTTACATATGTAAGATATGGAGATAGAAAAAAAAAAAAGAAGAAAATATACAGACTTATCTAAGATCAAAGGAGTAACTTACCCTCAATGCAAATTAATTAGTCCATTAACTTTGCAGACAATATGTTTACACCCTACACAGATTACATCTTTTTGTTTGTTTTATTATTTTAACTTCAAAACTAGTGCCTCTATTAGCCTAAAAGATGAAGTCAACATTTTCACAACAGAATATAATCTCTGGATATAAACAAAGACTAATTATACCTGTCAAAATTGTGTACTAAAAACTCAAGGAATAAAGCTGAGAAAAACCTATAGGTTGGCATAATATGTAATGTCAACAATAGTAATCCATTACATTTATGTAGACTTGTTCAATTTATACAATGCTGTCATGTGCAGTACCTTAGCTGGACTTCACTATACCCTATGAAAGAGGTAGATGTTAGGACCACTTCAAAGGTGAGAAAACTAATATTCAGAAGATAAACTCCCAGTGAGCTCAGCAACTGTGATGCTCTCTTCCAGTCTACCAAGTTCATCTCAAAAAGGAGCTACTTCCTGAACACCATGTATACTATAACCCCAATACCTTCACAGTGTTGTGAATTTCAGAAGTCATTAAGTTTCTAGCAGCCACAATCACATCCTGACACTTCTTGTTAGCAAAATGAGAATTGATGTTACGGGCGTATTTCAGCAAATCAGTAGTATCTCCTTTTAAAAACCTCATCTCTTTTAAGGCATTTTCAAATTCTTCAGTGGATTGTATGATCTGACAAAAACAAGAAGAAATAATACTTACATATAGATAATCCATTTCAATACTAAAATTTCAAGTTCAATGTATAGAAAAGAACAAAGACCAGTTGATCATTTAAGTTTTAGAACACATCAATTACTAGGTGTAAACTATTATATATTTTTCGTGCCTTAAATTCATTAGGAAGAGTATCTTCAACAGAAATTTCTGACTCTACTTGGTAAAGGTACAAAAATCTTTAAAATAAATATACTTATTTTAGTGTTCAAGGAAACACTAAAAAAAAAAAAGTAGTGTCACATAGTAACTACTATAACTGATACAAGTATAAATAAAAAGATAATTGTTTTTCAAAAGTATCTTACTAAAGAAAACACACTTAGTAAATAGATACTTCCCAATCAAACGAAGCCAGGAGAAAAAGGAAGTCATGGAAAATTTGCTTCTACTCCTTATTAATAGTTTTCTTAAAGATGTCACTAAAGAACAAAAGATCTAAAAAAACAAACCAAACAAACAAAAAACCCGACACCAGTAAGAACCTACAGCCTCTTAAAACCTCCTGTGTTATCTCTGCGCTTACCTCCTCATATTGCTGTAACTTGCTGCTATTTGTTGGGATAGAATAAACCAAACAGTTTTTAATGAGGCACTCAGACAAGTCCTCCCAGATGATGTCACCAAGCATCTCAGCCAATATGATCTTAGATGTTTTTTCATTTTCTAGACTAGTATCAAGAGGCAAATCTGAATTCAAAAGAAAAAGTTTTAAAGAAGAAGCCATTCTTAGTCTGGATTATTCTCAAGCTTCCTGGTGTTCTAGAAATGTTTAATTGTAAGATGATGGGGAAGAAAAAAGCAGATACTTCTATAGCTATCTTAACTGACTTCATGGGGACAAAGCATGGCATACAATCATTATTTTATTTCTCACTGCTCAAATGAATCATCTGCACTGTATTACTGGCTGTATTCTATAATAATAAGGTATTAAGCCATCTACATTATAACCATCTATTGCTAATCTACTGATCTGATTCTATGACAAGCACTCAGAAATTATGCATATAAAGGTGAAACTAGTTTAGAGTAAAACTCCACTTCTTTAATAAATATTTTTTGTGTATCTCTGCATAGGAACTGAGTGTTTATCCTAATAAAAATACCAATAAACACCTTACATTACAGCATATCTAGTCTAGCAAACAATATTTCAATACCTCTTCTATAGTATACCTTATAGGTGGTGTTTTTCCAACATATTTGGAGGGAATTATATTTAGAATATACTATTATATTAAGAAATACTTATCTTCAAAATTTTCTTGGAACAAAAGTAATGCTGGCCAAATATTCAATGATCAGAGATAAAAAAAAATGGCAACTTTTTCTACTAAGATCACATTGCATATGAACAAACTAAAAGTGAAGCTCCATGAAAAGAAAAACCTTATTTGTGACTTCACTAGACAGATGCAAGAACTGATATTGAAATTAAACCATTTCATAACACAGATCAATAAAATTATCATATTCCTAATAAAACTCAAAATGTAGATTTTAATTGTAAATTGGCTGCCAAAAATACCAAAAGAATTTAAAAAATGTTTTGCTTATATTGATAAATTCAGAGCTTTTTAAAATTTTATGCAAAACTGCTTTGAATTCCATGTTAATAATAGTAAGTTGATACACAGGTTAATGAATTTACTTAACTCAGTCATAGTTTTGAAACTGATAAGCTTCTGCTTCAAAGTCAAATTCATTTAAAAGGGAAGAAAATGTATTGATGTAGGTGAAAATATTAAAGAAAAATGGTTTTTTGGCATTCAATACAGCTATTGGAAATTTTTCAGAATGTTTGGAACAACTTGGGTATAGAACTTACTTTTTCAACTAAATTTTCAGTATATTTGGAATAACTTGGACATAGAACCTATTTTTTCAACTGTAAGTTTTATGACATCTAAATAACAGATCAAGTATGCCTAGGAAAAATTTGCATCCAAATTGAGAAGTATTGTAAGTATAAAATAGCAAATCTGGAAAAGTTCACATAAAAAATGTAAAAAAAGCTCATTAATAGTTTTTATATTGATTATATATTGAATTATATTTTATTTATTTTTTTGTTAATCCTCACCCGAGGGTATTTTTTCCACTGATTTTTAGAGAGAGTAGAAGGGAGGGAGGGAGAGGAAGAGGAGGAAGTAAGAGAGAGAGACATCGATTGGCTGCCTTCCACACATGCTCTGAACAGGGCCAGGGATCAAGCCTGCAACCCAGGTATGTGCCCTTGACCGGGAATCAAACCTGAGACCCTTCAGTGTGCGGGCCAACACTCTAACCACTGAACCACACCAGCCAAGCTTTAAAATAATATTTTGAATATATTGGACTAAATGAAATGTTTTATTAAATTATAAGTTCACATTTCATTTAACTTTTTAAATGTGGCCACTAGGAATTTTAAATTACATTATGTAGCTTGCATTTTATTTCTATTAGACAATGCTGATCTAGACGGTAGAACCTATGTGCAGCTACCATCTTAGTTAAGTGGTACAAATATATAGAGCAGCTGGCTCTACAAGGATTCGTTGAATGGACATATGCATACATATCAGAGAAGAAAGTATGATATAATACACAGGTGTGCTCACACTATATCAATTATTTTGTACCTTTTTTTCCCCCTTAAGATCATATCATAACCATTTCACCAAACTATTAAAAAGTATTATATTCCAATTTTGCTTAGTTTTTTATTAGTAAAGGCCACTACATTTTGGCATAATATTTTCCATATCTAATGATGTAACAACATGCTGACATAATGAACTGTTTGATAGCTTTCTTATGCTGAACCATCTTTGCACTCCTAAAATAAACCCTTGGTCACAATGTGTCCTTTTTAAAGGTATTATTGAATTGAATTTTTTCTTTATGGTTGTATTTATAAGTCAAAGGTAAAATTATTCTATAGTATTTTATCTGTGAGTAAGCAACCATTATTTTATTTTGGTATCAAGTTTATGCTGGTTTTTAAAATATTCATTAGGATACTTCGTATTGTTTTCTATTGACCAAAGAGCTTGATTAAAAAGATTATCTGTAATTTAAAGAACATAGAATTTAGCCATAAACCTTCGGTGCCTGATGGTGGCCTTTTTAGTGTCAAATCTTTAATAACCTTTCAAATTTCTTCTACAATTATTTGTATGTTCAGAGTTTCTGCTTCTTGGTAAATTTTAGTAATTTATAGTTTCTAGAAAACCATGGCAAAAGCAAAACATACTTGCTGTGACAAGACTAACACCACTAAGACTAATAAAGAAAACCCCAAAATTTACCCTCTCCATACCCGTAAGAAGGTAACTACTTTGTTCCCATAACACAATCTACTCACCTCTAATCCTCCATTCACTCAGATTATGGGCATTTTTATCTACTTTGAAATAATATTTATTTAAAAAAAACATAATGACTTTTCCAAAATAAAAAAGCACTGCCTTGAAGATACATACCTAGAAGATGTTTCTGGAGCACTTCCAGTACCAGCCTGACCTTTGCAAAAACTTCAGATGGTGACGGATGCTCCAAATTAGTCACCACAGATTCAAAACGAATGACAATGATGTTAGGCTGGCTTTCCACCACAGCAAAAAGGGAGGGGCAAGATGTCAGAGGCCTAAGGATATACTTCAGCAGCATCTGACCTGAAAAATTATGTGACACTCATCAAAAATCACTAGAATAAACTTTTACATAAAAACATGTAAAAAAAAAAAAAAAGATCTTTGAGTCTAACAACAAAAATACATATATTGTGACATTACACACCATACATTGTGCACTGCAGGTTTTCCCATTGAAGTATCCCAGATTATCTACAGATTTTATTTCAATTATTCAAAAAATCAGATAAATAGCAGCTATTTTAATCTTATTTTTTATTTTTTTATTTTTTATCCTCATCTAAAGACATTTTTCCATTTTTTGTTCAGATAGAGTGGGAGGGGGAGAGAGGAAGAGAGAGAGAGAGAGAAACATCGACGTGTAAGGGACACATCGAGTGGCTGCCTCCCGCACGACCCAACCAGGGCCGGGGACAAACCGCAACCGAGGTACGTGCCCTTAGCGGGAACCGAACCAGGGTCTCTCTGGACCACAGGCCGACGCTCTAACCGCTGAGCCAAACCGGCCAGGGCAATAGCAGCTATTTTAAAAAAGAAAAGAAAGTATCTAAGCCCTTAAGAAAAAGGCTAATATTTATGACAATTCCATTTGATGAATCAAGAGGCCAAACCCTACGATCCATTGTCAATGTTATCCAGAAAATATTTTATGTTTTCTGTCATTCCTTTAACATTGGACCTTCTGAGATTTCATGTAAATGAAACAACGTAGTGTGCCTTACCAAATGACTTAAGCTTGGTATGGAGCTCCCCGAGAACAGAAAATGCCAAGAGGACAGAACTGGTTGGTGGCACAGGGGTCTTCTCTTCATTCTCAGATTGTTCAGTGCACAAATGAAGTTCTGTTTGTAGGCAAGATTCCAAGTTGCTGGTATCTAAAAAAAGGGGAAAAAAATATCAGCTGTCTCAGCAATACAAGATGCTCCCACTTCTATTCCTCAGAGCCCATTCTCTACTCAGATTCCTAAATATGTAGTTTTATTATAATACACTTCCAGTGCAACCAAATATTAATTATGACATACATGTCCTTGGTATCATTTAAAACAGGAAATTACTTTTTTAGTATGTTCAAATAATCTAAGTACAAAAGCAAAGGGTGCACCTACAATAAGTGCTTATTAAGTATGTATTGAACAACTAAATGAAGGTAAGGAATGAAAGTGAGACCCTAGTTCCACTTAAGACCTCCTCTTTTTTGTTCTTTTTTACCAAGTAAAGAGAATAGCTGGCCAAACAAGTTTAACAGAAAGGGTGTGTTATAACAAAGAATACATCTGCCATCTTCTCATAATTTTAGTCTGCTTGGAAATAGAATTTCAAGTTTTCCAGATTATTTCCTTTAAAATATGTACCTAAAATGTGTACATGTGTGCATGTGTGTGTGTATATGCACATACATATATAATGGATTTGGAGGCTAAAGTGGATATGAGAAAGGGAACAAGGAGAGACTGTGAGGTCTACCCTGAAATAAGACTAAATTTCAAGATTCAGTGTTGGAAAATATACCAGGTTTAATAGCATGTCCTTTACATATATCCTCAGAGGTTTCACTTTGTGAAAACAGGAAACTGAAGAGGGCTCACACCCAGAGATAGGCAGAGGGACTGAGAGCCAAATAGTATAAATAAATGCCAGGGACAGAGTTATCCTATTTTTTCATCTTGCAAAGTGCCCACATCTCATGATTTTGTCACCCTTTTCCCTCAAGGACTGAGAAAAATTGAGCCAAACTCCTGTCTCATTGATTCCTGGTCTTCTTTCCTCAGCAAGAGAGAATGGTTGAACAGCTTCTTAAGCTTTCTAGCCAAGATAAACTATTGGGATTAGGACTGTTGGGAACGGGATCATCCTACTATGCAGTGGAAACTCTGTGTGGTCCTAACTTGCTACCAGCTCCTCTACCACACATACCTTCACATGGACCCCACCCACCCAAGCGTCTTCCCTATTCTCTGCTCCTTCCCACTGAAAGGGACAGAAAGAGAGATGTAAGGGAAGTAAAGTGAGGACGCTTTAGAGACCCAGATGAGTTGGTCCTAACAAGCATTTTGCCTAATGTGAGAACTCAATATAGATTTGCAAGATTAATAGATAAACCTTCTCATCTACCAATACAAAATATTTAGAATATATTCAGAGGCCAAACTGGTTCAGGCAGATTAAGCAAAGCAGTCCACCTGAGGTCAGTAGCACCTTTTGATGGTGGGAACTTCCATATAATCAGCTTCTGCCACTCTTCACCAAGGTGATACAGTATGTTCTGTTTCTGTATGGTGAGCTCCATGCTGAGAGATTTCAACATTTTTAAATCAAAGCATTTTCTGGATTTTAATAACTTCAAGCATTTCTGTGCCTGGTAGTGAAATGGAATCAATGTTAAACATTCCACCTGGACTCGGCAATTAGAATATATTTATATAATGATAAGGAATATATGGGACACAAATTTACTAAAAACAAGAAAGCACAAAGTGCTTGTGCTTTGGAGAAAGCATTTAATACCTCTTCTAGACGCTGAGCAGCAGTGACATGCTTCTTCTCTGCTAATGCACAGTTATATTCTTCAATAGCCGTAGAAAACTGAAAAAATAGTATAGTTAGTAGGTATTTTATTTTATACACCCATTATTTCAAGCCTGTCTGCTTGTTTTTAAATTATGAAAAAATACCATAGCCCTGGCCGGTTTCGCTCAGCGGTTAGAGCATCGGCCCGCGGACCAGAGAGTCCCGGGTCCGGTTCCCACTAAGAGCACGTACCTTGGTTGCAGTTTGTCCCCGACCCCGGTTGGGGTTGTGTGGGTGGCAACCAGTCGATGTGTCTCTCTCACATTGATGTTTCTCTCTCTCTCTTCCTCCCTTTCTCCCTCCCGCTCTACCCTTTCTCCCTCCCGCTCTATCTTAAGATAAATGCAAGCAAAAATGTCCTCAGGTGAGGATAAAAAAAAAAAACCAGAGTCAGGGGATACACATTTAATGAGACCAATGGGGGAAAAAAATAACTTTCTCCCCTCCAAAAAGTTTGATTTGAAGTTACTGACCTCTTGTAGCTGTTTAAGCAAACTTAGGACTACTGAGTCTCTTTCCAACTGTTGCTTCAAGTCTGTAAACTCAGCAGTTGATACATGAAGATCCCGGCGGACCTAATTCACATATCAAAGACAAGTATATTTTAAGCTATACTATATCTAAGAAATAAAACATTCATAGCTAGTCAATAAGCTTTTTAGGTGAATATACTACATTGAAATTTAAATGCTGGTTAAGATTGGGATGTAGCAGGAAGAACCTTAAGTGGTCCACTTATTACAAATCCTTATCCTATGCAGGAATGCCCATCCCCATCAACATAATACCCTTGTTTCACCATCTCTTCTCAGTTTAAGCCATTATCTATCATCAGAGCTTATTCACCCAGATTACTAGAAAGGTATCCCCACTGCCAACTCATTCATTCTACAGCAGGGTAACTCTATTAGAAAGACCTTATGTTGTGTCAGAATCCACCTCCTGTTCTGTCCCACCTTTTCAGGGACTTTCAACATCAATTATTTCCTTTCCTCTCTATATCTTTACCTCTTACTATTTCAGCCTTCATTCCCGAAATACCTACTAAAGCATGTCTCCTCCCATCAGATTTATATGTTAAAATTTCCCCCATCTTTAAGAAAAAACTTCCTCCACCTCAGCAACCACCCTATTACTTAGTAGCTACCTTCTTTCTTTCCTCTCTGCCACAAACGAGTTTCCTACAAGAGTGATCTATACTCACTGTCTTTACTTTCTTACCTGTCTCATTCACTCTCTAATGCACAGGTCTACCCTCACCATTCCACCAAAACTATTCCAAAACAGTTGGTGCCAATCAACTCTGTTGCTAAATCCAAATCATGTATCATCAATTTTAACTATTTATCAGTACACTGTTACTTTCCTTCCCTTAATTCTATGACACCATTCTCTACTGATTTTCCTCCTTTTCTTTAGCCATTCCTTCTTATTTTCTTTTGGGAGTTTCATTTCCCCTCTGGCCACTTCATACATACTGATATTCCTTTCTCCTTGGCCTTCTTACTCGGAACCAGTGGTTCTCAAAAAATAAACCCTTTTTGCCCTATCCAGGGACAGTTAGCAATGTCTGGAGATATTTGGACTTGTCACAACTGAAGGAATAGAGATCAGGGGTACTGCTAAACATCTTACAGGATAGCTCCCACAACAAAGAATTTTATCCAGCCCGAAATATCAGCAGTGCCTAGTCTGAGAAACACTACTCAATACACTCTCTCTGGGCAACCTCTTTCATTCCCATGGCTTCAATTTCTAAGTGCTGCTATCTCAAGTCCACATCATTTTCCTAACCTCCAAACATGTATATGGATGGGGTGATGTGCAAGCTGTTCACTAAATCCATTCGCCCACTTTCCCACAGTAACAACACATGGCTACCCAACTAGACTAAATGTTCTAGCGTCCCTCTCTCAATTGGCTGTGACCATGTGTCTAAAAGCTTACCAATGGAATATAAGCAGAAGTGATGTGCACCATTTCCAAATCTGGATCTTAAGAAAATAGGTGTGCCTCCTCTGCGTTCTCTTTGCCCTTAACCTCCAGCTATAATCTGCACATAGGAAAAAGACCAACTTCAACCATGCAAACAACAACAAAATCCTAAAGTCATGGTTCTCAAGCTGTAAAGTACATACATAACATTTGGTGAATCATATTAAAGTGCAGATTCTGATTCAGGAGGTCTGAGATGGGCCTGAGAGCCTCCATTTGAACAAGCCACTAGAGGCTGCCAATTCAACAGACTGTTGGAAGACAATTCCTTAGGGGTCTCTCACATTTTTACATTATCTTGCAAGTGAAGCAATAACTGTCTTTAGTTCTAGACTATCTTTTCAAGGGTGCCTGTGTGGTAAAAAGCAGGCACGCTTACTACCCAGGTTCCCTACACTCAGTATTCTTCTATAATGCAACACTGCACACTGCCCCTTAGGAACTGGGGCTCGGACACTGCAAAAATGCTCCTCTCTTGCTACTGCTGTGAATAATAAACTGTCCTTCATCTCACACCCAAGGAGACCATGTCTTCTAATAACATCCATGAAATGGAGGCAGGCTAACTTGCTGACTTGCAAACAAGTTAAAACCTCAGATCCACGCCACGGTTCCTGACACAGCCTCCTAGAGTAGCTAGGCCCTAGGCTTAGAATCAGTCTGCTAGCCTAGACTACTATGATTAAAAAGGATGTATCTTATTTGAGCCATTGCATTTCAAGTTTGCTCACGCCTGCTCTCTCACACTATCTCGCTCTCTCCCTCTTTTTCTTTACAACAGTCTACCTTCATCTTAATACAACCCCAATGTGCAGCTCCATTTCGATATCCCTTAGGAACCCCATATTTAAACTCATTTCTCCCACAAAAACCTACTCCTTCTCCTGATTCTCTATTTCAATGAATGGCACATCAATAACCAAGTTTCCCAGTTATCCTTGATTCCTCCATCTTTCACTCCCCACATCAAGTCCCAAAGATCCTACCTCTAAAATGTCGCTAGAATTCGTCCACTTTTCTCCATCCCTGTTGCCACTGACTTCAGAGCAGGTCACCATCCAGTCTTGCCTGATTACTTTAACTGCCTCCTAATGCTTTAACTGTCTTCTCATTTCCCATGATTTCCCTCACGATCTTACTTCAAACTGCAAGCAAATGGGATTCCTAAAATTCAAATCTGATGTCACTCCCTTGCTTAAAATCCTCCATTGCTTCTAGTCCCATCAAGACATCCATACTATTACTGATATACAAGGTCCTTCCTTACCTTTCTAATCTCATGTTCCTTTCCACCAAACCCTCTAAACACAGTCATATCGAATTTTTGCAGCTCTCCAAAGTGACATCTCTCCAGTACTTCCATGCTTCTGCAATGCTGTCCCCTCTGCCTAACTAAAACACTCTTCCTTCCTCTTTTGCCTAATTACCTATCACTTCAGGTTTTGATTTAGACACTATTTCCTAGAGAAAGCCATCCTTAGCTACATCTCTCTCTAACTTGATTATTCCTATTTAGTATGTATCACACTATTTTACTCATCTATAGCAGGCATGAGATTTACAGTTTAAAATTAAAAACTGTCTAGTCCTTCAACTATCACAGTGTCTGGCACCTTGTAGATGAGATGTTCAATAAATATACCAAATGACTGAATAAACCCCTTTATAATATCTACCTACTGAATCAACTCCTCTTCTCTAGCCATAAACTTAAATCTTTTTCCGATATGACAGGGCTTCAAATCTTGAAAGTGTTTCTTACTAAGGTGAAACACCTCAGCTTCTTTCACTGTTCTTCAGATGGTGTGGTGTTCAGACCTGGACCTTCTCATTTAGACCAGCCTTCTTTCAAAATAAAATGACCAGAACTGAATCAATTTCACCAGCCACAATCTGGCCAGCAAAAGTTATAGAGACCATTAATCTCTTGTTCCAGACACTTCATTCCTGAAAGTACAGTCTAAGATTGCACTGCTAAGTTATTGATTAAACAAATACACATTGAAAATATAGTTGAAATGTGCCAAAATTGTGGAGTAACAGATTTATTTTTTATTAAAACTTCTAATCAGAATGAGTGGTATGCTAGCTATTAAATAGATTTTTCCAGGTAAATTAGTGGTTTCCCCACTTGTGATTCAAGTTTTATAGAGAACTTTTAAAAACACATCCATTC
Organism: Tadarida brasiliensis; assembly: GCA_030848825.1. Lineage (NCBI taxonomy): Eukaryota > Metazoa > Chordata > Mammalia > Chiroptera > Molossidae > Tadarida > Tadarida brasiliensis. The sequence goes on from CM061268.1 coordinate 86,065,495, forward strand.
ACTTTCCTTGTGATAGTGACTAGCACAAGGAGGAGAGATTTGGTGTCTTCTCTTAAGGACCTTTAGAATACCTCAACATCCTGCTTTTGGATATCAATGAGCCCTGAGTGATAATTCAGAAATAGACGTAGAAGACACCTAAGATTAGACGTTGTTTAAACCTTTAATATCAGTTTGATTTCTTTCAACTGCCTGTTTTTCCTGAAAGGAAAAAATCTTGGTGAGGTAATATAAGTGAAAAATGTTTTTAAAATTATAAAGCAGCCCAGCCGGTGTGGCTCAGAGGTTGAGCACCGACCCAATGCACCAAGAGGCCGTTGGTGCGATTCCCAGTCAGGGCACATACTCAGGTTGTGGGCCCGTTCCCCAGTAGGGGGCATGCAGGAGGCGGCCAGTCAATGTTCTCTCTCATCGATGTTTCTATCTCTCTCTCTCCCTCTCCCTTCCTCTCTCTCTAAAATCAATAAAGAAAAAAAATTTTTTTAAATTATAAAGCAGATATTTCTGTTTGCAGACCAGCTTATTTCTTATTGTGATGACAGCACCCTGGCAAACATAGTAAACATTCTTAAAACCTGCCAGACTTTCGATGAGAACTTAAGCAAGCACTAGTCCCAAAGTGACACAGTACAAGATGGGCAAGAATTCTCTGTGTGTCCAGAGAAAGTGGCTTTAAACAGGAAGTAGAGTGGCTGTGATTGGCAAACCAAATCAATTTCCCAGAAGAAGGCCAAAAGACAAAGATTACACTGAAGCTTCAATGTATTAAGGTCAGCTGCAGACAGAAGAGAATGCTGGCCTTTAAGAGATTCAAGTATTGCCTGGCCAGTGTGGCTCAGTGGATTGAGCGTCAGCCCATGGACTGAGGGGTCCCAGTTCAATTTCCACTCAGGGCACATGCCTGGATTACAGGCCCGATCCCCACTGGGGGGCGTGCAGGAGGCAGAGGATTGATGCTTCTCTCTCGCATCAGTGTTTCCATCTCTCTCTCCCTTCCTTCCTTTCTCTCTTAAAAAAAAAACAAAAACAATAAAAACATATTTAAAAAAGAAATTCAAGTATTTTAAGAGGTGACAAGATGAAAAGCCAAATGATCCAGTTCATCTGTCTTTATTTTATTATGAAGACAATAAAATCATGAGATTATTTTTAATTATAAAGTCCTATTCAAATGCAAGATATTATTAAAACTAAAAAATTTTTACCATAAAAAGAAATTTTTTAAATTATATTTTTGGAAAGATTCCTATTTTAAAGTTGAAAGTCACCCTAAAATCATCTCATTCATCTTCCATTTCCCAATAAGGAAAGGAGGTCTCGAGAAGTTGTACAGAACTGAATTGTCATAGGAATCAGGAAGCTGCTTCCCTACAAACCTATTCAATATAACAAACTATTCTTACCTCACTCTCTATCCTGGATTTCAGCAGGTCAATATCATCAGACAGCTTATCCACTTGGGTAACCAGGTCCTGTGCACTTTGCATGCTAGGCAAGAATTCACTGTACTTCTTGCTGATCATACTGCACACCTCACCCTATAAGACAGAAACATTACAACAAGATGAGTAGGGAACTCTGTTAAAAACATGTCTTCCGTCCGGCCAGTGTAGCTCAGTGGTTGAGCATCGACCCATGCACCAAGAAGGTCGCTGGTTCGATTCCTGGTCAGGACACATGCCCAGGTTGTGGGCCTGATCCCCAGTGGGGGGCATGCAGGAGGCAGCCAATCGATGTTCTCTTCTCATCGATGTTTCTATCTCTCTCTCTCTCCCTCTCACTTCCTCTCTCTCTAAAAATCAATAAAGAAAAAACAATTTTTTTTTTTAAAAAACATGTATTCCGCCCTGGCTGGTGTCGCTCAGTGGTTAAAGAGTCGATTTGTGCATGGAAGGGGCTCAGATTTGCAGGTTCGATTCCTGGTCAAGGGCATGTACCTGGGTTATAGGCTTGATCCCTGGCCCTGGTCAGGGCACCTGCGGGAGGCAATCAATCAATGTGTCTCTCTCACATTAATGTTTCTACCCCCCTCCCTCCCTCCCTTCCACTCTCTCTAAAAATCAATGGAAAAAATATCCTCTGGTGAGGATTAACAAATTTAAGTACATATCTAATAGAAAAGAAAGCAAGTGGGTAAATTAAATCCATAATCTAGATACCTCAATCAACTTATGAATTTCTAGTTTCTTGCTTATAAAATTTAAGGCCTCACTTTTTAACCCTGTCGATGAGTTTCATCATCTCTTTTCATTCAAAATAATTTAATAAACAAATTATTGACTACTTTGCACTGAATTAGTCAATGCTTTGCAAGAGACAGGAATAAATTATGCTTGACCACAAATAAGTTCCTATAGGTTAAAAAGACAGTACACACTTAAGTAACCAGAATACAGAACTGCAAGGCAGCGAGAGGTCACGCCCTCCAGGAGCACAACTGAGAAAGGGGTCACCTCTGCCCCAGGGGAAATGGGGATCCTCTCCATGCAGAAAACCGCATTTGACATGGAACTTGAGAAACGGTTGAAAACACTACAGGGAAAAGATGGAGAAATGGCAGCATAAGCAAAGTCTAAGACCTGGGTGGGTTGGGGGTGGGTTGGGGGTGGGTTGGGGCGGGGTGAACCTGCCTGGAGTAGAGAAGGTAATTCTCAGTTGGCTGAAGATTCAAGTTGGGAAAAGAAAGCCGTGAAAGGAAGGATGCGTCAGAATACATGGGAAGGAGCCACGCTCAGGTATCTTAATAATCCGTCCTCCTCCCATCACATAAAAGTGGTGAAAAATTCTAACCCCATATTAAAGAAGAGATGCCAGCGACATGAACACTGAAATTTCAGGAAACAGTTTTTGTAAAATAGAAGCACTTGGGGCCTTTAGGGCACGGCGCCCATCGTGCTCCCTGAAAGCCAGGTGTAGGCCGCACTCCCGACCGAACGAAAGCCGCAGAGGTGCGGCCACCACGGCCAGGCCGGGACCGCAGCCCGGAGCGCGGCGGCGGGTGAGCGCGCCGGGGGTCTGCAGCCACCTCCGGCCGGCAGGGTCCCCGGCCGCGCCACTCGAGCGCCCGGCGCGGAGAAGAGCGCGTAAACCTATGGACGGCCGCAACCTGAAAAGTTTCGGGCCGGGGAGCGGGGCAACCTTCCCAAGGCTATGCCTTCATCAACAAAGCGGACCAAGAGAGGGTGGCGGGAACAGCGCTCGCGGTGGGAGGAGCCCTGTCCCCATTCCTATCCGCCTCAGGCCCTCCCTCCCTGGACACCCGCGACTTCCAAGCCCCAGTCCGCGGCTCCCGCCCGCGTCGCCCCCCACCGCACCCACACCGGCACCCCGAGGCCCCGCCTTCCCTCTCCCCCGTCCCAGGCCGCCTGGCCCCGAGCCGTCGGGGCTCCCTCCCTGCTCCTCCCAGCCCACACCTGACTCTGCTCGTCCTCACGCTGTGTGCCCTTCGCCCCTCTCCTCTCCGCCCGTCACCCCAAGATCCCGCGTCCCTTTTCACTCAGCCACCGGCTGCCCGCCTGCACCTTGATTTCCTCCACCCGCCGGGTCAGGTGGCTGATCCGAGTGCCCAGATCCTCCTTCTCCAGACTGCCCGAGTGTGCCAGAACTTCCGTCACGAACGAAGCCATCGCCGCGACAGGAACAACGCTCAAAGAGTCCCTCTCTGGGGGCCAGCGCGGCAGCCCCAGTCCCGCCAGCAGCCTTGGCGCGGGGCCGGCCGGGAAACGAAGTCTCGCGGGGCCCAGACCGCCGCACGGAAGGCGACGGCTGCACTACAACTCCCAGCAGGCACCGCGACTCTCCCCGCCTGGAATTTCCACGGCGTCTCGTAGTTGGCAAACTTGGTAGACGCAGTTTCTTCCGTAGCTGTTTTCAAAGCTTGAATTTCATGACCATCTTTCACTAGAAGAAATGAAATGTTTTTACTCATCAGTCCTAAGTGAACCTTTCTCAATTTCAAAATGCTTACCTATGAAATGTATCTAGCCAGAAGACCCGACGAGCCCATCTTGAACTTTTTTCTTTAAATATTCACGGTCATAGGCTGCATTGACCTTTAGAGCCTAAATGAATGGTGCCCTCTAGAGTTGTGCAAAGAAGTCTGCCTATAATTACATAGATTTATATTATTTGGTTTATATTGCATCTATATACACATATACATGTATACTACATCTTTGTACATATACATATATTACATCTACATAACACAATACTTGTTTATAGTATTTATATTACCTAGGTATAAATAACATTAGCACTGTGTAGACTAGAACAAGATACTCAGCACTTTTTATCAGAGAATGCAAGTCAATTTTATAAAAAGCTTTTAAAAATTGTTTCATTATTTAAATATGTTATATATTGAAAGATGCTCACAATAGATATAGACACATACAGAGGTAAAAGATGTATAGCAAATTATTCTCACTGAATGATGGACTTACACTATTTATTCTCTTTCCCTGTTTTTCTATTTTTCTGCAAAAAAAAAAAAAAAAATCCTGCTTTAATTAAAATGTTATCTTTAATTTTTTTTTTTTTAATCCTCACCCGAGGATATTTTCCCATTTTTGTTCAGATAGAGTGGGAGAGAGAGAGAGAGAGAAAGAGAAACATCGACATGAGAGGAACACAGTGTCTGGTTGCCTCCCGCATGACCCCAGTCAGGGCCTGGGACAAACCACAACTGAAGTTCGTGCCCTTGATCAGAACTGAACTCGCAACTCATTGGTTCTTGGGCCACCACTCTAAACACTGAGCCAAACTGGCCAGGGCTTTTTAATTTTTTTTAAGTTGTCTTTGAGGATTGACCTCAAGTAGATGCTGATCCTAAGGTCCTTGTCAATTTTGAGTGTCTGTGGGATGATCTTCTTATCCTAGTGAGGCAAGGGCAGCTTCCCGTGACATGAGCAGGAAATGAAACAGGTTGAGACAGGAAGCACAAACGACAACCATGACATCCTAGGAAGTTCCTCTCCATAGAAAACCAAATCAACTTCTGTTTGGTAGACATGTCAGCCTCATTTTGAATTCTAAACACTGCTAATAATAAATGCCCAGTGAGGAAGAAGAACCTGCAGACAAAGTTCCTGAAAACTTGTATTATATAATTTTTGAGCAACTACTATATGGCAGACACTGCTAGGCTGGGAATCCAAAATATGTAAATAAATAATTCCAGGAAAACATGATCGTTACTATTTTGGAGGTAAGTGAGAGATGGATCCATATTTTGTGGGACCTAAATCTTATACAGTTGCTGGGAGAGGGAGGACTCTTTAAGGAAAAGAATATAAAGAAATACAAAATTAGATGCAGGCCTTGGAAAGGGCCTGTGCAACTAACAGGTCCTGAAGTTAATCCACCTCTGGCAAAGGTACAAAGGGCAGAGGAGGAGGAGCACCCAGTCTCCGATTAAATCAGGTAAGTTTCATGGTAGGAAGGAATCTGAACTGAGACTGGAAGGAGGTGTCACTTTGAGGTTGAGGTTCTAGGTTTTTCCTCTAGGAAACAGCTCCATGTGTACCACAAACACAACTACAGAAGCTTTTGCTCTCTCTGGGCAGAAAGGCCACTGAATAAACTAAGGACTGTTCCTCAGGGTTCCAGGAAAAGGCGGGAAAGAGCCAGAGTTAGGCTAAGGAAGGAGAAGAAAGGGCATCCGAATGGAGTGGGATTGCTACACATAGACAGTCAGTCATGCAGGTATGAATGAATACGTGAATAGATAAAAAGAAATTAATAAATGGATAGGTTCCATTTTCCCTCACTAACCTGACCTCCTTCATAGTTCATACTTATCATGGTTTATGTACCCCATCTCACAGATTTTCATAAAACACCAAGAAAGAGCTCTGAAGAAAAGGCAAGGAAATAAGGAGCGATGTCTGAACGGATTCCTCCTGACCAATCGTGGCTCACACACATGCGGCATGCCTGTTTTCAAGAAGGAAGTATTAAACACAAATCTGAATGGATGTATAGTACAAGCAGATCATGTTTCCAGGGATCTATATTTTGCCATCGTGTTGATTAGAATGTGTGGTTGTTAAAAGAGCAGCAGAAGGAGCTTACAATTTGAAAGAGCATCCATTTGCTTCCAAATAGTATGAAGGGCAGGACAGGGAGTGGGTGCAGACGTGGATGAAACAAGATCAGCATGAGTGGGTAATTTTTGAAGTAGGTGATAGGACATGAAATGTCTTTATTCCATTTGCTGTACTTTTGTATATGTTTGAAATTTTCCTCTAATAATACATAAAAGAAAAAAAAGCATTCCAGATGTTTTGCTTGCCTCCCTCCACCCCCACACCACATAATCTAATCAGACTGCCTAGGTGTTGAGACATCATGCAAATAAAGCAGGATACTGCCTTCCCTTGCTGGCTGTCTCACACCTCTGCTTCCACCTTCTCATATGCACAAGGTAATCAACAGGCTAAATCTGAATAGGGGAATACACTGGTCAACATTTATGTCTTTAATAAAAGAATCCCCATTTTCTTTATGTTTTGCCATAAAGATTAACCCTGGCCCACGGGTTGTGTCACCAGTACGCAGGCGCAGTGTAGGAGGAATCACTGTTGTAACCTGGAGACAAAACCATGACATGTCATAGTCTCAGTCACCTGGCTCACAAGTTAGGTCTGTTGCTCACCTGTTGGGGAACCTTGGCAAGTTTTATCTAACACGGATCTTACAATGGTGGTGTGAAAATTAAATAAGGATAAACTATCTAACCAAAGTCCGGCATTTAGCCACACCCAGTAAATGCAAATTATTTCTTTTTCTGTCAGAACCTGCCTCTTGGCAGCGGCAACAAGCAGGAATGGGAGCTGGTATGCTGTTGATAGGAGCTGGCCTAGCCACACAGGAGACTGGGCCGGCAGCACTTGCCTTCTGACACCTTCTGGGTCTCGATGGCTTCCTTGGATGGGGGGATTTTTCATTTTTTTCTGCTTATAAAAATGCTAAATGATAAATTTATAAAATATTTAGACAAGCACAAATAAGGAAATAAAAACTATCCATAATTCTTTAACTAAAATAACCATGGTTAACATTTTGTGGTATATGATATTTAGAAATATAAATACAGATATACACATAAATATACACATATGGATATATAATACATTTTTTATGAAAGTGGAATTGTAGTCTAATACTCTTTGGTCACCTGCTTTTCTCAGCTGACCACATATAAAAACATTTTCATGTCATTAAAATTTCTTCTATATCGCTTTAAAATTGCTGCCTAGAATAAACAAAATGTACAATTATTAACAATATTTCAATGGACATTTTAATAAATATTTGTATATATTCACAGTAAATTAGGATGAGTTCCCCGAGGTGTGTGCTGGGTCAAAGCATGCATGAATTTGAAAGTATGAACCACGAAGCTAGGTCGCCTTCCAGAGATATTACATCAATGTACATTCCCAGAACCTCACTGTTACCTCAGAACTGGGGAGTAATTTTAACCTTAAGTTTATGAATTTTCTCATCAAATATGTCTGGCTTTTTTGCCTCTCACGGGATCCTCCCCCAGAAATCCAAACCCGCATCTGATCTGGACACTCCCCCTAAAGCCAAACATTGCCAAGGTCCTGGCACCTGCCTCTGCCACTGCCTAGAGAACAGAAACCCTCTCCAAATGTGAAGGGCCTTCCACTCCGCCCTCCCAAAGTCCTCCTGCTAAGCGGTCACTCAGACACCTGGCCTCCTTTTCTTTGCCTCTGCGGTGGGAACAACTGTGGCCCGCAGTTTCTGTGGGAACGCCCAGCTCGGGGGACTGCTCCTCTCTCTCCTGGGCTGGGTCTGCTCATGTGTGACCACCGCCGTCGCCCTGCCCCAGTGAAAGACTCCCAGTCTGGATCTGAACGAGACAGAGCCCTGGATCCCGGGCCTTTGGGAGGTCTGCGTGAACCAGGAGGCAGTTGCCACTGTGGGCCAGGCCTTTGAGTTCTTCTCATCTCTGCCCCAGGAGTTCCAGATATCTCCCATCCTCATGGTGGCCTCTCATGGGCTGGGATTATTGGGGCTTCTGCTCTCTGGCTTTGGGTCCGAATGCTGCCAGTTTCACAGGATCAGGTGGATATTTAAGAGGAGGCTTTGTATCCTAGGAGGGACTATGGAGGCATCATTTTTAGCCACTATTCTCTTTTCACTCTCTTGGGTGGCCTATGCCACAATCCAAGACTTCTGGGATGACAGCATCCCTAAGATTGTACCTCAGTGGGATTTTGGAGATGCACTCTACCTGGACTGGGCTGCTGGTATTTTCCTGGCCCTTGGTGGGTTACTACTCATCTGCTTGGTCTTCTTGGGAAAAGATGTGCCCTCTCCCCAGGCGGCTGGTCCTACAGCCCACAGCTCCAGCAGGGGAGTTTGACGGCCCCTTCTATCTAACACCAAGATCTAGGGACCTGTTCATTTAGGACTAGCTTCTGCCAAGGGATCTCTGGAATAAAGGGATATCAGTAGAATCTTTTTTGTTCCTTACCCTTCATCACTCTGCATTTGTTTGCCTCATTTGGTGGGGCGGGGTCACTGTCCTATTTGTTAAGGGTTTGACTATCTTTGTGATATGGTGATCCTAATTTCAGAATAAAAAATCAAGGCACAGTTTCTAACAAACATGTTTGATTCTTTATTACTAAGAAAAATATGAAATTGCATCCATCACAGAAAAGTCCAGTGTGAATAATCACTGTATATATAGCTAGAAAAGCTGAAGAATATGCCTTGGCAAATGAAAATGAATTACTGGCCTAGAATAGCATCAGGTGAACAATTTAACAGGGAGCTTCACAATATTTCTTTGTTGTTTTGTAGATTCTTAATATCCCAAAGACATATTCTTGTTTCTCCTTTGTTATGAGACTGTGAGTGGTCTGCTTTTGTCTCCTTGGCATGAAGGTAAGAAAAAGAGTGAGTGAGAGTGGTAGGGTGATCAGCCATCCTGTTTACCCTGAACTGGGCACTTTTAGTGTGAAAACTGGGAAAGTCCCAGGTACACCAGGACCAATTGGTTACCCCAGAGTCAAGAACTGCCCTTAGAAATGTCTTTTACAATATACAAAATCATGTTATAAATCCCTTACCTTTTAACCCAACTATCAGCAGACCTAACCAGGCTGTGGCTGCTAATTCAGTTCCTTTCCGAACAATGACCCAAGTTCCTTTACGTGTCCCACCTGTACCACCAGGCCCCCCGTTTTCCTCAAGGTGAAGCATCGTGCTTGCTCAGAAAGCTGTCTGTCAGCAGAAACCACCCTGCACTCTCCACCCTGTTCCTCTCACTGCTATCTGCCCCCACTCTTTTTTTTCTTCAAATTTTATTTATTTATTTATTTATTTATTTATTTATTTATTTATTTATTTATTTTTTAATATTTTTCTTGATTTTAGAGAAAGAGGAAGGGAGAGGGAGAGAGATAGAAACATCGATGAGAGAGAACATCAATTGGCCGCCTCCTGCATGCCCCCACTGGGGATCAGGCCCACAACCTGGGCATGTGCTCTGACTGGGAATCGAACCGGTGACCTCTTGGTGCATGGGACGATGCTCAACCACTGAGCCACACCAGCTGGGCCCCACTCCTTAATTGGATGAAAAAGAGCCAGCACCAACCTGTCTACAATCCACAAGTAAAGGAGGAAAAAAACCAAGGGTGATGGCTCCCAATGTCCCCAAATAAGTGACTTCTCCCAGTTTGGACACCTGCTGGATTGCTTGCCAAACTGAGACTCCTCCCTCCCTCCCTCCTTAGGTGCTCTGCCTTGCCTGCTCAGCTCTGAGTCTCCTGCTGCTTGTGCTCAGATGTCTCACTTGGCTATAGAATAGTGCTGACAGCCCTGGCCGTGCGGCTCAGGTGGTTGGGCATCCTCCCGTGCACCTGGAGGTTGCTGGCTCCATCCTGGTGTGGGGCATGCAGGAGGCAAGCAACTGATGTCGATCTGGGCCCCAAGGCTAAGGCATCTAGATTCCATTCTTATGTAGGCCCCTTGGCTAAGGCGACTAACTGACTCCATTTTTATCATCAATGGACCTTCCCTGATATTCTTCCAATAATAGGTTAATTACCCCTAGGAGTAAAGGAATTTTGCCTAAGATTATAGTTGCCCCACGTGTTGGGAGGCATTTGCAGTTTCCTGAGTATCGGTATTTGCAGGCATTTGCAGGTACTTGTGAGCCTTTTTGACTTCTGTAATCGCTGTCACACCCGCTATTGTACAAGTCCCCTGAAGGGGGGCAAAAGGGGGATGGGGCTTCTGTCTTTAAAATCGGACAAGCAAGAAGAATCATTGCTGAGGATCTGGGGAAGCTGTACCCCCCCCCCCCCCCCCGCCCTAGCCCGCTGGCATAATGAAGTGCTCCTTTACAATTCAGCTGTGCACCGCTGGTTATCTCGCGGACACGTTACAATGTTGCACTCTCACATTCATGTTTCTCTCTCTCTCTCTCTCTCTCTCTCTCAAAATCAATTTTTAAAATCTTTAAAAATAAAACGGCTCTGACATAGCCCTGACATCTTGAAATAGCTGCTGCTCAAGCAAGAATATACACACACAGCAATACAAGAATGAACACGTTTTCCAGCATAGCCTAGGCCGATCTCCTCCTTAGAAAATTAACTTTTTTTTTTCTGAGAAAACAAGTCTGCCTAGATGCAACTTCATCTTGCCATCCAGGGTAGGGTTCTCTAGGAGTCACAGTTTTCCCAGAAATCTCCTTGTCCTTTCAAGTGTGTCCTTTTGTGTATGTCCACTTGCCACACACAAATCCGATGACGCTCAGGTAAATAGGTTTCTGAGTATAAAAGGGCAGTTTGCATCAAAATTGTATTCTGGCCTTCTCTGTTCCAGTGCTCATTTTATCATCTACCCCTTCTCAATAAAGTTTCAAAGCTCTTTGGCCAAGTTTCAATCAGGGGTGAGGCTCAAATATCCAAGTTGTCCTTGGATCCCACAGAATCTACAAGAAAGACTCAGTTCATTATTCATCCATCTGATCATTTATTCACACATTTAACAAATATTTATTGAGCACCTAATAGGTGCCAGGCATTGTGCCAGATACCAGGAATAAATGGCAAGACAAAATTTATCCCTGCCCCTCGGATAGGCAAATAGTAGAGACAAATATTAATGTGAATTCGCTTAAATAAATGGCAATTGTAACCACGACAAACTTCACAAATTTGGAAAGGTACATGGTTTACAAGATCATGCAATAGGAGAAATTTAACCTCATCAGGGAGTCATAAATGGGTACCCTAAGGAAGTGATCATTGGCTAAAAGTGAAGAGATGGATAGCAGTTCTAGATAGAGAGAGACATGTATAAGGCAAAGCTGATGAGTTAGGAAAGAGCCAGGGCTTGCTGGGCCTGTAGGTTAGCTTGAGCAGGTGTCCAGATGGTCAGAAGCACAGGAAGCCAAGCATGTGGCCAGGAAGAGGAGCTCAGCCCCCAGGGAACTGCGGCGGTACCCTGCCCCCTTCTCTAACTCCCTGTCCCCGGGCAGTCTCCCTCTTACACAGCTGAGTCAGGTTTAAGAGTTCTCAAAGAACTTTCACATATTTTTATTGACATAGATTTATGTAACGTATCTTGAGGGGTTTTGGGTTTGGTTTTGTTTTGTTGAGGTTGGGAGAACAGATCTTTTTGTTCTAATGAGGAAATTGATATTCAGAGAATTTAGGCAACACCCATGACAAGTAATTAGCTGGTCAGGGCTTGAACCAGGGTTTTGATGTCATGGTGGTCTTTCGTCACCCCATCTTGTTGCTTCGTGGGGGTGGGTGGTCAAGACAATCCACTAGACGGAGGGAAAAGCTAGCACCAAAGCAGAAGGAAAAACCAAAGATCTGCAAAGAAAAATCTTGTCCTTTTTGCTTTTGTTGAGGTTTAAACAGGGTCGTTGTTGCCAGGTGGCTCACCTGTGCCAGCTGGTGGCCTGCAGCCCTCACCCTAATCCCACGTGGGCAGGTGCTGACATTTTTCATCAGCAAGTGGATATGCCTTCCTCTGAGGGTGGGGGAAGGAACACAAATTAAAGATTTTAAAAAATAGTGTAGCTAAATGGGGGTGGAGCAGGGACTGTTGATTGATTCCCAAGTGGCCAACAGTATGTCCTTCCCCAGAAAGGAATGTGATTTGCATTTTGGCCAGAATCCATTTTTAGAGAGAATCTGAGGAAGAAGATGCTTTTGTAAAATGGCCACTGTTTTTATCTACCAGCTTTGTAGGGGAAATAATGAGAAATAATGAAATCTCAGCTTCATCTCAGCCTTTTCTCATATATTTGTGGCAAATTACTCTAACATTAAAACCACTTCTTTATTGTGGTTAAACATGGAGAAGAGTGTTGTCATATGTATTAGAAACAGAAAAGAACATCAATCAGTATTTCAAGTCAAAAGCTTCTCTTGTGTGCAAGGCACTGTAAGAAAATAACTCCGGGGCTCATCAAATCTGATGCAGTTAGAATTTGGAATGTTCAGTGCTTTCTCCAACAGCCTGCCTTTGAGTCTGACTCTCCACCATTGACAGACAAAGCATTCCAGAAGGTTCTTATTAAAATACTGATCTGCTACCCTTCTGAGCCTCTGACATTAGCTCTTGGGAAAAAGCCCTAAGGGACCCCAATGTAGGCTAGACACATTTTGGGATGGGAGGGAAGCAGAAACAGATTAATGGGCTTCCACACTGACGATGTGTCTTGTCGACCAGGGTTAGGACAGTGAGAAGCTAAGAGTTAGGAAAATGTTTGCAGTTGCTGGCCTTCAACACGGAACTGAAAGAAGCTCGGTTCACTTTCTGCTGTCGACATAAGAAATGTTCAAAACTGTGAAGAATTTTGTGAGTTTATTTGAGCCAAACTGTCAACATATGCCAGGAAGCAAAGACTCAACGGATTGAGATAGCTCCAGAGAAGGGCAGTTTTGCACCTTAATTTATACATGACAATCAAAAGAGCAGGGGTAAGTGGGTTACGTGAAATCCACTCGTGATAGATTAGGGAGGTGGGAGAAAGCAAATCGGGGAAACCTCTGGGATTGGATGAAAAGCAGTGTGACAGACACATTCTTCTGTTCCACATGTGGGCACAGGACAGTTAACAGTCAACAATTAACATGATAACAATAACAACGAGGGGATTGTGGTTTCGGCCCTGGTGCATGGGTTGTGCCCTGAGGGGTCTGGAAAAAAGGAAGTCACCCCACATTCCAAAGGTGTGGTACCTAATAGGCTCCATTAAGGTGAAAGCTGACCTTTGTCCGGGAAGATGCCGGCCTCGGATGGGACTACCTGCCAGAAACTGCTTTAGTGAAAAGGGTTACGGTTCAGACCACCCCCTGGGGTGGCTTTAGGTCTCAGAGTTTTCGAGGCCACACGCAGGCCTCCCCGAGCTTGTCAGGTTAGCAAGTGACCCCTTTCCGTCCACGCCGCTCTCCTAATTGATGGATTATTTATTTTTTTTTTTTTATTTATTTATTTATTTTTTTTTTTTTTATTAATTTATTTTTGTTACAGATGTTTCTCCTTTTTTCCCCATTGACACCCTCCTCCCCATCCCCCCACCCCATCCCCAGCTTTGTTGTCCAGGTCCATCAGTTATGCATACATGCGTATAAGTTCTGTGGTTTATCTCTTCCCTCCCCCCCCACCCCCTCTTCTGAGGGTTGTCAGTCTGTACCCTACTTTCACATCTCTGGGTCTACCCTGTTCCCCATACTGTTATGTTTATTATATTCCACAAATGAGTGAGATCATGTGATATTTTTCTTTCTCTGCTTGGTTTGTTTCGCTTAGGATAATACTCTCGAGGTCCCTCCATGTCGTCTCAAAGGATAAGAGATCTTTCTTTCTTACAGCTGCATAGTACTCCATTGTGTATATGTACCACAGCTTTTTTATCCATTCATCCACTGATGGGCACTTGGGCTGTTTCCAGATCTTAGCTATTGTGAATAGTGCTGCTATGAACATGGGAGTACATATATTCTTTCTGATTGGTGTTTCAGGTTTCTTAGGGTATATTCCTAAAAGTGGGATCACTGGGTCAAATGGCAGTTCAATTTTTAATTTTTTGAGGTAACACCATAGTGTTTTCCACAGTGGCTGCACCAGTCTGCATTCCCACCAGCAGTGGACTAGAGTCCCCTTTTCTCCACACCCTCGCCAACACTTGTTGTTTGACGATTTGTTGATGGCGGCCATTCTGACAGGTGTGAGGTGATACCTCATTGTTGTTTTAATTTGCATCTCTCTGATGATTAGTGATGTTGAGCATTTCTTCATATGTCTCTTAGCCATTTGTATGTCCTGTTTGGAGAGGTGTCTATTTAGTTCCTCTGCCCATTTTTTAATTGGGTTCTTTGTCTTCCTTTTGTTGAGTTGTATGAGCACTCTATATATTTTGGAGATTAACCCCTTATCTGATGTATCATTGGCAATTATGGTCTCCCATACAGTGGGTTCTCTTTCCGTTTTGATGGTTGTTTCTTTTGCTGTGCAGAAGCTTTTGAGTTTGATGTAGTCCCATGTGTTCATTTTTTCCTTTATTTCTGTTGCCTTAGGTGATGTATCAGTGAAGATTCTGCTGCGTATGATGTCTGAAATTTTGTTGCCTACATTTTCTTCTAGGATTTTTATGGATTCACGAGTCACATTTAAGTCTTTTACCCATTTTGAGTTTATTCTTGTGTATGGTGTAAGTTGATCGTCTAGTTTCATTTTTTTGCATGTAGCTGTCCAATTTTCCCAACACCATTTATTAAAGAGGCTGTCTTTGCTCCACTGTATGCTCTTGCCACCTTTGTCAAATATTAGTTGAGCATAATATCTTGGGTCAATTTCTGGATTCTCTGTTCTGTTCCACTGGTCTATATGCCTGTTCTTATGCCAATACCAGGCTGTTTTGATTATAGTAGCTCTGTAGTATAATCTGATATCTGGTATTGTGATCCCACCTACTTTGTCCTTCTTTTTCAAGATTGCTGTGGCTATTCGGGGTCTTTTTTGGTTCCATATGAACTTTTGGAGTATTTGTTCTAGTTCTGTGAAATATGTCGCTGGTATTTTGATTGGGATTGCATTGAATCTATAGATTGCTTTGGGTAATATGGACATTTTAATGATGTTAATTCTTCCAATCCATGAACAAGGTATGTGCTTCCACTTTTTTATATCTTCCTCTATTTCTTTTTTCAATGTCCTGTAGTTTTCTGCAAATAGATCCTTTACTTCTTTGGTTAAATTTATTCCTAGGTATCTTAATTTTTTTGCCGCGATGGTAAATGGGATTGTTTTTTTAGTTTCTCTTTCTGTGAGTTCATCATTGGTGTATAAGAATGCCGTCGATTTCTTGACGTTTATTTTGTATCCTGCTACTTTGCCAAATTCATTTATTAGGTCTAGTAGATTTTTGATGGAGTCTTTAGGGTTTTCTATGTATAATATCATGTCATCTGCGAATAATGACAGTTTCACTTCCTCCTTTCCAATTTGGATACCTTTTATTTTTTCTTCACGTCTGATTGCTGTGGCTAAGACTTCCAGTACTATGTTAAATAAGAGTGGTGAAAGTGGGCATCCCTGTCTTGTTCCTGTTCTTAAGGGAAATGTTTTTAGTTTTTGCCCATTGATTATGATGTTGGCTGTAGGTCTTTCATATATGGCCTTTATAATGTTGAGATATGATCCCTCTATTCCCAAATTGCTGAGTGTTTTTATCAGAAATGGGTGTTGAATTTTGTCGAATGCTTTTTCAGCGTCTATTGATATGATCATGTGGTTTTTATCTTTCATTTTGTTTATGTGGTGTATCACATTTATTGATTTGCGAATATTGAACCAGCCTTGCATCCCTGGGATGAATCCCACTTGGTCATGGTGAATAATTTTTTTGATGTATTGCTGGATCCGATTTGCTAGTATTTTGTTCAGGATTTTGGCATCTATGTTCATCAGGGATATTGGCCTGTAGTTTTCTTTCTTTGTAGTGTCTTTTTCTGGTTTTGGAATTAGAATTATGCTGGCCTCATAAAATGAGTTTGGAAGTCTTCCTTCTTCTTGAATTTTTAGAAACAGTTTGAGAAGAATGGGTGTTAGTTCTTCTTTGAATGTTCGGTAAAACTCCCCTGTGAAGCCGTCTGGGCCTGGACTTTTGTTTGCTGGGAGAGTCTTGATTACATCTTCAATTTCCTTGGTTGTTATTGGTCTGTTCAAGTTTTCTATCTCTTCCCGGTCCAGTTTTGGGAGATTATATGTTTCTAGAAATTTGTCCATTTCGCTTAGATTGTCGAATTTGTTGCCATATAAATGTTCATAGTATTCATTAACGATCCTTTGTATTTCTGTGGTGTCAGTTGTTACTTCTCCTCTTTCGTTTCTGATTTTGTGTATTTGGGTTCTCTCTCTTTGTTTCTTGGTGAGTCTAGCTAAGGGTCCATCAATCTTGTTTATCTTTTCAAAAAACCAGCTCTTTGTTTCATTGATCCTTTGAATTGTTTTTTTGGTCTCCATGTCGTTTATTTCTGCTCTGATCTTTACTATTTCCTTCCTTCTACTTGCTCTGGGGTTTTCCTTTTGTTTGCTTTCTAGTTCTTTAAGTTGTGAGGTTAGATAGTCTATTAGAAATTTTTCTTGTTTCTTGAGGTAGGCCTGTAGTGCTATGAACTTCCCTCTCAGAACTGCTTTCGCTGCATCCCACAGATTTTGTGTTGTTGTGTGTTCATTTTCATTCGTTTCCAGAAAGTTTTTAATTTCTTCCTTGATCTCCTTGGTAACCCATTCATTGTTTAATAACATGCTATTTAGTCTCCATGTATTCAAATGTCTTTGCATGTTCTTGTTGCAATTGATTTCTAGTTTCATGCCATTGTGATCTGAGAAGATGCTTGATATGATTTCAATCTTCTTGAATTTGTAGAGACTTCGTTTGTGTCCTAACATGTGGTCTATCTTTGAGAATGTCCCATGTGCACTTGAGAAGAAAGTGAATTCTGTAGTTTTGGGGTGTAATTCTCTGTAAATATCTATTAAATCCATTTGGTCTAGTGCTTCATTTAGAGTCTGTGTTTCCTTGTTAATTTTTTGTCTAGAGGATCTATCCAATGATGTCAGCGGGGTGTTGAAGTCCCCTGCTATGATTGTATTGCTGTCGATTTCTCCTTTGAAGTTTTCCAGAAGATTTTTAATGTATTTTGGTCCTCCTGTATTGGGTGCATATATGTTTACCAAGGTTATCTCTTCCTGTTGGATAGATCCTTTCAATATTATGTAGTGGCCTTCTTTGTCTCTAGTTATGGCCTTCATTTTAAAATCTATTTTATCAGATATGAGTATTGCTACCCCAGCTTTTTTTTCCTTTCTGTTTGCTTGGAAGATTTTTTTCCATCCCTTCACTTTCAGCCTATGTGAGTCTTTTGTTGTGAGGTGGGTCTCTTGTAAGCAACATATATATGGGTCATGCTTTCTTATCCAATCCGCTACTCTGTGTCTTTTGATCGGGGCGTTCATTCCATTTACATTTAAGGTGATTACCGATATGTACTTACTTATTGCCATTTTTGTTTAGTGTGTTTCTATTTTCCTTTCTATTTCTTCTACTAATTACAGCAGTCCTTTTAACATTTCTTGCAGTGCTGGTTTGGTGCTAATGTATTCCCTTAGCCTTTTTTTGTCTGGGAAGCTCTTTATTTGACCTTCTATTTTGAATGATAGCCTTGCTGGGTAGAGTAGTCTTGGGTTCAGATCCTTGTTTTTCATGACCTTGATTATTTCATGCCATTCCCTTCTGGCCTGTAGTGTTTCTATGGAGAAGTCAGCTGATAACCTTATGGGGGATCCTTTGTAGGTAACCTGTTGCTTAGCTCTTGCTGCCTTGAGGATTCTCTCTTTGTCTTTAATTTTTGGCATTTTAATTACTATGTGTCTTGGTGTGGGCCTGTTTGGGTTCTTCTTACTTGGGACTCTCTGTGCTTCTTGAACTTGAAAGCCTTCTTCCTTCACCAAATTAGGGAAATTTTCTGTCACTATTTCTTCAAATATATTCTCTAACCCTTTCTCATTTTCTTCTTCTTCGGCGACTCCTATGATGCGAATATTATTACGTTTCCAGTTGTCCCACAGTTCTCTTAAGCTGTCTTCCTGTTTTTTCATTGTTTTTTCCTTTTGGTTTTCTGATTGGTTGATTTTTTCTACCCTGTCTTCTAATTCACTGATCCGGTCCTCAGCTTCTTCTACTCTGCTTTTTAGCCCTTCCATTGTGTTCTTCATTTCTGCTATGTCATTCTTCATTTCCAATTGATTTATTTTCAATATTTCTATGTCTTTGCTCATGGTGTTGATGTCCTTACATATGCTGTTGAGCTTCCTCAAGATCATGGTTCTGAATTCTAGCTCTGTTAACTTGCTTAACTCCATTTCATTTATCTCATCTTCATTGGAGGTCTCTTGTTCTTTCGTTTGGCATCTGTTTCGTTGTTTTACCATTTTGGCTAGCTCAGTGGTTTTTGGAGCCTGCCAAATTTTCCCTGTGGATGTTGGTGTTCTGCTGTTTGTGGCTCCCTGTACTGGGTTTGGATGAGCGTGAGAGGACCCACGTTATACACCACTGTCGAGTCTTACTTTTCTGGGTAGAGTTGCAAGCCCAGAAAAGGTTCAGTTATCCTCTAGCTTTTTGCCTAGAGGCTATTAGTCCTGGTTACTTAAAGAGCCTTGGGTTCTCAGTTGAATGAAAACCTCCCTCAGGTGTTCAGCGTGAGAGGATTTCCCGAGGGTGGGGCAGATGCTGGTAGCTAATGAGCCTTGATTTGCATTTCAATGGCCCAACTGGGTGTGGCTGAATCTCCGAGGGAGGGGCTGCCGCCTCTCCCCAGAGCCCTGAGATGGAGTAAGTCGACCAGGCCACAGTCCCGCGTGGCCGAAACTCAGCAAAAGCTCTGAGCGCCCTCCAAATCCCGAGTGTTCCCACACAGTTCCAGTCCAGTCTGCCCTCCCTCCGCCGGAGTCCGAGGTGAGTGGCTGTGGCTGTTTTAGCGCTCTGTCCCGGCTCTGCGCTGTGGAGCCGGCTCGGGCTTCAACCCCAAGGGCGGAGCGCTGCTCACGGCTAAGGCCGCTGCTGTCTGTGGGCTCCCAGCCCCCCTCTCGCGCCTCCGCAATCCTAGCAGGATCAAGTTAGTGTCCCTGGTTGTATGGTCCTCGCGAGCTGCTTTTCCGTTGCTTTTTCCCGACGATTTGACTTTATTTTAGTTGTATTTCCAGTTTGGTCCTGGGAGATGATCTGTGTAGCTTCCATTCACTCCGCCGCCATTTTGGAATCGATGGATTATTTTTTAAGCCAGTCATTCTTTTACCACCTCATCCACATTTATGGGATGGGGGGGGGGCGGCTATTCTGTTGTCCAGATTTTGAGTAGATTCTCAACCAAGTCCCGTGGGTGATATTTGCCCCATAGTCTACAACTCAGTCAGGGCGGTGAACCTTTTTTGAAGCTTTTTTCTGCCAAGGGCCATTTGGATATTTATAACATCATTCGTGGGCCATACAAAATTATCAGTTTAAAAATTAGCCTGCTATATTGGGTCAGGCTAATTTGGTGAAGCGTGTGATGTCAGCTAGTATTGATTTTGTGGGCCTAATTCGGCCCGCGGGCCGGACGTTCCCCACCCCTGAAAGAGAGAGTCTCAACACATTGCTGCTAAGAAGTAACCGACTGGTCAGCCTTCACACCCAGCATCCAAGAGAGAAGCACAGAGGTTCATTAGGGAGGACTCCTGAAAGGGAATTCCTGACAGCTGGGAGTGTAACGATGCTCCCTACCCTTCCCTGTGAGGAGTGGGGAGGAGCTGGACCTCAAGAGAATGACTCATAATGGGAGTTATTCCCAGGAGGGAAGACCAGGATCTGAAACACACCCATCTCACCCCTGCTGAGCTGCAGAAACTCCCGGCCCAGTCCTGCTGCCAGCAGATGGTACAAGAAAGTTCTTGAAAAAACCTGAGCTGTGTTGCGGAGGCACAGAGATGGGTGTCTGAAATGGGGGGATGGCTGGAGCAGGGCATGGTGGCAGCCCCTGCACTTCTGGGGCACGGATGGTGAGCTTTCCATTGCCCACATGCATGCTGACAAAGGCAGTCTGGGTGACATTGTCCCAGAACACTGCTGGAAGACGTGAATCACTAGGGCAGGAGTGAGAACTCTAAGAGGTCAAGCAGAAGGTCCAAAACCCACATCAGGGACAATGTAGAACCCATAAAATACCCACACGAGAGCTAGCAATTGGATTCTTGCCATAACAAAGGACGTCTGAGAAGGAAGACAGTATACAGTAAGCCCTCACTTAAGTCATCAGTAGCTTCTTGGAAGTGCAAGGAAACAATGTATAATGAGACTGATTTTACCATAGGTAAATTGATATAAACGAGAGTTGAGTTCCTGCAGTGTCTCATCAACATTATAACAAAATGACTTTATTCAAGGGCCTGCTGTATTGCAAAAAAACAAACAAACAAACAAAAAAACTATTTCTTAAAAACATAAAGGAGCTCTAGACGGTGTTGTTTAGTGGTTAGGGTCTCAGGTTCGATTCCAGGTCAAGGGCATGTACCTCAATTGCAGGTTCGATCCCTGGCCTTAGTCCAGGCACATCAGGAGGTAACCAATTTATGTCTCTCCCTCATATTGATCTCTCTCTCTCTCTCTCTCTCTCTCTCTCTCTCTCTCTCTCTCTCCCTTCTTCCTGTCTATTCTGTCTAAAAATCAGTGGAAAAAATATTCTCATGTGAGGATTAACAACAACAACAAAAAGTAAAGGAAGTCATTTGCCTTCTCCTGCAAACCCTCCTCCCCCAGACTCTGGGCCGCCAGAAGGTTGGGGTGATCACAAGAACGGAGCAGGGAGAGTGTAAGAATATCCAGTGGCTCCTTCCTTGCTGCTGGTCCCTGAACCTCGGGCTGAAGCCTGACCAAGGTGAGGGGAGAAGCGCTGAAACAAATAAATGAGAATACATTTTCTTTTTAGTTTATTTATGTTTTCAGTTACAGTTGACATTCAATATTATTTTAGTTTCAAGTGTACAGCATAATGCTTAGACATTTATATAATTTACGAAGTGATCCCCCTGATAAGGCTAGTATCCACCTGGCATCATACATGATGTTACAATATTATTGACTATATTCCCTATGCCGTACTTTACACCCTCATCACTATTTTGGAATTACCAGTTTATACTACTTAATCCCTTCACCTTTTTCAGCCAGCCCCCAATCCCCTTCTCATCTGACTATCATCGGTCTGTTCTATGTATCTGTAAGTCTGTTTTTGTTTTGTTTGTTCATTTATTTTGTTCTTTAGATTCCACATATAAGAAATAATATTGTATTTGTCTTTCTCTGACTTATTTCACTTAGCATAATTCCCTCTAAGTCCATCTATACTGTCACAAATATGAAGATTTTATTCTTTTTTATGACTGAGTAATATATTCTATTGTATATATGTATCACTTCTTTATCCATGCATCTATTGATGGGGACTTAGGTTGCTTCCATATTTTGGCTGCTGTAAATAATGCCGCCATGAACATCGGGGTGCCTCTATCTTTTCAAATTAGTGTTTTGAATTCCTTCAGATAAATACCCAGAAGTGAAATCTCTGGGTCATAAGGCAGCTTCATTTTTAATTTTTTGAGGAATCTCCCTACTGTTTTCAACAATGGCTGCACCAATTAGCAGTCCCATCAACAGTGCACAAGGGTTCCCTTTTCTCCATATCCTCCCCAACACTTGCTTGTTGATTTATGATAGCCATTCTGACAGATATGAGGTTATGCTATCTCATTGTGGTTTGATTTATTTTTTATTATTATTATTTTTTTTAATCCTCACCCGAGAACATTTTTGCATTTATCTTCAGATAGAGCAGGAGGGAGAGAGGGAGGGAGAGAGAAACATTGATGTGAGAGAGACACATCCAGTGGTTGCCACCCACATGACCCCAACTGGGGCCAGGGACAAACTGCAACCGAGGTACGTGCCCTTAGCAGGAACCAAACCCAGGTCTCTCTGGTCTGCAGGCCAACGCTCTAACCGCTGAGCCGAACTGGCCAGGGCTCATTGTGGTTTTAATTTGCTTTTCTCTGATGATGAGGAATGTTGAGCATCTTTTCATATGTCTATTGGCTATCTGTATGTCTTCTTTGGAGAAATGTCTATTCAGGTCCTCTGCCCATTTTTAATTGGATTGTCTTTTTGGTGTTGTCTGAGTTCTTTATAGATGTTGGATATTAACTCCTTATCAGGTGTATTATTAGTGAATATCTTCTAATAGGTAGGTTGTCTTTCCATTTTGTTGATGGTTTTCTTTGCTGTACAAAAACTTTTTAGTTTGATGTGGTCCCATTTGTTTATTCTTTTTTGTTGTTGTTTCCCTTGCCTCAGTAGATGTATCAGAAAAATATTACTAAGGGCAATGTCAGAGTTTACTATGTTTTCGTCTAGAAGTTTTGTTTTCAGATCTAAGATTTAGGTCTTTAATTCATTTTGAATTTATTCTTGCATATGGTAGAAGAAGGTGGTCTAGTTTCATTTTTTTTTTGCATGTATCTGTCCAGTTTTCCCAACACCATTTATTGAAGAGACTGTCTTCACCCCATTGTATGTTCTTGTCTCCACTGTCATAGATTAATTGGCCATATTGGCATGGGTTTATTTCTGGGCTCTCTTTTCTGTTCCATTGATCTTTGTGTCTGTTTTTGTGCCAGAACCAAGTTGTTTGGATTACAGTTGCCTTGTAGTATAGTTTGACATCAAGTAGCATGATACTTCCAACTTTGTTCTTCTTTCTCAAGGTCGCTATGGCTATTCAGGGGCTTTCATGGTTCCATACAAATTTTATAATTATTTGTCCTAGTTCTGTGAAAATCCCCCTGGTATTTTGATTGGGATTGCATTAAATCTGTAGATAAGTTTGAGTAGTATGGACATTTTAATTATGTTAATTCTTCTTATTTATGAACATGGTACATGCTTCCATTTATTGTATATTCTTCAATTTCTTATAATTTTCTAAGTACAAGTCTTTTACCCCCTTGGTTAAATTTATTCCTAGGTATTTTATTTTATTATTATTTTATTTATTTTATATCCTCACTCTGGGATATTTTTCCATTTATCTTCAGATAGAGTGGGAGGGAGGGAGTGGGGGGAGGAGAGAAAGAGAGAGAGAGAGAGAGAGAGAGAGAGAGAGAGAGAGATGTGAGAGAAACACATCAACTGGTTGCCTCCCACACGACTCTGACCAGGGCCACGGACCAAACCGCAACGGAGGTACATGCCCTTGACCAGAATCAAACCCGAAACTCTTTGGTTCTTGGGCCAATGCTCTAACCACTGAGCCAAGTTGGCCAGGGCTATTGCAGTGACTTTTATAGACGATGACATGCATACATTTTAAGTTGGATAAACGATGACTAATACATAGACCCTTTTAATAAAACTCACAGCAATTTGAAAATTTGATGTTCTGCATCTTTGCCCCTTTTACTCTTAGATAAATGCCACAAACACTAATTTGGCAAGGTCCCCTGCCAGCTTTTGACTGTGAGCTTGAGAGCAGACTCCTTGAAGTGAATCACTGCTCACAAGAGGGGGAGAACTATGGTTTCTGGCAGGTGGGAATTCTGACAACAAATACTTACACAGCATCACCCGCTAGGAAAGCACACGAGAGCTTTCTCCCCACAACCTCCTCACCCCTAGAGAGAAGGGCCCCCTTTCTCCTCAGTTCTAATGGGGACCCCCAGGGAAAGAGACCTCTAACCACCAAGAATAAATCACATACAAGGAAAAAACCCAAGTCCTGCACAGAAGGGGACTTGCCTTCCTGGGGCCTGTCACTGCTCTGGACTTGATACTGGTCTAAGAGTGTGTGTAGGAAACACTACCTCGGTCCTGACCACTGCAGTCGAGGGAGTTGTGGACAGACTCACCCTAAGGACCCTGAGGAGAGCATAAATGCCCTGAGGTGATGGGGAGGCCACAAGAGGGGACACCTGGCCTGGCCCTAAGGCAGGGGGCAGTGGGCAGAGCAGTGGGAAGGCCGAGTTTGTCTCTGATGAGTTCTGGTCACCACGTCACACAATGGTGTGTCTGGGCCTGGACACTAGAGGGCGCTTTGGGCTTGTTCCTGAGGTGTCTGGGGTGATCCGAGGGATCCCAGCAATGGCTAGTACCATCTGCTCAGAGCTCACAGCTGTGGCTTCCCCAAACCTGGGCCCCACACAGCCCCACCCCTGCCAACACCCATGGCCATCCTCAGGCGGAGGCACCTGACCCAGGGCCCAGGGAGAGATCAAATAGATTGGGGGTTGTCATTTACATGAATGGACCCTTCTCTTGGAGAATAAAAAGGGGAAGAGAGATTTGAGGGAGCTCTGCTTCAGCTGTAGAGCCACTGAAGGCAGAACTCAGTGATGATCTCCACCCTGGCCCGGTCCCCTCTCTTGTCCACCCTCATCACTCACTGCACAGGTGACTGGATATGGGGACTGGAAAAGGGACCCTGGGAAGATGACTGGGACCCTGCTTCCTCCTCTTGTCTCTAAGCCCAGAATCACCATCTCTGTGTCTCTCCCTCTTCCAGGATCCTGGGCCCAGTCTGCGGTGACCTAGCCACCCTCAGTGTCTGGGGCCCTAGGCCAGAGTGTCACCGTCTCCTGCACTGGAAGTCGTGCCAACACTGGGGGTGATGATGTGCACTGATATCAACAGCTTCCAGGAACAGCTCCCAAACTCCTCATCTACAGAAATAGCAGTCAACCCTCAGGGATCCCTGATCGATTCTCTGGCCCCAAGTCTGGCAACTCAACCTCCCTGACTATCAGTGAACTCTGAGGACGAGGCCGGTTATTACTGCCAGACCTATGATGACAATCTCAGAGCTCACCCAGTGCTCCGGGACAGCGGGGAAGTGAGACAAGAAGCCCTCTCTCCTCTGTGAGGTGGGTGAGCGCTGCAGCAGCTGTGACCTGTGACGTCTGCTTACTCTCTTGCTGATGTCGTGGGCCCAGGTTCACCCAGGGACTGCCTGGGAGTGAGCGATCCTCTGCCTTCGGTTCTCAACATCACCCACAGCAGCACTTTCCCAGACTAAGGGTCCTAAACAAAACTGAAAGTCCATCTTTCAGTTTACTTCCAGACTGGTTGGTATTCAGTCTTTCTTGTGATGTTGAAATAAATAAGACATGGTCTGGGCCCCTGAACCCATCGTGGGCCTCAGCACTGACTGCTGGGCCGGAAGGTAAGCCAGCCCTGTCTGCGTCTCACAGGACGACCAACTTCACTGTAAGCAGTGCTGACTCGTTCTGTTTTGTTTTCTGAATTTTAATACGAAATATGGTGATTTTCAAGTATAACAGATTGGTGGTTACCAGAGATGGGGGTTGAAGGAGGCGGTCCAAATGGGTGAAGGGAGCTGAAGGGTGCAAAGTTCCAGTTATGAAATAAAGGGGTTCTGGGGGTGTCGTGGACAGCATGGAGACTTCGGCAGAGAATACTGTCACATCGCATGTTTGAATGGAGCAAAAACAGTAGATGTAAAAGTTCTCAGCACAAGAAATAATAAAAATTGTAACTGCATATAGTGACAGGTGTCAACTAGACTTATTCCGGCGATGATTGCCATATACACCAATATAGAATCATGATGTTGTACACCTGAAACTTATATAATGTTGTATGTTAATTACATCTCAATTAAAAAATAAAATACAGTAAATAAAATAAAATTATAAAAATAAATCCAAATCTTCTGCCCACAGAAAAACCTGCACATGAAAGTTTGTAGTAGCTTCATTAATAATTTCCCCAAACTGAGAGCAAACAAAAGTCTGTGCGTAGATGTTTACTACAGCTGCATAATCACCCCAAACTGGAAGCAGCAAGGATGTCCTCCAATAAGTGGCCCATTTAAAAAAATTATTTTTTCTTTATTGATTGATTTTAGAGAGAGAGAAAGGGAGAGGGAGAGAGAGATAGAAACATCGATGAGAGAGAACATGGATTGGCCGCCTCCTGCATGTCCCCCACTGGGGATTGGGCCCACAATCTGGGCATGTGCCCTGACCAGGAATCGAACTGGCGACCTCTACTTGGTGCATGGGTCAAGGCTCAACCATTGAGCCATACGGGCCGGGAAGGTGGCGCATTTTTAAAAGGCGATGATATTCAGAGTATGATTCTATAATTAAGTCACATTTTGGAAGAGGCAAACTCTAGGTAGAGTATGAGCATCTGTTGAACACAGGTTTTTAGTAGAAGAAGAGTTGACTGTGAACACAGGTATTTCTTTAGGAGCCGTGGGATTTGTCTATATGGTAGTGTAACGGCACTTAAATGACACTAGGGCTTTGTCAAATTCACTGAAAACTACAGCACAATGACAGAACCTCAGTATAGGCACAATAAATATAATTTGGGGGTGGAGGATCCCATGACAGAATGCAGAATGTGGCAAGAACCCATCTATTTGCAATATGGAAGCATGAGCCGCCTCATGGGAGGGGTGGGGAAGAACCGCTGCTGACTTCAGCATGTGCGACAGTGAGTGGAGCCCATGACACTGAGCAGAAGAGACTGCACGGAAGCCGGTGCTCTGGGTGATGAAGAGGTTTCCCTGGGGGGTCCAGGTTAAGACTGTTGGTGTGGCTGTGCTGGGTCCTGGAATTACACAATTAAGTGAATGGATGAACACCGCTGGGAGCCAGACGTCTCGTTTTGGGAATGGAAACTGACATTAATCGCCAAGGAGAGGAAGCTTGACTGGTCCCTGTAGCAATGCATTACAGCAGAGAGAGCAGTATGAACGCACGTTTGATTTCATGGAGGCAGAAGGTTGCACATCGAAATCTTTACAAGTGTGCATTTTCCTGCGTTAGTTTACGCACATATATTTTACTGTTCTGTCTGCTGAGTGGAATTGCAAGCGATGGCACTCCATAGTGATGAGTCTGCCCTTTGCCAGATATTTTATACCACTCTCAGATAAAATAACGCGGGCTTCTTTGGAGAAATGCTTAATTCTAACATCAGGTATTATACAAGATGAGCATGGCATCTGGCAGCCCCAGAAAGTAAAGGCTCATTTAAAGCAAACACAAACATATCTGTGCACACACGTACACAATGATGGTGTGTCTAAGAGCACTGGAATGATTTGAGCGACCAAATAAACATTATAGCACTAGGTTATAACTCGAATTATAAAACAAATGTTCATGATCTGCACTGTCTTTTTTTTTTTTTTTTTAATCCTCACCAAGGACATTTTTGCATTTATCTTCAGATCAGATAGAGCGGGAGGGAGAGGAAGAGAGAGAGAGAAACATCGACATGAGAGAGACACATCGACTGGTTGCCACACACACGACCCCAACCGGGGCTGGGGACAAACTGCAACGGAGGTATGTGTCCTTAGTGGGAACTGAACCCGGGACTCTCTGGTCTGCAGGCTGACGCTCTAACCACTGAGCTAAGCTGGCCAGGGCTGCACTATTAAATAAGTAAATAAATCAATCAATGGAGGAGAAGAGACACACTTCCCATGCAGAAGAATTTCCAGTCATACGTGTAAATGTGTGGCCCTGAAGAATGTCAGGCATACTCCCACTCACTACTGTGACAAAGATAGCTAAGACAGGGAGAGTCTGAGAGACTGTCACATAGAAGCCTGAGGGGACACGACTGATAAATGTGACCAAGTATTCTGGGTGGGATCTTAAAACAGAAAAAGGACATTAGGCAAAAACTCAGGAAATCTAAATAAACCGTGGACATTAATATTTATGGGCTTCTTCGTGTCCCCGATCATTCATGTGATGACATCCTGAGCATTCGCTACCTCAGAACGTGACCTTATTTGGAAATGGGGTTGTTGCAAATGTAATTAATTAAGATGAGCCCAGTAAGGTTTAGGCCCAGGTGTTAGAATTCTCTTCTCTCTTTGGTTCCCTCAGTAGTTTAGAGAACAGAGCCAATGAACCCAACACTTATTGTCATAGAGGACCCCAATAGAAAAAATCTAGAAAGTTCCGTTGTCTTCTTTCTGTGAAACCATGGGCCATTTGCCAAACAAACATGATCACAGAGCAATGTGGGTGGGATACCAGGTCCTAGGCCACTCTGTGTTAGGAACAGAGGAAGCAATTCTGAGAGGAAAGTCCACGGTACAGTAGTGATTTATTTATGAAAACTATTACAAAATGTGACTAATTACAGGAAAATTAATCATAAGTATATCATCAAGACACAAGAAAACATCATGAATTTTTGGTCCACATATAAAGGACAAAGGAAAACCCAGAGTGGGAAATACGAGAAAAGAACATTTTATTCTCATGACAAATATGGGCATCACATGGCGGGGTGATGGAATGTAACAGGAGAGCCTTGGAACAACAGCACCCACAAAATTTGTCACAATCACAGGATAATCACATTGATTTTTAATCAGGTATGGAGCAACAGTCTTCCCGGGAGACTTTGGTCTTTACTTGATTTAGGTGGCAAACTGGTCATGACACCAGGCAGCTGGTATGAGCAGACTCAAATGTCTGGTAACCCTGAAATATCTGGAAATATAATCTCTGTAATATAGACCCTGTATTTAGCAGCCTGAAAGTCATTATATTCTTCATCTCCAGGGTGTTTTTTTTTTTTTTTTGGGGGGGGGGGTCCTTTTCTATGGTATTTTTTTAGTTAAAGTTATCATTTTTCATGCTTTGTTCTCCTGATGTTGTTTACTTCTCTGTGTGCTTTTGTATCACCTTGATCTTCTTTAAGATGATTGTTTTGAATCCTTGGTCAGAAAATTCATAGATCTCCATTTCTTTGGGGTCACTTATTTCTTTGGGGTCACTTAAGGATCTTTATTAGATTCCTTGGCTGCTGTCATATGTTTTTATTCTTCACGATCCTTGCAGTCTTGCACGGGTGTCTATGCATTCGAACAGGCAATCACCTTGCAGTCTTTATGAATTGGATTCAGCAGGTCAAGTCATTCTTCTATCCACTCTGGTGGACTCATGGTATTGCCTCTATGAGAGTGGTCAGGCAGGGTCTATGTCCCATCATATGACTGCAGCTGGGTCTTTTCCTTTGGGTCCATGGCTGGCAGGCCTGGAGCTCAGGTGGTTACGAATCATGTCTGCTCCCTGCATGCACAAGAAGGCCTCCAGAATCTGGGTCAATAGGGCTGACTCTGGGGGAAGAGTCTGTTTCAGGGTTCATAGTTTGGTCTGCAGACAGCTGCCTTGTTAGCAGGTGTGGGGAGGGGTATGGTTCCTAGGGGATCACAGTTAAGTTCCTTGGGTGGACAGGCTCTGCCCCGACCATGGTATGCAAGAGGGGCCGTACTGAGACAGAGGCCTGCTTTAGGTCCCACGGCCAGAACAGAGTTCTGAGTTCTGCCTGTTGGGGTTGGATGGGCATGTCACCAGATGGTTCCGTGGCAGGTAGTGGTGCCCACGGACCACTCACTCTGCACAGGGCTGCTTCAAGATCCACAGTCAGATAGAAGTTATCAGACTTGCCTTCAAGGATACTGATGGGCGTGTCTCTCACCCGGCCCCTGGAGGGGCAGTACTGCTCCTGGACTGTGGCTAAGAGGGGCTGGAATTGGGTCCCAGGCCGCTCAGAGTCCACAGCCAGAGCTGGTTCATCGGGCCTGCTACCCGAGTGTGGGTGGGGACAGCTCCTGCTAGGAGCCTTGGCAGATGGTGCAGGTGTCAAGAGGAAGTCCAAAAACTTCTGTAGCGAAGTTCACAGGGACAGGGTTGCTCTTGGGTCTGCAGCCAGGCGCACCGTTGGTGATCTGCCCCCTGAGCACATTCCTGCGGTCTCACACTGCCCTCCTCAGGCCTGGCCTCCACAGGACTTTCAGTCTCCTTCCTGGACCCCGACGCTCTCACAAACACACTTGTGTGAGGGTCGCTGCCACATTGATGGTGTTGGGTGGTGACGGGATCGGAGGACCTACTGTTCCACTGACTGGCACCGCGTTTGATCCTTCACGCACAGCTACTCCTGGCCAAGTGCCTCCACGCACTGCCCGCGCTGCCAGGTGCCTCCTGCCGCCACCACCGGCTGCCTGGCATGCAAGGTGGCACGTGCTACCGCCTGTGCCTACAGCTGCTGTCGCTGTGCAAGGAGCCCAAGCCGCTGACCCGGTGCCCCCTCCTCCGGGCCCCCCAAGTGCGTGGAGCTCCCCGCGGACCGGCCGGCCTGCAGGAGGTCGTGGTGGCAGTGATGCGTCAGCTGGCGGTCTTCTGCCTGCTCGTAGCCTACATCACCAACAGCGTCGTGTACGAGGCCTTCAGGTGCCCTCGCCGTCTCAGGCAGCCCTGGTGCGGGGCGGCAGCCTGCCCACTGGGTGTCTGCCAGCTAGTGTGCAGGAGGCCCCGGGCCCGCTCCCCTCTTCGTTCTGACTCCCTCTAGGGTCTCCACGCAGCACCCGAGAGGGACAGATATGGTACCAGCTGGCCCAGCCAGGGCCTTGGGGTCCTCACATGACCTTCCCAAGCCACAGATCCCCCCTCCAGACTTGGGCCTGGGCAGGGGTGCCAGCTGAATCCAGGATCTTCCCCCTCTTCAGAAGCCTTTAGAGGGGCCTTCAGGACACAGAACCCCTTCCAGTAAGAGCCCTTGGCATCTTGGAGTCGTCACACTGTGCATCCAGCTCGTGTCAAGTTGGAAAAACCAGCTGTCGTCATTGCTTGGTCACTGTGCACTTCGGCGAGTTCGAGGTCCCCTGGTAGCCTGTCCTCTGCCCACCCCACCCCAGTGGGCTTAGGTTAGGTGGCTGAGAAGAGAGGGCCTCGTCGGAAAGGGCAATGCTCAATCCAGGGGGCAGAACAGAGGCCAGCCTTGCCCAGCTGGACCTGCCGCTGTGGTCTGGGCTCCAAGCCTCAACCAGAGCAGGACAAGCAGCAGCACCCCACCTGTCCTTCCACGGGGCCAGGAGCCCAGGACCCGCCAGTGAGGCTGCTGTCCACACACCCACTGTGCACTGAGGCTGGCCCTGCCCTTCTCCAGGCAGCCCTCAGCACCCTGGCTGAGGTGGCCTCCTGTGCCTATCGCCTGACCATGCCAGAGGCCGGGAGCGGGGATGCACGCTGGCTCTTCGTGAGTACCTCCAGAGGGACGGCAGCTAACGCTCTCACCCTCACCCAGTGGCCAACAGCAACCCCAGGTCCTGACTGCTGGCCTCTCAGGGCCCACTCCCTGCCTCTGTCTTTGCTCTGCGGCCCTGGCGTGATGTTGGTCGGGCATGGGCCTGGCTCCAGTGTTTAAATGTCCACAGTTCTTAGACTAAAAAATGTTATTTTATAATTTTTCTAAAACCATTATAGTTTTAGGTTTTATATTTACGACTCGGACTCAAATTAAATTATGCTTTACGTGCCTGGCCAGTGTGGCTCAGTGGATTGAGCGTTGTCCCATGGACTGAGAGGTCCTGGTTCAATTCCTGGTCAGGGCACATGCCTGGGTTGCAGGCTCAATCCCCAGTAGGGGGCACGCAGGAGGCAGCCGATCAATGAAAGTTTCTCTCTCACATAGATGTTTCTATTTCTCTCTCCCTTCCTCTCCCTCTAAAAGAATCAATTAAAAAATATTTTTAAAAAATTGAGATTTACATATGGGAGAAAGCAATGGTCTATGTTCGTTATTTCTATACTGTCATTCTGTGATGTATTAAATGAAAAACAAAGAGTATTTCAACAGAAAAAATTTTTGATTAAAAAAATTCAAGACCTGTTTGTGATTTTCTTTTTTAAAAATTTTTATTTATTGATTTTAGAGAGAGAGGGAGAGAAACATTGATTTGTTGTTCCACTTACTTATGCATTCTTTGGTTTATTCTCATACGTGCCCTGACCAGGGGTCAAACCCGAAACCTTGGTGCATGGGGACGACGCTCTAACCACCTGAGCCACCTGGCCAGGGCCCTGTTTATGACTTTCAATCAGTCTCTCAGTAAGCAGGAATCAAAGGGAATTTCAATACCCAGACTTAAGTCATTAAAAAATAAATTAATAATAATAATGAAATTTTAAAAATCATTCTCAATGGTTTCATGCTGGAAGTCTTCCATTTAAAACAGGATGAAACGTCCATCAGGTGTCAAAGTCTCTCAGGGGTCTGAGAGTACAGTGTTCTTGGGTTCTGCAAGGGACACGCTAGATTGCAAGAGTTACCCCACATGTAGGAAAGCCCATGTCCGTCACAGTTTTCCAATTAAATGATCATAAGGAATCACTATTTCCCCACGCTTTCCTTTGAGTCACATTTTCACAGAATGTCAAATACTTTCTTGAATTCAGGATGTGTGCGGGAAGCAACCAGTCGATGTGTCTCCTCACATCGATTTCTCCTCCCCCCTCTCTCTCCCTCTCCTGCCTCGCCCTCCTATTACTCTCTCTAAAAACCAATGGAAAAAATATCCTTGGATGAGG
The DNA here is from genome assembly GCA_030848825.1 of Tadarida brasiliensis. Taxonomy (NCBI): domain Eukaryota; kingdom Metazoa; phylum Chordata; class Mammalia; order Chiroptera; family Molossidae; genus Tadarida; species Tadarida brasiliensis. The sequence continues at coordinate 86,098,027 of CM061268.1, forward strand.
ATTAACAAAAATAAATAAATAAATATTTGTATGATTTGTCTGTTTCCATACGAATACCCCTGTACTATCATAGCAAAGACTGACATAAAAAGCAAAGACAGGTGCGGTGGGGGCTGGGAACCAACAGGAGACCCTCCCAACAACAACAACCAACAACCACCACCAAATATTTCAACCTGCAGGGACCACCCCAGTAGAATTATTACCAGGTGTGAATCAGTGGGGTTCTCTGGGGAACTTTAAGCCTAAGACTTGACTCAGTGCGGTCATGTGCCAGTAATGAGCCCAGGGGCCAGGCAGGAGCAAACCCAACTATCAAGTAATCCTTTAACATCTGGTAATAGGATTTTATTTAGTCTGGAGGTCAGTAGTAACCTGGAAAAATTAATGTCTCAGCCCCAACATCACGGAAGGGACCTGCTCATTCTACTGCCCTGTTTAGTGACATTAGAAAGATCCAACGGCAAACATCTGTACGCCCCTCCACGAGAGCTGGGTGGCGTGAAATGGGCTGGAGAACAAGAGTTCTGAATCCAGCAGGCGGCGCTGCTGGGCTGGTCCTGAGAGCTCAGGGTTCTGGGCCAGGCGGGCCAGGAAAATACTCCCCTGGCTCTTGAGCACTAGGGCAGGCAGTGTCCTCGCTGAAGTGTGACTCACCTGCCCCTGGTCCCCAGAAAGCACCTGAAACCTCAGCGATGACTCACACGTGTACCTCATATTTCACCGTCTCCTTGTATGGAGTCATTCCCTGGGCCTGATTTACAGGCAAAGATAGATGGACAATCACACCACAAGAATACATTTGCCTGAAGAAACGAGACCTGAGCCTAGGACAGGAGAGACCTGGGGAGAGGCTTCCCCAAGGCCAGCAATTAGACCTCAGCAAGCGGGACTTTGGGGCTTCTCCTTCGTGGCCCAAATTCCTCCCATCACCTCTTCACTCGCTGCACAGGAGTTCCCTTTCGTGGACAGTGAGGAGACACGGCGGGTGGCATTTCACTGCCTTTCCTCATACCATCCACGCGCAGCTGGCAGCTTGCTCCATTCGCTGTGCCACCTACCACACCTGCTTCCAGGGTTCTGGCCAGAGGGGACTGTCTCTGCCGTCCACAGTGTCTACAAATACATGTATATATAATTATATAAAGTCGCTACAGTGTTTGTGAAGTAAAAAGTGTACCGAAATATACTGCAGTGTTGGCTTATGTATAAAAACACAGGGATAGATTCAACAGACAAATCTAAATACATAAATGCAGAAACACACATATGCACATACACACACACACACACATATATATATACAACACATGGCTCTTTTTTTTCCTTTTATTGATTTTAGAGAGAGAGAGGAAGGGAGAGGGAGAGAGAGATAGAAACATCAATGAGAGAGAACATCGACTGGCCGCCTCCTCCATGCCCCCCACCGGGGATCAAGCCCACAACCTGGGCATGTGCCCTGACCAGGAATCGAACCGGCGACCTCTTGAGCCATACCGACTGGACACAACACATGATATTTTATAGGCAGGAGAATCTCAGGGTATGGAGAAGCAAAAATTCTGCGTCCAACCATGCATGTATTATTGTTATTACTACAATCTAACTACAACTTGAGAAACCCAGGAGTGCTTTCTTTTTAAACGCTTATTGTTAACTCAGTTAATTCTGTTTTTGTAAGTTGCTAGTTACGTAATTTAGAAATAAAACTTTATAATAAGGAAAAGTTAAAAAATATGCAGAGCAAGAGACCCCTGTCTCCATTAATATTCAGAATTATCAGTTTATGACCAATCTTCATTTTCTGTCTCCATTCCGATGAAAATACAGTCGATTACAAATTTCTTTTCATTATGATTTTCTAATCAATCCAATACACACACGTGGCCAAAATAGCTACAAATGATAACCAAGCCAGGCGAGTTCACTACAAATCACACACCGAAGTGTGACTCTTATGTTACTGATGTTACATCCAGTGATACATTGACACTCATCCTGGTCACAGACAGTTTTGTCTCGCTCTGAACCAGCCGACACACCCCACTGGGCCCAGATCGCACTGACGACACTGCTCAGACTGTCCTCCTCTTCTGTCCTCTGCGGCTGCCTTCCTCGCCGTCCTCACCACTTCCGTGGCCTCCTCAGGTCTTAACCCATCCCCACGTCAGGTTTTCTGAGAAAAGGGACAAGTTCTTGCTGTAGTTTCCATTCCCCAGGGATGCCTATCTAGGGAAGGTGATTAACAGAAATTAGACCAGAGTAAAATTCCGTCAAAATCGGATTCCCACTCTCACCTCCAAATTGTAGCTGTCCACTCCCCACCACACACAGTCAGTCTCTTTGCTATGCCAGTACAATTACTGATTTTCCTAAAAATGATGTGCTCATCCAGCTTTTGAGTATTTGCATATTGGAGCTGTTGATGCGTTTATTAATTCCTTCGCAATCGCTGAGGCCGTGCACAGGCTCTCGATGTTACGGCCAAAGGAGGGACTGGCTGCGTATCGAACACACGCCAACGTTTGTCTTGTTCCCAATAATATTGTTTCCTAAGAACATCAGGACCAATTCAGCCACACACACACTTTGTTATATTAGTGAAGTGCCACACATTAGCAATTTTTAGAAATAAAGATAAATACTCTTCTGGTCACCCCCAGGGAGGCATCTGTGGACCGCAGGGCACCGCGGGACATGGCTGTGGTCTGAGGGCAGAATGGATAGCACTGTGTGCTCACCCCTGGCCTGTGCTCGCTGGGACCTTGGGCCCTACAGCTGTGGGTCTCCAGCTGCTGGATGAAATTAGACAGCTTTCTCTCACTCCACAAGACCCGGACTTCTGATGAAGTGGATTGTTATCAGAGTTAACCTGCACCAAATTCCTCCTTTCTGCCTCCAATTTACTGTGGTCCAAGTTAAGTAACCTTCTACACACTGACCTCCTTCAGCTCCAGGCTCCTGGACACTGAAGGGTCTTACGAAGAACCAACCCCAGTGATGGGTTTGCATGGAGAAGCACCTTCAGGAAAAGGAGAGGATCTGAGGCACAGGAGGCCACTTGGCCTCACGCTTGGACTCTGACACCATGGCTTTTACGGGTGCACAAGTGGAGTCTCTCTCTCTCTCGGACACACACACACACTCAAACACCTCTCTCTCTAACTGTATGTCCTGCACTATTCAGTAGCTTGGGGGCTGCTCTGTCCCTCCAGAAGGCAGAGCTCAACCTCTGCTGACCCAGCCGTCCTCAGTGTCAGACACCAGGGGCCTGAGTGCAACTGCTGTCCCATTACCAGGGCAGCCAGGAAATGCCCCGAACACCTGCTCTGCTGGGAGCAGTTCGGTGCTTAGGACCCAAGCTCGAGTCTTTGCTGCCCGCTGGCAGCTCCGCCCCGCGCTGGCCCCTCTGGGCTCCAGTCAGCTGACTGCTGCATTTGTTCCTTAACAGCAGCCTCAGTTCTGCCTGCTCCGTGCTCCCTCCACGGTGACACACGACCTCCCCTGCGTTTTCAGAGTCGGGCTGCCACTCACTTGGTCACCATCTGTGACACCTTTATCCAGACTAGACTTCTGCTGAAAAGTCTTCTGTCCCAACCCAGGGCCACAGAACCTGTCATTTCAGGGACTCAGTGTCTTCTTGTTCCACTTTCCATGACTCAGACGAGGGACCTTTGACAGAAACTTATGGGTACAGTTGGCCTTGGGTAATAGAAAGTCATTCCTCCAGTCCCTGGGTGGCTGAATAAACAGTTTCTCTACCCTTCAAATGCCAGGCACAAGGGGCAAGACTGGAACTGTGTCCACCACAGAGACAAGTCTGACCCCAACGTCACTGCGTCCTGGAAGCTCCGCCTCTAGTTGGTGACCGTATCACCGCGATGGTTCTGAAGTCTGTGAAAAGAGCCCACCGCGGGGTTTCACTGGGCACCACGTGTGGGGTCTCACTGGGTGTGCGCTGTGCTTGCCTCTCTGCATCCAGACCCACCACGCAGAACTTACCACTGGCGACCAGAAGAGAATTTAGGAATGTTTGTACCCTTATGCATCGCTTTTCCCCTGCTTCTCCGTCCATGTTGTTAACCACAATGCCCATCGATGTTCATCACCACCGAGTTTTTAAATCAAAACTATTGAGGTGAACTTTATGTAAAATAGCATACATCTACTTTAACTGCACAGTTGGGTAATTGGTGACTAATATAGAAACGCTTTAAAGATACCTGTTAAATCCATGTGAAATTTTAACTCATTTCATTTTAAGATGTTGTGCATGTTTGCCATTTTTTTACCTTAGGTAAACACAACTAAAAAGGTGATTTGGCAAGGCCCCTGCCACCTGGGTCTGTGAGCCTGAGCGTGGACTCCTAGGAGTGCATCACTGCTCACAGTCTGCGGAGAACCTTGGTTTCAGCAGATGAAAATAGTGACAACAAAGATTTACACAACAGCACCCACTAGGGATGCACGTGGCCCGTCCTCCCTGCAGCCTCTCATCCCTAGAGAGAACCCACTTCTTCTTCAGTGTCGTCGGGGAGGCCCACAGTGGGATAGCTCTGGCCACCAGGAAGGAACCACATACGAGGAAAGAACCCCTGTCTTAAACAAAAGGGGACATGCCTCCTTGGGGACAACCACTGGCCTGGACTTGACCCTGGTCTAAGGATAGATTGCACAGAGATACCGGCCCAGCTCTGAATAGCCAAGGGAGCCGTGTGCAGACTCGCCCTGAGGAGTGGAGAGTCCAAGTGAGGGGAGGCCAGGCCTGGCCCTAAGGCAGTGGGTCAGTGGACAGAGCAGTGGGGAGTAGGAGCTGTCTCTGATGGGTTCTGCTCACCATGTCACAGCATGGTGTGTCTCGACTGGGTAACAGGGGCCACTCGGGGATAATTTCTGAGAATTCTGGGGTGATCAGAGCTGGGACCAGCCACCTGGAACTGCCTGGTGCAGTCAGTTCAGGACTCACACCTGTGAGCTCCCCCACCGAGTCACACACAGTTCCGCCCCTGTCCACCCCTCTGACATCCTCAGGCAGAAGGGCCTGACCCAGGGCCCAGTGAGGGATCAGAAAGCTGGGGGTCTCATTTGCATGAATGGACCCTCCCTCTCTCTGAGTATGAAGAGGGGAAGTGGGGGGCTCTGTGTCAGCTGTGAGGCCACCAAAGGCAGTAGCGGGTGATAATCTCCACCCCGACCTGGTCTCCTCTCCTGCTCACCCTCATGGCTCACTGCACAGGTGACTAGATATGAGGACAGGGTACGAGGCCCTGGGAAGACAAATTTGTCCCTGCTTCCTTCTCATCTCTAGGTCCAGAATCACCATCTCTGTCTGTCGTTCTTCCAGGGTCCCGGGCACAGTCTGTGCTGAATCAGCCACCCTCAGTATCTGGGGCCCTGGGCCAGAGATTCGCCATCTCCCGCACTGGAAGCAGCTCTCATATTGCAAGAGAGTATGTGTCCTGGTACCAAGAGCTCCCAGGAATGGGCCCCCAATGCCTCATCTATGGTAATAGCAAGTGGCCTTTGAGGGCGCAGGAGCCCCTGGGCCCCTTGTAAATTGAGCAGGAAACCCAGCAGAGATGTTGGCACCCAAGTCTCCCTCCCGACTGCGTGCAGCTGCGTGGTGTCAGAACAGCCAGGCAAAGAATTCCGGCCAGGTCTTCCTGACTTAAATAGATACCATCACTGAGGGTGGGTGGTTCTCCTGTCTACTAGGAAATCACTTTCAAGCGTGGGCATTACAACCTTGTACAATTTACATAAATAGATGAAAGTAAACCAGTTTATTTGGGGAAAATGCAAGAAACTTATTTTTTTTTTAATTAAGTTTATTTTTGTTACAGATATTTCTCCTTTTTCCCCCATTGACAACCTCCTCCCATTCCCATCACGCCCCCCCCCCCCCCAGCATTGTTGTCTGTGTCCATTGGTTATGCTTATATGCATAAGTTCTTTGGTTCATCTCTTCCCTCCCCCCCCACCTCCTCCTCTGAAGTTTGTCAGTCTGAACCCTACTTCTCTGTCTCTGGGTCTATTTTGTTCATCAGCTTATTTTGTTCATTATATTGCACAAATAAGTGAGATCATGTGATACTTGTCTTTCTCTGACTGGCTGATTTCGCTTAGCATAATACTCTCCAGGTCCCTCCATGTCGTCTCAAAGGGTAAGAGATCTTTCTTTCTTACAGCTGCATAGTACTCCATTGTGTATATGTACCACAACTTTTTTATCCACTCATCTATTGATGGACAGCCAAAGGGCTGTTTCCAGATCTTAGCAATTGTAAATAGTGCTGCTATGAACATAGGGGTGCATATATTCTTTCTGATTGGTGTTTCAGGCTTCTTAGGATATATTCCCAGAAGTGGGATCACTGGGTCAAATGGCAGTTCCATTTTTAATTTTTTGAGGAAACACCATATTGTTTTCCATGGTGGCTGCACCAGTCTGCATTCCCACCAGCAGTGTACTAGGGTCCCCTTTTCTCCCCACCCTCGCCAGCACTTGTTGTTTGATGCTTTGTTGATGGCAGCCATTCTGGCAGGTGTGAGGTGATACCTCGTCGTCGTTTTAATTTGCATCTCTCTGATGATTAGTGATGTTGAGCATTTTTTCATATGTCTCTTGGCCATTTGTATGTCCTGTTTGGAGAGGTGTCTATTTAGGTCCTCTGCCCATTTTTAAATTGGATTCTTTGTCTTTTGTTGAGTTGTATGAGTACTCTATATATTTGGGAAATTAACCCCTTATCTGGTGTATCATTGGCAATTATGCTCTCCCATACAGTGGGTTTCTTTTCCATTTTGATGGTGGTTTCTTTTGCTGTGCAGAAGCTTTTTAGTTTGATGTAGTCCCGTGTATTAATTTTTCTCCTTTGTTTCTCTTGCTTTAGGTGTTGTATCAGTGAAAATTCTGCTGCATTGATGTCTGAAATTTTGTTGCCTACATTTTCTTCTAGGATTTTTATGGATTCACGAGTCACATTTAAATCTTTTATCCATTTTGAGTTTATTCTTGTGTATGGTGTAAGTTGGTGGTTTGGTTTCACTTTTTTTGCGTGTAGCTGTCCAATTTTCCCAACACCATTTATTAAAGAGGCTGTCTTTACTCCATTGTATACTCTTGCCACTTTTGTCAAATATTAATTGAGCATATTGTCTTGGGTCAATTTCTGGGTTCTCTGTTCTGTTCCATTGATCTATATGCCTGTTCTTGTGCCAGTACCAGCCTGTTTTGATTACAATGGCTTTGTAGTATAACCTGATAAGGAAACTTATTTTGATAGTGGCAGACTCTATCACAACCTAAGACGGATATTTGGGGGGATAAAAAGCAGAGTCAGGATTTGCTTGTACAAGATGCTGGAAGGCACAGAACCCTGCCCCCACCCCCAGTTCAGTTTTTGCATTTTGTTTCTTGTGATTCCTTTGGTCAACCAAGCACCAGAGGAGTTTCTAAATGCTCAAACACTTAGGATGTGACCTGTTACAGAAATCGGTTTTAATATCTGAAAACCAAAAACCTCAGTAACCTGGGGAGTAAAAGAGAATGCAAGATTTTGGACAAAGTGCAGTTCTAAATTACGTGTCTACATGAACAAACAAAAAGAAAACGTGAAATAATGCTGTTTCGTTCCATTGCTGCAGCCTCAGTCCCAAGATCGATGTTTGCCCAGCTGAGAAGGGGTCGCCAACAGTGATCACGCAGTGGGGACTGTCTTCTGTCACCTCCCTGACAGGTGACTGTCCCCTAGCCCAGCGTTTCTGAATGCACCTGCTTATGGCAACAGGATGGTCTGGGAAGAGGGCAGCTCTGCAGGGCATGCAAGGCCCCAGAGGTTGGCGAGCCCTCTCCCCTGTGGAGTCTACACTGGGGCAGTAGACAGTGGGGTTGGCTAGGGCTCCAGCTCAGCTGTGCTATGTCGGCCCCCTGCCTCAGGGGCTGGACCACAGACACAAACTTCTGCAGCTCATTCACCACCTTCTTAAGGTGTTTCCGGGCCTTGTGCTCCCGCAGCAGGTCGCCTGCAGCTGCTTGTGATGGGCTTGTGCATGCTGCAGCGTCACCAGCAGGTCCTTGATCTGCGGGAGTACTTGGCACGCACCTGCTCAGGTGGGCTTAAGGCTTAAGGCTCAGCCGGGCAGTGTGGACCTCTTTCATCTTCTTCTAGTTCTCAGCTAGGAGGCGCTAGATCTCCCTCCGCAGGTTGCCTTGCCTCTGCGGTTTCCTGCAGCTTCTTCCTCTTGGCCAGGAGCAGGAACTCCAGTTCCTGGTGGAGGCTGCGCTTGGCCTTCAGGGAGGATGTTTCTCCTTCAAGTGCATCTTCACGGCTTCCTGCAGGATCTGCCCTTTGGCGTCCAGGCCAACATCCAGGGCTGATGCACACTCCAACTCTGCCTCCAGACCCCACTGGGGGCCTCGAAGGGGGCCGCATGGTCCGGGGCCACAGGCAGAGCGGCAGGGCGTGCGCTCCTGGGAAGCTCAGGTCCTTGGCAGAGATGGACGAGATAACGGAGAGAGGAGAGGAGCACAGGGAGGAGATGAATTCCTCCCTGCTCTCCACTTCCCCCTCGGCCTCCCGAGTCCTTGTAGTCCCCTGGTTGCTGAGGGCGCCGCGTCTCTGTGGCCCCAGGGTGTCCACTGCCAATTTCTGCTTCCGCTGCTGTAAGCAGGTGGCGAGGGCTGGAGGCCCGGGAGGCGATGATGGCGCATGTCGGGCTGCTCACCACTTTCTGCTGGGCTGGCGTGGCCGGAGCCACGTTGGGAACAACACCCATCTAGAAGCTTCTGTAGGAGTAAAAGCTGTCTTGAATCGGGGCCGGGAGGTGCGGGGAGAGCTCTTTGTCACTTTTGGAAGGCTGAGAGGCGCTGGCAAGGGTTAACACAGCCGAGGCTTTCGCTGGAGGGGCTGGACAGGGTCCACAGCCAGGGGACGGCTTGTCCCCCAAGGACGGGTGGGTGCTGGCAGGGAGCGGCTTTGTTTTTCTCATGGAGACTGGGGGTTGGGGGAGACCCGGGGCACCCGCCTGTACTTGTTGCCACCGTGGAACTTCTCCTTCCCATGGCCCATGCAGCCTCCCAGGCCACCTGCTCCTCCTTGTGGGTGTAGTCCTGGCTCGCAGAATGTAGGCCGCCAGCTGGCTGAGGCCAGTCAAGCCCCAGTGGCAGGTCTGGTTCTCAAGGGCCTTGCCGAGTGCCGCACAGACTTGTATGGAGGATACATGAGGCGGCAGTGGAGGCACTGGGCACAGTTGACACTGGGGCTGCTGTAGAACTCGGGCACCAGCAGCCCCCGAACTTGCAGAAGCACTCGTGGTGGCCTGTGCTTGCTGAGCTCCAGGCCCAGTGCCAGGCTGGCGCCAGCTCCTCACAGAGCAGCGTGCTGTCCAGGTGCTCTGTGCCCGTCTCGGTGACGAGCCCGCCGAGGGCACTGAGAGCAGGCTGCCCAAGACTTGGAACATCCCCAGCTGGTCGCAGGCATCACGAGCAGTCGGTGTGAAGCTCCTCGCACACCCAGTGGCGGATCTGCAGCAGGCATAGGTGCTTCTCACTGCCCACCACAAAGCATGAGAAGGTCTCGCCGCACTCAGGAGTGCGGGTGGACTGACGAAGAAGAGCCCGGGCCGCACCGCTGCGCTGGATGGCTGGCAGGTGCAGCGTGTGCTGTGGCTTCCCAGCTGCCTGCACCTCAGTAGCTGGCCATAATTTTTTTTTTATCCTCACTCGAGGACATTTTTACTTTTATCTTCAGATAGAGCAGGAGGCAGAGAGGGAGGAAGAGAGAGAGAGAAACATCGATGTGAGAGAGACACATCGACTAGCTGCCACCCACACAACCCCAACCTGGGCAGGGGACGAACCGCAACCAAGGTACGTGCCCTTAGCAGGAACCGAACTCCGGACTCTCTGGTCTGCTGGCCCACACTCCAACTGCTGAGCCAAATCAGCCAGGGCCTGGCCATAATTTTTTTAATCTGAAAAATCTTTTTTAACCACCAGAGCCACAACTCTTATGCCCACCAGGAACTGGAATCATGTTGGGTCTCCAGAATAAAGCGGCAAGGATGCCCTCCTGTCTTATAAGTGTCTCCCTCAGCCAGTGAGGTTGTCTAGAATTTATAGCATTTCTTCTTGCTCTTGAGAACGCCTGCAATCGCAGAAGAGAACACTTGTTTTGAACTAGATGAAATGAACATACAACTTGTCAAAGTCCCTGGAATGCACTGAAAGTAGTAGAAAGTAGAGGAAAATTTGCATAATGTTCATAGCAACTTGATTCAAACACTGAAAAAACCCAGGATGTCCTTGAAAAGGTGATGGATAAACAAACTGAGGAATCTGGTTCCTGGTTAAAAACCTGTGTGTGATGTCTCAGGTCCGACCACCAGCAGGTACTCATGAGGGACGCTGCCTCCTCACCCCAGACCTGGTGCAGGGTCAGTGCACCGCAGCCTCTGGCGGAACTGCCGGCAAGGACTCGGCCCCTCTGGCAGGTGGCGCTTTTCAGCATTCGTGGTCCTGGCCCATGACCTTCATCCCTGGGCATTTGTATCTGAGGCCATGAGCACAGGCTCCCCTGCCAAGGCTGCCTTGTCGGGGAGGAGAGGGAACCTTGCAGACACTTCTCTCTGACTCAGTACCCAGTACCTTTCCACTCCTAGTCCCTCCTCTTTGTCTTCCCCTGACCCCAGGGTCCATAAAACTGCCAAAGACTTTTACTATGGGTTTCCTGTACAGTGAGACAACCCAGGTCTGCATTCATCCACCTGGCCCTTCAATGGTGAGATGTTCGATGAAAGAAAAAGCAACAAGAGCACTGGGCAATCTCTCTAGATTTACCCTCTTCCTTATGCCATCCACATAATTAAATGGTTAACTCTTTCATTTTTGTCCTGTTGTTTGTTTTAAAAAATTTTTTTTTCTTTATTGATTTTTAGAGAGAAAGGAAGGGAGAGGTAGGGAGAGATGGAAACATCAATGGGAGAGAACATCGATGGGCCACCTCCTGCATGTCCCCCACTGGGGATCGGGCCCACAACCTGGGCATGTGCCCTGACCAGGAATCGAACCAGCGACCTTTTGGCACATGGGTTGATGCTCAACCACTGAGACACAACGGCTGGGCTTGTCCTGTTGTTTGAATTTGCTCTCTCTCTCCCAGCTCAGATGAGCTCCTGACACAAACTTTGTTGTATCCATACAATGGAAAAGTCTTCAGTCATGAAAATAACTTAGTTATCAAGTTTTGAAAATATAAAGGGATTTAAAATGTATATTGCAGTGAAAGCAGTCCATAAAACCCACACACTTTATAGTTCCAACTTTATAACATTCTAGAAAAGGCAAAACCAGAGGCAATAAAATGTTCAGTGGTTTTCAGGGGTTCCACAGAAAAGTGAGAGAGAAGAATGGGTGAAGACTGGGATTTGTAGTGCATTGAAATAATCAAGTATGACACAGTAATGATGATACATGACATCACACATTATCAAAACCTATGGAACTGTACTAACAAGTGGACTTTCTGTAAACTTGGACTTCAGTTAATAACATCTCAGTATGGGTGTATTAACTGTAACAAATACACCTCTCTAATGTAAGAGGTAATACTAGGGGGCATTGTATATGAGGACAGGTAGGGGACATACTGCATTTTCTGGTCATTTTTATGTTAATCTAAACCTGTTGCAAATAATAAAGTCTATAAGTTAAAAAATAGCCCTGGCCAGGTGGCTTATTTGGATGGAGCATCGTCCCATACACCAAAAGGTTGCGAGTTCGATTCCCAGTCAGGGCACATACCTAGGTTCAGGTTCAATCCCCGGTTGGGGCACATACAAGAGGCAATCAATCGATGTTTCTTTCTCATATGGATGTTTCTCTCTCTCTCCCCGCCTTTCCCTCTCTCTAAAATAAATAAAAACTGTTGTAAGAAGAAGAAAAAATATATATAAAGAGAGGAACACATGCATAAAATAAAAATGGCAACTAATAAGTATCTATCAATAATAACCTTAAATGTAAATGGCTTAAATGCTCCAATCAAAAGACATAGGGGAGCTGATTAGATAAGAAAACATGACCCATATATATGCTGTCTACAAGAGACCCACCTCAAAACAAAAGACTCATGCAGGATGAAAGTAAAGGGATGGAAAAAAATTTTTTCCAAGCAAATGGAAATGAAAAAAAAGCTGGTGTAGCAATACTCATATCTGATAAGACAGACTTCAAAACGAAGGCCATAATAAGAGACAAAGAAGGTCACTTCATAATATTAAAGGGATCAATCCAAAAAGAGGATATAATCCTGGTAAACATATGTGCACCAAATATAGGAGCACCAAAATATACTAAAAAACTTTGGGAGGACTTCAAGGGAGAGATCAATAGCAATACAATCACAATGGGTGACTTTAACACCCCACTGACACCATTGGGTAAATCTTCTAGACAAAAAATTAACAAGGACACAGAGTCCTTAAATGACAAACTAGATCAGTTGGACTTAATTGATATTTACAGAATATTTCACCCCAAAGCTGCAGAATATACACTCTTCTCAAGTGCACATGGGACATTCTCGAAGATAGATCACATGTTAGGACACAAAGTAAATCTCTACAAATTCAAGAAGATTGAAATCATATCAAGCATTTTCTCAGATCACAATGGCATGAAACTAGAAATCAATTACAGCAAAAACATTCAAACACATGGAGGCTAAACAGCATGTTATTAAACAATGAATGGGTTACCAAGGAGATCAAGGAAGAAATTAAAAACTTCCTGGAAACCATAGAAAATGAACACACAACAACATAAAATTTATGGGACACAGCCAAAGCAGTCCTGAGAGGGAAGTTCATAGCACTACAGGCCTACCTCAAGAAACAAGAAAAATTCCTAATTGATTTTCTAACCCTATGACTTAAAGAACTAGAAAGTAAACAAAAAGAAAAACCCAGAGCAAGTAGAAGGAAAGAAATAGTAAAGGTCAGAGCAGAAATAAACGACATAGAAATTAAAAAAACAATTCAAAAGATCAATGAAATAAAGAGCTGGTTCATTGAAAAGATAAATAAGATTGACGGACCCTAGGCCAGACTCACCAAGAAACAATAAGAGAAGAACCAAATAAACAAAATCAGAAATGGAAGAGGAGAAGTAACAACTGACACCACAGAAATACAAAGGATCATTAAAACATACTATGAACAATTATACGTCAACAAAATTGGACAATCTAGGTGAAACGGACAAATTTCTAGAAACACACAGTCTCCCAAAACTGAACTGGGAAGAGATAGAAAACTTGAACAGACCAATAACAGGAAGGAAATTGAAGATGTAATCAAGAATCTCCCAGCAAACAAAAGCACAGGCCCAGACGGCTTCACAGGGGTGTTTTACTGAACATTCAAAGAACTAACACTTATTCTTCTCAAACTATTCCAAAAAATCCAAGAAGACAGAAGACTTCCAAACTCATTTTATGAGGCCAGTATAATTCAAATTCCAAAACCAGATAAAGACACTACAAAGAAAGAAAACTACAGGCCAATATCCCTGATGAACACAGATGACAAAATCCTAATATTTTGTCAAAACAAAATATTAGCAAATCGGATCCAGAAATATATAAAAAAAAAATTATTCTTCATGACCAAGTGGGATTCATCCAAGAGATGCAAAGATGGTATAATATCCACAAATCAATAAATGTGATACACCACATAAACAAAATGAAAGATAAAAACCATATGATCATATCAATAGATGCTGAAAAAGCATTCAACAAATCCAGCACCCATTTCTGATAAAAATGCTCAGCAATGTGGGAATAGAGGAATCATATCTTGACATAATAAAGGCAATATATGAAAACCCTACAGCCAACATCATACTCAATGGCCAAAAACTAAAAGCATTTCCTTTAAGAACAGGAACAAGACAGGATGCCCACTTTTGCCACTCTTAGTTAACATAGTACTGAAAGTCTTAGCCACAGCAATTAGACATGAAGAAAGAACAAAAGGGATCCCAATTGGAAAGGAGGAAGTGAAACTGCCATTATTTGCAGATGACATGATACTGTACATAGAAAACCCTAGAGACTCCATCAAAAATCTACTAGATTTAATAAATGAATTTGGCAAAGTAGCAGGATACCAAATTAACATCAAGAAATCAATGGCATTCTTATATACTAACGATGAACTCACAGAAAGAGAAACTAAAAAAAAAAAAAAATCCCATTTACCATTGTGGCAAAAAAATTAAGATACCTAGGAATAAACTTAACCAGAGAAGTAAAGGATCTCTTCACAGAAAACTACAGGTCATTGAAAAGAGAAATAGAGGAAGATATAAAAAAGTGGAAGCATATATCTTGTTCATGAATTGGAAGAATTAACATCATTAAAATGTTCATACTACCCAAAGCAATCTGTAGATTCAATGCAATCCCCATCAAAATACCAATGATATATTTCACAGAACTAGAACAAACACTCCAAAAGTTTGTATGGAACTAAAAAAGACCCCGAATAGCCACAGCAATCTTGAAAAAAAAAAGAACAATGTAGGACGGATCACAATACTGGATATCAGGTTATACTAGAAGGCCATTGTAATCAAAACAGCCTGGTACTGGCACAAGAACAGCCATATAGATCAATGGAACAGAACAGAGAACCCAGAAATTGACTCAAGACATTATGCTCAATTAATATTTGACAAAGGTGGCAAGAGCATACAGTAGAGTAAAGATAGCTCTTTAATAAATGGTGTTGGGAAAACTAGACAGCTACATGCAAAAAAATGAAGCTAGACCACCAACTTACACCATACACAAGAATAAACTCAAAATGGATAAAAGACTTAAATGTGACTTGTGAATCCATAAAAATCTTAGAAGAAAATGTAGGCAACAAAATTTCAGACATCACTGATGCAATGTCTAAGGCAAGAGAAACAAAGGAAAAAATTAATACATGGGACTACATTAAGCTAAAAAGCTTCTGCACAGCAAAAGAAATAAGCATCAATGCAAAGGGAACTCACTATATGGGAGAGCATAATTGCCAACGATACATCAGATAAGGGGTTAATCTCCAAAATATATAGAGTACTCACACAACTCAACAAAAGCAAGACAAAGAACCCAATTAAAAAATGGGCAGAGGACCTCAATAGACACCTCTCCAAACAGAACATACAAACGGCCAAGAGTCTTATGAAAAGATGCTCAAAGTAACTGATCATCAGAGAGATGCAAATTAAAATGACTATGAGGCATCACCTCCCACCTGCCAGAATGGCTGCCAGCAACGAATCATTAAACAAGTGCTGGCCAGGATGTGGAGAAAAGGGGACTCTAGTACACTGCTGGTGGGAATGCAGACTGGTGCAGCCACTATGGAAAACAATATGATGTTTCCTCAAAAAATTAAAAATGGAACTGCCATTTGACCCAGTGATCCCACTTCTAGGAATATATCCTAAGAAGACCGAAACACCAATCAGAAAGAATACATGTACCCCTATGTTCATAGCAGCACTATTTACAATAGCTAAGATCTGGAAACAGCCCAAGTTGTCCATCAATAGATAAGTGAATAAAAAAGTTGTGGTACATGTACACAATGGAATACTATGCAGCTCTAAGAAAGAAAGATCTCTTATCCTTTGAGACGACATGGAGGGACCTGGAGAGTATTATGCTAAGATAAATAAGCCAGTTAGAGAAAGACAAGTATCACATGATCTCACTTATTTGTGGAATATAATGAACAATATAAGGCGATGAACAAAATAGACCCCGAGACATAGAAGTAGGGTTCAGACTGACAAACTTCAGAGGAGGAGGTGGGCTGGGGGGAGATAAACCAAAGCACTTATACATGTAAGCATAACCAATGGACATAGACAATAATGTCGGGGTGGGGGGGGAATGGGAGGAGGGTGTCAATGGGGAAAAAAGGAGAAACATCTGTAACAAAAATAAATTAATTAAGTTAAAACAAAGATTTTTAAAAATCAATAAAAACATTTTCTTGGGTGAGGAAAAAATAAAAAAAGATATTCTATCGTATTAAATAAATAAATAAGTAACCTAGAAACTGTTTCGTGCTTTCTCCATCTGTAATTTTGGAAAGAACAACATCAGCTAAAGTTCAAAATTCAGCTTTATTCAAAAATTAGCTTGAGACATTGTTTACTATTAAATGTGAGCCAGATTCGAATGGTCAGTGCATTTGCCCCGATGCGTGAGCAGCGCTGATGGATATCGTGAGCTGAAAGTGTGCACATGAAATGGGAAAAAATGGTTTTCTTGAGTTTCTCTTCAATATAGGATATTGAATAAACCAAAATCATTATTCTCCAATGAACTTGATTGCATTTCAACAAATGTCACGTTTTCTGGCCACTACTTGGGGTAGGCAGTTATTTCCTTGAAAACACACAAACTTTCTTTTTATCGCCATCAGGTGAGATCCTAGGGGACAGGTTCCAACAGCGGGAAGAAGTGACATGTTGCTGTCAGAGACGCAGGAACGTGTAATACCCTGTTCACAGCACGCACTCTGACCCCTCACTCACCACTGCACAGCACAGCCTTCTGAGTCAACTTTGGGCTTTAGAAAGGCCTGGCACTGGGCAGCACCCCAGACACCTCACAGACAGTTGTGCAGGAACTGCCTTCATTTAGATGAAACAGCACAGGAAGGCAGCAGAGCCCAGTGACTGAGCACATGGGTGCTGGTGCCTGGCGGCCTGGGTTCGAATCCCGGGAGAAGGCCCATGACCCTGGGAGGTTATGGAACTGCTCTGCCTCAGTTCTCCGCGCTGTTGTATAGACCTGAAGAGACCCTGCTCGTCAGTGTTATGTGTAAGGGTGAACATGGTGACGTACAGATGGTTCCTTTAGGAAGAGGGCTGGTGCTTCGCAAGCACCATGTAACTCTCCAGTCATCAGGTCTCTGAAAGAATAAGCTACAGATGTGGCCGTGGTGCCTGGAGACAGGAGCGTGGGTACCTCCAGGACGCGAGGATGACGCTCACTCTTCAGTCTTTACACGAGAAGGATGCCTCACAGCTCACGGCGAGTATCTGTCAGCACCTCCTGTGATCCCCACACCGACCCTGTGGAGTGGGCAGAGCAGGGACTGTACCTGCCTTTTGCAGTTGAGCCCACAGGAATCTAAGTTGGAGGCTAAGCGACTTGCTCAGAGTCACAACACTGATAAGTGATGAACCCGGGCAAGACTGTAGTTGGTTAATCTTGGTCAGAAATCTCTGGACACCAGAGGCCTTCCCTGGGCACCTGAGATCATGCCCGGCTCCCTGAAATAAGAGCTCCCCCCACTCTCTCTCCAAACATCCCAAGCAAAGCTGTCTGCAGGGAGATTGCTGATGCCCTAGAGGAGGGGCCTGAGCCCAGAGAAGGGACCACGCCTGACCCTACCACCTGCCTCTAGGTTCCAATCCCTGACCCAAAATATCGCTTTCCCCCTAACCAAGCCCGTCTGAAGGACACAGGGAAGTATGAACAGCCATCCATCCTCCTCCTGCTCCTTCCCACATCATCGGCCTTTCCGTGATCATTCCTGTGAGTAGGTGACCATTCTCCGTGACCAGGGTGTGCTTGTCTACCAGATGATTCAGAAACCAGGACCTTCTGGACCAACAGTCACATGATAGCTCTGCCATGAATTAGCTTCTCTTTATTTAATTTTTTTCCTTTATTGATTTTAGAGAAAGAGGAAGGGAAAGGGAGAAAGAGATAGAAACATCGATGAGAGAGAACATCGACTGGCCACCTCCTGCATGCCCCCCACTGGAGATCGGGCCCACAACCTGGGCATGTGCCCTGACCGGGAATCGAACCGGTGACCTCTTGGTGCATGGGTTGACACTCAACCACTGAGCCACACCAGCCGGATGAATTAGCTTCTCTTTAACTGACCGACCGGGATGAGCAGTTAAAGTGAATGAATTGGAATTATCCACCCAGGCTGGTGCTTTGGTAGTTTAAATGAATAAAGTCTGCAACACCAGTCTCGCCGACTAACGATCTGAGCTACTAGCTGTGCAGCTGCCCCTTACTGAGTGTGCACCTTCCCTGGTTACTCCTCGTCTCTACTCTGAACACTCCTGATCCATCCCTAAAGCTGCAGGGTCAGGAGACAGAGTCCATCTGCTCTGTGGAACCCTGCACGGTCACACCCTTGAGACCCCCATTCCAGGGCTCTCCCTGTGGGTCATGAGACCCTCCACTCTCTGCAGATGTTGGTCCCACAGACCTTCGGGCACTGTCCATTCCCACTGCTGCCCTAGGCAGCACTCAAACCTCAGTGATTCCTCACCATCCCCGTGATTCCTCACCAGGAAATCACAATTCCGTCCTTTGTAAAAATCTTCAGGTCCAGATTGTTACTGGTTGATTTCAGATCGATATTTCCATTCAGAAGAGTCTCTCCTGGAATTCCCTTTCCGGAAATGTCTGTTGTTGTGATTATATTAAGATTCCCTGATCGAATGAGAGCAGTCTGGGTGTATTCCCTGTGTCTGTACTCTAAATGGGTGTGTACCTAATTGGCACTAAAAAATGGTGTCATTTCCTAAATGGTATAATAGTATTATTTCTTAATTTTTCTAAGGCAACAGACTGTAGAAAAATCAAACATACAAATTGAAGAATAAAACAAAACAATAAAACACATTTATAATTTTGTATGACAAATTGGAAAGCAGAAAATAAAAAGAGACAATAATATGTCCTGAGAATAATAACTACCCGTTTATAGCGACACCGTTTGGAAGATCGATGTGAATACATCTCTAGAGCAGCAACCACAGGACCTCGCAGGACCCAGGTCAAAGCCGAGAACTTCCACCCTCCTCCAGATCTGACCCCTTCGGCTCACAGAATGACAAAACCACATAAGCTCTGTGACTGGTCACCATGGCATATTCAGAGTGACCTGGTGGGATCCAATAGCTATTGTCCAGAAAACTGTGTGTTTTTATGTAAAAGTTTCTCATATATGAGGCATTTTGTTTCAAACTGGAATACCAGTTTGTTATTCTCTGTTTTCAAAAACAAGTTATGTGAGAGAAAATGACGGCCCCCTTCTAAGTATCGTTGATAATGACAACGTCACAGTGAAGAGGACCAAACTGATGTGTTGAGAATGAATAGACGTATCATTCCTTACTTGAAGTAGCATTCCCACCCGTTTCTAGCATTAAGTCACCAGACTGTTCTAGAATAATCTAAATTTTGTTTCAGATAAATTGAAAACATTATTAGAAATTCAAATTTGAAAAAGCACATTTCTCTCTAAAATAACAATCTAATTATATAAAGCCTTCTCTTATCATCTACACATATGACCTGTTTTGTCCCTGTATGTAATTTAGTGACTTCTCAATCTGCATGAGTTCACTGAGCAATTTCTCTGCGTGTCATTGTTTGGGTGAAAGTCCGGCTCTCCGCTGAGTAATTGGTACAAAAAAATCACTATATTTTTAGTAGTGCATTTCTGTGGTTAGTAAAAGTCAATGAAGTTGAAATTAGCAAAAGGTTTTTAGAGATGACATCCAACGCACAATTCATAAGATAGAGTTTATAATTTAAAACTAAACAATATTTAAATGTTTGGTTTTGTAAAAGGCTCTACCAATAGAAAGGGAAGACATGCAAACGATAAAGGTGAATGATCTGGAGCCCAAATCCATGAAAAACCTTTAAACTCAACAATAACAGAAAAATCTGAAAAACCCAAGACAATCAAAAGCTCTGAACAGAGATATTCCCCAAGGGAAGGAAATGGAGGGTAAACACCCTTCCTCCTCTTCTTGCCCTGGCCCCTCCAATCCAGAAGAGATTTCTCACACTTCGAGAGTCCTCAGCCCCCCAGTCCTTGTTCAAGGGTCACCGCACAGGAGATGGAGCGTGTTCAACCAGACGCTTTTCCTCAACTCCTGATCCCCTGCCCTAATCTCTGCTTCTCCTTCTAAAGTGCTAATTTGATCAATTTGCATTGATTAATTTGTCTCCTGGCAGTAGGGTGGGTGCTCCATACGGTGAACATTTCTGTTGACCATTTGCCCTGCTGTTCCTCCAGCAATTAACACATTACTTGGGACGTCAAATATTGCTCATTATGTTTTACAAGGAAAAGCCAGTCCTGGAGCCTCGCAGAGCAAGACTGCGTCGTGTTAAATAAATCTCTCAGGCCATGACAGGTACATAGATGTGTGTACATCATTATATATGTTAGGGAAGCATATTCTTTAAACAGTTAACAGTTATTTCTTTAGGAAGTTAGTGGTATTGGATGAGGGAGATGGGTTTTCAGTGGCTGGTATATTTAATCCTATAGGTCAAAGCATTCATTTAAATGTGTTTTTATTTCAAGATTCTCTATTGGGATTATAATTTATTTTTACTGCAATAAAAAACTGCTATCATCAAGAAAAATCCTGATCAAAGAACCTACCAAGAGTGTTTGGGAGTACACACACTTTTCATACAGTGTCTCCATGGGGACACACGATAACTGCGATTCCCCAGGCCTCACCTGTGGAGGAGTCTGTCACCGGGACAGCCAGGAAGCCCACTAGTTTCTGGGGGTCTGTGAGACAGTGTGGTTTTAAATCTACACTGTACTCAAGTTTCTCCAGCCTTTCTTTGTATTCACAGGAAGTAGAAGTTGGTCCGCCCACACTCTGACTACCTTTCCCATCCTAGGTTTTCTGCATAACTGCTATGGCTTTGAATTCTCACAACTGATTTCCTCTATCATTGGAAGGAGTCATGGCTCCTAATTCCAGGCTGGCAGTCTCCAAGCATCACTTATGTTCTTTGCTCGGCTGAGTAGTCATATAAACGCCAACCGTCTGTGAAAAAAGGTTTTTCTCAAAGATATGACTTAACACTGCACATTTAAGAAGCAGCTGTACCAAAAATGCTTACTCATGGTTGGCATTCACAATAAAAATCTATTCAATATATAGCCTAGAGGTTCATATTGAAAAGATCAAACTGAGATCTGTGAATTTACTACATCCATTTAAAATAAGTAATGAATGCATAAATAAACAGAACAACAAATTTCCCTCTCTCTTTCTCTCTCCCCCCACCCTCAAATCAATAAATAAAAATTAAAAAGATAAATAACATGAAATACAGATTCTAGCATAGATATAAGATGTGAAAATAAATGAATTCACCTGCCTGTTTCATTTGCTCACAAACTTGCATACACTAAAATCTGAAAAAAAAAAAAAAAAAGACAATTGCATCAAACAAAAGCAAAAGAAAAGTGCCCTTTCACAAACGAGACCGAAAGCATCCCTCCAAAGAGGACAAAACCAACGTGTGTATATATGTGGAGTGTTACTGTTCAACACAAATGCGATTTCTGAGAAAATTTAACTACATAGATTAAAATAAAAACACTGTGCATGCCGGGCGAACCCCCCACCACGGGGGAACCCAGGCGGAGCAGGGGTGCCGGGCGACCCCCCCCACCGCGGGGGAACCCAGGTGGAGCGGGGGAGCCAGGAGACGCCCCCACCGCGGGGAGCCCGGCGACCCCCCCACCAACGGAGGAAGCAGGCAACACACAGGAGAAGGGAGCAAACTGAACAACGAAATTGACCCAGAGACATGGAGGGTGGAGTACGGGATGACGGGCCTCAGAGGCGGGGGAAAGAGATAAATCAC
Organism: Tadarida brasiliensis; assembly: GCA_030848825.1. NCBI lineage: Eukaryota > Metazoa > Chordata > Mammalia > Chiroptera > Molossidae > Tadarida > Tadarida brasiliensis. Next base: position 86,119,767 of record CM061268.1, read on the forward strand.
AGAGCCTATGTGCATGGGTGCATAACCAATGGACATGGACAACAGGGATGGGGAGGAGGAGAAGGGGAGGGGGAGGAGGGTGTCAATGGGGGAAAAAAAAGGAAAAACATCTGTAACAAAAACAAATTAATAATAAAAACACTGTGCAACATTTTAAGCCATTAAAACAAAAAAATTAAAAATATACCAAGCCCTGGTCGGTGTTCTCAGTGGGTAGAGCGTCAGCCCATGCACCAAAGGGTTTCAGGTTTGATTCCTGGTCAAGGGCACGAACCTGGGTTGCACGTTCGATCCTCAGCCCTCCAAGGGGCATGTGCAGGAGACAACCAATCGATGTGTCTCTCTCACATCAATGTTCTCTCTCTCTCTCTCTCTCCCTCTCCCTCCCTTCCACTCTCTCTAAAAATCAGTGGGATAAAATATCCTCTGGTGAGGATTAACAACAACAAAAAGCAGCACCAAAACCAGTTTTTATGATGATTAACATACACAAATAAGAAATATTAATCAAAAGTCAGGGAGCAAATACCTGGACTGAGACAATGTCCATTGTTGAGAAAATTTTTATTCAGTTTAAATATAATATCTCTTCTTATTTCTAAAATAATTCTAAAGTGCTATCTTTACGTAAAGCAGGAAAAATCTTCAAGTAATCTGTTAGGTAAGTATGCCAATTTTTCCAGAGTTAAACAAGGATGTAAGAATAAGCTACACTGGAACGGGAAGACAAGGCATGGGGGAAGGCTGAACAGTTGGAGCTAGACAAAGCAATAGGACGCTATATACCACCTTGGATTCCAGTTTCCATTAAATGCATAAGCTAACAGACTTAGGTGTCTGCCAGTTCAGTACACACACTCCCCTGGACTTGCTGAAATTTATACAACAGGAATAAGAGTCCTAAGGGAAAGAATGCCACTTAAAAACCAACACCAAACATTCATTAAAGCAATTTTAAAATGAAAGTTTGTCTACTACTGTAAACAAATTTAAAATGTAATAGATCTCACAAACTAAGAACTGAAGCCTTTCCCCAAGGTGTAATTACTCCTGCCCTTCAGCCGCTTTCTCTAGGACATATAAGTTAACCAAATGGCGACTGAAGTGTTTGCTGTCATTTTTTTTTCTATAGAATGATCACAGACGATAGGAAGGAAATCTCCCTCTGCCACCTTGACTGCCAAGGCTTCTTTTGCGTTTTTCCTACTAGTTTCTTGTGAGACTGGGCAGGCCCCATTCAACCCAGAACCATCACTCCCCTCCAGCCGGCCAACACTTAGGGCCTTTCCATCGTGACTGTGGATGCCTCCCCCCCACCTCCATGTCCTGTGACTTTACCCACTTATTTCCATGGTAACAGGAGGTGATGCCACAGCAGTTTTTCTGTAGGCAGGGGACGAAGCAGTGGCGAAACTGGTTCTTGCACTGCTGAGTCTCTTCCCTGGGGATTCTGTTTCGTTCTCCGGGTCCATATCCATCTCTCAACGCCGAGTGTCAGCCTGATGGATACCATCTACATGCAATTCTTATTCAGAAGATGAAATGCTAGCAGAGTCTTTGATAATAGCAGCAAGACCAGCTAGACTCTCACCTGCCCCTTCTGCTCCTACCTTTTGAAGAGGGCTCCTTTACTCCCTTTGCATCCAGTGCGTCAGGGCGTTTTGACTCCTCTTTTCCCTCTTCCTGGGCAGCAGCCGCAGTGGATGGTGGGGAGGGACCCTGCGCACCTGCACTCTCCAGCCTCCTATAACCTGTGCCCCTGCCTTTGCGCTCTGTCAGACCTTTCGTTTTTATTACCTTTCCAAGGACACTTCTGGGGAATTGGAGGCTCCATCTGAGCAGGCTTGCTGTTTTACTTTATTTTTCAGGGTTTTCTTCTTTGTATTAATACCTTTTTTCATGTAAGTAGTTTGCTTGTAATTCTCCTCCCCTTTGTTCTCGCCCTTTGGAACTTCCCGACCACTTTTGGACGTGCACTCTCCCTCTCTCCTTTTGGTCACAGGTCCCTCGTCATTAACAGAATCTTGCAAGAAACAGGCTTCAACTTCCATCTTCCTCTGGCTTTTCTTGGCTTTACCGTTTTTTTCCCCTGAAGTATTTCCTATATGCACATCTGTTGTTTCTGTTTGAAAAATAGTTGCATTTTCCACATAGGCATAATTTTTTTTTAACTTATCTTTATTGTTGAATGTATTACAGATGTTCCTCATTTCCCCCCCATTGCCCCCCTCCTCCCCATTCCCACCCCACCCCACCCCCGCCTTTCCCCACATTATTGTCTGTGTCCATTGGTTATGCATATGATAGATATATATTTATTGCCATTTTGTTTGTTCATATTTTTTTATCTTTTTCTTCAAGAAGACCCTTCAACATTTCATATAATACTGGTTTGGTGGTGATGAACTCCTTTAGCTTTTCTTTGTCTGGGAAACTCTTTATATGGCCATCGATTCTAAATGACAGTTTTGCAGGATAGAGTAATCTTGGTTGTAGGTTCTTGCTTTTCATCACTCTGAATATTTCTTGCCACTCCCTTCTGGCCTGCAAAGTTTCTTTTGAAGCTGACAGTCTTATGGGAACTCCCTTGTAGGTAACTAACTGCTTTTCTCTTGCTGCTTTTAAGATTCTCTCTTTGTCTTGAACCTTTTGTATTTTGATGATGATGTGTCTTGGTGTGGGCCTCTTGGGGTTCATCTTGTTTGGGACTCTCTGTGCTTCCTGGACTTGCATGTCTGTTTCCTTCCCCAAGTTAGGGAAGTTTTCTGCCATTATTGTTTCAAATAGGTTTTCGATTTCTTGCTCTCTCTCTTCTCCTTCTGGCACCCCCTTGATGCGAATGTTGGCACGCTTGAAGTTGTCCCAGAGGCTCCTTACACTATCTTCATTTTTTTGGATTCTTTTTCTTTTTGCTGTTCTGATTGGGTGTTTTTTGCTTCCTTATATTCCAAATCCATGGTTTGTTTCTTGGCTTTACCTACTCTACTATTGATTCCCTGTAAATTATTCTTTATTTCAGTTAGTGCCTCCTTCATTTCTGACTGGTCCTTTTTTATGCTCTTGAGTTCCTCTCTACGTTCACTGAGGTTCTCACTAAGTCCATTGAGCATCCTTATAAGCAGTGTTTTGAACTCAGTGTCTGTTAGGTTGCTTAACTCCATTTCACTCAGTTCTTTTCCTGGAGTTTTGTTCTGTTCTTTCATTTGGGACCTGTTTCTTTGTCTCCTCATTTTGGCTGCCTCCCTGTGTTTGTTTCTGTGTATTACTTAGCGAGGTATGGGGCTAGCTGAGACCAGATGCTGCTTGTTTGAAAGAATTTCGGAAAAGCTGAAGCAGGATCCAAGACAGGCCAATCCTATGGTAAAGCAACTGGCAACAGCTTGGGTGGGCCTGGAAGTTGGGTGAGGCGGGGCCTCAGGGAATCACCAGGGCGGGGCAAACAGTGTGAGCCAGGTTGCTGGAGTCCCAGATATGGGGGCGTCTGCTGGCCCAGGGAAGGGCTCACCAAAGGAACAAAGGCCTCTGATAGCAGTCTGTCCAGGAGAAAGCTGCCTCTCCAGCCCTCGCTCTAATGCCAAACAGCTCAGTTCTTCCCCATATGACTCTGGTGCCTTTCAAGCTGCCTCCCTGATGCTGGAGCCTGGAGGGTGGGAGTCCGAGTAAGTCCGTGCGCGGGCCCTTTAAGAGGAGCTTCCTGGGGCTCCAGCCGCCTCAGCCTCAGTTCCCGCTGGTTTTTCCAGCCAGAAGTGATGGGGATTCTCTTCCTGGCACTGGAACCCTGAGCTGGGCACCTGGTGTGGGACGGGGATCCCTCAGTCCTCAGGGAGGACCTTCCCAGCCGAGGTATCCCTCCTGATTTTTATCCGCCACACGTGGGTGTGGGACCAGCCCGTCCCCTCCGCCCTCCTCCCAGTCTCCATGCGGCTTCTTCTTTAATGTCGTAGTTGTAGGACTTCCTTTCAGCTTGATGTCAGGTAGTTTTGAATGATGGTTGTTCTGTAGTTTAGTTGTAACTTTGATGTGGTTGTGGGAGGAGGCGACACCGCAGTTACCCACGCCGCCATCCTGACCGAAGTCACATAGGCATACTTTCCTTGGAAAATGTTTTCTCCGGTGATACTCGCTTTCTGTGGTTACACGCAAACGATACACTTGCCAGCTCGCCCGTCATCCCAGCTCCGCTATGGTGTTGCTGGCCAGCAGTGCAGTGACCGTATCGATTGGTACTGTAGCCACAGCAGTCACAGTGAATGGGACCTTTGCAGAAATCTCTCTTCCACGGAGGAAGAGCCAGACCCCCTGGCTTTCACTTACTTCTCCGCACTTTCTGCCACAAGAATGTCTTGGCACTGTGAACTCTGAGGTGATGCACACGTTGTTCTCCATGCACACACTGGCATTGCTCACGGAGAAGGGTTTGGTCTTCAGGTTCCCGCATTGTCCTCTGCTCCAGGTGTTTGGAAAGGCAGTTTATCTAAGCTGTAACTGCCTGGCAGCTCACACCTCGGACACAGGCTGTGTTTCTGCAACACGGAGTTCCACACTCCCAGCTCCAGGCTTTCCAGTCCACTGGGTTCGCCTTGTATCTCAGGAGAGTCCTCAAGTCCTCCTCCATCGCTACTTGAAAAGTTGTTATCCCCAAGAAGCATCACCTCTGCCATCTCCCTTCCTTCACCAGCCACGTATCACAGCAGCTGCCATTTACTTCCCCAGTTAAGGCCACATTTGCCAACATAACAAGCTGAGGGGCAGCGAGTTCAGCTTTGGAGAAGTCATGCACATCATGTGTGTCGTTAGGCAAGGCCATGGCAATGCTGTCACTGCCGTTGAACAGCCCTCCTCCTCCGGAACACTGCCCCATCAGCTGGGTGGCCATAACTGTATTTGCTGGGGCAGAGTCGGGGCCTTTCCCCTGGGCTTGCCCTCTGCAGAATGCCAGGGAGGCTCCGCAGGGCCCTCCGGAGGCATCAGGCCCTCAGCGCCAGAAAGGGTCCTCATGCATGGAGACCTCTCCCCCCGCCCTCCCAGCCCCTCAGTGTGCTGGGAAGGGTTGTGCACTCACTCCTGGACCCACACTGCAGGCCACCAGCCCAGCCCCACGAGCTCCAGCAGCAAGGGGCCCGGCTCAGAGGCTGCCAATTTAAGTTCGATACGTTATCCTTCTGTAATTTATTAACATCATTTATAGGAAGATAATGTTAACATCTACAATTTGGTTGTGATAATGATAGTACAAATCTCTGGATATATTAGCAAACACAATAAAACATGCTGTTTATTGTTATAACCTGACAGCGAGATAACCAGAGACGCACGGCCGAATTGTAAAGGAGCACTTTATTACACCGGTGGGCTGTTACACCGGTGGGCTGGGGGGGTACAGCTTCCCCAAATCCTCAGCCCCGAGCCTTCTTTGTTGCCCGCTTTTAAAGGCACAGACTACAGAAAAAAACTACATTCTCTTGGCGCCGCTTTTGGCACCGTTAAGGGGGGCTGATACAGAGAAGGGGGGAGAAGAGCAGGGTAACTATTAATCTCTTTTTTCTCATGGTTCCTCTGAGTTTCTCAAGGCCATCCTCAACCCCTTATCTTTACAGTTTTCTTTGGGTGTCTCAAGGCCCTTATGTTTACAGAAAAGAAACTGCCAGGGTGTGTACGTGCAGTAACTGAGGGTCAGAATGGAGTTATTACATTTATGAGTGAATATTATTTATGAAACCACTGTTAAAATATGAATGGTTTGATATTCTGGTATCAAACATGGTTTTATTAAAAATATAAGTAGAAATTGCATTGAATCCACAGATTGCTTTGGGTAGTATACACATTTTAATAATGTTAATTTTTGCCCTAGCTGGTTTGACTCAGCGATTAAAGCGTCGACCCACAGACCGAAGGGTCTTGGGTTTGATCCCTGGCCCTGGTTGGGGTTGTGCAGGAGGCAACCAATTGATGTGTCTCTCTCACATCGATGTTTCTCTCTCTCTCTCTCTCTCTCTCTCTCTCTCTCTCTCTCTCTCTCCCCCTCTCTTCCACTCTATGTCAAAATCAATGGAAAAATATCCTCAGGTGAGGATTAAAAATAATAATAATAATAATAATAATAATAATAATAATAATAATGTTAATTCTTCTTAACCATGAGCATGGTATTTGCTTCCATTTCTTTGTATCTTCTTCAGTTTCTTTCTTCAGTGTCTCATAATTTTCAGAGTACAGGTCTTTTACCTCCTTGGTTAAATCTATTCCTAAGTATTTTAATTTTTTAATGCAATGAGGTTGAGATTTTAAAAAATAATTGCCTTTTGGGTGAGGAGCTTTCTACGTAAACCAGAGTTGGGAGAACGGTTCCTTTCAAAAGGAAGTCTCTGGAAAATGCGGAAAGCAAATGTCAGGTAGGACAATCTTTCTGAAGATCTATCAAAGAATTTCAACCCAATGCTTCCAGTTCACCTACAAAAAAATGGTCATTCCACTGCCTTTTAAAATTATTAACTCTCACCTTTTATTAACACAGAGCAATAATAAAAATAAAAATGTATCTATTCATTTCATTCGATAAAATTATCAACTATTCATCTACTGTTTGCATGCAAAAGATGTACAGGCTAAACTGAGCAGAATTATTCATCACTTACTCAGTGGCCTCAGTGGTCAGATAAGAGCTCAGGCAGCAGAGCTCTGGGAGAGACCCCAGCAGAGGAGGTGGGTTGGCGGTCACTTTGTCCTCGAGGACTTCGCAGATGACCCCTCAGTCTCCTCGCGGCTGCAGCCCCTCCTACGTCAGCTTCAGGATCTTTACTTTGCGAACTGTGCAGTGAGCCGTAAGCCATCCTGAGACAGCCTTGAGGTTCCTAAGGATCGCGTGAAACAAGGGATCCAGGTAAGCCAACGATGTGAAGCACGGGAAGTAAACTGTTATTTCCATGGACTCTGGCCATTCCTGGTGAGTGTAGCTGATGGCTGCAAAGAGGGGTCACAACCACTTCTAAGTGTCAGAACCCTGAGACATACAGATACATGTTATTATATAAAAATGGAAAACTTTTGTATGGCATTAATTTCAATAAAAAAGTAAAACCATAATTAACAAACTGGAAAACTCGCGTGCCTACAAGATCACCAAGGTTTTAACACACTCGCTATATAACAAGTCTCTGAAAAAGGCAAAAAAGAACCACCAGCAATCCATGTAAACATGACAGAGACGTGCACACACAGTTCAAAGGAAAGACAGCAATAGCTTCTACCTCCCTCAACAAAGACACCAAACCTTCACATCCATCAGGGGTAAAACTGCAAAAGTGTCGCATCCACGATGATAGTGTAGCTGCATTTGAGCTTAGGACAGCATCAGTCAACACCTGCGGAGATGAGTCTGACAATATTTAGTAACAGTGCATAGGAATTAACCCTTTACCAACAGTCCAATATCTTCAAATTTATCCTATAAAAAGAATGATAAAAATATGAAAAGGTTCATGCCCAAGGCCACTTCTTACATAATTAAAAAATTTAGAACATACTTGTAAACTCCAATGTCTGTAAAAATCATAATTAATGTTAGGCAGGAACAATAAATTATATTAATAATTGTGCAAATAAAAATTGTGAGATGTAGCAAAAACATTGCATTGAGAGAAATGTATAGCCTTAGTTATTTACATTTAAAAAGCAGAAGACCTGAAAATTAATGAAGTACCCTATTTGAGAAAAAATACCCCAAATAATACAAATGGAAGGGTGAAGAAATGATAAACTAACGAAATAGAAAATAGAGTAATACAAACACTTGTATTATAAATTAAAGAACACATAACTACAGGGCAGCAGAGATTTGAAAAGAGGCAAAAACATACACTGAACAAACGTATGTCACTACATTAAAATATAGAGGCAAATGCACAGGATTTTAAGAAAACCGTAACATTCCCGAGTTGACGCCTTAAGAAAGGAAGCCCCTCAGTTTGGCGGGCAGTCTGCAGAGCGGCTGTGGGCGCTCCAGCTTTCCTGAGCGGCCGGTCAAGGGTGGCAGTGCGGTCGCCCCCGGAGGTGGCAGGGGACCACTGGCAGCCGCACAGCATCAAGCCTGGAGCAGCACTGGCAGGGGCAGTGGTGGGCTGGAGATGAACCCACGGTAGGTTTCTTCCTGGGGCTGTGCTCCACATCTGCTCATACATTCGTGAGGGTGCCGATGCCATGGTGAGGGCTCTCCTAAGCCTGCAGCCTGGCAGCACCCTACTTCCCCACCTCCTGGGGCCCAGGGGACCCAGCTGAGCCCCTGTCCTCACCTGGGCCTCAGGGCCTCTGAGCCCCCAACCCCAGGCTTCACTTCCCAGTGCCAGGGCCCAGGCTGTGGCCCGTGTTTGGTGTTGCTCCAGGCAAATTCTGCAATTATAGGGTTCCTCTCTAGAAGGCCTCCCACTAAAGAAACAAGAAAATCAGATTTTACAAAAATGAAGTCATCATTATCGCCCTGCGTGTTTTCTTTTTTTAATAATTTTTTTTCTTTATTGGTTTTAGTGAGAGAGGAAGGGGAGAGAGAGAGAGAGAGAGAGATGAGAGAGAACATCGACTGGTAGCCTCCTGCATGCCCCCCACTGGGGATTTGGCCCACAACCTGGGCATGTGCCCTGACAGGGAACCGAACTGGTGACCTCTTGGTGCACGGGTCAACGCTCAGCCACTGAGCCACACCAGCCGGGCGCCCTGCATGTTTTCTTGACCTAGGAGTCATGAGGTGGTTGACCCCGAGCACAGACACTGAGGCAGGGAACCCGCAGACACGGGGGTGTCAGGACTGTGCCATTGCTCAGTGTGCCTTTATCTTGTACCCACTTACTCATTTTCCAAATAACACTGAGCTTCTTGACCTCACATGAACACATGTTATGCTTAACGGTTATCAGCTAGCAAAATGCCCATAACCAACCATCTTCATCTATGTGATTAAACATTCAATCCTGAAAATGGTTCAAAGTAAGCGTTGGGCAAATCATTCTCTAACAAAAAGTAAGTAATAATGCATTAATTAAAAATGAAAAAACGCAATTTCTTCTAATAAGTAATTATTTGTACCATAAAACATATTGTGATTTTTGTGTTTTTTTCCAAGCTTGAAGAAAACAAAGTCAATTCACATAAATGATAAAGAAACAGCCAATTCAAAAGTGAATTGGGAAGAAAGAATTTTGTGCATTTTACTATTGTACTCCCACAGAGAGAAAGAATTGATTAAAGGATGGTGAGCAGTAAAAACCTAACAGAGGTTCCCGAGTCCAGGGAGAATGCCTTACTCATCTTTCCAAACCCAAAACCATCCTTTGCTTTTTGTGAGAATAATAAAAACAAAAAGAACTTACTAGACTGTCCAAAAAAGGTCATCACTAGTCAGTTATTGAGAGGTCGTAGAAGGTTTGTAGAGCTTAATGGGATCATTGAGCCTCAGTTTCCTTCCTGCCCAAATGTTTGTCTTCTTGTCTCCCACCCCCACCTCTCTGTGTCTATATGTGTGCTATACTTTAGTTCTCTAAGGGTTCATGAAATGCTAAGACAATAGGGTATACTTGAAAATTATGAATGGGAAAAAAGAGAATGTTACCCATTCTTTCTGTTTCTTGCCTTCCCCTCTCCAGTCTCCAGTTTTCAGAGGCTCCAGATTTCTCAGGGTCCTGTGTGTTTGGGGCAGGATAGTAAGAAGCTAAGAAAATTCCTAGGCAAGTGGAATGAGGAAATTGAGGCCAAAAAAATTAAACAAGGCCAAAGTTTGAACAGCTCGCAGACAGCTCCTGAATCACAAGACCTTATCTGCCCCAACCAAGGACACTTGAGAGCAGATGGTTTACACCCTCCTCTCCAACCACAGAATGCATAGCTTAAGTCACCCTGGCCTGGGCAAATAGAGAACAGAGACCCAATTAACACCATTTGTGCCAGCTAAACCCAAGGACATAAAGTTGGGGAACAAATAACAAAAACCCCATTAAAACCAGACAGACGTAAGATAAAAGCAAAACAGATCGAAGAATAATCCAAAACTCCCCTATACACTCATTTTGATGCATCAGCATATTAAAAATGCACCTGGACAGCTGATGAATATTCTATTGAACCCCCCCCCCCCCCACCAAGAGTCTCACCTGCAGAAAAAAAAAAGAAAGGATTGAAAGCTCTCAGGACAAAGACTCAATGTGGGCTCAGTCTAGGGCATGCCCATGCCCCTTCCTGGGCATGACATTTTATTTCTAAGGGTCCCCATGAGACTTGCAACCAGGGAAGCAGTGGGCAGCAGCAGCTCGACCTGGGCTCACCCCTGGTCCTGTCTCCAAGGCCTTCTTTTTCTCTAACGTCCCAGTGAACTAAGGCAGCCCTACCCCGGCTCACTTCTTTTCTGTAACATTGCTAGACAGCCAAAGCAGAGCACCGCCGAGGCTCTCCTGTTGCTTCTTCTACCCGAAGTCCTTCCTTTGTTTCACTGTCCCCAGATTTAATAAACATACTCTCACAATCACCTGGACTTGTGTTGTGAAATCTTTCCTACATGAAGTCAGGAACCCTCACACTACAGGCAGGGCTGAGCCAGACCTGCTCGGGGCCAGTCCCTGTCCGGTAACATGTTGCCATAATCTCCAAGCAGCCTCTTGGAATTAAGTCTTCTCCCTGAGTCTGTCCCTGCTGACACGGCCCAATCTCGAATGAACGCCTTGGATGGACGCATCTGTGGAGTGTGTGCATGGCTTCATCTGTTATCTCCTCCACTTGATGGGCATAGAAACTTACAGAGATATTCTATTAACCCATCTTTAAAAATTTTTTAATTAAAGTTTACTTTTCATATTCTTTTGTATTAGTTCCAGGTGTACAGCACAGTGGTTAGACAATCACATACTTCACAAAGTGATCCCCTCAGTATTTCCAGTACCCACCTAGCACATCCACAGTTATTGCAATATTATTGACTGTATTCCCTATGCTGTACTTGACCTCCCCGTGACTATTTTGTAACTACTAATTCATACTTCTTAATCCCGCCCCCTTTTCACCCAGCCCCACAAATCTCCTCTACTCTGGCAACTATCAGTCTGATCTCTGTGTCTATGAGTCTGTCTCTGTTTTGTTTATTTTGCATTGTAAATTCCACATATGAGTGAAATCATGGCATTTGACTTTCTCTGTCTGATTTATTTCACTTAGCATAATACCCTCTAGTTTCTCATAGGGGAGGACCCCTTTTCAAAGTATATGATTGTCTAACCATTATGCTGTACACCTGAAACTAATACAAAATAATACTGAATGTAAACTGTAATTGAAAAAGAAAATTAGGAATAAATATTTGATGCCAGTTTTCCTTCCACTGATCTAAACTATAAAGCATTTTTTAATGAGTTAAAATTAAGGAAAGACTACACCTACGAGAAGAGAAGAGAAGAAAGCTCTGTTATCTGAGGTTTCAGAATCCTCACGAACCTGGACCAGTGCCTTGGTGGGCCAGGCTGGGACCTGGGCGTGTGCAGGCCGGGTCCCTGAGGCCTCGGAGCTCCGGTGGCCCGGGAGTGCTCCAGGGAAAGAATCCCCGAACTGTCTCACCAGTTTCTGCACTGCTTGGCTGAGCGTAATCCCAAAAGAGAAGCTCATGTTCACTCCGCTCCTCCGGTGCTCTGTGTAGCATTTACTAACACCTCAGTGGGATGTCTTCCTCATATATTATCATGGTATTTCTTCAAGTAGTTGCCCTGGGCCGTTTGGCTCAGTGGCTGGAGCGTCAGCCCTTGGACCAAATAGTCACAGGTTCGATTCTGGTCAAGGGCATGTACCTCAGTTGCGGTTCAGTCCCCAGCCCTGGTCAGGGTTGTGCGGGAGGCAGCCGGTGGACGTGTCTCTCTCACATGGATGTTTCTCTCTCTCTCTCTCTCTCTCTCTCTCTCTCTCTCTCTCTCTCTCTCTCCTTCCCTCCCACTCTATCTAAAGATAAATGGGGAAAAAAATTCTCCGGTGAGGATTTAAAAAAATAAATAAATAAAAGATCCAGGGTCTAGTTGTTCTGTCACACATGCCCATGTTACCTAGATAATCAATGGCCCTGTACATCTCCCCGGGAGTCACACCCTTCCCCGGCTGCAGCTGTGTAAGGCAAATGCGTGCAGGCGCTGTGTTCATCTTCGGCTGTCTGAGAGACAGGTTTCAAACACTCCTGTCTTCCACGGCTCTCCGTAAACATTTTGGTGAATGCAGAGGTGTCCTGTACATATCCACCCTGGAGAGTGCTCACCAGAGAGGGCACACGACGAGAAGGCCTAAGGATGAAAATCCAGGCTAATAGACAGATCCACCTGTGTGTGAGCGGGAGCAGCACACCCACAGTGGTGCGTCCTGCAGGGGGCAGTACTGGCTCTAGCGGTCTTTCTGCAGACTGTACCTGCGGAGGGCAGCCTCTAGCTGCGCACTCTGCTGTGGGCCTGAGGCTGTGCTGGCTCCCGGGCTGGCTGGCTCCCCGAAGGCCACTCTGGTGCACACCTCCGTGCGGAGGAGGTGGGGCGCAGGACAAGGCCCGCTAGCGGAGGAAACTGGGCCCCGCCCAGGAGGAGGCAGAAAAGGAGCAGGAGCTGAGGCCCGGGAGGTGACAGGGCAGCAGGGGCAGTGGTGGCTGAAGCAATAATCACCATAAACTCTGGAGACCTTGGGAAACCTGAAAAGCTCTGGCCCCACTCCCGATGTCCTGCTGTTCCCCAGCAGGGTCTGGTTCTGACCAGTGAGCCCGACGGCCAGAGCCACCGCTGGTACCCCCACCGCTGGTAACCTCACCCCAGTAACTCCAAGCGCGCCCTTCCCGCTACTCCTCTGGGGACGCCCGGCACCCACTCCCACTCATGGCAGTCTGCATCACCTTAATGACTGGATTTCAACAGCACCGTCCGGTGACGTGTGTGGACACTGCACCCAGGTGCTCTGCCCATGCTTCTGACCTACTTCCTGAAACAGCCACTGTATTTTCTAACAAAGCATCAGCTTCTGCTGTAACTTTGAGACAAGACCCTGGGAAACAAATTACAATAGAGAGAGCTGTTGGCATCTTGGTGGCAGTAGACTATTGGAAAATTAATTGATTCACATTTTTTAATTGATTGGAGACAGAGAGAAACATCTATGTGAGAGAGAAACATCAATCAGTTGCCTCCCATACACGCCCCACTGGGGATCAAACCTACAACCTAGGTATGTGCCCTGACTAGGAATCGAACTCGAAACATTTTGGTGTATGGGAGGACACGCCAACTAACTGAGCCTCCCGGCCAGGGCTAATTTGTTCACCTTTTAAACTTCCAATCCACGCTTGTCTAGTGGACAGCTGGCTTAGAGTGACGCTTTCGGAAGCTCATGTGTTTTGAAGCAGTTTGCATCCTTGGGGCATATCAAGTCACACGGCACCGGTAGACGCCCAGATTCCTTTCTTACAGGGGACAACACAGAAAGGCAATATTACACAGTGACTGAGAGAATGAGAGCTGGTACCTGATGATGACCTAGGTTCAAATCCCAGTAGAAGCCACATGACCCTGAGAACATCATATAACCCTCTACAGCCCAGTGCACTGTCACATAAAACTCTAATAAGATTACGCAAAAATGCCCGGCCAGTGTGGCTCAGCGGTTGAGCGTCGACCCACGCACCAAGAGGTCACTGGTTCAATTCCTGGTCAGGGCACATGCCCAGGTTGTGGGCCAAATCCCCAGTAGGGAGCATGCAGGAGGTAGCCGATCGATGTTCTCTCTCATCGATGTTTCCATCTCTTTCTCCCTGTCCCTTCCTCTCTCTAAAATCAATAAAGAAAAAGAAAAAAAGCAAAAGCAAAACTTATACATAATACATAGATGTAGACAACAGTGTGGTGATAGCCAGAGGGAAAGGGGGTGAGGTAGGTGGAGGTAGGCAAAGGGGGTGTAAATGGGGATGGGAAGAGACTTGGCTTTGGGCAATGGGCACACGGTGCAGTGTGCAGATGATGTTTGGCTGAGTTGTATACTTGAGACCTATATGGTTTTGTGGACCAATGTCACCGCAATAAATTCAATTAAAAAATACATACATGTATCATGTTATGATGCGAAGAATCAGTCAGGTCAAACTGTGGCACCCTGTGAGGCTGCCACAGGGCCCACTGCTGGCCCACACCCCTTCCCTTCACAGAAACTGCCACGCAGGAGAGCCGGACATGTTCCCCTTTGTAGGGCCAGGTCCATACTTCCTGGGTCCATGCAAAGTGATGATATGGGAGCCTTCATACAAAATGTAGAGAATAAAGAGCACTTAAAGGTAATATAAGGCTTTTTCCTTTAAAATGTTATTATTTATAAAGCATAATAGTGGGGATAAACATACACAAGTAAAAACATAAACTCACACATCACAAAATAATGCCTGTGGTGTCATACTGTATGTCATACAATAAATATAACACTTTATTAATTTTATATCTGGTTGATCATACAATTTTTGGAAATTTTCTGTTAATGTACTTTATATCCTGAAAATATATAATTTTAGCAAAGTAATATTTAATCAATATAATTAGAGGCAATGTTAGTCACTATTGCTAATTCCAGATTTCAAATAATTTTTAAATTTGAGAAAGATCTTTCTCCTGATACAACTGTTATTGGAGCTCATAAGACTGTTCTAGGCTGTGACAATATTGAGATGAATTTCTGATAATTCTTTGGAATGTAAATTGTAGTTTACAAGAGTTGCTGGTTCTTGGAGAACAATTTTCCTAAAACAATTGAACTCTTTTAAACACCGTGGATTACAAGTCTAAATTTATTCTTTTTTTTTACAATAGCATTTTAAATTAAATTTATTGGGGTGACATTGGCTAAAGTCATGGTGACCAAGACATGGAAACAACTGAAGTGTCCTGCAATAGATGACTGGATAAATAAGATGTGAATTTCATTTTAAACGTGAATTTACAAAGGAGCACTTAATCCTTCATCTGACATTTCCTGTAACTTTTGGAGGTTACCAAGTTGGTACAAGTAACCAAGTTGGAATCTGGATTTGTATATAATTCAAAATGCCTGTTTATTCATTAAATCACTGTTATCAGTAATTATGAAGGAAATTTAATATTAATATTGTTTTCCTCATTAATAATTGGTTCTTCTGAATCTTTATATTAAAATAAATGTTCTTATTTGCTTACTACAATGATCCTTATGTTAAATTTATTATTTCTTTTTTTAATTTAAATCATTTTATTTCAATTGCAGTTGACATACAATATTATATTAGTTTCAGGTGGACACCCCAGTGATTAGACATTGTATCACTTACTAAGTCTTCGGCTGCTACCATTACCACAAACACTGAGTCAGTCCTAGGCCTAAACACTTACTAGGAACCTGTGGTCCATGAAGTGCCCAGGGGTACACGTGCACACCAGCAGCCAGGCCACATGCTCCGCTGCACGATGCCTTCTGCCTGCTGAGCCTCATGCCTGAGCCCACAGGTGCACAGACTGCTACCTGGATATCTCCTCTGCTCATGCACGTGATCTAGAGTCCCATCATATATCAACGCAAAGCAAAAGTTCAAAGATAAAAATTAATGTACAAATGCACAATTTGCATGTCCATGGAGATGGCCCCACCCACCTGTCCCACTGGCTTTCTTCTTCAGCTCTGGGAGAAAGACCGGATGTCACACCCACTGGACCCTGCATTTATAAAAAAGTATGGTTGCATGCTCTGCTGGAACCACTCAGGACTCAGGTGGAAACCTCCCCCATCACTGCCCCCACCCCCGCAACATACAGCAGCACCTGATTCTTGGCTTCAACTCTTCTGTGTATTGAGTTCATGGATTTCTGTTGATCAAGGGAAAACATATGACCAAGTTGGCAGTAACACACAACAGGCTTTATCTGGGGAGCACTTTGACAGATTAGCATGCGGGGTGGGGTGCATCCCAGCATGAGGACTTCCAGAGACAATAGGATGGGTCCCCATCTAGACAAGGAAAAGGGCAGGTAGCGCCAGGAAGAGAAGGAAATCAGAGACCTGAGATGTCTCATGATTTGGCTCAGCAGCGTGGTGAGGGGGCTGTGGGTCACAGAACCAGAGGGCTGCAGTTCATGCCACCAGGGTGTGTGTGGCCCATGGCCAGAAGATGGTGCTGCAGGTTTTACACTGCGCAAAGCAGGCAGACTTCACATGGCTCACATGTGCTTACTTCAGCCATAACCTACACAATTGCGTGTGTAAGAATTGGAGTTGGATCAGGTAGTGTTTGAACGAACAGTCCAGCCTGCTGTGCAGTGAAAAACACAGGGCCAATGAGATGGGCATCTTTGGTTCATGTATAAAACCCTGTTCACATATACTTGTTGCCAGAGGAAGTGGGGTCCCTGAGGTATCACGAGAAAAGCATTTTTGGGGACCCACATGGGAAGATGAAGTCTGGTGGTAAGGTTTATTTAGGTGGAAATAGAAGGTTGCCCACAGGTTCTCAAAGTCTCATCTCCATCTGTCCCACCATGAGAAAAGTCCAGCCTTGTCTTCATCAAGCCCAGCACAAAGGCCAGTGTCCATAAGTGCTGTGCCAGCCCCGGCCGGTGTGGCTCAGTTGGTTGGGTGTCGTCCTGTGCACCAAAAGGCTGCCAATTCGATTCCCAGTCAGGGCATATGCCCAGGTTTCCGGCTCAATCCCTAGTCGGGGGCATGTAGGAGGCAGCCAATCAATGTTTCTCTCTCACATCGATGTTTCTTTCTCTTCCTCTCCCTTCCTCTGTCTCTCAAAATCAATTTAAAAAAATCTTTTTTTAAAAAAGTTATGTGTCATGTCAAAGCTTAGTCCATGTCTGCCCACCGGGCTGGCTCATTCTGTGTCCCCAGCTGCACTCTGGCTGGCACTGTGCCCAGGCCCACGTGGCTGCTGTGGAGAGAGGATGTGCATGCTGACGGTGTGAGTGCATGTTCTGGGGTGGGGGGAGCACTTTGTTAAACTTGGATTACATTATCTCGGGCTTGAGAAGGACCAGGTGCCCTTTCAAAGCAATCAATCAACTTCCTTTCTTTTGGGGCTTCTGATGGTTCCTTCTCCTATCCAATCCATTTCCTGGATCTTCTGGGGTTCTGTGTCCATTGTCCAATCTGATGTTTTCCCAGCTAAGCTCTGCCTCCTGTGGTCGCCACCTTAGTAGAAGCACCTCCCCCTGCACCATCTTGGCTCCTACTGGGCACGCACCCAGCTGGGGAATTTTCCCTTCTCTGTCTGTTCCTTCCCCCCATAGCCCAGGCAAGTGGACCTGGGGGATTGAAATCAGTCCTTCCTCCCTACAGGGGGATGGAGGGGTGTTGAGGCCCTTGGCGGGGAGGTGCTGCGATCCCCTGGGGAGTGTGTGAAGGTGTAGCTTCCGAATGAAGCAGGTTCAGTGTCCAGGTCAGTCCCCCAGCCCACTGGGCTCAACACTGTCCAGGTCCCGGTGCTCCCTTCCTCTACTGATCTTTAGCTATCTGCGCCTACATATGCTCATGTAGCTTATCTTTCTCCACAGAAGAGCCCGTAATCTGTGCCCTTGTCACTGCTTTAGACTTCCTTGGGGCAATCCAGGCCAATAGCCTAATATCTGGAAAAGAAACTCAGGCAAAGGTCTGAGTCAGGAATAGATTCTCCAAGGTCCCTTGGGGAAAGCAAGCACTCAGGCTCACAAAGCCCTTGGCCACACACACACACACACACACACACACACACACACACAATCAGGGTTGGATCTTTGGCCCTGAGCCCTTCTCATGATCAGGTGACCACGCCAGTGACCAGCAATGTGCTCGGCTCTCAAACTGTCTCAGAACCCAGAACATTCCAAACCAACTGTCACATGGCGGCTCTGCCTGGAATCAGCAGTTGCTTCAACTGCCCGGCCCCGGAAGGGCAGCCGATGCAGCGAGCTGGGAAAGCAGCCAGTGGGAAGAGCGCTCCTGGCTTCGTGCATGGAGCCTGCAGCCCTGACGTGTGGCCGACTCGTCGTCTCAGCTGCTGTCCGCGGCCTTGGCTGAGACCCGAGGAGCCTGGCCGGGGCCGCACTCGCCCTTGACTTTTATGGAAATCTTTCTTTCTGCGGCTGTAGCAATACTGATGGACCAAGTAAAATGTGAATGAAAAGAATATGGCTTTGCCTTTTCACAGCTTCTCTTACAGAAGAGGCATTAAATAGCTACAATGATTAATTTTGAATCAACTGAAATGTCATTTCCACAGTACTTTTGTTGGAGTCGTTCGTAGGGTGCATCCTGTCTTTGGCAAGATGTAAGTGTTTTTCAAAACCAATGCCAGCATATTCTGACTGCTTTTGGGAAACGTCTCCATTGGTCCTACCTGGAATCCTGCTACCCAGCAGGACAGATATCATGATTACTAACGCTCTCCAAAATCTCCATAAAAAGAGACATCAAGAAGAAAGTTATGCCTTAGCCAGTGTGGCTCGGTTGGTTAGAGAGTTGTCTGTACACCGAAAGGTGGCGGGTTGCATCTCTGGTCAGGGAGCATACGGGGGCAACCGATCGACGTTTCTCTCTCTCTCTCTCTCCCCCTCCTCTTCCTCTCTAAAAATCAAGAAAAAGCATATCGTTGGGTGAGGGAAAGATTTTTTTTTAAATAAAGTGAATAGGGAGAAGGTCTCAACCCCTTTCCAGAACCAGCGAGGCGGTGCTGGCTAACACCGATCACCCTGCTCTTTTATCTGCATTCGCAGGACTGCACTAGACACATCGGCCATAGAGGTAAACGTGGGAGAACTTTCTCTCCCCCCAAACCCACATGCACATTTCAGGACCAGAATTCGGATAGCTACAGAGACAAAAGCCAACACACATTTTTATTCAGCCAGTGAATGATTCCAGAATACAAACATATATTCCTGATGCTTGAGACATCTGCAGTCACAGAAAAGAAAGCACTATGATGGTGAGATCAAGTCATGCAAGTTTACAAGGGTCATGTTTTTATAATTTAAAAACTCATCCAGTTTATAATAGATGCTCTCATTTCAAGATGATGTCTTCTATTAGCTATCAACTTGTAAAGCCACCACATAGCTGTTGCTTTGTATGTCCTGTAGACCATACCTTGTCAGATGATCATATCTGAATTGAATTGAAAAGTGAAAAAAAGGGAGGGTATATATCATAAAGGAGACATTAAGCAGCAGTTGTTTGGACTTGACAAGGTGCCTTTAAACAGGTTCTCACAGGGAGCTAGGGAAACAGAACCACTATCAGTACCTTAACAGCTGCTGATCACGAATTACTCAGGGAGCTTTGGTAAGTGCAGACAAGGGGCTCTAGGGGTATGGTGGTAGTTAACAAGTATGGACTGAGCCCCTGCTGGGTCATCCTACGGGGTGGAAGACAGATGGTAAAGGAGAGAAATAAAAAAAGAAAGAATACAAAGACTCTTTGTACAGTTTTCGCTTACATATTAGATAGTGAATAACCTACAATTACTCATCCTGAATCAAATTAATATTCGAATTTTTATATACCTTCAATCCAAACATAGGTTGGGTGCACTGTGTTGAGTGGCAATAAATTTAATAAGCCCACTGCTGGTATATTCAGGCTCCTCCCGGAAGCCTCCCAAATTGGTCCTACCTGGAATGTTGATACCCAGCAGAATAGATTTTATCACTAAGCCTCTCCAAACTTGACTCTTTGGAAGCACAGACATCAGGAAGAAATTTATGAAGGAAAAGGGCTCACCCTTTATCCACAGACCAGATTGCCCTGCTCTTTCTTCTGCATTCATAGCACAGACAACTTTCTTATTTCTCAACCACTGAGTGATTCCACAATTTACACCAATATCGCTGATGCTTGAGGCACCTACATTTATATATTATAGAAGAAAACACTGAGGGTCGGGTCAAGCTATACAACTTAACACAGGTCTGTTTTAACTCTTGGTGAATATACATAAAACAAATTTTAAATCAAAGGTCATAGACCCCAAAGCAAGTATAGATTACCCCTGTTGAAAGGCAGGGGCTTTGGAGGGGAGGGGGGTATGTACCTATCAAGTTCATTGGGAAGCCAATTATAAAACGCTTAATCCAAGATGGGAAATTGGGAGGGAAAGATTCCACTCTCCCATTTATAATGGATGTTGTCAGTCAAAATGTTCTCTTTAATCAGATATCAACTAGGAAAAGACACAAGGTCAACATTAATCTAAAACATCAAGGGCCCTGTGTGTGTCTTGCAAATTGGACATTATCAGATTTTTACATCTGAATTTAATTGAAAAGGAAAGAAACCATTAAAGCAACATTTGTATATAACGTCTATAATGGGGTCCTTACTTGAGCCACAAATGTTTTGACTTCAAAAGTTGCATTTAACAGGATCTCAAGTAAAGCTGGAGGGACACAAAGTAACTGTTGAGTACCTTGGTGGTTGCTAATTAGGAAATGTTCAGGGAGCTCTTCTTGGTTTGGACAAGGGGCCAGAGGGTACGAAGGGTAACAGGTGTGGACCGAGCTGCTGGGCCATCATACTGGCTGAAAGATGACAAAGGAGAGGAGCAGGAAAGAAAACACTCTGTAAAGTTTCATCTTACATACGAGGACTTCAAAAACTTACAATTTTTCATTGTGTAAAAAGTGATATTGTAGCCACACCATCTTCAATTTAAACGTAGGTTTGGTGCACCACATTGCTTGGCAGGATGTAAATTTTTTAAACGCACTGCCAGTATATTCTGACTGCTCGTGGGAACCCTACCCCATTGGTTTTACCTGGAATGTTGGTACCCAGGAGAACAGATTTCATCATCACTAACACTCTTCAAAATCCACTCTGTGGTTGGTGAGAGGGGCCCACTCCTTCCTCTGGGCACCAGTGAGACCGTGCTGGCTGAATCCAGATCACCATGCTCTTTCCTCTGGATTCCCAGCACCTCTCGAGAGACTCCCTCACCACAGACCCACTTCTTTTCTAACCACATCCATGGGCACACTTTGGGACCCAGAAGTAGGAGGGCTAAAGAGATAAAAGTCCTTTTTTTTTGCCAGCCGGTGACTGATTCCAGAACACATGCCAATGTTCCTGATGCTCGAGCATCTGTAATGCAGAAAAGAAAGCACTGTGTGGGTTAGATCAAGTTGTGCGATTTTACATGGGTCCTTTTTTAACTCTTAATGAGTTAAAAAGAAAAAAACAGATACAGAACAGGGGTTGAGTCAAAGGTCAAAGATCCTAAAAGAAAGTGTAGTGGACACCTGTGAAATAGAAAGATCATTTCAGGGAGCATGTACCTCTCAAGTACTGTGAATTACACGTTCTTAATCCATTGAGGGAAATCAGTCTTGAGAAAAAGACCCCACCACCCCGTTTATAACGGACGCTGTCATTTCAAACAGTTATCTGTCAGGTATCGACCGGTAAAAGACCCCCCAGTCCACACTAACCCACCACGTCAAGGGCACTTTTTATGTCATGTATACTGTATATTGGCAGATTCTCATATCTGAATTTGATTTAGAAAGAAAAGAACATTTCTATATAACATAGATGAAGGGGCCTTGGGGAGCAGGTGTGGGGACTTCAGAAGGTACCTGACAGGCTCTCAGATGGAGCAACTGCCATCACCTTCATGGCTGCTGATCATGAATGAGTCAGGGGGCTCTGCAGGCGGGAACAAGGCACGGGGGCGTTGCAGCGGCTGACGAGTATGGGCCACTCTGCTGAGTGGCAGACAGAGGAATCGCAAGGACATGATCCAAAGGGTCTTTGTACAGTTTTCTCTTACACGCGGGAAACTGAAAAACCGGCAATTATTCGTGAACCAAAATAAAATTTGAATTTTTACAGTGCCTTCAACCCTTCACACAGGGCTTGCTGGCAGGACACACGTGTTTCAAACCACTGATGGTGTATTCTAACTGCTCCTGGGAAGTCTCCCCCACTGGTCCTGCCTGGGAACCCTGGTACCCAGCAGGACAGATTTCCTCATAACCAACACCCCTCAAAATATATTCTGTCAAAACACAGACACAAGGAAGAAAGTCATTAGGGAGAGGATCTAACCCCTTCCTCCAGACACCAGTGAGGCCATGCTGGCCGACACCAGGTCACCCTGCTCTCCACTGTGGATTCACAGCACTCCCGACAAACGCACTGGCCACTGTATTACATGTGACCACATTTTCTCTCAATGCACCCTCATGCCCCTTTCAGTACAGAATAAGGTGGCTATATAGATGAAGCCCAACTCCTTTTTTTTTTTCCAATTCAGCCAATTAGTGATTCCAGAATATATACAAGTATCCCTGATGCTTGATTGTATCTGCAATTGCAGAAAACACTATAAGGGTCAGATCAAGCTGTTCAATTTTATATAAAGCAGGCATGTATTTGAACATGCTCGGGCACCCACACGTGCACGCATGTGCGTGGGAGCAGAGGCACACACACGTGATCACCAAGGGGAAGGACTGGAACACTGGACACCACCTTTGACGGCTCTCCTCCTGAGGGGAAGGACTTTGTTTTTCGTGTTTTTTTAAACAAACACACTTTTAATACAGCTCAGGTATGTAAAATACTGTACACTGTAAAAGAGCTAGAAAACTAGAGCTTCAAGTCTTGTTTTAAAAAAGACATTAAGCTTAAGTGAAAAACCCAGACTAGAATGCAAGGCTGCAGCAAAGGCCATGGTGGCTCCGGGGCACACACCTCCCAGTCCGCACGCAGAGCAGCAGCCGCCCCGACGGGTGTCACGCTGATCTGCACGCGGACACGGGTGGAGTGGGAAGCCACACCTGGGTCCCAATGTCACTTGGGTATTCTCAAACTGGAACAGGCCGCACAAGACCAAGCAGCAGCCAGCAGGAAGGATTGAGTCGAAACGCCCCTCCCCACTCTACGGAGCCCCAACCTTCAGCTTCTGGACTTTGGTTCTTCCTAGGTGCTGTGTTAGGTTCTCGTCAGTTTACCATTAAACACGGTCCACGCCGGGGCCGCACAGCTCGGTCTGCTGGTGACTTCTGTGGCGCTCTCCTGTGCCCCGTCTCTGGTGTCACTGTGTGCTGCCCAGGAGCCATTCGCTGACCCCTCACCCCATCTACCCTGCGTGGACAGCTCTCAGCCAGTGGCTGGAAATGTTCTGGAAGACCAGTGGATTCGCTTCTGTGGGAGATGGCCTTGATCCCTTTGTCCAGCCTGTTTTCTCAACGCTTCTTGAACTCACCTACATCTCTCTAAACAAGCATGAAGCGTTCTAAGATTTATGCTTGGTGGCCTCCAGAAACGGGTTTGGAAAATGGTGTCACCCACAGTCGGGCCACAACCCAGGGAAAGAAACGACTTGTTTTCATAGAGTTTCTTACTCTCTCGTAACTTCGGTGCTCCTGGGCACAGGCTGATACCCAGCTGGATGAAGGACAGCGCCACCGGGCTGGTGTGGAGCCCTGGATGTGCGCCGCTCAGCTCCCGCTTCCCTGGGGCCCATCTCGGACCCCAGGTGCAAACAGTTCCAGGAGGTTGTCAAAATCTGTGCTCAATACCAGGGCCCCATTTTCCATCAGGTAGAGATCTGACAGAAGTAACTGTTTTCCAGAATCTTCCATCTTTGACTCCAAGTCATGGAATATTTCATGTAAACAGCCCTAGAAATACGTGGATCAAACATTTCTAGCACGAGGGGTCTCTGAGTAAGGGCATGGGCAACATGAACAAGATTCTTGTCTTCACGGAGACATTTCTGAAATGTTTTGCTCTCTTCATAGAAGGTCAGAGTCAGTGGCAGCATCAGTGAGGCCGAATGAACCCTTCCAGGATTTCAGGGCTGAACTTGAGGTGCACCCACAGCACCAATGCCTGTGCCCATCCCCAGCCCCAGTTCCCGAGGCTTCTTACTCTTTAAGCTTAGAAGCAGCGTCCTGGGCTTTTGGGTGGGGATGCGCCGTCACTGAAGGATCCACAGATCTTGTCTATCTCAGAGGAGGGCTCCCTGTAGAAGCATCCGGTTTCTGTGGGGAGCATTGGGCACTCGACCCCATTCTCGTCTCCTCTGGATACTGTGTTTCCCTGGCTTTCTGCCCATCCCTCTAGGAGAAGCTCCTCTTCCTCTGCTCATTCTGTATCAGCTCCGAATACCACTACTCTGACTCCATCCTTGATTCCTTAGAAGTCACTATTCGACTCTAATAAACCCTATTGTCCTTGTAATAATCACCTCTAAAAATTAAACATGAAGAATTGCCTTTACTCCATAAATGGGTAATAAATGGATCACATTCACATGATTGTAATGTCTGTAGATTTATAAAAGTAATGCACCTCAGAAAACATTTAATCACCACCGAAAGGAGAATTGATTTGCAAGTCTCGCCTTCAGAGGTGACCATCGCGAGTGGTTTGGTGGGTCTCTCTCAGGCTCTCTGCTTCTCATTCTGTCTTTTCCTATCTGTCACGTACCCATACACACACGTGTGTCTGCCTGTTGAAATCACACGCTGTGTTGTCTAACGGGTGGGATTCTAGATGCAAGCTGTTGGTCCACATGTGTCACCTGAGAGAACCACTGAGGTCTTTATCTGGGGTTCATGGAGACCCCAGCACCTACTTCAACAGCTGCTCAGCTTCACTCCTCCATGGGAACCAGGACGGGTAAAATCCTCTCTGCACGGATTTAGTGTTCTTCCAATTCCCGGCTATTTCCCCAGTGCTCTGATGGGTAGTCTTGAAAATACATCTTTAAAAAATTATGCAAGTATTTCTGTGGGGTGAGCTCCTAGGATGAGCTCTGCCAAGTGCCGGTGGGCACCTGTGGGACTTGCATTGATTCTGCGCACTGTTGTCCCAGAGCTGGCGTCTCTCCCCTTCTCTCCAGGGGGTCGCTGGGGCCTCTGCTTCCTCACTTTGTCCCCAGGGCTGGTCGCCACCAGACCAGAGCCTGCCAGTCTGATGGGGACAGTGCTCTCTCCCCAGAGTTTAGAGTGTGTGTTCCCGGGGGTAGGTGGACATCTGACATGTCCTGGCATGTGCACGGTCTCTCGTTGGAAGTCATGTATTTGCTCTTTGTCCGTCTTTAAAACATTGACTTTTGAGAGTTTTCTGCACCGCAGGGATGTCAAACCTTTCTCTGGCCTTGGGTTGTAAGGAATGCTTTTCAGTTTATGGTTTTTCTTTCCAGCTTTCTGCATTTTTCTTGTTTTTGTTTTGGTCACAGGAAGAAGCAGCATTTCCTGACTGGTTCCTGGCTCTGGGATCTCACTCCTCACCGAAGCCTCTAACCTGAGATCATGCACAAACTAACTAGAAGGGCTTCTTGCTTTATATCTAATCTTTAATTCATCTGGAATTTCACTGTCAAATAAAAATGCTAGTTCAAATAAAACAAATCTGTCCCTTCTTGAAATAGGTGAGCAGCCACAAAAAGGCAAGTGTAGTAGGGATCCGCTTTCAAGAAACATCCATGATAGGTAAAGGAACACAGAGAGAGAGCCTGGAGGTGCCAACGCGGAGGAAGGGAGGAATGGGGAGCGAGTGCTGTTAGTGAAGGCGTTCCGCGTGGGGAGATGAAATAGTCCACAGACGGGCTGTGGTGGTGTTTGCACAGCCCCGTGAATGTGCGTGATGCTCATGACTTGCACAACTTAAAACAAACATTTTATGATATGTAATTTATAACTTGAAATAAATGAAAGTATATAATGCTCAAAACAAAAAAATAAAATACAAAAAACACCAAAACCAAAGCTCAGAAAGGGAGGGTGCAAGGAGTTCCGGTGGGGACACAGGTTCAACAAGCGGTCCGGTAGCCACACTGAGGAACTTTCCAGGACCAGCTCTGTTCTCGGGAGCGGCGGGTCCCGTGCCGGCTCCCGCTCTCTGCAAACCCCAGCGTGGGCGCCGGCGCCGGTTCTCCCGCAGGGGTCGGGACATGGCCAGGTACAGTTCCGGGGGGCTGCTGTGGCCTGGCTCTCCCCTGCCCTGGCCCCAGACCTGCGGGTGGATGGATGCGGGTGCTGCCTGCCGGTCTGGAGGGCTCTGGACCGCGCGCTGCCCCGCCCTGGAGCAGCCTTGGCGTCTGCGCTGGTGTCTGCACCGCGTCTGGCTCCCGGGGAGGTGCAGGCAGCTCGCTCTGCTTCCTGGGCTCACGCTGTGGCTGGGAGAGGAGAGAGGGTGCCCCCGGACACACAACACAGCCCCGGCCTCCCAGAGAAGCCGCAGCCCAGGACACACCCCAGGACCAGATGGATGGCCTGAAGACACACTTTGTTCCTGGCCCCATGACAGCCTCCAGGTTTCCTTTCTGTCTGGCCAGCCCCAGCCCCTCCCAATATGCTCTCATGTACCCCTCCCCCCACTGCCTTCTCATGGTTGCCCTTTGCTTCTGAGGGCTCCAGGTTCTCAAGCCAAGTCCGAGCGAGTTGACACAGTGCTCCAGGTCAGGGCTGCATGTTAAGATGTGCCCAGACCATGGATGGGGCCTGGGACGCGGCCAGGGCAGCCTCTGGGCCATCCCTAGCCATCCCTGGTCCCTGTTTCTGGAGACCTCTCAGTAGCCACAGTCAGCCCAAGCCTTCACTGACCCTTGTTGGACGTGTGGTGCACCTGCGCTTCACTAGAGGAGATGGAGTGGCTGTCCCCACTGACCAGCTCCTGGACGACCTCCTGAGTGGACCTCTGCAAAGAGAATGACCATTAGCCCATCTGGAAGCTTCAAACCCCCAGGGGACACGAGATTTCCCTCCAGGGCTCAAGGTAAACCTCAGACAGATGGCACCGCCCCACTCTTCACATCTGCCCAGCCAGCCTTGACCCATGGTGTGAAAGTGACCAGCCCACCAGGCTTCTGACACATCCTCAGCCTGTTTTCAGGGCAGGCCCTCCCTGTGTGAACCCCTCCCCCCCACACAGGGAGGGATAGAGAGGTGTCCAGGGAGGATCACAGTGGTGGCCTGACCTAAACTGGGTCACCCTGGGTCTCCCGGTGTTACCTAGAAGTCCCTCTAGGAAAAAGGCCAGAGACGTCGGGGATGAAGTTTGACCCAAAGTCTGCAACAGGCCGTCACTGCAGGCTTTCCTGCAGGGCCGTGAGCACGAGGGATGCAACAGGTAAGCCTGCTGCTCTCCGAGCACCTCCAGCTACCTGACCTGGCTGGAAGCTTATCTAGAATGCGGCTGCCGGGTCACCAGCGTGCCAAGCTCTGTTGAGCCCTATAACGAGGACGTGAGTGACCTGCCTGGGTGCCCCTCCTGAGCTTCCTCCTGAGACAGCAGCTTTCCAAGGGCCCCTCTGGGCTGCTGACGGCTCGCCCTCACCCCACCCCATACCCGGTTACGCCGTAACGTCCATGCACAGACTCTGACCAAGTGAAGGGCTCATTTACTTCTTTTACCTTGTCCTTTACCCCCTGCCATTTGGGAACCACTGGGTCTCCTCTGTGAGACCGTTCTCAGGATGGCGTTGCTGAGGGTCGCCCCTCGGTCCCGACCCCATCGCTGTCCTTCATGCTTCAGAGTGAGAAGCTCACCGTGCAAAAGCCACAAGTGAACCTTCAAAGGGGGTTGCAGAGCCTGCACTGGCCTGTTGTTGACCTGTCGCACCTGCCCCTCACTGGTGCAGATGGCTGTCCCCGCCGACCATCTCCTCGTGATATCCTAGGCAGAGCTCTGCCGTGACAGCAGCGCAGCCCGACCAGAGGCAGGAGAGCCCTGTCCGTTTGTCATCGCTGCTGCTTGTCAGCCTTCTGCTCACAGATCAGGCCCGGACCTGGGTCTGCACAGACCTCCACTGGGGAGAATGACATTCACCTCCAGGGATCAGGATAAGCCTCCGGCAGAGGGATCTGCCCCACCCTGCAGATCCATTCTGCGGCCTTAGCCTGGGCTGTGACCACGGCGCCACCCGGCTTCGGAGCCCTCCCCGGCTCCTGCCAGGACAGGCCCTCTCCCGTGAACCTCTCTCCTCCACACACACGGGGACAAGACATGGAGATGCCAAGCGGGGTCCGAGGGGTGGCCTGGCCTGAACTGGACCACCCTGAGCCTCTGTGTGTTACCTGTGGGTCTCTCTAGGGAGATGGCCAGAGGCTTTGGGTGTGAGATGTGGCCCGAAGTCTGCAACATCTGAAGTGCTGTCATCATGGACTTTCCTCAGACCACAGCCTCGTGACATGTGGACGCCACAGATGAACACATCGCTCTATTGAGCTTCTCCAGCAAAGTGAGCTAAGTCAGGGTATCTCTAGAATGTGACTGCCTGGTGACCAGGGGCTAAAGATCTGTTGAGCTCTATCACGAGGAAGTGAGTGACCTGCCTGGGTGCCCCTCCTGAGCTTCCTCCTGAGACAACAGCTTCCCTCTGGGCTGCTGACGGCTCGCCCTGCACCCCACCCCACACCCAGTTACGCCGTAAGGTCCGTGCACAGACTCTGACCAAGTGAAGGGCTCATTTACTTCTTTTCTTCTCTGCTGTCCTTCACCCCCCGCCATTTGGGAACCATTGGTTCTCCTCTGTGAGACCGTTCTCAGGATGGCGTTGCTGAGGGTCGTCCCTCGGTCCCGACCCCATCGCTGTCCTTCATGCTGAGTGAGCAACTCACCGTGCAAAAGCCATAGTGACCTTCGAAGGTGGTTGCAGAGCCTCATTCCTCTCAGCCGTCTCTCTCCTCGGGCCACTGCAGGTGCCTCCAGCCGCTGGCTAATTACCTGGAGCCTTGGAAGGGTGGGTGCCTCCCTCCTGAGACACTTCAGTAATTAGTAATCAATTACCTCTCTGCTCCTGCAACATGGAGGCTCCTATTCCATAAGGTGTGCCCAGAAGGCTGTGCTGACAGGTGATGTCATGTCTTTGCTGAGTCAGCCATCAGCTGACCACTCAACAAAGGGGACAAAGGAAAGAAAATGAGCAGGACGAGCACACTGGATAAGAGAATTAGATCAGTATCCCTAGCTGAAAGCATCGTGGGATCTGCATTCAAAATGAAGAGATTTGGGGGAAAAATTGCTGATGTCGAGTAATGGGTAATTCTAGTTCAGAGAAATAGCCCTGGGGAAGTCGTCATCCCGACTTCTTGCTCAAGCCTCCTCACCTGTCTTCTCCCTTCAGCATTTTGTTGTATAATCTGAACTCAAACACATCACCAGAGAGAACATTCTCAACATCTTGCCACCTTTTTTTAAAAAAAGGGGGTGGGAAGCGTCAGGGGCAGCCATTTGCTCCTTCAAAAAAAATAGGACTTGCATAATTTAGCTGTTTTCTGCATTTTCAGCGTCCTCTCTTACTGCCCCAGTGTGGTCATATATGTTACATTTCAGCAGCACAGAGCTATCTGTAGGGCCCTAGGCTCAACACTGTTTGATAAATCCATGTTTCCTTCTTTGTAAACTCCTAAATGCACCACCCTCCACCCTGGTGCTCAGAACAGAAGTCTGGGAGCCATTTTGACTACCCGTTCCTGTTCCTGCACGTCCAATCCCTTTGCAGGCCCTGTGGATGCCCCTCCTCCATGTCCCACCATCCTCCCTGCTGACAGCCTGGATCCCACCCCCACCGCCGAGCTGGGAGCAGCCTCTCTCCGGACGGTGCACACCGGCCCCTTAACAAGTTCCCCCTTTTCCATCCATTCTCCTTACAACCCACCGGGCTCCTACAGCTGGAAATCAGCTCATATTATTTTTGTTCCTAAGACTTTCCATTGTTTTTGTAATTAAATCTATTTTTTTTAACTGTCCTGCGTCATTCAGCTCTGCACCCCCCATGGAGCTCGCTTGCCTCCTTCCAGCGCCCCCTTCCGTCGTCTGCAGTCAGCAACGGCGATATAAGTCATTCTCGTTCTTCAGATCTCCCTGGTCTCCTTTTCTTTCTTTTTTTTTTTTAATTAATTTTTTTCTTTACTGATTTTAGAGAAAAGTGAGAGGGAGAGAGAGACAGAAACATCGATGAGCGAAAACATCGATTGGCTGCCTCCTGCATGCCCCCCACTGGGGATCAGGCCCACAACCTGGGCATGTGCCCTGACCGGGAATCCAACCGGCGACCTCTTGGTGCGTGGGTCGATGCTCAACTGCTGAGCTACACTGACCGGACCCTGGTCTCCTTTTCTACCTCATTTCTGTGTAATGGCTTCTGCCTCTTCTCCCTCCAGCTAGGGAAAATTCTCTACTTTTAAATGCTTTTGTGATTAGATTGTGCTCACATTAATAATTCAGATATCTCCCTATTATAACATCTGTAATATTTCACTTGCAAAGTGAAGGACTCAGTTTACTTCTTTCATTGCTGTCTTTTACTCCCTACCATTAGGGAACCACTGGGGCTCCTCTGTGACACCTTTCTCAGGACGGCAGTGTTGAGGGACACCCCTCAGTCCGACCCCAGTGCCACCATTCATGCTTCGGAGTGAGACGCTCACCATGCAAAAGCCACAAGTGAAATCATATAATAAAAGTATTGTGCCTCTGGCTTATTTTACCTACGTGTATACTACTGCAGCAGTAATGTGGATCTTAACTTTCATTGCTATGTAGGATTGTATTTTATGAATATACCTCAATTTATTTATCCACTTTACTGTTGGACATTTTTTTCAGTTGGGTCTTTTATAAATAATACTGCCGTAAAAATTAGTTGACAATTTTGTAAGCATATATATTTCTATTGGAAATATATCAAGTAGTGGAATTATAGGGTCATTGGGTAACTAACTAGTTGTTAAATAATTTCTAAATATTTGTAACTTCATTTCTTGTATACCAGTGTAAAAATGAAGTATTTCTCACTGTGATTAAGTTCTCAAGAAGAATGAACTACTTTAGATTATATGATGGGCCCAAAGTAGTGATCACAAGGGTCCTTACTGAGAGGAAGGCTGAAGGTCAGAGAGAGAGGGGTATGTGATGCGATAACAGAAGCAGAGGTCAGGGTGACGTCATCGCTGACTTTGAAGATGGAACAGGGCCACAAGCCAACGAATGGCAAGCAGCTTCTAGAAGCTGGAAAAGACAGGAAACAGATTCATTCCTAGAGCCCCTAGAGGGAATGCAGCCATGCTGGTACCTTGATTTCAACCCAGTCAAACCCATTTGGACTTCAGTTCTGCAGACTGCAAGACAATACATTTATAATGTTTAAACCACTAAGTTTGCGGAAATTTATTGCAGCAGCAATGTTAAACCAATGCATAGCTCTCTTCACTTTATAGTATAATTTTTTAAGTTTCTAAAATATTAATTCTATAAATTAAAACAGGAGTCCTGAGACAGGCTAGGAATACACTTTCTATATGAAACTAATCTCATAGATATATGAGATTTAATACTAACAGTGAGGAAATGATAGGGGAAGAGAATGCAATAAGAATAGAATCACAGTTGATTAATAGCTATTCACTATACTAACTATAGGTAAGAGATTTTCTTACAGACCCTGCGAAACTGTCGAGGATGTGTTGTAAGGAGAAAAACAGAGTTGCAAAGATAAATTGACCTTGAAGTCCAGGTGGCTCCATCACTCAGAAAGAAGATACACTTTGAGAGCAAATCAAGGACAGGACATGCCTGAAGGGAGACCAATGTCTGGGGCTAGTCTTTCACAGCGGTTCTCAACCTGTGGGTCGCGACCCCTTTGGGAGTCGAATGACCCTTTCACGGGGGTCGCCTAAGACCATCGGAAAACACACATTTCCGATGGCGATTCATAACAGTAGCAAAATTACAGTTATGAAGTAGCAACGTAAATAATTTTATGGTTGGGGGTCACCACAACATGAGGAACTGTATTAGAGGGTCGCGGCATTAGGAAGGTTGAGAACCGCTGCTTTATGAGGACAATGATAGAAAACAGACCCTGGGAACTCACATGTTTTAGATTCTTTGCCACCCTCTAACCAATATAACCACTAGCCTGCGATGAGATGGTAGAGCAGTTCTTCAAGGTACTGTACCTGCCACTCTCTCAGATCGCCGGCATCCGAACAAAAGCACCTCAAAGATTCAGCTTTGTCTCTGTTGAGTCTGGTAGTGACAGGCAGCAGCTCCAACGCTCTGTTCCGGTTTCAGTCCCTTGGAACCTAGTGACCACTCAGTAATGGGGACCCTTGTTAATGTTGTACAACAGAGTATATTTAGAGCCTATCAGTGCAAAATTTATTTGAATATAATTTAAGAAAATCTATGTAGGTAAAACGTGCAATTTCATCTTCATGTTAGAGGGCACACGATACTGGAAGAAATAAACCTTTTGATCAAATTCATAATAGAACCAGGTCTTAGACTGCAACTTAATTGTGTCTCATTTTCTAGTGAATATCCTGTTTATCCTTTCATTATCTTTGGCACATTAAATCAAAACCTTATATATTTGGATACTAATGTAGCCATAAACACAAATTATTTTAAAATCTTAGATTTTTACACTCATTCAGATATATTAAATAATCCAATATTTTAGACATTTAGAACTTTTTTTTAGCATTAAATTAAGATGATAGAGAAGGACAACATGAAATTTTTTCCTTTTGGGTAAAGCTGGTTCTGTGGTTGTCTTTAAGCAATCAGCCTGTAGTATCATGTTGTATAATGGGGGATTTAGGGTTGTTTTTTTTTTTCATTTCAGTAAATGAGGGAAGATGTATGCTTTTAAACTTATTTTCAAGATAGTTGGGTCATTATGAGGATTTGCATTAACTTGTTTTACTCCCTCCTGTGATACATTTCTTGATTGATTTGAAAATACTTTCAGTTATGAATCCTGTTACTTTTCATTATCACACTCCATATTATAATTTAATATTTACGTATATGATTATTTATTAAGCATCTCTCTCCTTTGGAAAAAAAGCTTTGTGAAGTCAACACTGGGAACTCACTAGCTTAGAACCAGTGCTTTTCATGCACTGCATACCCAGAAAGGGGTCCTCAATAAATAGTTGTTAAATTAATAAACGTAGGTGGTGGGAGAACGGTAATGCCATCAGAACACATTCTTTTTCAAAACCAAAATTGTGTTCTCGAAACAGTGTTCTCAAGAACCATAGAGATGAAAAGGAACTCCAATTGTTAAGAAAAGTTGAATAGTCTACGTAGAGACTCTTGCTCAGAAAGTTATTTTTTGCCATGTTATTAAACTCAAAAGTTAAAAAGATAGATCATATATCTTATGTACATCTAACTGAAATGCCTTTTAGGATATAACCATATAGATTTTTAAATTATTTTTCAGGTAAAGCTAAATGACCAGAGTATATTTTCCCTGACTTACAATTGAAGAAATCACAGCTCAGACGTGACTAGTAAATTGTTTGAATACAGCCAGTAGGCATTAGAGCAAAGATATAAGCTTCTAACTCAAATCTCTTTCTTTTCCCACTATGATTTTTTCCATAAAATAAATCATTTTTCCATGAGGGAAGAATGCATGTCTAATTCATCTTTGTTTCTCCAAAATGTCCATATACATTTCTTAACAAATATTTGCAACAAGTAAGAAGATTTTACCCATGTGATGGATTTAAGTAGCTGATGCTATAAGAACTGTATTGTGATTATAAAGTCACTGAATTTGTTATAGGACAATGAAAAGCTAGAAAAGTTCCGGGACAAGTGGAACAGGGAAACTAAGACAGAAAAATTAACCAAGCCAAAAGCTTTGCAGGCAGCTTGGAGCAGGACCGTATCTTGACAACAAAGGGTTAAAACCTCTCCTTTTCACAAAAGAATGCAGGAGAGGTGGGGGAAGGGAAGGGAGAGAGAAGCAGGAAGAGGAGGAATCCTAATTCAACTTCTCACCAACCAGAGACTATTTAGTGCAAATCATCCTAGACCTGTTAAAACAGCAGGGCGGCCCAGCCGGTGTGGTTCAGTGGTTGAGCATCACCCAAGCACTGAGAGGTCACTGGCTGTGGGCCAAAGCCCCAGTGGGGGGCACTCAGGAGGCAGCCAATCGATGTTCTTTCTCATTGATGTTTCTATCTCTCTCTCTCTCCCTTCCTCTCTCTCTAAAATCAATAAAGAAAAAAAAAAAAAAAACAGCAGGGAGGAGAGGGAAAGATGAGCACAGTCTTAGCTCATCCCACTGTTTAAACAGAAAGCAGCAGTCTCAGAATTTAATTGCCGGGTGCTTCTCATAAATTGTGGAAAAGCCATAACAAAGAAATAGGAGACCTTCAGAGTTTATCTGCACCAGGATATCTAGCAGAGGAATTAAAAACAAAAAACGTATAGACGGGTGGGTATATAACGCCTCAAACACCCACCCCACTTGCTCTTCAGATTAGCTGAGAGCCCATCTGCACATCATAAACCAGATGTACAGATTTGCTGGTCTTGTTTCTTTAATAAATGTGCATGTTTTATTTTTTTTAATAAACTGGCTTTATCCCAATGCAATAAAAGTTTCTGATGTAAATTGATTTATATGAGAAGACAAGAATTAAGGTGGGACAGTCTTCTTCCTCTGACTCAGGGGGCTGTCCCATAACACCCGTCTGGTGTCTGTGCCGGGTACCTGTCACATGTGGTGCTACGACACAGATCCAAGAGCGAGATTAGGGTCTGAACTGGATGGCTGCCAGTTAACTCTTCACCACAGCTGTCCTCGGTTCCCTCCAGTGGATTGCAATGTAATTTGAAGTTGCAATAGATGTTGCCCTGTGTTTCTTGTTTACCTGCTTAAACATAAAATTCTATTATGAGTGGGTTGTTTTTCATTATCAGTAAGTTAAAAGTAGAGTGATTAGAATAAAATAACTCATCATCATATTTCAATCATTTAACATTTCCTTGATAACTAATGTAGGAACTCACTGGGGCAATTAAAGTACATTTTAGGTTTAACACTGCATTTAAGAAGATCATTAAAAAATCATGTTGCTTTAAAATGTAATAAAGTTTGTGTGTGAGAAGGTAAGCAAAAGTAGCCATGAATTTTACATGTAATAAATAAAAAGTGTTCCATTCTTTCTATAAGACTGAGAGATAGCCATATATCTACATTTCTTTTCTAACTTCGGACTCCTTTGAAAGCACCTTGTTAACAATTATACTGCGAAAAGAACCAGAAGAAAATATATATATATGTATCTCCAAGATTGTCCTGGAACCCAAGATGTTTGTTCCCCTACTAGTAGCCATCAATATATCAGATCCTATAAAGTATGAAAAATAAATATGAGTCATTGTCTGTATACAAAGTGATATGTAATTATCTATAAAATATGAGTCAGCATCAAGGGAGTACATTTTATTTGAAATAAGTATGTATCTAATATAAAAAAATCTTAAAGAAAGTAAAATATCAGCAGACGAGTGCCAATGACTATGTGAAAATAACAAAGTACTTATTTACATCTCCATTTTCCTCGAGCTTCTTCTATTTACGTGTCATGGACAAAGTTAGAATAATTGCATATTATTGTTTTTTGAAACAAATACCTATTTAGGATTAATAATCAGAATTTATCATATTTTATCACAACTGTTAGTATGTGCTAGGTATTGAATTTGTAATGCTCACCTAACAAAGGGTTTTTAAATAATTTTGTATTATAATATAAATATCATTTCCATTTTTTGAAGAAACCCATATAGCTCTGGAACGTGAGTGAAATTTTGATAGACTTTCATAGGAATCATAGAAACAGTTTATTTTTTAAATGGAATGAAGAATAGTAATGGAATTTATAAGCTTTTGGGTTATGAAATAGAGGACACTGACAAGTATATTAAATAATAATGTGCATAAAATAATTACATAAAATTATTTATATTCAAAATAGTATTTTGTAAATTATGAGAAATGATTTGAGAAAGAATTCAGTAATCTAATTTTCATCACTAGATCAACAAAGATATAAATAAAACTGAAAACAGAAGCATATTCATTAAGTACTGGTGAATATATTTAGAAACTAATACTGTGAAAACAAAATTTCTATAAATTCAAAATGATTACATGGAGGACAATTTCCATTAGATCTAAGGCAGGGGTGGGGAACCATTTTTCTGCCAAGGGTCAAATTTGGATATTTATAATATTCACAGGCCATACAAAATTATCAATTTAAAAATTAGCCTGTTTTATTTGGTCAAACATTGAATTAACTCACCCCTAATGTGATGGCTGGAACTGCTTCTCTGTGGTGAGATGTGTGAGGTTAGCTGGTACTGATGTTGCTACCTGCAACTGCTTTTCCAGGTTTGCGTCCGTCAGTCTGGAGCGCAGTCGACTCTTTGCAATGGGAAGTTTTGAAAAGAACTGCTCACAGCAGTAAGTGGTTCCAAACACAGATGCATATTTCAATGCATGTCTCCTCAAAGTGGGAAATTCATCATTGTTTATGGAACGTTTCTAGAACTCAAGCAGTGGGAGATGGTTGTACCTAGCTTTCAGCTCATCATCGTTTTGCAGCTGAATGATTTTGAGTTGTAGGTTATCAGGCACATCAGCTGGTTCCACCTTGAACAATGTAGCAAAGATGTTCAATTCCATTTGTTTACTTTTCACGTCCTTGAATCTTTCATTAAATGCCTCAATTAGTCTCACACATTCACCAGCATATTCAAGTGTTATGGAAGGCTTTTGTCCTTCCAGAGTGGGGAAATGCACTGTGTTATTCCTCTCAAGTTGCACCTTCCGCAGTCCTAATTTAGCTTCAAATGATTTCACATTTGAAAGCAGGGAGCTGAGAAGCTGGTTGGGGCCCCGCAGCTTGACATTCAGCTCTGAGAGGTACTTGGTCATGTCCACCATGAACGCTAAATCACATGGCCACTTGCTATCATTGAGTTCCCTGACAGGTTTTCCCTTCCTCTCCATGAACTGCTTGACTTCATCCCACAGTTTGTAAAACCTCATGAGCGTGTTCCCGCCACTCAGCCACCGCACTTCACAGTGATAACAAGATCACCGTGCTCAGAGTCACATCATTCAGTAACTCCTTCAACTGGCAGCTGTTAAATCCTCTGCTTTTGACAAAATGTATGCATGACATTGCTGTTGAGGATACATTGTTGAGCTACAACGACTGTGCACACAGACTTTCTTGGTGTGTGATGCAGTGGCATATAATTAAATCACTGGGATCAAGACTGACACGATTCAGTTCTTTCTTGACAAATGCCATTAACCTGTTTTACGAGCCAACTGTGGCTGGAGCTCCATCTGTAATAAGGCCACTTTTCAAATGTCAGCTCAAGTTTTTTCATTGATAAAACAAGTCTCTCCAACTGTCCTCACCTCTTGTAGGGCCATGCATGGCTTCCAGTGACAGTAGTTCCTCTCGCGTGTCAAACTCTGTAGTTACCCCATGAACAAAGACAGTTGGGCAATATTTTTTATGTCCATGGTCTCGTCACAAGCCAGAGAGATAAAATGGAAATCTCCTCAGAATCCTTCAGTGTTTTTTCAGTATCTTGAGCTAAGTCATTAATCCGATCTGAGATAATTCTCTGAGATGGTTCTCCGAGACAAACTAACCCTCTGAAACAATCTTACTCTGTCTGGTGCTGACAACTCCGCAGCAGCCACCACGCACTCTTTCACAGACTCTCCCTCTGCACGAGGCCCCAGCTTTGCGATTAGCTCGCTCACTACATAACTCATCTGAATAACACTGTCTCTGTCATGAGGGCTAGTGAAAGTGGCTTGTTGTAGTTCCAAACTCCATCGAAGAGCATTGATTTTATCCAGACGCATTTGGCCTCCCAATTCACTGAGTTTAGCATGTTTTGAGCTGTAATGACACTCCAGGTTGGCTTTTTTCATTACTGCTAACGCATGGCCACAAACTAGGCACACAGGTTTGCCTGTGACTTCAACAAAAAAATAATCATTTCTCTTGGAAAGATCGACACTCTGCATCGACTTTTATTTTCTTTGTAGTCGCCATCTGCAGGATGTCACACCACTTAAGTTGTAATTACTGTCCAGTGTGTGTATTGCCAGCGACATGATTATTTTGCTTTGATCGCTGTTCTAATCCTGCATCTTGGATTTGGAACATATCCAACGTTCGCATCATCGACTCTTGAGGTCTTTTCTGTGTACTGTAATTTCCTTAATCTTCATCTGAGATGCAGTTTTTGCGAGGATTGTTGATCGTGGAGGTGTGGATAAAGGTTGGGCTGGAGTTATTGTCTGTGTAGACAAAGAAGTCGACGACATCGTCATCAATCATGGGAGGCAAGGTCATCAACATCAAGATAAATCATCACATCTCGTCTCATTATCACCGGACCATGGTAGTTTTGCCACAGTGTGTCAACACTTTCGAAACAGGTGCACTCCCAGCTGCTGGGCACTGCCTGTCCTCTGAGTCAACGCAACACAGACAGAGGGGCCTCGGGCAGCCGAGGAGAAGCATACGTGTCTGTCCGTCATGTACTTGTATGTGTCTGCCTACCCCATGATGGACGTTCCTTGCTTTCCCCTCAAATTTACATTACTTTTATGATTCACTTAATATAAATTTATGTTGCCCAGCTGGTGTGGCTCATTGGTTGAGCCAATATTGACCTATGCACCAAGAGGTTGCTGGTTCAATTCCTGGTCTGGACACATGCCCAGGTTGTGGGCCCAATCCCCAGTGGGGGGGCATGCAGGAGGCAGCCAATTGATGTTCTCTCTCATCGATGTTTCTGTCTCTCTCCCCCTCTCCCTTCTCTCTCTATAAAATCAATAAAGAAAAAAACAGTTAAAAAAAAGAAGAATATATAAATTTATGTTGTTATGAAAAAAGCTCCTAGATTTATTTGATTTTGAGTCCACCTGCGGTTTCTTTGGCCGGGCCAGACCAAATGATTTCTAGGGCATTTTATGGCCCGAGGGCCAGATGGTCCCCACCCCTGACCTAGGTGATGGAGAAAAAAATGGACTTAATTTACACATTAAAGTATTTGCTGTCCGGCTGGTACGGCTCAATGGTTGAGTGTAAGACCCATGCACCAAGAGGTCACCAGTTCGATTCCCAGTCAGGGCACATGCCCAGGTTGTGGGCCAAATCCCCAGTGGGGGACATGCAGGAGGTGGCCAATCAATGTTCTCTCTCATCGATGTCTCTATCTCTCTCTCCCTGTCACTTCCTCTCTCTCTCAAATCAATAAAGGAAAAAAAAATCTTTAAAAAAAAATAAAATATTTGCTGATTTTGTGGAAAATTAGGACTATTTTTGTGAATGTGACAAAAATGTAACCTTTGAGATAGCATATGAGGTGGCATTATACTTAATTTAATAGTTATATTAATAGTAGTCAAATTTAATATTTAGATAGTTATATTGGAGGTAATACAAAATGTCCTAACGTGTTAACAAAATCTGATGAAAGAGAAGAAAAGGAGAAAGAGTGTGGAGAGCTGAAAGTGGAGAGAATATAAGTGAACAAACACACACACACACACACACACACACACACACAAAATAAAACGTCTCTTATGTAAAGTGAAATAAGCCAGTCAGAGCAAGACAATTACCATATGATTTCTCTCTCATGTGGAATCTAATGAACAAACTGACAAGCAAAATAGAGACAGACTCATAGAAAGGGCAGGCTGCAGTTGGGGGGGCGGGTGGGGGGGATTGAGCGGGGAAAGAAAAGAGAACTCATGGCGGCCATCGTAGAAGCGCCAGCGGTCAAAATGAAGTTCAGTCCCTTCGTGACTTCCGACTGGAGCAAGAACTGCAAGAGGCATTTCAATGCACCTTCCCACGTTCGCAGGAAGATTGTGTCTTCTCTTTCCAAAGAGCTGAGACACAAGTACCATGTTCGGTCCATGCCCATCCGAAAGGATGATGAAGTTCGGGTTGTTCAAGGACATTACAAAGGGCAGCAAGTTGCCCTGGCCGGTTTGGCTCAGACATTAGAGCGTCGGCCTGTGGTCCAGAGAGTCCCGGGTTCGGTTCCCGCTAAGGGCGCGTACCTCGGTTGCAGTTTGTCCCCGGCCCCGGTTGCGGTTGTGTGGGTGGCAGCCAGTCAATGTGTCTCTCTCACATCAGTGTTTCTCTCTCTCTCTTCCTCCCTCTCTCCTTCCCTCTCACTCTATCTGAAGATGAATCCAAAAATGTCCTCGGGTGAGGATAAAAAAACAAACAAAGGGCAGCAAGTTGGCAGAGTAGTCTGGGTGTACAGGAAGGAATATGCCATCTACGTTGAGCGAGTGCAACGGCAGAGAGCTGATGGTACGACTGTTCACGTGGGGACTCACCCAGCACGGTGGTTATCGCTAGGCTAGAACCGGACAAAGACCGCAAAAAGGTCCTTGAGCGTAAAGCCAGATCTCTCCAAGTAGGAAAGGAAAAGGGCAAATACAAGGAAGAAACAATTGAGAAGATGTAGGAATAAAGTAATCTTACATACAACTCTCATTAAAACTTAAAATGAAAAAAAAAGATCTCATTGACACGGCCAACAGTGTGGTGATTGCGGGGGGTGGGGATGGGTGGAGGTGAAAAGACAGTATGGGGGATACATGGTGATTAAATCAATAGAACTTCTCCATAATTTTGAATGTGTAAGAAGAAAAAGCTGTTCAAGCAGGCATTTTGTTTCGGAGTTCCATGTCAGCATTTCTGGAATATATTCGCTTTGTGATGTTCCAGTGATCTGTGTAACCATGACACACCGTCACTCTGTCCGGGTACTTTCTCTGCCTATGGATGGAGGCAGCACCATCTCTGCTATGAAATTCTGCTTCGAATGCTGTAACATGTATCCTCTGAGAGGTGATACATCTCTAGGAAACCTCTTACCAGAGGTTGTCCACCCCTCTATATCTGACCACTGTTTTACATTCCTATTTGGATGTCTGTCTAATCAGCATCTCAAACATATGTTTAAAACTTAAATCTCAATTTAAAAAACCGTTGCTTCCTCAGTCTTTTAAGTAAATTCCAGTCTTGTTTATGCTGAAAGCCCTGCAGTCTTCCGGGTGTCTGTCACACTCCATCCACTGAACGTTCTGTGGAACTCGTGGCCTCACGTCCAGCACGTGCACAGTGCTGACTCCTCCTGCCCCCTTGGCTTCTGCCAGTCACCATGGGCCATCTCTTCTCCTGACTACTTCATTCGTCGCCTCAGTTTCTGCTGTCCCCTGGCAAACCTCTCTTCCCCAGTACACCCTCCACTCCAATACCAGACTGATTCTTTCAAAATATATGCTGAGTCCTGTGTTTTCTCCAATGACATCCAAAAGTCACCAGAGACTTCCAAAGCACTTATCACTATCTGCCTCATCAATCTCCCTGTTGTTTTTTTTTAACTTATCTTTATTGTTGATCGTATTACAGATGTTCCTCATTTTTCCCCCATTGCCCCCCTCCTCCCCATTCCTGTCCCCCTCCTACTTTTCCCCACACTGTTGTCTGTGTCCATTAGTTATGCATATATACATATAAGTCCTTTGGTTTATTTCTTCTCACCCCCCAACCCCCTTTCCCTTTGAGGTTTGTCAGTCTAACATCCAATTTGTACTTCTTAATCCCTTCACCTTTTTCACCCCTCCCCCCAGCCCCCACCCATCTGGTACCCAACAAAATTCTCTGTATCTATGAGAATGTTTCTGTTCTGTTTGTTCATTTTGTTTGTAGATTCAATTGTTGATAGATATGTATTTATTGTCATTTTGTTTGTTCATATTTTTTTATCTTTTTCTTCAAGAAGACCCTTCAACATTTCATATAATAATGGTTTGGTGGTGATGAACTCCTTTAGCTTTTCCTTGTCTGGGAAACTCTTTATATGGCCATCGATTCTAAATGACAGCTTTGCAGGATAGAGTAATCTTGGCTGTAGGTTCTTGCTTTTCATCACTCTGAATATTTCTTGCCACTCCCTTCTGGCCTGCAAAGTTTCTTTTGAGAAATCAGCTGACAGTCTTATGGGAACTCCCTTGTAGGTAACTAACTGCTTTTCTCTTGCTGCTTTTAAGATTCTTTCTTTGTCCTGAACGTTTTGCATTTTCAATCTCCCTGTTTGTTG
The DNA here is from genome assembly GCA_030848825.1 of Tadarida brasiliensis. Taxonomy (NCBI): domain Eukaryota; kingdom Metazoa; phylum Chordata; class Mammalia; order Chiroptera; family Molossidae; genus Tadarida; species Tadarida brasiliensis. The sequence goes on from CM061268.1 coordinate 86,161,746, forward strand.
TCCATCAGTTCTCACTCGAATACAAGCACTTCCAGGGTGGAAAAGTCACCTGCATCCACATGCCCCGGCCCCAGGAGAACGGCCTGGCAGGAGGCTCTCAAACGTTTTTGGAAGAATACATTTATTTTTTTATTTAAAGTGAATTTTAGAACCATTTGTGTTAATACACATGCTCTCAATAATTTCTGAACCAGATAGAAAATAAAACAATTATTGTTGCATTTGTCACAAAGTTGAGGGAAGACAGGAAATGACAGGAAACGATAGGCGTTTTTTCCCCAGGCAGGAATCGGGGCATCTCAGAGACAGTGAAGATGTTTGGCTGGAAACTACAGGGAAATCTTCGGAGTCACTCCTGGGTCTGCCCCCACCTTTCTTTTTGGTGAATGTGGCCTCCCTCATTTCCTTAGGCATTTTATATGCACGAGACCATGGAGGTCCAGAGAGGAAAAGTACAGGAGAAATAATTCAGACTAAGTGGCAAGTTGATCTTTCCTCCAGTGCCCACATTGCCTGGTTAACTTCTTTCTCTCTCATTATAAAACCTTCCGGGAGGTGGGACCAATCCCATCCTTAAGCCAATTAGCTGGAATAGCCCTCCTTCAATTTTTACAAGATCATCCTCAAAACATATACCACCTTCTTTAGCTTGCTTTTGGGGATGTACCATATTTGTACATTCATTTCTAATAATACCTGAATGCTCCACCCTGTTGCTGGGGAGAGACATATTAACCAAAATGAGAACTGGTGTAGTCTTCTCTGTTCCTGAAGAAACAGTAGACCTCCCAATATTAGAATCAACAAACAAGGAAAGCTATAAGGAAAGCCTAGACTTAGACATAGAGCCACAGGTCTGGGCAGCAGACCTCTCGTGAGATCCTGCCAAACCTCTCGTGACTAGATTAAAAGATCCTACAAAATTTCCTCACAAGAAGCAACACCCTATTAATTCTGAGGCAAGAACAGGCCTACAAGAAATGATATCCATATTCCTTGAACGTGGCTTTTTAATCCCCTGCAACTCTCCCTGTAACACTCCTATTCTACCTATAAAGAAAAAAGATGGGAAATACCAGCGTGTTCAGGACTTAAGAATAATTAATGAAGCAGTAGTTCCTATCCACCCTGTGGTTCCAAATTCCTATACTATTCTCAGCAGAATACCATCAGGAACACAACGGCTTTCAGTACTAGATCTAAAAGATGCCTTTTTCTGTGTCCTGTTAGACCCAGCTTGTCAATTTCTATTTGCCTTGGAATGGACAGACACACAGGAGTTTCAACAACAGTTTACTTAGACAGTCTTGCCTCCAGGCTCCAGAGATAGCCCCCATCCTTTTGGGCAACCCTTAGCAGAGGATTTAAAGGACCTATCTCTTGAGGGGGTGGGGGTGGAGAGATCTTACAATATGTTGATGATCTAATCTGTTCCCCCACCAAAGAATTAGGCCAAGAATATTTAATCTAGACTTTAAATTTTGGGGCAGAAAGGGGATATAAAATCTCTAAGGAAAAGGCACAGCTCTTAAAACAAAGATAAATTACTTAGGCTTAATACTCACACATGGAGAAAAAATTATATCTCAAGAGAAAATACAAACTATACAAAATATACTCGGACCCACCATGGCTAGACAGCTGAGGGCTTTTGGGGGGGGGGCTAACAGGATATTACAGGCTTTGAATCTTGGGATATGAAGAAAAGGCCAAACCCCTGTATAATACTCTACAGAGACAACACAATTTGAGAAGGAAAACAGGAAAGGCCAATATAGTTTAGGGTTTGGCTGGTGATGTGGGCTTGTGAAAGAATTCACAACTGAGAGGAGAGAGAGAAGAAAATGTATTTTTACTTTCCAAGGGAGGAAAGGGCCAGTGTCCATAGGCAATACAAGGCAACACAGATAGGGAGAGTTGCTCTTTTATTGGGGGTTTCAGGGAGTACACTGCAGCGGTGGCAGGGAGGGGATTGTGTAGAAGTGGACCAGATTCCGAGGATTGTCTGGAGAAGTTACAGTTTGTTTGCCTTCTGGGAGACAGTCTGGCAGATGTCCTAAGGAGGTGTCTTTATCAGCATTTCTCTAGCCTGTAAAACATGCTTGGAGCAAAAGTTACAAAGAGTTCAAAGGGAGAGGTTTGTCTGAAAGGGAGGGGGAAGGGAACTTTCTACCAACTAGAGACTCTTCCGTGCAAATCATCCCAGAGTTGTTAAAATAGCGGGTAGGAAGGTGGGGGTGGGGATGCAGCCTTGAGCACAGCCCTTACCTGTCCTGCTGTGTGAGTACAGGCAGATTGACTCAGAGGAGCCAGCAATTTCCACATTTAATTACCAGCTGCTCCTCATAAATGGTGGGAAAACCGTAACAAAGAAAAGAAGGGCCTGTTTTCTGTCCTTACAATACTGTTGTGCCATCTGCTCAAACAGCGTCAAGTTCCAGGCGCTGCCAGGGTAAAGCCGTATTCCACCTGGAGGAAGGACAGGAGGTGGAATCACCCTGTGAAATCTGGACAGTGGAGCCACGGGGTGGGGAGGGAGGGAGGGAAGAGATAAACCACAGAACATATATGCATGTACGCATAACTGATGGACATGGACAACAGTGCTGGGGATGGGATGGGGGGTGGGGAGGGGGGTGTCAATGGGGGAAAAAGGAGAAACATCTGTAACAAAAACAAATTAATAAAAAAAAATAATAATAATTTAAAAAAATTTTTAATCTAAAAAAATAAATAAAACTACTCTATTAAAAAATGAAGTTACTTTTCAAGAAAATTCCTCAAAATATAAATAAAGATTAACAGTAAGATTTTATTTTTTTAATTTTTATTTTTTTTATCCTCACCCGAGGACATTTTTCCATTTGTTTTTTGTTCAGATAGAGTGGGAGGGAGAGAGAAATATCGACGTGAAAGGGACACATCGAGTGGCTGCCTCCTGCACGACCAACCGGGGCGGGGACAGATTGCAACCGAGGTACGTGCCCCTAGCGGGAACCGCACCCGGGTCTCTCTGGACCGCAGGCCGACGCTCTAACCGCTGAGCCAAACCGGCCAGGGCAACGGTAAGATTTGAAAGCAGCCTCTGTTCTGGCTGGTTGCTCTTTTATAGGTTTGTTTTATATAGCGCTTGACCAGTACATTCAGCTTTGTATTTTTCCTTCAGGATGGAACCAGAATTCTCTCAAATGTCTATATAATCATTCTCCTTGTTTGCTTGTTCCGGATACCCCATTTGAGGCTTATTTTAACCTTTTCCATACTCTATATTAATCAAGCCCTTCAGGTACAAGACAACGTCAGAAGCCTCATCACACAAGCCACGGACCTGGAAAATAAATACAAAACCCTCTCTTGATGGAGTCCCTGACTTCCGCCATCCTCCGATGGATAACTCCTTTTATCCCAATCCTTTCAGGACTCTTACTAACCCTACTTTTTGAACCCTGAATTCTAAACTGAAGGAGGCAGAAGAGACAACGGGGACTCAGTAGTGACGCGGAGCTACAGTCAGGAGAATGCCATGATTCGCCCTATAAAAATGAAACGCTGACAGTCCTCGGGCTGCAGCCTTGTCTTCTGCTCTGTGTGTGTGTGTCTTTTGTGTTCATTCTCTCACTGTAAGACTTCAAATGACATTGACTTAAGAATTTCACCTGGTCCCAGATACACCTCTGTCCCCCTTCAGTCAGCCTACGCCACCAAACCCACTAGGTCAGGCTGCACAGTGCTTCCACGCCACCCTAACCTAGCCGCTCCCAGACAGACGGCAAGGGCTATCGGGCCAACTCGCCTCGACGTCCAAACTCAGCAGGAAGTAGATCCAGAAGTCAAAGCTGCGTCCTTCAGCGTCCCACATGAATTTGACCCATATCCCTCGAGGAAAGGCAATGCTAGAGTATGAGCTGGGAGAGGCAGCTGGGGCTTGGAGAGCAATGTGTGTAAGACGAGATAAACCGAAAATGGACAATGGAGGCCACAGACCTCTACGTGAGGAGAGACGATTTAGAGCCTCTCCAGGATGTGGTCTCACCCGTGGCATAACACCTAGGTGAAAGAGCCTTATAATTTAAAGATTTTTTTTGGAGGGGGGCCTGCGGGAGGGGGTGATTTGCTACTTGCCTAGGGGCATTCCAGCCTAGGGGTATAAATCCTCCAAACTCCCAAATATCAGGGCCCTTGGTTTGGTCTCAGCCAGCGGGGCTGGCCCACTCAGGGCATTTGATTTGTTTTGGCAGGTTGAGTTGCCCGCTCAGGTTCTAGCTGACTGTATTTCTTTCCTACAAATAAATCCTCACCTGCTTTTGCTGCTGTTTGTTATCTCTTGTTTGAATTCATTCCTACAAGCAAGATAAGAACTGGGGGTGCAGAGTACTGTCTCTGGCCAGAGGCTATCTCTAGAGACCCCCTTTTACCTCCGCTGACAAAAGCAGACAATACCAAGTGTTGACAAGAGTATAAATTAGTACAACGGATTTGAAAATGTTTGTTGTTGTTGTTAATCCTCGCCCAAGGATATTTTTTCTATTGACCTTTTAGAGAGAGTGGGAGGGAGTGGGGGAAGAGAGAGAAATATCGATGTGAAAGAGACACATCAATTGGTTGCCTCCTGCACGTGCCGACTGAGGCCAGGGACTGAACCTGCAACCAGGTACATGCCATTGACCAGGAATCGAACCTGCAACCCTTCGGTGCACGGGCTGACGCTCTAACCTCTGAGTCACACTGACCAAAGCTGAAAATGTTTTGACAGTATTTACATAAAGGATATTATGCATCTAGCTATATATCCAACAGAAATACTTAAACATGCTTATACCAGGTCATGCATAAGAACAATAACAGCAGCACTATTCATAGTAACCCTAGCTGTAAACAACCCGAGTATCTGTCAATAAGCACAGCAGATAAACTGACGTATATACATCTCAAAACCATTTGGCAATAAGAAGGAATAAACTACAACTACATGCAACAATATGTTTGAATTTCACTAATATAGTGTTGAACAAAAGAAGTCATAGGAAAAGATCACCTACTGTATCTTTCCATTTATTTACACTTAAAAACAAGCAGAATTAATATCTCCTGTTGCATGTTAGGAGAATAATTGCCCTGAGGGATGGGGAAGGGGGTTGTGATTGGAAGGGGAAAATGTAGTTTTCTTGATCATGGTGGTAATTTCATAGGTATATTCACTTGACATAGTCAAACTTAGATTATGTATTTTGGGCTCTTATGTCAAGTGTGCTTCAATAAAATGTCTTAAAATATACATCATACAAATTAAAATAACCACCAGAGGAAAAAATTAAAGGTATAAGGATATGAGCATTTAGTAATTTTTTTCCTAGCAGAAGAGGAATGTTTAATTGACTATGAGGTGCAAGAAACCATTTTTATTTATGTCTACAATAGGAGACGAAAACATCACTTAAATGAATATTAGCTGATCTTGATTATTCCACTAGGAAAAAAAGGGGTTGTAGAAAAAAATTATTTAAAATATCAAACAATAAAAAAAATTCTTGTGAAAAAGATGTTTTATTGAGCTGAATCTGATTATAGTTGGCATTTTTTGAAGTTCTCAAAAAAATAAAATTCAATAATAGAGATGAGATGTATTTAGGTCTGCAGTCATGGAGTTATAGGTGAAATACACAAATGTGAAGGCCAAAGACATGTGGCTGGACACATGTAAATATAGGAGATACATTGTTCATCGACTACAAGAATGATGCTACTGAACTATGTATTACCAGTACCAATTACAGAGTTGCTTTGTAGTAACAATTTGTCCCAACAGTTTGTTTTTAAAATTAGTAACCTGACCCGTCCTGCAGGTCGAGCAACGAGGACTCTAGAGGGGGAGTGAGGATGGTAGGGGGCAAGAGACACGAAGAATGGAGACAAGACAGGGTTCTGATCAAGTCTCGTTTATTTAAAACAGGGGCAAGGTTTTATAGCATGAAGGCAGGAATGTTCCTGGGGCTAAACTGGTTGTTAGGAGACCAAACCCTAGTGGCATAATCGATAAGGCATAATCCATAATCGATAAGGTCAGTGCTTGAGGCAAGCAGAAAACATCTGCTGCAGTTCCAGGGGTCCCGGGGGCATTGTGACCCAGGGGGCATTGTGACCTGAGTCACGCCGCCCAAGAGAATAAAGCCAAGAATGTCTTATAGCCAGGGGTGAACTTTCCAGTTCCTCACAGGAGAACAATGCCAAGAATGTCTTATAGCCGGGGGTGAACTTTCCAGTCCCCCACAGGTCCCCCTTTTTTATTTAATTTAAGTGGCTGAATTCCTTGAGAGGACTGTGCCTGTCTTAGGTCAGGATGTTTTCACACAGAGCCGACCAACCTTGCCCGTCATGGGAGACTGAGGCAGCGTGGGCCCAGTTCCTGTCTTAGGTGGCGGTCGGCGATGCGTGTGGACTCCAATTGCCCGTCATTGACTAACCAGTCCAGCTCACCAAGGTCTAGGCATGGTCAGCCATCTCCAGTTTGTGATAATGGACCTGTATGGGCTGCATTCTTATGGCATCAATTTGTTGTTTCAGAAAGGCCATTAATTTGTTGAATAAGATGGGCCCCAGGGATATAAGGCACAAGAGCCCGAGTAAGGGACCCCGCAGCGGAAGAAGGTAGGGTAGGGCACCACTCAGTCCACTCCAAAGGGGATTATCGAAGTTCCTCCGAAGCATTCACAAGGAGGGCCAAACAACTTCTTTATGAGCTCTTCAGCATTTGGAGGGGGCTCAAAGCTGCTTTCCGTGGTTCCGAGCAGGCTCAGCAATCCACCCGGGATTATGAATCCGACCTTCAGGTCCATTTCCTGAGGACAGAAAACAGGAGAAAATCTCAGGGCGAACTATCGACCCTGGAGGCAATTGTTTGATTATCCTCTATTTTTTGGACTTTATCAATTTGTTTTACTAAGCGTTCTGGTAACCATCTGGCAGATTTCATTTCTTTAGAATATATACATACTGAGCCTCGACCCCAGATAAGAACTGGGTCGGGACCGTGCCAAGCATTGGTTAAGGGATCTTTCCAGAGAACCAAAGTGAATTGCTTTTGAGTTTCTGAGTGCCAGAATCTATTAGCCGCTGATTGTCCATTGGCATCCAAATTTTAAAAATTGAGAATGAATAGAGCATGTGAGAGAATATTTCTGGGTGTCCCCTTCGTGGGGTACCATTCCCCCTTTTTTATTTTAGAAATAGTTATTTTCAAGGTCTGGTTGGCTCGTTCAACTATTCCTTGGCCTTGAGGGTTGTAAGGGATTCCTGTAATATGTTGAATATTGAGACGCCGACAGAACTGTGAAAAACTGGAGCTGACATACCCTGGCCCATTGTCTGTCTTTAATTGTTGAGGACAACCTAACACAGAAAAGGTGGCTAACATGTGATTTACGACATGTCTGGTGGCCTCTCCGGATTGGAGGGAGGCATGTATGAACCCACTATATGTATCTATGGTGACATGCATAAATTTTAGATTACCAAATTCAGGAATATGAGTGACATCCATTTGCCAGAGAGCATTGGGTACCAGCCCCCTAGGGTTGACTCCCAAATGTGGGACTGGCAAGTGAGTAGCACAGGATGGGCAGGTTTTGACGATCTGCCTAGCCTGTTCTCTGGTGATGCGATGCATGAGGTGGAGGGTTTTTGCATTCAGGTGGTGTAGTTGATGGCTGTGTCGAGCTGCAGCGAGGTTGTTATCTATAGTATTAGTAGCTACAATGAATTGGTTTGGGTCCCTAGTAGCGAGGTCAGCCTTTTGGTTTCCTTCCGCCAGAGGCCCTGGCAGTCCGGAATGAGCCCGCAAATGCCCTACATAAAAGGGATGAAATCTTTTAGTAATTAATTTCTGCAGTTGCCAGAATAAGTCCCCAGCACTAGAGACAATTTTTATTTGCCCTGCAGTTTCTATTAATGGAACTGAGTGTGCAATATATGCACTGTCTGTATAAATGTTCAAAGGTTGGTCAGGAAACGCAGAGAACACAGCGATTACTGCTTGCAGCTCTGTTAGCTGGGCGGAAGAGTCATTGGTCATAAAGGAGACTGTTTTATCCAAATAAGTATAGGCGGCTCTGCCATTGGAGGACCCATCAGGAAATACTAATAGGGCGTTTCTGAGGGGCTCAGGAGCTGTCCTGGTAGGGAACACAAATTCATGCCGATTGGCAAAATCAATGAGCTTGTCAGGTGGATAGTGATTGTCTAAAAGCCCAATATAAGAGGCCAGAGAGATAGGCCAGGATTCAGTATTGTGCATCAGCCAGTTTATTTGGTCGTTAGTGTAAGGTTGAATGATAGTATCAGGTTCTTTACCAAAATAACATTTGCCTTGATCCCTGCCCATCATCATTAGAGTGGCAATGGCCTGATAATAAGGCTCAGTTACTCTTTTAGGTGTGGCAGGGAGGTGGAGCCACATGAGGGGCGCTGTCTGCCACAAGACTGCAGTTGGTGAGAGCGCTGTTTTGCATATAATAAGCTTTAGAGGTTTGTTGTAGTCTATAAATGTGGTAGCTTGAGCATGGATAGCTTGTTCTACAGTATGTATGGCTTGTCTTCCCTCCGGGGTCAATTCCCTGGGGGAGGTGGGGCTAGCATCCCCATGCAAAATATCATACAGTGGTTTAAGTTCCCCTTTGCTGATTTTTAGATAAGGCAGTAGCCAGTTAATGTCTCCCAGGAGCTTTTGGAAATCATTTAATGTCTTAAGTTTATCTAGCCTTAACTCTAATTTTTGGGAGGAGATTAAGGCTCCCTGCATTTGGAATCCTAGGTATGTGTAGGGGTCCGTGAGTTGGACTTTGTCTGGGGCTATTTGAAGACCGCGGCTTTGTAATGCCATGCGCATTTCATCGTAGCACTTTAGGACTTCGGTTCCTATCTTTCCAGCTATTAAAATGTCTTCCATGTAGTGGATGATATACATGTTTGGCCAGTGGTCTCTACATACCTCTACATATTCTGACTTCCAGAGGAGATAATCTCCTCTGCCCAGGGTGGCTCGGGCCAGTGTCTGCCAATCTCCTGGAGTGAGCCAGTTTTCTGTTACAAATTCTAGGATTGCCATAGTATAAGGGGCTGTAGCTCCATATTGGGCTACTGCTGTTTTTAATTCCTTTATGACTTTGAAATCAAACCCAGTGTGGTGTCTCCACACTTGACTCTGTGCGTCCACAGTCTCTGATACGGGAAGGCAAGGGCTTCTGCATCATTGGACCACAGTCTCTGATACAGGGAAGGCAAGGGCTTCTGCATCACTGGACCTGGAGAGCTCTGTTCCGGGGGAGATTTTGGGAGCGGCTCCTCTCATGGGAGGCCTTTGGGTAATTTGCGTCTCAGATCTCAGGGTATTTTCCCTTTTAGATTTCCCTATTTTTAGTTCTTCTAACTGGGCAATAAGATCTTGATGTTCTTTCTCTAATTTAATCTGCTCTTTCAAATGCTCTATTTTATCCTCTAATTCCTTTTTTGGATCAATGATGGGACAGGCTAAGGGGGGAGCACTAGGCTTCTCTGGAGGAGAGGAATAAGGTGGGGGTCGCGTACCAAGTGGTGGTGAGTCTTGGTGATGATATCTGGCTGCTTGATCTGCTAAATCATCCCAATTAACTTCCCCATCATCGTCAACTGTTTCAAGATATTCTGATAAATTTGGATATTTTTTTTGTTTTTGGCCTGACTATTTTCTCTGGTTCTAAAGTCTCTTTCAGTTTCTTAGTCCTTCCCTTATCCCTTTTTATTCCCTTAACCTGTGCTTCCTTTTCAGGAGGTTTTGTTCTAGCTGTTCTTCCTCGTTGTCGCTATCAAAAGACATAAGGTCCTCACAAGCTTGATTCTCTGCCTCTTTTTGTTTATTGTCTTTTTCCTTCTGGAGGATATTTTCCCCGCTCTCTACAACATTAGCTATAAAGGGGTCACAGTGTTTTTGAGAAATGATTTCGTCTATGAGATTTCAGTAAGAGAAGGCGGTTACAGGGACCTTCTCAGGTCCAAAAGTATTATAGTAGTCTTTGAGTGCATCCCCTACTCTTTTCCATCTTTTCTGATCTATAGTTCCCTCAATGGGAAACCAAGGACATACTTCTTTGATGTAATCAAAATAATGACATAAATGTTTCGTCTTAACCTTTACTCCTCGTGCCTTTAAAGCTTTAGTTAATTGTTCCACAAACAATCTATGCTGACTTAATTCTTGCCCCATAATCGCTGATCACTTACCGAGGTTCAGTAGACGCAGCAGGTTCCCACGCCGCCTATGCCTCTTTCACTTTGTATTTTCAGCCGGCCTCTCAAATCAGCGTCCTTCACGGGGTCCCCCGTTCTTGAGCCCCAAATTGGGCGCCACTTGACCCGTCCCGCAGGTCGAGCAACGAGGACTCTAGAGGGGGAGTGAGGATGGTAGGGGGCAAGAGACACGAAGAATGGAGACAAGACAGGGTTCTGATCAAGTCTCGTTTATTGTAAAACAGGGGCAAGGTTTTATAGCCAGAAAGCAGGAATGGTCCTGGGGCTAAACTGGTTGTTAGGAGACCAAACCCTAGTGGCATAATCCATAAGGCATAATCCATAATCGATAAGGTCAGTGCCTGAGGCAAGCAGAAAACATCTGCTGCTGTTCCAGGGGTCCCGGGGGCATTGTGACCCAGGGGGCATTGTGACCTGAGTCATGCCCGCCCAAGAGAATAAAGCCAAGAATGTCTTATAGCCAGGGGTGAACTTTCCAGTTCCTCACAGGAGAACAATGCCAAGAATGTCTTATAGCCGGGGGGTGAACTTTCCAGTCCCCCACAGTAACCCAGGGACTTCTGGTCAAGATGGTGACGTAGGTAAACGCGGTGTTGCCTCCTCCCACAACCACATCAAAGTTACAACTAAACTACAGGACAACCATCTTTCAGAACTGCCTGACATCGAGCTGAATGGAAGTCCTGCAACTATGAGATTAAAGAAACAGCCACACTGAGACTGGGAGGAGGGCAGCGGCGGACGGGCTGGTCCCACACCCACGTGTGGCGGATAAAAATCAGGAGGACACCTTGGCTGGGAAGGTCCTCCCTGAGGAGTGAGGGGTCCCCGTCCCACACAGGCTCCCAGCTCAGGGTTCCAGTGCCAGGAAGAGAATCCCCATCACTCTGGCTGTAAAACCAGCGGAAACTGAGGCTGAGGGAGGCTGAGGCTGTGGGAGCCCCAGGCAGCTCCTCTTAAAGGGCCCTTGCACAGATTTACTCGGACTTGCTCCCTCTGAGCTCAGAGGGGAGGCAACTTGAAAGGCACCTGAGATGTGCGGGGAAGAACTGAATTCTTTGGCGTTGGGACCAGAGCTGGAGAGGCAGCTTTCTCTCAGACAGACATGCTGGCGGAGGCCTTTGTTCCTTTGGTGAGCCCTACCCCAATGAGGCCGCAGACAGGCGCCATATCTGGGACTCCAGCACCCTGGCTCACACTGTTTGCCCCAGCCTGGTGATTTCCTGGGGCCCTGCCCCACCCAACTTTCAGGCCCACCCAAGCTGTTTCCAATGGCTTTACCATTGGATTGGCCTGTCTTGGATCCTGCTTCAGATTTCCCTAAAATCTCTCAAACAAGCAGCATCTGGTCTCAGGGAGCCCCATACCTCTCGTTAAGTGGCCCTGGGTCTGGCACTAGAAGCAGCCATCAGCAGATCACTCTGTAGCTTATGCCGGGTGGCCCCGTGTAGAACACAGGCAATGGCTGACCTTGCCCTAGAGCCAGCATACCCAGTGGACAGCTTCAGACCACGTCAAGGCACCACTGGCCAACCACCTCCACAAGTGACACGCTCGATGAGTGGACTCAGTGGGTACCAGAGCCCTGCTGAAGTAAGTCTTGTTCTGTGTGGTGGGTCCCTACACAGCTGATACTCTGGGGTAGTTGGGGGCCACTGGTCAGTGGGCACAGACAGTCCTTGCAGCTGATCAGCCTGAGTAAATCCCTCCCATTGACATGCCAACAGCAATCAAGACTCAATTACAACAGAAGGGTGTACAGTCCACACTAGGGGTGCACCTCGAGGGCCCAGCTGGGATAAGCAGGGAGGCTGTTCCACCAGATCCCACAGGACATCTACAACAATAGGCCACCTTACGAAGCCTAAGAGACATAGCAACTCTACCTAATACATAGAAACAATCACAGGGAAGCAGCCAAAATGAGGAGACAAAGAAACATGTCCCAAATGAAAGAAAAGAACAAAACTCCAGGAAAAGAACTAAACAAAATGGAGATAAGCAATCAATCAGATGCAGAATTAAAAACACTGGTTATAAGGATGCTCAAGGAACTTAGTGAGACCTTCAAGGAACTTAAGGAGAACTCCAAGAAACTTAGGGCATCAACCACATATAAAAGGACCAGTCAGAAATGAAAGATGCACTAAATAAAGAATAATTTACAGAGCCCGGCTGGTGTTGCTCAGTGGTTGAGCATTGACCCATGCACCAAGAGGTCACCAGTTCGATTCCTGGTCAGGGCATATGCCCAGGTTGTGGGCCCAATCCCCAGTGGGGGGCATGCAGGAGGCTGCCAATCGATGTTCTCTCTCATCGATGTTTCTGTCTCTCTCTCTCCCTCTCCCTTCCTCTCTCTCTAAAATCAAAGAGAAGCGACATCCCCACCGCGGGGGCACCCAGGCGGAGCAGGGGAGCCGAGCGACCCCCCCCACCAACGGAGGAAGCCGGCAACACACAGGAGAACTGAGCAAACTGAACAACGAAATTGATCCAGAGACATGGAGGGTGGAGTATGGGATGACGGGCCTCAGAGGAGGGGGGGAGGCAGGGGAAAGAGATAAATCACAGAGCCTATGTGCATGGGTGCATAACCAATGGACATGGACAACAGGGATGGGGAGGAGGAGAAGGGGAGGGGGAGGAGGGTGTCAAAGGGGGAAAAAATGGAAAAACATCTGTAACAAAAACAAATTAATAATAAAATAAATTATAAAAAATAAATAAATAAATAAAATCAAAGAGAAAAAAAATTTTTTTAAAAGAATAATTTACAGAGAATCAATAGTAGAGTAGGAAAGCCAGGAACCAAACCATTGATTTGGAATATAAGGAAGCAAAAAACACCCAATCAGAACAGCAGAAAGAAAAAAGAATCCAAATAAATGAGGATAGTGTAAGAAGCCTCTCGGACAACTTCAAGCATGCCAACATTCGCATCATGGGAGTGCCAGAAGGAGAAGAGAGAAAGCAAGAAATTGAAAACCTAGTTGAAACAATAATGGCAGAAAACTTCCCTAACTTGGTGAAGGAAACAGACATACAAGTCCAGGAAGCACAGAGAGTCCCAAATAAGATGAACCCAAAGAGGCCCACACCAAGACACATCATCATCAAAATGCAAAAGGTTCGAGACAAAGAGAGAATCTTAAAAGCAGCAAGAGAAAAGCAGTCCATTACCTACAAAGGAGCTCCCATAAGACTGTCAGCCGATTTCTCAAAAGAAACTTTGCAGGACAGAAAGGAGTGGCAAGAGATATTCAGAGTGATGAAAAGCAACAACCTACAGCCAAGATTACTCTATCCTGCAAAGCTATCATTTAGAGTCAATGGACATATGAAGAGTTTCCCAGACAAGAGAAAGCTAAAGGAGTTCATCACCACCAAACCAGTATTATATGAAATGTTGAAGGGTCTTCTTGAAGGAGAAGAACAAAAATATGAAAAATAAAATGGCAATTAATACATATATATCAACAATTGAATCTACAAACAAAATGAGCAAGCAGAACAGAAACATTTTCATAGATACAGAGAATTTTCTGTTGCTTGCCAGATGGAAGGGACCTGGGGGAATGGATGAAAAAGATGAAGGAATTAAGAGTACAAATTGGTTGTTAGACTGATGAACCTCAAAGGGAAGAGGGGAGGGAGGGCGGGATGAGATAAACCAAAGAACTTCTCTGCATATATGCATAACCAATGGACATCAACAATAGTGTGGGGAAGGCAGGAGGGGGGCGGGATTGGGGAGGAGGGGGTCAATGGGGAAAAAAGAGGGGACATCTATAATACATTCAACAATAAAGATAAGTTTAAAAAAATAAAATAAGTAATGCATAATTTATTACATTGTCCTTATCTTCATCACACACATTTATAGGCTAACACACTGGAATCACAAGTTAGAAATAATTCATAAAACATATCAAAGTTAACTGAAATGTGAGAAAGTTACCTAACAATCTGATTCAATAGTAAATCATATGGGAAAGACAAATCAGTCTAATAAAGCATCCTAAGAAAATAAGTTTAATCTGGACAATTTAATAAAATTGAAGTATTATTTTATTTAAACTACAAATATAGATTTGGTTATCTCTGATCTACTCATTAGACAAATATTATTGAATATTTATATCATATTAGCATTATATTAAATGTCAGAGATATGAAGACAAAGTCTCCCTTAACCACAAATAATCCATGCCTATTCAAGATCAAGAACAGATTATATTGTGTTTTATATATATTTTTTTACATATATAATTTTTCTTTATTGATTTTAGAGAGAGAGAGAGAGAGATAGAAACCTCAATGAGAGAACATCGATTGGCCACCTCCTGTACACCCCTCTCTGAGGATTGGGCCCACAACCTGGGCATGTGCTCTGACCGAGAATTGAACCAGAGACCTCTTGGTTCATGGGTCAACGCTCAATCAGTGAGCCACACCAGCCGGGCTATATAGTTTTTTAATACATTCTTGTTAATAACAACAATTTTACTTTTAAAAAAATCATAGAATTTTTATGAAGAATTGTCAACTGGTTTTTGTAACATGCAGTGGATTGACCTATAAATTTTTAACTATTCCTACACTTTGTAGAGAAATGTCAAAGTTTTTGGCTTTCATTATAACATACAATAATTTAGATGTGACAGTAAGCAAGAGAGGCAATATGTAACAAAATGAAATTGGTTGATATATACAAAGTTGATTTTTTTGTTGTTGTTAATCCTCACCTGAGGATATTTTTCCACTGATTTTTAGATAGAGTGGAAGATGGGAGGGAGAGAGAGAGAGAGAAACATCGATGTGAGAGAGACACATCAGTTGGTTGCCTCTCACATGACCCTGACCAGGGCCGGGGCTAGAACCTGCAACCCAGGTATGTGCCCTTGACCAGGAATGGAATCCATGATCCTTCGGTCCTCAGGCCGATATTCTAACCACTGAGCCAAACCGGCCAAGGCCAAAGTTGATTTTTTAGCCAACAGATCTTGATTCAAAACCCAGTGACATATTAGCTGCATGAACTAACGGAGAATATATTAGAGGGTATGAAAATAAGATTGATGTGGCCCTGGCTGGGTAGCTCAGTTGGTTAGAGCGTTGTCCCAATATGCCAAGGTTGTGGGTTCGATCCCTAATCAGGGCACATACAAGAAGCAACCAATGAATGCATAAATGAGTGGAACAACAAATTGATGTGTCTTTCTCTCTAAAATCAATAAATAAAATTTAAAAAGAAGAGCATATTTGGTCAGCATTGAAAAATGAGAATTTAGGCTTTTATATGGAAGTGTTTCCCCATAATTTTCATTTGTTCCTGATAATCCTGCTAGGATAATCACAAGACACATTTTTGACAATACTTAAGTATTTTAAACTAAATGAGGCTTTTTCTAAAATAAAAAAATTAAGGATAGGTCAACACAGTGAATCAGTGTCATAATAAAAAAAAAAAAAACACTTTTAAACGTTTAATCAAGAAACACTTCATTCAGCATCTATTATAAATGAATCACGAACATGGGACCTGCTCACATCTAAGTCGATACCGTGCTATTTTAGCGTTGTCTTTTCATCCCAGGACAGGAGGAGATTAGGTGGAGTGCTTACATCAGCCCCTCTGTAAGATGGGGACTAATGAGAGGGAGGCGCTGACGGAGAAGAGCCTGCAGAGATGGGTTGTATGTGAGGTAAAATCAAGGGAGGAGCAGAGATGAAAAGTTCTTAGAGCAGAATTTAAGGTCTGGCTGCAGATGAAGGATGGCACGGAGGAGATTAAACAGCAGGGACTCAGAAGGCGGCGAGAAGAAGGGCAGTAGGCGCCCAGTGCCTGTACCAAGCCACGTCCAAGCCTTGCCACTAACACTCAACTTGTCGAAGGGACATGAATGTGCAAAGGACCTTTTTTTCACTGAATATTTCCTTATTGGGTGCATATTAATTGATCATTGTCAGTCTATCAGAGGCAGAAATAAAATGATTTCATTTGGAAAAAAATTCATATGACTTCTGGAGACATGTTATTTTTCATCTAGAATATATAATTAAGATAGTGTTATAAACTAGATTTTCTATCCTTTTTTTTTTATCACTTGTGCTTGAAAAAACTGGTGTAACAGCTATTTAAGTGTTAAGCTTCCATAACAAAAGTGTAAGCCACGTGCTGTTGGCTAAGCAGTTGGGCAGTATGTGTTGAGAAAACAGATACCACAGGCTAGAAATAAAAGATCGATTTTGGGCAGAAAACAGCATTAGGGAAAGCATTTTTCTCTAATAACTTTGAAGGCATATCATGAGCTTACTGAAACCTTTCTTGTAGAGAAAGTGGCTAAAAATTCCAAAAGTGAGTATGGACAAATATTGCCTGACTTTAGAAAAATATTACAATATATTTACCCTCGAAATATACTACAATATGGATATATATTAACACATACATGTCAATACAGATATATCATAGAGTCCAAGAAAATATACAAAATAGAGTTCAAGAAAGATTTGGCTGGTTTTCACACAGAAATCACAGGGAAGAGAGTTTAAAGTTTACAGCCATCCAAATCTGGAATAGCCAACTTTATCTGGATAGAAAGATTATTTTAAAAGACTGAAAAAAATCAGAAAACAAGAAGCCTCAAAGTTATGAAGTATCAATCAGATTAAGGGTGCTATCCCACAAAATCTTCCTGTTTCATATGACTTTAGGGTAGCCGCCTATAGTCTGTAAGAGAGAGAGAGAGAAAGGCAATGATGAAAAAATAAAATAAAACTTATTTTAGGATTATGTACAGAAAACAAAATTTGAAGCTTTGAATATAGTTACTGACATATGAGACTCAAGAAAAGCAAAAATATTGCCAGCTTACTACATTATCGTGGGAATTCATTACCAAATGCATCACAGACCAGGAAGAAAGGAACGCTTCAGGGTCTTCACACGGAATTGAACCAGCACGTGGCTCTGCGTGCCACGAAGAAGACACACATCTGATCAGCCACACCTCTGACCACCCACATCAGAAGTGGTCGTGTAAGGTAATACCTGAGAAAGCGTGTCCTTATGAATGAACTTTTCATTTTCCTATCTAAGTGCACTCCCTCACCTTGTGCGCTGGACCTCATCTCGTCTCATCTACAGACAAATGCTAGTTACAGTTCTCTCTTCTGCATCATTGCAATGTCTTCCTTACTGAATTATTCCTATTTGTTGTAACCCAGGAGTTCACAGGGACTCAGATGCAAACATTGGTCAAATTAAAAGAGCTTTATTACCTGCGCAGGGACTGTTCCCAACCTTCACAGAGGGGGGAAGCAGCCCGAGCTCAGGGAGGCGGTCGCTTATATAGGGCAGGGTTTTGCAGTCTATAGCAAGCAAGCACGCACGTACAGAAGCAGATATCGCGGTCAGCAGCTTGCAGGAAGGGTTAACGGTTCTGTTTATCCTGAGGCAAGGTTAATGCAAGTCTCCTCCCCCTTTACATAGTTCTATCTGTGCAAAGGCTTAATGGCTGGGGCGACCTCTGCAAAACGAATTTATCAAAAACAGTTACAGAGACTGTTTAACATTCCTAAGACCAAAGTGACCTTCTACACTATTAGCCTGAAACATGATTATCTCCCATTAAATAAATATACATAAAATTAAAGTGACTTTTGCCATTCCCATATTTCCCTTTAGAATATATCCTGCTTTTTGCCAGCATTATATGAAAAGTTCTTTGTATAAGACAATGGTCTATCATGATACTTCTCATTTTGTTTCTTTCCACACTCAGCTGAACCCATCCACTTCATCTGAATTTTACCCTCAACACTGTTGGAAAAACAACTTTCCTCAAAGTTTCAAACGACCTTTATGTCGCTAAATCCAACAGGCGATTCTCAGCTCCCACTGGCTCCAGCGCCTGTCGGAGGGGCTCCCCGAGCCGCCTCCACCCTCCGCTTGGCTCCCAGGACCCTTTCTCACTTGGTTTCCCCTTTCTTCCCCTCCTGGCCCTGGTCTCTGCCCACACCGCCGACCTTGGACCTCTTCTCGGTGTTCTCGGCCTGAGCCCCGGTTTTAACTGCTGCTTTCTCCCCCGCAGCTCCAGGCTTGTGGATCTAAGTGCTCACTTGACATATTACTTGGGAGCCTTATAGGGTTTTAAAATTAACATCGATAGCCCAACCGGAGTGGCTGGGTTGCGTGTCGTCCTGTGCAGGAGAGGTTGCCTCTTCTGTCCCTGCTCAGGCCACACCGGGTTTCAGGTTTGGTCCAGGTCGGAGTGCAGGAGGGCAGCCATTGATATTTCTCACTTCTCTCTCTCTCTCTCTCTCTCTCTCTCTCTCTCTCTCTCTCTCTCTCTCAGCATGTCCTCTGGTGAGAAATAATTAAAAAAAAAAGCCCTGGCCAGTGTGGCTCAGTTGGTTGGAGAATCGCCCCGTCACCAAAGGCAGTGGGTTTGATTTCCGGTCAGGGCACATGCCTAGGTTGTGGGTTCGATCCCTAGTCAGGGCGTGAGCAGGAGGCAGCCTGTTGATGTTTCTGTCTCACATTAATGTTCTACCATTCGGTGGTTTGTTTCTGTTTTTTTTAATCCTCACCCAAGGATAGTTTAGAGTGGGAAGGCAGGGAGAGAGAGAGAGAGAAACATCAAAGAGAGAGAGACACACCAACTTGTTGCCTCCTGCACAATCCCGATCAGGGCCAGGGATGAACCGCAACCAAGGTAGGTAACCTTGACCGGAATCGAATGCCCACTCTTTGGTCCGCCGGCCACCGCTCTAACCACTGAGCCAAACCAGCCAGGGCATATTTTTTAAATTGTGATTATTTAATTTTTTCCATCACTTTTTATCCCCTCTATGCCATCTACCACCTCCACCCCCCCAAATCACCACACTCTTGTCCAGGTCCATCCATGAATTCTCTGTAGTTGCCTGTTGTGCTCAATCCCTCCACCCGCCCACCTCCACTCCCACCTCCAGAGCTGTCTGCCCGCTCTCTATCTACGAGTCTGTCTCTATTTTGCTTGTTAGTTCATTTTGTTCATTAAATTCCACCTGAGTGAAATCAGACACTTGTCTTTCTCTGACTGGCTTATTTCACTTAGCATAATGTTCTCCAGGTCCATCCATACTGTTGCAAAGGATAAAATTTTCTTCCTCTTTATGGCAGAGTATTTTTGTTGTTGTAAATGTACCATGGCTTTTTTACCCACTCATGTACTGATGGTCACTTGGGCTGTTTCTAGATCTTGGCTATTATAAATAACACTGAATGAACATAAGGGTACAGTCGGCCCTCATTTATCACAGTTAATCAGTTCCAGACTCTACCGCTATAAATGAATTTCCACGAAGTAGAATTCTTTATTTATAAATTGAATATTTTCGCAGTTAGAGCATAGAAAACCTGCTTACGACCTTCTAAATATGTTTTTTAACATTATTAGAGCCCTCTAGACATGAAATAACACCCTTTAGTCACCATTACACTCATATTACCCAATATATTAGACAAAATAAGAGAAAATAAGACATATTAGATGTTACAAATATCATATTATTATTGTACATTTAATCACACACACACACAGTTCTTACACACAACCACTAACCTATGAAAATAGTGCAGCTTGCTCGATGATGAAGTGATGAAGATGAAGAGATGCACTGCACAGCAAAGAAAGCAAGGTTACTGCTCCTCTGAAGGCACGACCTCAGTAGGAGAGTCCACGTGGTGCAGTACCTTCAGCAGGTGCGTCGTCGTCGTCTTCCGCTGAAGGAGCACTAGGAGTAGGCAGTGGGTGTCTGGGTGCGCGGCTGAAGAACATCGTGATAGGCAGTTGCTGGCGCTGTCTTTTCATAGGCGTGAGGAGGCTTTTGTAGGGTTCTATCGCTCCATCAAGTGCATTCCAGAACTGCAATGCACGCATCATTTGTGGGTCCCATTCACCAATCATGTCCTGTACTACCTTAATAGTTCTCACGACTTGCAAGAGATGCTCAAGTGTAAGGCCAACTTCCTCCTCCTGACCCCCAGGAACCTCTGGCTGCTCTTCCTCTCCTCACTTGCAGACTTAGTCATCTCCCCCAGATCCTCGTCAGGTAAGGGATCCGAATGTGTCTCCAGCAGCTCATCCACCTGTTCTGGATGACACTCGCCCTCCTCAAGGATCTTCTGGAACGTGTTGTTCACGTAGTCCTCTGCTGCAGGCTGGTCAGCAGAGGCAGCTTCTCCGTGGAGAACGACACTCTTCAGATGATACCTCTTCTGGAACTTCTGGAACCAACCCTTGCTTGCCGTGAAATCCATGAACGTTGCAGAAGAGGGTCCTGGTTGAGGTTCGTCCGCCGTAAAGCGCTGATAGAGCTGCCTCACCTTCTCCCGGATGACCAGCGAATCCAACAGAATGTTTTTCTTGCGGCTGTCACTGATCCACACGGCTAGGGCAGACTCCGTTTTCACTAGGAACTTACTACGACTTGTCACGACGCGCTTTGCTTCCTTGTTGAAAGAGACAGTAGCCATTGCACGGATGTTCTTTTCATCTTTACGGATGGAGCGAATGGTAGACTCATTCAAGTTGTAATGGTGGGCAACCTCCACGATTTTCTTGCCATCTTTGATCATATCCAAGAGTTTCACCTTCTCCTGGATGGTAAGCATCTTCCTCTGGCGCTTAGTTTCATCGTCAGAAGGCTTAGAAGAAGCAGCACGTTTAGGAGCCATCGTGGGGCTTAGATAAAAGTTCTCAGAAATCGAAAACACAAGAGCAAAGATGCTTCCCATGCGTAGTGATGTAAAAGCGTGTATGAGAGAAACGAACTTGCATGAGGCTGAGCCAATCAGTGGCCAGGATAGGAAGAGGATAGGATAGCCAATCAGTGAACAGCACGCTCTGATTGGCTTGGTTTCACCACACCCGATTTTTGGAAAAAAGTTGTTGCCCACACACAAGGAGTGGTCGAGCGGTTGCACCTGACGTTGAAGGATTTGCGGGGTGCTCGAATACATAGGCCTACAGTCCATACGTACAGTAATTTTAACTTTAATTGTAATACAGGGGTGTATAATTGACTCAGACAACCGAGCACGCGCTGTATCATTTTCACTGTCTCAATCAACTTTTTAATGAATATATTTGAAAAAACCGTGATAGGGTGAAGCCGCGAAAGTCGAAGTGCGAAGTGGCAAGGGATGACTGTACATATATTCTTTCAAATTAGCGTTTCGGGTTTCTTCAGATAAATTCCTAGAAGAGGAATCACTGGGTCATAGGCAGTTTCATTTTTAATTTTTTGAGGTAGCGCCATACTGCTTTCCACCAATCTGCATTCCCACCAACAGGGCCCGAGGGCTCCCTTTTCTCCACATCTCACCAGCACTTGTTTGTTGATTTATTGATAGTAGCCATTCTGGCAGGTGTGAGGTGATGTCTTATTGTGGTTTTAATTTGCATTTCTCTGATAATTAGTGATGATGAGCATCCTTTCATATGTCTATTGGCCATCTGTATGTCCTCTTTGGAGAAGTGTCTATTCAGGTGATTTGCCCAATTTTTAATTGCATTGTTTGTTTTGTTGGTATTGAGTTTTATAAGTTTATACATTTTGGATGTTAACCCCTTATCTTATCGTTGGCAAATAAGTTCTCCCATTCAGTGGTTTCTTTTTTTATTTTAATCTTCACCGGAGGATATTTTTCCATTTAGCTACAGATAGAGTGGGAAGGGGGGGGGGAGAGAGAGAGAGAAACATCAATGTGAGAGAGAAACATCGATTGGTTGCCTCCTGCAGGACCCTGACCAGGGCCGGGACAAACTGCAGCCAAGGTACATGCCCTTGACCAGAATCGATCCCAAAACTCTTTGGTCCATGGGCCGACGCTCTAACCGCTGAGCCAAATCGGCCAGGGCAGTGATTTGTCTTTTCATTTTGTTGACAGTTTGCTGTGCAAAAGCTCTTTGGTTTGATGTTGTCCCTATTGTTTATTTTTTCTTTTGTTTCCCTTGCCCGAGGAGAAATATCAGAAAAGATATTGCTACAAGAAATGTCTAAGATTTTACTGCCTGTGTTTTCTTCTAGGATTCTTATGGTTTCGAGTCTAACATTTAAGTCTTTAATCCATTTTGAGTTTATTCTTGTGTGTGGTGCAAGAAGGTGGTCTAGTTTCATTTTTTTGCATGTGTCTGTCCAATTTTTCCAACACCGTTTATTGAATAGACTATCTTTAGTCCATCTTATGTTTTTGCCTCCCTTGTCAAATATTAAAGGAGTAAATTTATTTCTACTCTCTCTATTCTGCTCCATTGATCTGTTTTTATGCCGGTACCATGCTGTTTTGATTAGTATGGCCTTGCGGTATAGTTTGATATCAGATAGGGTGATTCCTCCAACTTTGTTCTTTCTCAAGATCACTGTTGCTATTCAGGGTCTTTTGTGGTTCCATATACGTGTTTGAAACATTTGTTCTAGTTCTGTGAAATACTTCATTGGTGTCTTGACAGGAATTACACTGAATAAAGTACAGTTTCTAATCCATTATTCTAAAACTGGAATACTTTAAAGATGTAAATAGATATAACCAATTATCTGTGCTCTAAAATATTTAAATTTCAACTTTATTCTCTTGAAAACCTAATTTTGTGATCTTGGAGAAATGATCAATATTTATGAAAATTTCATTTTTCCATCTGTATAATAGGAGTATTGGGAATAATATCTGAAATTATATTATGAGTGTGTTTTCAGAAAATGTTAACTTTTAATTGATAAAGAGTAACTGTAGCTTCCCTTAGAATATTAACAAATCTAACAGAATTCACAAAGAGTTAATCCTGGGATGTTTAATCTAAAATTTCTGTTTAGAGCTTGAGATTGCTATATGACATTTTCTGTTGCTAAAAACATGATAACAAGTTGCTCTCTGCGATAATCAAGCAGGCATTTTGAGTATGCCATTTTACAGGTAAAAAAATGAATGTTTATGGAGAGTAAGTGACTTGCACAAAAATTATCTCTAGTTAGTGATTTATTAACACCATGTGTAGTTTGCTTTTATAATATCAGTGCTGTTTTATTGAAAGCAGAATAACAATAAATATTTCACAAATTTACTATAAAAGATTGAATAAATATTATTCATGGAACAAAGTGCTTGAACTTGCTTGTTGACATCTTTTATTGTATTTTATTTATTTACCTTTTAAAATTTATCTTTATTGTTGAAAGTATTACGGATGTCCCCTTTTTATCCCCCATTGACCCCTCCACCCTGCACCTCCCCATGCCCGCCAGGCCTTCACTGCACTATTGTCTGTGTCCAAGGGTTATGCATATATGCATATGAGTTCTTCAGTTAGTCTCTTCCCGCCCACCCGCCCCACCCCCTCTGAGATTCCTCAGTTTGTTCTATGCTTCTATGTCTCTGGATTTACTTTGTTAATCAGTTTATTTTGTTCATTAGATTCCACATATAAGTGAGATCATGTGATACTTGTCTTTCTCTTACTGGCTTATTTAGCTTAGCATAATACTCTCCAGGTCCCTCTATGCTGTCCCAAAGGGTGAGATCCTTCTTTTTTAGTATTCCAGCTGCATAGTATTCCATTGTGTAAATGTGCCATAGCTTTTTTATCTGCTCATCTACTGATGGATACTTGGGCTGTTTCCAGATCTTAGCAATTGTAAATAGTGCTGCTATGAACGTAGGGGTGCATAAATGGAACTACATCAGAATAAAAAGCTTCTGCACAGCAAAAGAAACCATCAATGAAATGAAAAGGGAACCCACTGTATGGGAGAACATATTTGCCAATGATACATCTGATAAGGGGTTAATTTCCAAAATATATAAAGAACTCATACAATTTAACAAAAGGAAGACAAACAATCCAATTAAAAAATGGGCAAAGAACTTAAATAGACACCTCTCCAAAGAGGACATACAGCCAAGAGACATATAAAAAAGTGCTCAAAGTCATTAATCAGCAGAGAGATGCAAATTAAAACGATAATGAGGTGTCACCTCACGAACCTGCCAGAATGGCTGCCATCAATAAATCAACAAAAAATGCTGGCAAGGATGTGAAGAAAAAGGAGCCCCAGCACACTGCAGGTGGGAATGCAGGCTGGTGCAGCCACTGTGGAAAGTAGTTTGGAGTTTCCTAAGAAATTAAAAATGGGACTGCCATTTGACACAGTGATTCCACTTCTAGGAATATATCCTAAGAATCCTGAAATGCCAATCAGAAAGAATATATGCTTGTTGATATCTTTTATGTTTTAACCACTATTTAAAATTTTATTTTTCCTTTATTGATTTTAGAGAGAGAGGAAGGGAGAGGGAGAGAGAGATAGAAACATCAATGAGAGAGACCATCGATTGGCTGCCTCACATGCCCCCCACTGTGGAACAGGCCCACAACCCTGACCAGGAACGTGTCCTGACTGGGAATCGAACCCGTGACCTCTTGGTGCTTGGGTCGACGCTCAACCACTGCGCCATAGTGGCCAGACGTAACCACTATTTTAATAGTTTAATTTAGTCTGCTTCTTCAGTAAAAGCCACCTCATTCGTTTTGGCAACATGCCTAGTATAAACAACAAATGATGGTGTATAGCCTTGAATCCTTGCCTTTCTCAGATTTGAACTGCCCCAACCCTCCTATAATGATGATGTGTTATTCTCCGATTGGAATTTCATGTTACACTGATGGGTGTGTCCCTTTTAAAGAGAGCATGTAGAAACACAGCAGAGTTATCACAGATTTGCATGTCATCAGGGATCAAGAAAATGTTTAGAAATTGAGAATTTTTTATTTCACAAGAATTTCAATATTTCACTCCAAAATTATTTGTACAAATAAATTGTTGTGAAGTTATACTATGTTAACTATATCAATTTCCACAATAGTTTTTTTTTTTTGTTTTTTTTTTTGCATTTTCCACTCCTTTTAAATGAAAAGAATTCACATTTTCATATAGAACAACTTTTTCTTAAAATGTAATGGAATTGTATATAATGATGTTGCAGGTTATGTAGCTCTTTGTATTCGTCCTACATCTTGTCAGCCTATGATTTCTTTCACAGCAGAAAGTGAGACTGTACACATGAGTGCCCCAGCTGTGTGGGACGCAGCATGACTGGGGGACAAGGACCCGCTCAGAGACGGGAAGATGGGGCTCTCAGAGGGCATTAAAGGGCAGTAGATCCTACTTAGTTCATCCTGGACTCAATGAAGAAGGTTTCCCATGAGCCACTGGGGGTGTGTCACCTGCGGATCCCCATCTCACCCACAGGCACTTCCAGCACTCCACACACTTGGTCCACCGCACCTCCATGCGTGGTCAGCTCCCCGCGTGCTCACCAGTGGCGTTGAGAGCAAGCTTTTGCAGATGGCTGGTGAGCACATGTAGAAAGCCTGCCGGACACAGTGGGATGGGGAGAAACCACTCACTGAGCATTCAGCACTACTATGCACACACAGTCAACTAACATTTGAAAGGAAAGGCAAGAATAACCAATGGGAAAAAGATAACCTCTTTAATAAACAGTGTTAGCAAAACTGGATAACGACATGTCAAAGAGTGAAACTGTAGCCCTATCTTATACCATGAACAGTCTGATTAAAAATGAGCAGAGGACCTGAATAGACATTTTTCCAAAGAAGACACACCAACGGCCAACAGGTAAATGAAAATGTGCTGGACACCATGAATACTCAGGGAAATGCAAAGCCAAACCACAATGAGATGTCAACTCACCCTCGCTGGAATGGCTGTTGTCAGAAAGAAGGCAGTAACAAGTGTTGGTGCCAAGTAAACTGGTGCAGCCACTATGGAAAGCAGCATGAAGATTATTCCGAACACTGGAAACAGCACTGCCCTGTGATCCACAATCCCACTTCTGGGTACATAGCCAAAGGAAAGGAAGTCATTATCTCAAAGGGACATCCGCTCAGCCCTGCTCTTTGTGGTGTCATTCACAACAGCCACAATGTGGAAACAACCTAAGTGTCCATCGACTGGTGTGATTGCTAGATCATACGGCAGTTCTGCTTTCATACATATACATATACATGTACATACACATACACATACACATACACATACACACACACATACACATACACACACAGGGAATATTATTCTACTATAACAAAGAAGGAAATCCTGCTATTTTCAACAACACAAATGGACCTTAAGGCATTACGCTAAGTGAAGTAAGCCAGTCAATAACAAATATTGTATAATATCACTTATATGTGAATTCTCTAAAAGCCAAAATCTTAGAAATAGAGTATAATGATAGTTGTCAGGGCCTGGGGGATGGGCAAAATGTGGAGTTGTTGGTTAAGTGCTACAAGCTTCCAGTTACATGATGAATACGTTCTGGGCATCGGTTAACTGGGCCACGTTATAGAGGAGACTTGAAAGTTGCGGAGAGTAAATCATCAGTGTTCTCACCACTCACACAAAGATGGGAATTTTGGTAGGTGATGGAAGTGTGAACGTCATTGGAGCAATCATTTCACTGTATATGTGTTTATCAAAATATTGTGTTGCACACCTTAAAATGTTACTTGTATGTCACTTGTATCTCTGCAAAACTGAAAAGACTTAAAACAGCAAACTCTCTCAGCACTGCCCGGCCCCTCAGCCAGGTCTCTGTTTCTGTATAGCAGTTGTTATTTCCACCTACCTTCCAGAATAAGAGTTTTTTAATGTTTACATCTACCTACATTATCTTCATCAATCTTTTTACTTTAATAGTATTAATTCATGGAAATTCATTTACTTTAAGAAGATACATTTTATGTTGTGGCCATTCCTACACCATGACTATAATTTTATAATAATTACTTCCTCATTTTCAATGAAATTGAAATGATTTATTTAGAATATTAAGTTTGAATGAAATTAAAATTGTATATTTAGAATATTAAGTTTCCCCCAAACCTAACTTTTTTAATAGTAAAATAAAAATTGTGTATAGGAATACTTTGATACTATGATATATTTAGTCTGTTGACTATTCTCAGCCTTTTTCATGCCACTTTCTAATGCAGGTTGGAATGAAATGCTCTTTTTCCAGAATACTCTTCACCTAGTGGTGGTGAGGATTTTTTTTTTTTAAATCAAAGCAAAAAACCCAAAGAGCCCTGGCCAGATGGCTCAGTTGATTGGAGCATCATCCTGTACACGGAAAGGTTCTGGGTTTAATGCCGTTGGGATATGTACAGGAGGCAACCGATCGATGTTTCTCTCACATCAATGTTCCTCTCTCTCTCCCCCTGCCCCTTCCTCTCTCTTTAAAAACCAATAAAAATGCATCCTCAAGTGAGGATTAAAACAGGAAACTCGAAGAAAAACAAGCAGAATCATAAAAAATTGAAGTTTTAGAGAATAGTTTAAGATATGAAACTCTGTTTACCAAACCCAATATGTCTGTCTACACCAAGCAAGAATAAGAACTACCAGCTATCGTTTCTGCACTGCTGCAAGTCAAGCATAGCAAACCATTTTTAAAAATCTATTGGAGCTCCATTCTTTCATATAAAATACACTAACTTTTCCCTAAAGTTTGTAGGATGAGGATGTCCTTCATATAAGGATAAGTAGTCGTATTCTTCTTCTAGAGTAGATGACTGAAAAATAATTTGTATCCTATTTCATTCTTTTTTTTTTTTTAAATATTTTTCCTCTATTGATTTTAGAGAGAGAGGAAGGAAGAGGGAGAGAGATAGAAACATCGATGAGAGAGAACATTGATTGGCCGCCTCCTGCATGCCCCCCACTGGGGATTTGGCCCACAACCTGGGCATGCGCCCTGACCGGGAATTGAACTGGCGACCTCTTGGTGCAGAGGTCGATGCTCAGCCACTGAGCCACACCAGCCGGGCTCTGTTTCATTCTTTAGCTGTCATTACCCATGTTCAGCTTGCACCATCTGGATATCCATTTGGAAAACCAGGGCTTTCTGTACTGCTATAAAGTCCTTCTAATATTCCGCCGTGTGTATACATAAATCCTGCAGCAAAAACCAAACACACAGACACATAAAACAAGAATAATCCAGGAGTATATTACGGTTTTTTCCAAGACCCATGTTAAAATAATTTTTTAAATGATAATTTAAGACCTAGATAAATTAATTTTTTTCAGAAAAGTAAAACGTAACTGGCAAAATACCAGAAGACGTGTCATTGATGACACATTGTGATCACTAGTTATAACCCAGGAGATGAAATGAAACCCTCCATACGTCTAATCATCACCCGTGAGATGCCACAGGCAAGCCCAGGCCTAGGGGACATCTCCCCTGAGGCAGTTTTCAGTCGAATTCGGGATGCTCATAAACAACAATGACAATTTAATGATTTTAGTATGCATTTTGGATTAAAAAAATTAACTCCAGTTTTTCTTTATAAGTCATAATAATTTTTTTAGATGTCCGTATGCCTATCATGTAGCAAAATGTCTGTCCCGCCCTGATTCTAGCAGAGGGGTAAATAGCACAGACCTACAAACATTTTACAAATCAGTGGAATTGCTCTGTCACTGACCAGAGTGTTTGGTCCAAACTGGACACAACCCCGATGTAACCACATCCAGGGAAAGCTCGGGTTTGGAAAGAGTGTGCTGGACCATGGAATCCCGCGCAGCTGTCCGCAGCTGTCCCAGGTCGAAATCACTGGGACCGGACTCTGGAGTTACCTAGAAAACGTCCCACTTTCCTGAGGGAGTAAGTTATTTATGAGAATATAATATTAGCCATGCTGTGTAGTATAAAACCCTAAGATTTACATAACGGCCGGAGAAGATGACCCTCAGCACGTGTATCTCTCTCCCTCCAGAGTCTCAGCTGCCTGCTGACACCCAGACCTCCTCGTGGAGACCCTGCCCTGAGGTCCGTGACGCCGGCCCAGCATCACCCTGGGACAGCCGTGGTGGGTCCCAAGGCAGCTGGCTTCTGTCGTTTGGGTGACGAATATCGGTCTCTTCTCAATGCCTCCCTCCATGCTCCTTGTTGAAGGCCCAGGCCCTGAACCTGCCTCAGTGCAGAGTGTGGTCAGAGAGAGGAAGAGGCCGCCTCCCCAAACAACGAGCTGGGGCTGGTCTAGGGCCTTTGCCCTGCTGAGCGGAAAGCAGGACACACTGTCCTCAGCGGCCAGGGCCCAGGGCCCTGCCTCCACTGTGTGCCTGGAAGGAGCAGCAGCGAGTCCGCCTTCCGAGGAGGCCTCTCTGTGGGACTGTGCGGCCCAGTGCAGGCCGGGCAGGGACCCTCCTGCTTGTGAACAAGGGGCGGTAGGAACAATGTTTGTGTAGGGTCTGCCCCTCCCTCGGGCCGGAGGCTGACATGGATTTCACACAGGGTGCCAAGCGCACCAGGGCCAGCAGGGGGCCCAGTGGGACAGTGCCGCAGCCCCAGTGCGAGGTCACAGCTGGGACCCAGCAACTGGCTGCTCAGCGCTCCTTCGGCTTCTCCCTCTCAAGGCCCCAGGTGAGCTCACATCTAAGTTCAGCAGCTCCCTGCTCTCCAAATGCAAACTCCGAAGCAAAGTGGATTGAAATTAGTTCCCAAACAGAGCTGGGACAGGCAGGGGCTGGGGAATAATTTCAGTAAGAGGCTCCTGCTCCCATCAGAGCGAGGAAAGGGACTAGAGTGTTTGGGGCATGTCTCTGTCAGCTAGGGGACCAGGAGAGGGCTCCAGGGGTGTCTCCCACGTGGCCTAGACCGCTCTCTTTTTCTCATTTTTTATTCTCTGCACAGTTGACTGGATTCTGGGGTCAGGGGAGGGTCCCTTAGGAGGACGCATAGACCTTTCTTTCTTGACTCTCAGCCTGGGTCATGGGCAGGGACCCTGACTGTCCACATATGTGGCCATGTTCTTTATCTCAGGGTCCCAGGCTCAGGCTTTGCTGACCCAGTCATCACAGGTGTCGGGGGCCCTGGACAAGGTCACCATGTCCTGTTTGCTGACCCAGTCATCACAGGTGTCGGGGGCTCTGGACAAGGTCACCATGTCCTGTTTGCTCACCCAGTCATCACAGGTGTCGGGGGCTCTGGACAAGGTCACCATGTCCTGTTTGCTCACCCAGTCATCACAGGTGTCGGGGGCTCTGGACAAGGTCACCATGTCCCGCTCTGGAAGCAGCAACATTGGATCCTATAATGGGTGTTGGTTCCAGTCCAACGCTGTGCTGCCCTCGCACCTCAGACTCTTGGAAAGACCAGTCCCTCAGTATTTCCGGGTGATTCTCTGGACCCCAGTCGTTTACGTGGACTCGCTGATCTTCTCTGGCTCCAGCCTGAGGACGAGGTTATTATAAATGCCGCACATGACAGGCAGCGGTGCGCACACGGCTGGGTGCTGCCCGAGAAGTCATGAGACAAAAGCCACCCTCTGGGGCCCTGACCAGACCTTCCTCCGCTATAATTACAGCACCTGATGGGCTGAGGCCATTCGATGGGTCTGTTGATTCCAGAGTGTCCCCACCTTCGGCACAGAGTCTCTCTAAAAAGGACAGTGGGACGGGGGAGGTTCGTCCAGCCATGTCAGAAAAAGGAAGGACCTGCAGGTGGAGGCAGCCACAGGAATACCTGGATCTCCAGCTACTGGTGATGAGAACGTTAAGAAACTCCATGTATTAAATTAGGGGCATCTGGATCTATAAAATACCGACGAGAAAATATTCTCCAGTTTGGGAGTTGTAATGAAGGATCTAATAAAATTAAATGCGTGTTATGCTGGTCAATTTGAAAGTCAAACTCTCTTTGGCCCCTTTGTAGTGAGGTGGCAACTGTTCGCTGGACATGACATCAGTGGTCCTTACTGGAAATCCAGTTAGTCAGAGAGGCCAGGTGGGGTTGGGGTCTGAGCGCAGGATGGGACACTTTGAAACCATCCTGAGATGGCCCCTCCCAGCTGGGACCACTCAGGGACCCTGGGGCAGGGGTCAGACATCAGTGGGATGTGCTGTGTTGCCCGGACCCAGGGTCATCAAGAGCCAGGTGCCTCTGCCTCTGGGTTAGCTCATCTCTTCCTCCTCTGTGAGGACCCAGGGCAGGGAGGACAGGAGCAGACAGACGACAAGGGACATTTGAATGAACCAACTCCTCTCCATCTTTATTTGGGGTGATACAAAGAGATGTTGGGCAGCTCGGACTATAAAACAGAGCTTTAGGGCTCAGGGCCCGAGTCTCCACCATGACCTGGCTCCTCTCGTTCTCACGTTTGTCATCCCTGCACAGGTGACGCCAAACTTCCTCACTTCTGCGTCTCCACTCCTCTGCGGGGCCCTGGGCACAGTCTGGACTGACGCAGGAAGCCCGTGTCAGGCCTGTGGGGCCGAAGGTCGCTCTCTCCCGCACTGGAAGCTATGGTGCCAGCTGCCACCGACACACGCCTGGCGCTGCCCCGAACCGTGGTGCTCGGAAGCCCTCAGCCCTCAGGGGTCCCCGCTCAGACCCCTGTCTCGGAGTCCGGCCACAAAGCCTGTTTGAGGATCGTGGGCCCACAGCCTGAGCACGAGGCTGATTATTACTGTTCCGCGTTTCACAGCAGCACCTACGCTGACACAGTGTTCCAAGTCCGTGAGAGACTGAGACCAGAACCCGCCCCTTTCCCGTGACCGCCGAAGACTGCCTGTGACAGAGGGTGTCTCTGGGAGACCCGGTGTCCTGGCACAGGCCACCTTCAGAGTGTCAGTGACAACTGCCTCCTCTCATGCTGTTCCTTCTTTTCACAGTTTGACATGTAAGTTTCAGGGCCTGAAGGCTGCCACTTAAAGGGCACAGCTCGCTGTTCGGTGTGTTTACAGCGTCGTGCAGCATCACCGCAGCGTACCTGAGACACCTGCAGCACCTTTCGGCGTAGATGTTCCTTTCCTACGGAGGCAACCAGAAGAAGCGTGGTCCTTCGTTACTGCTCACTGTGCTCTCGGCTGCTTCTGAGGGCCATCCATGCTGTGGCATGGGTCGGTGGGTCGTGCTTTTGTTAGAAGCCACCCTCCATCGCACAGACATGCTGGATTCTGCCGACTCCTTCATCCCACAGTGGCCATTTGGGTTCGTTTTTACCTTGTGTGTGTGATGCAGAACTCGGCTAGGAACATCTGTGTAAACATTTTTGTTTTGTGTCTTGCAGGCTTGCGTTTTCATTTTGGGAGACACCTGGGAATGTAATTGCGGAGTCATCTGGAAGCTTTGCATTGTGTTCGAGGGGCTGTCAGCTGCTTCCAATACAGCTGCACTGGCTCTCATTTCTACAGGGGTCCGAGGGCTCCCACTCCGCGTCCTCGCAAACCAATGTTCTCTCTCTCGTGTCATCACAGCCGTCTGAGTCTGGGTGGAGCTGTCTCTCACTGCGATTGTGACTTGCATTTCCCTAGAGATCAGTGGCGTTGAGCAGCTTTTCGTTGCTGTGTTGTTTTCTCCAGTTGCTAGCAGCAGAGGCTGTAGGCACTCTCATCACCAAGAAATTGCTGACATACCCTCACAGCAGCACAGTGTCCTTGCTCAGGAACAGAAAAGCTCTCGGGGACAAGGACGCACAGCATGACGCCAGCCTAATCACGTGAGGACCATGCGACGGGGAAGTCCGTGGAAGTGGCCTGTGACCGGACCGCAGCCTCACAGCTCGCACATTTTCCCAGGACAATTAGAGTCTCCTCTTGAGCATGTCTCTACGTCATCACCGATGTCACCGTATCGGGCCGCCTGTGCGTTGTGGTGCCTCAGCCGAGGCCCGCGCTGGGAACCAGGACTGCGTAGAGGCTGACCATAGCCTCCCCTCCCCGCCCCACACACAGGGCGTCTTCATTAACCTCACAGCCCACGCGGACTCCGGACAACCACATGGCAAAGAATGCAAGCGGGCATTTTAGGACAGACAAAATCCTACAAAGGGGAAAAACAGACATGAATACATGTAGAAATAGATGTGTTGATGGAGAAGATTGACTAATATCCAAAAGAGTCTAAAAATTCTTGCTTGTCAATGTTAACATTTATTTTAACAAACACTAGTCAGAAATTTGGGGAACAGTGCCTTTTTTTAAACATTTAAATGGAAGAACTTAAGTCTAGAAATACTGTTTGCACGTACATTTTGCATATGAACAAAAGGGAAGTGGAAATACATAGTAATATATTGAGATATATTTTAAAACAAAACCAAATTAAAGATGTTGAGGCTGTTGCAGAAACCAAAGAGAACCAACCCCCGGCAGTCAGTGCACAGCGCATGGGAATCACAGTGTCAGGCAGTCAGACGATGGGTGTGTGCGTGGACACTGTCCTGCCGAGCAAACAGCTGGCTCCCAGGGATAGGGCCATGGGAGGTGGGTGCCCTGTGACCACTAGGGGGCACTGTGGGAATATCGTTCAGTTCCTACACAGCTGCTCAGTGAGGATATTTTATTCAAAGGAGCCTGGGCGTGGGGGCCGGCCAGGTGCTCACAAATGAAGACTCTGTAGCTGTGTCCTCTCTAGCCTAGCATAGTTCGCTGAGCAAGTTCTTCCTCCCACAACTCTCCCAAGGGGTGAAGCTAACCTTCTCCTCCCTCATTCTGGGGTGTGAGCTGAGCTCCAGCACCAGGGCTCAGGGAGGGGCTGGGCAGTCGCTGGATGAACGCACACTTGCATGGACAGCCGCTCCTCTGGCAGAGACTAGAAAGAAAAGGAGGCCTGGGACAGCTGAGCCTCACTGTGGGGCTCAGGGTCTGTGTGCACCACGGTCTGGACTCCGCTCTACCCTATGCTTCTCTCTCACTGCTCAGGTAAGGGACAGGCCCTGGGGATAAGGTCTTAGTTCTCAAATTTATTCCTAATATGCCCAGTTTCCTAAGACACTTTCCCGTGGTCCCTGCCCCATCTCTGACAAGTGTCTGTGTTGGCAGGTTTCCCCTTTCAGTCTGTGCTGACTCAGCGACCTTCCTCCGCGTCTAGGAACAACAACCAGACCTGTGCACCATGAGCACTGGCTTCAGTGTTGGTGACTTTGCTGTAAGGTGCTTTAAGCAGAAGCCTGGGAGCCCTTCCCAGTATCTCCTCCCACTTAAATCAGACTCAGATAAGCACCAGGTCTCCAGGGTCCCTAAGCCAATTCTCTGGATCCAAAGATGCTTCAACTAACTCAGGTGTTCTACACATCCCTGGGCTGCAGCCTGAGGATGAGGCTGACGATTATTATGACATATGGATTAGCAGCTCTAAGACTTACATAGTGTTCTAGATCCACAACAAAAGTGAGACAAAAACCTCTCTGCTCTCCATTTCTTATGTAGTCACCCCTGATCATGGCTCTGACCAAGTCAAGCTCAGCAGTGGCTTGTATTGTCCGATCTCATCTAGTACCTGCTTATCCTTGGACCAGTAGTTCTAATAATGTGACATTGTTTACTTTAGTTCAACTTTTAGGTTGATTTACTGCTTATTATATTCTCACTTTGTTCATATTTGCACAGGCAACATTTTCTTTCTCAGACATAAAAAAAAAAAATGCCAATGGAGATATTTGAGGAGGTCAAATTCAGGCCATGTCCACTCTGATTTTTATTATTTCCATCCTCCTACTCACGTTGGGCTTTGTTTGTTCTTTTCCTAGATCCATTAGGTGTAAGGTTAGATTGTTTGAGATTTTTCTTGTTTCTGAGGTATGCCTGCATTGCTATGAATTTCCCTCTTAAGACTGCTTTTGCTGTGTCCCATAGATTTTGGGTTGTTTTCATTTTTATTTGTCTCAAGGTATCTTTTGATTTCTTCCTTGATTTCATTGGTTTTGTTTTAAATGTGTGTGTGTGTGTGTGTGTGTGTGTGTGTGTGTGTATTTTTTTTTTTTTAAGAGAGAGAGGAAGGTACAGGGAAGGGAGAGGGATATAAATATCAATGAGAGAGAAACACCGATTGACTGCCTCCTGCACGCCCTCTACTGGTGAAAGAGCCTGCAAACCGGGCATGTGCCCTGACCAGGAATTGAACCGGCAACCTCTTGGCGCATGGGTTGACACTCAACCAGAGCCATACCGGCTGGACCTTGATCTCTTTGATAACCCATTCATTGTTTAGTAACATGTTATTTAGCCTCCACGTGTTTTGTGTTTTTCAGTTTTCTTATTATAATTGATTTCTAATCTCATGCCACTGTGGTCAGAGAAGATATTTGATATGATTTCAATCTTCTTAAATTTATTGAGACTTGTTTTGTGGCCTAACATGTGGTCTATTCTGGAAAATGTTCCATGTGCACTTGAAAAGAATGCATATTCTGCTGATTTGGGGTGAAATGTTCTAAAAAGATCAATTAAATCCATCTGGTCTAATGTGTCATTTAAGGCTACTGTTTCCTTGTTGATTTTCTGTCTGGAAAAATCAATGGAGTATTAAAGTCCCCTACTATGACTGTATTACTTGATCTCCCTTTATATCCATCAATATTTGCTTTATATATTTAGGTGCTCCTATGTTGGGTGTCTTAATATTTACAAGGGTTATATCCTCTTGTTGGATAGATCCCTTTATTATTATGTAATGTCCTTCTTTATCTCTTATTATAGCCTTTGTTTTAAAGTTTACTTTATCTAAGTATTGCTACCACAGTTATTTTTTTCATTCCATTTGCGTATCTTTTTTTAAACTGAATTTATTGGGGCAACACCAAACAGGTTTCAAGAGTACAACTCAACAAAACATCATCTGCACACTGCATCATGTGCCCATTGCCCCAAGCCAAGTCTCTTTCCATTCCCACGTATTGCCCCTTTGCCTACCTCCTCCTATACCCATCCCCCTTTCCCTCTGGCTATCGCTATACTGTTGTGTGTGTATGTGGTATATGTATATTATTTGCTTAATTCCTTCACCTTCTTTCATCCAGCCCCCCAAACCCCCTCCCCTCTGACAACTGTTGGTTTGTTCCACGTATCCATGCCTCTGTTTCTATTTTGTTCGTCAGTTTTTTTTGTTCATTAGATTCCACATGTAAGTGAGATCATAAGATATTTTGTCTTTCTCTGTCTTCCTTTTGACCCAATGATCCCACTTCTGAGAATATAGCTGAAGAAGCCTGGAACACTAACTCGAAATAATATATGCATGAAATATTTTTTTCCATCCCTTTACTTTCAGTCTGTGTCATTCGAACTGAAGTGGGTCTCTTGTAGTCAGCATATGTACAGGTGTTGTTTTCTTATCCATTCAGCTACCCTATGTCTTCTGATTGGAGCATTGAACTCATTTACATTTGAAATGATTATTGATAGGTACATATTTATTGCCATTTTATTATTCATACTTACATTCTTTGTTTGCCTTCTTTAAAAAATCCTTCTAACATTTGTTATAATACTGCTTTGGTGGTGATAAACTCTTCTAGCTTTTCCTTGTATGTAAAGATCTTTATCTCTTTCAATTTTAAATGAGAGCCTTGCTGGGTAGTCTTGGTTGTGGGTTCTTGCTTTTTATTGCTTTGAATATTTTGTGTCAATCCCTTCAGGCCTGCAAAAGCTTCTGTTGAGAAATCAGCTGGCAATCTTATGGGAGCTCTCTTGTAGGTAACTAACTGCCTTAAGATTCTTTCTCGTTAACCTTTGCTATTTTAGTTATGATGTGCCTTGGTGTGAGCATTTTTGGGTTCATCTTGTTTGGGACTCTCCGAGCTTACTGGACTTGTATGTCTATTTCCTTTGCCACGTTAGGGAAGTTTTCTTCAAATAGGTTATCAGTTTCTTTCTTCTCTTTCTGGTACACCTATGGTGTGAATGTTGTTACACTTGATGTCCCAGAGGTCCCTAAACGATTCTTATTAGTAACATTGAGCATCTTTTCATATGTCTATTGGCCATCTGCATGTTCTCTTTGGAGAAGTGTCTATTTAGGTAATTTGCCCATTTTTAAATTGTAGTATTTGTTCTTTTGGTGTTGAGTTGTATGAGTTTTTTAAAATAAATTTTGAATATTAACCCCTTATTGAATGTATTCATTGGCAAATATCTCCTCCCAATAGGTAGGCTGTCTTTGCATTTTGCTGATGATTCAGAGAAAAGTAATGTGAATGACTGAATAGCTGAGAGGTTGAGTTATGAGCAAACTTTAGGGAACTGATGTGTTTATGGAAATTAAAGGAAAGGTTAATTATCCAAAAAGCTATTTTTCTATACGCCATCAAAGTCAATTTTAACATGAGGAATGTGCCAAAGATAGAACATATTAATTCAGACAGCATGAAAGCCTGTAAACTGTTATTGAAGAAGGTTCTTTAAATGAAACCATAGAATTCCGTATGTTGATGACAATGTAAAAGTCACTTTCTTGGTAGGCATGAAAGTTCTATAAAGTATTATAGTTCTCAGCCATGACTGTGTTGGAATCACCTGTGATGCTTTCTAAGCCTGAAGGCCTCAGGGGCCCAGCCCAAATCTAACAAGTCAGTATCTGCATGGTTGGGGCCTTGGTAGCTTTTATTATTATTATTATTATTATTATTATTATTATTATTATTATTGATGAGAGAGAGAGACAGACAGAGAGACAGACAGAGATGTGTTGTTCCACTTATTTATGCGTTCCTTGGTTGATTCTTGTATGTGCCCCGACCGAGGATCAAACCCACAACCTTGGCATATCAGGACAACACTGTAACTAACAGAGCTACCCGGCCAGGGCTTTGGCAGCTGTTTTTAAAAGTGATATAGCTGCCCTGGCCAGTTTGGCTCAGCAGTAAGGGCATTGGCCCGTTGACCAGAGAGTCTCGAGTTCGATTCCAGTCAGGGGCATGCACCTCAGTTGTGGTTTGATCCCCAGCCCTGGTTGGGGTCATGCGGGAGGTGACCAATCGATGTGTCTCTTTCACATCGATGTCTCTCTCTGAAAATCAATGGAAAAATATCCTCGGGTGAGGATTAAAAAGAAATAAGTGATATAGCTGCTTCTGGATTGGTGGCCAAGGTTAAGAATCACTGAAGTGCTTAGAATTAAAACAGCCGAGCTGGTGGGTGGGGTGGGGGTGGGGGTGTGGGGGGACTTACAAAAGAGAGTAACAAACATAATTCTTTGAAAACTCCAAATAAAAGCATTCTTACAAAACACACAAACCATTCTAGGCTCAGAAGGCTTCAGTGATGAATTCTCCTAGACTTAAGGAATAAATAGTTCTATCTTATTCAAACTCTTTCAGAGAATAGAAAATGGGAGAATATTTCCTAAGTCAACACAACAACAAAAAGGTCAATCTTTCATGAATATACATGCAAAAATTATAACATATGAAAAACAAATCCCAAATACATGTAAATTATATCATGGTCAAATTCGGTTTACTCTGGCAACACATAGTTCAACATCTAAAATTAATAATGTAATTCACACATGAACAGAATAAAGGAAGAGGCCTACGTAACCATTTTAAGATAGAAAAAAAACATTTGATAAATTTCAACATCCATTCATAATTTTTAAATTCTTTGCAAACTAGGAATAGAAGGAATCAGTCTTTATCTAATAAACAAAATGTACAAAAAGCTTATAGCATATTTAAGGGTAAATATTGAAAGCTTTTACCCTGATACTGGGGACAAGGAAGCCCACTATTGCCACTTCTATTCAGCATTTTATCAGAGGTCTCAGTAAGTGTGACAAGAAAAATAAATGTTGTAAGATCTTGAAATAAAGAAATAAAAGTCATCATGCATAGATTACATAATTGTGTACACAGAAAATCTTTTAAAATTACTATTAAAACACAGTTGATATAAAAATATCAATTTGTATTTAGATACCAGGAACAACAAAAAAATTGAATTAAAAAAAAAATGACAACATTTACAATAGCTTGAAAAATATCCAGAAATAAATTGTATGGAAGGTGTGGAAGACTTTTATACAGAAATTAAAGGAAACCTAAATAAATAGAATATACCATGTTCATAGATCTGAGGATATTAATTCTCTCCAAATTATCTATAGTCACTGTAAATCTAATGAGAATCCCAGAGATTTGTGTTTGCATGTATGAAATGGACAAACGGATTCTAAAACGTACATGGAAATATAAAAGATCCAGACCAGCCAAGATGATCTTGAAGAGTTCAATATCAGTGAATTTAATACGTGATTAATTTACTGTTCTGGAAATCAAGACGTATAAAGCTCTACTAGTTAAGACAGTGTGATAGTGGTATAAGCAGACAAACAGACCAATGGAACAGACAAGACAGCCCAGAAACAGAGCCCTACGTAGACCCTGATCTATGGCAAAGGTACAGCACTGGAAAATAGACAGTGTTTTCAATAAATGGTGCGGGTCAATTAGCTAACTGTGAAATGTAAAACTTCCGGAAGATAACACAGATATCTTCATGACCGTGGTAATAATTTCTCAACAGGGCGTAGTGCACTAACTATGAAGGAAAAGACTGATAAATTGGACTACGTTAACATAAAAAACTTGTTTTCGTTGAAAGGTATCAAGAGTGAAAAACCAGAGTGGAAGATAGATAACACATAAACCAAAAATTTCCATAACTGGAATATACTTTTTACTCCTATAAAATCATTAAGTAAAAGACAGTATATTCAACAAAAAAGTGGGCAAAAGACTTAAATAGGTATTTCACAAAAGACAATAGCCAAAGGCCACCAAATATATAAAGAGATCTCAACATCATTAGCACCTGGGAAGTGCAAATTAGAACAATATCATCACACATCTACCAGAAAGGTAAATTTAAAAATACTGACCAAACCAAATCTTGCCAAGGATGTGGGGCACCTGGAACTCTTATAAACTGCTGGTGGGAGTTAAATTGGTGTGCTTTGGAAAACTGTTTGGCGGTACCCAACAAAGATATACTGTATATATCTATTTCCATGACCCAGTAATTTCACTCCTAGTTACATACCAACAGAAATGCATTCGTGTGTACATCAAAAGACACATACATGAATGTTCCTGGTAGCAGTATGAGTAGTAGCCCAAAACCGGAAACAACTCAAAAAATAATTAGCGAATAAATTGTAAGATATATTCACACACTAAACTGAGTCGTGAAAATGAATCAACTATAGCTACAGTTAGTGCCCCCTTCTATCCTATCCCTGCTACATCCCAGGGTCACATTCAATACTGCTTCTAGTTTATTCATTATTAAATGTTGTATGTATCCATTTCACACCTCTCTCTTGGAGTCGGGTAAAAATGAGCTTATAGGCCCCAGTTCTTTAAAGAGCTAACGAATCCAAACAGAAGAGGGCTGCAGTTCCATTTAACCATGGAAAGTCTAACCCAGTCTCGAGGGAATTTCTGCTGACGTCAAGGACCCTGCCCAAACTCTTGAATCCATTTACATAAGTACATATAGGTTTCTTTCTCCTCCTCCTCCCACCTTCTTCATTCTTTTCTTTGTTAAATGTTTTCTTTTTTTGTTTGTTTTTTTTTTTAGGGAGAGAGGAAGGGAGATAGAAACATGGATGTGAGATAGAAACGTCAATCGCAGCCTCCTGCTTGCCCCCACTGGGGATCGAGCTCGCAACCCGGGCTGTGCCCTGACTGGAAATCCAATCGGGACCTCTCAGTCCATGGGACAATGCTCAATCCAGAGCCACACGGGCCAGGCCCTCCTCATTCTTTTTACACAACCTTTTAAACATGTAAAACCATCCCCAGCCGAGGCAGTGTGTGAATTGTAAGGCACCATCTGCACTGAAGGCAGCCGGCTCCCGGGAGGGAAAAGAAATGACTTCTCAGCACGCCCCCTGGTGGTCTGAGTGAGCCCCAATCTCGCAAACTACTCGACAGCACACACTCTAGACACCATCTGTCCTTCCTTGGCCCACTGTAGATTCCCAGTAGCTGACCAGGAATAGGTGCAGAGGTACAAAGCAAAACATTTACAAGATTACCCAGTGCAGTTGAGCAGTTGTGAAAAGCACAGGCTCCGAACACCAAGGGTTAGTGTTCTGGCTCCACTACTTATGACATCATCCCAGGGTTGTTACGTGAAGTGAAATAATATAACTGTGCACAGTATTCGATAATGACAGGGATTTAAAAGTGAAAGGCAAATGGTTTATAATTTTAAATAGTGAAAGGTAATCAGTGGGTAAGAAAACTGATCAATTTTCCATGAAACAAATCTTTGCAGTAACTTTAAAACACAAAAGGTACCTCTGAGGATCTGTAAAAGATGACCAAATCATTAATTTAACCAAACATAAGAAATTCAGTTAAAAATGTGTTTTGCTTTCTAAATCTGACAAATCGCGAAGTGGATCCCTTACACGCAAAGCAACCAGTGAGGTGACAGATGGGTCACGGGGTGCTGCTCGGGAACCGCCTGCCGCCAGCTCCTCCTTCAGCCCTGAGCGCCTCAACCCTTAGTCTACTTTCCTTTCAAACAGAGAAACTGAAACAGACAAGTGCTTACCAAACCCTCCATTTGCAAAACAGAAACATATGCTTCAATAACGGCCATACTGCACGCCAAAGGTAAAACAAATACTTTTATTGCACATTTATAAAATCTGCATAGTTGTATGTATCAAGCGTCCTTCCCTCCCACAAGGCCCTGATTAATGTGAAAATTTGGTTAAACCACAATACCCAAACTGGAGCTTTAAAAAATGGTCACCAGGGGACATTTCTCTCTACATATACATATATATAGGTTGGTTTTTCCTTTTACAAACCCACATCCCTTGTTTCTTCAAAGCAAACCGGGAGAGAGCATCAAAATGTTCTTTGGGCCAGCAGCAGCCTTAGACACGTTTCTGACCATTTTCAGACCCTGGGAAATTTTACAGGGCTGGTTAACAGTCCCTACCAAAATCTTTAACCGCCCATTGGATCTGTTTCTATGGGTCTGATTCTGTTGTTTTGTGAGAGTGTGGTGGCAGTGGGAGGGATGGGGGAAGGTAAAAGGACACAAGCCAAGGACACTGTGCTAAGTTGCATGGTGACAGATGACTACTAGACTGAGTGCGGTGATCACATCGTAGGTATGTAAGTCGAATCACTATACTGTACACCTGAAACTATTATAATATTGTATACCAACTCTACTTAAATAAAAAAATAAAATAAAGGCTCCCCCACCAAAAAGAACAGGGTCAACTGCACTAGTATGAGACACCCAAGAGTATGCATACACTCCCTCTCCCATTTAAAAACCAAAATCAACAACCACACAACCCGCTTCCGTTAGTCAAGTTTCACAATTTACTCCATCTACAGTCCTTAATGCTTTCCTTTCTTTCACTCAGGACTGAGCATGAGGTTTTCTGGTTTATTTAAAAATATAAAATAAAAGAGAGAGAAGAAAGGAGAGGCCATTCCTGACTTCTCAGCATCTTATGGCCACATGACTTTGTGTTCTACCCACACGGAAAAGGGCGGTGGTTTATCAGCACCCCAACTTGTCATCTCCTGTCGAGAGCCAGGCAGGGTTTATATTTCTCATCTCCGGCAGTTAAGAATTTTCAAATGTCATCTGTAATAACTAGAAGCTGTTCATCTGGTTCAGGTTCCAATGAATCACTCTTCTATTCTGCTGTCAAAAATATTGATGCCTGAAAGATAACTTAGAAAGTGGCAAAGGCTTAGAAAAGCCCAAGCACTCTCGTCGGTATAAGAGGGCACTTCTGGTCTTCTGGCATAATTCAATTCCTTAACACACTGGCTCCTGCCTCTTTTAGGAAATTGCTTTAGTGATTCTGTTCCTAAAAAGTGCAATTTTATTTCCAATCCTTTGTTACACACACAGCATGGTTGGGGTCCGGATCTGAATCTTCCTTTTTCACCTAATTCCTTTCCCAAGGTCAACACTGTGATAACAGACTTCTGCTCAACAGGTAGGCAACCAAAGACCAGGACGGACCTTGAACACGTGACGGCTTAGTTCACTGCCACAGGTGAAACCCCTTGAATTGACTCCATGACGGCTGCAAATCGGCTGCAAAGGTCATAGGGAGAATTGGGTCGAATAGTTGGAGGCTCCTTCAAGACAATGATTTCTGCAGAAGGATCTAGAAGCCTGGGCAGAAACTCCCCTAAGCACAGCTGCAGATTTTCTGTGGAGAGAAAATGGAAGGTTACATATACAGCTAAACAGATTTGAATAAAAACTAGTTAAGTCTACAGCTATTTGGGAAGGACTTCCATAAAGCCCTCCTTGGCAAATATATCAAAGCTCCAGGTCACTGCTGTAAGCCACCTGTCACCTGGCAGAGTAACACTACACTGACTTCATTATGGACAGGTATTCTAATCAACCATCCTGTTAACCTTTGAGGAAGCAGACATAACACTCTGTACCATAAATATAATGGTGCTATTTTATTTCAAATGATTAAAATATAGTGTGTACACAGAGCATAAAGTAAAGCTTATATTACATATGATCTAAACAAACACTGAAGACATTAAATTGAAATTCATACCTACTAATTATAATAGAATTTTTCAATAAATATTGTCAACTTGAGCACTTTAACAAGTCAACAGAATATCTTCACATCAGTGAGAACTAAGAGAGGATTCATATTAGAATATACACCAACTTTCTAAGTCTATCCAACTCCTCTAAAAATAACTAGTTTTAGGCTCCCTCCCTGAAATACTTTGGACAGGCGGGACTATCCCATTGACTAACGTATCCATCTCAGAGACATCGCGGTTAATATGATGTCTTGATACTGCATGCTGGAGTATCCACGATGGCACCACCGGGCAATCAAGTGCATGCATGCATTTTGACTTTTAAACTATGAAATCAGAGTTCAGATCCTGGGAAATGAGAAAGTAACAGAAGTCGGACGTTCCTGGAGAGCAGTGACGTCTCACAGGGCTTCCTGGTGCTCTGTGGAGATGCTCAGGAGGTGAGGGGAGGCGGAGAGGAACAGAGGCCCGGGCTCCTGTTCCCGGGATCTGTTCCCGTAGAGCAGATCCACTTTAACTCATCTGCATCTTAGGGGTTCCGATGAGCC
Organism: Tadarida brasiliensis; assembly: GCA_030848825.1. Taxonomy (NCBI): domain Eukaryota; kingdom Metazoa; phylum Chordata; class Mammalia; order Chiroptera; family Molossidae; genus Tadarida; species Tadarida brasiliensis. Next base: position 86,206,003 of record CM061268.1, read on the forward strand.
CCTGACGAGGTTTGGCAAGCGGTGATCCAGAGGGAGACCCCTGTGATCTCTGTGATTCCCCGAAGCCTTAGAGATTACTGGGGAGCTGAAAACAACACACCTGCAATATCCTGCCCAAGGTAAGAGCACCAGTGTTTCCTCATGATCTCAATGGCATCCAGGTCGTCCTTGGAGATGTCGTTGTTGATGATGAGGTGAATGCAGGGAATGATCAGCTCATTCATCACATTAATGCCCTCTGTCACAGAGTGGTCATCGTTTGTTTCAAAGAGAGAAGCTGCTTTGGCATTCAGCTCCTACAGATAAAAGAAAGAGTGAAGAAAAAGTCTGAGAAAATTAAATAACTATCTTAGAAGATCCTAACAAGTGGCTCCCAAACTTTACTGCACACGGAATTGCCTGTGGAGTCTCTGACAACCATGTGTCCCTCCTCCGCGTAAGCTGATGTGATTGCTATGTAGGTGACCTGGGCACTGGGATTTAAACGCTCCCAAAGTGATTCTCAGGCAGCTGAGCCTCTGACCCACTGGCCTAAACTTACACGTCAAGATCGTGCCTGACCAGTGCTCCCATGAAAGGCTGCTCCCTGGCTCTCCATCTACAGAGCACAGAATCACCTGCGGAAGACACGCAGCTGCGCAGGCCGGTCGCCGCCTGGGGCGGGGCTGCGCCTCATCCTCGAGTGCGAGCTCCCCAGGGATCGTGACGCCCACTGAGGGTGGAGAGCCAGCGATGGGGGCCATCTAAGGCACCATCACTGCCCGCCTCTGGCAGCTGAGCAGGGCATTCCACATGCAATGTGTACTCAGTGATTTAAAAAATAAAAATATGACTGATAAAATTCAGATCCATGCAATCTCTAAGTCCCTTTCTTCAGCTTCCAAACGCCCTGCCACACCTATAACTGCTACAGAAGTCCACGTATAAACCAGAAACTGAAGCTCGAGGTCAGTGCAGTTATGACTTAAAATCCCCCACTCGGTACTAATGAGGCAGGGGTGGAAAGGCTGCCCACCTCCCGGGAAGACCGACACAGCACACACCGGGAGGGAAGCCCCTCTGCTGTTCTGAAGGACGAGCGCCTCCTTAAACCCTTGGGCAAGCAGAGGGCTCGGGGTCTGCCTTCCCATGTGGCTGCCAATGAGAAACCGGCCAGGGGACCGCCCAGGGAGTACAAGGACAGTCATGGGCGGCAGGGCTCGTCCCCACGTTCATCCCTTCCAAAGCTGGAGTCCCTTTCAGAGTCACTAAAACTCATCTACTTGCAAGGAACACAGAAGAAACACTGCATTCCTTCAACACAGCTATGACATGCTTACTGCCTCCAGACCCAGATGAAACAAGCAAACCTGTGCACAGAGCACTCAGGAGGTGGTGATAGAAGGCAGGTACACATAAAGGGCATAGAAAAAGGGATAATTCATTCTCATCCTAACTTCTATCCAGGACTGAAGAAGAATGATTTCACTTAAGTAATATTAAATAACTGGTTTCGATGTTACGCTCCTTTGAGTCTGGGAAAATCTGGAACCTGCTGGAGATCCATTTCTCCCTGGGTTCCAGGAACAGAGGTGAGGACAACCACACCAGGACCGCAAGCTCAGAGTACACACCAGAAGGCACTTTCTTCGGTACAAAGCGATCACCGACTCCTCCACCCCGCGGCGGGGCCCCTTGGTCAGCAGAGTGGCGTTGCTCTGGTAGGCGTACACCAGGTAGGAGAGGGCCTCTTGGTACCTTAGAAAATGGCAGGAAACAACAGCTGAGTGCCCTTCTCCAAAACCCAGGGCTTAGACCTCGCTGTTCCTTCAGAAAGAATTTACGTGGCTGCCCAGGAAACGCTGCGAGGTGGAGGCAGCACTGGGCACAGGAGAGCCCAGGGCCAAAGCCTGCCGTCTCAGCTCTTTCTGAGTGCCACACGCCCCAGCCACGCCTGACAGCTCCTGGCTTCGCTCTTCCCAACAAAGACGGGACCGAGATGCTCTCTCAGGTCCACACCGGCTCCCAAGTTCATTCTCGGAGTTCGTCCTCACGCATCACAAGAGAATCTGGCCACTACGTCTCTTTACTACGAATCTATTGTTATGTGAAGGATGAGAACACAAGTGTGATGTCAGAGCGACACTGAGTGCACACTGGGAAAAGTGGAGGACAGGGAAGTGTGACAGGGAGGCGGCACACGCCTACGACACTGCATACGTGACAGGGAGGCATGTGACACTGCACACGTGACAGGGAGGCCTGTGACACTGCACACGTGACAGGAAGGCGGCACACGCCTACGACACTGCACACGTGACAGGGAGGCGGCGCACGCCTGTGACACTGCACACGTGACAGGGAGGCAGTGCACCGGTGACACTGCATACATGACAGGGAGGCATGTGACACTGCATACGTGACAGGGAAGCAGCACACGCCTGTGACACTGCATACGTGACAGGGAGGCAGCACATGCCTGTGACACTGCATACGTGACAGGGAGGCAGCACACTCCTGTGGCACTGCATACGTGACAGGGAGGCATGTGACACTGCATACGTGACAGGGAGGCGGCACATGCCTGTGACACTGCACGCGTGACAGGGAGGCAGCACACGCCTGTGGCACTGCATACGTGACAGGGAGGCAGCACATGCCTGTGGCACTGCATACATGACAGGGAGACGGTGCACCTGTGACAGTGTTCCTGGGTGGGGATCAATAAATAACAGAGTCCCGACCAATTACCTTAGCGACATAAAAAGCCCACTTACTTTCCTTTCTGATAGAGTTCCAGGCCTGTCAGGAGATACACAGACACCTTTCGAAACAAACTATAATCTTCATGCCACTTCTGAAAAGGAAGGACTCCTGTTAATGGTTATGACCACGACAGACGACTGCCCCACTGTCCACACAGGGAGCTTTACACTGCCCAGCGTTTCCTGAGCACACGGCCAGGCACAAAGGGAACACACAAACTTGCCCACGAACACGCTCAACATCTAGAACAAGTCCACTGCGGACCTTCATCTGTACTGTCCTGTCCTTCCACTGTATTTCACGTCAGCTTTAGAATGTATCATGTTAATTCCCAACACCAGGGCAGAGTCATTCAGCTCTGGGTGAATGAACACCCGCCCAGCTGTGATGAAACCATCCAGATGTGGGAGGCGGAGGACAGGCTGCCCGACACACAGGACAGCACTGAAGCTCAGCCAGTGCGGCGGGCACGCCTTAGGTGGTATGTGATGTTGTTTGACAGCCAACACAACACTTTTAAAAATTTGTAGCTAGCTATGCATTTTAATGCACAGGAATTAACTTCCAATAGAGAAATATCAGAAACCTCTATTATTTAAAACAAATCCCAACCATGAGTTCAACAGTTGTATTACCTAGAACAAGGCTAAAGCACATATTTAAGAAAAGGAAGTGTTGATTCACTCTGACAAGAATGGAATAAAAAACCCTGCTCTTCTGAGGGTACGAAAAGATCATTTACTCATTCGTGTTTAGTTTGGGGATGGGGCAGGGAACCGGTCATAGAATTGTTAGTCCTGCCTCGGAACCAGTGTGAGGCTTTGCAGACGTGGAGAAACACTGCACCTTGTACTCCTCCATGTTCATGTCGTCGGGACCAATCTCCTTCAGCTTAGCCCGGGCCACCTTCATGATGCTGATGGACCTGCGCGGACACACAGGGAGCAGTGAGAGCCCGGCACAGCTCCCCAGCAGGGAGGGAGCGCCCGGCCCGCAGGGAGGGAGGGGCCTCGGCTGTCGCCCTCTCACCTCTCATCATAGCTCAGATTCTTATCTGCAAACTGTTCCAGAAGGGTCCGCTCTACCACCCGCTTGGGCGCTTCGTTCTGGAAGAAGTAGACGAGCACGTGCTGCAGCCGAGGGTCGCTGTGAGAGGCGGGGACCTCTTTGGCCAGCTGGTAGAGCCGGGAGTACTCCTCGTGGAACGCCTGTACGACAGCCGTGAGTCAGGCAGGCGCGCCATGCGCTCTGTGCCCACGGGCCCCGGTGTGCGTCACCCTAAGAAGCCTCTCAGAAAGCCCCCTACTGAGGCTTACAGGGGCCTGGACTCTGCAAGCTGGCACTTCATAAGGATGACACTCCTCTCGCAGTCTGGCACCAAAGACACACTATATTCATAAGGGACATTTTTTCATGAAGTTCTCAGAAAAAAAAAATTTAGTTTTAATTATTTCAGGCATATCCTTGAGTCAAAGGACCCAAATTTTAAAAATCCACATAAATGCAATTTATTCACATCCTTAAATTTTATTCAAGTACCTTACACGGCCTACTTTCTCACATCATAGCCGCCTAATTACAAAGGCAACGTCTCCACCCCAGCTTTATGAACAGACATTCCCTAAGAACAACGACAAGCCCCCCAGGCTGGGGTGACAGAGAACGGCACTGCCCACCTTGGGCATCAGTGCCACAGAGCAGGAGCGACCGGTACGGTGGGGGCTTATTCATTAGGCAGACAGGAAAGGGAGCTTTAGGTTTTACTTCAGTGAAAGACATTTCAATCCTATTGTTTACCATCCAGCAGAACTACCACCCCATTGCTACGACAGCTGTGGTATAAGGATGAAAAATGAAAAAAACAGAGATACCTTAATAAGCCCTGCTTCAGACCCATCTCGGTCAAAGGTCTGACGGGCTTTAGCTATGGCCAGGATGACCCCTTGCATGGCAGGGCTCAGCATCACCTACCACAGGAGGGCACAAAACACAGAGGAGAAGGAGAGAAGAGAGTTCAAAGGAGAGTGCAGGAGCGCCAGTGAGCAGACGTGAAGGCGGCGTGCCCCTGTCAGCCTCTGCTGCAGTCGTTCCCCACTCTGACCCATGCACACACCATGCTGCCCTCCACACGAGGTCAAGACCTGGCCCGAGACCAGCTCTTTCTATACATTCTCTGTAATTCGCAGATGAATAAATACGAATGCCTAAAAATATCTATTATGGCACTGCTAAAGAATCAAATTAAATTAGAGCTCTCAGGGGGAAGTGTCTGCGGTGAGAATTCCAATTCAGTTCTGTAGTTTGGGTATATCCTAAACACACAAATATTTTAGACTTCTACTAGAACGAACAGCACATTTAAAATAGTCTGGAAACTAGGGGATACACAAATATGACTTCATAAAACAAAAACCTCTCCATGATTTAAAAATGTATCTCACAGGAAAAAACAGACCCGAGGGACAGGATCTGTAGTTGTCTCAGTGAGTGACAACCGTGAGCAGCTCCACGACACGGACTCCACAGCTTCTTCCTAACTTAGACTTAAAAACAACTCCAATTTACAGCTGTCTGGCTCACCACACATCTGAAAATGTTACACTTGGAGGAAAAACAATTAACTACCGGAGACAAAGACTCCTGACTTAAAAGGCAATTTTGTGTTCCCAATACCAGACAAGGGACTCAATTCCGTCTTTCTGAGCCACCTGACTCTGCAGGCCCGTGAACACACGCCTGGGTAGACACACACCGGGAGCAGTGCACCTGGGAACAAGGCTGTCACTTAAAGACAGTAACTAAGGTCACACCAATATTAGTCTCAAAAGGGAAAGGTTAGCCTTGCCGGACACCTTCAAGTGCATTCTGTAATGTGAGCAGGGGTGCGGGACTGACAGCAAGCAGCTCAGCCTGCGCTGGGCTCTGTACCTCCTCATCATAGCCATCTGCGTCAGACCTAACCAGGATTCTCCCCACACTGGGAATCTCCACTTCAGACACCGCAGAATGCGGCGGGGCAGCGCGCTCTGCGTCAGGCGCCTTCGGGGGCTGCTCTGACTGCTCGGCAAGGTCTGTTTCCGGGGGCAGGGCCTTCTGGGGTGCAGGTTCCTTCTGCTGTGGCAGCAGAATGGAGAGAATGAGTAAGAGAAAAACAGAAGAAATAAATGCAGCAGAGACACGGAGCCATAGAAATGTGAGAAAACGGGAAACGAGTGCTGACAGCCCGCCCCTCTAGAATCTGGGTGTCGTCTGTCCTCCCCACCTCACTCAAGGCTGCTTCGACACCACTCTTCTCGTAGGCGTGTGCGGTGTTGGCGATGGCCTGGGCCGTCTGCTCCTTGGCAATCACAGCGTGCTCAGAGGACAAGCAGCGAACCCCATGAGCAGAGGCTGCTGAAGGCTCTGGTGAAGAATTGTACAGAGGAATTAGCATCTGATGAGTGACGTCTAGAACACTCTGTAAAGGCAAGCAGGATGGATACAAAGTCTAACATACAACTCTTCTAACAAACCTTTAAAACAAATCTATGTAAGTTTCCCCTAGAAACTATGACTAGAAGAGCTACTTCAGCAAAAACCCCTTGATGATCCTGTAAAATTTAATGTGCTTATCATATTTGTCTATACCAAGAAGACTTCCTACAAACAACCATGCCTTTGTTTTTAAAAAAGAAATTTTCATATATATATATATTTAAAGTTCTTGAGCTTTGACACATTTACATTTGCATTCAGCATTACAATTCATGCTGTTATAAATTCTTCTTAAATTAAATTTATAGGGGTAACATTGGTTAACCACATTATAAAACTTTCAGGTGTACAAGATTAGAATTCGACATCTGTGTACTCTATTGCATGCTCCCCACCCAAAGTCTAGTTGCCTTCCATTACCATATTTTTGATCTGGTGGAAGAATCGTTTTCATAAAGTCTCCCTATTAACCCTATCATAATTCCTCCTACAACCTGGGAAATAAGCAAACACTACATAGAGTAAAAGCAGAGGTAGCCACTCATCGGAAATCATGTTCTGAGCACTAGCCATCGCCCAGGCTGTAACACCAGCTCTGCTGGGACTACACTGCAGTCGCAGACAGCGCATCCGGGGAAGCGCACGGGCTGGCTGGAGGAGGGCAGCGTGAACACAGCAGACCACCAGCACACGGCCCTTCCCGAGTACCTGGTGACGTAGAGAAATCCTGTGATGTTGAGTTGGTGGAGGATTCCATTTGAGGGATTTTACAAGACTGCTCTTCTTCCCACTCCTCGACTTCCTGTTCAAATCTCCAGTTATCTTCCTGAATGTAATGTTTAAGTTCAACAGATAAGGCTTCCAATTCTTCTAACATCTGATCTGATTCATTTGGGGCTGCCTCTGAGAAAGAACAAAGACAGACAAATCAAAGGTCCTTCCTAATGAAAAATACATACACACATACATAATCCATCAAAAGTATTGACAATATAAGGCCAATAGTCAGAGTGCATCAATAACAGTGCCTGGCTTATTAGTAGACAGGCATGCATTGAATATCTGTTCAATGAAGGAAAGATTTGGAATAGAGGCCAATCACTGGCAAAATAGTAAAAATGGACCAAACATTTCTTGGAAATTCAGAAAAATCATTAGATCCAGTGGAAATTTCAAGCAAAGCAGTTTTGTCAATGTAACCACTGCATCTATTATTGATAAGAATATCTATCTCAAGATGGTTAGAGATGAATTCCAAGACATCTGTACGGTCTCAGGTTTCACACAATGAAGTGCTATCAGAAAGCAATGTGATACAACAGTTAGATGGCCAATACCTGGTTCATTCAAAGCCACGATGAAAACCGGCAGGATATCAAGGACATGTTAAATTTCATTTCTAACCCATTTTGTTTTAAACAAAACAAAACCTACAGAACAACACATCCACTTATTGGTTGCCATTAACGAGTCGTTTCACTAAGCAAATGAGTTTCCACTTGTTTGCTTCTATAACATAAAAATGAGTCATATGTGTACTACTAAGGCTCCTATACACCAACCACCAGCATAGTCATTTGTACAATAACTCCCACAAACAGCTGTCCCTGTAATCACACTGCAAATATGCAATTATGAAGATTAATTACTGGTAGGTGATCATTCCTCCACCCCCCTCCGCCAATCTCATTAGCAAATCAGAAAGACAAGGCGCTGTCTGGACAAAATGCCTGGCGTGCTTTCTTACCTATGCAACAGTCAAGTGTGACTACTGGGAGAGAAAGCCCTCTATGATCTTAGATGTGAAATGCCGGCCGTAAGACCTCTCAGAGAAGATGTGAAAGGCAGAGAGAATAATGTAAGTGAAGAGCACAGCATCTGGAGTCAGAACTGGATTTGAATCGTGGGCCTGCCATTTATTTACTGAACAACTAGAGAACCTCACCTGGAAAATGTGGGTAATAAGAATTTCTACGCTGCCTACCTCCCTTTTAGAGTTGTAAGTTATCAGAGAAATAAAAATTGAAAGCATGCAGTATGGAGTAAAGTAGTAATATAAATTGTAATATAAAGTATGACTGCTCTTATCATTAGTAATAGTATTATGAGAAGTATGAAATTATTCAGGCAAATCCACTTGTAAAATTTAGCTATTTTCCAAAAGGCACAAAAATATGTACACAAAATGTTACTAAAAAAGAAAAAAACTAGATACAACTTTAAAGTCTATCAATGAAAGACTGGTTTAATATATATATATATATATTCCATGCAATGGTTTATTATGGAGTTGTTAAAAAGAATGAGCCCTGGCCGGGTGGCTCAGTTGGTTGGAGCGTTGTCCCATGCACCAAAAAAGGTTACGGGTTTGATTCCCAGTTGGGGTACGTACTGGAGACAACCAATCGATGTTTCTCTCTCACATTGATGTTTCAGTCTCTCTCTCAAAAAAAAAAAAAAAAAATTGACAAAAGCATCTCCGCGGGTGAGGATTAAAAAATAATAAATAAAAAAAGAATGAGCCAATTTTATTTGTGAAAATAAGAGAGGTCACTAAAATACACAATCCATGAAAAGGATGCAGAACAGAATGAAAAAATATCCCATTTGGGGGAAAAAATGGGACAGGGAAGAGATGTCAATAAATAAACATAGCACCTGCATAGAGCATTTTTTGAAGACTACATAAGAAACCTAACAATGGATACTTGTTGGACTCAAGGATGGGAGCAGAAAAGCAAACTTATTTTTCCTCTTTATTCTTTTGTACTGTTTGTATTTTTAAAATACACTATTACTTTATAATAAATTCTAGGTTAAATTTTTTTTGTTGTCTTAATTTTTTTCTTTATTGGTTTTAGAGAGAGAGGAAGTGAGAGGGAGAGATGCAAACATCGATGAGAGAGAACATCAATTGGCTGCCTCCTGCACACCCCGTACTGGGGATCAGGCCCACAACCTGGGCATGTGCCCTGACCGGGAATCAAACTGGCGACCTCTTGGTGCATGGGTTGACGCGCAACCGCTGAGCCACACCGGCTGGGTTTAAATGTTTTTTTAACTATTAATACTGTGCCCCCTTCCCTGAGCAGTAGAGATTTCCCCCATCTCTGGCTCCTGCTAAGATATTTTTACCTGCATTGAAGTGGGGTAGCTTGTCGTTAATGTACATTAGACAGTAAGCACTAACATTTCTCAAGCCTCCATAGGAATCTCTTTCAAGTTCTTCCCAGGAAGATTCGGTAACAGAGATGTCATTGTACTTGAGCCAGACCTGTCGGGGCTGATTATAGATATAGGCCCAATAGTGTCCAGCATTTGCTTGTCCTTCATGAACAAGAACTGCATGCAAGCGATAAGGCACCTGAAATCAGAAAGCATATTTCCGAGTTAGATAAAGCCAAGTAAAGACAAAGTCTAGGTTATTAAAACTCAAGATTATTCCCAGCTATCAGTCATAAGAAAAGTATACGTGTGTTTGTTATAGGTTCACATCAAAACATCTTGGTGATTCAACATGAACTAACAAAACACAGCCTTGGAATCCAGCAATTAGGTCTTAGTTCCTGAATCTTTAAAACCAGACAACTGACTGGATAACCTCCTCTAAGACCTCATTCAACTCTAGACTCTTACGATTACAGATCTAAAACCAAAGATAAGCTAGACCTATTTATGCCCCGAATTCCAAATCCAGTTTATCTAAAAATAGAGTCACCTTGACCACTTCCGCTGAGAAAATGCTTACCACATCTGGGACCTACAAGTTTAGCGGTTATCTTGTTCTGTGTCTATTTTATTTGGTACCAACATTTAAGTTGGCACATTTCATCATGAATCAGCCGCATGGTCCCTACATTTCTTCTTGTGAGTAACTGCTCACCTTTCTAGGGTGAAGACCCTTTCAACTACACACTTGTTTTTTTCCAGCATTTGAAGGGCATTTCTTTTTACAACATGCAATGACATGCAACAACATGCAATAAATAATGCAATAACTAAGTGCCAAGTAACTATCGGTGGAAAAAAGGAAAGTCAGCCACAGAATCAAGTTAAACTTACATTTAATCAGTACCTTGACACGTTTTTACTGGTGGAGAAATTTTTGAAATAATACGAAAGAGAAAATGGGGGGAAATGAAGATCTGCATGATGATTCCTGCCACGCGACCGAACCATGCCTCACGCAACCCTGGAACAGAGCTCGTCTCCTCCAGCCACTGACACAGAAGCCACTAGGCGGCCATGCCCCTGACCGGAACCTTTCCCTCTCCGTGCCCAGAATGTTATTCTAAACAACACTCATGTGGGCAGTTAGGATTTCTGCCCTGCCTACCTCCTTTTTAGAATCAGAGGAGAAATCAACCTTGAAAGCATGATGGTAAACAGACGATCATGGTACTTTGGAAAGGACAGGTAACTGGTCCCTAGTTCAGATTTCCCCAATGTCCTACTTAAATTACTACAGTATGAGAAATCTTTATAAATATTTGACAGCAAACCTTTCTAATACATCAAAAAATAACATGTGGTAGAATCAAAACAAATACATTTTGCGTTCTACTCCTGGCAGAAGATACAATGCTTTTCTTTAGCCTAAAATTAAAAAACAGAACACTGTCCATTTCTTTCTTAAGTGTATTCTTATATCCAATTTCCTTTTGTATCTACCATTAGTACCACTGTCACAGGCCTTGACGACTTTCCCATTAATTCGTTCTACCTGGCGAAGGAGAGGATCACAGTACATCTGCTCAATAGTCTGGGTAGTGCTTGCAATGCAATTCTTTAAATCTGTTAAAAAAGAACACTCCGTTACAATGGTTTCACTCTATGTCACAGAGGCTGCTTCAGCTCAGCAGAGAGCACCGCTTACCTGCATGGGATGCCGACGGCAACTCCACTGGACCATGGAGTGCAGTCCTAAGAGCCAGTGCTTTAGGTCACGAAGGCTGTTAGTTTCATATAATTACATTAAGATTTAAAAAAATTATGCCTTATAATTGGCACCAAAATTTCTTAAAGAAGAGACAGCCTACTTAGAAAAAGATGGGTCACTTAGGTGCAAAATAAATGTCCCAGAGACAAGACCTGAAAGAAGATAGCAGAGCAAGGCAGGGCTCAATTTCTGTGAATAAGAACCTGGAAGGCCCAGCCAGTGAGGCTCAGTGGATGGAGCGTCGTCCCATGGACTGAGAGGTCCCGGTTTGATTCCCAGTCGGGGCACATGCCCAGGTTTCGGGCTCGATCCCCAGTAGGGGGCATGCAGGAGGCAGCCGATACATGTTTCTCTCTCGTCAATGTTTCTATTTCCCTCTTCCTTCCTCCCTCTCTAAAAAAATCAATAAAATCATAAAAAAAAAAGAACCTGTGAGGAATCTGCATTTTTATTTTCAGCTCCCAGATAAAAGGAAGAAGTAAGGGTTTGAGTAAGAAAGGTCTGAGCAACGTCACCATGTGGCCATAGAGAAAAATGAGTGCCTGAGCTACCCGGGAAGCCCAGCAATGTGGAGGAGGGACTCCAGGAGGGGTCCTTCCACAGTTGTATAATGAGAGTGTGCGGGCCAGTCTTATAGGGAACTAAAGAAAGAAGTCACAATCCCCATGCCAAAATTCAACAGAATATACAGCAAAACTCTACAGCATACATGGCAATGGCAGCAAGTGTACCCAAGATGCCAAACTTCCAAGTATTCAAACAAACAGAGATGACAAAGAGCAGCTGTTGCACAAGTTTTGGAAGAGCCAACCTTGTATATCTTGTTCAATCTCACTCCTCCACCTCTGAAGACAGGTCTTAACGAAGCTGATCTCCTCGTCCGTGACTGTGCGGGGCGCTGGGTGTACAGGCATTTCCACAGGAGACCGGGAAGATGGAAGTGGCGTATCCTGTGCCTTGGACTCGTGTAGACACTCTTCAGGAAAGGGACTTTCAACATCTTGAGGACAGCCTTCTTCACTTGCACTGAGGAAGACACATCATGCTCATAGGATAATTTCCCAAATACGCCTTGGTCTGAATTAACGTGCTCTGAAAGCAAGCTGCTATGTGGAATAGTACAAATGTAAGTTGGTGAGTATTTCCTGTGCACAGGTGCTGAGCCAAATCTTCCCTTTACGTGCACCACCTCATTTAACAGGACTTTCTTATGAGACAGCTACTATCCCTATTAGGCCATCACAAACCTAAGGTTTAGAAAGAGCGAGCACCTTGCCCAAGTTCGCCCAGCCAGTGAACGATGGAGAGGCACTAACCCAGATCCGCCCGAGTCTACAGCTCACGCTCTCTCCCACTTGTTATAATGCTGCCTCATGGAGAAGGGAGGACAGAGAACACACAGAAGGGAAGACTGGGCCTGGAAGAATCAAGAAATCAACTATGCTTATTTAACCCATTCTAGATCCTCCCCTCCCCCCAAATCCAGAACAGGTTAAATAACCATAATCTAGTTTTTCTGTAATCCTCAAATGGGCTTCCTCTTTCAAACAAAAAAGTGTGCCATAGAGTCCATCTCTTTCTCTCATCTTGTTTGCAGTGACCCAGCAAGAATTCCGGCCAGGCTCCTGGGCCCTGGCTTGGGGAGCACGGAGAGCCCTGGTCTGCGTGCTGGCCTTGTTTAGATCTTTCTGTCAGCCCGTGTGATGGTGGAACCATGCTAGAGGTGTGCTTTGTGTCTGGGTCGTCAGGTTCCCCGAGGAGGAGGCACACCCTCTGCAATGGTTTGAAGTCTCCAAGCCTGGGCCAGGCTGGGAGAGAGAACGGTGTGTCCTTTAGAGCTTGGTGGCAGACCCAGGAGGAGGGAGCGTGGAGCAGCACATGGGACAGGGGTGCGCACTCACTCCCTCATTCAGCCAGGATTTACTGAGCACCTGCGCTGTGCTAGGGACACAGCAGGGAATCAAGCAAAGCCCCTAGCTTCATGGGACTTGTGTTAACAAGCAAATACAGGGTATGGGCAGGCGATCATAACTGCTATGGAGAACAATAAATCGTGGAGTGCTAAGTTGGGGAGTGTACTGTTTCGTACAGGATGGCCAAGGGAGCCCCACAAATTAGGTGACATTTAAGATGTGAAGGAAGGGAGGGAGGAAGGCAGGAGCCGAGCTCTGTGGTCCAGGCAGGAAGACCAAACGCAAAGGCCCTGCCATGGGAACATATTGACACATTCGGGAAACAGGAGACCAGAGCGGCTGGAAGAGGAGTGCAAAGGAGAGTTAGAGAAAGGTCCGAGTGACGAGGGCCCGTGGGCCACGGAAAGGACGCTCACTCTGGCCCCGAGGGAGACAGCAGCCCCTGCAGGATTCCAGGCAGAGGAACATATCTGACATATTTTAAATGGGGGAGTCATTCTGACTCATGTGTTGAAGGTCTACAGTGGGGAGAAGCCAGTTAGGAGGCTATTGCCGTAACCCAGGCCAGGATGTCGGTGAGGTGGTGAGAAGTGGAAGATTCTGGATGCGCCAACAGGATTTGCTGATGGATTCGATGTGTGGTGTGAGAGAAAATCAAGGCTTGCTCCTTATCCCTATCCTACCCCCACACTCCCACACTGGCATGACTGTTCCACTGCAAACAGTCTGAATGCAGCCCAAACTGCCCCAGATCCCTGAGTGGGCAGGAGCCCAGCCTGGGTGGGCAGTGCCGCCTGAGCCTGGCCCTGTTTCCTTGGGCCTGTGAGTATACTCTCTGTTCAAAAAGGTGCCCTAGGAGGTGGCAGGAGTGAGGCCCTGCCCTCCCAGAGATTAGAGCTGACCCTCTCCCATCACCAAAAGCTGCGATGCTTTCAGATGAGCTGACTTTACGCCCTCACCTCCGATGGAAAGCTGATGTGAACCTCAGCAGTGGCCACACTATTTTTAAGATGTCATTTTATGCAATAAACTGTCTGCAGTGTGGGGCCCTGGCCCCGAGAAGTGCTTTGTAATGTACTGAAGGAAATGCTGCCGTGTGATTTTTAAATGATCTTGCAGTAAAGTCCTAATCTTTCTTAAAAAAATAAAAATCTAACCTTTTACAATAAGTTAATGTGTTCTGCTTGTTTTTTCAGTTAGGACATACGCAGCAAATCTGATCTGAGCGGATCCCGGTGGTTCCCCCAGGCTCAAAGGCCAGCACGTGGCTGAGCCAGAACAGAATAGGAGGGCTCGAGACTCGCCCGCCTGCCGCTTCACCAGTAAGCCCTCCAGGCTGTCCTCTCCAACTGCCAGCCAGCTCTTCTCTGTTTTAGTCTTTTACTTATGAATACGCCTCCCTTTCCTTGATGTTTACTTAGTCATGCACACTTTCAGCAGGGGGAGTACGATGTTTGCAGAGCAGGGCTGAGACTTCTTCTTAGAAAGACCGTTGGTGGCAGCTAGATTAGAGCTGGCTCAAAACAGGCAGGCTGGGTGCACAGTGAAACTACTCCGGACAGGTCAGGAAGCCCTGAAATAACCCAAACCTCCGTAGGCAGCATGAGTACCCTGGTGGGAATCATGAACATTCTCCCAGGTGTCAGTTGGCAAAATCCTTCCCCTTAAGACAAAGAGCTTGCAGACCTCAAGCTCATACAGGGTGAGTGTTAATCTGATGGGAAGATAGTGCACGGTCCCAGTTAGACCAAACACACACACACACACACACACACACACGCACGCACACACACACACTATTTAAAGCCTGTTTTCATTACCTGTCCTTGGACGTCGGGGAAGACACTGGGCAGTGCCCTGAAGAGAGTGGCAGCGTCGAGCTTGCGGCACTTTGAGTCGGGCTCTCTGAGGCAGGCTTTGTACTAGCAAACTCGATAACATATTTCAGCATGTCCGGGAGCGGGAACCGAGCGGGGCCCGAGCCATACTTCACATACCTGCGAGGCAGACACAGTGGTGCTCTACTGCCATGCCTGTCTTAGATTTTGAGGCTTGCTGGCAAAAGATCTGTTACTGTGTGAAGGAAGAGTCAATGAAAGGCTATTTCTAAGCACTACACACTATTTAATATGTTATTCAAGCAATCTATAGGGCAAACAAATCTCTAACCAAAGGACAGAATCACTTCACATTTTTCTTCTCTGAATAAAGTGAAAAAAAGAAACAGGTCTAGAACTAGGAAGCAGGAAAATCATGTTTCTACATTAAAAAGGGCACCATGAAATGAAAACACTAGTGAAAAATGAGCACAGTGCAATCCCAGTCAAGCACATGTGGGATGACACGTGGGAAAGACACTCCTCTCCACCAAAGGAGAGACAGAATGGTTTCTCCAGAGGGTCCAGAAGCCACAGACAGTGACGCTTTCATTAAAAAGAATGTTCAATATGTACAGCTAGAGGAAACAAAGAACTGTTCTATTCCTCAGATGTATTTCCTTGCCTTAATTTCAGCCACTATCACTTTATCTAAACGCTACCTTTCAAGATCTACTTTCTCCATGAAATCTTCCTCAACCTGCATCCTCAAGGCCGGAATGAACAGCTCTTCTTTCTGAACTCATACAGCACACGAACCAAACCTCTCGTCTATCCCATAATGTAGCTTCTTAAGCCCCCAGGACTTGCTTAACCAAGTAATACACAACTGGCCTGGACCAAAGGCAACATTTTCTTACAGCGATGCAGCACTGATCACCTGCCATAGGGTTTTAAGCCATCATTTTACATCTGGAACTCTTCGCTGGTGTGCTATATTTTTAACATGGTACTCATAACAAGTTTTCAGGAAAATTTTTCTCTAAAAAACCTATCTTCAATTTCATGACATAATCGTTTTCCTGTCCTTCTACTGAATTTTTAGACCAATTACTTCATACAATGCAGCACCAGTATTAATTTAGTAAAATCAGAGCAAAAGTAATTCTTTTTCTTTTTCTTTATTTTTTTAATCTTCACCTGAGGATAGGTTTTTTTAATTGCTTTTTAGAGAGAAAGGAAGGGAAGAGAGAGAAACATCAATAAAAATCAATGTGAGAGAAACACTGACAGGTTGACTCTTGTATGCACCCTGACTGGGGATCAAACCCACAACACTTTTGGTGTATGGGATGACACTCTAACCAACTGAGCCACCCAGCCAGGGTCAAAAGTAGTTTCAAAAGAGATGTCTAGCCCTGCCTGGTGTGGCTCAGTTGGTTGGGCATCATCCCAAAAGATTGCTGGTTTGACTCCCGGTCATCGTGGGGTTCCGGACTCCGTCCCTGGTATGGAGCATGCAGGAGGCAGACAAATGATGCTCTAACATTGATGTTTCTCTTTCTCTCTCCTTCTCCCTTTCTCTCTCTATAAAAATCAATAAAAATATTTTTTGTTAAAAGATGTCTATACTCTAAATAAACAATCTTATTTTTAATATTATATCAAGGTATCTTAAAATATGAAATGGTGAACATTTCTTAAATGATAAAGTAATTCATTCATGCAAATGGAAACAAAATAAAAAAACAGGGGTAGCCACCAACTTACACCATACACAAGTATAAACTCAAAATGGATAAAAGACTTAAATGTAACTCGTGAATCCATAAAAATTCTAGAAGAAAATGTAGGCAACAAAATTTCAGACATCATACACAGCAGAATTTTCACTGATACCACACCTAAGGCAAGAGAAACAAATGAAAAAATGAACACATGGACTACATAAACTAAAAAGCTTCTGCACAGCAAAAGAAACAATCATCAAAATGGAAAAGGAACCCACCATATGGGAGACCATAATTGCCAATGATGCATCAGATAAGGGATTAATCTCCAAAATATATAGAGTGCTCATACAACTCAACAAAAGGAAGACAAAGAACCCAATTAAAAAATGAGCAGAGGACCTAAAGAGACACCTCTCTAAACAGGATATACAAATGGCCAAGAGACATATGAAAAAATGCTCAACATCACTAATCATCAGAGAGATGCAAATTAAAACAACTATGAGGTATCACTTCACACCTGTCAGAATGGCCGCCATCAACAAATCATCAAACAACAAGTGTTGGCAAGGGTGTGGAGAAAAGGGGACTCTAGTACACTGTTGGTGGGAATGCAGACTGGTGCAGCCACTATGGAAAACAGTATGGTGTTACCTCATAAAGTTAAAAATTGTACTGCCATTTGACCCACTATCCCACTTCTAGGAATATACCGTAAGAAGCCTGAAACACCAATCAGAAAGAATATATGTACCCCTATATTCATAGCAGCACTATTTACAATAGCTATTATCTGGAAACAACCCAAGTGTCCATCAGTAGATAAGTGGATAAAAAAGCTGTGGCACATGTACACAATAGAATACTATGCAGCTGTAAGAAAGAAAGATCTCTTATCATTTGAGATGACATGGAGGGACCTGGAGAGTATTATGCTAAGCAAAACAAGCCAAGAAGAGAAAGACAAATATCACATGATCTCACTTATTTGTGGAATATAATGAACTAAATAAACTGATGAACAAAACTGACCCAGAGACATAGAGGTAGGGTACAAACTGACAAACCCCAGAAGAGGGGGTGTTGCAGGAGGAGAGATAAACCACAGAACTTATATGCCTGCATGCATAACCAATGGACATAGATAACAAAGCTGGGGAAGGGGTGGGGGGAATGCGGAGGAGGGTGTCAATGGGGGAAAAAGGAGAAACATCTGTAACAAAAACAAATTAATAAAAATAATTTAAAAAATAAATAAGTAAATAAATAAACAGGGGTAGCAATACTTATATCTGACAAAATAGACTTCAAAGCAAAGGCCATAACAAGAGACAAAGAAGGCCACTACATAATACTAAAAGGATCGATCCAACAAGAGGATATAACCTTGGTAGACAAATATGCACCCAAAACAGGAGTACCTAAATATATAAAAAAGCTCCTGGAAGACTTTAAGGGAGAGATCAATAACAATACAGTCATAGAAGGGAAATTTAATACCCCACTGATATCACTGGATAGATTTTCCAGACAAAAAAAATCAACAAGGAAACAGCAACCTTAAACAACACACTAGATCAGAAGGATTTAAATTGACATTTACATAACATTTCACCCCAAAGCTGCAGAATATGTATTCTTAAGTGCACATGGATCATTCTCAAAGATAGACCAGATGTTAGGACACAAAATAAGTCTTAACAAGTCAAGAAGACTGGAATCATATCAAGCATCTTCCTGGATCACAACAGCATGAAACTAGAAATCAACTACAATAAAAACACTCAAAAACATTCAAACACAAGGAGACCAAATAGCATGTTATTAAACAATGAATGGGTTACCAATGAAATCAAGGAAGAAACCAAAAACTTCCTGGAAACAAACGAAAATTAATACACAACAACCTAAAATCTATGTCACACAGCGAAAGCAGTCCTGAGAGGGAAATTCATAGTATTACAGGCCTACCTCAAGAAACAAGAAAAATCTATAATAAACTATCTAACCCTACAACTAAAAGAGTTAGAAAGAGAACAAAAAAAGCCCAGAGTAAGTAGAAGGAAAGAAATAAAAAAGATCAGAGTAGAAATAAATGACAGTAAACAATAATATATAAGATCAATGAAACCACCCTGGCCAATTTGGCTCAGCGGTTACAGCATTGGTCCACGAATCAAAGAGTCCCAGGTTCAATTCTAGCCAAGGGCATGTACCTCAGTTGTGGTTCATTCCCAGCCCTGGCTGGGGTTGTGCAGGAGGCAACCAATCGATGTGTCTCTCTCATATCAATGTTTTTCTCTCTCTGTCTCTCTTTTTCTCTCCCTTCCTCCCGCTCTATCTGAAGATAAATGGAAAAATATCCTCGGGTAAGGATTAAAAATAAAAAGATCAATAAAACCAAGAGCTGGTTCTTTGAAAAAATAAATAACAGTGATGAACCTTTAGCCAGACTCATCAAGAAACAAAGAGAGAGGACCCAAATAAATAAAATCAGAAACGAAATAAGTGAAGTAACAACTGACATCACAGAAATACAAAGGACTGTAAGAAAATACTACGAATTGCCCTGGCCGGTTTGGCTCAGAGGTTAGAGTGACGGCCTGCAGACCAGAGAGTCTCAGGTTCGGTTCCCGTTAAAGGAACTAAAAAAGACCCCGAATAGCCACAGTAATCTTGAGAAAGAACAAAGTTGAAGGGATCACAATACCAGATATCAAATTATACTACAAAGCTATTGTAATAAAAACAGCCCGGTACTGGCACAGAATAGGCATATAGATCAGTGGAACAGATCAGAGAACCCAGAAACTGACCCAAACCATTACGCTTTATTAATATTTGACAAGGAGGCAAGAGCATACAATGGAGCAAAGACAGTCCCTTCAATAAATGGTGTTGGGAAAACTGGACAGGTACATGCAAAAAAAATGAAACTACACCACCAACTTAAACCATACACAAGAATAAACTCAAAATGTATAAAAGACTTAATTGTAAGTCATGAAACCATAAAAATCTTAGAAGAAAACATAGGCAGCAAAATCTTACACAGCTCACATAACAGAATTTCACAGATACATCTCCTAGGGCAAGAGAAACAAAAGAAAAAATAAACACATGGAACTACATCAAACTAAAAAGCTTCTGCAGAGCAAAAGAAACCATCTTCTAAATGCAAAGGGAATCCACTTTATGGGAGAACATATTTGTCAATGATACATTGCATAAGGGTTTAATATCCAAAATATATGAAGAACTCATACACCTCAACAAAAGGAAGACAAACAACCCAATTAAAAAGGACCTAAATAGACACTTCTCCAAAGAGGACATACAGACAGCTAAGAGTACATGAAAAAAATGCTCAGTGTCACTAATCACCAGAGAGATGCAAATAAAAACGACTATGAGGTATCACTTCACACCTGACAGAATGGCTGTCATCAACAAATAAAAAAACAACAGATGTAAAAAAAAAAAAAAAGCCTGGCCTATGTGGCTCAGTGGTTGAGCATAGACCCATGCACCAAAAGGTTGCCAGTTCGATTCTCGGTCAGGGCACATGTCCAGGTTATGGGCCAGGTTCCCAGTGGGGGGCATGCAGGAGGTGGCCAGTCGATATCCTCTCTCACCGATGTTTCTCTCTCTTTCTCTCTCTCTCTCAAATCAATTAAGAAAAACAAAAAAGCAACAGGTGTGGCAAGGTTGTGGAGAAAAGGGAACCCTAGCACACAGCTGGTGGGAATGCAGACTGGTACAGCCACTGTGGAAAACAGTATGGAAGTTCCCCCCAAATTAAAAATGGAACGGCCGTTTGACCCATGGATCCCACTTCTGGGAATATATCCAAAGAATCCCGAAACACCAATCAGAAAGAGGATAAGCACCCCTATGTTCATAGCAGTGCTATTTACAATAGCTAAGATATGGAAACAGCCCAAGTGCTCATCAGTAGATGAGTGGATAAAAAAAGTTGTGGTACATTTACACAATGGAGTACTATGCAGCTGTAAAAAAGAAGGATCTCTTATCCTTTGAGAAAGCATGGAGGGACCTGGAGAGTATTATGCTAAGCAAAATAAGCCAGTCAGAGAAAGACAAGTATCACATGATCTCACTTATATGTGGAATCTAATGAACAATATAAACTAACAAACAAATTAGGTTCAGAGGCATGGAAGCATGGTACAGACTGAGGAATCACAGAGGGAAGGGGGGAGGGGGAGTGGGAAGAGATTAACCAAAGAACTTGTATGCATATAAGGTGAAGGCCTGGTGTGGGGTGGGAACAGGGTAGAGAGGGGCAATGGTGGGAAAATGGGGGACATCTGTAATACTCTCAACAATAAATATTTTAAAAAATTATTTTAAAAAGAAGTAATGCAACCATCTAATAAGAAAATCAAATATAAAATAGTGTAAAACAATCTGAGAGATGCAAATTAAAACGACTATGAGGTATCCCCTCACACCTGCCAGAATGGCTGCCATCAAGAAATCATCAAACAACAAGTGCTGGCAAGGTTGGGGAGAAAAGGGGACTCTAGCACACTGCTGGTGGGAATGCAGACTGGTGCAGCCACCATGGAAAACAATATGGTGTTTCCTCAAAAAATTAAAAATTGAACTGACATTTGACCCAGTTCTAGGAATATATATCCTAAGAAGTCTGAAACATGAATCAGAAAGAATACATGTACCTCTATGTTCACAGCAGCACTATTTACAATTGCTAAGATGTGGAAAGTGTCCACCAGTAGATGAGTGGATAAAAAAGCTGTGGTACATGTACACAATGGAATACTATGTAGCTATAAGAAAGAAAGATCTCTTACCCTTTGAGATGACATGGAGGGACCTGGAGAGTATGCTGAGTGAAATAAGCCAACCAGAGAAAGACCAGTACCACATGATCTCACTTACTTGTGGAATATAATGAACAAAACAAGCTGACGAACAAAACAGATCCAGAGACATGGAAGTAGGGAACAGACCAACAAACCTCAGAGGGAAGGGGGGCGGGGGCAGGAGTGGGGAGAAGGGTGTTAAAGGGGTAAAAAAGGAGGACATTTGGAATACTTTCAGCAATAAAGATAAATATATAAAAATAAAAATCACCTACCCCCATCTCAGTTTCACTACCTAATGGTATTCATTAAGTTTCTTGTATATTTTCCCAGGAATATGTCACACACAGACAAGTAATTTTTTTAAAAAGTTAAATTATCTGAAGTTAAATTATCTGAAATTTTAAAAGTCATTTTATTTTTTAAAAAAAGAGTAATATCACACTATAGAAAATGCTCTGATACACTATTTTAAAATCTAAATAAGCCTTGTTGGTTACTGGTAAATTGAATATTTTGAGGTATAATACATCAGATATATTTGGTTCTATAGAAACAATTAAACCTTTCCAGTCTTACAAAGTGTCACTAAAACCTTAGAAGTGAAACACTGTTGTAAGGAGGATCCTGTAAGTCACTTCAGGACAGTACTCGAGGACTCAGTCCTCAGCTTCAGTCTGTATCAAAGCAAGGAGATGACCTACCGCACTACATCTTGGGTGAGTTCCTCCCAAGTGAGAAGGCGGAGGCTGGGGAAGGGGGCGCTACAGGTGCGAGGTCTGTCATGGGCTGGGTCTATCTGCAAAGTGTGGCCCCTCGGGGACATTAGTGACCTAGCAATGGAGCAGGTAGAGGTGGGGTGGTGGTAGCAGTAAAACTGTTAAGCAGATAAAGGGGGAAAGCCAGTGACATTGTATGAGCTCCCTGCATTCGATGGGCTCTATTTTGACTACAAAGAAATTACATTGACTTCTCCTTAGGACTCACAGGGGTGATTCCCCAGAAACAGTGTAAAACAAATAAAGAAACAGAACTGACTCCTCTATGAGACAAAGGACTTTGTAGGTGTCAGAAATACTAGCCCTTTTAATCCGTTAGCACTGCGCTAGGTAGAGCACACCGCTGTTTTTTGTTTTCACCTTTCCTAGACACTCAGAAACCGCTTTCCCAAGATGAAGGGAGAGGACACCGCGACAATCACCTCTCATGTTTATGAGACAGATGGCAAGGGGAGTAGAAAAACTAAACAGCTACAGAATCAGAACGTGGGTTCTCTGCAACACTGCCGATAACTAACTGTGTGGCTCAGGGTCACTACGTGCCCTGGGACTACTGTTTGCCCACGGATACTATCAGTTCATCCTGAAGACTGCTTCACCCTTAGAAAAACATCTTCTTATTTTATAAAATACACTAGTTAATACTTAAACTCTGACTTAATTTTTAAATATAAGCCAATTATCTGATTTTAATGCTCCCCTCCTACACTTCTGAGCACAGAGGTGTCCACAACTCACCTTTCCAGTCTTTGCTGCAGGACTTCTATTTTCTCCTTCAGCTTCCGAATACACTCTCTCTTGCTTCGAATAAGCTCTTTGCTTCTATACATGTATCTAAGCAAATAAGCCCAAAAACACAATTTATATTTAAAAACATTAATGACACAAGTCTCAGCAAACTCGGGATACAGGGAAACTTCCTCAATTAGACAAAGGTCATCTATGAAAACACACATTTAACATCACACGTAATGGTGAAGATGGAAAGCCTTTCCCCTGGAGGCAATGAGGTAAAAAATAAAACAAAAACAATTACAATAAAATTAAACATGAAATTAGGGATAAACAATTAGATGTGCACAAGACATACACTAAAAATTACAAAACACTGTTGAGAAAAATTCACAAAGAATGAAACAAATGGAGCTAATCTACGTTCATGGATCGAAGGACTGAAAGTTGTTAAGTCAATTTCCCCAAACTGATCTATAGATTCAATACAATCTCAATTAAAATCCCAATCACTATTAGGTGGAAAATGATAAGCTGATTCTAACATTTATACAGAAATGCAAAGGACCAGAATAACCAAAACAATTTTGAAAAAAGAAAAACAAATTGGAGAACTTACACTGAGGTCAAGATTTATTATAAAACCACAGTAATCAAGACAATGTGGCAGTGAGATATGATTAGACAACAGACAGACCAGACACTCCAGAAACAGACTCACAAATATGAGTTTAAGTAATGCTGACAAAGGCATCAAGGTAATTCAGTGGGGAAAGGACTGTCCTTTCAACAGATGGTGCTAGAATAACTGAGCCACATGCCACCTTTCCCCCTCCTGTAAAAACAAAAACAAGAACAAAAAACCCTTTCTCTCACACTAAGTACAAATATAAACTCTAAAAGGGCCATAGACATAAATCTAAGAGTGAAAATTACAAAATGTTTAGGAATAAAACAGAAGAAAATATTTGTGACCTTGATTTGGCAAAGATTTCTTAATTAGAACATAAAAAGCACAAACTATTAAAGAAAAACTGATACATTACACTTCATCAAAACTAAAACTCCTGCTCTTCAAAAAACAATGGAAGAAAATGGAAGAGACAGACAGACAGGAAATATTTGGATTTGTATATAAAAATATATTAAAAACTTAAAATTCACTATGAACACAACCAACCCAGTTAAAAAAGTAGACAAAAGGTTTGTGAATGGACAGACACTTCACCAAAGAAAATATACAAATGACCATTAATTAAGTATGTAAATAGGTGCTCAACATCATTTGTTATCAGGGAAACATAAATTTTAAAAAATAAGATATTCCTACAAACCCACTATAATGGAAAACATTAATTCCACATATTGACGAGGATCTAGAGCAAATGAAGCTGGTAAAAATGCCAAATTGTACGACCACTTTAGAAAATAGTTTGGAAATTTCTTATGAAGTTAAACATACAGTTTTCACAGAACTCAACAATCTCAGTCCTGGGTATTTTACCCAGAAACACTAAAACAGCAAGACTTTTATGTGAATGTTCACAGTAACTTGATTCATACTGGCCTAAAAGTGGGTACATCTGAAATGCCCACCAATGGTCAATGGAAAAAATACTGTGGTACATCCATAGAATGGAATGCTAGTCAGTAATATTAGGGGATAAATCACTGACACATGCAACATGGATAAATCCCAAAATCATAACCATAAATGAAGAAGAGCCATAATAAGGTACATACTAAACATTAATGTCCCTAATTATAACATTTTAGAAATGCATGACTAAAGGGCCAGAAAACAAGCGATGGGGAAAAGGACTGACTACAAGGGGGCACAAGGTAACCCTCTGGATGACTGAATGTTCTGTATCTTGACTGTGATGGTGGTTACTTGCATGAATACATTTGTCAAAACTCACTGGCTGTATACCTAAAAATGGTAACTTTTTTCATATGTAAACTACACATCAATAAATCAGACTAGAAAAAAAATGCACTGTGGTTACTCCACGTACTGTTGTTCACCCTCAAATTAGCAGGGCTTCACCTAAAGCCAGCTCCTCAAACTGTGGACCAGAGGTCAGAAGTATCATTAGCATCATCCTGAGATTCTTGGAAGCGTGAACTCCTGGGTTCCACCCTCGACCCACTAAACCCACATTTGCAGGTGATTCATATGCACAATACACTTAGTATGGGCTCATTTCTGCTGAACGAATCACAAGGACAATAAGCCACAGGACTCACCTGTCCATATATATGATCCGAGGAAACTCCAGTTTATTGTGAATTTTCTCTGGCTGACCAAGGGACTGATTGAACTCAAATCTTGAGAGTTCAAAGGTCAATACTGGAGGTAGTTTTGTAAACCAACACTATGTTAGGAGTAGAAATGTGAGAGAAAGAAGTTATTTTTAGGAAATGGCAATAGTCAGATTTAAAATATCCCTCATCAAATTTGTTGTTTTGGTATAGAATTTATATTCAAATCAAACTCATACTAGAGCTTTTGTTTAATCTCAAATCCTAAAGAAAATGACCACTAGAATCATGCCCTCAATGAAAACATGGTTGAACATTCCTCAGGACTCCAACTCAACTATCATCCTCAGAAATACCCCTCTTAAATATGTGAGCTGCACCAAGCACCTACACAACTCATTCATTAAGCCATCGGTACTCAAAACAGATTCAAAACTTGAAAAAAAATGGCTAGCCTAATCAAAGAATTAGAAATTATGATCTAAACATCATATAAATAAAGAAACAACCGTCAGCACAAATCAGCTAAAAAGACAGTATGTGTACATATATTGTGTACTATTTACTTACAGTCTACTAACTATAATTTGAATCCCCTTTATTTCTAAAAAAAAAAAAAAAAAAAAGTGAGCTAGCCGCATGCTTATGAGTTCTCAAGTTTTTGAGAAAATCTCTCAGTTCCAACAATTTACCGATGTCTTCTAAGGAACCCAGATATAAGAACCTATGTTACCTTGAGTCTCAAGAAAAGAAAGCCCTGACTTATAAACAAGATCTCAACTGTCACTGATCACAGATGAGGAAAAGCTAAACCAGGAAAGGCATTTCTGTTCAATTCACCTGTAGGCCAGAGGTCTGTATAGCAGCTTCAAAATATTCCCTTTACCCAAGGTACAAACAGCTACCTTCCCTTTACACACCTTGTCGACACCAGGCAAATCCAGATAGCCTGCCCCACTAGCTCAGGGCTACATCTAAACAAGTATAACGATTTTCTTTCATATATATATATGGAGAGTTCCCATCCTTGAATACAGGTCTCCAGAGGGCTAAGTAGTTAATGAACATCCCTCTCTTGTAAGCACAGCCATCAGCTCCGCACAGCTCTGCACAGTAGCAGTCCGGGGTCAGCACCTTCCCTGAAAGGCTAGGGAGGCAGCTGCTCTCCCAGGTCCAGCCCTGCTCTGCCTAAGGCACTCTGACAAGGCTCAAGTTACGCTCCCTATTTTAATTCAAGAAAGCTTTTCTTTCTCCTATAGTAATTACTGAGTTGGACTCATTCTCTAAGCCGCAATTTTGTCTCAAAATGTATCATTAAAAGAGAATAATCCAAGCTGTGTAGTGTTGACAATAATGCTACAAATGCAACTCACTAATCCTTCACCCAGCTGAAATGCGGAGATATTAATTACCCTCATTTTCCCTTTAATGTCCCCCTTCCTTTCCAACCCACAAAAATTAATGAATACAAAATTTAAAAAAAATTTAAAGCAAAGGCAGAAGTTACAATTGAAAACAGTAAATACTATAATAGGGAAAATATTCTAAATGGCATACCATAGGAGTTAATCACTGTACTTTTACCCTCCGAAAATATGGAGGCAGGGGGTTCTCCCTACTCAGGTACACGTAGGCTTCAACAGAAAGAGAAAAACTTGATCACACTTGAAACATCAGAAGCAGCACACAACCTTTATATGATTAACTCAAATTCCAAATTCATACTTTTAGTAAAGAATTTACTTATCAAATAGTAAGACTCGCTAACTCATTTCAACTCATGAGAGACTTCAGACTAGTTCAAGTTCTGTTAAGTGTAAAGTTATGTGATGGGAAAACGACTGGCCAAACAGCTCAGTCCTACTTCACTGGCTTTGTTGTTGGCACACCAAATAAAAATGTCCCACTCACCTCTTGTCCGTACGCCACTGACTGATCGGAAGGAAGCAGCTCAATGTCACCCTCCACCATGGCCCCTTCCAAACATTCGTCTAAGTTGCGATAACCATTTACCTGAAGGGGATACTGGCCGAAGGTCTCATTGTTACGAAAGGGCTTTCCTAGACAAAGAAACAGATTGATTTTTAAAAGACATCACTACCATAGCGCTATCTAAAGCCCTTTTTCCTGGTGCCACAGAGACGATGTCTCCTTAATTCAGCAACACCCTGAGAACTGACCTGCAGCGCACGGAAGCCTGAATGGCAACCTCTGCTGAACCAGTGGATCCAGGCCCTGACCACTGACAACCCCTAACACTGCAGAAAGAAACGAACCAGGCAGGAAGTGCTCCTGACCCAGACTATCCCACCACCTGTGAATCTGGCCTAAAAAGCCTGAATCCAGTCAAACTCTAGATCCCACTACCAGTTTCTAAAAAGAGGACTAGAGGAACATGTTAAACTATATTATGGATATGCAAGCAGCAAAATTTCAGAGTGTGGGGAATACTAGAGAACAAACAATCCAGTTTCTTTAAAAAAAAAAGTTTTCAAGGAAAAAAGACTGGGGAAGGAGGGAGAGTCTACAGATTTTGAAAAGAGACTTAAAAGACATATCAACCAATCATAAACACACCACATTTGGATCCTAATGAAAAGAAACTATAAAAATAGCTCTGGCTGGGTTGGCTCAGTGGTTAAAGCAATGGCCCTCGAACCAAAGAGTCGTAGGTTCGATTCCCAGTCAAGGACATACACCTGGGTTGCAGGTTCAATCCCGGGCCCCGGTTGGGGTCGTGTGGGAGGCAACCAATCAGTGTTTCTCTCTCTCTCTCTCTCTCTCTCTCCCCCTCTCTCTCTTCCCTTCCCTCTCTTCCACTCTATCTAAAAATCAATGGGAAAACATCCCCAGGTGAGGATTAATCGAAAAAAAAGAAAGAAATTATAAAAATAAGCATGGACATTCTGCCTATTTTTTCGGAGTGATAGTGACATTGGATTGTTTTAAAAAGAATGTCAGAGGGGTAAGAGCAGACAGGGTCTACACAGGGAATGACTGGCCACAGGCTAATGGTTGATGAGTCCATGGAGGTTTTAATACTGGTCTATTTGTATGTGTTCAAATTCTCTATAGTAGACAAACATTTTTTGGCAGTCTAACACAATAAAACCTTTTGAGATTAGATATTATATTGGGAAAAACAACAGAAAATTGAGTAACATTACTGTGCATCTAAAATTAATACTAGATTTGGGTAGTGCAAATGTTATACAATTTAATATAACAATTCTGAGATAACAATGAAGCCCATCATTTTAAAATTTTGTATTGACTGCTTTTAGAGAGAGGGGGGAAGAGAGACATCGATTTGTTGTTCTGATCATTTATGCATTCATTGGTTGATTCTTGTATGTGCCCTAACAGGGGATCGAACTCGCAACCTTGGCATATCGGGAGGATGCTTTAATCAGCGGAGCTACCCAGCTAGGGTGACTGGGCCCATTTTATAGATAAAAAGACTGAGAGCTCACATAATTTGTCCACAATTACAAAGATACTAAGAGGCAGAACCAACATTCAGACCTTCATTTGTCTAATTTCCAAGTCTTTTCTTTACACTGCCTCCCCAAACGGACACATTAATACAGATTTGGTCACAGGGCCAGCATTAACAGTTACAGCAGAGAATTTACCTTCACGAACCCCTTCAGTGAGGAAAGTACCGTAGAATAGCTGCACCATTGGATTTTCAGATTTGTTCTTGGGATTGCTGCTTTTAACAAAGGAGACAACGCGGTTATCATTTGGATCAGCTAAGCACCACATTAAACCCAACCATCATTCAAAAGCAAAAACATTACATTTTCATTAAACAAAGAGCCAGGTATGGTCTAAAATAATTAATGGATTATTTCAGTCTAAACATTCACTGAACAAGTATACGCTAAAATCTGAAAACACAATGACAATAAGGCATGATCCCTGGCCTTAAGGGGCTGAAAGTCTCATACATATATCTGTATACATTCAACACATATAGAGATACAGACACAGATGCAGACACAGATACAGATATGGATCTCCAAGATATACAAGGTACAGAAGTAGTACACGGATAAGAATGAATCCTCTTGTGTAGTTCTGCAAATAAATAGGAAAAGTTTTCCCAGTGACACAATAGTAATGGAATGAAAATAAAGCTGACCCTTGAACAATGAAGGACATTAGGGGCAAAGTTGAAAATCCATGCATAACTTTGACTCTCCCAAAACTTAACTAGTTATAGCGTACTGTTGACCTGTAGCCTACCAGTAACATAAACAGTTGATTAACACGTGTTTTGTATGCTATATATTATATACTGTATTTTTATAATAAAGTAAGCTAGAGAAAATAAAATGTTATTAAGAAAATCATAAAAGAAAGTACATATATGTTCCACATTCATGACATACTGAACTTTTTCTTAATTTTTTTTATTTATCTAGGCTATATGGTTTGTCAGCAAGTTTTTCCAAATTATTGCAAATCTCAAAAAAATGTTTCTAATATACTCATTGAAACAAAAAATTCATGTATATATGGACCTGCACAGTTCAACTCCGTGTTGTTCTAGGGTCAACTGTAGTTTATATCTACAAACCTATGTTAAACTGTTATTAACTATGTACGTTTCTACTTGCAAAGCGTTTTACGATATATATTTCTTCTGCCCAAAGTTACACTTTAGAAAACAAATTTCTCAGCACCTGTATTGGGTGAGGGATACCTGTATCTTTGCCCTGAATTTCACTTCTGGTTTTCTAACATTCCACAGAGATTTCACAGGTTGTCTTAGATGACATGGAATGTATTCACATCATACCACCATGTTCACATCTACGATTGAGTTAACCTTTTAACACATTTTACAGCACAGGCTAAGGCTCTAACAAAGTTCAAAGTTATGGCCCTTTTAGTAAAAAAATTGTGGGCTTAACATGATTATCTGTATTCTCAAAGAGAAAAGCCAAAGGCAACAGGGATACACAGTAACACATATCTGAGTGGTTGCCCATGAAGTTTGGTAAAACCAGCAACTTCTACTTCACATGAGTACCGTCCCCCTTATCGTAATTCTCACTGGATCACTGTGAGCAGGAAGGACGGACAAACACGGCAACACTCACCTGACATTAACAGCTAGCTGGAACGCGTCCTCCAGCCAATCCAGGAGCTTGTGTGTGAATTCACTCACATCTTGCTGTAAGAGAGGCAACAAACAGACCCCACATACGCTTAGGGAAACAAACATTGCTCTTATCCCACCGAGACTAAGATTCTGTTCCCATGAAAGGATTTCTGTTTAGGGACAAACATCACGAGGATACAGGAACACGAGAACTCAGCTACGACAGGTAAACAGGAGGCACAGGAGGTGCCCTCTGAGCTGTAGCTAGGAGGAAACTGGAACTGCCACTTCTAACAAACAAAATCTTCCAGTCAGGCCTTTAAGAAAAAGGTCCCAAGAACTCACTGCAGTCCTCTAGAATTTATGAGATCTGAGTGGAGAAAGGGAACTTGTAGAATGTTTTGAGATTTGGTAGAACTGTCGGACCTTCAGAGAAAGAAAAATTATTTTACGAGGAAGAACCTGCTCTAATAGTGAGAGCTTTGTTTTCCAACAGGAGCAGGGAAAAGAAGGTCCTAACTTCTGGAAGATGGCTCAGAGAAGCTGCTGAATTCAGAGTTGGACAGTTTTAACTAGATTTCTGCCTGGGCCATCCCCAGACAAAGGTGCCTTTGCCCTTTATAGTGTCTAAGGAACAGGTGGTAAAAGGAGGGAGAGTGTGTGTGTGTGGGGGGGAGGCTGGCAGTTCTAAAGGGAAGAAGTAGTAGTAGAAAGACTAGAATTACACAGGCTGTTGAAGTAGGAGGAGATTAGAAAATAGCTCAGTGAGTCCTAGCACAGGGTCACCGAGAAAAGTCAAGTCCTTTGCAAAGAGCAAAGGCAGAACCCATAGTCCTGATTAGTCATGTTCATAGTTTATTACACGGTTAAAATAAAGCAACATTACAGTAATGTTGGGCACGATTTCAATTCCACGAAGTTTGAGGAGAGACACGCGAAGACAGGCGGCTGTACCTGCTGCTCCTCGGGCGATCGGAACGCGCCCTTTAAGAGATCTAGGGCTGCTGACGGGTCTACAAACTTGCGATTGGATCCCATCATCAGAGCAAACAGATACTGAAGCTCTTGCATAAACATTATATTTCTCTTTTCCTGTGGGAAACACAGCAATGTGTACTCTTACCACCTCTGACTTGGAAAATTAGAACATACAGAGAAAAGCTGTCAGTGATCACTCCTTAATTTACTTTTATCTAGCTCTAGACCTGGGTCAGGTCTCAAACTATGTTACAGGTACTCTGATAAGGTCTCTGTAGGGGATTACTCTAAACTGAAAGAATGTCTATGTAGAGGCAAGAGAGAACAGTGTCAGAAAGTGAACGTGTCTGTTTTCTGAATCTGCCGCCCTCACCCTCGTGTTAGGAGATCTGTCACCCAGGTGGAATCCTGGGAAGGGCTCGTTGCTGGCAGGAGGCTTCGTCCTTTGGCCTCTTGTCATGAGGCCCAGGCCTGCAGCCAGGCCGCCTGGCCCGCGTCACTCGTGTGAGTGGCTGACGGAGCAGCGAGGGGGGCTACCACAACAGAACGCAATTTCTGTAGCGCCACACGCTGAGGTCAGCAGGTGCTCATCACTTTCTTGAAACTGTTTTTCTAATTTTATTCCTACTTAACTTTACATTTTTGCAAACCCTTATTTCTTGTCACAAAGAAGGAAAAAGAGCCCTCTGGAAGTGAAAACAATATTAGCACCAGCCGAGAATCAGAGTTATCAGCCTCAGCCAAAAACGAAAAGCGTTGGGCATGAGAGGGACTGAACAGTGACGATTCCTCAACAGCGACTTACGGTGTGACTGGGACAGTTTTCCAGTACACTCTGCGGCAGACTGTAGCTCAGAACCAGTCTTCGAAATGCAGGCAACTGAAAGAGAGACTGAAATGAAGAAAGAGATGGATTGGTAGCCTTTCTTTCAAAATGATGCACAAGACAAGACTTTCACCTTAAAAGTACGTATAACTGTCAACAGTAATTCTACGTGTCACAGGAATAAGAATGGCTGTTTACAAAAACTGAGCTGAAAGAATGTTAATTCTTTTAGGAAGAACCTAAAAACAACCTCATGGCTAACAAGAGAACAGACTGGATAAACTATAGTACATTTATACAATAGACTATTACGTAGTCATTAAAATATTTTTGTGGGAAAGAATGTTTTCATAAAAATGGACTGCCACACCACAGCGAGTATGAATGACCAAGAGCTCCATGAGTCACTATGGGTAAATCGCAGACATACATTTTGTGTGAAAAAAGGTTACAGAAAGAGTATGACATTGTTTATATCATGTTTAAATACCGTTTCGGATTCATACATACACGGCTATATGTGAGGGGAAGGGAGGGCCTGCTGGGCATGGGGACCACAGGGACTCCATACAGAGACTTGTAACGGCGTTTCTGAGGCTGGCAGTGAGCACAGCAGTGCTTCCGGCTCTCCACCTGTCCTAGGCTCCCCACCTGTCCTAGGCTCCCCACCTGTCCTGGGACTACGTATACTTGTAAACAGTTAACAGCAGATATATATATAGCTCTGGCTGACAGAGTTAGGGAGAAGGATTCTTTTCATTGTTTTGTAAACCATATATTTTCCAACCACAAGTATCTTTCGAAAGCTAATGTTTTTCAGATTTGTCACATGACTGACCCTTCATCCCAACACGCTCCTCACACGAAGGCCCCACAGCCGCACCCGGGTAGACAAGCCTCCCCTCCCTCCCTCGATCCCAGGCCTACTGGGACTCACCACTAGGGCAGAGGACGGCTGGACTGCGTCATCAGCCACTGCCTCTCCTCGACTGCCTCCCCACGCACCTCCATTCCTCCCAGTTCCACTCCTACTCTGCCCACCACCCCGTAACCTGTTCTAGGACTTGGGTTCTACCCTGAGAAAATGGCTTTACAGTTTCAGTCACGTCACTCCATCTCCTCACTTTCCCCCCAAATGCCACTGTTCTTAAAACCACAAAGGGTATTCCCATTTCCCAACCAGCATCAACACGATCCTCTGACACCTGCTTCTCCCGTGTTCTCTGTACCACTTCATCACATCTTCCTCCTCCAGGTACCCACGTTTAGAAATTCAGAATCATCTTGGAATCCCTTCCCCTTCTTAACCATCCACATCTAACAAGGAGGCAGTGCCTCCACTCAGCCCCTGGGGTTCTATTTACGACCAACTCCTCCCTATCGATGGCGGAAAGCAAAGTCCATCACTGCTCACCTGGGTCACTGCACACCTGGGTCACTGCGCACCTGGGTCACTGCACACCTGGGTCACTGCACACCTGGGTCACTGCTCACCTGGGTCACTGCTCACCTGGGTCACTGCACACCTTGGTCATGCTCACACTGCCTCCGGCCTCCCTGCCTCCAGAACACCCCTGCACCAATTCCCTGCCACGCAGATTCTTCCATCTTTCTAAAGTGACTGAAATGAAGTTCCTGACGCACTGAGGACTATGATCTGGTAATAGGTCTTACGATCCCAAGTCCTGTCACCCTTCTAGGTGACTTCAGTCAACTTTCAATCCATGGGCCCTCCTGTCAGCTCTACCTTCAGAATAAGTCAAGAATCCAACCTCTGGATTGGCCTCTTGCATGGATGACTGTAGTCATCCTGAGGAGTCAGGTCTTCCCACCTGTATTCTTGCCCACTCCAACCGTTCTCACAGTAGCCAGAGTAAGCCTCTCAAAACTCAGGTCAGAGTTCATCACTCCTCTGCTCAGAACCCTCAGTGACTCCCCATGTCACTGAGAATAAAAGACAAGTGACCTCTCCAACTTCACCCCAGTGACTCTCCCCCCTGCTCCTAGCATTCCTGCCACCCGGGACTCCTGGGAGTCCTGTGCACACGCCAACCCCACGAACACACTCCCTCTCAAGGCATCGCTCCAGTTTCCCAGCCTGGAATGCTCCTCCCTTGCCTCCCCCACACCTGGCCTTGCCCAAGCTCATGTCCTCAGCCCAACATCACAGTCTGCACTGCACCCGGCTCCCGTCTCTCCTGCAGCAACTGCAATCTCCCTGCCCTCTCTCTCCCATCACACCGATCACAGTCCAACACGTTATGTAATGTTGTTTCAATCTTGATTTCATGTGGACAACGCAAAGCTCTGTCTTGGTTGTGTCCACTCCTGTATCTCAAGGACCTAGAGTAGTTCTAGACATGTAGCAGGTGTTCAACTAGGATGTGTTGCGAGAACACACGTCATTCATTCAGCCCAGGGACGCTTTGTCTTCCTGAGTATCTTCTCTGTAGTGACACAGTCCTCCACTCCGTCTCTACACCCACACTCAAGGTCACACCCAGGATATGCCAATACCTGGAAACCTACCAATTCTCAGATTACAAATTCAGAAAATCCCACTCTTAAACCATAACCTGTCTTCTGGCTTATTTTTTTCAACTACCCACAGGACAAGTTCTTTGATTTCATCAGGAACCCAAGCAAACTGACCTCTTTCCTTTCCCTTAACCACTAGTTCCTTCTGGTCTTCATTTTCCCCTCTCCCTAGCTTTGATACCCACCCTTCATTAAATTATCAAATTGTCTTTCATCATACCCAGCAAATGCTCCAACCTAAATGAATTTAATTTTCCACTTAAGAGTTTCAGAATGCTGTTAAGAATAAGTCCCAATAAAAGCAGGACATACTGGTATCACCACACATTCAAGGTCAACAACCTTAAGCAGACCTTCAAATTGTCAGAAATCCTACTCTGGTGCCAACCGTTGCCCACTGTCTGCAAGAACTCTTTTAAACTTCCACTGCATTAAAAATCTGACTCTTCCATTTCTCGGCCTGTCTCAGAACAGGGCTGCTTCTCCCACAGAGGAAAACACGACTATTAGAAACGCTATCGACTTTAATTTGCAGTCATCATTTCTTCCTCCTTTCCCCTTTTCCTCTCTTGCCCTCTTGCTGTTCACTCCCTCCCTGTGTGTTTCAGACCCTGTCCGCTCATGCTTTCTCAGAATCCTCACTCAGTTATCTGCCAGTTCTTTTCAACCTCTCTCACAGCAAAGGCTGGGGGGTGAATGCAGCAGGGCTCTCTCTCTCTCTCTCTCTCTCAGCACTGACTGATGTCCTTCATTCTATATTACCTTCCTAAATTCTATTTTCAACAGATTCCAGTGATCCTCGTAAAATGGAAATGGGATCATATCAATTCTCTGCTCCCAAGTTTCCAGTACTTTCCCATCTCATATATGATCCCTAAATCCTCATCATAACCCCAAGCTCCCCACCCACCTCCACCTTTCTGACCTCATCCCTATCTGCCCCCCCCACCCCCCACCCCCCGCACTCAGTCCTAGCCTTTTCCCTATTTCTCAACTCACTAAGCGAGCTCCTGAACCTGGGTCTTTTCACTTGCTGTTTCCTGCCTACAATGCTTTTATGTAATTACATGAAATGTTCTTCATGTAATTTTATGGCTCACTTCCTCGCCTAGTGCAGGCCTCTGCTCAAATGCCCACCTCATCCAAAAGGCCACACCTAACTAACTACCCTACATAAATAGCAGCCCTTCCCTCTGTCACTGGGCCCTCTCTGGGCCCTCTTACCCTCATTCTTTAGGCTTTATGACACTTATCACCACCTGACACGTTTGTTTACTGTCTATCCCACTTGCTTCAAAGTAAACTCATGAGTGAGGGTTGTTTTCTTCACTGCTGTTTCCCCAGTGCTGAAACACTGCCAGGCACGTGAATCCATGGACGGTCTGTGTGGAAAGGGAGGATGCCGTGTCTGGCTGGGCGGCTGGGCAGACGTCCAGTGCTATGGCGGAGAAGACTGCAGAGGTGATCGCGTGCTGCCCCGGGCCATGTCGGGTGCAGATGCCTGAGACAACTCTAGAGAGGCAGCTCTCTCCAGGGGATTCGTCCACTCCCTTGGCCTTATCACCACCCATGCTACTGATCCCCAGAACTGTATCCACAGCCCAGATCTTTCTACTGAACTACAGGCTCATATAGTTACCTGCATACATGAGACCTTCATGTGGCACCTCAAATTTAGTGAGTATAAAACTGAACTGACCCAGAGGCCGGCCTCACAAGACTCAGATTTGAGGTACTGGAGTGACCTTGTCAGAGCAGGAGTCGGGCCAGGTGACAGTTTGGGATCAAAGGCCAGGACCACCTTGCAAACCCTCATGGCTCCACTCTCTGGACAGCAGGTGGCCCCAGGAGGGCGACAGCAGCGGACGTAGGGTGAGGGCACACTTGAGCGCACACCAGCAGCCATCTGGGGAACGAGCTGTTGGCCAGGGGGCTGCTCTGTGGCTTCTTGATGGGTTTAGGTTAATACTGGAAGCCATTGATAAGTTAATCCTAAAAGTCACCTTGCAAAGTACTCCTGGATGGTCACACAGAAGCATGAAGGTGGCAGAGGAGTCCCTGACTTCTGTGGGGTTTCAGTAGGAGACTCCTAGAGGACAAATCTGCACGTGTGTCAGGGAAGACAGGAAGCCGTCACATGGAGAGAAAGACGAAGCTGTTAACCTGGGAAGCTCGGTGGGGAGGGGGCAGGCAAGGCCATCCATCTGCACGGGCAGCTGTCAGGTGCTGTTTCTGTCCCTTCAGAAGGAGGAAAACAGGGCCAAGTCCACCCCACTTCTCACACGAGGGACTCCAAAGCCATGATGGGGCCACAGTGCAGTCAGCCCTAAGGGGTCAAATGGCTTCCCAAGCCTTCCTCAACAACCAGGGCTTGCTCTCATGTAACCTCTGTATCACACAGTAGGTGACACATTCTCTTTCATCCACTCAGTTCACTTACTCCCGCATTCATTCATTCAAGAAACCAGAGAGCTGAATTACACACTGGCTCTGCCTTCAGGGAGCCCACTGTCTAGGACATGATTTTTTTTTTTTTTTTCAAGTGTTTAGAAGTATTTTCAATGAAAAGAGCGTTAAACATGGATTTAGAGAAGACACAAAGTTAAATGTGGACTCTGGACTGGAGTACCTTAAAGGTTCATCTCTCATCCACAGTCTGCGATTCTTTAAGTGACAACCTAACCTATTTTTGTGACATATCTTGGCTCTGCCACCTAATAAATATTAGAAAAAAACTGAACTGAAATCCCACTCTGAACAAACACCCAAATGAGCTCTCCTAAAGTGTCAAGCGGCATCACCCACCTGATGTTCCCGCTAGAACCCTGGTCTTTCTCAGCTCTCTCCTGCAGAGAGCCTGAATCTAGTCACTTCACCAAATGCTGTAGATACGATCTCCTAAATACCTCCAGAATGTTTCACTGCCCTTCCTCCATGGCTCATGCTACCTCTCTATTCCGACCACCGTCATTATCTGCCTGGACATATATCACAGCCTCCCAACAACTGACTTCTCCTTACCAACGCCTGCTCTGCCACAGCACAGGGGTCACTACACACGGATCCAAAACACCTACTCCAGATATCTGCGACCACAGAGGACTTTGTTTGCACTATGCCCAGTTTGGACACCAGAGCACATACATCCGGAACCCAGGAAAGCAACCACACACAATGCCATGAGGAACACCCTAGTTTTATACATCTGTTTCCACTGCTTTACAGCTATGTTTCTCACACCTCGGTTTAGCAATAAGAACATCGTTTCCAGAAGACACAGTTGTCTCTTAAATATATCATACCTGAATAACAGCACTAAACCAACATGTATTGCCAACATTTTTCAGCCCAACTGGCCAACCATCAACTCGCCTCCAGTCGTTGGGATTGGGATTTTCTCCCCAGACTTCACAGCGTTTCCTCTTGGAGCGTTTCGTTTCCGCAGAGGTTGCCTCGTGCATCCTGTATTCCGCCAACATACCACACATCGGAAAAGGGAAAAGTTAAAGAACAATATACTATATGGAGGATGTTGGTAACTATTCATAGGTAGTTCAAAATGCCAGATAAACTACTTATTGGGTAATTACTGGCTATATAGTAATTATAAGATTATAACATATGTGAAAAGTACATTTTAAACATAGAGATGTTAATCCTTCCATAACAGAGATTGTTACTAATAAGGTCCTTGATGAAAA
Source organism: Tadarida brasiliensis (assembly GCA_030848825.1). NCBI lineage: Eukaryota > Metazoa > Chordata > Mammalia > Chiroptera > Molossidae > Tadarida > Tadarida brasiliensis. The sequence continues at coordinate 86,244,406 of CM061268.1, forward strand.
TGAGTTGAGACTCAAGACTATTTATGACTATCATATTAAAAGTTTTAGTTTTCAACAACAGTGCCCTATCTCATACCGTCTCATTGAAAGAGGCAAGAAGATACCTTGCTAAAGATAAGAGCCTCCAAACTGTCTAGCACACAACCCATGGCCTGTGTTTCCCTGAAAGAAACAACTCAACAGTAGGAGGGAATACACATACCTGGAAACTGACAGGCCCCCAGTGGAACTGGATATGTGTGGACAATTCCAGTCAATCACCAAATTTGTACCAATTCAAAAACTATATTCCCTGTTCACTTCTGAGACAGGGTAATTGAGTCATCATTTCATTTTCAAAAGTCAACATAACCCTCAAAGTTTATTAAGGCTCAAAGTTTATAAAGGGCATACATATTTATTGGATACTTACACTGGGATGGGATTTCCCCCCATCAGTTAGCAATTGTGAACTACAAAACCTGCAGGCTTCTACTCAAAGACCACAGGCTGCAATAAGACACTTACCATATTTGGCGTTTTCAAAAGTGAACCAAAGTAAACTAATGTGAATTTAAATTTTTTCTTTAAAAAAATTAATTCAGGTGCAATTAAAGAAGCCTGAAGAACTGTTCTTGAGTGACACACACAGAGCTATTGCCTTTAACCTACACACTAGTGTGGAGAGCAAAGACTATACATTAAATCAATCACCTGTTAAGATCTCTTCCATCCGCTTGAACTTTAGGGGACTCCAGTAGACTCAAAGCAATGGCAGCCTGAAGATCATCTTTGTTATCATGAGTAAGGTCTATTACTTCTGCAAGATATGTTAAAGTTTAATTAGTCTACATGCAGGAAACACTTTCCTTGTGTCTGTATTGCAGGAAAAAAAAGTAAAAGAATTCACAAAATTAGATATAATCAAACTCACATATGATTACAAGTGCAAAAAAAACAAAACAAAACATTAGCAAACAGAATCCTACAAAGAAAGATTCTATATTAAGACCAAGTGGAGTTCATTGTAGGAAACATGGAGTTAACATTAGAAAATAGACCAATAAAATTCACTATCTTAACAGTTAAAGGAAAAAGTAATAATCTCAATAGATACAGAAAAAGTAATTAATAACGATCAACCTCTAGTCAAGCTCCAAGCTAACCAGGAAGAGAAGAGAATATTCTTCGGCTGATCAGAGTATCCATGAAAAGCCCACAGCACACTTTATACTCAAAGGTTAAATGTTAAACACATTTCCTTTAAAACCAAGACTAAGACAAGGCTTTTGTTCACTATGGTTCTGAAAGTTCTGGTTAGTACAGTAAGAAAAGAAAAGAAAAAATAAATTTTTAAAAAATACAAGAATTGGAAAAAAGAAACAAAGCTGCCATAATTCACAGATAATGATCACCTACAAGGGAAATCCAAAATAATCTATAGATAATAGTTATAATTAATAAAATGTGGTTAGATAAAAGATCAATGTACAAAAGTTAAGTGAATTTCTATACATGAGCAATGAAGAACATTTAATTTAGAAAAAACCCCCACACAAAACGGTAGTAATCAAGACTATGAGCTATTGGCATAAAGACAAACATACAGATAGATGGAACAGAAACAAACCTCACATTTATGGTCAATTGGCTTTCATCACAAGTACCAAGACAATTCAATAGAGAAAGACTACCTTTTCAACAAATGGTGCTGGGACAACTGGATATTCACATGCAAAAGAATGACTTTAAACCCCTACCTCACACCATTTACAAAAATAAACTTAGAGTGGACAGTGCCCTCATGATTACAGCTAAACTTGTAAAACTCTTAGAAGAAAACACTGTAAATCTTTGTGACCTTGGATTAAGCAACAGCATCTTAGAGATGACATCCAAAGTACAAACAACCAAAGGAAAAATAGATAAATTTGACATGAAAATAAACAAAACAAAACACAAACCTATGGGCTTCAAAGGACATGATCAAGAAAGTGAAAAGACAACCCACAGAATGGGAGAAAATTTTTGCAAATCATGTATCCAGTAAGGGACCTATATACAGACTATCTAAAGAATCCCTGCAACTAAATAATGGAAAACAAAAACAAAAACAAAAACACACAAATAGCCCAATTTTTAAAATCAACAAAGAATTTGGATAGACATGTTTCCAAAGAAGATATACAAATGGCCAATAAGCACATGAAAAGATACTCAACATCATTAGCCATGCACAAGTAACATGAATCAAAACAGCTCACAGCAGCCTTGTTTATAATAGCAAAAAAGGTTAAACAAACCCAAAGTCAATAAACACATAAACTGTGGTATATTCAGACCATGAAATACTACACACTAGTGAAAATAAATGAACTACAGTTATAAACTTCAACATGGATGAGTCCCCCAAAATACTGACTGAAAAAAGTCATTATGTGCACCAAAGACATATATAAGAATATTCATACCAGCATTATTCAGAATAGATCAAAACTGCAAACACAGCAAATATCCATCAACACCATCTGACCCAGCTGATGGTTCCCGGCCCCTGGAAGCCTCCTTGGCTTCGAGCCACTCTCCCAGTTCTCTTGGTCTTCCTCCAACCTCCCTGGACACTCTTTTGCTCCCCAGGCCTCCCTACACTGGGAGTGCCCACTGCTTAGTCTCTGAACCTTTTCTGTTTTCTATACCAACTCCCTTGGAGAGTTCATCCAGTCTCATAACTCTACACACCATTTACAGGTTTGCGATTCTAAGTCTTACCTATCTGAACTGCACACTCGGATCCCCACTGCCCTTTTGACACTCCACCTGAATGTCTAACAGGCATCCCCAACTTAATATCGCCAACACTAATCATTCATCTTCCACCCCAAATTTGCTCCACCTGCAATCATTCCCATGTCAGCTAACTGCAACTCCAAAGAACCTGGAGTCACCTTTAACTCCTCTCTCTCACACCCTCGTCTCCTCTGTAAGCAAAGCCCATATAGCAAGCACTTCTCATCCCTCCACCACTCCGCCCCCCCCCCCCCCGGCCCACCCAACGTCATGTGCAATAGCCTCCTGACTGGTCCTTGGCTCCCTGCTCTGACCCATGCTCCCTATCCACTCCTCCACATTCTGTTTTCAACATAGCAGTCAGAATGATCTTAGAAAATGGAAACATTTTACATCATTCCTCTGCTCCAAATTCTCCCACAGCTAGCCCTCGGCTAGCCCTCTAACTCAGAGAAGAGCCAAGCACTTAGGAAGGTTCCACTCGATCTGCCTCCTGTTCCCTCTCCGGCCACATGCCTTACTGCCCTCCTCCCTCGCTAAGCCTCAGCTCTGGCCTCCTTGCTGTTCCTTGAGCAAACCAGTGCACACTCCCATCTTAAGACCTCACCTGACTTACACTCACCCCTTCTCAAAAGGCTCGTCCTATTTCAGATCTAATCCTCAGAACTCTGTTTTCATTCCATCCTTTACTTTTTCTCTTTGGTACTTAGTATGTTCTAATATGCTATATAATTGATTTGTTTGTTCATCTCCCCTTGAAAAAATAAGCGACATTAAGACCATGATTCTTGTTCATTTTGCTCATCTCCAATGCCTAAAAAAGTACTTGACACATAGTAGGTGCTCACTAAATAAGTGCTGACTGAATGAATCCATGAAAGTGCTTACAACTGTGCCTGGCACATAGCAATGCTTTAATAATTAGCGATCATTACCATTATTTCCAAACGGTTGACGTGACTGATAAGAAACACACACTCATCTGTTATTTTTTTTGCTAGTTTGGAGCAGGACTAAGGATATACTCACTTGCTAATCCTTCCTTGTTGGCCGCACTCCCCTCTACTTCCGATGGTTCTGTAGCAACAGTGTCTTGACTGGGCTCCTTCACTCTTTCATCGGTGAGAAGACTGACTGCCAGAGTGATGTCACCATTACTGGCCTAAGGAGAGGGAAAAATAAAAACTTCAAAAGTAAAGCATCACAGCATTTAAAATAAGCAGCGTGTTCGTTTCTTGGCTATAAGTCACTACCCTGGTGACACCCGGAGTAAGTCCAGGGTAGAATTAGAAAAAGAGCCTGGTGGACAGGAAAGGAGAAGCTATGCCCCGATTTACCACAACACGCAAAAAAGAACGCAATGTCGCTGGAGACTTGTTCTTACTGCTTTGGATGCTACTCTCCTGACTTCACAGAACAGCTCAGGCATGATGTCTCAAAGGGGGGGGGGGGGCAATGAACACAGATTCTAAATGAAGTCAGGCTCTACAATAAAATTGCCGAGCGGTTACCACATTCTATAGTGGTGACCATACTTGTATTTGTTTTTAAATTTTTATTAGGAAAAGTTTCTAGCATTTATAATAGTAGAGAGAATATATAATTGAACCCGCCACTCAGTTTCAACAATTATCAAGGTGGTCGATCTCTTGTTTGATCTATTCTGTCTACCCTCTCCCAGATATTTTGAAGCAAATCCTAAGCATCTTATCAGTTCATCAGTCAACATTTCGCAATGTATCTTTTTAAAAATATAACCAGCAATACTATTATCACACTTAAGAGTAAGCATCAAGTTTTTAAATAACAAGTAACCAAATATCTTTTAGTTTGAGTCAGGACCCATACAAAGTCGATACAATGCAATTAGTTGATATGTTTCATCAATCTCTTTTACCCTGTAGGGTTCACCCCACTGTGAGTCCCCCCCCACACCCCCATTATCATTTCCATGTTGAAGATACTGGGTTACTTGACCTGTAAAGCTTCTGTCCCTACATACACTTTCATTTGGCATTAAAATCGCTTGAACTGACTAACTACGATATGGACAACTGTTTTAAAGCCAGTCAACTAACAGGAGCCTTGGAACTGACCTTCAGAGCTTCGTGAAGGAAGGAAGGGTCCTGAATGCCAGTGATTTCTCTCAGCTGATTTAACAGCATTTGGAAGCTCTTTATTTGAGAAACAAAACAAAACAAAAACCACAGACGTGTCAGTCAGAACGTAAACTTGGACACATTTGAAGAATATAAGCATCTTGACTAAACAGGCCTGAGACTTGCATTTTTTACTTTAAAGAACTGACAACCTCCAAGCACCAAGGTACTACCTGTTGTGGGGCCAGGTCTCCCAGAATGTGCCACCCTGACATGCAGATTGTTTTCAGCTGAAAACAATTAAAGCTTAATAAAATAGGAAGTCATCTCCCCCTTTCCCACCTAAAGAGATTCAGATAGAAAAGCCTGCTTCAGGAAGGGAGCCTCAGCATAATCGCCTTGGCATATTCACTTTAGCACAAGTGAATTAAGTGTGCCCCATTGTTTCTGAGTCACCTAGCAAGAATTTGCTGGCACTTTGTCTCTGCCTGTGAATTGCCCATTTCCCCTTAGAACTCCCAGACTCTTCCCCTTTCTTGTCCAAACTGACATATCTCCCTCATTTTGCCCCCGTCTTTGGAATTTTCATGCTTATGTGAATTCTCTGTGCACACGTATTAAAATTTGATCTTCGCCCAGCTGGTGTGGCTCAGTGGTTAAGCGTCGACCCATGCACCAAGAGGTTGCCAGTTCGATTCCCGGTCAGGGCACATGCCCAGGTTGTGGGCCAAATCCCCAGTGGGGGGCATGCAGGAGCACCGATATTTCCATCTCTCCCTCCCTCTCCCTTCCTCTCTCTCTAAAAAAAAAAAAAAATTAATAAAGAAAAAAAAATTTGATCTTCTCCTGTTAACCTGCTGTATGTCGTCTGAATTATTCAATCAGCCAGAAGAACTAAAGGAGTTAGAGAAAGTATCCCCAGCCCCAGCACAGTCAACTCATATTCTTTAATGCCAAACCCATTACTTTCTTCAGAGCTTACTCGTGGAAGAAACACGAGTAACAGTAAAACTGTAAGTATATGAAACATTTCAGTGTAACGTTCTAGCCTTAAGGGATGCTTCACGTGCCTCCGGCTTCTCTTTCTGTGAGCAGCACACGAGGAAGGAGGTCACGTACCGAGCCCAGGGAATTTGCACGGATGTGAAGACGTGCTATTTTAAGCTTCACTGCAAATGCCATTTGTGTGTCCTTTTTCACTGACAATAAGTTTCCAGCCATGCAATTAACAAATGATATCACCAATATGATATCTAAAACTTTAGGTTTAATTGCTTAAATGAAACAGGAAGCTAGAATTTTCTAATGGTAAGTAAAATTCCAGGGGGAATCAACTATGGAATGTTTTCTCTTCATTGATCTGAGCACGGAAAACTATCTTGTTGTGACTTCTGGCTACCCCAAGATCCATTTATACCCCCTTCCAACCTTAACATCTTCACTGGAACATTTTGTCCTGTTTTGCACAGAGACGAAAGTCAACACAAAACAACTATGTACAAGTAGGCTCAATTTCAACAACTGGCTGTCCAACTGGAGACAATGATCATTTAGAAGAATACTGAAAATGAAATCGTTCAAATTTAATTCGGTGAGAAGAAATCTAATTTATACCATTCCTAAGTTACCCCAGAATTAAGCTCGGACTCGATACTTACTGCTTCACCACTGACTGTCTTTCAGTTAGTACTGGCTCAAGGGGCAGTGCATTCACGGCCAGCTGTAATAGAAACAGTATCCTGTGTTCTTCAACAGCTGCAGCCCAGTGCAACACTGAAGCATCACAGGATAGAAATAACTAAATGTAACACTCCTGGAGTCAGTCTTTCTGTTCTAGTCACACACCACAGTCATAGGCTAGAAATGGAACCCGACTCTGCTGAGAGCAGCAGTCTTTGAGGCTGCGAGTCTTGTCAAAGGAAGTCACTGCCTGTGGACTGTGGACAGTGGCTCGCAGACTAGCAGGTGTCCAGATTTAGCCTTGGCAAATGCTGAAAATGCAAAGCATGTGATTTTTAGAAAAATAAAATATTAAGAAGTTTTCTCCAAACAAATCTTAATTCCATTTGATTTTATTGTGAATCTCAACCATAGACAATTTTCTAAGAATCAAAATCAATATACCCCAAAAAGAGGTGGAATAACTGGGAGAGGGAAAGGAGGAGCCAAGAAGGTCACAATGGGCTAGACAGCCACACCTTCCCCTTAAATTACTCTCGACATCAACTGACACTTAGGATTCACAGAAAATGATCCCTATAAAAAGTAATCACACATGCTGCTTACTTTTAGTCAGGTGTTCTTCTAAACATTTCACATGTATTAACTAATGTAACCCTCACCACAAACCTGAGATGGATATCTTGCCCATTTGACCAAAAAACTGAGGCATAGAGAGGTCAAATAATTTACACAGGTTATTGCTAGTAAGGGGAGGAGCTGAGATTTGATCCCACGCTGCCCGATTCCAGTCTGCACTCTAAGCTCTAGGCATTGCTGTATCTGAGAAAACAAAATAGGCAAGAATACCTATTTGACGCAAAACAATGCAAATATTTTATTTTTGTATTTTGACTTTGACCTTTGCATCTTAACAAGTTTCCTATTTCTTTTGTCTACCTTTATAGAATCACAACTTTGATTACTTACTAGTACAGTCGTACTAAACAAGCTATCACTAAGAAAATACTGTATTTGAGTAAGCACTACATTTGACTGCACCTAAGGTGCCATCAGTTATAAAAAGTATTTTATGCAGCACTAAGGAGAAAAACCATTGCCACTTAATCTATGACACAATGCCTTCATGACAGTCCCAGGAAACACATAAATTGGTCACACCAGCTTCTTGTAGCTCTAAAATTTCTTATTTACGTTGAGAAATAGAGCAATTTCCCCTGCTTCCAGGTGCATAGCCTGACATGTTAGGCAATTCTTTTGCGTGTGTCTCAGTAACAAAACTTAATAACCTACAGCATCCTTCTTTCTTATGTCCCATAAGGCACTTGATTGCAGCTCTGCAAGAAAATCTGAAACTGCAATCATTTTCTTTCACATAAAATCAAATTTATGTCCTGTGGTTCTGTTTCTGTGCCTTTCTTCTGTTTTTTTTTCTTTCTTTCTTTCTTTTTTCATTTATATGTTGAATCACAGTGTGATCTTTTTAAAGATATTTTAAATGGCAAGTAAACTAACCAGGCAGTGCCCACAGGGCATTATAACTCAACCCTTGTGACAGTAGAAACAGACCTTAACCAAGACCATACGTATGCAGACATGATGACTACAGCACATTTGGAAGACAGTAAATGTAAGGGTCACCTCAACTTCAGAGATGTCAGAATGCCAAATAAATGCAAATCAATGAAACAGTGTAGCAATATTAAACAATTTCTAATCATTACATTTGGCTATGGATTAAAGCCCCATTCCCCTTTCTCCACTTTGTAAGAGGTAGCACTGGACATCGATACATCTAGAATAATATCCCCAGGAAAGGGAAATACCCTTAGTTTCCCTTTTTTAAAGCTATCAGGCAGAGATGACAACTTGTAAAATCATTTTGTACAGCTCTAAGAACAGAGTTCTACATGTTAGTTCAAATCCAAATTCCTCATCTTGGTATTATTCAAAGACCATCACCTGATTCTACCCTTACCCTGCTCAACCTTTTCTCCTACACAATTCCTTACCTCACAGACTCAACTGAAGTGTTATTTCTATTATTTCTAGTAATACCTCCTACATTTGATTGACCATGGAATGCTAACTTACAGTCAAGGGTTATATTCATCTTTTTTTTTAAAGTACGTTTTTATTGAGTTTAGGGAAAGAGGGAGGGAGAGGGAGAAAGAGAAACATCAATGTGAGAGAGAAACATGGAGAAATATCGATGGGTTGCCTCCTGCACAGCCCCTACCAGGGACAGGGCCCGAAACCCAGGCATGAGGAATTGACCCACAACCTTAAATCCATGGGATGACACCCAAACAACTGAGCCACACTGGCCAGGGCTTTGATTGTCTTAAACATGAAATTCTGGCCTCTGAAAGGCAAGAATTATACAACATACCACCGCATTTGAATGATCCATCAGACAGAGCTCATAACAACTGTGAAATGACGGGACACCTCTGTGCCAGCAACCTCCGGCGCCTCAGACACGTAACCCTATGACCCTTCAAGGTAAGGCTCAGTATCTGCACTGTGGGAATTAGAAACTAAGGGTTACAAAACCTGTTTTGCCATCAAATGTCTTGGATTAAAAGATAAATCAGAGATAATTATTAAGAGTTTGAATAACAAAGGACTAAGCTATATGGTTGACACAAACAACTGCTATTACATGACTCAGTGTTTTTAAAAATGTTTTTATTGATTTTTTTTTTTTTTTTTAGAGAGAGAGGAAGGGAGAAAGAGATAGAAACATCGATGTGAGAGAGAAATATCGATGGGCAGCCTCCTGCACGCCCCCTACATGGGATCGAGCCTGCAACCTGGGCATGTGCCCCAACAGGGAATCAAAGCGGGACCTCTCAGTCCATGGGAGGATGCTCAATCCTCTGAGCCACTCAGCCAGGTACATGTCTGTCTTAATAAATATTCAGCTAAACCTAAGTTCTCAAACAATATCTACAACCAAAATCCTAATAAGTACTAGAGAGTAAATGTTAATTTTACAGTAATAGACCAACCAAGATCACTGGGATCTTGTATTACTAACTCACAGTTTCTCCTGGAACTTCACAGGAAGCCGATTTAAATATTAACTTCACCAGGACAATGCTGCTATATATAGTACACACCCAACATGAGACAAGACAGAGCCTGTGCTCCAGTCATAATCAAGTCAAATAACTGGCAAGAGCCAACAGGTTTGCATTTCCTGAGCTGAATTCACATTGTTTTCATAAAACAAAAAGTACTCTCTTCTTGCCCAGTGGCAGTGAAGAAAGACAGGCACTAGAAAGGAGCTCGAGCTTTCTGACCTCAGCTGCTTGGTGGCTTTGGCGTAACCCAGTCTACTTGGGACAGAGATCTGCTTACAGCAAAGAGAGTAACTCATCCCATAATAAGCAGTAAAAAGGATTATTCAGACAATAAAAACATTAAGTTATCGAGTTGTTGTAATAAACAATAACTGGCCTAATCCTACAGCACCTAACTAAAACTCTCTTTGATCAATGAGGCATATTTGTGAGAATACTAAGAGTTTTATTTTTAAAATACCCAGTTTAGTATTGGGACAAGGAGCAGGGATGCTATTTTCATCACTCGGACACACACATTTCCCGATCTCAACTGTCTATTCGTACACATTTCTATACTTAAAGCGAAGTAAATATTGATAAATGTTCTTTTACTCCAAAGAACTTCCAAGGTGTGCCTAATAAAATTCCCTCCAAAATTAAAGATCTGGTTTTCCAATTTAAAAATAAAATCTAAGTACCAAAGAAAAGCAACATAATAACTTTAGGAGTCAAAGAAAATATATAGCAGCAAGTCCAGAAATCCACTCTAGACAACGGTGTCCTAACGGGAGCTGAGACTGCCCTAACCTTCCCAACTTCCACAAAACAAGGAACAGTCCACAAGAGCCCTGGTGCTTTCTCGGTTTTTCTTCCAGCAACAACTCTATGTTGGTCCAATTTACTGATAAGGCAGAAACCTAACATACTGACAAGAAAAAAATTGAGATGACCTAAATTAAAATCACGGCGGACAGAGAGTAAGAGAGAGACAGAGCAGTAGCCGGCTCAGAGCGGGGACCAGCTCTGACAAAAAACCGCTGGCATTCCAGCGTACCTGTTGGAATTTAGGATTAATCTCCAGGTGGCTATCACCCACAGGAGCAGGTGCCTCTTCCTCACAGACTCTGTTGGCCTATCTCAGTTTAGCTCCTATCCCAGAATTAGCCCCAATTCTCTTCTCCCATCCCTTGTCAGAACTAACCTGAATTCTTTGAGACCGCCTTACATCTTCCTCTCCTCTCCCCCACTGATGTACAACAAAAGCTTGCGAAGCTCCCGGATGATGGATATGCTGTCCTCACCGAGCCATGTTGCTGTGGCTGTTTTAGACTCCATGCCCCAAGACCTATCTTCTTCCTTATTTACGTATTTATTTTTGCTAGTAATGGCCTGATAACCCTTTCCTTTAAAAAGACTTTCCGCAGTGGAAGTTAAGATTTTTTGTTTAACAGTGTCATAAGGCTATGACTATCTAAAAATGACAAATAGCCCTGGACGGTTTGGCTCAGTGGTTAGAGCACTGGCCTGCGGATCAGAGTCATGGGTTTGATTCCAGTCAAGGGCACGTACCTCAGTTGCGGTTCGGTCCCCAGCACTGGTCGGGGTTGTGAGGGAGGCAACCAATCGATGTGTCTCTCTCACATCGATATTTCTTTCTCTCTCTCTCTCTCTCTCTCTCTCTCTCTCTCTCTTCCTCCCTCCCTCTCTCCCACTCTATCAGAAGATAAATGGAAAAGTATCCTTGGGTGAGGATTTAAATAAACAAACAAATAAAATAAAAATGACAAATAACAGGATTTTGTGGATACAACTAAATCCCCTGAAATAGGCTACTCGATAACTTTTATAAATGATGCAAAAAGTCATTTGAAAATGACTGTTTCAGTTCATTAACTGGTTTAAAGTTTTTAAAAAGCATTAAGAGTTTTTAAAATTTAGTCACTCATATGTGGTATAGAGGGGTTTAAGCTGGAATTAAAAGAAAAAAAAGAACTCATCATTATTTTCTTTTAAAATTTCTCATCTCGTTTTCTCAAATGTACTGAGTAAGAAATCCCAACAGTACAAAAAGATATAAAATGAATAGGAAATTGCCCTCTTCTTCCCATCCTGGCCCCATTTCCCAGGAGAAACCAAAATTAATAGTTTCTGACATTTCTTGCCAGACATGGTCTATCCACACGGATACATTTTTCACACTATCCATCATGCCCTGCACCTTGCCTTCTTCTCACTTTAGAACACATTAAGACAGCATGTTTTCATTTCTTTGACTACATGACTGAACCAAATACAAATTAGGTTGGGAAGCAGTTACAATAAGGTCATATGAAATGCATCTTCAAAAATTAAAGAAAATGCCATTTTTAGCAATATATTACTAAGGTTAATCGAGAAACTAGGAAAGTACAGGGATAAATTTAAGAAATCAAGTTTATATGCTTATAGTTTTAGAAATCTAACAACAGTAATATTTTAAGGTATTATTAGGTAGGCCTCAGTGTGTAGCTTCTATTTTTGATAAATAACAAGGACCGGAGAAGTGATGTGGGATTAGATTAAAAATGTCAGGATGAGTTCAGACTTGAACTGACGAACAATGGAAAATCATTACAGGTTCCTCAGAAGGAATATGAAGGAGGAAAGAACATTTTAAGGAAATTAATCTAGCACATGTGAGCAACTAGTTCTGATCTGGGCCCCAAGGCTAAGGCAACTAGATTCCATTTTATGTAGGCCCCTTGGTTAAGGCGACTAAAAGACTCCATTTTATCACCAATAGACATTCCTCGATATTCTTCCAATAATAGGTTAATTACCCCTAGACGGGAAGGAATTTTGCCTAAGATTATAGTTGCCCCAGGAGTTGGGAGGCATTTGCAGTTTCCTGAGTATAGGTATTTGCAGGTATTTGCAAGTACTTGTGCCTTTGGTAAATGATGCTAATTTTGACTTCTGTAGTCTCTGTCACTCCCACTATTGTACTGGTTCCCTGAGGGGAGGGGGGCAAAAGGAGGAGGGAGTTTCTGTCTTTAAAATGGGATGAGCAAGGAGAATCGGGGCTATTGATCTGAGGGGAAACTATGCCCTCCACAGCCCGCCAGCGAAATAAAGTGCTCCTTTACAATTCGGCTGTGCATCTCTGGTTATCTCGCCGTTAGGTTATAACAGTTCAAAGTGGGAAAGAGACTAGGGAAAGAAAGCTTAACTAGAGTTACAGGGCTGCTGAATAATCCAGGTGTGATGAGACAGGTAGGATGCCGGTAGGAGAAAATGGAAAGGATGCTGGTAGGATATACTCTGAACATCTCAAATATTAGTCAAATATCTGAAAACGGATGCCTAAGACAATGCTATTTCAATGACATAAAAGGAAACCAGTAAGAAAACCAAAGTAATATACCACACTACTAGAATGAAGGGGGAAAACACAAGATCATCTTGAATGGTGCAGAAAAAGCATTTGACAAAACCCAACACCTATTCATAACAAAAACAACCAGAAAACTATGAATAGAAAGGAATTTCATCAACATGATAAAGGGCCTTTAGTAAAATACAAAACAAAACAAAATCAAAAAAGCCTCACAGCTGACATCATACTCAATGGTGAAAGAAGGAAAGCTTTCCCACGGAAATCAAGAACAAGACAAGGACGCTCACTTTCACCAATGCTATTCAACACTGTGCTGGAAGTTCCAGCCAGAGCAATTAGGCATGAAAAATAAAAGGTATCAAATTGGAAAGGAAACCATAAAATTATCTCTATTCACAGATGACATAATATATAACATGCCAAGAATCCAGAAAAAAAGTTACTAGAGCTAATAAATTCAGTAATTTTGCAGGAAACAAGATCAACACATGAAAATCAGTTGTATTTCTATAAAGCAGTAATGAACAATCTGAAAAGAACATTAAGAAAATAATTCCAGCCCTGGCCAGTTTGGCTCAGCAGTTAAGAGTATTGGCCCATGGACCAAAGAGTTACAAGTTCGATTCTGGTCAAAGGCATGTACCTCGGTTGCAGTTCAGTCCCTGGCCCTGGTCGGGGCTGTGTAGGAGGCAACCAGTCGATGTGTCCCTCTCACATTGATGTTCTTCTGTCTCACTCTCTCTCCTTCCCTCCCACTCTATCTGAAGATAAATAGAAAAATATCTTCAGGTGAGGATAAAAAAGAAAAAAGAAAACAATTCCATTTACTATCATATCCAAAAGAATAAAATACCTAATATTATCAGAGAAATGCATGGATTGTCTTTTTCTGTTGCTAGTGGGAGTGGGGTTTTGGGGGCACCACTGGAATAAGCATTTCTGGGGACCCCATGGGACGATGGAATGTGGTAGAAATCTTCATTTTCATGGAATTACATCCTTGGGTTCCCAAAGTCCCATTTCCCTTAATCCAGGCCTGGAAGATGTGCAGCTGGAGATTCAGTAGAGCTGGAAGCAGAGCCAGTGTCCAAAGTTTCCTTCCATGGCAGAGCTGGGTCCAGCACAGCATCAGGCTAGTTGCAGTCCATCAGTCCACTATGTGGGGTTTACATGGCTGTGGGCCATGTAGGCTAATGCAGGGGAGCCAAGAGAGCATACCCCCTGCGACAAGAGTCCCAAAAGCACAAGAGAGTGAACTTCTTTGTTTAGGAGATCAAATATCTCAAACATTCCTGCACCTGCAGTGGCCATGCCTTCTCTGGCCAATGACCTGTTTCCAGGTGTGGCTGACAGGTAAGTATCTTCCCTATTTCTTTTCTGGGCATGTGTTTATTTTCCCCAGTGATCTTCCCCAGTGATCTGCGGGTAATAGACCGGAGGGGAATAGACCGGAGGCTCCCTGTTAAAATGCAGCATCCTGGCAAAGTTGCACAAATGGAATGCCCAGAATATTTGGCCTTCCCTTCCCTCCTTTCCTGCCATTAAACACTAGGTTCACTACTACAGTATCACCTAGGAATAAATTTAACCAAGGAGGTAAAACACTTGTACACTGAAAAGTATGAATCACTGAGAAAGAATTTAAAGGAAACCTAAATAAATGGAAAGATACCCAGGTTCATGGATTGGAAGACTGGATTAGTAAGGTTTCTCCAAAGAAAAAGAACCAATAGGGGATGAGTGATGTTGGGGGGGGGGGGTATATGTGTGAGTATAAAGTTTCCTGTGTGTGTGTGGGGGGGGGGTAGATTAATTTATTATAAGGAATTGGCTTTTGCGATTGTTGAGGCTGAAAGTCCCAAGATCTGCAGTTAGTAAGTCGGAGACCTGGGAGAGCCAGTGGTGTGGGTCCCGCCTGTTAGAAAGCCTGAGAACCCGCAAAGCTGATGGTGTAAGTTCCCGTCTGAGGACAGAAGAGAACTGAGGTCCTAGCTCAGCAGCCAAGGGAAGTTTCCTCTTTTTTAAAAATAAATTCCCTTTTATTGGCAAATGAGGGAAATGAAAATTCACATTCCACCATTTAATCACTAGTCTTGGTATTTTAACACTTAACTTATTACTTTACTATTAATTAACTGATTTTTTTCTGGTTTCATAGGCCAACAATGACATCTTGTTTTAATTTTACTTCTTTTATAATCAGTGAAGTTAAACATTATTTACATATAATTTTTTTTTAATCCTCACCCGAGGACATTTTTCCATTTTTTGTTCAGTTAGAGTGGGAGGGAGAGAGAGGAAGAGAGAGAGAGAGAGAGAGAGACAGAGAGAGAGAGAGACAGAGAGAGAAACATTGATGTGAGAGAGACACATCAACTGGTTGCCACCTGCACGACCCAACCAGGGCCGGGGACAAACCGCAATCGAGGTACGTGCCCTTAGCGGGAACCGAACCTGGGACTCTCTGGACCGCAGGCTGACACTCTAACCGCTGAACCAAACCGGCCAGGGCAATTTACATATAATTATTGTTGTATTTCAAGGTATAAGAAACCTGCTAGATCCATACTTTAGGAACAAAGATATTGGAGTGCCTGGAATATACCATTGATTTATGGGTTCTTTTAGGTGCAGAAGTTAGCAGAAGGAACAACTCAATGTAAAAATTATGGAATGCTTCATGAAGGAGATGGAAACTTGAAAGATGAGGATTTATGATCTGATATAAATGGTTCAGTTCTTATTTACGTGATGTTTATTTGCTAAGTATGCTCAAGTGAAGTTTCCTCTTACTCAGCCTTTGTTATTCAGGTCTTCAATTGATTGGATGAGGCCCACAGACATTAGAGCGGGCAACCTGCTTTATTCAGCCTACTGAATCAAACGTTAATCTCATCCAGAAGCACCCTCACACAGAAAATAATGTTTGACCAAATGTCTGGGCACCTCATAGCTCAGTCAAGTTGACACACAAAATTAATCATCACCAAGACTTAATATTGTTAAGACAGCAATACTACCAAAGTGATCTATAGATTCAATACAATCCTTATCAAAATTCCAACAACCTTTTTTGCAGAAATGGCAAAGCTGATCCTTAAATTCATAAGGAATTTCAGTGGATCCTTAATAGTCAAAACAATATTGGAAGAGGAACAAAGTTGAAGGACTCACACTTCTTGACTGCAAATATTACCAGAAAGCTACAAGAGTCCTGACGGTGCAGTGCTGGCGTAAAGAAAGACATACAGGCCACTGAATTAGAATTAAGAGTTCCAACAAACTCATATATCTGTGGTCAACTGATTTCTGACAAGGGTGCCAAGACCATTTGATGGGGAAAAATAGTCCCTTCAAAAAATGGTGCGAAGACAACTAGAGATCCACATGCAAAAGAATGAAGTTGGGCCCCCTACCTCACACAAAAACCAACTCAAAATGGATCAACAACCTAAATACAAGAACTAATCTTATAAAACTCTTAGCAGAAAACATAAGGGTAAATCTTCATGAGATTGGATTTGACAATTAATTCTTAGACATGATACCAAAAGCATGAGCTACAAAAGAAAAAAACAGGTAAGCAGGACTTCATCAAAATAAAAACTTGTGCATCAAAGGGCATTACTAAGAAAGTGAAATGATAACCCACAGGATGGCAGAAAATATTTTCAAATAAAAAATCTAATATGGGTCTAGTATCCAGATTATATGAAAACTCTTATAATTCAAACAACCAAAGACAAACAAACCAAATAAAAAATCGGCAAAGGACTGCCCTGCCTCAGCAGCTACTAAGCAGCAGCCATGGCTCCTCCCTACCCCAGAGCTGTTGGCCTCAACAAGGGCCACAGGTGACCAAGAACACGCGCAAGTCGAGGCACAGCCACGGCCACAGGTGCCTCCTGCGGAACGTGATCCGAGATGTGTGTGGCCCCCTATGAGCAGTGCACCATGGAGATACAAGCGGGCCCTGAAGTTCACCAAGAAAATGTGTGGACACGTATTCACACCAAGAGAGAGATCTGAACAATGTCCTTGCAGCCATGAGGAATGCAGCGGTCAAGGTCTGAGTCCCATCCCCTCTGCGTGTAATAAAACTTGTTCAGAAACTTGGGCTTCCCGTGATGGCACTGGGAGGGGAGGTCCATTGTCTGCTTGAGACCCTTCCTGGAGCACTGTGATGTTGGGCATGGTGGTGAGCACAGAAAGAAGGAACAGAAAGGCAGCACTGGAAACGGTTCTTAATCATAATTAAATAGTTCATATGTGCCAAAAAAAAAAAAGGGGGGGGGAAAGGCCTTGAATAGACATTTTTCCAAAGAAGATATACAAATAGCCAACAAGCATGTGAAAAGACACTTAATGACATTATTAGCCACTAGGAAAATGCAAGTCAAAACTATAATGAGATACCACTTCACACACGAGGATGGCTATTATAAAACAAACAAACAAAAAAACAAAAATGGAAAATAAGAGTTGGGCGAGGATGTGGAAAAATCAGAACCCTTATGCATCACGGGTGGGACTGTGAAGTGGTGAGCTGCTATGGAAAAGAGTTTGGCAGTTCCTGGGGCAAAAAGTTAAACGCAGAGTTACTATATGACCCAGTAATTCTACAACTAGGTATGCACCCAAAAGAACTGGAAACAGGTACTCAAAAACTTGTACATGAATGTTCACAGCAGCACTATTTATAACAGCCAAAAGGTTGCAAATACCTCAAATGTCCACCAATGGAAAACTGGATAAAATATAGTAGATACAGAGTGGGACATTACTCCCTCATTAAAAGGAATGAAGTACTGATACATGCTATAACTAGCATGAATCTCGAAAACATTTTACTAAGTAAAGACAGCCAGACACAAAGGTCACATACTGTAGGATTCCACTGACTATATAAAATATCCAGAACAGGTAAATGCAGAAAAGAAAGCAGAGCGGCACTGCCAGGGGCTGGGGGCTGGGGGCTGGGGGCTGGGGAGGGACTGCTGAGTGAATATGGGTTTTCTTCCGGGGTGATGACATGTTGGAACTAGAGGTAGGTGGTGGTGGTGCAACACTGTGAATACACTAACTGTCAATGAGTTGTACACTTTAGTTAACTTTATATGAATTTCACCTCAGTTGAATAAAAGTCAAGAGAGATTCGTTTGCTCATGTGCATGCACACACACACCAGAAAAGAAAAAGAACACCAGGAAAGTACAATTTTGGGGGCAGTAATATTAAAAAATATTTGTTTAGGATATCTCAGTTTAAACTGAATACCAGCCATCATATAGCATGCTGCTAGCACCTATTCATGCAGATCTTTAAAAAAAAAAAAAGCTTGCTTTTATTGATTTTTAGAGAGAGGAAGGGAGGAAAGAGACAAACATGAATGTGAGAGGAAGGTCAATCAGCTGCCTTCTGCACGCCCCTCAACAGGGATCGAGCCTGCAACCCCAGCATGTGCCGACAGGGAATCGAACCGGAGACCTGTTGTTGCATGGGATGATGCCCAACTAACTGAGCCAGGATCATGCAGATCATTAACACTGCTTTGTATGTCTAGTATCTTGACCTCCCCTTTTATTTAGAAAGCCTATCATCAGTTCTCAACCTGTGGGTCGCGACCCCTTTGGGGGTCAAACGACCCTTTCACAGGGGTCGCCTAAGACCATCGGAAAACACATATTTCCGATGGAGATTGATAACAGTAGCAAAATTACAGTTATGAAGTAGCAACGAAGATAATTTTATGGTTGGGGGTCACCACAACACGAGGAGCTGTATTAGAGGGTCGCGCATTAGGAAGGTGGAGAACCGCTGGCCTAGAGAGTGGAAACAGCATGACGTAGCCCAGATTCCCACACTAGCCTCTGAGCAGCTCTCGACTTTTCTAAGCATCAATTTTCACATCTGTAAACTAAAGTACAACATCAGCTTTTGACAGCACTGGTGCGACTGTCAGATGAAGTAATGCATACAGGAATTGTTAATAAAAATTTTTTTTTTATCCTCACCCGAGGACATTTTTGCATTTATCTTGAGATAGAGCGGGAGGGAGAAAGGGAGGGAAGAGAGAGAGAGAAACATTGATGTGAGAGAGATACATCGACTGGTTGCCACCCACACGACCCCAACTGGGGCCGGGGACAAACTGCAACCGAGGTTCGTGCCCTCAGCGGGAACCGAACCCAGGACTCTCTGGTCCTCAGCCCGATGCTCTAACCGCTGAGCCAAACCGGCCAGGGCATTAATGAAATTTTCAATGCTACATAATTGTAAAAATTCGTGACCTGCTCATCCCAACAAAACTCATAGAGGTTGTAGGAAAAATACTGATATCCTAGGGTAAAATTACCTATGCCACTGTTTTGGTTTTACAAATTCTACTTCCCAGTCACTACATTTTACTTCATGGGGTGGCTATATAGGTTCAATGACAACATATGTTACAGTGCTTCATCAATTGTCAAGTGGTAGTCAGAAAGCTTGGCCTTAGAAAAAGGCATGTATGGCAGCGGGGGAAGTCGAATGGCTTTAAGTCCCAGCTCTGCTACTTAAAATTTAATCTTGAGTAAGAGTAAGCCACATTTCTTATCCGCAATATGGAGGCAAACAGACTTCGGTTTAAAATCTCCTTTTAGGCCCTTATAAACTACATTAATATCTAAGTCTGAGTTTCCTCATCAGTAACAAGACAATAATTCATACCCTGCAGGGTTTCTGTAATTAGAAATGTACCGAAAAGTGCTTAGGGCAGTAACTGGCATGTGGCCGATGCTGTTACTGTAAGTATGTATGTCCCCGTGCCTACTGCAATAAGTGTGGGCAAAGTAGCTCTGCAGCAAATGCTTGCAGCCAAGGAGGCTGATGCGCAAGTACAACTGTTCGACAAGCATCTGCAAACAGAGGGGTAGATTACATATGCAGACAGGGAAGCAGTTAATAAAAGGACAGTAACAACCAAGAAAGCAAGCAGGTTAGCCCATAGCACAGAAGATGGAAGAAACAGAACACAGGGCCCAAAAGTCCAAAGGAGGAGAGCTCAGGAAGTAAGGTAGCTGGGGCACTGAGGGTACTAACAGGACACTGAACTGCAAGGTTCTGCCTTAAACTGTGTGATCAAGAGTAAATCAACTGCCTAAACCCGCTACTGCATTTGCGAGATGAAGGCTGTATTAGCTACATTCAAACATCTCTCACAGGGCTAATTTTCATAAGAAAATTGTAAGATTATGCAGCCAATTCAGAAGGGCCAACATGGTACTTCTGTGATAAAACTACGGCAAATGAAAATATATACACAGGAAGTTTTTATGAAAAAATATACACAGTTGATAAGTAGCAGTAAAATCAAATGCCAAAATAAATATCAGCAAGAAAGTGGCAATAAGGAATCACTACAAATAAAAGCATAAGAACAGAACTCGAAGGGTACTTGAATAACAAAGGGAAAATGGTAAAAAGAACTACTACTGAAAGGCCACTGATTTGACCAGAAGGTAGCCAGTCACTGGGCACTTGCAACAGATGCTTCATTTGCTAGTGACAAATACTAAAAGCCTACTACTGGCAAGGCTCTGGTTGGGCAGCCTGGGGGATGCTGATCACATAAAACCACTCATTGCCCTACAATTCTGCGGTCTGGTCAGCCTCTCTGCAGGCCTCCGGGCAATAGGCCCTCTTTGGGCTGGAGCCTAGACTGGTCTCCACAGCCAACTCCTAACTGGGCTTTTGCACAACCTGTTGCTGCCACCTCACCGTGGAATCTGGCAACCAACGTGCCTCAGCCTGGGGGCTTTGCCTTCTATCAGCCAAGAGACAATCTTGCTGGGTCTGTGTTTTCCAAATTTTCTACAGTGAATTGAAATTACACTGTAACAGGAAAAACACCTGAAAAAAGAAACAGGGAAATTTAAAAACTGTTCAAAAGTAAACAAAATAAAAGGAGGTGGACAAGGCAACAGCTGGACAGGGCAGAAGAGAATTTTGTTGTTCTTATTTTATTTGAGGATTGGGGATATGTGTTCCTAGACGAATGGAAAGTGGGAATTCTGTGGAGTAGGACAGAGCTTCTCAAAGTTTATCACCCAGGGATCTTGTCAAAAGGTGGTTTCTGATTCAAAGGTCTAGGGTGGAGGCTCAAATAGCGATGTGATGATCTGTAGAGCTTGCTTATTTCCTTAGTATCAATACTCCCACTGTGGCAATTTCAAGCTGCCAACACAGGTCACTAAACAGAGTTGGGAAGAGATATACACACTCAGGTGGAGGGAGAGGCAGTAAAAGCTGGCTCCAGCACATCCAAATTGCTACGTTTCTAAAAAAATCCTAGGTCAGCGGTTCTCAACCTGTGGGTCGCGACCCCTTTGGGGGTCGAACGACCCTTTCACAGGGGTCACCTAAGATATAACAGTAGCAAAATTACAGTTATGAAGTAGCAAGGAAAATAATTTTATGGTTGGGGGTCGCCACAACATGAGGAACTGCATTAAAGGGTCACGGCATTAGGAAGGTAGAGAACCACTGTCCTAGGTGATGCAGATGCTGCTGGTCCATGGACCATACTTTGAGTGGCAAGGGGGAAGACGACAGTAAAGGTATCTAGGGGTTAGGCTAGGAGAAAGGAGATGTGAGATAATTTAGGAGAGTAAGGACAGACATCATCTAGACCAGGGTTTCTCAAGCTCAGCATTACTGACATTTTGGGCCACCCAACTCTTTGCTTTAAGGGGCTACCCTGTACATTGTAGGATGTTTAGCAGCATTCCTGGCTTTCACCCACCAGATGCCAGCAGCATCCTCCTCCAATAGTCACAATCAAAAGGTCACACCAGTGATCTAAATTCATCTCTAACAAATGAAGGTAGAAGGGATGGGTACCTCTTCCACTGAGAAGAGAGACGCTGAAAAGGGAGGAAAAAAACCAAACACAAACATGAGACAGCTCTCTTTAGACATCAGCAAGCTCAGTCAAGTAGAAAGAAAGATTCTCTATTTAGAAAGAGTGCATGGAGAATTGAAAGTTTAAAATATCAGAAGAGTTCTAGCGAGTAACAGAAAGGTTCTGACCCAAGACAATGGGTCCACCGACTAAGAAGCAGGATCAGGGAAATCTTTGGCTCTTGGAGTCAGAAATGCCTGGGTTCAATTCTGGCTGTACCACTTACCAGCTGGGTGACCTTGAGCAAATTATTTAACAAGTATAAGCCTTCCCATAAGAAAACTTCACAGAGAAGTCATAAGTACTGAGGTAACATATGTTAAGTTCTGAGCACAGGGTCTGGTACACTGTACATGCTCAATGTTAGCTACTATTATTATCAACATCATTATTTTCCTTGAAAAATATCTGCTTCACTTGGCTATTGCTTTAAATTTCTCTGATGAAATAAAACACACGGAAAGACCTTGCCTGCTGAGGCACTATTTGTCAATGTGCTTTATAAATATTGTACTCATTGAGTAAGCAGAAACTGTTTGTAGCTGAGGAGGCGTGAGAGTTGTGGAAACCAACCAAGCACTCATTCACTGCTGCTCCAAAAATCACAATTAACAAGACAAGGTAAAAGGGAATGAAAAGCCAGTAAGTCAAAGGAAAACAAAAGGACATTAAATTTCCACTGAAGCTGGCAGGTTTCCATGGGGCTCCAGGTAGCATCGAGAATATGTCATGAAGCCTAGGACAGCTGCCAAGGATGACAGGTTCATAAGAACCAACGTGACTTCAGGTTGTTTGTCCTACAATAATAGTAAATGTTGCTGGTTTGTTTTTGTTTTTTATCAAAGTCAAGAATTGATTAAAATACATAATCTGTAAATAATCTCTTTAGACACTCAAATAACATTCTGTAGTCTGAGGAATATAGTATCCAAAGTGTCCTCTTTTAGGTTCGAGTAGGCACTGAAAACCTATTTCAAAAGTAGTACATTTTTCCCTTACTAAAATTCTTAGGCGGCTATAGAGGGTTCTGTCTGTCCCACCTACAACTGACCAATAAGGGAAGGAAGCATTCTAGGTTTTAAATAGCTTCTCAGTGTCTGGGGAGGAAAGCTCTTCTCAACTAGAACAATTAAAGATCCTCTAAGGGAAATGTAGAATGCTACAGAGAATTCAAAATAAAGACCATTCTAACATGAAACATCAAGATGAGAAAGAAGTTATTGAATCTTTCCTCTGAGATGTGAAAGTTACTTTCCCCATATGCGATTCCTTCAACCTAGCCTGCTAACTTCAAGCATTTTACATTAGCAAAAACAAAAAGGGCAAATATTATCAAACATACCAAGCTTATCATCTGTCTGTATGGGGCGAATCACCGGGAAGAACAGTTAATGTCATCACTATGCAGGTCACCAGGAATCAGGGTACACCAGCCAACCACAGCCACCGGGTTTCCAAGCTTTCCAAAAATAGCTATGACTTACATACAAGTGCTCATCAAACGCCTCCCATACAAAAGTCTCAAATAGCTAGTGATGAGATAGTTTGCTACTCGAACTGTGGCAAAGGGAAATGAAGATGCCGCTGATTAACAGGCACATGGTCTCAGCTAACAGTCCTGAGAAATTTAAATGACTTGCTCTGCCTTAAAATAGTCTCGTCTCTAAATCAACACACCTGTCTCAAAACTAAGATTTTTTTTTCCCCCCACCTGTTTTTAGTCACTGTCCAAAAAACTAGTACAATTAATCTCTAAAACCAGAAAAAATCCTGACTCAGATTCCAGTGGGCCTGGCGGACACCTAACAATGCTATTTCCATTAGAAATCAGCACATACTTTCACTTTGGAGCCCAGGACCCAGAGGTTTCTTTTACTACAGGAGTTAAAAAAGGAAGTGTGTTCACCTTATACACTACAGGTCTCCTGAGTGCAGGAAAAGAGTAAAAAGGCATCAAAGGTTTCTCACATGGAGGTATCTGACAGCTCTGTATTGTAAATATTTTATGAAATTCCTCACTTCCAAACTCTCATTGAATACTTGGCACAAGTTTCCCATTTTGTCTTGAAAAAGTGGAGTGTTAGAGGCAGTGTGAGATTATAACATCCCTAAGTAACATTAGAAGACATTCTCAAATTGCCCACTTTCCAACTTTCTTCACACAAACTTCAGCCTTTGAATTTTCTCCCAAACCAGTGTTCTTTTACTCTCACCATGTTAGCCCAGACATCCTTGTACTGATTTGGATCTTCTTAGATAACAGAACAGGAAAACATGATCCACACATACCTTCTATTCATCGCGATGTTCTTTCCCCCTTTAAAAAATCTAGAGTGATGAATGCTACTATTACTATCACTATTGGGGAGGCTACTCTGTTTAAAAAAAAAAAAAAAAAAAAGGCGGAGCTGGGAGGTAGAGGAACATAGGAAGTGGTAACCGGGACCCCTGGGCTTTCATAAGGTGTTTACAAATCCTGAATGTAAGTCAGAGAACGTCTCTCTGCGTGAGACTCTTTCAAGCAGCACTGCCACAAAACACATTTAAAAAGAAAACAAAACCCACCGAAGCTGCCCCTCGAGAAGTGTCTCCCCGCTGGTCGCGGCCCAGGTGCAGGCAACCCCACGTCCAGCCTTTCTAATTCCTTTTCCAAAACAGCGAATCCCCCTCGAACTTCAGCGACCGAACTCAGACTCTGCAACTCAAGCCTTGCAACGACTTCAGCCTCCTCCGAGCCCCGCTCCGCACCTCGCCGGCGCCCGCCGCGCCCAGCCCCGCAGGCCCGCCCGCCGGCGACCCGCGCCGCTCCCGCCCCAGCCCCTCACCCCTCCTCTCTCCGGACCCCGGAGCCCGCGCCCGCCAGCCCCAGGCTCCCATCGCCGCCACGGGGCCCACCGAGCCGTGGCGATCGGTCGCTCCGGCCGCTTCGTCCTGCTGGAGCTCCGCAGTCATGGCCCAGGCACCCCTGCACAGGTCACCAGCCTCCCGCCACCGCCGCCAGCCCAGCCTCGCAGGAGGAGGCGGAGGCCCCACCCCGCCCCCGCCCCGCGGTCGCCCCCGCCCCCCGGTCGCCTCCGCCCCCGCCCCGCCTCCGCCCCAGCGCGCGCCAGAGGTTCCGCCCCACGCCCCGCCCCCAGCCTGCGCGCGCACGCAATGCGCGCGGCCGAGGGCCTCGCCGCTCTGCGTGCTCCCGCGCACACCGGGCTCTGACCCGGCGTCGCCCACGTGACCCGAGCCCCGCCCGCAGCTAACGGTCAGCGTCGCCCCCGGGGCGGTTACGTTCTCGGCGGTGGCGCCCAGGAAATGCTTTCGGGGACCGCGGACCCAGCGTCCCCGAGGCTCGTGCTCCGTGCTTTCAGAGTCGACTCATTTCTAGGACTCCCCACCGGCTCGTTCCCCTCGGACGAGTTAACGCTGCTCCCCGTTCTGGGACCCTGTCTGGAGGCCGCGTCGAGAAAGGCTTTCCCACCTGGTCATGTAGCCATTTCTACGTCCAGTGACACGAAACGTTATTCATCCTTTTAAACAGGAGAGGCAGAGGTTGAATGGACTGGTCTTTCTAAACTTAACCGAACTCTGTTCACGGATGCCCAGCGTGGTGCCCTAACGCTGCCCTGGGCGGGGGAAGGGAGACGGGCTGCAGCTCAGTGGGTGCAGCGGCAAGCCCCGCGCGCGCCCTCCAGGGTGGACGGGGCTTCACGGGAAGGGGGGTTGGGGCATTTACGAGCACAGAGCCCCATTGTCAGCGGACTCCTTCCCGTGGGTCCCCCTGATGACCGAGCCCCAGAACTCCCCCGTGAGCACGTTGCAACCACACACCCGCCCACTGAGCCACCGCTGTGAAAGCTTAGAATCTTTACCAGGAGCAATTTCACCAAAACCCTACGGAGACCGAGGTCCGTAAGTTTAGTGCCTATGTCTCTTTCCTGTATTGCTTCAGGTCTTATACTCAAGTCTTGAATCCATACTGAGTTAATTTGTGTGTATGGTGTCAGCAGTCCAGTTTCATTCTTCTGCATGCAGCTTTCCAGTTTTCCCAACACCATTTATGGAAGACACTCTCCTTTCTCCACTGCATGCTTTTGGCTCCTTTGTCAAAAATTAGTTGCCCACATATGTGTGGGTTTATCTCTGGGCTCTCAATTCTATTCCACTGGTCTGTGTGTCTGTTTTTCTGCCAATGCCGCATAGTTCTGACTATTGTAGTTTTGAAGTATAGTTTGAAGTCAGGGGGTGTGATACCTCCAGCTTTGTACTTTTTTTCTCAGGGTTGCTTTGGCTTATCAGGGTCTTTTGTGGTTCCATATAAATTTTAGGATTATTTGTTCTAGTTCTGTGAAAAATGCCATTGGGATTTTGCTGGGAATTGCATTAAATGTGTATATTGCTTTAGTTAATGTGACCATTTTAACTGTGTTAATTCTTTCAATCCATGAACATGGACTATTTTGAGAGTATTATGTTAAGTGAAATAAACCAAAGAAAGGACAAGAACTGTATGGTTACACTTATATGTGGGATAAAAAAATAAAAAGCAACAAATAAACAAAAATTTTAAAAACCTAGAAACAGGCAATAGAATAGTGGTTACCAGAGCAGAAGAGAGGTGGGGGGGAAGACAAAGAGGGTAAAGGGGGTCAAATACATGGTGTCAGAAGGAGACTTGCCTTGGAGTGGTGAGCACAAGGTAGAGTGTACAGATGTCATATTATGAGGTTGTACACCTGAAATTTATATAATGTTATTGACCAAAGTTACCCCAATAAATTTTAAAAATAATAAAATAGAACAAAATTATTGCTCTGGCCAGTGTTGGCTCAGTGGTTAGAGCATTGGCCCAGGCACTGAAGGGTCACGGATTCGATTCCCGGTCAAGGGCACATACCTGGGTTGCAGGTTCGATCCTGGCCCTGGTTGGGGTGCATATGAGAGGCAACCACTCGATGTGTCTCTCACATCAATGTTTCTCTCTCCCCCCACTCCCTCCTTTTCACTGTCTCTAAAAATCATTGTAGAAAATATCCTGGGATGAGGATTAAGAACAACAACAAAAAATTCTTAAGTTGTCCCATTTTAGATTTTCTGGAGTTCAAAGTCAAATTCTGTAATATTTTGTTAAGTTTAAGCCAGATGCTTATGATAGCATATTAAGGCCAAGGTGCTCCCAACTGAGTTGTATTTTCTACAGTTTGGTGGAAATTGTAACTACTGACCATGTTTCACATTCACATGTATCAGGACAGCAATCCACTTGACACATTTTGTCTGTCCCAAATCGATGTGTAGGCTGGGTATAAAAGGGCATTTTTTAGGGGTTACTGCTTTTACTATTGCCCTGGTCTAGCTCTTGGGCAGAACCTTTGGTATGAATTTTATATGGATGGTGGCCTTTCCTGTGCTCATGGCATTTGCTAACTGTGTGATTGTGATGTTTCACCTGCAGGTCTTTCTAGTCTGCATGTGACCACAGCTTGTGGCATAAGGACACAGGTCAGGTGCAGCTCCCATGAGAGACCTGATTACTCTCAGGAGCCTGAACTGTGACTAGAAATAGACACTTCCTTCACCTGGAGATACAGGGATCCCCTTTCCCGTCAGGTAACTTTTGAAGTGATCAGAATCTTCCACATTCAACAGACTGACTGTGTTTATGTCTAATGGTTATAAGACTGTTTTTTTTGTGGCTTTGACTTTTTTTTCATGAATAATCAAAACCTGTGTTCATGGCCTCACCTTGGGGGGTCATTCATTGCAAAACAAGTTGATCCCTTAGCTTAGTTTATTTGCAGCATTGCATACTTGTGCGTTGCTAGAAAGCTCTACAGTCGGCCCTGGTTTATCGCGTTAATCAGTTCCAGACTCTACCGCGATAAATGAATTTCCGCAAAGTAGGATTCTTTATTTAAATACAGTCGTCCCTCGCCACTTTGTGCTCCGACTTTCGCGGCTTCACTCTATCTCGGTTTTTTCAAATACTATACTATATTTGGAAAAACCGTGATAGAGTGATGCTGCAACAGCGAAGCACAAAGTGGCGAGGGACGACTGTATTTCTGTGTGTCCTTACCATATCTCTGAAACTACTCTTGTTTCATCTTTGCACATTCATTTTAAGAAATTGCTTATTTAAAATGTGTGTAAGTGGGTGGACACCTACTATACTTATTTGTGAAAATTTCCTTAAAAGACCATCAGAGACTGCCTATATTAATGTCTCTAAAAGAGGTATGTACAGACCATTTGGTAAATATAAGGCCCTGAGTTTTGATTAAGTGGCTTTCTGCTATGTGGTTTTAAACAGGGCTCCAGATTAGTATATTCGACCTAATCAATCTGAGGGCTATAGCCCCCTTGGGTTTAAACACCACCTGGTCCTGGACATGGTAATTAGCTAGAGATATCCTGTCCCACCAGTGTAGTTAATGAACACTCTACATCAGTGCTTGGCCATCAGCTGGCAAGCTTCATTGTGATCAAATAACAGAAGTGGGTATCATGGAACATATGCTGTCACCACAGAAAATCCTCTCATTCCTCCTTAAAACCCATACATAAAGGCTTTACGGTAATTACATTATTAATTGATCATCATTTCAGGAGTATTCAGGGAAAATAATATTAATACAGAGCAATAAATAGTTGACCTGTTAAAGAGAGGGCATCATTTCCAGAGTATCTTCCCAAAGAAGAAATTGATTTCTTTGTTCTTTCTTAGAAAACTTTCTCCCAATGCTAGGTAATTTTCTGAGTCAATGGATTTATATTTCTGCTTCTGACTTACCTCAGACTCCAAATATAGTTTGTATTATAATAAAATAATCCCATTGCAATATTATTGAATGCTTCTATGGAGCTTGTGTGGGGTAAGTGAGAAGGAAAGGATGGTGTTAGGAAAAGAAAAGAGAAAAGAGGAAAGAAAAAACGTATACTTGTATTTCATCTGGGCTTTACTCCATAAATAGTTTTGCCACTGGCTTCAGAGCAGCTGGATTTGAAAGCTGATGGCTCGGGCTGATTGACAGCTGTAGCTGTTCTCTGAGCCACAGGATCCTTTCCAGGAATGATCTAGTCAGAAATACCTTAAGGGCCAGCGTCTCAGCAGTCAGGAAAATGGCCTTTCTTACTACAGAGGAGAGAATATGGACCTTTCTGTTATAACCCCTAGATTAAAGATTTAGATTATATATAAGGTTAAATTACAGGTGTTGAGAAAATGTTTCAGAAAAGGCTTTTTGCTAGTTGAAAGTAAATGGGTTTCCAACCTTCCTGAAATTTGTACAGTAGGCAAATGTGATTTGTGGAGAATTTAAACAACTTACAGTAAAGCTAATGAGTTTATTTTTATTTTAGAACTATTTGGCCTTGGTATTCAAAATAAACTCATGTCCCCTTCCTTTTGTTTCTCTAGAAAATATAGAAACACTAGAAGAAAAAGCTCTTAAAATCACGAGTTCATGAAAAACTTAAACACTGAATCCTGGGGATCAATTCCTCCCATTAATGTGCCAACAGCATTGAAGTCTCAACTACAACAGAAGGGTGCACACAGCCACATGGTGGGGGGCAAACCCAGAGTGCCCAGCTGGGGTGACCTGGGAGGTTGCACCACTGGACCCTACAGGGCACCTACTACAGAAAGCCACTCTAACAAGACCAGGAGACACAGCAGCCCTAGCTAATGTATAGAAACAAACACAGAGAGGCAGCCAAAATGAGGAGACAAAGAAACATGTCCCAAATGAAAGAACAGGTGAAATCTCCAGAAAACAAAGAAAATAAATGGAGTCAAGCAAACTAACAAATATAGAGTTCAAACCAATGATTATAAATTTGCTCAAGGAACTTAGTGAAAACTTCAACAGCATAAAAAAGGACATAGAAACAATTTTTTAAAACTCAGAAATGAATATAATAACTAAAATGAAGAATACACTAGAAGGAATCAATAGCAGATTAGATGAAACAGAGGATCAAATCAGCAATTTGGAAGACAAGGTAGCAGAAAACACCAAATCAGAGCATCAAAAAGAAAAACAAAATGAGAATAGTTTAAGGGACCTCTGGGATAACATCAACTGTAACATCCACAGAAGGAAAAGAGAGAGAGCAAGGGATTGAGAACGTATTTGAAGAGATAATGACTGAAAACTTCCCTAACCTCCTAAAGAAAAAAGACACATGATCCCAGAAAGTGCAGAGTCTCAAACAAGATGAATCCAAAGAGGTTCATACCAAGACACATCATAATTAAAATGCTGTCAACTGATGTTCATTGTCACCAAACCAATGTCAACAGTAATCCCCAACCTGAGGTGCGGTGAAGAAGGAAACTTTATTCAGTGCAAAACAGCTCAACTGTGATACAGCATGGCTGTCAGATGGCCCTGGGGCTAGGCGGCCCTGAGGCCTGGCTCCTCTCTGGCCAGACAGCTCTGCTCTGTTCAGTTCCATGCTAGTCCGCCTTGCACTATGCTAGTCTGTTCCCCTCTGCTCCGGCAAGACATTTTCAGTGTTTCAGCTCAGCCAGGGAGACATAGTCTTCAGCCGTCTGTAGAAAGTGAGCTCTATGAGCCAGAAAGGAGCTAGCTTATGTGGACAGAAGTCCCTACCCCTCATCCCTGATTGGTCTGTCCTCATGCAAATGAGGACTCCAAATCCTCACAGTTTGGTCCAAAAGGCACTGGCCTGATTGGTTAGAACAGAGCCACTCTGATTGGTGAGAGCTGTGCAACTCTGACTGATAGGGAAAGCCTCAGATCCTATTGGTTGAAATATGATTCCTGAACTCCTTGATAAGGGCTGGCTCAGATGGCAGACACAGTGCAGGCAGGGAGTTGAGGGCAGAGGCTCGCACCCCAGCACCAGCTTTTCCGTGAAGTGCAGTTTATGTGAGAAGTCCCTGTGCAGAAATGGCTGCTAGGCTCTGGGGGGTTTTTTTGAGCCCAATTAGCCACCAGGAGTCCTACTTAGTAGGTGTCTTTTTTTCTCAGGGTTCACAAAGGTTAAAGACAGAGAGAATCTTAAAAGCAGCAAGAGAAAAGCAGTTAGTTGCCTACAAGGGAGCTCCCATAGACTGTCTCAACAGAAACTTTGCAGGCCAGAAGGGATTGTTACGAAATATTAAAAGTGATGAAAAGCAAGGACTTACAACCAATATTATTCTACCAGCAGCAAAGCTATCATTTATAATCGAAGGACAGATAAAGAGCTTCCCAGACAAGAAAAAGCTGAAGAAGCTCATCACCACCAAACCTGTATTACAAGAAATGTCAAAGGGTCTTCTTTAAGAAAAAAAAGATTAAAAATATGAATAATAAAATGGCAATAAATACATATCTATCAACAATTATTTTAAATGCAAATGGATTAAATGCTCCAATCAAAAGACACAGGCTGGCCCTGGTGGGTGTGATGCAATGGTTAGAGTGTCGGCCCGCATACCAAAGGGCCATGGGTTTGATTCCTGATCAAGGGAGCATACCTGGGTTGCAGATCTGATCCCCAGCCCCAGTCAGGGCATGTGTAGGAGGCAACCAATTGATGTGTCTCTCACATTAGTGTTTCTCTCTCTCCTCTCTCTCTCTCTCTCTCTCTCTCTCTCTCTCTCTCTCCCTCTCTCCCTCCATCCCTCCCTTCCACCCTTTTTAAAAATCTATGGAAAAAAATATCCTTGGATGAGGATTAACAACAACAAAAAAGATATAGGCTGGCTGAATAGATAAGGAAACAAGACCTTCACATATGCTGCCTACAAGAGACTCAATTCAAACGGGAAGACAAAGACTGAAAGTAAAGGGATGGAAAAAGATATTTCATGAAAATGGAAATTAAAAAAAAAAAAAAAAAGATAGGATAGCAATACTTATACCAGAAGAAAATAGACTTTAAACAGCAGTTCTCAACCTGTGGGTCGCAACTCCTATGGGGGTCGAACGACCCTTTCACAGGGGTCGCCTAAGACCATCGGAAAACACGTATTTCCGATGGTCTTAGGAACCGAGACACCGCTCCTCTATCCATCTCCAGGCAGGTCCGCCCACATGCAGATACGCCCACATACAACATGAGGAACTGTATTAAGAAGATTGAGAACCACTGCTTTAAAACAAAGGCTATAACAAGAGACAAAGAAGGACCCTACAATTCCACCTCTGGGTATTTATCTCAAGAAAGCCAAAACATTGAGTTGAAAAGACACATGCATCCATATGTTCATTGCATCATTATTTACAATAGCCAAGATACGAAAGCAACCTAAGTGTCTATCAGTAGACGAATGGATAGCGAAGTGGTGCATATACACAATGAAATATGACTCAGCCATAAAAATGAATGAAATCTTGCATCTGCAACAATATGGATGGACCTAGAAGACATTGTGTGAGTGAAATGAGTCAGACAGAGAAAGACAAATGCCATATAATTTCACTTATATGAAGAATCTAAAAATAAATAAGTAAATGAACAAGCAGAATAGAAAAACACTCAGATACAGAGAACATTTTGATGGTTGCCAGAAGGGAGGGGAGTTGGGGGATGAGTAAAAAAGGTGAAGGGATTTAGAAGTAAAAATTGGTAGTTATAGAATTGTATGAGGATGTAAAGTATACCATAGGGAATATAGTCAACAATGTTGTAATAAATATATATATTGTCAGATGGGTGCTGGATTTATTAGGGTGATCACTTTGTAGGTTATACAAATGTCTAATCACTGGATTGGATGCCTGAAACTAATATAATATTGTACATCAACTGTACTTGAAAAATGAAAAAGTATTTTTAAAAAGATAATAATAAAATAGAGCATTAGTAATAAGACCATTTCTGCAATCTTGATTTTTAACAGACCAGCATCAAAGACCAGTGGGTATAGGATGGACTTTTTTTTTCTTTATTGACTTTAGAGAGAGAGGAAGGGAGAGGAAGAGAGAGAGAGAAACATCCATGAGAGAGAACATCGACTGGCCGCCTCCTACACGCCCCCCACTGGGGATTTGGCCCACAACCTGGGCATGTGCTCTGACTGGGAATCAAACCGCTGACCTCTTGGTGCATGGGTCGACGCTCAACCACTGAGCCACACCAGCTGGGCAGGATGGACTTTTAATAAACGGTGCTCAGAATGGTAGCTATCCATATAACATTTAATCTTGGACTCTTACTTTACATCAAAAACAAATCAATTTTAGGTATATTAAAGATTTACATGTTCAAAAAGCAAAGTCAAAAATTTATGAAACACTTTTGGAGAATCCTATGCTTCGGGGATAAGGGCTCTTTCTTAAATCAGACACAAAAAGCACAATCCATAAAAGAATAGATTGATAATTTCAATTTTGTTAAAATGAGGAATTTCTCTTCATTAAAAGATAGCATGAGAAAAAGGAAAATATCCAGAAACTGGGAGAAAATATTTTAACACATATAACTGATAACATTATATCTAGAATAAAATTTCCCAGCTTTGGCACTTTTAACATATTGGACCAGATAATTTTCTGTTGTGCTGGCTATCCTGTGAATTGTGGGGTGTTTTAGCATCATCTCTGGACTTTCCCTTCCAGATGCCAGTAGCTCTCCCATATCCAGCTGTGACCATCAAAAATGTCTCCAGCCCCGGCCTGTGTGGTTACAGCATCAGCCTGCGCACCGAAGGGTTGCGGGTTCCATTCCTGGTCAAGGGCATGTACTTGGGTTGCAAGTTTGATCCCTGGCCTTGGTCGCAGTGCATGCAGGAGGCAACCAATTGATGTGTCTCTCTTACATCAATGTTTCAATCTCTCTCTCTCTCTCTCTCTCTCTCTCTCTCTCTCTCCCCTCCTCCTCCTTCACCTGCTCTTCCTCCCTCCCTCCTTTCCACTCTTTCTAAAAATCAATGGAGAAAAATATCCTTGGGTGAGGATTAACAAAAAAAAAAAATTTTTTTTAAATGTCTCCAGACATTGTCAAATATTTTCTACATTGCCATGTATCTCCTGAGGGGCAAAGTCTCCTCCAGTTGAGAACCACTGATCTAAACAAGGTTAAACACTCTTATACATTAAAAGAAAAAAAAAAATGCAATAGAAAAAAGGGCCCAAGGCTTTAGCAGGCACTTCACAGAGAAGAATCCCAAGCGTATGAAAGGATGCTAAACTTACTGGTAATTAGGAACACATGAGTCAATGCCATAAATATACCATTTTATTCATGCAATTGTCAAAATTTAAAAAATACCACAATACCATGTTGATGAGAATGTGGAGCGACGGGAGGACATTGACTGTTTGGGAGTATAAATTAGCACACTCTGGAAAACAATGAACATCAACTACTAAAATTTGAAGTTTTGCATGCCTCATGGCCAAGAGTATCCTAGAAAATAATTTTTTACCAGGATACGTATATGTATAAAAACATTCCTAACACTTTTATCAGCAGACAAAACAGAAAATAACCTAAATCTATCAGCAGTAAAACTGATCAATTTTTGTACAGTCATTTGATGAAACATTATACAGCAGTGAAAATGAAATCACAGAGGTGCGATATCATGGATGATTCTCAGGAAAAGCACATGATTCCATTTATACATATTATAAAAACTATTAAATAATAGATTGTCTGGGGAGATAAACATATGGTCAAACTACAAATAAAAGCAAGGACATTATAAACACAAAATTCTGAGGGAAGGGAAGGGAAGAAATGGGGAGAGGGCATATAGGGGAATTCACAGATATTAGCTATATCCTATTTTCATAAATCAGGTGGTAGATACATGGGGGTTCGTTATATAAGTTTACATGGATTTTATTACTATTTAATAAAACAAAAGATCAAAAGAACACTATTCTAATAATAAAGATTAAAAACATACCATCCTCACTCTCTAATAATATATTTGTGTCAACAAAAATTACTGAGAAATACAAAGTTTCTTCAGTTTACAGAAAATAACTCTTTTGTGCCAGCTGATGCATGAAGCAAAGATTTAACATCCTCTCCTATTAAGTAGAAATTATTATTTGACTCTCTTCAAGATAAAACAAATGAAAATTATTACCATTCCCTGTTATGCAGAGTGTGCCCCAATTCCAGATTTTAGATGATGTCCAAGGAGTTTTTGAAGTCTATTTTGCAAAATATTTTGTCTTTCAGATCCCAGTGTTTAGGGAAAGACTTCCACAGAAGCCTCCTACAGAAACCAAAACATGACTTAGGATGAAAACCAGAAAGCTACCCAGAACAAGCAAATAAAAACTTGTATTATGCTAAAAGTACCGGGACAGATTGGGACACCAGATGACTTAATTTTTTCACCCAGGACACCACTGAAGTACAAAAATCTTCCTCCTCAACATTAAAAAGAATAGAAGAGACACACACACACACAAAGCTAATACAAACTTGCCTTTAGAAATTAAAATGTTTTCACTGAGATTTTATAGATTCTGATACTTGAATCTCGAAAAAAAACTGAAATAACAGACATTTTTAGAGAAAGTCATAGCTAACTTTACCGAGCACTTAGAGACTAGGTAGTTCTGAGTGCTTTTCATGTATGAACTCATTTTATCCTCACAATAAGCTATGAAATGATAAAAATCTGTGGCTGAGACCTTAATCTGGACACAATCAATTGGAGGGACTGTAGAAGGAGCTCTTACACCCTCGGTCCTGGGAAAACCCTAACTCTTCCTGAACTCTATGTTTACAATAGAACTCTATGGTAGTGGTAGGCCCGCCCCTTAACTTCCTCTTCCCCTCTACAAAGTATCTGCTCCTTTATCCCGACCATGAAGCTCCCCAGGGCTCAGATGGCTGCAGGCACTGAATTGCAGTCTTTTCTAGTTCCTGAATAAATTCTTTTTGGTAATGCAATACCTAATCATTCTGTTTTATGGTCAACAAAAGTAAATGCTGTTATTGTAAATATCTACTTTACAAATGAATAGACAACCACAGACAGGTTAAGTAATTTGCCCAAGGTCTTTCTACTAATAAAGGTAGAACCTGGTTTCTAAGCCAAGCAGTCTAGCTTTATCTATAGCCTGGGGTAAAAGATAAGATTCTAGTTTAGAGAAACTCACTGGGAAAGATGAATAATTATACAAGACTGTTCTGAGGTGCCTCTTGAGTGGAGAAAGGCAGGGAAAGCTGAGAGGACAATGGGAGTCTTGGCACTCAGTGAGAAGACTAGTTGTGGCTGGAGTAATCACAGGTCTCAGTTTGCCTGGGGCAGTTCTTGTTTAGCCCTGTTTTTCCAGCATGATTATTAGTAGCTCCTCCTTTCTCCCACATCCAGGTTGGGATGGTAAATTACATGGTCACCTGACTTACAGAGCAGTTCATCTTGAACTTCAGCAATGTTCCTAGAGAGCCTTAGCATAGTATTTCCCAAAGTCTTTCAGACACAGCTAAAATGCAGATCCCTAGCCAAATCTGATAAGCGTGCAAAAATTAGCCAATTAACAAAAATTGGCTAATTTATTTCTAAAGAACACAGCCAGAAGTAATAGAAGGAACCCCACTGAAAGTGGGTGGGATCACTGCCTGGAGTCCCATGCCCTTAAGGACTGCAGTTTTGCTAATTTTGTGAGCCAACTTCTGTGTCATTCAAGGCCCATGTGCCTCAGGGCAGTTGGAGAGGGAGACCCTGTGGAGTTAGAAGGAGGGAAAACAGTTGATGGTCTCATTCTGCCAGAGAGGTAAAAACTAAAGCCGGAGATGGATGGAGCTTTCTGTCCCCGCTGAAGAAGCGAATTTAGAATTTCAGATCTGGAATGGCAAAAGTACAATCTCTGAAGTTCTGAAACAATTTTTTTTGGTAGTATTTATTGTCTCATACTTCTCCAGAGTAATCCATAGCAAGAAACTTAAAACCAAAGAAACAGATGCTGAATAGACTGTCTGGACTCCTCAGCCATTTTTGTGAAGAGCTGTAACCCTATAGAGAGGGTGTCAATGCTTTCAGGGTCACAGATGAAGTCCTGCATTCCTGGGGCCAGCAGATCAGAGGCGTGGCCTATGCAAATCAAGGAGCTCTAGTACCAAGGAGAAAGAGCTTTGGGAAAGTGTTTTAGCTTAAAGTTGGTAGTCCTGTTAGTTGAAGTAGAGGATTCTCAGCTCTTGTTTCCTCAGCTTTATGAAAAGGTGAGCAGTGACCTGAACAACTCTTGTATTGTGCTAAATCTCATTATTTCATTGGCAAGACAGAGAATGGGATGAAGGCAAAGCCAATGCTATGACTCGATCGTGGTGAGTAGGTCTTTCGGTGTCTGATCTGGTTATAAGATTATCTGAAGAACATGATGAAAATATTTTGAACATTTTGCAGTGACACTTGAATAAGTTTTGATTTTTACAAAAACTAAATATGCAAACTGGATGCAATGAAGAGCCCCCTTTCCATCACTTTGTGGACATTATCAAATGAGCCTACACATTCAGAGCGGATTCTAGAGATTGCTTGAGGGAGGTTGCTTGAAACAAGGTTATAAAACAAAGGTGTTTATTTACTTTCATGGTTAGGAAGTCATTCTCAGTGTTCAACCATACTCGAAAAGCTAAGATATATCTTTTGCCTTTTCCACTCATTTCAAGTTAGGTGGTGGTGTCAAAGGATGTGCTGGAGGCTCTTCCCCCAGAGAAAATTTTGTCCCCCAGGAGACATTTGGCAATGTGTGGAGACACTTTTGGTTGTCACATTGAGGGGATGGGTACTACAGATGTCTAATGAGTAGAGGTCAGGGATGCTGCTCAATATCCTATTATGTTCAAGTAGTCAATAGTGCTGAAGTTGAGAAAACTTATGA
Source organism: Tadarida brasiliensis (assembly GCA_030848825.1). Classification (NCBI taxonomy): domain Eukaryota; kingdom Metazoa; phylum Chordata; class Mammalia; order Chiroptera; family Molossidae; genus Tadarida; species Tadarida brasiliensis. The sequence continues at coordinate 86,282,139 of CM061268.1, forward strand.
CAGACAAACAAACATATCAATGCAACAAAAGAGAGAGTCTACAAATGAATTCTAGAGTCAACTGATTTTCAGAAAAGATGCTAATGCAATTCAGTGGGGAAAGTAAAGTCTTTTCAGTAAATGGTGATAATGAGATACTTGTATGGAAAAAAATGAAATGCCTTCGATCTTACATCATATATAACAACTAATTCAAGATGGGCCATATATAAATATTAAACTAACAACAAAAAGATGTTCTTTTACAGAAGAAAAATGATGGACACAAATGTTCATAGCAGCATTATCCATAATAGTCGTAAAGTGGTAACAGCACAAATTTCCATCAACTGATGAATGGATAAAAAATGTGGTATAACCATGCAATGGAATATTATCCTGCAATTCAAAAGAATGAAGTCCCGCCCTGGCTGGTTTGGTTCAGCAGTTAGAGTGTCGGCCCATGGACCCAAGTGTCTTAGGTTCGATTCCTGGTCAAGGGCATGTACCTACATTGCAGATTTGATCTCCATCCTGGCTGGTGTCATGCGGGGGGGCAACCAATTGATGTGTCTCTCTCACATCGATGTTTCTCTCTCTCTCTCTCCCTCTCTGTCCCCTTCCCTCCCTCCCACTCTAAAAAAAAAAGCAACAAAAAATCAATGGAAAACTATCCTTGGGGGAGGATTAACAACAATAACAACAATAAAAGAATGAAGTGCGGATGCATATCGCAACATGGAAACTTTATGCCAAGTTAAAGAAGCCAGTCACAAAGACCACATGTTTATCATTTATGTGAAATGTCCAGACTAAGGAAATCCTTAGGGACAGAAAGTAGGTTAGTGATTGCCAAGGATTGGGGGTTAGAGGCAGATGGACTGTGACTGATGAGTGAGGGTTTCTTTTTAGGTTGCTGAAAAGATTCTAAAATTAGATGGTGGGTTTGTGGCACTCTGTACTAACAATGACTGTATTATGCACTTTAAAGGGGTGGATTTTATGGCATCTGAATTATATCTCAATAAAACCATTATAAAAATTAAAAATAAATAAATAAATAAATAATTTTAGGATAAATAAATAAATGGAGAGCTATCCCATGTTTACAGATGGGAAGCTCAACATTGTCAAGACATCAGTTCTTCTCAACTTGATTTACAGATTTAATGCAACGCCAACCAAAATCTCAGCAAGTGATCCTGTGAATGTCCACAGACTGGTTCTAAAGTTTATATGGAGAGTCAAAGGGCCCAGAGTAGCCAGCACAATATTGCAGGAGGAGAACAAAGTGGGAGGGCTGACTCTACCCAACGTTAGACTTTCTGTAAAGCGACAGGAATCAGCACAGGGCAGCACTGGCAAAGGTAGACAGAGCGATGGAACGGAACGGAGTGCAGAATTAGACCCAATCAATATAGCCAACCGATCTTTGACAAAGAGCAAAGGTAGCACGGTGGAGCAAAGACAGTCCTTCAGTACAGGGCGCTGGCTGGGACGGCTGGACGTCTACATGCACGAAAACGTTAGTCCTAACACATACCTTACACCCTCCACCGAAATTAACTCAAAATGTAACACAGACCTACCTTTTCCACTCCTTTCAAGTTAGTGGTGGTGTCAAAAGGATGTGCCGTGGTTCTTCCCCCAGAGTGTGAAACACAGCACTATAAAACTCCAGGTGACCTTGGATTGTTGATTTTTTAGATACAACACTAAAGTCACAATCCATAAAAGAAATATTTGATCAGCTAGATTTTATTAAAAGTAAAACTTATGCCCTGGCCCACTGACTCAGCAGTTAGAGCGTCAGCCCGCAGACTGAAGGGCCAAGGGTTTGATTCCCAGTCAAGGGCATGTACCTGGGTTGCGGGTTTGAGCCCCGGCCCTGGCCGTAGTCGTGTGGGAGGCAACCAATTGATGTTTCTCTCTCACGTTAATGTTTCCTTCTCTCTCGCTCGCTCTTTCTCTCTCTCTCTCTCTCTCTCTCTCTCTCTCTCTCTCTGCGCCTCCCTCCCTTCCACTATATCTTAAAACAAAAATCAATGGAGCCCTGGCCAGTTTGTCTCAGCGGTTAGAGCGTCGGCCTGCGGTCCAGAGAGACCCGGGTTTGGTTCCCGCTAAGGGCATGTACTTCGGTTGCAGTTTGTCCCCGGCCCTGGTTGGTCGTGCGGGTGGCAGCCACTCGATGTGTCCCGTTCATGTCGATGTTTCTCTTTCTCTCTCTTCCTCTCTCTCCTTCCCACTCTATCTGAACAAAAAATGAAAAAAAAAAAATGAAAAAAAAATCAATGGAAAAATATCCTCAGGTGAGGATTAACAACAACAACAAAAAAACCACAACAAAAAATACTCAACAAACAATAAAAGTAAAACTTCAGCTCTGTGAAAGACAATGTCAAGAGAATGAGAAGACAAACTGTAGACTTGAAGAAAATATTTATAAAAGACACATCTGATAAAGGGCTGTTATCCAAAATACAAAAAGAATACTTAAGCCCTGGCCAGTTTGGCTCAGCGGTTAGAGAGTTGGCCTGCGGACCAGAGAGTCCTGGGTTCGGTTCCCGCTAAGGGCATGTACTTCGGTTGCTGTTTGTCCCCGGCCCCGGTTGGGGTCGTGTGGGTGGCAACCAGTTGATGTGTCTCACATCGACGTTTCTCTCTCTCTCTCTCTCTCCCTCCCTCTCTCCCTCCCGCTCTATCTGAAGATAAATGAAAAAAAAAAAAAAAAAAAAAAGAATACTTAAAACTCAACAGTAAGAAAACAAACAACCTGATTAAAAAATGAGCCAAAGACCCTACCAGATCCTTCGCCACGGAAGACAGACGCCGCGCATCACTGGTCAGGGCATCGCGACCTCAGCGCAGTGAGGCACCCGCACACCCGCCGCGTGGCCGTCTGGACCGCCCCAGCCCCGCGCGGTAGGATGTGGAGCTCCCTGAGCCCCCCTGCACTGCTGGGGGAGTGAACACGCGGTCGCACGTTAGGACACAGTTTGGCAGTTCCTTACAGAACTAAACATGCCCGTACCATGTGATTCGCAAGTCGTGCTCCTTGTATTCCCCCAAAGGGGTTGAAAACTGATATTCACACTGAAACGTGTACACGGATGCTTGTAGCAGCTTTATTCATAACTGCCAAACCAAGATGTCCCTCAATAGGTGAACGGATAAGTAAACTGCGGTACATCGAAACAATGGAATGTTATTCAGCACTAAAAAGACATGAGCTGTTAAGTTGTTGAAAACACATGGAGAAATGTTAAAGTATGAAGGAGCCGGCACATTTAGCAGTGATGCAACACGCAAGAGTCTTTCGGTAGGAGGAGTACACCAGGCTTATTTCGTTGCAATCAATAAAAGTGTCTGGAATAATAAATGAATGAACATGCATTGTTATGGGCTGAATTGTGTCCCCTGCAAATTCTTATGTTGACGCCCTAACCCCCAGTACCTCATAATGTGACTCTATTTGCAGACAGAGTCTTTTAAAGAGGTAATTCAGTTAAAATGGGACCATCAGGGTGGCCCTTAGTCCAGTATGACTGGGGTCCTTACAGAAAGAGGTTAAGTCACAGAAACACACAGACCAAGGGGCGACCACCTGAAGACACAGCAAGAAGACAGCCATCCGCAGGCCAAGCAGCGAAGCCTCAGAAGAAACGAACCCTGCTGACACCTTCATCTTGGACTCTGAGAGACAACACATCCCTGGTGTTGAAGCTGCCCAGTCTGTGGTGTTTTGTTATGGCAGCCCTAGCAAACATACGTATTCTGCTTGCTAAGCCTAAGAGTTGAATTAAGCAACTACGTGTTGAATGTCCACTATATACCACAGGACTGTGCTGGATGATGGCTGGGCGATTAAGTGACCTCTAGCGAGGCAGACAAACACGGTGATGAGGAAGGGTCTCTACACAGGCTCAGAAATGTATATGCACTCATGCTTACGTTCTTCTACATATTTTACTTAACAAAGATCTTTTTTGGCACAAACTTAGTACCTGGCCAAAGTATCATTGTTTTAACAGGCATGTTAGTTGCAAGTAACAGAAACCAGCACAAAGCAGCTCTAGTAAGTGGAAGGGAGGGTGATTTTTTTCAGAGGCCACAGAGCAATGTGTGTAACGCAGCCGCACAGGTTCAGACCCGTTCTTGAAGAAGCATCCAGAATCAAAATGACTCCTCTCCCTGACTGCTGCCCCGCTGGTTTCCCAGCCTTGCTCTCTACGGGTTTGTGTTCTCTCGTTTTCTGTAGCCCAGCATTCTGCGCCTCTCTGTGGAAATGGTGGAAGTTGGCATCACCCAGCCTTGGTCCACTTCCCCAGCCCCAGCTCCACCTTCCACGGTTTCCAGTTCTAGGAGAGAGTCTAGTGTCCACGTGGACCAGATGTCCAGCCCTTGTCCTTGGCTTTGGTCAGAGAGGGAAATAGCAATGTGCATGGCCACTGGAGCTGGAGAAAAGGGCACGTCTCCGAGAAGGGCACTGTAGGCTGGGCAGACACCCCAACAGTTTCCTTTTATACGCATCAAAGTAGAATTTAGTAATAACGGAATGAAGGGGCATGTATTCCATTCACCTACAAGAGCGTCTGTTTGCATTGATCTAACCTTATGGTTTTCAGTCAGAGTCACCTGTGCAGTTTCAGAACCCTGCCAGTGCGGGTCCCCTCCTTATGCTATAACACCAGCATCTGTGGGGGTGGAGCCCAGATAACTTTTGAAAAGTTTTTGAACACTCCAAGTGATCCTCATGTTCTCTGGGTTCCTGTTTAGACTCCACATCAGTATAACGTAAGACTTCAGGTTTTACGATTTCATATATTTTTAAAATAATCCTCATCTGAGGATATGTTTAGAGAGAAGAGTGGGGGGACAAAGAGAGAGAAAAACATTAACGTGTGAGAGAAACATCGATCAGTTGCCTCCTGTACATGCCCCCATGGGGGGATTAAACCCACAACCTTTATGGTGTATGGGGCGACGCTCCAACCAACTGAGCCACCCAGCCAGGGCCATATCTTATTCTTAAAAAATGTGATCAAGTTAGGAATCATGTGTCTCTGCAAAAATTTATGGCAAAATCACCACTGAGTATTTTGAGGAGAGCAGAGCTTCCTTCAGGAGGAATAGTATTAATGTGAAAATAGCTATATATTTCCACTTCTGTATGATTAGGCTCTGAAAAAGTTGATCATCAGGTTCCCTAGAAGCAGCAGTTCTGGAGAATGAGAAACAACGCCTCTCATAACCCTTTGCTGTCTGCAGTGGAAACCTCTGGTCCTCCCAGATCTGCTCAGATCCCCCTTGACTCTTCCTGCGCTCCCTCCCTGGGCTTCTGTGTGCTATTGCTCCCACAGGCCCACACCTACAGCTCTTTCCCTGGGCTACTAAACATTTTGCCCACCCAGGGAAAGAGCCAAAAATGTCTGGGGGTTCAGTACCTGCCACCCCTGCCCTGACAGGTGTGAGTGAGTGTGACAGCCGGGCTCCCTTACTAAGGAACAAACTCTTAGCGTGGTGTTCACTGTCCAGTTTCCCTGCAGGCCAGGCTGAAACCACCCCTTTCCTTAGCTCAGCTGTTCTCAACCTGTGGGTCGCGACCCCTTTGGGGGTTGAACGTCCCTTTCACAGGGGTCACCTAAGGCCATCGGAAAACATATTTCCAATGGTCTTAGGAACCGAGACACTGCTCCTCTATCTGTCTCCAGGCGGGTCCGCCCACATGCAGATACGCCCACATACGAGTACCTGGCGTGATGACATCATCACATACACCCCATACAAATACAGGTGTATGTGACAGGGTTGGTGCCATAATGTACTTATGCGGACCAGACACACATGTGTAGAGAGCAGCTACTGTGTAGAACGCAGCTGCTCTGTTAAAAGCAGCTACTGTGTTGGAAGCAGCAGTATTGGAGGTAAAACAACACTTCATGAATTATAATTACTGGGTAAATGTAAAATTATGTACTGTAAAATCATCAACTACTGCAAAAAAAAAAAAAAATCTGTACCATGGGAACTTAATCTGGATGCTGATCGGTCTTTTTATATTCAGCTGTGGTTGATGTGAATACTGCCCCCTTGTGATGGTAACAGGTATGTAAAAAAAAACAACAACACAGAGAATGGTAAATCACAGGAAACTTTAATGAACTGTATTGACTAAACTATGCCATGTATCATCTTTTGTATTATTAAAGCTATTGTTATATATTATTTTCATTAGCAAACCATCCCATGACAATGGATCGTGTAGAGAAGAATGTTAAGAAAAGAAAATATAGTGAGGATTTTTTACAGTATGGTTTTACCTCAATAGTTACAGCAGGAATTGAGAAACCGCAATGTGTTATTTGTTGTGAAGTTCTATCAGCCGAATCTATGAAGCCGAACAAACTAAAACGCTGTTTTGATAGCAAGAATCCGAGCTTTGCTGGCAAGGATACCAACTATTTTAGAAGCAAAGCTGATGGACTCAAGAAAGCCAGACTTGACACTGGTGGCAAGTACCACAAACAAAACATAGCGTCCGTTGAAGCTTCATATTTGGTGGCACTCAGAATCGCCAGAGCTATGAAACCTCACACCATTGCTGAGGATTTACTGTTGCCAGCGGCCAAAGACATTGTTCGAGTTATGACCGGAGACGAATTTGTTACGAAATTGAGTGCAATTTCCTTATCTAACGACACTGTTGCAGAAGAATAGATGACATGTCTGCTGATATTCTTGATCAGGTAATCCAGGAAATTAAATCTGCTCTACTTCCAATATTTAGTTAGCATCCAGCTTGATGAATCTACAGACATTGCAAACTGTTCACAGCTACTGGTTTACGTGAGGTATATTAATGATGGCGACTTTAAAGATGAATTTCCTTTTTGCAAACCTCTTGAAACGACAACTACTGCACGTGATGTATTTGACACAGTTGGCTCATTTCTGAAAGAGCATAAGATCTCTTGGGAAAAGGTTTGTGGTGTTTGCACAGATGGTGCTCCAGCTATGCTAGGATGTCGATCTGGATTTCAACGTTTGCTACTGAATGAGTCACCAAAAGTCATCAGAACTCACTGTATGATTCATCGGCAAATATTAGCAATGAAGACGCTGCCACAAGAGTTACAAGAAGTAATGAAAAGCGTCATAAGTTCTGTCAATTTTGTAAAGGTGAGCACTATAAACAGTCGACTGTTTACGCAACTGTTCAATGAGTTGGATGCGCTGAACAATGCTCTGCTCTTTCACACTGAAGTGAGATGGTTGTCGACAGGAAAAGTTTTAAAACGTGTTTTTGAGCTTTGTGATGAACTCAAAATGTTTTTTAATCAGAAAGCAAGATCGCAGTTCGAAGCACTTTTCAGCAATAAATGTGAACTGCAGAAAATAGCTTACTTGGTTGACATCTTTGCCATCTTGAATGAGTTAAATTTATCACTGCAAGGACCAAATGCAACATGCCTCGATTTGTCTGAAAAGAGCCGATCATTCCAAATGAAACTTCAGCTTTGGCAAAACAAAATTGGATGAAAATTAAATTTACATGTTGCCTACCTTATCTGCTTTCTTTGAGAAACATGACATTGAACCAGACAAAAGGATTACAATGATAATTTCTGTGAAAGAACACTTACACATGCTTGCAGGCGAAATTTCATTGTACTTTCCAAATCTACCTGACACCCCATTTGCACTTGCCAGAAGCCCATTCACAGTCAAAGCTGAAGATGTTCCTGAGACAGCACAAGAGGAGTTCATTGAACTTATTAACAGCGATGCAGCGAGAAACTGATTTCTCTACAATGCCAGTTACAAAATTCTGGATCAAGTGTTTGCAGTCATATCCTGTTCTGTCTGAGACTGTGTTGTGCCTTCTTCCATTTCCAACAACATATCTTTGTGAAACAGGGTTTTCCAGCTTGTTGGTTATCAAGTCTAAATACGGAAGTAGACTTGTTGTGGAAGATGATCTTTGTTGTGCTCTTGCAAAGACTGCCCCGAGAATTTCTGATCTGGTGAGAAAGAAGCAATCTCAACCTTCGCACTGATGTTGGCTTTTTACGCATACTGTTGCAAAATGTAGTAATGTAATTTACTGTTGTTATATTAAGACTGTTACCATGCTTCAAGACAAAATTTCATTTATTTGTAATTAGAAATAAATATTTCACAATATATAATTACATATTTTTTGTGATTAATCACTATGCTTTAATTCTGTTCAATTTGTAACAATGAAAGTACATCCTGCATATCAGATATTTACATTACAATTCATAACAGTAGCAAAATTACAGTTATGAAGTAGCAACGAAAATAATTTTATGGTTGGGGGTCACCACGACATGAGGAACTGTATTAAAGGGTCACAGCATTAGGAAGTTTGAGAACCGCTGCCTTAGCTGTTTCTTTTGTGAGTCTTTCTATAGTAAACACCCACACAAATCCCTATCAGGTATGCTCCAGAAAAACCCAGCCTAAGGCAGTCAGCTTCCTGGAATTGTATCCTTTCTGTCTAATACTGAAGTTCTGTATGGCTTTTAATAATACTGTCTATAACTTTTTGGAGGTAGACAACTGAGGCTTTATTTATTCCCACTCTTAGAAAGAGAGTAGAGGAGTTACCCCTCGAGAAGGCGCCGAGTCCCTGGGACACTGGGAGCTCCTAGGGACAGACGTTTGCAGGACCGTGAGTAAGGCAGTAAGCAGGGAGGAACCTGTCGACAGTCACAGCAGAGCAGGAGTGAATGGGACTGGTTGGCGTGGGCTGGTGCTGGGAAGCTGAGGAGGGATATTTAGGGCAAAGAAAAAAGAAGGGTGACATGAAAAGAAGCATGACATGGCATTCAGGTCACGTAACAGTGCCCAGTATAATACAGCGATGTTCAACCTCTTTCAACTCAAGGCACACATAAACGAATTACTGAAATTCTTCGGCACACCTTAAAGTATATTTTTTGCCGATCTGACCCCCAAAATAGGTCTAGTTTATTCACACTGGACAGCTATGGTTGTGTTGGCTGTTGTAATTTTTTAAAATTTGACAATCTAAGGGAAAAGAGATCAGTGCCCCCGACTAAATAGTCAGATATTGCATGTTTTAAAACTTCTTGTGGCACACTGATTGGAAATGGCTGGTATAATAAAAAGTAAAACAGGTGGTTTTCTGGGGCTGCAAGCATGACAACTGCCACAAGGTGGCGCTCTGACTACATTCACTTGGTTTCCACCAAGCTTTCCCTTTTCCCACTGGGCTTGCAGTCCAAGGGCCCTAACGGAAGGTCTGTCACACTCCAGCCGCAGTCAGCCAACCTGTTATTAGCGCCAAGCCTTCCTCCCGGAGCAATGACAGTGTAAACCTCGGCAATGGCAGGAAGGGGACAAATATAGCTCTTGTGCCGTTTTAGAATAATTGCTGCAGGCCGCTTGGAGACAGCCTTACAATCACGGCACTTCCCAGACTTACACAATATTTCACTTTTCTATTCTATTTCCCTCAACACTTGGCAACAGGAACGTGTTAATCCACTTAACTCACGCTAATCTGGATTTATCCCCCCCCCCCAATTTTACAAAGTGAGGCCTGCCAGCCCCCTGGAGGGCACTGTGCTCCCCTCTCCCCACCCTGCCTCTCACGTGCCAGTCCCTCTGCTGGGAGGCCGTTCTCCCTCCTCACCGAGCCTGCGTCTTCACCCACCCCGACCGGGCTCCTTCTCTTCGTCTTCCCGGCTCACTCACTGCTGACGTTCATCTCACTGTGTTATAATGCTTCCTATCTGTCATCTCCACCCCGAGTTCTCTAAATATTCCCGGTGTCTACCACAGTTCTCCACATAGTGAGCAGATGGATGAACAAATACATAAAACAAGCTCGAAAACATCAAAGACGGTGCCCATCTCGAGTCCACAGCAGAGAGGGAAGTACCCTGAACCAGAGTGTCTGGCTGCCGTGATGGACAGTGTCCAGGCCTCCATAGAAAACTCCTAAGTGGGCCGAATGGAAAACTCCTGGGCCCTGCAATGAGCAGATGAGGGGAGAGTCCCCAGGGCTGGCAGCAAGACTTCAAGGCCCATAATCTGTGCAGAAGGCCAGCAAGGCCCCAAGGCCCAGTCTGTGAGGAAGGCCTGGGCAGCATATTTACTGAGAAAGACTATCTGTCGTGGGTTGCAGCCTACGCACTGCGCTGGAACTGATGTAGCTGGAGGAATGAACAGAAGCAGCAAAACATGGTTCTGTGTTCCTCTGGCTTTTGTGGGGACATCTCACTCCTGGTAGCTAGGAGATCACTGAATTATAGGCACACTCAGAGAATCGAAGAGAGGCATGAACTGTATCTGTGCCCCAGGCCTATCCTTTGCATTGCTTGCTGGCTGCTTCCACAGCAAACCAGATAGCAGCATCTTGCTCTGAACCCAGGGTGCCACTCTCACCCAGCCTTCGGGAGATGAGGCTGAGAGGAGAGCATGTTGGAAGGGGTTGTGAAAAGCGAGGCCCTTCTTGCTGTCATGTTTTGTGCATAAACCGACGTTCTGTTCTGCCCATTTAATTTCTCCCCCCCTTTCTCCCTTCTATGCTTCTCAAACCTTCAGTGAGCACTCACCAGGTACCAGGCCCTGGGCTGCACGTACAAAGATGAGTAAGACACAGTGCTCCACCTCCAGAGAATTCCCAGAACTGTGGGAGAGCTGGGAAGGGAAACAAATGGTCCCAATGCACTTGAATAAGTGCGATGCCCACGAGGCCCTGAACTTTCAGAGGAGTGGACCGTGGTGTGCTGGGAGGTGCTTGGTGACCAGCTGGTGGAGTGGCCCTGGTGTGTAGTGTTTTCCGATTTCTGTGCGGCACACACTCCCGTCATGGCTGATTCCAGGCTGTTCCCTGATGTAACAGCGGTTCCAGTTCACCAGCATGGTTTCTGCCTTGGCAGACCCTGCGTGGAAAACCCACCCATGCTGGGCTTCTGACCTGCAGAACTGGAGCTCGTGCTTGAGTTTCGTTTGAAGCTGCTACGTGTGTGGCAATTTGTTATGCAGCCATAGAAAACAGAACACAGCCTATGGTACTCGCTTTACAGATGTGAAAACTAAGGCTTAGAAACAGTCAGCAATTTGAGCACGGCCATGAGCATCTAACAGTGAGCTGGGAGGCAGAATAAGGTGTGTCTGACTTTGAAGCCTGGGTCCTGTGACTTCCCGTAGAAAACATGCCACGGACACCATGAGGCCCAGAGTCACGGACTCTATTTCTGTGTTTATTTTTATTGTTTTTAGAGGCCAGAAAAATGTGCATTATGATTATTAGTGAAATCCTGAGCCACAAGAAAATCAAATGTTGAGCGTGGCTTTGGACGTGGAGTGGTGCCCCCGTGGTCACCTCGATGTTTGTTGCAGAGTGCAGTGCTACAGAGTACAAGCACGTCCACGTGGGCCTCCCTCACTAACCACCGAGTGTCCATCTCTGCTTTCTCCTCCAGCCTGACCAGATGTGCTCAGGAAGTGTGGCTCCCTCTGGCTGCTGTGATTGTGTGTATCTGTCCAAGTCCCTGTCACTTCGAGCCTGCCAAGGGAGCGAACAAAGAGAGTTGGCGATTAACTTCAAAGAACTTTGTTGGAGAGGAATAAAGATATTTAAAGGCCTATTTTGTGAACTAATTGCATTTGCATATTTATGGGATTTACTGATATAGCAGTAATTAAAAACTATTTAGTAGTCTTAAAGGACACATAACCCAGTTGCTGTTTGCATAATAAACACTTCCTTATTATATTTGCATAATAAACCCTCTCCCCCTGCTTCCTCCAAAAGATACTGGTCCTTCCGAGGTGCCATATCTTCCTTGGAAATAATGGAGAAACAATTGCACAGGCCCAGGGGAATGTGGGGGGACTTCAGAGAGAAGTATACTTGTAGGTGCTCTCTTACTAACAGAGAATGGCAGATCCAAATCTCAGATGAATAAGTCTTTCCCTCTCCCAGGTGATCATTAAGAAACCTGAATGCTTAGCCCCCGACTAAATGGCTTGTTATTAAACAATGAATGGGTTACCAATGAGATCAAGAAAGAAATCAAAAACTGGAAACTAATGAAAACAAACACACAACAACCCAAAATCTATGGGACACCATGAAAGCAGTCCTGAGAGGGAAGTTCATAGCAATACAGGCCTACCTCAAGAAACAGGAAACATTTCTGACAATTCTAATTTTTTATTTAAACACTAATCTGCTTGAAAGGCCTGAATGGAATTCCCGCCACCCCCAATATGCATCCTTCCTAAGGAGATACATAAGGGGCGGGGGGTGAAATCCTTGACTCGCGGATGAAAAGAGACAATGTGAGTTAAAAGTGCTGTATTTAAGGAGTGAGAAGCAACAGTTTCCATGACAAATTATAGGCTGAGCAGAGGAGATACCACATTGAAAGGCACCGAGTAACAAACCAAATGCAGACAGGACGGTGAAGCCGAAAAGAAAGATCTACGCTGCTTGGTGGTGCAGGGCAGGGGTGTCGAGAAAGGTCAGGAAGCATCTGTATGTAAAGTACTTTGAAGACAAGTTGCTCACGCAAAACCTTTCCCATCTTGGCAGAATTCATCAGCCGATAAAGAGCTATAATGGGCAGGATCACCAGACTGTTGTTAAATTAGCTAATGAAGGTCGTAATGTACCTGTATTACACATCATTAGCAAAGGCCTTCCAGTAACAGATGGGTGTATGAGAAAGTGAGAAGAAAAGGGAGGGCTTGGACTCAGAGTCGTGGTTTACTAAAATGCACGGCAAGAACACAGGGTGCATCATCATCTCAATGCAACCTTCGCATGAAAGGCAAGCTTCTGTGTTCCTTTCCCCAAAAAAGTGCTACCTACATGTATATGCTGCCTGCAGCTTGCCTTCCTTTTGTCCAGGTTCATCTCTTAGGTAGAAGCCGACAATTCGGAGAACTGATGGGAATCTGGGACTTTGATGGCCAGATCAATCCATGGTGATCTTATCTCTCGAGGAAGCTCCATTTATCTGGTCACCAGATAAATAAATCTAGAGATAAATATCTCTAATGAATATTTCTCCAATAAACTTTCTGTAACTTTGTATCAAAATTCCTCTACCAGGTAACATTCTATTTTATTTCCTTCAGAAGTATTTTCAAATGTGCTGCAAATTGGAAGAATAGTAGAACTCCCTTCCCCCACCCCCATCAACCATTTGAGAGTAAGTTGCTAATATGATGCCTTTTTACCTGTGAGTACTTAGTGTTTTATTCTTACACACACAAATATTCTGTTATATAATCTCAATATATCAACATTGCTACATTACTATTATCTTGTCCACAGACTCCACTTAATTTCACCAATTCTCCCCAAAATGGTCTTTACAACAAACAGATCCAATTCAGAATCACACGTTATGTCAAGTGGTCATGTATCTCTAATCTGCTTTTGTTTGATGCAATTTCTTAGACTTTCCTTGACTTTCGTAACTTTGGCTCTGTTGAAGATTACACACCTGTTACTTTGTAGCATGTCCCACAACATGGGGTTGTCTGGTGTTTCCTTTTTTTTGTTTGTTTTCATTGATTTTTTTAGAGAGAGAGAGAGAAACATTGATGTGAGAGAGAAACATCAATCGGCTGCCTCCTGCATGCCTCCTACTGGGGATCGAGCCTGCAACCCAGGCATGTGCCCTGACCGGAAATGGAACTGGGACCTCTCAGTCCATGGGATGTCGCTCAATCCACTGAGCCACACCGGCCGGGCTGCTGTGTCTTCTCCATTCCTCCTACCTCATGGCACACAATTCCCACGGCTGGTGCTATTCATTTTCATCACTTGATTAAGGTTCTTTCTGCCAGATTTCTTCACCGGAAGTGTTTTTTTAGTCTTTGTAATTTCTACGTTGTGTAAATGTCCTGTTCCTTGTCAGCCTTTCACCAGCTAGTCTTTATCATCCATTGCTGTTTCTTAAGCGAATTATTACTATGATGATGCATCATTCCTTCTACATTTATTAGTTGGCATTCTAATTTAAGGAAAAGACTTCCTTTCTTCCCATTCATTTATTTATTTAAATCAGTGTGGACTTGTGGATTATTACTTATTTAGTGCATTCTAATTTTTCACCATTATTATTTATTCTGATGCTCGAATTGTCCCAGGTTTGGCCATAGGGAACTCCTCCTCTGTTCTTTTATCACCCGCCCCGCCCCCCCATTATCCTTTTAGCATCTCTTTACTTTATGATGCAAGATGTGCTAGGCTCTTTAAAAAAAATTTTTTTTTCTTTTTTGATTATAGAGAGAGAGAAAGGAAGAGGGAGAGAGAGAGAGAAACATCGATGAGCGAGAACATCGATTGGCTGCCTTCTGCATGCCCCCACAGGGGACTTGACCCACAACCTGGGCATGTGCCCTGACTGGGAATTGAACTGACCACCTCTTGGTGCACGAGTCAGCACTCAACCACTGAGCCACACCAGCTGGGCTATTCTAGGCTCTTGTACCATCCTGTCTGAGCCCTGGCATCCGTCATGTCTCCATTCTTCCTTTTAGGTAATATGGTATTTAGAAACTAAGATCTGGGTACGAGATGTACTCATTCTATTGGAGTGTCCCTGCTCCCGGGCCTAGTAGTAGACAGAGCTGGGGCTATGTGTGGTGTGAACATGTGAACACACACGTTTACATTAGTGTGCACTTCTGTACTGAGCTGCATGTGGAAAACCCTGAGTTCACGCTGGAATGCCACACACCCACTCAGCACCACAGCGGTCGCCCTCGTTCCTCCTTTTCCATGCCTGTAACTCTCTTCTCCGAGTAGAAAGCCATCAGCTACACTGTATTGGTAGATGAAAATCAGGACGAGAACTTCATGGATTCTAAACAAAGGGACTGACTTTTTTTATTTTTTATTTTTTTAAATTTTTGTTACAGATGTTTCTCCTTTTTTCCCCATTGACACCCTCCTCCCCATCCCCCCACCCCGTCCCCAGGTTTGTTGTCCATGTCCATCAGTTATGCATACATGTGTATAAGTTCTGTAGTTTATCTCTTCCCTCCCCCCCACCCCCTCTTCTGAGGGTTGTCAGTCTGTACCCTACTTTCACATCTCTGGGTCTACCCTGTTCCCCAGACTGTTATGTTTATTATATTCCACAAATGAGTGAGATCATGTGATATTTGTCTTTCTCTGCTTGGCTTGTTTTGCTTAGGATAATACTCTTGAGGTCCCTCCATGTCGTCTCAAAGGATAAGAGATCTTTCTTTCTTACAGCTGCATAGTGCTCCATTGTGTATATGTACCACAGCTTTTTTATCCATTCATCCACTGATGGACACTTGGGCTGTTTCCAGATCTTAGCTATTGTAAATAGTGCTGCTATGAACATAGGGGTACATATATTCTTTCTGATTGTTGTTTCAGGCTTCTTAGGGTATATTCCTAGAAGTGGGATCACTGGGTCAAATGGCAATTCAATTTTTAATTTTTTGAGGTAACATCATAGTGTTTTCCACAGTGGCTGCACCAGTCTGCATTCCCACCAGCAGTGTACTAGAGTCCCCTTTTCTCCACACCCTCGCCAACACTTGTTGTTTGATGCTTTGTTGCTGGCGGCCATTCTGACAGGTGTGAGGTGATACCTCATAGTAGTTTTAATTTGCATCTCTCTGATGATTAGTGATGTTGAGCATTTCTTCATATGTCTCTTAGCCATTTGTATGTCCTGTTTGGAGAGGTGTCTATTTAGTTCCTCTGCCCGGTTTTTAATTGGGTTCTTTGTCTTCCTTTTGTTGAGTACTAATCAGGAGAACACAGGTCGGGTGTATACTTTCCCCTGTGAACTCGCTTTGTGAAATCTTACCTTGCACTTGTGCCTCTGCAATCCCATTTACAGCACAAAGAAGGCAGCTTTTGAAAATGGTATGAAATGCCCTTTCTGTTTCTAGAGCATCTAGGAGTCCAGTAGTGGAAGACAGAATTATGCATCTTTTTTTAATAATGAAAAGCGAAGGCTCTCTCTATGGAGCACCCACACCTCTCCCCACCCCCCTTCCCCAGACTCTCTCTCTCTCGGGAGCACTGGGAATCTCTCCTCCCTCCCTCCCCCCTTCTCCCTCTCTCTCCTCCCTCCCCCAAAAGAGAAAAAGAAAAATAATAATAATAATGAAGAGCGAATGGGCACTCAATCAAAAAGTGAGGACAAGGAGACCTCCGGTCAGGATGGCGGGTAGGTAACCGCAGTGTCGCCTCCTCCCACAACCACATCAAAGTTACACTAAACTACAGCACAACCATCCTTCAGAACCGCCTGACATCGGGATGAACGGAAGTCCTACAACTGCGACATTAAAGCAGCAGCCACACCGAGACTAGGCGGAGGCGGACGGGCTGGTCCCACACCCACGTGTGGCAGATAAAAATCAGGAGGACACCTCGGCTAGGAAGGTCCTCCCTGAGGACTGAGGGGTCCCCGTCCCACACCAGGCGCCCAGCTCAGGGTTCCAGTGCCAGGAAGAGAATCCCCATCACTCTGGCTGTAAAACCAGCGGGAACTGAGGCTGAGGGAGGCTGCGGCTGCGGGAGCCCCAGGCAGCTCCTCTTAAAGGGCCCGTGCACGGACTTACTCGGACTCACTCCCTCTAAGCTCAGAGGGGAGGCAGCTTGAGGGGTGCCAGAGACGTACAGGGAAGAACTGAGCTGTTTGGCCTTGGGATGAGGGCTGGAGAGGCAACTTTCTCCCGGATAGACTTGCTGTGGGAGGCCGTTGTTCCTTTGGTGAGCCCTTCCCTGGGGTGGCAGACAGCAGCTATATCTGGGACTCCAGCAACCTGGCTCACACTGTTTGCCCTGCCCTGGTGATTCCCTGAGGCCCCGCCCCACCCAACTTTCAGACCCACCCACGCTGTTTCCAAAGGCTTTAGCATAGGATTGGCCTGTCTTGGATCCTGCTTCAGATTTTCCTAAAATCTCTCAAACAAGCAGCATCTGGTCTCAGTGAGCCCCATACCTCTCGTTAAGTGGCCCCAGGCCTGGCACTTGATGCAACCAGCCTTGGTTCACAACTTGGCTTTTCCTGGACACCTCCAAGCCCTGCACAAGAAGCAGCCATCTGCAGATCACTTTGTAGCTTATGTTGGGTGGCCCTGGATAGACAACAGGCAGTGGCTGACCTTGCCCCAGACCCAGCACACTCAGTGGACAGCTTCAGACCACATCGAAACACCACCACCCAACCACCTCCACAAGTGACACATTCAATGAGCGGACTCAGTGGGTACCAGAGCCCTGCTGAAGTAAGTCTTGCTCTGTGTGGTGGGCCCCTACACGGCTGATCCTCCAAGGGAGTCAGAGGCCAGTGGTCAGTGGGCACAGCCAGTCCTTGCAGCTGACCAGCCTGAGTAAATCCCTCTCATTGACGTGTCAACAGCAATCAAGACTCAATTACAACAGAAGGGTGTACAGTCCACACCAGGGGTGCACCTCGAGGCCCCAGCTGGGATGATCTGGGAGACTGTGCCACGGGATCCTACAGGATACCTATAATAGTAGGCCACCCTACAAAACCTAGGAGACATAGCAACTCTATCTAATACGTAGAAACAATCACAGGGAAGCAGCCAAAATGAGGAGACAAAGAAACATGTCCCAAATGAAAGAAAAGAACAAAACTCCAGGAAAAGAACTAAACAAAATGGAGATAAGCAATCAATCAGATGCAGAGTTCAAAACATAGGTTATAAGGTTGCTCAAAGAACTTGGTGAAACATTCAAGGGACTTAGTGAGACTATCAAGGAACTTAAGGAGACCTCCAAGGAACTTAGTGAAAACATCAACAACATAAAAAAGCAGTCAGAAATGAAGGAGGCACTAACTGAAATAAAGAATAATTTACAGAGAATCAATAGTAGCGTAGGTAAAGCCAAGAAGCAAACCATCGATTTGGAATATAAGGAAGAAAAAAACACCCAATCAGAACAGCAAAAAGTAAAAACAATCCAAAAAGATGAGGATAGTGTAAGTAGCCTCTGGGACAACTTCAAGCGTGCCAACATTCACATCATGGGGGCGCCAGAAGGAGAAGAGAGAGAACAAGAAATTGAAAACCTATTTGAAACAATAATGACAGAAAACTTCCCTAACTTGGTGAAGGAAACAGATATACAAGTCCAGGAAGCACAGAGAGTCCCAAACAAGTTGAACCCAAAGAGGCCCACACCAAGACACATCATCATCAAAATGCCAAAGATTAAATACAAAGCAGCAAGAGAAAAACAGTCTGTTACCTACAAAGGAGCTCCCATAAGACTGTCAGTTGATTTCTCAAAAGAAACTTTGCAGGCCAGAAAGGAGTGGCAAGAGATATTCAAGGTGATGAAAAGTAATGACCTGCAACCAAGATTACTCTATCCTGCAAAGCTATCATTTAGAATCGATGAACATATCAAGAGTTTCCCAGACAAGAAAGAGCTAACGGAGTACATCACCAAACCAGTATTATATGAAATATTGAAGGGTCTTCTTGAAGGAGCAGAACAAAAATATGAACAATAAAATGGCAATTAATACATATCTGTCAACAATTGAATCTACAAACAAAATGAGCAAGCAGAACAGAAACAGACTCCTGGATACAGAGAACTTTTTGTTGCTTGGCAGATGAGGGGGGTGCTGGAGGGATGGGGGAAAATGATGAAGGAATCAAGAAGTACAAATTGGTTGTTAGACTGATGAACCTTAAAGGGAAGGGGGGAGGGAGGGCGGGATGAGATCAATCAAAGAACTTCTATGCATATATGCATAACCAATGGACTCCGACAATAGTGTGGGGAAGGCAGGGGTGGGGTGGGATTGGGGAGGAGGGGGTCAATGGGGAAAAATAGGGGGGGACATCTGTAATACATTCAACAATAAAGATGAGTTTAAAATATAATAATAATTAATAAAAAAAAAGTGAAGACAAATTTATTGAATGACATTACACTTTAGTAGTTCCCATGTTAAATAAGCCTACAGCAATGGTTCTCCACCTTCCTAATGCCACAACCCTTTAATACAGTTCCTCATGTTGTGGTGACCCCCAACCATAAAATTATTTTTGTTGCTACTTCCTAACTGTAATTTTGCTACTGTTATGAATCTCCATCAGAAATATGTGTTTTCCGATGGTCTTAGGCGACCCCTGTGAAAGGGTCATTCGACCCCCAAAGGGGTCGCGACCCACAGGTTGAGAACCGCTGGCCTAGAGCATCCTCTCTTGTGTTGTTACTTTCTGAATTGTGGGCAATGAAAATTTTAAAAAGCACTCCTGCCCTGGCTGGTTTGGCTCAGCAGTTAGAGCATCGGCCAGAGGACCGAGGGGTTGTGGGTTTGATTCCGGTCAAGGGCACGTACTCGGTTGCGGTTCGGTCCCCGGCTCTGGTTGGGGTTGTGCAGGAGGCAACCACTCAATGTGTCTCTCTCACATCAATGTCCCACCTCCCCTCTCTCTTTCTCACTCTATCTGAAGATAAATCTGGGAGTGGGGGAAGTATTCTCAGGTAAGGATTTAAAAAATTAGAAAGCACTCCCATTTATCAAAAATGAATGTTTCTTTTCATTAAAGGGGCTTAGGGAAAACTACAGGCACGTCCCACTGCCGCGTTAGCGGCCGTTCTTCGTTAGGCGGCACAGGTCTGCATGTGCTCTGTGAGTTCAAGAGCCCAGCAACCACTGCGAGATGCTGAGGATGGTACTGCATAGTCAGAACAGCTATCTGCAGCTCAATTATTAATGAGATTAGTGTCCTGAATGTTAGCAAGAGCACTGCCTTAGATAAAGGCTGTAAAGGAAATCATATTAGCGTGGAATTTCCTGTCCTCGGGGGCTCCTCTGAGATTGCATTATTCACTTAGGTATCTCCCGTCAGGGAAATTGAAATGTTGGCCATGATCTGATCCTGGGGCAGAACCAAATGGAGAAGTTAAGGGCTAGTGCGATGGTGCCAGTTCCAAAACATTTCTCTGGTGCTGGTATTGCCTTCGGTTTCCATTTGGTGTGTACAAAGTAGCACCAGCAAGGACAGCAAACAGAGGAGCCGTGGAGAGGAGCCCTTGTAGGGAAAGCTGGGTGTCAGTCCTTCGAATAGGCAAGTCTGCATGTCTCTTTCTGTCCAGACACATTGGCAAGTTTCGATGGCTCTGCTGTGGCCCTTCGTCCTGGTGGCTGCCTCAGGTGAGTCCCCTGAGGGGTTGAACACGGCACTGAACATTGACCCTGAGAAACTAGAGACGAGGTTTTCTCCACTGTGCTGCATGGCTCCTCACGAGTGCTCATGTGTGCTCATCTGTAACATGCCTGTCCTGTGAGCTGCAAGGAGACTGCTGTTCCAGTTACAGATACGTGTGCACACAGGGTCACGCAGTGAGGCTTTCCCCACAGAGCTGAAAACAGGCTCTGGAATGCTCTAATTGTTTGCCGAATCTCTGCTTCTCCTAGAGCTACTCTCTGCTGCAGTTTGCACTGAGTGTGGGGCATTCTTTTTCTGAATTGCTTGTGTCTGAATTGTATATTTTTATTATCCAGAATAGTCTAGGCTTCATCACAAGCTGTTAGTAACCCAGAGCAAGAGTCCCTTGGATGCATCCTGGTGACAGACGCCTGAGTACCACTGTGGTATCGGGGGCTTCCATCCAGCCACAGAGTCTGTGTGGGTCCGTCTCTAAAGGCGAGTGCTATCAGCTTGCATGGCTGAGTGTACAGTTCCTCTTAAAAATACCTTAGAAGCTAATGTGGTTTTTCTAAATTTTTGGAACTGAACTTCCACAGTGCCAGCGTTGACTTGACTGATTGAACCATTTTAGTTAAGACACAATTGATTCTTAGAAAACATGCATGAATCAAGAATTTATCTTTATGCTGGTATTTCCCAATAGCCCCCTTTCTTGAGGGTTCTTCTAGAGCCCATATCTGAATTTCCATGTTTTAAAATACAACTGGAAGTCGAATGAGTCAATTACGGAGACAAGGAAGGAATTTGGTAGTCAAGAAACTGGAAATGACTTTTATATTCAGTGGAGGAAAAAAAAATTAACCACATCATTAAAGTATAGAAATCCTGATTATTGAACTTAAAGGATAAAAGCCTATCTTAATTATAAAAACGAAAACAGAGGAAATTTCATTAAATGCCAAATGGGTTTTTTAGCAGAAAATAATTATGAACATTAAACCAAGATAAAATAGAGAAATGAAGGTAAGAAAACAGAAGAAATTCTTCTTAACCATGTCCCTTTCTAATATTTTGTATTATGCTTGATTTTTGTTCTAAATGTTGCAGAAAAGGGTGTTTAACAGTGTCTAGCAATCTGTGCTTGACCATAAATCATACTGAGCACATTTGTTGCAGAAAAATCCACCCTTGGGGATTGTAACTGGGATGATATCAAGATGATTTGTAAATATGAGATCACTGAACTGGCCACATTCACGGCTGCTCCAGAGGCAGTGATTTGGGGGGAGGCCTGGACGGAGAGGATCGTTTAGTTCCTGCTCACTACTCACCAGCCAGGTGACCCTGGCAAGACAGTTAATCTCTTAGAGACTCCGTTTTCCTGCAAGTTAACTATTTAGTTTGTATATTCATGAAGATCAAATAAGATAGCAGGGTGAAATTATATGACACAATGCAAATAGAAGCTATCATTGACGTGCAAACAACGCATGCACAGAAAATAACAATGCGTATGTCTGCCCAGCAATGTACAGCATGCAATGTGTCAGTCTTTCTTTGGAAAGGTCACTCACTGCTGTTGCTAAAATTTTCAGGGAGCCAGGTCACAGAGGAGTCGTCTTTAAATTCCAGGCTCTTTATTTGCAAGCGGTATGACCTTAGGCGGTACTAACCTCACCTGTAGTAATAGTGAGGCATAGGGCTGGAGAGTATCTAACTCATAGGCTGCTGTAAAAGTTAAATGAGATAATTCATGTAAAAAGCCTCTGGCCCAGTGCCTGACATAATAATGGCAGGCATTCAATCAGAATGAGGTATTCAATAGTACCACATGCCTAACCCTCTATTTCCTTACAACCTCTCAGATGTACATATGACTCTCATAATCCCAAAGATAGTATACTCACTAAAGCCAGAATAGCTCTTTCAATCAAAGTGCTCAGAACACTGGAAGAGAGGTGTGTGCAAGAGACACTCATTCAAATAAGGAAAACAAAGAAGTAATTCTACTGTATTCTTGTCTTAAAAAAAAATCTCTCTTCACCTAAAGTGTTCCTATCTCAGTTCCTAACACACTCTCCTCTCTAGCAGTCTGCCAAGTGAGTAATTTGAAGCCGATTATTAGGAGGCAGTGCTGGTGAGGACTCTGGGTCTGCGGAGCTCCCACCGGTGTCTGTTGAAACATCACTTACTGTGAGTCATTTAGTGTCTGTGTGAATGTCACATTAGCTTTCAAGGGGCATAATTTACTGTTAATTAATGGTCACTTAAATCCTTAATCTCTCTCCTGTAATAGATCTTTCTCCTCAGGCAAATTTGCATTTATCGTAGAAATGTAATTTATTATTTCTTCCCATTTTAAACAAAGAACGCGTTCCCCTTATAGCTTATTTAAGTCCACTTCGTTTGCTTCTTATTTTTCTCCTATCATTGCTTGTTTCTCCTTTGCTCCTAGTTCTAGCTTCCAGAATGTTCTCCTTTTACCCAAAGACCTTGACATGTTGGAGGAAATAGGTGTTTCTCCGTGGGGGACCCATCGATTGTTTCCTAGAAAAGAGAGTAGCTGGGATCTGCGTCGTTGTGAGCGGAGGGTGCGGGGAACAGGCGTTCGTTTCTCAGGATTATGTTTTAACTGTCTCAGGCAGTTTCCTGTATTGAAACATGCAGTTTCAGTATTTCCCCAACTGGGACTTGAATTGGGAGCTCCCAAGCGAGGTAAAATGAAGTTGCCCAAAGCAGAGTTTGCCAGGAAAGCACCAGGCCAGCTTTGCTGTGTGCTTCCGACTTCTCTCCCCTGGGGTATGCCGGCAAGAGACGGGCTCAGGTACAGAGACTCACAGCACATTTTCTGACAATCACAGTTCACGAAACACCCTAAAAATGATGCCTGATGCAAGCCAGCCACCTCAGTCTGGCACGCCTGGGTAGCTGACGCCACTTCAGGCATCTTCTCGGGTGAACAGTTAGAGAGTTAATATTCTCATTAGGTTCCCAGTTCTGATGGTAATGACAGTGAAGATTCCACTGCCCACGATGAGTCTGGAATTGCACCTCCAGCATCGTTGTTAGCATTTTGGTCACAATGACATTAATAAATCATAGAAATTGCTGCCTGTGGCGGCAAGTGACATGACATCATTCATAAAGAAATGGGTATAAACAGGATTGTCGCACAGGGAGAAGATATCTCATTTACAGTTTCCTGCTGGATGCTGCATACCTGCAGCAGCTCATCAAAATAACCATCAAAACCACTGAGAGCCCAGGCGAAGTCACACGCAGGACACTACGGATGGATTTCACTCACGCGCTGTGGCAGGAGGTGTGCAATTTGCTTCAGCCCAATGACTTTGCGAAGCTCTGAATTCCCCACAGGCTGGCAAAGCTTGTGAACAAAATATCTTTTTGCAATTCAGAGAAAACCCTCACAAATTTGTCACTTCCAATTGTTGATGCTCATTTCTCTTGCTTCTTTTCCCCTGGCCTCCCCTCCCCCAACACCAAGCCCTGCTCCTCTGCAAATCAAGATTCCTGGGTCATAGGAAATTGTTGCTCCCTGGAACCACAGAGAATTTTCCCAAAATGAAGATCTCATTTTCTGACAAGTGTATCTTACTTAAAAGACAAACCAAGTGAGAAAAGTGATTTTTTTTTTTTTTTGGAGGAGAAAGTAAGAATTGGAATCTCATTAATCCTATTATTTAGAAATCCACGCAGATATTTGGGTTCATTGGTCGTCCATGTTTTTACCTGGGTTTTCAATTTAACGGTTGAATTACAGATGGAAAATCAAAAGAAAAATCCGAGGGGAAAGTTCAGTTTTGACTAAGTGTATAGGAAGGTTCCTTTCATGTAGCAGGAGGGGGTGTTACAGGGACAAGCAAAGGGTTCATCTTCAAGATGCACGGTTGTTGTAGAAATGAAATTGTGGGTGCAGTCTGGCATCCTTGGAGATGGGGTGGATCTGTTTATCTTTACAGTGAGATTTCTCTACTGGGCACATAGGCCTTCGGCTTACTTACATCAGTTATTTAAAATTGCCAAAAAAATGTACCAGCCGGCTGTGGGTTTAAGCGTATCAGGGTCAGCTGAAACTATATTCTGCTAGGAGCCACCGGGTCTGGAAGTCTGAGATCTCCTGAAGATGCCAGGTTGCTCTTATTTTCATCTTCACAGTGATAGTTTTCTCCTCCAGGAATCCTAGCCATAGAGACACCTCGCCCCAGGAACTCCACTCTGCATCATCTCACCAAGCATCTGTTACAGAAGTATCACAAAGACGTGAGACCGGTTCACGACTGGACAGAGGCCACCACTGTGTACCTGGACGTATTTGTCCGCGCTGTACTGGATGTGGTAAGGACCATCTTACCCTTTCCCTCTCCTGCTACCCTTTTGTGAAACCACCTGCTGTTTGCACAGGAGCTTAGGAGTAGTTTTGCTCTTGAGGCTCTCGTTGAGACGGTACGGGGTTGTGCTAGGCTCATTTTAGCTGTGAGCACGAGATAGAATATTTATTAGGCAAATCATGCCTTCTAGTCCCTGACTTACATTGTGAAGGGCAGACAGTCTAGTGTTTCACAGTATTAAGATGTTTCAAGAATTCTGGTCATAGATCGGGTGCATATTTTATGAGTATTGCTGAAACAAAAAGTGGTAATAGGCATTTTCTCCTTTGGTTCACATTTCTTAGTGACAGTAGATTTACGAAAATATCTGCCACTTATAGCTTGAAAATTTAAAAAGAGGAAAGAGTACTTTGGTATTGAGTTTATAAGGGGCCTTATACCTAAGGTTTTGCAGAGGGTGGTGGGTTTGTTTACTGAAGCATGTTTTTTCCTACCATATCTGAAAAATGGGTTGTTGTATGAATTAAATGAGAACAATTCATGTGACGCCATTAGCAGAGGTCTCAGTAAGGCCTCAGTAAATGGTGTCCCTGGTGACTACCCCTGCTTTCTCTTTCCCCTTTTTCTTAATTACCAAGTCTTCAATTCCAATAGGCCCCAGGTTTATTTTGATTTCTCTTATTTTATTTTTTTCAGTATAGTTGACATACAATGTTATATTAATCTCAAGTATACAACATAGTGATTAGACAGTAGTGTGCCTTACAAAGTGATTCACCCTGATAAGTCTAGTACCCATCTGGTGCCATACACTGATTTCTCGTATAAGCCGACTTTACTGAGCTTGTTTTGTTAAAGTAGTTTAATGATTGTTTTTCAATTTACTTCTCAAAACTATTTTTTTCTAATTGAAGTATAAGATACATATATTGAAATGCCTAGATCTTAAATGTATAATCCGATGAAGTTTAATAACTGCGTGCATCTATATAATCCATACCTATCAATGTATCAAACATTTTCATCACCCCAGAAAGATTCCTCATTTTCTTCCTAGACAGTCCCCATCCCCTCCATCCATAGATACAACCACTGTTCTGATTTCTTTCATCGTAGATTATTTTTGTCATTTCTAGAACATTATACGAATGAAATATTATTGTATGTGCTCTTCTGTGTCTGGATTTTTCACTTAGTGTAATGTTTTTGAGGTTCACTCATCATGTAGTGTTTGGCTATGGCTGTTTATCCATTGTCCTGTAGATAAGCATCCGGGCTGTTTCCAGTTTTAGGTTATTATTAATAAAGCTGGTATGAACATTCCTGCATACATGTGTTTTCATCTCTCTTGGGTAAAATCTGGAAGTGGAATAACTGAGAAACTGCCAGGCTGATTTACAAAGTGGTTGGCATTTTACATTCCCACCAGTCGGCTGTGAGAGTTCCCATTGCTCCACACCCTTATCAGCATTTGATATTATCAGACTTTTAACTTTTAGCCATTCTGGTGAGGGTGTAGTAGCACATCATTGTGGTTTTACTTTACATTTCCTTGATGACTAATGATTTGGAGTGCTTTTTCATGTGCTAATTGGCTACTTACATAGTTTCTTTATAAAGTAGCTATTTAAGTATTTTCCTTATTTTTATTTAGCTATTGGTCTTTTTATAATAGATATATAGGAGTTGCCTATTTATTTATTTTTTATTGATTTTAGAGAGGGAGGAAGGAAGAGAGAGAGAGAGACATCAATAGAGAGAAACATGGATCGGTTGCCTCCTGCATGCACTCCCGACCAGGGATCGAACCCACAACCCAGGGTGAGTGCCCTGACCAGGAACAGAATCCACAACCTTCAGGTGCACAGGATGATGCTCCAGCCAACTGAGCCACACCAGCCAGGGCAGGAGCTGCTTGTATATTGTGGACATAAGTCCTTTGTCAGATGTGTATTGTGAATGCTTAGTCCCAGTCTGCAGCTCGTCTGCTCATTCCTTCATCGGTCCTTTGAGGAACAGAAAACAATTTTAAATTTATTTTAATTGTCAGAGTATTACAGATGTCCCCCATTTCCCCCCCTTACCCCCTCCACCCAGCCCCTGCCCCACCCCAGGCCTTCACCGCACTGTTGTCTGTGCCCATGGGTTATGCATACATGTATATAAATTCTTTGGTTAATCTCTTCCACTCCTACCCCCTTCCCTCTGAGGATGAATAGAAATTCCATTTCTATCAATTCTTTATTTATGGTTAGTGCTTTCTAGATGCTAAGAAACCTTTGTTACTTCATGTTCACAAAATTATTTTCTGCCAGAAGATGTATAGTTTTTGCTGCTTGGATTTAGTTCTATGATCTATTGAGAATTAATTTTTGTGATGCTGTGACGTATGGGTCAAGGTTTTTGTTGTTGTTGTTTTTGTGTTTTTTTGTTTTTCATTTAGGTGGGATTTGTTCCAGCACTATTGATTGATTGATTGATTGATTGATTGTAAAGGCTTTCGTCTCCCCATTGAATTGCTTTGGTGCTTTGGTTGAAAATTAAATTAACTGATAAGTATTGGTTTATTTTTCTTGAAATCAGGTAGTATAAGTCCCTGAATTTTGTTCTTCTTTTAAAGATAGTTTGGCTTTTTGCCTGGCCAGTGTGGCTCAGTGGATTGAGTGTCATCCCATGGGCTGAGAGGTCCCGGTTCGATTCCCGGTCAGGGCACATGCCCAGGTTGCAGGCTCCATCCCCTGTGGGGGGCTGCAGGAGGCGGCCAATCGATGTTTTTCTCTCATATCGATGTTTCAATCTCTCTCTCCCTTCTTCTCTCTCTAAAAAATCAATGAAAACATATTTTAAAAATGTAAAAAAATAAAGATAGTTTGGCTATTTATGACCTTAGTATTTCTTCGCAAGTTTTATAATCATCTTGTCCATTTCTCTATTCATTTATTTATTTATTTATTTATTTATTTTAATAAGAGAAAGTTTATTTAGAAAGTCACAGAGGTAGTAAAGGTGAGCCAGCTGGGCTGCGTGAGATCAGGAAATGAGTTACAGAGGCAAAAGAAGGGCCCTGGGAGCTTAGGAAAAAGAAAGGCAAAGAGAAGGAGCCTGGAGAAGGGGAGGGGCAAAGGGTATGTGTCAGAGAGAGAGAGACGTCCATTTCTATTTAAAAAACAAAACCTGCTTGGAGTTTGTTTCAAATGGTGTGGTATCTACAGAGATATTTAGAGGAGAACTGACAGCTTAACAATATTGAACAACATTCCTAGTTCTTGAACATGGTATGTCTCTCCATTTATTTGGGCCTTCAGTAGCATCTTGCAATCTTAATGTAGAAGTTTTACACATGTTCCTATTACATTTATCTCAAAGTATTTTAATTTTTTACTTATTGATTGATTTTAGAGAGAGGAAGAGAGAGATAGAAACATCGATGAGAGAGAACGATTGGCTGCCTCCTGCATGCCCCCCACTGGGAACTGGGCCCACAACCTGGGCATGTGTCCTGACGAGGAATCAAACCAGCGACCTCTTGGTGCATGGGTTGACACTCAACCACTGAGCCACACCAGCTAAGCTATCTCAAAGTATTTTAGATGTCACTATAAATAATATTACTTTAAAGTTTTTACTTAAAAATTTTTATTTTCTAGTTGTTATTCTAGAGAAATGTGGTTAATTTTGTATATTGACTGTCATCCTGAAGCCTTGGTAAACTCATTCATTCTAGTAGTTTTTTTTAGATTAATATTGTCTGCATGTACAATTATGTCATCTGCAAATAGTTTTACTTCTTCCTTCGTAATCTGTATGCTTTATATTTTTTCTTTCTTCTCTTATTGCATTGCTTAAGATCTCTCCTGCTACGTTAATAGAAGTAGTGCTGGCAGACATTCCTGTTTGCTCTCGTTCTTAAAGGAAGATCTTTCACCATCAAGTATGATGCTAAGCTTTCATGGTATTTTTAGTAGATGGTCTTTATCAGGTTGAGGATGTTTTCTCCCATTTTTTGTATGCGGAGAACTTTTTAAAATTACGAATGCATGTTGAATTATATCAGATTTTTTCTATTTGAATGATCATATGATTTTTTTCTGTTTTATGCAGTTAATAGAGTAAATTATTTTAATTGATTTTCAAATGTTAAACCACCTGTGTATTCTTAGGATAGACTTTACTTTCTCTTGATATTTTGTCCTTTTTATATACTTCTGGGTTTGAATTCCTATTTAATATAGATTGCATCTGTGTTAATGAGGGATTTGGGCTATAGTTTTCACTTCTTGTAATGGATGCCTGGTTTTGGTATCAGGCTTGTGCTGGCCTTATAAACCTAGCTGAAAAGTGGTCCTCAGTTTTCTGAAGGAGTTGTGTAAAATGAATGAATGTCTTCCTTCCTTAATGTCTGATAGAATTCATCATTAAAACCATCTCGGACTGGCGTTGTTTTGTGTGTGTGTGTGTGTGTGTGTGTGTGTGTGTGTGTGTGTGAAGGTATTTAAATGTGAATTCGGTTTCATTAACATATATAGGAATGTTCAAATTTTTATTTCTTCTTGTTTCAGCTTTGGTATTTTGTGTTTTTTAAGTAATGTGTCTATTTCATCCAAGTTGTCAAATTTATTTGTTTATAATATTGCTTTTTTAAAATCAATTTTAGAGAGAGGGAGAGAGAGAGAGAAAAAAATAAAACATTGATGTAGGAGAAAAACATTGATCAGTTGCCTTGCTTTCCATAAGCACCCTAACTGGGGATCGAACCCCCAACACCCCAACCCAGGTATGTGCCCTGACTGGGAATCTAACTGCCACCTTCTGGTGTACGGGATGACGTTCCAACTAACTGAGCCACACTGGCCAGAGCTATAATATTGTTGTTTTATTCTTTTAGTGTCCATAGGTTCTCTAGTCTTTTACATTTCTCATATCAGTAATTTGTGTTTCCTCTTATTTTCCCTTGGCCTATATTGCCAAAGGTTTATCAATTTTCTTTATTTAAAAAAACACAAATATTGGTGTTGAGTTTTCTCTATTGTTTGTTCTTTCATTGCTATCTGCTTATATATTTTTATTTTGCATTTAATTTTTCTTCTTTATCTAGCTGTTTTTAAAGTAGAAACTTACATTATTGATTTTGATCCTTTTTATTTTCTAATTTTAGCATGTAAAGTTGTAAATTTCCCCCTAAGCACTGCTTTTGCTGCATCTTACAAGATTTTGAAATATTTTTAAATTGAGGTATAAATTACACACAATGAAACTCATCTTTCTTAAGCAAATCTCTTCCTTCTAGACTCAGTCCCTGGGAACAACTGAGCTTATTTTTCTTGGTATAGTTTTGCCTTTCCAGAATGCCATGTAAATGAAATAATATGGCATTTTGCCCTCTGTTTTTGGCTTTTTTCACTTAGCCTAATGCTGTTGAGAGTTGTCCATGTTGTGTTGTTTTATGTATCAATGGTAGTATTTCACTGCACAAAAGGACTGCAATTTGTTTATCTATTTAACAGTTGTACATGTGGGCTGTTTCCAATGTGTGTCTATTATGAATGTAGTCACTACAAACATTTTCATTTCTCCTGGATAAGTACTTAGGTGTGGGATTGCTGATTTCCATGCTAAGTCTATGTTCAACTTTACAAAGTTAACTCTTTTCCAAAGTGACTGTATCATTTTGCATCCCACCAGCAATGCATTAGAGTTTCAGTTCCTCCACGTAATGACCAGCACTTGATATTATCAATCTTTTAAAATTTTAACCATTCTAATGGATTTGTGGTGGTGGCTCACTGTGGTTTTTAACTTTCATTTTATTGCAGACTAATGATATTGAACATCTTTTTGTGAGCTAATTTGCCAATTGTGTGTCTTTTTGGGTAAAGCATTTGTTAAAATCTCTTACCCATTTGAAAAAAATAGGGTTGTTTATTATCTTATTGAGTTGCAAGAATTGTTTTATATACTTTGGGTCTATTTCTGGACTGTATTCTGTCCAACTGTTCAATATGTTCCTCCTGACACCAGTATACTGTCTCAATTACTACAGCATTATAGAAGTCTTGAAGTCAGACAGTGTGTCTTCCAATCTTGTTTTTCTGTTTCAAAATATTTGGACTCTTCTAGAGCCTTTGTCTTTCCATATAAACTTTAGACTCAATCAATTTCTAGTAGAAAAAAAACCTGATAGAATTTCTATTAGGATTGCATTATATCTACAGACCATGCATTCTTGATTAACAGATCCTTTTATCATTATGAAAAGCCCCTCTTCATCTTTGGTAATATTCTTTTTTCTTACAGTTTTTCTTATGCTAACTTTTGCATGGTACATAGATATTGCCCTTCGTTTATTTTCGATCTTTCTGTGATGTATTTGAAGTCATTTCTTGAAGACAGCAAGTAGTGGGTCTTGATTTGCCCCCCAACTTTTTATTTTGAAATAATTACAGATTGACAGGACGTTATAAATAAATTTACAGGGAGTTTCTGTCCACCCTTCACCCAATATTAACATCTTGCTTTAATATAGTACAGTGTCAATACTAAAAAAATAACATTTGTGCAATCCACAGGGCTCATTCAGTTTTCTCCAGTTTACATGTATTCAGATTTGTGTGTGTGCTTCTATGTAATTGTATCACGCGTGTAGCTTTGTGCAACAACCACCACCACCACGTCAAGCTACGCGTCATCACCACAGGGCTTCCTGGTCCTGCTCTTTCTCGCCAGACCCTTTCTCCTCCCAGCCCTCAGCCACTGGCAACCAGTCAGTCTACGCTCCATCTCTATGGTTGTGTTTTCCAGACTATTATATAAATGGAACCATTCAGTATGTAACCTTCGAGATTGAGTTTTTTCACTCAGTATAATTCCCTTCCTGTTCTTCGAAGCTGTGTGCGTATCAATAGTTCATTCCCTTTGGTTGCTAAGCAGTAGTCCAGGGTATTGCTTTTTAAACCGGCCAATCTATGCGTTTTTATTGAAGTGTTTCGTCTATTCACCAATACCATCTTGTTATTTGTTTTCCAGTTGTCCGATCTGTTTTGTTTTGTTTTGTGTTCTTCTTTTCCTCTTATCCTACCCAACTGTAGGTAAATTAAATTTTTTTAATATTTGATTTTAGTTCTTCTATTGGCTTTTTAGCATCCTTCTTTATATATTTTTTTCTATGTTGTTTTAGGGATTTCTTATCCATTATTCACTTAATATAATGTACTTAGAATTAATGTTATTACCCTTCACATAGAATGTACAAATCTTACAGCAGTAAAATTCCATTCACCTGCTCCCCATTCTGTATGACTTTGTCCTCAATTTCATATGTACATACACACTACAGCCACAATACAATGTTATTTTAATGTACTTATATTAAATTAAGTTAAAATAACAATAATTCCTCTAATTTCTTTTAATGGAAGTCTTTTTCTTTCTCTAAATTTTATTTTTCAATTACAGTTTATATTCAATATTATTTTGTATTAGTTTCAGGTGTAACAGCATAATGGTTAGACAATCATATACCTTACAAAGTGGTCCCCCAATATTTCAAGTATGCACCTGACATCGAACATAGTTATTACAATATTAATGACTGTATTCCTTATGCTGTACTTTACAACATTGTGATTATTCCCTAACTACCAATCTGTACTTCTTCTTTTTTTAAAAAATCCTCACCCAAGGATACTTTTCCATTTATCTTCAGACAGAGTGGGAGGGAGAGAGAGAAAGAGAGAAACATTGATGTGAGAGAGACACATTGATTGGTTGCCTCCCACACGACCCTGACCAGGGCTGGGGACCAAGCCACAACCGAGGTACATGCCCTTGACCAGAATCAAACCTGCGACTCTTTGGTCTGCGGGTCGATGTTCCAACTGCTGAGCCAGACTGACCAGGGCCCAATCTGTACTTCTTAATCCCTTCACCTTTTTCACCCAGTCCTCCAACAACCTTGCTCCCCTCAGGCAACTATCAGTCTGTTCTTTGTATTAATGAGTCTGTTTTTATTTTGTTTGTTAACATATTTTGCTCTTTAGGTCCCACATATAAGTGAGATCATATGGTGTTTGTCTTTCTCTGTCTGACTTATTTCACTTAGCATAATACCCTCTAGGTCCCCCCACTGGTCTGTTGATGGGCACTTGGGTTGCTTCCATGTCTTGGCTATTATAAATAACACTGCAGTGCACATAGGGGTGCATATATTCTTTCAAATTAGTGTTTGGGATTTCTTTGGATAAATACCTAGAAGTGGAATCACTGGGTCATAAGGCAGTTCCATTTTTAATTTTTTGAGGAACCAATGGAGGTGCTTTTTATTTTAATATCTGACTGCTGTGCTCTGAATCATAGACTCTGATTTTCTGATTGAGAATTAGACATTGCAGTTGATAAAAATAATTTGAAACTAAATGTATAATTGATATGTTATACTAGGGTTTAAATGATCACTTTTTGTCTAATGCAAGTTATTTTAGAATATTTTCCTCCAGCTTAGATAAACCCCTAATCATCATTTCTTTGTAAACAGGAAAGCGTAAATAAAAAATTTAAAAATCCCCCTTTTAGCAACCAACTTGACTTTTCCTAGCTTTATTTTCTCACTCACACTAGTAAAGTACTAGATCTAAGATTCTAGAAAATGTTGTTTAATTAAATGCCAGGAAATATATCTTTACCTACTTAAGAAATATTAGTCCTTGCTACTTAGTTGTCAGTGGGTTATTATCAGATATTGTACAATGACAAAAGCATGATTTGAATCAAGATGCATGATATGAACCATGTCATGTGAAACAGGGCAGAGGGATAATCAGCCCTGAGCAGGGATGAAGACTACCTTCTAGTCTCTCCTCATCCTTCCACTTTCTAACAGCAAATTGATTAATATAAAGTAAAACTGCTCAGCCTTTCCTTTGCAGTGGTTCTCAACCTTCCTAATGCCACGACCCTTTAATACAGTTCCTCATGTTGTGGTGACCCCCAACCATAAAATTATTTTTGTTGCTACTTCATAACTGTAATTTTGCTACTGTTATGTCTTAGGCGACCCCTGTGAAAGGGTCGTTCGACTCCCAAAGGGGTCGCGACCCACAGGTTGAGAACCGCTGCTTTAGAGGCTTTTGGAGATAAATATAGAAAAGGAATAAGATTTTTATATTAATATTTTCCCTTAGAACAACTATATCAGATTGGAAACTTTTGTCTAACTCTTGCTTCCTATCTTAATTAAAAAGATAAACTCAGATTCCTAATGGTAATTAGGAGAATACCATTAGTTTTTCAAAGATGTGTTTTTCTCCACTGTTATGGAATATACTATAATTTTTATGAGAATATATTAGACATGTCATTTTATTGGATATGGCAAACTCTCCTTAAGAAATCTGCAAATATTCCATTCCTCTGTTTTCATCCCTATCTGCTGTCTCAACCATGTCTCCACACGTGCTCAGAACTACCCTCAACTGAGCCCCTTGTTTCCTGTTTGTATGCCAGTCATTCTGCTATCCTCTCCACTGGGTGTCTTCTTTCTCATTCTCCATCTGCTAAATGTTATAGTCCTTCAAGTCTCAGCTCCTAGGATAATTTCCCCTCAGTTCTCTATTTTTTTTTTTGGTACATGCCCCTAGCGGGAACCGAACCCGGGACTCTCTGGTCCGCAGGCCGACGCTCCAACCGCTGAGCCACACTGGCCAGGGCCCCCTCACTTCTCTACGCTGACAGCAATGCCTCCTTTCTTTAAATCCGCTGACGTCTGTGTATTTCTCAATGCACATAGTTATTTGTTAAAATGTCACATACCCTAATTTATTAATAAGCTACTTGAGGGAAGGACTTTCTTACTCATACTGCAATGTGCAACACAGTATATCTTACTTCAGAGAGAGTGGATAGGTGTTTGCCTAGCAGAGTAATTAATTAAAATATATAACTGAATTCTAGGATTGTCTTCATGAGTGACTTAGTCTAATATGTTTTGCAAATGTCTTTATGACATTCAGGTGGGCTAAACTTAAGTTCATTGCAGAGGCCAGGCCAGCTTTGAAGGACTTGGTCAGATGGCACAGATTCTGCTCAGACAGGGACACTCCCCGTGCGAACAGGTAGCTTGTCGCTGCACCTGTGGGCAGCTGAACGGCTGGCAGCTTGCGTCGGAGCGAGGGCTCCAGCCCAGCTCATCACCACTCTTCGCTTTCACTCTAGTGTTTGCCTCTTGTTTTGTTCATATGAAAGACTACAGTCTTGTTTTAGAATTTCTGGGTATTATGAGTACCTTAGGGAAACTGGTTACAGAGATAATCTACTCAACAGTAAAAAGTTTCCATTTGTTTCTATTGAGTTTTGTCAATTCGGAATCCCAGATACCTTTGCCTTCCAGCACATTGACTAGGGCCTCCCAGCCAGACGCTCAGGCATCTGTTTCCATAGTCTTCGGAACTGGGGAAGATAAATAAGAATGTGCGGGAATTATCTGTATATTTGCTAACCACCAATTTAGATCTAAATAGGCTCCCTCTGTTAGGAAGACTAATGAATTCCAATTCTCTGAAATATCCTTTGCTTTTAACAAGCAAGATGGAAGGTATCTAAAGAAAAAACGAGAGAGACAGAGAGACAGAGGGAAGAGCTGTGAATAATGCCACTAGAGAACCAATTATGTGCACCAGCTGGCACTGAGAAACTTGTTTCCTTGGACAAAAAAAGATTTTCGTTTCAGCCTCAAACTCCTTTCTGACATTGTGTTCTTTAGGGCTGAATGACGAATCCTCCCAGACACCCCCATCAGATGTTAGAGAAGGAATTCTGAACACTATTATTACATAAAATATGACAGAGAAATGGGCAAGAAGAGGAAAACTAGCTAAGGTTTCCGCGTGGTGCTTCATAAGAATAACTGAATAACAAGAGAGTGAAAATAGACATAGAAACATAGAGACCTCTCCCAGCCACAGGACTGAGTCAACGAGACACATTCATGACTTGGCATGACCGTGAGAGAGAAGCCGGGGAAGGCATCGATCTCATAGATGGAGAAGTATGTTTGTGGTGAAGGAGCAGTTAACAGCTGTATTTCCCAGTATCATGAGCTGCATTTGGACTTGTTTTATTCCCTATGCGTGGGGAACCCTCCTTGACTGCCACTAAGCCAGGAACTGAGCCTTCTGTGCTTTCGTGGGTGAGACATGACTTATTTCAGGATCTCTGCTGGTGAGGCTTGGAAGGACGTGGTGCCACCTGGCCTCGGGCTCTCCGTGGAGGTCTTGTTTCCGACTGCCAGGCCCCCTGCACCGCTGATCTTGGCTGGGCGTCTCCTCTGTTTCTCCTCCAGCCCGTTCCTTGTGGAAATACTTGTGAATTCAGTCTTTTCACTTTGTGTACTACGTTGAAACCTGCTTTTTTCCAAGTATCCATTTGAAGTCCACAAAACTCTGTGGAGCAAGTTCACGAGGACCAGCCCCCGTGAGCCACTGAACCAGCGTCACTCCATACCTGCTCACTCTGTCTTCTCCTTTCTCAAGGTGCCTAGAAATGCTTGTTTATTAGCAACTTGCTTTCTTGATTGCAAAAAGGCGGAACTGTAATCTAAAAAGTTTATTGTTTCTCTTTCAAATGATGCCATCGTGTGTACGTCTGTATGGTCTGTGTACCGCACAATCCCAGGTGCACCATCTAAATGGACTAAATGTCAGTGGTATCTCCTCTCTCCCACTCAGCCTGGATGGAAGACAGTGTTGACCCTGTGCACATAATTATACATTTTTGATGTGGTTGAACAATTAATTTAATATACTCAGTTCTGGGAGAAAAATGGAGTTGTTATTTGCTTTCATGCCGTCCACTCCCAAACTCTATGTTGTACTAAATATTACACCGATACAAAGGTTATCTGAATGACTCCTCTGCTCTGAACCTCAGTCATGAGGGGAGATGTGTTACACATTTTATGTCACGTCTTCATCTTGGGTTTTCCATTTCTCTTTTTCTTCCTCTAAGAATGCCATTTTTGTGCACGGAAAGGAATGGAAACTGTGAGTTCAAGGAGATTTCATTGATAGTTTGTATCAGCCTTCTTACTTATAAATTTCCTGAAAATGTCTTCAAAATGGTTTCCTTTTTATTTATTAATATAATTTTAAAGTAGCAGCTTAGCAATTTAGTGGTTTTTAATATATTCAAAGTTATACAACCACCATTACTAATTTCAGAATACTTCAGCACTTCAGAAAGAACTGCCATGCCGTTAGCAGTCCACCCCACCCCCGACCCCCACCAGCCCTAGGTAAACACTGCTCTACTCTCTATCTCTATAGGTTTGCTTATCTTACACATTTCATATAAATGGAATCATACAATCACAGGTCTTTTATGACTGACTTTTTCACTTAGCATGTCTTTTTTTTTCCTTAAAATATATTTTTTCAATTACAGTTAACATACAATATTATCTTACTTTCAGGTGTACAACCCAGTGACTAGACATTATGTAACTTACTATGTTATCACCCTGATAAATGTAGTACCCATCTGGCACCATACATAGTTATTACAATATTATTGACTATAATCCCTATGATGTACTTTACATCCCTGTGACTATTCTGTAACTTCCCATTTGTACTTCTGAATCCCTTCACCTTTTTCACCCATTCCCCATGCCCTCTCCCACCTTAAAGAAGACCCTTTAACATTTTTTGTAATACTGGTTTGGTGGTGATGAACTCCTTCAGCATTTTTTTTTTTTTTGGTCTGGGAAGCTCTTTATATGTCCTTCAATTCTTTTTTTTTTTTTTTTTTTTATAATTTATTTTATTATTAATTTGTTTTTGTTACAGATGTTTTTCCTTTTTTTCCCCCATTGACACCCTCCTCCCCCTCCCCTTCTCCTCGTCCCCATCCCTGTTGTCCATGTCCATTGGTTATGCACCCATTCACATAGGCTCTGTGATTTATCTCTTTCCCCCGCCTCCCCCCCTCCTCTGAGGCCCGTCATCCCGTACTCCACCTCCATGTCTCTGGGTCAATTTCGTTGTTCAGTTTGCTCAGTTCTCCTGTGTGTTGCTGGCTTCCTCCATTGGTGTGGGGGTCGCCCGGCTCCCTTGCTCCGCCTGGGTTCCTCCATGGTGGGGGGTCGCTCGGCTCCCTCACTCCTGGGTTCCTCCATGGTGGGGTGGTCACCCGGCTCCCTCGCTCCGCCTGGGTTCCTCCGTGGTGGGGGGGGTCGCTCGGCTCCCTCGTTCCTGGGTTCCTCCGTGGTGGGGTGGTCGCCCGGCTCCCTCACTCCTGGGTTCCTCCGTGATGGGGGGGTCGCTCAGCTTCCGCAGACGCCCCTGGCTGCAGGATCTCGTTTCCTTTCAGGTGACAAGGAGGGTCCTGGAGGGCAGTATGCCGTCTCCATTCTGCTGCTTCTTTAATTTCGTAGTTGCAGGGCTTCCATTCAACTTGATTTCATGCGGTCTTTAAGTGATAGTTATTCTGTGATTTAGTTGTAACTTTGATGTGGTTGTGGGAGGACGCGATTCCGCGTCCACCTAGGCCGCCATCTTGACCGGAAGTCCTCTGTCCTTCAATTCTAAATGATAGCTTTGCAGGATAGAGTAATCTTGGTTGTAGGTCCTTGCCTTTTATCACTTTGAATATTTCTTGCCAATCCCTTCTAGCCTGCAAAGTTTCTATTGAGATATCAGCTGACAGTCTTATGGGAGCTCCCATGTAGGTAACTAACTGCTTTTCTTTTGCTGCTTTTAAGATTCTCTCTTTATGTTTAACTTTTGCCATTTTAATTATCATGTGTTTTGGTGTGGACCTCTTTGGGTTCATCTTGTTTGGGGCTCTCTGTGCTTCCTGGACTTGTATGTCTGTTTCCTTCACTAGGTTAGGGAAGTTTTCTGTCATTATTTTTCACATAGGTTTTCAATTCCTTGCTCTCTCTCTCTCTTCTCCTTCTGGCACCCTCATGATGTGAATGTTGGTACACTTGAAATTGTCCCAGAGGCTTCTTACGCAATCCTCATTTTTTTCTTCTTTTTTCTTTTTGCTGTTCTGACTGGGTGTTTTCTGCTTCCTTATATTCCAAATCTCTCATTTGATCCTCTGCTTCAACTACTCCACTGTTGATTCCCTGTAACGTATTCTTTCTTTCAGTTAATGTATTCTTCATTTCTGACTAATTTTTTTTTTATTTTCTACCTCTTTTTACGTTTCCTATCTCTTTGTTTATGTTCTCATCTACTTTTCCCCTAAGTTCATTGAGCATCCTTATAACCAGTGCTTTGAATTCTGCATCTGGTAGATTGCTTGTCTCCATTTTGCTTAGTTCTTTTTCTGGAGTTTTGTTCTCTTCTTTCATTTGGGACATGTTTCTTTGTCTCCTCATTTTGGCAGCCTCCCTGTGTTGGTTTCTATGTATTAGGTAGAGCTGTTACATCTCCCAGGCTTGATAGAGTGTCCTTATGTAGTAGGTGTTCTGTAGGGTCCATTGGCACAGCCTCCCTAATCACTTAAGCTGGGCACTTGAGGTACAACCCCCATGCAGGCTGTGTACACCCTTCTGTTGTAGTTGAGCCTTGATTGCTGTTGGCACATCAATGGGAGGGATTTACCCCCAGGCCATTCAACTGCAAGGACTGGTTGCCACCGCATGGAATATCAGTTGTGTAGGGCCCCACCCCACAGAGCAGGACTTACTTCAGTGAGGCTCTGGTGCCCACTGAGTCTACCTCTTGAATACGTCACTTGTGGAGTTAG
The DNA here is from genome assembly GCA_030848825.1 of Tadarida brasiliensis. Classification (NCBI taxonomy): domain Eukaryota; kingdom Metazoa; phylum Chordata; class Mammalia; order Chiroptera; family Molossidae; genus Tadarida; species Tadarida brasiliensis. The sequence continues at coordinate 86,321,432 of CM061268.1, forward strand.
CTCTGAGGCCTCCTGGGGTGGTGCAGGCCAAGGTCAGCCACCACCTGTGTCCTGCCTGGTGCTGCCCAGCATGAGCTACAAAGCGATCTACAGATGGTTGCTACTTGTGCTGGACATGGAGGTGCTCAGGAGAGGACAAGCTGTGAACCAAGGCCAGCTACTGCTAGTGGTGGGCCTGGGTTCACTTTGCAAGCAGTACATGGCATGCTGAGGCCATATGCTGCTTGCCTGAGAGATTTTAGGAAAATCTGAAGCATGAACCAAGACAGACCATTTGTATGGAAAAGCCACTGCAAACAGCTTGGGTGGGTCTGCAGGTTGGTGAGAGGAAGGTCTCAGGGAATCATGAGGGCAGAGCAAACAGTGACAGCCAGGTTGATGGAGATTCAGATATGGCACCTGCCTGCTAGTTCTTTTGGGGGAGGTCTCAGTAAAGGAACAGTGGCCCTGGCAGTGTGGCTCAGTGGACTGAGTGTCGTCCCATGGACTGAGAGGTCCCGGTTTGATTCCTGGTCAGGGCAGGCTCGATCCCCAGTAGAGGGTGTGCAGGAGGCAGCTGATCAATGTGTGTGTCTCTCCCTTCCTCTCTCTCTAAAAAAAATCAATAAAAATATATTTTTAAAAAATTTAAAAAGAGCCCCGCTGGTGTGGCTCAGTGGTTGAGTGTCGACCCATGCACCAGGAGGTCGCCAGTTTGATTCCCAGTCAGGCACATGCCCAGATTGTGGGCCAAATCCCCAGTGGGGGGCATGCAGGAGGCAGCCAATCGATGTTCTCTCTCATCGATGTTTCTCTCTCTCTCTCTCTCCCTCTCCCTTCCTCTCTCTCTCAAATCAATAAAGAAAAAAAAAGTTAAAAAAGAACAGAAAATGAACAGTGGCCTCTGCCAGTACTTCTGTCTGGGAAAAAGCTGCCCTTCTAGCTCTCGCCTTGATGCTAGACAATTCAGTTCCTCCCCATATGTCTCTTGTGTCTTTTCCAGCTTCTGCCCCAGTGCTGCAGCTTAGACAAGTCAGTATGAGTAAGTCCATGTGCAGGCCCTTTAAGAGGAACGTCTGGGACTCCAGAAGTCCTCTGTCTCACTCAGCCATAATCTCCACTGGCTTTTACAGCCAGAAGTTATGGGGACTTCTCTTCCTGGCTCCGGAACCCTGGGCTTGGGGGCCTGGTATGGGACTGGGACCCCTCGCTTCTCACGGAGGACCTTCACAGCTGAGATACCCTTCTCAATTTTTATTCACCACACGTGCGTGTGGGACCAGCCCATTCTGCATCTCGGCCCCTCCTACCAGTCTCCATATGGCTTCTTCTTGATATCTTTAGTTGTAAGACTTATGTTCAGCTAGGTTTCAGGCAGTTCTGAATAATGGTTTTTCTGTAGTTTACTTGTCATTTTGATGTGGTTGTGGGAACGTTTGAGTACCGCATGTACCTTGCCACCATCTTGACAAGAACCCCTTAACATATGCCTTCAAAGGTCATCCATGGTGTAGCATGGATAAGTATTTCATTACTTTTTCTTGCTGAGTACTATTCTATTGTATAGATATACCACATGTTATTTATCCATTCCTCAGTTGATGGACATTTGGGTCATTCCCATTTTTTGACTACCATAAATAATGCTGCTATGAACTTTCCTGTACAGTTTTTATGTGTGGACTTAGGTTTTCATTCTCTTGGTCATACTCTTAAGAGTAGAATTGATGAGTTATATGGTAACGATGTGTAACATTTTGAGGAACTCAGACTTTTTCAAAGTGGCCGCACCATTTTATAATCCTATTAGCAATGTACAAGGGCTTTAATTTCTCTATACCCTTGCCAAGACTTATTTCCTGTTTTTTTTTATTTTAGCTATCCTAGTGGGGTGAAGTAGTATCTCTCTGTGGTTTTTATTTATAGTTCCCTAACGACAAGTGATGTCGAGCATCTTTTCATGTGCTTTTAGGTCATTTGTCTATCTCCTTTGGAGAAATACCTATTAAAGTCCTTTGCTCATTTTTTAAATTATTTTTTTACTTGTGACAATATACGTATAACACAAAAGTTGCCATCCTAACCATTTTAAATGTACAGTTTAATGGTATTGAGTACATTCTCTTTGTTGTCCAACCATCACCACCATCCATCTCCAGAATGCTTTTCATCTTGAAAAACTGAAACCCTGTGCCCATTAAACACTGACTTTCTATTCCCCTTCCCCCGCCCCCGGTAATCACTGTTCTAGTTTCTGTCACTAAAAATTTGAGTACCCTAGGTCCTTTTGTGACTGGCTTATATCATTTTGCAAAATGTCTCAAGGTTCATCCATGTTGAAGCATGTGTCAGAATATCTTTCCTTTTTAAGGTTGAATAATTTTACATTGTATGTATATACCACATTTTGTTTATTCATCTGTTGATGGACACTTGGGGTACTTCCATGCTTTGGCTGTTGTGAATATGCTGCTATGAACTAATATCCATCCAAGTCCTTGCTTTCAATTCTTTGGATATACACCAAGGAATGAAATTGATGGACCACATGATTATTTTATTTATAAATTTTTTTAGGAACTGCAACATTGCTTTCTGTAGCAGCTGCACCATTTTACATCCCCACCAACAGTGCACAGGGTTTCAATTTCCTCACATCCTCACCAATACTTGCTATTTTCTTCTTTTAAAAAAAATACTAGCCAACCCAATGAGTGAAGTGGTTTTTCATTGTGATTTTTATTTACATTTCCCTAATGATTAGCGATTGTATTAGTCAACTCCGACTGCCATAACAAATACCATAGATGGGGTGACTTAAACAACAGAAATTTATTTCTCACAGTTCTGGAAGCTGGGAAGTCCCAAGATCAAAAGTCTAGCAATTGTGTTCCTGGTTAGCGCTCTCTTCCTGGCTTGTAGATGGTTGCCTTACCACCATGTCCTCACACGGAGAAAAGAGAGAGATCTTTCTCTCTTTCTCTTCTTCTAAAGCCACCAATCTCATTGGATTAGGGCCTCACTCTTATGATCTTATTTAACCTTAGTTACCTCCAAAAAGCCCTCTCTCCAAATAGTCCCATGAATTTTGGAAAGATACAATTTTGTCCATACCAGTGATGTTGATCATCCTTTCATGTGCTTATTAGCCATTTGTATAGTCGAGTGCTGCAGAACACTGTTTTGGTCAATGATGGACTGCATATATGGTGGTGGTCCCATAAGATTATAATGGGAGCTAAAAATTTTCTATCGCCTGGTAACATCATAGCACAGCCCATTACTCACATGTTTGTGGTGATGCTGGTGTAAATAAACCTACTGTGCTGAGTCGTAGAAAAGTGCAGCACATACAATATTTACAGTACGTAATACTTGTAAGTGCATTTTTTTGTATGTCTATTTTTTTAGACATACAACTATGTTGCTGGCTTACGTATTTACTATACATACTTTTTATTGTTACTTCAGAGAGTACTCTTTCTACTTATGAAACAGGATTGTGGTAAAACAGTGCACTGTGATACGCTGGCAGCAGCCTCGCACATCTCGAGTTTGCTGCATCTCTTGATGGCATCATTTCCTCCTGTGCTCGATTTATTCTCCTGTTATTTCGTACAGTAACATGCTGCACAGGCTCGTGGCCCAGGACCAATAGGCTATACCGTGAGTCTGGGTGTGTAGTTGTACAATCTATGTTTGTGTAAGTGCATTCTGTGATGTTTGCATTATGATAAAATCACCTGATGACACATTTTTCAGAACATATCCAATTGTTAAGCAGCACATGACTGCATAGCTTTTTGGGAAAAATGTCTATTCAGTCTTTTGTCTATTTTTTTTTCAGTATGGTATTTTCTCATGGAGAAATTAAAATGTGTCCTTATAGTTAAAAAGAAATAAACTGGAATTGTGTATTTAACCATGCAGCCAAAAAAATTACATAAAGCACATAACCTTCAAAGCCTTTATAGATGTTCTTTTGCGTGTTTTATTTAAAAAAAATTTTTTTTGTATGTCTATTTTTTTATTCATCCTCACCTGAGGATATTTTTTCCATTGAGTTTTAGAGAGAGTGGAAGAGAAAAAGGCAGGGAGGGAGGGAGAAAAAGAGAGAGAGAGAAACACCGATGTGAGATACACATTGATTGGTTGCCTCCTGCATGACCCCAACTTGGACTGGGGATCAAATCTGCAACCCAAGTATGTGCCCTTGACTAGTAATCAAACCTGAGACCCTTCTGTGCATGGGCCGACTCTCTAACCACTGAGCAACATGGGCCAAGGCATGTGTTTTATTTTGAATATGAAGATTTTCTAATGAAATACACAATTTCAGATTATTTTTACTATAGTTCTTTCTCTTCAAATAGTCATAGTTTTATGGTCAAAATTAATTATCATTTGGAAAAGTAATGTATTATAAGTGGCTGCTTACAATCATTAAGACTTGTAGTGCTTTCCAAAGCCCTTAAAACATTATTATGATTGAAAATCAAGTTGTTCTTTTTTCTTTTAAAATACTTTAAAATTTAATTTAATTAAACTAAAAAAAAAGAGGGAGAGAAACAGTTTCCCATTTCTCTCACTCCCCACCTCTTGCAACCAGAAATGTGTTCTCTCTATCTGTGAGCTTGGATTTTTTTTGTTGTTTAGATTTTTTTATTTTTAGATTCCACATATGAGAGACATCATATGGTATTTGTGTTTCTTTATCTAATTCATTTAACATAGCATAATATCCTCAAGGTCCATCCATGTAGTTGTAAATGACATGATTTCATTCTTTTATATCTGAATAATATTTCATTGTATAAACATACCACAATTAAAAACATTTTTCAAAAATATGTTTTTATTGGTTTTTTAGAGGGAGAGAAAAATAGAAACATCGATGAGAGAGTCATCAATTGGCTGCCTCCTACATGGCCCTACTGGGGATTGAGCCTACAACCCCGGGTATGTGCCCTGACCGGGAATCGAACTGGCAACCTCTTGGTGCACGGGATGATGCTCAACCAACTGAGCCACACCGGCTGGGCTGTACCACAACTTTTTAATTCATTCACCCATCGATGAACACTTAGGTTGTTTTCAAACCTTGGCTATTGTAAATAATGCCGCAATAAACATGGAGGTGCATATATATTTTTGAATTAGTGTTTTCATTTTCTTTGAATAAATATCCAGAAGTGGAATTGCTAGGTCATATGGTAGTTTGATTTTTAATTTTTGAGGAAACTCCATACTGTTTTGCATAGCGGTTGCACCAATTTACATTCCCACCAATAATGCACAAGGGTACCCTTTTCTCCACATCCTTGTCAACACTTGTTATTTCTTGTCTTTTGATAATGCAATTTTAACAGATGTGAGGTGTCATTGTGATTTTGATTTGCATTTCCCTGATGACTATTGATGTTGAGCGTCTTTTCATGTACCTATGTGTGTCTTCTTTGAAAAAAGTTCTATTCAGATCTTCTGCCCATTTTTTAATTAGATTTTTTTGTTATTGAGTTATATGAGTTCTCTATATATTTTGGATATTTGCCCCTATTAGATTATGATTTGCAATTATATTCTCCAGTTTGGTGGGTTGTCTTTTCACTTTGTTGATGGTTTCCTTGCTGTGCAGAAGCTTTTACATTCAAGGTAGTCCTGTCCCAGTTGTTTATTTTTGCTTTTGATGTTTTTGCTGTTGGTGTCAGATTAAAAAAAAACATCACCAAGAGCTATGTCAAGGAGCTTGCCACCTGTGTTTCCTTCTAGGAGTTTTATGGTTTCAGGTCTTACATTCTTTAATCCATTTGAATTAATTGTTGTAACCGGTGTAAGATAGAGTCGAGTTTCATTCTTTTGCATGTGGCTGTTCAGTTTTCCCAACATCATTCAGAGAAGAGACTATCCTTTCCCCACTGTATATTCTTGGCTCCTTTGTTGTGAGTTAATTGATCATATACGTGTGGGTTATTTTTTTGGTTCTCTATTCTGTTCCATTGATCTATGTATCTTTTTTATGCCAATACTATACTGTTTTGATTACCATAGCTTTGTAATATAGTTTGAAATCAGGGAGCATGATGCCTCCAGCTTTGTTTTTCTTTCTCAAGATTGCTTTGGCACTTTGTCTATTTTTAATTTGGGTTGTTTGTTTTTGCTGTTGTTGACTTATGAGTTATTTATATATTTTAGACACAAGGCCCTTACCAGATAAATGATTTGCAGATATTTCCTCCCATTCTGTGAGCTGTCTTTTTATTTCTTGATGATGTCCTTTAAAACACAAAAGCTTTTAATTTTGATAAAGTCTCATTTATTTTTTCCTTTCATTGCTTTTTCTTGTGGTGTCATAGCTAGGAGGCCATTGCCTAATTCAGAGTCATGAAGACTTACCCCTGTGTTTTCTCTAAAGGTTTTATAGTTTTAACTCTTACATTTAGACGTATGATTCATTTCAAGTTAATTTTTAATATGCTATAAAATTTTTTTAATCTCTAAAAACATAGTAGTTCAGAATGTTCTTTACTAGATTAGATATGAAAAATTAGTAAGGAGGCTTTTTTGTTGTTGTTTTGGGGGTCTTTTAAAAAAATCACTGACTCATTGCAGACAAGGGAAATTGCATCTATTTATATAATCAAAGTAAACCTCATTTACATAAGCTCATTTAGTCTGTTTATAAGAACAGAAATCCAAACATAAGGTAACTGAGGAATGGCTGCCAATAGCAGCTGAGATAACACTCATTGAAAGAGTATGAATAATATCTTGATTACAAATAAAAGCTTGGTCTCATCCTTTTAGCCTAGAATTGACTACGACTACATATCATTTTTTTAGTCTGATTAATGGCAGAGTAACTAATTAGAGTGGGAAAGAGATTAGCAAATCATTCAAGATGTCGAGAGCAGTCAAAGTGCCGTTTTGTCATAGATAATATAGTAAAGCTCATAGTGACAGGTGCATGTAATAAATAGGGACTGAAAATACTCAGATCTTGAAGAGTCAAGATAATGTTTTAAAAATCAGCATTATTTATTTACATTTGATTTTCTTCCTCTGAATTGTCATTTTGTTGAATTGGGCTTTGATTTACTGACATGCTAATATTTGGTGTATATTTTCTTTTTTGCTTTGCAGGATGTACAGAACCAAAAATTAAAGACAAATGTATGGTACCGTGAGGTAAATGATTATTTCCTTCTATGCATGCTGCACTCCTGATCTTGATCTGTTGAAAAATATTATTACTCTGAGGAATAAATATTGTCTTTGTGTTTATAGTTCCTTAGATCTGCAACAAACCTAATTTATCAGAATCCATGTAAGTGTATCGTTTCTGGTTGAGGTTACCATCTTTAGGAGCTGAATGGGAAGTTCTCTACCCTAACAGATAGTATTATACCAACATGCTGATCAGTGGAACTATTTATCCAGATCTCTCTTCAATTCTTTGGTGAGGTTGATATTGCCCCTTTTTTATAAGTTTCCTTCTTGGCTACTCTTAACAGGTTTGGGATGATGAGTTTTTATCGTGGAACTCCAGCATGTTTGATGATATTAGAGAGATCTCCCTACCCCTAAGTGCTATCTGGGCCCCTGATATCATCATAAATGAATTGTAAGTGTATTTTTGTTGTTGTTGTTTGTTTTTTTGGTTCAGATAGAGTGGGAGGGAGAGAGAGGAAGAGAGAGAGAGAGAAACATCGACGTGAAAGGGACACATCGAGTGGCTGCCTCCCGCACGACCCAACCAGGGCCGGGGACAAACTGCAACCGAGGTACATGCCCTTAGCAGGAACCGAACCCAGGTCTCTCTGGACAGCAGGCCGACGCTCTAACCGCTGAGCCAAACCGGCCAGGGCAAATTGTAAGTGTGTTGACTGCATTTCTGTGGGGTTTAGACTGCTTAGAATATGCAGGCCAGTTTCTGCTTACTTTCACTCATTTTTGTTTCTCAACTTGAAGAGGAACGTATTGTCGGGAATATTCAGGTTAAAAGTACCACGAGTTGACATTATTTAAAATACATACTTAATTACTAATGCTTGAGGTTACTCATGGATTATGTTTGTGTTGTAACAATAGCAAGTGAGTTAATTTTTGAGGTTGTCATTGCTGACTCCATCTTTGCTAGGGTGAATTATCTCAGGGAAAAGTGATCCTGTCTGCGCGTCCAGGCTAGTCCTGGATGTCATGGTCACTACCGTCTCATGATCAGTTCCGCTCATCGAAACGGCTAAAGCTCTCTCTCTAACAACAAATTCTCATGTGTTTCATATAGTGTGGACATTGAAAGATTACCTGAGCTTCCCTATGTGTACGTGAACTCATCTGGGACCATTAAGAACTCTAAGTCCATCCAGGTGGTCTCTGCATGCAGTTTGGAGACGTACGCTTTCCCATTTGATGTCCAGAATTGCAGCCTAACCTTCAAGAGCATTCTGCACACAGGTAAACCGTGAGAGGTACAGCCTTCTAGGGGGGAACGTACCTGTGCTGGGTTGTTGGCACACATAGGTGTAATTATGTTATGCCACTCCTCAGGTCTATTTTATTCTTGCACATAATTGACTTTTTACAAATCTAAATTTATTTCTGCAGTTATTTGGCTCCTGCTGTAATTCAGACACGTGCAGGGTTGTGCCCATATGCATAGCCCGATCGCTGTTGTGGGTTCGGGAATAAATATTAGGCCTCCACTGCCACGGAGGGTGCCACAGAAGTCACAGGAGCAGCTTCACCAGTCTCTGGACGGTGGGATCCAAACCCTAAATTCATCGTAGTGTCTTTTTCATGGTTAGAAATATTTTATTCCACACCTCTTCCCCTAGTTCAAAATGGTTTGCTGAACCCCATCTCAATAGGACTGTAGCTGTGGGGGCAGGAGTGGAGGAGGCTTTGAGATGGTGCCTCTCTCTCTTACTTGAAGTCGATTGTTTCTGTTGTTTGTAGTGGAAGATGTAGACCTGGCCTTCCTGAGGAGCAGAGAAGACATTAAGCATGACAAAAAAGCCTTTTTGAATGACAGCGAGTGGGAGCTTCTTTCTGTGTCCTCAACATACAACACCCTGCAGAGCAGCGCGGGAGAGTTCGCGCAGATTCAGTTTCACGTAGGTCCCCCCTTCCTGCCCCTGGCCCACCTCTCGCCGTCTTCGGCCTTCCCCACTGGCCTGAGGAGTCTCTGCTTCGGTGTACATTCTCACGCATTTTCCTCCGGGAACAGCTGGTTCGGGTGGCTCTGGACATCCACTTGCTTTCAGCATTTCGGAGGCCAGAGTGCAGTCACAGAGCCTGGACTCCCGCTGTAGATCCTCACACGTGAATATAAAGAGAATGGTTTCCAGACCTCAGAGACGTGAACCCCCCACCACAGCAGCACCCCTCAGGCCTTTCAGCACATACTAACACCCTCACTTCCAATTGCTGCAGAGAGAGGAAAAAAAGAAAACCCACACACAACAGCACCACCAAATTGAGAGAGAGTGTCTCTTCAACGCCAGTATCCTGTCTTTAATTGAGTAAATAAATTATTAATTAATTCCAGATGCAGATGCATCAAGTTACCGTATTACTAACATGAATATCTTGAGGGATTAGCTAACAAATCACCTGCAGGGTCTGCAGAGACCACTGGTAGTTTCTGGATCAGAAAGAACAACTGCCCTGAAAGGATGCGATGAAAACTGCTCAGAGGTGCCACCTGAATGCTCGTGGCACCTTGTTCACAGAGAAATGTGCCCGGCAGGGCTCTGCGGGGCGGCAGGGTGCAGGACAGTGAAGCCTACGGCTTTGCACTCCAGAGACAGCCATTCTCCCTTCCCTGGCCCTCCCGGCCAACCATCCTGACAGTGAGCTACAGCAAGTCCGGGCCAGCGATAGATGCATGTCGTTAGTATTCAGCTCTGCTTTTCTGCACAAAGTCGGCTAGTGGTGGCAGTAGTTTGAGGGTGGGAGGAAGGGGGCATCCTTTATGCCAGGTAATGGATTCAATTGAAAAATAGAGACTACAGACAGACCAGACCAGGACTGTAAACAAGATGAATTCTCTTGGAAATAAACCTTTTGAATAAGGAGGAAAATTCAGACTACACTAAGGTGCTATGGTTACAATGAATAATTACATGTTAAGGGCTGGTGGTGATGAAACAGGCTGTTACTGAGGACACGGATGCCCCTCTGTTGGTTAAAAGGTGTTGTGTGCAGCTCTCAAGGAAAGCTCTTGCTAAATTGGAGCCTCTTAAAAGCAGCTGTGGTTGGAACCTTGGCTAATGCATAACCCTGGGTACTAGCGGATTGCGACTCATACCTTCCTAACGGTGGGGTTCGGGTTCTTGCCTGTTCTGTTTGGTTTTTAGTAAAGCTTGCATTGTGGCTTGTCTGTCCACTTTTTTTAGTGAGGGAAAGGACGGGGAAAAAAGAAAGCTTTTTTAATTTCAATGAGTTTCTTGGCTAAGAGTAAACACCTCATTAATTTTAAAGATATCAGCCCGCAAACATTATTAATGCAGCCCGAATAATGGAGAGCATTAAAGGGAAATGTGAGGAGTTGCATGTGCAAGGTGGAACACAGTCACCTACCAAGCACCCCGGAGAACGCTGCACACACCATTACCTGCACTGCACGGAAAGAGACGAGCAAAAGCAGGAGACAGGGCAGGTACACACACACACACACACACACACACACACACACACACACACACTGTCTCCACAGGGCAGCTATAATTTATAGACACATGTCACCCTTTACCATAAGTATTAATTTGTCTTCTCAGCAATGGTGAAAAATTTTCTATGTACTATGATGAATAGAGGCCTAGAAGGTTGCTTAAGGAAGGAGAGGCTTCCTGGATCTCCAGAACCATGGTCCTGGGACTTTGTTCTCCTCGCTACCAGGCTTCTTCTCCATTCGCAGTTCTATGCTGGGCATGCTGGAGGCGGGCAGAGATATGATTTCATGCTCTCGGAGCTCATCCCTGGGTCCCTTTGCCCTGAGGGCTAAGGGATGTGACCTAGAAGGGCTGGCTGCCACCCTGGCCCTCCAGAACAGACTAGGGAAAGAATCCTGAGTAGAATCACAGATCATATTTGGTAGGGCAGGGAGCCAGACTCAAGAGCTTAAAAGAGATATGGTGACTGTCCCAATTCTCTGTCTCCCTCGACCTCTGTCAGCCCTGCCTCCTGGTTCCTGCTCTTTGGCTGGGCTCATGAGCTCTGACTCCATACCAGACATCCTACTCTGAATTGAGCAGTCCTTGGCCAATGATGAGAGACTCAGAGCTCAGTTCCATTCAGGCATTGGGCGCCAGGGGCGTGACAGCAGAGTCATCTCCCTCCTAATCTAATCACCTGCTGTGTCCCACTCCAGGCTCGGCCAGCAGGGGCTTGGGGACAGGTGGGGCAGGCAGGAGGTACAGTGATGTGTTATTCTAAGTACGCTGTCCGCCAGCCCGATGTACACTGCTGCCATTTTTCTTTTAACTCATCTTTGTTGTTTAATGTATTACAGATGCCCCCACCCTTTTTTCCCCATTGACCCCCTCCTCCCCAATCCCGTCCCCCTCTTGCCTTCCCCACACAATTGTCTGTGTCCATTGGTTATGCATATATGCATAGAAGTTCTTTGGTTTATCTCATCCCACCCTCCCTCCCCTCTTCCCTTTGAGGTTCATCAGTCTTATAACCAATTTGTACTTCTTAATTCCTTCATCTTATTCACCCAGCCCCCCAGCCCCCGCCCATCTGGCAAACAACAAAAAGTTCTCTGTATCTAGGAGTCTGTTTCTGTTCTGCTTGCTCATTTTGTTTGTAGATTCAATTGTTGATAGATATGTATTAATTGCTATTTTATTGTTCATATTTTTGTTCTTCTCCTTCAAGAAGACCCTTCAACATTTCATATAATACTGGTTTGGTGGTGATGAACTCCTTTAGCTTTTCCTTGTCTGGGAAACTCTTGATATGTCCATCGATTCTAAATGACAGCTTTGCAGGATAGAGTAATCTTGGTTGCAGGTCGTTGCTTTTCATCACCTTGAATAACTCTTGCCACTTCTTTCTGGCCTGCAAAGTTTCTTTTGAGAAATCAGCTGACAGTCTTATAGGAGCTCCTTTGTAGGTAACTAACTGCTTTTCTCTTGCTGCTTTTAAGATTCTCTCTTTGTATTTAACCTTTGGCATTTTGATGATGATGTGTTTTGTTGTGGACCTCTTTGGGTTCATCTTGTTTGGGACTCTCTGTGCTTCCTGGACTTGTATGTCTGTTTCCTTCACCAAGTTAGGGAAGTTTTCTGTCATTATTGTTTCAAATAGGTTTTCAATTTCTTGTTCTCTCTCTTCTCCTTCTGGCGCCCCCATGATGTGAATGTTGGCATGCTTCAAGTTGTCCCAGAGGGCTCCTTACACTATCCTCATTTTTTTGGATTCTTTTTTCTTTTTGCTATTCTGATTGGGTGTTTTTTTTTCTTCCTTATATTCCAAATCGATGGTTTGCTTCTTGGCTTTACCTATTCTACTATTGATTCTCTGTAAATTATTCATTTTAGTTAGTGCATCCTTCATTTCTGACTGGTTCTTTTTATGTTGTTGATGGTTTCACTAAGTTCCTTGGAGGTCTCCTTAAGTTCCTTGATGGTCTCACTAAGTTCCTTGAATGTCTCACCAAGTTCCTTGAGCAACCTTATAACCTGTGTTTTGAATTCTGCATCTGTTAGATTGCTTATCTCCATTTTGTTTAGTTCTTTTCCTGGTGTTTTGTTCTGTTCTTTCATTTGGGACATGTTTCCTTGTCTCCTCATTTTGGCTGCTTCCCTGTGATTGTTTCTATGTATTAGGTAGAGTTTCTATGTCTCCTGGGCTTCGTAGGGTGGCCTATTGTTGTAGGTGTCCTATAGGATCCAGAGGCACAGCCTCCCTGATCACCTCAGCTGGGCCCTTGAGGTGTACCCCTGATGTGGACTGTACACCCTTCTGTTGTAATTGAGTCTTGATTGCTGTTGGCACATCAATGGGAGGGATTTACTTGGGCTGATCAGCTGCAAGGACTGGCTGTGTCCACTAGCCACTGGTCTCTGACTCCCTTGGAGGATCAGCTGTGTAGGGGCCCACCACACAGAGGAAGACTTACTTCAGCAGGGCTCTGGTACCCACTGAGTCCGCTCATTGAATGTGTCACTTGTGGAGGTGGTTGGGTGGTGGTGTTTTGATGTGGTCTGAAGCTGTCCACTGAGTGTGCTGGGTCTGGGGCAAGGTCAGCCACTGCCTGTTGTCTATCCAGGACCACCCAGCATAAGCTACAAAGTGATCTGCAGATGGCTGCTTCTTGTGCTGGGCTTGGAGGTGCCCAGGAAAAGCCAAGTTGTGAACCAAGGCTGGCTGTTTCTAGTGCCAGGCCTGGGGCCACTTAACGTGAGGTGTGGGGCTCGCTGAGGCCAGATGCTGCTTGTTTGAGAGATTTTAGGAAACTCTGAAGCAGGATCCAAGACAGGCCAATCCTATGCTAAAGCCTTTGGAAACAGCTTGGGTGGGCCTGAAAGTTGGGTGGGACAGGGCCTCAGGGAATCACCGGGGCGGGGGGAAACAGTGTGAGCCAGGTTGCTGGAAAAGTGGTGCCCATCTGCCGCCCCAGGGAAGGGCTCACCAAAGGAACAACGGCCTCCCACAGAAATCTGTCCAGGAGAAAGCCACCTCTCCAGCCCTTGTCCCAGGCCAAACAGCTCAGTTCTTCCCTGTATGTCTCTGGCACCCCTCAAGCTGCCTCCCCTCTGAGCTTACAGGGAGCAAGTCCGAGTAAGTCCACGCATGGGCCCTTTAAGAGGAACTGCCTGGGGCTCCTGCAGCCTCAGCCTCCCTCAGCCTCAGTTCCCGCTGGTTTTACAGCCAGAGTGATGGGGATTCTCTTCCTGGCACTGGAACTCTGAGCTGGGCGCCTGGTGTGGGACGGGGACCCCTCACTCCTGGGGAGGACTTTCCCAGCCGAGCTGATAAAATCAGTACCTTCCCTCCTGATTTTATCCGCCACACGTGGGTGTGGGACCAGCCGGTCCGCCTCCACCCTCCTCCCAGTCTCGGTGTGGCTGCTTCTTTAATCTCATAGTTGCAGGACTTCGATCCAGCTCGATGTCAGGCGGTTCTAAATGATGGTTGTGCTGTAGTTTAGTTGTAATTTTGATGTGGTTGTGGGAGGAGGCGAGACCGCGTTTACCTACGCGCCATCTTGACCGGAAGTTACACTGCTGCCATTGACCTGGAACCAAATGTCCCGGATGCCCCGTTAGTTCCAGCTGATGTGCCATGACATCTGCCAGCTCTGGACATGTACTGTTCCTCAGAGGGCACTGCGGAAGCTGGAGTTGGGCTGCATCCCCCAGGAGCCAGAGCACAGGCCCTGTGCCCACGAGGACGGCTTCGGCAGCGGGCGCCCAGCCAGCACTTGGAGGTGCTGTTCCCAGACACAGCAGCCCGCACTCGGTCTCTGTGCCGCGGCGTTCTGGTTGTGCCATACAGAGTGCGGGCAGTGGGAGGAGGTGGGAATAACATGGAAGATCTCACGTGGATAGAAAAGGGTGGACAGCTCTGGGAGCTAAAGTGAGTCCAACCACAGCCTCACACTGAGTAAATGTTCGTTCAGGCAGGACTTGGGGTCCCCAGGACTTCTAGAAAAATGCAGAGGGGCATTTGGGAAAGAAAGGTGCCTCGTGTTCTTTTTCTGACATAATTTTCTTTTCTAGTTTAAGGTAGAGTTGTTTTGTTGAGATATCTATTGAGTGCAACTCATAAACTTGGTAGATCCTTCTGAGCACCCCAGGTCAAGAATGGGAGAGACAGAGAGAGAGAGAGAGAGAGAGAGAGAGAGAGAGAGAGAGAGAGGAGGGGGCAGGATTTAGAGCCCTAGAAATCTTTCCAGGGTTACGCAAGTAATCCTGGAATCATAGACTCTCTGTGAGTCTAGCCAAGCCATGGTCCAGATTTGAGAAATCTCACTCCGGTGGAAGGATCTTACTTAAATGGCAACTTTCCCATTCTTTCTGAATTAGGAATGTTGGGAGGGGCTTGGGAGAAGAGGAAAATGGGCTTCTGTATGAAGCGTGAGTTGGGGCGTCAAAATTCCAACTATGTCATAAAGACGGTCATGCAAAATTGAGTACTGGTGGGGTCTACCATCAAGGAGGCAATTAGAGGCTAACCTTGGGGCCTATTCCATCTCCAAGGAGCTCTCCGCACACATTCTGAATTAGATTGATCTCTTTCATTAACAACAATAGGCTCCAAATACCTTTGTGTACTTATTATTACCTGGCTTTAATGGATAATGAAATTGTGGCATAATATTGCTAACACCTGAAGGGTGTCTAATGGAGAACACAGACTGAAACTAAAGTGCTTTTTCTTCCCTTTCTGTGAAATTTAAAGGCACCAGCTCCTTTAGTCCATTAGAAATGATGGGCTCCAGGTAGGGGCAGTTCCGTGGAGAGCAGTGTCTCACTGAGCTGGTGATGTGCCCCCCCGCCCCCCGAATAAGCAGGGTTGTGCCTCTGGCATGACCCAGAGAGAGGTAGCCCTCAGAGGGCTGACCTCAGCTGGAGGGCCCCCATTTGAGCTACCTCCACGATCCCACTCCATGGAACAAAAAACATTGTTAATAGACGATGATGTAACTCAACAAGCATCTTTTGAGCTCTTATCTGCGTCAGGCTCAACGGTAAGCACGGAGGACACAATCATGAATAAAACAAGACTCCGGAGACCTTCCCCAGGCCTCAGAGTCTCCCGGGAGACCTAACAGCACTAACCACAAAACTGAGCCTTTCCTCTGTGGCAGGCCCCGCTTTGAGAGTCTGTGCATGTCATCCTCACACCTACATGAGATGGGTGCTCTGAGTATCTGCATTTTTACAGGTGGATGAATTGGGGTGCAGAGAAGCTGAGTCACTTACCGAGGCTGCAGGGTGGCCACTGGAGCCTGGACTTGAACCCAGGCAACCTAACCTGAGAAACTATGTGCCTAATTCTAGGTGATGATGACAACTAAACACAATGTAGGGTATTCCAGCCCATTCTTTGGCCTCTGTCCGCCGTGTGTTACGGGGCAAGTCACCTGTATTAGTTCCTGAGCTGCCATAACAAAGTACCACAAACTGTGTGACAACAAAACAGAAATGTCTTGTCTCACAGAGCATGTTCCGGAGGCTAGAACCCTGAAATCCAGGTGTCCGCAGTGGTGGCTCCTTCCGGGTGCTCTGGGGAGAATCTCTCCTGGCCTCTGGTGGCTGCTGGCAGTCTTTGGCATTCCTTGGCTGGTGATGTAGCTCTCCAGTCTCTGCCTTCATCTTGACATGGCCTTCTCCTCGGTGTGTGTCTCTTCTCTTCTTAAAAGGACACTAGTCCTATTGGATGAAGGGCACATCTTCTCCAGTGAGACTTCATCTAAACTAATGACCATTTCCAAATACGGTCACATTCTGAACTTCCAGGAAGACATGCATTCTTGGGCTCATTATTCAACCCACTGCAGCCTGAAAATTCACGTCTGTCCCACACGCCCAATACATTCACCCTGTCCCAACATCCCCAAACATCTCAATCCATTCCTGCTCCAACTCTAAGACCAAAATATCATCTGAATATAAACTCAAAAGGACCCAAATCTCATCGTCTAAATCAGGCACAGTCTGTGGATATGGTCCATTCTGGGGTAAACTTCCTCTTCATCTGTGGACGTGTGAAACATCTGACCACCAGAGTCTGGTTACTGATCCCATGAGACAGGGAGGGCAGGAGGGATGGGACCTTCCTATTAACAGTCCTGACTCCAGTATTTAGGACAGAGCCTGCCACTCTGTTCGGGCTCAACCGATCTTTCTTGAACAAGGGAATAAAGGGTTTTGAGGATCAAATGAGATCACGAAAACAAAGCATTTCTGAAAACTGGGTGATAAAATTCACGTTTCTTTAGGCTGTACTGGGCTTGTAGAGAAAATTAGCGTAGTGTATAGGTAACATTGCCCCTAAATCGACCTAGGAAAAGACAGGTCCCTTGTTCCTGAAGAAAACCAAAAGTATAGGTATTATTGGTTCTGCCTTAGGAACGGGAACATCCTTGCTAAAGGTAGGAAAATGGATGAGGTAGCTTTGGAGGGCCTGTCTAGATTTACACTTTTATAAGCCAAACGTAGACAGGAGAGATTTCTGCTTTAAGTTACAGCAGAAGCTAATTGTCTCTTTCTGTTCCTACTGCTTTCCCTCTACTTTCAGCCACAGCTGATCCAGTGAGGAACATCCCCCCGACCGGGCCGGCTGCGTGCGTCGTGGGGCCCAGGGCTCAGTGACAATGCACCTGTTCAAACACTATTACAATTTCAAAATGGCACCAGCAGAGCACTAATTGAAGCGCGGGGCCCTTTAAATGTGCGGCTTTGCGCAACTGCACACGCCCCGTGCCCATGCAGCCGCCACCCCCCGGCTGCCCAGCTCTTGCCACCTCTCTCCCCTGGCAATGGCACTGTCTTGGAAATCAGGGGCCCTGAGAAGCCACACTGCCCATCCTTGGTTCTGGCCCAGATTTACACTCACTCTCTGCATCAGCCTCTGGGTGGAGGGGAGTCATCTCAGCACATGCTATTTACACAGGAACTTTATCTAACGAGTATAACAGCGAATCTCAATTGTACCCAAGATGTTTGGCGAGAGCTCTTTTGAAAAGGGGCAGTCGGGCCCTGGCCGGTTTGGCTCAGCGGTTAGAGCGTTGGCCTGCGGTCCAGAGAGACCCGGGTTCGGTTCCCGCTAAGGGCATGTACCTCGGTTGCAGTTTGTCCCCGGCCCTGGTTGGTTGTACGGGTGGCAGCCACTCGATGTGTCCCTTTCACGTTGATGTTTCTCTCTCTCTCTTCCTCTCTCTCCCTCCCACTCTATCTGAACCAAAAAAATGAAAAAATGTCCTCGGTTGAGGATTAAAAAAAAAAAAGTAAAAGAAAAGGGGCAGTTGGGCACGGAGAGGTTAGATGCCTCACCTGGGATCACTGAAACGCACACCTGCCGGCACCTGGAGCCGAGGGGCTCTGGGTCCGTTCCGTTGACTACGTCTGGACTTTCTGTGTATCCAATGTGCCCACCTGTGCTTTTCTTTCTTTCTTTCTTTCTCTTTCTTTCCTTCTTTCTTTCTTTCTTTCTTTCTTTCTTTCTTTCTTTCTTTCTTTCTTTCTTTCTTTCTTTCTTTCTTTCTTTCTTTCCTTCTTTCCTTCTTTCCTTCTTTCCTCCCTCCCTCCCTCCCTCCCTCCCTTCCTTCCTTCCTTCCTTCCTCACCCGAGGACGTTTTTCCATTTTTTGTTCAGATAGAGTGGGAGGGAGAGAGAGAGAGAGAAACATCAACGTGAAAGGGACACATCGAGTGGCTGCCTCCCGCACGACCCAACCAGGGCCGGGGGCAAACTACAACCGAGATACGTGCCCTTAGCGGGAACCGAACCCGGGTCTCTCTGGACCGCAGGCTGACGCTCTAACCGCTGAGCCAAACCAGCCAGGGCCACCTGTGCTTTTCTTTCGGGTGGAATTCTCATCCTCTTCATCCCTTTCATGTACTATCCGCCATGACATCTCTAGGGAGTCTGCTGCTTCTGCCCTCCTGATACAACAGGCTTGGTCACCCCAGCACCCCATCCATGTCTAGATCACCAAAAGCCTAGTTGGCCCACACCCCAGGACCCCGAGCACTCTGCCCACTGGGCTCCCTGCTCACCGCCCCACCCAGCACAGCCAGCTCGGTCACACCGTGATGACAGGAGCTAGGGAGGTGCAGGTTGATCCAGTTCGTCTTGTTGTTTTGCTGTTGATTGCACGTTGGTAGAAACGTGTTTTAACCAAATTATTGCAAAGCGGTGAGCGCTGCTCTGGTTTAGATATCTGCAGCCAATTATGTTTAATGTGAAAGACAACAGCCGGACTGCAATCCGCCGAACGCTCGGCCTGCCAGGCTCCACGGAGGGGATGTGCTGTCAGACCCAGGGCGGGGTGGGTCCCGCTCCATCAGCAAGGTGATGCCCGGCCTCACCCAGTCAGCTCTTCCCCTCCCACCGTCTGCCCCATCCCTGGCCTGTCTTGGCTTATTTCTAGATGATTCTCTTCCAGAGCAGGAGCCAGATAGGAGGGAGAAGAGCCCTGAACTCACCGCAGAGGTCTGGCCGGAACACTGGGCTTGGCATCAGGAGATGTGTGAGAGCACATCCCAGCTCTGCCACTTACTCAGCGTACTTACGGCGCTGAGCTTCACCTGTGAAAATCCACGAGTGGGGCCATCGCGTCACCTGCCAGCAAGGTCACAGTAAGGCTCCAATAAATTGCATCGTGTGCGTCAGCACCAAGTGCGCTCCGACATGGAGAGACCTTCCGCTGTTTTGAGAATCAGAAGTTTCAGACATTGTTTTTTCCAAACCCAGCAGTGAAGGGCCTGGACCATTCATGTGTCCAGTTAACATTCAGTGAATACCCTCTATAAAACAAGTATTCTTTCTGGCTCTGTGGGCGACTGAAAAAAGTGCTGCTTCCACATCTGGTGAGGAGAGCAGCCTGTCATCCCCGGTTTCTCCCCGGGAAGGAAGAGAGCCGTTTGTGTTTGTTAAAGACACTTCCTGTCACCATCCCAGAGAAACAAAAAAATGGCAACAACAATCACAGTGATTTCAAGAGACTCAAATTCCCAGCTACAAAACTCATTCAGCAGCCCGTGTGCCAGCCACGCCGCAGGCCACGCTGACCTCTGCATTCAGCCGCCCCATGTGCCAGCCACACCGCAGGCCACGCTGACCTCTGCATTCAGCCGCCCCATGTGCCAGGCACCCCACAGGCCACGCTGACCTCTGCATTCAGCCGCCCCGTGTGCCAGCCATGCCGCAGGCCACGCTGACCTCTACATTCAGCCGCCCCGTGTGCCAACCACACCGCAGGCCACGCTGACCTCTGCATTCAGCTGCCCCTGCCACAGACCCACTCCCCTTCTCCCGGCTCCAGACCACTGAGCTATGGCCTCAGAGATGGGATCCCTGGCCATGTTTGGCCAACAGGGGGCAGTGGCAGAAGGTTGGAGCGAGTGGGTGCTTATCTCTCCATTCTTCTCTCTGTGGAGTCACCGTCAGGCCAGCTTTGTCCCTAAGAGGAAGCCACATCTGTTAACAGTCCTGTCCACACAGCTCTCCTCGGGTCCCTTCAGGCCTAAGGGTAGGAACAGCTCACCCAGTGCCCCCAGATCCCTGGGGCTTGTGGTTTCCGATGCCCTACCCACACTTTGTAAGCAGCCTCTTTATTAGGCCCTCCTCAGATTTCCCCGTTTAATTATGCGTCGTCCCTGCGCAGACTCCGACGGATACACTCACAGGCGCTAAGAAGCTCGCATTCCGAGTATGAAGACAGACTAAATGAAAAATACTACAATATGTTGCATAACAAGTGGTTTAAGAAAGAAAGATTTTGGAGTTAGATCCAGTTTTAAAACAGTTTCTCACTCACCAGTGATGTGAGCTTAGACAAGCAATTTTAACTCTATGAACCTCGGTTTCCCATGAGATAATAATACCCAGTCCTTAACGTCGCTGTGAGGACTGGCTAAGACAAAACATGGGAAACACAGTCCGGTGCCTAGCAAACAGCAGGTGGAAAATAAATGGTAGCTTCTTCTCATTATTATAATCATTAATAATATTAATATTAGTTCTATGTTTAAAAAAAAGGATTTTTTTCTATTTCCTAGACCACAAAATAGTATCCTATTTCTAAACTACATAGAATTTTCACATTATGCAAAACTGTTGGGACTTCAGGGCATGTTCTTGGCTATGGTTTTGGCCAAATGTTAGTCCATCAGCTTAGATCCTCTTTTCAACAGATTTGTTGTCCCCGGCCAGGTGGTGATTCGCAGACGCCCACTGGTCTATGTCGTGAGCCTGCTGATTCCCAGCATCTTCCTCATGCTTGTGGACCTGGGGAGCTTCTACATACCCCCCACCTGCCGAGCCAGGATTGTGTTCAAGACCAGTGTGCTGGTGGGCTACACCGTCTTCAGGGTCAACATGTCTGGGGAGATGCCACAGAGCACAGTGAGCACCCCTCTGATTGGTAAGCAGCCTTGGGGTCGCCGGACACCCGTTTTCACGACACCTGGCAAAGACCTGCTGTTGCATTTCAGATCTGGGGAGGGAGAGGCCCCCGAGACTCCAGCTAACCCCACCTGCTCTGGGTCCTTCCCTCAGGGGTCTTCTTCACCGTCTGCATGGCCTTCTTGGTTCTCAGCTTGTCCAAGTCCATCCTGTTGGCCAAACTCCTTCACTGTGAGCAGCGCAGCAGGCCGGAGCGGCCCCTCTTGTGCCTTCGAGGGGACACGGATGCCGATGAGCTTAGAGTGGATCCCAGGGCCCAGTGGGAAGGGGTGACAGGTTTGTGAGAAGCCTTGAGGTCCAGACGCTGTCTTGCTTCAGCTATCTGGGCACCAGTTCCCCTGGGTGGGGCACCAGGCCGTGGCCGGGCTGTGAACAATCGGAAACATCTGCTTCTTAGCCTCTGCTCATTTTACACGACCTCTGAAGGCCACCACCCCTGCTGGCTTCCCAGCAAGTCTCATTTCAGCTTGGAGGTCAGGTCCTCAATTCCCTTGGCTTGTTTTATTTTCTAGGCACACACACACACACACACGCACACACACACACACAGTACATGTATAGCTTTGGACTGGGCACACACACGCGCGCACACACACACACACGCACACACACACAGTGTATGCATAGCTTTGGATGGTAGTTGCTTCATGTGAAAAGGTTTAAGAGTCATCTCAGCCACTAAAGTTCCAGCTGAGTCCATGTGGGCTGGCCCCTAGCTCTGAAAGCCTCCGGAGTGGCTCTAGCCTAGACACTAGTCACGCATGTCCTCCGGGACTTCATTCAGCACGGTCTTGCCTCCCCTCAGTAGGTGGGGAGAGAGTCCCCAACCCCAGCTCAACCCACGGCCCAGTTTTGCCCACAGCCTTCCTTTAAGGATAAGGCCATCAGCCTCCGTGGGAAGTCCAGGGCCGGGTGGCCTTGGTAGTCCCTGGTGGACCTGAGGTGTTCTCCTCTCTCACGCAGAGTCCTCTGCCTGTCAAGAGCACCAGGCCCAGTCAGGGACCCTAAAGGAAGTCCTGTCCCAGCTTCAATCCATCAGCAACTACTTCCAAACCCAGGAGCAGGCGGACCAGCAGGAGGTGAGGTGGCTGGCCCTCCTGGAACGCGTCGACCGACTGCTCTTCCAAGGCTACGTTGTCACGCTGGGGCTCTACGCCGTCGCCCTGTGCACCCTCTGGGCGCTGTGGGGCTGCCTGTGAAGGCAGAGGGGCGGGCCTCCACCAAGGGGCTCTCACAGCACTTCGGGGAGGCTGAGAACGTCTTGTGGGGAGATTAGAGGAGAGGAATGGTGGGTTACAAAGCTCTCCAGCCCGTTGCCTCTTTTCACTCGGCCCAGGTATGCACTCCTAATGAGCTATTAATTGTTGACCGCCCACGAGTTAACTCCTAAAGAAGTTTCTCGTTTGTTGATACTGATGGGACAAATGAAAAAATCATATTGGAGGGATTACTGGTCAACGGACCCTTTGGTTGAAGCTCCAATATTTCCTAAAACTTGAGCCTTGAATAAGATTCAAGCAAACTCTTACATTTTTCCATCTTAGTGGTAATTCACAAAATACATCGAATGAAGACAGACTGTATAAGATTAGGCCTCTTTGGATTACTTGCTTCTAAAATTTCAGTCTTTGTAGGTACCTAAGCAGGAGTTATCCCGAGATGAAAGCGCAGCGAAACCAGATATATTTGCAAAACATGTTGTGTACCATTACACGTAGGTGATTGCTATACAGTATACCACACCAAAAAAATTACTAAAATGTATAATATGCATAACATATAATATGTAGCAGACATGTACAAAGTTTCATTTAAATTCATTATGTATAAATAAAATGTACTGAAGTTTATTTAGATTGTTTCACTTTCATACTCAATTACAAAAAAATAGCCGGTGACATAAGATAACTTCTGGGTAAAATTGCCAGTCAACAATGTGTTAAATGACCCAGGAATAATGTAGTCGTGATGAAAATGTATAAACGGTACGAGGCATACAGGGGAAAAGCCTGCCTTCTTATCCCAGTTCACTCCCCAAACATTAGCAATCTCTTTCAGAAGACTTCTAGGTACCTACAAGCATATATGTATGTGTTAGCAGTTTTTGTTTGTTTTTTGCAAGTCTAAGATCCCTCCATCTCCCTGTCTTGGTCACTTACTCAGTTATTCGTTCAACAAAACCTTTATTGAGTGTCAATGAAGTTCTAGGCACTGTTAAGCACACCAGAAAATACAAAACAAGTTAGCCAGAGATCATCCTTCGCTTGACTTGATTCCTGAGGTCAACCTTGTATCAGCAGAACACAAAATCGCCACCATGCCTGCCTCCTGAAGCTCGTGTCCCACCACCCAGCTGGGTCCACGTTCCCTGTGCCGCCTCAGCAGTCAGGGTGTTACTGCTGGGGGGAATCCAGGTGCCATCTAGCACAACACTCAGTCAACACACCACGTGTAAGGCACAGGGCTGGGGGATAGGCTGAATGCATGGCCCTTGGGTTCAAGGAATTTATAATCTGCTATCCCGTATCAGTCTGCTTGGGCTGCCATAGCAAAATGCCACAGACTGGGGAGCTTAGACAAAGATTTATTTTCTCACAGCTCTGGATGCTGGAAGTCCAAGGTCAAGGTGCTGGCAGGGTTGGTTTCTTCTGAGGCCTGTCTCCTTGGCTCGTCGATGACCGTCTTCTCCCTGTGTCTTCACGTGGTCTTCTCTCTGCGTGCGTCTGTCTGTATCCCCTCTTCCTAGAAGGACACTAGTTACACTGGACTAAGACCCACGCTAATGATCTCACTGTACCTTAATTACTTTTTTTTAAAGGCCCTATATCCAAATACAGTAATATTGCAGGACACTGGGGGTTAGGACTTTAACATATAAATTTTGAGGAGACACAATTTAGCACATGACACTGACGAGATTGTGGAGACTAGCAAATCCAAAATCTGCAGGCTTGACACCAGGGGGGAGCTGAGCTCAAGTCCAGCAGCCGTCTGCGGGCAGTTTCCCCTTCTGCGCAGGTCAGTCTTGTCCTATTAAGGCCTTCAGATGATTGGGTGAGGCCCACTCACCTTCTGCACAATAATCTGTTTCAGTCAAAGTCTACTGCTTTACATGTTAACCCCGTCTGCAAAAAATACCTTCACAGAAACATCTAGAATGTTTAACCAAATATCTTGGTACTGTGGCCTCGCCAAGATGACACATAAAATTAACCATCACACTCCTGATGGCTCCTTAGCTGCCTGTCTATGGCCACAGCTGCTCGTCCTGAGCAAAGGAGCCCGGATCACCTGGCGCTCGGGTAACTAATCAATTTCTGGCTCATACCTGTTCGAAGCCAAATTTGCATTAATTAGCCTATTTGATGGCAGTTGCAGTGGCTTCATATCCTGAGTCATACGATTAGGATTCAAGCCTTCCCCACAGTTCTCCTCCTCTCGTACTTGACTTTCTTCATGTCCCGTTGCTTCCTACGACAGTCTCCACTCCAGCCACGCCGACCTGCTGGCCACCCCCGCCCCCAAGGGCTTTATTTCATCTGAGCCTTGCAGTTGGCACACGCTTTTGTTTCACCAAGCTGTGTGTCACTCTCTGAGAGTCCTTCCCAGCCCTTCTCACTGTCACCTCATGACTCTGTCCTCTCCTCCGTCTTTAGTCTTACGTCACCTTTCCTCCCTCTCCCGTTGAGTGTTCTGTGGCCGAGCGTGTGCGTGTGTGTGTGTGCGCGCGCACATCGCTTGTCAAATAGATCACACACTCCTAGAACAGTAATCCTGTTTTCTATTTCTAGTTCATCCCTTATCTCTGCCCAGCTCCATACAGAGTTTTGCTCGTGGTGATTCTGCAATAACTATCACAGAGCAACTCATTCTAGCTTGTTGATGGTGCATGTGTTTCTAGTGTGTTTTCCCAAGTCTGAGGGACAACATCGACCTGTGGTCAGACACCCAGGCCCTCGGCGCCCCCCACTCTGGCAGCCAGCAGGGCACGGTGGGCAGGATACGGTGGGTAGGACACGGTGGGCAGGACACGGTGGGCTGAGTGACACTCCTAACACTGCCATGGGGACACAAAAGTCCAAAGCTGTTTGCTAAAAACTTTTCCAGCACTAAAATCTGCCCCCCTCCATCCCCCCCGAAGAAAAAGAATTTAAATTCAAACAGCCTTTACCTGCATCCTCTCTCTCATTACCTCCCAGTCAGTGCTCAGTGCCAATTGCCCGTGAAATTCCGCTGCTGCTGTTAATGAAATGGGGACCATAAGAAGTTTGTGAACAGGAAGTGTCCATGCAAGCTTCCACCGCTTCCCTCCGCACTTCCTGCTCCCTGCTCCTGGCTCTCCCTGCCTCGACTTGCTCAGTTAGCCTCTAACTGGATCCCTGGAGCTCTCTTCACTCCCTCCGTTATTAGAGGTGGGCAAAGCCTGCAGTCAAATCCCCACTGTGGCGTCTCCTTCCTTTCCGACCGTGCATTGGAGACAGCGCCTGATTTTGGTCCTGGCTCCACCACTCTCTGCTGGGGGGCCGTGCCTTCACTTCTCAGAGCTTCGGCTCACCCTGCTTGACACTGGGGCTGCTGACACGTACTCTACCCCTATCACAGGACTTTGAAGATCAGAATGAAGCAATGTATTTAACAGCACTTTGAAAAGTAAATAATACATCGCAAAATAAAAATCAGACCTGCTTGTTATGAACAGACGGATTCCAGTTGTGAGTCTTTGGTGTGGGGTCCCACTTCCAGCTACCTCTATCAGAATCCACCTACGGCTCTGGTGCTCCCCGAAGTGCCTTTATTCCAGGGTCCCAAGGCCAAGGGCTGAAGACATCACACGCCTCCTTGTAGGGGCTTTGAGCGGTGGGGCCGCCAAAGGGCCTCTCTATTCCATTTCCATTACCCGCTTCCTTTGTTCCCTTCCCGGAGAACTCTCTCAGGTTCTTTACACCATAGGAGGCGGCTCTCAGGAGTGAAGACTGGCCCGTGAGCTGGGCCCCAATGTGGCCCTCCTCTGTCCATGGGCCAAGTGACCCTGACCTCAACGTGGCACCAGGAACTCATTCTAAGCCCCAGGGTCAGGTCTGCATCCTGAAGCAATGCCATCACCAACCAATGGCACGAGCGGCCTCCTCCCGGATGGTACCCGTCCGTGTGGGAGGGAGATGGAGCCCGCAGCCCTTATTTACAGAGCAGCTTCAGCTCAGCCCCTCCAAGTGCTTATACATTTCACGATTCCTGTTTCAGAGGGGAAGAGAACGGAGGAGCAGAGCAGAAATGGGACTTTCCCAGCTGTGAGTGCTCCTACCATCTGCCGTTTCCCAGAATCGAAGGTAGTTTCAGCACTCACCAAGAAATCACAGCTCCGATTCCGGGACTGCACTCAGTCTGGAACGAGAGTTAGTTAAGCACAGCCCCAGGCTAAGGCAGCCCTCTGTTCTCATCACAGTCAGAACAGTTCCAAGTGCTGCTTGGTGTTTCCTGCCAGCCTTCGCAGCCTCTCCGCGGCCATGGTGGCAGAGGGTCCCACTCTCCTCCAAGACACCCCCATCTCCCTCCTGCGTGGGGCTAGAGGAGAGGAGCCCTTGTGGGTAAGGACGCTGAGCCCAGCTCACGGTCTAGGACCCAGCGGTCTCCGGGGGTCTGGCTTTAAGCCTAACAGGTCAGACCGGGGCGCAAACAGAGAGCTGCCAGCATGAGACCCCTGAGAGAATGAGCCCCCTCTCAGCACAGCCTCCGGGCTCCCAGGTCCTCTCTCCTCTAGTCACACCCACAGGCAAGGTTAGCTGCTGGGGCGGAGCTTACATTTCCACCCGACCCTGTGGCCGAGTGTCCAGAAAACTTCAGATCTGGGTTTGCAGGTAGGGAGCTCCTCCACCCGTTCCTGGATGGTGGAGGGTCACCTCGGGGCGAGGCCTCAGCTCCCAGGTTCCCTCCAGGAGGACTGTGCCTCCCTGCCCGCTGGTCCACCTGTGCCCTGGGGCTCCCCTGGCATCTCCCTGGCTCTCGCTCCACCGCAGCAGCCAGACCCGCTCAGCTCTGAGTTACTTACCTGCCCGGGCAGGGAGAGCTTGGTAATTAGCTGAGCAGCAGCATGAGGCCTTTATGAGCAGCCCTGCCCCCACCACACTCCGGTGTCTGTAATTGAAATGCCCACGCCAGCGATCCAGGGGCACTGAGCAGCCAGTGTACCACCCACCCTCCCCTGCCCTGTCGGCGATGTAGTTAAGTTTGCGCTTCATTTGGCAGAGTCCTAAGCAGGGATCCAGGGAGGGCGCCGAGGCTGGGCAGTGGGCAAGCTCTGTGACCGGCAGCAGACCAGCTCTGGAGGACGGGGGAGCCCCTACTCCCCTTCCCCTTGGCCTTGCTACCTCTCCCCAGCCTACTGCCAAGCCCCAAAGACCTGGAGCCCTCTCAGGCCTCGTGGGATTATCAGCCCTACTCAGCCTCACTAGGGCCCAGGTGCCTGTGCACAGCCGGCCCCTGGTCAGACCCCACTCCGGGTCACCCTGCTAATCCTCTCAGGAGAGCTCCAGGCCAAGAGCTAGGAAATCGAGGTGCTGTGGACAGTTCTTTTTCTCCCCACCTCCCTGCCCAATCTTGGCTTCTCAGCTCTTCCCCATACAAGCCTCCTCCTCCACCCGCGGTCCCACCTCCTGCCGCCTCCTCCCACCGCCTGCCCCTTAAGCACCAAGACTGAATTTGGCCACTAGCTCAAGTTTGCCTACACTTCCGTCTGCTTCCTTTCCCTGCCGCATCCACAGGGCGGCGCTCTCCCTAAGCCCACCTTCCCCAACACAGTCGTTTAAAATGCAGCCATCCTGGGTACCAGTTGGTGAGAGGGCCGGGCCACCCTCCGCTGGAGCACGGTACCCCGAGGGGCACAGCAGGGCGCCAGTGCACTCGAAGGCCCAGAGCGGACACGGCTCACCTTCTAGATCATTACTCACTATGCTAGGAAAATTATCTACTTTCCTATGAAAACAAATACTGATATATTTTGGTGAAGAAGCAAAAAATTAGAATTAAATGAAACTTAAGACTTCATGGAAGTGGGGGAGTCCTTTGGCTATGCTCCTGCTTTAAAGTATAGTATATGAACAGAAAATTTGGGGTACTCTAAAGACAACAGACCAGGAGACGATTGCCATTGAAAAGACAGTTTATTGCTCACAGCTCCTAGGAGGAGGGGCACACCCGGAGAGGCAGGTGGGGGGCCCACACCTGCTGATTGCAGGCAGAGAGAGGGAATGGGAAGCAGGCTTAGGATTGGCTACTTGGAATAATTCCGCAGGCGCTGGGGCACAGGACTGTCCTTGGCTGTCCGGTACCTGACCCTGGGTGGTTAGGGCAGATGGGAGTGTGGCCTGGAGTAGGAGAACCCATACAGGCCGTGATTGGAGCAGGGCTCTGGATTGGTTGGTTGGCACGTGAGTTGTTTGCTGTGTCTAGGAGCTGCTAGCCCTGGGAGGGGCATCCGTCCAGGCCAGCAAGGCCCCGGATACAGAAAACAACAGGCACGGCACCACAGCCCCTCTGGGATCCCACCGGCACCCATCAGTGTTGTTCTGGGTGCTGCCACGCGAACAGGCAACACAAGTCAGTGGGCTGACTCTGAAGGAAGAAGGTGGGGTCTGGTGTTAGAAGATGTGAGTTTGCAATGGACGCAGACAACAGTGTGGGGAAAGCAGGAGGGGATGGAGGCGGGGAGGAGGGGGTCGATGGGGGAAAGGGGGGGACATCTGTAATACTTTCAACGGTAAAGATTTTACAAAAGAAAGAAGATGTGAGTTTGAATTCCAACTCCACTGCTCATTAGATTTGTGGCCCTGGATGAGTTACTGAGTTATCCCTGAACCTCCGTTTCTTCTCCTCTAACTTCTGGGAAAGGCTGAATGAGACACAAATCATGACGTGCCCAGCGCAGGGCACTAGAAACACGGAGGTTACAACAACTGTTATTACTCTGCACCCTGCCCCAGGGCTGTTCCAAGAGCCCAGAGAGACCGCGTATGTGGAAAAGCCACGTCAGCGCTGAAGACTTCCTTCTCAAAGTCTGGTCCCCGACCCGCAGCATCAGCACCTCCTGGGAACTGGTTGGAAATGCAGAGTCTTGGGCCCTCCTGGACCTACTGAGTGGGAGTCGGCCTTCAGACCAGCCCCCAGGGGGTTCATCGGCACACACCGTTGGAGAAGCACGGATCTGGAGAACGATGAAGGTAGAGGGAGCCAGTGGGAGCTCTGGAGGGAGCGCCACGGCAGGCCTGGGAGTTAGGGGTGCAGGGACAGTATAGGGTCACATGAGCTGGCCTCTGCTACCAGGCCAGCTGGGCCCGCCAGCCACTTGCCAATCATTGCACTCCACTCAGTAATCTGCCCTCCCCACAGTCAGAGCAGCCAAGCACTCGGTGCAGCTGGGCAGCTGAATTACAGGCTGTGGGCAGGTGCCGGAGACGCTGTGTGTGCCATCCGGGGCGGGGGGTGGGGGGGTGGGTGAAGAGAAAGGAAGGCCCCTTCCACTGCCCTCCTTCCCTGACAGCAGACACCCTCTCTGGAGAACCAAGCCGCCAGCAGCTGCAGTCAGGCACCCCCTTCCCAGCACCCATCGCTGCAGGGCGAACCCCGAGTCCTCCTGTCATGGCCTCAGTGTCTCCAGGGGGTCACACACACTCAGTTGTGTGATGCACAGATGTAGCCCCTTCGTTCACCCAGACCCTCTCCTCTGCACAGAGCTTCACACCCAACTCCAGGCGGAGGGACACCTGAGACTCCAGGGACCACGCCGCAGTCACCCTTCCTGCGTCTCCAGCACCCGGGACCAGCCTGGCGCAGAGGACGGGCACCGGGGGTGCTGGGTGGAGGAGCAAGCACCCTGCTCCCCTGAGAGGAGGCCAGCAGCTGCAGAGGGGAAGCGCCTTGCCGCCGTCTCATCAAAGCGCTGGTGTTGGGGGTGGGGAGGGAAGAACCCCGGATGACAGGAGAGGCCACGCTGCCGTCACCAAGTTTATTACCCTGCCTCCCGCAGCACCAGCGCTGGCAGGAGGCGTGCTCGAGTAAAGCCGCCATTCTGTCTCCTCATCAGGTCCCCAAGGCGGCCCAGCGGCCTGCTCTCCCCGCCACCTTGTCTCAGCCCCAGCCCCTGGGAGAGAAGCAAGCTCTCTCCATCTCAGACCTGCCCCTGCTGGTGAGGTTCCACCTCCATTAGGTTTCACGAGCTGCCTCCA
The DNA here is from genome assembly GCA_030848825.1 of Tadarida brasiliensis. Lineage (NCBI taxonomy): Eukaryota > Metazoa > Chordata > Mammalia > Chiroptera > Molossidae > Tadarida > Tadarida brasiliensis. The sequence continues at coordinate 86,351,775 of CM061268.1, forward strand.
GGGCCCCGGGGAGCCGGCTCTGGGGCGGCAGCTCTGCCCAGGCGTCCTACAGCCTGCTGGTCCTCCTGCTCAGCCATCTCCCCTCACCCCTGCCCTCTGGCCCTGCAGCTTCCAGGATATGCCCCCTGATGCCTGAACTTGGCACTGAGGGTACCTGGGCAGAGCCCAGGCTCGTCACTGTGGCTTTGTAGGCCCAGGGTTCCCCTCACTGCCTCTTTGGGTAGCAGGGTGTAATGTGTGTACGGACATGTGTGTGCACGGACATGTGTGTGCACATGTGTGTTTGAGGCGGTAACTCCCAGTTGGAAAGGAACTAGACCAGCTCGCTCAAAGCTCTCATTTTGCAGATAAGGCTGAGAAAGGATAATAATAAACCCAAGATAATGAGAAAGACGAAGCTACTACCCGTGGGACACTTTCTGTGTGTCACACATCGTGTGAGGACTTCCCACATTGCATCTAATTTAGCCCCGTGGCAGGGGAAATTTTTACACGCAGAAACCAGAGCCCAGAGAGGTTCAGGAACTTGCCTAACATCATAGAATGAGCACGTAGAAGAGTAGAATTTGAACTCGGGATCCTCTGATGTAATATCTAGGAGCTTTGCTAGTATCGAGATGCACCTAGTCCCTCGTGTTTACAGAGGGGATGACATTCACGAGCGCCCTCTCTGCACAGGGAGCTGTGGCCGTCAGACGAGCTCCTGTCGCAGTGGAAGCCACAAAGGCAAGGACTTCTTGCTGTCAACTGCAGAGCCTGGAGAGCTGGGGTCTTCTGCTTCCCAACGCAGTGTGCTCCCCCTGAGGTTTATCCTGCTGGCAGGAGGCCCCTGCCCCAGTGCCCTCGCGTTAGGACATGTGCACACTGTCCCGGACTGGAACCCCGAGGCCCCGTCTGCTCCCTGCCCAGGCCGCAGAGAAGCAACCCCAGCTTGGTGATGACAAGTGGAGCTGTCGAATTCGGAAGGTCCCCACGAAACAAGAGAACATGCTTTGCAAAAGTGCTGCTGCCCTCTGTGCTCCTGAAACCACCTTCAGGGGAGCCAGAGGGAAGGAAAGTTTCCAGGATGCCCATCAGGGGCCACAGCAAACGTGCAGATGTGATTATGTCGGCAAATGGGCAAAGCGCTGCACACTTCTGGAGGCCTCTTCATTTAGGACTAATAAAACACTGGGAAGCAGGAAGGTTGAGAGGGTCCTCTCCTGGAAGCTACTCCAGGCCAGCAAGACCCTTCAGGGCCCATTCACAGTGTTTGGGAAGCTCCGTAGGAGGCGGGAGTGGGTGGCTTGGCTCAGAACCACTGGGGGGGGGGGGAGGGGCACGAGACTCAGGGTGAAATCACTTGGGAGGCTGCAGGGTCCTCCCCCAGCCTTGGTCTCTGAGGGTCTGAGGTTTTGTACGACATGAGAAAACACCTGGGTTTGTGCTGGTAGTTGTGAAGAGGGAGCTGCCCAAGGAGTGGCGTGTATTAGTTTCCTGTAGCTGCTGTAACAAATTACCACAGACTTAGTGGCTTCCAACCACCAAGTATATTCTCACACAGCTCTGGAGGTCAGAAGTCCAACATCGGTTCCACTGGATTGAAGTCAACGTGTTGGAGGGACTGAATCCTTCTGAAGGCTCTAAGGAGAGAATTCATTTCTTAGCCCTTTTCAGCTTCTAGGGGCCACTTGCATTGCTTGGTTTGTGGCCCCTTGTTCCATCTTCATGGCTCGCCCCAGTTTCTGCTTCTGTCATCCCACGGCCTTCTCTTCTCTGTCATCCACTTTCCTTCTGCCCCCTCTTCTTAGGACACAGAGTTACAGGGCAGCAAAGTCATGTCATGTAATCAGCCCATCTATCTATTAACAATGTATGTTCAGCACCTACTGCGTCCTGTGGGGGGAGATTCAGAACTGGGGCCCTGCTGGGTTCCCGGAATAGGACATTCATTCAGCAAATATTTACCAAGCCCCTACTAGGTATCAGTCACTGTTCTAGGTACTTGGGATACATCAGTAGACAAAGTTCCCAAAGCTCCCTGACCTCATAGAGCTAACATTCTGTTGGTGGAGACAGAGAATAACGAATCAATGTAGCCCAGCTGGTGTGGCTCAGTGGTGGAGCGTCGACCCATGCACCAAGAAGTCGCCGGTTCGATTCCCGGTCAGGGCACATGCCCAGGCTGTGGGCCCGATCCCCGGTGGGGGGCATGCAGGAGGCAGCCAATCGATGTTCTCTCTCATCAATGTTTCTATCTCTCTCTCCTTCTCCCTTCCTCTCTCTCTAAAATCAATAAAGAAAAAAAACTTAAAAAAAAAAAGAATCAATGTAAACCAGTCATATGGAACGGTAAGAGGTGATGGGCCACGGAAAAAAGAAAAATGTAGGGCAGGCTAAGAGGGCTCAGGTGGGCTGGGGTGGGACGGGCCAGTGAGGGGACTAATGAGTAGTCAGGGTAGCCCTCACGGGGCAGTTGAGATGTAGGCGAAGGTTTGAAGGAAGTGGTGGGGAATTAGCTAAGTGGCCATCTGCAGGGAGAGAGCTCCAGGCAGAGGGCAGAGCCAGAGCAGGGGCCCTAAGGCAGAATATGCCTAGTATCTGCTAAGAACAGGAAGAAGGCTGGTGGGTTAGGAGGGCCTCTGTGGAGCCAGCCAGGCCAAAACTAAAGAGGAAAAGAGAAGACAAAGCAACCCCTGGTCTCTGAACACTCTGGGATGGGGCTCTGGAAAATCCTCTGAACTGGGTGCTGGTTCTGGGGTTAGGAATTGGGTGACCGAGCTAATGTCACTGTTCCTTGCTGAGATTCACTTTCCTCACATATAAATTGTACCATCCATTCATTTCCCTCATCCATTCATTCAGCGAACTCCGTCAAGCACCCATGAGGTCCCAGGCACACGGCACAACACTACAGGCTGCAAGGTGGGTCATGCACGGTGTCTGCCCTCCCTGTCCAGGGTCCTTCCTGCTCTAATTCTCTGCTGAAAGAATTGAGGGGCTTGGGCTTATTGATGAGAAGGCATGATGGTGGGACGACTTTGCATTGACAAGGGACTGGACTTCTAAATAGTGCCAAAGTATAGCACTGGATGGATAGAAGTTTCAAAGAAATAGATCTGGGGAACAAAATAAAGAAAGATGTCTGCAAAACTAAAACGGGCTGTTATGGGAGGTCTCCTCGTCATTGAAGGTCTGCAAGCAAAGCCAAAAATATAATTTTCTGGGCATGTCAGAGATTTGGGTGTTGGATGGAGGCTAGACGAGGTGGTTTTAAGGACTGAGAGATTTTTCTCTGATATCTCTAACTCTAGATGACATTGCTACAAAAGTAGGTTGTGTCTGCTAGGATGCGTTGAGGGTCTTGCTGAGGGACAGATTGCATTCCCATAAATGCATTCCAAGGTGAATGACACAGTGGGCCCTGAAGCAGGAGGGCCATGTGACATCCTCGGTCAATCCTGCCTCTCTTCTGGGTGGTGCAGAAAAAATGCTTCTTAGCTGAGTCCTCCTGTGAGGGCTTCCTGTCTGCCCCCTGTCGGAAGTGAGGCTGGGATTTCTCCCATGCCAGCCCTGTCCACATTGTCCCATCTCTCTATCTACTCCACGAGACTACAGGCTCCGTGTCCTAGAGTATTTGCTCTCTCCAGGTAATGGCAGCTCAGGGGATCCGAATGTTCCCCATTCCAAGGAAAGCATTATTGCACAGGCCTCCCAGTGGCTAGCTGAGCAGCAGACCGGAGGCATGTCAGCAGGCGGACTAGGAGAGTCTGCTGAGCACATCCCCAGAACCAGAGGAGGCAGCCAATGATCCAGCTGCAGGCTGGAGGCCTCCTTCCCACCTCAGCTGCCAGGCCCCCGCGGAACCAGGAGAGCTCCAGATCACTGGTGGATTTCACTAAATACTCTCACTTTTCTTCTCTTAAGCTAGTGTTAGACATTCATTCACCCAGTAAATATTTATTGAGCATCTGCTATGTGATGAACACTCTTCTAGGTTCTGGGAATTCAACAACTAACAAAACAGACAGAAATCTCTCCTCCTGAAGATGGTGGTGTAGGTACCGCCTCCTCCCACAACCATGTCAAAATGACAACTAAACTACAGAACAGCCATCATTCAGAAACACCTGCAATCGAGCTGAACGGAAGTCCTACAACTACGAAATTAAAGAAGCAGCCACATCAAGATTGGTAGGAGGTGTGGAGGTGGACAGGCTGTTCCCAAACCCACGTGTGGTGGATAAAAATCAAGAGGGACACCTCGGCTGTGAAGGTCCTCCCTGAGGAGTGAGGGGTCCCAGGCTCCCCCAGCTCAGGGATCCAGTGCCAGGAAGAGAGTCCCCATCACTTCTGGCTGGAAAAACCAGGGGAGCTGAGGCTGAGGCTGCTGGAGCCCAGGCAGCTCCTCTTAAAGGGCCCGGGCACGAACTTACTGAGACTCACACCCTCCAGGCTCCAGCACTGGGGAGGCAGCTTGAAGACACCAGACACATACCGGGAAGAACTCAGTTGTTTGGCATTGGGGCGAGAGCTGGAGGGGCAGCTTTCTCCTGGACAGACTTGCCATCAGAGGCCGTCGATCCTTTGGTGAGCGCTTGCCTGGGGTGGCAGACGGCAGCCATATCTGGGACTCCAGAAACCTGGCTCACACTGTTTGCCCTGCCCTGGTGATTCCCTGGGGCCCTGCCCCACCCAACTTTTGGGCCCACCCAAGCTGTTTCCAATGGCTTTACCATAGGATTGGCCTGTCTTGGATCCTGCTTCAGAGTTTCCTAAAATCTCTCAAACAAGCAGTACCTGGTCTCAGTGAGTCCCATTCCTCTTGTTAAGTGGCCCCAGGCCTGGCACTAGAAGCAGCCAGCCTTGGTTCACAACTTGGCTTTTCCTGGGCACCTCCAAGGCCAGCACAAGAAGCAGCCATCTGCAGATCACTCTGTAGCTTATGACTGGTGGCCCCAGGTAGAGCACAGGCAATGGCTGACCTTGCCCCAGAGCCAGCACACCCAGTGGACAGCTTCAGACCACAGCGAAACACCACCACCCAACCACCTCCAGACACAGTCAGTGAGTTGACTCAGTGGGTACCAGAACCCTGCTGAAGTAAGTCTTGCTCTGTGTGGTGGGCCCCTACACAGTTGATCCTCCAAAGTAGTCAGAGGCCAGTTGTCAGTGGGCACAGCCAGTCCATGCAGTTTATCGGCCTGAGTATCCCTCCTATTGATGTGCCAATAGCAATAAACACTCAATTACAACAGAAGGGTATACAGTCCACACTAGGGGTGCACCTTGAGGGCCCAGCTAGGATGATCAGGGAGGCTGTGCCACTGGATCCTCCAGGACACCTACAACAATAGGCCACCTTACGTAGCCTAGGAGACATAGCAACTCCACCTAATACATAGAAACAAACACAGGGAAGCAGCCAAAATGAGGAGACAAATAAACACGTTCCAAATGAAAGAAAAGAACAAAATGCCAGGAAAAGCTCTAAACAAAATAGAGATAAGCAATCAATCAGATGCAGAATTCAAAACACTAGTCATAAGGATGCTCAAGGAACTTAGAGAGAACTTTAAGGAACACTTAGTGAAAACTTCAAGGAACTTAAGGAGAACTCCAAGGAACTTAGTGAGAACATTAACAACATAAAAAAGGACCAGTCAGAAATGAAGGATGCACTAACTGAAATAAAGAATAATTTACAGGGAATCAATAGTAGAGTAGGTAAAGCCAAGAAGCAAACCATCGATTTGGAACATAAGGAAGCAAAAAACACCCAATCAGAACAGCAAAAAGAAAAAAGAATCCAAAAAAATGAGAATAGTGTAAGGAACTTCTGGGACAACTTCAAGCGTGCCAATATTTGCATCATGGGGGTGCCAGAAGGAAAAGAGAGAGAGCAAGAAATTGAAAACCTATTTGAAAAAATGACAGAAAACTTCCCTAACTTGGTAAAAGAAACAGACATACAAGTCTAGGAAGCACAGAGAGTCCCAAACAAGATGAACCCAAAGAGGTCCACACCAAGACACATCATCAAAATGCAAAAGGTTAAAGACAAAGAGAGAATCTTAAAAGTAGCAAAAGAAAAGCAGTCTATTACCTACAAAGGAGCTCCCATAAGACTGTCAGCTGATTTCTCAAAAGAAACTTTGCAGGCCAGAAAGGAGTGGCAAGAGATTTTCAAAGTGATGAAAAGCAACAACCTACAACCAAGATTACTCTATCTTGCAAAGCTGTCATTTAGAATTGATGAACATATAAAGAGCTTCCCAGACGAGAAAAATCTGAGGGGGTTCATCACCACCAAACCAGTATTATATGAAATGTTGAAGGGTCTCCTTGAAGGAGAAGAACAAAAATACGAACAATAAAATGGCAGTTAATACAGATCTATCAACAATTGAATCTACAAACAAAATGAACAAGCAGAACAGAAACAGACTCCTAGATACAGAGAACTTTTTGTTGCTTGCCAGATGGTGGGGGGCTGGGGCGATGGGGGAAAAAGATGAAGGAATCAAGAAGTACAAATTGGTTGTTAGACTGATGAACCTCAAAGAGAAGGGGGAGAGGGCAGGAAGAGATAAACTAAGGAACTTCTCTGCATATATGCATAACCAGTGGACACAGACAACAGTGTGGGGAAGACAGGAGGGGGGCGGGATTGGGGAGGAGGGTGTCAATGAGGGAAAAAAGGGGGGGACATTTATAATACATTCAACAATAAAGATAAGTTAAGAAAAATAAATAAAACAAATGTCAAAAAGAAAGAAAGAAATCTCTCCTCCTACAGGAGAGTCTTCTCAATGAAATTATGTTGGGAAACTGGATATCCACATGCAAAAGAATGAAACTGGGCCCCTATCTCACACCATGCACAAAACCAAAATGGATTAAGGGCTTAAATGTAAAACCTGAAAAGATAGGGAAAAAAGCTCCTTGACACTGGTCTTAGCGATAAACTTTTGGATATGACACCAAAAGCACAGGCAACAGAAACAAAAATAAACAAGTGGGACTGCATCAAACTAAAAAGCTTCTGCCCGGCAAAGGAAAGCATCAACAAAGGGAGAAGGCAAACTATGGACTGGGACAAAATATTTGCAAACCATATATCTGGTAAGGGGTTAATGTATCAGTTATATAATGAACACATACAACTCAATTGCAAAATATAATAATCTGATTTAAAATTGGGCAAAGGACCTGAACAGGCATTTTTCCAAAGAAGATATGTAAATGGCCAGTAGGTAAATGAAAATGTGCTCAGCATCACTAATCATCAGAGAAGTGCAAACTTAAACCGCAATGAGACATCACCTCAGACCTGCTAGGATGGCTATTATAAATAAGAAAAGAAATAAATATTGTCAAGAACATGGAGACAAGGGAACCCTTGTGCATGCTTGTGGCAATGTAAATTGGTAGAGCTCTTATGGAAAACAGTATGGAGGTTCCCCAAAAAGTCAAAAATAGAACTACCTTATGACCCAGCAATCCAAAATTTGGGCATTTCTCTAAAGGAAACAAAATCAGGACCTCGAATTGGTATCTGCACTCCCATGTTTATTACAGCACTGTTCACAGTAGCCAAGATATGGACACAAGCTACAGGTCTGTCCATGGATGAGTGGATAAAGAAAATGTGATATATCTATATCTATAGATACAGTTATAATTAGAAATATTTATTATTCAGCCATAAAAAGGGTAAATCCTGACATTTGCAACATGATAAACCTGGAGGGCATTATGCTAAGTGAGATAAGCCAGAGAAAGACAAATACTGCATGGTATGACTTATATGTGGAAATTTCTTTTTTAAAGTGAAACTCATAGAAGCAGAGAGTACAATGAATGGTGGTCGCCAGGGGCTGAAGGAAATGGGGCAATGCTGGTCAAAGAGTACACACTTCCAATTATAAGATGAGGACATTCTGAGGATCATATATACAGCATGGCAACCATAGTTAATGACACTGCATTGTATACCTGAAGTTTGCTAAGAGAATAAGCATTCTCTCTCTCTCCCTCTCTCTCTCTCTCTCTCTCACACACACACACACACACAAAGATAACTATGTGAGCCACCAACTTACACCACACACAAAAATAAACTCAAAATGGATAAAACACTTAAATGTAAGTTGTGAAACCATAAAAATCCTAGAAAAAAGCATAGGCAGCAAAATCTCAGACATCTCACATAGCAGAATTTTTGCTGATACATCTCCTAGGGAAAAAGAAACAAAGGAAAAAGTAAACAAATGGGACCACATCAAACGAAAAATCTCCTACACCACAAAAGAAACCACCAACAAAATGGAAAGGGCACCCACTGTATGGGAGAGCATATTTGCCAATGATACATTGGATAAGGGGTTAATTTCCAAAATATATAAAGAACTCATACAACTTAACAAAAGGAAGACAATAATCCGATTAAAATGGGCAAAGGACCTGAATAGACACCTCTCCAAAGAGAACATACAGATGGCCAGTAGACATATGAAAAAATGCTCAACATCACTAATCATCAGAGAGATGCAAATTAAAACAACCATGAGGTATCACTTCACACCTGCCAGAATGGCCACCATCAACAAATCATCAAACAAGTGCTGGCGAGGGTGTGGAGAAAAGGGGACTGTAGTACACTGCTGGTGGGAATGCAGACTGGTGCAGCCACTGTGGAAAACGGTATGGTGTTTCCTCAAAAAGTTAAAAATTGAATTGCCATTTGACCCAGTGATCCCACTTCTAAAAATATACCCTAAGAAGCCTGAAACACCAATCAGAAAGAATATATGTACCCCTATGTTCATAGCAGCACTATTTACAATAGCTAAGATCTGGAAACAGCCCAAGTGTCCATCAATAGATGAGTGGATGAAAAAGCTGTGGTACATTTACACAGTGGAATGCTATGCAGCTGAAAGGAAGAAAGATCCCTTACCCTTTTTTTTTTTTAATCCTTACCCAAGGATATTTTTTCCATTTATCTTCAGATAGAGTGGGAGGGGGAGAGAGCGAGAGAGAGAGAAACATCGACATGAGAGAGAGAGACATCGACGTGAGAGAGACACATCGACTGGTTGCCTCCCGCATGATCCCCACCAGGGCCAGAACCGCAACCAAGGTACGTGACCTTGACCAGAATCAAAACCGCGATTCTTTGGTCCGAGGGCCAATGCTCTAACTGCTGAGCCAAACCGGCCAGGGCAGATCTCTTACCCTTTGAGACGACATGGAAGGACCTGAAGATTATTATGCTCAGTGAAATAAACCAGTCAGAAAAAGACAAATATCACATGATCTCACTTGTTTGTGGAATCTAATGAACAAAATAAACTGATCAACAAAATAGGTCCTGAGGCATGGAGGCATAGAACAGATTGACAAACCTCAGGATTGGGGGGTAGAGACAGGAAGAGTTCAACCAAAGAACTTATATAGTCCTATGCATGACCCACAGACACAGACAACAGTGTGGGGAAAGCCTGTGGGAGGTACGGGCTGAGCGGAGAGAGGCAAAGGGGGCATGGGGACATCTGTAATACTGTCAACAATAAAATATCTATATTTAAAAGATAATGTGAGGTGACAGATAAGTTCATTCATTTGATTGTGGTAATCATGTCACAATGTGTCTGCATATCAAATCATCACATTGTACACTTGAAATATGTATAATTTTATTTGTCAGTTTTACCTCATTAAAGCTGAGGGGGGAAATAACCCCTGCCTTGGTGGAGCTTCCATTCCAGTGGGGAGAAACAGAAGATAAACAAGAGAAATAAACAAACTGTGGAGTATGTTAGAGGGTGACAGTGCTGTGGAGGAGGGCTGGAGGGAGTATGGGGGTGTAACTTTAGGTATGGGGTCTGAGAAGGTGACGTCTGAGGAAGGTGGTGGCCACCGGGCGCACAGGCGAGCTGTTGCTGTCCAGGTGTTCCGTCCCCTTCTCCAGACCCAGCCTTGGACCACTGGCTGCTCCAGAACAACCCCTGCCCGGTTTCATTGCTGCATGTGACTGTCTGAGAGTGTCCCCGGCCCACTGGCTCATTGATTTATTGACCTGGCGATCCCCTTTATCTGCAGCAGGAAGGAACTAACAGCTCTGGGGTGTGTACTATGTCCCGGGCGCCAAGCTACATGCTTTACAAACATCGTGTCATTTCATCGTCACACGACCTGTGGGCTGTGGGGATAAGCATGGTTGTGTCCAGTTTAGATATGAGAAAACTGAAGTTCGTTACTCTAAGCATCTTTTTTTAAAAAAATTGATTTTAGAGAGAGAGGAAGGGAGAGGGAGATGGAGAGAGAGAGAGAGTGAGAAACATCAACGAGAAAGGGAAACGTCCGTCGGTTGCCTCCCACACTTGCCCCCACCCAGGACTGAACCACAACCTGGGTATGTGCCCTGACCTGGAATCGAATCTGAGGCCTTTCAGTGTATGGGACAATGCTCCAACCAACTGAGCCACACCAGCCGGGGCTGCCTTAAGCATTCTGACCAGGATCATATAACTAGTAAACAGAGCAACTGAAATTTGAGGTTGTCAAGTCTGACTCCAGAGTCTGTTTTTTCCATAATACCATGAATTATGGTTTTTATAGTTGTCTGTGTTATGGGGAAGAGGGAGCGAGTGTCAGAATATCTGGGAGCAGGGACACGTACAAATTGAACCCAGTGATGCTGACACTGCCTTCTCCATACCAGATTAATAGTTTCTGAACTATATTATTCTTTCTAAAAATCCTGTGGATTTGGTCAACAGGTGAATTTAGTAGGCAGGGCAATTATTCCATCATCTCCATTTGCTAGGTGATGAAACCGAGATACAGACCGTTTCACTGGTTGACCCAGGGTCGCACAGGAACCAGGGCTAGAATTGGCTTGTAGTCCATTCTTCCCGTTGCTTCTTTTTAAAAACTGATTTAAGTATTGCATTGGTAATAGATTTACAAGGTAAAAATTTAAAGGCATAACGGGGTAGATAAAGAAAATAAATCTCTCTCCACACTGTGTCCCCCAGGTCCACATCCCACCCTGCACCCCCCAGAGGCAACGACCATTCAGTGTGTTGTTCTTCCCTCTTCACCTCTTACCCAGTGGAAAAGGTAGAGGACAGAACCAGATCGTCACAGGTGCTGCCCTTGCTTGGCTTAGGGTTCTAACAGGCTTGGTCGCCTATTAGCTGAGCGACCTTGGACAAGTCGCTAAACATTTCAGCATCGTATTCTTCATCTACGAGACGGAGATCATTTCACCTACCTTAGTGTTTCAGAGTGAAAGGGGGATGTGCACGGAAGGTCACGGTAAGCCACGCAGTGATGCGCAAAGCTTGCTTAGTGCTACTGTTCCCTGCCTCTGCTTCCTTCTCTCCGGAAGAGCCCGGAAATGACCGCTGTGTTCTCGTCGCCTCTCAGCAGTGGAGAGGACAGACGGGAGATGGGAGTCATTTCTACAGGATAAAAGGAAACCATTCAAATTTTACCAAGTGCACTTAAAGTTAGATATTAGAAGAAACTTTGTTTTGAAATCCCAGAGGAGCTTGTGAGGTCTCTTTCTTTGAAAATTTCTCAGAAAATTCTAATAACAATATATTAAGACACTAATATTCCCAGAAGCAAAGGGGTGGGGGGTGGGGGATGGACGGAAAGATCTTTCCAGTCCTTTTCTCTCTGGAAATTAGAATTCAAGTAAGAGAGAAATTTAAGCCAAATCATCTTCTGTCCCCAGGTCCAGCTCTGGGGTGGCCAGATGGACTAAGGGCCACTCACCAGGAATAAGATGGCCTCTCTGGTCCCTGCCTTCCTGAATTTAATCATTCTCTTGAGTTAGAGAGAATTTAAGCCCAATGACCTTCTGCACCAGCTCTAGCTGTGGGTTAACCAGACAGGCTAATGACCCACCACCAGCACCATTAAGGCCTGGCCTTTGCCGCCAGCTCGCTAATACAGGAAGCACTTTGCAGGGTGCCCTGTTGTTTGGGGCACAGGAAAGAGGTTTCCACCCTCGAGGAGATGAAAAGGCTAGACTTTGAGAGAGACCTGGGGAAAGAGGCAGGGGACAGTGCCACCTGACAGGAAGGAGACATGCTCAGAGGATGGACATCTGCAGGGACTGGAGCGAGGCCTGGACCCCTCTGTGCCAGGGCGGAGGGAAGTGGGAGGACGGAGGGCAGACCCTGCCTGCCCTGCTGTTTCTCATCCCCGTGTCCCCTCGTGGCGTGTGGGAACGGTCACCACCTCCCTTAAGAAAACCATCTCCAGGCAGGAGGGGCAGGGGACCGAGCAGTCCCCTGGGTTTCCCTGCGCCTGGGTGCCACTGCCACCACACCGGTTTGCTCAGGAACAAAGCCTCCCCTGGGCGGGAGGATGACGGCTGGAGATTCGAGCGAATACCTAGCGAGGGGCGAGGCAGGGGGCGAGGCAGGAGACGTAAGCAAAGGGCTGTGCAGACTGAAACAGCGTCTCGCAGGGCAGAGGGTGCTCAGCTTTTCACCTGTCAGACCCTTCCCGAGTCCTGAAATGGCTCCACGGAGTCCCAGCGATCAGCACACCTTCACAGGCCCCCTGGGTCTCCCCATCGCTTCTCCTTGCCCGTCTGCACATGGAACGTGGTGACATAAGCGCCCACTCCCCGAAACAAACTCAATTATCTCGACCTTCTGGGGTCAGTACTGACCCGTAGCTGATACCTGTGGCTTTGCGGGGACCAGGACGTAGCGTGCAGCACTGCTGAATCCGCTCTGCACTGGGGAAAACGCGAGACTTACCGGTCCATCGGGTTACTGTGCTTTCCCATCTGTGACGCGGGCGTGTGGGGCAGCGCAGTGAGCCTGCCCTTCCAGCGAGTGCTATCGAGGCAAGAACGAGGCCCCGTCGTTCCCAGGGTTGGAACCAGATCCAGTCAGCCTGGGTCTAATCCCCGAGGATGCCCTGGGACTCAGGGTAATCGGGTGGCTGAGAGCCCAGGCTTTCAGGTCCTTAGACCGAATAGCACAGCCTTCACCTATTCGCTGTGCTATTCTCCACAGGTTGCTGCACTTCTCTGTGCCTCAGTTTTCTCATAGGGCACATGGGGATAATAATACCGTCTTCATGGGCAATCGATATTAAACACGATAAAGAGCTTAGCACCGTGGCTGACATGTAGCATGTGCTCAATAGATGGAAGGTGCTGCGGGGCAATGGTGCAGACCAGGCCACTCCAGGGGCCAGGGCCTTGGCAGAGAAAAGGTGGTGACGGACATGATGGATAGCAAGGAAAGAGACAGGAGGGGAGAGGCCTCCTGCACCTCTGGGGGCACCGCTGCCCCTCTCTTCTCCCTGTAAAGCCACTTCTGTCTCTTTGGTGGGGGGACTAGGAAATGGAATCAAGCATCTTCTCATCCCGCTGGATTCCACATGGGTAGACAACCCCTAAATCTTTTAACCTCCATGCCAAGGTGCGTCAGGAAGCTGGGTGCAGGAAGGCCGCCCCTGTCTGTCCGCCCTCTGCCATCCCCAGAGCAGGGAGGGGTGGTTCTCTTAGGGACTCTGAGCAAGTGGCCTGGTGTCCAGCCAGTGGGGCTTCATGGAGTCCTCTCTGCAAGGTGATGGGGAGGATAAAGATTTTTTAAAAATTTTTTCTTTATTGATTTTAGAGAGAGGAAGAGAGAGATAGAAACATCGATGAGAGAGAACATCAATTGTCTGCCTCCTGCATGCCCCCCACTGGGGATCAGGCCCACAACCTGGGCATGTACCCTGACCGGGAATCAAACCAGCGACCTCTTGGTGCATGGGTTGACGCTCAACCACTGAGCCACACCAGCCAGGCTGGGAGGATAAAGATTTATCCTCCATTTAGCACCATGATGATCAACTTCAAACCTCCCCAGCTCTTCCCTAGAAGGTGGGCCTCTACTGGGGCCAGATGTTACCACGGATTGCAGAGTTTTTGTAAGTTTATAGGTTTTAAAAGGTCAGGCTCTTTGGTGGTAAAAGTTTTACAGACCAGTAAAAGTTTACTGCCGAAGACAGGGAACACAGCTGCAATAGAAAAGGCTGGAGCCAGGAGTCACGAGGATCTCAGCTCCGTTCGTCACTACCTGGGGGCCTGAGGCATGTCACCAAGGCTCTCTGGGCTCTGTGTTTCAACCTGGAAGATGGGAGCAAGAAAAGTGACACGAACGGACGGGCGGAGAGCTCTTGGCACACGGGCGAGAGCAGCCCCCCTTCCCAGGGTGCTGGGAGCAGCTGGTCACAAAGGGAGGCCCGGGCCTGTGGGTCCTGCAGTCTGGAGCTTTTCATTACCCGCCCTGGATCGCTGCCAACTGGGTGTCTGCCTCCACTCCCTGGGAGGAGCCCGGCCGTCTGCAGCCAGAGCTCAGCAATCAAATTAGCCCTGCCTCTGCTTTTCCCTGAGCCCCGCCGGCCAGCGGGAGTTCATCACGGCCTTGAACTAATTCTTGTTTAAAAGGGGCAAAAGTGACTCCACAGTTTCATTGGAGGCAATTTACACCCCGCCCCTGGCCACAGCTCCAACTCCGCCTGTCTGTTGTGCCATCAAGTCCACTAATAGGACATTTCTTCGGGGGAAACTTGATTGCACACAGCCATGCATCTCCATGTAGGCCGGGCTGCCCGGCTCGCTCTAATCCTGTTACCTAAGAAGCTAATTCTCTAATGCACACGCTGTGCCGAAGACATCCTCTCCTTCCCGAACACAACTGGGCAGTCCCAGGGGTTCCGGGAGCTCAGTGCAGACATGAAGGCTTGGGCCCACGCACAGGGTGTCTGTCCGGGCTTTCGCACTGCCCCCGATGGCTCCCAGCACATGCCCGTGGCTGGCACTCCGCTCCCAGGCTCCCGTGTGGGGAGGGGTGAGCACATCCAGACACCCCAGGCCCATAGCTCAGACCCTCCTGCTGCTTCTGCCTCCTCCTCCCTTCTCCTCTTCTCTTCTTTTCCTCCTAGTTTTCCTTTTTTCTCCCCTCTCTCCTGCCTTTTTCACTCCTCTCTTCCTCCTCCATTTCCTACCAACGTTCCTTCTTTTCTCATTTTTCTTTTATGTTTTACTTCTCTCCCTCCTCTTCTTCAGATGCCCTGTTTTCTATAGTTTCACCTTCTGTTTCTTCTCACCCCTCTCGCCCTTTCCCTCCGGCTCTGGCACTGCCCCGGTCGGACACGTTGGGTGCCTGGTGCCTCTTGCTGCCTTCTGTCTCCGCAGGCTGGGCTCCGTGGAAGGAAGGGGCCCCTGCCACCCTGGCCTCAGCTTGGAGCGCAATGGGGGAGTGCCTCATGGGGACACCCAGGAACAGGTGGGGGCAGCGCTGGAGTGGGGGAGGGAGTGGTTACGTGTCTGTTTGCTCTTTGATGACGAAACAACTATAATGAAACCCCACGCGGGTTTGTCACTGTCATGTGAAGGGAACGCGTCAAGGAATGGTGTAACGCCACATGCAGATTTCACCCTGTAAACGAACAAGAGGAGAAAGCCAGCTAGCCCCGGTCGGTTTGGCTCAGCACTTAGAGCGTCGGCCTGCAGACCAACGAGTCGCAGGTTCGATTCCAGCCAAGGGCACGGACCTTGGTTGCGGTTCAATCCCCGGCCCTGGGCGGGGTCATGCAGAAGAAACCAGTCGATGTTTCTCTCTCTCTCTCTCCTCCTGCCACTCTATCTGAAGATAATGGAAAATATCCTTGGTAGAGGATTAAAAAAAAAAAAAGAAAGCGGTCTAGAAACCTGCAGCAGATTTCTAAGTGGCAGCGGAGGGGAGTGAGCCTGAGTCTGAGCGCTCTGTTCATCACCCCGATGGTGGGCTGAGCTGCGCAGGAATCCCCGGAGCCCTTCGGGTCCGAGCCCCCTCCAGGCCTCAGCCCGCCTGGAGCCCACGGGCAGCTGGCTCTTCCTGCCTGCCTTGTCCCGCTGGCAAGCCTGCAGTCAGGGCACGTTCTTCAGGGGAGGGGGGCTTGACTCTAAATTCTCCAGAAGTTTGGGGCCCCCTATTTTCTCCTTTTGTACCACCTCTCCTCATTTCTAGTCCCTCAGAAGGAATTCTCAGAGCTGGTTTTTCTTGTTTCTCTGGACTGTGCAGCGAGGGAGCACATGACCTTAGGAAGGGTGGCCCAGGCTCCTGGAGCTTCACTGAGCATCCCAAGGCCGAACCTGGCTAACGGCCAAGTGGAAGGACCAATGAAGGGAATAATGCACAGGAATAAGAGGAGAAGTTCACACAGAACCAAAATGGACTTACCTCTGACCAAGCTGGGCTTTTTTTAAACTAAAATGCAGAAAATTCTTTCTCCTTGCAGTGTTCTCAGCCTATTCTCGCCTAAATTCAACGGGAACGGGGCTCAAAGGAATGCAATGTTCTGGAACGGAAGCTGGTCATGCCTGCACTTGGGTCAGGTGTATTTCACCTTGAAACACCCGAGACAGACCAGTCTACCTCCACTCCCATGGTGACGTGGGGGGGACACCTCCAAACCTAAACATAAGCCTACAGCACTTCTCTCAGACAACTTGGCGGCACAGTTGGGTGGCTGAGAGATAGATACTTGCCAATTTCACTTACCAAAAAAGAAAAGAAAAAGAAACACTTATTTCAAGAAACCCACGTTTAAAGGAAAAGCGTTGTGACTTCACATGGAATGATATCGTGCAAAAAGGGGGGCAGAATACAAATTTATATGTACGGTACACTTACTTCATTTTGTACTGTTATAGGAGGAAATTATAGAGAATATATACCAAAACATGAACAGTGGCTGTCTCTGGGCTGTAAGTAAACCTATGGATGATTTTCATTTTTCTTCATTTCTTCTACAATGAGCATGTATTGCTATTATATTTTAACTGTATATATTTACTTTGTAAAATAAAAAATACATAAAATAGTTATATAGTATAGAAAATAATTGTATAGTATAAATATATCTTACTTCTTGAATACTTCAATATGAATATTTAGATGAGGACAGAGGGCAGACATGTGTCTCCTGGTCCCCTGTTTCTGTCTGCAGAGATGCCCAGTCACCTGCTTAGCTCGGGGCACTGTGTCACCCTGAAGGGCGAGAGAATGGCCTCCTGCCCCTCTTCCTCGCCCCACCCAGCCCCAGCCCGATGCTGGGGAACATATTTGCCGTGGGACATACGTGAAGGCCACTGGCTGGAGCACCTCCCAGCAGACAGGCTGCACCCTTGCTCCAGGGCCTCCTGCAGCCCCCCGTCCCCAAGTCACTCCTTGGGGAACTTAGCAAAGCCACCGGGCAGGACTGATGGACTGAGCTTCCCTGAATGACACCAGCTGGCCGGGCTCCCCTCTCAGTGGTTCCATCCCCTTCCCTCCCACCCTGAAACCTGATTCAGCTGACGGATTGATTGCAGGGAAAACTTGGCAGCTTCCCAACCCTGGTGGCCCGGGCAGTGGGAGGCTGCAGCCTCAGAAGATGCTGGGAGCAGCCTGGAGAGGCAGGCTGGCTGGGACATGAGGTTGGCAGAGGGTAGACAGGCTGGCCCTCAGCGGGACTCACCCTGAACGCCTGTCCACTCCAAGGCACCCACGCCGTGGGAAGGTCACCATGCCGCTGTGGGTCCCACAGACGCTGCTTGCTCTGCTTCTGCCCATGCTCCTCACACAGGGAGAAGGTAAGGCAGGGGTGGAAAACGTGCAGGACTTGGCTGGCCACCTGCCGAGGGGCGGCAGGGATGCTTGATTCCTCCCAGGGTTGAGGGAAGTTGGGTTTTGGAGTGGGTATGGCTGCAGGAAAGTCAGGGATCTTACCACATAAGAGCATGCGAGCATTCTGAGGCTCTGTGGTCCAGCTAGAAAGTTGGGGAGGTCAAGCCCAGGTGAGAGCAGGGCTTGTTGAGAGGGGTGCAGAGCCGCCTGCTGTATGGGGAATGCAGAGACAGGTGCAGGAGCGGGGTCCTCTCCTCTGCCCTGCCCCTAAACTCACCAGAGGCAGCTTCAAGGCCCCTCTTGTTGCAAACGTGAATGCTGTGGTCCAGAGAGGGGACATGACTGACTCAGGGCGCACAGCTGTGGGCAGCAGCGTGGAGACAGAACGAGCGAGCGCTGTCCTCTTCCTCGGTTGCACTGGTTTTGCTGCATGCTTTCTCCGGGTCTTTGTTTCCTAAACTTTCCTTCCAGGGCCAAACTCCAGTAACACCAAACCCCTCTCTGCATCCCCGCCCGTCCTTTCCTGCCCCCAGTGTGGATACAGGGTGTTTTGGTCACAAAAGGACCCACGACCTTTTGCCAAAGACAATATTCATTCCCCTGGCCCAGAGCTGGGTTGAGCTGGGCTGGGCGCTGCTGCTCCTTCAGTGAGCTGTCGCTGGGGGAGCTGAGCAGGACAAGCAGCCCGGCTGCAAGTTACGACTGTTCCTGGGCTTCCTGGGCTGAGGAGAAGCTCTGTCCCTCCCAGAAATGGCCTTTGTTCTGACCTTCGGGACCCAGTCTGGCCCTCTCCAAACGGGTCCGAACCCCAGGCCACAGGATCGGGCTGTTGTTGCTGTAATGAAGACACACAGGGCTCTGGGTTCGGGTCTCAGTCCCTCCACCTGCAGGGCCCAGTATCACCTTCCTGAGCCTGGGGGATTCTTATCTGTAAAATGTGCTAAGACTGAAATGAGTGATGTGTTAACTGATGCTATTCCAAAGGAAACATCAATACATGCTCTCCCGTCTCTCCTCTCTCTCTGCTCCTCTGTCCGGAGGGCAGCCGGACGGGCACCAGGGACAGGCAGGTGAGGAGCAGGAAGGGAACTGTGGGACCCATCTGCTGCACGGTGCACACAGGCAGACAAGACGAGAGAAGAGGCAGTCTTGTTTAGAGAAAGCCAGGCCTGCTGTGACCTGGTCTCACCCTGTCTGTCCCCTCAAGGCCTTGCAGCCTGTACCCTCGTCCTCTGGATGCTCCCTTCCCCCACCCTATGCCTTCCCCTTCATATTTCTTGGCACCTTTCAGGAAGTGCCTCAACTATTTCCCAGAAGGATATCGGAGGTGCACATGAAATCCCCACAGAATGGGGTTGGGGCCTGGGAGTTGGGTTTTCTCATCACTGTTTGGGCCTTGCAGGCCTCCTGCTCTGGGAACAATTTGGTTTCTCCTTGATCCTCCATCTCTCACCCCAACCCTCTTCCTAACCCCATCCAGCTGCCCACATAGCAACCCTGTGAAAGGCCTGGCAAAGCCTCCCCCAGGAGTTGGTGCCACGTGGAGGTGGGGAGGGGAGCTTATTGGGGTGGACTTTGCAGGAGGAAGAGGAGAGGTCACTTTTCACTGGGTGCCTACCCTTCTTTCTTTGTCAGTTGCAGGCCAGGGTCAGGGAGATGATGAGCTGATGGACACTGAGATCTGACCTTGACTGAGGCAAACCCTCACGCAGGCCTCTGGGCTTAGAAATTGAGCACTTGGAGCCACTGTTTTTGTACCCCTCTCATCTTCCAGAATCTCACCCAGGGCCAGCTCCCCTCGTTTCCCAGGGCCCCTCAGCCAGGGCCCCACAGGCTGACTCCTCTGGGAGGTATCTGCTCTCCACCTTCCTCGGCCCTCAGCCTACTTCGGACCTCACCTGTCCTGGGCGCCTTCTCTCCCTGACTTTGCTGCAGCCGTACCCACTCCAGCCCCCTCTCCACGTAAATGAATGTGTAGCTTACCCTGATGAGAGACTCCCTTTGAATTTTGGCAGGAATCTCTGCAGACAACATGGAAATTTCTGTGGGGGCGAGGGGGTGCCTGGAAATTTGGTGAGGCGGGGATGGTGAGGACACCTTCCTTTTGATGGCTTTCAAGCCAGGGCGAGAGAAGCAGTGACTCAGCTTGATGCCACCGTGAACTGCTCTCCTCCCCAGCCAGGTGCGGGGGGTGCCTCCAGGCCCACAACACCTCCAGGCCTGCTCTGCAGAGGCTGTCGGACCACCTCCTGACCCACTACAAGAAGGATGTGCGACCCGTGCGGGACTGGAGGGAGCCAACCACCGTCTCCATTGACGTCATCGTCTACGCCATCCTCAGTGTGGTGAGCGTGGCCCCAGTATGCCCCCAACTCCAGGTGGCAGACTGGGGTGGGAGGCCATGTGAATCCAAGTCACCCTCTGGGCAGCATGGTGGGCATTCGGGTGCCCACAGCACCTGTGGTCTGGCACCACGGCTCAGGGCACACTGCAGCACCCACCCTCTGCACAGCGGCCCAGACCAGGACCTGGGGTCCCCCGTGCGGCTGCCTGTCCCACACTCCTGCAGCCAATGGTTCTTCACGCCCGTGTCACAGCACCATCTCCCCATGTGAGCTGAGGGTTCAGACTGTCCTGTTTATCGCTGTGCCCTGCATTACACAGGTTCCTGGTACATGGCGGGTGTTACTTGACGGTTGTTGAAGAGTTTATCATCAATCAATTAAGTAATTGATTCTTTCATCAATGACAGTAGTAGAGTAGGGTGCACTGCCCACCACAGGAGGTCGGACATTCTGCAGAGATAAAGCAGGAGGCAAATGCAGAGATGCAGAGACGGGGGCGTTGTGTTGGGTTATGGGTGGCAACTGACTTCATTGTCTACTGCAGTCCATGTGGCTGTTTGGGAAGGGAAATTGGGAATTGGATAGGAGGGGGAGTGTGAATTTTTCACTCTATGTGACCTTGTACCTCTTGACTTCATACTAGGGCAGGAGACAGATATAGACAAATATAGAGAGATACAAGATATTGTTATATATGCCCTGTATTATTATCTTCTATTATGTTATGTGTAGCATATATGTAAAATATATATAATATGCACGACATAATAGAAGATAATAGAAGGTGTATATACCTACATGTGGTTTAAGAAGAAATCACTGTACTTCTTTCTAGCTTTATCCTAGTAAAAGACCAACTTGTCCTGGCTGGCCCCTCTCCCTGCCCCTTTTCTTCACCCCCACTTCCCAAGGAAATAGAGAGCAGAGCAGGGGCTCCTCTGGGGTTCGTGTGCGCAGGGTGGACCCCTAGCCCACGGGGCCTCCCATGCCAAGCTCCCTTTCCTTTCCCAGGACGAGAAGAACCAGGTACTGACCACCTACATCTGGTACCGGCAGGTGAGCAGACCAGCCCTTCACCCTGCCTCATTTCCCGGACGGGACTTCCTCTCCAGGGAGGGTTCTCCACCTCCAGGCGCCAGGAGCCTCAGAGGCCTTGCTGAAGGAAGGTGGGGGAGGCCCAGAAGTCTGGACAACCTGCCTCGGGCCTGGGAATGGAAGGAAACGGGAAGATCGTGGAGGAGGAATCCTCCGAGCACCCTCCGGGTTCTGAAGTTCTGCCCGGGATCCAAACCAGTACAGAGCCAACCTCCAAACACCTCCGGGGCCGGGGAACCCAGCTCCCCGCTTTGAAAGGGCTCTATTACTAGAAAGTCTTCTTTCTATTAAGCCCAACTGGACAGCAACCAGATTGGGTGATTGAAACGGGATGGATCCGTCCGCTTAGTCTTGCCGTCCTCAGCCGTTTCCCGGCTCTTCCAGCTTCTGCCGGGCTTGGGTCAGGCACTGTGCGTGGGATCCCCGAGGCCCGCGTGGCGTTTCTGGCTCGGGGCGGGGGCGGGGGCGTTAGGGGTAGGCAACCAGAGGAGGCTGTGTCCGCAGGGGTGTCCTGCTGGTAGCCCCTGGGTGTGTGGGGAGGTGTCAGAACAGAGGGGACGCCAACGGGCTAAAGAGGGGGTGCAGGGAGGTGAGGACAGTTCACAGAGGTCAAGCCGGAGAGAGACTCTGGGGACGTGCCGGCATTTACGGGCCTCTGTTAAATCCCCCGTTCTTCCTGGACACGCTCCACCACAACCAGCTCGTGGGACAGGAAATGGGTAAAGGAAGAAGCCACATGCTGACTCCTGACATGCTGCTCCCTTTCTGCCGGAGAGATCCCTAGATACAGAGCACGCCTGCCTCAGGGAAGGGACCCACGCAGCAGTAGGCTTCCTGAGGCGCCTGTCCTGGGACATGCCTGGGTCCCACCTCGGGACCTCCAGGGGTGCTCGTCTGCCCCAGCAGTGAGAGGATGCCAGCCCACCATGTGCTAAGGGACTGGAATAGAGACACAAACTAGACTCAGGCCCTGCACACGATGAGCTCAGGCTGGTGCAGACCACAGACACGGGACAGACAGCTCACGCAGCCGCCCGAGGCAGCAGACGGGGCATCAGCCACAGAAGCACAGAGGAGGCACATGAGACCCGCCAGGAGAGCTGGTTCACAGAGGCTCCTGGAGAGAGGAGGAGACAGGCTCCTGGCTACGGACTGAGCAGGGAGAGCAAGGCTCACCCTGATGGAGACGGAGCGTGCGGGATGGGGAGGGGGCAGCGCGCATAGGGATGTGAGGTCCCACAGGGTGTCATCCGGTGGCTGAGTGCAGGCTCCAGAGAAGGGTGCTGGGGAGGCAGGTGATGCAGCCTTTGCTGACCACGGGGTTAACTTCATCCTGTTCCCGTGAGGCTGCACCGGAGGCTTTTAAGCAAGAGAGCAACGTGATAGGATGTCTGTTTCATGGTTCTCTACAGCTGAGATTATCCTTTACATTCTGCTTTATAACCTTTCCGGTGTGTGTTCTCTTTGGTTTTTTTTCCTAGTGATTTGAAAGACATATTCTTATTTTAATCTAGCCAGGCTGGTATTTAGTTCACATTATTTTGTCTAGTTATTGGTGATAATAAACATCATCTATTAACTTCCAAAGCATAGCACCCCAATATTTAGTATGCCAGTCTTCACAGCCCATTCCACTGACTTACCCTTTTCCCCCATGTTTTCAAATAGACTGTAAAGTGTGAAGTTATACACACACACACACACACACACGTCAGTCATTCTGGCAAGATAGCAGAGAATGCATTGATCAAAACTTAACAGTAACCATCTCCACCACCTGAGGTCCACGCTGTTACTCCATTTACATATGTGCAGACCAAGACCCAAGATGCTGTTGCTGAAGATCCCTCAGTTGGTGGTGGTGGGGGGTGAGAACATTAGCAATGACTGAATGCTGCCCCCGAGAGGCTGCGTCTGTCTGTATTGTGTTTGCATGTGGGGAGTGCATGAGCACAGAGGTGGGGGCACTCCGGGTACTGCTGAGTGCTTTGGGTGCCACTGACACAGGATTCCCCCAAGAAGATGCCGACCTGTCTCCTGGGCACTGAGTGGTGACACGGCCTGAGCTGGGGATGACCCCTGCCCCCCGAGACAGAGGGGCTCCCTGACGGGTCCCGCTCCTTCCCTAGTACTGGACTGACGAGTTCCTGCAGTGGAACCCCGAGGACTTCGACAACATCACCAAGCTGTCCATCCCCACGGACAGCATCTGGGTCCCGGACATTCTCATCAACGAGTTGTGAGTACTGTGGTCAGGGACCTGCGGGCTGAGGAAGGGAGGGGGCGGGGAGACCAGACCACGGCCTTGCATTTGCGGTGTCCCACCCAGCCTTGTAGAGCGGTAGGTAAAATCAGCTTGGGCCCAAATTTCCTGTTGTCTTTTCCTTTCCTTTTCTTTTCAATGCTGAGTGTCGAAACTGCACTTTTTCTACGCTTGGGCCCCTTCCTGGGGAAGGGAAGCCACCAGTCCTCTCCCCATCCTCCAGGCTCCTTCAGGCTCCAGAGCCTGGGCTTCTGAGGCTGGTGCAGAGAACATGGCTGGGGGGAGACGGACGGAAGGAGAAGGTGGAGGGGGCCGTCACCCTCTGCCCAGGGACCACTGCATTGCCCAGCTCTAGGGGGTACTACTCACTGGTTTTCATGAGGGGCAGTCGACCTAGAGCCTCGTGCCCTGCAGAGTGAATAGAGCTCTAATCTCTCGGCCTGGTGCCCAGAAGGCCCCAGGCTCAGGCCCCAGGCTCAGACCACTGCATGCCACCGTGGTCACTTGGGAGACCTTGGGGCTCAGGAATCTGCTAAGATAGCAGAACAAAGTCTTTCCCACCTTGCCCCAATTATTCTCAATGATTCTTCTAGTTCCTTTTCCTCCAGAGATGATTCATCTCATGTCACAAGACTTCTAACAATGGGAAGCCAAGAGAAGCCAAGTCAGGATGGAACCCAGCAAGCCTGCCCATTGCCACCGGCCGGTCATCCTGGGAGCTGAGCTCTGCCCAGCCCAGCGGGTGGCAGCGTAGGGAGAGCTGGGCATGCTCCTTAGAGTCCGTGGCCTCTGGGGTCCACGGATCCTTGCCTGCCTTTTGTGGCTAGGTTGCCAGGGGAGTAAAGAAGTGCCTTTGTTCAGGAACACGTGGAAAGTAGCCTTGACAATGGCAGCTAAGGACGCCTAAGACAGATAAGAGGGTTAGAAAAGTGAGTCCAGAAAAAACGGTCCTGCTGCCTCGACCCTCCCTGAATTTCTTTCCCTGCTGGGTTGCTCAGAGACCTTCAGATTCCAGGGCTTGATCTGCTTCTTGAGCCCCAAACTGACCCCTCTTCCCTGGCCAGTGTGGACGTGGGGAAGTCTCCAGATATCCCGTACGTGTATGTCCGGCACCAAGGTGAGGTCCAGAACTACAAGCCCCTGCAGGTGGTGACTGCCTGCAGCCTGGACATCTACAACTTCCCCTTCGATGTGCAGAACTGCTCGCTGACCTTCACCAGCTGGCTGCACACCAGTGAGTAGATGGCTCTGGGGCAGGGGCGCAGGTTGGGGCCCAGGGGCGTGAGTGAGGAGCACGTGCTCCATGCAGTCTCCCTCATCCAACTTACTGACCACTTTCCCGTGCCGCTGAGCCTGTTTCCTCACCCTCAGCGGGACTGAGCCGGTTGCCCTCGTGTCGCCCTCAGTGGTCGCACCGACTGAATGAGACAGTGTGAACTGACGGCAAGACACTCAGTGAGGCCAGTTCTTTCCCAGGGTCACTGACAGGACCTGGCCCTCGATGTCTCTCAGAGCCACCCACTTCTCTCCACTGACGCAGCCTCCCCTCATCAAGCCACCCTGATCTCGTGCCCGGGTTTCTGCAGCAGCTTCCCAGCTGGTCCTCCTCCGGTTCCTGCTCCTCACAGCAAACAGAGATCTTGTTAAAATGCAGATCTGCTTAGAACCCTCCACGGCCTTCCAGCACTCCTAGGACAGAATCCACGTCCTTTAGCTGGCCCACAGCGCCCTGCAAAGTCCGGCCTGGCCCACAGCCCGCTCCTCCAGCCCCACCTCCTGTGCACTCCCCCGAGACCTGCTCCAGCCCGCTGCCTCCTTCCCAAGCACCAGGTCCAGTTCTTCCCTCTGGCACGTGCTGCTTCCTCTCCTACTCCTCCTTGCCCCTCCTCCCTCCTCTCCTGCTTTCCTCGTGTCCCTCCTCTGCCAACCACACCTGGGTTGGCCAACTCCTCGACTCACCTTCGAATCGCAGCCTCATGTTAATTCCTTGGGGAAATGCCCTCTCAGCCCCCAGACTAGGCATCAGCAATGCCCAATGTTATAGCCTCCTGTTCGTTTCCTCTTCTATTGCATTTGTAAGCACTTGTTCGATGCCCACTTCTCTACTGGATAGGAGCTAAGAGAGGGCCGGGACATATTTCTGTCCCACCACTGGGTGCCCAGCCCAGAGAAAGGTGACGACAAACGAATATGGAGTGGATGACCGCCAGGTGCTCACTAAGGTCTAGTGAAGTGAGCACCACCCCTCTGCAGAACGGCGCCCTCCACTGCTCTTCTGATGGTATTGCAGTTGCTGTAAATGACAAAAGGAACACACAACTCCCTTGACCTAGACCAGAATTACAAATCATCTCTGACCATGATCTCTACCCTCATTCCCAAACTCTTCACCAACTTCCCACACCAAGACCTAACAACTTCCGGTAGGATAAACTTCATGCAGTATGTCCTTCCAGGTCCTTCTCCAGTCTTTGTGTGTACACACATACATACGTGTCTATGGAAAGTACATGTTCTGTAGGGCTTTGTTACATAAATGTATCATCGATGCCACTGCTTCTTGATTCTTTTTACTCAGCAACAGGTCTGGGCCATTTTTCAAGTCAGTGCATTGTGGAGCTCCCCCATGCATTCCGACTGTTGCAGAATCCCCCATGGTCTGGAGGCGTCGGAGTTTGCGAAGCCTTTTCCTGACGGGTGGACGTTTAGGTCTTTCCCACCATTTTGCTGCGGTGGACACTCCTGTCCCTGCTGCGCACGAATATCTGTCTCTTGAGTAGACGCAGTGACGCTAAACTATTGTTCTGTAAGCAGGGGTCTCGCTTGTTTCCTAGCTCAGGTGGCTCTCTGAAGCAGAGGTGAAGAGTATTGACTTTTGTTCGTTCCCTAAATGGGTCATTCTAACAGGAAAACCTAGAAAGGGGTGTGAGAGGCATGTGTGTGGGGGAGGGTGGCTTTCTAATGGTTTGCTTGGTTCTTTGCATTTTGCTGTGTGTTTCATTCATTGCCCTCGCCCCAGCCCCACTGTATAGATGGGTACGGTGTGCATGGTTACCTCATTGTATAGCTGGGGAAACTGAGGCTGGAGAGCAAGAGCGAAGTGAGCTAAGTCATTGGGTGCAGCCGCCCTGTGCCCAGCGCAGGGCCTGGCAGGCTGCTGGGCGGACTCCAGCGCTGGTCTCCTCTCTCTCAGTCCAGGACATCAACATCTCCCTGTGGCGCCCGCCGGAGAAGGTGCAGTTTGACAAGAGCGTGTTCATGAACCAAGGCGAGTGGGAGCTCCTGGGGGTGCTGCCCCAGTTCCGGGAGTTCAGCATGGAGAGCAGCGACTGCTACGCGGAAATGAAGTTCTATGTGAGTGGACCAGGGTGCGGACCGTCACACGCAGGTAGACTGAAAGACACGTGGGGAAGAACCACATGGCCCTTTGCCCAGCTCCAGGGTCACATTCCATCCTGGAACTTCAGCGAGGTAGACAGGGCAACACTGAATTGTCCCCCACTTACCCTGGACAGCCACAAGCTGGACCCAGAGGCAGAATGTGGGGTCTGTCCATTCCTTCTCTGAGCAATCCAGGTCGAAAGCCCTACCAAGCAAGGGGGGCGGGGATGGGCTGGTGGTTCCTGGGCACAGGACCGGTCTGTCCAAGGCCTCCCCCAGAGCTCCTCTCGTCCCAGGTGGTCATCCGCCGGCGGCCCCTTTTCTACGCGGTCAGCCTGCTGCTGCCCAGTATCTTCCTCATGGTCATGGACATTGTGGGCTTCTACCTGCCCCCAGAGAGTGGTGAGAGGGTCTCCTTCAAGATCACACTCCTTCTGGGCTACTCCGTCTTCCTGATCATTGTGTCCGACACGCTGCCAGCCACTGCCATTGGCACGCCCCTCATTGGTAAGGCCTGCTGCTGGGGAACAGCTCGGTGTGGCCAAGGAACCGAGCAAGGGACCCCTCCCACCGCCTGTGTGTCTTCCCGGGTGCACAGGTGTCTACTTTGTGGTGTGCATGGCTCTGCTGGTGATCAGCTTGGCCGAGACCATCCTCATCGTGCGGCTGGTGCACAGACAGGACCTGCAGCAGCCCGTGCCCGCCTGGCTGCGGCGCCTGGTTCTGGAGAGAGTGGCGCTGCTGCTTTGCCTAGGGGAGCAGCCAACCTCCCACAGGTGTCCAGCCACCTCCCCAGCCACCAAGACCGATGAGTGCTCAGGTGAGAGGGCAAGGGAGAGTCCCGCGTGCAGGCCCCCTCTGGCCTGGATGCAGGGGCATGCTGGACGGTCTCTGGAGAATGTGTCATGCAGGAGAGCCTGGGCAGGTCTGGAAATGGGTGTCATCGTGCACGGGGCACCCCACACACAGCCTCCCTGGGAGAGGCAGCCCAAAGTGTCAATCTTTTTGCACCTTCACTTGTTCTCATCAGCCAGGGTGTGGACAGACGGGCAGGAGTCCCAGAAGCTGAGCATTTCAGGGGCTGAGACCTCTGGGCTGAGTGGCTTCTCTCTGAGATGGACCCCAAACTGGGCCAAATAGATGCCCCTCAGATAGTTAGCTGACTCTTTGCCACGTGGTCAACTACTGCAGCCAGGATTTCTAAAACTCTCTCATTTGAATCAGCTCAAACACCAAGTCCCTTCGAATTGTAAATACCGATGGGGCAGAGAGACGGGGGTGCAGAGCGTGCAAGTGTGGTCCCCCCGAGGAGTGTTACAGCCACCATTTGTCGGTGGGTGTGGTGGTTGGTGTGTTGGTCTGTTTCTTGGGTACTTTGTGCCAGGCATGGGCAAAGCAGTTTCTGTGAGTATCACAGGTGACCCTTATGGTGACCCAATAGGGTCCTCATTCTCATCTTTCAAAGGAGAAAACCGATACACAGAGGCCAAATAGCTAGCCGTAAGTCACAGAGCCAGGAGGTGGTACCGCGTGATCTGAAATCAGGCCCCTCTGACTCTAAGCTCATGCTTTAAACCACCCCACGCTACCGTACCCCACCCCACCCCACCTCACCCCACCCCACCCCACCCCACCCCACTCCACCCCACCTCACCCCACCCCACTCCACCCCACCCCACTCCACCCCACTCCACCCTACCCCACCCCCCTCCACCTCACCCCACCCCACCCCACCCCACCCCACTCCACCCCACCCCACCCCACTCCACTCCACCTCACCCCACCCCACCCCACCCCACTCCACTCCACCCCACCCCACCCCACTCCACTCCACCTCACCCCATCCCACTCCACCCCACCCCACTCCACCCCACTCCACCCTACCCCACCCCCCTCCACCTCACCCCATCCCACCCCACCCCACCCCACCCCACCTCACCCCACCCCACCCCACCCCACCCCACTCCACCCCACTCCACTCCACTCCACCTCACCCCATCCCACTCCACCCCACCCCACTCCACCCCACTCCACCCCACTCCACCCTACCCCACCCCCCTCCACCTCACCCCACCCCTCCCCACCCCACCGCACCCCACTCCCTCTGGCGGAGGCCATGCCATTTACAGAGGATGTCTTATTAACGTAGGACCATTTCATCATGAGCTAATGAGCTAGAGCAGCAACTTCAACCTTTTTCATCTCATGGCACCTACAAACTCACCACTAAAATTCTACAGTACACCAGAAGATATATTTTTGCTGATCTGACAAAAAAAAAAAAAGGTATAGTTTTTTTGTTTTTTTATCCTCACCCGAGGACATTTTTTCATTTTTTGTCCAGATAGAGTGGGAGGGAGAGAGAGGAAGAGAGAGAGAGAGAAACATCGACGTGAAAGGGACACATCGAGTGGCTGCCACCCGCACGACCAACCAGGGCCGGGGACAAACTGCAACCGAAGTACATGCCCTTAGCGGGAACCGAACCCGGGTCTCTCTGGACCGCAGGCTGACGCTCTAACCGCTGAGCCAAACTGGCCAGGGCAAAAGGTATAGTTTTGATTCATTCACACCAAACAGCTGTTGTGCTGGCTGTTGACATTTTTTCACTTGACAATCTAAGGGAAAAGAATCAGTATCCTTGATTAAGCAGTCAGGTGTTGCCTGTTTTAAAAATTCTTGCTGGCCCGGCCAGTGTGGCTCAGTGGTTGAGCGTTGACCCATGCACCAAGAGGTGGCTGGTTTGATTCCCGGTCAGGGCACATGCCCAGGTTGTGGGCTCGATCCCCAGTGGGGGCATGCAGGAGGCAGCCGATCAATGTTCTCTCATCCATGTTTCTATCTCTCCCTCTCCCTTCCTCTCTCTCTAAAGTCAATAAAGAAAAAAAATTTTGCCCTGGCAGGTTTGGCTCAGCGGTAGAGCATCGTCCTGCGAACCAATGAGTCACGGGTTCAATTCCAGCCAAGGGCACGTACCTCAGTTGTGGTTCCTCCCTGGCCCTGGCTGGGGTCCTGCAGGAGGCAACCAGTCCATGTGTCTCTCTCACGTCGATGTTTCTCTCTCTCTGCCTTTCTCTGCCTCTCTCTCCCTCCCACTCTATCTGAAGAGAAATGGAAAAATATCCTCGGGTGAGGATTAAAAGAAAAAAGAAGAAAAAATTTTTTAAATAAATAAATTCTTGCGGCACACTGGTTGAAAATCGCTGAGCTAGTGCACCAGCCTAACGCCTAATTTCACAGCTCACCTGGTGAAGGTAGCCATCCCCGCAGGTGTGCTCTCTGGTGCAGAGGACTCCGTCGAGGAGGGGGGCATCGAGGCAATGTGCCGTAGTGGACAGAGCGGTGGCCTCGGGGTCCAGCTGTCCAGGCCTTGGTGGCCTCACTAGTCAGTGATGCTCCAGCTGCGTGACCACAGGCTACCCACGTAACTCTCTGAGCTTTAATGCCTTGAAGCGTGGAGAATAATCACTCCTACTCTGCCCTTTCCTGGGGCAGTGGTGAGGCGCAGATGAAATAATGACTATCAGGTTGCTGGGGAAAGCCCACGAGTTAAAAGAAGCCCTTGGGATGGATAAATACTGAGTTTATGACGTTGGTGACTTGGGGAGGGGACGGAGGATGGGAGTAAGAGAGGTATGCAGGAATCTTCTATCGCATTGGCTTTCTTAACTTGCTTACGTTGGATGGTGGGTACACAAATATGTGCGTTATTCTCAACACTCTTTATGTCTGAAACTGTTCGTAATAAAATTTTCTGCAGGCCAAAGAGACATATGGGATGGTGTTCAGGCCACCTCCCTCCCTTGCCAATGCTCTGCCCCTTCTTCTAGACGTGGGAAACCACTGCGGCCACTCGGGAGGACCCAGGGACTCGGACAAGACCCCGAAGGGCAGAGGCAGCCCTCCCCCACCCCCTCGGGAGGCCTCCCTGGCCGTGCGTGGGCTGCTGCAGGAGCTGGCCTCCATCCGGCACTTCCTGGAGAAGCGGGAGGAGAGCCGCGAGGTGGCCCGGGACTGGCTGCGCGTGGGCTCCGTGCTGGACAGGCTGCTGTTCCGCATCTACCTGCTGGCGGTGCTGGCCTACAGCGTCACCCTGGTCACTCTCTGGTCCATCTGGCAGTATTCCTGATGGGTACAGCCCCGTGGGGGCAGTACTGGTCAGGATGGGGACGGGGGTTTCAGGGCCCCGGGGAGGCCAGGAACGTTCCCAAGACACATCTGCAGTTCCATGCCTGTTCCCAATGCCATCTATCCCCGCAATCCGAACGCAGGGCCTCACTCCTTCCCTAAAACTTCATGTTCAAGACCCTTACATCCTCCCCCACCCCCACCCACCTGCCCATGAAGGCTTGAAAACATGTCTTAGACCAGAAGAAACCCATGTGTCTCCTGGCTTTGCATGTCTGTGCATGAAGCCGTTTGCCCACCGACGCCTCCCTCAGTCAGGCACTTGGGAATTCTGCGCAGCTCTCTCGGCCTGGTTCGGAGACGGAAGGCAAAGCAACTGTACTCCACGGGCCTGACGACTGCGCTATGTTTCTACAACACTAACTTCTTCACCTCACCCGGACCCCTTCCCTGAGCACTCCTGTTTCATCAGATTGGGGGGCGGTAATAAAAGGCAATAAATCCCTAAACTGTCTTCTTGACCATTTGTCAGGAGCTGAGTGAGTGGATGCAGAGGTTTAAACTTACTGGTGAAAATGAGGTTGGAGAATTATCTGAGTGTGGTTGCTGGGTGCTGCCTGCCCCCAAGGAAGTGGGCGGTGACCAAACGGTGACTGTTATGAAGAAGAAACAGTAAGAGGTGGGATTTAAAGTGGGCAGGTCAGGACCATGACCACTTAGCAATGGAGACGTGGGGAGAAGCTCAGTTCTGTGATCTCGGGAAAGGTGCTGGAAGGATCCCCACCGTCCTCCCCATACGAGGACCCTGCAGTGGACCTGGGAACCTCAGCACCACGGGCAGCACCAGCTGGTTCCAGGTTTGAAAGGCAGAAAGCTAAGGTTTGCGTCTTCATTTTGTTTTGTTTTGTTGTGTCACCTTTGGGAACTCTCAGCAGTCAGCCCCTGGTAATCCTCCAGCAAGCAGGACCTGAGGGAGGCAGGAGGCAGACTCGGAGGGTGGCCTTTGATCTAACTTCTTACTTCTGGTTCCCTCTCCCCGACATCAGGGTTTAAGACACGCTGAGCGGGCCCTGGCTGGTGTGGCTCAGTTGGTTGAGTGTAGTCCCGTGCACAGAAAGGTCGCCGGTTCAATTCCCGGCCAGGGCACATGCCCAGATTGCTCAGCTGACCGATGTTTCTTTCCCTCTCCCTAAGAAATATTTTTTAAAAAGAGACAACTCTATTGCTCCATCCACCTGACAGGCATTCAGAGAAGGAACGCCAGAACCCACCAAGGTGGCCGTCTTAGTGTCTTCCAGGTTTGCCTGAGGCTTGCTCGCTCCAGCCGCAGCCCTCTCCCGGCCCTGGGCTGCTCGTCTCTCAGAGGAGGACATGTGGACAGGGACTGAGCATGCCAGGCTCAAGGGAACGGGCCCCAGAGGACTATCTGGAATGACTTGTCCCAGGCTGGCAATGATAAGGGACTCAGTATGAAACACCAGGAGCTATACCTTCCCTCAGCCCAGACTCTGCAGGTCCCGTTAGCAGACCATCCTGGGCAGGCCCTTGGGCCCTTGGGAGCCTCATGTCTGGAAGAGCCCAGAGGCTGAGGAAGGGGCTAGCCTGGGTCAGCTTCCCTGAGCTTCTCCCCCAAGTCGGACAAGGAGAGCCACCACGAGATTTCATCTGCTACTTCCACTCAGACAGACGTGCTTTTGTATTAGTCAAGGATTTTATATTTATCTTTCTTTTGTTGGTGGGTAGGTATCAGGGTCTCCCAGAAACAGGCAGGAGATCGGGGGGCTGGAGAGTAGCCCCATTCACAGCTGAGTGACACTGTTCTTCCTGAGCTCGATGGTCCCCACAGCACATACTTTGGAGCAAAAGCCGCCCGCTGCGCTGGGCCCTGCTGGGCCAGGCACGCTGCTCCGCGATCCTCAGGCTGAGGCCCGTCTGGCACTGTCGCTGCCCCACTGCTCAGGTCAGTAACTGGGTGGCTATTGACGAAGTGTCCAGCCGGAGAGCTAGTAGTACACTAATCAACCTATTGATTCCTCGTCTCCCCCTCCCCATCCTTTGCCCACAATCATTGGGGCAACAGAGCCCAACACTGAGGCAGCCAATTAACCACCTCGAGGATGCTGCCACGTGGAACATCTCTGCTCCACCAGCTACAGCCAATCAGCTCATTGATCCACCTCCGGCTGGACTGCCCAGGGATGGGAAACTGAGGCCAGGGCCAGGGAATCACCCATGTACTAACTCTTGTCATCAGTATTGACCTCGGACTTCTCCCAAAGAGACCTTTACCCTCCTGCCTTTTCGCTCATTCCTTCTGTCCTAATCAGAGAGAACACAGATACCACCTGTCTCTCTCAGTATTTCTGAGAAGCTTGTCAGTTCTGTCTCCTCCCTACTCCTTTCTAGCCACCTGGAACGCTCCCGGTTCTCACCTCCCTTCCCCTTCTGGCTTTCCAGAGCCTGTCCCTTCTACTCAGACAATCCCATTGAAAGTGCCCAGCCCCCTGTGGGCTCCAAGCTGTGCAGCCCCCCGCCCGCATGCCAGGAGGCTGCCTTGGCACTGGAAGATGGCAGCCGAGCTCAGTGACCTCTGGCCCGTGGCAGGAGCGGGCACCGTGGCTTTCGGGACAGTCCAGGGAGACTAGCTGAGCTCAGTCAGGAGATGGGCTTTAGGGAGAGTTCCCAGTGGGGTGAGGGGGGGAGAGCATGTGGAGAGGTGTTTCAGCATTCCCCAGCCAGATTCTCCTCCCTCCTCCATCTCCCTCCAGCCTCTGAATCAATACATTTGGAATCTAATCTAATAACAGAGATTTAACGAGGGGATAATGCGTGTGCAGCGGCCAGGCGCTTTGTCTCTCCTTTCAAGCGGCAGCTGGGGCCCATTATCTGGGGACAATGCCCCATGCGAATCACGCCCCTCTCCTCCTGCGTGCTGGGGAGGGTGGTGGGCAAGCGAGGGCAGCTCCTCCCCTGATTGGAGGGGAGTGGGGGAGGGAGGGGGAAGAAGTGGAGAAGGGTCCGGAGGGCCCCACACAATTGTCTTGACCTGACACCCGTCCACGGCCTCCCCGAGCCCACAGGGCCACCCTGCCAGGGGGACCGGGAGCCGCAGTGCACACGAACAGCACATCATCACCTCTCAGCTGCGGCCCCAGCGGCGGGGAGTTGGGTGGGCTCCGGGTTTTTCTGCTGTTTTTTTCTTTCCTCTAACTTGGTCCTCTGTAATTTAAGCTCTCGCACTAAGGCCTGTGATTGGCCAGCCCTGAGTGCCCTGGTGAGAGAATGACATCCCGGTTTGAGAGACCATGAACACCCCTCTGAAACAGAACCTGCTTCCACACCCGCTGTCTCTTCTATCTGGGACCTGACCCCCCAAAACATTTCTGAGATGACCTAAGTTAAAATCACGGGGCCAGCGTGAGAGAGACAGAACAGTAGCCTCCGTAGCTCTGGGCCAGCTCCAACGAAGCGCGACAGTCCTCAGTGTATGTCGGGATTTCAGATTAATTTCCAGGGGGCGATTTCCACGATTGTTCTAAAGAGAAAATAGCCAGGCACCTCCGAACCCCAGGGGCCTCTGCTTCTGATCCGCACATGAACTTTCCAGACCTGCCTACAACCCATCCAGGAGAGCACCCCTTCCTGGACCCGCCTCTCCCAGACTGCCCTGCGCAGCTGCTGCCACCCCTGTGTCTACAGCTCAGGTAAATCCTTCAGAAAGGCTGTCTCTCTCCCTCTGCTTGATGTGTAAATACGCAAAACTCCGGGCGATGTGCCGTTGTCTTTCCTGTCCAGAAACGCTGCTGGTGACACAGACGCCATGCCCAGAGACCCAGCAGCGGTGGCAGAGGAGACTGGTCACCTCCCCCCTCCTTCTTTTGCTGACAATGGCCTAGTAAACCCTTTCTTTTTTGTTGTTGTTGTTGTTTTGTGTGTGTGTTTTTGTTGTTGTAGTTAGTCCTTACCTGATTTTTTAGAGAGAGTGGAAGGAAGAGAGGGAGAGAGACAGGGAAACATCAACATGAGAGAGACACATCCATTGGTTGCCTCCCGCACATGCCCCAACCAGGGCCAGGGATCAAACCCACAACCCAGGTACATGCCCTTGACCAGAATCAAACCCAAGACCCTTCAGTACGGGGGCCAACAGTCTAACCACTGAGCCACACCGGCCAGGGCATGAACCCTTTCTTTTTAAAAGACTTTCGTCCAGCCGGTGTGGCTCAGTGGTTGAGCATCGACCCATGCACCAAGAGGTCACCAGTTCAATTCCTGGTCATGGCACATGCCCAGGTTGTTGGCCCGATCCCCAGTGGGGGGCATGCAGGAGGCGGCCAATCGATGTTCTCTCTCATCGATGTTTCTAGCTCTCTCTCTCCCTCTCACTTCCTCTCTCTGTGAAATCAATAAAGGAAAAAAAAATGTGGGTCGTCTCTCCTTATCCTGGCTGGGTCTCTCCTATTCAGTTCCACCTCCTTCTCCCTGTCTGCAGAGAGAACTAAACTTGGGTGTCCGTCCATCTTTGGCCAAGGACAGCCGCAACCCTGTCCTTCTGAATTCTTTCCACAGGGTGGCAGCAAAGTCCAGAAGTTCTATGGAGGGGACCTTATAAAATATTTTATTGCCCCCTTCCTCGCAACATGCCCCCATGTCTCCCCTGGGGGCTCTGAAGCCCCCTTCCTTCTGGGGCAGCCCTTTCCTTTTGGCCAGCACTAAGAGTCATGCCAGAGTGCCTGATGCCCTGTTGCCATGCTTTGGACAGAGGCTGGCCCACTGGCCCTTCCCCCAGTCACACAGCTATGCCTGCTCTGGTCCCTGAGCAAGTGCCCCTCTTGCTTATGTGCTCAGGAACGGACCCCAACCCTGGCCACACGCTTAGTTGTTTCTTCACTTTCTGCTTATGCAAGGAAGATGTTGATGCCTTAGAGCAATGGTTCTCAGCCTTCCTAGTGCCGTGACCCTTTAATACAGTTAGTTCCTCATGTTGTGGTGACCCCCAACCATAAAATTATTTTTGTTGCTACTTCATAACTGTAATTTTGCTACTATTATGAATCGTAATGTAGATATCTGATATGCAGGATGTATTTTCATTGTTATAAATTGAACAGAATTAGAGCATAGTGATTAATCACAAAAACAATATGTAATTATATATTGTGAAATATTTATTTCTAATTACAAATAAATGAAATTTTGTCTTGAAGCATGGTGTAGCATGGGTAACAGTCTTAATAGAACAACAGTAAACTACATTGCTACATTCTGCGACAGTATGCGTAAAAAGCCAACATCAGTGCGAAGGTTGAGATTGCTTCTTTCTCACCAGATCAGAAATTCTCGGGGCAGTCTTTGCAAGAGCACAACGAAGATTATCTTCCACACCAAGTCTACTTCTGTATTTAGACTTGATAACCAACAAGCTGGAAAATACTGTTTCACAAAGATATATTGTTGGAAATGGAAGAAGAAGGCGTAACACAGTCTCAGACAGAACAGGATAAGACTGCGAACACTTGATCCAGAATTTTGTAACTGGCATTGTAGAGAAATCAGTTCTCGCTGCATCGCTGTTAATAAGTTCAATGAACTCCTCTTGTGCTGTCTCAGGAACATCTTCAACTTTGACTGTGAATGGGCTTCTGGCAAGTGCAAATGGGGTATAAGGTAGATTTGGAAAGTACGATGACATTTCGTCTGCAAGCATGTGCAAGTGTTCTTTCACAGAAATTATCATTGTAATCCTTTTGTCTGGTTCAATGTCAAGTTCCTCAAAGAAAGCAGATAAGGTAGGCAACATGTAAATTTTATTTTCATCCAATTTTGTTTTGCCAAAGCTGAAGTTTCATTTGGAATGATCGGCTCTTTTCAGACAAATCGAGGCATGTTGCATTTGGTCCTTGCAGTGATAAATTTAACTCATTCAAGATGGCAAAGATGTCAACCAAGTAAGCTATTTTCTGCAGTTCACTTTTATTGCTGAAAAGTGCTTCGAACTGCGGTCTTGCTTTCTGATTAAAAAACGTTTTGAGTTCATCATGAAGCTCAAAAACACGTTTTAAAACTTTTCCTGTCGACAACCATCTCACTTCAGTGTGAAATAGCAGAGCATTGTTCGGCGCATCCAACTCGTTGCACAGTTGCGAAAACAGTCGACTGTTTAAAGTGCTCACCTTTACAAAATTGACAGAACTTATGACGCTTTTCATTACTTCTTGTAACTCTTGTGGCAGTGTCTTTGTTGCTAATATTTGCCAATGAATCATATAGTGAGTTCCGACGACTTTTGGTGACTCGTTCAGTACCAAACGTTGAAATCCAGATCGACATCCTAGCATAGCTGGAGCACCATCTGTGCAAACACCACAAACCTTTTCCCAAGAGACTGTATGCTCTTTCAGAAATGAGCCAACTGTGTCAAATACATCACGTGCAGTAGTTGTCGTTTCAAGAGGTTTGCAAAAAAGAAACTCATCTTTAAAGTCGCCATCATTAATATACCTCACATAAACCAGTAACTGTGAACAGTTTGCAATGTCTGTAGATTCATCAAGCTGGATGCTAAGTATTGGAAGTGGAGCAGATTTAATTTCCTGGATTACCTGATCAAGAATATCAGCAGACATGTCATCTATTCTTTTGCAACAGTGTCGTTAGATAAGGAAATTGCACTCAATTTCGTAACAAATTCGTCTCCGGTCATAACTCGAACAATGTCTTAGGCCGCTGGCAACAGTAAATCCTCAGCAATGGTGTGAGGTTTCATAGCTCTGGAGATTCTGAGTGCCACCAAATATGAAGCTTCAACGGTTGCCACGTTTTGTTTGTGGTACTTGCCACCAGTGTCAAGTCTGGCTTTCTTGAGTCCATCAGCTTTGCTTCTAAAATAGTTGGTATCCTTGCCGGCAAAGCTCGGATGCTTGCTATCAAAATGGCGTTTTAGTTTGTTCGGCTTCATAGATTCAGCTGATAGAACTTCACAATAAATAACATATCGCGGTTTCTCAATTCCTGCTGTAATTATTGAGGTAAAACCATACTGTAAAAAATCCTCACTATATTTTCTTTTCTTAACGTTCTTCTCTACACGATCTATTGTCATGGGATGGTTTGCTAATGAAAATAATATATAACAATAGCTTTAATAATACAAAAGATGATACATGGCATAGTTTAGTCAATACAGTTCATTAAAGTTTCCTGTGATTTACCATTCTCTGTTGTTTTTTTTTTACATACCTGTTACTATCACAAGAGGGCCGTATTCACATCAACCACGGCTGAATATAAAAAGACCGATCAGCATCCAGATTAAGTTCCCATGGTACAGATATTATTTTTTTTTGCAGTAGTTGATGATTTTACAGTACATGATTTTACATTCACCGAGCAATTATAATTCATGAAGTGTCGTTTTACCTCCAATACTGCTGCTTTCTACACAGTAGCTGTTCTCCACACATGTGTGACTGGTCCGCATAAGTACATTGTGGCACCAACCCTGTCACATACACCTGTATTTGTACGGGGTGTATGTGATGGGGTTGGCGCGATGATGTCATCATGCCGGGTATTCATATGTGGGCGTATCTGTATGTGGGCGGACCCGCCTGGAGACGGATGGAGGAGCAGTGTCTCAGTTCCTAAGACCATCGGAAATATGTGTTTTCCAATGGTCTTAGGTGACCCTTGTGAAAGGGTCGTTCGACCCCCAAAGGGGTCGTGACCCACATTGAGAACCACTGCCTTAGAGTGAAGAAGCTATTTTACTCAAAACCCAGACATACACAAGCCATGGGGGCTCTCGGCCTTTACTTCCACCCACATCTCTAGGGCCCCAACTCCAGCTCATCTGCACTGGCTCTGAGACGGACTTCAACGATCCTGAGAACAGAAGGGTGACAGTGAGGTGCTGCCGAGACTGGGAGCCGGGGAGGCGGGCAGGGGCAGTAGTTAGACAGGGAGGGGGTCGCTGGGAGAGCTCATCCAGGGGCTCCAGGGTAAGGACTGAAGAGTTGCTTTCCAATAGGGTTAAATGACAGGATTCTTTACGCATTCCAGGGCAATGTCCGGAACCTTGCTGATGCCACATGTGAGCTGTGTGTGTTTACTTCTGGCTGCTGCTATCACAAATCAGCAACTTAGCACACAAATTTATTATGTTATAGTTTTGGAGGTCAGAAATCCAAAATATATTCTTTCTGGAAGCTTCTTGCCTTTTCCTGATTCTAGAGGATGCCTGTAATCCTTGGCTCATGACCCCTTCCCCACCCTCAAGGCCAGGAGTATAATAGCCTCAGATTGTTCTGCTTTGTCACATCTCCTCTGACTCTTCTGCTCCCCTCTTTCCCTTACACAGACCTTCGTGATTGCAATGGGTCCGCCCAGATCATCAGAATAACGTCCCCAACTCAAGATCCTTAAATTAGTTACATCTACAAAGTCCCTTTTACCTTGTAATGAAATGGTCACAAGTTCCCGGATTCGGAAGTGGGTAACTTTGAGGGGGGCCATCATTGTGTCTTCCACTCTGAAATTTGGGGCAAGTCGCTTAACTTCTCTGTGCCTCTTTCCTCATCTGTGAAATAGATACAGTAACAGCTCCTCTTTTATTCACAGAGCATGGGAACAGCACCAAACACTTCGCAATGTTGTGAGAAGCAACTAAGTCGAGTGGAGCACAAAGCAGATGCTTGATACATTTCAACTAGTTTGTCAGTGAGGGCCACTTCAAAGCCCACAGGAATCCCCAATTTGGAGTGCAGAGAGGAAGGAAGCTTTATTCAATGCAAAACAGCTCCGTTGTGATATAGCACAGCACCCTGTGTGTAGGCAGCCCTGGGACAAGGTGGCCCAGGCCCAGGCCCAGGTCTGTCTCTGGCTAGACAGCTTGGCTCAGGGGAGAAATCTTTGGTGTTTTCAGCTCCAGCCAAGAAAACACAACCTTTGTTGAAAAGGGCAAGTGCAGTTCTTAGAGCCGGAGGGGAGCTGACTTGAATAGACAGAAGTCCCCACCGGGTCCCTGATTGGTCCATCCTCATGCAAATGAGGACTCTAAATCTTCATAGTCTGATTGGTTCAAAAGGCACTGTCCTGATTGGTCAGAATAGAGCCACTCTGAATGGTCAGTGAGGAAACTGATGGGGATATGGCTCCAGAACTCTGATTGGATGGGGAAAACCTCAGTCCTGTTGGTTGAAATAGGATTCCAGGAACTCCTTTGCAAGGGCTGGCTCGGAGGGCAGGGACACGCTCCCTGCAGGCTGCTCCTGGAAGCGCAGCTTGGTGGGGGCCCCTGTACAAAGTGGCTGCTGGGCTCTGCTGTTGTTTCTGTCTGTCTGTCTGTCTGTTTGTTGTTTTAGTTGGAGCCCTTAGCCACTGCGAGCCCTCTTTAGTAGGTATTTTCCTCTACAGGTTTTATTATTGCTCTTATGCATAAATCTAGAAGCTTCCTTCCCAGATGCCTGCATGGCAAAATTGAGATGCGGTCCGTCTCAGAAGCATGTAATTAATACTATATAAGACAACGGTTTCTATTAGGCAACATCCATTTATGCAATAGCATCAGGGTCATGAATACTGAGCTACTTTGTAACCTTAAGAGCCGGGAATGTGCAAGCAGAAGCCTGGAGGCAACGAGTCCAAGAGGCCAGCCTGGCAGGAGATAGGGCATCAGGCTGGAGGCAGCCTCTCCCTCCCTTCCCTGCCCCACACCCAAGGGCCGCCCATTCTCCGCAGGGGAGACATGCGTGACAGCGATAAGGGCTTCTTGAGGCCAGAGGGGTTAACGCAGAAGGGTGCAGAATCCTTTCCCTCAGAAGCCTGTGGCAGAGACCCCACCCCTGCTCCAGGTTCAGCTTTGTCTGAGAAAGCAGTGCAGGCAGGGGGATGGCCAGGCTAACCCCTAGGGGACCTTCCCAGCTCAGGGTCCCGGAAATCCTGCCTTTCCATCTAGGTGACACTTAATCATGGAGCAAGGCGCCAGCTCTGGGCTCTGTCCTTTCCTCTTTGCTGACATATTCAACCCCTTGCCCTTCTCACCCAAGGACTCATTTTTCTGATTCTCACTAATGAAACTCAAATCTATCAGCCATCTGTGTTTGTCATTGGGTTTAAATTCCCACTAAGGGGTTCATTCCTCAAAAGCTTTCTGAAGGGCTCTGGCCGGTGTGGCTCAGTTGGTTGGAGCATTGTCCACACACTGAAGGGTTGTGGGTTCGATTCTGGTTAGGACACGTACCCAGGTGTGGGTTCAGTCCCCTTGTATGGCATGTTTCTCTCTCACATCTCTCCCCCCCCTTCTCTCTCTCTAAAATCAGTTTTCTTAAAAACTCTTCTGAAGGTGAGCAGTGTTTCTCCTACTTTAGCCCCCCCCAGTATGTGCTCATTCAACACCCTCTCCAATTTCTTTACTCTCACAACTGTTAACTCGTTTATTTATTGTCCGATGATTTGTTTAGCATTTCCCTGGCTCCCCAGCCTGTAAGTTCCCAAGGTAAGTATTTCCCAGCCTATTCACCACTCCTACAGTGCCTGACACTTAGTGCATGCCTTGCATTTAGTGAGCAAAGCAATGAATGAATGTTGGGAGAGACACCTACATGCAGAGGGAAGACCTGAGGTCCTTTCTCTGACTCTCCTCGGCTCGCGCCGACACTGCCCCTTTGGGTGGGGAGCAGGGCGTAAGGCCTGAGAGAGACCTGGGCAGCCAAGGGCACTGGGAATCTGGGGGGCTTGAGGAAGGCTTCAGGAGGCTGGGGGTCGTTGAAGACCCTGCTGTCACTTCCTCAGTGAACTGTCTCTGAAATCCTTTGAGAGAACAAATAATTTCCCCCAGAACTTTCACGTTGTGCCATAACTGTTTTGGGGCGGAATCTGCCCAAATCGTGAGCTACAGCAGGGCCTAAGGGCTTCTTCCTCAGCTCTGTGTCTCCAGGGCCCGATATGCACCTGGAGCAGGGGTGAGGCTTGTTATTTGTTGAATGAAGAAGGATGTAGATTCTGTGTGAGTCCCTTGTTGCTGGGATGACCATATAATTTATTGTCCAGACCAGAGCATTTCTATCCTGGAAATGGAGACACTGTTAATGATTGATCACGAACATGTGGACATGTTGGGCCGTGTGTGGCCACCCCACCTCTTTAGGGTCTCCTGGCCCCTCCCATGGCTGCGTCCCTACCCCAGCCGGTCAAGCCAAGAGTGCTTCTGCTTCACAGATTCTAGAGCCCAGAGCTCTCAGGCTGGGGGAGGGGAGGCCTCAGCGCTGCCCTTTGTCCACTGTGGGGTC
This sequence comes from Tadarida brasiliensis, assembly GCA_030848825.1. NCBI lineage: Eukaryota > Metazoa > Chordata > Mammalia > Chiroptera > Molossidae > Tadarida > Tadarida brasiliensis. The sequence continues at coordinate 86,393,938 of CM061268.1, forward strand.
AGAGTTTTCCTCCTGAGCTTCACCTCGGGTCGGAAGAATTTCCTGTGGGGTCGCAGGTCAAACGCCGCATGTCCTCGGCAGAGCTCCTGGAGGGCCAGCTCGTCCCTGCCCTCCGCCCCCAGGAAGAAGGATGAGCTGCCTCTGGAACAGGAAGCGGCACCAGGCAGGCCCAGGCCTGCGGGCAGGGCTCCGAGGGCCACCACCCCCTCACAGGGACAGCGTGGCTCTGGTGACTCCCTCCAGTGGGAGACGATGAGGGACGGGATGGGGTGCAGTGCAGTGTGGACGGGTCGCTGCTGGCGGAAGGGGTAAGTCCCATGGGGTTGAAAGGGGGTTAAATTGGGCTGGATTGACAAGGAATCCCCAGATAAACCGTGACCCTGAAAGTGTACTTTTCACTAGTAATCCCTTTCCTGGAGGAGGAGACCCATATAAACGCATGTCCCCTGCAGAGTACAGAGAAAGTGCAATTGCATTGCTAGGGGGAGAGATGGATCTGGGTCTCCCCCTAGCTTCCTGACCATTCCCTGGGGGTTCCCCACAGTTTGGAAGTAGAGCAGAAACCCCCTGGGGCGAGGTCATATCTAAGCAGTAGCCCCCATAAGGTGGGGAAGGGGGGTGGGGTGAGGGGTACCACCCTGGACGGTGGTGTATGCTGGGATTTGGGATCCGCCTCACCCTCCCCTGCCTGCAGCCAGGCCCCGCGGAACAGGGCTGCTGTGTCGGGCCGCTGGGCTGTGCGCTGTACCGCCCCAGGGCCACCATTCACGTGGACCCCAGGTGCCACTCGGGAAGCTCTGGTCGGAGCCTTTGCATGTGAGTGCCTGAACCTGGGATGCCATTCTGGCGAGTTGCCATTTAACATACAGGATGCAGCTTAGATTTCATCTCTTCTGAGGGCTCCGAGTGCCTCCTTGTCGGTGTCCGTCTCCCCTCCACACAGCTCTGTTCTACAGCGGGCCGCCCAGACTTGCGATCACCAGCTTCGGTGGCTGGTTCCCCACTGTTCTGTCTGAACCTTCCTCCCGCCATCGTCCGGGGCGGAAGGTGAGTCACTGAATGGGCAATGCCGACTCAGAATTGCGCTGGAAGGACCGGGGGGTCATTGTGCACTCTTTCGTTGTAAAGAAGACAGTGCTTGGCCCAGGGGGTGAAACAGCCTGTCCACGGTCACCCGGAGTCCTTGTGGCAGTGAGTGGGACGTGCTAGGTGGGCTCGGGCAGTGATCAGCCCCTCAGGACCGGGGCCAGGGCAGGAACACCAGTGGTCCGTGTTCTGGGAACTCTGGGAGCAGGGGCTCAACCCTCTTTCTGGTGGGTCCCTCCCTCCTGTCCTCTTCTCTCTCTCCTCTTATTTTCCAACCACGGGTGTTTTTAAGGCTATTTTGACTCTCTCTGCTATAATAAGAAACCAGCAATTAACTATTATAAAGCTGTTTTATAATCGTGTGGAAGCCCCTTTTATCTACTTTGCTTTAAATGGTTATATGTTTTATCTCTAGTTTTCAGGAATATAAAACTTTATAGCACTTGCTGCAAACCTTCATACTTTGCGGTTTATTGTTCCCTCTGCAAATATACCTTTCACATAAATACGATTTCATCTGTACAGTGCTGGGCTTGGGCCACGGCGGCTCTCTACGATTTCGTCGGTGGGACGCACACCTGGACACCAGGTGACACACGAAGCCACTGGACTGGTTGGCCATCCTCGGTCCCTTGTCCTCTGATCAGGGCTGAACTAGCAGACCTGCCACAAAAGAGGCCGTGGACCCCAGGCAGGGGGAGAAGTAATGAGGAATCCCGGAGGGGTGGTCCCCACTCGCCTTGTGCCTGATCTGAGGTTTGGGCCCCTGCACACATAGGCCAACAGTGTCCTGGCTTCTCCCACCCTTGGGCAGAGACATCCTCTCTGAAAGTAGCTGGGAAGCAGCAGCAATAAGCTTAGCCAGAGCCCCCCGAGGCATGCTTGGAGCAGAGCACAAGCCAAGCTCACGGGCAGCCACCGGCCTGGCCTTCCTGAGGCACTCGCCTGAAGGCCTCTCTGAGCAGAGGCTCTGTCTAGGACAGCCTTGGTAACAAGAACCACTCAGGCAATTATTTCCCCAGGTGAGTTCTCCAAGTGAGCTGCTTTTCTGATTTTGTTTTTAAATCTGGAGTGTTTGGATCAAATGCAAAAATGGATAGTGCCTCAGTTGGTGGCCAGGAAACGCACCTTCCGGGCCCTCCAGCTGCACCGAGGGTAACTGATGAAGACCTCCACCCGCTGCTCTGAAATCCACGGCAGCCCAGCCGGCATTTGTGTTGAGGCCACGCCTTCCATGGGTTGCTTGTGGCCAGTGACTGAGGGCGGCAGGGGTGCCCATTTCAGGGAAACCAGGGACTCCTCTGACGGCTGACTGGCTGGAAGACTCCCCAACACCCTTGCCAAACCTTTCTTACACTGCATGGCCATCCAGGAAGGTTCTGCCCAACCTTCCTTCCCTCCCTCCATCACTGGAATCAGGCTTGTAGAGCAATCTGCTAGCTCTCGCAGCCTGCACTGGCTCCCTCTCCATCTTTCCCTCACAGGCATTTCCCCTAATAAAATCCCTGCACACTCAATCCCGTATTGGCATCTGGTTCTCAGAGGACGGGGAATAGCACGCTTCTCATTTACATAAGGAGAGAGGTATGCATCAGTGTCGTGGATGGAAATTCTGTGCTGCATGTTATTTATGCAGATAGCTGCTGGAAAGACACTAGACAGGTAGAACAGATGGGTATACGTCTACATGCAATGCTAGAAGCAAATCTATGTGTATCTCTGGGTATAGCATATGTAGGTGGGTATACATTGATAGCTATAAATATACTTTTTAAAAAAGACTTTATTGCTTTAGAACAGGTTTAGAACCATAGCAAAATTAAGTGGAAGGTACAGAGATTTGCCATATAACCTGTACCCTCCCCCCCCCCACACACACACACAGCCTCCCCATTACCAATATCTCCCACCAGAGTGTGCATTCGGTGCAATCGGTGGGCCTACATGGCACATCACTGTCGCCCAGGGTTCGTGGTGTGCTTTAGGGTCCTACAGAGTGGTTTCACTGCCCTGAAAATCTGTGCTCCGCCTGTTCATCCCTCCCCACCCCGCAACCCCTGGCAACCTCCGATCTCTTCACAGTTTCCATAGTTTTGCCTTTCCCAGCATACCCTATAGTTGGAATCATACAGGATAAATGTACTTTTAAAACTGTACCCCTCCAACACTTGGGAATCAATTGCTAGTTAGCTGATGATGTTGTGTACAGAGAGTAATGGATGTGTCGTCAGAACATCAATTATCTTACCTACACACACATTTTTATTTATAGACACGATCTCAGTTCTCACAACAATTCTATGGAAGGTGCAATTTCATCTCCATTTCACAGACTGAAGTGGAGGCCGAGAGGTGTTCCGGCAGCAAGTGGCTCTTGTCTGTGTGTATCTGTGAAGTGAGACAGTAAATGCGCAAATAGACAGAAGTAGGTGGGATTGATGGGTAAGCAGACATATCTGAACATATGTGGAGACAGATGTGTGGATCAGCAAATAGATGAGAATGTGCAAACCTCTCCCCACAGTCACAACCTCTCGTCTGCCACTCAGGACTCTGGATGTGGCTGTGTTTGAACTCGAGCTCAGAACGCCGAGTTCTGTCTCAGGAAATTTCTGTCACTGCTTAGCAGTAAATCGAATCCCACTGCTTCTTATCCCTCACCTAGTTATCTGGATTCCAGGAAGACCAGTCTCAACTCTAGGAACAGCCCTAGCACTTGGCATCAGTAGCTGACAATGATACATGTGTAACTGTGTATTTTATATAAATGTTCCCAGGTCTTGTTTTCAAAATAAAACTGCTCTTGCTAAGATCAATACGGACCTCCTAGTTGCCCAGTCCAATGGTCACATTTCAGTGCTCACCTACCTGGCCCTCTTGGTGACATTAACAGTGTTAACCACTCTCTCCCTGAATCTCTCCTCCGAGACCCCTCGACACCACTCCATCCCGACTTTGTCCCTGCCTGTCTGCCGCACGCCTGCTCGGTCTCTTCCAGCTGTTCTCTGGCCACTCCGCAGCAGTCCCAACAGTTTGTCCCCTGGCTCCTTTCTGAGAAAAGCCTCTTGGTTTGGGGCTCCTCCCTCCTCCGTGTGCCAGTGCGTTTCCCAGGGGTCGAGCGCAGTCCTCGGAAATGAACCCTGATCCGTCTAAACCACTGGTTCCCAAAGTGTGGTCCCTCCTGGGACCAGCAGCCTTCCCTGGGAACTCACCAAAAATTCAAACTCGCAGCCCTGGCGGCGTGGCTCAACAGTTAGAGCGTCGGCCTGCAGACGAAGGGTCTCGGGTTCAATTCCAGTCGAGGGCACATACCTGGGTTGCAGGTTCGATCTCCAACCCGGTCAGAGGCAACCAATCAATGCGTCTCTCTCACATGGATGTTTCTCTCTCCCTCCCTTCCTTCCACTCTATCTAGAAAATCAAGGGGAAAATATCCTCGGGTGAGGATTAACAAAACAAAAAAAATTCAAACTCTCAGACCTCACTCCAGACCTACTGAAATCTCTGGGAGCAGAGCCCAGCATCAGTGTGGAATTCGAGAACCACTGGCCCATGCCCACGGAGCTGAGTTCCCCTTCCAGTGACTGAATGGGCATGCGTACATGACGAAGGAAGTCTGCTGGCAGAGGGGTCCTGGAAAGGCCTCTTTGCTTCTAGAAGAGATACAGGAAGAGATGGGCCCTCTGCAGCTGACAGGCAGGGTGTGCTGGATGAGGCCTGGGACCGCCGCAGCCAGGTTTGACCACTCGAGGGCAGCATCAAGACAAGCCAGCAGGTTGAGAAAGGCAAAGTAAAAAGGTGGACAGGGTCTGTATGGGTTGAATTGTGTCCCCTAAAAAGATATATTGAAGCTCTCACCCCAGGAGCTCAGAATGTGACCTTTTCTGCAGAGGTAATTAGTTAAAACAGGGTCATAACGGAGTGAGGTGGGCCCTAGATCTAATATGACTGGCGTCTGTATGAGCAGAGGAGGCGCATGGAAAGCAGAGGCCAGGAGGCAGGCATTGGGGTCTCTCTCAGCTTTCCGAGGGAGCATGGCCTTGGGACAGCTTGATTTGGGACTTCTACCCTCCAGAACTTTCAGGAAAAGCATTGCTATTGTTTCAAGCCATCCAGCAAGTGTGGCATTGTTATGCGGCCGTAGGAAAGGAACACAGGACTGTTCGGACCTAGCCAACGCTGGCCTGCCCTGAGACCACCTGTTACACAGAAGAGCAATTTTCCTCTATCCTTTCACATAGTTGCTTTTGGTCTTCGTTTTCAGACTGCAACAGCTTTGTGACTGATAACCATGAAGCCCCCTGTTCCTCGGGGTCCCTCCTGGTCTCTCTTCTCTTCTGACTTCACCGTTCTTCCTAGGGAGAGCTCACCCCCTCTCGTATCTTCAGATATTACTCAGTGGGCTCCTAACGCTTAAGTCTGTATCCCCCAAACCACACTGCACTCTGCAGTTACATACCCAGCATGTATTTAACATCCCTCCCTGGAGATAAATACTCAACATGTCAAATTTCAGTTCCCTATCAGTCCCCTCCTCCAAGCTGTTAGATCGTCCATGTTTTCGGTTTTGATGAGTGTCACAACGGTTGACTCAGATGTTCAACTACTGACCAGGGTGTCATTCTGTCACCCTCCTCTCGTGTTTAGAACAGCCACCAGTTCTGTTGATTCTAACTCTTCCCCCTGTTATCTCTTGTATCGATCTTCTCTTTACCGTCCGCGTTTTCACTGAGAGAGTGTACGTTCTCATTATTTTTGCCCAGGATATTGTAACTCTAGCCTGGAACATTTCTCCACATTACTGAGGATTTAAAATGCATCTCTTAGAGTTTGATAAAATTCAATGGTGAAGACATCTGGGTCTGTAGTTTTCTCTGTGGACAGTTTTTTTGATAATTACAGATCCAAGTTATTTAATAGAAACGGGATTTCTCCAAATTTCTTTTTGTGCTAATTGGGTAAGTGTACTGTCGTAGAAATGTGTCTATTTCATTTAAAATTTCAAATTTATTGGAATAAAGTTCTTTGTTATAACATGTTTATACTGGTTTCCTAGGGCGACCATAACAAAGTCCCACCAAATGGGGGCTCAGAACAGCAGAAACGCGTTCTCTCTCAGTTCCGGGCTGGAACTCGGGAGTCCAGGTCAGCAGAGTCGTGCTCCTTCTGGAAGCCGTCGGGGAGAATCCTGTCTTGCTTGTTCCTTGACTTGCGGCTGCATCACTCCGATCTCTGCCTCTGCTGTCACATGGCCTTCTCCCTGTATCTGTGCCTGCTTCTTTTTTTTTTTTAATTTAAAGAATCGTTTATTGATGTTTAGAGAGAGAGGAAGGGAGAAGAGAGAACATTGACGTGAGAGCACAATCTCCATCGGCTGCCTCCTGCACACTCCCCATCGGGGACTGAGCCAGAAACCTGGGCATGTGCCCTGACCAGGAATCGAGCCAGCAACATTTTGGTGCATGGGACGATGCCCAACCAACTGAGCCACACTGACCAGGACTGTGTCTTCTCTCTTATGAGGACACCAGTCCGATTGGGTAGAACCCGCCCTACCCAAGTATGACCTTATCTGAACTTGATCACATCTGCAAAGACCCGGTTCTAAATAAGGTCACAGTAAGGGATTTAGGTTTTCAATATATCTTCTTGGGGGTTACACAGTTCAGTCCATAACAATCTTATTATTCTTATCTTATTTTGTTTTAATGAATTTATGTAAAAATGATAAAAAGCCAAGAAAATCGTGTCAGAAGAATAACAAAATCAGAAGAATTACATTACTGGTCATTAAGACTTTTTACATAATTACAGTAATCAAGACAGATTGGAATAGGGGCAAGCATAGACAAAGATACCAATGGGACAAAAGAGAAAGTCCAGAAGTCAGCTCAAACATGTGTGGATACTTGGTTTATGACAAAGATGGCGCTGCACAGCAATGGTAAAGGAGTCTTTTGGCCCTGGCTGGTTTGGCTCAGCGGTTAGAGCATCGGCCTGTGGACCAAAGCGTCTCAGGTTCAGTGCTGGTCAATGGCATGTACCTGGGTTGCAGGTTTGATCCCTGGCCCCGATCAGGAACATGCGGGAGGCAACCAGTCAATGTGTCTCTCTCACACTGATGTCTCTCTCTCTCTCCCCCTTCCACTCTCTCTACAAATCAATGGGAAAAGATCCTTGAGTGAGGATTAACAAAAAAACAAGGGTGGTCCTTTGAACATATTGGGTGTCCACATGGGAAGAAATGGAATCTTGATTCCTACTTCACATCGATCACAAACATCCATTCCATATGGGTGATAGAGCTCACTGTGAAAGATCAATCAACACAGCTTTAAAGAAACACAGCCCAGCCAGTGTGGCTCAGTGGTTAGAGCGTCAGCCTGCGGTCCAGAGAGTCCCGGGTTTGATTCCAGTCACGGGCACATACCTCGGTTGTGGTTCGGTCTACGGCCCTGCTCAGGGTCGTGTAGGAGGCAGCCGGTGGATGTGTCCCTCTCACATTGATGTTTCTCTGTTTCTCTCTCCCACTCTCCACTCTATCTGAAGATAAAGGGGGAAAAAAAAGAAAAGAGAACATAGACTATCTTCGTGGTCTTACAGTAGTCAATACATTCTTGCCTAGTTCTTCTCTTCCAATAAATGGCAGCATCACTCACACAATGGTCCAAGTCAGCTTTGACTTATGTATTTTTCTCCTGACCCACACCTGATCATTCATCATGCCCTGTCTTCCTTCTAAAATGCATATCAAACCATCACATTTCATCACCAGCTAAGTACCAGCCACCATCATCTTCCATCTGCAACAGCCTTCTCACTGTTCTCTTTGCTTCCACTTATTATATTACTTTCCCGACTAAGATCTCTCACTGACTTCCCATGAAGTGTCAAAACCTTACCTGCCCGGGACTCTGAACCTGCTGTCCTTCTGCCTGAAATGCTTGTCCCTCGACTCTCCATGTGGATGGTCCATTCTCTACTTTTTCTCTTGGCTCCTGTCACCTCCCCAAAGAGGCCTTCCCTGCAGACCTGCCTGTATTCTTCCTTCATCTTAGTTATTCCCTAACACAGCTGTCTTCTCCTTCGCTGCACTTGCCACAACCCATCATTATCCTCTGTATTTTACTTTTACTCGTTAATTAATTCAATAAGTATTTATTGTGTCTCCTCTGTGCCAGGCGCTGTGTTAGGTGCCAGGGATGAAATCCTAATCAAACAGACGAGGTCTCTACCCTGATGCAGCACACAGTTTAGTGAACGATACAGATCGTGATCAAATAATCCTACAAATGCCAATATAAAAACAAACTGTGAGAAGTGCTTGATTGAAAAGCTATTGGAAAATAAAATACCTAACATTTACCACTCCTTTTGCCTCTAACTCTGCTCCTGAGATCCGAAAGCAGTTCTCACAGGGGCTCATGGGGCTCCTGATCGAAGGAGGCCGGTGATCTACCGCTGCTCGGGGTGCCGACCGCAGGGCAGATGGCTCGGAGCGACCCTGAGAACCCAGCGGACGGTAGGTGTGAGCCCTGGGAACAAGGGCTCTGAGAGCGGAGGTTTTGCCCACTGTAAACAGCTGGATGGTCTAGGACAGTCTCAGCCTGAGCGGTGGGAGCGCCCCCTGCTAACCTCCTGGCAGGCAGCCATGTACACTGACATCTTCAGCCTCCGGAATGGTCTCCCTGCCGTACTGAACCACCTCGACCTCCACACTGCTCTCAGAGTGGTTCTACCAGGACATAATCTGAGCATGCCTTTCACATATTTGGCTTTCCCCAGTGAGTTCCCATTGCCTTCGATAAAATTAAAACTCTTGCGCATCTGTACAAAATTCTTTAGAACTGGCCTCTTCCACAGGGTATGTTTCTCCATACTTCTACTTCTTGGTCCACACACATAATCTCTAGCCTCATTGAACCAAGTGTCCCTCAGAAGGGCTTGCTGCCCCTTCCCTAGGTCTGTGCCCAGGCTGTGCCCAGGCTGTGCCTCATGCAGGCCAGGCTGCACAGCTGGTCCAAGGGCTTGATGGTCTGGCTCAGAGCCTGCTGGGTGACCAGCCCTTACTCCAGTTCCATGCACGGAGTCCAGGAACGCGCGTGACCAGGCTGAGCTGGAGAGTCTGGGTCGGTTTTGATTGTGCCTTACTGACTACGTAAACGCTGCAGTCAACGTGCTCTGAGGTGGCCGTGCACTTGGCCCGGGGAGGGTCTCTGGCAAGAACGCTGTGCAGGTTGTGTGTTGTGTGCTCTAGCCTCATGTCTAGACATGAATGTGTTTATGTCTGCAAACAGAAGCAGATGTACTGGAAGCTAAGCGGCAGGACCCCTGTTCACACAGGCCCCTTCCAGTGCCCTGGAAAGATGGATGTTGACTCTATTTACAAGCTTTTTAAAATGTGTAATTTGCTCTGATTTCTTTTTTCATTCTAAATAAGTATTTACTTTGTACTTGGTTGTATATTCATAATTTTGTTGTTTTTCTTAAAGAGAGTCCTTCCAAACTATATGTCCTTGCCTAGAAGTGGATAGGCTTCCAAAAACATCTGTGACCCTCCTGTACTCAGAAGTCCGCACCTGCAACTGCGGGCCATTGTGCTGGGGAAGGCTATTGGTGTCTCTGCCATATGTCCTGGGTTCCTTCCTACTCTGTAAATGGGAAAGCCTGTTTGGTTTACCCAAGGGGGATCTGCACTTGGTTATTGCTCTCAGCCCAAACCTAATGTGGGCACACAGTTGTCACCCACTTCTTCATCCGGCTCAGTCCTACTCCTCTGTTAGGATTTGTCTCAGGCGTCACTGTCTCCTAGAAGCCTTCCCAGGTGCTCTCAGTCCAGGCTGGGTGCCCACACAAGGCAGACATTCAATAACTATTAAGGAAGGAAGGGAGGGAGGGAGGGAGGGAAGGAGGGAGGGAGGGAGGGAGGGAGGGAGGGAGGGAAGAAGGAAGGAAAGTATGGAGGAAGGGAGGAAGGGAGGAAGGCAGGAAGGGAGGAAGGCAGGAAGGGAGGAAGGGAGGAAGGGAGGAAGGCAGGAAGGGAGGAAGGCAGGAAGAGAGGAAGGGAGGAAGGGAGGAAGGGAGGAAGGGAGGAAGGCAGGAAGAGAGGAAGGGAGGAAGGGAGGGAGGGAGGAAGGCAGGAAGGGAGGAAGGGAGGAAGGCAGGAAGAGAGGAAGGGAGGAAGGGAGGAAGGCAGGAAGAGAGGAAGGGAGGAAGGCAGGAAGGGAGGAAGGGAGGAAGGGAGGAAGGCAGGAAGGGAGGAAGGCAGGAAGAGAGGAAGGGAGGAAGGGAGGAAGGGAGGAAGGCAGGAAGAGAGGAAGGGAGGAAGGGAGGGAGGGAGGAAGGCAGGAAGGGAGGAAGGGAGGAAGGCAGGAAGAGAGGAAGGGAGGAAGGGAGGAAGGCAGGAAGAGAGGAAGGGAGGAAGGCAGGAAGGGAGGAAGGGAGGAAGGGAGGAAGGGAGGCAGGAAGCTGAGCCATCAAATTAGTCCCCTCTGCTCCTAGAACAATAAGCCCTTTCCGGTTGGTTCCGGCAGAATCCCGAGTTCCATCTGAGACAAACCCCTGCTCCTCTGCTTCCTGGGTTGCGCCTCTCACAAGATCCCACATCACTCACTCCTGGTTCCTTCAGACAAAGGTGGTTCCATTTCTCTTGTCTGACCTAACCCACTGTAGTTCCTGACCTCTCTGTGCCGCCCACCGCGCCCAGAGCCCTTACTTACCGTCTACCATTCCTCACACGTTTTCCGCAGGTAGCTGCCAGAACAAAGCACCACAGCCTGGGTGGCTTAAACAACAAACTCATTTTCTCACCGTCCTGTAGGCTGGAATCCAGCATCCAGAGGTCTCCGGAAGCCTCTCTCCCTGGCTTGCAGACGGCCACCCTCTCCTCCCTGTGCTCTCGCGTCTGTGCGTGTCCGTGTTCTGATCTCCTCTTACAAGGACACCAGGCATCTTGGATTAGGGTCCACCCATATGACCTTCTTTTGCCTCTTTAAAGGCCCTGTCTTCAAATCCAGTACATTCTGAGGCACTGGGGGTTAGTCCTTTAACATATGAATTTGGGGGGATACAATTCAGCCCATAACAGAGTTATCTTTATTTTATGTGCCAGGAAACTGATACCCAAAGATATTAAATGACCATAGATGAGGTGATTAAACACACTGTTCTGGGAAGTCTGGAATCAAGGTGCCAGCAGGTCCGAGGTCTGATGAGGGCCCATGTCCTGTGTAGATAGATAGCTGCCTTCTCCCTGTGTCCCCACATGACCGAGAAAGAGATCACGTCTCTTGTGTTTCTTCTCATAAGGGCACTAATCCCATTCCGGAGGGACCCACCCTCATGACCTAATCACCTCCCCAAAGCTCCACTTCCAAACACCATCATGTGAGGAATCTGGCTGCAGCATATGAACTGGGGAGGACTGGGCATGAACATTCAGTCTATAGCTCTTACCCATGGTCACTCAGGCGGCAGGTTGAGGAGCTAGGTCTTCTGAACCCAAGTCCTGGTGTTTACATGCCATAGTCTCCAGGGTCACAGCCCCGCACCCTGGTCTTATCTAAGAGCTCTCTGCCCCCACTGTCATCTCCCTGCCATTTCATTTCCTGCAAAGTGACATATGTCTACATGCCATGTGAACACTGGCAACCATGACCGCATAATTGGAGGGCATGGGACCGGGGGTGGGGGGTGGGTAATGCCACCCTAGGCAGCTGAAGCAGGGGATGGGGGTGGGGGTGGGGCTGGGCTGCAGTATAAAGGAGAGGTCAAGGGTACATACTTTAGAGCCAAACTGCCCAAGTTCCAATGTAGGTTCCCTTGTTCTCTAGCTGTGTGGCCTTTGCCAAGTTATTTAGCCCCTCAGTGCCTCAGTTTTCCCATCTGCAAAATGGAAATAATAACAGTATCCAAGTCATTGTTATTGAGACGGTGAAATGAATCAATAGGTAAACAGTGGCCAGCCCTTAGTATGCCCTAAGTGAGTTAGAGCAATGATTATTATTGCTATAATTTTCCAGGGTGGGTTTCCTCAGTCCCATGTCCATGCTGCTCAGACGGGTTCAGTTGCTCTGCGGCAGGAGTAGTGCCGGATCCCTACTGGGGGCTCTTAGGAGGAAAGAATAGGCAAAAAAAGGATGGGTGTTTGGAACACACCCCAATCTTAGGGGCAACAATGCTTGCCTTTACCTTTGGGCCATGAAGTTCAAGAAACAAGATCCTTGGGATTTCAGGCTGGCAGTGCCCTCGAAAGCCCTCTGTGGCCACCCCTTTGCCTATGGGAAGCCCTTTTGTATATTCTCTGCTGGTATGAGGCCTGAAGAGCTGGGTGACAGCGTGTGACTGTCAAGAAGCTTTATGGAGCTTCATGCCAGCGCTGGCTTCTATTTCAGGACCCACAAAGGTCAAAGTCAGCCCCTGCCTTCAGAAATGGCGAGATGCGTGCTGGGAGCAGCTGGGTCCCCCGGCCTCCTGGGTCCCACTAACCAGGAGGCATGAACCTCAAACCCATCAAGCACCAGGATTGACATAAACCTCAGCACTGAGCCCCAAGGGGCTGCTATGTACACAGTCCCAGTGAGCCCAGAGTGGAGAGAAATACGACGTCTCCCAGCTCATTCTGCAGCTTGCCTGCTTCCCCTTCTCCCACTCCCTCACCAATGAAGTCGTTTGGTTAAAAATTAAATACAGTAGCAATTTAAAACTGCCCTGCGGTGGGAGACCCCGTGGGCTGAACCTCCCTGCCCGCTCAGGCTGCTGTTGACTCTGGCAGGGCTGAGCCCATTACCCCCAGCCCCAGTGCTGGCATTGACAACACGCCCATAAAACACCCTGTAAATGAAGCTCTAGGGGCCAGTGAGCCAAGTTGGTGGCGGGGCCTCCTGGACTTTCTCCCTTTGTGCTGAGCCCAGAGCACTAGGCTCTTGCTTGCTCTACGTTAGCCCATTTCCCGGGAGCCTTGCAGATTTAAGGTGACCCGGCCTGTCTATAAGACTCCACGTGGAGAGATTTCAGTGTTGATAAAGGTCCTACCCAGGCACTCTGCAGAGGGGAGCCAGCTGAGGTGGACAAGAAAGGCCTCTGGACTTGGGATCAGAAGGCTTGTTTCAATCCCTGGCCTGCCACTTCCTAGCATTACCCTGGAAGTGGTGGTCCTCAAAGGCTGGGCCCCACCCGAGACCGGCGGGATCAGAACCTCAAGCATAGGCCCAGCCATGTGTTTGAACAAGCCCCACAGGGGATCCTGGTGCATACGGACAGCTGCAAACCCCTGTCCGAAGTCACTGCCCTTGTCTGAGACTCACTGTCTTCGTCCGAAAAATGGGGAGAAAATTGTTCTGCAGGGTTGTTGCATTAGATGAGATGATGCCACGGGCAAGCGCCTGGCACCACATCTCGTCACACAGAAGGTGCCCCCCAGTGTTGCTGTGCTGGAGGGCGGAGGGTCTGGGTAGCCCTGGCGCCTGAGCCCTCACTTGCAATCTCTGGAGGAGGGTGCCTCTCATTCTGCTCTGGCTGTGAGGGGTCCCGAGGCCAGACTGCATCTCACCAGGCATCAGAGAGGTGTTAGGAAGCAAATCCTTCCCAAAGGCAACGGGAATGCAGACCCTGGAATCCCAAGGCAGGCTCCGGCCTGCAGTCTCCACCTAACCTCCTCCTGCCCTGCGCAGGGCTGTCTGCAGATAATCCTAGGAGATTACTGTCCCTTCTGTTTGCTAACATTCTCCATAACCTTGTGAGTGAAGTGCTCCCAGCTACCAGGGACAATCACCAGCAGCTGCTCTGCATCACCCTCCAGCCAGGCACTGCCATGCATCGTCTGTTCACTTTCCACTGGAGCTCTAAGAAACGGAGCTATTCATCTTTGTTTTTAATATGCTTTTATTCATTTTAGACAGAGAGAAAGGGAAAGGGGGGAGGGAGAGAGAGAGAAATATCGATGTTGGTTGCCTCCAGCATGCACCCTGACCAGGGATTGAACCTGAAACCCGGGCATGTGCCCTGACTGGAATTGAACCGGTGACTTTTTGGTGCACGGGATGACACTCAATCACTAAGCCACACCAGCCAAGGCTCATCTTTGTTTTTGTTAGTGAGAAAAACTGAGGCTGAGAGAGGTCAAGTAACTTGCCTAACTAAGGGCACATGGGAAGGAGCAGGTCCAGAGTAGGAACCCACCTCTGATTCCAAAGTTCTTTCCACAGTATCACCCAGCTGTTACGGTTTCCCCTGTATCTACCACTGTTCACTGAGTCAGTCCACATATACTTTTTTCAACCACAGTTTACATTCAGTACAATTCCACACCAGTTTCAGATGCACAGCAAAGTGGCTGGAAAACCATGCCTTCCACAGAGTGGTCCCCCCGCTGCCCCAAGCACCTGCCTGGCCACATACCCTGTTATCTCGACGGTACTAACTATGTTCCCCATGCTGTAATCCACACCTCCGAGGCTATTCTGCAGCTACCAATTTGTACCACTTAATCCCATCACCTTTCCACCCCGCGCCCCAACTCCCATCCCCTCTGACAGCTCTCAGTCTGTTATTCTGTGTCTATTAGTCTGTTTCTGTTTTGCTTGTTTGTTTATTTTGTTCATTAGATTCCACATATAAGTGAAATCATATGGTATTTGTCTTTCTCTGACATATTTCACTTAGCATAATACCGTCTAGACCCATTCACGATGTTGCAAAAGGTAAGACTGCCTTTTTTTTTTTTTTACAGCGAAGTAGTATTCCATTGTGTAAATGTGCCACGGCTTTTTTATCCACTCATCGACTGAAGGGCACTTGGGATACTTCTAAATCTTGGCTACTGTAAATAACACTGCAATGAACACAGAGGCGCATATTTTCTTTCAAATTAGTGTTTTGAGTTTCTTCAGATAGATTCTCAGAAGTGGAATAGCTGGGTCATAAGGCAATCCCATTTTTAATTTTGGGGGGAACCTCAACACCGTTTTCCATAGTGGTTGCACCAATATGCATTCCCATAAACAGTGCACTAGGGTTCCCTTTTCTCCACGTCCTCATCAACACTTGTTTGTTGATTTATTGGTGGTAGCCATTCTGACATTTGTGAGGAGGTATCTCATTGTGGTTTTGATTTGTATCTGATGATTAATGATGTTGAGCAACTTTTCATGTCTATTGGCCATATGTATGTCTTCCTAGAAGTGTCTATTCAGCTCTTCTGCCCACTTTTTAATTGGGTTATTTTTCTGGTGTTAAGTTATTTGAATTATTTATAAATTTTGCATATTAACCTGTTATCAGATGTAGCATTGGCAAATATCTTCTTCCATTCAGTAGGTTGTCTTTTTGTTTTGCTGATGGTTTCCTTTGCTGTGCAAAAACTTTTTAGTTTGATATGGGCAGTCCCATTTGTTTATTTTTTCTTTTGTTTCCCTTGCTTGAGGAGATATTTCAGAAAAAAACATTGCTACAAGAAATGTCCAAAATTTTACTATGTTTTCTTCTAGGATTTTTATGGTTTCAAGTCTAAATTTAAGTCTTTAATCCATTTTGAGTTTATGCTTGTGTATGGTGTAAGAAGATGGTCTAGTTTCATTTTTTCACATGTATCTGTCCAAGTTTCCCAACATCATTTATTGAATAGACAGTCTTTACCCCATTGTATGTTCTTGCCTCCTTTGTCAAATATGAATTGACCATATAAGTGTGGGTTTATTTCTGGGCTCTCTATTCTCTTCCATTGATCCTTATGTTTTTATGCCAGAACCATGCTGTTTTGGTTACTATGGCCTTGTAGTATAATTTGATATCAGGTAGTGTGATACCTCCAACTTTGTTCTTCTTTCTCAAGATTGCTGAGGCTATTCAGGGTCTTTTGTAGTTCCACATAAATTTTTGGATTATTTTTTCTAGTTCTGTGAAATAGGTCATTGGTATTTTGATAGGCGTTTCATTAAATTTATAGATTGCTTTGTGTAGTATGGACATTTTTTTTAAATTTGTTTTCCTTCATTGATTTTAGAGAGAGAGGAAGTGAGAGGGAGAGAAACATCAATGAGAGAGAACATCAACTGGCTGCCTCCTGTATGTCCCCCCACGGGGGGTTTGGCCCACAACCTGGGCATGTGTCCTGACTGGGAATTAAACCAGTGACCTGTTGGTGCATGAGTCGATACTCAACCACTGAACCACACCACCAGACTAGTATGGACATTTTAATGATGTTAATTCTTCCTATCCATGAACATGGTATATGCTTCCACTTATTTGTATCTTCTTCAACTTCTTTCTTTAGTATCTTATAATTTTCCAAGTACAGATCATTTACCTCTTTGGTTAAATTTATTCCTAGGTACTTCATTTTTTTTTTTTTTTATGCAATTGTAAATGAGATTATTTTCTTAGTTTCTCTTTTTCTAATCCTCACCAGAGGATATGTTTTTACTGATTTTAGAGAGAGGGGTAAGGAGAGAGAAACATCGATGTATGAGAGAAACATCAATCGGCTGCCCCCTGAATGCACCCTCACTAGGAACTGAACCCACAACTTTTCGGTGCATGGGATGATACTCCAACTGAGCCATACGGGCTATGGCTGTTTCTCTTTCTAATAGTTCAACACTGGTGTATAAAAATGCCATTGATTTCTGAATATTAATTTTTATCCTGCTACTTTACTGATCCATTTGTCAGTTCTAGTAGTTTTTTGGTGGTCTTTAGGGTTCTCTATATACAGTGTCACGTTATCTGCAAATAATGACTATTTTACTTCTTCCTTCCCAATTTGGATGCCTTTTATTTCTTCTTATGTGATTGCTGTGGCTAGAACTTCCAGAACTACATTGAAAGCAGATGTCTCTGTCATGTTCCTAATCCTAAGGGAAAGGCTTTTTAGTTTTTGTCTGTTGAGTATGATGTTGGCTGTGGGTTTGTCATGTATGGCCTTTATTATGCTGAGGTATGATCCCTCTGTTCCCACTTTGCTCAGAGTTTTTATCATAAATGGATGCTGGATTTTGTCAAATGTTTTTTCTCCATCTATTGATAGGTCATATAATTTTCATCCCTCATTTTGTTTATGCGGTGTATTATGTTAATTGTTTTGCGGATGTTGTACCAACCTTGCATCCCAGGTATAAATCCCACTTGATCATGGTTTATGATCTTTTTAATGTATTACAATATTTTTGCATCTATACTCATCAGGGAAATTGGCTTATAATTTTCTTTCCTTGTAATATCTCTATCTGGTTTTGGAATTAGGATAATGCTGACATTTTTAAATTAAATTGGGAGACTTCCCTCCTCTTGAATTTTTTTGGAATAGTTTGAGAAGGATAGGTGTTAATTCTTCTTTGAATATTTGGTAAAATTCACCTGTGATGCCATCTAGTGTAGGACTTTTATTTATCGGGAGTTTTTTGATTACTGCTTCAATTCATTAGTTTTTATCAGTCCATTCAGATTTTTTGTTTCTTCTTTATTTAGTTTTTGGAGATCATATGTTTCTAGGAATTTATTCATTTCATCCAGGTTGTCCAAATTGTTTGTACATAGTTATTCATATTATTTTCTTATAACCCTTGGTATTTCTTTGGTATCAGTTGTTACTTCTCCTCTTTCATTTCTGATTTTATTTATTTAGGTCTTCTCTCTTTTTTTTTCTTGATGAGTCTGCTTAGAGATTTATGGATCTTATTTATCTTTTCAAAGAACCAGCACTTGATTTAACTCATCTTTTGTATTTTTTAAAATTTGATTTCATTTATTTGTACTCTAATCTTTATTATTTCCTTCCTTCTATTAATACTTTGAGCTTTGTTGTTCTTTTTCAAGTTCTTCAAGTATACAGTTAGATTGTTTATTTAAGGTTTTTCTAGCTTCTTGAGGTAGGCCTGTACTGATAGGAATTTTCCTATTAGAACTGACTTCATTGTGTCCCATAGATTTCGGGTTGTTGTGTTTCATATTCATTTGGCTCAAGGTATCTTTTGATTTCTTCCTTGATCTTCTTGTTCACCTGCTCATTGTTTAGTAACATGTTATTAGCCTCCATGTGTCTGCATGTTTTTCAATTTTTTTCTTATAACTGACTTCTAGTTTCATACCATTGTGGTCAAAGAAGATGATTGATATTTCAATCTTCTTGAATTTATTAAGACTCGTTTTGTGTTCTAACATGTGGTCTATCCTAGAGAATGTTTCACGTGCACTTAATAAGAATATATATTCTGCCGCTTTGGGGTGAAATGTTCTGAAAATATCAATTAAATCCAACTGATCTAGTGTGTCATTGAAGGCTACTCTTTTCTTGTTGATTTTCTGTCTGAAAGATCTATCCATTGATGTCAAAGGGGTGTTAAACTCTCCTACTATGGCTGTATTACTGTCTATCTCTCCCTTTATGTCCATCCAGATTTGCTTTACATGTTTAGGTGCTCCTATGTTGGGTACTTATATGTTTATAAGGGTTATATCCTCTTGTTGGATTGATCCCTTTATCATTATGCAATATCTTTCTTTGTATCCTATTATAGCCTTTATTTTGAAGTCTATTTTATCTCATTTAAGTACTGCTACACCAGCTTTTTGTTGTTGTTTCCATTTGCATGAAATATCTCTTTCCACCCATTTACTTTCAGTCTGTGTGTATCTTTTGTTCTGAGGTGGGTCTCTTGTAGACAGCAAAAATATAGGTCTCATTTTCTTTGTTTTTATTTTTTGTTTTTTCCCTTGGTATATCATGCTTTTATTTTAGCAGAGAGAAGGGCTATGAAAACTTTTGAAGGAAATCAGAAGTTACGTTCCATACTCTAGCTTGATTTGCCCCAACTGGAGGGCATTTTCTTTTCTTTTTTTATTAATTAATTTATTTTTGTTACAGATATTTCTCCTTTTTTCCCCCTAGACACCCTCCTCAGATCCCACACGCCACCCTCCCACCATGGTTGTTTATATCCATTCATTACGCATACATGCATATAAGTTCTTTGGTTTATCTCATCTATCCCCCTTGCCCCACCTCCCTCCTCTGAGGTTTGTCAGTCTGAATCGTACTCCTTTCTATGTCTCTGGGTCTATTTTGTTCATCAGTTTATTTTGTTCATTATATTCCACAAATAAGTGAGATTATGTGATACTTGTCTTTCTCTGACTGGCTTATTTCACTTAGCGTAATACTCTCCAGGTCCTTCCATGTCGTCTCAAAGGATAAGAGATCTTTCTTTCTTACAGCTGCATTGTATTCCATTGTGTATATGTACCACAGTTTTTTATTCACTCATCTATTGATGGACACTTGGGCAGTTTCCAGATCTTAGCAATTATAAATAGTGCTGCTATGAACATAGGGGTACATATATTCTTTCTGATTGGTGTTTTGGTCTTCTTAGGATATATTGCTAGAAGTGGGATCACTGGGTCAAATGGCAGTTCAATTTTTAATGTTTTGAGGTAACACCATATTGTTTTCCATAGTGGCTGCACCAGTCTTCATTCCCATCAACAGTGTACTAGAGTCCCCTTTTCTCCACACCCTCACTAGTACTTGTTGTTTGATGATTTGTTGATGGGAACCATCCTGGCAGGTGTGAGGTGATACCTCAGAGTTGTTTTAATTTGTCTCTCTGATGATTAGTGAGGTTGAGCATTTTTTCATATGTCTCTTGGCCATTTGTACGTCCTTTTTGGAGAGGTGTCTATTTAGGTCCTCTGCCCATTTTTTTAATTGGGTTCTTTGTCTTCCTTTTGTTGAGTTGTATGAGTACTCTATATATTTTGGAAATTAATCCCTTATCTGATGTATTGTTGGCAGTTATGCTCTCCCATATAGTGGGTTCCCTTTCCATTTTGATGCTTGTTTCTTTTGATGTGCAGAAGCTTTTTTGTTTAGTGTAGTCCCATGTATTAATTTTTTCCTTTTTTTCTCTTGCCTTAGGTGTTGTATCAGTGAAGATTCTGCTGCATATGATGTCTGAAATTTTGTTGCCTACATTTTCTTCTAAGATTTTTATGGATTCATGAGTCACATTTAAATCTTTTATCCATTTTGAGTTTATTCTTGTGTATGGTGTAAGTTGGTGATTTAGTTTCATTTTTTGCATGTAGCTGTCCAATTTTCCCAACACCATTTGTTAAAAAGGTTATCTTTACTCCATTGTATGCTCTTGCCACTGTGTCAAATATCAACTGAACATAATGTCTTGGGTCTATTTCTGGGTTCTCTGTTCTGTTCTATTGATCTATATGCCTGTTCTTGTGCCAGTACCAGGCTGTTTTGATTACATGGCTTTGTAGCATAACCTGATATTGAGTATTGTGATCCCTCCTACTTTGTTCTTCTTTTCCAAGATTGCTGTGGCTATTCTGGATCTTTCTAAGTTCCATATAAACTTTTGAAGTATTTGTTCTAGTTCTGTAAAATATGTCATTGATATTTTAATGGGGATTGCATTGAATCTATAGATTACTTTGGGTATTATGGACATTTTAATGATGTTAATTCTTCCAATCCATGAACTAGGTATATGCTTCCACTTTTTTATATCTTCCTCTATTCCTTTTTAAAATATCCTATAGTTTTCTTCAAATGGTCCTTTTCTTCTTTGGTTAAGTTTATTCCTAGGTATCTTAATTTTTTTGCAGCAATGGTAAATGGGATTTTTTTAGTTTCTCTTTCTGTGTGTTCATTATTCATGTATAAGAATGCTGTTGATTTCTTGATGCTAATTTTGTATCCTGCCACTTTGCCAAATTTATTTTTAAATCTAGGAGATTTTTGATGGAGTCTTTAGGGTTTTCTATGTACAATATCATGTCATCTGCAAATAATGACAGTTTCACTTCCTCTTTTCCACTTTGGATCCCTTTTATTTTTTCTTCATGTCTAATTCCTGTGGCTAAGACTTTCAGTACTATGTTAAATAAGAGTGGCGAAAGTGGGCATCCCTGTCTCGTTCTTGTTTTTTGTTTTTTGTTTTTTTTTGGTATGTGCCCCTAGCAGGAACCGAACCCGGGACTCTCTGGTCCAAAGGCCAATGCTCCAACTGCTAAGCCAAACTGGCCAGGGCTCATTCCTGTTCTTAAGGGAAATGCTTTTACTTTTTGCCCATTGAGTATGATGTTGGCTGTAGGTTTTTCATATATGGCCTTTATTAGGTTAAGATATGATCCCTTTATTCCCACATTGCTGAGCGTTTTTATCTGAAATCATGCTGGATTTTGTCGAATGCTTTTTCAGCATCTATTGATATGATCATATGGTTTTTATCTTTCATTTTGTTTATGTGGTGTATCACATTTATTGATTTGTGAATATTGTACCAGCCTTGCATCCTTGGGATGAATCCCACTTGGTCATGGTAAATAATTTTTTAATATATGGTTGGATCCAATTTGCTAATATTTTGTTAAGGATTTTGGCATCTATGTTCATCAGGGATATTGGCCTGTAGTTTTCTTTCTTTGTAGTGTCTTTCTTTGGTTTTTGAATTAGAATTATGATAGTCTCATAAAATGTGTTTGAAAGTCTTCCTTCTGCTTGAAATATTTGGAATAATTTGAGGAGAATGGGTGTTAGTTCTTCTTTGAATTCAGTAAAACTCCCCCATGAAGCTATCTGGGCCCAGGCTTTTGTTTGCTGGGAGATTTTTTTTTTTTTTTTTTTTTTTTTTTTGGTACGTGCCCCTAGCGGGAACTGAACCCAGGACTCTCTGGTCCACAGGCTGATGCTCCAATCGCTGAGCCAAACCAGCCAGGGCTGGGAGATTCTTGATTACATTTTCAATTTCCTTTGTTGTTATTGGACTGTTCAAGTTTTCTATCTCTTTCTGGTTCATTTTTGGGAGACTATGTGTTTCTAGAAATTTATCCATTTCACCTAGATTTTCCAATTTGTTGGCGTATAATTGTTCATAGTATTTGTTAATATCCTTTGTATTTCTGTGGTGTCAGTTTTTACTTCTCTTCTTTTGTTTCTGATTTTGTTTATTTGGGTCCTCTCTGTTTCTTGGCGAGTCTAGCCAAGGGTCCATCAATCTTGTTTATCTTTTCAAAGAACCAGCTCTTTCTTTTCATTGATTTTTTGAATTTTTTTTTAGTCTCTGTGTTGTTTATTTCTGCTCTGACCTTTATTATTTCTTTCCTTCTACTTGCCCTGGGTTTTTCTTTTTCTTTACTTTCTAGTTCTTTAAGTTGTAGTGTTAGATAGTCAATTAGAAATTTTTCTTGTTTCTTGAAGTAGGCCTGTAGTGCTATTAACTTCCCTCTCAGAACTGCTTTCGTTGCGTACCATAGATTTTGTGTTGTTGTGTGTTCATTTTCATTGGTTTCCAGGAAGTTTTTAATTTCTTCCTTGATCTCCTTGGTAACCCATTGATTGTTTAATAACATGCTATTTAGCCTCCATGTGTTTGACTGTTTTTGTTTTAATTGATTTCTAGTTTCATGCCATTGTGATCTAAGAAGATGCTTGCTATGATTTCAATCTTCTTGAACTTGTAGAGACTTAGTTTGTGTCCTGACATGTGGTCTATCTTTGAGAATGTCCCATGTACACTTGAGAAGAATGTGAATTCTGCAGTTTTGGGATGTAATTCTCTGTAGATATCTATTAAATCCATTTGATCTAGTGCATCACTTAGAGTCTTTGCATCCTTGTTAATTTTTGCCTAGAGGATCTATCCAGTGATGTCAGCAGGGTGTTGAAGTCCCCTGCTATGATTGTATTGCTGTCAATTTCTCCTTTGAAGTCCTCCAGAAGTTTTAAAATATATTTTGTTGCTCCTATATTGGGTGCATATATGTTTACCAAGGTTATTGTCTCCCATTGAATAGATCCTTTCAATATTATGTAGTGGCCTTCTTTGTCTCTAGTTATGGCCTTCATTTTGAAGTCCAGTTTATCAGATATGAGCATTGATACCCCAGTTCTTTTTTCCTTTTCATTTGTTTGGAAGACTTTTTCCATCCCTTCACTTTCAACCTGTGTGAGTCTTTTGTTGTGAGGTGGGTCTCTTGTAAACAAGATATATACGAGTCATGCTTTCTTATCCAATCAGCTACTCTGTCTTTTGATTGGAGCATTTAATTCATTTACATTTTAGGTTATTATTGATATGAACTTATTTAGTGCCATTTTTTTTGTGGTTATATTTTTCTTCCTATTTCTTCTACTAATTACTGCAGTCCTTGTAGGGTGGGGTGTTTGGTGAATGAACAAAATGTAACCTTGAGGTACGCATTCTCGCAGCCTGGCCAGCCAAGGATCAAAGTATGCATGTGAATAGATAAGGTAGGTGTGATAAAGGGTTGGAAGGGCCACCCTGAGTGAATAGATAAGGTACGCGTGTATTAGTTTCGGGAAGCCACCCTGAGAGCACCAATGAGCTATACGCCCAAGTGTGAATGTATTTGTTATGTATCTCCTATGTATCTCTGCTGAAAACAGCAACAGACAGGAAGTATGCTGGGCTTGGTTGTAAGGTCAGCAGAGATGCAATCTCAAGGACTTAATTACCTAAAACACCATGTAACCTAGGGAACCACTTTGCAAATAAGTTGTGATGCATCCAGAGATCTGGAGCATTTGCTCCCTGGTGATGCCCCCCTCACTCCAAGCAGTGTCTGCTTGTAGTTCATTGTGTTGCGACAACCCCCAGGAGGCCATGAGAGTCGGCAGACCTTTTAACATTTCTTGCAGTGTTGGTTTGGTGCTAATATCTTCCCTTAGCCCCACCTCCCCCTTTTTTTTTTGTCTGGGAACCTCTTTATTTCACCTTCTATTTTGAATGATAGCCTTGCTGGATAGAGTTGTCTTGGATTCAGATCCTTGTTTTTCATTACCTTGATTACTTCATGCCATTCCCTTCTGGCCTGTAGTGTTTCTGTTGAGACATCAGCTGATAGCCTTATGGGGGTTCCTTTGTAGGTAACCTGTTGCTTATCTCTTGCTGCCTTTAGGATTCTCTCTTTGTCTTTGATTTTTGGCATTTTAATTACTATGTTCTTGGTGTGGGCCTGTTTGAGTTCTTCTTACTTGGGGCTCTCTGTGCTTCTTGTACTTGTATGCTTTTTTCTTTCACCAAGTTAGGGAAGTTTTCTGTCACTATTTCTTCAAATATATTCTCTAATGCTTGCTCATTTTCTTCTTATTCTGGAACACTTATGATGCGGATGTTGTTACGTTTCATATTGTCCCACAGTTCTCTTAAGCTGTTGTCCTGTTTTTAAATTGTTTTTTCTTTTTGGTTCTCCGATTGGATGATTTTTTTCTACCCTGTCTTCTAATTTACTGATCCGCTCCTCAGCTTCCTCTACCCTACTGGTTATTCCTTCCAATGTGTTCTTTATTTCTTCTATGTCATTCTTCATTTCTGCTTGGGTGGTTCTTCATTTCCAATTGGTTGATCATCAATGTTTCTATATCTTTACTCATGTGGTTGAGGTCTTTACTCATGCTGTTGAGCTTCCTCATAATCATCACGCTGAACTCTACTTCTGATAACTTGCTTAACTGCATTCATTATTCTCTTCTTTGGGGGTATTCGTTTGTTCTTTCATTTGGGATTTGTTTCTTTGTTTCACCATTTTGGCTGTCTCAGTGGGTTTTGGAGCCTGCCAAATTTTCCCTGTGGATGTTGGTGTTCCACTGGTTGTGACTCCCTTTACTGGGTTTGGATGAGTGCGGGAGGGCCCACATTAAACACCACTGTCAAGTCTTACTTTCCTAGGTAGATTTGCAAGCCCAGGAAAGGTTCAGTTATTCTCAGGCTTTTTGCCTAGCAGCTATTAGTCTCAGTTACTTGATGAGCCTTGAGTTGTAGTCCTCAAATGAATGAAAAAAAAAAAAATACC
This sequence comes from Tadarida brasiliensis, assembly GCA_030848825.1. Taxonomy (NCBI): domain Eukaryota; kingdom Metazoa; phylum Chordata; class Mammalia; order Chiroptera; family Molossidae; genus Tadarida; species Tadarida brasiliensis. The sequence goes on from CM061268.1 coordinate 86,418,856, forward strand.
TCAGGTGTTCAGGGTAAGAGGATTTCCAGCAGGTGGGGCAGATGCTTGCTGGCTGTTAAGGAGCCTCAATTTGCATTTCTCTGGCCTGGCCAGGTGGTGTTAAATTTCTGAGGGAGGGGCTGTTGCATCTCCCCAGGGCTCTGGGAAGGGTCTCTTTGAGAAATATGGCTACAGTCCTGTGAAGGAGTGATTCAGCACAAAACTCCCAGTGCTCTCCCAGCTCTCCAAGCTCCTGAGTCTCTCCACAAAGTTCCAGTCCACTCTGCTCTCCCTCTGCTAGAGCCCAAGGTCAGTGGCTGTAGCTAATTTAGTGCTCTGTCCCAGCCCTCTGTGCTGTAGAGCTGGCTTGGGATTTTAACCCCAAGTTGGCTGCTTACAGCTAAAACAGCTACTGTCCATGGGCTCCCAGCCTGTCCTCTTGAACGTCTGCAGTTCCCACCAGGCTTGATTTAGTGTCCTCTCTTTGTCCCTGGTTATAGGGGTCCTTTCCAGCTGCTTTTCTGTTGGTTTTTCCCAATGATTTGTCTTTATTTTCATTGTAATTCCGGTTTGGTCCTGGGAGATGGTCTGTGTAGCTTTCATTCTCTCTGCCACCATTTTGGAATTTTGGGGTCTCGTTTTCTTATCTATTCAGCTACCCTATAGTTAACATATTTTTGAGCTAAGCAATGTGTTGGGCACTATAGCTAAGCTAAACTGAATTCTGTCTGTTTATATATAAACCAGCTCTTTCTTGCTATGTTTTAGGGGAAAGATGGAAGTTGATCAAAGTATGATTATTTGGGGCCTTGAGTCAGATACAATAATGTGGAAAATCTGAAAAACATTGTTTCTGGTCCTCAATTCCCTCTTGTTTGTTATTTCTACACCATGTCTCCACAAGGTGGGAGATAGATCAGCATTATCTATAAATATATAATTATCTATCAATATACTTGAGGACCTTTGCATGCAAAGTGCTAGGATGAAAGGATACATTTCTCATGTCTGAAGGTGTGCAAGATGTCATTTTATTTGTTTTTCTAAATATCCTTCAACTAATGGGTGTTCCTAGTCCCTTTCGTCCCCTAATCCTGGAATGAAAGAAAGAAAAGAAAAGAAGAGAAGAAAGAAAAGGGAAGAAAGTCTGTTCTCAGGTGAATTAGGAGGTCAAACAGTAGCAATCTATATTGACCTGGAATCATTGTTCCTTTGGTTCTGGGATCATGACAGCTTTGTCCTGCTGTCTGCTGCTAATCCAAGTTTTACATTCCCTGTCCTCTGGCACTGCTCCCTAAGGGCTGCCCTTAGCTTTCAAGAGACTCTAAGGTCTTCCTAGTCACAAGGGGTAGAAATAAGGAAATCAAGAGGGGACAAATGGCAGTTCTGTTCCATTTAATGCACCAAAAATCTACAGAAATGGATCTTGTTAAAAAAGACTTGAAAGGCCCTGGTTGGTTTGGCTCAGTGGTTAGAGTGTCAGCCCATGGACTGAAGGGTCATGGGTTTGATTCTCAGTCAAGGGCACCTACCTGGGTTGCAGATTTGATCCCTGGCCCCAGTCCTGCAGGAGGCAATCAATCAATGTGTCTCTCACATCGATGTTTCTCTCTCACGCTCTTTCTCTTTCTCTTTCTCCTTCTCTCTCTCTCTCTCTCTCTCTCTCTCTCTCTCTCTCCCCCCCCCCACCCCCTCCCTCCCTTCCACTCTACCTAAAAAAATTCAATGAAAAAATATCCTCGGGTGAGGATTAACAACAACAACCCAAAAAAGACTTGAAAGTGTCATTGTATGGAAACAGGCTGGCTTGGCCATGGAGCTATTTTATGGGCTTGGGGAGTTGCCCTGAGAAGGGGGCATTGTGAGCCCCAGGTGGGTTGCTATTTCACACAGCACACCTGCTCTCTGCTGGGGCTGACTTCCCTTCAAACTTGATGGTGGCAGGGGGTTGAGAGCTAATGAACTTTCCAGTGATTGACAATCCACCTGTCCCTAGGTTGCCTGGCTCCCAAATTAAGGGGACAAATTTGCTCAGGACCCCAGTGATGGGTAAAAAGCCTCTTTCACCCTTGCCGGTTTGGCTCCGCAGTTAGAGCATCGGCCTGCAAACCAATGAGTCACGGGTTCAATTCCAGTCAAGGGCACGTACCTCGGTTGCAATTCATCCCTGGCCCTGGTTGGGGTTGTGCAGGAGGCAACCACTCGATATGTCCCTTTCACGTTGATGTTTCTCTCTCTCTCTCTCTTCCTCTCTCTCCCTCCCACTCTATCTGAACAAAAGTGGAAGAATGTCCTCGGGTGAGGATTAAAAAAAAAAAAAGCCACCTTTCTTTCTGCATGACAGCAATAAACGTCCCTTAAGCCCCTAAGTTATAAATTCAAACAGAGTTGGATTGAGATCCTGGCTGCCATGACTGTGGCAAGGAAGGCATTTAAGGGGAAGAGAAGGGAGGAGTCACTGCTGTGCTGAGACGACAAGAGATGCCCAAGCAGCCTGTGTCTTCCTGGCGGGTGGGAGAGTGGGCTGTGGCCCCATCCTGCCACACCTGTACCTTGTGTGCGTCAGCCTCCAGCTTCCAGCAATGCCACCTCTCAGCGGCCACTTCTCAGTCAACCCTTTAAAAGCCCACCGACCCTGTGCAACATAGCAGTTGCGTAGTCCTAGTCTTATAACTACTTACCCCTCCTCAACATTTTATGTTTCAACAATACCAAACACAACGCAATGTTGCAGCCATTGGGGCCAAGGGCGCTGGAGTGCTTATAGGTTTGTGTCCGTCAGCCCTTGGTAAAGGGTTACTACAGTGGGGTAGGAGTCACTGCCAGCAAAGCAGGGTCCGCAGTTTGAGGACAGGCCTAGACAGAGACACAGGTGCTGGTTGTTGGGAGCGAACACACACCAGGAGGCTGTGCACACGACAACGGCAAAAGGATCCGAGAGGATGCTGGCAGGGCAGGACAGCATCTGCTACAAAAGGGGGTTGTTGCAATTTTAGATGGGGAGCAGGGAAGGCCTCACTGAGAAAATGACATTTGAGTGACAACCTGCAGGGAGTGCCAGCAAGCTCTGCAGGTATCCCTGATGTCCATGGCGGTGCCCGCACATCGCAGGTGCTCCATGTTGTCTGAGGAACAGACGAATGAATGAATGAGTGAATGAGTGAGTGAATGAATGAATGAATGAATGAATGAATGAATGAGTGAATGAGTGAGTGAATGAATGAATGAATGAGCGAATGAACAACAAACGATGCCCATGTTCCTTTTCACCTGCATGGCAAGGCTCCCGGGCTCCCGGGCTCCACCCGAGGACCAGTCTGCCGTAGTGGGTGGCTCAAGGTCCAGGTGCAGGCCTCTTCCAGCTTCTCTCCTGCTGACCACCCAGAGCCAGAAAAAACGATTACCACTTCAAGTCCCCAGCTTCCTTGTGAAGTAAGCACTGCACGTGTTGGAGAGCTGCAAACTCGATGGGTGCGTGTGGGCTGCCTCGGGAGCAACAAATAAGCCTGGGCAGATGGCGCGGAGACAAACGGCGCCATCCTTTCACTGTAGCGGTACAGTCGTAATTCTGCAGAGACATTTATTAGGCGGCGTCTCCCTTCTGCGGGACTGGCTGCGGCTGGCGCGCGGAGTCGCTGCCAGCAAGGTGGGATGCGCAGCCCGGAGCTGGCGGTGGGATGGGCACCCACGTCTCTCCCAGCCTTCCCTCCAGTCTCACTTCTGACAATTTATGGGTTAGTTTGATGCTTGAATAGCTGTGTCTCTCTAGTAATATGTATGCTTTGTAAGTATTTCCTGCTGGGGCATATCCTAAGAGAACTCCATCAAATAATTATCTTCCCTTTTATTTATTCTCCTCTTTTTCACTTGATCTGCATCACTATAAAATATTAGGCGGTCTCCTCTGAGTAGCAAGCCTTGTCTGTGACTGTGAAGTATATCTACGTACAGTATTAAATCCACACCCGGTAGCTCTTCGTCTCAGCGCTTGCTGGACCTGACAGGGCTCTGGGCCTAGTGGGTTCCCAACACCTCCGTTGGGAGACGGAGAGCTGGGGACATGGAAGCCATGGTCTCAGCCACAGGCCCCAGTGGCACGGAGAAGCCAGCTCAGGAGCCTATGTCCAGCTGCACCTCAATAAGCCCTGACCTTACCTTCTTGCCCAGGACCCCCAGGGAGCCCCCTTTGCCACAAGGAGCCTTGTCCAACTTGGTCAAACTTCCCCACTTCTCAGGACCCGGAGGAAGTGCAGACAGCACCTGGGTCCCACAGCGGGGCTAGCTGCTTGCTTGCTGTGGGACCTCCAGGCTTTCCTTGTGCATACTGCTTCTCTAACTTGGCCGAGAGCTCCCTGGGGGCGGACACAGTGCCTCTTCCCTTCCTTGGTACTCCCTAAGCCTTTCGCACAGAGCTGGGGGGTCCACTCCCAATGCACAGTCAGTCCTGCTGGCTTCAGTCCCTTTCCAGGAAGCGTGCTGCGAGGAGGCCCTTCCTTCCGGCCCCTGCGCCACATCAACTTGCAGAGTGAATAACTGGCTGTACAGTTGTGTCAGACTCTCTCCAACTAGGTGACAAGTACCTGCTCTCTCACACTCTCAGACCTCCTTAGGGGTCCGTCCGTCCCCCTCATCGACCCTCTGAACACCAGTCCTGGGTTTCCTTCTGCTCGTTTGATCTTCCCCGCGCCCAGATGGCACAACTTGAAGCAAGGAGAAGCAACGTGTTCTGGAAAGAGCACACACTGGCGTCAAGACACGGGGTTCCAGTCAGCGCCGACACTGCCTTCTGAGGCTCACAGACCTTTCTGCCTTCATTGGCCTCCCTATAGAACATGGAAACGCTGTCACATTGTACAGTGTGACAAAAGCCAACGCCCTAATGGCCTTTGGGCTCATCCGTCTGCCTCCGGATGTGTGTCTGTCTACTCTGGAAAGGCTGCCAGAGGTGGAAACTCAGCAACCTCACCTGTGCCCTTGACCTGGGGCTTAACCACCCCGGCGTTCAGAATGCCTTCCTCTGGCCCCAAGGGGCGCAGAACCGAGGCCGCACCTCTGTGTTCTCTCAGCTGCTCGCCAGGGAGGGGGTATTTCTCCACCGTCTGGAGCTGCATGAGAAGGTTAGTGAGGCCAAGGGCAGGGCGGGTGTGGAACCCAGGAGACTAGTTCTCCATCCAAGTCTGCATCGGGATCACCTTGGATCTGCTGGACCGGTCTCTGGGGTCGGGTCCCTGAATCTGCAGCTTTTAAAAGGTCCCCAGTTGATTCTGCAGCTGCATCAGGGTTAGAGAGGCCCGTGGGGGCCCTGTGGCTCTTCCTCTGCCCTGCACCCCCATAGGCAGGGGCTGGAAAAACCTCTGGGGTCTCAGCTTCTCCCATCACCGGGCTGTGCAGCAGGACTTACGGACAAGGCAACGGACAGCACCCACTTTAGGACCACGGCCGTGGCTGGGAGACAACCCCAGGGCGGCAGGGATGGGCCTGCGGCGAGAGGGGGCTGAATGTGAGGCTGGCCCCTTGCCTCTCAGCAGATCGCATTCCCCACCAGCCCCACCTGGAGGAACTGTTGCCAGGCTGGCTGGATTGACATGGGCCGACGGGCTTCCTCTCCTGGTCACTGTGCAGTTAGTCGTCTGATATCCCCCCCATTCAGGTACCTGGGTGTATGCAGGCTGGTGCCTAAGATCAGACAGTTTTCCTGACTCCAAGAAGCTTAACACCTACAGCAAAGTCTCATCGTCCATCCCACCCCCAGCCTTGGACTCTGCTGTGTGCACAGAACTGCCCAGCTCCAGGGCTCCTGAGGCCTGTCTCCTAGGCACCTCCTTCTGGGGCCCCACAGTCCACCCAAGAGCCTAGATGAGGTGGCTGGACCCTAGTCCCCAGAAGGAAATGTGCTTGGTCCTGAGCTCTTTGGGAAGGAGCCATATGGTCCCCCAGAAAGGATCTTACTTTTGGGCCAGGCCCCTCTTCCATACCGCCCTCTGCAGAGTTCTCTCCGCCCACGCCTGGCTGAGCTGCTCTGGAAGGCTCTTCGGCAGCTGACCACCCGCTCCAGCTCGGCCGGGGCTGGAAGCGAGCGAGGCCATTGCAAAGCTCCAAAAAGAGACGACGGGAAGAAACGCCTTTCCCCGCTCCTCTCCTCCTTGTGGCGGTACGCTCTTCTCGCCCAGGGAACCTTCCAGACTCCACGGAAAGTTCAGCAGCAGCTGTTCGGCATTTACATTTTACACAGTGCAAGGTTATTTGGCTGCCATGCTTTGATCTTCTCTAGTTAATAACCTTGACTTATGGAATAATAGCAACGATGGCTCAGTTCCTTTTCCTGCCAGAAGTTCCTGCTGCTGGGAGGGCTAGGTGAGCACAGACCCTGCTCTCCCAGACCCTCTGTCTTGTTGTCTCACAGGGAAGGGGACCCTGCAGGACGAGGGGAGTCCCGTGGCTACACCTATGCCCAGGCCTTCCATAAGCATCTCCCCTTCTCTCCGCAGAACACCCCTGGCTCTGGTCCCTTTCTTTGGGCACCACCCCTTACCTGCCTCTCATCGTCCTCGGTCCAGAGTCACAGGTAGAACGTCTGAATCTCCCTCTCCTCTCCTCTCCTCTCCTCTCCTCTCCTCTCCTCTCCTCTCCTCTCCTCTCCTCTCCTCTCCTCTCCTCTCCTCTCCTCTCCTCTCCTCTCCTCTCCTCTCCTCTCCTCTCCTCTCCTCTCCTCTCCTCTCCTCTCCTCTCCTCTCCTCTCCTCTCCTCTCCTCTCCTCTCCTCTCCTCTCCTCTCCTCTCCTCTCCTCTCCTCTCCTCTCCTCTCCTCTCCTCTCCTCTCCTCTCCTCTCCTCTCCTCTCCTCTCCTCTCCTCTCCTCTCCTCTCCTCTCCTCTCCTCTCCTCTCCTCTCCTCTCCTGTCCTCCGCTCTCCAGGAGCCCTTCCTAGCAAGGGTTAACTGTGTGTATAAAATTGATTGCGATTTTAGTAATTCGGTATAATCACAGTCTACCAGCAGGTTGCTTTTCCAGCAGGAGGGTTTGGAATTATTTTCTGGAGTTTGCAATATAGAACTTAAATTAAGCCTCAGAAGTCAGGGGAGCTCTGCAGCATCCCTAATGTGGTGCTAAATTCTCAGCAGCACAGTCTCTGTATTAAAGCCTTTGCTGGCAATTAGGTTCATTAACTATCACAATACCTTATTTATTACTCGTCGTGCCATATGGTTTCCCAGCTAAAGGATGGCGCCCGTTCTCCTACAGACCATTTGGCATCATAAAAATGTTAACAAATAATATTATGGCTCTCGGGGGCACGAGGCCTCACTGGGTTCTGGGTCTGAGCGGCGGGAGAGAATATGAAAACATTTTTCTTCTATGCGGAATAAAAAATTCCTCAAGACAGAAGTATTCAAAGAATATAGCACTTGCATAACACAAATGGGAGTTTTATTTACTCTCGTAATGGTTATGTCAATATTTGCATTAGCTAGGACTTCACTCATCTTCCTCTCCACTCTCTTCTGGGGTTCTTTCCACTTTCATCTTTCCCCATCTGACTCCTGTACTTCCGTGGCCCGAGGCCAAGCACAGCCAGCACCACCCCGAGCCCTGGGCACGTGGTGCTGGTGGGGAGAGGGCTGCCGTGGGACCCTCCCACGAGTCACCTGCTCTCGGGTCTCTCACCGCACCCAGCTGGGCGTGCTGCCCGCTCTGCTCGCATCTGCCTCGGGGTGCCACCCCCCGTTCTATCTTCAGCTCGTGTTTTCAGCCGAAATTGGAAAATCATGCATGTGCCACTGTCGCCCTGTGGAGAGCAGACATTCTGTTGCCCGGGCCCTGGCAGTCTCCCACTGTGGAGGGTGGGCATGGGGGTGGCCAGAGCTGGAAGTGAAGACCTCAGGAGGATGGGAGAGAGGCGCCTCAAAGGCCAGTCTGAGAAAGCCATCCTGAAAGGACAAAGCAGCCCTCCGGTCCTTATCCCCTGGATGTGGGGTGCGGGGCCTGTGTCTGGGGGTGCTCCCTGCCGATTCCTCAGTGCACAACGAGCAGGTCCTCCAGCTGTGAGGGGTCCCCCACCTCCACGCATGGCCTTCCTCTGAGTGGAGGGGCAGCCTGGGCAACAGCCAATGCAGCTTCCAGGGAGACTGAGATTTACCTTCTCCCAAATGACGTCCTAGACCTTGTGGAGACATTCCCTGGGAAGCCATATGAGGTGAAGGTTACGTGGTGAACACTGGAACTGGACTTCTAGTTTTGAATAGATAAGTTGCCATACTAGCTGTGTAACTTTTTTAAGGCTCAGTGTCTTCATCTGTAAAACGGGGATCATAATAGTACCAATTCTGTAGAGTCGTTGCAAGGACTAAATAAGTTCTCCTCCTGAAGGGCCCAGGACAGTAGCTGGCACAAAGCAAGTGCCATGCAGGGGAGCGATGTCTTTAGGAACGGTTCTGTGAGGCCATCCCTTTTCTTTGCTCTGATACTCCCTTTGATGCTTCGAGGCCTTTGGGAGGGTGGACCACCCCAACTCCATAACCACACAGCCTCAGCGCCAACGCTGATTCTAGCCCTGAGATCAAGCCATGTGGGCAGGGGCAGTGCCAGGATGACATCTGCCCCCACTCACACACCACTTCCTCTGCTATGACGACACACTGTGTGTCATCTGGGGATCACAAATGCAATGACACCCCTGTACACACTACCCGCCCAACTATGGTGGGCCAGGCCGGGTGGCCTGAACGGAATCATAGACAAAGAATGTCAGACTGGATGAGACCTTAGACACGACCAGAGAAGGAGGTGATGTGGCCACCGTCATATAGCCAGGAAAGGGCGGGAGCAAGTCTCCAGTGTCAGTTCCCATCCCCTGGCCCCACTCGCAGATCAGGGAGGAAGGGAACAGAGTGCAGCAGAGGAGAACTGGAAATTAAATTCCATTATGTGTCAATTACATGCAAAGCCCATTGCTGGAATCAGCGATGAGTCTATGGGACGAGCTGACAGCAGCAGGGTGACACCAGGACAGCTGCCCCTCACACTCAAACTGCTGGGCCCCAGGGCCCCTAGAGAGAAACAGGCTAATCCGGGACAGGAGGGCATCGAAGGAAGCCCCTTTCCATTCCCACAAGCCTGCTTCACAGTTCGAGGTGTGGGTGACTTCCTGCCTTACCCTGTTGGCCCAGCAGGTTTCTCAATGTCTTCATCTGTAAAATGGGGATCATAACTGTACACACCCTGTAGGATTACTCCTGTGTAATGAAATCTCTCCCTCTGTCCAAAGGCACCTGTCTTCCCTTCCTGCTGGTTTGCTCCTACTGGTGGCAGTGACTATCTTTTCCCCCGCTTTGCTTCTCCAAGAGGTGGCCCCCTTGGGGAAATTCTTTTAGGAGGAAGAGTGTAGGGCCTGGGGTTCTGCAGCAACAATATGCCAAGGCGCACACACACATTACCACATGCACAGATGCAAGCAAATAGTATGCTAAGTACATGCACAGCCAAGTGACAAATTCTCCCAGGACACGGCATCAGATTTCCAGAGCCCACTTTTCGTTTCCAGGCCCCCCACTTTGGGCCAGTGTCTTTGGACCCATTTCCCAATACTTCTCTACCTCATTTTCCCCATTTGTAACTGGGGGAAAAAGAAAAGGATTCAGTTCAGAGCATTGCTGTGATCATTAAAAATACATGTAAAAAGCTTAAGCCATCGTCCTGTAATGTGCACTTAGTAAGTGCTAGTTATCACTATAATCACTAATATTATGTATGATCATCTACCGTGGGTCAAGTTCTAGCTATCTACATGTCATATATATATATATATATATATATATATTTTTTTTTTTTCTATGTATTCTCACTTAGTCATCACAACAGCCTGTAAGGAGAACAGTCTCTTCTCCATTTTACAGAAGGCAGGACTGAGGCTCACAGAGGAGACAGCTGGTATTGAGAGCACAGGCGTTCGAGGCTGCACCCTTGACCCTAAGTCTGGAGCTCCTCTGAACGCAGGGCATTGCCGTTCCTCTGCTCCCTGAAAGGACAGGCATGAGATGTGCAAGGTTCACCTCCCCTGGGAACTCCCAAAGGCTGAGGCGCCGTCGTAGCCTGCTCCACTCCTGAGGGTCATGCTGTCCCTTGTCACCCCTGCCCAGCTCTCTCAGCAAGTCTGGGGAGGGGAGGGTCAAACAGGTCTGACCTGGGACAGGTCTCTCCAGGACTGGGCCCTCCAGCCAAGCCTAGGGGGAGGAAAGGCAGAGCAACCAGGAGTCAATTTACCAAAAGCTGTGACCATCAGGAAGAGAAAGGAGGAGAGGATCAGGAGATTGTTTTCAGGAACATTAGACAGAGACCAGAGGGAAGTGGGTAATTTCAATCCCATGCAGCTGCTGGAAATTAATTTAATTGTGCTGGTGCTGGCTCTTCTCCCTTCCAACCCATTCCATTGAGGGCCTGATGGACGGGGAGCCTGAAGAGACCGCCCAGCCCTCCATGCAGCCTTGGGTACTGCAGCCCGGCTGACAACCTGAGCTGATGGGCAAACTGATTATATATACATCATCACCCAAGGATATTTTTCCATTTATCTTCAGATAGAGTGGGGGTGGGGGGGGGGAGAAACACTGATGTGAGAGAGACACATCAACTGCTTGCCTCCTGCTGCACTCGAAATCTGCGATCCTTTGGTCCATGGGCCAATGTTCTCACCACTGAGCCAAACCAGCCAGGGCATAAACTGATATTTTTTTCCATCTAGACTTTTCTCTTCTCGAGAGGGGACCGAGGTGAGACAACAGGAAGAACTTCCCAGGAGCAGAGTGTGAACTATGCGAATGGGGGAAGGAGGCTGTAACCGTCCCCTCCTCTTAAGGACAGAGCACTGCCAGGACCCTTTGCTCTCCGAGCAAGAAGACGAGTTCCAGCACAGCTCAGCCCACGCAGCCACACACGCAGCGGAGGATCCACGGTGGTCAGACACCAGTATGGGGACAGGCTTTAGGGGGGCGGGGGGCATGAAAGCTCAGACCGGTGCTCAGACCCTGGACTCGGGACACTTTGGGACAGACACAGCCATATTCAGACATCGCCACGCGCACGTTAGCAGCCAGCAAATGCCGGGTTTTGACCGAGGGCTCTCGATCCTGGCTGCACCTGAGAATTACCTGGAGAGCTTCAAAAACAAAAAGCAGAAACCTACGCGAGGTCCCACCGTCGGGGACGTTGACTGAACGGGACTGTGATGGGCCTGGGCGGCAGAGCTCCCAGGTGATTCTAACAAGGGAGGAAACCGCGTCCTGGTCAGTTCCGCCCTGTGACCACTAGAGGTCAGCAGGGCCTGGAGGACGTGGCAGCGGGTGGCCCGGCAGAGCCCCGCCCAGCTCGGGAGGGAGCCCCGCCCTCTCCCCGGGCTCTGGCGGCGGGAGGGCCGTGGCCCAAGGGGCCCAGGGCTCAGGGACGCCGCGAGGGGGCGGAGGCAGCCTGCTGGCAGGATCCAGGCCTGTGAGCCACAGAAAGTCAACTTCACTTACATGATTAAGAAAAAGTATCCCCCAATAAAATCTCACGGCCCAAGCCGGTGGCAGCCAGCGCCTCTCGGCAGCAGAATTCCCACGTGGTCACCGCCTGGCTTCCTGCACAGGTGGGTGCACGCTGAAGGCACCCACACACCGCGCCTGGCAATTAGGGGGCCAACATCAATAGGAAGGAGAAATATCTTGCCTTTTCCGTAGGAGAAGCCAGCGTTTGGATTTCAGGGGTTGTTTATTTTGAGTCACTGCTATTTTGGCCGGAGAAGAGAAAAGCAGCGTTCCTTTACTTTGGCTGAGATGGGGCGCATAACCCGGCAGAGCCCAGATTTCAGATGTGCGCATGGAGTGCACCACTGGTCCGCTCTTCTTTCATCAGCTCCAAGAAGAGTAACGTCAGGGGAAAGAAAAAAAAGACTCTTCCCTTTATTTCGGCTCAAGAGAAATGAAAAAATAGTTGACCTCAGAAATGAGAACCGCGGAGGCCTCCTTGCTCTACTCCGGTTCCCATCTGGCCCTGGAAACCTCCTGGGACCTCGCAGATGCGCGCCCCCAGCGCTGCCCATGGCAGGCGTGGTGACTGCCCCTTACGAAGTCCACCTTCCCTCCAAACTGCCAGGCTGCTGGATGACACGTAGAAGGTGTGCAATAAACATTTAACTTGCCAAATCAAAATGTGTGTTGCCTATATTATGTTGAATCTCATTTGTATAGTATTTAAAATCAACCCACGGAGAAATTTTTCCAGACCCTTCTCTGTTTCGCCCCAAAGATGCTACCCCCCACATTCTTAACCCTAAAACATTTGGGGGAAATTTGTTTAAAATGCAGGTTACTGAACCCCATGTCCCTAGAGGCAGTGACTGGGTAGGTTTTAGGGCGGAGTTCAGGAACAGGCATTTTTGGCGGTGCCTCAGGTGATTCGGAACTGGCAGGGGGATGAGCCTTCCCCTCCCAGCCCCATCCCCCACGGCTTGGCCGGGCTCTTTACCCAGCCCGGACTTCACCATGTGTGGCTAGGGTGGCTTTTTTTTTTTTTTTTAATCCTCTCGAGGAGAGAGAGAGAAACATCGATGTGAAAGGGACACATCGAGTGGCTGCCACCCGCACGACCAACCAGGGCCGGGGACAAACTGCAATCGAGGTACATGCCCTTAGCGGGAACTGAACCCGGGTCTCTCTGGACCGCAGGCCGATGCTCTAACCACTGAGCCAAACCGGCCAGGGCAGCTAGGGTGTCTTTTGATGCACCCACAGGGACTTTTGTCCTTTTGTCCCCCTCGCAAGGCATGCTGGGAATTGCTCTCATTGCCTCCATCAGAGAGGAGTCAGGGTTCTCCTCCCTGCTCCACCTGGTCTGGTTCTCTCCACAGCACAGCTTTCTTTTCGCCTCCAATTTTGTTGCTCCTTTCCTTGGTTTCCTTACCAGTCCCAGCAGCTGGGACAGAACTGACCGCCAGGCCCCTATCCCAGTATGAGACTACAGTGGGGAATCCTCCAACTTGACTCGTGGGCTGAGCTTGGGACTCTTGTGGGTGTGGTTCCAGGTCTTAGCCTGGCCTGTAGTGGAATGGAGGGATTTAGGGCAGTCAGAGGAAGGGGGGTCTGAGGGCCTGACGTTCAGCCAGCAGCCTGGTACTCACCTGGCCACCGTCCTCTACCTGGCCACCGTCCTCTACCTGGCCACCGTCCTCTACCTGGCCACCGTCCTCTTCATAACCACTCCAAAGAGACGTGATAGGGTTGAGTTCTACAGCCCATTCTCCCTTCTCACAAAGACACTGTCAAAAAGGCCACCCTTCAGGGAGCTATCTCCATGAGTCCAACTAGGTTGGGGGGCAAAAACCACATAAAATAACTTCAATTATTGAGCACTTACTACATTGTGGACATTGGACTGGGCACCTTGACATACATTGTATAAGAACGTGTACCAACATTGAAAAGTATCTACACATATATATTATTCTCTCCATTTTACAGATAAGACAGAGAATTTAAACAATTTCCCAAGACACAGAGCTATAATAAGTGACAGAGATAGGATTTGAACTCAGATCTGTCTGGCCAAAGCTCAACCTCAAAACTAAAGAGAACATAAAGCCTCTCATTGCTCTGGGCATGTTTCCTGGGCAAAGTACCGAGGGCCAACAGAGGTCTAAGAAACTGCTTGACACTTGAAAAACTGCATTGACTCCAAAATACAAAGAGAAAAATGCCGAAGTTTAAATGTTTAAAACCACTTATTTAAATGACAACAAAACACATACTAACAAGTACTTAACCGCAGCTCCCATCTTATAGAGTGTGCCACAAGTGATGTTTAATGAAGGCATGTGCATATTCTGATAAACTGGGGGTGGCTCCTTATGCCCCACCTGACCTGGCCCTACCCCTCTATAGACATTGTCAAGTGCCCAGGCCCCCACAACAGGAGGCATGCAAAAGGGCCAGAGTCCTGTCCAGAGAGCCTGCCCTGGGCGATCTCCTCAGAGCCACTTTCCTTTTCCTGCCTGCAGAATGGGAATAATGTATTTGTCCTACCCGAGTCCCAAATAGTCATGGGCTCCAAGGAGTCCATCTTTTGAGGAACATAAAGTCCCAGAGACAAACCAAAGATCCTAGATTATAAAGGATGATAATCTCTCTAGATGGAAAATACAGGCTCAAATGAAAACAAAGGAACATATCAATAATTTTCACGCATGAAAAAAAGATTTCCAGTGTCTTATGTAATTCTCTCCTATCCCAGATCTCATGGGGATACTTTAATAAGCATAATTGCTAACACTAGAGCACTTCACATTCTTATCCTATGCAACTATCCTGTCTTGTAAAGTAAGCAGGACCATCTCCTGTCTGCCACAGGTGCAGGGAGGAGAAGTGACTCCCCAAATCTCAGGGACTCCCAAAGAGTTGGAGCTAAATCCTGTAAGACCAACCTGGACACCGGCCCTCCTGAGGCTAGTTATGTAACTCTCTGGGCCTAAACTTTCTCATTTGGAAATGGGTATAACAAGAACCATCTTTAAAATAAGTATACACAGTCACTACCTATTTTTTTAGGATTGTTGTGAGGCTTGATAAGAGAAAGCGTGAAAAATCACTCAACCCATAATGTAGGTGGTGTTATTATTTATTACCACAGTTGTTATCACAGCATCCGTGCTTATTCTTCTTCGCTATCACCTCTCCCAAACCAACACACATACGCTTTCTTTCCAGGAATAAAGACCTCAGATCTGAGCTCCTTGGGGAGACTGAGCCAAAATGTCAGCCAGACTTTGGCTTGATTCTCAAGATCATGCAAAGGAGACAGAGAAGTTAAGACATAGAAGAGGAAGGGAAACATAGATGAGAATGTAGAGAAAAGTGAGGAGGAGGAGAGCCAGGAGGAAGGCCAGACTGGCAGAGCCCGCTTATCAAAGCTGTAACAGTTCTGCATCCCTGACCCTGGTGGCCCGGAGGCCTGTGCTGAAGGACAAAGTGCACAGGCAGGCCCTGCGTGGATCGAGAGGTCCCCGGGTACTCGGGAAGCTGGTTTCATTTCATTACCAACAACAGGGACCCACATTGTCACAAGGAAACATAAACCAGTTAGTTCAAAGGCTGGCGTCACACTTAGCCCGGCTATAAAGTTAGCACGGCCCAGGCTGAGTCTGAAGGTGCCCCCCTTAGTGCGGAGTGTGGGGAAGGAGCCCTGGGAGGCCTGTCTGGCTTGCTGGGTCTCGGCCCCCAGCCCAGCACCACACTCCTAGGCCAGACCACCCCTCTGGCCACCAGTGGTGAGCTAGGTTCGCATCAGCTCTGCTCCCATTCCTGAGCCGTCTTGAGCACGGGTGACCTTGGAATTAGGCTTTGAAGGGTAAATGGCTTTGTCCCAGACATACAGGAAAGGGCAGAACGCACAGCCTGCCCAAAGCCACAGAAGCATGACAACGTTTGGAGGCAGAACGGCACCAACTTGTAAAGGCCTTAAAGGCCATGCCAAGTGTTTCGGCCTTTTTTTTTTTTGTAAGTGTAGTCCATGAGAAGAACCATTGAAGGGCTTTCATTCGGGGAGTGACTCAGATCTGTCCTTTAGAAAAAGAATTCCAGTGGCCATTTGGAGGAGAGATTGCCAAGAGGTGACTAGAAGCAAGCATGCAAAGTGAGCCAAATCCTCCCCAAGATCAATCTGTCCTCTAATTACTTTGCTGATATTTCTAGACAAAGAAGTATCATATGACATGAGAGGAGATTTGCAGAAAGCGCCGAAGAGTGGGGCTGGGAGTAGATGGGGCAGGTGTGTGCCCGGAGTGCAGAATTTAACAAGGCGCCACCCTTGGGGTCAGGCGAGCGCCCAGAGGGTGATGCCTCCTTCAACGTTGCACCCTGGTGCCCCCCGCCTCACGCTAGTCCTGGCCTGCTAGCCAGCCCCAAGGGGCGCAGGCATGGGGCTGTGTTCATCTGTAGAATGTTTCCATGCAAAGGCAAGAACATTAGCTGTGGTAAGTCCTAACTCTTTATTGTGTGTGTGTGTGTGTGTGTGTGTGTGTGTGTGTGTGTGTGTGTGTATATATATATATATATATATATATTATTTTCCTTTATTGATTTTAGAGAGAGAGGAAGGGAGAGGGAGAGAGAGATAGAAATATCAATAAGCGAGAACATCAATTGGCTGCCTCCTGCATGCCCCCCACTGGGGATTGGACCCACAACCTGGGCATGTGCCCTGACCGGGAATCGAACTGGCGACCTCTTGGTGCATGGGTCGATGCTCAAGCACTGAGTCACACCGGCCGGGCAAGTCCTCCCTCTTTATGAGCTTGGGTGTTCTCATCTATAAAATGGTAAAAAATGATGTGCAAGTACTGGCCACAGTGCTGTACAAATTCCAGGCACTGTCCCTCGTCCCGCCTGGGCCTTGGCTGGCACCCTCTCAGAGAGCAGGACCTCAGGCTGCAGGAGGTGTTTCTTTCGGGAGCAGTAGCAGTGAAAATAGCTGCGGCACAATCAGCACCAGTACCTCAGCTTGGGAAGGACACACGCCTTTCATTTCCCAGCCTGTTCATTACTTGGGCTCCAATCCCTCCTTCTCAAGAACATGCTACTGTCTGTTTAAACATCTTCCTGGGGGGGGGGGGGGGGGAGGAGAGAGAGAGAGAGAAAGGTGGCACATTTCTTGTTTTCATTCTTTGAACAAACGTTTATCAGGAGCCTACTGCACAAGCATTGTCCTTCCTGGAGCTTTGGATACAAAGGGAAAGGAAGAGTCCAGCCCTCTGCCCTCATGCAGCTTACATTAACTGGAGGGGAGCTCCAGGGAGGCTCCAGGAAGGGAGCCAGGAAATAAACAAGCGGTTATGTAAACAAAGGAAACCATTTCCCCCAGAGGGCCTGAGGGGGCAGGAGGCCACTCCAGATGAGGCAGCTGCAGGATTTCTCTGGGGAAATGCTGTTTACATTGAGGTCTTAATATGAAAACAAGTGTTGTGTGATGGAAGGACAGATTGCCATGGGGAGGGGAGAGTATCAAGTGCAAAGGCCCTGAGGTGGGAATTAGCAACCTTTAGTTATGTTGTCTGCTTTGAGTCAAGTATACAATGTTTGGACATGATTTCTGAACAAGAGAGGAACACGTGTTTCTAAGCCTGATTCAAAGTAGCATATCTATATCTATATCTGTATCTAATTCTCCATCCCCCTCTCTGTACCAAGGACACCTTATTTGGGTCACAGCTAAACATTCCCCTGACTACAGTTGCCATGCCCCATCCCCCACTCCTTCCTCTACGACCTGGCCATGGCTTCACCACTGA
Source organism: Tadarida brasiliensis (assembly GCA_030848825.1). Taxonomy (NCBI): domain Eukaryota; kingdom Metazoa; phylum Chordata; class Mammalia; order Chiroptera; family Molossidae; genus Tadarida; species Tadarida brasiliensis. Next base: position 86,436,143 of record CM061268.1, read on the forward strand.
TACTTCCTTTTCTTTCTCGAACCACAGAGAGCCCTGCAGACAGAAGCACCTTGCCATTTCCTGCCCACGCTGAAGCTCACATCTCTCCTCCATTTTGCCTGCTCCTGTGTGGAGGTAGGAGGTCCCCCAATACTTTGGTTCCCTCATGAGAAGAATCAAAGTTATGATGAAAAGAGACCACATACTTTCAAAACATCACATTATACCTTCTCTCAACCAGAAGGTGCCAGCCCCCAGTGTCGGGGTATCCGACAGAGACACAGAGTATCAGAGTTTCAGGAGCTGGCGTGGGCGTGTCCAGAAAGCCAGTCCAGTATTTTCATGTTTTCCACAAGGTACCTGGGCCCCAAGGAGGGCAAATCACTTGTTCAAGGTCAGATAGCAGGCTGGAGACAGGCCTTACGAGGCAGGCACCTCAAAATGGGTAGACACTTCCTGTATGATGGCTCCCTTCCGCAGGGAAAGCACTGAAGCAGACTGAGCGACTTGCCCTGGGGTCCCCAGGAAGTTTTGGCAGGGCTGGCCTTGAACCCAGGGTTTTATCATTTCACCATGTTCTCTCCAATCTGCCTAGCAGAACATCTATAGGTAAAAATTCCAGAACATTCCAAAGAGGTGTTGGGGGAGAAAAAAATGACCATTCTCCACGATTACTTTTTTTTCTTGTTACTGAAGGCACTCAGTAGGCAGTAAACTCCACAGAAGGAAAATTCTCTTTCTGGGATGATAGGCTATTAAGCCTTTGAAAAAAGCTTCTCAACAGTAAAATATTTGTACGGTTTGGGTGTTTTCCCTTGAAGGACAGTCCCCTGCAGTGACTGGGGTTCCTGCAGGATGGGGCGTTCATAAAGCAGAGAAACCCTCCCTGCAGTGGACTCTGCAGGCGATCTATGGTCTTTCCTGCTTTTCACCGAACTTCTCTTCCCGGAAATATTTTTGGCATTTTGATTTTATACATGGCTGAAGGAGTGGGAGAAGACTTTTTTAAAACCTGGAATCTAACATATGTATCACTAGAATCATATCAGGGTGTAAGAGATGCTTTAAAATGCAGTGATTGGGTCTGGCCCGTGCGGTTCAGTGGTTGAGCATCGACCCATGCACCAAGAGGTCGCCGGTTCGATTCCCAGTCAGGGCACATGCCCAGGTTGTGGGCCCGATCCCCAGTGGGGGGCATGCAGGAGGCGGCCAGTCGATGTTCTCTCTCACCAATGTTTCTATCTCTCTCTTCCTCTCTCTGTAAAATCAATAAAGGAAAAAGAAAAAAAAATTTAAATGCAGCGATTGGGGGTATGGGCCGCCTCTCCAATCCTAACGCCACCTCCGCATCAGGAATTGCCTTCTGCTTCCCTAAACATGGGGTGCGGGTAGAGGGGTACCCAGGAAAGAGGTGGGTTTGATAGATTTAGGTTCATAGCCCAGCTTTGTCCCTTAGGAACTGGGGCATCATGGCCAAGTTTCTTATCTTTGCAGTTACAGAGACCTTAGTTATCCTCATTATATAAGTGAGGAAGTTAAGGCTTAAATGAAGAAATCTGCCCAGTTCCACATTGCCATTAAATGACAGATTTGGATTTGAGACCCACAAATACTTTCTAGCAGCCCTGCAGCCCTCTGTGACTCTTGGATCGCTGTATCATGTGCCAAACATACAGGGTCCAGGTGGATTACCTGGCAACGAGGAGGTGGCCACTGTCCCTGCAAGTTTCCACTGGATGCTTTAATGTCTGGCTAATAAATATGAGGAGAAGAGAAAAAAATTACAGCTGGCAAATGACTTCTGAGTACCAAGGCACCCAGCTTTTTACAGCTTTCCCATCTCCAGCCAATTGGAACAGAAGACACCCAACATTCCTCCATTCCCCCCACAAGGGGTCACTCACCCCAGGCTGGTGGGCTGGAGCCTCTTTGCAAATCCAAAGTGAATACATGTGTGCAGCCTGGGCAGAGGTGAGTGGCGGGGAGCCTGCAGTCCGTACCTGCCTCATCTCGGGCTTCTCCGCAGACCTCTCGGTCTTGTAAGCATAACCCTAAAGGTTCATAATAATCACAACAGGCAGCCCATCATTGCCTCCCTGTCTGGCTGAGAGGTTTACAACTTAAACTCAGGGCAGAGGGAGAAATTGGCTCAATCGCTTGGAGTAATGGTACATGGAGAGCCAGTTGGGCATGACTGCTATTTAACGCAAGGAAACCGGGCTGCTGTGCTTAACGCACACACACTAATAAACACGTCATGCTCCGAGGTGAAAATTACACCACCCCCTGCACACCCCGCCTCGCTCTGCGTCTGCCTGCTTGCCTCATCCCAGCCCAGGGAAGGGGACACAGTGGAAAAATAAGGCCACCAATGGATGCTCACAGCTACAAGTATGTCAATACTCACAGGTCACCTTTCGCTCTTTCAAAAAGATTTTAAATTTATCACAAGAACTTACCCCCCATATTCATAAGACATTTTGTAGGAGGAGACTGGAAAGAAAGATTACCTGACATCATCGCTAAGAATAGCTAACATTTTCAGATCTTTTATTGTGAGCCAAGCACCCCTTGGGTGTCTTCCTAGAAAGTCTGGTGAGGTGGGACCATTATTGTCCCCAGAAAAGAGATAAAGACACTGAAATTCAGGGGGTTCAAGTAACTGACCCAAGATGACCCAGGGCGGCAGTATTTGGACACAGACCATGTGAGTACCTCGGAGCCCATGCGCTCAGCCTTTAGCTACACTGGGCATTCAGGGCCCCAGGAGGAAGTGGAGGACGAAAGATCATTGACCTGACAGTGTTCTCAGCAGTTCTGATTTTATTCCCTGAGGTCTTGGGTAGAGCCACATTATGCTGTCTTTCTATCGGCTCTCCCACCACACGCAAGAGCTCTCACCTTTTACCTCGTGCCCAGTACCGGGCGGGCACAGAGCTAAAACCTACAGGCTCCTTGTCCCCACAGAGCTCCCAGTCCAGGGGAAGAGGCAGCTGGAGGAAAATAGGTTCAGGGAAACCGTTAGGATATTTCCTAGTGTCCCCCTTGGCCCTGTCCACACGGGATGCTCCGGTCTCCGGATGGACTTGCCCTTTGTATAACCAGACTGTCAAGGGGACCTGGGGGAAGCCTCTTGTCCTAGGCCGGGATCCCAGCGCAGGTGCTGTGGCCCCGCTGCCTCAGTTACATGAAACAAAGTGTATCCATAGTTAAGGCAATGCTCGCTCCTGTGTAAACAAACCCCCAAATATACAAGAGCTAAAAACTAGGGTAGCCAGATTTTTAAAAAATACCAATTTAAATTTTTATTTCAGATACCTTTTTTTTTTTTTAAGTATAACTGCTCTGTGTAATATTTGGAACATACGTATACTAAAAAATTATCTATCATTTATCTAAAATTCAAATTTAACGGGGGGTCCTGTGTTTTATTTGATAACTCTACTCCACACATAAAGGTTTATTTCTTGTTTATATAAAGTCCACAACGGGTTTCTTAGTGGGCAGGCAGCTCCCCTCCACGTGGCAATTCAGGGATCCAGGCTTTTCCATCTTGGCTCTGCCGTCTTCATCACTGTTTCCAAGGCAACTGTCTAAATACTCACAGGATCAAGTCACAGAAGGGACAGGGCGTGGAGGATTCCACGAGGGAGCGTTTGCGGGCCAGTCCTGGAAGTGGCATGGCGGACTTCTGCGCACAGTCCGCGTGTTGGGGAGAACTGTTACACGGCCTGTACCTGCAGCAAGGCAAGCTGGCAGATGTAGCCCACTGCGCGCTCAGGAGGCTCTGCGAGGACACCCACCCGGTCTCTCCGTCCCTGCGCCTCGTGCATGTCTCACGTGCGAGTGCTGGGTCCCGTCAGCAGTCCCACACCCACTGGTGTCCTTAGCAGGAGGTCAGCTGCTGTCTTCTCAGCCCTGACCTGGTCAGCTAATAGCTTTGGGATTGGGAATATGAGGCCATTGTGGGGGTAGTGAGCAGTGTGACTCAATAAACTCATTTTCATTCAATGCAATTTAATAAATATTTATTCATGTCCCTAGAATATTGAGAAAAACTTGGTCCTAGGCCTCTGAAGGAGACATATACTGGAATAGAACTCAGTTAAACCTGCTGGTGTAGCTCAGTGGACTGAGCGTCGTCCCATGCACCAAAAGGTCACCGGTTTGATTCCTGGTCAGGGCACATGTCCAGCTTTCAGGCTCGATCCCCAGTAGGGGGCGTGCAGGAGGCGGCCAATCCATCAATGTCTCTCTCTCTCTCTCCCTCTCCCTTCCTCTGTCTCTAAAATCAATGAAAAAAAAAAAAAAAGAAATAAAACCCAGTTATATCCTCAAGGAGCTGTATGAAATTCAACAGCTATCCCTAACCCTTATTTATATCCCATTGAATTTTCTTTTCTTTAAAAAAATTTTTTTTCTTTATTGACTTTAAAGAGAGAGGAAGAGAGAGATAGAAACATCGATGAGAGAGAACACCGACTGGCCGCCTCCTGCATGCCCCCACTGGGGGTTTGGCCCACAACCTGGGCATGTACCCTGACCAGGAATCGAACTGACGACCTCTTGGTGCATGGGTCGATGCTCAACCACTAAGCCACACCAGCCGGGCTCTCATTGAATTTTCAAAGGTCAGTGAAAATGCACAGCCACAAAAAATTCTGCCCTACATGTTGGGATACAGAATGGTCCCTCCTCTCCCAAAGTTCTAAATTTTTTTTTTTTTTTATCCTCACCCAAGGACGTTTTTCCATTTTTTGTTCAGATAGAGTGGGAGGGAGAGAGAGAGAGAGAGAAACATCGACGTGAAAGGTACACATCGAGTGGCTGCCTCCCGCACAACCCAACCAGGGCCGGGGGCAAACTGCAACCGAGATACGTGCCCTTAGCGGGAACTGAACCCGGGTCTCTCTGGACCGCAGGCCGACACTCTAACCGCTGAGCCAAACCAGCCAGGGCCAAAGTTCTAAAACACTTGGTGCAAGTATGTTCGTTGGTTCGTTCGTTCATTTGTTGGTTCGTTCGTTCATTCATTCATTCACTAAATTGGCTCATTCACTAACATTTAAGGAGCGAAGATATACTCTCCTCTGGGGGTTGGGAAGGGGAATACTAAATCGAACAAGATTGAGACATTGTCTCCCAGAAACCCACGTGGAGGGGTAGTCAGAATGCACACCACTCATCCAGATACAAGGCAGATGGTGGCAGATACCATGATAAACATTCAGCCAGTGCGAAAGGACTCCTGGAGGAGGGAGATATGAATTCTGACTGGAGGGTGGGGTGAAATTCCACCAAAGACCCAGCAATGACTTCCTAAGGAGACAACTGAACCCGCCCTGACGAGGACGGCGGAGGCAGAGGCCGGGCTCGGAGCCCACAGCAGCCTTCACAGGGCTACCCCTACTCAACCCTCACAGCAAAAAGGAGTGAACTTTTCTCAGGGGATAACGCCAACGCAGTCTTCCATTTGATCTTAAAAATTCATTCAAAGTTTGAATTCCACTTCACAGCACACCACGGCTTGTTTTGCAATAATAATTTTAAGGTGGTTGGCTTCAGTGACCAGTTGAGTAAGATCATTTCATCTTGTGCACCCCTGCGATTTGAAGAGTACCTTCTCCAGAAATTCAGCTTTGGAGAGCGTATGAGTGGACGTCCAGTGTTCACTTACCTCGTCTTTTCTCCTTGTCTGGGTGCATGAAATGTTCTGCTTCAAAGGCTCTGAGACTGATCGCGAGCCTCGTGAACAGACAGCGTGGTACCGTGGACAGGTCCTGTGCGAGATGAACACGGCAGTTTTCACGTACTTCTCTCGCGTCAGGGGAGAAATACACCGAACGGTGCAGCTTGGACGTGAGCTGTGTCTCTGGACCGTGGTGCTTCTGGTGGCACCTCCGATGACTGTGACACTACACGTTCCTCCAGGTTTTGTGTCTAACTGGAGCACTCCTGTGGCAAAACAGCTGCGGTGCATGAGGTCTGCAGGGATTGCAATCTGTAACTTTAAACACCTCCCAAGTTAAACAGTTGGCTATTTAAAGTTAAACAGCCTAAGATAATGTTACACACTCACCCTCCCCCCGGCCTCTCCACAGTGAAGCCGCGAGTGTCAGAGGGCCCGTTTCTGATGAGGACGAGGTTCACCTTCAGCGCAGGGCCCGGGATCTGGCTGGGGACTCCCAGAGCCACGCTGCCTCAGTCCACACCGTGTGAAAACCGCACCCCTCCACCGCTGCCGAATTTGAGTTTTGATATTGAGGCTGAGTTTCTCAGAACAAAGCAGATTTTCGGAATCACCCAAAACGACTGAGTGTTGGCCCGGGGCCCGTGTGTTTGTGCTTGTGTGCATCCAAAGGGAGAAAATGCCTTTCTCTTCCGAGCAGATGCCCTTTCAAAGGCAGCACCAAGACATTATGCCCAACAGCTGACAGCAATGGTTGCTCTGTCTCACCCCAAAGCTTTGTTAGGAACCCCATAAAACCTGGCACATGGTTTGTGACACCCAGTGAAACACTGTGCTTCTTCCATAATAACCTGAGCCCTGCTGCCTGTCATTAAGGGACCTCTCTTATTAAGCATCTCTTTTTTAAATGGCTGCCATCATCTGGTCCCAGTATACATTAAATCCCATTATAATTATAAACACACTTCCCCATAACATCCGTTGCAGATTTCATCCACACTGCCTACCCCTTCAGGGCATCTTTGCACTAATAACAACTCAGATTTGCTATTTGAGTTGACAACATTAGGTCCCAGCACCATTTACAATATGCTGGGGAGAGAGACAGCAGAAAGCGCTTTCTCTCCCCCAATCACAAAGATCTGGGGGTCGCAGTAACCCCACGCCTCAGGGGCTAAAAGAAATACCCTCTGTTCTTCTCCCTTTGAAAGTCATTCTCTGTCCTAAAGATGAGAGGAAGGGTATACTCAGAACCTGGAGCAGAACCCCAAGTTTGTAAACACCACTAGCCAGGGCTCCACGGGGAAAGATGGCCATTACTAATCAAAGAAATCATCTTCTTTGGTTTCTGGGCTTCAAGTAACCAGACTCCACAAGTCACTAGATTATTTCCCCGTGGTTTGGATGGGTCATCTAAGAAAGTGACATAAAAGAATTAACACCAAAAAAAAAAAAAAGGTGCACCTGCCCGGGCCGGTGTGGCTCAGCAGTTAGAGCGTCGGCCCTCACATGGAAGGGTCGTGGGTTTGATTCCCTGTCAAGGGCACGTACCTGGGTTGCAGGTTCCGTCCCCAGTCGGTCTGGATGTGCATGCAGGAGGCAACCAATGGAGTTATCTCTCTCACATTGGTGTTTCTCTCTCGCTCCTCCTCCCTCCCTCCTTTCCACTCTCTCTCTAAAAAGCAAGGGAAAAAATATCCTCCAGTGAAGATTAGCAAAAAAAAGTAAACCAAAGAAAGCTATGAACATACAGGGTGCGGCAAAAGGAGGTTCACAGTGGCAAGTACACAAAACTGTTTATTCTTGTATTATTTATTAACTATTGTATTATTTTGCATGTGAACCACTGTAAACCTACTTTTGCCCCCCCCCCCCCCCCCCCCGATGCACCGAGGGCAAATCTGACACCGCCTGATTTTTTACCTCATCTGCATCTAGCCAGTAGATGTCTGCAATGATGACCTGGAAGCATTGTAAGATCCTTTGCCATCAGAGAAGGATATATAGGTCTGCTGTGTCTTCTCCCAAGGGTCCCAGTGAGGTAAAGATCTGAGAGTACACGTGACAGCCTGGTGCACCCTCCAGTGGCAACCTGCAGTTCTTGGTTGTAGTGGGGACCACTTTTTTCCATTCGGGGGCTTCACTGCCTGCATCTTTTAAAATGCTTCATTCCCACCCGGCCAGTGTGGCTCAGCGGTTGAGTGTCGACCCATGCACCAAGAGGTCGCAGGTTCGATTCCCGGTCAGGGCACATGCCCAGGTTGTGGGCCCGATCCCCAGTGGGGGGCATGCAGGAGATAGCTAGTCAATGTTCTCTCTCATTGATGTTTCTATCTCTCTCTCCCTCTCTCTAAAAAGCAATAAAGAAAAAAAAAACATTAAAAAAAAAAATTAAGTAAATGCTATCAATTACAATTAAAATAAATAAAGATAAAATGCTTCATTCTCCACTCATCAAAAGGTTTTGGGGAAATGCAAAGTAGCTGCTTCTCCCTAAAGGAAAGAGTCCTTGATTTATTTATCATGATAAGAAAGTTTGCCTTTAAAATGTAACACTATTGTCCAGCCGGTGTGGCTCAGTGATTGAGGGTTGACACATGCACCAAGAGGTGGCCGGTTCCATTCCCGGTCAGGGCACGTGCTCAGGTTGTGGGCCAAATCCCCAGTGGGGGGCATGCAGGAGGCGGCCAATTAATGTTCTCTCTCATTGATGTTTCTATCTCTCTCTCCTTCTCACTTCCTCCCTCTCTAAAATCAATAAAGGAAAAAAAAAAAAGTAACACTATTGCCCAGCGGTTAGAGCGTCGGCCTGCGGACCAGAGAGTCCCGGGTTCGGTTCCCGCTAAGGGCATGTACCTCAGTTGTAGTTTGTCCCCAGCCCCGGTGGGGGTTGTGTGGGTGGCAACCAGTCGATGTGTCTCTCTCACATTGGTGTTTCTCTCTTTCTCTTCCTCCCTCTCTCCCTCCTGCTCTATCTGAAGATAAATGCAGAAGTGTCCCGGGTGAGGATAAAAAATAAAATGTAACACTATCTTCCAAATGAGGAGATGGAATAAAATAAGTTGCAACATTCCGTTAATACTCAACCAGAATACTCAAAGCACCCCTGTAATCTTCTTTCTGGGCATCTGTTTAGTTCAGGTTTTATTGTAATTCAAAACTCCCTCCTGAACTTGTGCCTGAGATTTTGAGGAAGGCGGGAAGGTGCAGAGATCCTGGAGGATGTAAGTTTATTTGCCTGGCAGCTCGATCCAATGGAAAACTGCTTGGTCCTCTCCTGCACGGAACTTGGCCTCAGTGGAGTAAGAGGACAATTAAAAGCCCTTGTTTTCTCTCTCTATCCGGCCAGGCTGTATAATCTAGAGGTTAAGATCAGGGGCTCTGCAGTCAGAATGGTCTGATTTTAAGTCTCAGCTCTGATTTTCATAGTTCTATGGTCTTGGGTAACACACTTTACCTCTTTGAGACTGTTTTTTCATCTGCAGAAATTGGGAAAATGATAGCACCTACATTAATAGGGCTGTTATAAGGATTAAATAAAACAGCATAGGTAATGTGTTAAGATTCATAGCTAGGGCTCAGAATGAGTTATGATTCCCACTGTCCCCTTCCTGTGAGGTGCCCTAGACATGATACACCCTCCTCTTCCACAAACTGAGCTGACCAGCTGCTACCGGTGGGAGATATGCGAATAAAAGAGGAGACCAGGGAATAGGGAGATATAGCAATGGAACTCCATCCGAAGGTCAACCCATCTATTCCCCTGTCTCCAGCATGACCTCCCTCCAGGCTGAGAGGGCTCTTCTATTTTTAGGACCTGTCAGAACTGATGTCCCAGCTTTCCTTACCATATCCTTCAAGAAAGAGAGGAAAGCCCTGGCTGGTGAGGCTCAGTTGGTTGGAGCATCATCCCATATACCAAGAGGTGGTGGGTTTGATTCTGGTCAGGGCACATGCCCACGTTTCGGGTTCGACCCTTAGTCAGTGGGAGCTGATCAATGTTTCCCTCTCACATCGATGTTTCCCTTCCTCTCTACCCCCTCCGCTCTCTCAAATCAATAAAAAAAAGAAAAAAAGAAGAGAAAAGAAAGGAAAAAGAAGTCACTACAAATATATGAATATTAGAGAGGAGAGAGAGTGTGTGTAATTTTCCATTCTGCTTGTTTTTAGGTGCTGCTATATGAAATCTCTGAACTGGGGATTCTCATCAGCCTTCCTGGGCCCCAAGGACATAGCTCTGGCTATAAATGGTGCCAGTTTTGGTGGCAGAGCTGCTGCTGCTTTATCTGGGCCCAATAAACCTTATCAAACTGCTGTGCAACCAGCCTTCAGTGCTAAGTGGAAATGCTCAGAGCCCAGCGCTGGCACTCAGCCCACACCTCGCCTGCCTTCTTCCTTTTCGTTACCTTCTCCACCTCTTAAATTCAGACATTAATCTCTCTTTAACACTCACTAACAAGGGCTGAGCTTTTTAATGGGCAGAGTTTATGAAGCAAGGGAGATTTTCACATAGAGTGAATATGGTATGGGGGTGGGGGAGTCCACGACCACGGAGGAATCGTTCCTTCTCTCCCATTGTTTGCAGAGATTCTCTCTTTCTCTGATTTGAGGATTACTGGGATTGGGATCAAGGGCGAATTGTGTGCTTCTCCTGCTACTGCACCTGGGAGGGGCTGGAAGTGGGTGTGGACCTCGAGGAGGCAACCCTCAGCAGGCACCATCTAGGCAGAAAGGCAACAAGTGGACCGATTCTCCATCTTTCCAGTGAGGCACTGGGGAGGGCTTTTCTCCTCTTCTGACATCTCCCCACTTGCTCTCCTTGCAGACCAGTTTTCTTAGGTTTCTTGAAATCCCTTTTCTCTTGCAGACTGCATAGACCTTGGCTAGAAAAATCATCTGCAATAGGATTGCTCTTTATTGTAAATCAAAACAAATACCCTGGTTCTGGGCTTTCCCTTGCATCAGGTAGGTATTGCAGTTCCCAGTGTGCTTTTCTGCCCTCTGCTGTCCTCTCCTCTTCTCAGACTCCTGCAGGTCCCAGCACCTTCCCTGGGAGCAGGAGACCGGAGTGATGCTTGCTGGGATGGGCTTGCCTGTCCTTGGGACTACCCCTTTAGCAGCTCTTGGGAACCCATATCAATTCTGATTTGTAAACTCTGCCTTCTGGCCTTTCTCAGCCGGAAGCGGATTTTTGTTTCTAGTTTGCTTCTGCCACCTATCATAACCCTACAGTTCCTGGGGCCTGACTCCATCTGGGGCAGTGCCAGAGGCTCACACCGGGATGTGATTATACTTGAGTCTTGCAGGAAATCTTTGACTCACCCGCGTGTCAGGGACAGAATGCGGAGACTCAAGGACTCCCTGATTGAGACCCTGCATTGCTAAGACTGCACAAACTCGGGGGTTGACTGTTTGGAGACCCAGGGATGGTGCTCTCCACCCTCACCTCACTCCACGCTCCTGAATGTCAGTCGCCACCACTGCCTGCACCCAGAAGTGTACTTCCCACCTCTCTTGTCCCCTACCTTCCCCAACTTCCAGGGAAAGGGGGGAGAAGGCGACTGTCCAAGGGGACTCTCTGCTTCTGAGGAAGGACAGATTTCTTCTGGTTGCTCTACCCCGAGGTTAGTGATCTCCACTCTAAAGTGGAGCGGCCAGCCGAGAGGGGGAGGCACTCTGGGGGGCTGCAGCTTCTGTGAGCTTTCACCGCCCCCTGAAGATTGCTCTGAGCAGGACAGTTCCTGGGAACTGTTTCCATCCAGGTAACTTGGGGGCAAAGCCTAGGGCACGATTTAGGCAGGGGGATAAAAGTTTCTCTCAAGCTTTGACCTTAGCTTCTAGGGATCTCGACAGCCCAAATCGGGCGTCCACCTCCAGCGACGGATTCCCGTGGATCGTCTGGCACTTGGTTCGCCAGCGCGAATCCTGCGCCCGGAGACTTCTCGCAATTCGGTTGCTCATCGCCCAGAGGCACACGGTAGCCGGGAGGCACACCAGACCTGAGCTTGCGCTGGGAAGGCGACTTTCTAAAACCGACCTTCGGGGTACAGGGCATGCAGTCCTGAGCCTAGAGCAAAAGTGAAAGGCGAGATGACATGCATTGAATTGGAGCAAACACTGAAACCCCGGACAAAACTCCGCTCATGGTGCACAGCAGGGAAAAAACCCATGTCCAGTGGAAATTAAAAACCTGGGGGTTGAAGGTGGGGGCTGCTCCCCGCACCGCATTTCCACTGCCCCTGCTAAGGGTTCCGAGTCCCTGCACTCTTCTCCATGAGCTCCTTCTTTCCTCTTTGCTTGGCCGGTGAGCGGCGGCCGCCAGCGCCCCAGCAGCAGCTAGATGTCAGGCGAAGCCCGGAGCGGCGCGCGGGGAAGGGAGGGGACGGCAGGGGAGGGAAGGGGTGGGGCGGGGAGCTCGCGCCTGCTTGGCCAGTGCGGGGGAGGTGGGGGGGTGGGGACGGGCTGAGCCCGGGGACAGCGCAGGAGGGGGGAGGGAAGGGGGGCAGCTGTGGGCAGGGAGCCCGGCTCCGCCGCCAGCACTAAAGATGGAGAGGCGCCGGGGCCTCGCAGGGGAGGGGGCTCGGCGTTGACGTGGGACGCGGCGGAGGCGCCGAAGCCGGTGGTGATTTGCTAACCTCACAGCAGAGAGGAGTTGAGGGCGACGAGAGCGGGTACTGCGAACTGCCGGGCGATGCCGCCACTGCCGCCTTGATACCGAGAGCAACAGTTCTCCAGCAACACCCCTCCCTGACACTGGCACACTCCCCCCACCCCCAAGAGGCGCGCACACCCACCCCGCAGCGCCCGGCTTGGCAGCGGTGAGTGGGGGGTCGGGGAAGGGCGCACCACCCAGCGAAAGCCGCGCACCGAGGCGCCCCGGGGTTGGAGAGGTCTGGGGGGCGCGTTTGCTTCGGCCACTCGGCCGCTGGGCTTGTGCCTGATTTGATTCGGCTTGTTCCCTTCCTGCTGCTGCAGCCGTGGCCACCGCGGTTGGGGGTAGATTAGAAGGGGGAGCCCCGGCTGTCAGCTTGGGCGCAGCTGCCACCCCAACCCTTCCACTCCAGGGCAAGGTCGGGGTGAGAGGTGGGGGCAGAGCGGTCTGCAAGGACTGAGGGCGCCAGCGGAGGGTTGGGGATCGCGAGGCTTTGTACCGCCAGGGGCCGGCGGAGGAGCCAGGAGCGGGTGGGTGCTCATATGTATGCGGACCCGTGCGCGGGCGCGAGATAGGGTTGTGGTTTATTTGTGTGTTTATTCGCCGGCCGGCTGGGAACCTATAATCGGAGGATCCGAGGAGTGGATCTGAGGCCGGAGGGGAGCAGGACTGGGACTCGCTTGGGTTTTGTTTTTCTTTGAAAAACGTGGTGGGCCCTTTTTTCTTGATTGGACTTGATCCCCTCTTTTTAGGAGGGAGGGGCGGCCGTGGCAGAGCTCCGCAGGGTCTCCAGGGCTCCAGGCTTTCGGCGGGACTGGCAGTGACGCCGGAACTCGATGTGCGCTCCGGGCCGCACTCGGTGGGTGCCGGGCTCTGCACCTGATGCGTTCGGGATGCCTTTCCCAGCCCGGCGCGCCCGCAGCTCGCTCTCACAGCTCCTGGAACACTCCCGCAGGCGTTCGAAATGCGCACGGTCTCCTTGGCCTGCGGACCCGCAGGAACGCACAGACGCACTCTGCTCGGACTCACTCGCCGGCTCCCCGGGACGCGCGCACGGTGCCTGGGCCGGGCACGCTGGCTGCTGGCGGCGCCGGCTCGCGGCCGGGGATCCTGCCCGTCGCTCCCTGGGGTCATGGCCCTGGGTCGGAGAGGGAGGGCTGGCCGATCCCTTCTTGCCTTTCCTCCTACAACTCTCGGTGGGGCTTTTGTGTTTTCCCTTCGTGGTGGGGAGGGTCCGCCTCCTCGCCGCTCTCGCCCAGGCGCCCAGCCTGCTCCGGACTCTAGCTTTTCGTCCGGATCTCTTTCGCTTTTCCTCTTCCTTAGACCGGCTGCCTTTCCTTCCTCATCTGGATCCCCGGAAAAGTTGCTTCTCCAAGTTTGCCGAAGTCTTCTCCAAGTCTCCTTGGGGGTGGCTGGGAACTGGGGGAGAGTGAGAGCGCGATCGATCCCTGGAGCTCCATCGGGTTAGCGCTGGCTTTCCCCCGCGCCGCCGGGCTGGGCGCTGCAGCCAGCGCCGGGATTGCCGGGCTGAGCCGAGGGTCGGGGGACAGCTGACTGAAGGCACCCTGATTTCCCTTAGGACCCAAGGAGCTTGCTTTTGGGAAGGAATTCAGTTAGCCCAGCGTCCATTTACATTGCTCCCGCCTAGTTCTCGGAAATCCCGAAGTCTGCGGAAAAGCGCATAGTTGGCGAGGCGAGGGTGAATGGCCATCCCATCCTTGATGGCCTCAGTCCCTACCCCAGGGTGGGCAGCAAAACTGTCTTGATTAGTCCTACTGTTAACCCTTCCTGCATGAGATGTGTGGCTCTGTAACCCACAGGGCTCCTGGGGGCAGAAGCAAGTAGCGTTGGGAGAGTGAGGGAGGACCCTTGCTCTGCTTTGCCCCCAGCTCATGTGACTGCAATATTGGCCACAGCAAGGCAGAGGCTGGGAGGGCACTGGGCCTGAGGTCTTTCTGACACTCTTTAAATGGTTAGGGAGTCCCAGAGTCCTGTGATTGATCCTGAACATTGAGCTCTGGGAGAGGCCTTTGTCTCCCAGTCCTGTCTTCCCTTCATATTGGTTGTGACTCACACCATAGGTGCTGGTGCCAATATAACTTCTAGCACCCCAGAGCCTTGGCCAGCATCGGTTGCTGCTCTTGGTCACAGGACTCGCCCATTCCTGGGAGCCTGTGGGACACATTTGGAGTTCATGTACCTAGCATGTACACTCCTGGCTGTAAGGGTGCATCTTTCTTGTGATCTCTCTACTTAGGTCCTCCATGACCTGTCCTCCTACATTTTATAGATCTTCCTGTTCACTGGGCACTTGTGGGCAGGGGGGAAGTGCGGCATCTTACACAAGTGTGCGCCCATGTGTTAGCTCTCCCTCTGTGGTTGGTGTGCATGCACATGTGTGCACACACACAGTTCAGATTTGGGATCACATACACAATAATTTTGAGGCAACGAAGGGTGAAAGTGACCCAAGCTAGTGTGTGGGTTATGTGTGTGTGTTCCTGTTAGTACCTAAAAAGGGGATCAGGGTCTGTCTGTCCGTCCTTTGCAACCCTGAGAAGGGTGGAAAGACAGAGGCCCAGGAAGACATGGGCTGATGGTGGGAGGATGGGCCGGGAGGAGGAGAGCCCTTGCCCATAGAGTTCTGTGGGCCAGACTGCTGGCTGCGAGCCCCAGCTGGGCTTGACCTTCCTCTTGGGGCTACTACAGGGAACAGGGCTTAGAAAAACTGTTTTGAAGATGAAGTTTGCTGCACAGGGCATTGAGAGTGAAATTGAGAGCTTAAATCGACTAAAGAGAGGGGTTCAGTTCTCACTAATTTTCAGTCAGTGCTGGGCACCTGCTCATAACATGTTGGCTTTGCCCACGATCCCCCCGCCCCACTCTAGACACACAGAAAGACCAGAGCTCAGAAGACCCCACTGTAATTTTCATTTTACTTCATCTGACAGTGAATTAGGCATATGTTACGGCAGAAATTTGTCTTTGTTCTCACGCGAGAGTTTGTAAAGGCAGACTCCTAGGTTTCTAGGAAGTCCCCTTCCCCCCGTTAAAATCTCCAGGAGCCTCTTGCTGACTGAATGAGGGCGGGGTGCTGTGTTGTATTGTTTGAATTCTTACTTTTAGGGACACTGACTAATCTACCCTTTGTTCTCTCTTTTACCTCTTCCCCCGTCTCCCCTCTAGCCCTCTCCACTGGCCGAGGAAAGCCACCCAGCCCCACCACGTTGAGCCCGGAAGGAAAGAGAGCCTCATGCCTGAGCCGCGGGGAGCACCATGGATCTGACGAAGATGGGCATGATCCAGCTGCAGAACCCCAGCCACCCCACGGGGCTCCTGTGCAAGGCCAACCAGATGCGGCTGGCCGGGACGCTGTGCGATGTGGTCATCATGGTGGACAGCCAGGAGTTCCACGCCCACCGGACCGTGCTGGCCTGCACCAGCAAGATGTTTGAGATCCTCTTCCACCGCAACAGCCAGCACTATACCCTGGACTTCCTCTCGCCAAAGACTTTCCAGCAGATCCTGGAGTATGCATACACGGCCACACTGCAAGCCAAGGCAGAGGACCTGGATGACCTGCTGTATGCGGCCGAGATCTTGGAGATCGAGTACCTGGAGGAGCAGTGCCTGAAGATCCTGGAGACCATCCAGGCCACAGATGACAATGACACGGAGGCCACCATGGCGGATGGTGGGGCGGAGGAAGAAGAGGACCGAAAGGCTCGGTACCTCAAGAACATCTTCATCTCGAAGCATTCCAGCGAGGAGAGTGGGTACGCCAGTGTGGCTGCACAGAGCCTCCCTGGGCCCCTGGCGGACCAGAGCCCGTCAGTCTCCACCTCATTCGGCCTTTCAGCCATGAGTCCCACCAAGGCTGCAGTGGACAGTTTGATGACCATAGGACAGTCTCTCCTGCAGGGAACCCTCCAGCCTCCTGCAGGGCCTGAGGAGCCCCCTCTGGCTGGGGGCGGGCGGCTCCCTGGGGTGGCCGAGGTGAAGACCGAGATGATGCAGGTGGATGAGGTGCCCAGCCAGGACAGCCCGGGGCCAGCCGAGTCCAGCATTTCAGGCGGCATGGGGGACAAGGTTGAGGAAAGGGGCAAAGAGGGGCCCGGGACCCCAACTCGGAGCAGCGTGATCACCAGCGCTCGGGAGCTGCACTACGGGCGTGAGGAGAGCGCGGAGCAGCTGCCACCCCCCGCCGAGGCTGGCCAGGGCCCCCCAGGCCGGCCGGAGCACCTGGCGCCCACAGCAGAGAAGCACCTGGGCATCTACTCTGTGTTGCCCAACCACAAGGCTGAGGCTGTGTTGAACATGCCGTCGTCGGTGTCCTCTGGCCTCCATGTGCAGCCTGCTCTGGCTGTCTCCATGGACTTCAGCACCTATGGGGGTCTGCTGCCACAGGGCTTCATCCAGAGGGAGCTGTTCAGCAAGCTGGGCGAGCTGGCTGTGGGCATGAAGTCGGAGAGCCGGACCATCGGGGAGCAGTGCAGTGTGTGTGGGGTGGACCTTCCTGACAACGAGGCCGTGGAGCAGCACAGGTAGGTCCCACGCCAGTCCCGCCTGACCCCCGGCCCACACTTCTGGCCCTGGCAGCCTGCCTTCATATCTGGCTGCTCCTGAGTCTTGGGGCCTGGCTCCCCTGTCCTCCCTGCTGTTGCTGAGAAACCACTTGTTTCTAAGTCCTGGGGCTGGGGTTATGCTATTCAGGTGTGGTGAGGGGCCTAGGGTCTTTCCTAAGCATCGATGAGCTCATGGGCCCAGCTTCTTACTAGGCTCCTTCCTCTCTCTGCTTTCGGCCTCCCGTTTGCTCGGTCTGCTTTTGGATCTGTTCTCTTTTTCCTGGAGTGACTGATAAAGTGGAGAGAGAAGAGTGGGATTGAGGACCAAGGTCTCCACGGCCTGGCCCTGGCCCCGTCGGCAGGTGTCAGGCACCCAGGTTCCCAGCGGTGGTCCTGCCGAGGCAGGCGTCCGCAGCTCCGGAGGAGGGGAGGGCCGGATGCTGCCTAGGGCACAGGGCAGCTGCAGGTTCCCAACGTCACTCCTGGTGAACATCCATCCCCAGGAACACGGCTTCCTCTTCCCCTTCGCATTCAGGAGTTGATTTAAATTTAAGTGGGGAGGATGGGTATGAGAGTCTCGGTTTTGCAGCCTGCGGAGACTTACTCGCATCCCATCTCTCTCGCGTTGAATTAAATGCCACATCGGGCCAGCACTGGCTTCCCTCTGGCTTCTGTTGCCTTCTCTGGGAAGTAACCATCCACTGAGCTCTTATGACATGTCTGGTTCAATACTAAGTGCTTTATGTGGAGTTACATTTTTGTTACAACGACCTTCCAAGATAGGTGATGTTCTTCTTTTACCTGGGAAGATACTGGCACCTTTCGCCAGGATCACAGAGAAAGTAGGAGGCAGAGCTAGATTCAAATTCAGGTCCTAACCCCCTTGTACTTTGCTGCATCTTGGACTCACTCAGCCTGAAAAGGACCGTGTCTGTAGAACAGAGGGTTTTGGAAATTGCTCATCAGAAGTGGGGTAAACATGGAGGAAATCAGTAGTGGGTTTTGTGTTCCTTTGCATCTGTCATAACGACATGTCCATCATTTTACCCTCCAGCCCCTGGGTCTGACAAATGGTGTCGAGAAATCCAGTTCCTGTTGTCACTGTGATGACACTTGCCTCTGTACCCTCTTGCCTGCTCTTTGGCTGATCTTGGGGGGATTTCCACGTTTGCACCCTTCTCCGTCTACCCCATTCCTCTATTTCTCATTCAGTATGGGAGGGATGTGACTGAGAGGGTGTGGGGCAGAGGGGGAGACGTCTGACTACCCCACCCTGTTCCGAAGAACTTAGCCGGTGCCTCTGAGAGTTACGTACCTTGTGGAAAGTGCTGCTGAGCTAAATGTAGCCGAGTTGTTTTCTGGTGGGTGCGAAAAATAACCGCCACGAAGGTGTGCCCCGATGCTCATACCTCTCAGAAGCAGGCCGAGGTGGTATTTGTTTTTGCTCAAATTTTCCTAAAGAGGAAACCCCCTCCTCAAACCTGACCAGGTAGGGTTATCATCTTCTCCGGATGTGAATTATTTCAGTTGCGTACTGTGAGAGATGGGCTGCGGTGGAAAGTAGTGTTTTCTGGCTCTCCTCGGGTCTAGGTTGCTTCCCTTTACCTGAGAGCACTACAGACGCGTCACCCTCCCCAGAGTTCTCGGTTCCCGTGCGGTGGGACCCTCGGTCCTCTGGGGAGAGGCTGGGGCCTGGCTGTGGGATACCTCACAGAGCAGGAACGGTGAGACTGGAGCTTGGGCTAGCTATGCAACCTTTCTGAGCCTTGTTCTACACTTTTTATCTTTATTTTGTTTATCTTTTAAAAATATGTTTTTATTTATTTTAGAGAGAGAGGGAGGGAGAGGGAGAGAGAGATAGAAACATCCATGAGAGAGAAACATCAGTCAGCTGCCTCCTGCACGCCCCCTACTGGGGAGCAAGCTGCAACCCCGGACCTCCTGGTGCAGAGGGGGGTGCTCACCCACTGAGCCACACCGCTGGGCTGTTTCACACTGTTAACCGGAGGTGGTCAGAGGCTGCGGTGTGGAATTAATGAAGTAATATGCAGAAACCCCTAGAGCTGTGACTGGCGCATAGCAACCGTGGAGGGGAGAACTGACCCTTCTGTCCCCCTCTTGTTTGGGTCTCATCTCTGCCTTACCCCCCCTGGCTCTGAGCTCTAGCATATGGTGTCCACACTGCCTTCCAGTGGGGTCGTGTTGGCCTCATGGCGCCGTGGAGACTGTCCCTGCCCTTGTGGACTTGTGATGGAGAGGCACTGGTCCTGGAATCCTTGGTGCCACGCTGTGGGCTGCTGACGCGGAGAATGTGCTGTGACCAGGGTGGGAAGTGCGCTGCTGCAGCCCGACAAACTGGAGCCTGGGCAGTGCCGTGGGTGGACGCTGTGAGGGTCTGAAGGCATCGTGGAGGGGACAAAATGTTCTGCGTGCTCAGCCCTCACGGAGACTGGCAGCCCCTGGCTTCCTGATCAGACACACTTTGTGGGAGGCCTTTCCCCCCTCCCTCTCCTGAAAAGCTCCTGGTTTAAGGTGTGAGTTCCTTATTTCTTACTGTTTTCCGCGTTCCTCACCCCACATCCCAACTACCAGTAAAAAAAAAAAAAAAAAGACAAAACAATCAGAGGGGGGAGATTTTGACTTCAGGAAACTGGAATTGGCTATAATGTAACAGTGATGAACATGATGAAATAACAGGCTACAGGTCTTACTTTATTGAGCCCGTAGGCTAGTGTTGGTAAAGGTTAAGTACCTTGCAGTTCTTGCTGCTTTCTTCTTGGGGAGCGAAGGGCATGGAGAGGAAGGAAGGGGAGCGTGCTGGGAAGCAGTGCAGGAATCCCTTCAGTAGGTTTCCTCATGACTTGGCCCCAAGCTGGTGGGAGGGGAGCCCGTTAGCATGACAGAAAGTTGGAATGGAACTTAGTGAAGTTGTGGTCCCTGCAGTGCATGGCGAGATGCAAGAGCAGTGTCAAGCCCGGCCCGTGTGGCTCAGTGCATGGGGCATCGTCCCGTGGACTGAGAGCTCCCAGTTTGAGTCTGGGTTTCAGACTTGATCCCCAGTGGGGGGCGTGCAGGAGGCAGCTGATTCATGTTTCTCTCTCACATCGATGTTTCTCTCTCTCTCTAGAAAAATCAATAAAAATATATTTAAAAAAAAGCAATGTCAAATGCAGTCATGGATTGATGGAAAGACCAGACAAAGATACTGCTTGAGTAAATCAAATGGGGAATGGGGCTGATTTACATAAAGGGTCCAGAAGGAAGTCAGAACAGTCAGAAGACCTGATCAGCAGCATTCTCCAGGCAGATGGAGGAGCAAGCTGTGGACCCTAAAACCTTCCCGAGTCGGCCCACTTACAGAACATGATGACTGAGGCAGAGAGGGTGATGTTGGAATGATGATGTCACGTTAAGCTTCTGGAAGACTGAACTCTCTTTCCCTAGGCTCGGTCTCTCTCCTTCCTCTTTCTTTCTCTGAGAGGCTGCAGCAGTTCTGCACATAGGTTTGTCTGGATCTGCTATGGACACCTGCTCGAGTGGGCCAGGTGCACCGTCTCATTCTCAGGGTTACACACATAGTGGTCAGATTACAGGGAACCGTCTGGTTGACCTAAGTGTGAACACAGCCCTCATGTATAGCCCTCAGTCTCCCTAGGCACATACAGCCTGGTCATAATATGTTTCTGAGTTCAGTGCTGCAGGATTGGAGTGGGGTCTGGTTTCCTAGGAGCTCTGGATCTACACACAAGCCCTTAGCCACAGTGTGTGTCCTGTGCACACAGAGTAGGACCTCTTGCCTGGTTCTTGCAGGGATGCTCAGGAACCAAAAAGAGTGGTCTCAGCCAGCTCTCTGAGCCCAGCTCTAGGGTGCCTGAGCCACTCAGTTGAGATGTCAGAGTTCTGCCTGGCCCGTTGCCGTGTTCTCTGTCAGGTGGCCAGCTGCTCTGTTTTCGGTGGATGACCATGTAGAGGGCCAATAGCCGTTGGCCTTGGTTTTGGCCAATTTCGGGAGTTTAGAAGTTGCCCTGAACTCTTGGTCCCTTTTCATCCTTCTGCCTGCTTTCAGCACCAGTGAGGTCAAACCAGGTTCTGTTTGGAAAAGAGTGTTCTGTGGAATAATGACAGGAACAGCAATAATATTACTAATGCCTTTTATCAGTTGTAGCACTTTCTCCTTTGCAAAGTATCTTTAATGATTTTGTCTTTCTTGACCTCACATTCCCCCAAAGGGGAGACCATTCCTTATCCATGATTACGAAGTCTGAAAGACTCTGAAAGCTGATAGGTTCTGTGTAAGCTTGCAGCAAACTCAGTTAATGGCAAAACCTGATCTGAACTGATGTGAGGCTATATTTATCCTGTCTATTTTGAATATTCATATGTTTTACTGCGAAAATATTAATGTGTTTGATTACGGAGTCTTCCTTAGACTCCTCCGGGATGGGGCAAACAGTCAGCCCCAGAGCTTCTTTCTAAAACTCGAACAATTTGGATTTCTGAAGCACCCCAGGGTTTTGGATAAGGGATTGTGGGCCATTAGCAGCCCCAATTTACAGAAGAGGAAAATGAGCATTGGAGCCAGTAAGTGACTTGCCCAAGGTCACATAGCTATAAATGGATAGGACCGGCCCTATCTAATTCACAGCCCTGGGTGCCCCGCGCCAGGCCATATAAGAACATGTGCATTGCCATCTTGGGTCAGATCCATCTGACCTAGTCTTCGGTTGCCAACGCCGTTCCTGAGATGCCACCATAGGAGGCTACAGCTATCTTCCTTGACGTCAATCCGAAAGGTCAGGTGGCGCCCAGCTTCTCTTAGTAGCTATTTATGGCTGTTTCTGTCATTCACAGATTTGCCCAAATCCTTTCTGAATCCATTTCTATTTCCAGGAAGTATCCGTTTGGGGGTCATGAATGGCTTAAGTTTATAACCTCTTGGGCTCCTGGAAATCCAGTCCATTGGAGAGGGCATTGTTGTAGGTAGGAAGGTGGCAGAGGCTGGTGGCGTGGGCCAGCTGTCGCAGAGGCCAGGCCTCGAGACTCAGCTCTGCCTTTTTTTTTTTTCCTTTTTAACTCCGGTCACCACTGTCAGTCTCTTTTTCATCTCGAGCTTTAATTTCGTCATTTGTAAACTTAGGCACTTGGGCAAACTGTTTCTGGATTGTCGAGCTCTTTAAAAAGTTCTTCTTTTACCGCATGTACACCCACTTTCGTTTCCATGAAGTCCTTTGGTTAATGGTATGTTGCTCTGGGTCGGAACCTGGATGCCAGCTGAAGGAGGGGTCAGGGAGACGGGAGTCTGTGCCCTGACGTCGTCTCTGCGTACTTTGACCTGCCTGGGGTCACTGAGCCGTCTGGATCTAGGCTGCACTCTTGGAAAGTTTGAAGACGGTTCGTTTTATTTGCAGGGGAGGAAGGTTGCCCTCTTTCATCTCAGTGAGCAGTTCCATTCTGATCTGCTGCTCCACTGGACAGTGCTGTTCTCTGCGGGAGAGACGGGGGAGAAAGCTGTCGCTCAGCGACACTTGGCCCTCCTGCTGTTCTAGGAACACTACTTATGAATCTTTAAGATAGTGATTATCCTAAACTGTTAAAGTTAAACTCCATTCACAACTCTTTGATTTGTTGCTAATTCAGGAGAAAAACATTTCCAATCACTTCAATTTTTTAAAATTAATGACTTTTAAACAAGTCCAACCAAAAGTCCGAGTGTGAGACTTCAGAGTCTTGCTAAATGAACACAGGCGTGTCTCGATTTGTCCAGTAGGGGGGGAGTTCCTGAATTTTCCATGAGAACTGAAGGTTTCCTTAGTGGAGTGCTGTGTTGGGGTGCTTGGGGGAGCTCTGGCTCATTAGCACTTACTCTGACAGAGCAACACTTACCACGTCATCCCCACTGCCCGATCTCCCACCCCACGCTTTGCACATGGTAAACGTATCTTTTGGGCAAATGAGACTATTTGGCTAGGAATCCCGATTTCACCACTTGCCAGCTGTGTGACTGTGGTTATGTTACTTAACCTCTCTGTGCCTGCGTGCTCATTTGTAAAATGGGAATAATAACACTTGGTTTGTTACAAGGATTACTTAGTAATTATTTGTCAAGTGCAAGGAATGGTGGCACGAGGGAAGAGCCCCATGTGTTTGCTATTGTATTTTCACCGCCACTGTTGTTCTGAAGGGGCACACTGCTCGGGGAGGTAACACCGTGTTTGCTTCGGTCCTGGTCCTGCTTCTCCCCCGAGGCGCTGGTTTGCGCAGCACAGAACTGCTACCTGCCGTGGGCGCCGTGTGTCGGGGCTGCTACCCAGTGAGCACCGTATTTCCCCCGAGAAGCTGATCTCTTGTACCTTGGTGGCCAGGGTACTCTTTGTCCCATTGACCCGAGGCCTGATGAGTCATTCCAGTTCTCATTTAAATTTAGCTGGGCCGCTCTCCAGCATCACCCGTTCTAAATGCCCAGGCGGCTCACCCATGCAGTGTCCTGTTGCCCGCACACATGGCCAGGCGAGCAGGTCACTGTGGTTGGGGCACCCTCTGAGGGGAGTCTGGGCTTGGGTGCTGGGCGGCCCAGAGCTCCTTCCCTTTCCCCGCCCCAGAGTGGTAGGCTGCTAAGGGTGGATTCCAGCGCCGTTTTGAGTGCTTGATAAATATCAGGTTCTGGGCTAAGTGCATCCGTAGTCAGAATCTTTTTTTGTTAATCTTCACCCGAGTTTTAGGTAGAGTGGAAGACAGGGAAGGGGAGAGAGAGAGAGAAAGAGAGAAACATTGATGTGAGAGAGACACATCAATTTGTTGCCTCCTGCACACACCTGGACCGGGGCCAGGTATCAAACCTGCCACCCAGGTACATGCCCTTGACCGGGAACCCTCACTCCTTTGGTTTGCAGTTCGGTGCTCTAACTGCTGAGCCCCAGATCTTCCAGGGCTGTAGTCAGAACCTTCCCAAACCCCCTAGCCACCCTGTAAGGTGGAATTAATTTTGCATTCCCGTGTGGGCAGAGGAAGCACGAGAGGGCGATGGACTTGTCCATGTGTAAGACAGACAGGGTGCAGCAGGGTTCGTGCCCAGGTCTTCTGGCTTCATGTGCACTCCTCTTTCCACGTGTCCTGCTTGGACCTTCCGCCCCTGGAGGAATCAGAAGGGAAGGGGGAACGCAGGAAGGGCCAGCTCGTGTTCCCTGCAGCCGGGACCAGGAGGCTCACTGCTCGGCCTGCTGTGGCCTAGTTTCCTCTGGGGCTCAGAGGAGGAAGGTAGTGAGAGTGCCGCTTACCGCGGAGGTTCAGTCTTGGTGGCTGGGGCAGCCGCGCCCAAGGAGCACTGTCTGCTACACCGTCTGTTACCACACCGAGAGCCCAGCTTCTCGTGACAGGGGCCTTTTGTGCTGACTGACAAAACAAAACGAAAAGGGAGAGAAAAAGAAACCCACTTACAAAAATAAAAATTCCATGCTGTTAATTTCATGCCAGCCTAATCAGAAATTCCCCGTTCTACCATTTCCCCTTAAAAGCCCCAGTGTGCTTATTATGTGGGCTCATTCTGGGAAAACTATGGTTGGGTTTTGCCTATGTGAGGCTTATCTCTGCAGCTGCAAGGAGGAATTCTGGTATACTTTATTGTCAGCCTGGAAACTTCAGCTGGAAACTTGCAAAAACCTGCTTAATTCTAAATTCCTCGCTCACTTTTGACTCTGTCCTCAAGACGTCATCGTTTTTAGCAGGAACAGACTGTGTTCAGCTTTGCAGTAGGAAGAATCCAAGTTAAATAAGAGAAAGAACTTCCGGAAACAGTGGGGCATTACTGGTGCAGTTATTAGACTTGGTTACAGAAATGTTGATGAAGAGGAGAATTGTGGGCCAGTTGGTTGTTGTTTTTAGAGTTTCCCCCACTTTAAGGCCATTTAGACCCCCAATGTAGTAAGGACTCAGACACACAAACAAACCAGCATCGCTAGGCTCGCAAGAACAAGACAGACCAGGGCAGCAGAGCGAGGCACGCAGCCTGCCGTCAGGTCCACTTCGAATGCGAGAGCTGCCTGCAAGCTTGGGCAAGTGTTGCCACCTGTGTGACCGTCAGGCTCCTGTCCTGTGAAGTGAGGCTGGCCCTTACCTCTCAGCGTGGTTTTAGACACGTGAAGTGCGCTGCACGTGACCTGGAGCACACAGCAGGGGCTCACGTGTGAGGCTGCCGCCCCGCTTCCCGCGTCTCCGTGACCCCGGCCCGACAAGGGAGCCGCTCTGAGCCCCATCACCCTGGCCTGGCGTGGGTCTCTAAGTGGATTAGTAGAGCGTTGTGATCTAATGTCATTAGGCCTGTTGGCACGGTTCTCCTAGCCGTAGTGAGAAGCAGATGTGGCTGACCGTAATGGCCCTCGCTGGTCCATCAGGCCTGGAGCACTTGGGGGAGACATTATTAGTGTTAATTCGGGGGAGTCTCTTATGGTAGCTGGGGGAAATGCGGAGGAGCGTTTGAAATGTATTGATTTAAGCCCTTCAGCAGGGTAGCTGCTGCCGGGTCCACTGTGGCCGAACTGCTCACCCCCCCTCTTTAAGGGAAGCCCCTCCCCAACCCCGAAGCCCAGGCCTGATTACTTCCAGAGTTGGGGAGACAACTTAGCAGGCTCTTGTTTCTTGCCGATGTACCTTATTAGTAGCACCTGGCATCATAATCCACTAATGGGAACCAGCACTCTCCTCCTGCGTGGCCAGTGACAAGTAGCCCTGTCAGCCAGAGCTTGCCGTGCGAGGAAGTTCCTATTAGCTTTATGGTCGGGAGAACTTGTCCTGTTCAGGAAATGAAGGTTGCCGCTAAAGGCCCGCGGCCCTGACCCTGGCCCGCAGCCTGTGCAGGCCGGGGAGACCCGCTCAGGATGCTTGGGATTTCAGCCCCTCTCTGGTTCTTGTCATATGTAAAGAGGGAATCACTGTGGTATGTTGCAGCCTTGAACTTTTGATTTATTCACCGAGGGCCACTTAACCGTTTCCATGCCGGGAAGGCCGTGTGGTGACCGGGCTGGACGTGTCAGTGCCTGGAGGTGTGCACGGGGTCCCGGGGTGAGGAGGGACCGCCACATGCTGTCAGGGGGATTCTGGGGGGTGATTATGTGTTTCCTTTTGCATTCCTGCAGCTTCGGAATTTTCTGGGGTTGTTGGTTGCAGAGTGATGGGAAGCTGGGAAGCATTGGTCCACGGTTGAACCTGGGTTTGAATTCATCCTGTGACTCTTGGAAGCTCTGTCTGTGGCAGGATCCCCAGGCAGCCGCTTCCTCACCCGTGGGAGGAAGTCAGAGACCTGGACTTCAGAGTGCGGCCGTGACGGTGTCCCTGGGATGCTGCACAGGGAACAGGCGGCCCAGGCTTGCGCGCTGCGTGCTGTCAGCTCACGGCGTTCGAAAGGATGTGTGCGTTCTTTCTTCGTCCACGTAAACTTGTTTTAAAAACTGGAAAGTATGGCAGGGCGTTTTTTTTTTTGGTTTAACTTACTGAGACCACGTTTAAATCTTCATAGCCTTAGAGTCATTAAAAAAAGGCTACTTAAGTTGTTCTTTTTTTTGGGCCTGTGAGTAATGTTTCTAAATGTGCATTTTGCAGAGAACAGCAGTGTGTGACCTTATTCTTAGGGGAACTTTTGCCTCACTCTGTAGGGAGATGTGTGTGAGTCGTCTGCAAACGCAGGCGCTACTTTTGCTGCTGTTGCTGCCGCTGCCTTGAAAGGCCCCTGGTGACAAAGGAGTGAACTGCACTTTCGGGGAAGCGTGCCGTGTGGCCCAGAAGATGGGCCGTGGGGGACTGGGTGGAGATGATGCGTCCTTCAGGAACTTTACAACAAATCTGCCCATCTGGTCTGTCCCCTGTACTTATGGACTCCTCGACCATAGTGCAAAGGGAAAAAAGTTCTCATCTGACTGCGGGGTTGGGTGCAAAGGGACAGGACAGCCAGTCGAGGCAGCTGGACCTGGGGCTTTGGAGAATGGGACACTGGCCCATTTCAGGGCACACACACTCGAGGGAGGCAAGTGCTCACCTCCTGTCGTCAGCATTTCTCCATCCTCCGCGTGAGAAGCTGGGTACCTCTTAAGTAGCAGGTGAAAGCCGCTTCGAAGGCATTGGTAGAGCAGGGACTGGAAACGTTCAGTGCAAAGCTAAACCACGACAGTTGTCCCCTAAATGCTAAATTAAGGATCTGCTAACATTTGTGAGTCTACCTCCCTGCATCCCCCACCCCCGTCCCCGTGGCAGAAGGGATGAAGATGGTACCTAAAAACAATATAAAGTGCTAAATCAAGTGACTCTAAAAACATTTTTCTTTCCTTGAAGTTGAGTCTGGAAAACCAGGGCTGGACTTGTGAGCACGGCAGACCCATTTAGGGTCCATGTGCCCGGCCCCTTCCCTCGATTTCTACACAGTGGTTCTCATTGCCCTGTCTCCCCCTTTTCCCCCTTCATAATTATCCACTATTTTACTTTTTGTGTCCTGACAGCTACAAGAGTGGTTTTTGTTTTTTGAGCTGAGTAGCTGCTAAATATTCCCCAGCAATTGATTCAATGAGGCAGGGAGGGTGGTTGGAGGGGAGAGGCCAAACCTTGGCATCCCCTGTTGCAAAAGTGAAAAATATTTCTGTTTGCAGTTAATTTTAGTGGCGAGCAGATCATGTTAACTGGATGTAATTGCTTCCAGATATGGCCGAGGGTTTTGTGTGTTGAGATGAAGGGTCTGGTAAGTGCTTACTTCCTGTGTAAATTAGCCTATTCCATTCAGTCTTTCATTCGCATCAGCCCTGGATTCTGTCATTCTTCCATTTCCCCCTCCCCAGCCTGCAGCCTGGTGTGAGAAGCAGCTTGTCTGTCCCTCTGGGTGCAATGCTTTTGTCACTTGGAGCCACTCACCTCTTGCTTCTTGATGTGAGCTTGCCCTGAAAATAATGAGAGGACTTTGAAAAGATGCCACCTGGCCCTGCTTCCTTCTGAGCAAAGGCCGATCTGCAGAGCCCGGGAGCAGGCGGCGTCTCCTGGTCACGCGGATTGTGTCTCGGACCCAGAACTCCTGGCTTCCCATGGCTTTTCTCCCCAGTGCCCTCTGACCCCTACTCCCAATTTGGAGAATATCTTTTTCTCCCCTTCCAAACAAAGCACATTCCAGTGAGCCTGAAATCCCACAGAAATGAAATGGCTATTGTGAGGAGGAACTTGTAGTCACAGAAAAACGTTGTATTAGACACGAAGCCAGCACGCTTTGCAAAGCAGTTGGACCTCCTCACACACCTGCCCCGCTCCGCAAGAAAGGACGAGGAAAAACCCACCTAGAGACTCTTCTCCAGGTCCCTGCGGTTTCCAGGGTTGAAACCAAGGAAAAGTGTTAAGATCCAGATTCTCCTGAATTCCGACTCTGTCCTGTGGCCGTCCCACATTCTTAGTGCTATTTGCATAAGAGGCTGCTGTTTATCTTTCTGTATCAACTCCACTGATAACCCTGTGGTCTGTTTAACAATCTATGAGGAGTAGATTACTTGATAAATGCCAGTTTTCCAATATGCAGAGATAAACTGTTGGGGTCAGGGTGAGGGGTGGTGTGTTAGGAAGGAGGGACCAGGTGGGGAGACAGGACCCTCCTGCAGATTGGGGTGGAGATGTGTGGAAGCACCTGATGGAGGAAAACAGGTACCATATAAAACACAGCAGCTGCATTCATCACACCGTTTATCAGCTTCCGGCCCTCACCTCCTTTTCTCCTCCTTCATGTGGACACGCAGAGTCTCTGCGTTTCACTGAGTGGGTAGTGGAGCCTGTGTTAATATGAGGGGAAACGAGGCAGGTAATCTTTGCTCCTTTAGTTTTGATATTTTTCTCCTTTAACCCTCTCTCACTTCCACAAGTTGTTGGCTGGTAAGTAATCGGTGCTTACTAAAAAATACGTGCATCTTAAATGGATGGACTTTTCCTACTTGAATGTGCTTCAAGTCGAGTGCCCGGTTCTGGAAGAGGCGAAAGGAAAACTTCTGACCCCGTCACCTGGTCAATAAGCTGTCTGAGAATCAAACAAAAGAATTTGGACTGGCTGTTCAATGTAGGAACACAACTGATAGCTTTGTTTTGATGTCCTTGTAATGTTTGCAGATCGCGGAGGGTGCTATTGAGAGCAGGGGTATCTACTGAAACAGACTTACCGGGAAGTTGAAACAGCCCAAAGTCCGTGAGATGCTGCAGATAGTGAATCCGCCCAGGAATTGTTGGGAGGGGGGCCCTCACTCAAGAAAGAGGCCTTCTGGGAGGCAGTGTTTTCTGGGGACAGTGTGTGAAGTGATAAGAAGGGCACGCTTCAGAGTCAGGCGTCCTGGCTGAGACCCAGGTCGTGTGCCTTGAACAAGCTCTCAGCCTTCTGAGCCTGTCTCCTTGCTCTGGAAAACGAGGCCTACACCTTTAAGGTGGCCGTGTGAGTGAAACATGTGTAGAGTGCGTAGCACAATGAAGGGTCTTTGTAAACGGGCACTACTGAGCTGTAGGACCAGGCCCTTAGAAGCCGGTTGTTCTGGCCCAGGGGAGAAACTGATGGGAACCAGTGACTTCTCTGTCGGGCGCTGCTAAGTTGGTTACCGACCCTGGGCCGGCAGCTGGCAGATGAGGTCACAGATGAATACCGTAAGTGCATCGTGAGTAAAGGGTCTTCGTTTGTGAAGTGCTGCCCTAAAGAAGCCTACATATCTAATAACTGATGCTGCACCCTGCGATGGGGCCACGGCCCCAGGCGTTTTGGAGATCTTCTTTCGGAATCCTTTCTGAAGTCTGTGCCACATTCTTTTGCCGTGTCCTTTGGGAGGGTGGAATGGTCTGTTTGAAATGGTCAGAATAATCCGGTGACAGAGCTGGTGAATACAGTGAATGATGACACGGGGTGAGTGTCTGACTGTGAGGGTGGACTCTGGAAAGAATGTGTGGAGGACTTGACAGCTCGGTCCAGGGGTGAATGCTGGCCTCACTTCCTAGGTGGGAGGTGGAGGCCGAGGACAACGAGGCCCGAGGACAGAGGCCCGAGGACAGGTGATTCCCAGCTGCTGTGGTTGGAAGGAATTGGTTGCCGGTCCTGGGGCAGAGGACTCCTCTTATTGCTGAAATGGTTTTGCATTTGTGGTTTGGCCTCCTGTGAGTTTGGGGGCCTGAGGGGCATTTCTGTTGTTTACAGAAATTCCAGATCACCACCACAGATGCAGCTCGGGATCAGAGAGAGTGGGTTGAGTTTGGACACGTAGACTCTAAGGGAGCGGGCGTGGGAGGCACAGTGGCCTGAGTTTGAGTCCCTCCGGCACCTCTCGGGAAGGTCCTGGCGCTGAAAGGAGCTCCTCTTCGGTGTGTCTTGGTCCCGTCTCTAACGTACCCCGAACACCTGGAGAGTGGAGGGAACGTGTTTGCCTTTCCTCGGGCTGCTATCCACCACCTGGCCGCCGGCTGGGCTCGGGTTCACCTTGGGACTGTCTGTCAGGTCCGGATGTTTTGTGACCTGGCTGTGCAGAGGCCCAGGGCTCAGTCGCTCAGCCTGCCCCCTCCCACTCGTCTCCCCCTCTCCCCAAATTATTTATAGTAAACCATATTAGAACACAGTGTTAAAGAGGAAGGATGAGTCATCCCCATTGAAACCATTGATGACATAAATAAAAGCTAAACGCTTACTATGTGTTTTGCACGGCGTTTAAGGCTAATTCGAAGGCTCCCAATCCAGAGCTGTGAGAGTGTGCGTATGTGGGAAAACGGCCGGTTTAGCTAGAGGAGGGTTACTTACTGAACATCCATTTCCGTATCTGCGTTCTCCCTTTTCTGTACTTCAGATCCATGTTCAAATCGTGGTTATCCTTCCTGCTGAGGGGACCAGCTGGCTTATTCACTAGCAGGGGTGGCAGGGTTGAGGAATAGTATAAGGGGGAATCTCAGTGCCCTCTGTCCCTCTTCTTGCCACCTTCTGAGGAAGACACTCATGGTTTGCCACCTGCTTTGCAGGTGTGGGTTTTTGAGGGGACCAAGAACTATAGAAAGTTAAAGCTGGAAGGGCCCATAGAATGGTTTAGATCAACATGCTCATTTAGAGGGGAATCAGTGAAGGTCCAGAGAGGTTCTGTGATTTGCCCAAGGTCACACAGCACAAGCTAGTGGCAAAACCAGGACTAGAACCCATGCCTCTCACTCCCTGCCTACTCTAATTCTTCCTTCACAAACTTGCCTCCGACTCCCCAGGTCTGCTCCCCACTTCCACCAAGGAGGAGGTAAGAACAGAATCTGATATGAGAGCAGTCTCAAATCTTTGGATGAGGGGCGCTGGGTGGACTTTGGTGACTTACTTCTTGGGGGACTCATTAACCCGTCTGCTGCTCACCCTGAGTAGGCTGATGTTCACTGAGTCCTTAGATTTATAGGTGGTACACTGTATTCGGGGGTTTCAGATACAAAGATTGACAAGACGTGGGACTTGTCCTCGTGGAGCTCAGACTGTGAACAGAGACTTTGAAATACTTCAAATGTTATGTGTATGTTGGTAACGCTGATAGAAGGTAGAAAATGGAACGATTATGGTGGATATACAGAAAAAGCAGGAGAAAACTCAGAGGTGCACTGCCTTCCACCAGGAGGGATTCCTTTTTAATGACAAATGTTGCTAACACCTACTGTGTGCGGGGCCCTGGAAATGCAGTAGTGAGCAAGAACACAGAGCCTCTGCCTGTGGGCTTTTCTAGATGCGGGGGAGAGATTTAGTTAGCAGTGCTGCAAAAACCTATGAAATTGCAATTACGGTAAGGCTAGGATCCTGGATAAAGTCACTTCCTTGGACTGCATGAGGATGAGTAATACTGGGATGGTGGGATGGGGTCAGATGGAGAGCCATAAACGCCAGGCGGGAGCGGCGGCAGCATGAAGTGGGAAAGCCGTGGGCAGGTTCTCATGGTGCCACTGGGAACGGCACGATTTGGGGTGTGTGCCTAACGCGCCGTGAGCCCCGTTTTCCTCATCCCTAGAGGGGGGTGCTTGTGGGGATAGCCTGAGGATTTCATACAGTGGACTTCATATAGCGCATTCAGTATTCCTGCCCAGTGCCTGGGACAAGGTAGTTGCTCAAGAAGTGCAACTGCTGTTAGTTTTCCAACTTTATTTTGGGGCAGCTGGGAGGCTTTGAAGGCATTTGAGGAGTGATAGCTCAGACCTCCACGTGTCGTTGTCCCCCGGGCCTGTCCTGCTGCCCCTGCGCCTTGTCTGCCTCCCAGAGTCTGTCTGGAAAGGGGTTAGGGTGATCACCAGCCCTTCTTCCCGCGTCCTGTACCTGGCACCCACCAAGATGTCATGAAATGAACCAGAACGGACCCTTGCCATCTCTTCGCATTGCTCGGGGGGCCTGGAAGAGGGAGGTGGGCTTCAGCCATCAGGTTCAGAGGAAGTGACACGGTGAAGCTGGCCGGCCGGGCTGTTTCCCGTCTCTGCCTCTTTGAGTAGAGAGGCAAGTGTCTGAAGTCAGGCTAACCGTCCCGGACGCCCCCTTGCCTCGCTGATAGCAAGCAGAGGCCGGGCTATCTCCCGGCCGGTCTGGGCTGTGGTTGTACACTACGCAACGCCTGCACAGCGACGGTGGCGCGGTGAGATAAGCGGCGTTGTGTAACGGGGAGCTTGGTCTGTTTGCCCGCGTGGCTCCTGGCCCCTGGGTAACTGCTAACCTCAACGGAGTGGCAGGCCTGGCTTGGAAAGGCCGTTCCAGGGCCCCTCGCTGCTTCCACTGATGCCTTTTTGTGGTTGGATAAAGGAAACTCATGTCGGCCGCCCACAGCGCAGACACGGGCTTGGGCTGAGGGTGTTTGGTTGTTTTGTTTTTCTCTTTTCTTTGTCTTTCTTAAAAAAGAGAAGCGGAAAGGGGGACAGTCTTGCTTGGCACCTACTACTACCCATAACCCCAAACAACATAGAACAAGCAATTCCTAAACGTCAGTTAAAATTCAAAGGCGGTCGAGGCGCCCTCCTCTGCTCGACACCCACTGCTCCCAGAGGCCAGCTCTCAGGAACCGGTTTGGGGGACTCGGGGTCTGGACTAGAAGCCTCTGCCCTAGAACATCAACACCATGCTGACTTTTTAGTATCCCAGCGGCCGGGTCCAGGGAGTGGCCGTGGAAAATGCATTGTGGTCTGTTTACCTTCTTCGTGCCATCTTTCCCGCTCTCTACCCTGCAGAGTGACTAGATGAGCCCCAGCGCTGAGCCCCCTGCCCTCTTAGGGGTGATGGGCCGGTACCCTGGCTTTCGGTGCTGCCCTGTTGTGATGGATGATGGGCTAGAAGGGACTTTTGTGTCCAGCCTCTGTTCTGAGGCTCTCATGTGCTCTGTGCCACCTAGCCTCTGCTTGGAACCCCTTCCCACCCCACTCCAAGGACAGGGATGTTACTGTTTGCTGAGCAGCTGATTCTGTTTCCCGAGAGCTCTTAATGCCCCCATTGCTCTGCTCTCTAGTTGCAGAGACGCTGGGCCACGGCCCTTGAGACATTTGTAAGGAAGCTCTGTGGGCAGTGGCTTCTGTCCCACGGTTTCAGGCCCTCTCACTATTCTCAGAGCCCTCTTTTGGATACTGCAGATGTGTACATTTCATACTGCTGTTTGATCGGACCTCATGGGTGATGATATGCAGTGGCATGACCGGGTAGGTTGGACCAGACTCACCTCCATTGTTTAAGATGTCACACTTCCATTGATAATGTCTGCAGTCCCTCCCTTCTGTTGTTTCCATTGTGTGCTGACGTGATTTTCCTTGCCCTTGGCTCTCTGACTGCTGCCACAGATTGCAGCGATTCTTTTTTTGCGTGGGAAAGGAACTGGGGTGTGTGTGTGAAGACTCAGGAGATGATCACTCTTCAAGTTTACCTGAGTGGATGGTCATTTGCAGGTTTGGAGGTTGCTCCATGCCCACTGTGGGGGTGTGGCCCTGGGATGGTCAGGGGAGGAAAGGCGGTGATTGAAAAGATTCGGAGGTGGTGACTTGTATTGCTTTTAGCTTATCTGACCCTTTAGCTAGATCCTGCCCTTCCCTCAAGGTGTCTAACTAGCTGTAACTCAAAGCAACAGAGAAATGTATATCATCCCTTCTTTGCGTTAATTAGGGCTGGGAAATTCATCACTTAGAAGGATAAGAGCTCCTGAGGAGGGAGGCTTTTGAACCAAATGAGAGATCTGTGGCCACTGAGTGAGTGCTGGGGAGCAGGTGAGGGGAGGAGTTGAGGAAGGGCGAGTGGTGGAGAGGAGTGGTACCAGGGTCAGGAAGGTGAGGCCGGGGAGCATCACCCCGAGCCCTGCGCAGCCAAGCCCAGAGCAGAGGCCCTTCTCAGAGTGGGGGGCAAGTTAGCAATCCTGGGGGCAGCTTTCCATGCCCTGACTCTTCTAGGAATATTGCTTTCAGGGTTTAAAGTATAATGTGTAGAGTAACTCAGGCATGTGGTCTGGTTAGCCAAGGGTTAACTCCTACATCCCCATTGGTCATAAAGCTAGTTCCAAACGGCCTTCCCCAGGGCTCTGCGCCTTCCCGCTGTGGTCGGCGTGTCGAGAGGACGGACTGGAATGGTCAGTGAGCGAGGACTGCGGTCAGGATTCCCAAACCCTCCGTGATGGCGCTGTTCTGAAGCTGCGAGGTGTTGCCAGCCGAGCAGAGTGTGTGGTGGCCCCGCACCCCAGCAGCTCTTCACAAGTTGGGTTTGGGATGACACCTCTGACGACTGTCCTCCTCACTTGCCGGCGTGTCCTAGGATGCAGGCTGTGGCCCACAGTGCCCTTTCACCCTGACCCAGCGCACAGGTCCCCTCAAAGCATAGGCTCAATGAACCTCCCTTCACCTTTAATATAAGCCGTGGACTCCGATAGCTTCTCTGCTCTGCCTCCTGTTTTATTTAAAATGTTCATCAAGACCCACTGATGGAATGCCACCGTAGTTGGAAGAACGCCCAAATACAGCGAGGACTGCCATGGGCGTTCAGTGCAGAAAACACTGGCGCTTGGCAGGTGCAGGGTGCTGTGGGCAGTGCAGAGATGTGGATAAGTCCGCTGTGTGTGGCTGTGTGTGTATCAGCCCGTGCGCTCAGCTCTGTGGGTGAGGTACAGGGGGAGTGCAGGGAGGACTGAATGCGTCTGCCTGACGCTCCAGGAGGGCTGCGTGGAGAAGAGGGCGTTGGGCCAGTCCCTGGAGCGTGGCGAGGCTTCCGACAAGTGGAGATGAGCAGAGGTGAGCAGAGGTGAGCAGAGGCGTAGCAGTGTATGGGGGGAGGGGGCCCATATGCAGTGTGGTAGAGTGGGGGGATGGGCACGGGATGGGAAACGTGAATTGGGGCCAGGTCGCGGAGCGCTCTGAATGCCAAGCTAGCAATTCTGGGCATTTGCAAGGCTTAGTTGGCTGGAGGTTGGAGAACAGATTTCAGGGGAGGAAGACAAAGGAGGCGGCGAGGCCATGCGGTTGCCTGGAGTGCCGCACCTCTCTGCTGCCATCAGCCTCCTCTGAGTGTTTGGGGGTGGGGGTGCGGGGTGCTAGGAGTCTGCGGGCTGCCTGGGTTGACTGGGTGCTCGCTCTTTTTCTGGAGATTTTCCCCATCCGAATGCCCGCTCACAGTCATGCTCCCCTTAGAGGGAGGCCAACAGGGCAGCGGGGACGCCTTGGCCTACACCTGTCCCTCCCCGTTCATGCTCCGCCCTTGCACTCAGGACGCAGCAGTGCAGACTCACCCCTGGGCATTCACCGCCTCACCCCATCCGCCCGGACTGTCCTTCCCCCGCCGGCCTCCCAGACCCGCTCAAGTGAGGCTTCTCTGGGACGCTGGTCCCGCTGCCCTGGCCTCTGGCCTCGCGTGTGCCGGCAGCATTTCGGTGTGCAGGGTTTGATGGTGAGCCAGCGGCCTTGCTGTGAGCTGTGGGAACTGGTGTCTGTGTCCCGGACTAAAACACAGGCCCTGTGAGGACGGCGATCCTGCCTTACCCCTCTGGTCCCGCACTGCTGATGCCCTGCCGGACGCAGGAAGTGGCCACGAGTCGGGCGTTCACCGCCCGAGCACTGCTCCTGCGTGGGCACCTCCCACCCTCACAACCACCTCTGCCACCGAAGGCACGGCTGGGCACCCAGAGTTCACCCTCCCCAGCCTTGAACTCCGGGTTCATCCGCCCCAGGAGCTCCTCTGTCTGCAATCGGTTTTCATCAGAGTGACCCTTGCCACTGTTTTTCCAGAGGTCGCTTGTGACCTCCTAGTTCTAGAAAGCAGTGCCCTGCTGGACTCGCGCATTGATTCCTCCTGCCCCTCCCCCTGGTGTGTCCTGAAACTTCCTCGGGCCGTGTGATCTGGCACATGGGGTCTGCGGAGCTGGGTTTGAGTCCCCATGCTGCCTCTTCTGAGCGGCTAGCTCCTTGGTCCCGGTCTGTTTCCTCATCTGCAAAATGCTGGTAGTGTCTGTTCTCCACAGGGAAGGTGATGGGTTATCCGTGTGTCAGTTGATGCTGAATGTGACCCTGTCATCGCACAGTGAGGGTGTTTCCGAGGAGATGTCCTGGCCAGTTCTCCTCTCCCTTGAGTCTCTTTCTGGGCAGTCCCATGGTTTCTGTGCTGGCCTCTCTGTGGACAATGTCCAGCTCTCACTCCAGTTTCTTCTCTTCTTTCTTTCTTGGGTTGCACACACTCCTGTCTAGCTGCCTGCTAGGCACACCGGTCCTGCCAGGAGCTAGAACATGGTGTGTCGAGTGAGCTCCACGCTGTCCCTCTGCCCAGACCTGGACGCCCCCTGGGGCCCTACCTGCCTTTGCCTTCCCATGGCCATTCGCCTCTCCACACCTGTTTCCTCGCTCTCACCTAACCAGATGGCTGTCCCGGTCTCCCAGCCTTCCCGCGTGCCCCCGACTGGCTCTACAGGTGGGTCTCTACACCTGTTCCAGAGAATAACCTGGGATGGTCTCAGCATGGTGTTCAGAGCCGTGGAGGGGCTCCGTCTCCGCTCCCGCTCCCTTTCCCAGCATGTGCCTTAGGATGTGCACCCCCAAGGGCAGGGGCCGTGGCTCCCGTCCCTGTTCCAGCCTTTCCGTCCAGCACGGGGCAGCTCCGGGAGTGTTGCTGTCGCATCGAACTCTCCCTCTTTCCTTCACCTGCCACATCCTTTCCCAGCAGAGATGCTCTCTCCTCCTCAAGGCCTTTCCTGACGCCGTCCTCCTTTTTGCTTCTAGTCGGAAATAACCTGTCCGTCCTCTGAATTCCCACGCCAAAGAGGTACAGAGAAAATGAGATCTTTTCTCATCGCTACTTCTGTTCACATCTTTCCTGTGACAGCACTGTGTGGGTCTGGGGAGGGTCTGGGTCCTTCTCAGGTACACAGCCGCCCTCCTGCACTGCTCCGTCCCCAGAGTCCAGCTCGCTGCCCTGCACCTTGTAGGTGTCCCATCCATCGGGCTTTCCTGTGGACTGAGGGACCTGCGAGGAGCAGATCTGAGGGCGGGGACTTGGACAAGGACTTCTGCTTGGTTAGCACAGTTACTATTCCACTGTATTTATACCCAGGCCATTCTTCTGTGAGACAGAGCTCCCTGAGGCCAGGGACTGTGGCTTTGTCTTTTCTTTGTCCCAGTGCCCCACCTGGCAGGTAGCACAGGGTCATAATGACCATGATGTGTCCAGTGGGTTGAATTGTAGGGGTGCCTCTGACCTTAGGACCCAAGGTAGGAGTCTGCCCTCTCTAGGCCCCTAGAAAACTTCCCCTCTCCAAGTTGGGCTTGGACAGAGGGAGCAGAGGCTGCTGAATGAGCTGGTGGGAGGCAGAGGGGTAGTGACGTAGCTACAGGCCCAAAGTACCCACTGGGAAGCCATGCTTTCGCATCCATGCTTGCCGAAGTGATCGGGGTTCTCTGTCCGATTTGTGACCCTGGTGCAGGTATGAGCTGGGTCTGCAGGCGAGGGGGGCAGGGGGGAGGCCTGTTCCCCCTTTCCCTCCTGTGGACTTTGCAGGTACATCCCAACGTTTGCAGTGTGTAGGTTATAGGTGCCAGGGTTGACAGGCATCCAGAGGGCAGGTGCGGGTCTGTAGCTGTGCTCGGGGCCTCCCTGGGGCAGCCAGCCAGGCTCAGGGCAGGAAGTGGCTGATTCTGGGTCACTTGGCTGCTCTTGTTTGCTGCTGAGATTGTTCCTATAATCAAGATCTTAGATCAGAAGGCACATGAGGAGTCGTCTAGTTCAGCTCACAGCTTTCAGGCGAGAGAAGTGGCATTATTATTTTCATGCCCATTTCATGGACACGTCACAGAGGCCCAGAGGGACAGAGTGGCTGTTCAAGGCATCCAGTGTGGCTCCCTATGAACTTCTGTCTTACTTCCTGCCAGGATGTGCTGTGGATGGTTGGGGGAGTGAGGCCCTCCTTGTCACTCAGGTGTCTGAGACGGTCAGGCTTTAGTCCTCGGGACCTCTCATTCAGGGAGGGTGGTGGGAAGACAGAGTGTCCTCATGAACCTTTGGGTGTCTCTGAGTTGAGGCCTTGTCTGGCTGGTCCTGGGAGGCTGCTGGTGGCTGGGGAAGCAAAGTAAGGATGCCTGGCTTAGCCGGAGAGCCCAGGCTGCCCTCGCCAACCCTACATCACAGAAATGCCTGGAATTTCTGGGGGTGAGAAGATAGCTTTGGGGTCTGTGCTGCTGAGGCCTTGCCTGGGCGAGAATTTTCTGATCCACGGGTTAGAGACCCGGCTGTTTGTCCCTCAGACTTGGGAAACTCATTTAAAACTTACCAAAGGACTTGATTCTCTTGGACGCTGTGTGGGCCATGCTGGGCTGTCATCGGGAGCGGTCCGAGACCACTGCTTCCCCGCCAGGAGGGGTCTGCCCGCGGCTGCCCGGCCCTTCCCTTTCTCCGGAGACACTAGGTCTCTACCAAACTCTCGGATGATTTCTTTTCTTTTCTTCTGTAGCATTTTATCTTGGTAGGAAATTTAAGGAAAATGTAAATGGCCTTGTTGTTTCTGCTTGTTTGTTTTCTCCTCCAAGTTTCAGATTTCATCCTACCCCCACCCCCGCCCACCCTAAGGTGGTGTGAGTGGGAATCACGGTGTCATGGGGCCGTTAAAGGTCCATATATTCTCTGCATATATATGCACAGAGGACAGGCAATGGCATGTGACAGAGAACCTGTCGCCATATTCTCCCGTCTTTCCCTGCCACCCGAAAGCCCCACAGGGTAGCTGATGGACACGAGCACCTGTGCCAGCTTCTGCGGATGCCAGGGCTGAGTGGGCGGTAGGTGGCTGAGCGGACCCTGGGTTTCGTCTGTTTTCTGTGTGTATGTGAGCTGAGTTGCTACTTCTGTATTTCGTTGTGCCTTTTTTCTTTCCTCCAATCTTATGTTTTCTTGTCTTTCCTTTTTTTTTTTTTTTTTTTTTTTTTTTTAAAGTATGTGGCTACAGCCAGGGTGACATAGTTTTGTATCTGCTTCTCCAACTTGCTGGGACAGTGTCCTGTGGCTGCAGTTGAGGGTGGACTTCAGTCTCTCAGCCCACTCCCCTTCTTCTTGTTTTTGTCCAGTTGGCTGGACAAAGAACAAAAGCAAATGACCTCCCCTCCCCCTCCCCGAAACCAGAAAAGCAGTGGTGTTCTGAGATGATTTTCCTGGAACCATTTATAAAAGTGCTTAAACACTTAAAAGTCATTGGGACTGACCAGTACCCTCCTCATGGTCACCCCTAAAGCAGCCAGGGCCTGATCCTTTGTCCCTGCCCGCGGTGCCCGGGG
The DNA here is from genome assembly GCA_030848825.1 of Tadarida brasiliensis. Lineage (NCBI taxonomy): Eukaryota > Metazoa > Chordata > Mammalia > Chiroptera > Molossidae > Tadarida > Tadarida brasiliensis. The sequence continues at coordinate 86,475,768 of CM061268.1, forward strand.
GTGCAGGCCGAGGGCCTGAGCGGAGCCTCCGGGCTGGGCTGACCAGCGGCTCTGCTACAGTGGAGAGGAGGTCTGGGGGCCGGAGGGCAGGTCACACAGGCCTCCTTTATTTACAGTACTCTCTTTCACGGCCCTCGTGAAACAGGAGCCCCAGCTGCCGTCAAAGGGCACTGTGTTTGTGCATTCAGGCCTTCCAGGCCTCGCTACAAAAGGTGGGACGCCCGGAGCACTGAGGGGCTGCTTGTCAGGGGCCGTGTGGAGGGAAGGGCAGGAGAGCGGGGCCGCCAGGGGGGTGGGCGTGTGTGTGCACAGCGCCCAGCTTCTCCTCAACACGAATCTGGTGGTCGGGGTGGGGGCACTCTGTCTTGACCCTCTTACTTTGTGGGAGCAAATGATTCCTTTCGGCCTCATGTTCCTCCTGATGGTCCAGTTGTCCTCCCATGAGCTGGGGTTGAGGGCAAAGAGTAGGGGGTCCCCTCTCTCCTCCCTCCTCCTCCTCTCTCCAGAGAGCAGTTTCATGGACAACAGTGAACCTCTGAGCTGTTTGATCCTGCAGCTGCCAGTTCCCGGCTCCTCCTCTCCCCATACTAGCTCTCTGAGCCGTGGCCTCTGAGCCGTGGCCTCTGAGCCGTGGCCTCTGAGCCGTGGTCTACCCACCTCCGACATCGGGGTTGTGGCGACCGCTCCCCTACCTCTGACACAGGGTTGTCGTGAGGACTCGGTCAGATCGACATGGGATTGGCGTGCACAGGGCTCCTTCCTTTCCAGCTGACCAGGCGCCAGCCAAACTGGGAACTCCACTTTGCAGCACCCCTAATCTTCATTCCAGCCTTCCCTGGCTCTCGGGGTTCTTTGTACTTGTCACCCTCTGATCTGCATTCTATGGTAAAGGGAAGAGAAGTTTTCCAGACGAACATTCAGAGGATTAGAGTTTGAGGGTGTAGTGTGTGAAAACACTCCTGTACCACCCCACACCCCACAGTCGTCCTTTAAAAGAATATTGAACAGCACCGGCGCCCGCCCGACCCGGGTGAGTTCTGGCAAACCCGATATCGGTGTGCCCTTCACCTGCTCAGTCTGACTTCCAGGGCTGAGTCCCGATGGGTGTCGAAGCCTCACGTGATTTTCTCTTCACCCCATAATTATATCTTTGAGACCGTATTTTCAGAAGCAGAGATCAGGGCCACAGATTAATAAATAGTTGGCACAGAATGGTAATGAAATTCCAGCCCATCCCACTGGAGAGCCGTGGGCCGTTGCAGAGCTGTGGGCGGCTGCTGTGGGGAAGTGAGCATCATGGGTGGGAGTTGCTGCCCCCAGCTGCAGGGGGCTGGTCTTCCTTGCAGCCTCTGCCCTCCCGTTCCCCTCTCTTCCTCCCTATGCTGACCTAAGGGCTAACCCACTCCTTGTCCTTGCCAATCTTCCGGAAAGGCCATTAATAAACACTGGGACAAGTAGAAGGAGAAGACCCTGGAAGGCCATGAGTAAAGGGTTCGAATAAGGATGGTGGAGCATTGGCTTGAAGCGCAGAATTTAAGAGTCTCAGGAAATCTCTGTCCCATGCTCTCACCTCGGCCGTTTCTGCATCCTATCCCAGCATCTGGAAGCAGCCAGAGCCTATAAAAAGATTGGGAAGACACAGTAAAGGAAGTTTCCCCTTTCAGCCAGCACTGATTTCTCTGCTGCCCGGTTTCTCTGAGGGTCGTGGAACCTGATTTCTAGCACGTAACCCATGTCCATTTCTAGATGGTCTGTAGAAAGGGCATCACACCAGCTCTTTGGAACAGTGTGTCATCTGCAAGGACTGGTTCTGGATGGTTCTTGCATTGCCAAGAGATACATTTTCTCTCTGTATTTGTGTGTTTGGAATAGTGATGACATTGTTGGTTCAGACTCTGAGCCTTTCTCTGTCTAAAGCCTTCAATATAGGCCCTTAAAATTTTCTTTTTGGACTCTTTGGTAAAACAAAACCAACTGAGTCCACGGATGGTCTGAGAGGTTGGCTCATTTCCACTTTGGGATATTGGAACAAGGCACTTGGAAAGATTTACTGTCCTTGGTGAGGGCTCGGGCCACCCCGTGGATTGCAGTTCTGTGGCTTTTTGGACACCGGCTTCTGGGGTCCCTGGGAAACTTGGACGTGCTGACAGTGGGAAGCAGGTGGTGGCCTCCACAGAGAGCATTGCTGCTCTGGAAGTTTCTGTGTGGGCTCAAGCGTGGTTGCTCGTGGTCCACATGGGACTTTTGTGTCCTTCAGAAGAGGTGCCCCCTTCTTGTGGAAGGGTGTGGCTCCTACCAGGGCCTGTGACTTGCTGAACAGGATGCGGCTGGATTTCAGATTTTTTTTTTAAAAGATTTTATTGATTTTTGTTTTAGAGAGAGGAAAGGGGAGGGGGAGAGACAGAGAGAGAGAGAAAGAAAGAAATATCGGTTGCCTCCTGCACATGCCCCGACCACAGCTCGAACCCACAGCCTGGGTATGTGTCCTGATGGGCAGTCGAACCCACCACCTTTTTGGTGCACAGGACACTCCAACCAACACTCCACCAGCCCCGGCCTGGTGAGATGTGATACTTTGAGCCATCCGCTGATGGAGTATCTACTGGTGGGAGCAACAGTTTCCAAAGGCCGAGGCCTCCTGGCAGCTGTTTGACTGTCCCTCGCGCAGCTGGTGTGCTCCCAGGAGCCCAGAGCGTTTGCCCCGGGCTGCAGGCCACTGAGGCTCAACTCCACGGAAGCGAGGCCTCTCCATGCTTTCCACCCTCGCTGAAGCTGTCAGAAGCATCGCGTGGAGTTTATGGCTTCCTTTTAGCATCGCTGTCTCGTGTGACCAAGGCCAGGAAAAGCACCAGGAGAGGAGGAGTGTGGAGAAGGACGTCACACGTGCTCCGCAGCCCCCGTCACCGCAGTCTTCAGGGTGTGGCTTGGAAAAAGCACAGCATCTTATGAAACCAGTTTCTTCTACGTAGATAGGGAGCAGGGAAAGAGACCAGCTAACAAGGCGGAATGCAGCCCTTCGCAAGAAGAGCCGATTCTCTCCGCCCTTTTCTCCTAGTTTTGCTCACCAAGGCTGGGCCTGTTGAAAGCTGCTAGGGCTAGGCCTGGGGGATGACAGTCAACTCGAGCTCCCTTCAGCTGAGCGCATTTGGACACTGTGTGGGCAAGACTCCGAAGTGCCCGTGGTAACAGGGCGGGAGAATAATTTCCACTTAACTAATTATTATTCTTACACCGATAGATTTGAAATCTATTTAACTTTCAGGGTCCCAAAGCCTTTTAAACGTTTCAAGTGTATTCTCTCTGATAGGTTACCTTTTCTCTCCCTGTAGGCTGTAATTAGTGTCCTTTACACAAAATTGGCTTAGAATTGGATTTAGAGAAGATAAGAATCAAATTACCAGTATTTATCTTGTAAATTCCAAAAGATCTACTTAAGTCACCATATATATATATATTTTAAAGGAGTTTAAAAGAAAAGTTTATTCTATGAAAAAGTAACTTCCTCATGGTCTAATCCCAGGGACATTTTAGTATTAAAGCTGCAGACTTCCCTTGGAGGAACCTAAAATTGCCTTTTCTCTTGTCTCAGTTTTTATCTCCCCTTGAACGTCTGAATATATGTTTCCAGGCTTTGGATGGTAGAAAGCTGATGTGGTCTCGGTTTTCATTAAAATTTGGAGGGTGTGGATTATCTATTATTCCTGATTTGTGGTGAGACACAAACTTCTAAATATGCCTATCTTCAAGACATGCACGCAGTTTTTATCTCAGCCTTTTGAGTTACTGAGCTGTCGGGCGGCGGGAAGGCGTCTCCGTGGGCTCCTGTGTGCTCGAGGTCCGAAACGTCAGCACACTCGTGTCCACCTGCTGCCGAGTGCAGCGAGACCAGGCAGGTTTAAAGAAGGTTGTGTCAGAAAACATGCCTATGTTTTTAACACCTCTGGCTCAGAAAGCTGCCAGGCAGTAACGGCCTGCTCAGGTTGTCGTGAAGCCTCCCAGCTGCATTCCCTGTACCCTTCCACCCCTTCCTGTACCCAGGTGCACGTCTGGGGCTGGACTCGGCGTGCTCTCCACCCGCTTCTGGGAAGGAAATGAGGGACATTGGCCGCAGCCTCCAGAGCAGGGCAGGTGGCCCTTCACGGGCAGTTGTGGCCACGTATGTGAGCTCTCTATGTGGCTTTCTGCTTCAGCAACATTGTAAACATTCATTTTCCTACCCAATTCTGTCTTTTTTTCTTTTTTGGGGTCTGATGAAGGTGTTAGATGCCAAAGTGCAAACGGCAGATACCTTTAAAAGGAACAAACAAATGCTTTGCGAGCAATGCCGCTTCTGGGGATGTGCCCCAAAGAATTGAAAGCAGGGACCTAAACAGGTGACTTACTTGCACACCCATGTTCATAGCAGCATGAGTCACAGTAACAGAAAGGTGGAAACAACCCAAATGTCCAGTGACAGATACATGGATAGATAAAAATGTGGTAAGTACATAGAATGGAACATTAACCAGCCTTGAAAGGGCATGGAATTCGGACACAGACACATGCTACAGTATGGTTGCACCTTGAAGGCATTATGCTGAGTGGAATAAACCGGACATGCAAAGGTAAGTGTTGCCTGGTTCCATTGATACGAGGTACCTATGCTCATATGAAGCCAATTCACAGAGAGAGAAAGGAGAATAGAGGTCACCAGGGGCTGGGGATAAGGGGGAATTGGGGAGTTCGTGTTTAACGGGTGCAGACTTTGGGTTTGGGGTGATGAAAAAGTTCTATGGGTGGATGATGTGCATGTACTTAATGCCGTGAACCGTACACTTAAAATGGTTAAAATAGTAAGGACGTTGGATGTTATGTCTATTTTGCCACAACGAGCACGTTATGTTAATTGTGATACTGTTTGACGCACACTTCTTAGAAAATACTTAGAACATCATACTATTAAAAAAAACCCTTTGCTAAATTAAAAAACCCCACGCACCAATTACCTCTGTAGTCTGGGTATCAGCCATCAACCTAGCATTGCCCTTCACCCGTCATGACCGTGATCACCTACGTGAAGTTATTTCCATTGGATGCTGCCTCTCAGGTGGTAGATTGCTTGTTGAGGCCTGTGTTTTTGCTACTCATGATTCTAGAAACATCTCCCCCTTGAGATTTTGTCTAGTTGGCCTCTTCCCAAAGGGAGGTCTAAGGAAAATCTTCCACTCTGATTTTTTTTCCTACTTAAATAATTTTAAAATTGACGGTGGCTTTATCGCACAAGGAGGTTTCAGTGAGGAAGGAAACTCATTGTCGGCAAAATCTCTGGAAATGATTGAAGAGCTGTTTATGTGTTTAGACTCGGTACCTATGTGGTCAGGTGTTTAGAGGCTTGATGCTCACCATCTTGTCCCCTGTGACTGGTGTCAGAGATGGCCAGGGACTCTGAGCTTCTGAAACAGAAACCTCTTCAGCTCTCCTTGCCTTCTTCTTAGCTCGGTTTTTATTTAAGTGAAAATTTAAAAACTCCTAAGGAAATTCAAAGTGAAAATCTGCCCAAGTAAGGTGAGATTTCAAGATGAAGTTATAAGCCCCGGAGCTGCCCTCTGCCCGGTGGTGGCGTCGCACCAGCAGCCTGGTTCTGTGCTGCGGAGGGTTTCATGGGCGGCCTCCGAAGGTACCCGGCTCGCCACATATATAGTACCAGGCGTGTGGGCGCCTTGGCGCTGGTCCGGAAAGCTTAACTTTGGCATTTCTCGGTCTATTTTAAACCTACAACCTTTAACGCCAGACATGAGCTTCTTTCCCACTTAATGTGACTGTACCTCGATTGCTTTTAATTAGTGTTGGCTCTCTTCTGGTGTTTTGCAGCTTGGGATATATAAAAAGTCTGTCTTATATTTTTAAAAAAAGAAAAAAAAATCTCAACATTCTCGTGAGTCGTGCAGAAACCAGCACTGGAGCTTTTGAAATTCGAACTGCCCTGTCCTATTTATTTCATTTATTTTAAAAAAATAGGTTTTTATCGCTTTTTAGAGAGAGAACGAGGAAGGCAGAGGGAGAGAGAGAAACATCGATGTGAGAAAGAAACATCCATCGGCCAACTCCTGCATGCACCCCGACTGGGGTCGAACCCACAACCTGGGCATGTGTTCTGACTGGGAATGGAACTGACAACCCTTTGGTGCACAGGGTGATGCTCAGCCAACTGAGCCCCACCAGCCAGGGCTGTCCTCTAATTTAACCCACAAATTAGATGGAGGTCATTTCCTTGTACTGTTTTTGCAGAAATTAAGCATCTGTATTTAAATAATGGCAGTGGTGAGCTGGATTTTTCATAGTGGAAACACAGTTGAAGAGCATTGCCAGAGTCAGGAGTTCGGCTGGGGAGAGAGAGGTGGGTCCAGCCTTTTCGGGGACAGTTTGGAAATGCTCATGATCACTTGTGGTTTCCCACCCAGAATTCTTCCTATTTGCTTGCACACCGCCGGCCTTGTGGGAAGCCTGCAGAATTCTCCAGTAAATATTTCAGACATCCTGGGCCCTGCTCTCCTCTCCCCGCAGTAAATTACATATTAAAGTAGCCTGGTAACTGAGCACTGGTTGCTGTGAGATAAGGGCTGGGAAATCAATATGTTTGCCATGCGGCTGCTTGTTTATGACACCTGCCTCTGGAACAGTTGAGCAATGTTCTGTTTGTTAAGGCTGCACTTCAGAAGCGTGCATCCTCCCAGAACAACCATGATCTTACTGGGGGGGGGGGGGGGGGGGCTGCGGGGAGAGATTGATTTTAGTTTTTCCAAGTATGGGATTGCACTTCTAAACAGTGGTCTCCCAGCCTGGGCTTTTTCTTCCCCTTGAGGAGGGGGGAGGTAGATGTTTTGACTCTGAGCATAGATCATAAATCTCTTCTACAATGTTTATGATGTGGTCAGTAAAAGAAGGCGTGTAGCTTATAATAAGGAAGTTGAGGTGTTTAGATTGATCTATTCTCTGGGTACCTGGCTCCCACCAGTTCCATTCTCTCCAAACTCCTGATCTTCCCTGATAAGTGCTTTTCCAACAACAAAAAGCAGCAAGAAACATAGCTATCACTGCTGGTAAATAAGAATTTTTAACCTAAGCCTTCAGTGGGGTTTTATTTTAACTAATGGGTGATACTATTGTCTTGGGACCCAGTCTTCTGGTGATTCATTGGTTTTAGAGCTGTGCAGTGTCAACTTGAGTGAGAGAGAGTGCGTGTGAGTGTGTGTTGGGGGGTGAGGGGGCACGAGGTAGTCAAGTTTGGAGAGACCAGGGAGGCCGCCTGACCCTGTCCACTTGGCTCTCCATTTCGGAAAAGGGCAGCAATGATGCAGCTTCTTTCCCAGCCTTAGAGCAGAGATGTTCACCTGGTGTGCCGCAAGGATTTTTAAAACATTCGATACCTGACCATTAGTCAGGGCACTGACCTCTTTTCCCTTAGATGGTCAAATAAAAGACTGACAACAGCCAACACAACAATAGCCGTCCCATCTGAATGAATCAAAATTAGACCTTTTTTTTTTTTGGCAGATTGGCAAAAAATATATATCTTTTGGTGTGCCGCAGAATTTTAGTTATTAGTTTATGTGTGCCATGAGATGAACGAGGTTGAAAATTGCTGCCTTAGAGACTCAGTAGTATGAAATACATTCTCAAACCCGCTTGGGCGTCAGGGTGTAAAACCTGTGTTGTGTCGGTGTACACGAGGGGGCCTGCAGCACACGCCCTGATCGTGTTCCTGTACCTTTCTAAGAAGTGTTCAGCGGTCTCGCCCCTTAGTGTCCTGTGCCTTCAGATGGACTTACACATCAACAGTCAGTTCTGCTTTGTTTTGCCAAAAAGTGAGTTACAGCTTTAAAAAGAAACACGAGCTTGCTTACTGAGCTGTGCTGGTGGCTTGCACCGGGGTTCCCGTGAACTGGGGAGATGATCTCTTAAAGACACTGATACATTCTGAGACCTGATTTTTGTTGGTGTGTTTGACTGCCAGGTTCTCCTTAACCACCTGTGGCAAAGTGTTGCTTTCCTTTCTCCTCCCCGTGTGATGGTAGGAGGCCTGTCCAGTCATCATTCTGTGCTCTGCTTCAGCCCAGGTGACTTAAAATTGGGTGGAGGTGGCTTGGAGGAGGCTTGGTGAGTTGAGCTCCACCAGCCAAACCCAGGGGGACGGAGCTGTGTCTGCGCAGCTGACTGAGAGGTTCCGGATCCAGGAATTCAAGTCGAAACATTGTTTCACCACCCTCCACCCTTCTTCCCCAATAGTATTACAGGTGTGAGAGTTGACTTATTGGGAGGAGGCTAGTGCAGATTTGATATTTATTTAATGTTTGTGGTTCCGGCCTGGCTGAAGGGTAAGAGTGTTTAAGCCGAGACTGATGTAAGCAGGTGTCTCATTTCGTCCCCGTGTGGGGAGCATGGGCACAGCACGGTGCGCTAATTTGTGGGAAAAGATGAAGCTCCACGAGGACCCTGCTAGTTATTTTAGTTTTCCTGGAGAGTTCTCATCCAGCAGTGCCGAGAGCGGACGGGGCTGACCTTTCTGAAGACCCTTTTGCGAGATCGGGTGCATCTGGCTTTATGAAATTATTAACCTTTTATAAAAGACTGAGATAATTATAAACTTAGAGTGAGGCCAGATGACGGCTGTCGGATGCCCCACCTGGAAAGATCAGATATTTGCTGCTTTCACACAACTTAATGCTGACATGGCAGTTTGGAAGGACCCCGGGACAGTGAGAGACCCTAGTGTAGTTTTTAATGAGATATCGTCAGCAGCGTCTCGGGGGATCCAGAGGGACCCTTACTACTGGAATTTTGCAAGCTGGGTTTTTTGTTGTTGTTTTGTTTTGTTTTTCTTTATTTTGGGCAGTTACCTCCCATAAAGGAATTTAGAATAGTTACTCAGTTATGGTCCAGCCCTTGGTATATTCTCCAGTTCTCGTTGACCTCCTTTGGGGCCAGAGAGGCATGCTTCTTCCACTGATTACGTAATTTGTCTATTTAACCAGATTTCTTTGAGAAGTTCATTGGAAACTTGAGTGACTGAAGGGAGGAGCATGATATGTGGTAGAAAGAGCCTGGATTGGGAGTCAGGACAGACCTAGGTTGAGAGCTTGGCCACTTTCTAAATTGTGTGTCCTCAGACAGTCACTCACACATTCTGAGGCTCCTGTAAAATGGGGCTGATACAAAGTAACTTCGGAGGTGATTGTGGATGAATGAAAAACATGTAGATCTCCCTGCTGTCATCAGAGTGCCCAGGAATTACGTTTCTCATCCCCCTTTCTCTTGTTGAGATTGTTGAGAGGCCAGGACCTGCTTTCATTTCTTTGTGTTTTTCATGTCACTGCACACGGTGGAGATACATGATTGTGTCTGTGGCTCATTTTTGTATACACCGTGGTGGTGAGAAAGAAATAGGTGCCACACTGATGGGGGAGAGGGCAGGCAAGGTTTGGCCAGTGGCTTTTATTTATTTATTTTTTAACCTTTTTTCTTTATTTATTGATTTTAGAAAGAGAGGAAGGGAGAGGGAGAGAGAGATAGAAACATCGATGAGAGAGAACATCGATTGGCTGCCTCCTGCATGCCCCCCACTGGGGATTTGGCCCACAACCTGGGCATGTGTCCTGACTGGGAATCGAACCGGCGACCTGTTGGTGCACGGGTCGACGCTCAACCCCTAAGCCACACCAGCTGTGCTACCAGTGGCTTTTAATTGCTCTTCCTTAGAAAATTGGAGGCTGCCTCCTGGACTAGACGCCCCTGGACGGTCATGTCTCCCCTTGCCTTTGGCCTCAGCAGCAGGGACCTCTTCCTTTGGTTTGGTGGCATCTGTCCAGCTGTGTGGGTCTTGGGAGCATGTTGGGGTTGGCACTGAGCATCGACAGTGGTTGGATGTCCTTACCCACAGGCTCTGCGACACGGGTCGCAGCTGCTTCACCCCACAGACTTGCTCTCACTTGCAATTGCCCTTTCCAGGAAAACAATCCTTTAAGCCTGCGTTGGGAAGGCGGTCTTGTTGTGGCTCTGAGGTGCTGGTGCATGCTTGGTAGCCAGGTGGGTTTGACTCTCCCTGGGTTCGAGGCTGCTCACCTGCTACTCCTAACATGCTCTTGCCTTTTGTGTGGACTGTCCTCAGGCTCCTTGGTGACTCTTTCACTCTGGGGTTTTCAGGAGAAGGGTTTGTCACTCGTCATCATTCTCCCCATTTATCACAGCTGCAGAAGGAGTAACTAGAGGGAAAGGCGGACTTAGTCGTTCACGGTTTTCCTTCTTCTGGGTACTTTCTGGAAGCGAACCAACTGGGAAATGCTTGGGCCGTTGTTTCTGAGACCACCTTAGCACGTGTAGGAAGAGGGATGCTTCGTGCAATAGCCCTGGGGTTGGCCCTGCATCCCTGAGGTGTGGTTGAGTAAGAGGTAAACAGTCATTTAATTATTTATTGGGTACCTGGAGAATTTTACAGGCAGAAGAGCTTAGGGCTGTTCTAGGGAAAAAGCCAGTCCTGGAGCTTTTCCTGCGACTCCCTTCTTGGGCTTGAAGCCTTTGATGCTCCCTGACATTTATCATAGCCCCGGGACAGTCGAGTCAGCCAGAGCTCTTTTATTTCCTTTTTTTAATTGAATTTATTGGGATGACATTGGCTAATAAAATTATACAGGTTTCAGGTATGCAGTTCTACAATACATCATCTGTATATTGTATTGTGTTTAGCACCCCAAGTCAAGTCTCCTTCCATCGCCGTTTTCCCCGCTTTCCCACAACAGCACGGTGAAGGCGAAGGCGGAGGGGGTGGGGGGAGCAGGGAGGAGGGCATCACTGGGCGGAAAAGGAGGGACATCTTTTATTTCATATGAACAGATCCAATCAAATGTGGGGGTCCTTCCCAACCATTATGTCTGACTCCGCTCAGCTGCTGGGAACAGTGAAAGACCTAAATCAGTCAAAGCTCAGTGTGCCAGTGGTGCTGAAACTGGACATCTGTAAAATGGCACTTCGCTGCATTGTCATCGTTCCTGCTGGAGGCCACACCCCTGGATTAGGGAGGCCCAGATGTGGGTGCTGAGAGAGCCTCCAGGTCACCCAGAGCATCCTGTAGCCTCTAGGCCAGGCCCCGGTGGAAGGGAGAGGGGGACAGGCTATGTAGGGAGCGACATGAGATAGTGACGAGTTCAGAAGGTAGCCCCCGGCCTCACCCAGTCGCCCCAGCCAGAGACCAAAGCACCGCTGAACTCGCTGATGGGCGCCAGTCCTTTCGGGTGGCTGAACGTTCTGCTTAAACACGTTGTAAAAAACTTCTTTTTCAGTGTGTACCGTCTGCTGGGACTGAAGAGGTCCGGGTTGTTCTGTTTTTTAACTCGGGACACAGAAGCCTCCACTTGCTTTGCGTTCTGGTAACCACATGTCACGGGTGGTGGAACCTGCGTCCCTTTGCTTTCTCTGAACTTTCCAGAGAGTGGGCCCCTGTCTCTCGGGGATGAACTCCGCGGGGCCCTCTGTCGTCGGTGCTCCCCCACCCTGTGTCAGCATCTCAGCCTCTGTACACAGGATGTTTTCTCTAGTGCTTATCAGATGGCTCAGGAGATGCTGGGTGGAGATAGAGGTGCCGTTTAACCCATCCTGAATTCCTTTCACGAGTAGGGGCCCGAGATGCGCTGGGCCGCAGCGCGGAAGGAGGGTCTGGCTGGAGCGGGGCGCTGGCCTTGCGCGGGCAGGTGTGGGCGCCTGTGTGGGGGCACCACGGAGCTGCGTTTCGGTGGCTTGTTTAACACCCCTCCCTGACACCCGTGTGTGGGTTTGGAGCCCGGGGAATCAAAGAGAAATTTAACAAACTAGTCTTTCTTGTGTGTGGGCTGAATAATTGAATTTTGTGGGTTGGCCATGCCAGTTTCTTCTCTTTTTCTCATCCTCCTTCTTCCCTTTCAGACCAGCATTTTGGTTAAGGTGCTCAGTGTGAGCTCATTTGCCAGGGGTGACAGGGATGGGAGCCGGAACCAAACTGGGCCCCGCTGCGGCCACGTGAGGTCTTTTCTGCGGACGTACTTGGACTCGGTAAAGGTTTAGATGTTCTGTCTTATCCCAGGTGGAACATGCGTAGAAAAGTGGCAACTGACCACGTTCTGCTTTGCAGCTCCAGAAGCCTTCCCACTTTGCAGGCAGATGACGGAGCCAGAATAGAGAGTGCTTCAGCCTAGCTTTGTGAGGAAACCGCAGGCGTGCTGGCCTACAGACACGGCCCACTCGCGGGGACGGACACAGCCGGGGAAGGACACAGCCTTCACTCCCAGCACCCCACATAAAAGCATTTCTCAGTCTTGCTGGGCCTGGCCACCTCTGCTTAGCCTTGTCTTCCTACCTGTCCCTTTCCCAAAGCAGGAGAGGAAGGAGAGGGCCTGAAAACCGCAGTCAGCACAGGGTGGAGGGTGAACGGGGAGGGAGGGTGGCTGGGTGCTGTTTTGTGGTGGTTTGCTGTGCGTTCTCAAAAATCTCTCTGAGCACAACTGGCAGATTCGCTGAACCGATGGACCTCCTGGAAGCTAAGAGGCAAGAGGTCGTGTGGCCTGGGCACCAGGAGGCCTGGGCCCTGGCAACAGCTGGCTGTGGAATCCAGCCCATTTGGCCTCCAAGGCAGAGAACATCATTCTAGCTTCTGCACCATGTCTTTCCCCGGTATGGACACGGACTAATTCATGCTTTTCTTCTTGCTGACACCAGAAAAAGGCGGTGCCCCTTCTTGGGACATTCTTGTGGGGGCAGCAGAGCAGTCTCAGCCTCTGAGTAACAGGACCAAGTCTAGCTGAGCATCAGAAGGGGAGTCTGTCCTTCCTTCCCCCGAGGTCAGGTTGGTTAGCACACGGGCAGCCATACTTGACCCTTCTTGACCTGTTTTGCCCGGCGAGCTGGCAGCTTCACCCCTGGCCATCCCCCCATCTACCGGCTGGTGTTTCGGCATCTTCGAGGTGGACATAGCAGTACATTCAGGAAGTTCCCCCTGATAACTGATCTTCGTTTCTCTTGTAATCTGAACATACTTGGTTTCTTACAACAAGCCTGTGAGCTGAGGCCGCACAGCCCAAAACTCGGAATTCATTCTCTAGGGTGAAACCCTGGGTGTGGCTGTTTTTGGTGCAGGTGACAAAAAAGAGGTGTGGTGTCTATTTAGGTTTCATTCAGGCAGAGATCTGGCCTCTCTCCGGGTTCCCTTGTTTGTTTATAAACTGGGCTTAAATGAGGTTTTTTCCTCCTCTCCTGCTCTCTCCTTCTCCTCTTATCCTGAGCATCTCAGGTAAACTTAGAAGACAAATACTTCTCAAACTGTCACCGAGGGTGCCGTAAAGGAGACATCTGGACAGCGGCGCTGGGAGATCCTTGTCTTTGCTCTGTGTTAATACAGAGGGCCTGGGGTAGCCCCGATCACCAGGGGAAGGCCGTTTTTCTTCGTTTAGCTTCTAATTGCTTTCTTTCACTTTTATGTATAAAAGATTGTCCATTTAATTAACTCAGGAATGCAATTTCAAAAACACTAATGCTTTACACATGATGGCTTTTAAAATAAAAGTAGCATTCTAATATTGCATAATGTTTTCCTTCCCCTCACTCTCCCCCTTCTCCAGCCCACCCTTCCACTCCGTACTAACCTTTCACAGCTGAGGTTGTTGGGAGGAAAATGCTGGCCTCTGCCTCCACTTTCCCCGGAGTGAGTACCCAGCAGTGACACAGCTCCCTTTGAAACGTCCTGTCTTGTCTGTGAAGGGAAGGAGCTCATCCCTTTGCCTGGGCTTGTTTCTTGGCTAGCCTGACCCTCTTGAGGTCATGGGCTCCTACTCCGGTTGTTACCTTTACAAAAGATCATTATGTCCTGGCTGCAGGGGTTGCAGGGGTGTCCCGTGCACCGAAAGGAGATGGGGGTGGAGATAGAGGTACATTCCCGGTCGGGCATGTACAGGAGACAACCAATTGATGTTTCTCTCTCACATTGATATTTCTCTCTCTCTCAAATCAGTAAAATCGATAAACATATCCTCAGGTGAGGATTAAACACAAAGATCATTATGGTGGATTTTATAGGAAAATTAAAAAGAAAATAAAACCCTAACACTTGGCCGGCACTGCCTTGGCCTGAGAGTTGATGATTTCACCATCTTCTCTTTTCTGACTGAAAAGAAATCTAGGTCTTTTTCATTCCTTCTTCTTCCTTACCACCCCCAGAAATGTTGTGAATGCTCCGTATCTGTGGTCTGTCTGCTTTTCTGTTGGAGGTTCTGAGAGCCCAGAATTTTACCCTTCATACCAGCCCTCATAGCCAAGGCCTCAGTCGATGGGTTTTATTTATTTTATTTTTTGTTAATCCTCACGAGAGGATATTTTTCCATTGATTTTTCAGACAGAGTCTGGGGCGGGGGGGGTGGGGAGGAGGGAGAGAGAGAGAGAGAGAGAGAGAGAGAGAGAGAGAGAGAGAGAAATGTTGATATGAGAGAGACACATTGATTGGTTGCCTCCCACACGACCCCAACCAAGGCTGGGGATTGAATCACAACCGAGGTAGGTGCCCTTGACCGGAATCGAACCCGTGACTCTTTGGTCTGTGGGCTGATGTTCCAACCGCTGAGCCAAACCTGCCAGGGCCTGGCGACAGGTTTTAAAAGCACAGTTGTTTTGACAAGTTTCATCGTCACCAGTTGGGCCTGGGGAGGGGCGGGCGTACACATAGAGGTATACGCACATGCATTATGGTGGAAGGGATTCTGGCGATCACTCTGACTTTGTAGGTGAGATAAGGGAATGGAGCCCCGGAGGGGTCAGGGACTTGCTGGAGGTCTCACTGCCCACAAGGGTCGTAGCCTGAAGGAGCTCTGCTTGCTGGGTAGTCGTTAGCCTGTGCACCTAATGCCTCCTTGGATTTTCTCTGATGGATTATGAGCCGGGTCCTGGGAGGCACCTCGGGAGTCGTGTGCCTCACTCACCTGCCTGGAAGTCTGCTTGTGTGTCCCTCATATTTTGTGTCTGATGATGCCCAGGGAGGAGCTTTATAGGCCTTGCAGCATGTAAAACACTGCATTTAGGTCCGATTTAATTCTCTCGATTAACTCTGCTTTCTGGTTGTTTCATGTGAACAAGCCCGGTGAGTCGGCCGAGGGTTTGTCTGTGCTGCAGGTCCCTCTCCAAAGGGATCCTGTCTCCCACGGCGTCTCTCCTCCAAAGGACGGGATTTCTGAGCCTCCCAAAGTGATTGCTAAAAATGTCCACCCCGGAAAAATAATTGTGTAGAAGTGACTGAACAATTTCAGCGGTGATGGAAAGAGTATTTTTCCCACCGTTGGGTGTGGAGCACTCTTCCTCAGCTGTGTGGTGGGGACATACACGTGCATCTTTGGGGGACTAGATGCTCTCAGCTCTGCCTTTGTTGGTAAGAATGGCCCGGGAGGCAGAGGCTTCCCCAGGAGGACAGAGCTGGAGTGAGAGCGCTGGGGTTTGGAGACAGGGTGCAGTACCACCCTTTCTTTGTTTCCATTCTAGTTGGGGAGACGGATTTTCAAAACTGACCTGGAATGAATAGAGAATATAGTGGAAGACGTGGGACTAGATTTTTAAGAACCTGCCTGCCTTGTAGTGGGATCCCTTTCCCACCTCTCACCTTAGTTGTGAGCGTCCTCACTTCGTACGTAGGGAGCCTTCGCTGCAGACGACGCTGCCAGGCTTTCGACTGCTGCTGGCGAGAGGAGAGGCTGATGGGGACCCTGTGGCGTTACCATTCATTCCTGCGTTCATTCATTGAGCTGTTTACACTTCCGTGTGTACGACGGCAGCCCCGGATGGCCTTTTGGTGCCAGCTTTGGCTCTGAGACCCCAGGCCCTGACGAAGAGGGCACGGAGAGCAGCAGGGCCCTACATGTTCAGGAAGGAGTGCTCCTTGACATCGTGCTGGAACTTTGAGTTCTTCTTCCACCTCCCCCACCCCCTTCCCCACTGAACTCTCTAAACGACCCCTGAGCTATTAGGAGATTGCCAGTAGGAGCTGATGAGGGTAGATGGTGGTGGCTGACTTCTTTCGGCACGGGGTAGGTGGTTCCCGTGGGTGGACCGCCTGTGGTGTGCAGGCGCTGAGCTCGGCATTGGTACACATTACCTCATTCAATCCCCAGGACGGGCCTTTGGCATCCTGGTGTTAGAGATGAGAAACCTCATTTGGACACATGAGAAGTTCAAAGAGATTAGATATTTAGCCCCTGCTTTTATGTTGGTAGCTGGAAATCAAACCCAGGTCTGTCTAATTGCTTAGCCTGTGCTCTTAATGCTTTCTTGGATTTTCTCTGGATATCGGGATAGGCTGGCTGCAGCGCTGATGAGTAGATGGGGTACCCAGGCAGACCGGCCCCACCAAACTGCGGTTCTGCCTGCCTCCTGGATTTGCTGCTTCAGTGGGTCAGTCCCATTTGGAGGCTGGAGATGGGGCACATGGGGTCCTAGCCAGTGACAGGCTTAATTGAGCTGAGACCTGGCACTGTGGGAGAGGAGCTTTGGGCGGAGCCGGGTGGAGGAAGGGAAGCATATGGGATACCTCCCCATCATCGGGATGCCTGTTTCTCCTGCTGGAACTCCTGTTGGCCTGTCAGTAGCTCTCCATTCGAGTGTGGCCGTTGTCTAAGGAACTTGGTTCCAGTGCTGACCAGCCTGGAAAGTGCTGGTTTCCCCAGTAATAGCTGCTCTGTGGTGAGTAAGATTGGTTCTGTGCACCTTGAGATGTGACATCTTTGGCCGGACAGAAAATGTTTGTAGCTTTCCCTGGCATCTCAGACCCTTGACACCAGGCCCTGTGCCCCATGCCCTGGTGCTGCTCACTTTTGGAGAGGTCTGGAGGGTGATGGAGCTCCCTAAGGCTGGAGTTGGGAGCACAGAGAGGCCCAGATGTTTTGCATAGGTTTTTCCATTGCCCTGATCAGGAATGTGTTCCCTTAGGACGGGTTATGGCCTGGAAGTGAGCCTAATGTAAACATCCTTGCTGAGGCCAGTCCCCTTAATCGAATAGAAATGGTTTGGGGATAAGTGGGCTTGGAGGTGGGGGGAGGGAGGATTGGAATGGAGGGGAGGGGAGAGACACAGCGATTGAATTCAGAAACCGGGGGCGGAGGGGAGACATGGGCCTGTTCTCCCAGTGGGTTCTCAGGCAGAGGCAGGGCAGGGCCTGGAGTCCAGAGCTGGTGTCGTGCAGACCCGCCGGTTCTCCTAGACAGTGCGGTGTATGGAGGGGAAGCATGGAAGTCGTGGTTCGGCTGAACAGCTGGCAGAGCAGAGAGGGAAACTGAGGCGTTCAGGAAGAGCCAGGTCTTGGGAAAGAGGAGGGGAGGCCCACATGAGGACTTCTGGAGGGTGCCTACTAAGTCAGGCACTGCAGGGACCGTTAACATCACAGTCAAAACTGCACTCCTTTGAGACACTGTCTTGAGGGAACTAGACTTCCAGAGAAGGGGTATGGAGAGAGGGAGAATTCTGTGTGTATGTGTGTGATAGGGGTGCTCAGGACGCTTGGTGAGGACCTGGATGTCACAGAGAGGCTCGTGTCCACTTCCCTGTTTCTTCTCCTCTGAGGGGCTCAGGCTTTCTGGGGCATTCTGGGTACTTCAGCCAGCCCCCGAGGTGGAAGATTGGGCACAAAGTGGTCTCCTGCAGCAACCTGTGCACACACTCCCCCCAAAGCCATCATCCAGGGTCACCAGGGAAAGTCACATGTTGCTGATCTGCCCTGGAGAGTTTGCTGTTTTGTAGGGGCGATTAGGCGAACTCCAGGCCAAGCCACAGCAACCACTCCTGCCTGGCCAGTACACTTTCAGGGCTTTTGTGTGAAGCCGCTTTAAAAGCATTGGCAGATTCTAGGAACGAGGGTCCGGCATCAGGGAAGACCACAGGCCCAGGGAGGCAGCCTGAACCTTCCCGTTCTGACGTCTTGAAATCTTGGTGCTTGAGAGTGCCAAGGAGAGGGAAGAGGTAAACAATTTTGTTTGCCTTCGGGACGCAGGCAGGATCTAATCTAAACATGATTAAGCTGATCTGACTTTATAGATTGGTATTTCTAAGTGATAGAAACTGATGAGGTTAATGTGAAATATTTACTTAATAAAAAGCCTCATTACCTGACGCTGAAGGGCAGAGGAAAAGGATTCTTGGTAATGTGTCTGATCTTTTGGAAATGAAGTTGGGTTAAAGTTTTCTTGGTAAAAACTGAATTCTGTGATCTTGTTTTTACACATGCTGTGCTTAAATATTAACACCAATTGAGCAAATTGCCTTTTAACTGCCTTTATTTGCTTTCATTAACAGTATAATTTAAAAGCTTAAGAATTTGCATGGAACCTGTTGTGCATGTTGGGAGGGGGGGCTATTCATAAATTAATTAATTGTGAGAACATTATCTTTAAGGAAGGTCATGAAACCAGAGCGTGGTTTCTGAGGAGCGGTGGCATGCTTTTGCTGTTTCTTGGGGACTAGATGTACTTTTGGCTTAGAGATCTGTGTGTGTGTGTGTGTGTGTGTGTGTGTGTAATAACTTGGCTGGATCAAGAAAAAATTTTAATGACTGGACATGTTTTAAGTTAAGTAGAGTGAGCCTAATTACACTGTAGTTTCCAGAGAGCTAAAGGCAATATCATTGGTATTTAAGCACTAGTTTCAAAATTAAAACCAACCTATATAATTGGCTGCGCTCCTTCAGTTGCCTATCTCCTCCCTCTCCATCCCTGGCCCTCCCGCCCCCTCCCCTCTCTCTCTTTCATTTCCACACCAACAGGGAGGGGAAGGAGAGAGAAACGGCCGGCCCGCGCGGCTCCCCACGAGATTGTTCTTCCAGTGTGTAACATTAACTGCATTGTCCTTTCATGCAATGACTCGAAATATGTGAAAAGTTTCCAGAATGATTTCACTGAAATCATTTGCTTCCTTTTGCACAGATGTTTCTGTGGTTTGGAACCTCAGCCAAGGCAAACATTATGAATGAGACGCGGAGACCACCGTGTCCTCTGAAGGCCGGACACTCCCCTGGGAGTTCTGTGACAGCTGCTGTCCTGCCACCACGGTCGCTCGCAGCGCTCGGCCCTCCGCTCTGCGTCTCCCTCTCGCTGCTCTTGGTTTGTTGTGGGTGGTTTTCTTAATTAATTTAATCTGTGGTCTCGGTTTCAGGGCCCACAGATGCCAGATGCTGAATGTATTTATCTCTAGTGTTTTTGTTGGCTACTGTTGAGACACATTTTTCTTCTTCCCTTTTTGCCCCTCTCTTCTTTCTTGAGGGTTCCAGACCCACTTCAAAAAGGAAAGACTCTCTCTCTGGTGAGCACCCGTCAGGTGTGTTTTCTTGGGTGTGTCTGGGGAGAAATATATATTTTAACTACCATGATATATATTTTAAAAAGTCATATAGAAACCCCAAAGTGTGCAGAGGAAAAGATGGATAAACTTGAATACATAAAAAATCTAAAACATCTGGCTTGCTTTTCTGTTGGGGTTTTGTTTTTTCCTTACACAGTGTTTTGGGTTCTCTTTTTATATAAATCAGAAATATTCATCCTTTACCTGTTGAATGCATAGAAAATATTCTACCCAGGCTTCATGTGTCCTAAAATTATGATTATGATTCTTTTTTATCATATAATATTTTTATAATTTATTTAATTTTAAAATGCCACGGTGATGTCTGTAGAATGGATAGTATAAGGCCTTTATACTTACAGTTTGAATTTGGGAAGAGTATTCAGATAATTGAGAGAGAGAGAGAGAGAGAAGAATGAATGATGTTAAAAATAGATTGATTCCCCCCCGTAAAGAAATGCACTGTCTGCTAAGGACCCGTCTCTGTTCTCTAAGGGGATTATTGTTGGGTGCTTTTTGCATGTACTTGCGGCACAGAGAGTTCCCTGTTCTGAAGAGACTTACCCTGAGAGTTGTCCGTCCCCAGAAGGCAGCCTCATCCTGTTCTTTCTCTAGTCCTTCCCATCTTTAAGACCTAGTTTAAATGCAAACTCTATTTCCGTACACTTCATTTTTACCTCTCAAAGCTTTTTAGCGCATGGCAGAAATGCTTCTGCGTGTCCAACCTTCCTTCTCTGAGTTTCTCTGGAGAGCAGAGCCCTTGTCACTGTTCCGCTCTCTGAATTCTGCTGTCTTCAGCAGGCAGCGTACAGCAACCATTCGTGAATAGATGGTACACCGAACGATCGACTGTCACCCACTCCTTTTCCTACACTCTCTTCTGAGACCGCTGCATCCTTGCAAAGGGGTATTTGGGGCCTTGAAGTGCAACATTGCGTGTATTTTGCATAAATAAGGTTGACTTAGAGGTATTGACTTAGAAACTGGTTGGAGTTTGGGGAAGAACAAAGGGGAGAGAACCAAGGAAGAAGGAATTCCAGAAATGCTAGCGTGGACCTCCGGATATTCCAATCCAAAACACATTTGATCGTGTCCTTTTCCCAGAGGTGAGTAGGTGGCAGCTTATTCAACAGATGTTTATCGAATACCCGACAGGTGGTTAGCTTTGAGTGAGATGATGTAGCACAAATACAAATCAGTCATGATCTTCGCTCTTGTGAAGTATTCCATAGTTTGGGATCTGTTCAGGAAAAGGAACTTAAAAAATGCAGACATTCTGTAAATGGCTCCTCTGTTGTCCCTCATTCTATTTTGATTACCCATTCTCTCATTGCCTCTTCCTAAATGAAGCTGGTTGGGGCTGTCTTTTTCAACCCTGTTGAGGTTGGGGACAGCCACAGGCTAGCCATCTAGCCATCTAGGTAGTCTTCACCTGAACCCGGGCATTTCTTCTTTTATTTGTGTGATCCTGTGCTCATTCAGTTAGTCCTTCAGCAAAGTTGTTTAATCGATTTCGGCGAGCTCAGTCATCTTTTAAGTACACGCGCTCCTACTATTTTTCTATTACAATGCTTATTTATTAGTGGAAATAATGGATGACAGGGATAGAATTGTTACTGAAAGCCTCATTCCATGGGCTGTCTTATAAACTGCAGGTGATTCAGTACAAAGAGTGCTGTTTCTGTCTACGTGACATATTTTTAGGTAATAAGTAGAAATACTTGGTTTCTTCTCTTAGGGGTCTAGAGTAACCTGACATTTAATTTTTGTGTTTGTTTTTGTTTTTATCCTCACCTGAGGACATTTTTGCATTTATCTTCAGATAGAGCAGGAGGAAGGGAGGGAGGGAGGAAGAGGGAGAGAGAGAAATGTCGATGTGAGAGAGACACATCGACTGACTGCCACCCACATGACCCCACCTGGGCCAGGGACGAACCACAACCCAAGTACGTGCCCTTAGCGGGAACCGAATCCAGGTCTCTCTGGTCCGCGGGCCGACGCTCTAACTGCTGAGCCAAACTGGCCAGGGCTAGCCTGACATTTAATTGGAGATGATTTCTGGAGAATGTGCCCCTGATCCTCAGCACAATATCTGCCACACAGTGGGGACCGGTAAGTGTTTGCTGGAACAGAGTACTGGATGAAGACCGGAGGCAGGAGATGAGGAGTTACTTTGGGGGTGAGTGGGACAGCAGGGAAATCTGATTGGGGAGGGGCACACAGGGGGCTTCAGTGTATATGGGTAGTTTGTTGTAATAATTTTTAAACCTTTTCAATGGCTGAACTATTTAAAAAATTTCTTACTATTTTCCCCCCTGATCGATCAGTGTCTTTGCTGCTGAGTTCCAGCCTGCGCACCATAGAGGGAGCGTATTTAAGCCGTGGTGTTTGTAAAAAAAAAAAAAAAGTTTGCCTCATTTCTTAACAGAGTTCTTTCTAGGAACAGAACATTGTTACTTTTCAGTACATGGGACGGAAGTCAGGGTGGAAGTTAAGGTGTTTCCTGGAATGTTCCAGTCCTGAGCTCCAGGGGCACAGAAATAACGATCTCAGGAACTCAGGTCCCTCCCTCTTTTCTCTTCCTTCTGTTGTTCAGGGGGAGGCACGAGAGGGTTGGTGTCACTTCTCTCTTCACCTGGGGAGCTGAAGTGTCCCCCCTCCGGGAAAGACCTCCCAGAGAAAGGAGCCCTTGCTGCTCCATGTGGATGTGACCAGAGGAGAATGGGCACCCTCCAGCACAGTTTAGTGTCTGGGGTCTGTCGCCTCTCCAGAGGTCAAAGGTGAGACAGACTTTTTGTTGGTGGTGTTTCTCTCCCCACTTTTTTTTTTACTCCCTTTTCTTGTTATCTCCACTTCCAAACATCAGCTTTGATGTCTTTTGTTGGGACTTCAAGAGGACTCTTAGCACATGGGCAGGTGTTGGTTTTAGTGAGCAGGCGAGAGTCCCACATTCTTCTAGGGGAGCGAGTGGGTCCCACACATTCCTTCCTGGCCTCTTCCCTGGAGCAGCCCGGGCTGCACGCATCCCCTGCAGCCTGCGGCCCAGGCCTGCAGAGCCCCCGTGGGGTGGCTCCCGCTGGGGTGGCGGCCTGCAGCAGGACTTTCTCCCCGTCTTTTTAAAGCCTGTCCAAAGGGATCTGTCTTCCTTCAGAGCGGCTGAAGAGAGGTTGTCTAACAGCCGCGTATTAAGGTTTCATTAATCAAAGACACTTCCACTGCCCCTTTACAGAAACACAACTGCGGTGGCTGTCCTCTGCTGACAGCCTGCTAATTTATCTTTCCTGGAGGAAGGGAGGGGAGAAGGACGGGGCAGGCCGCGTCCGCCGCTCCGCAGCAGGGATCGCCACGCGGGCTCCTGGCGTCATCTGTGCTCGCGTGGCCTTGCAGGGTTGTGTTCGGAGCACCCGCTCCCGACCTGTCCACGCAGCAGGGGACGACAACTCCTGAAAATAGACACCGGAGATGGGTTTGCGTGGCTTTCTTTTTCTATTTGCCAAAAAAGTGTCCACGTCTAACTCCCAGCCCCAACGTTTGCTGAAGTTGGGGGCAGAAAGTGCTAGAAGAAAGACATGAGTATGGATGCATGAGTTTAAGTGTGCTTAATGGACATCCTAGGGGAAGTGAGGGGCGATGAGGACATTGATACCTGGGAACCAGTGACCTGAAATGGGACAGGCTTTCTTTGCAGCTTTGCTGAACTTCTCCTCATTCCTAGGTTGGAATCTGACCTCTGTAACCCTCAGCTCAGAAGATATTTGGGCGTTTGCAAACGTCTCAGGGCCTGCGAAGGAGGTGATTGAGCAGCGTGTGTGTGTGTGTGTGTGTGTGTGTGTGTGTGTGTGTGTGTGTTTGGAAGCTAGGTCTCCACTGGGGACCAGCTTTGAACTCACTTTATTCAATTCATCAAATATTTACTGAATACCTACTAGATGTGTTTGGTTCAGTTGGACAAGTAATGGTGAGGCATAGCTCTTTTCCTGGCTCTTAATTTGGGGTCAGGACTAGTACACACATGGCTGTAATAAAAGATAGACTAAAACATGTTCCCTAAGACAATTAGAGATGCTCTGGAAGCTCCAAGAGGGGCATGATCGTAGCCGACTTACGCATTCAACAAGTATTTATGGAGTCCTACTATGTGCCAGACAGTGGGGATATAGAAACCCAAAGATGTGGCCCTTGCCCCCAGGAATCTTATCAGCTAATAGGGGTAGGCAAATACACAGACACATCAGTACATTGTAGTATAATACAAGTAAGTGGTCATGAAGTGAAGAGCATGGTGTGCAGAGAATGGGGGCAAAGCGGTGATTGGCTGTGGTTTGGGAGGGGCTGCAGACAGGCCTGAGCTGAGAAGGGGACATCTGAGCAGGGTTTTGAAAGACAAGAGAAGATTACTGGTCATTCATGAGGGAAAGGCCTTCCAGGTAGAAGAAACAGCATGTGCAAAGGCCCAGGGGAAGAAAGAGCAGAGGACGGCAGGCCTTTGGTTTCTCTGGAGCTTGCAGTGTGTGAAGAGGTAGGTAGAGGTGGTAGTCGGAGTCGATGTTGAGCCTACTGTGAAGGTTTTGCTCACTCAGGAGAAAGACCTAAGTTTTATTTTGTACACTTGGGGAGAGATGTTGAAAGATTTTTATCAGGCTGCTGAAATAACAGGAAGCACGTTTTAGAAAGAGCACTCCGAGTGTGGCATTGGGGATGGACGTGTGGGAGGCAGCCTGCAGTCGGCCCACCCTTAGGAGCCTGTCGAGTGGCTTGGGTGCGAGAGAATGCAGGCTGAATTATGGCAGTAGCGAAGGAGGTGGGGCAGGGTAGACGGCAGGGTGAACTCCTTGCCCAGGGTGGGAGGATTATGCGGAAGGAGCTGAGAGACTCCTGAGTTTCGGCTTGGATCACTGGTGGATGGAACATAAAAGCAGTTCTGGTGGAGAGATCATTAAGTCTGCGTTTTGAACATGCTGTTTGAGCGGCTCCTGGGAACACTGTGTGGAGGCAGTCTGTGTATTTGCAGTGGGTCACAGCTATGTGACAAGCAGCAGTGGTCTCTATACTAATTCCATTGTGTTCATGGACTTGTGATGACATTTTAGAGTGTAAGAGAAGCAGAAGTATCTTATTCCATAGCAGAAAGTACTATTCTGGAGTCCCCTGAATAATGAAAAGTGTTTTCATCAAAGGCCTTCATTCGTGTGCGTGCTGACATCTGGGGAGCAGAGATAGATCCTTTCCTTAAGTCTGGATTCCCGGGCCACGAGCTCTTCCTCTCTCCTAATCAATCCTTTGTAGTTAGTGATGGATGAAACCATGACTCTGAAATTTTAATCCTTGGCTGTATAGACAAAACTGAATTTATCACAGGGCCCCAGATGTATGCCTGAAATTAGCGTGTTGAATCTGTTGCATATGTGATTACTCTATAAAATCCACAGGGTCTGGAGAAAACAGGCCTAGAGTTTGGGGCCGTATATTTTTTGTAGTCTGGACTCATTCTCAGATGTGGAGCATGGAGTCTCAGAACTTGCAGATCACACGGTTAGCCTACCTGAGGACACCTAGGTCCTGAGAACTGAAGTGCCCGGAACAGTGGCCTCTTGCTTCACAGTCTGTTTCTTCTCTCTCACCCGCATGAAAATAAGCTAAAGAGCACCCATCTGTAGTCAGGGGTTAGGGAGAGAGTAATGTTTCTAATAAAAGGCGGGTGGGGTGTGTCTGTGATGAGACAGTGTTCTGTCCTCAAAGTAACGGCCTCCGGGATTGGAGCAGCAACAAATAGGGCGGGCAGATCGCTCCCGCAGTGGCTGGCAGTTCAGTTGACATTTCAGGTTGACCTCTGTGATGAAGAATTCAGGGGATGGTGTATGAGTGAGTGTGCGTGTGTGTGTGTGCATGCAAGTGTGTGAGAGGCGTGTGTGAAACAGAGTGTTGAGAGTGTGAATGTGTGTGAGTGTGAGAGTATGTATGAGTGTGTGTGTGAATAGTGTATGTGAGAGAACGTGTGTGTGTGTGTGTGTGTGTGTGTGTGTGTGTGTGTATACAGGGTGGCTCTACCACCGCCTTCCCCATTGGGATCCTGGGACTGACTTGGACGGGTTCCTATGAAGGTTCCCATTAGGGACCCCTTGGTTCAACATCTGTTGCTCTTCTGAGTGATGCACAAGCCCCTCTCCCCATGAGGTAGAAAGAGGTGACATCAGCAGGTGCCGTGTGGGGTGTGGGACCCAGCAGGTCGGAGCCGCGCAGCACGGTGGAGGACTCTGTCTGGTCTCACCTGGAGAGGCAGAACGCTTCTGTCCGGGTCTCCGCAGTGATGGCGAGTGTGGCTTTGAACAACCAGAGCAGCACCTCTCCTCTGTTGTGTCATCCTGTGTTAGCCTTTAAAAGCGAGATTTCACCCGGCCGGCGTGGCTCAGTGGTTGAGCGTCAACCCATGCACCAAGAGGTCAGGGCACATGCCCAGGTTGTGGGCCCGATCCCCAGTGTGGGGCATGCAGGAGGCGGCCGATCAGTGTTGTCTCTCATCAATGTTTCTATCTCTCTCTCCCTCTCCCTTCTTCTCTCTCTAAAATCAATAAAGAAAAAACAAAGTAAAAGCCAGATTTCCTTTAACCGTCAGAGCAGGCGTGCTAAGTATCATTAAAGCGGAGTGGAGGTAACAGCTGAGGCTCAGGGCTGGGTGCCTGGTGTCGCACAGCCGGGAAGTGGTGGCGCTGGGATCTTGACTGGGGCACCCAGCCTTCCCCCTGCGGTCAGCAGGTCGTCCACTCTGGTGGAGCGGCACCTCTAGGGGAGGGATTTGTCCGCAGAAAGCTCACAGAGTTTTCTCTAACGACTACGAGAAGGGCTGAGCCCGTGGACCCAGGTGGAGGATCTTGGAGGCAGAGGAACGAGCTCAGCAGCCTCTGGGGCCTCTCCAGGAGGAAGAATGGGAGGGGAAGGGTGGGTTCTACATCCAGGCACATGGAGGTACCTGGGGCCAGCGAGTCTTCCCAGGGGCCAGGGAGCCTGGGGCCCCCGCCCCACCCCTCAGGCCTGTTTCTGAGGTTCCCTCAGGACTCTGGAGGCAGAACCAGACCTCCTGATGATGGGGACAGGATGCAGGGCAGCTGGCCGGGAGCAGGAGTGAAGAGGCTCTCCCTTTCCACCACACTTCTGTTTTTTTAAATCCTCACCCGAGGATACTTTTCCATTTATCTTCAGATAGAGTGGGAGGCAGAGAGAGAGAGAGAGAGACAGAGAGACAGAGAGAGACAGAGAGACATTGACATGAGAGAGACACATCGATTGGTTGCCTTCTGCACGACCCCGACCAGGGCCGGGACTTAACCGCAACTGAGTTCCATGCCCTTGGCCGGAATCGAACACACAACTCTTCGGTCGAGGGCCGATGCTCTACCACGGAGCCACACCGGCCAGGCCCACCACGCTTGGTGTGGGCTCCCACAGCCCCATCCATCTTGAACTTCCCTCCCTGCTGTTTGCACCATCTCCTTTCCTCAGTCCACTCTGTGTCTCGTCCTTTAAAACGAGTTCTCTCTCTATAGAAGTGCTGTCTTCTGAAAGGGGAGATAATTGTCTTCTCATTTGCACCTCCTCGGACAGGGCCTTGTCAGGGAGCCAGTCTCCATAGTGAACGACTGGAAAAATAAAGGGCCAGTCAGGGCGCCCAGCTGCGGTTCTCGGGTCCTGTGAACCCTCCTGCCCCGTGCTCAGAAACCCCTCAGGACTAAGGAGTCTCAGCTACCAAGTGTTCAGTCCCCGCTTTCCTGGTGAATATGCTCTTCCACCGATGTCCTAGGAGATATTTAGCACTAATTCTCCAGGATAAAAACACACGATTTGTGGTATTAACTAATTTCCATGATGTCGAGCCTCCCACCATGGCTGATTTGAAGCTGCCATAGTGAACCGCAGAGGCGGAGCTGGGAAGAGGTGTGCACCGCGGCGACCTGGCGCAGGAACCCCGCGGCCTCAGGACGCAGGCGCTGAAATGCGAGCAGCCCTGGTCCGGCTCCAGAGGGGAGGTCCAGTCCTGGGCTGGGCTGCCAGTAAGATGAGGAGATTCATTCCTTACCAAATCGAAACATGGAATCCATGCCTCTGTTCTGTGGCTTTGCTGTTCCCGTGTGTGGTTCTTGATTCTCGCTGGCACCATGGATAATAAGGAAAGGTACTCTATACATTGCTGTCATTAGCTAGAAACTTGCCCGCGTTATCTCATCGAATCTGCCGTAATCCATGAAATAGGGGCCGTTATTGTCTCCGTTTTGCAGATGAGGGTGAAGATACAGAAGGGATACGCGGCTTACGGCTACACAGCCTCGAAGTGTAGAGCCAGAGTTTGGAGCCAAGATGGTCTGATCCCAGCTCCCAAACCTTCACCCACCATAGTATACTGCCAGGTTTATAACATTTCACAGATGTCTCCAAACTTGACTTTACTCCCCAAACAGGGTCCTCTAGCAGAACCTTAGCTCCTGATGGCTGTTCATTTGGGACTGTCAAGGTAGAGTCTCTGAGCTGTGAGGTGATAGGACCCCGTCTGGTCAGTTTGGTCTCAGGGAACTGGCTGTCCTCCAGGACACTTGCTGAGCCCCACACTTGCAGATTTCACCGAGGCTGAGATGGCTGCGTTCTTCATAGACACTGGGTCTTCCTGTTCCAAAAATGGTGATTTCTATAGCAACCAGTTATTCTAGCAGATGTGTGCCCGGGATGGCTGGCAGAGGGTGGGACCAGAAATGGAAATGGCCTTTTATTCTTCACGTGCTGAAAGCACGCCCTGCCTGTGAGGCCCGCGGGGGAAGCAGGGCACCCTTAGCACCCGCTGAGGTCTGTGGCCCAGCAAAGCGGCGATGCTTGAAGGCCGATTTTTGTCTGGACCTTGAATTGGGCTGTATGTGGTTTCTGGTTTTGAAGGAACATTTTTGGCCGATGGACCTGTTGGTTTCAGTTCAGTGGATGTTTATCACTTGGTTTCTGTAGAATGTGGACATTTACCTTGGGGTGGGGGTGGGGGTGGGGCAGGTATAAATAAACACGGAGACGCTGTCTTGGCTCTTAAAGATCTCAGCGTCTGCGTTCGTATATATTAGCTTAGAGCTCTTTTGGTTGTAAATTGAAAGTAAAAATAAGTTGTACCAGCTTTCGTTACACAGAGAATTTGTTGTCATATTTGGGAGTGTGTCCTGGAGCCCAGGGGCAGGCACTCAGCTCCGAAGGCGAGGGAAGGGAGCGCAGGAGAGCCCAGGACCTGGGCAGTGCACGCTCTCCCTCCTCCGCGCTTTGTCTCCACGCAGCGGCACGTTCGTCTCTCTGCAGACCTGAGTCTAGAAATGACAGCCCCAGCAGTCCCAGGGCCACATGTGACAAGAACTGGTGGAACGTTCCCTGCCTGTGTCCCAGGTTCTAGCGGAGAAGGAAGCGGCCTTATGAAGCTGGTGTGGGTGTCTGGTGTCTGCCCTGACCGCCGCCGTCTGCAGGCTCTTTGGTGAGGGCCCTGGTCTTAGTCAGCTTGGCTTCAGCGACACAGTGTGTTCCTCATGGTCTGGAGACTGGAAAGTCTAAGATCAGTACCCAGCGTGGTGTGCACCTGCTGCGAGCTCATCCAGGCTTGCAGCCGGCTGCTGTCCTGCTGGTCCTCAGGGCGTGGGGCTGGGGCGGGGAGTCCATGTGCACACGCTTTCTGGGGTCTCTTAAAAGGACACTAACCCTGTTGGGTCAGGACATCACCCTTCCAACCTCATTTAACCTTAGTGACCCCCGAAATACAGTCACACTGGGCGTTAGGGCTTCAACATAGGAATTTGGGGGACACACTGCAGTCCTTAGGAGTCCTGCAGTGTAAAACGACTGCTGAGATCACCCCTGAGTCGTGTGGATTGGAAGGGGCCCCCAGAAGATGGGAAGGCTGAACACAGTGCCAAGATCACGCCACATGCCAGATCAGAATCTGAACCTCATTGTTGATGCACTGCCTTTGGGGTGAACGGCTCTGCTCTGTGTGTGTGTGTGTGTGTGTGTGTGTGTGTGTGTGTGTGTGTGTGTATCAGGTGATGACTATATTTTTAAACTTGGAACCCATGAACCACGTGTTATTTCTGAATCAGGAATCAAAACATATGAATAATCTCAACAGGGTTTCCACAGACGTGTTCTGTTTTAAGGTCACTTTTCTTTGGGGAGGTGGTTGGGTGATGGAAGCAGAGTCCAGCTTGGGCCTCTCTGTGACTCTGAGGACATCCGTGTCACGTTCGCTCCGTGTACCGGTCGCCGTAGGCATTATGCGAGGCACATCGCCGGGGGTCAGGGTACCCGTGGAAGCAGCAGCCTTCTTTATCTTTTAATACATCAGTGTCACCAGTGCTTACGGCGGGGGCTGTGAGGCGGTCTGGTGGACGTGTCCGTGCTGTGCGGACTGAGGAGGCAGCGGTCTGCAGCAGAGTCTCAGGCCTACCAGATGCCTCTCCCTCCTTCTCCTGTCTCCCAGCATCTCTCCCTTCGTCTCTTCCCAACCTCCTACCAAACAAGGACCGGAACTGAGGTGCTCTGGAATTTCACCCTCGCTAAGCTCCGGGATTAGGGCCAGACATTTGGAAACGGGATGATGGGAGGGGAGAATGCTCAAACGTTAACCCCTTGGGCCCAGAGCACCGAGAGGCTCGCCGTTTCAGCCAGTGGCACGCCAGTGTCCCTTGGCCACATCCCTGAAACCTGAGCGCTGCGCACCAGAAGGAGACAGTTAAGCCAAGCCAGGCTGATGGAAATCTCCCTGTCCTCAAGGACTGCCGGGCACACCTGTTCCAGCCTCTCACTCATCCTCATTGTCAGGGGACAGGAATGGAACGACCGCCCAGAGCTGAGTGAGGGGCTGTGGAGGAGGAAGGGCCGAGCAGGAGAGAGGTGGTCTCTGGTCGCCTGTGACAGGCGTGTTCCTCTGCTGCCGCTGAGCCTGGGCAGGGGGGCACGCACGGTCACTCTGTGCCAGACAGACCCTAGACCGCTGCGCTGGGTTCCTTTAAACTTTGGCTGGAGTTAAAAAATAAGGAAAAGACAACAGTAACATACATTTGAAGAAATGAAGCAACACAAAGACATGGGAAGAGCTGACAATATCCCTCATCCCCCTGCATTTCAGTCCTACCCTAAGGAAAACTAGTGTGTTTTATTTTTATGAAGTAATTTCAAACTTACAGAAAAGTTCTCAAATAACTCTGATTTCACCTTTGCCAGTGTGGGGTTTGCCAGTTTTCACACTTGCCCCCTGGGTTCCTTCTTGCTCTGACGGAACCGGAGCAGCCTTTTGTGCTGGGGGGCAGGTGACTTGTGGTGGGGGCAGGTGACTTGTGGTGGGGGGCAGGTGGCGTGTGTTGGGGGCAGGTGGCGTGTGGTGGGGGGCAGGTGGCGTGTGGTGGGGGGCAGGTGACTTGTGGTGGGGGGCAGGTGACTTGTGGTGGGGGGCAGGTGACTTGTGGTGGGGGGCAGGTGGCGTGTGTTGGGGGCAGGTGACGTGTGGTGGGGGGCAGGTGGCATGTGGTGGGGGCAGGTGGCGTGTGGTGGGGGGCAGGTGGCGTGTGGTGGGGGGCAGGTGGTGTGTGGTGGGGGTCAGGTGACTTGTGGTGGGGGCAGGTGGCGTGTGTTGGGGGGCAGGTGACGTGTGGTGGGGGGCAGGTGGCGTGTGTTGGGGGCAGGTGGCGTGTGGTGGGGGGCAGGTGGCGTGTGTTGGGGGGCAGGTGGCGTGTGATGGGGGGCAGGTGGCGTGTGGGGGGGCAGGTGGCGTGTGTTGGGGGCAGGTGGCGTGTGTTGGGGGCAGGTGGCGTGTGTTGGGGGCAGGTGGCGTGTGGTGGAGGCAGGTGGCGTGTGTTGGGGGGCAGGTGGCGTGTGTTGGGGGCAGGTGGCGTGTGTTGGGGGCAGGTGGCGTGTGTTGGGGGCAGGTGGCGTGTGGTGGGGGGCAGGTGACATGTGGTGGGGGCAGGTGGCGTGTGTTGGGGGCAGGTGACCTGTGGTGGGGGCAGGTGGCATGCTCCTTCTCCGTCTCGGCACGAGGATGCCCGGGCCCGGAGCTGTTGAGCAATGTGCCGAAGGTCACATACCCATCCGGTGGCAAAGGCAGGGTTCCCGAACATGTCCCCATGATGTCACTGTGCTTTGACTTTTGTCTTTCCTCGTAGGACTTCTAGTGGAACTCATGGGAAGAGTAGAAAAGCGGTGGCCAGGGCTAGCGGGGGTGGGGGGAGGGACAGAGAGGCTGGTGGAAGGGGACGGACTTTCAGCTGTAAGATGGACAGGACTGAGGGACTGAAGTAGAACATGGTGACTACAGTTGACAACACTGTTGTATAATTGATGTTTGCTAAGAAAATAGAACTTAAGTGTTCTCACCGAAGGATAACATATGTGAGGTGATGGGCGTGTTAACTAAATGGGAGGAATTCTTTCAGAATGTATACATGTATCCGATCATCATGCGGTACACATGCTTTAAGGATCTTACAATTGTATTTGTCAGTGATGCCTTTATAAAGCGGAAAAGAACAGAATAAAAGAGAAAAAGAAAAACAGAAAATGAGAACTTAGCCACCTGTGCAGTTGGACACTGGGGTGCTATGAGTACATTAGTGATATTTAATAAATATTGGTTGATTAAAATTAGACTACAGAAGGTATGTCCTTTTCCTTCGAAGGGAGGGGGTGTTACAGGACAGGAGAAGGGGAAAGTCCTCTCATTGTCCTCCCCAGACCAGTGAGCTCCCCCTTGTCCACTATTTTGGTTCTCCCTCGGGGGGGCAGACTGGCTGGTGGGAGGAGGTCCAGGGCGCTTCATGTTGTGGGAGGGGCAACTTGCCTCAGACCCTCTTTGCTTTGGACAGCTAGATGGGGTCTTTCGGCATCAAACCTAAGCTG
The DNA here is from genome assembly GCA_030848825.1 of Tadarida brasiliensis. NCBI lineage: Eukaryota > Metazoa > Chordata > Mammalia > Chiroptera > Molossidae > Tadarida > Tadarida brasiliensis. The sequence goes on from CM061268.1 coordinate 86,508,030, forward strand.
CATCAAGGAAATTCACTCCACAGATGCACCTGTTTTCCATGGAGAGGCAACAGAACAAAACAAGCAAAGTGGCCCTTCCCGTGGAGAGTCGAAGTTCCTGTTGCCTTTTGGCGATCTGGGTTTGTCACTCAAACTCCTGGGACTGATGTGTCCTCAAAAGGAGAGGGCCGGAGTCCTCAGTTGTCCCGAGGCCCCCAGCCCCTGCTGAATGTGAGCTGCTGGATGGAAAGGTTGGAACACGCTGTACCCGGTTCTGCCGTTTTAAGGCTCTTCTGGCTCTGAGCTTTGCTTCTGTGATCTCTCACTGGAATCCGGCCCTTTTGCCCAGGCATGGATAGTGCTTTTATCTGATGCCAGCTCTGCCCAGCTGGTCTCGAAACGAGGGGGATCTGCGTCCAAATATCTAGAAGGGAGCCGCTAAGCAGGAGCCTGGCGTCCCTGCTCCCTGTTCTGTTGTCCACACAGTTTTCCTGGCAGCTGCACCTCCAGCCTCGTTTCTGCCTGAGGGGACATGGCAGGCTGGCGGGGTGGTGGCCCTGGGTGTGATGTAGGTCTGGACCAGTCTACTCCACTGGGTCCTGTGGGGTGGTCCCAGGGAGTCTGGCAGGGAGCTGGGCAGGGTGTTCTAGGGGGAAGGTAGTGAGGCCCCTCACATCTGATTTGAGGGAGCTGAGTATTATTGAGAGTGGCCGTGGCCTCGTCTTCGTCAGGGGCGGGACTGGGGACCTGGGCTGCAGCGACAGCAGTTAGGTGAGAGCCGAGACGGTGCTCAGATAGTGCTGCCTCTTGGGGGACGTTCTGCAAGCTAGTCCCCGGAGACTTTACACACTGGAGGGAGGCCCTCTGTGTGTCCTCAGCCGAAGCCAGAGTCCCGGGTGATATGACCTTGGCAGGGGTGTGCTCCTGGACTGAGGACCCAGTGAGCTCCTTGTACCTCTGAGGTGCCACCCTGATCTCTCCACCTCCCATGCACAGCACAATCTCTGCTCCACAAAATTACACCTATTTTGAGACCAGGCATGCTGTCCCTGTATTGTTTGGGTCTAACAGCCTAGTTGGGGCGTAAGCAGCCTGAAGGACCTGTCCTTTCTCCTTGCAGTTGAGCAGACGCAGAGTGCTGGCTCCTCAATCCGCCTGCAGCCGGGGCTCCCTGGCTCCGGAATCGGGGTTGCACTGTTTCCTTACCTGCTCCCCTCGCTGCACAGCCCCTCCCCCGGGAATTCAGCCTACGCCCTTGGGTCCCACAGCCTGGTGACAGCAGCGTCTGCCCAGGGTCAGGTGCTGTCTCAGGATAATGTCGACAGTGGGCAGGGTGCGGGTGGGTGGGGATGTGTGTGTGATGTGTGTGTATTTTAAAAGCCCTTCATGTGGGATATGCCTGGTGCAGCTCCTCTCGTGAGAACTCTGCCCTGGATGGCTCTTCTCTGCCACTGCAGCCCATAGATCAAGGGGTCCCCAGAGTGACCTGCTGACCTGGACTCAGGGTGAAGTACCTTGGCCCAGAGCAGTGGGCTGGAATCAGAATCCCTGGGGTGGGAGCAGACATCTGTATTAAGTTCCTCAGATCATTCTCATGTGCACTGAAGTTAGAGAACTGCTGTCGTGGTTGGTCTCTGATCTCTCCACCTCCCAATCCACAGCAGAAGCCCCCCCGCCCCTCCATAAACACACACACACACACACACACACACACACACACACACACACACACACACACACACACACCCCTTGCAGGCGGCTGAGGGTGGGAGGGAGGAGTGCCCACGGTTGGAGTCAGATGCTCTCAGCTAGGACTTGTGTCGGGTTAGAGGAGGGAAGGACTGGAATGGGGTTCTTCTGGGGTGGCGGGGGAGGCAAAAGGGCTTAGGAAGCGGCCTGCTCCATCGCTGGGAAGCCCGAAGCTGCCGTCCCTGTGGCCCGCCCGTGGGCCTTTTATCAGACGTCACAGGTGCTCCCTTGGCAGTCCTGAAGTGGGGCTTTGGGAGGGATTATGATTAATCTTGTGCCCTAGAGAATGCAGCTCAGCACGTGTCAGGAGGGAGCTGTCTCCTCAGAGCACCGCAGACTGGGTGCTTAGACAGGGCCGCCCTCCTCCATCCCCAGCATCCCACCGCAGTACCAGCGACGCGAGGCAAGTTAACAGAGACCTGACGGGAAGGGGACAGGGCTGGGAGTCGGGCCTGCCCGGATCTGAGCCTTTCTTGCTTAGTTTTGGTCAGACTTTGAAAAGTTTCTTTCCCCCTTGGGGAGCTCAGTCTCCTTGCTCCCATCCCATCTGGTCCCTGGCTTTGGTGTAGTGTCCGTGACTACAATGAGCAGGGAGAAGCCAGCAGAGCTGTCTGGCTTCTTGCAAAGGCCTGGCGGGACCCCAGGCTGGTGGTGATTTGGAGGGGTGATCCCGAGTGAGGTGCTGTCAGCTCACCGCTTGCTCCTGCTGCACCAGCACGGCCCCCGGGCAGCTCTTCAGGGGACCCTCCCGGGCTGAGAAAGGGCAGTCGGCGACTGAGCCTGCTTCTGCTTTCCCAGTGGGCAGCCCCCAGCCACTTCTGAGAGGCCACGTGGAACCTGACTGTGCCATCGTTCTGAAGAAGGGGGGTGCCATCCACCTGGGCGCAGTGGGGTGGGCTGAAGAGCTCGGCCTCTGGGATCGGACAGGACTGGGTTTGAACCCCAACTACCAGTCTCTAGCCGTAGAGTCTTGGGCAGGTTACTTCACCGTCTGACCCTTAGTTTTCTCACCTGAAAAATGGGGGATAAAACCAGCAGCGAGCTCCTCGGGTGTGTGAGGAGGACTGGGTGAGAGGAAGACAAGCAACCCCCTTGTTAGGACCTGGCCCGTAGTCCGTGCTAAATGAGCTCCGGCCGTGGTTGTGTTCCCACGGCACTCTGTGGACTTGTAAAGTGAAGCGTGGGCCCCAAAGACACGCGGTGTCTGGTTTGGCTCTGGCCAGGGGAACGTGGGCTGGTGCAGGAGGGGGCTAAGCTAGTGCAGTCAGTTTGCCTGCCCTAGACGTGGGCATGTGCCTGGCATCTGCCCCTGAGGGGTCGCTTGTCCTTCCCAAGCTCCATTCATTGGGGCATTGGAGCAGCCGAGGGGAGGCTGAGACACACACCGAGGTAAACAGTCTGCAGGCACCTGGAGCCCCGGAGCAGGAGGGAAGCAGGTCCCAGTGTGGGGTGGGTGGGCGAGGAGGGGAGGGCTCTGTCCTGCAGCCTTGATTTTGGCCTTGGGTCTGCCTGGGAGGCTGTGCCCGGCTGCTCAGGGCCCAGGCAGACCAGGCACGGTTCACTCCTCAGTTACGGGGGCTACTCCGCTCTCCTTTCTTCACTTTGAAAAGAGTCAGCAAAATCCTTATTTCCATAAGCATTTTTCTGGCTGTAAAAAGCTGAATCCCAAACCTGTTATTATAGCTGTTCATGCTATTTTAATCTGCTCTGTTAGAGGTAAGAGGGTAGCAATGACTCTGCAATTACTCAGTACATTTGATCCATAGCACAGCTACGGAGCCGGCGGAGAGCCCGAGCGCGATGGGGCCGTGTGTGGCAAATCGCTTTCGAATTTACTAAAAATATGCCCCTTTGCAGCCATGCAGATATCATAATTTTCCTCCTTGAGGCTCGTTGAAATTCCCAGTTGCCTCCTGCCATATGCTTGCGCCCAGCACGTGTCCCTTGGCCCTCCTGCCTGTTCCCTTTCATCCTTTGTCCTGGCCTTCTTGGCCAGATTCTGTCTGGCCTTTCCTACCCTCCGCTCCGCCCCACCCTTTTTTTCTTTCTCCCTGTTCATTTTCTGCTAAAATCAGTTTATATGCCACTGACCGGCACACTAGTGAAGCCACTTTTTGTTTTCCATGGTCAGAAGAGAAATACTTAGGATTCTAAACCTACCAACAATTTCACATTTAAACAAGCCGGCAAGCTGGACCGAAGCCGCATCTCCAACATACAGTAATTGTTGCATCCCCAGGCTCCCTGTTCTATCTCTGTTCTTATTTCATTCACTTTTCTATTTGCAGCCAGCGCAGAACATGGGCTTCTCCCCCTCCCTCCCACCTGCAGCCGCTTTCTATCCAGTGACCTTGGCTTCCCCGAGTGCTACACTGTAAATGAAATGTGGCATTGCCACATGTATCTTGATAAAATATATCAGTGGATGAATTGATTTTCATATTGATTTCCTTGGACGAGCAAGGTGTGTATGGAAATCAAGCGTCTCTTAATGATAGTCCTGGAGAGTCAGGACGCCTGGGGAGGAGCAGGCTTTGTTTGTATTCCACGTGGGACAAGTTTCTGCCTGTTGGCTTGGGACATAGTCCTCCGCTGTGTAGGCTTCCCTTCTTTCTGGGAGGAAAGTGCAAATGTCACCAGGGTGTGACCCAACCTCAGGGAGGGCTGTGCTATCCCAGCGACTGCCTGGCTCTTAGGGAAGGACATGCATCTGGACGCCCCCAGCTACTGTGTCACTGGAGAGAGCTGAGAAACTCTCAAGCCATACCGGACGCCCTGTGCACCCAGTGGTGTGGAGGGTCTTGGATGTGGAGATGAATTTGCATATGATTTTCATACCTTCTTCCTGGCCACGTTCCACTTGCATTTGTCAGGTTAGTTAAGATGTGGCATTTGTCAATCCAGGACTGATGCTGTGGCCCACGGGAGCCAGAGCTGTGCTTGACCAGGTATAAGTCACGTTTCCCCATCAGTGGATGGGCGTTTTTTGGTGTGTGTGCTTGCCATTACAGACATATAAAGACCAGTATGAACTATGTATTAATATGTGGGTTGGGTGTGGATGCAGGTAGACAACAGTCTCCAGCCTTGCAGTGGCTTTTTTTTTTTTTTAGTTTTTTTTTTAATTGATATTTTTTAGAGAGGAAGAGAGAGGGAGAGAGAGAAACATTGATGTAAGAGAGCAACATCAGTTGGCTGCCTCCTGCACAGCCCCTACTGGGGATCGAGCCCGAAACCTGGGCATGAGCCCTGACTGGGAATCGAACTGGCAACCATTTGGTGCACAGACAATGCCCAACCAACTGAGCCACACCAGCCAGGGCTTGCACTGGCTTTTATTAGGGAGCTCTGGATGACCAAAAGGACAGTATCCAGTAAGGTGATCAAAACTTCATTTTCTCTTCTCTGCAATTGCTTTCCCAATTCCCTCTCCCAACTGCTCTTAAATAAAATAGATGCTTTCAGCCCTCTATTCGATCCAAGAAGTGAGCTGATAGTTGAATCTTTTTATGGGGCTAAATAAGCATAGCTTAAGGTGATGTTGAGCATGTGTGTGTATCTCATGCAATAAAACACAGTTAACTGGAATATTTGAGGATGAAGCTTCGGTGATTCATTACATTTTCTGGCCAGCTGAGGCTTAACTGGAAAACCCTTTTGGTTATAAGCTCTGCTGAAATGCTCTGCAAAACAAAATAGAATGTTTTTCTGCTTTTGTAAGCACCAGGTAGTGAAATTATGGAATCTTTGGACATTGCACAAGCTTGCAGCACAAGGGCTAGGATTTGGGCTATCCCTTAAAATTGCACATGTCATATGGAAGGTGTTGAACTGGCTTGAATTAATGTTTACCCTAGGAAGGTAGTTCTCAAGCAGGGACAGTTTTGTCCCCCAGGGCACATGCCTGGAGACATTTTTGGTTGTCACAACTGAGGGAAGTTGTTACTGGTATATACTGGGTAGAGGCCACAGATGCCTCTAACCCCCCTAAAATGATCAGGACAGTCCCCCTCCTCAGCCTCATCCCATTACAGATCATTATTGGCCTAAAATGTCAGCAGTGCTGAGATTTACAAAACCTAATTTAGGACATATATTTCAAATTTTCTGTCCAAAAAATTTTACCAAATTCTTACGCGCAGAATATTTTGTTTTCACTGGTCTGGTTTTTCATAAGAGTCAGGTGTTGGAAACGTTCTGAATAAGTGAAGCCTCTGATCTATTGACATTTATGGTCGCACAGAACAAATAGGGAAGCCTGCCAGTGTGCAAGCAGCCAGGCCTGTCCCCAGATGGCCTCCCAGTGAACGCCCGGAGTCACGGGCTCATTCAGGACCATTAAAACCCGTGAGGACCACCGTAGCTTTAAATTGAACGAAGCAGAGTAAGTCACCCCAGAGGGGCTGGAGTTGACTCTTTCTCTTTGTCTTTGTAACCCACACTATGTGGTCAGGGTCTTCCGGCAGAGCTTTCTGATGGTACAAGGTTCATTCTGGTTACGGCAGGTCAGAGACAACCGGCATAGACACGTTCAAAGTGCTTCCAGAATCTGCCAGCACGTTCATTGGTTCTGAATGGCCCTCAGTGAGCCTTTGGTGGGTCCTTCTGGTTTTGGTGTGAGGAGTGTTCCCGAGGGCAGTGGGGAGGTCTGCTCACTCTGCGTCTTTGACTCTCTTTGAAGATGTCACTGCTTGCCAATGAATTCACATATTAAAACACCCCTTTAAGCAGAATCTAACTGGTTTGGGGGAGTTAGGAAGACTGGAGGGCCCCCTTTATTAGCGTGAAGGAAAAGCATGTCCTGTGAACTTAATCTCACATGGGACGTCAGTGCCCAATGCTCGGGACCTGCCAGGCATCGTTTTATTAGCCTACACCTTTTCTGTCCAGAGCTCTGCAGGCTGGTTAAACAAGTCCATGTGTCTGTGTGTCAGGAACGCATGGGAGCGGTTAGGGAACAGCCAGTGCCCAGTTTAACGTCTGCATCACCATCCGTGGCAACCCCTGGCAGGGGCTCATCGATGCGTATAGACTAAGAAGGACAAAACTGCCCCTGCAAGACTGGCTGACTTGACAAGTCAGTCACAGAGGGTGGAGTTGTGCAGCCGAAGCATGGTTCATCTCTCAGGTCTTATTTTAGAGTTGGGCCTTACAGTGCTTATCAGTGGCGGTGGAGTCAGATGGCCTAGGTTCTCAGCCTGGCTCTGCCGCCTTCTAGCTGCGTGACCTTGGACACATTGCTGACCTCTCTGAGCCTCCTGGGGACAAGGGCATCCACCACCCCTCACCCCCCACAGGCTCCTTTTCAGGATCAAGGGATGGGAAAGCGCTCTGTAACTGGCAGAGGACTGAGTAAATATCACGCACCCCGGACATGTCCCATCGTTAAGCCAGAGCAGTAAACCTGGCTTTGGGGGCGTCCCGAGCGTTGCTGGCGAGAGGAGCCAGAGCTCTGCACGCATTCCTCCAAGAACCGGTGTCGTGGTCACTCCAGCTGCTGTTGTCTGGCTGAAGTGCCAAACGGAGTGGTGGGTGTACCCGGGGTCTTTCTCCTTACAGTACAGACTCTGCGTGGGGGGTAGATGTGTCTCTTCTCCTTTCTCTCAGGTGGAAGTGTATTTACAGCCCGGTATAAATACAATCAGAAGGTGCCTATAAAACTCTGTTATTACTGCAGTACAAAGTTAGAAATGCTTGAGGTTTCGGCTTCTTGGCGCTCCCCTGCGGCAATGAATATTTTATGGGAAAGGAAATACTTAGTGTCTGACTCTTTTTATAGTGCAGCTACTCATAGGCTGGTAACCTTCCAGATATCTCCAAAATCAAATCATTGCCTGTCTGTGTCTCCTTTCTTCACAAAAACCCATTGGTGCCCCGCCTTGCCGAAGTGCCCATGTTCACGTGGTAGATGGGTCCCTTTACGAAACGCTTGGGGTACAGTTTCCAGAGCTAATTCATGCCCTGAACAAGAGGAGTTGGCTGCTGTCCAGGTCCACCCCACCCCTTCTGGCACCTTGTGGAGATGGTCAGCCCCGGGAGAGGTGTGCTGGCAGGTGCCCCGGCTTCTCCCTTCGAAGGGCTCTATCTGCTCTATCTGCCAGGCCTTCTTTGCCAAGTGCCCAGTAGCCACTGGGAGACATGGCCCAGCCTTTCCAGAGTCCACCCTGATCTTGGAATTTAAGGAGCAGTCGGTGGGTCCGAGGTGCAGCGGAGCCCGTCGGGCTTCTCCCTGTCAGGGCCGGCCGTCCCCAGAGCAGCCGCCGCGTGGATGAGACGCCCTGTCAGGTCCTTTCACTGTGGTCCTGTCAGTGACCCCACGTGTGTGGCAGGACACGGGGCCTCCACAGCATGGGCTCCGGCCTGCGAGGTGCAGGGCTTCGGAGGAGATGGGTCTCCTGGCAGGTCAGCTGCCGTGGAAATGACCCCCTGGCAGCAGGAAGCCAGCCTGGCACGGTGGTGTTCTGCGGGACTGGCTGGTGGTACTCAGAAAATGTACGACTCCCACAGTCCCCCACACTGGGTTTCTGGCCGGATCACGGTGTCAGAGAACACCCTACCACCTCAGGTGCCCGGCTGACATGGTCTCCCGGCTGCCCCACAGGCTGGCAGCATCCGAGGCGTGCCGTGGTGCAGACCCAGAGGCCTGGGTCTTTTTCCTGGTGCCCGAGGAGCCCGTGTGGAGGGGTGGCGGTGTGAAGGGTGGCTTCTGAAGCCCAGGAGCAGGCTGGCTGTGCCTAACTGGCTCGGGCAGTTCTTCCTGGCAAGGGTGGGTCCGTGCAGTGTGTGCCCTCATCTGAGTGTGGATCCCACACTCACGGAGTGGGACCCGGGAGCCCCGCCGTCACGCCGTGCTGGCCTCCGCTGTGCCTCAGCGGTGTCCGGGTGTCCGAGCAGGCACAGGGGACTGATTGCAAGCCTCCAGCGGCGTTTTTCTGATCTCCCCATGTTGGCTGTGTCGCCGCCAAACGGAGCTATAACGCCTCGCTGCAGCTTCGTGCGGAGGGTGCTCTGTGCTCTGCCACCCGCCCGCTCCCTTCCAGCGTGCTGGTCGTCCAGCCCAGTGGTAGGTGGCGCCAGGCGAGGCCTTGCCTCATAGGCTTACCGGCAGTGTGTCTCGGTTGTTAAGGTGAGGAAAGGGTTATTTATTATTTTTAATAAATGGGAGTGGGATTAGCTGATGGCTCACTGGAGAAATCAAGCGCAGTGTTTATGTTGGGATCGACCACACAGTTAGCGCAGTTAACAAGCTGACATTTAGGGTTCTTCTGACCACCAAGTTGATTGGTGGGGCGCAGGCAGGGCTCAAATCAGTGAAAAGCCTCCAAAGTTCTCCAAGCGTCCTTACTGGTCCTTAGTCATGTCCTAACTCACCCCTCCCCCATCTGTGAAAATGGATCAGAGAAATGGGACCGGAGAGAGAAGAGAGGAAAGTTTTCATTAAGTGCCTGTTGTACAGTAGACACTGCTCTGTGCTGTTAAGTTAGAACCTTGCAGGCCACATGCAAAGCGAAGATTTGGGAAGTCCCTGGTTCTGGGACCTGCAGCGTCCATGGATGATATCGTTGGTCCTAGGATCAGATAAGCCACCAGCATTGAGTGTCTCATTTGGTGTCTAGAGCTGTGCCAGAGCCCATGGAAAATTCAAGGACATATCTGCTGCAATTCCTTTTTTCCAGGGTTGAGACCACACCCCTGTGAAGGCTGTACACACGTGCACATACACACATGTGTGCAGACACAGACGTAGACATAGCTCGTGGATCATGCCAGTGCAATCTGTACATGCCAGTGCTCCAGAAATTCACAGGGCACCATGACTGGGTTGTCAAGGGACTGACGTGAGACATTCTACCTCCTTAGCAAAACCTTGTGGACTGCCACGGTGGAAGCTGGGGGCAGCCTCAGGGCGTCAGGCAGAAGATGAGAACAGAAGAGCCTGCTCCTCAGATGTACGGTTAGTGATGTGGAGGGCAGAGTCGTGGCCCCCCCAGCAACGTCCACGTCCCGATCCCTGGGAGCTGTCACTGAGTTAGGTTCCTGGCAAACGGGAATTAAGATTGCTAGTCAGCTGACTTTGCGATAGAGAGATTATCTGGATTATCCGAGGGGTCCAGTGCGACCGCTGTGATCACAGAGGTGTTTAAACGTGGGAGAGGGAGACAGAAGGGTCGGTGTCAGCTGGAGGAGCGGTGAGGGTGGAAGCAGTGGGGCAGAGAGATGGCAGCCTGGCAGAAACCAGGCTGATCTTGCTGGCTTTGGGGATGGAGGGAAGGGCCACGGGTCAAGGAAGAAGAGCGGCCTCTGGAAGCTGCAAAAGGTCAGGGGGCAGATTCTCCCCCAGACCCCCCGGAAGGCACACAGGACTGCCCACCTTTGTTTTAGCACAGGGAGACCCGCTTTGAACTTCTTGCCGACAGAACTGTGAGATCATACATTTGTGTTGTTCAAGCTGCGAACTGTGTTACAGCAGCAAGAGGAAACCAATACAGCAGGGTGGGAGGAGCCTGCCAGCTGGCCCTTGGGGGAAAGGGAGCCCGTGACCCCTCCCTGGGGAGCGAGGCAGGACTGACCCTTGTCCTGCCCAGCTTCTCATGCGGCTCCAAGGAAAGCCACGGCTCTTCCCTGTACCCCCTTTCCTCATGCGGTGGCTCCTGTCATCTCCGCAGCCAGTGAATTCATCTTGTGGGTGTGGAACCTCACGGTGGGCTCTGCTAAGTGAGGGGAGAGGGTTGCATGGAATTCAGCTGAAATTCTGTCCTGGGAGACAGCCGTAGGCGTGGGCCAGGCTGGAGTGATGTCTGTGGTCCTGAAGTCATGCCCCACCTTCCCTTGCTCGGTCCTCCTTTTAACTTGTCTTCTTGGTGTGAGCAACCTGGGTGAAGTTTTACAAATAAGTAGATGGTCTCAGGAAGAGCTGAAATAGCAGTTAGCCTTCAGGTACTGTCTTGACATTTTTCGAAGGTTGTTTGCCACTGTTTGCAGGGTAAGTGTGCTCTGTATTCGGGACCACCCAAGAACAACTGTGGAAATAGGGTCTTGCCCCCGTAAGGGAGAGGGGCTCATGAGCTCATAGATGACAGATGTGTCGTAGGCTGTCAGAGTCGGAAAGAACATCCTCATTACACAAGTGGGAAAACAGGGGCCTTGAGGACTCAGATGGTCTACGGAAGATCTTACAGTTTTCAGACTACCTACGAGCTTTTCCCCCTACTGGCTCTGGAACGTTCTAAGGTTCTTGTTCTCTAGTGTGGTCAGTTGGGGCTGGGGTAAATTGTGGTGGTAGTTAACAGAGGTCACCTTTCCAGAGTTCCTGGGAAGAGATAACTGAAACTAACCATCAGGCAGAACACTGCCTCCCAGAGGGTTTGGTGTGGGAGGCTCTACTCTTGTCTTGGAACCTGAGAATAATGTCTACCAAAGATGACTTTGTCTTGGGTGTTTCAGTTTTACTTTTAAAATTCAAGGTCGATTTAACTTGAAGGGCATGTCATGCTGTCTCTGGGGATTGTGACTTAGTTCTTTTTGCTGGGTAACATGTCCTGCGTGCTGTCTTAGGGTCCTGTTCTCCTCCCCTCGGTCTCCACGGGTTCCCTGTGTTGTGGGTGGCATATGTTTTCTGGAGGTCATCTGGAATATTTATTTTAGGTGCTCTGTTTGTAATGCTTGAGTGTCCTTATTCCTGGATGCGTTGAAGGCTCAAGGACCTCCCAGGCACTCTCAGCCCTCTGATTCTCAGAAGGTTAAACTGTTATGGAAACAGACGCTGCATCTGTGTCTTCTCTTATTTCCTGCATGCAGGGTGACCTTTGGGGTACATTGTTCAGGAGACCAACCATTATCTACTGTTGAAGTCTGCTGCTTTGATCTCTCTACCAAAAGAGAAACTAAACCTCCTTGTCATGCCCTGGACGGTTCGGCTCAGCAGTTAGAGCGTCAGCCATGGACTGCAGGGCACCGGGTTTGACTCCCGGTCAAGGGCATGTACCTGGGTTGCAGGTTCAGCCTCGGTTGGGGTCGGGCGGGAGGCAACCAATCCATGTGTCTCTCTCACATCCAGTTTGTTTCTCTCTCTCTCCCTCCCTTCCTTTTACTCTCTCTAAAAATCAATGGGAAAATATTCTCAGGTGAGGATTAACATCAACAAAAACCAACCTCATTGTCGTGATTAAGGTCACAGCCAACAGCCAGTTACAGAAGCCATTGCCTTCTCTCACACTTCCTGCTCCCCTCTCCCTGGCTCTCCCGGCCTCCCCAAGGTGCAGGGGTCTTGGGATGAAAAGGGAGTGCAAGGTAACGAGAAAGAGAGAAAGCCTGCCTGTGGTACCTTCTGTGTCTTAGCCGCGCTGGAGAAGGAACTTGACCATACACTCGTTGGGTATCCTGAAGTGACATGATCTGGATGTTCAGATGGCAATTCAGTGTTTATAGGACCAGACCCGAGGATTTCCAGACCATGTCACTTCCTCGTCCTTCCAGCCCATTTGTAGAGAGAGGCCTGGAGGCGTCCAGCAAGACGGTGAGTGCGTGAATTAGATCGTGTCCTCTGGAAGTGAGATGAAGTCCCTGTCGCTCTGTTACAGTTTATTTCGTCAGGGTGGACCCTGTCCCTGCCTTTGGCAGAGGAGGACGGTGGGTTCTCTGGAGAAGCCAGTGCACCAGTGGCCATGGGGAGCCGCTCCCCGGGCGGCTCCCTCCCCCAGTGAGTGTGTAGCGCTGGGGAAAGGCCCGCCGGGCTGCCCCCAACATCTCTCCTGGTGCTGAGTGCAGTGAGCCCGTGTTCTGTGTTGGTGACAGGGGGCAGGGGACACTCGGGAGCACCGCTGTCCTAGCTGCACATGAAGAAGGCGGTGAGTGACGAGTGGCCTGCAGGACCTTCAGGGAGGAGCCATCAGGGACCAGGATGAAAGGGACCTGGGAGCCATGGACAGGCCCACCCGTCACTCCTCTGTGCCCACGCTGGGAGGAAGAGCAGTGGCGCAGGAGGGCAGGAGGCGACTCTCAGGGCCGATACGGGGTTTGACCCTGGGGACTGCCAGTGAGAGAGAAGTAGGCTGTGTGACTGCAGAGTGGGTAGGGTGAGGATTTCCAGCGTGGCAGACAGACGTCCGTGATGGAGCCGGGACAGGATGGCAGAGGGCGGAGGGAGGCCCGGGGTTTGGAGATGGGTGCGATGGAGAGGGGGCTCTTTTCTTCTTGGCTGTTTGGAGCCTAACTCCAACACTTGGGCGCTGCCCCTCCAGCCCGCGTGTGCCGCCTGCGTGTCCCTTGTTCCCGTCGCGTGTTGTTCCTGCACTGCTGGCTCATCTCGGACGTGCATGTGCCTTGTGTTTTCTGCGAAGTTTAGGTCCTTGAGGGTAGACTGTGTATGACAACTCCTTGAGCCTTTCCCAGTGCCTGACGCTGCCTGGCGTTAGGAGGTACTAACTGAGAACTTGGAGTGAATGGATGCTCTCCCTGTTCCCTTTCTCTTAGGGTGGCTGCCCCTCACCCGTCCCCCTGCCCAGTTTTCTATCTCAAAAAGAGGTTGACACCAGCCTCTCCCTCCTCCAGAGGTGGTTTTGTGAAGATTTATTTATAAGATGAAAATTGTGGAGTGCACATGGAGACAGGGGGGTCCCTGGGACGTGGAGACCACACTTCTGCAGACGGAGGGAGGCCTTCTTCAGGCTGTCCCTGTCCCTGTGGACTCCCCACTGTTACTGGCCATGCCGATCCTGTCCTGGGGACGAGGGGGGCTGCCTGCAACCCCCGGCAGCTCACGACTTCCTTTCTGCCTCCAGTTATTATTTTTATCGAACTTCCTTCCTTCCTTCCTGCCTCTCCGTAGCGCCTTCGTTCGCCAGCTCTGCTGGGTTGTTCAGTGGGGTGGTTTCAGCTTTATTTGGAAACTGGAAGCCTCATTTTACTATGTGAGTTCCTCAATGATTAAATTTGTGTACTTCATCTACTCCCTGCTTTCCAGATATTAAACAAATATCTCTGAGACGCCCCCCTCCCTCAGAGACCAGCAGTCGCTCAGCCAGACGGCGATGGAGGGGGTGTGGGTCCATGCAGTGCGTCCCCGTGCGTGTGAGAGGAGGTGCTCAGGGAGGGTGCTGGTTTCTGTCCAGCATGTTCTTGCCTTGTTGGCATCCAGTGATGAGGCAAGACAGAGCACCCTGGCAAGTGCCCAGACACTGAGTGGGTGGCAGGAAGGCCCCGTCGCCCTGCTCTCCCGGTGAGGAATCCACTTGTCCGTGAACGGGGGGCTGTGGAGGCCCGAGAGCAAGTGCCTGGCCCGTCTCCAAGGCCAGCTGTTCCTCAGCGCCGTATGGCACATAGGAAGGGTAGGCAGCGACGGCTTCTGCAGCATGTCAGACCTCTGCTCCTGAGCCACCACAGTCCCGATGTCCCCATCCCTGTGTCCACCCCTGGGGTGGCCCTCTGCCCGCTTTTCTCCCCCACTAGCGTTCTGGTCTAAAGTCACTTCACGCGACTCCACGGTACTGCCCTCGGCTCCAGCGCCCTGTGCCCGGCTGGCTGCCCCTCCTCAGGGACGGGCTCCCCTGTGCCTGCTTTGCCCTCGGCTGGTGTCGTCTGCTCTCCCTGCTACGCCCCTGGTGCCCTTGGGCCCAGCCTCGAGTCCGCTGCTCAGGGAGGCCTCTGAGTTTCTGGTTCCCACCGACTCTGGGTGTGGTGATTAGACTCCAGCTGACATTTGAGCACATGAGTGAGAACTGGTGTATATGAGTTTGTGTGTTGTCTTCTCTCTCTGACCGGATGGCAAGGTCTAGGGGGATGGGTTCTTGTCCTCTGCTTTTGTTGCCTACTTCATTTTGCCAAGTACGTACCTAAGTGATTCTCAGTCTGTGGAAGCTCATGAGAGAATGGGACCCAGACGTCCCTGCTCTCCACCATCACAGCTCCAGATGACTGAGGGAAAGAGGAACAAGGCCGCTCCTCCACGCATGTCCGTTGCCGTCTGCGCCCTCACCAGTGGGTGGTGGCCAGTTCACCGGGTGGGCGTTGCTGCCAGGTAGCGAGCAGAGCAGCAGCCCCCCTGAGCTGCCCGCCTTGGCGGCTCCTGCTCCATGGGGCCAAGCACCTGTGCGAGGCAGCAGATAGGACAGGTGGTTTGTGTCAGTCTCTCTCTTACTGTGCCTTCCTGGGGAACACGTGTGTCTTGCTGATGCACGGCAAGGCCATGGAAGACTGACCTAACTCCTGTCTTTGGAAGTGTCCTCATTCTCAGTACAAAATTGGGCACATCTCTGTCCCTCTCCTTCCACAGTCCCTGCCCATACTGAGCCTTCCGGTCCCAGACAGCTCCATTGTTCCAAGGAGGATTTGGTGGCTGCTCGATGACAGCAGGACCGAGATCAGAGTCAGCCTGTTTCGGACTCTGCTAGTCCAGCCCGTTCTGAGCCCTGTGCAGGCTTATCCCGTCACCTCTCCACCTGGCCACTCGGATTACCAGGCCCATCTCCCAGAGGCTTGTCTAGCGTGACTTGCTTGTTCCAAACGGCAAGTCTGGCTCATGTGATGCGTCTACCACATGGAGCTTTTCCCTTATCCAAGGGCTTTCCGTGTATATCACTTCCTAACATGTGCAGGTACATATAGCCCTTCAGAGCTTACAAAGCCCCTGAAAGGACCAGCTCAGTCTCACTGTGTCCTCAAGCCAGCTCTAGCCACCACGCCCCTTCTGAGCACCTGGAGGTTGGTTACTTGTTGACATCCTTTGTCTGTTTCTCACCAGCTAGGTTATAAGCTGCCCAGGGGACAAGGGTCTGTGTTTCTTTTTCTGCGGCCTTATTTTAGCTAATGTTTATTTAACATATTATGTTCTCAACACTGTGCTGTCTTTTTATGTGCACAATCTCATTTCTCTACGCTCTGAGAGAACGGTATTATATCCCGACGAGAAAACTGAAGTTTAGGTAGCCCTGCGTATAAGGCGAGGGAATTGGAGCCCGGAATTGGCCGTCAGAGCCGGCACCGGAGTCTGGGTTCTTAAACTTTCCCCTCTACCAGCTCCGTTTGTGTCAGGTCTGCCCCCTGTGCTGTGCCCTGAGCAGGTTGCTGGGTCTCTGTGCCTCAGCTGCTTCCTCAGCAAACAGATACAGAGCGATGGCTGGCCGTGGGGTTGTTGCGAGGGCCGGGGGAGGCAACGCGTGAAAATGCACAGCACGGTCCTGGCACGTCGTAAGTGCTCAAGTATGTCTTGGACACCTCTGTTCTTCTAATTCTTCTTCATTCTCACGATCGTCTTCATATTGTTGTTTGAATTACTGTTATTACCTCTGTGTCTCTGGCATCACCTTAGCACCTGAGACACTGTGATGCACGCGGCTGGTGCTCAGTAAAGGCCTCGCCAGTGAAGAGAAGGCGCTTGGGCTGGCAGAGGTGACTCGGTGGCAGGTACCTGGCATGATGCTGTCTCCCGGCGGGCGCCGATGGCGGGCCGCCTTTGCCGGCGTGCGGTCCAGGCTCCCGTGCGGTGCTGCTGGGGGCGGCGCCGCGCGTGGGTGTGATGGACGCTGCTGTTGGGAACCTTCTTGCAGCCTGAAAACTTTTCCCTTCCTTCCACCCCTCCCGGTAGCTCTGAGCCCTGCCAAGCCTGTGCAGAAGCCTTGAAATGACAAAGTACCCTTTAGTTAATTGCACAACGGATTGCCTAGAGTTAAAAGTTCTGATTTATATGACTATAGCTCTAACTGCTCAATAACACAGGCCTGTAATCTACTTTCATTTCAAACAGAACGGTGATTTATAGGGCAGCATGCCGCTTTAGCTCAGAAATGAGGTGTTCAACATATGCTCTGTTGACATAAATTTGGAATTTATCGCTGTTGTCAAAACTGCCTGTTGGACAAAGGTGGGTATTAAGGCAATAAATGGCTCCGAATAGTTTTCTGTCACATTTCCTAACCATTGTATTTAGTCTATTTGAGGAGAAATATATACTTAAAAAGTAATCAAATGTCTAAAATCCATGCATCTTGTTTTGAACGGTGGGGGGGGGGGCAGGGAGGATGGGGACGTGTAGAGCGGTGGGGGTGGGCCGGGGGTGTTGCTGAGGAGAAAGCTTTTCATGAAGTTATGGCCCATTTTAAAAAGATTCCACTTTGCTTCCTCTCCCCCGTCCCCATTAGGAGGTGGGCTTTCCTTTCTCATTTACAAAGAAGGGGAGGAAAATGAAAGCTCATTAAATAAAAATAGTAAAGGACATTTTTATGTGTGGGCTTACAGCCGGCAAGGCCAGGGAGGAGTTAGTGAGTGCGGCTGTGAGGGAGGCAGGGCAGGATCTTGTTTATGGGGAAATAAAGCCACCGGCCAGCGGCCAGCATCGGTTTCTCCGCCGCCCCGGCGAGCTAGGGCTTGTTCGCAGGCTGAGGCTCCTGTGGGCCGCGTGAACTTTCGGCTGCCCGATGAGGGCGAGGAACAGCTGGGTGCCAGGCCCCATGCAGGCTGCGAGGTGGCCTCCGTCCAGGTCCTGGCTTGTTACCTGCAGCATGGCCGGGACGCACACACCCACGCACTCACCCACCGATGGCCTGCCCTTTGCTAGGCTTGAGAATGCAGAGAAATGAAGCAGAGCTCATCGGGTACTTTCCTATCGTGTTGGAGACACAGAAGCAGAGGCAGCCCCAGGGCCGTCGGTGCAGCAACACACACACCGTGCGGACAGCTTTGGGAGAGGAGGGACCAGGGGATGCCTCCAGAGATAATATTGACTCTCCTGACTGGCGAAATGTCCCTTTGTGGCATGAGGCCCCTTTAGAGAGAGTACAGAAAAAACATGCTACTGACAGGCGTGTAAAAGGACGTGTGATGTCGGGTCAGGTGATCACTGTGTGCCGTGTACTGCAAGAGAGGCCAGAGTCCCTGTGCTTCAAGGCTGCCACCTCTGTCCTTATGTGCATCCGCTCCACGCCACGACTGGCCGTTGTATCTCCTGGGGGCAGAGGCGGCAGGCAGCACGGCAGATTCAATGAGTGCGGTCAAAGTCAAGGTTAAGAATCTCCTCCTCTCCTCCATCCGCTGTGTGAAGGTAACCTAGCCGGTGGCGTGTGGGCTGTGAGGATGTGTCTCTGTGAGACGGGAAGTCCGAGCCGATCCGGGGAGCCCCGTGCCTGGGCTGCTGCTGCCTGGAGTCGCTGCTGTTCCGCGTTTCGTGCACGGCAGCTCGGCAGGCTGACAAGTTAGGAGCTGGGGGAGCTCGCAAGCGCCTGGGCCTTCTCCCTGTGAAAACCGGGCCCAGCAGGGGGAGAGGATGCGTATTTGTGGCTTTTATTTTATTTTTCCTTTTATCTCCATGACCACACGCTTGGAGCCTCTCGGCGTTGATAAATGTGTGCTCTCACAAACACATGCACACTGCCCGCCTGTGTGCCACACACACGCGCGCGCACACACACACACACACACACACACACGCAGTCCTCAGTGCACCGGGGCGGACACCAGTTGTGAGCCTCGTCTGTGTGGCTCACCCTCCCTTTGCCACCAACCCCTGTCCTTTTCAAAGCTCCCCGTTGGGAAAACTCATAATTTTTACACCACACAGTCTTGACTGGCCATTGCTGGAATTGCTGTCTCTTTGAAGCGCTTTCTGCCAGGGCATTTACAGGCCGTTCTAATTACCTGCAGCTTGCGAGGGGCCTTGCTCCGGCCCAGCCTTTGTTTGTTTGTTCTTTGCAAGCAGTCTGTGCAGAAAGGAATACGGTGGCCTTCTTATACAAAGAAAGAAAAGGGGGGGAAGAAGTTTGGGGAACCCCTACCAGACCTTCTCCCTGCACCCCGACACCCAGCGCACTCGAGCAAGCCCAGGAAGAGCAGCCAGCCTTGCCCTCGGCTTGCCGGTGTCTCATTCCATGGGTCCCTCTCCCAGGGTTTGCCTGGGATATTTTTGTTGGTGTGTCTGTGTGTTTATTTTAAGGATTATTAAATATACTTTCAGACTTCCCATCGTAGACAGCAGGGCTGTCAAATAAAGCTCCCCTCGTTGCCGACCAACTCAGAGTCAGCTGCACTTAAGCTGGAATCCTGCTCATATTTTTTCAACTCAATCTATTTAAGGAGCGTGTGTTATTAAATTATTGAGTCTGGACGAGGGGTGGGGGAGGGGCTTGGGATCACATGCGAAGGTAGGACGCTTTGAGCTGTCTGGGGTTCTACTTTCCTGTCTTCGTTTCTCATTCGATTCTCTCTCTCGAATGAACTAAATATAAATAGCCTTCTTCAGGGTGTCTGCTCCCCATGAGTGTGGCGGGTCGTGTCTACAGATGAAGATGCTGGCTTACCAGAGGAGCCTTGGAAATGGATCCCCTTTTCTGTGGGCTTTTACGGCAGCAGTATCTTCATTCATTTATTCCTTTAGTCCAAAAACGTAACGAGCGGTCAGACCCTAATGCGTTGCTGGTGGGAAGGTACAGTGGTGCATCTGCTTGGGAAACAGTCTGGTAGTTCCTTAAAAGGTTACATTCAGACTTACCATTGACCCAGCAACCTCTCCTAGGCACATACCCAGGGGGTGTGAAAACATGTCCACAATTGTTCACAGCCACATTATTCGTAATTCCCAAAAGGGGGAAACAGCCACATGTCCATTGGCTGATGAGTGGATACATTAAGTGTGGTAAACCCGTGCAATGGAATATTGTTTCACAGTAAAAAGGAGTCAAGCACTGATACATGCTACCACGTGGATGAGCCTTGGAAACATGGTGCTAAGTGAAGGAAGGCAGACACAAAAGGCCACATAGTGTATGACTGCATTGATATGAAATGCTCAGAATAGGCAGGTACATAGAGGGAGAGATTAGTGGTTGCCAGAGACTGGGGGATGAGGGTGTGACTGCTAATAGGTATGGGGGGTGGTGATGAAAATGTCCTGACGTTAGGTAGCGGTGATGGTTACACAGCTCTGTGGATATACTAAAAACCACAGAATGCTACACTTTAAAAGGGTGACTTTTATGGCATGTGGATAATACCTCAATAAACCTGTTACTTAAAAATATGTATTGAATGCTTACTTGGTGCCAGGCACTGTTCCAGACTCTGAGGATACAGCAGATGGTTTCTGCCTTCATGTAGATGTAGTCCAGGAAAGAGAATATTAGTTTAAAAAGCACACCGATATATACCTGTAAATTGTGTTCAGTGCTAGAAGGGAAATCAATAAAGTGCAATAATGGACAATAGTGTTGATGTAGAACCTACTTAGACTGTGGTTCAAGTGCAGTCTTAGTTTCCCAGAGCCTGCCTGGCACACAGTAGGGGCTTAACAGACCAGGAAATAGCAGTGGGGGAAGAGATAATGTGCCTTCCCTGTAGGAGGAGAGTCCCTCGGAGACCCAGCCTGGCCGTGGGCTCTGGGTGCCATCATTCAGCTTACCTGTCTTCTTAGCTCCTCTGTTTTTGCTTCTCTCTGATTAGGATCAGGGGAATGCCAGGTGTGCTGTGTCTCTCTCAGTATGTCATTTCTTGCTGGTGGTTTTCCTGTGACTTTTAGGGGACGGCTCTGGGAGGACATCATGGCAGGGTGGGTCCTCTCGCCTCAGGTAGGAAAATGGGAATGCGGGTCCCGAGGTGAGAAGTCTGGAGACTTCCACCTGCTTACATGGGATAAGTCAGTTAGTCTCAGATTTCCTCACCCACAAAATGGGGGCAGCACTGCCCCCCAACCACAGGTGGTTGAGATGAGCCTGAGGAAGCCCTTTCAAAGTCACTTGTGATATATAAATGTATTAGCATTATTATTCTAAAACCTCAGTGAACTAGATTTATTGATTGATTGCATTTTTGCTAGAAGAAAAAAAAAGAACCATCAAAGAAATGGATATTTGTTTGGTTTTTGCCTTTTCCCTTCATTGAAATGGCAGCTGTCACCATGTGATTTGGTGTCCATACCGGTTAATCTGCCCAGTCTCTGGTGTTGTGTTCGTAACGGATGTTTCGGATGGTGGCTCTGCCGCTCTGAGTCCTCGAAGAAGCAGTTTAATCCCCAGGGTGCGAAGGCAGAAAGGAGGCAGTATGCCTCACGCAGGTTTTCAGAAGGGTTTAATTCACAGGAACTTTCTTCTTGGGTCTTAATGAGCCTCAGTTATTTTCAGCAGTGTCTGAGGATCCGTGGCTGGTGTGTGGGATGTGAAGGTAGCATTTGGCTTCCTGGCTAAAGTGAGAACATGCAGAACTGAGCCTCGCCAACCAGGAGATGACGTCTCCTCCTCACACCCAGGCCAAACAGGAAGATACAGGAGGAATCTGTAGCTTTCTGAAAACGGTTTTCTCGGAAATTGGCTATTTCTGCTGGTCTGATGCCTCACATGGGTGTGAGAGAGAGAAACCAAAAACCCTGTTCATCCATAACCATAGTTCGTTTCCCTTATAGGGCCTTTCAAGGCCTGGAGAGAGTGCTTTGCATTTGTTTTTGTTTCCCTTGGGCTGACATCATCAAGCATGCATCGTGGTGCTCTGTTTTGGGTTTGGAAAAAGCTCTGAGAAGCCATAAATCTTAAGGCATTTTACTATTTTTCCTCTTTTCTAAAAGCACAACTTTTCTGTTTTCTTAAAGAAAAGAAAAAAAGAAAGAAAGAAAGAAAGAAAGAAAGAAAGAAAGAAAGAAAGAAAGAAAAAACTACAAACGTGTTTATTGATCCCTTTCCCTCAGATCTTAACTGGCCGGGCTGTAATACCTTGCTTACATCTGCCAGGTTTGTGAGCAGTTTCTCAGCATTGCCTTAATCCAGTGAGCATAAATAGGCCATTTCAATCATATTTGGCTACCAGGAACTTCACAGATAAGCACGTTAAAACCTTGTTGAAAGAGACTGTATGAGATTGTGTGCGATAAGATCATCCTAAAGCCCCATGCACAAATGAAAAACTTTTGTTCTTGGTGAAATTTGTTGATAGAGATATTTCAAATAAATGACTTAGGAGGACTCGGTATTTTAAAACAAAGGCCCAGTGACGTAGCAGCCCGCAGCCCAGGCCTCCTGGTGCTCAGCAGCCGCGAGGACCCCTCTTGGGGCAGTGGCTGCGGGGAGATTAGCTCGCCCTTTGTCATTTCTGCCATCGTATTTGAACACCCAGGCAGCCTTATCTGAGAGCACTGTACTTGGTGGGGTGATGGCCGTGGGCATGCCATGGTCCTTCCTCATGTCTTCAAAGCTCAGGACAGCTCCTTCCTCTCTTCCGTCAGCTCCAGACTGGCCTTGTCCCAGGCGAGGCAGGACGCATGGCTTTCCTGCGAGGAACCCTGTGGAGGCCTTTGCTTGGGGACAGTGGGGACAGCTGTTGCCGTACTGGTGTGTGTGTGTGTGCATAGAGGGGGGTGGGTTTATTTATTTATTTATTTTTCTTTATTGATTTTAGAGAGAGAGGAAGGTAGAGGGAGAGAGAGAGAGAGAGAAGCATCGATGAGAGAGAACATCAACTGGCCGCCTCCTGCACACCCCCCACTGGGGATCGGGCCCACAACCTGGGCATGTGCCCTGACCAGGAATTGAACCAGCGACCTCTTGGTGCAGGGGTCGACGCTCAGCCACTGAGCCACACCGGCTGGGCGAGGGGGTGGTTTTTTTTTACCTCTACATTTGTCTCTTTGCATTTCCTTTCATGTTTGTTCATTCATTCTACAAAAATGCACCGAGTCCCTCCTATGTTCTGGGCTCAGTGATGGGGGTTGAGGGGCTGACTCTGCTATGGCTCCTTCATGAAGAAGGTGTTGGTCTGGCTTGCACAGGCCCATGTCAGCCCCACAGCCTTTCTGTGTCATACACCTGATTGCAAAGGACCTAGGAAGTCATTGGACTCAAACCTTGCGTGGTCGCAAAGGGGTGAAATGGGAGCTCAAGAGAGGGAGTGGTCTCACCCAAATCACTGGGTGGTCTCGGGCAGAGCTGGAGTGAAACCCAGTCTCCCGCCCTCGGTCCAGTACCCCAGTCACCGCGCCACGCCTCTGTCCAGATGATCCTGGAGAAATTGCTGTTCTCTCCCTCCTTTAACAGGCTCCACGGCCACCACATGGCCACCGTCGTCCATAGCTGCCCTGGTCTGACGCCAGCTGGGGGCGCTCGCTGTGTCCCCCACCCCACTGCTGCAGCACAGAAGGTGTTAACCATCACTCTGTTAGTTCTTGGTTGCCTTTTAAATCCATTGTTTGAAATCCTTGCCTTTTATTGGTATATTTACTTTATGGCTTGCATAAAGAGCTGTATTAAAAAAATAAACTGTGTTATAAAAGCACTCGGTAATGTTTGTTAATATTGACTAGTCAGGGAGCAACAGACTCTATTGCTAGAAGGGTAATTTGTGGTGATACCAGCCAAGCGTTCGCAGCTTGTCAAATGACTATCTAATCTCAACATTTAAAAAAGTGGGTAAAAGGATAATTTCCCTTATGCCTTGAGGAAATGAGTGACCCATGCTGTAGCCAGGTTCAGAACTACCCCTTGTCTGTCCTTCTTGGAGGAAGCAGGCCTCCTCTCTGATTCCGGGCGGTCCCGGGGCAGGGTTCAGGGTCAGGTAGCTCTTGGTCCTGGGGAGGTTGACAGCGGCGTCTCTAGCAATAGCTTCTCGTGTCCGCTCTGCCGGCATCAGTGCTGAGGGCTTGAGAGGCAGAAATAGATCCCCGGTTCCTGTCCGCAAGGAGTGTACAGTTTAGAAGAAGTTATCATTGGCCTAGTCCTGAATTGTGGACTTGATATTCCAAGAAAGTACATAAGGAGAATGACACTGGGCGTAACCAGTGTCATTGACTATTTGGCCTCCCTCTCGTCATTTGAATGAAAGGTAAATAGACATTGAAGGCACCTTTTGAACGTAAGGGTCTTGAGGGGAGAGAATAAGCCCATTGCTGAAGTGTGTACGTTCGTCCCTTTTTCAGTTGTTTCTACTTGGAGAGGTGAGGGAGGCCGGGGCAGGTTCTCTTCCCATTGGGTTTACGAGTCGTTCGTTGCTTTCGAGACTGAGAGCATTTCGAGAGGCAAAGCGCCGTGAAGGGACCCAGCAGGTCAGTGCCTCCGGCCAGGTCCTGCTCAGAGGGGAGCAGGAGGCTCGTGTGGGGCTGGGTGTCCACGTGGCAGTAGCAGGCTTGGAGAGAAGAGGGTCATCTGGACCTTGGTTGGATCTGACACACAGAATCTCCTGTCTTGTCCTTGTCAGTACCCCTAGAAGCACTGCCGTGGCCCAGCTGATGGTCATGGAATCAGAAAGCAAAGGCTCAGACATCGGGGTGACTTTTGCATGTGGAGAAGCTCAGACCAGGGAGTGGGGGGGGGGGCAAGCAGGAAGGACCTACGGGGCAATGCGGGCTGGAACTGAATGCTGGTTCAGGGGATGGAGTCAGTTAGCAGAGAACAAGGAAAACATTACTTATCAAGCCCTTATGCTTTTATTTTTATTTTTCCTCATTCAGAGGTGGGTGGCCCAGCTGTGGAGTTCCCTCCCACTCACTTTCCCCAGGGACAGCTCCTGGGGCTCAGCCCTGGTCTGCCTGCAGAACTCATGGTCAGAGAGCTTCAGCTCCGCTCCCAGCAAGACAGGGAGGGAGCGCGGCCCTGGGGACACTGCCCATCGGTCTGCTCTGACTGTGTCTGCCTCTGGGCGGAGGAGCTTGGGAGGAAATGGAACATGGGCCTTGAGCCCTCTCTCAGGCGCACAGTGCTACTGCCCCTTCTCCTGGCGTTGCCCCGGTCCTGGCTGTGTGGGAGAAAGGAGCGCCCAGCTTCTTCTGGATCCCGTAGGGAGCGGCTGTCGGGTCAGCTGTGCCTGGGGGCTGAGGGTGGGAAGATGGGTCTCTCCTTGCTGCCACTCACTCTGCTGTTGTGTCCCGGGTGGGCTGGGGGAGGGGAGGGCTGGTCCTGAGGGAGGAGAGATGGTCTGAAGCTCAGGCTCCACGCAGGGATGAGAGCGATGGACTTCCCCGTGTGGCTTCAGGGCCAAGGACAGGGCCCCGCACCGGCCGGAGGCTGCCCCGAAGCGCCTGTGCTGGGAACGTTGTTAGGATGACTGTTAGGACAGAGGAATTTCTTTAGCCCTATTGGATAATCCCTTCTAAACTAGGCCTCTGAAGCAAAGGAGAAGCAAACATTATACCATTTACATGTTAACGTTACATTGTGCCGTTCGGTCACCGGCAGGCTGATGCCGATGAAATCTGTGTATGTCTTCAGACTCACAGTGGTACCCAGTGGTGTGAGCGAGTGTGCACTTGCTAACTCGGTGAGAATCGTGTGGTCGCGACTCTGAGTCGGAATGGGTGGTTCTCTCTGGTTCCTTGCTGAAAGGTTCAGACTTGCTTAGTCTTGATTTCTCACAATGATTCAGTTCTCTTGAGCTAGTAGCTGGAAACCTGTTAGAGGTTCATGTTTCCTTTGTGTTTTTGGACAGAAGTGAAAATCTGTTAAATTCAAGGTGAGCTTACCCAGTGGGCCAGGTGTGGTCTGTGGTGGGGCAGAGCTAGGGGTGCTCGCTCCCCAAAGTGATGGTGAGGCCCTACAGCGTGTGGGGGAGCATGACCCTCCACGGCGCGGAATGGAGGTGCGTGGGCCGTGCGGAGCTGGTTGCTTTCTAAACGGTGTTCAGCGATGTTGCTTCTCCCTAGAGGCAGGATGCAGTACCGTGCAGAACTGTCCCCCACTGTCCTTCTTCCCTGACGACTTCAGATGGCCAGGAGCAGTTAGACCTGTGAAAAGAGAGGCCAGACTGGGAAAACGTGAGCACGTGTGGGAAGGAGAAAGGAGGTGGACAAAATTCCCATTTTAATCAAAACGCTTGCAGTTGCCCCATGTGCTGGTGGTGGTGGCGGCTGTGGTCTAAAGGGACAGACCGCGAGCCCGTACAGACGTGTACTTGACTCTGGAAACCAGGTGGAATCCTCTTTCCACATTGGCCATCCCGCAGACTGCCACGGCGAGTCTGTTGGTTGCCAGGTCCCCAGAATGCACTCGTTCTCTGCCTTTGAATGAGAAGGCTCTGCTTTTCCGTTCTTCCCTCGCGTCTGACCAGTGAAGATTTGAGCAGACCGGTCTGGGCTCCATCGAACTACCAGGCCTGTGACGTGCTCCCTGTTCTCTCCTGGACTTCGGGCTTTGCCCTGGGCTCTGCCATGGAAGGACCTTTGTTTCTGTGCTCCTGTGGGGTCACATGGACACCTCTGGTAACCTGTGTGGGGCACTGAGTCAGTGGGTCAGGCCAGTGTCCTTATCCCAAGGATTGGACAGGCTAGGACACCTGTGTCTCTGAAGGTCAGGGGATGCATGGCACCAGCAGAGAGGCTGCTGATGAATTCTGGAAGATTCTTCCACTGAAAGAGAGAATGCAAGTGAGGAAAGGAGGAGACTCAGGTCATGTGTTAGAGTTTTTTTAAATGAATAGGTTTCTGAGATTGGGTGTCGATTTTTGCTTGAGCTATCTCTGACTGAGTGAGTGTCGTGGGACATCACCCAAGTGGAAACAGAGAGAACGAACAGTGCCCTTGGAGGCTAGGTACAAGGATACGGGAAAGACTTTTGAATAATAAAATTTTGGCTCCGGAAGGGACCAAAATCTTAGCTATGACCCACATCACTTTACAGGTGGACAAACTGCAGAGAGCTTGCACTCGCATGATTTGTTCATGGTCATAAAGCAGGTTAATGGCAGAGTCAGGATAAGGATCCAGGTCTCTGGCTGCTCACCTGGCATCTTCCCCTGTACCCTGCCACCGGTGGAGTGGAGGGCCAGGTGCGTCACTGTGCACACCAGTGCAGTTGGCCAAGAAAGTCACTTCCACCAATTGCCCAGTAAATTGTTCTCATCTAGAAGAAAGGCAGGGAGGTTACCCAGAAAGTGTTCTTTTTGATGCAGAATCTATAGGAAGAAGAGATGGGAGTTCAAGGGCGGGTAGGGGATGTTTACCCTGGTAGCGGCTGCTGAAACCTGAAGACTGGTCACTCCAGAGTCCTTTTGGAGAATAAATCTGAATGGCTGTTTGTCCCCCGGTTCCTCCTGACAGCCACCTCCTGAGAAGTGGGCACCCACGGGGGCTAAGAAATCACTAGTGAATGGCCTGGCCAGTTTGGCTCAGCCGTTAGAGCGTCGGCCCGAGGACACATACCTCAGTTTCGGTTCCGTCCCCGGCCCTGGTCGGTCATGCAGGAGGCAGCCAATCGATGTGTCTCTCTCACATCGATGTTTCTCCCCCTCTCCCTCTCTCTTCCTCCCTCTCTATCTGAAGATAAATGGAAAAATATCCTTGGATGAAGATTAAAAAAAAAAGAAAAGAAATCACTAGTGATGAAAATAAGTAAGACTGGAATTCACACACTGCCAGCCATTAGCCCTGCCACGAATGTGGGCAAGAGGCTCACCCGCTGGACACTTGTGAACAGAGCCTTTGCCACTCCCTGGACCATCTGTCAGAAAGCACGTACCTGTCATGCCTGGCAGGTGACAGGGATACTCGGTCGCTGTGCATGTGCAGCTAGCATGCCTGTACACGCTCACGTTCCTGGGTCCACACCGTAGCCTTCCCCTTATCCATGGTGTCACCTTCCAGGGTGCCAGGTACCTGCAGTCAGCCATGCTCCTAAAATATTAAATTTTCCCGGCCATCGACTTCATCTGCTCCTGACACCCAACTATTGACATCGTCGTGGCTGTGTGACCCAGGGCCACCTGGAGAGATGCCCCTCCTTCGGACATATCTTCTGACGTATCTTCAGAAGGTCAATAGCGGCCTAACACTATGTCGATCTCATCCTACACGTAGCCGTTTATCATCTCACACCGTCACGAGAAGAGGGGTGAGGAGAGTACAGTGAGATATTTTGACAGAGAGAGACCACATTTACATAACTTTTATTATAGTCTATTGTTGTAATTGTTCTATTTTATTAGTAGTTGTTAATCACTTACATTGCTTAGTTCATAAACTAAACTTGATTATAGGTAGGTGTGTATAGGAAACGCACAGTATATTTGGGGCTCGGATCATCTTCAGTCTCAGGCATCCCCTGGAATGTGTCCTCGTGGACAGTGGGAGCTACTGTGTTCGGAGCTGTGCTTTGCCCAGAATGCTGTTAAGACATGTCCCGGTGCCCAGCGTTGTGAAATGTGTTTAGAGTTAAGAATGTTCAGTTAAAATGTTCTGTACTGTTATTATTTCTCAATTGGGATGGATCAGCCGTGGCCAGGAGTAAGATAGCATGGGGGTGGGGTGCACTGCGGTGTCACGGACAAGGGTGTGTGTGTGTGTGTGTGTGTGTGTGTGTGTGTGTGTGATTGAGAAATCATTTGTTGTCTTTGGCAAGGAGGTAAAGGAAAAGCTAGCAAACAAGGCTGTGATTGAGAAAGAGCTCTGCTTTGGGGACTGGGTGTGACTGCTGGACACCACGCGCCGTCCTCGGGCCGCTGTGGCCTAGAGACTGGAGTCGAGGAGGCTCACCTGGGGCCTGCGTGGCTTTGACACACTGCTGGGTCCTCATGGGACTTGGAACGGGGTGGCAGTGGGTGGCCTAAGTTAGGTGTCACGGTCTGGCACTAAGGCCCAGGTCTGGGTGCTGCTGGCTTAGGGTGCAGTGCTTCCGCTCACCTCTCGTGTTTATCTGACATCAGTACCAGCAGCTCTCCAACCTTTTACTGGGGTCTCAACACCGACATTCTGGTTGCAGTGGAGTGTTGTCTCTAAGGGGCCTTGCATGCCACCTGCCTGCCTCACCACCCTCGGCTCCTGCCCCGGCTGCCATTGCCCACCCTGTTCCTCGGGCCAGGCCCCGGGAGAGGAGGTGGTGAGGTCCGAGGTGGGTAGAGCTGGATCCTGGATCTGGCAGAAGCACGAAAGGGCCTGAGAACAGGAGTGTGGGTGGGAGGAACGTCAGTGCTCCAGCCAGATGGCCCACACGGCGGCCAGCCACTCAGAGGCTCGGCCGTGGGCACACAGACCGTCTTCCCAGTGCCCGGCTCCCCTAGCCAGCCTGCTTCCCTGCCTCGTGTTGCCTCCATTGCTGGCTCCTGACCAAGCAGCGGGGTCTGGCGGGAAAGGCCCTGAGTCTGGGAGTAGGGTCAGAGCACAGCTGTCTGCTGGGCCTGTGATCACTAGTTAACAGGGCCTTTGCCTTCCTAGAGTGATCCTATGTGCCAGGCTCATCTCTCAAAGGCAGTCATGGTCAAAGAGATAACAGGTATGAAAGTACTTTGGGAAACCAAAAGTAACGGCCACCACCTTTCCTGTGTAGAATGTTACCTGGTTTCCTGAAGTCTGTCTCTGTTAGGGCTCACCCTGCAGCAAGAGATCAAGGGAAGACATGAAGCTGGGCCTCAGGGGAAGGGGGTGCGTGTTGGGGAGTCACTGTGGTTCTGAGAACATCCAGAAGCCTGGAGAGAGAGAGAAGCATCTTGTGTCCATGAAGACATCAGTTCATTAATAAGCATATTCAGTGCTTGCTAGGTCCGCGTGGGAGCCAGGCACACACACAGTCACGGTACCTGGAGGGCAGTGCGGTGTGACCACGGGCATGTGTCTGTCTGACTGTCCTGGGGCTTCTTCCTTCCGCTCTCTGCCATTGGATCTGATTTTTTGGTTGTTTTTTGGTGTATGTGCCAGTGGGTGAAGCAGTAGGAGGTGCCCTGTGCTTCTCGCCCCTGGACAAGACCAGGAATAGATGCTTTCTTGGCAGGGTCCATAGGGGCACTTTGGGCAGTCAGAGGATCCCAGGGTATGCCTCCGTCGGTGCCCATCTCCAGCTCCCAATCCCGCCACCCCCCTTCCTCCTGTCCACTCGCCGGAGGGATGGCTGCAGAGCCCCAGGTAGGGGTGGGGCTGCCCCTGTCAGCCGGAGCAGCAGCAACCTGTCTTTTCCTTTCCCCACAGGAAGCTGCACAGTGGAATGAAGACGTACGGGTGTGAGCTCTGCGGAAAGCGGTTCCTGGATAGTTTGCGACTGAGAATGCACTTACTGGCTCATTCAGGTAGGCAAGGACGCCCGACTGCCCCTCTGAGCACAGGCAGCCGCCGCCTCCCCTTCGCCTCCACGCAGAGCGTGGCCGTCCTCACTGCCAGCGGGGGCCTGGGGCGCTCCCTCCAGGCTCACGGAGCGGAAAGTCCATCCTGATGGTGCGATCTGCCTTCCACAGCAGACTGCGGTTTCATTAGCCAAACAGTTGTGGGATTAGGTTCTCACTCTAATGAATCTGACGATTGGGTTCACATTATACAGGAGCCTTTAATTAAATAGATATAGAAAGGTTGGAACACAAAGCTAGTTACACCGTGCTGTGTTCTGCAAGTTAATTTTATCCGGTTTCAGTGGGGTTGACTAGGTGGCTGTCGGTATTTTTACTCGTGTTTGGGCAGAGCTGCTCTGCCCCAGGAAGTGTGAAAAGGGGAGAAGCCCCCGATGGCAGCCTGTCTGGGTGGTCTCGGTGCAAGGACAGGGCAGGTGGTGCTGCTGGGAGGCCCGGGGTGGAGCCCGCCCCGCCTCACTTCCCTGCCAGGGCCTGTGCACTCTTGCTTCTTGCTCCCTTGCCTTTCCGCTTCGGTGCCATGTTTTGGGGGAGAGGTAGGTCTTGCTCTCCCCTCCTATCAGCTGTCAGCGTCTGCTGGTTCTTTCCCCAGACTGCTTCCAGCCTCAGGCCCCAGGCAGCGCAGCGTTGGAAATGAGCATGAGCTTTGGGGCCGGGCAGCTGGAGCGCGGATCGTGTCTGTGATAGGTGCTAGCTGTGCGGCCTTGGGCAGATTCGCCTTCGCAACCTCAGTTTCCGCATCTGTGAAGTGCAGGTGTCGCTAGCTCGGGCCGTTTTTTCAGGGTGAGGTGACAGACGGCGCGTTGACGTTGAAGCTCTCCGCAGCTCACTGCCTGGCATGCGGTTCATACTGAGTGCACGTCGATCGCTCCGCAGCTCACTCCCCGGCATGCGGTTCATCCTGAGTGCACGTCGATCGCTCCTGCTTCCGCCTTCCTCTCGCCCCCGTTTCGATGTTGTCGCCCTGGGGCGTGTTCCTTTCGTGGACTGCAGAGCTGCTGGTCTGGCCGGCTGCAGTCTGTCCTCACTCCATCTGCCGCCCGAACAGTCGTGTAAATGCTGGTGGTTTCCAATGCTTCAGCTCGCACTGGCTCTGCGCTGCCCTGAGCGCTGGCTCTCTCCTGGGCTGAGGCCCTTCCCAAGGTGCCCTGACCCTTCTCGCTCCCAGGCCTCCCTCCTCCACATGCAGGGACGGGACCTCTCCCAGGCGGCTGTCAACTCAGGCGGCTGTCTCTCTTGGCAAGTCCGCTCCGTCTGCCTGTCTGTGTGTTCCATCCTCCTTCCCATCAGGCCTTTCCACGCCACACCTGGCTCCACTGAGCATCCTTGTCCCGTCTGCCTGCCCCACGTTGGCCGGAGCCCCGAGTCCCGGCGTTCCTGCGCTCAGCATTGGCTTGGCATCATGTGTTCCTCCTCTGGTCCCGTTTTATTACCTGCACCATCTTCTCACTTCCCTCAGCTTTTCACACTGTTGAGGATTCTGTGGGGTTTCATGAGCTGTCTGCCAACAGGCTGGCCAGCCCCCAGCTGAGCGCAGGGGGTGGGTCTTCTGTTTCACTTGCTCCCTGCTCCAGGCCCCTGCGTGGTCTTTGCCTGCCTGGTGTCGGCCACTTGTGTGCAGGTAATACACTTTAAGCCTGAGGCCACAGCATCCTCACCTCTCCCTCACTCAGCTCAATGAGATCCTTTCTCCTTGCTCCTCCCGGAGTCCAGTGCCCTAGCCAGCTCTTATACTTCTGGGTTTTCTCCGTGTGGAGTAACCTTTCCTCCGTCTTCCCAGACCGTCAGGGTACCTTCTGCAGTGCCATCCTCGATGCCTCCCCACCTCCTGCAGGGAGCAGTCATACCTTCTGTCCGTGTGGCTTTCTCTGAAGCACCTTGGGCACAGTCTCTCTTCCTTACATCATGGTTATTTATGGACTTGCCTTATCTCTTCTACTTGGGAGTCAGGGTTAGGGATTTGGGCACCTACCTCCTGACTGTGTGGCCTTGGGTAAGAAACGTAAGCTACATCAACCTGTGTGTCCTCATCTGTAAGGTGAGTGGTCACCCCACCCCCGAGGAGCTGTGGCTCCCATCAGACACGTGGCACTGTGCCTGACGCTTGACGGGTGCCCAGCTTACCTCACTGGCCTTTCCCTGCCCCTCTAACAGGCTGTGAGTGGTTTGGAGACAGGTCTGTCCCCAGCATGTGCAGCACATTTCCTGGCACATTACTGGAGTCCTTAGATGTCCGTTGAATGAAGACGTGCAACCTATGGGCAAACTCAGGAAAACTCTAGGCTCCCCGCAAGGGCTTCACTGGGGCCAGCCAGGAGCCTACTGGCTCTTATCGGCTGAGTGTGAGTTAGCTACTGTCTCCACTGAGAAGCACGCTTCAGCAGTGTTGGTGGGGCCCGTGGGAGTGGCAGAGAGGGGAGGAGCTTCTTACACACTTTCAGGTGGGCCAGACCCCCACTTCAGACAAGATGACTGACTCTCCCCCGACTGAGACTACTTCAAGGTCTCATGGTCTCATAGTGATGCCCTGGCAGCTTTGGGAGCTGGGTCCTATCTCCTAGGCTTTCCTTTCCATGCCTGCCTGAAGTCTGATTGTGCAAATGACCTGTGCCTCTGAAATACACTTGCCAGTGCCCTTGTAAAGGAGGCTTGGTGACGGGAACCATGTGATGGGTTATGACAGTGCTTGCCTGCTGCGGCTGGTGTTTCTATTCTCTGCTGCTGCTTTCTGTTGTCCTGCAGACCCATCACCCTGGGCTGGGATGTCTTGCAAATAAAATAGCAACAGGGGCTTCGTGAGGCTAGACCACTTCCTAAATGATTTGCCCCCCTGTTAAACACTGAAGGCCTCCGGAGAGACCTGGCGCTGTGGGGCGTGGGGTTGGCCGCTGGGCTGGTGGTGCCAGGTCTTCTCTCAGATCCTAGTAGCCCTGGTTGGTTTCACAGCTTCCGACTCCTCCCCCAGTTGCTGGATAACAGCCCCGTGTGCTGTTTTAGAGGAGATGCATCGGATTTTCTCGCTACTCTGTTTGAAGATTCCGTGCAGGAAGCTGACAGCAAGAATGTCCCCTCAGGGTCTCTGGTGCAGACGGGTGTTGCAGAAGATCCCCCAGGTCTGGGCAGCAGTGAAGAGCCTCGAAGGACAGTAGCTGCTCCAGCAGCCTGGGGACGGGTTTTTAGAAGGGGGCAGGCCCTGGAGGAGTGGGTCTGGGACCCGGTGGGGTCATGGTGCTCCTGGCTTCCTCTAGCGTTGTTGCCGTCCCTCTCATGGGCACATTCTTGTTGTCTCCTGCTCAGCGGAGCCGAACAGTGCTCACTTCCTCGCTCCCTCCCTCGCTCTGCGTGCTCGCTGCCCCCACCCCTCCTGGCTAGCATGGCCTGTGTTTGTTATTGTAGCTCTGGCACAAGGCCAGGCCTGGCTGGGAGCCAGCCTTGTGGGTACAGTGTGTACAGTGAGTGCTGAGCCAACTTTGTCATCATATGCGATTAATTTTTTTTCTAATCTGGTCGGGGTGGGGTGAAGGAGGAGGCAAGGGAAGAGTTTCTCCCATGCTCGAGAACAGCCCACACTGAATTCTGTGGGGCTGTTATTTACGAAGGAGAAACCGCTCTGGCTTGTGGAGCCCTCTCAGTTTCCCCCTTTCTGTCCTCCGCTCCCTGTTTCCTTATCCACGGAAATCAGCCTGCATGAGTCTATCATGACCGGACTACTAAATTTACATTCCTAAATCAGTTTTCATTGTGTTGAAATGGACAGTTTGTTCAATTAGAAGTTTGCCCTGTAGGAGGCCTTGCTAGAGACAATCCTTTTCTTTCTCTTTCGCTTTCTCTTTCTCTTTTTCTGAGACCCTAAATGGTAGTAGTGAATGTTCAGTTTAATTGAAGTTTTGGTTTCAATTTGTGTTAACTAATCAAGTGTTTATGAGATATACGTGATGATAACAGTGAGTTCGAGTTGACCAACATTAACCTAACTGATTAACGAATCAGTTAGGCCCAGCATTCTCAGAGGCAGTTTGGGGGCCCCAGGAGGGTTTGGGGACTGGGACAGAGGATGGTGTCTCCCAGAAGAGGGACCCCTCCAATGCTTCGCAAAGTTGCTCCTTCTGGAGCATGAACCTTGGGTGAAGGACTGTAGCAGTGAGCAGGGGACAGGAGTCCCAGCCCGTGGGGTCCCGGGATCACCCTGAAGTCTCCTTCCTCAGCCTTTGCTGCTCTGTCTCTTGTGGAGGGACGGGCCCCGTCTCCTTGGCGCTCCTTGTTCTCACTTAAGAGATGATTCCTAGCTCTGGGGGTGTCCATGCAGAAACCACAGCCTCAGGCGGTGACTCAAGTTGGTTCTGCGATTGCTGGTGTATGGTTTCCTGTTCGGCAGTATTCCCCACAGCTTGGCTTCACGTACTGGTCGATTATAAATCAGCACACCCAGAACTGCTTGCCCCTATTTTTGACTTGGCCGTGTACTCCTGAGAGGGCTGCGTATTTCTGGGCCTGCTCGTATTCTGGGAGTGTCATTCCTTCTGGGAGCCGGCAGACATTTTCTGAGCACTGATTACACTCAGCGCGTGTGCTGTGCCCTGGAGACGGCCACAGCTTCGCTGCCCTCGAGGCGCTCTCGTCCAGTCCAGAGATGTTTGCCTGTGAAGTAGTGGGGGGAAAGGGAGAGTGTGCAGAGCCCCGCCAGAGGGTCCCAGGAGGAACTCAGAGGCGGAGAGTATTGTAGAGGGTGGTAGAACACCCCATGGATGGTGAGAAGCGGGTTCTGAAAGGAACTGGTCAGGGAAGCCCAGGTCACCCCCGGCGATGTGCATGTTAGGGTGTGTAGGCTGTGAGTTGGGGGAGGGGAGAAGGGAGACAGACGCCAAGATTGTGGAGGGCCTTGAATAGCAAAATGATCTGCGTTTACCTGCGCCTCTGGAAAGCCACTGCAAGCCTGAATGAGGGATTAGCACTCCACACCCCTCTGAAACAGAAAGGATGATGGGCTCTTGGAAGCAGACTGGGCAGGAATATAGGATTTAGAAGACTCCTTGGGGAATGGCATGCCTGGCAGTCAGTTCTGGGGCATGGCTGAGTGTAGAGAGGCTGGTGCCTCTGGCACCGGTTAGTCACTCAGCCTGCCTTTGAGAGCCAGTCCTGTGCGGGGCCTGTCCCCTGCACGCACTCCACCTTGCTCTTCCCTGGGTGCTGTGAGAAGCCATGGCTGTTGAGAAATCTCCCTCGATACCCTCTTCCCGTAGTCAGAGCCACTGGGAGAGAATGTGGTGTTGGGCCGATGATTTTCTCACTGCAGCGGCAGCACGGGCTGGCTGGGCATATCATCTGGGGCCTGGGTCATCCATCTGGCAGGAAGGGGCTGGAGGGACTGGGGCCAAACACCGAATCACTATCCCCTGTCCTGATTGGATGGAAGGAAAGAAAATTTCAAGAGACTAAAGATCAGTGTGTTGTACTTGTTCCCTTTTTTTCTTGTTTTTGGAACACTTAGCTTTGGGGTTCAAGGTTCTTCTTCCCAAAGCCAAAGAAGGTGGGGGGAGCAGAATAGCTGGAAAATTCCCTGTGACTTGGAGGTGAGGAAATGAGCCTGTCCCCATACCAGTGCTGGGAGAAGCATTTGAGCATTCATAGATGGCTCTCAGGACCTGCAGCTGGCTTCCTTCTCTCACTCACCTCTCTGTTCCCAGACTGGCTATCTCTAAGAGCGAGAGATTGGGGTTATCCAGGCAGGTCCGAACCCTCGGTCAGTTCATTCCCATCTCTCCAGTGAACTTCCCTGCTCCCTTCTGGGTAGCTTTCAGCCATCAGGGCAAAAATGGGAGACAGGAGGAAACTGCCTCAGATCCTTCACCTGCCCCACAGGCCCCCAGAGGTGGGCGTGATGGAGAAGAGCAGGTGTGGGTGCTCAGAGGCCCACTGCTTCCCTTTGGTCTGTGTGGGTGCTGGGGTGCGCAAAGCGGATGCAGAGTGGAGAGAAGCCGCTTCCCTGGGCTCTCTCCCGAACACACTCTTTCTCTCGCCCTCCCTACTCTGAGTTTGGCCCGCTTCCCGAACTTTTTCCCAGAGCGGTGTCGTCACTGGCCTGCCGGCAGGTCTGGATGTTCTGCCAGCATTCCAGAGAGTTTATGATCGCTTGCAGATGTGCCTCCAAGAACACACTGTACCCAGAGCAGAAATTAATGCAGGCTTGACTGCTGGCCAAGCCTGTACGCAGGAGAGGAGAAGGAAAACAAAAACTGTTTAATGCTGTTTATAAATTATACACTGGCTGATGAAAAATACATTTCTTCCCCCTCTCTCCCGCTTTCTCACCGCCCCCCACCCCCACCCCTCCTCGCGTGCTCTCTGCCTCCAGAACCGAGACGGAGACCAGAGGGCCGTGGCTTTGCTTCTCAGCTCCTGTTTTGGCTGGGATCCGAACCCCTGCTGCTGATCTGCAGCCAGAGTAGTTTTCCCCTTTACCTGACGAAATACACTGGTTTTTCCAGCCCAGATGGGGTGTTTTTGGTCTTGTTGTCTGGGTTTTTATTTTTTTAACTTTTCTTTTTTGGCTAGGGATTTTGTTTACAGCAAGTGACAGGCGGTGTGCCGGTGCGGGTGCCATGCCCACCCCAGGGCAGGCACAGCCCCCGCCTCCGTCGGCCTCTGCGCTGGGTATGCCCGCCGGCCCCCGCCCCGACGATTTCACTCACGTCAGGCCGGCCGAGCAGAGAAAGTTTGGAAAGTTCATTGCAGGTCATTGTATTAAACAGTGTTTTCCCCACTTCCCTCTTTACCCCTTCACCTACAGCCCCCGTGTGAAGAGGGGGTTCACATAGTGCCCCCCAAATACACGTCTCTGCCTCCATATGGCGCCTTAGCAGGGGTTTGGGAAGCTCGTTGCGTCGACCCCTCTGGATCCCAGCCTCTCCCCCTGCACTCAAGCCCCCCGTCCCAATTTATTCTATAAATTCGTTTCCACATTATGTCTATCCATTTACATGGCTCTTGTGTTTTTAATACTGCTAATGTTTATCATTTGCCCAACAGGCTCGACAGATTTTGCTTCCTGTAGAGCACCGAGGTTTTAGAGCCCCTCGTTGCTAAGTAGCAGTCTCCCTGTACTGTAATGGGCTGATTTGGTATTCCGTTCAGCGCTGTATCTTATTTTTGTATGCAAGACAAAGTGTTTTGATGGAGGACGATTGCGGCAGTGTCTGGAGGCTGTTTGGAGTTTTATGGGCTGTACAGTACACTGTGTGCTCTCTGAACAGAACACAGGCTGTTGAATTTTGGATTGGATTTGTCATTTTCCCCCCTCAGCGAGGAGCCTGTCAGATAGAACATTACTTTAAGGGTGGAGGGAAGAAAGTGGACATTATGTAATAACCCTCTCTTCCCTCTCTCTGTCTTTCTCTGTTTCTCTCTGTGTGTCTCCCTCTGTGTGTGTGTGTCTCTCTCCCCCTCTGATTTTTCTATCCCCAAACAGGGTGGTTTGTCCCCACCCACCCCCTTTCGTCCCCCCATGCGATTTTGTGGAGCTAGATGATGACATCTCATCAGGAAATGATTGGCTCCGGAGAAATGGGTGTCAGGGCACCCTGCGTGTCTGCTGTCCTCCTCTCTCCGCGTTCCTCTCCATCGCCCTCGCGTCCTTCCTGAGTTCTGCGCTGCTTTGCTGGCTCTTGTTTTTTCTGAGACTGTAGGTAGCGATGTGTGTGTGGGACCCCCCCAAAGGCATGCCATTTGCTCATTTCCAGGGCCTTTTCACCTTCCTTTTGCTTCCCAGACGGGCACCCAACCAGGACTCTTAGCTGGTCCTCCGTTGTCTCTTCCCGCTCAGCCCACGTGCCCTGGCCGTCTAACCAGGCTGTGCCCAGAGACCAGACCCAGGCGCACCCAGAGCCAGCCATTGGGGGCTGTCGTCCTCCCGCTCTCTGAGCTCTGCTCAGCTTTGCTCCTGTCATCTCACTCCAGCTCTTTGTCCTTGTCCTCGTGTCTGTGTTGGCCTTGGCCTATTCTTACGTCCCTGTGCGTCCTCCATCTTCCTTCTTAGGTCCTCATCTGTCTTTGTTTCCATCCATCACGGTTGGCTTTCTTGCCCTCTCTCACCCCTCACAAGTCTCTTAGCTTGGCAGTTGGGTGGGGATTGGGATGGGGAACAAGATGTCACCATGGCCCAGAGGCCTGGGGACACGAGAGTCCCCAGCACCTGCAGCCTGTGTGCTCCTGTCCCTTCCTCTCGGGGACCAGGGTGGCTCCTGTTTTTGCTGGGTCTCTAGTTTCCTTAGGCCGAGCTGAGTGTGGGCAGGTAGATGGGCAGGGCTCAGGTGTGCAAGGCCCTCACTGGCCTTTGCTGCTGGAAGGTGCGTCTTGCTGGCACTGCTCGCAGGCGTCGGTACCAGGCACCGTGTGCTGAGCCGGCTGGGCACCCTGTGGTTCTTCACCTGCACACCCCCTGGCCGGGCACAGTGCCTGGCACACAGAGCTCTGTGATAAGTTTCCGTTGAACAAGTGAATGTCCTTTTACTGAAGTGTTTGTGCTCTGGGGCACATGAGGATTTGGTAGGCTCTGAGACTTACACAATTTCGGGTGCCCTCTCTCAGAAAAAGATTATGACTATCAAGTGATAAAGCCCCCCTCCAAGGAATGGGCCAGTGTAAGGGAGGGGCCTGGACCCTTGACTTTATCGCTGTCAGGAAGAACAGGCCTTTGTGAACCACCAGGAGCCGCCCGGGAGGGGCCCACAGCTGGAGCAACCGAGTGGGGAGAGTCAAGGAAAAGGATCAGGGGGGACCGCTGCGCAGCTCCGGGGCCGCAGAGTGAGGGGCAGCCGTGTTCACAGGCCTCAGGTTTGCATTCTGCAAGGTCAGGACAAGCATTGCACCCGGGGTGCGCTGCCCTGGTCACGGTGGACCTGGAAGCCTCTTTGTTTTTTTAATCCTCACCTGAGGATTTTTTCTATTTATCATTAGATAGAGTGGGAGGGAGGGAGAGAAACATTGATGTGAGAGTGACACATTGAGTGGTTGCCTCTCATGACCTGACCAAGGCTGGGGACATACCACAACTGAGGTGCGTGCCCTTGACCGGAATCGAACCCATCACTCATTGGTCCGAGGGCCGACGCTCTAACCACTGAGCCAAACCGGCCAGGGCTGGAAGCCTCTTTGCATCGTTTGTGCTCTTCTCAACAAAGCCGGTTGTATGGACAGACCTGAAGTCCCGTCTCACCCAGAGCCACCGGGGGGATAGAAACCGTGGTAGCATCCGGGCCTCCACACCGACCTTCAGTGACTCTATGAAACGACTCATCATCCGCCCCTCCCCCAGGTGCTCCGTCTGCTGGGCCCTGTGGCTTTGGTTCTGAGGCTTCCCTGGGCAGTAGGGTTGTGTCTGATGGGGACAGAGCACTGGTCTCCTCCTGGGTGTGTGTGTGTGCGTGTGTGTGTGCGCGGTGTGTGTGTGTGTGCGTGCGCGGTGTGTGTGCGTGGTGTGTGTGTGGTGTGTGTGTGTGTGCATGTGCGGTGTGTGTGCGCGGTGTGTGTGTGTGCGTGCGTGCGTGGTGTGTGTGCGTGGTGTGTGTGTGGTGTGTGTGTGTGCATGTGCGGTGTGTGTGTGTGCGTGCGCGGTGTGTGTGCGTGGTGTGTGTGTGGTGTGTGTGTGCGTGTGCGGTGTGTGTGAGTGCATGGTGTGTGTGCGTGGTGTGGGTGTGTGTGTGGTGTGTGCGCGTGGTGTGGGTGTGTGCACGGTGTGTGTGCGTGGTGTGTGTGTGTGCATGCGCGGTGTGTGTGTGTGCGCGTGTGTGCGTGGTGTGGGTGTGTGTGTGCATGGTGTGTGTGGTGTGTGTGCATGTGCGGTTGTGTGTGTGTGCATGTGTGCGTGGGGTGTGTGTGTGTGGTGTGTGTGCGTGGTGTGTGGTGTGTGTGCATGGTATGTGTGTGGTGTGTGTGGTGTGTGTGTGTGTGTGGTGTGTGTGTGTGTGTGGTGTGTATGCGTGGTTGTGTGTGTGTGTGTGTGTGGTGTGTATGCGTGGTGTGTGTGTGTGCGTGGTGTGTGTGTGGTGTGTGTGTGTGCAGGTGCTGGAAGGGAGCCATGCACACGAGGGGTCCTGGAGATGATGAGAAGTGTACATCGATGTCTGAAGGTCTGTTCTGTGGAGCTTCCAGATTCAGACCCAGCCGTTGATGGGGCCAGTGGAGGAAGCAGGATTGGACACTTCTTTGGAAAGGACACTGCTTACTCCCTGGAAGGTGCAGAAAAGCCGCCACTTACGTTCCTAGAAACGAGGGGCTGCCCTGTCGTGGACATGCTGGTATATGCACGCGTGAGAAAAAGATTGTGAAAAAGCGTTTTCATGCAATACCCAGAACTGTTCCTTTTCTGTAATGGCCCCACACAGACCATTACCTTGCAGATTTAAAATGAAATGAGCTCGTCATATCTAGCGACTCCCACCGACATTCACGCCTGATTGCGAAGCCCGCGCCACCTTTGAATTCCACCTTCATTGTTTGTTATTAATTCTCGGATACTGGAGGCGTGGCTCCCTTTCTTGGGTCCAGCCATGAACATGTTGATTTTCGTGTGATGGATGGGAATGTTTTCAACAAGACCCCACAGAAGAACCTTTTTATTTTAAAAATAGCCCCGTGACCTCCAGGGCTGAGCCTGGAGCTTCCTCGGAACCCAGTGCTAAGGTGGACAGGGGTTCACTTGGGAGGGGGCTGGCGTGTTGCATTTTTTAATTTAATGATTTGAGTTTCACATGAATGATTCTGTGTTCCGTGCAGTACTCTGCGTTTTCATAACTGTCTCTTCCACTTTGGGTAAAGGAAGGGAGGGAAGAAATAGCAGCAGCAGCATTCTGTGAGCAAAGGAAGAAAACAAGAGAATAGGGCAGAGAACAAGCTAAATTTAAAATTGTAATTGGCTGACTTCCACTGGCTTGCGGGTGTTTTAATGACTCATAATAACTTCATTTAAAACCAGCTGAGCAGAAAATAGATTGGAGAGGAGCCTCGGGCCATTATGGATTTGTTTTTTTTGACAAGCTCGGTGTTCAGCAGCCAGGAAGGCTCTGGAGAGGGCTGGGCGGTGTTCTCTCTCCCTCTCTCTGAGGGTTGGTGGTCTGCCCGGGAGAGATTGTATAGAAACCAGGGCTGGGTTTTTTTTTCTTCACCCCCATCCCTTTTTAAAAACTGATTATAAATAGATGCCTTGAGGTATTATTTTAGCATCAGTAGGATTTCTTTTAACTTTTGATGTGGTAAATGGAACATAAATAAAATTGTTTTTGAAATTACTGAATTAATTAGGTAGTGAAGCGACTACGGTGCATACATTTCCTTTGCTTGTTGCCCTGATTCATACTTGGGGGGCGTTTCCCATCTTCCCCAATCCCCAGCTCTCAGCCCCACCAGCCCACCTGCTCCAGTGTGGACCCTCCCCTCGAATGGCAGACTTCTTTGATCCCAGATCGGTAGGACGGATGGGATTGGTTCCGTCCAGCTCCGCAGTCTGCTTGGGAGTTGCCAGCAAAGGTGCCTCTAGTCGGTCTAAATAGATCCTGCCTGTTTCCCGTGCTGGGATGGGTGCCAGCCCAGCGAGCGCTCCTTCCTCCTTCTCTTTTTAAAGCCAGCCTGCTCAGCCATTGGAAGCGTCTGTCTGGGCGGCAGAAGGGGCCGCCCCCGTCTGAGTGCTCGCGGCCATTTATCTACCTGCTCTTATGGCACCTGTCATCTTCTTTGTGTCATAGCCATTTATTTTGCGTGTCCTTTTTCGCCTACTGGGTCTAAGCTTCTTAAGAACATGCGATTTATTCCTACGTTCCCCAGACTAGAGTCACCTGCCAGGTGGTCATAACTCAGTCTGTTTTTTGAATGAACTAATGGGTGAGTGTGGATAGCGCCTGGCAGGGAATACCCCGAAGTGCTCCCCTACTTCCTTCCAGGCCTGGGCAGCAGTCTGGACGAGACGACGGGGAGCAGAGGCAGGACCTTGCCGGTAGCGTGCTCGGTTGCATCCCCGCAGCCCGACACGTAGCAGCTCTCAGGAAGTACCTGTGGAATAAATGGATGGCTCAGGGTGGGCATGAGGGATGAGGGGAGGAAGGAAGTGCCCGTACATTACCGGATGCCTCCTGTGTTCCAGGCATGGTGCGAGGCACTCTGCATGTCTGAACCAACTTAATCTTACAT
The DNA here is from genome assembly GCA_030848825.1 of Tadarida brasiliensis. Classification (NCBI taxonomy): domain Eukaryota; kingdom Metazoa; phylum Chordata; class Mammalia; order Chiroptera; family Molossidae; genus Tadarida; species Tadarida brasiliensis. The sequence goes on from CM061268.1 coordinate 86,549,931, forward strand.
CGACCTTAGAAGGCTGAGTTCACTTTGCAGGTGGGGACACTTACAGAGCTGAAGTAACTTCCATAAGGTCATAGCCGGGGCTTTGCCCCCACACTCTGGCTTTCCTGGTGTACCCTACTGCTGAACCTTGTCCGAATGCTTGCTCTTCTGTGTGCAGAGATCACTGACGTCTCAGAGACTGGGGAGGCGAGACAGAGAGCAGAGAAGCCCTGTGGCCAAGGGTCCTGGAGGTGTGGTGGGGCCGCACAGTAGCTGGATAATGCTCAGGCCTTGCACCTGGCCACCAGGAGCAGGTGTATAACTTATGGGCCTCTTCCTGCTCTGCCAGAGTCGCATGTGCTCACTTACAGCCCACATGGTGGTCATTACCCAGCCCCCAGTGCCGTGTAGGGCGGGGGGTGTGGGTGAGTATTTGGACCTCCCACCATGGTGACCCAGCTGGGTGCTCTGCTCCGGGGAAAGGGGGGTGTCTGTGATGCTGAGTGAAAAGTGAAAGGGGCGGCAGCCTGGTGCTGCTGCGTCCCAGGACCGTGGGAGCTGGGACTGCTTGGATTGTCACTAGCTCCTCAGACTTCCGGTGTCCCAGAGTGTGGCCCGTCAGGAAGGTTGTGGCCTTCCTGACCTTTTGGATGCTGTCCAGTGAAGCTGGACCACTTGGCATGAGGCTCACTATGTCTGTTCTCCAAAAACCGCATCTTCCCCAGTCCTGTGCCGGGGATGCTGGAGCCTTCTCTGGGGACCGGAACGTCAACCAAATGGGAACCAGATGGCGAAGGTTGGGCAGCAGAGAAACCTCGATGACTATTCTGGGTCACTGCTTGTGGCTGCCTTGGGGGAAAATTGTCCATGAATGAATTAATCGGTTAGCAGTCATGAACTGAGGCCCAGAGGCGGGCAAAGCTGGCAGGACAGACAGAGGGGCTGTGGTCTGGCTGAGTGGGTGATGTGAGCCCCCAGGAGGGGAGTGCCCTGCCAGGCTGGGTGTGCTCACCATCCTCATCACAGGAAGGAGTGAGTGCAGCAGAGTTCACAGGAGAGAGAGACTTCCGGGGACTGGGTGCTGAGGACCACAGGAGCTTCCTGGGACTTTGACAGGCTCTCCCTGCTGGCATGCCCAGATGGAGGTTCATGGTGGGAAGGACCTGCCTTCCTGGACAAGAGGAAGCCAGAACGTCTTCGAGCTGGAGTCAGCCAGGCAGGCGTCTCTTCCTTCTCCTCCCACTCCTCTGCCCGTCAGAGCCCAGTTTCTGAGCTCCTGAGAACCCTGAGCTGCAGGGCTGACCCTCCTTGGCCTGCAGGTTCAGAAGCACCGTATGGGACATTAACAGGGGTGCTTCCGCTGGCCCCTCCCCTTTGCGATGTCCACACACACAGTGGTGAAGGTGAGGGTTAAAGTCGGATGTAGATCGAAGTGTTATGCCTTGCTTCTCCATGACTTGATGATCATGAGAGCTCAGGGCTCCCCGAAGCCAGGTAGACAGCACGTGGCTTGCAGGGAAGCCTCTTGGTGAGGCTGAAGACTGCGATCTGGCTGTTCTGGAGGGAGATGGAGGGGTGGGGAGCACTGTTCTGCCGACACACCCAGGGAGTGGAGCCCGTGTCTGCTTTTCACGAAGGAACCGTCCCCGTAGGTGGAGAAGCCAGGGAGAGAGGGGTGGGGGCTCCCTTTGTGGGCGCTCGGGATTCACCCTGTCGATGACATCTCTTCTAGACTTGCCCCCTCTAGTTAACATGCTCCCTCCTCCTTCCTCCTAACACCCCACTTTTATTGAGATTCTTTCACTTGCCAGGGAAAAGAAAAAAAAAGCAAGTCCTAAACTTTTCATTAGGTGGTTGGAATAAGAAGTCTTCTGGGGTAGCTGGATGGAGCCCGCGCAGCTCACGGACTATTACAAGCTAATTGAGCACCGGGAGCTCATTGGCGGCTGCAGTGAACATTTTGCTGGAGTAATTATGCAAGGCCACAGTCGTTTGCAGTAACAAGGTAGCTCCAGGTACCGAGAGAACTCCCTGAAACTCTGGGAGTGCTGGAGTCTTCCTCAGTGGTCTCACTAATGTGAGCCCAGGACAGACAGGCTCAGAGACCAGGTCTTTCAGGAGGCTGCTAGCCATCCTGGTCCCTTGGGGCCTGATGGGAGAGCCCTGCTGGGCCACTTTTGTATTGATTGCGATTTGGGGTCCAGAGTCAGACACTCTGGAATAGAGGATGGAGAGGGGGCAGGTGCAGGCTTTGGAAGTCTGGGGACAGCTGACCAGGGGGTAAGGAGCCTCACAGGCCAGTGTCATCATTATTGACCCACACGCTAAGAGCAAGGCTCGACCAGAGGTAACAAGACCGGAATCATCCCCTCTGTCTCCACTGGGATCTGTCTGTCCTCAGTGGGCGAGGCGTGGGCCTATATAAATGGACCAGGGTAACAACTCCTGGCACCCCTTTCTGTCCTGGAGGATTCTGATGCTGAAACTCTGTTAGACTTGCCAGCGTCCCCCCACACCCCACCCCCAGCCAGAATCATACAGTGAGGTGGTGGGAGCCTGCACCTGCCATCTGCAGGTCCTGGGCTAAGTGGGCTGGGCAGGGGCCTCCTACTCCCTCTGGCAGGGCCCTAGGGCTTCGCCAAGCCAGTGTGTCCTCTGGGTGCTCTGCCCGGCCTCTGGCCTGGCGCCCATCAGCATTGAATCATGCCCCTCAGAGGACAGCATGTAACTGCTTCCCGATATAGCCCCTGCCCCGGGGTGACGGAGTCATCGTCAGGGGCATCGGTCCTTCCGAGGCCATGGGCCCACGTGGCTTTCACGCCCGCTCCTCAGCCCCGCACAGCCTAGAATTCTCCGCGACACGCAGACCTGTTTTATTCTTTTATCTTCTCCACCTCCCACGTTAATTTTCCAGACTCTGCCTTCGGTCTGTGGCCTGGACCGTCTTCTGCCTCCGTCTCACAGCTGTGAGTCTGTCACAGGCAGAGGCAGGAATGTGGTGTTTGGTTAAATTGTAAAATTAGCTAGGGAAGTTAATGAGGCATCCTGCCTCTGCCTTCCGCGGAGCAGGACGTGTACGAAGGTGCTTCGAGCACCTTGCCTAAGGAAGGAGGAAGGGACAGGAGGGAGCTGGCCGGGCGCGTGGAAGAGCTTGGTGAGTTCGCAGACCTAGGACCCAGCTGGGTCTGCTCAGCTGGAAGGGACCTGCGGAGTCAGCCCCTCAAAGCTTCTGCTTTGGGACAGCCTCCATCAGCCACTTTGAGTCCCTAGGAGCTCCTTCCCCGTGCCTAAGGACATCTCAAGACTGCGTGCAACCGGCTGTGCTTAGCCATTCTAGCCGCCAGTCCCTCCTTTGTCCTGTGCGAGGCTGAGAGACAAAGACTGAACACTGCCTTTGAAGGTCCCAGCAGAAAGAAGGCCGAAGACAGCGATGACAGTGGCAGCTAACCTTTACCGAGGGCCGACAGGGCCGGACATGGCCCCATGGTCCCATTTGGTCCCCACAGGACCTCTCTGAGGTTGGCATTATTATTGTGTCCATTTGACAGATGAGGAAACTAAGTTTACTTGGCCACCATCACCCAACGAGTCAGAGGCAGAGTCGGGCTGCCTCCTCCAAAGCCCTTGGTCTTCCCCTCGAGGCAGAGCGGTTCCCGTGCCTTTCCAGGCAGCCCGCTTCCGTCTGCCCGTGTCTGTGTACACATTGCACACGCACACGTGCCCACCTGCAAGCTTCGGAATCGTGCTCTCCTAGGTGCGTGCAGAGGGCCTGCCACAGTCTCTTTCCTGCACACACTGAATTCTCAGGTCCCGTGATCACACCAAGCAAACCTTCCTGTCTTCCAGCAGCAATTCGAGGTCATTTTAGCTTCTAGGTGCGCGTTAATCATGCTTAACAGGGGACAGGGACCCCACCGTACCTTTGGCTTGAGGTCAGCCAGAAAAGAGCCGTGTTTCTGAGGAGAGGGTGGTCCATGCTAGGACAGGCAGTATTTCAGTTTTGAAAAGACTGGCGGCTTCATGCTTCTGAGTTTTGAGTCGGAAAATCTCAGCGCTGAGGCTGTAACGTGACACCTCTGTCAGGGCACAGGGCAGGAGAGAAAGACCCCGAAGCCTGCAAGCTTCTTCACATCCACAGGCCGAGCCACAATTAAGCTCCAGAAACACCAAAGGCAAGCCAATGAGTGTCATTTTTAACCAGTTTGAACATTTTACTACTTCCTAACATCAGAAGCACCCAGGCTGCAGAGCCTGCTTCTTGTCCTCAATAAAGTGATTAAGCTGAATGGGTGCGGGCAGCACTATTGGGCTGGGAAGGGCTAAAAATAGAAATGCTCTGTTTTCAGAAAGCACAGCAGGCCTGGGGAGACCAGCAGCCTCGAGGTGTCACTGAGGAGGGGAGGGCGGGCGGCAGCCCCCTGGGTCTGAGATGGGGTGGTCGGTAGGTGTGACAGCCAGCCAGGTGATAGACCTCTTCATCGAGAATAGAGTATCCGTGGAGGCTGTGAGCTGGTTGCTTCTGCCTCGGTTTGAAGAAACCTCCAGGGTGTGTGTGTGTGTGTGTGTGTGTGTGTGAATGAATTTAAAGTAACTGAAAATGCGGGAACCTAGGATGGACACCTGAGCCTAAAATGTACATATTCAGCCCCAAAGTAGTTGGATTTATACTTACTGTTCTTGGGGGGAGGGGCCCAATTTGGGTGTCGAGTAAAGGCAAGTTGTAAGGGGCACGTGCCTAGAGAGGTAGGGAAGGGAAGAGACCCTCAGAGCCAAGAATGAGCCTCTGCTCGGCCAGTCCTTGATTCACTAGGGCGCTCAAGGACAGTGGAATAGAGGGACTTCTTGGTTAACTGAAGGTCAACCAGGAACTTTGTCTATTCCAGTCTTTATAGTTTGCTGTCACGCATCAAGGTGAGAGTCCGATTGTTTCTACTCTAAGTGAATACAGTTGATTGTTGTTTATGATAGAATGTCGTGCTTGCTCAGAAGTTGAAAGGAGACTGCTCGGAAGAGGGCCGTGGAAGGGAGTTCTTCATTGGAGTTTCGTTGTCAGTCCGTCTTTGTGTGGGTGTGCAAAAGGAATTCATTATATTTTGTTTGGGAAATATATTTTTCCAGTTTTACTGAGAAATAATCGACATACATTGCTGTATAAATTGAAGGCGTACAGCATGATGGTTTTTTTTGTTTTTAATCCTCACCTAAGGATATGTTTATTGATTTTTTTTTTTTTAAAGAGAGAGAGGAAGGGGGAGAGAGAGACAGACAGACATCGATGTGAGAGAGAAACAGAGACCCCATATGCACCCCAACCAGGGATCGAACCCACAACCTTTTGGTGTTTGGACTATGCTCCGACAGCTGAGCAGCCCGGCCCGGCCCAGCGCGATGGTTTGATTTACATACGTTGTTAAATGATTATCCCAGTAGCTCCAGCTAACGTCCGTTGTTTCAGATGGGTACGATATAAAGAAAGAAGAAAAGGAAAAATTTTTTCTCCTTGTGATGACAACTCTTAGGATCTGCTCTCTTAGCAACTGTCCTACATACCGTACAGCAGTGCTAACTATAGTCATGCTGTGCGTGACATCCCCAGTACCGATTTATCCTGTAACCGGAAATTTGTGCCTTTTGACGACCTTCCTCCAGCTGCCCCTCCCCCACCCTCCACCTCTGATAAGCAGGTGTCTGATCTCTTTTCTATGAGTTTGTTTCCTAGATCCCACACATAAGTGACATCACACAGCAGTTGTCTTCTCCGTCTGACTCATTTCACTGAGCACAGTGCCTTCAGGTGCCATCCGTTTTGTTATTTATATGGACCAAGAGGCGAGAGGGGTTCTTAATAGGGAAGTGGTTGGAGAAGAGGGTGTGTACTAAGGACGGGGCCTCAGAGCTTGGGGGAACGCCCCCCACCTTGGAGTGAGCCGGAGCGTGGAGAGCAGCAGAGGCTTGGGCTCACTGCCTTGAGGGCCTTTCCCTGCTCCCTTAACGTGAACTTCTTCAACTCTGCATGTGATTAAAGGCCCTTCTAGTTAGCGAGGCTTCCCCCATGACCTCCTGTTTGAGTTAGTTCTTTACTGTTGACACTTGCTGGCTATGAGAACTTGGACAAGTGAACTAGCTTTTCAGACACCAAGTTTCACATCAATAAAACGAGGGTAATCTTAGAACTGAAGGGAGAATTAAATGGCATGCAGCATGTAAAGTAGTACAGTTCTCATTTCATAATACATGTTCAGTACATGTTATTAATATTCTTTATTTTTATCTATTTTTTTAGTTAATCCTCACCCAAGGATATTTTTCCATTGATTTTCAGATAGAGTAGGAGAGAGGGAGGAGAGAGAGAGAAACATAGGTGTGAGAGAGACATATCGATTGGTTGCCTCCCGCACAACCATGACCAGGGCTGGGATCGCAGCGAACCCAGGTGTGTGCCCACGGCCTGAATTGATCCCGCAACTCTTTGGTCCACAGGCTGACACTCTAACCCCTGAGCCAAACCGGCCAGGGCACTTACTATTAATACTTTTATTATTACTGTCCATGCAGCAGCAGCATTGATTCCCATTGCGGGGCAGCCCTGGCAGGACCCCCAGGGTCCTGGGAAGGGAAGGGTGAGGGTGCAGCTGCCAAGTGCCAGTCACCATAGCTGGGCACCTGCAAGGGCATCGCCTCATTGAACCTCCTGACGACCTTGTGGCCTCACTTCTGAGCGAGAGATGCTCCCTGGGTGTGCAACTTCCCAGGCCGCTTGTAGGGCAGGAAACGTGCTCACGCCCTCTCGCAGGCGAGGAGACTGAGGCCCGGAGAGGTTAGATTGCTCATGCTGCCATGTAGCCAGGTGGGTGCCTGAGCTGGAATCTCAGACTGCTGACGTGCAAACCAGGGGAGGCTTGGCCGGGAGGCCCCCTCCCAGCAGCCGGCTTGGGTGTCTGGGCGTGGCGAGGCTTCCTGGCGGAGGGGCTGTCTGAAGAGGAGCTTCTGTCTGGGGGTGCACACAGCTCACAGCCAGGGAATGGGCAGCAGACTGTCTGCAGAGCCCTGCTCAGTTTCTGGGAGAGAGCATGGCTGTCACCCGTGTGAGCACTGGGATTCCTCCGAGAGGCTTTGCGTCTAGTCGCTGGTTGAAATATGATGTGGGTGTGGAATGGGGGGATCCCTTTGTAAGTTACGCAAACGTCTCACCACTGTGCTGTACACTGGAAACGAACATAACATGATATTGAATTAATTGAAAAATAAAAATTTCAAAAAGCAAAAAAAAAAAAAAATGATTACCTGTGGTAATTACACTTAAAAATAAAGTCCACCCCCCCCCCCCACACACACACAAACACATGGTTGGGAGTGGAATTGGAGAGAGATGCTAGCATTAGGGAGAGAACAGGAGATTCTGAAAAGAGGGGATGAGGACATTGTCACTACGGGATCCCAAAGAGATCCCAGTGTTGGGAGAAGACTTGGCACACTCTTCAGTCAGGGGGCGATGAGGGAGGTTCCTGCTAGGAGGGGGGTCCTGAATGCAGGTGGGGCTGAGGAAGGTTGGCCTCCCTCCCCTGCGAACACACCTCACGTGAGAACTGACTTGGCAAGAGTGTCGGGGGACGTTAGGGGCCCAGGCAGGGTTTCGATTCTGGCCCTCCCGCCGGAGCAGCCTGGTTCCGCTTCTCCCCTTGTTCAGGCAGCATTCATGAATCCTGTCCTGGGAGGTGTGTGGGGAGCCTCTCCCCCAGCCCCGATTGCAGGTGCAGGCCTGGGACAGAGCACTCTGGGGTGCTGTGGGAGAAGGGAGCAGGGTAAGTGAGGTTCAGAGGAGTCCAGAGGCTCGGGTCACAAACAGCTTGGAGGCCGCTACATGCTGACCGAAACCCCTCTTCCCGCTCCGACCCTCTCACCTGACAGTCGCAGGTGGGGTCCAGGGAGGACGACGGCTGCTGGTGTTAAAGGGTTGAGGGGATATCCGTTGAATCATGGCAGAAGCCCCCTTGGGGTTCCCTGCCCTTTGCACCTGGGCTCCTTACAAACAACGCCAAGACTGCGCTGCTCCCTCTTTGCAACAAAACAAAGCCATGAAGACCCGACGGTCACTGTTCCCGGGACTGGGTCAGCCTCTCCTTAGGCGGTTGGCTCAGCTTGGCCGTCTGGCTGGCGACTCCAGGGCCTGGACTGCTCCACTTCGCCTGCCTGATGAAGCAGGGTCTCCCCCTGGCAGGAGTCCCCTGGCTGAGCTGGGAGCCTAGCCCCAGCGGCCAGCCCGCACCTTCCCACCGCCCGGCTGTGAGCCTCCGACCTCCCTTTACGGCCATGTCCAGTGTCTGCTTCCAGCTGCTTCTCACACAGCACCGTCCGTCTTTCCTTCTCCTTAGAGTTGTCCCGATTTAAAACGTGTCATTTATGGATGGAGAGGTGACGTGACTCCCCCAAGCCACACGGCTCAGGCAGGGAGAGTCGGGATGCTGATTTATTTCTCATTGCGGTGCTTTGGGAGCGCCTGGGCGGGGCCCTCCTCGAGCCGGTGTCCACCTGCCTCCTCTCATGGTGACCCTCTGTGGCCCAGAACAGCCGAGTGTCGCGTGTGCAGGGGCCCTGAGGGTGCGTCCCGCCTCTCGGCCATTCCTCTTGTGGCTGCACCTTCCCCCCGACCTGAGGGGCAGGAACATTAGGGGCTGGAGGGGCTGGAGGGGCTGGAGGGGCTGGAGGCTCAGGCTGGAGACTGGTCTCCTGGAGCTTATCAACTTGAGGAAGTGAAACTATTTGGGCACCTAGTATGTGCCAGGCTTCCTATAGGTTCTTGTTTCTACTGCCTTGTGAGGATGAATAACCCCATTTTAGGAAGGGAAGTGAGGCTGCAAAGCGGAGGCCAGGGCCGTGCCACCTGTGGGAAGAAGCCAAAGCCACGCACGACTTCCCTCGGGGCGCCCTGCACGGTGGCCCCGAGTGTCCGGGGCAGTCTCGTCCCTCACGGCAGGGCTGACACTCCCCTGTAAGGGGGGGTTGTGCCACCGCACGGACCCCGCCATACCCTGGTAGCCAGGCGTGGAAATGGCGGGGAAGCAGCGGGGGAAGGGTAGACTTAGACCCCAGCAAGATTTTTATGTTGTTCTCACTACAACAAATTCACCATCCTACTTGTATTTTACTTAAAATAATTCACCTTAAGTAGGTGTGTCCTCGTCTCCGTAGGGGGATGAGAATGCCACCAAAGCTTGGCCATGAGTGCTGGGAGCCCACTGGAGAGGTGTCATTTCTTCCATCTTGCCCCAGGGCTGGGTGGTTGGGCCCTGTCTTTACGTGTGCACTGTTGGTGTGTGTACAGGTTTCTCGGAGGTGCCAATCATTAGTTTCGTCTGCCTGTCTTTATCTTCCACCCCTGGACAAAACCAGCCGGAGACTTGTCCAGAGGGGCTGGATTTCCTCCCTTCTTTTTCTCTCTGTGTTTTGTCTGGGGTGTAAGAATATTTTCAATGTGATGTTTATTGCATGTGTTTGATGTCTGCGTGGGACTCAGACATTGACATTGGGGGAGAAAGTAATGGTAATGATGATCTTAATGACAGCCAGCACTTACTGGGCAGTTGTATGCTAGGCGTGGTGTTACGGACTTTACAAATGCGGTTGAAATTCATCATTAGTCAACCCTGTGAAGTACCTACTGTGCCCCATTGGACAGGCGAAGAAACAGGCCCAGAGAAGACCATTAGCTTGCTCAGGGTAGTTAGAAATGGCAGAACCAGGGCTGAGCCCAGGCCGGCTTGAGTAAGGACCCCTAGCTTCCTGTGCACAGCTGCATGGTGAGCGTGTGTTTGTACTGGCAGGGGCTGTGTTTCTGAGCCGACTGGGTTACTGCTGATGCTAAAAGTGGCAGCGAAGGAGCTTTCCAAGGCTCTCTGGGCTGAGAATTGAGTTGCAGGGACAAGGAACATGGTGGACCTGTTCTCTGTGGGACGTGAGCGCAGGGTCCCAGGCAAAGCCAGCGGCGCTGGGGCAGCACGGAACCTTCCAGCAGGATGAGGTTACGAGGTGGGATAAGAAATGTTCTCTCGCACTGGACCTGCCCCGGCATTGCCTTTTGGTCCATTCCGAAGGCTTATCTTCTGCAGAATGGACGTTTCGCCAAACGGGAGATGTCCAGCCACTCACCAGGTCACCGACGGGACAGTGAGTGTGGAGATCTGAACCCTGCCGCCTGCAGTCCCCGGTCATTCCCCCCTGTCTGGTGCCCGGCCTGCGAGACCGCCCTGGCCGCTGTCTCAACCCTCCCTTTGATGGAGCCCTGCATCATTAGTTCCTTCGCCCTCCCGTCCATCCGGCAGTGAGGCCCGGCCTCAGCCCTTTCTCCCACGTGGTTGTCAGCCGTGTCCTGGGCCAGTTGACAGGGCTGCTTGTTTTCCACTCACCCCACCTCTGCCCACCTGCTTCCCCTCTGGCCTCCCCTGAGCGTGTGCACCTCACAGAGACTGTGGCTCCGTATCGGCTTTGGTTTTGTTGACCAAGGAGAAGGGCAGCGAGCAGGGTGTTGGGGAGCACATGCCTCCCCGCTCCTCTCGGGGAGCACGCGTCTCCTTGAGTGAAGGAACACACAGTGCTGGCCTTTGAGCTGGCAGCCGTGTGCTGTTCCCTGCCTGATAAGAGGTACTGTAAATAAAACTGTACACCGCGGTCCGCTGTAAAAGCCCTCGTCTGTACTCATTGTTCTGGCGGCTTTTTTGGGCCTGCTGTTTTGGTACACTCTGTACTTCCTTATGTAAGCAGGCGTGCATATCTCATCAGAACATTCAAGATGTTTATTTTAAAATCTCAAGGAATTAAAAGAAAAAGGACACATTACTCAACATTAGATGCTGGCAAACGTTAGGTGTTTTTTCATGGGTTCTTATTAGCATGGGGTGGGAGAGATTTTGGAGAGGGAGGGATTTTGAGTTTTTTTCTTCTGTCATTGGCTTCTGCCTTATTTATTTTAGAGAGACACCAGCCCATGTCTGCGTGCATTCAGCATCTTCTCCCTTCCTAGATGCTTGGGACCCCCTGCCCGTTTCTGGTGGGGAGGCAGGTAGGGAGGAGGACTCTGTGCTTTGCCAGGAAGGAGGGGCCGGAGTTGCTGAGGGGAGAGAGCTGCCGGGAGCCCAGCTGGCTTCTGCTCCTACTGCATTCAGCTCTGTTGTCCTTGGAATGCTGGCCATTTAGAGAAAGCTTCGGGGCTTTGGAAGTGTTTTCTTGGCATGTCCCTCTTTTGATTCCTTCGAGTCGGGTGATCCTCAGCCCAGAGTGAACGCAGCTTCCACACAAGGAGGCCTTAGACCAGCTCCAGCCTCCACGTGGGCTGAGGCGACCACCCCTTTCTTCTCACCTGCTTTGAACCCCCTCCTTTCTCTAGCCCCTGTCTAGCTTTCCGGAAGCACCAGGGAGTCCGGCAGAAAGGGGAGAAGTAGAGGTCTGGGAAATTCAGAATGGCCAGGCAGCGCCTGCTCCCCCCGTGTGCGCTTCAGACATCCTGCAGCCCTCGTCTGCAGGGTCCCTGGGGGGCTGGCAGGGGCACAGATGTCTGTCTGCCTGTCCCTTTTCTTTAATCCTCACCTGAGGATATGTTTTATTGATTTTTAGAGAGAGAGTGGAAGGGAGAGAGAGAGGGAGAGAGAAACATCAATGTGAGAGAGAAGCATCCATCGGTTGCCTCCCATATGTGCCCCAACCAGGATCCGCAACCTAGGTATGCGCCCTGACTGGAATCGAACCCGCAAACTTTTGGTGCTCGGGACGATGCTCCAACCAACTGAGCCACCCGGCCAGGGCTGTCTGTTTCTGTTACGCTGACTCTCAGATAAACTCGGGGCCTGGGCTGGGAGTGGGGGCCAATCAGCAGACCTCTGCCAGCTGGTTGAGGGTCCACTCTGGCTGCAGGAGGGCTCCTTGGACAGCTGGCTCCTGAGCTGACTGGAGGGAGGGCTTGCTTCTTTGCTGCAGGGGTGTGAGTCCTGGGCAGCTGGGTGGGAGCAGAGGGCTGTTGACAGGGAGATTGTTCCAGAGGAGGCAGACAGCCCCACTTCCTAGCCTTTCTGTTCTCCCTGCCGTTGCCTGGGTTCCAGCCAGAGACCGAAGTCCTGAGTGGTGAAAAGGGAGGCAGTAGAGAACCCAGCAGAGTGTGTAGAATAAGGACTCTGCCACCCCCTAGGGGACAGCCTGGCAGTGCCCTGAACGGCCACTGCCCCTTCACAGATCAGTTCCGCACCAGGAACCTGGCTGAGGGTTTCTTTGTCCATCAGGCACTCAGTGACCACAAACTGAATGTCCGGCACGGAGCAGGGCGCTGGGGACAGAGTCGAGAACAAGACAGCTGCCGGCCGCTGTCCTGGAGCTGGCGGTCTGCTGGGAGGACAGTCAGAGCCCGCAGCCCGAGACTTGGGGGCTCTCCGGGCTGCTTTTCAGACCTCCTGCTTAATAGCTGCTGGTCCTGACAGGTTGGCCCTATGACAGATATTCCCCTCCCTCCACAGGACAGTCACCTTTACATCAGACGGACAAGGTGTGTGTGAGAGATTATAGTGAAATATGTCTTTACAAATATAAGACTTACTTCATACAAGATAAATGACCTCCAAATAACTGTACATTGAATTTCAGTAAAGTCAATCACACTTGGCACAAAGGAGTTATTTCAAGGAATCATGACCCCGAGTGTGACTGGTGATGATGAGAGCTACTACTTCCTGGTTCTGCCCTTCGGGCCTGGGGCCGAGCACTTCACCCACCTGTCGCGACCCCTAAGGGACTTCCTCCTGCCGTCCCCATTCTTGTCCCTCCCCTGCAGTTCTTCTCCGCTCACACGTCAGAGGCAGCGACAGGCCCAATGAGATTAGGCCACTTGCTGAGGGTCACAACTGGTGGTTAGCTTGGCAGGGATTTGAACTCTGATCTGTCTGACCCGAACCTGAGCCCTTACCCACACTCCTGCTTCCCGAGGTAGAAACGACGTCAGTGATCGCTTACCTGCAGAGTGCGTGGGGAGTGACGGAGTTGTATGTGTATTAATACCCGTTACCTCCTCCCAGCCTCACAGCAACCTCGAGCAGGGCAGACAGACATGGTCATCCCATTTTACAGACTGGGAAATAGGTTCATCGAAGTGTGATGGCGTGTGTGACGTCCACAGCAGTGTGGCTGAGCCAGGCCTGGGACCCAGCCCTCCCCACCTGGACCTTGCTGTTATCTCTAGTTCACTAAGATCTGTGATTGCCAGGGAGGAGAGCAAGGGTCTAGCCTCCTTCATCCTGTGGGTCTCCCTCTTTGCTATTTAAGTTCTCTCCCTGCAACCCATCCCCTTACTTGACGCTGTCTCTCGCTCATTCCCACCAGCTGGCCTCCTCGCTCTTCCTTTGCCTGTGACAGGCTTTCGCACATAGCGGCGTTGCTTCCTCGTCCCTGACCTGCAATTCTCCGCTCACACGTCAGCTCACGTGAGGTCTCCCCTGCCCACCCCATATAAAATAGCACGCCTGGCCCAGCCGGTGCGGCTCAGTGGTTGAGCATCTCCCATGCAGCAAGAGGTCGCTGGTTTGATTCCCGGTCAGGACACACGCCAAAATTGCGGGCTCCATCTCCAGTAGGGGGCGTGCAGGAGGCAGCTGATTGATGTTTCTCTCTCATGGATGTTTCCATCCTTTTCTCCCTCTCCCTTTCTCTCTAAAATCAATAAAGAAAAATATTTTTAAAAATAAAAATAAAATAGCATGCCTGGCACTCTTGATTCCTTGTCACTTGATTTATTTCTCTTTTTATCACTCTCACCACCTATTTTATGTTTATTTTGCTTTTAAAAATGTGCTTCCTCTATAGAATGTAAGATCCTTGAGGACAGGGATTTGTCTGCTTTGTTCATTCACTGTAGTTCCTCTTTGGCATACACTGAATGGATACCCCCAAAACAGCCCCTGTGTAATGGAAGGATGTGGTGAGGAGTGGACAGCCCTGAGCTGTGCACAGCCTGCAGTTCTCCCCACCCCCAGGAAATTCCGTGGGGGTAAATGTTGCTGATGCGTTCCGTTCTGTTTAACGGGCATGACCTCCTCGCCTCCCCCAGCACCTCCTCGCAGTGATGCTTTATAAAGGCCCTAGTGGCTGAGTGATGTCACCGTGGTGCATTCTGGGACTAGCCATGTGGTTATACACACTCGAGTTGCTTTGAATGCAAACCGGACCTCACGCTGAAGGCAGCAGCATATGCACAGTAAACAGACGGAGACTGTCTTATTGATTAACAGATGAGGCCTCTATTATCGATCAAAGCTCGGCGAGGAAATTTATCACTTTTAATTTCAGGGATGCCAAATATTTCTGCTCTGAGCCAGCCATTACAGAGACAATTTAAAGGCACATGGCTCCTCGCGAGAGGGGTTTCTGCCTCTCTCTCTGCTGGCTTTTGTGTCCTGGGACTGCCTGTCTTCGCGGTTGGGCTCACCCTGGAGGGAGTTGGAGTTGGGGTGGGGGTGTACTGGGGCCTCATGAATGGGAGCTGAAGTCCGAGGTGTCCATGTGTGATGAAGGTTCTGACCGGAGTGACTGAGGACAGGGCCTTTCACACACTCAGCTCGAGTCTGTGACTTCAGCAAGGCGGGCGTGGAGGGGGAGGACTTTGTGGACCACCAGATGTGGCCAGACTTGGGCCACGCCAGCGGCCTTGCCGAGATAGGGTGTGCTGCTGTTTTATCTTCATCTGCACTCATCTGATGTGCACATCCGGCCCTTCAGTTCCCATCTGCCCCCTTCCTTTCACTCTGCTGCTCTCATTAACGCGGCGCGGAGGCGGCCACATCCATGGCTGTCTTCTAGGAACTCTTCCTACCACATCTCTTTGAAGCTGCGCCTCGGGCCTCCTCACCCCATTGCGGGCTCACAGGAAGACAGTCCCCAGGGCGCCCTCCCCTGTCTCGTCCCCACTTCCCTCCTCAGGCCGCCCTTCCCCTTTCTTCTATAGGAGCCGGGAAAAGAAAGAAATACAATTAAAATCAGATCCCTTACAGATCCGCAGAAAATCGTTGCTGGCTAATGATTTGGGGCTGGGGGAGTTTCTCTTTGTGGAGGGCGGAGCTCACCCGCCCCAGCCCTCCGGCTCTGGCCCTGTCTGCTCTCCGGGGCTCCTGCTGCATTTCCCGTATCAGTGGATGAAAGGTGGTCCTGGCTGTCACCTGTATGACGCGGGGTGACTGCTTGGACGTCACGCTTCTTGGCTTTCTTCAGATCTCTGTAAGCCTCACAGGTCCTTGGGCCCAGGGATGCCCTGCAGCCTGAAGGGAAGCCCAGAGGGATTGTACCACCCTCCCTGCCTCCAGGCAGAAGTCAGCTCCAGCCACCGAAAACAAATGACAATATTTGCTTTTACACTACTTAAGGAAAAGCGATTTCATATCTTTCCTGGGGCACTCTATCAGTATTCATTCCTGTCAGTCAACTAATAGTTATTGAGCACCTACGAAAGGTATGTCCATCCGCTCCCCATTAGCAATGTAGACAAGGTCAGTGCCCTCGTAGGGGCTGGCATTCTCGATCTCCTCTAGGATCCTTATACCCTTCCCTGGCAAGGACTGTTCATTGGTGTTTAATTTACGACTAGTGTGGTACAGCTCCATTCTGAGTTCTAGTCCTGGAGGGTGCGCTGACAGTCCAAGGCAGAGGTTTTAAACGTCTAACGAGTAGTGGAACCAGTTTTCCAAATAGAATTTCGCATAAAACCTTGATGTCTACAAGGGGTATGTTGGATTTTCACTTTTTTTGATTTGAGAGAAGGCAGCCCGGAGCTCACCTTATCCATGGAACCCGGGCAGGCTGAGGGGTACCGGGGTGAAGAGCAAAGGCCCCGAAGTCAGGCTGCCCGCGTTGACTCCTCCTCCGCTGTTACCCACCGAGTAACAGCTACTGAACCGGTCTGAGCTTGGGTTTTCTCATGCGAATGGGGGTAATACTGTGTGTGCTTTAAAAGGTTTCTAGGATCAAATGAAATGGTATCTCCTCAATACTTAGCATCCTGCAGTGTATGGTAAAGCCTCAGGGAACCCACGATGCTTTGAAAACAGCACTGGACGGTTTCCTACTACATATGTGTAAGAAGTGATTCTGCCTCTGATGAACTCTGGTCCAAGCGAAAACACAGGCACACTTGCAGAGGGGCTGAGACATGCTGGAAGGAACAGAGGGCAGTGGCGGACGGGAGGGCAGAGCCGTGAGGGGCTGGGGTGCTTGGTGCATGCGTATTCCAGTTTTGAAAATGGAATGAGACTGGAATGGACCGTGGAGTGAGACCAGGCATTACTCGAGCCCAGAGACCCAGGGAGGGCCGAGCGGGGCTCACAGAGGACCAGTGAGGACAGCTCCCCACGGGCCAGGGCTGGACTGCTAACTGGGTCAGATTATGGAAGGCCTTGAAGCCAAGTAGAGGAATTTAGGATCAGTGCACACTGAGCGGTTGTCCCTTCTTGAGCGAGGAAGTGTTGGGAGTCAAGTGGCCGTCAAGGGCCCTGCATCTGTCGGCCGGATCAGAGGGCAGCTGGTGGTGGGGACTATCCTTGAGTCTTCTGGTGTCCCAGGCATGACCCCACAAGGGCCTGGATGGGGACAGCGATTACTGACATGCAGTGGAAGAGATGCATCTAGAAGGCATTTTGGGACGAGAACGGCCAAGGCTTAACAACAGGCGCTCCCCGGATGAGATAACATATTAGAGCCCCGTAGACTATTAGCAAGCGGTAAAAAGTCCTGTTTATCTTGACGTTGTGACATTGTCGCTTTGAGCCCTGTAAATAATGGTTCTAAAAAAGTTTACCAAATTGAATTGCACGAATTGATTAGTTTATTCCACAACTGTGTACAGTAATAGGTTCCCACTGGGGGTCAGGCTGATGCAGCTGTGTGTGAGATGACGTTCTCCCCACACTGCCTCCCGCGGGAGCTCACCGTGTGTCCGGAGACGAGACTGGTGCACGGGCGTTTATAAGGCAGCCTGGTGCGGCTGTGACCTGGAACGTGCTGGGTGCTCTGGGAGCTGGAAGGGGCCCTCCCCCGACAGTGGGGCACGGGTGAGGAAGCTGATGGGTACATGATGACTAGAGGCTGTACTGTGGGGCAGGGAGAGGGTCCGGAATGTCAGAGACAGAGGATGTGCAGAGACCTTGTGGTGAAGAAGGACAGGGCTCCGCCAGGGAACCGGGGAACTCAGGAGGGCTGCAGACTAGAGAGCAAGAGTGAGGAAGAAGAGACCGGGCAGGAAAGCTTGGGCACACAAGAAGCGCTTTCTGAGTCATCGCGAGGAGTTTGGACTCATTCGGATTTTTTGAAAGGTCAGCTGTAGGAGGTGGCTGGGGTAAACTGTGGGTTTAGTTTTGGACACACTGAGTTAGGGATTTCTCCAAGTAGAGGTATGTGAGTAATTCCTATTTTCCCGTAAAGTATAATCTAGGCAACAGAGCACTTCACCCCTTTGCATTCCTCGCCTGGAGCCAGCCCCCTACGTCCCCTTCTTACTGGGGCATCTCATCTGGAGCCCGTCTCTGTTTGTCTTGGTTATTCTGAGTTTGTTCCCTCTCCTCTCTGGGAGGGCCCTAGACGGGGGCATCTGGAGTTCGTTTGGGTGGGCAGTCACAGCTGAGAGGAGGGTCTGGTCCCAGCGGGTTGCTGGGGCCATAGGTTCCCCCCGACTCCCTTCCTTGGTGTTCATCCACCTCCCCAGTGCCCACCTGCATGATTTTGGCCCAGGACCCCACCTCCTCGTGGAGTATCATTCTTGGAAATAAGTAACCGCCTCCCCTTTCTTTCAGCGGGTGCCAAAGCCTTTGTCTGTGATCAGTGCGGTGCCCAGTTTTCAAAGGAGGATGCCTTGGAGACACACAGGCAGACCCACACTGGTGAGTTGACTTTGATCCCCCTTCTCCAGGTCCCCCACAGGGTGATAGCACGTGGATACGAGGTATCTCCGCGGCGGCATCCTTTCAGCAGTGATGCCCACTTATTTCCTGGAGGAGCTGTGCATGGGGCTGGCTGGGCAGGTGTGACTTTGCCTCATAAGAACAGTTGCCCTGGATGAGGCCGAGATCTGTCTCTAACAGGCCACGGAGCGCCTGTCTTCACAGAGCCCTCCAGTACTCTCGTCGAGGCCTTAGAAAGTCCGTAAGGTGTCCAAGCACCCCTTCCCTCTGAAGGGCAGGAGAGCGTGCATCCCCTAGGACCAACTCCGAAACGCTCGTGTGGCCACCGTGCGCCGGTTGTCTCTCCGCAAGGGTAGAGTCATGGTCTAAAAGAAAGCGGTCTGTGCACACGGTGTGTTTGAACAGTACGAACAAACAGCGATGCCACTGTATTTGATTTCCAAGCATCAGCAGCGTCTGCCTCACCGCTGTAATCAGCATCGTCTCCTCGTGGGTGGGCCTCATGCGGACTGGTGCTCCTGATGGTTCTCAGTGCTGTCCCTGATCTATGTGGCCGATCTCTCAGTAAACCCTGTGAGGTAGGAGGTGACTCCATGTCGTAGATGAGGAGACCGAGGCTCAGAGGACGGAGAGGGACTTGCCGAAGTGAGTGGTGACTGTGGAGGGGCGTGGCTTAGACGGCTGGGTCTGGTCCTGCTGGGCCACTTGCTGTTTGCGGCCGTGGATAAGTTACTGAGACTCTCTTCATTCGGGTTTCCTCATCTGTTAGGAAGGTGGAGTC
Organism: Tadarida brasiliensis; assembly: GCA_030848825.1. Classification (NCBI taxonomy): domain Eukaryota; kingdom Metazoa; phylum Chordata; class Mammalia; order Chiroptera; family Molossidae; genus Tadarida; species Tadarida brasiliensis. The sequence goes on from CM061268.1 coordinate 86,568,606, forward strand.
ATAATAGTACCTGCCTCAAAGCATAGAGTATTGTAGGGATTAAATAAGATGGTTTATCTGAAGAGCTTTGCAGCGTGTTTGGCTCATAATCAGCATTCAATACACAGTAGTAGATGTATTTAATTTAATAAACATTTATTGAGCTTCTATAATGTTCCAGTACGGTTGGGCCATCTAAGGTATAGTAACAACCGAGACAGCATTCCTCATGGAGCTGGGATTCTCAAAGGGAGGTAAGTGGATAGCATGATGCCAGGTTATAATAAGTGCTCGTGAGGGCAAATAAAGCAGGATAAGGGGTGGAGAGTGACGGGAGAAAGGGGGCATTCTAGGTCAGATGGTGAGGGAAGGAGTCTCCGAGAAGGTGACATCTGAGCAGAGTCCTGGAGCAAGCCGTACGACGGAGCAAGCCGTACGGCGTTTTCAAATATTTGCAGATCACGCATCTGATCAGACACTTGTAGTTATAAAATATAAAGAACTCTTATGACTCAATAATAAAATACAAATACCCCAAATAAAAAAAAGGGGGGGGAAAGGATCTGAATAGACATTTCTCCAAAAATAGACGAATAGTGAGCACATGGAGTGATGCTTGACACGAGTCATCAGGAAATACAAATAGAATCACAGTGAGATACTACTTCACACCCCTTAGTATGTGGCTATAATAAAAAGACAGACAGTGATGCTTGGCCGGTGTGGCTCAGTGGATTGAGCGCTGTCCCATGGACTGAGAGGTCCCAGTTTGACTCCCGGTCAGGGCACATGCCCGGGGTGGGGGACGTGCAGGAGGTAGCTGATGGATGTTTCTCTCTCACGTTGATGTTTCTATCTCTCTCTCTAAAATATCAATTAAAAAACGTATTTAAAAAATACAGACAGTAAGAAGTATTGGAGAGGATGTGGGCAAATCAGAACCCCCACACACTGCTGATAGAAATGCAAAACGGTACAGCCACTTTGGGAAACAGTCTGGCAGTTCCTCAGAAAGTTAAACAAAGTTACCATGTGACAGAGCAGTGCCGCTCCTAGGTGGGTACCCAAGAAAAATGAAAACACACATCTACACGAAAACCTGTGCATGAATGTTTATAGCAGCATTCTTCATAATAGCCAGAAGGCAGAGAGAACCCAGTGTCTACCCACTGCTGAGTGGGTAACAAAAGGTAGTTTCTCCACACAATGGAATAGTATTCGGCTATGAGAAGGAATGAAGTGCTGATACATTCTGCAACATAGACAAACCTTAAAAATGTTATGCTCTGTGAAAGAAGCCAAACACGGAAGGCCACATGGTGTCTGATTTCATTTTAAGAAACATCCAGAAGAGGCAAGTCCATAGAGACAGAAAGTGAATGGAATGTGCCAGGGCCAAGAAGAGTTGGGGGGAAATTGGGGTTATGCTAATAGGTATAGGGGTTCATTTTTAAGGAAAGAAAGTGTTCTAAAATTGGTTGTGGCGATGGTTACAAAACTCCAACTGTATTAGAAACTGTTGAACTGTATACAGTCACGCTTAACAACATGGTTTGAACAGTGTGTGTCCACTTACACTTGGATTTTTTTCAGTAAATACCTGTACTCTTCCTGATCTGTGGTTGGGAGTCCGTGGATGTGCAGGGCTGACCGTGTGCATTGATCCACGCTATTTTATACAGGGGATTTGAAGATCCACAGATTTTGATATCCATGAGGGATTGTGGAACCAATCCCTATGGGTACTGAGGGACAATTAAGTTTTGGGGGAGTGAAAAGGTATACACGGATTTTCAATTGCATGGGAGGTCAGCGCCCCGAATCCCCTCACTAGACAAAGGTTAACTGTACTTTAAAAGCATGAATTGTACATTGTATGGTACATGAATTATAGCTCGGCAAAGCTGCACACACACTCGGACACCACTCACACGTGCACACATGTTTATCGAGAAGGGGAAGTAGCTCATCACAGGGTTTTGAATGGCAGCATGACGTGACTTGATTTCTGTATTCAGAAGATCACCTGGCTCCTGTGTTGATAATTGGCCACAAGAGTGTTCAGTTATCAGGTGACTGTGCTCAGCCGGGCAGTTTTCACCTGGGGTCTCTCGGAGGCTGCAACAGGTAGTGTCTGGCCAAGTCAGGTTGAGTCATCCGCAGACTCGACTGGGCTGGGTGTCCGAGACGGCTTCCTCAGTCCCTCGATGGACTCTCCTCGCTCCTCTGCGTGCTGTCTCTACAGCAGAGTAGCCGGGACTTCTCCACGGCGGTGCCCGGCTCCACAGTCGGGAAGCAGAAACTGCCAGCCCTCTTAAAAGCTAGGCTGGGAACACCAGCATCGCTTCCTCCATATTTTTTTTAAAATATGTTTTTATTGATTTTTTTAGAGAGAGAGGAAGGGAGAGATAGAAACATCAATGTGAGAGACACATCGATCAGCTGCCTCCTGCATGCCCCGTACTGGGGATCGAGCCCACCACCCTGGGCATGTGCCCTGACTGGGAATTGAACCGGGACCTCTCAGCCCATGGGACGATGCTCAGTCCACTGAGCCACACCGGCCGGGCCATATTTTATGAATCAAAGCAGGCACAGGTGAGCCCCAGATTCAGGGGTGGAGACCAGAGTCCCCTTCTCCAAAGGCATGACAAACAGGGAAAGAGGAATTGATGGCAGTCATCTTTGGTGTCAAGCTGCCAAGTGAGCACAGGAGACTGCGGTGGAAGAAAGTAGACCAGTGAGCTGCAGCTATTGCAATTATTGTCATAAGTATTTCCTGTCCTGCCACCTCACAGAATCTGTCTCTCCTGGAGCTGGTGTCCTGGACTTTGGACCGATGCGGCCCTGGCCTGTGGCGGTGGGAGGAGAGCCTCTAGGCGGGCTGTCATTTGTCAGCACCTGCCTGGCTCCGTGACAGAGAAAGTGACTTGGCCAGATGATTTTTCTCAGGGTTCCAGAGCTGGTTATCTCGAAAGGCGGGGGAAGATCCAGGTCTCCCAAGGTCCCAGCCAGTTTCTAGACCACATGTAACTGAGAATCCCACTCTGAGAAGTCCACTCTGGGGGCTGAGGAGACGGAGCTGTGGGCCAGCTCTGCCGAGCGGCTTCATGTGTCCACCCAGATGCTGTGGGTGGCAGCAAGGAGCAAGCTGCCCACTCAGCTGTCACTGGGGGAGAGGCGTGGTCCCTGTGGGTGAGCAGAGGGGCATCTGTTCACAGGCAGACCCCACAGACTTACTGAGCACCTCCTGTGTGCCTGGCATTCACTAGGTATGTGGCAGTGATCAACACAGACATACTCCCTGCCCCCCGCACCCCTCCCCCCAGCAGCTTTCTTGGGATATAATTCACATACCATATAGTTCACCTGTTTATTTATTTTTATTTTATTGATTTTTTAGAGAGAGAGGAAGGGAGAAAGAGAAACATGCCCCCTACTGGGGATGGAGCCTGCAACCCGGGCATGTGCCCTGACCTGGAATCAAACCAGGACCTCTCAGTCCATGGGACGACTCTCAATCCACTGAGCCACACCGGCTGGGCCAGTTCACCTGTTTAAAGTGCACATTTCAGTGACTGTTGGTGTATTACTCTATTAATTTTTAAAACTGTGGTAAAATATATGTCACGTAAAATTCGCCATTTTAACCATTTTTAAGTGTACAATTTGATGGTATTCACGACTTCCCAGCCTGTTTTCAGAGTTTGGGCTTTGATTCAACTTTGAAAGTCAGGACGTGTCCTAGGACCAGTGACTTTCCAGGGTTTATTAAGTCACTGAGAACTTGAAAGTGGTCAGCACTTTCCAGAAAAGGGTGTTTCACATCTGGCTGGAAGGAGCCTGGAGTTTGGGTCAGGAGCCTGCGACGGGGGCTGTAGCTCCTCTGTCTGTCTAGTGGGTGAGTAACCTGGACTCGCGACTGTTCTGTCTCCCCTCCAAGTCCCCTCACCTGCAAAAGGAACATGGCGCTGATCCCTCGCGTGGCACAGGCAGGGCCCAGCCCATTCAGCCTGCCTCCTGCCTCATCTCCAGGCTGAGCACACGGAACCCCGAAAGGGGAGAGGACTAGAAGCAATGACTCCCAGTTCTGAGAGACCAAGGTGGGTGCTCTGGGCAAGGCTTCCTCCCAGCCCGGGTGTGAGCTCCGAGCGAGCTGCCCGTGTGATACCACCTCCTGGTGCCGGTAGGTGGGGCTCTACTGGGCACAGGTGCGGGAGCAGCCTTATGCCCAGCGTAGGGTTGGCAACCAGGTGGCTCTTCCTGATACAGGACAGAGCGCGCTTGTCACTTACAGCACCGTTTTCCGCGGAACCCAGGCAGAGCCTCAGACTTCTCTAGTGATCACTGGAAGAACACAACTTGAAATCTAGCTGTCATCTCTGTTCTGAAAAAGGGATGCTGAGAGTGACACTCAGTGTATCGGCCTGGGAAAGCCAGCGGGTGCCAGGCAGTGTTGGAGAACCCACAAGAGAGCAGAGAGGAGTGGAGACGCCGGGAGTCAAGTAAATGCAGTGCCACCTTCTGTTTCTGACCCCTTAGTTGTAAAACATGTTCCTGTATTACACCCATTTAACAGATGAGAAAATGGAGGTCTGGAAGCCACTCGCTAGGAAGTGGAGAGGTGGAACATGACCTAACTCCTACTTCAGCGCTCCTTCCACGACTCCTCGCTGTCTGCACATCAGTTTACGCGCAGCGGTTCTCAACCTTCCTCATGCCGCGACCCTTTAATACAGGTCCTCATGTTGTGGCGACCCCAACCATAACATTATTTTCGTTGCTACTTCATAACTGTAATTTTGCTACTGTTATGAACCGCCATCGGAAATATGTGTTTTCCGGTGGTCTTAGGCGACCCCTGTGAAAGGGTCATTCGACCCCCAAAGGGGTCGCGACCCACAGGTTGAGAACCGCTGGTTTACGGTTTAAAGAGAGCATGTCAGAGACCATTTAGCTCACGGTTCTGACTTGGGCATGGCTCTTTTGGATCTCTGTGACCCATTTGATTTAAGAATCCTCAACACTCTGATGGCCATGTCCCCATCCCGAGGGACGATACGATTTCCCTGAAACAGACTGGGTCTGGAAATTCCATGCCCGAGGCCGCCATATGGGGAATTCACAGAGCTAACGTGTAGTATGGCATCAGATGGGGGTGATGGGTCATACAGGTATTCTTGACAAGTGGATTTAGTAGAAAGTATTTCCAGTTTCATTTTAGCCTGAAGACTGTCATCTTCACATCTGACCCTCTGATCCCCCATAGCCTGGATTTCTACTGCGGTGCGTGTGACCCCACCTTGTCCCCTCCCTCCAAGACCTCGGGGGGCTCACGCTGGGGCTCCGGGAGGCCGCTCTGTGGTTGGGCTGGGCTCAGGCTTTGTTGCCACACTTCAGTCTTCTGTTTTGGTACAGCGAAGACATCGAGGAGATAAACAGAGATCACTTTACACCTTTTATATTATGACAAATACATATTGCAAAACACTGCTGCTTCCAAAATGTTTCGGTTGCAGAGCAGCGAGGAATTAACAGCTACGCAGTTCCCGAGACGCTTGTACTTCATTTACACATCAGAATTTTTTTTACACTTTCCAGTAAAATAGAAGTGAGAAAACACACACACACGCACGCACGCACACACACACACACACACACACACGCCCAGCGCACCACTTGGGTTCTATATCAGGAAGGTCTTAAATTAGTAAGTAGTCCTTTAAGTCCAGATAAACTGATAAATACCATTAATGGCTTAATTTATACTCTGAGTTTGAAATTTGACACGTGGACACTATCTTGGCTCAGGAAACACAAGCGGGTTTGTGCCAGAGGTTTTAATGACCGATCAGTAATATAAATTGCTGCATCACTGAACAGAAATAGCTTCTCCATGTCATTTGATCTGGAAACTTCTCTGGCCAGGCAGCAGTTAATAAATTTAAAAATAATTACTCTCTTTATTCAAAGTCAAACTAATTAGGAGTGGTTTTTACAAATCATAACGTTGTCTAAGCCACTGTACATCCCCACTTGGGCCTTGAGCAGACCCGGGGCAGCAGACGGGCCTGGGTGGCATGAATTAGAGGCCAGGGGAGATCCCTGGGCTGCTGAGCTGAACGGGGAGGGGCTGGGTCAGTCTTCAGCAGCCCTGTGGGGGAGCGAGGAGGGCTCAGTGAGGAGGCCTTGGGGGTGACCTGCAGGAACCTTCAACTCTTTAGTCCATATGTAGGGAACTCAGAGCAGCTGCCTTCCTGTGTGTGATCTGAACATGGGGAGATGGGCCAGTGCTGGTGCTGGTGGGCCGGGCCCGAGCCCCAGGAGAAGGAAAGGCAGATGTGCACACGACTCCTTGGGGAGCATAGACCGAAGGCAGCGGGGTGGATAGGGTGATCTCTAGAGGGCTTTGCTCCCTAGGCAGGTGTGGGCCCTAATAGGTAGAGCCGATTTGTCTTGTAGGCTTTAGGGAATAAAATGCATGGAGCCTGAAGTCAGAGCGTGAAGGTCAGGAATTTCGGCGCATGGTGACACCCGGAACTTGGGGTGCTTGTACTTCATTTACGCATCAGAATGCCGTCACTTTCCAGTTTTAGGATTTTGGAGAGGTTGCTTGACTTCTCTAAGCCTTGGCTTCCTCTTTGCCCTGTGGGCAGGGGTGGCTCCCATCCTGTAAGGGTGCTCTGAGGATGTACTTTGGTGACTTTGTACGCACCCGCTGCAGGCCTTGTGCAGAGAGCATGTTCAGTGGATGGTGGCGGTGATCACTGCGTCATCACTACTCATCGGCAGCCTTTCCCACCACCGGTAGGGAGAGCAGGGCCAGGCTGGTGGCAGGGGTGATGGAAGAATGGGAATGATGGGATCTTCCAGGATCCCTGACTTGTCCTCTGACCGTGGGCGGTTTCCCATGTGCCCGCAGAACTGATGGCCCCGGGAGCCACCTGAGAGCAGTTGGGCGAGGTGAGGGCAGAGTGAAGCTTTTCTGTAGTTGAACAATCTCACAGAGCAGATTCTTATTTAAAGCTCTGGTGCCTGGGATGCCTAGGGGGACCACCCCCCTCCCAACACCTACACAGATGACGTGGAAACTGAGGCCAGACAAGCTGCGGAGCTGGGGTCAGCACCAAGCAGGTGTCTCCCCTCCGGAGCACGTCTCAGAGGAGGGCTCATTGGTTGGTGCCCTTGAAGGCTCGGGAATCTCGAGCCTCCTGCTGGTGTCCTGGCCCATGTCTGTGACCATCAGGAGGCTGGTTATTCTGGAGCTCCTGCCTTCCTGTGTTCGGGGCGCTCCTAGTGCCCAGGTAAGGGAACGAGGAAAAGAGGCAGACAGATGGCTGAAGTCATTCCTGGGTTAAGAGTTCTGGGGCAGGAATCTTAGGGATGCCCCAGAGCCCAGGACACTGGGTCGAACTGGGTCTCGACCTGCTCAAAGCAGCTCAGCTCTCCCCTCCAGCTCCCAACCCCGCCCCGTCCAGCGCACCGGGGCAGAGGCTCGGATTTGCTGCAGATCGGAGTAGTCCATGCAGCTGGTTCGTGCAGTCATTTCTCCGTTTGCTTATTCCCTATCATGTGCGAGGGACTCGGTAAACGCCACACTAATGGCGAACAAAACTTAGCCCCTGCTCTCCTGAGGTTGCGGTGTGGGGAGGGAAGTGAACATGTAGGGTGAATTTGCCTTGGGAACAGGTAGTACAGTAGCTATACTCTAACGGATACTTTGAAGTCATAATTTTATGAAGGCTGACTCACTTAAGTCCTGAAACATAGACATTTTTTCTCTCTGTTCTCTGCTAAAGAAAACAGACCCGCCCTGGCCGGTTTGGCTCAGCGGTTAGAGCGTCGGCCTGCGGTCCAGAGAGGCCCGGGTTCAGTTCCCGCTAAGGGCACGTACCTCGGTTGCAGTTTGTCCCTGACCCTGTTTGGGTCGTCACTTGAGGTGTCCCTTTCACATCGATGTTTCTCTCTCTCTCTCTCTTCCTCTCTCTCCCTCCCACTCTATCTGAACAAAAATGGAAAAATGTCCTCGGGTGAGGATTAAAAAAAAGAAAAGAAAAGAAAACAGACCCGCGGGGGCCTGGGCATCGGACCTAATGTGCAGACCAGGGGGTCAACTCTGCCCACCCAACCGCCTAGGAACCCAGGGCTCAGAGACCATATTTGAAAAAGGGGTCAGTTAAGAACAAACAAGCCAAGCTAGAATTAGGACCCACGAGTTCTTAATTCCAGTCCAAGGCTCTCTTCACCCGGACTACAAAATAAGGACTTTCTTTTACTGGCCTAGAAAAAGTTGCCTAGTTTCCACATCCTGCGTCCCACAGGAAGCCATTCAGGCAGATGCAAATGTTGAGACGCTGGTTCTCATCCTCTCTGTGTTGGCTGCAGGAGGGTCCTGCAGACCAGAGACGGCTAACATACGTGGGCTAACATACGTGGGCTAACATACGTGGGCTAACATACGTGGGCTAACATACATGGGCTAACATACCTGGGCTAACATACGTGGGCTAACATACGTGGGCTAACATACCTGAGCTAACATACCTGGGCTAACATACGTGGGCTAACATACGTGGGCTAACATACCTGAGCTAACATACCTGGGCTAACATACCTGGCAGCAGGGCCCGCAGCTGTGCGGAGGGATCCGCTGGCCCCTGGCAGGGAGCAGGCGCATTTCCACTGTGAAGGAGGCTAAGAGGCGGCGGGGGCACACATGCACAGCTGTGTGACCACCCCCCTGGAAGGTGCAGAGCTGGACCCCGACCTTGATGTTGTTTGCTACCTGCTTACCCCTGTCCTACTCCTGATATGTTAATGATGCTTAGGAAAAGCTTCAGGGACAGTCTCTGGCTCTGAACTTCAGGGTAGAAAGTGCAGTCCTTGTTTGGAGGACTTTCTGTGGCGGGTGCACATGGGAGGGGTGGCAGGGGAGCAGGCGAGGAGGGGACTTAAAGGGTAGCAGCAACATTCCTTCCCTCAGGGTGGCAGCCAGCTCTGCGTCTCTCCTGCCGGGCCTGGCACGAGGGCAGCACTGGGCACCGAGCGACTGCGTCAGGGTGGCTGGCCCCTGTCCCACAGCAGTAGGAAAGCCAGCAACTGTTCTGGCCCCTGCTGTCAAGGTCAGCCTCCTGTGCCCGGCCCCGAGGAGCTGGGAAGGCAGAGGGGCCAGATGATGGGAAACAACTTGGTCTCCTTAAACCTTTACATGGAAAAGAAGGCAGGGCAGGTTCTGAACCCGTGCCCACGCTGGAGGGTACGGGAGAGGACAAGGTCATCACACAGACACGCGGACTCCAGGTTGGCGTGACCCCCTCATTGAAAACATAACAGCGTTTGACTTTTCTAAATATCAGGGGTGATTGGTATAGCATTTCACGTGGTGTGCCAAGAAATCGAACACGAGAGCTGGGCCGCGGGCCGGCCGCGACGTCAGGGCTCCTCGGGAGGGGAGGCCAGCCGCCCGCCAGGCAGGGCACCAGCGCAGGCTTGGTCTCGACCTCGCTGCATGCTGTTACTATAAAGCATGTTTAATGCCTAATATAGAGTTTTATTTTCCCAGCACAGGGCTCTCGGCGCTGTCGGAGCCGCTTGCTGTGGGGTAGGGAAGGAAGCCCAGCTGTCTCCTGCTGGCCCAGCCGTCTCTGCTGTTCACCCTAGCGGCTCCCCGGCCCTCCGGCCACCTTCTGGAGGGGCCCCAGTGCTTTTGTAATGAATAAACTCTAATTTTTTAGAGCAATTTTAAGTTTACCCTTGTTATGTCCAACTAAAACTGAGCAGAAAGTAGAGTTCTCATATGCCCCCCCCTCGTGCACAGCCTCCTGACCATCGACACCCCCCCAGAGTGGCACAGGTGTTACATCCGATGAGCTCACAGTGACATGGCATTACCACCCAAGGCTGTAGTTTACGTTATGGTTTGGTCTGGTATCCACCATAGTTGTATCATACAGATAGTTTCACTGTCCCCAAATGCCCCGTGCTCTGCCCATTCGTCACTCCAGTGATTTCATGTGAAGCATTGCTGCTTTGGGCATGCGTGGTGGTGGACTGTCGTGGGGTTTGAGGAGGAAAATGGACCCCAGGCAGATTTGGTTAGAAAAGGTTGTAACTCATTCACGCAGTAGACCTCGTGAGCATCTGCTTGGTGCCAGACGTGTATGCTGGGCCCTGGGACAGAGGGACAGGCCAGCAGGACTCACCTGGGCCCCGTGCACCAGCCACCCGTCGGAGCAGAAACGACCGTGAGTGTTGTCGTGTGGGGGCAGCATGGTGTTTGGAAACAACAGTGAATTCGGAGAAAGGAGAGAACTGGGTTCTTATCCTGGCTCTGTCACAGGCTTGCTTTATGACCTGGGACAAATTACTTTGTTTATCTGCCTCTCAAATGTTGGGTGTAGGGATTAGGAACAAATACTGTTTGGGGGATGTTGTGGTTCCAAGCACGGCCGGAGATCCTGATCTCGTGTTGGTGGGCTGCATTTTTCTCAGCCTCAGTGTCCACGCTGGTGAACTGGGATGAGCACACGTGGCTGTTGGAAGCACGGAGTGAAGTGAGCTTGTGCAGCCAGCCCAGCGCCTGGAAGGGGCGCACCAGCCCAGTGCTGGCCGCTCCGTTAATAGTCTGTCTGCAGCTCCTGTCCCTCCGCAGTCGATGAGTGTTTGTTTCACTTCATTTAGAAGCTTATTCCAGAAGAATTTAAGTGTACACTGTGTCTGAAGAAGGGATTAAAGATGGAGATCTTTTGCCTTTTTAAAACTGTTCTAGAAGCTTGGGGGGAATGGTAGGATTTGGTCTGGAGGACGGCGGCTCAGAGCTGGGACTGCCCGCCTGCTGCAGCCATCACAGGCTCCCGGGGCGGCTCCCGCCTGCGTCACTCACAGGCCCCAGCCCCAGAGGACCTGAAGTCATACGTCTTGTTCCGCGGAAGGACTGGGATCCAAGTTTGGGGGCCCAGTGGTGAGTCTGATGGGACTGTCAGGCACCCGTCGCCCTCACTGTTCAGAGCGGCTCTGTCCCTGTCAGCACCGTCCTCCCACCAGTCCTGACAGCCATCCTCAGCCCCAACTCCCGGGCCCGCTCAGCTCTCCTGGCTCCTGTGGCCAGGCCCCGTGGCTCTCCTTTCTCCCTCTCCTCTGCTCGCCAGCTCCTGCCCTGTCCTCTGTGACTGCCCTCCCTTCTCCCTCACGACACCACCGCTGCCTGGTGACAGAAAGGAGTTAATAAAAACCAATGTGTAACTGGAACTTGAAAAGCCATAAATAGCCTTGTTTTTTCTAGGATGTTGGTAGCATTTTGATTTAATAGTTGGACAAACACAAGGGCCTATTTTATTCAGAGTTTACAGGCCTCAAGGCTGTTATTCCTCCAAATTTAATAGCATTGAAATTGCAGGGTTTGCTATAATTTGCCTATCGCTTTCTGCTCCACCATTGATGTTCATTGTCAGCGGGATGGAATCTCAGTCCGACTCACTTAGATAACATGTCTGTTAAACATTTAGATAATTGTACCATCATTAACTTGTCACATTATTTTAGAGATTCAAAACAGAAGCAGGGTAAGTAGAGGTACCAAAGGGGAATGGAGGTGGCCGGAGGAGGAGGAGGAGGAAGGGAAAACTTCTCCTGAGTTAACCCACCAGGAGATGAGGGTTGATTTCAGTCTTGACCTTGCATTGGGGTGTCTCAGTCAGAGCTGCCGCGCCAGGGCTGGCCCCGGGACAGTGTGGCAGATGCTTGGAAACCCTCGGCAGCTCCTTCATCCCCAGCTTTGGCCTTCAGGTACCAAAGACCAATTTTTTAGCTTCCCTTAGGAATGCTGATTGCAACATTATATGTGATCACAAAGTATCAGGAACAACCTACATGTCCAAAGGTAAGGAATCTGTTCATTTTGGTACCTGAGTTGGAAAGATGTCCATGACGTTTGGATGATAAAAGCTAGTAGGAGAAAACAGGCTGAATAGTGTGATCCTGTTTACTATAAAATACGGAAGCCATCCTGTAAGATTCTATAAGGCTCTGTATCTGTTAACAGTGATTATCTTTAGAGAATGGAATTACAGAGCAAAGAGGGTTTGCTTTCTGCTTTATCTACATCTGAATAATTACTATTATTTATTATATAGTAACTATTCTTTACAGGCATGTATCATTTATATAATTTTTAAAAATTAACATCACATTATAAATAAGAAAAATATCACCTTTGAACCTCTTTTTTTTTCTCCTCCCATGAAGAAGGACATCTTAAAAGGCTACAAGTGTAACTAAATAGGTTTTGAGAGAGATCCAGGACCTTAATATCTCTGTCACACTGGCAGGTGCCTTAGTTTCCCCCCATCGTTGGGACAGATAAATACCAGATATAGAACTCAGTGCCTGGGAATGGGCCTGTGCAGCTGTCCCAGCTCACCAAGGGCCTGAGAGCAAGTGGGGAGCAGAGATTGTCATTACACCTCAGTGAGGTCACACCTGGAGGGGCAATGAGGCCTGGGGTAAATATGAGCCCCCACTCCTCAGAATGGGGGATTCGGGGAGCAGCTAAATGTCACTGAGCTTGACATCCAGAATTGCCCCCAGAAATTCTGTGGTGTGCGCCCCCTGGTCCCATGGGTTGACAGGTGTGAGTGCGGTCTGTCTGTCTGGCTTTGGACACCATGTTCTCTCCTGCATCCCCAGGCCACCTGCTCTGTGACTTGGGCAGTGGCCTCACTGTGGCCTTCCACAGCTCGTGCACACCAGTGACAACAGAGGAACGGGGGGAGAATGCACAAGTCGGAAGACACGGGTTAATGTTTCCATGATTGTACTGTAAATAATGCAGACATTTGGGGGTGTGAGGAACAAGCAATGTAAATATTTTATAGACTGTAGGCTAAATAATGTTTATATTTAGAAAAGCAGCTTAAATATTTCATACGCTGCAGCTCAGATTCCTACTTAGAGGATGAACAGGACTGGTGAGGCCTGTGGGGTAAGGGTGGGGGACCGTGGAGCCCGGGTGGAGGGGCAGAGGAGTGTAAAACTTTGCAATAAAATAATGCTTTGCAGTGAAAGTATGTGTATGAGATTGGGGTGCAACTATCAGTTACTGGGAACCCAAGTAGTTGGAAGTCTCAGATTTTTTAAAACCATCGTTAAATTTCCTATACTCTTTTTTTAATGTGAGAGACAAATGACAACCTAGTAACAAGGTTTTATTTTTACTTATTTTTTTAAATCCTCACCCAAGGATATTTTTCCATTTATCTTCAGATAGAGTTGGGGGTGGGGGGGAGGGCGGAGAGACACATTGACTAGTTGCCTCCACATGACCCTGACCAGGCCCCGGGACCAAACCATAACTGAGGTACGCGTCCTTGACCGGACCTGAACCTGCGACTCTTTGGTCTGCGGGCCTACGCTCTAACCGCTGAGCCAGGCCGGTCAGGGCACATGATTTTATTTTTAAAAAGTAACTTCCAACCCTAGAAAATTGAAAACATACTTCTACATAAAAACATGTACATGAATGTTCATAGAAGCATTGTTCATAACAGACAAAAAAAAAAAAAAAGAAACTACTTCCCCTGGCTGGGTCAGCGGTTAGAGTGTCGGCCCATGGACTGAAGAGTCACTGGTTTGATTCCCGGTCAAGGGCATGTGCCTCAGTTGCAGGTTCGATCCCCTACCCCAATCGATGTCTCTCTCACATCAATGTGTCTCTCTGTCCCTCTCCCCCCATCCCTCCCACTCTGTCTAGAAGTCAATGGAGAAATATCCTTGGGTGAGGATTTTAAACATTTAATTAATTAATTTAAAAAAATAGAAACTACTCAGATGTCCATTAACTGATGAACAGATGAACAAAACGTGGTCTAGCCACACAAAGGAATATTACTCAGCCATGAAAAGGAGCTCAGGACTGACATACAGTCCAGCATGATGAATGATACAGCCAACTGAAAGCAGCTGAGCAGAAAAGGCTGCATACTGTATGACTCCACTCATGTGAAATGTTCAAACAGGCAAATCGATCGAAACACAGCACATTAGTAGTTGCTGGGGTTGAGGGCAGGGGAGGGTGGAGAGTGCAAACTAATGTGTGGTTTCTTTTGGGATGATGGACATGTTCTGGAATTAGATAGTGTTGCTATGTTTGTACAGCGTTGTGAGCACACTCAAAACCATTGAACTGTGTACTTCAAAAGGGTGGACTTTATGATTTGTGAATTATATTTCAACTAAAATGAAAAGCGGAGTCCAAGTATGTTGTTGGGTTTCACAGACAGCACACGCTGTCTCCCTGCTGCGTCGAGGACTTTCTGGGTAGGTGGCAGTCTGTGTACCGTGACTGTGCCTTTGGAACCATTCTGTTCCTAGCAGGCAGCAGGAGTAGGATTGCTCAGACACCCCGTTCCTCCATCTCAGAACTGGGAAGGAAGAGAGGAAGAATCAGGTTGGGACCATTCACGGGAGAAGGATGTGACTCTGATGTCTGCAAAGTCTGGAGACTGGGGAGCTGCCTCCCGAGCAGATCTCAGGACAGAAAGCCAGCCCTCCCCTCCGCTCTGAGGAGCCACTCTTGCCAAAGGCAGGACGGGACAGTATGGGCCAGTTTTAAGAAAGGAATCGCTCACACATTGCCCGGCCGGTGTGGTTCAGTGGATTGAGCACGGTCCCGTGGACTGAGAGGTCCTGGTTTGATTCCCGGTGAGGACACATGCCCGGGTTGTGGGCTCGATCCTCAGTAGGGGGCGTGCAGGAGGCGGCCGATCGATGTTTCTCTCTCACATTGATGTTTCTATCTCTCTCCCTTCCTCTCTCTCGCAAAAATCAATTAAAAAAAAAAAAAGAATCACTCACACAAGTAATATGTGTTTAGTGTGGAGAAATTAGAAAATACATGGAAACAAAAGAAATTCGTCCCTGTAGTCCCACCATCTTTTTCCGTTTTCTCATAAATGAGACCGAGGCAATACTACGCAGTGCTGCCCTGGCCGGTTTGGCTCAGTGGTTAGAGCATCGGCCCGCAGACCAGAGAGTCCCGGGTTCGGTTCCCGCTAAGGGCATGTGCCTCGGTTGCAGTTTGTCCCCGGCCCTGGTTGGGGTCGTGTGGGTAGCGGTCAGTCTGTGTGTCTCTCTCACATCAATGTTTCTCTCTCTTCCTCCCTCTGTCCCTCCCGCTATCTGAAGATAAATGCAAAAATGTCCTCGGGTGAGGATAAAAAAACAAAACTGCGCAGCGCCGGCCGTTCCGTCGTCTGTTCCCTGCATGCCGACAAACCTGTGTCTTGAGGATGTATCTCCATGGTTTCAGAGTAGTCTCCCTGACCCCCATGCATTCTTTTCTGTAAGCCTGAGTGCCTTAGTGGAGCACTGGGGCGCCCCCTCTGCCCTCCCTGCTTTGCTGGGGATCAGGCCTTGTGTCTGAGGCCAGGAGCATGACTCGCAGACGCAGCCCCTTCCCACCTCCTACTGTCCCTGCGTCCGTCCATCAGCAGGGTGAGCTGGGCTGGCCAGGCGTGTGAGAGGCAGCTGCTTACGCGGCTGTTCCAGGCAAGCCTGAGGTGCTGGGGACATGTCTGGTGCAGGTCTTCACATTCCACCTTTTTAGAAGCCGTTCGTTTCCCTTCGGTGTTTTCCAGCCTTGCCCTGCAGGATCTGGGCAGGAAACTTTCCTCCTCTGCTGGGGGCTGGGCAGCCCGAGGAAAATGCACACATCGATTTATTTGCCAAGTTAAAACTCAAAGTTAAGCCCTGGCCTGTTTGGCTCAGCGGTTAGAGCATCGGCCCGCGGACCAGAGAGTCCCAGGTTCGGTTCCCGCTAAGGGCACGTACCTCGGTTGCAGTTTGTCCCCGGCCCCGGTTGGGGTTGTGTGGATGGCAACCACTTGATGTGTTTCTCTCTCTCTCTCTTCCTCCCTCTCTCCCTCTCGCTCTATCTGAAGATATATGCAAAAATGTCCTCGGGTGAGGATTAAAAAAAAAACAACCCAAAGTTAAGTAGCAAGTTAAGCATCTCCCTGTTAACTGTCCCAGGCTCCTACCAAAGAAGAACCCCAAACAGGTATTAGGAAAAGGCTTTTCTTCTCGAATTTCCTTCTCTGAACGTTTAGGAAAAGTTAGCTAACAGAGGGATTGCAGGTTTGGGTCAGAGGAGATGTTCCCTGCCCCCAGTAGGAGGAGATCCATTACAGATTGGAAATGACTTTGTCTCTAAGTGCCCATTGTCAGATGGGACGCTCATTCCCCTCAACCAAACAAATATAAAACGCTTCCAGCCTCTGCTCGGATTTTCTATTACTGCTTCACAGGACTCCAGAGAGTTTTAAGATAGCAATTTGATTAAGCTTATGGGGAAGATCCCATCAGATAACATTCTTTTTCTGCAGGTAGAGATAATGTGTTCAAGTATTAAGTATGTTTTAAAGGTAATTATCTTTTCCATATTCATTTTAGTTACAGGAATTGGAAAGGGGGAGACTCTGCATCTCAAAGCTGCCCCTCGGGCCCTGGAGTCGCTGGGACTTCTCTCCTCTGGGAAGCACACTTGTTTTTGACAAATGAACTGAGTGCCAAGTGTTTTTCTGTTTCGAAATGATTTGGGGCCCGTCTCCAGAGAGGTGATCCAGAAGGCGGGGTCTGGGCCTGACCTCGGTGGGCTCCCTAGCTTGCATTCCCTGCTCTGGAATACTTTGGGGCTCCCCATTTAGGAGGGGACCTGGCTGCTACTCAGAGAATGTACCCCATTCACCTTCCACAAGCAGAGCCTGGAATGGCCATTTCCGTGCACCAGGTCCAGTGTTGGGGTGTATTCAAATGGGGAAACGCTAACTCAGGGTCTAGACTTCCAGCATGGGTAGACTCCTGGAATTCACAGCTGGAGCAAAGGGCCTGGGGACGGTGATCCTGAGCCGCACTGAGGTCCAGAGATTTGTCCAGGGTCACACAGCCAGTTAGAGAGACACACTGTGCGCTGGAACCCAGGAGTCCTGGTCTCGGACCACCCTGCCTATCCCCCAGGATACCCGCAACCCTGTCATTTTAAGACAGTAATCCTCCACCTCTTTCCTGGAAATCTCCGGAGTCGGAGATACTGTCCCTTGTGGCATCCTTGGCAATCCATTAGGGTCCGCCCTGGGAGCCAGGCGCCAGGGCCTCTGTGGGTTTGAGGGGCCCAGAGCCAGCCCGTGCACCGCGGCCTCAGACCTCGCTTGTCTACCGGCCGTTCTGAGCACTCTGCGATTCTGCAGAATCGGAAAATCAGTCCCAAATCCTGCCTTCAGACTGCTAACCAGTGCGAGGGAGGAAAACACAAGCGTATCTAAAAAGGTAGTTCATGCTGCAGGGCAACCAGACATGGTGTGTGCTGGGGTTTAGTGTAGCGTTTGCATGTGACATGTCCCTGAAATCCTGTCTGCCTGAAATCCTTCCTTCTGCTGCCAGAAAGCCCCGCTCCCACGTTTGCCCAACGCCTGGTCGCCTGGGCACTCGCCGTTAGCCGGCTGCAGCCTGTTGGTCTGAAGGCAGCTGACTCTGGGAAGGACCCAGATGACAGGTTTATATAACATTTAGGATCCCAGGGTGGTGGCGTACGGTGCCCGTTGTCTCCAGTCCCTGCCCCACTTCTGTCAGACCGAGGTAGCCGTGGAGAGGTGGACGCCCAGTCGGTGGGCCCAGCCGGGGTTAGTGCTTGGCCTCATACCTGTATTCTAGGTAAGGATGTCGCAACTGATGTTGCCTGTCCTGTGCTTGTCCTTCAACGTGCCCTCATTGCCAGTCGCACCTCGAACCCATCTGGGGAAGCTTTAAGAAAAACAAGCAAGGGCTCCTACCCCAAACCGGCTCAATCAGAATCTGGGTGAGGCTGATAACCGATGTTTTCACAGCTCCCCCGGAGATTCCAATGTCTGGCCAGAGTGAGGACTCCCTGATGGGATGAGATCAGAGTCCACTGCATGGCCCAGAAAGTGTGTCACAATTAGAGCCGGGCCTTATCTTTCGCTGTCCCCTACACTGTGTTCGGAAAGAACCACGTACAGTTCCCATCCTTTCCTGCTCCCTTCCTAACCCCATACTCCTACGTGTCTGATCTGCCTGCCGTGTTCGTCTCAGCTCAGGTGTGCCAGTGACAGACCGAATGTGTGTGCCCCCACCCAGATTCACGTCAAAGCGCTAACCTCCAGTGTGATGGGATTTGGGGTGTGGGGCCTTTGGGCAGGTTGAGATGAGGTCATGAGGGTGGAGTCCCCAGGGTGGGGTTAGTGCCCTTATAAGAAGAGGAAGAGCCTGCCGCGTGAGGACACAGTTGGAACGCGGTTGACTGCAAGCCAGGAAGAGAGCCCTCACCAAGAGTACAGTCACACTGGCACCCTGATCTCAGACTTCCAGCCTGCAGAACTGAGAAAGCAATGTCTGTTGGTGAAGCCACCCAGTCCTGGTCTTCTGTTACAGCAGCTGGAGCAGCTGAGACAGTTCCTTCTCTGTCCCACTAAGCAGCAGGAAGCCTTCCTCCGTTGGGCCCCCTGCTCCTGGGCATCGCCCGCTTGTGGCCCTTGGCCATCGGGCTGCTCCACGACGTAGGGGCTCACCCACTGGCCCCGAGCCCTTGTACTGTTGCAGTAAGTTGTCACTCGGTAAACATCTGTCGTGTGTTTAACCAAAAGCAGCAAAGGGAGCTTCCTGGTTGGAATCAGGAAAGTTGAATCTGTTCTCGTCAGAATTCAGATGTTTGCTCTTTACTTGCCAGCTGTGTGGCCTTGGACAAGTCATTTAACATTTGCAAGTCTCGGATCCCTTACCTGAAGAATTGGAACGCCACACTTTCTTTACAGACCTCAGAGGGGGATGTGAGAACCAGAACGATCTTGGGAAGAACTGGCATCTTTGTAAGGTTCAAAGCACAATTCCCATTAAGGTGTTATAATTAGACATCTTTCTTAAAAATATGTTTTTATTGATTTTTTTAGAGAGGGAGAGAGAGATAGAAACATCAATGTGAGAGAGAAACATCAATCAGCTGCCTCCTTCACACCCCCCACCGGGGATCAATCCCGCAACCTGGGCACGTGCCCTGACCGGGAATCAAACCGGGACCTCTCAGTCCACGGGGCGATGCTCAGTCCACTGAGTCACACTGGCCAGGCAATTGTAACATCTCTTGATACCCTCTTGATACCTTCAGGATGCCCTACTGTGATTGCCCCCCAGCCTGTGCCCTCTGCACTGTCTCCCATCCCAGCTCCCACAGGCCCTCCCCTTCCCTTGGCTGCCTCTCCCCTGCACAGACACGGAGTGCTGTATGAAAGCATTATAGTATAGTTTAATTACAGAGAAAATAAACAGGGAAGCAGGCTGATCCGTTCAGTCATTAAGTATTCAGTCACACGACGGGCAGAAATTTGGAGAAGAGGTATCCTACGTTTGACTACATCTGATCTGAGTAGGACAATGAGACACATTCCACATCCATAACCTCTAGCGTGGAGAAAGTTTCAGAAGGAAGAGAGAATCCAAACTGTCATTCCTTCCTCATTCATCAGTGGGATTTGAGCACCAACCGAGGGCACAGGCACCAGCATGCAAAGATAGGCTGCCTTGCCTGCCCTCCCGGCGCTCGCAGACAGGAAGAGGGCTGTGGCAGAGGCGTGCCCTGGTGGCATGCAAGAAGGGCAGGTGCCCAACCCTGGTGGGGGCAGTGGGCAGGGAAGGCTTGGAGGCCAAAGGGGATGCTCAGACTGAATTTTCTTCTCACCTTCATCTCTCCTGTGTTGGGGTACACTTGCTTTGTGGGGGTGGTGAACTGTTTGCTCCTCGTGTCGTGTAGAATACACTTTGTGTGGACGCCTGTGTGTGCAGCCTGTCACTGACCCCTCCTGGCTTGGACCCCTGTTTCTGAGGCCAGTGCCTGAGTCTGTGGAGGAGGAAGAGTCTACGAAGAGGCAAAACAGGAGACTCGTGCTTGGCCTGAGAGCCTCTGCATTCCGGAGACCCCCCCGGGGCCCCTCTCTCTGGACCCTTCAGATGGAGGAAGCCATTGTGCTCCGTCCTGGCCTCTGACCCCGAGGCTCTGGGAAGCAGCAGGTTGTTGACACTTGGACAATCATTTCTTGCAAGGCAACTGCCTCCCTCGGGAGTTCTCCTCTCTGCCTTGGGGTTGTGACTGTTCCCCCACCCGGGAGGGGGTGGTGAAGGAGCCGGGAAATGAGCTCAGTCAGGGTGGGAGGCCAGGAGGGGGCCCTCGGTCTCAGGCCCCCAGGCAGCTCCCCGGTTTTCTCCCCGGCTCGCTCCTGTCTCACCTGCCAGCTCGGAAGCAGCCCTCCCCCAGGGTCAGCTTGGAGCAAATGAGTTCAGGAGACGGGTTTGGGCCTGGAATTCCTCTGAGCACGCGGGGTCTCTGCTCTCGGGGAGCCCCTGTGTCTTCGGGGGGATGCCTGTCGGCTGTCTCCTGCAGTCCCAGGGACAGACTTGCTCACCCTGGTGCTGCTGCTTGTCAGGAGCAAGCCTTGGGGTAGGTCACGAGCCCTTCCGGAGGCTCAGTCCCCTTGTCGGTAGAGTGGCGTTAAAAACGCACTTGCGTGGCGGGCCTGCCGGGAGGCGCAGATGCAGTGCTGTGACCGCAAGCGCGTGCCCTCGGTGACCCACCCTGCGGTCGCTGCCGCTGGGGCCATGTTGCGAGCCTGCCGGTGTCCAGTGTGGGCTCCCCCGCTCCCTCCTCCCTCCTTGTTTCTGATGCTTCAGGAAACATTATGCAGAAGAGGGTGAGGGGTGACAGAGGCACTCTCACATTTTTAAAGTGCCACTTGCATTCCTCTGGCCTCGGCCCTAAGAGTGAAGAACTCCAACCTGCAGCCAGGAGCTGGGCTGTTCCGTCCCGAGGAACTCCAGGACGTGTCGCCGCAGCCAGGCGTCCCCACTCTGCAGCCTGGGCGGGAGCATTTCTCCAGCAAGGGGGAAAAGCCCTCTTGCTAAGCGACAGAAAAATCGCCCTGTTTTAATTCTGGAAGAAGCGGATTAGTGTGGCCATATTTAACCTTTGACCCCGGCACAAAAGCATTATCAAAATTAGTTACCAAGAGGCTCTGTCTTCCTCTCCCCGCCCCCACGGCCCTGTGTGCCGGGCTGACTTAGGACCCTGGTTAACTTCTTCGGAGCAAGAACCACGGTTCCGAAGGACTCCGCTGCCTTAGAGACATCGGGGCTGGTGCTCGCTGCCAGAACTCTCGGGTCCAAGGTGGGCCAGAGGGCAGAGAAGAGAGCCTGGCACTACAGTGGGCGTCAGAATATATGGGCTGGATTTCAAAATGCTTCCTCTTCTGACCCCGCCTCGTTCTTGGCCGTTGTGGAAATTGGACTCTGTCCAGATGCTGTGTTGCTATTCAGACCCACATTCATCAGAAGTTCCCTTCATGCCTTTTTTACCCGGCTGCTGTTGGACCCAAAATACTATTTGATCTGAAGGCTTGGTTACCTTCCAGGCAGGAATCTATAGACTTGAGGGTCTTGATGGAGGTGTATCTGGACCCGAGTCATTCCTCTGGGTTTAAACCCCATCGTCCCGGTCATTTGGTGAGTGTGGTCTTGGGCAAGGCACGCGACATGTGAGCCCCGGCCTCCTCAGCCGTAGAATGGGCATAATGACAGCAGGGCCTACCTCTTCGAGTTATTTTTGAGACTTGATAATAGGATGCACAGGAAGTGTTTAGAAGGGCATATGACACCTACTAAGTGTCTAGCCACTGTTCACTGCTATTATCGTCATTGTCATCACAGTCATCAATATCATTACTGATCTCATCACCTCTCCAGGTCCGGCTTGGCTCCTCACGTACAGACCGCCTGCGAGACCCCACCACACGAGGGCTCTATTGCGACCTGCCCCACTTCCCGCTGCTCCGTGTCCCTGGCCCTCTTTGGGTCACGTTTGGAGTCTCCTCTGGGATGCGGGCGGGGGGAGCACGGTTGGCTTCCTCTCCTAGCAGAAGCCCAGCTTGCAGTGGGGGTGTGGGAGGGGGCAGCACTTTATAAGCTCTCGATGAAAGCTGTAAAACAAGACGGTCAAGGATCTGGCCGGCCCGGCTCAGGATTATGGCGGCCCCTGGAATGCCGGGGGGCCCTTTGAGAAGCCAGTGTCTGTTTACAGTGCATCTCTCATAAACCCACTCTGGGCCGAGGGCAGGGGGACGCGCCCTCCTGGCATGTGATTGATTACCTGGTATTTATGCCATTGAGGACTTGTCAGCGGTTCGGGGTCAAAGGGTCATCTCATGTGTCTTGCCGCCAATCCACCCCCTTTTGTACAGTGCGGACCGGGTGAGCTGTGCACAAAACAGCTTTTTCTTTTCCTTGGGAAAAGGGGGAAGGGTGGGGGGCGTGTCAATGAAATTTTTTTTCAACCTTTTCTGAATAGTGTCCTTTTAATTCTAAAGAACTTTTAATTAAAAGTAGAAGGAAAATTCATCTTGAGAAGGTTTAACTTACCTTAACAGATACTTTTGTGTCCCAAGAAGCTGGGAGTGACTTTCAAAAAAAGAGTGTAAGGGTTTTTGTGGCGTCTCTCCCCCTCCCCAGACATCTTAGAAGTTCCCTGGAGTGCCTTCCACCCAGAGTCCGACGTGGCCCCTGCTTGGGAAAGCAGGCAGGAAAGAGGTCCGGCTTTCTCTGATCATAGATGAAAACTGTCCCAGAGTCGCTCAGCCAGTTGGTGGCAGAGTCGGCACTGGGGTTTGCCCTCCTGACCGTCCTCCTGGTGTTCCGTTTTGCACACGAGTTGTGTCCCAATTTGCACACGAGTTGTGTCCCGATTTGCACACGAGTTGTGTCCCAAGGTTAGGACGCCAAGTGAAGATAAACGTGATGAGACTGTTGTTGATTTTAGGCCCCAGATATCTGAGACTTGGGAACCACTCCTGAGGGACCTCCCGGCTCATTCCCCCTGCCCCTGGGCAGGCAGTCCCGGCTCACGTGTCCAGGGGACTTCCTCTGTGCCCCCCACTCCAAAGCCTGCAGAGAGTGAGGCTTCAAGTCCTCTGCTTGGTAGAAAGTACCAGCACCCCATGTCCAAGCCCTGTTACTCTGAGCTTCTGGATGCCCCTCTGAACAGCTAACTCGATTGCCTCCTGCTGCAGCTCAGGAGTGGCTGAGTGGGAGCCTCTCTCTGGCCACTGGTAGGGGACAGTCCAGAGCTGGGACAGGCCAGGACTCTGCATTCTTCAGTGCGGCTCCACTGGCCCTCTTGCTGCAGGGTGTTTACCCTCGAAAACCTCACCCAGGGCAGTGAAGGGGACCCTGATGGGGTGCTGCCCATCGCTCCCAGGCAGAGAAATGCTTTGCCTAGAAGTGGCTATTTGTAGGAGTACATGAAACCTCATGTTCCCCATATTCCTGATTTTGGCCTCCCTATCTTTCCCACTTAAACAAACAAACAAACAAAAAACAATACAAAGACTTCTCTCCTGAGGAATAGCGCTAGAAACCCGAATTCCGTTCCGTGCCCTCCATTCCCATTCAGAGTAAATTAGTGAGTGCTAATTTGGACTGATGGGGCACCACTGTGACGAAGGTACGAAAATGGTGCCAGATCTGGATCTTGCTCGTAAGAGGAGAAAGCAGCATGCACTGAGTCCTCACAGCGTGCCCTGAGCGCCAGGTGCTGGGCCAGTGCTCTGCCAAGAGCATTTCTCTTCGCCCGTATATCAACTTTTCTTTTCTTTTTTAAATCCTCACCCGAGGATACTTTTTTCCCATTTATCTTCAGATAGAGTGGGCGAGAGAGACATCAACATGAGAGAGACACATTGACCGCTTGCCTCCCGAACAACCCCGACCAGGGCCGGGGACTGAACTGCAACCGAGGTCCGTGCCCTTGACCGGAATCGAACTCACGACTCTTTGGTCCTCGGGCCGACGCTCTAACCCATGAGCCAGACTGGCCAGGGCCGTATATCAACTTTCCAAGGTGAACATTCTTATTTCCAGATAAAGAAGATGTGCACACCTTTCCCTGGAGTATATGGAACCATGGTAGCTGATATTTATTGAACATTCTTTATGATGGGTAGTGTTAATCTCCTTGAATCCACATAAAACCCCTGGGAGATAGGTATTGTTATTGTCCTGGTTTTACAGAGGACGGAACAGGCACAGAGGAGTTAAGTGACTTGCCTGAGGCCAAACAGCAGTAGTCAGTGGCCCAGCTGGACCTGAGCCACAGTGAAGGATTGCACAGGTCACACTTACACTGTTACGCCTGCCTCTCCAGGTGTCAGCTGGGCCGGACCCGCACTCGGTGATGCCAGCGCTCACACTGTCCTAACATACATCTGCTGGGCACTGCATGCAGACATGTACAAATCAGCCCGAGACCAGCGAAAGGTCACTGTGTAATCAGATGGCAGCCTGGGCGGTGCATGGAGAGGAATTTAGAGGAGGAACATGTTAACGAGGACAGTCCGAGTCTCACTTCTGCGCAGCCGTAGTAAGGGCCCGTCCTTATTCATCGTCCACGCCCAGCACCAGGTCATATTGGATGTCCCATAAATGCTGAGTAAACTGCTGGGAAGGATTTAGCGGGGGAGGTGGGGTTGAACCGAACATACGTTTTAGGAAAATAACGTTGAGAACTATCTCCCTTTTATTTCGTGCTGACCAGGTGCCAAGCACTCACGAGGTGTCTGGCTGAGGCTACATTTAACCCTGGAATGGCCCAGAGTAAACCGAGGCTAAAGAGGGGTTCTGTATGGTGCCCAAGTTTGCAAAGCCTTTTATTTTTCCCTGACTTCAAAGTCCACTTTCCCAAAGCAGAGTGAAGGGGAGAAAAGCAGAAAGGAGCGAGGACTACACGGGGACCCGGGGTGCCAGGCAGGGACAGAGTGGTCTCCTGTTTTCTGCTCATGGTCAGGAGTTGCCTCTTTGATATAAGGATTTCTGGATCTACGAAGTTAACTGTGTCCAGTTCATTGAATTTATAATTCGGCACCAAAATGCTGAAAAGAATAGTCTTTTATGCCCCTTAATGAGTGCCGTAAAAACAAGTGGTGAATCTAATTTTATGAATGATCCTTTATGACTTACCTGATAAGCAGTAGTTGTTCCACACAAAGGGCCCGTAACTCAGTCTGGACCGCAGCTGCTGCCCGCAGTGAAGAGACCTGTTGGACAGGCGCTGTCTTGTTCCTCCGGGGTGGCCAGGACAAGGCTCGGACTCCTCGCTCTGGAGGATCATGGAGGAGGTCACCTGGCCTGCCAACCCAGATGACCGAGAGCTCACCCCTCAGAATTGGCTCTTGCTCCTTTCGTCTCTGGGGCAGGATGTTGATTCCATCTCGATGTTGCCCACTGTGCTAGGGAGGAGACTAGAAGCGTAGAGAACGCTGTGCAAGGGTGTAAGAAGTTCCTTTATCTTTATCCTACAACAAGAGGCAGTGAGCTTGAGAGAGAGAGGGAGAGGGAGAGGGAGAGGGGGAGGGAGAGGGGGAGGGAGAGGGGGAGGGAGAGAGAGAGGAGCTCAGGCTGTATGCTGGTGAGAACTTCCTGAGTTAAGAAGCTGTTCCCAAGAGACCATGGAGCCTTCATCTCGGGGCTGCTTCTGTTGAGTGTGTGAACACACTCGTACCTTCCCTTTCACAGGTTGTCCTCATCTTTCATTTTTCAAAAGTTGAGTTTGAATGATTAAGCTCCTTTATTGTTGAAAGTGTTACAGATGTCCTTCCCTTTTCCCCCATTGACACTGTCCTCCCCATCCCATTGACCGCCTCCTTCACTGCACTGCTGTCTGTGTCCATGGGTTATGCATACATGCATGTACATTCTTTGTTTTTTTTCTTCCCACTCCCCCATCCCCTTTCCCTCTGAGGTTTGTCAGTCTGATCCCTACTTGATGTCTCTGTGTCTATTTTGTTTGTCAGCTTATTTTGTTCATTATATTCCACAAAGAAGTGAGATCATGTGATAGGTGTCTGTCTTTGGCTTATTTCACTTAGCGTAATACTCTCCAGGTCCCTCCATGTCGTCTCAAACGGTAAGAGATCTTTCTTTCTTATAGCTGTATAGTATTCCATTGTGTATAAGTACCACAGCTTTTTTATCCACTCATCTACTGATGGACACTTGGGCTGTTTCCAGATCTTAGCTATTATAAATAGTGCTGCTATGAACATAGGGGTACATATATTCTTTCTGATTGGTGTTTCAGGCTTCTTAGGATATATTACTAGAAGTGGGATCACTAGGTCAAATGGCAGTTCAATTTTTAATTTTTTGAGGTAACACCATAGTGTTTTCCATAGTGGCTGCACCAGTCTGCATTCCCACCAGCAGTGTGCTAGAGTCCCCTTTTCTCCACACCCTCGCCAGCACTTGTTTGATGCTTTGTTGATGGCGGCCATTCTGGCAGGTGTGAGGTGATATCTCATAGTTGTTTTAATTTGCATCTCTCTGATGATTAGTGATGTTGAGCATTTTTTTATGTCCCTTGGCCATTTGTATGTCTTCTTTGGAGAAGTGTCTGTTTAGGTCCTCCGTCCAGTTTTTAATTGGGTTCTTTGTCTTCCTTTTGTTGAGTTGTATAGGTACTTTATATAATTTGAAATTAACCCCTTATCCTATGTATCATTGGCAAACATGTTCTGTCATACAGTGGGTTCCCTTTTGTGATTACAAATCTTAAAAGTAATAGATGGCCATAAAATTTAAGCATCATCCATGAATACAGTTTAAGAAAAGTTGGCTCCTCCCATCTGGGAAGTCAGAGACAGGGGGCTGGACTCAGTGGCCAGTACCCTACCCATGTCAGCAACCTGGAAATGGAAGGGCTTTGGGCAGAGGAAAGCCCTTGAACAGAGCAGCCAGGCTGGGGTGTGGGAACATCAATGAAGGAAGGTCAAGATAAGGCTGTGTTTCCACTTGTCATCACCTTTCCCTGTTTATCTCGGCTAAGAACAGGCCCTGCAGCCCTGAGTGAACCTTTTCGTGGGGCTGCTGAGCTGTGAAGAGAAGAGTTATGGACACCCCTCTCCCTCTCTTCCCAGGGCCCCTCCTCCCTCGAACACACATGTACCTGTAAAGGTTGCAGCTTTGGTGTATGGGTAGTTGGGGATAATGCAGAAGTGCCCTGATTGGGTGCTGATTACTTCCTAGCAGAGCTGGAGGTCGGCCGGGACATTTGTTGCCCTGATGTGAGTCTTGCCTCAGCTGGCCTTGTGCCAGACCGGCTGCTGGACCTTCCTGTCCCTTGTCCCACCCTCACCAGGCTAATGAATTGGTGTTAATCAACAGGGGCTCTGACTTGGCCATTATCTTTGGTCAAAGGAGGCTGGAGATGGAGGGAATTAAGAAGCACCACTGTCCCCCGCCCCCCCACACCAGATCCAGATACTCACTGAGCTGGCATGTCACTAAATGACCCCCACTCCTATTATTTTCAGAAGAACCAAGATAGCTGGCCATTCATTTGACATTCATTGCGTGCCTACTCTGTGCTCAAACGCCAGGGGTACAAAGATGAGTCAGTCCTGGTGTCTTGATTCAGGGAACTCAGAGTGGGGAGGACAGACACATAAGCAGGAAATTATAATGTACAATACTGAGTGCGGTGGTGGGGAGATTTGTACACAGGGCACATGGACCCAGAGGAAGGGTGCACACAGCAGATACCAGGAATAGCTAAGGCCTCCTGGAGAAGGAGACACCGTAAGGTTTTAAAGAAGAACTGGAAATTAGCCAAAGTGAAGGGAGAGCTCAGCAGAAAGAACCGTGTGCTTGAAGCGGCGGTGATGGCTTGAGCGTCGTATCTGAGACACGTGTGGCGGATGAGGCTTTGGGTAGGCGGGCCCAGACACAGAGGTCTCAGTAGGCCATCGGAAGGACCCTAGATTTCATCCACAGGTGATGGGGAGTCTTGAGAAGCCTTTAAAAGGAAGTCACGAGATCTGGTCAGTTTCTGATAGGCCACTCCGGGGGTCGTGTGCGGGTCACACTGGGGCAGCTGAGCTGTGTTTCCTGGCCTCTTGCAGAATCCCAGTGAGGGACGCTAGTGGCTTGGACAAGGCCGTGCCTCTCTGGAACGAGGAGGAAGGGACACATTTAGAAAGTGCTTAGATAATGAAAAGTTAGCCAGATTGGGATGTGTGGAGGAGACGGGGCCTCCGGGGTGACACCCAGGCACCTAGCTGGGGTGACAGTAGTTGTAGGTGTTAATAACTGAGGCAGAGATCCAGGAAGAGGGGCGGGTTTGGGAGCAGAAGGTGTGGTTTGGGGTTTGGACACATTGAGTCGAAGGTGCCTGTGGACATCCAGGGGCGCTTGGATCTATGGATTTGGGGCTCAAAAGAGAAGTCTGGGCTTGAGGTGCGGTGTTAGCTTTGGAGTGGTCGCTGAGACCGAGAGTAGAGTTCACCTGGGACAGATGGGGGTGGGACAGATAGCGGGCAGGACACTGGGGGAGCAACGGGCCTGTGCAGCAGACGGGCCTCAGCCTCAGTCAGGTTCTCCGGCTTCACAGACGGAGCACAGGGCCTTGGGTGCAGAGGGCTTCTTTCTGGAAGGACCTGAAGGTGTGGCCTGCTTCCCACAGACAGGTGGGGGCTCTGCAGGGCGCGGAGGTGCCCTGATGGCCCGGCTCTGGGGTCTCAAACCCCGGGGATCTCCTGAGACCAGTGTCCTGGCCTGCGGGGGGGGGGCGGGGGGGAGAAGCTGACAGGCTGAGGGACAATCTCAGAACTGGTAGAATCTTCAGGAATCACAGGTCTCCCCTCCTGCTTGTGGGTGTACTGGATGGTCAGTCACCCATGCAGTTCTGGAAAGTTCCTGGAGAAGGACCTTCCTGGAATACGTGCCTAGGTGAGGCTTCACACCGGTCCCGTTGCCTCATTACCAGCCCTCGGCATGCGTGTCTGTCCTGAGGTTAAGCACGCGTGGTTCTGTCTTGTTTCCTGGAGGGAGGATAAGCACACGGATTCCTCCCGCAGGAAGCAGAGAGCAGGCCTCTGGGCTCTGCCCCGTTTGGATTCTACTTTCCCCAAAACCTGTTCTTCCCTCTCCCCTCTCCCACACGGACCCCCACGTGAATACTTCCTGTGGGACCTGTGCCCACTCTCCCCCTACGCCCTTCTCCAGGGGCTTGGCACTTTGGGACCAGCTGCCAGAGTGATTGACATAAAGCCAATCTATAAATAAAGTCTTTTTCTTTTCTCATAAAGACTTTGTGGTTGAGTTTGCCTTCAAGGTCAAGATCAGACCTTTCTAAATAAACACATATCAAAGGATCATTAGCAAAGCAGCACTGTTAAATTGAGATATTAACTTCTGTCAACTGCCTGTTTCTTTTTTGTTCTGTAACTCATGACTGCAGTAGGCTTTTATTATTTTGTCCTTAGGCAGTAGCATCTGGCTTCTGTAGAGACTGTAAAAATTAAAAAGCAACACAAATCATTGCGAGAGAAAGCAGTAAATTCAATGATAAGAATTTAAAATTAAAATGTTTTAGCGCTTTTATATTCTGCAAAACACGAAATGAATGAGTTTGCTGCCTGTTGCCATAAACCCAACCCAGCTAATCGTCCGCCCGAGTTTTTCCCTATCTCCTTCGCTCATCGCCATCAATTCTGTCTTGGCACGGGGCAAGACAGAGTGAAAGCCGTGTGTGTGCGCGCGTGCGTGCGTATGTGCGCGTGTGTGTGCATGTGTGTGTGGTGGGTGGGGGCAGATGTGCTGGGACCCACCTCATTTGAATGGTGGAGAAAATGGGGTGCACCTCAGGAGTTGGGGTGGGGAAGGGTTGAAGGCGGGTACATCTCTATGAATCAGAGTTCTCTTTTTTCTTCACTCTTTGTAGTTAAGCACTGAAAACAAAGCAACAACAAAGCCCACAGGTCGTAAACATGAACAGCATCTTGGAGCATCCAAGTGAAATTCTAGAAAGGAATTTCCTGAGCAGGTGCGTGATGCTGGACGCGGGGACTGGGCAGGGCTGCTCCCTCCCATCACTGAGAAAGCCCGGCCTTTGGGTCGAGTGTTGGGGGTGGGATGGAGCCAGAGTCCAGGTTGTGTTGGGTCCTTCAGTCCCACTGCAAAAACAAGTCGTGATGCCGGGCCTAGGTATATGCTAGGCTGTGAGGGAGATAAAAGTAGTTCATTTTTCTTCCCTGCTCGGGAGGAACTGTAGCTTAAAGATACAACAGATACGAGGCTCCTGTGTTAAGCAGCTGAGGACAGTTTAAGGCGGGTGTGAAGAAGGATGGGCTGGTGCTGTACCACCTTCCACAGAAGTGCCCGCGAGTATGGGTCATCAGAGCGGAGTGGGCCAGTTCAAGGCGAGCTTTTGGGACATGAGCTGCCTGGAGCCAGTTCTTGAGTCCGTTCGCCTGGGGCCTGAAGCCCTGGGAAGCCTGGGGTAAGCAGTGTCGGGGGGGTCTATCCCCATGTCCGAGCAGGGCAGTCAGGGCCAGGAGAGCGGGGTGAGGGGGAGGGCTGCAAGTCCCTTTCATGCAGCCTGTCCCAGTTTGACTGCTGGACCCACAGGCATGAGGGCAGAGCTCTTTGTCCTGGGCGGACTTCTCCAGCCTCGGGAGAGGTGAGAAAAGAGAGCCAGTCCGTGGCCTCCGTCAAAGGGAATGAAGGAAAGTGTGAAGATTAGGGGACGAAGGGGTCGAGTTAAGAGGGTATGACTAATACGGCCGGTCATTCAGATAGCAGAGCACATTGTTCTCTGTGCCCAGATGGTCCTTGGAATAAATCAGCTCAGGCAGAAGCAGACTTCCAGTACAAGGAAGTTGGAGCAACTGCTTGCCTGCCATTCTGTACTGACATAGCCCAGGCCCCGGCCCTCAATAGCAGCCATTCATCTCTCTCCTGTGCGCAGAGCCACGGGGCACGGTGTGTGTGCGTGCATGCGGGTGTGTGTGTACACATGCCATTTCATAGCCTCCGGTCTCCCAGAAGAGTGTGTGAGGGTTATGCTGTGAGGGGCCAGTGTAGGCCCGACCCTTCTCTACTTCTCCAGCCTTGAGATTCTTACAAGTCATCCGTGTGAGTGCCTCCTTCATGCGTGGACCCCCTACAAGGACAGGGACTGTGTCTGTCGGATTCACCAGTGGAGCCCCAGTCGCCCCGCAGCATGGCGGCTGCTCCGTACAGTGCCTACTAAATACAAACGAGACGGCTGCTCCAGCAACATTTTAATTCTTTCACTGCCTTGTGGCAACCACCCATTCATGAATTAAACTAATAATTAGTACATAAGTAAGTCAATCAATTAAGAATCCAGCTATTCCTCACTTGTTCCCATCTGGGGGCAGTTATAAGGACTGAAAGGGATGGGGTCGGACACCCACCACAACCGTCACTTAGAAAGTTTGGGGTGGTGCAGGGCTTTCTGTCACAGTTTCTAGGTAGGTGTCGTCCCGTTTCCCTGGTTGAAGGTTTGCAGCATACACAGGGCACAGGACAGATGCGACGTCACAATGCTTGGGGTCCCCATTTTGCCCAGAGGCCCACGTGCAGCGGAGAATCGGGCCTCTCTCCTCCCCTACTGTCTCTCCAAACGGTACGTGGTTTCCTTTCCCTTCCCAGCATCCTTCCAGGCTCACTGAGTAAATAGGAAGAAGCAAACAGATCCTCCCTGGAGACAGTTTTCTTCCTATGAAGATGTTAATTAATATGAAAACCCTGTCCTTTCTGTGCAGACAGGACGTGGCTGCCGATCCTTGATCCTTTGAAGAGTGGGCTTCTTTGGGGGAATCAAGCCAGATCCCGCCCGTTCGGAGATTAAATACGTTGATTTTCCTAAAATCAAGTGCATACTAAACAAAGGACAGTGCCCCCCTCACTGCATTTCGGAAGACCCAAATCTCAAAGGCTGAACGTGTCACAGTTGGGAGGTTTGGGGATTGCTCCTTTGCCACCCGTGTCCAAGGCCTTGTACAGTCCTCATGGCCATTCCCTGCGTGCTTCATTCTCGGGGCCCCTCAGATGGAGAGGTGGCCTTTAGCATTCTCTGACCGTGCTGGCGTTACTAGAAAGCCACAGTCTTCTCTCGATAGGCATTGTTCCAGAAAAACAACAGCAGTGAGTGACACTGGGGGGGTGGGGGGAAGGGGGAGGAGGGGGCGGCTGTATGGCCCTGGAAGTGTTTGGGGAATGGAGGAGCCCGGGAGGAAGAAGGAACTGGTGCCAAGGGCGGATGCGTGTTATAAAAAGTGGCTGTGACCACAAGAAGTCCTGGAGAACTCAGGAAACATCACGGTGGTGGGGGAGGGGTGGTAGGCAACCATTTGGATGTAGCCGTCGTCTGAAGGATAGGGTCTGCTCTGCTCACCTTTGTTCGCCACTGATTCCAGAGGCTTCAGAAGCTCCACAGGGCTTCCGTCTGGGCTCAAACACGAGCATTGTGGAGCGTCCTCACTTCTTCCTTGACTTTTGTGAAAATCCTCCAACGGTTCTACAAAAGACCCACAGTTACTCTAACCAGAATGAACAGGAAGTACCATCAATGTGTTCTCATTCTCAATGGCTCCTTGCACTAGTCTAAAAAAATCACAGCCCCCCCACCCCAAAAAAAAGTTAGGAAAGAGACATAAAGATGATTGAATAAACACTGCTTATCTTTCTCATTTCTAAGGCATCTCTGCACTTGAGAGGAGCAAGCAGGGTGTTTGGACAGAGGACGGGACCTAAGTGGGTATGGGCAGGGTCAGGGCACCTGTGCCTGGGAGCTGGTACATCTGGGGCTGCCTGTCTTGTCATATTACCTCCACGGACACCGGACACTGTATTCACCCCTTACACTTCATCCCTAGAGCCACAGGAACTGGGTGGGGTCTTCGGCCAGGGCTGAGAACAGCACTGGACCCAAATCTTACACGGGCCTGTGCAACTCCTTAAGAAAAATCAATCTCTATTTTCCTAGCAGGATGGTATTGGAGGACACAATTTATGTGCATGTTAGTGGCACGGCTTTTGGCATTTCCATTAGCAGCTCTGTTTTAGGGGTTTTCCATCTGCTGTAGAGATCGAATCTCAGAATAGTATATTATACATAATCACTGTCTGGAAAGGGATGAAAACCCACCGCGAGTGTGATTTTCGGGAGCCTGCGTTCCGGGTATAGAGCGCTCTGGCACTGGGGCCAGCCTGTGTGCCTGTGGGCAGCTCGAAGGAGGCGCTGCAGGAATAGCTGAGGGCCTGCTGTGGTCTCGGACGAGAAGGTAGGCAGCGTGTCCCAGAGGCACCTGCAGCCTTGGGTCCCTATTCTGCCAGTGGCCAGGAGGAGGGGCCAGGTTTGACTTCAGGTCCCAGACTGCAGGTGCTTGCTGGCTGCCAGTCACAGCTTTGGCCGTGGAGTAATGCTGGGCAACCTTATTCCGAAGCCCTCCCATTGATGTGAACGACTCTCCATTATGAAGACGTGTCTGGTAGTTTTGCGCATGTGACTGACTGACTGAATGAATGAATGAATGAATGAATGAGTACTTCCAGGTCGGGAAGAGAAACCGAGCTCAGGAGAGCCGTGCCCTGGTTCTAAAGCACGTGGATACGAGTACACACCTAACAGTCACACATGTTAAAGAGACAGGAGCATACAGGCCCAGCGGACTGCAGTCACAGGGAGTCTGGGCCGCTGGTGGGTGGAAAGGGTAAAGGGATGTGTTTATTTGAAGTTGGTAAGAGTCAAATATTAATGTCTTGGGCTCCAGAAATCATAACTTGTCAAAGAGGTGTTCATTGGTTACATTTTTATGTATTTATTTGTTTATATATTTATTTCCATTCAGGAAATATGTATTGAATGCCCATATGTACCTCGTAGTATACTGGGCTCTGGGAATACGGTGGTGAGCAGAACAGAACCCCGACCTCATGGGGCCTAGGCCTCACAGGGAGACTCATAGGGAGGAAAGGAAGTCATACACAGGATAATATTGTTACGGTGGAGATGCGAGATGTTACAGGAGCACTGAAGGCCTCCACTGTGGACGGAGAATTGGAGAGCTTCCCGGAGGTGGTAGCATCTGAGAAAAGGCACAAAGTAAAGAACATGGGGTCATGGGAATGAAGGGAAGGATGCCGGGCTGAGGTCCACATGGGTAAACGTCTGGACTCAGAGAGAAGAAGGCAAGTTCACGGCACTGAAGTGGGGTGGGGAAGGGGACCATCCCCTGAGACTGGAGAGGTGAGTGGCATTACTGTGTAGGCCCCTGACACCACTTCAAGGAGCTCTGTCGTTTTCCCGAGGGCAATGGGGAGCCACGAAAAGTCTTAGGGGGACTTCCGGTCAAGATGGCGGCGTAGGTAAACGCGGTATCGCGTCCTCCCTCAACCACATCAAAGTTACAACTAAACTACAGAACAACCATCATTCAAAACCGCCTGAAATCAAGCTGAATGGAAGTCTGACAACTACGAAATTAAAGAAGAAGCCGCATCGAGACTGGTAGGAGGGCGGAGGCGCGACGGTCTGGTCCCACACCCACGTGTGGCGGATAAAAATTAGGAGGACACCTCGGCTGGGAAGGTCCTCCCTGAGGACTGAGGGGTCCCCGTCCCACACCAGGCGCCCAGCTCAGGGTTCCAGTGCCCGGAAGAGAAGTCCCCATCACTTCTGGCTGGAAAACCAGCGGGAACTGAGGCTGAGGCGGCTGGAGCCCCGGCAGCTCCTCTTAAAGGGCCCGCGCTCGGACTTACTCGGACTCCCACCCTCCAGGCTCCAGCGTGGGGGAGGGAGCCTGAAAGGCACCAGAGTTGTATGGGGAAGAACTGAGCTGTTTGGCATTGGGGTGAGGGCTGGAGAGGCAGCTTTCTCCTGGACAGACGTGCTATCACAGGCTTTAGTTCCTTTGGTGAGCCCTTCCCTGGGCCGGCAGATGCCACCTTATCTGGGACTCCAGCTACCTGGCTCACACTGTTGGCCCCGCCCTGGTGATTCCCTGAGGCCCCGCCCCACCCAGCTTTCAGGTCCACCTAAGCTGTTGCCAGTTGCTTTACCATAGGATTGGCCTGTCTTGGATCCTGCTTCAGCTTTTCCTAAATTCTTTCAAACAAGCAGCATCTGGTCTCAGCTGGCCCCATACCTCTCGCTAAGTAATACATACAAACAAACACAGGGAGGCAGCCAAAATGAGGAGACAAAGAAACAGGTCCCAAATGAAAGAACAGAACAAAACTCCAGGAAAAGAACTAAGTGAAATGGAGTTAAGCAACCTAACAGATGCAGAGTTCAAAATACTGCTTATAAGGATGCTCAATGGACTTAGTGAGAACCTCAGTAAACTTAGTGAGGGCCTCAAGAGCATAAAAAAGGACCAGTCTGAAATGAAGGATGCACTAACTGAAATAAAGAATAATTTACACAGATGCAATAGTAGAGTAGGTAAAGCCAAGAAGCAAACCATCGATTTGGAATATAAGGAAGCAAAAAATACCCAATCAGAACAGCAAAAAGAAAAAAGAATCCAAAGAAATGAGGATAGTGTAAGGAGCCTCTGGGACAACTTCAAGTGTGCCAACATGCGCATCTTGGGGGTGCCAGAAGGAGGAGAGAGAGAACAAGAAATCGAAAACCTATTTGAAACAATAATGGCAGAAAACTTTCCTAACTTGGTGAAGGAAACAGACATGCAAGTCCAGGAAGCACAGAGAGTCCCAAACAAGATGAACCCCAAGATGCCCACACCAAGACACATCATCATCAAAATGCAAAAGGTTCAAGACAAAGAGAGAATCTTAAAAGCAGCAAGAGAAAAGAAGTTAGTTACCTTCAAGGGAGTTCCCATCTGACTGTCAGCTGATTTCTCAAAAGAAACTTTGCAGGCCAGAAGGGAGTGGCAAGAAATATTCAGAATGATGAAAAGCAAGAACCTACAACCAAGATTACTCTATCCTGCAAAGCTGTCATTTAGAATCGATGGCCATATAAAGAGTTTCCCAGACAAAGAAAAGCTAAAGGAGCTCATCACCACCAAACCATTCTTATATGAAATGTTGAAGGGTCTTCTCGAAGAAAAAGATAAAAAAAATGAACAAACAAAATGGCAATAAATACATAGCTATCAACAATTGAATCTACAAACAAAATGAACAAGCAGAACAAAGACATTCTCATAGATACAGAGAACTTTTTTGGGAACCAGATGGGTGGGGGCTGGGGGGAGGGGTGAAAAAGGTGAAGGGATTAAGAAGTACAAATTGCTTGTTAGACTGACAAACCTCAAAGGGAAGGGGGGTTGGGGGGTGGGAAGAAATAAACCAAAGAACTTATTTGTATATATGAATAACCAATGGACACAGACAACAGTGTGGGGAAAGACAGGAGGGGGGCAGGAATGGGGAGGAGGGGGGCAAGGGGGGGAAAATGAGGAACATTTGTAATACATTCAACAATAAAGATAAGTTATAAAAAAATAAAATAAAATAAAATAAAAATTAAAAAAAAAAAAAAGTAAAACCCAAAAAAAAAGAAGAAAAGTCTTAGGGGGATGACATCAGATTATATTTTAGAGAAATGACTCTGACTGTATGGTTGTGAGTAGACTGGAATTGAAGGCAGGGAGCTGAGTTAGGATGAGACTGCCACCGTCTAGGTAAGAAGTGATGGCAGCTCGAGGCAGTGCGGTTGCAGTGGGGGAGGGGAAGGAGTGGGAAGAAATGAAGATATGTATGAGGCTGAAGAAATTGACCTGTTGTGAGAGGTGAGAGAGAAGGGAATCAAGGGCAATGGCCCTTTGCTTGCGGACCACAAGGGGAGAAGCAGCTTTTTCACTGTTGCAGCTAAGATAACGGACAGCTTGCTATGCGGTCGTGAGGTGTGTGACACCCAGTGGGGCGCGGTCAGGAGGCATTCGGGTGTACAGTTAGGTCTGGGATTCCGAAGAGAGACTCGCTGGGCATGTATATTTTGGAGTCATCAGCATATAAATGATCCTTGAAGCCCTGGAAGTGGGTGAGTTTACGAAATAAGAGGGTGTAGAAAGAGAAGAGAGCTTAGAGCCGAGTTCAGAGGAACCCCAACATATTCTGCCCCTCCAGAACAATCACAGCCCACATGGAGATTGAGAAGGGGTCACTGGAGAAAATACGAGAGGACCGGAGTGGGGGGTCACGGGAGCTACAGGAAGAGGTTTCAGGAAGGAAAAGCAGTCGTGGTCTTAATGCTCTTGCAGAGTCCCCTAGGAGAAGTCTGGGACATGTCCACTGGGTCAGGGACATGGGCGTCGCGGGCTGTCCCAGCAGACCGCCGTGGTCTTGGCGGAACGGTGGAAGCAGGAGTGAGATCGTGGTGGTTGAGCAGAGGATGGTGCTCGGGAAGCAGAGTGCACGTGTGGGAGCCCCAGTGGAACTGAGAAATGCTCGGTGCACGAGTGGGTGGTGCTGCAAGCCTCTCCAGTACTGTCTCCCACGGGAAGAAAAAGGACTGCCACTGAGAGAGAGGAATCAAGGTCACGGGAAGGGTGAGAACGGGACAGGAAGGTTCCGCAGTCGAGCGACGCCATCCTGTAGGACATAGCCCGGCCCGGCCGGAGCAGCGCCCGCTCACCTCTCCTTGGGCATCGCGACGGGGTGGTGTGTGTGCGGCACAGCCTCTGATTCTTCCAGAAGAGTGTGTGAGGGTTTATGCTGTGAGGGGCAAGGACGGGCCTGATCCCTTCTCTACTGCTCCAGCCTTGAGATTCTTTTTTTTTTTTTAAATCTTCAACCGAGGATACTTCTGTTCCACTTATCTTCAGATAGAGTGCGAGGGGGAGAGAGAGAGAGGGAAACACCAATGTGAGAGAGACACATGGACTGGTTGCCTCCCACATGACCCGACCAGGGCTGGGGACCGAACGGCACCAAGGTACGTGCCCTTGGCTGGAATCGCACCTGAAACTATTTGGTCCGCGGGCCCATGCTCTAACCACTGGCCACACCGGCCAGGGCAGCCTTGAGATTCTTCTAAGTGATCTGTGTGAGTGTCCCCTTCGATGGGCAGAAGCCCTACGAGGACAGGGACTGTGTCTCTGATTCATCAGTGGATCCCAGTCTTCCTGCAGTACGGTGGCTGGTTCGGAAGGTGCCTGCTAAATATAAATAAGAGGACAGCTCTAGCAACATTTTAATTTTTTTATTGCCTTGTGGTAACCACAAGGATGCTGTTTACGGCCGGGGTGCTGGACGCCTGGATGTGGCGTGAGAGAGCGAGCCGTAGGTTTCCCACCTGCCCTGGGGTCCGCCTCCTGTCGGGGAGGGGCCCAGAGCCTCCCGAGGAGGAGCTGGAAGGGGAGGCACCTGGAAACCGAACCCACGAGGGAGGAAGGAAGCAGCCCGAACCGCTAAATGACACTTAGCTTTGCATTGCCTTTTCAGAACCTGAGGCTGGGGTTTCTCTCCAGAATTTCCTTCAGAGTGTAACAGGTGTGTGTGTGCACGTGTGTGTGTGTGACGGTGTGGGAGGGGAGGCCCAGGCACGAACCTGTCGGGTGCTCCATCTCCTTTCCCTGGGGTCGGTTTAGTGAGCCAGGAATGCAGCGTACTGGGCAGGAGGGTCGTTCCAGATTTGAGGGAAGTGGGAAAGGCTGGTAGACAAAGTGGTGTTTTATTTTTCTCTTCATCAAATCCCTCCCTCCTCCACCCTCCCTGAACAGCAGGTTTCCTCCTTCCAGGCATTAAAAGTCATTGCATGCCGCCTGACACTAGTAAAAGCCTCTTCCTTGGGTCTCCGTGGCCACCTCTCCTTGCTTGTCACCAGCCCATATCCTCTCTGGGTGTCAGGGCGTGAGGCCTCGTGAGCCAGTGCAGGGCCATCCCTGAGGTCCACAGGAAAGTCCCGGGCCTGAGGACAGCGGCCTGGCACCCTCAGTATTCCTCGGACAGCCTGCCCCCACCTGTGTGGACACCCCACCCACTGTCTACTTCTGAGGGCTGCACACGGGGGCGGCTGTTGGAGTTTTAAAGGATCACAGCGCCTCTCCTCTCTTTATGTCACAGATGGGATAGCAGTCCAGAGAGAGGAAATTCCTTTGTTTAGTCCTTCACCTGCCCATTCGCGCTTCCCTCCTCCCAGTAAATATTCATCAAACACCTGTCAGGTGCACGGGATACAGAGGTGTGTAAGGGCAACGAGGTCCCTGCACTCAGGTGGCTTTCGTTCTGACGGTGGGAAGACCGCAGACTTGACTTCAGGCGACTTGCTCAGAGCTGTTTGTGTCAGGACCAAGGCGACTGGGCCTCCTGCAGCATCCTTCCGGGGAGAGACCCTGCTTCCTGCAGCTGGAAAAGCTGGGGAACGCGACTGTAGTCCACATGCTTCTGGGCAGCCGAGGGGTTGGAGCGGTACAAGTAACTTCTGACCAGTCCAGACTAAGGATTCTTTTTTTTTTTAATTTGGTAAAATATATATAACATAGAATTTGCCGTTTTAAAGAGTATAGTTTAGTGGCTTTAAGTAAAATCACATCATTGTACCGCCATCCATCCACAGACTCTTTTTATCTCCCCAAACTTTGTACCCATTAAACAAGAACTCCCCCCCTTCTCTCCCCAGGCCCCTAGACCAGGGATCTGTAACATGGTGTGTCATGGGGCCCCTGGGGAAGTCTGGTGAAACCTGTGAGCCAGTCCTCAGAATAATTTCTCTGAATATATAAAGTAAAATACGTGTGATTTTTGTTTTCTTAAATCCTCACCCCAGGATATTTTTCCATTTATTTTCAGATAGAGTGGGGGGTTGGGGGTAGAAAGATCGATGTGAAAGAGAGACATCCACTGGCTGCCTCCCGCACGACCCCGACCAGGGCTGGGGACCGAACCACAACCGAAGTACGTGCCCTTGACCGGAATCGAACCCGCGACTCTTTGGTCCGTGGGCTGCCGCTCTAACCACTGAGCCAAACCAGCCAAGGCAATATATGTGATTTTAAATGGAGAATTTAAATACAGATACCAAAACAGTTTTACAAAAACCATTTGTAATAAGTACGTGTGTGATTCTGTTACCCTGTCAACAAGCTCCTCGGGTAGCTGTGGTCTGCATAGACATTTGGAGGTCATCGCACCATTTTCAGTGCAGTATGACGGTATCAGTGACCACGTCACAGCACAGGCACTGGGACCAGTTTGCTACTTTCATTGCCTGTTGAAGAAACTGCTAAATCTCAGTTGGAGGCTGGTGAAAATAAAGATGTGATTTTTTTCCCCTTCAAGTTCACCGGCGTTCTGAATTCTGCCCCTGGGCAGGCTGGCGTTCTGAGGACTCTGGGTTAGGAAGTCCCGTGAAGGCAGAGCCTGCCCACCTTTTCCTAGAGGGACACTGCACGGACCAGGAGTGGGCTGATGAGTGGGCACGGTGACCGAGACCCTCCCTGTGCACAGGCTTCGGAGGGAGGGAACACAGGAGCATCCCAGGAACCCAGCCAGCGGGGAAAGGTGCCCCCATTCTCCCCCAGCCGCCAGCCTGCTGTCTGAGGTGGGCGGGGCCAGTGCCCCTGGAAGTGTGCCTCTGGCAGCTTCCCCGCCCCCCTTCCACCCCCTTGTCCAAAGGCTCAGTGCAGAAGGGAGCCATATGGTCCTTTGTGGACACATTCTCCCTCGTACAGTATCTTCCTGGTGTGAATGCAGGGCCTGGCTCCCCAGAGTCAGCTGTCCCTCCCCTCCCCCGCTGCCTCATCCCCCACAGCCAGCCCAGAGCTTGGAAGGGTGCGGGGCCAAGCTCACCAAGTCGGGGAGCCCTGCAGAGTCAGGGTGAGCTAGGAGTCTTTTAGTAACACCCCACCCACACGCTCACACAGAAAACTGTTGAAGTGAAGTCGAATGTCTCAAAGTCAGATCCCTTTTTAGTATGAATTTGCTGTGTCTCATTCTGAGCACTAATTCCAATTTAATTGCAAGTGGCCTGAAGCCTCTTCAATAGGAGTAACAAATGGTTTGATTTTGTAAACTTCATCAGACTGCATTTTAAATGCGACACAGTAGCCCAGCTCGAATGCCAATGAAGCACTGGAGTAGCTCTCTGTTTACTAATTATCCGTTTTTACTCCAAGCCACGCTGGCTGGCTTGTCTGATTAAATCGGATTTGTGGGATAGAGAACAGCTAGCAGAGTTTTCTCTATAGTAAACGAGATTGAAACTATGGGCCGCCTGGCTGCACACTGTAAATTATATTTCCTTTTAAAGGGGACGTGTCTCTTTTATTTCTCTGTCACCCCTCCTGCATATTAAACTTTACGGCACAGAAATGTACCTGCTGCTTCTGAACCAGCCTCTCGCTCTCCACCTGGGAGCCAGCGCACTCCTGTTGCTTCCCACCTTCTCCTCTGAAAACTGGAAAGGACATCGGTAGCCACCTCCCATATGCACCCCTCCATTCCTTTCCCTTTTTAATCCTTTTCTTTTCTCCCCTCTATCTCGGGGGTGAGATTTCATTATTCCGTTGTTCTAAAAAGTACCTGAGATGATTTGGGCTATTAGAATCCATAGTAAGTTGGCTAAAAGCAAGTTCTAGCAATAAAACGTACTGGGACGAAACACAAGACTGGGTGTTAGCCTTTCAGAAAGCGTGAGAACTGGTGGCGTCGGGCTGGGTGGGCAGGGGTTGGGCCTGGATTGGCGGTGACAGTGTGGACAGTGAAATAAGAGAG
Source organism: Tadarida brasiliensis (assembly GCA_030848825.1). NCBI lineage: Eukaryota > Metazoa > Chordata > Mammalia > Chiroptera > Molossidae > Tadarida > Tadarida brasiliensis. The sequence continues at coordinate 86,610,177 of CM061268.1, forward strand.
TTGATTGCTGAGCAATTAAATGTGTTCCTTTGGTCCACCCTACAATGAAATCCTTTCTTCTGCGCAGAGTGACATTAGATCACCTGGTTCCTACCTGCTGTCCAGCAGGAAGGCCCTGGAAGAGGTACTGGCAGGGTGGATGTGGGTGGACTGGTGCCCACAGTTGATGCCCCGGATGGGGCAGCTGATGTGTGTGTCCTCCTGCCCACTGCCTGGCCAGGTCTGACGTCTGGGGTCTGGCCTAGAGTGCTTGGGCTTTCTCATTGTTCTTTCATCTGTCCCTACGAAAGCCACCTCCTTCCTGCATATCTCTCTCTCTCTCTCTCTCTCTCTCTCTCTCTCTCTCTCTCTCTCTCTCTCTCTCTCCATAAACAGGTGTGATCAGGTTGTCCTCAAACCCTGCTGTTGCTAAGACTCTAAACTCCACGAGCTTGACCTGTCCTGCCCTCACTATTGGTATCAAGCTTTGTGCGGGAGCTTTTTATACTTTAATTTGCTTCTGAATGTCCTGCAAAATTAACGCTGTACGCACTCCTCGCTGTTCGGCCATTGTGTGTGGTACAGTACGGAAGGCCGGGTGGTGTCTCTGATAGCCTGGTTACCGTGGGAATGAATGGCCACCACTCTCTCAGGCTCGCAGCCCTGCTTTTAATTGTTGACAGTAAAAAGCATTTAAATTCTGCTTAATTTGTAATCATCTTCTGGGGGGGAAAGGAGAGGAACCATTAAAATGTCAGTAAAATGAATACGCCCGTCTCTTTTTTTGGTTTGGTTTTGTTATATTTATAGGGGGTAGGTTTTCTTTTCATCGCCCAGTGTTTGTCAGATATTTAAATGGGTCTGAAACAATCAGTATTTCATTTTATTTTGAATTTCTGTCTCCCGCAGTCCCTCCCCCTGCCCCCTCCATACTGTCTCTCGGGTGTCTTGCCTCTGTCTGTCTGTCCTCATCTGTCCCTTCTCTTCTATGTGGCCTCTTCTGCCTTCACCTCACTGGCTCTGGAACACATTGGGGTTTAGAGGAAAATTTAAATAAGACCCCAGCTTCAATGTTTTTTCCAAAGACCCCTCTCCTGGGCTCCAGTTCCTCCCCGGGGGCCTCGGGTGACCATGTGGATGCCTGGAACTGGAGACATATCTACAGAAAATGCCTTGAGCAGGGCACAAGGTGAAAGAGCCCTGTTGATGATTTAGGGCACACAGGGAAATTGGGTCTCATTTTTGGGGAAACAGCTGTGCCATCCCACTGCCCAGAATGCAAGTGCCCGCTGTGTGTGGGGCACTGTGCTAAGGACCTGAGAACACTGGATCAGAGGGTCTGATTCTCTGCTCACCCTCTGTGCCAGGTCATTGGTGATCTTTTCTGTCACCCCCGTGTTGGGGGCGTGGGAGAGAAAGCCCCTGCTCCCCCCCCCCATCAGCCAGGCCCTGTGCCAGCATAGAGAGGTTTGCAGGTACCCTCAGACCAGAGACTCACGAGTTGCTCTTCTGGGTGTATGGCCAGTTCTGGGAGGTGCTAGCAGGTAGCTGGTGGTCCCTTGAGAGAAAGGGTACGATGGCAGGCTCTCTCAAGTCTTGCTTTCCCCATCTCCTGAACACGTCTCACAGGGCTGCCGAGAAGGGCTTGGAGTGATAGACCCGACTGGCCCCTAGCAGACGCTCAGTCGGGGTCACATATTTTCTTTGCCTTGCCTGTGACTGTTCCTCTGTGAGCCTAAGAGAGTGGTTCCCACTGAAGCCTCGAGAGTCTGTTCAATCAACGGAAGGCTGTTGAAGCAAACTTCTCAGTGGGAGAAAGGACCTTTCAGTCTTCCAGCACCCTCTTCAGTAGGCCAAGAACCACTGACTGCTGCAGTGGGGGGAACCCTTTAAGAATCATTTAATTCCACCTTTATTTTTCCAATGAGGCAGTTCAGGCTCAGAGAGGTTTAGTAACCTACCCAAGAGTGCACAGCAAGTTAGTCACTGAGCAAGGGCTTGAAGCCAGGTCTCTGCTGAAGACTCCAGTGCTTTCCACTCTTGTCACTCTCTTCCATTGGGATCCTAGTGAAAGATCACAGGAAAGGTCAGGGCGAGAGGACAGCAGCAGGATGAGTCCCCTGGCTGTCCTTGGACACACCATCCTGACTTCCCACCACACACTTCAGGGGTTCTTTGCCCAGAAGCCTCCAGGACCAGACGAGTTGAGACTGAGGGGCCTTAGCCCTTCCAGCCCAGCTCTCGTGCAGCCTTGCAGAGTGCCACAGGCTCCCATCACGGCCGCAGGCAGAGCTGAGCACCTGCCAGGGAGGACGGACCGAGGAAGGAGCCTACTGCAGCGCTGTGTCTGTTTCCCGCCCCGAATGAGGGAAGCAGAGAGCCCTTGGCTTTGGGAACCCAGAGGGTAGACAGGTGCCTGACTCTCCTTTGACCTTGATTCCTGTAGAACAAGCAGTGTAGAGAAACCGAGGAAGGTCGTTGTTTTTCCTACCCTGGGAGGAGAAGGGGGTCCCCTACGATGGCAGGATGCCCACCTGCCCCACCCCCCAGCGACTCCTCCCAGACTGGCCTCATCTCAGAAGCACCGCTCCCTCTGCCGCGTGGGCGTTACCTGAGAGAAGGTTCTGCAGCTTCCCCCAGGACTGGGCTAGGGTAGGTGTCTGCAGGCGCCCCGCTCCTCTCAGGCCTGCTGAAGTTGGTCCAGTGTTTCAATCATGGGCCAATTAGTTTCACAAATGGGGGCCCCGTGGTGCCAGGGCACATTTGTTCCGGGCCTGCGCACTGGCTGGGCCCCATTGTCCTGCCTCCCAACCCCGCGTGGGCCCATTGTCCTTCCCCGCAGCGGGTGCTGCTTACCGCTGATTGATACAGGCAGGCGTCCTGCAGGCTCCGGGCTGCAGCGCTACAGCTGGCGGAGGTGCTTAAGGCCTTGGACCGCGTGACCTTTGCCCCAGTCCTGCTGTCATTTTGAAAGTTACAGACCAGAGGACCGCATACTTCTCCGGATTTACTTCCCATCCCAGCCCCTCCAACGTAACGCACACATACACAGGCTCCCTTTCCTTTCCTCTTTCCTCTCCTCGCTCTTGCGTAGAAGTTTGGATTCATTGTAGAATGTCTGGAAGAGCCCAGGAGCTGGACTGGGAAGGGGCTGTGGGGTGAGAGGTACCAGGAGGGGTAGCGGGTCTCCCCTAATGTGGAGGAGCCCACTGCCTTCCTAGTGGGGCTGCTCACCTCCATGTCTTAGTCCGCACCCCATGCAGAGCCGGAGGGATGGAGGAGCAGTGGCCCTGCAGGGATCCAGCCTTGATCTGGCATCTCACAGTTGAGTTTGCACTTGGCATCTTTCCTGCCCGGGGCTCGTCACCCCAAAAAAGGTGTCCTGGCTGGAAGAGGAGATGGGCTTGTAACTAGGCAGCAAAGCATAGACCTGGTTCCATCATATCCATTTACTCTCTTGCAAACCAAACTCAGCTCCTCCTTTTTACCTCCTTTCCTTCATTTCCACCCTTTTTCTTGCCCCCCTCCCCCAGTTGCTTCCCCTCCTGGCTGGATTGTTGGAGTGATTGACAAAATTAGCAAATCCATTCATGCTACTTTTATTGTGCAGGTCTCAATAAATCCTCCGTGACTGGGGTGCACCTTAATGAGCTAGTGAGCTGACAAATTTGTTTACTGTAGCTGGAGGTGCCGAGTAATGAAATGCACTTGTGTCTGCAGCTCACTGCTAAACGAATGCACGGTTTTCTGGGGGCCAGCGCTGCCGGCGGATGATTCCACGTTCCCCAAGAGATGTGTGTGTGTGTGTGTGTGTGCACATGCCCACATGTGTGTGCTTTGAGACATGTAATCACACACCCACCCATGGCGTAGTTTAAAAACAAATTTGAATGAGCTGTTCCAACTCCTCCCCTTTTTGGTTATTCATTAAGAATTCTCTGCTTCTTGGACTAACTATAGGAAACCATAACCTTCCCAACCCCCTCTCCCTTGTGAAAATGGAAGGTTGTATACATTTATAGGCACCTTCCAAGACTCTAAGCAGGTGAGAAAGAAAGGAAAGGGGGTGGGGAGGGTTGGGCAAGGGGACTGGAGTTTCCGAGGCTGAAATTGACAAGAAGGCTAAATGTTTAGGTTTTTAGCTCCTGGCTTGGTTTGGAAACATGTAACTGAGCACATGATTAAAAGTGCCCAGCAGCTCTGTCCTGTGTGGCTCTGTTGGTTGGAGCGTCATCCTGTACATGGAAAGGTTGCAGGTTCGATTCCCAGTCAGGGCACTGCGTTTGTGGATGTGATCCCCGGTCACGGTGCATACAGGAGGCAGCCAGTTGATGTTTCTCTCACACTGATGTTTCTCTCTCTCCCTCTCCCTTCCTCTCTCTCTAAAGTCAATACAAACATGCCCTTGGATGAGGATTTTTAAAAAGGTGTCCAGCAGTAAATGACTGTATGTGGAGACAGGCACCGTGCACAGTCTTCCAGCTCCTGTGGTCCGAGACAGGCCTCCCAAGGTGCTCTCTCAGCCTCCTCTGCCCCTCCCTGAGAGGCCGTGGGCAGTGAGGGGGACGGCGGGACTTGTCTCCCGCTCTCTAGCGGCTGTCGCTCACTTTCTTGAGCTGGGCAGGCTGGGCCCTCCCTGTGCATGCAGCTAGCTTTCTGAGGAAGTTCAGGCGCTTGTGCCCGGTGGTCCCGCAGTTTATGCCCAAGAAGAAACCCAGAGAGGGAGCTCTTGGCGCTTCTCCAGGAGTCCCTAAGGGATGGCACGGGGGAGTCGACATCGGCAGGCACCTCTGCGGATGTCATGGGCTGGGTGTTGGGTTCCCTTTTGTCTGCTTCCTGCTCCCACCACACACACCTCTAGTCTTCCCCATCCTCTTGAGATGCAGACAGAGCCTCCCTGCCTTCAGTGTGCATCGGCCCGGCCTGTTTGTCTGTCTGTCCTTCCAACCCCCACACCCGCACAGTGGGCGATGCGTCTGGACCTCATGTTTATCAGCGATGCGGGGTGGGGTGGGGGTGTAAGCGGATGGGGCAGGGAAAAGGTGGAAGTTTCAGTGTTGGTTTTGGCGTGTGGTTACCAGGCCGCCCAGGGCTGGAGGTGGTGTTCTAGACAAGTGATCTGGGAGTCAGAGGAAGTAGCAAGACATGCCTGAAGGATTGGGGGAGAGGTGGGGGTGCGAGGTGGTTTCAGTGTGAGTCAGGTTTTCACACACCCCTAAATTTGGTATTTTCTTCCTCTGGGGAGAAGCAGGTCCTGGGGTGGCAGGGGAACCAGCTCTTCCTTCGTTGGGTGAGGTCGGGGGGGGGGGGGGCGGCGTGAGACGCCCGCCCGTGGGCTACGAGCACGGACACGCTCTCCAGCACACGCAGGTAGCCGCCGGCTTACCAAAAAAAGCCGGAGTATATTTAGATGCCTCTGCTCTTTTGATTAAGAAACTGCTTCTAGCTGGAGATAATGAGAGCCTGCTCCAAGAAGGTGTAGCACCTGGACATCTTCCCCAGCTGCGTGCCCCTCTGATCCTGCTCCTTCCTCTCTGTTCAGGAGCTCATTGGAATGGAAATGATACAGGTGTAAACATGAGCGGTGTTGTGTCTCATCATTTCAGACCCAGTCATCACCTGGGTGGAATAAACACCCTGGATCTGTGTCACCCCCTCCTGCCTCCTCTTCCACCCTGGCCTTGGCTTTCTCCCATTTTTTTGCTAAAATTAAACTCGTTTTAAATTGGGAGTCTGTGAGTCGTGCATGCCTTGCACCCAGCTCTGGCTGGCTGCCCGTGGGGAGGAGGGTGGGCATGGTGTGGTCACATGTCCAGAGACCAGACTGATGCAGAGGGGTCTGGGTATCTGCGTGGACCCTGCCCACGTTGGCTGGAGCCCCTCTATTCAGCCTGCCGCCCCATTGCCTCGTCCTGGTCCTGACCCCTTCAGGCAGACAGCCTTGGAGTCCAGCCTAGGACGGAGCCCCATTCTTCAGAAGAGCGGAGGACATGCTGTTCGTTGACCTGGTGCATTACTTCCTTGTGCCCAGGCTAAAGTATGTGTCTGATTCACGTGGAAACTTACAGATGGATAGAAAACAACACATTGAAAGGATTTACGGACTCGAAACGTTTGTCAGTTGCCTTAGGACAGCAATATGTAGTTGGTGTTGGGAAGGGCAGGTTCGTTATGAATGCCGTTTCCTAGATCAAGGAAGGAGGCCCAGGGGCACGAAGCCGGGAAGGACCAGCCCTCTGGGCCGGAACCAGGGTCCTCTGACTGCTTCCCTGGGTGATGTGGTAAAACCGGTCCTTGCGTGGTCTGGGCCTTCTTCCTGAGCAGCAGAGCTCAGACTTGGAGCCAGAACCGGGGAGTCCTGTCCAGCCTACCACACAGACATGAGGGGCCCCAAAGAGATCAGCTGCCTGTGGGTCACGTTGCATTGCTCGTTTCCAAGGAGAGTCTTATTGGAAGTGCTCAGTGACGGCTGCATTTGGCCTGCACTTCCCGGCTCTAGCCATCTGCCTGTCTGTCCCATGCTTCTCCTGCCCGTGTCCCCCCTCTGCCCTTTGCGATCACCCCACAGCTTCTTGCTCATCGAAGCACCAGGCATGCACTGAGTGCCTACCCTCTGCCAGGCCCGCTGCTCTATAAAGACAGAGAATAGTTCCTGCTTTAGAGGACTTACAAGCTAGCAGGCAGAGCTGAATGTCCAAAATAAATGCAACATGGGGTTTTACGTGCTGTGATTGCGAGGGCTCAGAGGAAGATGTTCTTGGCACTGAGTACTACATGGTGTAACTGCCAAGATGCCTTCTGTAGGGTCAGCTTCCTGGAAGAAGTGGCCTAGAGTCGACAGAACAACGTAGGCGCGTGCACCGTGCAGGCTGCCGTGAGCCGCGGCCCGATGTCCGCTGCGCGAGGACGCTCGGCCGAGGGGCTGGAGGCCGGAACCAGCCCGCCGTGTTGCTGGAGCTGTGCACCCAGGGAGGATCTGTGTCTGCCCAGAGGAAGAGCCATGCTTTTCTAATTCAGACAAAGGCGTCGTCCGGGCTGGCACCAGCTCTGCTGCCACTTTATAGCTGTAAAGCTTTTTCACATGGGTATCTCATTTGATGCTCTCAGCAACCACAGGCAGTATGGCAAGGGATGGGCATACTCTGGCCCAGAGAAGTTCAGTGCCCTGCTGAGGGTACAAGGCGAGTAAGTGATGGAGCCAGGATCCCTGTGCCATGTTCCTCGGTGTGGACGGGGGCAGAGCTCTGACGCTGCGGGTCCCCTTGCCCGGCCTCGCATCTCACGGCAGCTAATGAATTGCTAATATAATTTTCTAGATAATTTTATTTTCATAGTCCCACATTTTAATGTGTTTCCAAAAGCTAGCTTTTATTTGCTTAATCTCCCAGAGTAATAGAATCTGCCCTGACTCATCGTACATGCGGACAATCAGCTAGGCAGAAACTATAGCAAATTGTTTAATAACTCAGATCTGGGCTCGAGATTTTTAACTTGCACGCACCGATAGCTTTTCTTGTGTCTCATCCACTTCTCCCTCGCCCTTTCCTTTTTTCTTTGAAAATATTTTTCCATCCTTTCCGCTGTTGGTGCCAAACACCAGAATGGGGAGGGTGGGTGCGGGGCCTCGGAGCGCCCTCGTCTTTGTCTCTGAGCCTGTGTCAGGGTGTCATGGCCAGCGAGGGCCCCTGTGCCTGGTGGGTGTCCCAGGAAGGGGAGAGGCACCATGGGAGGGACTCTGTTGCATTTTCTTTCTAGGTGGTGACTGTAATGTTAGACCTGTCACCAGGTGCGGAGCTGGCCGTCCGGGACCTCAGGTGCACGGTGCTTGCTGACTCGAGCCTGGCCCCAGGTCCTGCCATGCCACCTTCCTGGGTTTCGTTCCTTCACTCCTCCTATCCGTGCAGCCCCTGCCCTCGTCTGGTTCCTGCCCTCCCCTCGCGGTGGCACAGAAGCCGTCAGCTCTTTTCCTGCTTCCAGCCACTTGCCTCTGCTTGGTCCCCACGCTGGCCCAGGGTAATTGCCCTCACACCCCGGTAGGATCACGCCAGCACCCCCATCCTTTCTCGGCAGCATTGCCTAGCAATGAAGTCTGATGTGTCCCACCTGGCAGTACAGCCTTCTGCCATCTGACCCCCAGCCACCTTCCCTGCTCTTCCCTCTCCTCGGGCTGTCCTCGGCCCCGCCGCTCCCAGGTGTGCTTGCGGAGTTTCCTGAACCTGGCTTCTCCTTCTCAAGACTCTTCATTTTTCAAAGCCATTGAGAAAAACCCCTCAGAACCTTCTCCAAAGCCTTGAAGTCACCCTGTCTTGTCCTCTGGTTGGTTGTTGACTTGGTGTCCCCCAGAAGTCTGTGACCCTAGTCCTCTGGTTGATCCCAGCATCTCCCTGGTCACAGTGTCTGCGCTTGGTAATGTCACGGAGTCAGTGCAGTGGACCGGAGTGGGCTCGCACCCTCCTGAGCAGGAGGGTGGCGGAGTGGGGCAGCTTCCAGGGCCCTGGGGGAGACCAAGGGGGCAGAGTGTGTCCTGCCAGGGGTACCAGCCCTCAGAGCTCCTCTGGGCCTGGCTCGTCAGGCTCAGGCTGTCCTACTGGGAGTGTCATCCATGTTCCCTCTGACCCAGGCTCCTCTCACCCTGGAGTTCAGGGGATGTGTAGGAAAAACCTGGCCTGGCCCACCCAGCAAGCCTGCTCCGTCTTACCGGTATGAAGCAGTGACATCTGGCTTAATTGGGGTTCTCTGTGGGGTGACGTTAGGGGCAGAGAGGGGGCTGGTGCTGGGCCCCAGGATGACGTCGCCAGGGCTGCTGGTCACAGAACACGTGGCGGGTGGACTCCACTGCTGGGTATACTGACAGGATGGCCTGGACGTGAGGGACTCACTGTCAGCACTGGTCTGCTTCTGCCTGGACAGACACCCCCCTCGGCGTGCCCTGGATCAGCTGGCGCTGAGTGCCCGCACCTCCCAGAGTCTGCTGACTCCCAGGGGCTTGGACGCTTCAGAGAGCTATGCCCGTGACCCTGCCCAGGTCCCTGAGCACTGCTGGGGCGAGCCCTCGTGCATGGCGCCCCGAGCCAGCCGGTGGGAGCCGGCTTGCCGGTGCTGTCACGTTGCTCTTCCAGGAGAGGCCCAGGCAGACGGGCGGCAGACCCGAGGCAGACATGGCCCAGCCCTGTGGTTTCTGACATCAGACAGACCTAGGCATCTTTAAAATGTGTTTTTATTGATTTTTTTTTTTTAGAGAGAGAGGAAGGGAGAGAGAGATAGAAACATGGATGTGAAAGAGAAACGTCCATCAGCTGCCTCCTGCACGCCCCCTGCTGGGGATCGAGCCCACAGCCCGGGCATGTGCCTGACCAGGAATCGAACCGGGACCTCTCAGTCCATGGGACGATGCCACACTGGCCAGGCCAGACCTGGGCATTTTTAAACCACAACTCTGCCTCTTCCTCACCATGTGACCTTAGGCAAGTTATTTAATCTCTCTGTTTTCCCATTTGTGAGAAGGGGGATGAAAATGCCCTCCTGGGAGAGTAACAATGAGACAACGACAGAGACAGAGCACCTAGCACAGGGCATCCTCTCTGCTCTTCGAGGCCAGATGCGATCCACGCCCTCGCGGTGCCCTGCTCAGCCCGGCTGGCCTGGATGCAGGCAGCGTGGCTGAGGGTGCCTGGTGTCCTGGTGTCTGCACAGGTAGCTGAGAGAGGGAAGAAGAGGGAGAGAGAGGTCTGGCCTTCCCACCAGTCCGTCTCCAAACCAGCCATGAATGCGACTGAGGCGGGGATGACAGACCTCCCACTTGCTGTCTCCATGGTGGACCAGGGAGGCAGCCAGGCTCTTCATGCTGTCCTTCTCTTCACCCCGCTGTCCACCAGGAGCCCCCTGATTCCACCCTGAGCAGGCCACAGCCCCTGGCAGCCAGAGCTCTGCCCCTTCCTCCCCTTTGGGCTGGGCTGACAGGGACCAGGACTGCCTACCTTTCCTGCTGTGTCCGTCACCCGGGCTGAGCACAGGTGATGTTGCCCGGGTGCCAGCAGAGGGAGGTGAGCAGATGGGCTTATGGAAACAGACGTGGTGGGCAGTGAGCCACCAGTTAGGACTCAGACGGCGGGTAGATGCTTCCGCGGGTGGTGCTGCACCCAGAGAGGCCGGGGCCCAGGGCAGCGCTGGACAAACGGGAAATGGCAGCCTCTCTTTGGAGGGCACCGTGGGGTACCCACCTACCTGTGCTTCGGGTCAGCACACGGAGAGACTGGGCTGAATTAAATGAATATCTTATGTAACTCGTTAGCTTAAAACCCTTTGAAAATTGCCCTTTGGTCTTGGGTCGAAAGCTAAAGCCCCTAAGATGGTCTTCAGGACCTCACGCGGCCCGGCCCTGCCTGCGCCTTCGGCTCCCGTCTGCTCGCCCTGCCTCCCGGCTGCACTGTTCCGTCCGCCCCCGACCTGCCAGGCTTCTCTCCAGCCCGTGTCTGCAGCTACTGGCTTGTCTTCCCAGGAACGCTCTCCTCCACGCACCGTGTGCCGGTACCGTCTGTGGTCAGAGCGGGGACCTGGTGTAGTTGTCCATGGTTACAGCCCCAGTGCCAACAAGAGGGTCCTGCTTGTGGAAGGTACTAAAGTAACACTTGTGGAACGAATGGACCCTTAGGATACGTGCTTTAGCGGAGGGAGGAGTGGGCACAGATCAGGGTCTGCTGTAACTAGCGCGAGGGTTCACCTCCAGGCTGCCGGGTGCACCCCGGCGTTGCTGCCTGGGAACCCCGTGGACCTTCGGACGGGTTACTCGATCTCTCTGCACCTCGTCTTTCTCACCTGCAGGGTGAGGATGTAGAGCCTACGTCTTGGAGATGTGATTTTAAATTAGTTACGTTCGAACAATGGCTGGCAGATGTTATCTCTGTTCTTGTGATTCCTCAGGGAGGCCACCCTGCCATCCCACCTCCCGCCCCAGACTCCGAAAAGTCCCTCTGATAGATGCCGTCTTAGTACCGTGCCTTCGACACGGCCCTCCGTACGACGGCCAGCTCACATCTGCTGCTGGGATGCGTCTGATGCCTCTCGCTCTCCCACGAGGCTTTGGGTCCCGCAGGACAGGAAGGGAGTTGGTTCTTGGCCACACTGGATCACATCTGGGTGCCCCACCGACACTGCACGTCCTGGGTCGCCGTGGGTCTGCCCTGAGCGTGGGGCTCGGGCCCTGGTCCTGGTGCCGGCTCTGCCCCGGCCGGATGGGTGGAGAGGGGCCTTGCGTTCCAGCCTCCTGAGGCCCCGCCCCTGTCTCCACAGGCACGGACATGGCTGTCTTCTGCCTGCTGTGCGGGAAGCGTTTCCAGGCGCAGAGCGCACTGCAGCAGCACATGGAGGTCCACGCGGGCGTGCGCAGCTACATCTGCAGCGAGTGCAACCGCACCTTCCCCAGCCACACCGCCCTCAAGCGCCACCTGCGCTCGCACACAGGTAGGCCAGCCGGGTGACGGGGCACCGGGGTCTTTGGGCACCAGTGTCTGGATTCGCCTCCACAAGCAAAGTGCAGGTGCTGGGCCAGTGGTTCTCAACCTTCCTCATGCCGCGACCCTTTAATACAGGTCCTCGTGTTGTGGTGACCCCCAACCATAACATTATTTTCGTTGCTACTTCATAACTGTAATTTTGCTACTGTTATGTCTTAGGCAACCCTTGTGAAAGGGTCGTTTGACCCCCAAGGGGTCGCAACCCACAGGTTGAGAACCGCTGTGCTGGGCAGAATGAGCCCTCAGCCCTTTGCTCAAAGATGGGGCCGGGGTGGGGGATGGTTTCCATCGTGCAGATAATGATTGACAGTTCTCCCCACCCCACCTAGTGGGACCTGCGTTCTCCATCTCTCTGTGCTCAACAGAGAGGGCAGAGGGGGTGCTCATTAAAGACGCAGTCTTGGGTCCCGGATTTGGGGTGGGCTGCGAGACTCAACATTGCTAATAAATATTCCCAAGGGACGCTGAGACAGGTGGACCCAAAACTCATTTTGAGAAAAAACCACCTGCTTGGTCTCTCATTCTCTCTGCTGCACCCCCTGTCACTGTCCCTGGCCCCTGCCCCGTGGACACGCATTCCCAGAGTCGGCCTTGGGCTCGAGGGCGTGTTCCGGAAGTGGCCCTGACGGCCCCACGACAGAAGGGGACCTGGACCTTGTTTAGGGCACTAACCGATGAGCTGTGAAATGTCTCTGCTTAGCCAGTTCCAGATGGTGAGGGAGGAGGGGGCTGCGAGTCAGGGCGGCCCCCACCCTCTGGGTGTTCGGGCCAACATGCCTCTGCTTCCTCGCTGCTGTCCCTGATCCCCTAGGAAGGGGGTGGATGACAAACTCTTTCCTTTCTCTCAGACAAAATTGGGTCCTTGCTGAGCGCACGTGAATCGAGGACTGCCCGTCCCTGAGTCTGCACGTGTCTCTGCGGTGTGCGCTCCTGGGTTTGGGGTGAGAGGTCGTGGGGGCGGGGCCAGGGAGACAGGCAGGCAGGGTGAGTGACAGGATGTGCCTTCATGTCTGTTGGAGAGGGCACATGAAACTGGGTGTGCAGCAGGGGCGGTTGGGCACTTTCTCTCCTCTTTCTGGGATCTGTCATGGCGCCAGGATTAAGTGTGGGTACAGGCCAGGCCTTGTGGGGGTTGCAGGCTCCGCTGAATGAGGGAGGGGCGTTCTTTGTCATGGACGGAGTGGCCGTCCTGCCAGCAGCGGGCATGCTCACTGCAGGGCCTGCCTGGGTCTCCCTTCTGGACGCCTCTGTTCAGGGTAGCATGTCACCTCCGCATCACCAGGCTTGCTGAGAACTCTGGGATTGCTGGTGCGGGCGGGAGGTCCCAGAGAGCAGGGCCCAGCAGGAAGGGCTAAGGGGGGAGGATGCTGACAAGGACCTCCTCCCCATGCCTCTGGGCATCCCTGCAGGTATGCCCCAGGGCGCCCCCCAGGTCAGCCTATGACAGAGGGCCAGTCACCGGCAGCACTGCTGAGGAGGCTCTGGGTCAGCTCTCTTGCTTCTTGTGACTTGAATGATCCCCACCCTGCTAAGTCTGCCCAGGATATGCCCTGCTCTGCTCAGGCCACTTTCAAAGAGCTCAGATATCAAAATATCACGTTCTTCCGGGTCCCTCGTGGCTCGGGTCCATGGGGAGGGAGACAGAGTTGGGGAGAAGCACTGGCTTAATCTCGTAAACATGGAACATGAGCACTGCCTGTGCACACACACACACTCCCATCGATTGCCCGCCAGCGTGGCCCACACGAGCCGTACACAGGCCGAGCACACCCCACACAATGCCTCATTAATATTCCGTTGTTCTTGGCCCATTTGCTGCTGGGGCCTGGTGTTTAGCATCGGCAGCTGTGTTTGGTAAGTTAGTCCAGCCGTGTTCTTGGCATTGATGGATCCCTGATTCACATGGCTCGTCATATAATAAACTCTCAGCTGCGCTGCACGGAGGGGCCTGAGGAGCCGCGGGAGGGGCCTGGGGTGGGGAGGGTGACACTGGGCCTGGCCAGTGCCAGGGAAACTGCAGGTAAGGACAGACCGCTGGGGTCACAGGTGCACTGGGCAGGCCGGAGGGGACCCTAATTAGTCTCGTTTGTCCTGCACTTAATGTCAAGCTCATTAAAGAGGCTACAGAGTTAATCAACATACCACAAATTGGATTTTGAGCTCTGCAGCCAGTTTTGTGTACATTATGGCCACACTGACACAATTAACTCTCAGGGCGAGGATTTTGGACCAGGTGCTTGCCGTGTTTCAAAAGCTGCATGTGTGCATGTGTGTGTGCATGTGTGCATGCGTGTGCGTGCGTGCGCGTGTGTTCTAAGTTTTTCTTACTCTCTTCCCTGGCTGACTCTGGAGACTTCCTATTTAAACTCATTTAACGTGTGATCCACTTCATAATTAAATTCATAAAAATCTGATCAAACAAACCTCTCTATCTTAACCCTTTGGTTTTTAAACTCTTAGGGCCCCCTCTGGAGGGGAAAGGTGCGGAGGCTGCTTCCCCCGCGGGGGGGCGGCTGCCGATGTGCGTTTTAATTACCGGCTCTGGCTGAAGCCTCGCGTGGCCCTTGCTTTATTTATTTATTTATATCTTAATGAGGGTTCTGAATCCTTGATTAAAGTCATAATCATTGCTGATTCAGTAAGGAGGGGCACTGGATGTCAGACGGGCTGTGTGCAGCCATCGACACAGACGGGCACACGGCACAGGCGTGCAGACTGGCCTCACAGCTAATTAGGACCAGGGGCTGCACGGCCTCCCCCTGGGGTTGGATGGGGCTGGCGGCTGGGGCAGGCGGTCTGCCACGACCCTGGCAGCCTGAGGACGGGGAAGTGCTGAGAACCCCCGGGCGCGTTTCATGCCCAGGTCTGCGTGTGAGGGACTCGCCGGACCTCACCGGACTGGCTCAGCCAGGGCGGAGCCCCTAGATTGGTGAGAGCTGGTCTCCACAGAGCGGCTCTGCGCTCTGAGCTTCTCCTCTCCGCCTCCTGATGGAATTGCTCCCACCCACCCCTCGGTGCCCTCGGTGCTTGCAAATCTTTCACCCATGAGAGAGCCGGCCAGTGGGCAGACCCCAGCATCCACTCCCCACAGAGCCTTAAAAACCCCTTCCAAGCCATCAGAACAGATGAGAATTTATGTGGGTACAGCGCCCTGCATTCAGGAGGGGGGAGCTGTGGGTAGCGGCCTGCGGAGGGGAGCGAGGAGAGAGTAAAATATCATTTTAGAGAGGAAGTGAAGGCACAGGCCTGCGAGTCTATAACGAGAGGGACAATTTATGCCCAGGCACGAGCGCAGTTTGACATGGGGATAATGAAAAAACGTAGGTCATTGTGGATGACTTAAACCTTCAGCAGCTGAAGAAAATGTATGAAATGCAGAGGACATTACACGGTTGGCAGCCCCACACATCTGCAGGGGGACAAGTGAAATACAGTGGGCCATTCTTTACCATAAACTGTGGTTGTTGGAGATGCTGCCCAGAGAAATTGTAATTACAGAGACAAGACGAATCAGCGATATTTAAATATTCATGAACAAAGTCTGGGGTGATCAATCTATCTTTATTGTCTGTGCCTTCACTCCTGTAATAAATAAGTAGCTGAAGTCTTCACCTTTCATCCCCCAAAGCCCCCACTTTGGGTACAAAATGAGAAATGGTTGACCCCCACACCCCAACCCACCTCTCACCTTCCTGAGGACACTGGAATGCAGACAGGAGGCTGATGGGCATGGATTCGGGCCGAGGAAAAGCAGTTCTCCCCGTTTCATACACCCAGCATTTCCTGAGTGTCTGCTCTGGGCCGTCCTCATGGTACGCACTGAGGCTGCTGGGATGACCGCAGCTCCCTTTACCCTTGCTGTGCTTCCGTTCAGAAGCATGGTGGGCATGACGGTAGAAACAGGACAGCATGTCAATTAGCCACCGGAGACAGTTCCAGTGTCCAGACTCTGGAAACAGACCAGAATCCGACTCCAGACTCCGCTACTTACTAGCTATTTGACCTTGGGGACCGTGTTTGAGCATCCCTAAGCATCTCATTTTTCTCATCTGTAAAATGAGAATAATAGCAATGCCTTTCCTGTATTGTTCTTGCGGTGATTTCGTGATAGGATCCGTGTGAAGTTCTTAGTACAGTAGTGAGCGGTCAACAAAAATGTGGGCCATTTTACTTAGAAAGTGTCATAAAAATCATCCTACTGCTGCTGAAAGAACAAAATGCTGGACCTTTTTTCTCTTTGGGGACAGAGAAGAAAGTGTAACTCATTTTGCCTGGGAGACTGAAGAGAAGCTTCCAAACAGGTGATTTTTGAGCTGGGCCTTGAAGGATGACTAGGAGTTCGCCAGGGAGAGACGAGGAAATCAAGCAGAGAGAACAGCTATGTAAAACTGTGGAGGACAGAAAGAACAGAAGCATTTTGTTCTGGAGGGGGGGGGGAGAATGGGGGGGCCCAGGTGGTTCTCATCGTTTCCCAAATTGGAGGGATTTTTAAGGGCAGGGTTGGCAGGCCGGAGTGGCTTTCACCCCTGACCTAGAGAAAAGGAAGAGAAGGTAGCAGGAGAAGCTGGGAGGCAAGGTCTCAAAGCCCCCACACCTGCTCTGCCCTCATGGGGCCTGCTTTCTGGGGACCGCTGTTCATTTCTGAAGCAAACGGGCTCTCTTTCCTTGACCAGCCCTTGAGCTCTGATGAACACTGGGCCGCAGGAAGGTATGGACACGAGTGAACATGGGTTCCTAGTTTGTGCTGCGGGGGCCAGCAGAGGCTCAGGTCCTTCCGGTGTCTCTGCAGGTGGTGAATGCAGACACTCATCCTCCTGGTGCACTGGACGTGCTCTGCTCCCCCCCTAAAGTGGGGGCAGGGGTAGGCAAGGGCCTGAACCAGCCCCTTGTCCCCACAGGTGACCACCCGTACGAGTGTGAGTTCTGTGGCAGCTGCTTCCGGGATGAGAGCACACTCAAGAGCCACAAACGCATCCACACGGGCGAGAAACCCTACGAGTGCAATGGCTGCGGCAAGAAGTTCAGCCTCAAGCACCAGCTGGAGACGCACTACAGGGTGCACACAGGTACCGAGGGCCAGGGAGACGCACTACAGGGTGCACACGGGTACCAAGGGCCAGGGAGACGCACTACAGGCTGCACAGGGGTACCGAGGGCCAGGGAGATGCACTACAGGCTGCACAGGGGTACCGAGGGCCAAGGAGGTGCATACAGGTACCAAGGGCCAGGGAGACGCACTGCAGGGTGCATACAGGTACCGAGGGCCAGGGAGGGTGTAAGCTGGCTCTGGAACCTGGGTGGGGGTGGGGCCAGGTGGTTCCCCAGAGAAGCCCAGGTCTGAACCAGAGCAGAAGGGATTGTTAGGGCTAGTGTGCTGACCTCAGCGCCTCTGCCCCCCCCCCCCCAAGGCTGAGGCAGGCATTGCTAATCAACTGCAGCACACTTTCCAGGAGCCAGACTAGCCCTCCAGGCAGCATACCGATAGCTCACAGGTCACGCAAGATGACTTCTGCTGGTGAGTCCTGAATTAGGTTCCCCAGTGAGCTGAGAGCGAAGGTTAGGACAGTTTTTACTTCACGGTTAGAGTAAGAACTGGAGGGCCTTGCGTTAGGTTATGATGAGGGAAGTCATAAGTTAGAGTTAGGTTCTGAGATCAGAGGAGCAGATACATGATAAACCCTCTGTGTGTATCATGTTTTACCACTTCAAAGGGACTTCACGT
This sequence comes from Tadarida brasiliensis, assembly GCA_030848825.1. Classification (NCBI taxonomy): domain Eukaryota; kingdom Metazoa; phylum Chordata; class Mammalia; order Chiroptera; family Molossidae; genus Tadarida; species Tadarida brasiliensis. The sequence continues at coordinate 86,627,391 of CM061268.1, forward strand.
TCCTTTTTACATAACAGAAATGTGAGCAGCTGTTTGCCCTGGGGTCCGGGACAGAACCAGAGGCGGTGGTCCCGATGTCCAGCAGGGGGCAGTGGAGTGCGGAGCTGCACCGCGCCTGCTGGGGGAAGCCCAAGTTCAGTGGCATCACCTGGTCCCTTACACTGGCCATGGTAGGAGCAGCCACAGTGTGCCCTGGCAATGCTACAAACCAGGCTTTGGGGGAACCAGCTGTTACATTTGATCACCGGTACACCACTGCTCGGGGGAGGTAGATATTCAGGACTTCCTCGGAGGACAGGGCGTAGTGGACGGCAGTGGTCTAGCAAACTAGGAAGCCTCCTCTGATGAGGGGAGATAGCTGTACTTTGCAAGGAGGGGAAAGTGACCTCTGAGGCGGGGGAGGGGGGACAGAGGCGACAGTGAGCAGAGGATACATGTCGTCATAGCTCTGTTTTCTCTCATTGGCCACAAGGAGAGGATGGGGTGCTCGTTGCTGACCACTGGAGTGGCCCAGAGGATTCCCCAGAGCCCTGGGGCTTCCTTAGCCCCTTGTGGGATGCGACCTGGCAGGTGGATCATTAAATGCATCGGCAGTGACCATTGTAAATAGCAGGTCGATAGTTAGATCACTTTGGCTGTTCATTACTTCATTATTTGCTGGGGCCTCTGCATGGAGGAGTATCGATAGCGAGATGGCTGGCCAGTTAATTACTGTATCGAAACAAGGTTCCCTCACACCCTCTGCTCAGCTCCAGGGGACTCGAACGGGAGTCGGGCACCAGCTAGCGAGGACCTGGCACTCCGGTTCCTGCCCTCCCCCATCCCAGCCCCGGAGGGAAGGCAGGTCCAGTGCAGGTCCCCAGAACCCGCGATGATGAGCGAGCCCCGAGAGAGGACGGGGTTCCCTCGGGTTCACTGCACCCCTACTCCCCGCTCACTGTAGCCCTGCTCCCCTGGAAGGAGCTGCCGAAGCCATCCCTCAGGAAGTTCCGGCCCTCCTGTCCCTTTTCCAGGCCTCCATGTCCCTCCTTCGGAAGGAAGGGTCTGTGCTTTGGGGAGAGTGAGGAGGAGGGGGCCGGGGGCTAGAGCCGTGTACAGTACCGCGGACACCAGCTGCGTGGGGCTGTTCCACCACTCGCAGCGACGTAAGGTGGAGACTGTAGTTCCCAGTCCCATGGCACGTGTCAGGCGCCCAGCGGCCCTGTGTGACTTCTGGCCATCATGCCGCGTGACGCATCCGCCCGGCTCCAGCGGGCCCCGGGTGGGCGAGGCCCCGCGTGTCCCCGCGTGTCCTTCGGCCCTCACCGCCTGTCCTTGTCCCCTTCCGCAGGCGAGAAGCCCTTCGAGTGCAAGCTGTGCCACCAGCGCTCGCGGGACTACTCGGCCATGATCAAGCACCTGCGCACGCACAACGGCGCCTCGCCCTACCAGTGCACCATCTGCACGGAGTACTGCCCCAGCCTGTCGTCCATGCAGAAGCACATGAAGGGCCACAAGCCCGAGGAGATCCCGCCCGACTGGCGGATCGAGAAGACGTACCTCTACCTGTGCTACGTGTGAAGCCAGGCCGGGCGGGGGCGCAGGCGCGCGGGAAGAGATGTTAGAGCAGGATGCAGTCGAGGAAGGATTGTGCAAAAACAGAAAATCAAAAAACAAAACAAAACAAAAAACGACAAAAAAAAAAACCCATATATATTAGTTACAAAAAGGAAGAAAAAGGAAGCCTGATAGCTGTCTGGCCTTGGATTCTCTCCGGGGCTCCAGGTGACCGGGATGCCCGCCACTGCCCCATCCCGGGCACCCATCCCTCCTCTCCTGGCTGGAGGTCAGCCTGGGTACGGGTGGAGGGGGTTTGTTCCGCTCAGACCCTCTTTTCATGTCCAGAAATGGAGGCTGGGAAGAAGGTGAGGGGTTGTCTGGTCGGAGCCAGGCTGCCATCCTCACTGAGATGGAGGCGGAGCATCAGGGGGTCCTGCAATTGGTGGGGCTGGGCTGGGTCACTGGCTGTCACTCAGAGTGGCAGCTCTAGTTTGCTAGGGGCAGGCTGGGCTGGGGAGGCCTCTTCTTCCCTTCCCATCATTCAGTTCACCTGTTGCTTTCCTCTGCTCCGCCACATCGGTGTCCCCTCACTCTCACAGCTTCTGCCCCTCCCCCAGCTCCTGGTCCCTGCCTCCCCCCGACTCCTGTCCCCAGGTCCAGGGAGTGCCCAGCCCCCTCCCCCAGCTCCTAGTGGGGAAACTCCAGAGCCTCACTCCCACCCTTAGCTTCTGAGAACACAGAACAGGAATACCCCACCCTCAGAAAATCCTGTCCTGAGATTTCCGGCTGAGCTGCTTTTGCTTCCCAAATGGAAAAAAAACAACTAAATACATACAGCCCCACCAAACAGACAGTCAGGAGTCCCTGTACCCCTCATTCAGTCCCCAGGAGAAGGAATCCGAGAGCGGGCTCGTTGTCCAAGGGAAGGAGGCGGATGTTCTCCGGAGGTGCCCTCCACCTGGGGAAGGGGACACCTGCCCGGGTCAGGGTACTGGCCAGGTGAGGGTGCTGTCAGTCATTCTGGGGACCTTTGAACACCCCAGACCTGGTGAGCTCTGTGGGAAATCAGGTCCAGAGAGTGGCGCAGAATTCCTGCCTCACGCCCCGCCCCACCCCAGTCCACAGGGAGGAGGAGGAAGAGGAGTTGCTGAAAGCGCTTTGGCCTTGTGTTACTTCTTTTCTGTGTCCCCGGTTCCCCTGTTAGCACATTGTACTTGAATTACCTCAGTTTTTTGTGACCTCATGAGCTTTTGTAACCCCTGTATGTCTTTTTTGGTTAGGGGTTGGAAGATGGGGATGGTGTTCTTTTTTGTTTCTTGTGTAAATTAATAGTTGGTTTAATACCTGTCAGCTGGCCAGGGCCTCCCCATCCCTGAGCGACTAGCCTCTCAGCTGGAGGAGCTGTGCTGAGGATTGAGCCCTCAGGATCTGAGTGGGGCTGGGCGAGCAGAAGCGGGGTGAGGGGGTGGTGCACCGGGGGCCTTGGAGTCGCTGTGGGCTCTGCCCAGGGCATGGACTCATCCTGCCAGGTCGGGTCAGCCTAAAACACCCTGGACAAGATCCCCCCTTTCTTAAAATTTGCTGGGTCCTTTGGGTCTGGGGGCCTGTGTTCTTCAGATCCTTACAACTGCGTGGCCCCACCTCTGTGTGCATTGTCATTGCCAAAATTGGTCTGTTTTCCTGGCTGGTGAGGGCAGTGCCAGTCTTGGTTTTGCTGCGTTGGGTTGTGTTTTTCTGAAAGCTACCTCTTATGTTCGTCCGGTTCCTTTGTCCCCTTCCTGCCTCTCCTCTGCTGCTCTGCTCCCCTCCTCCCCACCCTCCCCACCCCGAATTTTGGAAAGCACATTTGCAATATTTGTGTTCACTGTGGGATGGGCCCTCCGTTTCATCTCATGCTTTATTTGTAAAGTTTTTTTTTTCCTTCTTCTTTCCTTTCTCTCTCTGAGAAAGTTGTGGCTGCGTTTTTATCTTAGGTTTTAAAAAAGTGGTTTAGGGAAGCGGTTTTGGGGAGAAGGGTTGTGAGGAGTATAGGGAAGTCGGAGGGATGGGTGCTGCTGCGACCACCCCGTCCCTTGGCCCATCTCTCGCGCCTCCCCCGCAATCTTGCCCACCAAATCTGAAGGCCTTAAAAAGTGTGTGTTGGGGGTATAGTCACTGGGGGGACAGTGTCGCTGGACTGTTGATTTGCGATGATGAATAGGGAGGGTGCTATTTTGCAATTATAATAATGACTTAGTGCTTTGGAAAGGAAAAAAGTTAAACTTGAAGTATGTGACTAGAGCAGTTGCTGTGTTTTTAATGTGAAGAGTGAAATCTTTGGGGGGAGCAGTCTGTAAGGAATCGGTATGCACTATTGCTCCCTCCCCCAAAAATGGGAAGAAAGGGGGACTGGCTGGCCCTCGGGGGATCTGTAAATCCCAGAAAACAGTATTTGTACAGCAAGGTGTCATTCAACTTTGGTGGGGAAGGAAAATAATCAGACTATTCCATAGACCTAGCTGACGCCTCTCCCTCCCGCCTCCCCACGAAGCTGGGTCTCCTCCCTGCTCACCAACGCCCAGGGGGTTGAGCTCATCTGGACAAATTGTAATATTTTTGTAACGTTTGTTAGTTCCTGCGTCAGTGCTACAGGACCTTGCCCTGTCCTTTGTAATGTGAATAGGAAAAAAAAAAAAAGACAAAAAAAAAAAATACCACCACCACCAAAATATCCTTTTGTGTGTGCGTCCGCGTGTGCCGTTCGTGTGTGGCTGTGTGTGAAGTCATGCAGTGTTGTCATCTGCTGTGGCAGCACTGGATGGCACTCATCTGCCCGTCGCCCACTGCCCGGAGGGAGTCCCGGGAGGGAGGCAGGGAGAGGGTCAGGACGTGCAGTCGCTGCTGAAGCTGGACTGGAGGCCTCTCGTCTGCTTCCTTCTCCCTCTGCCCCGCGAAGCCTCAGACACCTGAACACGGTTGCCTCCTGTTCAGCTTCCTGCTCGGGAAGACAAGAGCATCCTGACCTTGCCAAGGCCTTCTCGGCCAGGCCTGATCGCCAAGGTGAGGGTCAGAAATTACCCGGAGGCTTCAGATGTGTCTGGATGAAGGGGGCTGGGAGGCCAGGAGGGGAGAGGCGCTGCTCCCCTCAGTGCCATCTGAGCGGTTTCACTCCCGCTTCCTGCCATCTGGCTCTTGGCCACCTGCTGCCTTTTGCTGCGGTACTGCTGAGGACCCTGCCCACTGCTGCCTTACCCAGCACCTCACAATGCCTCCAGCCTGCAAAGTCCACGGTGGTTCACAGTCCTTCCCCTCGAGTCACTCCCACAGGTGTGTCCCTGATGCTTTTGGGGACATGTGCCCCCCACTCTTCCCCTATTTACTTCTTCACTCATTCAAAGCATTAAAATCCTATGTGTATATAGGATAGACATATATATAGAGAGATATATATAGCAAGAGAGATATAAATAGTAAATATCATTGCTGCTTTGGGCTGCTTTGCAGGAGGCCATGGATACGAGGAAGGTAGACCTGGGGTGCAGGGGTGGGTCGGGAGGCTGGAGACCCCGTGATTCAGTACAATCCAGGGATGCAATGTGGGCTTGTTGAATCTTTGTGCCTGAACAGTTTGCCGTGTTTAGAAAAAAAGGAAAAAAACCCTGCTGCAGTTTTTCACAAGTGTGTGGTGCCCTTCAGGACGCTGCTGGTGGCGGCCTGGAGGGAGAGGGCCTCTGGGCTCCCTCCCGCCAGGGAGCGGGCAGCGTGGGCTGGATCTCCAGCTCCTTCCACGCAGCGGCAGGGGCCAGATCTGCGGCCAGTTCCCCAAGGAGTGAAAGCTGGGGCAGCAGATGTAAGAGAAGCAGAAAAAGGTGACACCGTCCACTTTTCCTAGGCCCGGGTTACATTCTTTCTCCCCTCCGTCTGGTTTCCTCCTCAGGGAGCTTCGTGGCCGCACTTACCTGGATATTTCCGTAGGAGGTGAGAAAGCCAGACTAGCCTTTCCCGGAGAAACTGCTGGGTGCAGGGAAAAGGCAGAGCCGGCCAGGAGAGGGCTGGGAGACAGGCCAGGGAGGTGGGGAGGGTGGGGGAAGGGAGGGAGAGAGGGGTGCGGGCCCCACAGGCCTGTTAGCCAGCAGCCCCGCCTCCGGAGTCCTGGGTGTCCCACTTTGCAGACAGGGTACCTGCCTCCTGGTGTGTGTCCTGGAATTTGTCCACATAGTGTTATGCATGATCTTTGTACGGTTAAGACGCCGTGGTGGTGCACCATGACATCCGACCCATCCATATAAAGATATATATATATATATATATGTATGTAAATTATGGCACTGAGGGCCCTGCTGCCCTGCTGGACCAAGCAAAGCTGCGCCTTTCGGTTTGGGTGTGATGTTCCGTTGCGTTTGTTTCTGTGGCTTGTCTGATGCCTTGGCAGCACAAGGGCCGGTCCGATCGCTCTGTGTCACATCGTGTTTTCAATTAATTGATGTTCTAGTTCCTGTCTACCTCAGCGCCTCCTCTTAGCCTGATTTTAGGAGGTTGCCCAATTTCGTTTCTTCAGTTTTACTGGTTACTTTTTTGTACAAATCTCTCTCTCTGTCCCCCTCTCCTTCTCCCTTCCGCTGCTCCGTCCGCCCCTCTGCCCCTCCCCTGTCATTTCTGTCGCTTCCTCTCCCCCTCGCCCGCCTGCCCGGCCCCAGCCCGGTGCCCCCAGGTTGAGCTTGCCAGCCCCACCTGTCCTGTCCCGAAGCAGTTCCCTCGACCTTGTGCGGTCCTGGTTCAGCTTTCCGCATCTGCCTTCGTTTCGTGTAGATTGATGCGTTTCCTCGTAATTTCAGTGTTCTGACAACATTTTAAAAGAAAAACAAACAAAAAAAAAGAAAAAAAAGAAAAAATGAATTTACTGCTGCAGGTTTTTTTCTCTCTCCATGTGTCACTAAGTGAAGTTTGTGCCTTCTATAGCAAAGAGAATATTTTTTACATCCTACTAACAGTAGATTTTTTTGTAGTGGACATTTTTTGTATTTTTATTTATAAGTCTCATAAGAAAAATAGCGATGTTCAGTTGTATACCTTGAATCTGCAGTTAGAAGAGAATAAAGTTAATTCAGTTGTCTCTGGCTTGAAGTGTCCCTGTTTGTGGAGACCGGTTTGTCTTCCCGCCGTTTCTTGGGTGGGACCCAGAGGAACTGAGATTTCGGTCTGCAGAGGGGAGAGGAACCTCTGGGCTGCACACATTCAGCCTCACGGACGCGTCACTTTCATGTCACATTTACCAGGCACATACCCACTCCAGAACGTATTTTTCTAATACTTAAAAAAAAAAGTGTTAAATACAGTACTGTCATATGGTCTTTGGCACAGTGTGTGAAGCAGGCATGGGTTCATTTGCTCCTTCAGCCAGACGTTCTTCCAGCCCAGTTCGTGCTGGAGGCCTTGGGGACACAGCGGGGACCAGGCAGGTGCACCCCTGCCCTCGAGCTGGCCGCTGAGGGTCCGTTTGCTTCTGCTGTTCTCACTCGGGATCACACAGCTGCTGAGTGGCAGAGGCAGAACTTGCATCCAAATCTCCTGATACCAAATTAGGTTTGTTTTCCCAGGACTCCGGAGGCAACGCTCTCCTCTGTCTGGTCTTCATTAATAGAGACATTTTGAACTCCTTAGCTTAAGCAAGCTTCAGAAATTTCTCAACAAGAAGCTGCCCCTCAATCTAAGGTTGCTGGGTCCGTGACAGCCAAGCCCTGTGGAGAAAAGAGATTGGACCGGGGTGGGGGGAGGGGAGGGGGGTGGGGGTGGAAGCCAGCATCCCCACTAACAGAATCAACGACGCATTCCCACAGAACCTGGGGGGCTCCACTCCCCGCCCCACCCGCCCCTCTTGTCCTGCCTCTGGGCCGGGCTCCCTCTCTAGGCCTTTCTTTCCCCTCACCGGGATGGGTTACCCTGGTTGTGTGGAGCTGGAAAAGCAGTTCCACCCAGGCCTAGACCTGCCGGCTCAGGGCCGCTGCCCGAAGCCATCCCGCCTGCCCTGCTCTGACCAAAACAGTCCATCTCCTCACTAAAACCAGGGACACAGCGGCAGGGGACCCTCCTGGGTGGGAAACTGCAGGCTCAGGGCCACCTGACCTGCACCCGTGGGAGTCGCTGGGGGCCGCTGCTCTGCACCCTCCTGGCACCGCAGCCTGTGATGATGCCAAGGCCTCGCCTCACCTGCTCTGGGCATGGAGGGGAGCGGCCTTGCTGCCGCTTGGCCCGAGGGGCGGAGGTCCAGGGTCCGAGGGAACCTGGGGTTCCTGAGTGGAGAACAGCCTGGAGCACAGCAGGGACTCCCAGCCTCCACCACGCTCTCCATCCCTCTCCGCCTTCTCCTCTCCTTTCCTCTCTGCTCTTCTCTTTCCTTTTCCTGCCCTTCGTCTCTTCTTCCCTTTCACCCACTCTGCCTTCTCTTTCTCCGCTCGTCCTCCTCTCAGTGTCGCCCTGTGTGTTTACTTTTTGCTTTTGTGTCTCTGTTCCACATTCTTTTTCCTCTCCCCAAGTTTCTCATCTTGGAAACAATCCTTTGCCAGAAGTATATTCGGTTTGATGTTGAGCCTCTGTCTCCATTCCTCCAAGCCATCCATCCACCCCTTTCTTCTCTGGGTCCCACTCATGCTGCAGGCTTCACCCGTCCTGGGGTCCCCTCCCCCCAGGCCCCTCCCCTCCCCCCACCCCTCCCCACTCGGGCTTCAGCTTTCTCCTGACAGATGGGAGGGCAGCGAGCACTCCCTCTTTAAAACAACATTTAATCGCCGTTTTCTGTTCTTGGACATCAAAGCTGGGGCTTAGGCGCTGCGCTGGGGTCGCTGTGGTGCCGGCTCTGGGGGAGAGGAGGTGAGTGAATAGGGCCGGGCTGAATGGGCTTTGTGTGGCCGCCAGGGTCCGCCTGCTTTACATGCTCTTTGACCCAGATATGATCTCATGGAGAGAAAGGGGCCCTGGCCGGGCAGCCTGAGAACCCTCGCTCCGTGGCCTGGCTTCATGCTCCCGCCCTCCGGGGCCAGCCTGCAGCCTGGGCAGCCTCCTCCAGGACAGGGCTTGCCAGGGGAGCACTCTGCTGGGGTCAGAGGAAGGGTCAGGCCATGGGGGGAGGGGCCACATTCCTCCTGAATGTGTCTCCAAGGATATTAGGTGGGAGCCCCCCCCCCACACACACAATGTCCCTCTGGCCAAGGCTGCTTGGGTTCAGGTGGGCACTTGGGTCACATCATATCAGCCTTAACAGCTCTCCTTCCTTCCACTCTGACGGGCCCCCTCTGCCCGAAGGTGGGAGCCAGCAGACTTGCTAAAGGCTTGAGCAAGGTGCGAGAAGAGGGACGCGTGCTACTAAGTCCAAGGCCACGGCCTTCTCCATCCAGCTCATCGTTGCCGGGCTCCCTACCCGGCTGCGGGGGCCCCGCCCCCACAAGGAGAGAGGACTGAGGACCACTGGTCCCAGCCTCTGTGCAGCCAGAGGAATTTTCCAGAAATGCAAACAGCGTCATGTCATTCCTTTGGCCAAAGGCCTGGGTGGCCCCTCATTAGACTTAGGATAAAGTTCGAACTCCTTGACAAGGCTGACAAGACCCTCGGTGACAGTGCTCACCACCCCGGCCTTGTCCCGGATTCACCCACATGTCCCTTGGCCACCCGTGCTCTCTACACATGCGGTGTCTTCCGGTGGGACCAGCACCGACACACACACTCGCCTCCTGCCCGGCTCTCTGAGCTTCCCCAGGTCTCAGCTCCACCCTCCCTCTCGGGAGAGCTCCGGGGCTGAGCGGGGAGCTGCCCCCTGTGCAGAGCCCCTCGGTACCATTTGCCGTAGTGTCCGTGATCACCTGCTTCCTTAACTTACCAAACCCCCAACTTTAAGCTTCTTGTGGGCAAGATTGTGTATTGAATGTCTTCCTGTTCCCGCAGCCTGATGCTGTCTGGCACATGGTACACACCAGGTAAATCTTTGTTAAATAAACAAGTGAAAGAGATGGAGAAGGAGAGAGGCGGTTAGCATCCAGGGTTGAGGTTGCTGTGCCCAAGGACGGGTGAAACATGACCCTGTGCACACCCCACGCCCGCCCAGGCCACATGCACACCTCACGGCTGCGTGGCCACCACAGGGACACTCCTGCTTCCTCTCACCGGTGTCATATCCGTTCACAGAGACGCCTGAACTGCGTTTGCCACGTGCAGAGGGAGGAACAGCCAGCACAGGAGCTGCAATCACAGGCGGGTACTGCTGGGCATCGCTGTGTATGTGTGTGCGCGCACACGCGTGTGCATGTACATACCGGTCCCCAGCCACGACGGGCAGTTCAGCCGCTCTGGGCAGTCCTGGGCCTGCTGTCCCCACTCCCAGGCCTCGGCCTCCCGGCTGGCAGGGGGCGGGCTCCTCTGGGCTGTGCTTTCTGCTCTCCGGGTGCCTCAGTGAAAGTGAACTCACTCGGGAAGACCTGACTCGCAGCCCTGCCGCCCCCTGCAGCGCTAATTACCCTGCAGTTCCAAACTGATTGCTGTACACCAGGCGTCAGCGCCCCTGTACTTGTTTACTGACTACATTAATAGCAACGCCGCTGCTTTCCCTCTCCCAACTGCGTGCCGCTGGCTGCACCCGGTCCCTCGGCCTCTCCCCAGGGAGTGGGGCAGAGACGCAGCCTGGCACAAAGCCCCCTAACCTGCCACCCTCACCGAGGCCTGGGGCCAGACAGCAATGAGAAAAGCCTCGCCTTTGTCCACACACGCTCCAGACCCAAGGGAGAGGGTCCTTCTCTGCTTCTGCCTCTTGACTAGAGAGGGGCGCACAGCCCAGCCCAGCCCGCCCAGAGGGTTGTGCACACCCAGAAGCTGCCCTTCAGCTTCCTCAGCTCCTGCGAGGTGCTGCGCGCTGGCCCCATTTTCCAGACGGGCAGACTGAGACTGTGACTCTAGGGCCCTCGGTGCCGGCGGCGAGACTTGAACCCCAGACTGAATTCCAACAGCTAGCTCTGTTCCCGTCTCCCCACACGCTGCCTGACCAGGTGTCCTCGCCTCTCCTGGCCCCCACCCACCCAGGTCTGCCAGCTTCCTTTCAGTTGTATGTTCTCAAAGCTACCGCTCTTTGCCCTGAGGAAGTCCTGTGTTGAATCAAAACCTTTATTTCCCAGCTTTTTCTGCCTCTTTCACATGCTTGCCAAGAATTTGCTGGAAATTCAGGTACTAGAATTCCCTTCATTCTCAGTAGCCTCTCACAGGGCAGACCTAAGTCAGACCTGAGCCACACCCCCATGTCCGTCTTCTCCTGGTGTTCTCTGACTCCCGGTGCATTCCTGCCCACAGCCAGGCACTGCCCACCTCTCCCTCATGCCCCACGGTAGAACTGTCCCCCATTCTGAAGACCAGATTGGCACCATCAGCACCGTGGGGCCAAGCACCCAGGTTCTACTTCGATTGGAAATAGCAGGGTAACTGCTGGGCTGGGTGACCTCTAAGGAAGGGGGGACCATTGGGGTCTGGCAGAAAGAACCTGGGGTTCAGAGTCAAGATGACCTTGGTCTGAGATCAGCTCTGCCATTTGCTGTGTGACTTTGACTACATCTCAAAATGCCTCTAAGCGTCCATTTCCTCAACTGTAAAGTGGGGTACAGTAACCTGCCCCTTCCACCCTCAGGACACTCATGGACTGAAATATAAGGCCCGAGAATCAGCTTTCTAAACACCATGGAGCTATAAAAATGAAAGTTATAAATGGGAGGTGGGAGGGGAGCTGGTGACCTAGACATTGATTTCCAGGGCAAGAGTCCCCATAGCCAGGACCCAGGAACCTGGGGGTCTGAAGTGGACATGTCCTCTTCTGGCATCGCTGGGACTCTGTTGCCACCTAGTGGACACTGGCTGCAGGTGCTTCTGCTACTCCGCTGGGGGTGGAGAGGGGGAAAGAGCATCTTTCCTTTCAGTTCCCTGCTATACCTGGGGCTGGATAAGGGGAGAATGTGGTCCAGATTTATGCCAGAGAAGAAGCGTCTTAAACTACGTGGTAAAAAGTTCAGTTGGACTTTCCAGAAGTTCTCCTGAGTCGCTATTTCTATCGTGACCTTTCCCCCCGTTAACCAACTGACCTTATCAAACCCATCTTGTCCCATCCCCAAAGACTGGGTTGGAAGCTGCTGTCAGCCAGGCCCAGCCTCAGGGATCCGTGGGCCTCGTCTTACTGAGGGAGACCCACCTCAGATGCAACACAGCTCCTCAAAACTTTGCCGCTGGGAGAAGCAGGCCCACTGAGTACCAGCTGCAGAATCCCCCCATCTGGCTCACTGAGGGCCCCAGAGGTGACCCCAGGGGCTGGGGGCAGTGAGACAACTCTTGCCTCCTGAGAACCTTCAGAGGGCCTAGAAAAGCTACCGTGGAAGGTGGCTGAATCCAACTCCTGCCTCTAAGTAGAACTGCCCTTCTAGGGCAGCGAGTGAGCCCAGGGCCTGTCCCCAACCCTCCGCAGCCCCAGTCTGGCTGGTGGACACCTCCATGCTCAGGCTAACGCCTGAGCTCTCTGGGAGACCGTGGACCATCCAGTCCCTTGGGCATTTGGGTCTCAGGACTGTTTGATTAGAAGTCATCTAGGTTGATCACTTTGGGTCTCTCCTTGCCTCTTGGCATCTCCAGCATCTCCAGCCATCTCACATGGATGCGGCTAAAGGGTTTGGAAGAGCCTTCTCAACGCTGAACTTCGAGGATTCTATGGCTCTCGCCAATTGTAAAGATCCGGGGAGCAAAGGATGCTCCTGGCTCCATAGCACCTGTTAGCAGGGCTCTGGAAAGCAGGGCTTCTCGGTTTCCCCTCCACACAGACCGGTTGGTCTTCTGCTCAGCAGAAGCCTTAGCGTGAGCTTCTGGTGACACCAGGTGGTGAGAACGGGGAAGTGCATGCATGGTGGCGGATCTCAAGGGCAGAGGAAGGAAAGGGCTTTGGGAAGGGAGGAAGTTACCAATGGCTGGGGCAGAGTGCGGATGGAAGAGGCTGGACCTCACAAAATCGGCTTGACTGATATTCACCTTCTTCTCGGAAATCTCTTGCCAATTACCATTCCTTCTTAACATCCTGCCCCAAGCACCGGTACTTGACCGTTCCCTTAATCCCCAGAGCACAGCTGAGAGCAGGCTGGAACATTTAAATTCACTTTCTCTGGCGTCAAGGACAACACATGAAAATCAGCAGCAAGAGCGTAACATTGGCCCAGCTCAGGGCCAATGCCTGCCGTAACATTGCCTGCCGTAACATTGCCTGCTGTTCAGGGACGGAGGCCATCTTTAATCCCAACCCCCAAGACGCCCAATAGGTGAGACCCATAGTGAAAAGTCTGGTGAATTATGTGTCCATCCTCCTTTCAAAGGTCAACTGCTCCTCTTGGGCTTGGGTCTCATCTTTGATGTCTCTCCAACTCTGCTCCTGCCTGTTTCTCTCCTGCTGCATCCATTTCTCCCTCTCAGCCTGATTATTCCCATCAGCATACAAACATCTATTTTAACAAACCTTTCCCTGCCCCCCATTAGTTACCACCCAAATTTCCTTTGAACAGTAACATTCTAGAAAGAGTTATGTATAGACACCATCTCCTTCATTTTTCGTACAGCAATTTCTGACCTGAGTTTTATCTCTTTTACCCGATTGAAATTGTCCTGTGGAGCTCGGCAGAGGCTCCAGCCCCCAATACACAGCGGCTGCCTTGCGGTCTCCACCCGACTCGGTCCCTCGACAGCGTCCTCCGTACTCGCTCCTGCTGGAAATGCTCTCCTGGTCCCTCCTAGCCCACGTGCGGCTCCTCCGGCTCCCTGGCTGCTCCCCCGCTGTCCTCTCATTTAGACTCCGAATGCTTCCGAGACCCGCTTACCTTGTCTACCCACTTCCCCTTTGGCGTCTCATCTACTCCATCGTGTTTACCATGTGCTGATGACTCAAAATGTTTTACTCCGGTCTTGAGTTTTCCACTGAGTTCCAGGCTCAGCTGCTTGGCTGACACGTGCATTTGAGTGTCTAACAGGCATTTCCAACCCAACATGCCCTTATCGGAGGCCTGGTCCACACCTGTGCCTGCCTGTCTCTTCCACCGGCACATGGGATACTGCCAGCTGCTGTAACAAACAGATCCCAAATGCGCGGTGGCTCAAATATCCTAGAAGTCTGTTTCTCACTCTTTTAACCATCCAACAGGAGGGTTTGTGGTTGGCAAGTGGCCCTTCTCTACACCCTGGGGTTCTGCCCTCCCTGGAGGCCCTGTCGTCATCTTCATCCACCCGGAAGAAGAGAGTTTGAAGGGGGCTTGCCTGCTTTTGGAAAGCCTTGGCCCCGTAATGACATGGATCTTCCCTGCTTCACGCCACTGGACCGGACTCAGTCACTGGACCGGACTCAGTCACTGGACCGGACTCAGTCACATGGCCACACCCAGCTGCAGGGGGGCTGGGAAGGGTAGTCCAGCTGTGTTCAGAGGAAGGAGGGGTTGATTTCTGGTGAAGAGCTGGCAGGTTCTGCCACAGTCTGTCCTCGTCACCAAATACCTGTTTGTACTCTTCTTCCTACCCGTGGAACACACTTTGCTCCCAAAGAGAACGGACCCAAAATTCTATCCTGTCATTGCATCTGTTTCAAATGCAGGATTTCTGAGGGACTTGCAAGTTACCTGTACCCACCCCCTCCACTGGTTCATGGCTCAGAGGAGTGACAATAGCCCATGCTGTGCAGTGTCACACATTTCACAACACGTCTTCCGCGGTCACGCTTTCTCTCCTCCCCGGGGATAAATGAAGTAAGAGTCTCTTTTCCTTGCGGCTGTGACCAGTGACTGATTCTCCGGTCACCTGTGAACAGGAATCATGTATATCACTGGCGGGCAGGAGCTTTTAGGAGACAGCGTGCCCCTGAATTCCTTTCCGAAGGCTCCTCGGTAGCTGAAGAGAGAAATGTTTTCTTTCACAGTTGTGGAAACCAGGAACTCCAAGCCGAGCCGTGGGTCGGACCACACTCCCTGTGGAGACTCTAGGGAGGAGTTTTCTGTCTCTTCCGGCTCCTGGCGGCTCCTGGCGTTCCCTGCTGTGGCAGCATCTGCCTGTCTTCACTCGGCCTTCTTCCCTGCGTGTCTCTGTGTCGGTTTTCTGTCCCTGTCAAGGACACGCATTGATCAAGGGCCCACCTGTATGGTCTCATCTCCACCCATACCTTCATCACATCTGCGAAGACCCCGTTTCCAGTCGGGTCACATTCTGAGGTTACAGCAACATGAATTTTGGGGAGACACTATCCTATCCACTGCCTCCCTCTTTACAATGAAAATCTGCTCTGGCAACGGGAAGAACGGGGCTCACATGAGTCCCCAGTCTACACGACGTTCTCAGGTGTCTGCGGGACCCCCGGCAGCGGAGAGCATCCTTTCATCAGACTCTTCCTGTCCTGCAGGAATTCCTTGTCTGTCGTGCTGGCTTCAGTCTCTTGGGAATCATTTCCGATTGTCACCTGTCCTGACCCCTGAGGTGGATCCTGGCTGGGCCTCCCTCGGTCCATCGGCCTGACCCACTGGCAGGTGCGCAGACTGCGGGTTGGGCCCCAGCACCCCCAGGCTTCGTCCCGCCCCACTGGCAGGTGCGCGGACTGCGGGTTGGGGCCCCAGCACCCCCAGGCTCCGTCAGGCCAGGCACACGGGTCTTCTGGATTCCCATTTCCTCTCAAGTAGCTTTGGATCTGTTTGCTTCCAATCCTCTCCTCTTGTTCGTAACCAAACCTAAAGTGCCTTCCTGGAAGCAGTTGTCAGCGCTACTTTATTATTTTATTGTTGTTCATGTTTCCTTCCTCAGACCCAAGCCTCCTTGTCAACTCCCGGCTGGTTACCACGGGCCATCTGCAAGCGCTTGGTCCGAGAGGCGGCCCTCTCAGCTGCGTGTCCGCCACAGGGCTGAGTCCTCTGTAGGAGACTTTTATAAGGGGCCATTATTGCCCACAGCCCCTCCAGTCTTATTTCTGGTCATTTAGGGCGTACAAGCAGTCCGCTTCCCTATAGCCCAGAAAACACACATTTCTAGACTCCCCCTATAGGGCCTGAGAAAATAGGGCCTATTTTCTTTCATTTCTTCTTGGAAACTTGTCATTTTTTTCTGGAACTCATCTCTTTTTAAAAATGTTTGAATTGATTTTAGAGGGAGGAAGAGAGAGAGAGAAGCATCGATGTGAGAGAGAAACATTGATTGGCTGCCTCCTGCACACACCCAGGCCGGGATCAAACCTGACACCCAGGTGTGTGCCCTGACTGGGAATTGGACCCACAGCCTTTCGGTGTAGGGGACGATGCTCCCACCGAGCCCCCCAGCAAGGGCCCATCTCTTACGAATAATATCTTGCTACAGACGCCAGAGGACAACCAACGTACACTAACATTCCGGTTCTTTCCTCAGTTTCCCTTAGAGCTATGGCTCAGGATATCCTTGGTCTGCCTTTCGAGTTATTGCAGGCCAGAGTTCTCCTACGTGTATGATTATTTCTGCCTACCATGGGACTCCATTTTTCTAGCCAAGCTCTCCCTGCTGCCAGCAAATGTCCTAAACAATGTGGCCACTCCTTCCACTCATGGTCCTCTACCTCTGCAAGGACAGGCCTCTGCCAGGCGCTCTCCGCCCCCTAATCTTTGCCCGGATGCCCCTCCACTCAAACACTGCCTGAGTGGGTCTTCCCTGGCCGTCCCGTCCCAGTCTGTTTTCTCATGGCATGACCGCTTCTTTATCTGTGCTTGCCGGGGCCCATGTCCCGGTTCCCCTGCACGGAGCTTCTGTGAGCACAATCCTTTGGTCTCGTCTGCCACTGTGTCTCGGCGACGACGACTAGCTACACGGTCGTTAGGACCATGTGCCGATTCTCGTGGAATACCATGTGCCAGACACAGTTTTAGTTCTTTGTCGGAAACTTTTTGAAATGAAAAATTTCAAAGGTACACAAAAGTAGAATAACACGATAAACTCCCTCCTCATAGAGCCTCCTGCCCAGATTCACTCTCAGGATTTCTCACTTGCGTCATCTGTCCTCCTTTCCTCCTCCTTGTCCTTCCATTTCTCTTGTCTTTGTTTCTGTTGAAGTATTTTAAAGAAAGCCCAAGCATCATGTTATTGATTTTTGGAGTGAGAGGGAGAGAGATGGAAACATCGATGAGAGAGAACATCGATTGGCCGCCTCCTGCATGCCCCCCACTGGGGGTGTGGCCCACAACCTGGGCATGTGCCCTGACCAGGAATCGAACCGATGACCTCTTGGTGCATGGGTCGACGCTCAACCACTGAGCCACACCGGCCGGGCAATATATGCATTTTTAAAATGAATTTTTGTATAACTTCAGTGGCACTCATAACCTTCAGGAATAAGCAATGATCCCTTAGTATCATCACCGTCCCTACTCAGACTTCCTGGTTTATCTGTTTGAATGAAGCGCAAACCAAGTCCACACACTGCGTCTGCTATTTCTCTTCAGTCCCCTCCCCCCAGCTGCTGACTTGTTGAAGAACGGGGTGATTACTATGAACTATTCCGCTGTGAGACGATGAAGGCCTGAAATGGGACCGGGGAGGAAAAGGAGATGGTCAAAGAGACCGTGTGGGGTAGAGTCACTTGTCGACCTTGCTGCGGGTCAGCAGGGTGGCGGCGTCACTGCTTCTCGGAGGCACAGGAGCCGTGGGGGCAACAGGGAGGGACCTTGCTCCCTCTTGCAGGCCCTCTGGTATGACAGCTGAAAGGGACCCTCACATCAGCTAATTGTAGCTTCTGTCTTCGCCCCTTGCCCAGCCTCCCCCAGCTGGACAGGACATCTGTACAACCCCCCACTTCCTCACAAAATTCCCTCTTTCTCTTGCTACCCTGAAGCCTGTTGGGAGAAAGTCAGTCCCCATACAGTGTACTTATCGTGGTTCCCAGACCAGCTGTGCTCCACAGCTCATGGAGTTTTATTCTGCTTCTTTAAAAGTACGCCCAGGCTCTGGCCGGTGTGGCTCTGCTGACTGAGCGCTGTCCCGTGCACCAAGAGGTCGCTGGTGTGATTCCCGTCAGGGCACACGCCCGGGTTGCAGGCTCCGTCCCCAGTGGGGGGCGTGCAGGAGGCAGCCGATCGATGTTTTCACTCACATCGATGTTTCTCCCTTCTCCTTTCCTCTCTCTCTAAAAAATCAGCAAACTATTCTTTAACAACAACAACAACAACAAAAATCCAAATATCCGCTTTCCTACCCTAGACTTTAAATCAGAACCTGTGGGCACGGAACCTGGGGATCTGTCTGTTTAAACCACTGTCTAGATGATCGTGGTGGAGCCGATTCGCAGACCTACATCAGACCTACACACTGATGGTGGGAGTCCCGAGACAAACGTGTAAAGCGACTTCTGCCAGCAGAGTGACGATTTCTTGGGGGCCCGTCATCTCCCACCATCTCTGTTTGTGTGCACTTTCCACGACACTTTTGAACATGAGCCTGATGTTTGTTTACACATTATATGCATGTACTACTGTACTACCATATTAAGTATACAACACGCTAAAATAAAATTTTATTTTAAAGATTTAACAATAAATTAAGATAGACGTTCCAATACTTGCTCCTTGCAGCCCGTGGTTTTTCTTGGACTCCCTTCGGTGTCCACTGACCTGGGATATTTTCAGCCAGTTTTCCTTTGCCCAAGGCTTCCCCGGGGAGTCCAGTGTGAAGAGATTCCGGAGATCATGAAAAGCTTCCTTCTCTTACACCATTCTTGATCAAAACCACAAATCCTGCTTGGAGAGAGGTTTGTCTGAAAAGTTTCCCTGCGATGTGGCCAGGAAAACCTCCCCAAATTAGCAGATGAACAAGTGACGTCCGCAGGGGGGTTGAGTTGGGCCCACAGCCTCTGTTCTTCCTGTGGCCCCTGGGATCTCTGGGGGGCTCAGGACACAAAAAGCTCTTAACAGATGTATTTAAGGCCACAGAAGGAGAAAAGGCTGATTGAGGTAAGAAAGCCTGGAACTTGTCCTTCTAGGGTTCTTTGTTCCTTTCTGCAAATCTTAGTTTCTATCAGCAATCTTTTTTTTTTTTTTTTTTTGCCTGAAATGCCTCCTTTAGTCTCTCTCTCTCTCTCTCTCTCTCCCTCTCCTTCTCTCCGTCTCTCTCTCTCTCTCTCTCTCTCTCTCTCTGTGCTTCAAAACGTTCTTTCATAACTGAGATTTTATTGGTTGTTTTGAGGATAAGGACACAACCATTTCAATTTGTACACAGTTCTTAACATATGTACCAAAAACCTAAAAATGCTTGTAGTTGTGATTCTTTTCTAAACAGTCATTCTAGTAACTTTCCAGCTTAAAATCTGGAGGCCAATTTTTCTTGATAGAGTAGCAAGTACCAACACTGTTGTAATTTAACCTAGTTATGAATAATTGCAAAGGAGCAGGGGGAAGGCCAAACCTATAGGCATTCATCTGTGCGGCTGTGCCTGGAAGCGGAGGTTCAGACGCGTGCCCAGTCAGCTCTGGGTGACGTGGAAGATACTGGCCTGTCAGTCACACCTGGGAACAGGGCACTGGCCAGAGTAGGCGTGGCCACGGCAAGCTTGGGAAGATTTAAGATGTTGAATCTTCTAGACAAAGGAATTCACTCTCTTGGTTTGAACTCTTGCTCTCCTCTCTTGGTTGACTCCAGGCTTGTGGGGCTCTCGTGCTCCTGCACTCGCCCGTGTGGCCACAGCCATGTGGACCCCACACAATGGACTAAAAGACTGCAACTCGCCTAATGCTGAGCCAGACCCAGCTGCAATACGGAACAGAAACCTTGGACACTGGCTTTGCTTCCAGCTCTACTGACTCTCCAACTGCACATCTTCCAGGCCTGGATTAAGGGAAATGGGACTTTAGAAACCGAGGGGTGTAATTCCACACAAATAAAAATCACTCATCCTCCCATGCAAGTCTCAGAAAATTCTTTTTCTCAAGATATCGTAAGGGCTCCACTCCCACTAGCAACGGAGAAAGGCCATCCATGCATGTCTCTGATACCAGAAGCAGTATCTTCAAATGTTGATACACTGTTACATCACAGTCCTCTAGTTCACAATTTTGTATCTTATCCAGGACATAATCAAGTTTTAAATCTTTCACAGCACATTAACAAAGTTGCTAGGAAAACTGGACTCCCACTCTGGACATGTTACAGAGTGCATGGAATTCTGACATGGGGTGCCAAGACCAAGGAGTGGTTTTCTTTAGGAAACAGTTCTACCAAAAACATGGGGATAGAAGTAATTTAAAATATGCACGACTGACTCCAACTTGCCATTTAGTATGCTTGGTATTAGAGGATCTAAAAACTACCCTCCATGTTGGTCCGGCTGCTGTGGCTCAGTGGTTGAGCATCGATCCGTGCACCAAGAGGTCACCGGTTCAATTCCTGGTCAGGGCACATGCCCAGGTTGTGGGCCCGATCCCCGTTTGGGGGCATGCAGAAGGTGGCCAATCGATGTTCTCTCTCATTAATGTTTCTATCTCTCTCCCTCTCCCTTCCTCTCTCTCTAAAATCAATAAAGGAAAAAAAATAAATAAGTAAAAATAAAAACTACCCTCAATGTTAAACTGACACCCAAGACGATCAAAGCCCCCATATCAATATCCCACTGTTTTCTAGTTGTACCAAAAGACAAACAATCAGCAAATGATCTCTCTCTCTCTTTTTTAATCCTCACCGAGGATATTTTTCTATTTATTTCAGATAGAGAAGGAGGGAGGGAGAGAGAAGGAGAAACATCAATGAGAGAGACACACCGACTGGTTGACTCCTTGACCAGAATCGAACCCATGACTCCTTGGTCTGTGGGCCAACGCTCTAACTGCTGAGCCAAACCAGCCAGGGAAATTTCATCTCTTAAAAAGAAGCATTTACATTTTAAGAAATGGGATGAATTGAAATTCCCTTCTTAAAAATGTTTGCAGAGCTACTAAACATTTTGCATTTATAAAATAGTTGATAAAAATATTCCTCTGGATTGTGCAAGAAAGGGGACGGGGACCCCCGCTGAGACCGGGTGTCTGATGTGACTCAGACAGGTTTCCTTCTCTCCCGCTTCATCCAGGCTGGGCGCTGGTCTCCGGGCTCCGTCCCACAGGTGGACCTTCAGGCTCCTGGTCGGCCGGTCCTGCCTGCTGCCCCTCTGCTCCCTCTTTCCCTTAGGTTCACACTGTGTTTTTTGTCTGCAGATTTTGCCTTTTTGGGCTGTGTTTCCACTTGTGCAGGAACAGGCTTCACTGACAACCTCACAGATGTCCTCTTGGGCTCCTCCTTTGCCGCCCCTCCGCGGAGCTCCCTGGTCTCGCAGAGAGACACCGGCCGCCGAGAGCCTCCGCAGCGTGGGGTTGCCTGGTGGCTGCTGCTTCTTCCGCACCCCAGCTCAGGGACCCTGCCAGCGTGGCGGTCTTCCTTCAGCATTTTGCAAGTTTGTTGGTAACACATTCTCTCAGCTTTCATTCATCTAAAAATGTCTTGCCCTGGCTGATGTGGCTCAGTTGGTGGAGCACTGTCCTGTTCCCACAAAGGCCGTGGGTTTGATTCCCCGTCAGGGCGCATACCTAGGCTGAGGTTTCAATCCCCAGTTGGGACATACAGGAGAGGCAATGGATCGATGTATCTCTCTCACATAGATGTTTCTCTCTCTCTCTCTCTCTCTCTCTCTCTCTCTCTCTCTCTCAAATCAATTTAAAAAATAAGAACAGCCTGACTGGTGTGGCTCAGTGGTTGAGCATCGACCCATGCACCAAGAAGTTGCCAGTTTGACTCCCGGTCAGGGCACATGCCCAGGTGTGGGCCGAATCCCCAGTGGGGGGCACGCAGGAGGCACCGGTCGATGTTCTCTCTCATCGATGTTTCCATCTCTCGCTACCTCTCCCTTCCTCTCTATCTCTCTAATATCAATTTTTTTTAATTAAGAAAAAAAGAATAAAATAAAAATGTGTTCATTTCACTCTCATTTTGAAAGGGTGTTTTTGCCGGATGTGGAATTCTATGTTGACAGTTCCTTTGTTTGTTTGTGTAGAGCCTTAGGGATGTTATCCTTTATCTCCTGGTCACCACTGCTCCTGATGAGAACACAGCCATCATTTGTCATTGTTCTCATGCCTGAAATGCGTCCTTTTTCTCTGGATGATTTCACAGCTTTCAGAAGTTTGACTACGATGTGCCAACTTTCTTTGTTTGGTGGTTTGCTGTGCTTCCCAGATCTACAGGCTGATGTGTTTCACCAAATTTGGGAAAGTTGACCATTCCATCTTCATTTCACTCTTTCTACCCCATTCTCCCCCTCCTTTCCTTCGGGGACTCTAAATATACATATACATTTAGACAGCTTCATATTTTCCCACAGGTTACTGAGGCTCTGTTCATTTTATTTCAATCTTCTCTCTCTCTTCTTCAGACTGGATAGTGTTGTGGCTTTGTCTTCAAGCTCATGGACTCGTTCTTCTGTCATCTTCAATCGGCTGTTAAAACCATCCAGTGAGTTCTTCACTTCAGACATTGTATTTTCAGTCTAGAATTTTCTTTTAAAAATAGTTTTCATTTTCCTCTTAAGATTTCTTGTTCATTAAGAATATGTTTTTGAGACTTCCAGTCAAGATGGTGGCGTAGGTAAACACAGTATCACCTCCTCCCACAACCACATCAAAGTTACAACTGAACTACAACACAACCATCATTCAGAACCACCTGAAATCGAGCTGAATGGAAGTCCTACAACTACGAAATTAAAGAAACAGCCACACCGAGACTGGTAGGAGGGGCGGAGGCAGACGGGCTGGTCCCACACCCACATGTGACCAATAAAAATTGGGGACACCTTGGCTGGAAGGTCCTCCCTGAGGAGTGAGGGGTCCCCATCCCACACCAGGCGCCCAGCTCAGGGTTCCAAGGCCAGGAAGAGAATCCCCATCACTCTGGCTGTAAAACCAGCGAGAACTGAGGCTGAGGGAGGCTGAGGCTGCAGGAGCCCCAGGCAGCTCCTCTTAAAGGGCCCGCGCATGGACTCACTCGGACTTGCTCCCTGTAAGCTCAGGGAGGAGGCAGCTTGAGGGGCACCAGAGACATACAGGGAAGAGCTGAGCTGTTTGGCCTTGGATGAGGGCTGGAGAGGCGGCTTTTTCCTGGACAGATGTGCTTGGTAGAGGCTGATATTTCTTTGGTGAGCCCTTCCCTGAGGTGGCAGATGGGCACCACATCTGGGACTCCAGCAACCTGGCTCACACTGTTGGCCCCGCCCTGGTGATTCCCTGAGGCCCCGCTCCACCCAACTTTCAGGCCCACCCAAGCTGTTTCCAAAGGCTTTACCATAGGATTGGCCTGTCCTGGATCCTGCTTCAGAGTTTCCTAAAATCTCTCAAACAAGCAGCATCTGGTCTCAGCAAACCCCATACCTCTCGTTAAGTGGCCCCAGGCCTGGCACTAGAAGCAGCCAGCCTTGGTTCACAACTTGGCTTCTCCCAGGCTCCTCCAGGCCCAGCACAAGCAGCAGCCATCTGCAGATCACTTTGTAGCTTATGCCGGGTGGCTCCTTGTAGAACACAAGCAGTGGCTGACCTTGCCCCAGAGCCAGCACACCCAGGGGACAGCTTCAGACCACATTGAAACACCACCACCCAACCACCTCCCCAAGTGACACACTCAGTGAGTGGATTCAGTGAGTACCACAGCCCTGCTGAAGTTAGTCTTGCTCTGTGTGGTGGGCCCCTACACAGCTGATCCTCCAAGGTAGTCAGAGGCCAGTGGCTACTGGGCACAGCCTGAGTAAATCCCTCCCATTGACATGCCAACAGCAATCAAGACTCAATTACAACAGAAGGGTGTACAGTCCACACTAGGGGTGCACCTCGAGGGCCCAGCTGGGGTGATCAGGAAGGCTGTGCCTCTGGATCCTACAGGACACCAACAATAATAGGCCACCCTATGAAGCCTAGGAGACATAGCAACTCTACCTAATACATAAAAACAATCACAGGGAAGCAGCCAAAATGAGGAGACAAAGAAACATGTCCCAAATGAAAGAAAAGAACAAAACTCCAGGAAAAGAACTATACAAAATGGAAATAAGCAATCAATCAGATGCAGAGTTCAAAACACAGGTTATAAGGTTGCTCAAATAACTTGGTGAGACATTCAAGGAACTTAGTGAGATCATCAAGGAACTTAAGGAGACCTCCAAGGAACTTAGTGAGAACATCAACAACATAAAAAAGGACCAGTCAGAAATGAAGGATGCACTAACTGAAATAAAGAGTAATTTACAGGGAGTCAATAGTAGAGTAGGTAAAGCCAAGAAGCAAATTATCAATTTGGAATATAAGGAAGCAAAAAACACCCAATCAGAACAGCAAAAAGAAAAGAGAATTCAAAAAAATGAGGATAGTGTAAAGAGCCTCTGGGACAACTTCAAGTGTGCCAACATTCGCAGCATAGGGGTGCTAGAAGGAGAAGAGAGAGAACAAGAAATTGAAAATCTATTTGAAACAATAATGACAGAAAACTTCCCTAACTTGGTAAAGGAAACAGACATATAAGCCCAGGAAGCACAGAGAGTCCCAAACAAGATGGACCCAAAGAGGACCACACCAAGACACATCATCATCAAAATGCCAAAGGTTAAATACAAAGAGAGAATCTTAAAAGCAACAAGAGAAAAGCAGTTTGTTACCTACAAGGGAGCTCCCATAAGACTGTCAGCTGATTTCTCAAAAGAAACTTTGCAGGCCAGAAAGGAGTGCCAAGAGATATTCAAGGTGATGAAAAGCAACGACCTACAACCAAGATTACTCTATCCTGCAAAGCTATCATTTAGAATCGATGGACATATCAAGAGCTTCCCCAACAAGAAAAAGCTAAAGGAGTTCATTACCACCAAATCAGTATTATATGAAATGTTGAAGGGTCTTCTTGAAGAAGAAGAAGAACAAAAATATGAACAATAAAATGGCAATTAATACATATCTATCAACAATTGAATCTACAAACAAAAGGAGCAAACAGAACAGAAACAGACTCCTAGATACAGAGAACTTTCTGTTGCTTGCCAGATGGGTGGGGGATGGAGGATGGGTGAAAAAGATGAAGGAATTAAGATGTACAAATTGGTTGTTAGACTGATGAACCTCAAAGGGAAGAGGGGAGGGAGGGCGGGATGAGATAAACCAAAGAACTTCTATGCATATATGCATAACCAATAGACACAGACAATAGTGTGGGGAAGGCAAGAAGGGGGCGGGATTGCAGAGGGGGGGTCAATGGGGAAATAAGGGGGGACATCTGTAATACATTCAACAATAAAGATTAATTAAAAAAAAAAAAAAAAGAATATGTTTTTCTTGGCCCAGGCAAGGTAGTTCAGTTGGTTAGAACATCATCCCAATACACCAAGGTTGTGGGTTTGATACCCCATCAGGGCACATAGAAGAATCAACCAATGAATGCATGAATAAGTTAAACAACAAACTGATATTTCTCTCTCTCTCTCTGTCTCTCTCCCTCTCCCGATTATCTCAGTCTTTTCTACTGATACCTTTATATCATGAGTAACATTTTCCTGCTTCTTGGCATATCTAGTAATTTTTTACTGTAGGCTAGATTTTGTGAATGATCTATTGAAAGGAGTCTGGATTATGTTGTTTTCCTTTAAAGGGTGTTATGTTTTGTTTTGGCAATCAATGAATTATCAAAGGCTTTCCTTGCTCCTGTCAAGGCTTGGTTTTAGGCTTTCTAAAGGGTGAGTTTAAAGTAGCCTTTATTCTAGGGCATGATCCTTCTTCCCAAAGCCTAACTTTTCTGGTGTCTCAGCGGAATGATGAGATAATGTGCGCTGTGCCAATGAGATCTCTCTCCTTTGGCTGGAAAGATGACTACTGGCATTGGGTGACCTCCAGTATTTCCATGCTTCTCTCAACTCCATAGCAGCCAATATCTTACAAGGCCTCAACTGTACATGTGCAGCCTAGATCTTAATCACAACAATAGGGAACCCTTGTTATGGGTTAAATTGTGTTCCCCCTTAAATAGACATTGAAGTCCTAACCCCTAGACTTCAGAATGTGACCTTTATTTGGAAATTGGGTCTTTACAGAGGTAATTAAAATAAAATGAGGTAATTAGGCTGGCCTAAACCAATATAACTTGTGTCCTTACAAAAAGGGGACATTGGACGCAAATACATGTACATAGAGAGAAAGCCACGTGAAGATGAAGGGAGAGACCAAGGTGATACATCTACAAGCAAAGGAATGTCAAAAATTGATAGCAAACCACCGATGCCAGGGAAGAGGCAAGGGACAGATTCCCCCTCACAGCCCAGTGAAGAAACCAACTCTGCTGACACCTCGATCTCAGACTTCGCGCCTCCAGAGCTGTGACAGAGTACACTTCTGCTCTTTCAGCTACCCAGGTGGGGTACCTTGTTACAGCAGCCCTAGCAACTGAAGACACACCCACATAGACTTTTGGGGTCCCCTCTACATGACTCACTCCTCCCTGGCAGCCAGCCCCATGAGTTGCATTTGCGTTAGCAGCTCCAAACTCTGGTCACTTTCTCTCTGGTCACTTGCTGGGCTCTTCCTGGGTTCCAGCTCCCTACGCTGCGGCCAGGAGGTTGTCCTCAGGCAGAGATCTAGTCACCGCTGGACTCTCTTCGCGGGTTTCCCCCTCTCCGAGACTGCAGTGCACACTGCCTGCTGTCCAGTACCTGGAACCAGCTGTGCTCACTTTGCTCAGTTTCGTAGTTGTTTACGGGGAAAGGCAATCCCAGTATTTGTCACTTCCTAACGGCCACAAGTGGAATTTCTGCGCTAAAGTCTTGTTTTGAATTAACTCATTTAATCCTCTCAACAACTCAGTGAGGGCAGGTTATTATCCTCATGAGCTCCAGATTAAAAACTGAGGGGGAAAAAGAAGTAAATAACTTGTCCAGAGATAGATCTGTAAAGGGTGGGGCTGGAGTGTGAATCTGGGCAGTTTGGGGCAGAGTCTATGCTCTCAAACACGAACGTGTTGTCTTACCTACCAGGTGTTCCATGGATGCACTTTGAGTGATCGAGTAGATGGCTCTCTTCTGTCTTTCTTGCCCATTTACCCTCTGTTCTACCCACCCAGGAAAATTCCAGCACCATCTCTATCCGATATCTTCACTTCTCCTGCACCCAGACTTTTAAGCGTGCTGGAGAACACACACTTCTGGGCAGAACTCCTACCAGATTATGTGGCCTTTGGAAATACCCAATACTTCTGTATTTCTCTAGTCTTTGCCTTCCATTTGCTCTTCATTTTCCACTCAAATCTCAAACACCTGTAGCTCCCTACTCATTATTTCAGGAAAAACACAATTTCCAGCTCTGAATTCTGTTTCCTACTCATTCCTACATATTTGACCTGTATGGCACCAGCCTTTGCCTCAGCTGTCAGATGCTTAGTGTTTCTCTCTCTCTTTAAGGCTCATCCACTTATAGCTGCTGCCCAATGTCTCTCTTCCCTTTCACAGCCAAGCTTTCGGAGGTGTTTGCATCCTCCTCGTCGCCTCTCATCTGCAGCTCACTCCATCCCCCAGTCTGGCTTCCGTGGACATTCTTTCAGCATCAGTGTTGGCTTTGATCGTCATTCACTTTGTCCTTATGCTTTCTTTCCATGTGTTTGTTATTCTTTATTAACTTCTTGATCTGGATGCTTAATGCACTTTTCTGTCTATTGATGTACGTATTTAGGATCACGGATCTTCCTTTGCGTGATTTGTGTCTTATAGATTCTTATCAGTGGGACCTTTTTCTATAGATTTTAAAATTTCATTTTGGCTTCCTCATTGATTCCGAAGTGTTTAAGAGATCATTTAAAAATGTCTGTGTAACAGAGGCTTTTGTTTTCTGGTTTCGTAATTAATATCTATTTTATTGCATTTTATATTATTTTTACTTTGGGGAAGTTCTATAATTTCTCTGTGGTTTTATACACAGTCATTTTTTTGAATATCCCATGGGTAGCTTTAAAAAAGCCATTACTTTTGTTTTCTGATTACAGAGTTCAATGTATAAATTAACCAAATTTATATTATTAATTACATTTTTATTCCTTCTCCAATCTTATTTATTCAGGCAAATGTTAGCATAAGAACCTGTGCCCCTTAGTGGGGCGCTGCCGGTTCTTGGGGGGTGGGGTGGGAAGCATGGTGGGAGGAGACAGAGAGACAAGTACCTGACTCCAGCCCCTCTCCCAGGGCCACCCAGAGAGCGAGGACCCCCAGAGTTCTGCCACAATCTGCCTTGTATAAACATGTGTATCTTCTCACAACATTTTGAACGAGGTTTATATTGACTCAAGTTTAAAAACAAAAAATGTGACTGGAAAATGTTTGCCAGTGCTGATGTGAGGGGTTGTGTATGTGAGTGAAAAAGTGTGAATTCTGGTGGCCGAAGCTTTCCTGGGCCAGGATGTGTGACCGTGCAGAGATGTATTTAGTGACACAATGCAGAGAGGCAAAAAAAAAAGTAAAAACGTCGAGCGTGTATTTTCCCGTTGCCTTGCCTTGCCCCAGTGACCACTTCCTGCTGCTGCAGGGCCCTTGCTCTCAGAACTGCAGTCACGCAGGGCACCCCCTGCCCCTCCAGCCATGGATGCTGCCTGAGGTCCCTCAGCCTTCCGCTGGGACAGACAACTCGGCTAAAAGTGTTCCGTGTTCTCAGCTTCATCCGTTTGTCCACTCTGTTGACCCTCATCCTCAGACGGATGCCTCTTGCTTATAAAAGTCGACCTACATCTATGATCCAGGCTCTCGGTCTCTGTAGGGGCAGAGGCCAGAGAGCGATGTGGAGGCCACGGAGGCCCAGCTGGGTGAGGCCGGTAACTTTCCGTCTTCCCAGCCCCGAGGCAGTGCGCGTGGCCGTGTGCATGTGCGCGTGGACGTGAGCGCATGGACATGTGCGCATGGACGTGTGTGTAGATGTGTGCGTGTGTGTGTGGGCATGTGGACATGTGCGTGTGGATGTGTGTGTAGATGTGTGCACGTGTGTGTGGGCATGTGCGTGTGGATGTGGGCGTGTGGGCGTGTGCACGTGGACGTGGGTGCGTGGGCGTGTGTGTGTGGACGTGTGCATGAATATATGTCCCCTGCGCTCATGCATGTGTGAGCTGGAGGAAGTTACTACAGTGGAGGGGCCTGGCATGAAGCATTTAACATTCTCCCACCCCCTTAGAATACACATTTTTATAAAATGAAAACCATAATAATTAGAATATTTAAAACATTAACCTACAGAGGACAATGGATGGAGAAAGCCATTTGCCTTGTATTATACTTTTCCCACAATTGTTGCAGCTCGTATGCACCTTCTAGTTCAGCTCTTGCCCACGGAACACTTGTGAGTTAAGTTTTATTTTTATTTCTCTCCTGTACGCCCAGACACAAGCCTGCTGGTCTTTTCTTCCTTCTCTGGCAACCCTGTGATGAATCCCTTCTTGTGTGATCGGGTTGCAGACAGACCTGTGAGGGTGTTTGCTGCACAAAGTGTGAGCACTGTGATAGCCATACGCTTCAGTGGCTTCGCCTAAAAGAGAAAAAGAGCCCGCGGTGTGGCTCAGTGGTGAGCGTCGGCCCATGCACCGAGAGGTCGCCAGCTCCATTCCCGGTCAGGGCACAGGCCCAGGTTGTGGGCCCGATCCCCAGTGGGGGCATGCAGGAGGCGGCCAGTCCATGTTCTCTCTCAACAATGTTTCCATCTCTCTCTCCCTCTCTCTTCCTTTCTCTCTAAAATCAATAAAGAAAAAAATTAAAAAAAAAAAAAGTAAAGAAAAAGAAACCTGATCTCGCTCCCTGAGCACGGGCTAGAAAGTGCTGAGGCCGCAGCCTTATCCTCGCTCCCAACATCGTGCGGAGCAGAATGAGGACCGGTTGTTTCATGGCCCAGAGCATCCTGGGTCACCAGCGGGCGAGGGATTTCCTTTGCTCCTGAGTGGGGTGGAGAGAGGGCGGGGAGAGAGAGGCATGGAGGTTGAGAAAAGGGGATGTTGCAACCCTTGTTAAGCAGTGACTATATAAGTAACCAGATTACACAGTCTGGTCATCTCAGTAGGGGCCAGCAGCATGGACAATGCCAGCCGCATGCCTGGCACCGAGTAGGTCGCCTCCACCCTGCTCCGACCTCCGCCATCTCTGGTGAAGGAAGACGAAGTGACTGAGACTGATGTCGGCCACCCATTTGAGTGGGATTGAAGAAGAAATTCAGCGCAGTCATGGAGCAAGTACTTTTTGCACACTCCTCCCACATCATCCGTAGCTCCGGCTCAGAGCTCTGTCAGTCCTACACTTGTATCCAAGTTGGATTTTTCAGCCTCAAGCTGAACATGCTCAGAACTAAGCCCCTCTTTTCTCACCTTCTCATCCTCCTCACCCCTTAACTAACACCTGTTCTTCGTCTTCCTATTGTGGTAAATATCATCAATATCCACTCCACTGATTAGGGCAGACTCCAGGGTGCTGTGCTGGGCAGGGGTGGGGTGTAGTTCGAAAAGCATTGCAGATCGGCCAACCGTGGCGTCCCCATCCTGCTATCCCTCACACACACTGGGGGTTCACGGGGGATCTCGTTTAAAATTAGGGGAGTGATGTGAGGGCAGGAGGGAGCCAAGCTCAACTGCCCTGGCCCTGGTGACAGCCACGTGCTTCAGCCAGGATCTGTGACATGTCCCCACCCATGGCAACTGGCATTAGGATGGGCTGGGAAGCTGGCCCTACACCGAGGGCTGGCAGAAACGGGCTCCTGGCTGAGTGACAGTGAAGAGGAGAGGCCGGGCTGGCATGCAGCAGTCTGGAGTGACCAGGTAGGAGCCCTACCCGCCTGGTCCACCAAGGTCCAGAGGCTGTGGGTGAGCTCTTGCTGGTCAACCTGCTGACCTTCGGCCTGGAGGTGTGTCTGGCCACAGGTGTCACCTACATGCCACCCCTGATGTTGGAAGTGGGGGTTGGAGAGGAGTTCATGGCCATGGGGCTCGGTGAGTCACCACCTCCTCCTGCCCTCCTGTTCCAGATACGTGCCATCTGCAATAGGCCAACAGTGCCTCTGCCCAGATTGCCATTGAAGGAAGAGGTGGCTGTCTGCTGGTTGGTGTGGCTGGGGTCAGGGGTGACCCTGAGTTGAGGGGGTCCCCAGAGGAAGAAAAGAGTACAGGAACACACCTGGTCACCACTATAGCCCTGGCCCCTGCATAATGACCGGCTCACAGGAGACACTGTAGAAGTGGCCCTTCTCCCTGGCCCCTTCCAATTTCTGCGTATTATCTCATTTAATGCTTGCACCAGGCCTGGAGCTTGCCTAGTCCACAGAGAAGATGATGGGGGTCCATAAGAAGTTAGCTGACTCGCCAGGCTGTACAGCCAGCTACCGAGTGGAGGGTCAGGCTCTCCCGCCAGGGCTCTTGCTTACCCGTGGGCGGGGGCTGGGCTCTCGACTGCAGGTGAATTCTGCAAAAGCCACGAAAGGCGAGTGGTCAGCATCGTGTGACTCCCAGGAAGAAGGGCTCTGTCAGGCTACAGGCCCCGGAGCCAGACCCCTGTGGAAGCCCTGCCTCCTGCCCTCCCCAGCTCTATGCCTGGACACAGGGATCACTCATCAGTGGCTCCATGCCTCAGTTTCCCCATCTGAAAATGAGGCGTTGGTGATCCTAGCTGTGAGGAGTGAACTGGAGTCCCTGAAGTACTCAGCACAGGACCGGTCCTCCCTGTGATAGTATCATGGTCCTGCCCATCCTTCTCAAGGAGGTTGGTCCCCCTGCCCCCTGCCCCTCAAGGGCCCAGCCTCGGGCTCACACTACTTTCCCTCCTTGCAGGCATCGGTCCAGTGCTGGGCCTGGTCTCGCCCCACTCCTAGGCTCAGCCAGAGACCACTGGCGTGGGTGCCATGGTCGCAAGGGGCCCTTCATCTGGGCCCTGTTCCTGGGTGTCCCGCTGAGCCTCTTCTTCATCCCGAGGGCCAGCTGGCTGGTGGGGCTGCTGTGCCCGGACACCAGGCCCCTGGCGTTGGCACTGCTGGTCCGGGAGACGGGCTGCTGGACTCCTGCGGCCAGGTGTGCCTCACTGCACCAGAGGCCCTCTCTCTGACCTCTCCCGGGACCCAGACCACTGTCGCCAGGCCTCGTCCGTCTAGGCTTTCACGATCAGCCGTGGGGCTGCCTGGGCTACCTCCTCCCTGCCATGGACGGGACACCCGCGCCCCGACCCCTGCCTGGGCCCCAGGAAGGGTGCCTCCTCGGCCTGTTCCCTCTCATTCTCCTCACCTGCGCGGCAGCCACGCTATCTGTGGCCGAGGAGGCAGCACTAGCCCAGCTGGGCCAAGGGACGGGGTGTCCGTCCCCTCCAGGCCACTCCACTGCTGCCCATGTCACGCCCGCCTGGCTTTCCACAACCTGGCTCTTTCCTGGCTGTGCCAGCTCCGCGGCGCGCCCCGCACCGCCTCCTTGTGGCCAAGCCGCGCAGCTGCATGGCATTCATGCCCTTCACGCTGTTTCACTCCGACTTGGTGGGTGAGGGGCTGTGCCAGGGTGAGCCCAGGGCTGAGCCGGGCTCCGAGGGCAGCCTGGGGCGGCTCCTGCAATGTGCCATCTCCCTGTCTTCTCTCCCGTCATGGACGGCCGGAGCAGCAATTCGGCACCTGGGCAGTCTGCCGGCCAGTGTGGTGGCTGTCCCTGTGGCTGCTGGGCTGGCTCCGAGCTTCCACTGCTGCCACCTGGTGGCGATGAGGCGCATCGCTGCAGGTAGGGCACGGGGCTCCCCTCCCACCTCTCCGTCTGTAGGGCTGTGGCTGACTCTGGATGGGCTCAGTCTGGACTTACACAGGGAGAGAACGGCTCTGCATTTGATTAGCACCACGCACTGGAATCCATTCAGGACTCTAGCGGGATCACCAGGTTCAGGGTTGACAGCTAGCGTCCTGATCAAGACATACCAAGGGAAGGTATTTGGGGAGCTGAGTAAACTCAGCCAGGAGGTCCCCTCTCCAGGCCCCCACATCCTGTAGGTTCCCCCAGTATTGCTCCAGTGTGAAACTCCTCCACGGGATTTGAAAGCGTGAAAGTTGCTCGAGAGGAGCTTGCTGCCTGGACCCACGGCCTTTGCACTGTCCCCCAGCCCCGTGATGATCAGGACGTGGCTTGTGGGCCCCTGCGTCTCCATCACAGGGACTGGGCCTTTAAACATTTAACCAAATAGAGGGGAATCAGTCCCCAGCTCTGCCATGTTGGCGTCTAGGAGGTGACATCCCAGCAACTGGGTCCCCTGAGATGGCTGGTTATTGGGCTAAGCATTGCCAGAACCTCCTTTTCCTGGGGTGATTGGTCTGGCCCCAACACTGCCTAGCCCAGGGGCTTGGAAACTCTGCTCAGCCCCTGGTACCCCAACTCCTCTACCCAAGGCTGGGTGCAGGTCGATGGCTGGACTTCAGGTCTTAGCAGCCTCTCCAGCTCCCTCTGCTCCTGGCCCAGCCTGCCCCACCCGCTCCCCTCTGCTCCCTCTGGGACTGGGCTGATGAAGGAGCGCCTAACCTCCCCCCCCCCCTTTACCTCTTCGCAGCCTCTCTGTGTGACTGTGTCAGGCCCAGAAGCAGCCAGTGTGGCTCCTCGACCCTGTGCTTAGGGACTCGGGCTCAGAACCTCGGGAGCACCCCTGCCTAGGCTAAGGAGGGCATGTCTCTGGGGGTGTAAGTGCTGTTTGCAAGAATATCATGTCATTTATTTAGCGGAGTAAATGTTTACACTGTATATGAGCAATCAGAGTATAATGTTTACGGTGATGAAATTAAGGCTTCTTACATGTCTTTAGAAAATAAAAAATTTGGCATGCTTTTAAAATAGTTTGAAAAGCCACTGTAAAAGGGGGTGCGATACAGTGGAGCAGAAAACACTAGAAACCCTCTCCATGAGCCCAGCCCCTGTGAAGCCTGGGTCTGGGTGGGGGTAGAGGGTGTGGCTTGCTGGAGGAGGGAACTGGAGAGGTGGGTGGGAGGACGTGTGGCGAGGTGGATGGCAGAAGGGAGGGGGCTCAGAAAGCATCTTTCCCGGGCTGGTCTTCATTCAGAGCGCCATCAGGAAGGGCCCAGGAGATGAGGGTCCTGCTCTCCTGGCGCCTTAGGAATCCATGCGCCTGACATCTGGTGGGTGGAGTCTGCACCCACAGCCAACCTGGACCACTTCAAGTTGGGCCAGAATCCCTTGGGTGGTGAATTCCTCTGTTTCCTGCTAAAATACTATAATGCCACTTTTAAATTAGGTGCTGGTCTCCTTCAACGGTGCGGGAGGCTTGCGGGAGGAATGGTAACCATGCACATTTTTTTTTAAATCCAGGGCTGGGGATCAAATCGAAACCGAGGTCCATGCCCTTGACCAGAATCGAACCCGTGACTCTGGTCCATGGGCCAACACTAACTGCTGAGCCAAACCGGCCAGGGCAACCATGCAGACTTTAGGTCAGCTGCTGCTGTCCTTCAGCCCTGAGGTGGTTCAGGTGGGGAGGCTAGCCAGGCAACTGGCAGGCATTTGGACCTTCCCAGTGCTTGGAATGCCTGGCAGGAGCATTTCAGACACGCTTGATGGGTGGTACATGGTGGGACCCCCTCAAAGCTGCCGAGGTCTCCAAGGTCAAGATTTTCTCCTCCCATAAAGTCTAAGAGCTGTGGCCTTTGATGGTCCTGAGTGGGCCTGTCTGTCCCCGGTCACTGTGAAAAGAAGCCGCAAAGGCATCAGAAAGTGTAGGAACCCTTGGTGCAAATTCCAGATGGCCCTTGCTCGTCGGCCTGATTGCCCCGTGGCCCGTGAGGACGCTGTGGGTGGGTGGTCTCAGATTCGCTCACAGGGAAAATGGTGCTGGGCCGGCTAGCCCACAAAAACCAGTAACGAGTGTGTCTTCATGCTTTTCACAGGACAAGGACACATAGCCCAATAGCTAGACTGTCCCAATTAAACATGTTCTGCTATCACAGTTTCTTAACCTTTGATGCTGACCTCAATTCATCTGCCACCAGAGCCTGCAGATGACACGAACAGCGTGGAACAAACAAAAGGCAGCCGCAGAGCCCAGACCGAGCGAGCAAGCTGGGTGTGGCTGCTTGTCAGGACCCGGGTCCACCGGTTTCCTCTCCTGCAGTGCTGTGCACCTCGGAAGCCCCTTGCCAGGGTTCGAACGCTAAGGATGTTTTGTGTCAACCCAGTTTCTCCCTGGCTGGAGAGGAGGCAGGCTAGCAGGGGGACCAGCACTGTGGCTGGCCCTGTGTTTGCTGGTGAGCCCCCACTGCCAGGCAAGTTCCCTGAAGCGCAGCTGGTCCTCAGTCAGTGTCTGCTGATGGTGCTGGGAACCTTGGAGGTGGCCTCGGCGGGGCCATCGGCACTTCAGGGCAGAGTGGGGGGATAGGGGAACCCGTCCTCGGGAATGGGACCCGATTTCTTCTCTGAACGTGGGTTTACAGTGGTAGACTGGCCGTTTAAATGACAAAGCCAGCTCTCTACTAATTGTCCCTCCCAAACAAGCTCTCGCCACCCACCAAAACGATCCATGCTCAGCGAGAGGCAACCAATCGATATGTCTCTCTCACGTCGATGTTTCTCTCTCTCTCCCCTCCTCCTCCCTCCCACCCTCCCTTCCACGCTCTAAAAATCAATGGAAAAAATATCCTCCAGTGAAGATTAAAAAAAACCAAGCAGCCCTGGCCAGTTTGGCTCAGCGGTTAGAGCGTCGGCCCGCGGACCAGAGAGTCCCGGGTTCAGTTCCTGCTAAGGGCACGTACCTCAGTTGCAGTTTGTCCCCGGTTGGGGTCGTGTGGGTGGCAGCCACTTGATGTGTCTCTCTCACATCGATGTTTCTCTCTCTCTCTCCCTCCCGCTCTATCTGAAGAGAAGTGCAAAAATGTCCTTTGGTGAGGATAAAAAAAAAAAAACACCCACCACAAAACAACAACACACCCACTACCCATGCTCAGTGTTGGGACTGTGGGAAGTGGGGCCTGCGGCTGTTCGTTGGCAAAGTTCCGAATCCTGGAGCCGACACTCCCAAGTGGTCCCTGCGGCCTCTCAGAGTGGGTTAGAGAGAGTGGGACCTTTTGGGGAGTGGACCCCAGAGCTGTGCTTTGGCACTGACGATTGAGAATGTCCTGTTCTAGAGCAGGGCACTGGGAAGGAAACACGTGATTGGCATCAGCTCTGGGCCCGCCGTTTATCAGCTCCTCGCGGCCTGCAAGTCCCAAGGAGATCATCGCCACCGACTCCGCACAGGAACCACGTGGAGGGGAAGTGGCTGGAGAGATGCCCGAGCATCTGCCTGGTCTCCTGCCTGGGGGAACAGGTCAGGGGTGTGTCATTCGAGTCGGATCTCTCTGACACCAATAGCTCATTTACCTCTCTGAATCAAGGATTGTCCATGACGTTCCTATAGAAATGGCAAAGCAGATGGAGACTAAGAAGGAAGAAAGTCAGTGTGGCCCCCAGAAAGAAGAAAGTAGGAAAAGTGAGATATGAGTTTTAAAAAGACCAAAAGAGGTACCAGAAATAGACAGCTAGAGACAAACCAGGAGCCGGAAGGAAACTGTCGTGACAGCCTGCCCAGGATGCCACAGTGTGAGCCCAAGCTGATGGAGACCCGCCGGGCTCAGCCCTCTGCTTGTGTGTGGCAGGCCTCCATTCGGACTGGCAGGTGCCCCTGTTGTTCCAACTGCAACCTCCAGGTGGCTCCACACTGCGGAATCTCTCTGTGGATCACACCAGGTGAGGGACAGAATTAAGAAGACTCTTGCCCCGCCCTGGCAGGTTTGGCTCAGCGGATGGAGCGTCGGCCTGCGGACCAGAGAGTCCTGGGTTCGGTTCCCCCTAGGGGCACGTACCAAAAAAAAAAAAAAAAAAAAAAAGACGAATCTTGCCCCGAGTGGAACATGATTTGCTTACCTTGTGTAATTTCAGGGCGCCAGGGAGATCCTCCATAACACCTCCACTCCCCAAATATCCCTCTTCCTGGTTAGATAAGATGGCTTCAGTTATACATTAAATTCTATTCCTTTTGCGTAAGATGACGACTTTTTAAAATACAAACGGG
Source organism: Tadarida brasiliensis (assembly GCA_030848825.1). Taxonomy (NCBI): domain Eukaryota; kingdom Metazoa; phylum Chordata; class Mammalia; order Chiroptera; family Molossidae; genus Tadarida; species Tadarida brasiliensis. The sequence continues at coordinate 86,664,010 of CM061268.1, forward strand.
AAAGGGTAAACCTCTCAGCGCTAGTCCTGATTGACCCTCAGTATGAAGGAGCCCCACATCTGAGAGCAGGTGCAGGGGAGACGGGAAAGTGCGGGGCAATGAGGGGTTGAGTGGAACGGCCAGAGGGGTGGAAGCTAATGGAGAAACCAGAGGTCCCCAGCAAAGTCCTCCGAGCTCGCGTTGTCGTCTCGCGTGGCCGCTTCCGGGCAGGCTCTCTGTGTCTTATTGCCCTGGCCTGAGTTGTGTGCAACGTGGACCCAGCAGAAAGAGAACGGGCTCGCACCCAGGAGTGCCTTGCTGGAAGGGGCCTGCAGGTGCGACGTGTCCTGACCACAGGGCTGGCAGGTCCTAGGCTTGACTGTGTCTCTCTCTGAGATTCAGTTTCTTCGTCCACAGCACCGGTGACCCGATACCCTGGCAGCCTGTGTGAAAGGCAGACAGTGGCCAGGAGCCGGTCACAGGAGGAGCACGACTGAGCCACACTGCCCTCTTCCAGTGACAAGTGGGCTGAGCTGCAGGAGCGGGTGAGAAGCCCTGACTCGGGTGCTCAAGGGTGACGTTTGGAAAAATGGCCCCTGGAACCTGCAGTCCTGTCCTGAAGGACTGCCGCATTTCCCCCTGTGCCTCAGGCTGCCTGTCCGCCCCGGGGCTCCCTCAGAGCCCTGCTGCGCCCAGGCCACCTGGCGCTGAGTCGGGGCTTTGCGACCAGCTTTGACAAGGCAGAGGACAAGAGGGTCTCCGCACCGCCCCTGGTGAGAAGCTGGAGGAGGCTCAGCGGCAGCTGACACCCGCTGGGACAACCGCTCAGACTGCACGATGTCCTTCCTCGTGGCCCAAGGAGGGACTGAGGTGGCCAACTCCAAATGAGCCGGGAGGGCGCAGGGGCAGGACTTCCAGCTGTCATTCTGCCACCTCATTTGATTTCCTTTCTATTCAATCAGTTTTATTTATAACCCTTACCAGCAGGTGCTTTTAGAGTCTTATTATCCACGATTGCCAGGTACACAGGGATGTCTATCTCAAACAGGGAAGGTTATAACATATTCCACTAACAGCTCGGGGTCGGAGAAGGAGCTGGACCGGAGAAGTAAAGCTGTGCGGCTCCTCGGGGCTGCGTGGAGTGAGGAGACGGAGCCTCCAGTTAGCCGTTTGGGGCTGCACGGCTTCTGGGCCCGTCTGCACGTCCATCTGCACCCCCGCGGACACGCAGGGCGACCGGGAATGCGGAGAACACGGCTGGGCTGTCAGGACACGTGGAGTTTGAAATTGGGCTCTCTGGCTTACTGGGTCTTAACTTTAGGGGGGCCGTGAGCATCTCAGAGCCTCCCCCCACTCTGAAATGGAAATAACAACACCTTTCCCCAGGGCTCTGTGAGCCCAAAGATACAACATGAGGGCACTTGGCAAATAACCACATGTGCAATGCATACATTCTGTATGCGTGTCACAAGCAATTCTAAAGAGAGGCAGCGAAGTTATTTTCCCTTTTCTTGTCCTGGACAACCCACCTAGGGATGGGGAACTTGGGAAGGATTTCTGATGGTAGTAGCAGAGGAGTGAGCTCCGAGGGGTGACCAAGAGTAAGCCAGGCAAAGGAAGGGGGCGGGGGGGCGAAGAGCAGGAATTGATAGTAACAGGTGCCTAACGGAACCCAGAGGGAAAATAACAGGCTGTGTTTGGTGAACTTCAAGAAAAACTGAAGCCCTGGCCAGGTGGCTCAGTTGGTTCTAGTGTTGTCCTGTGTGACAAAACGTTGCAGTTTCAACCCCATCAGGGTGTGTATGGTAGGTAGCCAATCTCTCTCTCTCTCTCTCCCTCTCTCTCTCCCCCCTTTCTGTCTAAAATAAAATTTAAAAAATCCTCAGGTGAGAATTTTTTTTAAAAAGAAAGGAAAGAACAACCGGGTACAAAGGTTGGGGCCCTGTTCCCAAAGGGCACTGCTAACGTACTGGTCACTTGGCATGGCAAAAAAGGCCAGCGCGTCAAGTGGGCAGGGAGTGCCCAAGCAGTGACGACGATGGGGACTGGGAAATGGGAAGGCAAGTAATGTATTCCTTCAACAAATATTTACTGAGTGCCCGAGTAAAGCAGGGCATTGTACTAAGTGTCAGAACCTTTCTGGCCCTCACACTAAACTCAGTTGCCCTGGATCACATTCTACCCCATGTGTGCATCTGTGTATATTCTCGTGTGTGTATATGGCATGTGCGCGTGTGTGTGTGCTGGTGGTAGTAGAGGGTGGGTCAAATCTATTCATAGTCCCACCACATGAGTGATACACAAGGTTGACTCCCAAAGGCTGGGGTCAGATCAGGAGTTAGCTACCAGGAAAAACTGGCAGTAGATGGGTCCGGAGGGTGCACCCCACCCACAGAGAGCTCCAAGTGTACACCGGAGTGTGCAGCCAGAAAGCTGGAACGGGCTGGGAAAGCATAAGGTAAAGAGCAAGGCGGGTGGGCCAGTGCGGAGGGTGCCCCAGGCAGGTGCGTTCCCCAGGACTGGGTGGCCCAGTGCTCCGTTTCACTGCGTGAAGTTGAGTGTGCAGCCTGGGGCAGGTTCTTCTGGGGCCTGATGTTTGGGGCGCTATTGGCCACATGCACTCTGTGGGTTGACTGTAGGTAGACACTGTGTTTGGCTTCATGGGAGACAGATAGACACCAGTGTGTGCAAGACATATAGATAGATAGACACCAGTGTGTGCAAGACAGATAGATAGACACCAGTGTGTGCAAGACACATAGATAGACACCAGTGTGTGCAAGACACATAGATAGACACCAGTGTGTGCAAGACACATAGATAGATAGACACCAGTGTGTGCAAGACACATAGATAGATAGACACCAGCGTGGCTAGTGTTTGGAAAAGGTTTACAATTTGCTGAAATAATAAGCAGCACACTTTGCTAAGCACCCACTGAGTAGACATGGGACTCCACAAGACACAACGTGCTTGGACAGGAATGATGACGGGCTCACAGGGGAGGGAAGGGTTACTTCCTGCTCAGACTGGAAGGTTTCATGGAGGAAGTGGCAGCCAAGAAGTGACTAAAGGAGGCTGGCTGGAGAGGCCTTCCCCGGGAGAGAACACCGTTGCTAAGAAGCCCGGAGGCAGACGCTGGGTGAAGGAAGTGATGTTCCCTCTGCCTGGAGAGTGGGCTCCCTGCGAGAGACAGAGGGAGAAGAGGTTAGGGGTGCAGCCCAGGGCCTTGGGCACCAAGACCCTCTCCAGGGGTAATCCCAGTTCATTAGGAAATATTTATTCAGCATCTGCCGGGCACTGAGAATGTGAGAGTAACTATGGCTCAATTCCTGCCTTGCTGGGCTCGGACATTGTGACAGCAGTGTTCCGGGAGGTGAGGGCACACAGAGGGGTTGCCCAATTGGGAAAGGTTAGGGAGGGGTCACAAGGAGGTAACGTTTAAAGTCGCCTTGAACTAATAGTAAGCACCAAGTTGCCAGGCAGACGGTGCGGTGGAGGTGGGTGGGCCGGGCTGTTGAATACATTTCCAGTGGAAGACCCATGGACATCTGGCATGTTGGGGGACTTCATCAGTACACATGCACAAGTCACTACACCGTGCCAGGCCCTGTTCTGTAATCTGGGGGTACAGTCAGGGAGTCCAACAAGGCCCTGCCTTCATTGTACTTGGGAGGAGAAGGGGAGGCAGGCACGAGTAGACAAGATGGGGACACTATCAGGGTGGGAGAAGCCTTAAGAAGGAAATAAACCCTGGCCGGGTGACTCGGTTGGTTGGAATGTTGACCTGCACACCCAAAGGCTGCAGGTTCCATTCCCTTTGGGGCGCATATGGGAGGCAACCGATCGATGTTTCTCTCTCTCTCTCTCTCTAAAAAAACAAAAACAAACAAAAACAAAAACAAAAAAAACCCCACATATCCTTGGGTGAGGATTTTAAAAATTAAAAAAAAAAAAAAGGAAATAAGCAAGATGCTATTGCGGAGAGTAACTGGGGCAGAGGACATGGGAGGAAGGCTCCGTACAGGTGCCCGAGACGGACAGACTGGGACGCTGCACACCCAGGCAGCAGTGTGAGAGCAAGGGCATCTGGGGACAAGTGCCAAGCCCAGCAGCCCCCTCTCTGCACCAGTGTTCTCCGCACTGGCGTGGAGATGCCTCTGGAAGCCAAATCTACAGGCTCCTGCCTGCTTGTACTCTGCCTGCAGGCCTCCCGCCGAGAAGCTCTGGGAAATGTTGGAGCCCTCCCCTTCTGCTTTCCAAAGGAGGCGCCCGGGCACTCGGCCCTCCAGGGAAGATACAGACAGTGAGTAGGATAGGTGGCACACTCCTGGAAGGCAAGGCAGGTCGTCTTGGTAAGTGTGTGTGTGTGTGTGTGTGTGTGTGTGTGTGCGCGCGCGCGCGCGTGCACCCTTCAGGAGAAGGAGGCATGAAGTCCCCTGGATGGCTCCCTCTGGGCCAGTCCTGGACCTGTTTACTGCATTTCCCTTGCCCTTCCCTCTCTGACACAAGGGGGCAGCAGAGCCTTGAGCTTGGCAGCGGCAGGGCCCAGGGGGTGGAGGACTCCTCCCTCAACCTGGCTAGTGCACCACCTGCTTCCGTGCCGAGGCCTGCTGTCCCCTCTGAGATCTGCACGGGAGATCAGGAAGAGGAGGGCCACCGCCAGCACAGGGCACCCTGACTTTCACCGATGTCACTCAACCATATGTACTATACACTGGCCCTCCTCCTCCATAAGGGAAGCTAAGGTCCAGGAAAGCTAACTCAGATCTGCCTGCTCCAGGGCCACACTACAGTCTAGCCCATAAGTAGCTGGGATGACAGACAGACCGAGTGAGAGGTACCCCGGCTGGCCCTTGGCGGGGAATTGCTCTGGGCCCTGTCTGCGGTAGTGAAAACCTGCCCAAAGCCCGGGAAGCTGGGGCAAGAGGGCCAAGTGCCACGGATGGGGCAGAGCAGCCCATCAGATCGCCTCGACAGCCATTAAAGCAGCTTTTCTCAACCTGTGAGTCGCGACCCCTTTGGGGTCGAACGACCCTTTCACAGGGGTCGCCTAAGACCATCGGAAAACACATATTTCCGATGGCGATTCATAACAGTAGCAAAATTACAGTTATGAAGTAGCAACGAAAATAATGTTATGGTTGGGGGTCACCACAACATGAGGACCTGTATTAAAGGGTCGCGGCATTAGGAAGGTTGAGGACCGCTGCATTAAAGCCAAAGCAAGAGTTAGGTCCTGTGTCAGTAATAGGAGTACAAAGGGGAGCTGATTCCGGCTCTTCCAAAAAGTTCGCAATCTGGTGGGCAAATGGCCATTGCAGTAGGAGACAGGTTCCGTGAGAGAGGGATGTGCAGGGCACTGAGGAGCCCAGAAGAGGTGTGCTAACTTAGATTTGGCGTTGGGGTGGAGGGAGGTCAGAGAAGGCCGCCTGGAAGTAATTCCATGGTTGAGTCTTAAGGATAAGGGTTTAGCCAAGCGAAGGTAGAGAGGGCTTTTCAGGCAGGGGAACAGGGTGATCCAGGGGTCCAAGTTAAGCAACATGGGAGAGAGATCAAAAGAAGTTCCAGTGTCTCTGACAAAGTTCTGACTTAACACCCTTCAATGTTGCAACTTTCAGTAGGCACATGCTTGGTGATCTGGCTCTTGTCCCCACTCCAGCCAGTTCAAAGAGCTTCCTGGACAACTTTGTACATTTCCATAGATTTGGGAAACTGGGTTTTTCCAGGCTAGGGCCTACGGGATTAGGGGAAGTTGGATGCTGGAAGGGAGACTTGAAGGCTGGGAAATTAGTTTCCAGTTGGGCCTTTCCCTCTGGGGACCTTCTTTTTCCTGCACCTTAGCCAGTGACTCCCCTTCAAATTGAAGACTGATGGGAAATTGTCAACGAGGGTAGTGATGAGTACATTCTAGAGGAATCCAGAGGCTAAGACTGTAAACAAATAACAAACACAATTTCAAAAACAAAAACCACAAGGCTAAAAATTAATTAACCAGCCCTGGCCAGTTTGGCTCAGCAGTTAGAGCATCGGCCCTCTGACCAAAGAGTCTCAGGTTCGATTCCGGTCAAGGGCACGCACCTCGGTTGTGGTTCAGTCCCAGGCCCTGGTTGGGCAACCAATGGATGTGTCTCTCTCACACAGACGTTTCTCTCTCTCTCTCTCCCCCCTTCCCACTCTATCTGAAGATATATGGAAAAATATCATCAGGTGAGGATTTAAAAAAATTGATTAACTTAGGTTACATAAATATTAGATTCCTGATTGATGAAAGGCCTCCTAGCCAAAGTGGTCAGGCCAAATGATTGGGAGAAATATTTGCAGTGGATAAAACCAACAGAAGAGGAAACTCCAAAGTTAGCAAATATTCTGTGGCAGAGATGATCTAATTCTCTACCAGTTTCCCGTCTCCTCTCCATTGGCACACAGCTACGCCACATCCCACAGCCCCTGCCTCGGGCCAAGGGGCAGGAAAACAAGCATTTGTTTTGTGAAGCCCCCAGCATCTGGGGTTTGTTACATCACTTAGCTGACCTCATTCTAACGCATGTTTAGATGTGCTCAAACTGATCAGAGAAAGACACAATTTAAAAGTGTGCAACTTCACTATTTTCATTAGACTAGCCAAAAAATGGCAAGAATGGTGGACAGGGTTGGAGGTGTGTGTGTCTGTGTGTGTGTGTGTGGTGATATAGGGACTCCCAGTGCTGCTTGGGGGATGTAGACTGACGTAGCCTTGCTGGGGTAATCTGATGGTTCTTACTAAAATTAAACACGGGGATATTTTTATGACTCAGCAGTTCTACTCCTGGGACTATCCCCGATAGAAATGACCACACAGGTCTATACAGAGGAGACATGGATAACTACAGAAACCTTGTGTTGGGGAGTTAGAGGCCACCTGGGTGTCCATCACGGGGGAGTAGATAAGTAAATGAGAGGGACACATACCAGTCATGGAGAATGCGCAGTGGCAACAAGTAACAGACACTGCAATGCATCGCAGTGTTAAAAGCAAAGTGAAAATGATGTAAATAAAAATATACGCATACAAAACAACAGTATGCATTTTACAAAAAGACACGTAAAGAGAAGAAGCTACACCAAACAGCTTCGATGGGGAGAAAGAGAGTGCAAACAGAGGGAGCAAAGAAAACAGAACTGAGTGAATGGCTTCGCTTCCACTGAGCAGACCCTTTTCAAAGGCTTTCTGTCGGGGATGGAGACTGACAGTCACAGCTTTCTGCTTCCAAGGCTTGGTTTCCTTCCCAGGATCTGATTCCTGCGAGGTTGTTACATCCATCCTCATTTTTTTCCCAATTTCATAAGCGGTCTCTTTTCATCGCCCGATCTCATGCGTTTCAACAACTAAACAAAGCGATAAAAGAGGAACAGAATTACACGATCCAATCTTCGTCCAAACAGCTTTTACTCAGAATATAAAACTATTGGCTTTTTACATCTGTAATAAACAGATGAAGAAAAGAGTGAACTGCTTATCCTTATATTTCTACAGCATTGTTAGTGACAATTGTCCTACATATATCAAATATGCCACAACAATTAGCAAGAAGCAAGAAAAAAAATCAATGGGCCAGAGAAAGCAACCCTAGATCAGGTCTTACTGAGTGTTGTAAGTGAGCATGTGACAAAGGAACATCCCACAAGGGGGGAAGGAAACAGCAAAATAAGCCAAACAGCACGGGGGCCACGTCAGCCGTCCGTGCCCGCTGGGTCTGCAGAAGCTCCTTGCTGATGTTCAGCCTCACTGGGTTTAGCTGTTACATCTGCTGGGCACACGCTGATCTCCAGCAGGCTGGCTGCCTGCCACAGCAGAGCCCTGGTCCCTGGCTCTGCCAAAGTCTTTGATGCTGCGTCCCTGCAGCTCGCAAACCTGCGGTGGGGGTGGGCTGGGACTGGACACCTCTTGGCTGGAGTATGGAACTGGCCCAGGCTGCTTTGTCTCAAGTAGCCCGTGCCGCCCTCACCCCCAATATCACTCTTTTTCCTTTCGCCAAGCAGTTCACCGCCATGTGCCCTGCCTTTCTTTCCCCCCTCGACATCCTTCTGAACACTTTCTGCAGCCTGGGCAATGCATTCAGTGGCCAGTTAAAATTTGGAGACACACTCTGGCCAGTTTGGCTCAGCGGTTAGAGCATCGGCCAGGGGACCAGAGAGTCCTGGGTTTGGTTCCTGCTGAGGGCATGTACCTCGGTTGCCGTTTGTCCCCAGCCCCAGTTGGGGTCGTGTGGGTGGTGACCACTCGATGTGTCTCTCTCACATGGATGTTTTCCTCTCTCTCTTCCTCCCTCTCTCCCTCCAGCTCTATCTGAAGATAAATGCAAAAATGTCCTTGGGTGAGGATAAAAAAATAAAATCTGGAGACGTGAACCTAGATAACTAGATAACTAGAGCTTCTGGCCGAAGCAGCACCTGTGTGGCTGTGGGTTTTGACCCCACGCTCTGAGTGTGCACGGGGAGAACCGGGAAGCCAGCTGCTGGTGTGCACACAGCACCCCTCTCCAGTGAGGGCGCAGCCTCCTTCTTCTCCATGGGTGGGCACGACTCTTAACAACAGAGCGAAGCCAAGAGGCTGTGGACTCCAAGAAAGGGCTCCCCGCCTCCCTGCAATTAAGGCTCAGATTAATTGCCTCTGGACTTGCCGAATGTACTCATTAAAATCTAAAGCAGGCCCTGTGGGATCAAATTTGATGAGTTATCATTTTGCTTGTAATTTTGTTTATTTATTATTCATTACCGAGCACACGAAAGGCTCCCCTGTTGCTGGTGCCTCTGGTTGCAGGAGGTGCTTAGTTTGGCTTGGCCTTGGATTCCCACGCGGGCTCCCAGCTGCCTCAGGTCTGGTTGGGGCAGAGCAAAGAGGCCAGGCCACCCGGTGCCGGAGGAAGAGGAGACGGGCTCCTGATCGCTGGGGCATGCCCCTCGGACGTGCCCTCCTCGGAGAGAAGCAGAAGCCCCGTGTCCGAGGGGAGAGCACTGCCCACTGCGTCACGTCACGTCGGGAGAGTCCTGGGCCTCTGATCCAAAGCAGGCCTTGATGTCCCGAGCACAGAAGGACTTCTCCCAGGATTGGAAGGAGACGCTCAGAGCGAAACTTGAGTGGCAGTTTCTGGAGTGCTCCCCGCCATCCTTGCCCCCTTGTGTTGAGATGCTGGTTTATCCTTGAGTGTCTTTGAGTGATTTCACCTAACCCCACTGCGTAAAATTGAGTAAAAAGAGCCGCGCTGGGCCTGCTGACAGAGGAAACTTGGGAAGACCTCTGAGATCGAGTGCCTTGATGTCAAAATCTGTGCTTGTTTCAAAGGTAATTGCACTTACACATGCAGGCGTTGTTTTGAATCGTGAGATGTATCATACATGTAGAGGTGTGCATGAGACATTTTCATGTCATGTAAAGATTGATAGAAAATGCCCTGGCCGGTTTGGCTCAGCGGTTAATGCGTGGGCCCCCAGACAGAAGAGTCGCAGGTTTGATCCCATCCTGGTCAGGGTTGTGCGGGAGGCAACCAGTTGATGTGTCTCTCTCACATCGATGTTTCTCTCTGTCTCTCTCTCCCATTCCATCTGAAAAATCAATGGAAAAATATCCTTGGGTGAGAATTAAAAAAAAAAAAAAGATCAGTATAAAATGAACACTAAGTAACCACCCTCAAGTTGCGAAACAAGCTTCGGATCCTAGAAGCACCCCTTCTCCCACCTGAGCACACCCCTTCTTTCCCATCCTGAAGCAACCACTATCCTGAGGTCTAAAGCAATCATTTCATCGTTTTACTTTACAGTTTACTGTTCACTTATGCTTCACTAAATAATATTGTTTAGTTTTGCCTGCTCTGAACGTCATATAATGGAATAAAGATGTAGGTCTTCCTTGTGACTTGCTTCTTTCTCTCTGCAGCATTTGGAGAATCAGGTATGCTGTTGTCTGTAGTGGTAATTGGCTCATTTTCATTCTACCGTTCCTGGATGTTTAGATTGCTTCTAGTTGGGGCTATTTCAAACAATGCTGCTAAGAACAGTCATGTGTATGTACCAGATTTGGTCTATGTATGCCCCTGGGCATGCAACTGCTGGGCACAGGGTATGCACAAACTCAACTCAACTAGTTCATGCTGTTTTCCTGAATGGTGCACCAATGTATGTACCCACTAGAAATAAATGAGATCTGTGATCAAGGTGTTCAGTGCTACTCAGATGTTATTTTTGCCAATTTCCTGATTGTGTAATAATATCTCACTGTGGTTTAATTTGCATTGCACTAATGAGATTAAGCGTTTTTTCATAGGTTCATTGGCCATTTGGATTTCCTTTCTCATAAAGGATCTGTTCAGGTCTTCTGTCTTGTTCTTTCTTTTCACTTTGATTCACAGAACTTCTTTATAAAGTCTGGATTCTAGTCCTTTGTCAGTTTTATGTGTTGTAGTATCTTTTCCCATGCTGGTTTATCTCTTCTCTCTCTCTCTTTTTTTTTTTTTTTTTGTTGTTGTTAATCCTCACTCAAGGATATTTTTGCATTGATTTTTAGAGAGTAAAGGGCGGGGGGGAGGAGAGAGAGAAACATCAGTGTGAGAGAGACACATCAATTGGTTGCCTCCCACACAACCCGGGGCCAGTGATTGAGCCTGCAACCCAGGTACATGCCCTTGAGCAGGAATCGAACCCAAGACCCTTTGGTCCACCGGCAGACGCTCTAACCACTGAGCAAAACTGGCCAGGGCTCTCTTCGCTCTCTTAGTGTGTCCTTGGTTGAACAGACATTCTTATCTGTAATAGACTCAAATTACCAAAGGTTTTCATTCACAATGAATGGTTTTTGTATCTGGGTTAAGAAATTTTTTTCTACCCCCAAGGTCATGAAGATATTCTTCTATATTACCTTCTAAATCCTATGAATTTTGCCCTTCACATATAGTTTTTAAATCTTTCTGAATTGATTTTTGGGTATAGTGCAAAGAGAAATTCTAATTCCATTTTCTCCCCTACGGATACTCAATTATTCCAGCACTGCTTATTGAAAACTGTTTTTCCCCTCCAAGCTGGGATATCACCTCTGTCGTATGTCAAAAGTCCATAAAGCTGTGGGCCTGTTTATGGGCAATCCTCTGTTCCACTGGTCTGTTTGTCAGTCCTTGGACCAATACCGCACGGTCTTAATTACTTTATCTTTCTGGTAAATTTTATTTCTGGTACAGCAAGCTCTCCTGCCTTATTTTTCTTCTTCAGGAGTAGCTACTCTTGCCCCTTGGCACTGTCATATAAATTTCAGAGCTGGCTTGGCAGGTTCCAACAGAAACCTATTGGGATTTTAATTGGGATTTTACTGAGTTTATAAATCAGTTTGGAGAGATATGACATCTTTACAATGTTAAGTCCTCCAATCCATGAAGTGGTGTATTTCTCCATTTATTTAGGTCTTCTTTATGTCTTTCAATAAAATTTTATAATTTTCTCCATCAATGTCTTGTACATATTTGGTGGGATTTATTCCTAGGTACTTCACATTTTCTAATACCACTCTGAAAGAAGTCTGCTTTAATTTTCATTTTATAACTGTTGCTTGTTAGAAATGAATTTTATTTTTTATACTGATTTGATATCCAGAAACTTTGCTAAACTCATATTAATTCTAGTAATTTATTTATCGATTATTTTTTATTTTTGATCTATGCTATCGTTATGTTATCTACTTATAATAATTTTATCTTTTTTCTTTCCAATCCTTACACGTTTTATTTATTTTCCTTATCTACAGTGTTGTCCAAGACCTATAGTAGAATTTTTAATGAAATTGGTAACCATTAGCATTCTTGTCTGTCCTCAAGTCTAAGGGAAAGATTTAGAATAAGTCATTGTAAGGTATGATTCTTGTGGAAGTTTTTGTAGATAATCCTTACCACATTAAGAAAGATCCCTTGTATTCCCAGTCTGCCAAGAGTTGTTTTTATTATGAATGGATGTTGAATTTGAGGTTTTTTCCTCTATTTATCTATTGATTAGATCAGAAAGTATTTCTCCTTTAATATGTAAATGTGGTGATTTACATGAACTGATTATTAAAGGTTAAATCTTCTTGTGTTCCTGGGATGAACCCACCTTGCTCACAGTGTAATTACTGAAAGAATAGGCTCTTGAACTAGACTGCTGAAGCCAGATGGATGAAAGCTGGCTAGACCACCACGCAGTAGTGTGGCCTGGGCAAGTTACTTACGCTCTCTGTGCCTCGTCTCCTCATGTGTTGAAATAGGGATAATAATAGTACCTAGCGCACAGAACTCCTGTAAGCTTTAGTAATATGTCCAAAATGTGTAAACCAGTGCCTAGAACACAGTAGGCACCATATAAGTGTTTGCTACGTCATTGACGGGACAATATTTAGGAAGTGTGTCTTGTGTTCATGAGTGATTTTAGCTTGTAATTTTTCTTTCCCATAAATAACCTTGATATTAGGGTTTCGCTAAATTTATAAAATTAGTTGAGTGGTGCTTTCTCCTTTTCTGTTCTCTAAAAGAGTTTGTGTGAGATTAGAATGACTGATTCCTTGAATATAGGGTAGAACTCATTTGTGAAGCCATTGGTACCGGACTGAACTGGGTTCAGTTACTCAGTAGTTGCAAGCCGAGGAGATTACGCAGAAACATCCAGGGAACTTCGTCATTGCTTGTACAGTTAGGAAACATGCCTACACATACATGTGTTCAACAATGGCAGAAAATCTCCGCCCCGGGAGGAGATTGGAGTATTGTGATGAGGGCATAATGAGAAAAGGTCCCGAGGAGGTCAGTGTCGAGTCCTGCAGGCCGCTGTGGCCAGCCACGGGGGGTCCGAGCCGGATTAGCCCCCCGGTTCTGCAAATCATCCTTGGCTTCTCCCTGAAAAGACAGGTCTGGCATTCGTCAATGTCAGGGAGGGGTTGGCAGGGAAGAAAGTTTAACTAATTTAGTCTCAGCCCTTCTGGGAAACTCTTAGCAAATTGCAGGATGTGGTTACACAAACCTTATAACCTTTAGGGTGACCTGAAGAGGTTTACAGGTTAATCTAAGCAAACCTATGAATTCTAAATATAACTAGTCTATGCCAGGCTGTCTGCATGCCTGTATGTATAGGGTATCCCCCCAAAATTGCATACATAAAAAAGTGTAATTTTAAAGCCAGTTTTATTAAAATACATTTCATTTTCAAATGTAATACTATCTACAGACACCCTGTATATATTTTTGGGGGACACCCTGTATATATATAATATATAATATATATATACACACATATATATATAAATAATATACATATGAGCAAAAGTAGGTTTATAGTTGTCCATATGGAAAAATGATACAATAATTAATATATAATAATACAAGAATAAGCTCTGTGTTTTGTGTTTTCACAACTGTAAACCTACTTTTGCCAGCCCCTGTATATATGTTAGGTTATACCATCTGCCTGCAGGTTTTATGTAGGAACAATTTTCCATTTAAATTCTTCGGTGGTCTCTTCGGGTTTTGTAAGTGTTGCATATTTACTTAGGACTTTGTAAATCTAAAATGTCAATATATTGGCATAAAGTTATTCATAGCATCTTATTCTCCTTTGAATGTCTGCAGCATCTGCCATGAGGTTCCCTTTTTCATTCCCGACGTTGGGTGTCCGTGCCTGCTCTCTGTGTGCCTGCATCATTCTAAACACAAGGTTGTGAATTGGATTCGTTTCTCCAGGGAGCCAACTTTTGGGTCTCCCTATTGTATCTTAGCTTTTTAGTTCATTCGTTTCTGCTCTGTATCACTCTTTCCTTCCACTTATATCTATTTGCCGTTCGTTCCTAACAGCAGAACCTCACTGACTTTCAGTCTTTCTTCTTTACTGGTACACACATTTGAGGAATAAAGTTTCCTTTAAACGCTGTTTTAGCTTCAGCCCACAAATTTTATATGTAGCGTTTTTTATTATCACTTAGTTCAAAAAGTTTTATAATTTTCAGTATGATTTCTTCTTTGACCCCTGGGTTATTTATTGGAGGGTGTTCTAGTTATCTTTTAATTTTTACTGTCAACTTAAGTGCATTGGTCAAAGGATGTACTCTATATAATTTCATTCCTTTGAAATACGTTGAGGCCTACTTTATGGGCTAATATGGTCACTTTCAATGGCCTCTGTATTCTTGAAATGAATGTGTAGGTATTGGATGCAATATTTTATGTGTATCCATTAAGTCAAGTTGATTAAAGCTGCTGTTCAGAGCGTAAGGAAAATAGTCAATATTATCATCATAACTTTGCACAGTGACAGATGGCTGCTAGACTCATTGGTGTCACCACATCAGAGGGAATATAACTATATCACTGTGTTGTACACCTGACACTAATATCATACCATATGGCAACTATACTTTAATTTTAAAAAATCCTGTTACATATTTTTATGGATGTTTTTGTCTGTTTTAAACTGTCCATACATTACCTTCTTAATTTATACTTTGTATTTGGTCCGACAGGTCTGTGTTTCTTTTTCTTTCAGTTCTTACACCTTCTTCTGAATTGATATTTTTTTTGGTCACTCCATTTCCTCTCCTCTACTAATTCAAAAGTTAGTGCAGTTTGATTATATTATTTTTGTGGTGTCTAAAATTGGAGTGTAAGTATTTACAAGCTTGAAATGAGTGAATGAGAAAATGAGACAGAGAGAGAAAAAGAAAGGCCAGTGCAGGCTACATAATGAACCAGTTGCTGCTGTGGGGACCTCTGGGAGAGTATGGAGAACATGTTTCAGCATTCCTATCCCAGGAGCAAGGAAGCTGGTGTATTTATTCAGTACTGACCTGTCACTGGGTGAGGGCTGAGGACTGCTGCATTAACTCCCTGGCTTTCCTGGCCTGCCCTACACGGAGGCTGATACACTTCTGCAACCTGAGAAATCCGCAGGCAGAGTCTCAGGTGATTGCTACAGGAAAACACTGACATGCGTTGGCATGGTAAGTGCTGAGGGAAGGTGGGCAGGGCACCATCATCGCTTAGAATTACATTATACATAGCTAACTTATCAAAGTCTAAAGATAATCAGTATTTTACCCTTCCTGGGCACTACAAAGACCTAGAACACTTCATGTAGTCAGCCTCCCGTGAAATGTTTAGGCTACTGTTATTGTGTATTTTAATTCTGTCTTGTTTATTTTTAACCACATATGGCATTATTTTTTAAATGCCTATGAGAATTACCCACATATTAGCCCACTTCCTTGTTCTTCATTCTTTCTTGCATCTCAGACCTTCTATTTAGGTCACATTCCTTCCGTCTAAAATACATTGTATTAGAGAGTTGCAGGCATTCACTTTTTTTTAGTCTGAAAATGTCTTTATTTTGTCCCGATTCTTGAAAGACTTTCTGGCTATGTAATTCTAAGTTGACAGGTATTTTGTTTTAGCCCATTGACGATATTGTCCTCTTGTCTTCCCCTCTGCAGTCAGCTGTCAGTGTACTAGTCACTCTTGAAAGGTAATCAGTATTTTTTTCCTCTGGATGTTTTCAACATCTTCTCATAGTCTTTGGTGTTTTCTGGATGTTTCCAAAATTTCATAGTCTTTGGTGTTCTGCAGTTTTATTAATAAAATGTTGAGGAGTAGGCTGCATTTTACATATTTTGCTTGGGAGTCACTGGACTTCTAAATGTAACCTTTCATAGAACTGTTACAAAGATTAAATGTGTTAAAATGTGTAAAGCATGTAGGCTAGTACCTGCACAAAATAAGTGCTCAGTAAATATTACTTATTATTGACTTTGTGTATTTATATCTGTGCCACTTCTCAGTTCATTGCTTCACAGCTCCAGCCCACCTGTCTGGATTTTGTGATGTGAGAGCTTGAGTCTGCAAATACAATTCTCCTTTGCCAGCTGCCTCTGTGAATGGTTCTGCCAGGGGGGGATAATGGAAGGACTCAGAAGGCTTGAGGAAGAGGAAGAGACTTGTTACTTCCTGTCCCCTCCTCCACCCCACCAAGGTCTGGTTGTGGTCTTGTGATAGTGTGAGTAGTCTCTAGGAATGATTGTCTTCACCAATCTAGTGGCTCAGTGCATGGCTAGTCCCTGCAGTGGCATTTCCGGGGGTCCTGAGTGGCAGGCATTCCTGCAGCAGCTGTCCTGTCTCATTGGAGCTATGACTCTCAGCTCTGTGAACCCATAACCTGATGTCTAAGTTTTCCCTGGTTCCCTTGTTCCATCAGCTCCAGCAGCTTTCTGCATTTGCTACCTCTGTTATACCTTAGACTAACTGATATTGTATCATTCATTAGTGTTGGAATCCCTTCAAATATTATTCTGATTCATTCTATCTCTCTTCTCCATCAAGAACTACAATTTGACATATCTTCTCACTTCATACTCTGTGACTCTTAACCTTCTCTTTTATAGTTATAATTTCTCTTTCCCTGCTGGGTAATTTCTTTTAACTTATTTTTTAATTTACAAATTCTCTCTTCAATTATGTCTAATAGTCTGTTAAACTCCTCAATTGTTATATGTATAAAATATAAAATTGACATATCTATCTCTATATATCAGCATTTTTTTTTTTTTTGCATTTATCTTCAGATAGAGCGGGAGGGAGAGAGGGAGGAAGAGAGAGAAACATCGATGTGAGAGAGACACATCGAGTGGTCGCCACCCACACGACCCCAACCGGGGCCGGGGACAAACTGCAACCAAGGTACGTGCCCCTAGCGGGAACCAAGCCCGGATTCTCCGGTCCGAGGGCCAACCATCTAACCGCTGAGCCAAACTGGCCAGGGCTATATCAGCATTTTTAGTGATTTTCAGGAAGAGGATGTGTCTTGAAAGCTAGTCAGACATACTAGAAACTGATAGGTTAGATGTGGTATCTTTTTAATTAAAAAATGTAAGCAATGTTTATATTTTGGGTTTGCATAGTATAGTCTAGCAACTGAGTTGATCTAGCAGTCTCTGGGGTCTAGACTATGGTATTCTGGGAAAGAGTGATCTACTACCTTGGTCTTTTGTACACTAAGTATTGTAGAACTGTTTTCTAATGAGGTCATGACCCGAGATAATGAACAAAATGCTTTACCTGCCTGCAGGTCACATGGGAAGGGCATCCACCAGTGAGCCATGCTCCCAGGCTATATGGGAATAACATGATTTCTTTCCTTCTTTTATTTCTCCTTCCTTCCCGTCCTCCCTTTCTCCCTCTTTCCTTCTTGCTCTGTTTTTCCTTCCTGGATATGTGCATTCATACATTCACAATCATAATGAACATTTATGTAAGAGTGGAGGGCTACTATGGGGAGCAGATTTCTATTTATAGTGAAATCTGGTTCTGATTATGAATTTTGATGGCTTCTGAACAGATGGGAAAAAAATTAATGCTGGGTGAGGGAGCAAGGGGTATTATAATATCAAGGCCACATGTAAGCTATATAACTACTATTTGAAAAGTTCCCAAGGTAAGGATTCGGTGTAAGGGAAGCTATAATTTAAAAATCTCTATATATTCAGCAGAGAACACTGAACAGAACAGATACTATTAAAAGAAGCCAAAATATATCACTTTGGCATTCTGATTAATTTGAATTAAAGACACTTAATAAATAGTAGGTGCAAGAAGGATGCTCTGACCCTTCCCCCCCTTTTTTTTCTTCCTTAAAGTGGGAGATAAAACTCCCATATGAAAGATACTCACCTTGTACCAGAAAGAAGGAAGACATTCTTGTCACCGGAGATAAACAAATCTGTGCAAACAAATGTTGTTAGACTAACCCTTATCTTCCTAGTTACTTCTCCACCATGTGTTATCCTTAGCCCAAACCCCACTGTCTTGTCAATTCTTCAAAAAGGTACTGTTTCTTTGGTTAAAAGGTATGAAAGCTTCCTGCTCTGGTGACTTTGGGTTTTCATTTTCTGGTGAAGAATCCCATGAACATGTGAAAAATGAATAAAATTGGTATGCCTTTCTCCAGCTAATAGGTGCTATGTCAGCTTGACTCAGACCTAGCCAGAGACCCTAACTGGCTAGAGGAGAATCTTCCCCCTCTTATCCCCATTTTACACACCAAACTGAGGCTTAAGACTCTCAAAAATCAAGTTTTCCTAACTGCCATTTTCATACAAATTGTTGGTGGCAGATCCGGATGGCAGCATGGGCCCCTTGTCTTGAGCTCTGGAACTTCCCGCTGCCCGGGGCAGGTGGGAGAAGCCGGAGTTCAGCCCTGCAGCAGTGCCCGGGACCATTCACGGACACACCGGGTCGCGAGTCTACGTCCTGCAAGTGTATGAGGTGACTTTTGAAGATCCAACAGTTGTAGTAACCTGAGATAATTTTCCAGTCCCATCTATGTTCCTGCAATGAGCGCTCTTAATAACACACAGATACCCTCTATTCCCTCGACCACCACCTGCTGGGAAGGGTAAATGACCGGCCCACCTGGACCAGGCACATGATCTCTCTAAGGAATTTGGATTCAGATCATGCAGACCTAGTCAGCCGGCTGGGAGGAGATGAGTTAGAAGGTGCTGTAAGTTTAGTGCAGAGGGACCATTTGAAACGGCCAGAACGGAGCCACGTATACTGGATGAACAAAAGAAAACGCCAATGTGCAGAGACTATGGACCTCTCTCCTGCCAAAGAGAGGCGAGGGGGAGAGAGAGAGAGAGAGAGAGAGAGAGAGAGAGAGAGAGAAGCTGCCTAATGATGTTTTGGTTCATGAGACCCAGTTAAACACCAGCAATTTGTTTCCATTTTATTCTTCTATCCACAATTCCTTTTTCACCCGAGGCTCTTTGAGTGGGTTTCTGTGCCTTGTAGTCACATGAGCTTCACCGAGTCACCACCCACGGAGTACTAGCACTCACTGCGATCGCACCCGGTGCAGTGTGAGAACAGTCCACGAACCAACCGGTGTTTCGAACACCTGCAAGGCAGACACCATGCACCATGAAATGCTCAGTAGGGAATGTAAAGAGAACTGAGCCGTGGTCTTTGATCTCAAAGAGCTAGTGGTTTAGTCTGTCAAACTTGTAACATTTTGTTTGAGAAGTGAAATTAGCACAAACAAAACGGGGAACAAATTCATGACACACAGAATCAAGTGCTTGGCTGGGTAACAGATTCTAAGGGTAATGAGTTCGGAAAAGGGAATTTAAGGAGTTCTTATAGGAAGTAGAAGGCTTAAGAACTGTCAGGATTCAGACCGAAAGGAGCAGGCGGTTTAGGGAGCGAGTCCTCGCCAGATGCCGAGGGACGGCAGTGGTGGGTGGAGTGGCCGGCTTGTAGGGAGCGGATGGAGGGATGCGTGGAGCATGAGGAGGGGGCACAGGTTGTGGCTGGCCTAGACATTAGAGAAAAGGCTCATGCAGGATTTTTTTAAAATCCTCACCCGAGGATATTTTTCTATTTATTTTTAGATAGAGTGGGAGAGCGAGGGAGAGAGAAACATGAACGTGAGAGGGACACATCGACTGGTTGCCTCCTGCACACCCCGACCAGGGCCGGGGACAAACCGCACCTGAGGTACATGCCCTTGACTGGACTCGAACTGTTGTAACCCACGAGAAGCAAACACTTAGGCTTTATTATAGGCTAAATCGAAAGAGTTTTATTATCTGCGCAGGGACTGTTCCTAACCTTCACAGAGGAGGGAAGCAGTCCCGAGCTCAGGGAGGGGGTGCTTATAAAGGGCAGAGTTTTTGCAGTCCATGGCAAGCAAGCACGTACAGAAGTAGATATCATGGTTAGCAATTAGCAACTTTGCAGAAAGATTTAACAGTTTTTAAAGTTATTGTATGTTTTTTTAGTTTTGTTTATCTTGAGGTAAGGTTATTGTGTGTTTTTTTTTTAATATAGTTTTTATATTTGTGCAAAAACTTAGGGTTGAGACAATCCCTGCAGAATAAAGTTTTTTTCAAAGGCAGCTCACAGAGACTGTTTAACCCTTTTAAAGCTAAAGTGGCCTTCAACAGAACACGCAAGTCATTGGTCTGCGGGCCGACGTTCTAACCGCTGAGCCAAACCGACCAGGGCATCAGTCAGGATTTTTTTTTTTTATCCTCACCCGAGGACATTTTTGCATTTATCTTCAGATAGAGCGGGAGGGAGAGAGGGAGAAAGAGAGAGAGAGAGAAACATCAATGTGAGACAGACACATCGAGTGGCTGCCACCCACACGACCCCAACCGGGGTCGGGGACAAACTGCACCCGAGGTACGTGCCCTTAGCGGGAACCGAACCAGGGACTCTCTGGACCGTGGGCCGATGCTCTAACTGCTGAGCCAAACCGGCCAGGGCCGTTCAGGATTTTTATTTATTTATTCATTTATATTTTTCTCAGGCAAAAATTTATTTTATTTATTATTTCCTTTTTACTGAATGTATTGGGGTGACAATGGTTAATAAAATTATACAGGTTTCAGGTGCACAATTCCACAACACATCATCTGTACACTGTATTGTGTGTTCACCACCCCAAGTCTCTGTTCATCACCATTTATCCCCCCATACCCTCCTCCACCTCCCCATACCCCTCTCCCCCTGGCAATCACCACACTGTTGTCTGTGTCCATGTGTTTTGGGTTTTTTTTTCCCGTTTTGCTCAATCCCTCTCTATCTATGAGTCTGTCTCTGTTTTGCTTGTTAGTTCATTTTGTTCATTAGATGCCACATATGACTGAAATCATATGGTACTTGTCTTTCTCTCACTGGCTTATTCCACTTAGCATAATGCTCTCCAGGTCCCTCCATGCTGTCGCAAAGGGTAAGATTTCCTTCTTTTTTAAGGCCAAGTAGTATTCAATTGTGTAAAACAACCACAGCTTTTTAATCCACTCATCTACTGATGGACACTTGGGCTGCTTCCAAATCTTGGCTATTGTAAATAACGTCACAGTGAACATAGAGGTGCGTATATTCCTTTGAATCAGCATTTTGGGGTTCTTCGGATAAATTTCCAGAAGTGGAATGGCTGCATCATAAGGCAGTTCCATTTTAAATTTTTGGGGGTAACTCCATCCTGCCCACAGTAGCTGCACCAGTCTGCATTTCCACCAACAATGCATGAGGGTTCCCTTTTCTCCACATCCTCACCAACACTTGTTGTTTGTTGATTTATTGATGATTGCCATTCTGACGGGTGTGAGGTTTTAATTTGCATTTCTCAGATGATTAGTGGTATTGAGCATCTTTTCATATGTCTGTTGGCCATCTGTATGTCCTCTTTGGATGAGGTCCTTTGCCTATTTTTTTATTGGATTGTTTGTTTTATTGTTGTTGAGTTTTATAAGTTTCTTATTAATTTTGGATATTAACCTCTTATCAAATGTACTATTGGCGAATATGTTCTCCTGTAATGGGTTGTCTTTTCATTTTGTTGATGGTTTCCTTTGCTGTGCAAAAACTTTTCAGTTTGATGTAGTCCCATTTATTTTTTCTTTTGTTTTCCTTGCCTGAGCAGATATAGCACACAAAAATATTGCTGTAAAAATATCCGATATTTTAATGTCTAAGTTTTCATCTAGGATTTTTATGGTTTTGAATCTAACATTTAAGTCTTTGATCTATTTTAAGTTTATTCTTGTGTATGGTCTAAAAAGGCGGTCTAATTTCATTTTTTTGCACATATCAATCCAGTATTCCCAACGCCATTTATTGAATAGACTATCTTTACCCCATGGTATGTTTTTGCCTCTTTTGCCAAATATTAATTCACTATGAAGACGTAGGTTTATTTCTGGGTTCTCTATTGGGTTCCATTGATCTATATGTCTATTTCTTTATTGATTTTAGAGAGAGAGGAAGGGAGAGGGAGAGAGAGATAGAAACATTGATGAGAGAGAACATCAATTGGCCACCTCCTGCATGCCCCCCACTGGGGATTGGGCCCATAACCTAAGCATGTGCCCTGACCGGGAGTGGAACCGGCAACCTCTTGGTGCTTGAGTTGACGCTCAACCACTGAGCCACACTGGCAGGGCTATATGTCTGTTTTTATGCTAGTACCATGCTGCTTTGATTACTATGGCCTTGTAGTATAGTGTGATTCCTCCAGCTTTGTTCTTCTTTCTCAAGATTGCTGTTGCTATACTGGGTCTTTTGTGGTCCCATATAAACTTTTGGAATATTTTTTCTAGTTCTGTAAAATATACCATTGGTATTTTGATAGGAATTGCATTGAATCTACATGTTGCTTTGTGGACACTTTAATGATGTTAATTCTTCCTATCCATGAACACAGTATATGCTTCCATTTATTAATATTTGTATCTTCTTCAATTTCTTTCTTCAGTGTCTTATAATTTTCTGAGTACAGGCCTTTTACATCTTTAGTTAAATTCATTCCTAGATATTTTATTGTTTTTTGAAGCAATTGGGAATGGGATTGTTTTCTTAGTTTTCCTTTCTGATAGTTCATTTATTAGTTTATAAAAATGCAACTGATTTCTGGATATTTATTTTGTATCCTGCTACTTCACTTATCAATTCTAGGATATTTTTGGTGGAATCTGTAGGGTTCACTACCTACAATGTCATGTTGTCTTCAAATAATGACAATTTTACTTTTTCTTTTCCAATTTGGATGCCTTTTATTTCTGCTTCTTGCCTGATTGCTGTGGCTACAGCTTCCAGTATTATGTTGAATATGAGTGTCGAAAGTGATCATCCCTGTCTTGTTCCCAATCTTAAGGGAAACACTTATGGTTTTTGTCCATTGAGTATGGTGTTGGCTGTAAGTTAGTCATGCATGGCCTTTGTTACATTGAGGTACATTCCCTCAATACCCACTTTGCTGAGAGTTATCATAAATAGGTGCTGGATTCTATCAAATGCTTTTTCTGCATCTATTGATATGATCATGTGGTTTTTATCCTTCATTTTGTTTATGTTGTATATCATATTTATTGATTTGTGGATATTACCAACCTTGCACCCCTGGAATAAATCCCACTTGATCGTGGTGTGTGATCTTTTTAATGTATTGCTAATATCTTGTTGAAGATTTTTACGTCCATATCCATCAGGGTAATTGGCCTGTAATTTTCTTTCTTTGTACTGTCTTTATCTGGTTTTGGTATTAGAATAATGCTGGCCTTGTAAATGAAGTTAGAGTGTTCCCTCCTCTTAAGTTTTTTGGAATAGTTTGAGAAGGGTAGTTGTTAGTTCTTCTTTTAGTCTTTTGTAAAATTCACCTGTGAAGCCATCTGGTCCAGGACTTTGTTTGCTGGTAGTTTTTATTTTTATTTTTTAATTACTGCTTCAATTTCACTAGTTGTAATCTGTTTATTCAGATTATCTGATTCTTCCTGATTCAGTTTTGGAAGCTTGCATGTTTCTAGGAATTTATCTATTTCATCCGGATTGTCCAATTTGTTGTTCATAATATTTTCTTATAATCCTTTGTATTTCTTTGGTGTCAGTTGTTACTTGTCCTCTTTCATTTCTGATTTTATTTATTTGGGTCCTCTTTCTTTTTTTCTTGATGAGTCTAATTAAAGGTTGGTCAATCTTGTTTATCTTTTCAAAGAACTAGTTCTTGGTTTCATTGATCTTTTGTACTATTTTTTTTTTAGACTCTATTTCATTTATTTTTACTCTGATGTTTTCCTTCCTTCTGTACACTTTGGGCTTTGTTTGTTGCTCTTTTTCTAGTTTTTTTTTTTTTTTTTAAGTGTAAAGTTAGATTGTTTATTTGAGATTTTTCTTGTTTCTTGAGATAGGCCTGTAATGCTATGAATTTCCCTCTTAGGACTGCATTCACTGTATCCCATAGATTTTGGGTTGTTGTATTCTCATTTTCATTTGTTTTGAGGTATTTTTTTTATTGATTTTAGAGAGAGAGAAAGGGACAGGGAGAAATAGAAAGAAGCATTGATGTGAGAGAGGAACATCTATCAGTTGCCTCCTGTACACACCCCAAATGAGGATTGAACCTGCAACTTGGTATGTGCCCTGACTGGGAATCAAACGCATGACCTTTCAGTGCATGGGATGACTCTCAACCAACTGAACCACATTGACAAGGGCTCAAGGTCAAGGTATCTTTTGATTTCTTCGTTGATCTTATTGCTAACCCATTAGTTGTTTAGTAACATGTTATTTAGCCTCCATGTCTTTGTGTGTTTTCAGTTTTTTTCTTGTGATTGATTTCTACTTTCATACCATTATGGTCAGAGAAGATGCTTGATATGATTTCAATCTTGTTAAATTTATTCAGACTTGTTTTGTGTCCTAATGTGATCTATCTTAAAAAATGCTCCATGTGCACTTGAAAAGAATGTATATTCTGCCCTGGCCAGTTTTGCTCGGTGGTTAGAGCATCGGCCCATAGACCAGAGAGTTCCAGGTTCGGTTCCTGCTCAGGGCATGTACCTCGGTTGCAGTTCATCCCTGGCCCCTATTGGGGTCGTGTGGGTGGCAACCAGTCGATGTATCTCTCTCACATCGATGTTTCTCTCTCTCTCTTCCTCCCTCTCTCCCTCCCCTTCTATCTGAAGATAAATGCAAAAATGTTCCCGGGTGAGAGAGGAACATCTCTCCGGGTGAGGATTAAAAAAAAAAAAAAAAGAATGTGTATTCTGCTGCTTTGTAGTGAAATGCTCTGAAGATATCAATTAAATCCATCTTATCTAGTGTGTCATTTAAGGCTGCTGTTTCCTTGTTGATTTTCTATCTGGAAGATCTATCAATTGATGTCAAAGGGGTGTTAAAATTCCCTACTATGGCTGTTATATTACTATTTATTTTTCCCTTTATGTCCATCAAGGTTTGCTTTACATATTTAGGTGATCCTATGCTGGCTACATAAATATATACAAAGACTATATCCTCTTGTTGGGTTGCTCCTTTTATCATTACGTAGTGTCCTTCTTTGTTTCTTACTATCGCCTTTGTTTTAAAGTCCATTTTGTGAGATATAAGTATTGCTACCCAAGGTTTTTTCTTTTCATTTCCATTTGCAAGAAATATTTTTTTCTATCCCTCTACTTTTAGTCTGTGTGTATCTTTTGTTCTGAAGTGGGTCTCTTTTAGATAGTATATATATGGGTCTTGTTTTCTTATCCACTTAGCTACCCTATGCCATTTGATTGGAATGTTTAAGCCATGTACATTTAAAATGATTATTGATAGGTATGTCTTTAGTGCCATTTTATTCTTTTGATTGTGTTTCTCTGTGTTTCTTCTTCCTTTTCTTCTTACAGCAGACCCTTTAACATTTCTTGTAATATTGGTATAGTGATAACAAACTCCTTTAGCTTTTCCTTGTCTGGGAAGCTCTTTATTTCTTCTTCCATTTTAAATGATAGCCTTGCCCTGGCCAGTTTGGCTCAGCGGTTAGATCGTCGGCCTGCAGTACAGAGAGACCCGGGTTCGGTTCCCGCTAAGGGCACATACCTCGGTTGCAGTTTGCCCCCAGCCCTGGTTGGTCGTGTGGGTGGCAGCCACACGATGTGTCCCTTTCATGTCGATGTTTCTCTCTCTCTCTCTTCCTCTCTCTCCCTCCCACTCTATCTGAAGAAAAAATGAAAAAATGTCCTCAGGTGAGGATAAAAAAAAATTTTTTTTTAAATAAATAAATAAATGATAGCCTTACTGGGTAAGGTAGCCTTGGTTGTAGGTTCTTGCTTTTCATCACTTTAAATATTTCATGCCAATCTCTTTGGGCCTGAAATGTTTCTGTTGAGAAATCAGCTGACAGCCTTAAGGCAGCTCCCTTCCAGTTAACTAGCAGTCTCTCTTGTAGCTTCTAAGATTCTCTCTTTGTCTTTAACCTTTGCTATTTTAATTATAATGTGTCTTGGTGTGGGCCTCTTTGGGTCCATTTTGTTTGGGACTCTTTGAGCTTCCTGAACTTGTGTATCTTTTTCATTTACCAGGTTTGGGAAGTTTTGGGTCATTATTTCATCAAATAGGTTCTTGATCCTTGATTCTCTCTCTTCTTCTTCTGGTACCCCTATGCTGCAGATGTTGGTATGCTTGGTGTTGTCCCAAAGGTCCCTTAAACTATCCTCATTTTTAAAAATTCTTTTCTCCTTATGCTGCTCTGATTGGTGTTTTTTTCTACCTTGTATTCCAAATCATCAATTCAATACTCTGCTTCATTCAACCTACTACTTATTCCTTCCAGTGTATTCTTCATTTCAGATATTATGTTTTTTATTTCTTACTGGTCCTTTTTTAATGGTTTTTATGTCCTTTTTCATGCTGTTGAGCATCATTATAACCATTCCTTTGAACTCTACATTTGATCAATTGCTTGCCTCCATTTTATTTAACTCTTTTCCTGGAGATTTCTCCTGTTCTTTCATTTGGGGCCTGTTTCTTTGTCTCCCCATTTTAACTGCCTCTTTGTGTTTGTTTCTATATATTAGATATATCTGCTATGATTCCCATCTTTGTGGGGTTGTCTTATGCAGTAAATGTCCTGTGGGGTCCAGTGGTGTAGTCTCCTTGATCACCTGAGCTGGGTGTTCCAGGAATGTCCCTGAGTGGACTATGTGGGCCCTCCTGTTGTAATTTAGTCTTGATTGCTATTGGCCCATTTGTGTGTGGGTTGGCTGACTGTGAGGCTAACCCTCGACCATGGCATGTGAGCTGCTGTGCAGGTGCTGACCACATAAAGCAGACTTCACTTCAGCAGGGTTTGGTGCCTGACAAGATCCCCCTTTGTATATGTTGCTTGTGAAGCTTATTAGATCCTGCTCTGATGTTGTCTGAAGCTGGCCACTGGGTGTGTTGGTTCTGGGCCTCTAGTGAGAGACTCAGGTGCAGGCCAATGTAGGACGTTGTTTGTGACTGGCCCTAGCAACCTGTTTGGCGCTACAAGCAATCCACAGTTTGTTGTCACCTCTGCTTGGCCTGGGTGTGCCTGGGAAGGACCAAACTGCACACTAAGGCTGGCTTTTACCAGCACTGGGCTCAGGGACAGGTCAGCAAAAGTCCCAAGGCACCCTAAGATCACCTCTGCCTTCTTCCACCTGTCGGTTGCCTGTTAGGCTCAGTCACTGAAAGAGTCTGTGGCTGGCTGTACTCCTCGGCATGGCATAAGCTCCACGATGTGGGGTGAGAGAGAGGGTGGGGCTATTGCTTTCTCCCAGGCTGATGCCACATGGAGGGGAGTGCCCCACCCAAGAAAGATGATGTCCACATTGTGGGAGAATGACCCAGCACAGGGATCCTGGCAGCTGTCCCCAGAACCACAAACCCTGGTCTCTCCTCATGTGACTCTAGTCTGCTTCGCTCTCCCTCTGCCAGAGCCCAGGGTGAGTGGCGGTCTCAATGTGACTTCTTCTGTGAATCCTTTGCTATAAGACTTCTCTTCAGCTAGTCTTCAGTTGGTTATTCAGGATGATTCTTTATGATTTAGTTGTAATTCCAGCTTGGTCCTGGGAGGTGAGTGTAGCTCCCACCTACTCTGCTGGCATCTTGGATCCCCCCTCATTCAGGAGTTGTAAATTGCTCTTTCACTTTTCCTTTTTCCAGACCGCACCTGAGATTTGTTTCTTTAGCCAACATTCTTCGGCCCTGAACACATTTCCTAACCTTGTGCTTTTCCTCTTTTCTTCCTTTAGCATGTTTAAATTTAAACCATTCTTTGTGACTCTCTTTCCTGGGAGAATCACTGTGAGAAGAGGAGAAGAGTGATGTGCTGTGGGAAGATGACCCACCTCTCTGGACTTAGTAGTTCTTCTAAGTTACATCATTTCCCTAATGAGCCCAGTTGCTCTCTCCTGTCTGTAATCCCTTACAAAGTGCACTTCGCCCCTTGGCCAGCATTGCACGCAGCTCGTGGTTCTCCGCCGGCCACTCCCCCCTTTGCTGGGATCCCTTCCCCTGGAATTTCATCACTTCTAGAACAGCCAAACATTTTTGGTATATTTCTCTCAGTTAGTGTTTAACCAAGCACCTCTCTCTAAGGGGTGGGCTGAACTGACAGAAGACGTGTTGAAAGCCTGAGACTCAGGAGGACTATTTCAGCAGGGTCTCCCTGGCTTCGAGAGGAGAGGAAGGTAGGGCAGTGGCGGGTGCCGTAGGAGTGAAACACAATGGAGTCTGGCTTCACCTCCAAGGACACCTATCTGAGCCATTTTAATCCTCGAGTTTACCTAGAAAAATATTACAGCTTTGGGTCCACACACTCTGCAGAAAACCAGATTCTTAGGCTTCTTCTGAAAAATCTTTTCAATATATTCTGTGTGGGTAAGTTTGTCTGTTGTCTATGTCTCCTATCCTTGCCCCCAAACATGAGTCATATAGATAGGGCCTCAGGGCATGACCGGGTTTTCTGTCTAGTCATTGTTATTCGACAGCCCTTCGGTGTCACTTTCTTATGTAGCTAAGATAAAAACTAGTGTTGATATGGATATTTTACAGTTTACAATGTTGATATGAATATTTATCAACTAATGTTGATATGGATATTTTAAAGGGGTTTTTTGTTTTAATTCTCACCCAAGGATATTTTTTCCATAAGTTTTAGAGATAGTGGAAGGGATGGATGGAGAGAGAGAGAGAGAGAGATACAGCGATGTGAGAGAGACACATCGATTGGTTGCCTCCCGCACACGCCCTGACTGGGGCTGGGGATCGAACCTGCAACCCAGGTACATGCCCTTGACCAGGAATCAAACCCTGGACTCTTCTGTATGAGGACCAATGCTCTAACCACTGAGCCACACTGGCCAGGGCTGCAAAGTGCTTTTATGCATTATCTTGTTTGGGCATACAAAAGGGAAACCAGAGGGTAGGCGTTCTGTCCTTTATTCTACGTGGATTTGCTATGTGACCAAAGCCAGCCATTTAACTGTTGTGATGGGCCAATTTAGAAATGGAGAGTCTAACACTCATTCTGTTCCTAACTCAAAGGACTGTTGTGACTATGCATGAGAAAAAGACCTCCCAACATATGAAGAATTGGATGCTTTTTGGGTAAAGACATTATGGAAACTCAATTTTAAAAAAAATTTAACTTCCTCCGAAAGTATTCCTTAATAGTTTAGATGTTCGCTGTGTAGCAGTTTCTCTTGATCTATACACCAGATGCAGATAATTTTTTCCTTCTCCTAGTCCTAAAAATATCCTAGCAGCATTCCTGCACCCTGGATTGGGGAACAGAAGGTGAAAATCTGTTTTTAAAAAAGACTTTGACAAAAGAGTAGTGAGTTGCGACGGTCTAACTGGTGAGAGAGGTGATCTGTCGCTGGGGCTCTCCCTGGGGCTCTCCATCATAATGCTGGTAAAGACAATGCAAATCAGCGCTATGGTCACCACACAAAGCCTGACTCCCCTTCCTCGTTCCTTCCTCTAAACCAGCCGGCGTGAAAGGAGACCTCCTGATTGACATTGGCTCTGGCCCCACCATCTACCAGCTTCTCTCTGCTTGTGAATCCTTCAAGACGATCATTGCTACTGACTACACTGACCAGAACCTGCAGGAACTGGAGAAGTGGCTGAAGAAGGAGCCAGGGGCCTTCGACTGGTCCCCAGTAGTGACATACGTGTGCGAGCTCGAAGGGAACAGGTAGAGAAACTGGGCTCTGCCTCTGGGCTTTCTGAGGGGACTTGAGTGGCAGTTAGTTTTTCAGAACCAAGAATTATCCTTAGAGTCGAAGTTGAAAAGCAAAGGAGACAGAAAGGGAGAGACCAAAGGGAAATCCAAATGAGAGAGCAAGAACAAGATGATGTGTGTGTGAGTGTGTGCGCATGTGTGTGCACCAGAACACAGTGAGAGAACTGAAGGGATGGATGCTGAGCCAAGAGAAGCAAACCTTTCCAGGCCTGGGTGTGGGCTCGGTGTACCTTAGGACCTTGTTTTAGGACAGCTTCAAGGGGCGCAACCAGCTCCCCACCAGAAGAGTCTGGGTGTCACAGCTTGTGCCCCTGGTGCCATCCTCCTGCTAGCCATCCAAGTACATGGGACTCTGCTGTGATCGTGGTTAATGCTGAGACCACCAGGTGCACCGAAAAGCTATGTTTTTAGACGGAGATTAGCAGCATAAAGTGATTATTTGAAAGGAACTTGTTACTTCACCATCCATAAAATTAGAGCTTGACATACTCACAACTAATGACCCAAATCTGACACCACCCTATCTACAGTAAACTTCTGCTAACAAGTCTAGTTTAAGTGACTGTTTCTCCCCATGTGAGACACTGGCAATAGTCTGCTAGCAGAGGTAGCAGCTCTGCACCTCCCTGTCTTGTTCTCTTGTCCCGATGTGCCTCCACTGTGCTGCCCAGCCCCCCTGCAGCTCTCGCAGCCCTGTGGCCCTGCGGGCAGGCGCACTGCCGAGACCCCAGCACCTCCTCTGTAACTGCACAGACCCTCCTGCAGTGTTGTTCTAGGATCCTGCTGGCCCTGTCTGCTATTTCCTGTGTGCTCAGTTTACTTACCTTCTTCCCCCTGCTTTTGTGGGGTGTGTGTGCGTGTGTGTGTGCGCGCGCGCACGTGCATATACATGTTTTCTGTCTTTCCCCACTGCCTTTACCAAGGATGTAATTTTTATTTGAAATCACTCTCTTCCTTCCCCAACCCACATTTTCCTATATTCTTCTCTTTGCTCATATAATGCACACTTTGCGTTTTGCACAACATCCTCTATCTTTTCTTTCACCAGGGGAAAGCGTATGTGTTTTTAATTAACATATCTCATGATTTGTTCTAGAAAGGGCTCTAATTTCCAGGCAAGACAACCCCCCTCAAGAAACAAGTACTAACACTTTTGCGCATGGTTAAAGTAACTAGCATTCATTCTTTCATTCAACAAACCTATAGTGATCACCTATGATGTGCCGCAGTACTAGCGGCTGGGATAGAATGGTAAGCAAGAGAGGAGGTCCATCTCCTGGCGCTTACATCGGGGAAGTGCCAGATCACTTGGGTCCTCAAGGCCGAGTTAAAGATTGTGGACATCAAGTGTAACAGGAGTGCATTAGAGGTAGAACCGAAACAGTGTTGCGACCCACTTTGCATTTATAGAGATCTCTGTGGCTACTGTGTGGAGAATGGATGAGACGGGGTTAGAGAATGAGAGATGCAGAAAGGAGACCATTTAAATCCAGGGAAGAGATGACAGTGGTTTGGACTAGGTGATGGGGAGAGGTAGACGATTTTAAGATGCATATTTGAAATTGGATGGATAAGAGTTGGCATCACATATCAACGGTGACTTCCATATGCCTGAACTTGAACAACAGGAGGATTGAGGCAATAGTCCTGAATCTCCGGGGAAAATATGCGATCATGTGGTCTTAACATGCCTCGACGGAATATGCTGCCTCCGTGCTCTTCTGGCGTGACGGCCAGTTCCCTGCACTTGTGCTTACGTTTGGTTCCATCTGGTCACCAACGGTGTTTATTCCTGAGCCCGTCTCCCTTCAGAAACCAACTCTACAGTCTGCTTCTGTTTCTTTAACCTGCCCATATTCTTTGACATGTTTGCTAACTTTGAGCTTATTAAGAGTATTCTAAACTCTAGCTTCATTTCTTTACATATCATTGCTACACTGTCTTATTGTTAGTAAACATGGATTGTCAAATGGAAGTAATCAAGGTGACTCATTGGTGGCACAATTCTTTATAAAACAGCAGTAGGAGTAAACCAGGAGTTTCATATTTTGTTCCCAATTAACCTTTTTTGCTATCATGCAGAGTGACTAAATTTCCACTGGGTTTACACCGATTTTTTATCCCATTTATCCCATGAAATCAGATAGAGTAAGTCTTTCAACTTTGTTCAAGATTATTTTGGCAAGTTTAGTGCCATTAATTTTAGAGTAAACTTGTCACAGTTTCTCCCCAAAACCCTGCTAAAACTTTGGTTGTGATTCCTTTGAATTTACAGATCAGTTTAGGAGAATGGATATATCGACCCTTCAGTCTACGAGCCTGGTTTATTTCTCCATTTGTTTAGGACTTCAGTTTCCATCGGCAATGTTCTGTAGCTCTCAAATCTTGCATTTATTTTGTTAACATTTTCCTTTGTGTCACGTTTTTGATGCTACTGTTAAATGTATTTAAATTTTTTATTTTTATTTCATTTGCTACTATATAGACGGACAATTGATTTTTGTATACTGGCCTTGTGTTCTGCGATCTTGCTGACTTCATTATTTAATTTTATGAGTGTTTTTGGTAGATTGCGTAGGTTTCTTTCTTTCTTTCTTTTTTAGAATATACATTAGACATTTATGTAAAAGGTATTCCATTTTTCAAAGAAATGTTCTCTAGTTCCTGTCTTCGCTATCTTCTTCAGAGCAATAAACAGTAATTGCTACTCTCACAGATAAGGGGCTCCATTGTGCTGGGCAGTAATTACAACTTTCTGTTTTAAGTCATTATCATCTCCAAAACCCCCCTTTCATTCTACCGCACAGTCTCACTGCGCTGTCTCACAGTGAAAAGAGGCTCTACTCAGATCTGAGGAGCCAACAAAAGCTGGAGGCCCGAGGATGTTTGGGTGCTGCTTTAGCAACTGTTGACTGGCACCAACTGGCTATTTATTCGTATTATTAAAACTGCAACAATAGAATCGAAAGCTACTTTAATGAAAAAGGAACTGAGGAATGAGATAATTAAATATAACTAAATACACTTCAAATATAAATACTATGTATTTCCTGATTGGTATCAGGTAAGTATCTAAACTATCCATCCTGAATTCTGGTCTAAGAAAAAGATCAGAGACAATCACGAAGAAGGTGCTTCCGATTATTAGGTCTATTTGAAAGACAATGAGGTCCTCTGGGTCAGTCACTTCAGTCTTTCTTTTTATCAGAGATTTCTGTTGGTCATTTGTAGGTAATCATTTATGTCTGCACCTTGCAGTCTACTCTGCCAATGCTTTTATCATTGGATTCTTGTGCAGTTTTTCTAGGTCACATACACTAACAAAGGGGAAATCACAGGGTATACGTATGGCTCCAGGAACTTTTTGTAGACCCAGAACAGAACTGGAATGAGGATGCAAGGAATGCACACCCTTGTGCCAAGCTGGAGCTCCTGACCGTGAGAGCCCAGGGCAGGGGAGCCCCAGCTGGGCTGTGCTCGCTGTGTGTGGTGGGCACAGCCCATCCCCGCCCCAACCCTCCCCTCCATGCTCTGCCAAAAGCAGGAGCCCCCGACCCGCTTACCCGTGAGCACCAAGCTATGTGGGTGCATGGGGTTTCCTAAGTATTTTCTTATATCACCTGCAAATAAAAGGTTTTACTTCTTCTATTCCAATGTTATGTCTTTTATTTATTTTTCTGGCCTATTACAGTGGCTAGGACTTCCAAAACAATGCTGAGTAGAAATTATGAGAGCAGACATGTGTACCTTTTTCCATATGTTAAGAAAACATGTTCAATGATGCATCATTCAGAATGATGCTAGCACCCTGTCATTGTGGCTCCGTGGTTGAGTGTGGACCCATGCACCAAGAGGTCGCCAGTTCAATTCTCAGTCAGGGCACATGCCCAGGCTGTGGGCCAAATCCCCAGTGGGGGGCATGCAGGAGGTGGCCAATCAATCTCATCGATGTTTCTATCTCTCTCTCTCCCTCTCCTTTCCTCTCTCTCTAAATTCAATAAAGAAAGAAAAAAAAGAATGATGTTAGCTCTGGGTTTTTCATAGATATTATTTATCAGACTAAGTTCCCTTATAATTCCTAGTTTCTTAGGATTTCTAAACCTAATGTTGAATTTTGTCAAATGTTTTTTTTTATATTTGTAGAGAGATAGCCATATGATTTTTTCTCCTTTATTCTGAAATTTTGAATTACATGATTTTGAATGTTTAAATCAAATTGACCTAAACCCCTTGGTAATGAAGTATTATCCTTTTTTTTCTTTATATCTATATTTATGAGCGATATTGAGCTTTAATTTTAAATATGCTTGGCAGATTTTTATATCAGCATGCTGCTAGATTCATATACCGAGCTGAGAGTGTTTTTTCCCCCTCTGTTGTTTACAAGAGTTTGCATTTCTTCCTTAAATAATAGAATTCACCAGCACAACTGTCGAATTTGGAGGTTTTGCCATGTATGCGAAGTTTTTTTGTTTTTTATTTATTAAGAATGCTATGCCTTTAATGGTTACTTGGATTTTCTATGTCTTCTTTTGTATGTTTTGTTAAGTCCTATTTTTCAAGAAATTTGTTCTTTTCATTCTGGTTGTCAACTTTATTGGCACAAAACTTTTTTCCCCATATTCCTTTGTTACTCTTTTAATGTCTGTAGAATCTGTAGTAATCTACCCTCTTTCATTCCTGAAATTGGTCATTTGTCTTTTTAAAATCTTAGTAAATCTTGCTGTAGGTTGATAAATTTTATTAATCTTTTCAAAGGACCAACTTTTGGCTTAGTTGATTTTTTTTCTTTCTTTTTAAAAAATCTTCACCCAAGGATATGTTTCCATTGAAGTTTAGCTAGAATGGGAGGAAGGAAGGGAGAGAGAGAGAGAAAAAGAGAAACATCGATGTGAGAGAGACACATTGATTGGTTGCCTCCCACACGACCCTGACCAAGGCCAGGGACTGAACCCACAACTGAGGCACGTGCCCCCGACCAGGAATTGAACCCTGGACTCTTCTGTCTGCAGGCTGACACGCCAGCCATTGAGCCAAACTGGCAAAGGTTTGCTGATTTTCTTAATTGTTCATTTTATATCGGATTGATTTCTGTTCTTATTTTTCTTAATTTCTTTCTTTCACTTACTTTAGTTTTAATGTGTTCTTTTTCCCTAGCTTCTTAAATGGAAGCTTAGATAATTGATTTCACAACTTCCTTTCTTCTAATGTAGGCATTTAAGGCTGTACATTTCCTTCAGCACTGTTTTAGCTGCATCCATGATTTTTGATATGTCATATTTTCATTATTACCCAACTCAGCAAATTGTATAACTTCCTTTGTGATTTCTTCCTTGACCATAAATTATTTAGCATTGTGTTGCTTAATTTCCAAAAATTTGGGGATTTTCTAGATTATTTTATTGTTTTTGGTTTCTAAATAAATTTTGTTGTAGTCAGAGATTTATTTTATGGTCAGCATATAGTCTACCTTGGTTAATAATCTATGTGCTTTCTACATTGAAAAGAATGTATATTGCCCAGTTGTGAGTTTAGTTTCTACAAATCATTCAGGTAGAATGATAGTATTGTTCAAATTTTCTGCATGTTTTTTAAAAATCAATTACTGAGAGGTGTTAACATTTCAAACTATGATTGTTGATTTATCTCTTGCACCCATCATTGAGTCAACATTTGCTTCCTGTATTTTGAAGCTTTGTAATAACTGCATACATTTTTAGGATTATTAGATCTTCCTGATGAATTGACCATTATAGAGAGAGGGAGAGAGAAACATCGATGTGAGAGTGGGTCGGCTGCTTCCTGCATGCCCCCTACCTGGGACTGAGCCCGAAACCCGGGTAGGTAGGTGCCCTGATTGGTAATCAAACCTATGACCCTTTCATATGAGGGCCGATTGGATTGAATAATTTTTGGTGTTCTATTTAATATAAGTATACATAGTTTTAGTATTCCTTTTTACCTTTTGTATTGATTTTTATCTCCTTGATTGACCTCCTTTGTGTTTTGTGTGCATGTGATTTTCTAGAAATTACATCATATATATTGACTATATCTATTACCTCATGAACAAAGTAAGATATTACAAGAGTATAATTCTTTTAACCCAGTCTCCCAATCCTCGGGCACATGTTGTCATATATTTTATTGTATATATACTATAACACTACATTATTTTTGCAGTAAGCATTCAGTAGAACACTTGCTTTTTTTATTGCTTTATATTTGAAAATATGCTTTTATTGATTTTTTTTTTAGAGAGAGAGAAAGGGAGAGAGAGATAGAAACATCCATGTGAGATACATCGATCGGCTGCCTCCTGCACGCCCCCCACCAGGGATCAAGCCCGCAACCCAGGCACATGCCCTGACTGGGAATAGAACCAGGACCTCTCAGTCCATGGGATGATGCTCAATCCACTAAGCCATACTGGCCAAGCTTTATTGCTTTATTTTTTATTGTGATTAAAAAAAACACTTCCACAAAGTTTATTATCCTAGCTATATTTAAGTGTACAGTTCAATAGTTTTAAGTATATCCACATAAGTCAGTAGTATCTTAAATACAATATTTACCCACATATCTGCCCTGTCTAGTGTTTTCATTCCTTCTGTAGATCCAGGCTTCTATCTGACACCATTTCTCTTCCCCTGAAGAACTTTGTTGTAGTATTTCTTATAATGCAGGTCTGCTGGAGACAAATTCTTTTAGTTTATCAATATCACGTAAGAATCAGTAATTTAACACTTTTTGACTCCCGAAGTCCTTCCGGATGGAAATCTCTTCCCAATGTTTATTGTTAAAATCAGAGATTTCAAATCCAAATATTGTATGCAAAGTATTATTTTTATATTTTCTTTCAAGATCAGTTTGGACACTTGCTTTGTAATTGTGTTTGCAAATAACGTAGACCTATTTTATGCTCAGTTTATATGATATTTTTAGATGTTTGAATTTTTTATTCTGATTGAGCTCTTAGCCAACTAGTCTACAAATAATTTTTTTTCAAGAAGTACACATAGTGATGTATTTTCTAAGCCCATGCATATATAGGAATGTAGTTTTGCTGGCCTTCCCATGAGCAACAGAGTAAAAGTGTTTAATACTGCTTAAATATTGCTCCATTTTTTCCTGGCACTTAGTAAGAAGTTGAAAAGACCCTGACTGGTGTGGCTCAGTTGGCTGGGCATCATCCTGTGCACTGAAAGGTTGCTGGTTCGATTCCTGGTCAGGGCACATGCCCGGGTTGTAGGATCAGTCCCAGGTAAGGGATGTGCAGGAGGCAGCCGATCAATGTTTCACTCTCACATTGATGTTTTTCTCTCCCTCCCTCTCTCTAAAAAAAAAAAAAAAAAAAGAAAGAAAGAAAGAAAGAAAGAAAGAAGAAAAAAAATGGAGAAAGAAAAAAGATTATTTTAATATGCCATTTTAACTTGTAAACCCCTTACTTAGAATTTATGCTGGCTATAGCCTTCAAACTGAAGATATATTCTTCAAAATGAAAGTAATTTAAAACTTTTCTATTAATTATGTGTTTCCACAGGATGAAATTAGTATTAAGTAGAAAAATAACTGTAGCTTTGAGGATTTGGATAATACCTAAATTTACTAAATAAATACGGTATTTCCCAGGATTTATAGAATTTCAGAGAAAGTTTATAAAAGAGTTCTCAGTCATTGTCAGATAACACACCTTTCTGAAGTCCAAGTCATGCATCAGGAAGGCTTCTCTAACTTTCTTCATTTCCCTAGCCACCACGGCCGTTCCTTCTCACTCAGAAATGAACCCTTAACATCTGGCAGGATGCTAAAAACATTACTTATCTCATGCAGAATCATCAGCTTGTAACAATCGGCCCTTAAGACACTGTCCCTTCCCAATTGCTTCGTTAGGCTAAAGAACTATATTTTTGGCAGGGAAATTCTGCATTCTCGCCCTTATCCTTGTGGCTTCAACTGTTTGGAGAACGATAGTTCCCATTCAACTTATGTCTTTCTTGACTCTTCAAGTACCACTATCAACCCACAACCTATTTCCCTGAGATTGCTTCCTCTTCCTCTGAAGCTTTCCTCGTCCTGACTGCTGCCAGACCACTGGAGCTGTGCCCTGCTCCTGCCTTGGAAGGGCGACTCCGACATTCAGAGACCACTCATTTTCGCAACTGTCCTAAAAGTTGTGAGATGCTGGTACCAAATTCTTTTTTCACACAATGCACTTATCAAGTGAGAATGTCAAATACTAGCATAACTAATTACTCAAGCATGAACCGAGAAAAATGAGGTTTTAGCTTAGGAAATCCTAGGAGCGGCATTAATTAACCTCTGGCTCCTGGAGCTCGGAACACATTGCCTTGTGGTGCCAGCTTCCACATCACTTGGGAGTCGGTTATAAATTTAGACTCTTGGTCCCCGCTCCCTACCTACACAATCAGAATCTGCATTTTAACAAGATCTGCAGGGAACTCTATGCAATTTATAGTTTGAGAAGCACATGTGTAGAACAGAGCCTCTCAGGTGTGCCAGGGCATGCTGGTAGGTGGGACTGAGATACAGGTGTGCTCTGCAAGTTGCCTTCTCAGCCCTCAGGGCAGCCAGAGGGGCCTGCGGAGGCTAGAACCCCTCCAGGCTGCCTCTGCTGAGAGCTCCCCCACTTACCTCCGTGTCCTTGAGAGCAGAAAGCTTGGGCTCCTGTGGAAGAGGCTTTCTCTGAAGTAAATGTTCTGTGTGCAAAGATTTTCAATCCGTTTAAAAAGATGTTTGTCTATTGCCCCAGACAGACCCAGTTGTGCCAGATCTGTTCCATGAACTAGTGAAATGCCTCGATTCCAAAGCATCTCTGTGTCTTCATGTCTCTTAAAAGGTTGATATTCTTTCTCAAAATCAGGATCTTGATGGTCATGACGATTATTTCAGGGATACCTAGGAAAAGTTTGTGCCTTTTGGTCCTGGCTGTTGTGGCTCAGTTGGTTGGAGCATCCTCTCATATACCAGAAAGTGGTGGGTTCGATTCCTGGTCAGGGCACATATCTAGATTGTGGGTTTGATCCCCGGTTGATGTTTCTTTCTCACATTGATCTTTCTCTCTCTCTCTCTCTCTTCCTCCCTTCCTTTCTCTAAAATCAATTATATATATATGTAAAAAAATGTTTCTGTCTTTTGTAAGAATATTTTTCTCTTAAATAAGTGCTCTTGTGCATCATCTCGTGGGGGAAATGAACAGGGCAGGTTGGAAACCAACTGGCCATTTCCTCGCAATTGTAAGCAGTCTACTCGTATGTCTCAAAGCATCTCAAACTCAATGTGCTCCAAATCGAGCTATGATCTTCCCCAAATCCGCTCCATTTTTGGTGTTCTCACTCCTCGAGTGGAACCATCAAATAACTGAACAAACGAGAAGTCTGGAAGCCAACCTTGCCATCTCCCTCTCAGTCTTGTTTCATGACCAGCACCAAGCTTTATTTCACTTCCTGAGTCTCTCTTGAACCAGTATCTTTCTTCCAGTGTTTTCCATTGCCCTGGTCCAAGCTACTGTCCTCTCCCTCCCAAGTGGCCCCCCACCTCCACTCTCATCCCAGACGAATCAACTCAAAAAATGCAAATCTGTTCACTTCATGCCCTTCCTTAGCATCCCTTAATGACTTCCCATGACTTTCAGGATAAAAAGCAAAATTCTTAACATGGTCCACAAAGCCTTGCCCTCTCTGGCACCTGCTGACCCCATTTGCTTCACTGTCCTCCATGCTCTGTGTTGCCTTCTGAGACCTAGCCTCACTGGCATTGTGCTCTTCATGTTCCTCCTACCACATGGCCTTTGCACTTGCTATGTCCTCTTACTGCTGGAATAGCCTCCCCTCCATACTCTCTTGGCCTAGTCAACTCTTACTTATGTATCTTCTCTATTTCTGTTCACCTGACCCCTCTGTGGAGGAGCTTTGTCTGATACTCTAGACCAGTGGTTCTCAACCTTCCTAATACCATGACCCTTTAATGCAGTTCCTCATGTCGTATGTGGGGGTATCTGCATGTGG
Source organism: Tadarida brasiliensis (assembly GCA_030848825.1). NCBI lineage: Eukaryota > Metazoa > Chordata > Mammalia > Chiroptera > Molossidae > Tadarida > Tadarida brasiliensis. Next base: position 86,703,588 of record CM061268.1, read on the forward strand.
GCGGACCCGCCTGGAGACAGATAGAGGAGCGGTGTCTCGGTTCCTAAGACCATCGGAAATATGTGTTTTCCGATGGTCTTAGGCGACCCCTGTGAAAGGGTCGTTTGACCCCCAAAGGGGTTGCTACCCACAGGTTGAGAACCGCTGCTCTAGACCAACTCAAGCTCCCAACATCGCTCCATTAGTGCCATGCCCCTTCCCTTCCTAGCATTCATCACAGCTTTACTTTTTCATTTTTGTGGATGATCATTGGATTAATTCTTTCTCCCCTGCCAGACTGTAATATAGGATCTGTTTCTCAGTGGCTCCACCTTGGGGCCCCATTGCCCAGCACTCTTCCTGGCTTTGTGGAACATAATAGAGGTTCAAAGGATATTTGTAAAATAAGTGACTGCATGCGCCTGCTTTCCAGAGTCTCCCTCCTAAAACATCTCACCTGACTCAGCTGTAGCCGCACCAGAAGTTGACCAGTGGTTATCCCTTGCTCTTGCAATTCTGACATTGACATGCAAGCATATTTAGCTTTTTGTTTCCTTTACATGTTGTGATGGCTCTCCCTGGGGAGACTCAGCTGGAACCTCTGGGGGTGGGGCTTGGACCAGGTGAGTGCAATAGAAAAAAGCAACACCTGCCTTGCAGAGACCAGGCAGGAGGAACCTCCTCTGAATCTCAGGGTAAGTATGGGGGTACGGAAAGACATTCTTCAAAGTGTCCTTCCCAGGAGTGCTACTCTTTATCGGCCCATTCCCCCTCCCTCCCCTGGCTTTTAGAGACAGCATATTTATAGAAGAAATAGCCGCCCTTTTTGCATATTGATTCATTTGAGAGAGTACATCTTTAGAACTGGAGAAATGGCCACACCACTGTTCGCTTTCTGTAACACTGCTAACACTTTTCTGGTGTGTGTTTATTACCGGCCCCCCGAGCTGAATGTGAGGCTGAGCAGTAATTGCCGTGTCCCCAGGCGAGTCCACTTCCCTGCGGGGAACTGGCAGGCCCTGAGGAGCCCTGAGGTGTAATCTTTACACAGCTGCCTTGGCAACTGAGTTCACCAGTGTTTGCTACAGTCCAAGGACAAGCAAACATCCACAACAGTGGGTGTTTCTAGCAAATTTCCCTCTCAAATTGGCACATTCTCTATAAGCTTTCTGGACTTCACAGTGTGTCTCACAGTTGGGAACAATTGTCATCATCATCTGACTGCCAAGTACTGGTTCTCTGGTGACTTGTGTCTTTAAAATAGCTTAATACACAAAGGCCACAGAGGTCCAACCTGCTTCTGCCCTAATCACTTAAATACCTGTTCCCCAAATGTCCCCAATATAAAAGATAATCTTTAAACACATTACAAATACACTACGCTATCACTTTAGCTTTTTGTGTACACTTAAGTTATCCATATGCGCCAATAGGTTATTTGAAATTTTTCTATTGTAGATTAATTTATCTATTCAAATCTGTGTTTCACACAGACTTCCATATGTTGAATTATTATTTTTTTTATTCGCAAAATGTTCTGTCAAATAAACTATCCACATTCTGTCAGGCTGGGTGGCAGCTTAGTAACTGATCTCCCTACTTTCAGAATGACTAACTTTCCCTCTTTGCCCCAGACTGAGAAGGATTCCCAGGATCTGGGACTTTCAGTGAGAAAACCAGAAAGTCCAGACCAATCAAGACAAAGTGGTCACCCTACTACCATTTTTACCCGTGACAGGAGAGCACGTAGAGCCGATCAAAAGTAATGATTCCCTGTATATATCCATTTATTGGCTGGTGGGAATTCCCTGAAAGTAATACCTTGCTAAGCTCTCTCTCTGTATCTCTCTTCCTCAATCTCTCTCCTCTCTCTAATATAACACAGCTTTACTAAGATAAAATTCACATAAAATACAATTCACCTATTTAAAGTGTGCAATTCGATGGTTCTTAGTATATTCACAGACTTGTGCAATCCTCAGCACAAGCTTAGAACATTTTCATGACTCCCCACACAAACCCTGTGCATGAGCTGTCCCTCCCATTCCCCATCCTCTCAGCCCGTCTGCTTTCAGTCTAACGCTTTGCCTTTTCTGGACATTTCCTGTAAATGGAATCACATACTATGTAGCCTTTTGTGCCTGGCTTCTTTCACTTAGCATAATGTGTTTCAGATGTTTCCCTATTGTAGCACATATCAATTGTTTATTCCTTTTTCATTACTAGATAATAGTCCATTGTATAGATATACCATATTTTATTTATTCACAAGTTGATGGACATTTGAGTTGTTTCTGTCTTTGGCTGTTGTGAATAGTGCTGCTATAAATATGTACAAGGTTTTGTGTTTTCATTTCTCTTGGGTAAAAACCTATGAATGGAATTCCTGGGTCATGTGGTAACTCTATGTTTAACCTTTTGAGGAACTTCCAGATGGTTTTCTAACGTAGCTAGACCATGTTACATTCTCACCAGCAGAGTGTGTAGGTTCTAGTTTATCCGCTTCCCTGTCAACACTTGTTATTATCTGTCTCTTTTATTATAGACATCATAGTGGGTGGGGACTGGTATCTGAGTTTGATTTGCATTCGCTGATGGCAAAGGATGATGAGCATCTTCTCATATATTTATTGCTAAGCTTCTTAAACAGAAAATTATCATAATCATAAAGGAAGTTGTAAAAACTGATTATATGCTGCAGGCTTAAGATTTCAACTAAATATTTAAATAGGATGTCCATAACTAATTGCTATTATTTCAAATCATTCCACCTGGAGGTAAACCTCCTAATTTTATTTAAACCATTGACTTTTCATCATGACCAGAAATGCTACCAGTGTAAGTTTCTCTCTCACCTGCTCCGATGTTGGGCCGCACTCTGCTCTCTCCACCAAGCCCCGTTGCCCAAGTGACTGTCTTCTCCTGGAACCAAGGGACTATGTGTTCCTGGAATGTGAGCCTGGGTTTGCACCCCCGGGGCTTTGTTGATTAACTTCCTCAAAAGGCTGGATCCCCGGTCACTGCTCCTATTCGTGGGCTCCGAAGCCTTCTGGGCACTTGCACGCTCGTTGCCTCCGCTCCCTTGCCTCCCTGCGTTGATGCTGCTTCTTTCTCCTTCGTCGGTTTCTCCAGTTCTTCTTGTTCATTCTCCGTGTTTGCTTCATTTGTCCGTTTGTTTCTTTATTCCTCCCCTAGCAAATTCCGAAAGGGCCAGGGCCTCTCTTCCATCCCCTGCCCTTGCCTTGTCTACTCCTTTCATGAACCGGTTTTCCTCAAGAGGCCCCACTGACTCGGCAGAAGGGGGCAGGCCTCCCAGCAAGGCTCTCGGAAATGATCTCCTTCAGAAAACACCATCGACTGCAACTTGTTTTCGAGCCTGAGAACGATAACTAGTCGTTTTCTTCTCTCCAGAGAGGCCCTGGCCACAGCTGTGCGATGGTGAGCCACAGTTTCTAAAAATGTCTATGGATGACCCGCTGCCCGCATTAACCAGCAGCTACTACAAAACACCATTCAGCATTTCAAACCCCTCACTGCCTGATACGTACGGGTCAGACGGCCTCTGCCCTGCGATCTGGAGAAGGGGACAAGGGCAGTAGTAAATAAATGAATAATAAATGAATAATAGTACAGGAGCCAGGCACCCTCTGGAGCAGTGGAGGAAGAGTGACTTCGTGGGGGCAGTCCAGTGTAGCAGTGGACAGCTAGGTATTTTTACTGTCATTTCCACATAAAGAGATTCAGCTCAACACAGGGTGATGTGATCACATTCAGATACAAATGGTTTCTCGTTTCTCCTTTCTCTGCTTTTACAATGGCGATGGCCCTCTAGATACGCCGCATGGGACAACACTGTGCTTTCAGCCCTGAGCAAAGACATCTGTGGTCCCCACGAGAGAGGTAGAACGGTGTTTGTTGGTTTCTGTGTTTCAGGGTGAAGGGGCCAGAGAAGGAGGAGAAGTTGAGGCGGGCGGTCAAGCAGGTCCTGAAGTGCGACGTGACGCAGAGCCAGCCCCTGGGTGCCGTGTCGCTGCCCCTGGCGGACTGTCTGCTTAGCACGCTGTGCCTGGACGCTGCCTGCCCCGACCTCCCTGCCTACCGGGCAGCCCTCAGGAACCTCGGCAGCCTGCTGAAGCCAGGGGGCCACCTGGTCATCATAGACGCCCTGAAGAGCAGCTACTACATGATCGGTGAGCAGAGGTTCTCCAGCCTCTGCCTGGACCGGGAGGCCGTGGAGGCCGCTGTGAGAGAGGCTGGCTATGCCATCAAGCAGTTTGAGGTGATCGCTCAAAGTTACCCTTCCACCATGGCCAACAACGAGGGGCTCTTCTTCCTGGTGGGGCAGAAGCTGAGCAGAGCGGCGTGACACCTAGTGATCACAATGGAGGCAATTCCTCTGACTTACCCCGCTGACTTCAGTCCTTAGCTGTCGTGGTCACTGCTGAGTACAGGCTAATGGCTGCTGCCCTGAGGGTTTGTCCAGGACAGGGTTGTAGCCATCAGGTCAGTCAACCTAGGAACGATTGGCTGACCACCTACTCTGTGTCCAGTCTTCACTACCTGTGATTATAAATGAAAATATAATTCTCCTTAAGCATCTTGGTTATGATGGCTCAAGCCCACACATCCCTGTAGAGAAATGTCTGACGTTATTCAGTATTCATTTCCTTGGGGGCCTGCTCCCTCCTTCTCTCCCACAAACAGGCTGCTCTTCCTCTCCAACTCTCGCCTTCTCTAGGGACCCCATCCTCTGCTGGGGTCCACTGGCACCACCACTACCCGTGAGGTCAGAGAACAGCTGTCGCTTTGCTCCTGGGTCCCAAGGATGAGCCGGGCCCCTTTCTTACTTCCCACAACACACCTACGCCACGGCTGTGACTTCCCCCTGAAGAGAAGTTTAGGAGTTAGCAAGAGAGATAACAGGTACTAGCTCATGGCTGCCATTCGAAATGGTGTCTGCAGAGCCCGCATCCGTAGCGGGTCCTGGAAGGTACCCTGATGGCATGCCCGCACTCTCTGGGTCCCAGGCACCATCACCCACGACGCTCTGAAACAGAGGGTGGTCAACTGTGGCCCGTGAGCCAGGTCCAGCCTGCTGCCTGCTTTGTAAAACTCACTGACGCACACCCGTGACCGTTCATTTACATACTGCCTGCGCCTGTCTTCCCACTATAATGCCAGAGTTGAGCAGTTGTGACAGCAACTGAATAGAGTGAAGAAATAAAATGGAGTCACTGAGTCGAGCTGCTAAATTATTAACTTCAAGTGGGCTTGAGGCATAGGGAAACAATTATTTTTGAACTTAAACTTTGGAAGTTTCCAGTGCTGTGTCGATACCCGATACACATCAGCATGGTGTGTGCAGGACGGGACGCTCAGCAGACCTCCAGGTGACCATCTGAATGACTGCAAGAAGAACGTGGTCCGATGTCTAGGCCACATCTGGTCATTACCAGCACACGTATGACGGTTACCATCGTGAACCAGTCCGGGGGCTAAGGATGCAGAGCTGGTTGTCCCCAAGTACAGACTTTTTATTGTAAGACCCTCGCGATTCCTTCCCTTGCAGAGCACTCTAGATACTGCCTAGTTGTGTTACTGGTTTGCAAACCCCAAGACCATTGACTAAATCTTCATCATTTATTTCTAGCCAAAGCTCCAGACTCTTCTGAGCTCGACTGACATTTAGCAAAGCCTAAACCAGCTATTATGGGGATCATTACAGAAAAAGTCTGTGGACCGTAAAGGAGATAGGGAGATTTCTCACCCCAAGATGTCCCCTTTCCTGAGATTACTGACAGTGGACCTTTCTGCTCCCCATGAGGGAGAGTCCTTCCTCCCCAGTCCCCCACATTCTTGGACCATCACATCAGGGCACAAAAGTCCAACATCAGTGCATTTTTGTTTACGTGGTTGTTTAGGAGAATCGTGTCGTAACACAGTCTGGTCTGTTTTCAGGAGATTTTCCATCGTTCAAGCTCATAGGACATTCACGTCAAAATACAATATTCTAATCTGATTACAGTTCTAGAGAATCTGTCCTGAAGGACACTCACAGGCTGGTGCTGGGTGGAGAAAGCCAAGTCCGGCCGTTCCGTTAGCAGGTGGCGAGGACTGGGCTGTGTGTCCTTTCTGTAAGCAGCTGCCCCGAGAAGAGCACACTGAACCCCACAGGACCCAGCACAAAGTGGCCCAGGCCACAGAGAAGTGACCAAGTCTTTGGAAACAAGGTTCTCCCCAACATGTGGCATAAACTCCCCACCCAGACAGAAGGCCACAGCTTCTCCCAAAACATCAGTATTTGGTTACCTCTCCAAATGGTAGCCTAACTGCAAATAAAAACACAAGTATTCTTTTAAAACAGGATTTCCTGGTTTAAAGTTCTTTTAAAAACAAATGCTCTGCACCTTTCTTTCCCTTCTTGACAGTACAGCTCCAATACAGCTCCTTGGATTGACTATTTCTTTCAAAACATTTTGAATTCAATGTAGAGCCCTTGAAAGTTAAGAACAAATAACACGTTTGCTATGATCTGACATAAAAGTTGTAGGGAGATTTAAATACAGCCCTGCTCTGTTTCAGTCCAGAGAACTTGGAGCAGACTCTCAGTGAAAATCAGCTACATCAGCCCGGCCAGTGTGGCTCAGCGGACTGAGCGTCGTCCCATGGACGGAGAGGTCCCTGTTCGATTCCCCATCAGGGCACAGCCCGGGTTGTGGGCTCGGTCCCCAGTAGGGGCGTGCAGGAGGCAGCCGATTGATGTTTCTCTCTCACATGGGTTTTTCTATCTCTCTATCCCTTCCTCTCTCTCTAAAAATATGTTTGTTTATTTATTTATTTTATTAATTTACTTTTGTTACAGATGTTTCTCCTTTTTTCCCCCATTGACACCCTCCTCTCCCTCCCTCCCTGCCCCATCCCAAGTTTTGTTGTCCATGTCCATTGGTTATGAGTGCATGCGTACAAGTTCTGTGGTTCATCGCTCCCCTCCCCCACCCCCTCTTCTGTCAATTGTCAGTCTGTACCCTACTTCCACGTCTCTGGGACTACCCTGTTTCTCAGACTGTTATGTTCATTACATTCCAGAAATAAGTGAGATCATATGATATTTGTCTTTCTCTGCTTGGCTTGTTTCACTTCGGATAATAGTTTCCAGGTCCTCCCATGTCATCTCAAAGGATAAGAGATCTTTCTTTCTTACAGCTGCATAGTACTCCATTGTGTATATGTACCACAGCTTTTTTATCCATTCATCCACTGATGGACACTTGGGCTGTTTCCAGATCTTAGCTATAGTAAATAGCGCTGCTATGAACATGGGGGTACATGTATTATTTCTGATTGGTGTTTCAGGCTTCTTAGGGTATATTCCTAGGAGTGGGATCACTGGGTCAAATGGTAATTCAATTTATAATTTTTTGAGGTAACACCATAGTGTTTTCCACAGTGGCTGCACCAGTCTGCATTCCCACCAGCAGTGCACTAGAGTCCCCTTTTCTCCACACCCTCGCCAACACTTGCTGTTTGATGCTTTGTTGATGGCAGCCATTCTGACAGGTGTGAGGTGATACCTTAAAAATATGTTTAAATAAAAACATATTAAAAAAAAAATAAGCTATAGCCCTGGCTGGTTTGGCTCAGTGGTTAGAGTTTCGGCCTGTGGCCCAAAGAGTTACGGGTTCGATTCCAGTCAAGGGCATGCACCTCGGTTTCGGTTCAGTGCACAGCCCTGGCTGCGGCTGTGCAGGCGGCAGCCAGTTGGTACGTCTCTCTTGCATCGACGTTTCTCCCTCTCTCCCCCCCCCCCCCACTCCCTCCCTCCCTCTGCTCTATCTGAAGATGAATGAGAAAATATCCTCTGGTGAGGATTAAAAAAAATAATAAAACAAATCAGGTACACCAAAGACAGATTTTACAAGAGAGAAACATAAGACTAATTAAATAAAGTAATATAAACAAGAAAAACAAGAACCCCCCCTCCCCAAGTGATCTCTTTTTTTTTTGTTCAGATAGAGTGGGAGGGAGAGAGAGGAAGAGAGAGAGAGAGAGAGACATCGACGTGAAAAGGACACATCGAGCGGCTGCCACCCGCACGTCCAACCAGGGCCGGGGACAAACTGCAACCGAAGTACATGCCCTTAGCGGGAACCGAACCCGGGTCTCTCTGGACTGCAGGCCGACGCTCTAACCGCTGAGCCAAACCGGCCAGGGCCCAAGTGATCTCTTTTTGAGACAAGCTTGAAAATGATAGGTTTTCTACTTTTTCCTGTAGAGGTTGGGGGTGGGGTGGGGTGAGTCTGAGCCAGACCGACACAGCAGCCTTGTAAGGCACAGTCGGCACGCTTCCTGAGCGACCTCGTCTTCTGGGACTTTGACTTCTAGGCTGACACTTGTTACGTTGCATTGTAACTTGAGTTCTGTTCCCCCTGGACTGTGACACTCTGGTTTAGATTTAGACTGCCAACAGTTGGGCCAGACATGGTCTAGGCCCTGGGGACAGAGCCTAGACAGTGGAGGTAAGAGCCCCGTTCTCCCGAGTTCATGTTCTAGAAGGGGGGAGGGGCAGATAAGGAAGCTCATCGATAAATCAGATATTTTCTGATAGTGCTAAGATCTCTGAGGAAATATACCTGGATGATAGAGTGACAGAATAGCCGGCTGAAGAACGAGAGGGGTTCATTAGTCTCACTAACAAGAAATTCAGGGGTACGCACTTCCGGGAGGGAATCTCAGCACCAGCGAGCACCGCACCCAGGTGACATCCTTCTCTCGGCCTTCGCCCGGGGCTGGGGTATTCACAGTTGGAAATCTTTCTCAGAAGGCCCAGCAGGCCTCTTACATCTTGACTAGAACTGAGTGACATGCCCACCTCTTGACCGGCGACAGACAAAACAGGGACACGGGGCACAGTTCTTGAGATTTGTTGAATAAATGAATAAATTCTGAGATGACAACAAAAAGAAAAAACAAAGCTCACTGGCTTCAATGAATGAGCCAGCATCTCTGCCATCCCAGCAATCCTTGTTTTTTTTCCAGCTACAAAGATCATCCTATTTTCAAATTCTGGCTCTGCCACTTACTAGCTGTTTTTTCCGTGGGCAAGTTATCTAGTTTCTCTGTGCCTCAGTTTCCTCATCTGTAAAGTGAAATGAAATGAGAACTTCCTGTCAAGAGAATAAAACAAAATTGCTACCTATGAAGGACCTACAACAATGCTTGGTACGTGAGACGCAGGTGATACCTGTTTACTGCTAGCTACCCTCATCGTTATCTAATCTTCCTCTTTGACACTGGTTGCCAAAGCAGCCGAGAAAAGATGTCCTGGTCTCCAGGCAGGAGAGATTTCAGTTCCAGGCTGCAGACGCTCAGGCTCTGCACTGGCCACGCCTTCGAGGGGCTCTGATACAACTCAGTTTCTAGACCACGTGCCACCAATTCTTTTCTCCTTTAAGAAATACCCAGCAAATATCTATTTAGTAGCCTGCACGGACATGTCCCACTCCAGCCACTGGGAAGGCACATGAACCTCCAGTGTCAGCTGGCTCAAGGGCGCTCCTCTTGGCGGTCACAGTAACACCCATGTTTCCAGGCACTGCCAAAGGCAGTACTGGAGCCCGGCCGGTGTGGCTCAGTGGGTGAGCGTCGACCCATGCACCAAGAGGTCGCCTGTTCGATTCCGAGTCAGGGCACATGCCCAGGTTGTGGGCCCAATCCCCAGTGGGGGGCATGCAGGAGGCGGCCAATCGATGTTTCCATCTCTCATCAATGTTTCCATCTCTCTCTCCCTCTTCCTTCCTCTCTCTCTAAAATCAATAAAGAAAAATATAATTAAAATCAAACAATCCTGGCTGGTTTGGCTCAGCTCAGCGGTTAGAGCGGCGGCCTGCGGACCAGAGAGTTGCGGTTCGTCCCTGGCCCCGGTTGGGGTCATGTGGGTGGCAACCAATCGATGTGTCTCTCTCACATCGATGTCTCTCTCTCTCTCCCCCCTCCCCCCCACTCTGTCTGAAGATAAATGTAAAAATATCCTCGGGTGAGGATTAAAAAATAAATAAAAAGAAAAAAAGGAAAACAAACAAACAAAAAAGCAAAGGCAGTACTGCAGGCTGCGCCGTGGTCCCACCCTGAGCCCGCCCCGCCAGCCTGTCCTGCCCAGGCTGCGCTGCTGCGGGTCTGTGTCCCAGGCCCCTAAATGCTGGGGGTGGGATGGCGGGGCCTACCCTGAGAAAGACACTGCGCATGCCTAGGGTGCTGTTGGGCTGCCTCCGGGCCATGCTGGTTCCCCCCCAGAGAGGCAGGAACACCTTGCATCTATTCCGAGGGTTGGTAAACTTTTTCTGCAAAGGGCCACACAGTAAATATTTTAGGCTTTGCAGGTCTTAGGGTCTTGGTGGAAACTACTCAGGTCTGAGGTTACAATGAAAGCAGCCCTCGACAACATGCAAATGAATGGGCGTGGCTATGTTTCAATAAGACTATTTACAAAAAGAGGTGGATGAGTGGATTTGGCATTTGGTACAAGGGTTTGAACTTACTGATTTCTGATCTAGACTCTGAAGCGGCCTTATGTGTGCCCAAAGCTTTACAAAGTTTCTCATGGACACTCGGGTTAGTTTCCAACACAGTCCTGTGCACAGGGCTCAAGCCCAGGACCGGAGCTGAAGGGAAACAGCAGAACACTGGTTTGTCCGTGTTCTATCCATGCTCCATCCCTCTTTCCCTCCTGCACCCCTCAGTCAGAGCTCCTTCCTCCTTGCCCAGTTGGAAGCATTCAATAGATAAAGACAGAAAGTGGAGGGAGGGGGGCAGATGAAGCCTCCTACACTCTTATTTTCCACACTGCAAGCTGACATTCAGTAGTGTCCCGTAAAATCAAGTTAGTGCACCATGGTAAACATTTGGAAAAATAATAGTGAATAAACCAGAAGACAAAACTTCAGATAGTAGCATTTCGTATGGTTTTATTTGTTAAGTTCTGTAAAATTACACATATGTGTATCTATTTGTTCCTAGATCATGATATACAATGTATGTATTACTGTAGGTTGTGATAAAAAATGTTTGAAAGTCACGACTGTACTCTGGGCTTCTGGGGCTCATCTCCGACAGTCCACTTTTTTCTTTCCAACAGAGATGAACGGCGTGGCCCTGTTCTTAAAGGGCCCGAGTCATGGTGCAATGGACAGGCAGACAGTTCACACTGGGCCCAGCAAGCGCTCTGAGATGAGTAAGCACAGGGCGCCATGAGGGGGGTTGTCAAGGAAGGTGGCATTTGCTCTGGGCCTTGGGAGCTGCCCAGGGGTGTGTTTGGCAGGTGGGTTGGGGATCAGTCACACTCCTCACAGGATTTTTGTCCAACCGAAGCTGGGACCTAAGCAAATATTTGGCTGCTGGTCTTTTGTTTGTTTTCCCTGAAATCAAACAGACCAACCAAGTCACTAGCAAATGCTGACTAAGGGTCACTCTGGTACTCACTTATAAATATCTTTGACCACTGACCCAGAGCAGGGGTTTTTTCGGTCCACTTTCCGGGAAAATGTTCAACAGCCTCACCCTGAGCAAACTCTTGTGATGCAGGAAGACGCAAGCCTGTGTGTAATGTCCCGGGCGATGGCTGGAAAGAGAAAGCCATTACAAAGTGCTGGCCCGGCCAGCGCTGTCGGCCTGGCCAGCCCAGCCTCCCTACCTCCCGTCATCTGGCTGTCAAGAGCAATGAGAGGACATGCCCGTGACAGGCCTCACTGAGCTGATCTTTGAAAGCTGTGACTGCCCCCTCTAATTTCAGCCTCAGCCAACCCGGGAATGCGACAGGACCGTTAAGTCTCCTGGAGACGGGGACGAGGCGGGAAAGCGCTAGATTGCGGGACAGGAGACACGTGTGAATCTCCGCCTTCTCACTCACCGCTGTGAAAGCATTACTCCGTCTGTCTCACAGTCACTTCTCAGGACCACCGAAGTCAAGTGAGATACCCACCTGCGAGGCCATTTTGTAACCTGCTAAGTGATATATAGCTATTACATAGCTTTGAGATTGTTAACCCTTTCTAGGACAGCCATCGTGCCACAGATGGCTACATTCATTAAGATTCCTGTCATGACCTGAGTAAGCATGGCCTTCAAAAGCTCCTCAAAGCAGCCAGGACGAGGGACACCTGTCCTGCATAGGCTTTATATCTAAGTCAATGCCGGCAGCACCTCTACGGCTGTTCATTCATTCAGTGGGTGTCTGTTGTGCCCGTGCTGCGTGCCAGGCATTGGGCTGGGATCTGAGGATTCTGTGCTGAAGGGGATGCAGCCTCCTGGGATTATATCCCTGTCGAGGAGACCAGGAAGCAATGCACTCTTACAGAGCCTGGAAATAAACACTAGATTTTTTTGGTTCTCAAGTCAGCCTGTCAGGAACCTTGCCCTTTCTGACAGAGCCCATCAAAATGAGACAAACCTTTCTTACAGCCGTACCTTCCAATTTAGAGATCAGCCTTGCTTAAAAAAACAAAAAAAAAAGCTCTAGATCAGGTGTTTACAAAAGATGACCGCAAAGACAAATGCCACTGTGAGTGGAACCACTGAAGCCATCTGCTTGTTCCCAGTGGAGCAGTGACTTCAGCCCTCTGAGCCCGCCCTTCTCTCCGGCCTTGCTGACCGAATGAAAATGCTTTCCTTGGCCCTCGACCACCAGAAGAGGGCGAGCGAGGCCGCCGCTGGGCCTGTCGTTCCTGAATTTGCCTATTTATGCAGCAGGGAACTGAAATTGAGTTAAGCCTTTCAAAACAAGAAGACTTGCCACGGTATTTCCTTTGGTGCACTCCACTTATGAGGCTGCTAGGGAAAGGGGAAGGGAATTCAGCCTAGTTTTCTTTAACAAAAAATATGTATAATTATTTCTATAGATACACACATTTAAAATTTCCTCTTTTGGGTCTATAGCCAAAATGCAAATTTTAATAAACCCTACAGAGGCTCTTGGCCAGATTAGCATAAGAAACATTAAATATTAGATTATGCAGTTAACTCACCCTCATTTCTATTTCCTGTTTATTCAAAGAAGGAAAAAGAAGTTTTTGTGCTTTTTCAAAACCCAGTTTTTTATTATTTAAAAAAATAGTCTTTCTATGGTGTTTGTTGGCCAAACCACGATGCTTAAAACTTTAAATTTTACTTTAATAGAGTCTGATGAATTCGGGGGAAGGAATGAAGTTGAATTCCAAACCCTCAACAAATAGTTGTGAATTAATATTGCTTTGGTTCTGCCCCCGTGTTGAAGACCAGGAGATTAGTTCTGCCCTGGTCGCGTCCCGTCTCTCTCCAGTGCAGGGAACAGCCTCCGCACCTTCAAACAGAAGAGTTTAAAAACTCTAAATGCAGTTCGGTTGCTCTTCTCAAAGATGGGCAGCCGCAGGGAAACGCACTGGAAGCCCGCCAGCCACGTGACGTGTTCTCCTAAGAGCCTGGCCATCTCTCTCCACGTACAACAGGAGGAAGAAGCTTCTGGAAGGAGGATAAACTGTTAGGTCCATTTCTGTCCCTTCTCATCACCCTCTAATATTTGTTAAATGCCATGGAAATCCCAGTTACTTGATGTGACCCTCGCCCTCACAGAATCTATAATCTTGTGCGTTAAGATTTACAAAATTAAAAGTCAAAATCTCCTGTTGGATGGGTGAAGACTTTGAAGTTGATCAGGGGCCAGGAGCTTTCCCTTTCTATGCCTCCGTCTCCACTGTAGAATGAGAGGTTGAGTTAACTCCCTTTAAAGTCCAACATTTTATGATTTATGGATGAGAGAACAATGCTTGTGAAACTAGAATTCTAGCACATGGCAGCTCGCTAATCCCATTTTAAAGATCCCATGACATTGGCTCAAAACCCTATCCTTCATGCAACTCGTGATCCTCTGCTATCCCAGGACATTTGGGGAGGGGGAGCAGTGACTTGTATTTCTCCTGGTGACCCCTGGATCTGAGCTCCCACCGGCACTGGGTTCTAGTTTGTGAATCATGTCACTTCAAGTGTGTGCTAATCCTTTTCTGCATCACAGGACCCCTGACCAGACTCGCCTTCCTTCTCTGAAATGCCACTGGCCCCAACATATGTGAGTATCAGACTTTACTGAATCTTCGAGACAATGGAAGGGGTGGTGCTGTAGGACCGCAGCAACTTAAGATACTCTGCACCCTTGTTCTTAACCTTCTGGGGAGCTGCTCAGTGACTTACTTTCTCTACTTGCCCCTTACTGTGTCGTTCTGCTGTCTCCCCTCCCTTGTCTGGTCTCCAGCCCTGTCCTCACTGGCTTCGTGGCTCCCCCTCAAATACCTGTACCCCTCTCTGCTTCTTCAGGTCTAGACCACACCCCTGGGGTTTCACTTCCCCCAGGCCTTCAAGGTGTTTTCCTTAATAGAAACTTTGGTGCCTGTAGTTAGTTAGGAATTCAACCCCTTTGCTTAATCAGGGCTTTGGGCCCTGAGCTTCCTAGCAGCCAAAGCAAAAAAGGAAGTATCAGTTACACGGTTCACTATACTTCTAGATTCAAAACAAACCAGCTGTTATTCAGCATCAGCTAGATGTTCCTGGCCCTGCAAACGCCCACTGTTCATGATAACGGGTTAGTGCAGGCCTCTCCCGCCTGCCTGCCTGTACGGTGGCCGGCCCGCCTAAGCTCACCTGGTAAGTGTAGCTTTTCAGGACTGTTTTCAAGTTTGAGACCTCTAGAGGAGCATATTAATTCCTGGACACAGAAAGCATTTGCTGAGGGTCCGGAACAGCTGTGAGTCCTGGATGGAGAGGAACGTAAGACTAGCATGGCCTCTGACCTGGAGCAGACAGGCAGGTGAGCACCAAGAGGCAGGGTCCGCTTCCGCGTGTTAGTGTGACACAGAAGGGAAAACGGGACAAGCTGGACTAGTCTTGAAGGGTTGGCAAAGACTTCCTGGAGAAAGCAATGCCGAAGATAAGGCTTAAAGGGAAAATAAGATTTGTCTGTAAAGAGAGGAAGAAGCAAGTTTCGGGGAGAGAGAAGAGCGTGGTACCTGCCGGAGGCGAGAGGACCAGTACAGGGTTGGTGCCTGCGGTAGACGCTGCAGAGCCCACCCAGATCCCTTCTCAGCTCGCACACCTGGTCCCTCGCTGCTGGCTGTTGGCTGCTGGGGGCTCACAGCTGCCCCTGCTCCTGAGAATTGCTCTTAGCTTGTGGGAGCCCAGCAATCTGGAAAGTTACAAGCCATTGTCCCCTCCCCCGCCCCCAGGGGCTCCCCACAGCCAGTGACTGACTGATATTGGGCTTCAAAAAGCTGGTGTTCCTGCTGGAAGCTGGGGAGGCGGGTGGGTGGGAGTGGCGTGGGGGGTACACTTGTCAATGCAGGTTCTGCTCCACGCTCCTTCCCCTTCAGTCAGGCCGGGGCTAGATTTTACCTGAGACCACATCTGGCTGGCCTTCCTCCTCCCTTCACGGCAGTTTTCCCTGAGGAGCACTCCCTTGATAAAGTACACGTTTCCCAACCCCTGACCTGCTTCTGAGGAGCCTAAGCTAAGACAATGACAAAGGGAAAACGTGGGATTGAATTCTCTCTATGCACTGGTTCAAATTCGAGCCCTTTGTCAATAGCTTTACTCTCGTTTTCAATAACCATTCTTCTGTGGAGTATCCATTCAGATTTCTGAGTACTAGGATCCCAGGTAAAATAGCCCTGACCTAAATTTGTAAACAAGGACACCAAGACCCAGCAAAGCGCGGGTCTTTATCAGGGTACAGCTAGGCTAAAACGTTCCTCAGAAAAATATCTAGTGTCCTTTGACCTCCAGGGACATGAGGACAGGAAAGCCCTGGATCACGACCGACAGCATCCTAAGTTCTGGGGATGCACACTCCTCCCACCAAGTGAGAGGTCTGCGTTCTGGTTATGACGGTCCCCCGTGAGTCTGATCAGTGTGAATCAGTGACCACGTTAAGTTTCTGGCCCTGGCCAGTGTGGCTCAGTGGTTGAGCGTTGAGCCATGCACCCATAGGTCGCTGGTTTGGTTCCCGGTCAGGGCACATGTCCCGGCTGCAGGCTTGATCCCCAGTAGGGGGCGTGCAGGAGGCAGCAATCAATGCTTCTCCCTCTCATCAATGCATCAATGCCTCTCTCTCCCTCCCTCCCTCCCCCTTTCCTTCTCTCTATAAAAAAATCAATAAAAACATTTTTAAAAAGTTTCTGAACCCACAAGACCAGACACTCTCTGACACAATCTGAGAGACTCATGTTTCCTTTCCTGCCTTTACCCCCTAGAGATCAGGGCGAATGCCTTACCACAGTGAGTCAGAGAGGGAGTTAGACAGGCGAGTAGAAAGAATCCAAGACCCACTGCAAAGCGAAGTGAAATACCTCCACTGCCGATGTGTTTTTTCCTTTCTTGCTCCCAGTCAATAAGTATAATCTATGAATTAAGGATAATTAGTGTCCTTTAGAAAATGCAACTGTAATTATAGACATTTAAGTGCACTTAGTGCATGGAGGAAGAATCGATTGCTTCACAGTTCACTCAGGGTCCTGCTGGCTGGAGGGCAAACTCCGAACCCTCAGCCGCTTGGTCGCCTTAGCGGTGTGTGGGGCTTAAGGGAACCCGGATCTCAGGGACAGGCAGGAGCCACCGGAGACTGGAACATTCAACCTACAGTGCCATGCAAAACCCTGCAAAGTCACAGACTAGGTGGGCTGGATGCCGAGGTCCCCCAAGGGAAACCTGCTGCCTCCCTTGCATGTGGGCTCATGGGCCCCAGGTACTAGGGACATGGCCAGAACACCAGGCGCACTCCGTCCTGCCCTCTCAGAGATCACACACTGTTTGGCAACGTGGACAATAAGCCGAGCAAAACAGTTTAGTGTGAAAGTGTTACGTAAGGAACGTGCACGGGGACGGCTTCTGGGAGAAAGCGACTTTGAACCTGAGACCAAAGGCTGATGGAGGAAGCCAAGCGTGTATTGCAGGCAGAGGGCCGGGGAGGGGAACCGTGTTCCAGGAAAAACGCAGCCAAGGCCCGAGACCAGAGAGCGGCTCTGGGAGAGCTGAGTTCCTCGGCAGGTGTGCAGGGTTTGAGTGAGGACGCGGAGAGAGATGGGCTACAGAGAGAAATGGGCCGAGTTGGACAGGCTGAGGGCATTTGTACTGAAGTCTCAGCACAGCAGGAGACCGTCGAAGGTGTCCAGGAAGGAGGAGACAAAAGCGGGCCCTGAGAAACGAGCTTCCAGCCTCCTTCACTGTTTCCCGGGAAGGACATGCCCTGCTCTGGGTGGTTCAGTCCACGGTGTGACTGAGAGAAGGCAGTTCCTTTTACCGCAGCCGTCACTCTCGGGCCACGCTGGGTCACTCCAGTTCCTGCCTAAAGAGCCTGAGATTATTCTCCACTGCTCATGGCTTCATTCCAGACCCCTTCGTGTGGCGTCCAGGGCCCTTCTCAAAGGCCGCACCTGCCCTGTCCCCCACTGTCCGCCCTCACCCACACTTCCCGCCACTAGGGATGTGTCCACTAAGTATCTGCTAAGTGCAAGGGTGAGGGCTGGCCTTTGGACTCATCTCGGAGGTTCACAAGCTGCCTCCAGGCCCACACCCCATCACACTGGCCCTCCGTCCACACCCGCCCCCCCTTCCCTTCGCAAAGTCAGCTCAGAGCGCCCTCTTCCGGAGGCCCGTCCCTGTGCACAGCTGATCCCCTCCTCCGGGCTCTTCCCACGTGCAGGTGCTTCTTGTTATCTGCAGCCCTTAACTTCGATAAAGTCACCACAACCTCTGACGCATTGCCCCCCAGCACATGTGGGGTGAGCTTCCTGTGAGCCTCTGGTCACATCTTCATCAACTGACCAGTCTAACCTAGTTTTGTAGGTGTTTCTATGGGAAGATATCTCATTTAGGATATATTGTTGATTCATCAGCATTGAACTCAAACGGCCAACAGCACTTACGATAAGGCCTGAGCGGACCTTCTGGAAGCGTGCCTGCCCGCCAGGCCCTGTGCTGTGGGCCATTTCAACAGCAAGATCACCAACGAAAAGCACAAAATTGTAAAAAACGTGGCGCTAAACAGTCCATGCAAGGGACCCTTATTTACAGTCTGAGAGCAGAAAGAGGATGGCGGGGCATCGCCCTGCGGCCTCGGCTGGGGCACACCTCCGTGCGCCGGGCGGCTCGAGTTCTCACCACGCCGCGCGTGGCCAGGAATGCCCGAAAAAGCACTCACTTGGGGCTTACCACAATCTAAAATCCATTAATAATAAGAATCGACTACACTTTCGTTACAGGATTTGTTCTTCTGAATTGAAGTTAGTAATTCTTTTGGGTTCCTGGACCCAACAGCGATGTGTTTGTGTTGAGGGTGAGGGGTTCCCCCACCCAACAACCAGCACTCCTCTGAACCATCTGGGTATCCTGCAATCCAACTCAACTCCGACACTACCCAGAGAGAGCATCGGATTCCCGGGGGAGGGCTCCACCCACAAGTCTGCCAGTCAAAGCCCAGGCTGTGGTTACTTCTTCTGCAGCACCGGCTGCAATTCAGAAGCTTGCGTGCCCCCTTCCTCAGATTTTGATTAATTTGCTGGAGCGGCTCAGAGAACTCCGAAAAATATTTTACTCACTAGATTACCGATTTGTTATAAAAGGAACAGCCAGACGGAAGAGATGCTTCGGGCAGGGTATGGGGAAGGGGGCAGCTTCCATGCCCTTTCGGAGCCCACCACTCTCCCCAGGCCTCCATGTGACCCAGCCCGGAACTCCCAGACTGTCCTGGGTTGTACAGAGGCCTCACTGCACAGGCAGGATTGACAGGCTCATTGGCTGACGGCAGCCAAGCTCAACCTTCAGCCTCTCTCCCTCCCCAGAGGTGGGGGGAGGAGGACTGGAAGTTCCACCCTTTATCACAGGGTTGGTTCTCTGGGCAACCAGCCGCATCCTTAGGGTACCTAAGGGCTTCTCGTTAACACAACAAAAGACACCTCCATCCTCGTGGGAAATTCTAAAGGTGCCAGGAACTGTATTTTGGTTATCTTGTTCCAGTGGAAGTGGGGTCCTCGTGGTGTTGAAAGGAAAGCATTCCAGGGACCCACGTATTGGAGGCCGTGGGTGGTAAGATTTATTGTGGTGCCCGCCTGGTATGGCTCAGTGGTTGAGCGTCCACCCATGCACCAAGAGGTTGCCTGTTCGATTCCTGGTCAGGGCACATGCCCAGGTTGTGGGCCAAATCCCCAGTGGTGGGCATACAGGAGGTGGCCAATTGATGTTCTCTCTCATCAATGTTTCTAGCTCTCCCTTCCTCTCTCTCTCAAATCAATAAAGACAAAATTAAAAAAAAAAAAAGATTTATTGTAGCACCAGTCCCAAAATCGAAGGAGAGCCCTGGCTTCCCAATGTCTCATCTCTGCCCGACCCACCGTGGAAAAGTCCAATCTTGCCTTCATCAGGGCCAGAAATGGGGCCAGTTTCCAGACATTTTGTCTCTGTCCCCATTGTCTAGCTCAGCCTGTCCCTGCTGATGCTGTGCTCAGGCCTGTGCGGTCAGCAGAGGGCCACCTGGCTGCTAGGGCCACCTGGCTGCAGGGAGAGCTCGTGCTACCGGAGAGAGAGAGAAAAAAGCTTTGTCTGTGCCAGGCTCCGGTTATATTAGCTCAGGCTCGGGAAGGACCAGGCACTTCTTCAAACTGACCAATCAACCTCCCAGGCTTTCACCGGCCTTCTGATGGGTCCACCCCCTAACCAATCCATTCTTTAGCTCCTCTGGGGCTCCACGTCCCCTCTCCAATCTGATCCCTCTCCCAGGCTAGACTGACAGGCCCCTGTGTTTGCCATTTTGACTCACCTCCCCCTTTATTGTTCTATCCCTCCCCCCAGGGTCTGCGGGACCGCCGGTGGTTCCTGGAGGAGTGAGTGAGGTTGTGATTCCTGGGGAAGCAAGCCTATGCTCCCCAGCTGACTATGCTCAATAGTGCCCGCTTTCCTGTATCAATATCCAGCTACCTACACTCACCATCTGAATGACCAGATATATATTCCTTATAAATCACCGTCACAGTAATTTGCATGTCTCTTTCTTCCACAAGAGTCTAGTGCCGACTGCCCTGTGCGCTTCGTGAAGTCATCATCCAGTAAGAAATAATAACAACTAAGGTGGAAATATTACTACGAGGTTTTCCATGGGTGTTTTCTCAGTTCTCACAGGAACTCTCTGGATTACGTGCTATTATTCCCACTTGACAGATAGGGAACCAAGCTCAGCGATGACGGTGATCCTTGCCCGTGGTCGCACGGCAAGTCGCGAGGCGGGATTTGCACAGGCTGAGAGAAGCCCGTGCTCAGTGCCCGGCGACCCTGCCTGTGAATGTCAGCTGTGGTGGAGAGACGTCTGGAGGGATGCAAGCTCTTCAGCCGACTGGCTGGTCAGCCTCAGAGAGAGGCTCTGGGAGGAAGCAGCGGATGGCAGCTCTTAAGGCGGTCCCCCGGAAGGCTGAATCCACTCCTTGGTTTGAGAAGCAAATGCTCAAAGCTATTACTGTCTGGAAAGAGAGGTGGTGAAGGCCGTGGTACGGACACTACAGGGGCCTCGGCGGAGACTTGACAGCACCAGGTGACAGGCTGTTACCAAGACAGCAAAGTTTGGGGCCCAGAGAGGATATGACCTTGGGGTACAAAGGTCTTTCAGGTAGCAGCCAGCATCTGGTTATGTCAGAAGTGATAATATGATGCTTCCACCACCCAGGATCTAGTAGGCACGAGAGGAGCCCCTGTAGGGAAGACACCTTGGTGATCTCCCCCACTCGCTCCGGGGTCCGGGTGGGATACTCGGACCAGGCCAGAGCTCTGCTGTCGGGCTCTCTGCCCTCATCTGGCTGAGGGTGAGCCCAGGCTGCTGACCCTGAGGAAATGGCTCAGGGAATTGAGTATAAGGAGAACTGTCACCTCAGGTACAGGGACATCCATAAGTCCTCTGGCCAGAAAGGAGCTCCTTTCTCCTCTGGGGAACAGACACTGAAAGCCCTATTTGCGGCCTAGATACTCTGATTCTAGGCATAACTGCACTTTGTTCTCAAAACCACTGTCGCCGTTCACATCCTGCATTCACATGAGCTGCTCAGTCCTCAGCGGAGGTCCTCCGGTGGCCACGGAACTCGGGGAGCCAGCCTGTGGCTGGAGGAGACTCGAACGTCTCCGGTGAGAGTGATGTCCATACTTCAGAGCAAGCTGTCAGATGGTTCCAGGAACAGAGGCCAAGATCCCTGGAGAACAGTGACACTGCCTGGGCGCAGGCTCCCCTCCTGCCAGAGAGAGCGCTCGGCATTTGCCCCAACCCCCCCACGGAACATGAAGAACCCCGGCGGCACAGTGTGCCCTCCCGGCCCACCTGCCTGGCTTTGCTGACTTCATCTCGGGGAGGACCCCCTCCCACCCGCACCAGGATCCCTGAAGTGGCCGACCCTCTCCAAGGACCAGTGTTCCACTCCCCCCATTCTGAGCGGCCACCTGAGGACAGCGACAGCCTTAGCACAGCCCAGCGCTGCGGGTAATGGTTGTACCTTTCACAGATTCTCCCTCGACCATCATTTATATTATTCAGGTCTAATCTAATTTCTCCAAGGCCTTGGCCTGTGGGCTGGTGATCATTTGTACAAGGAGAACGGGTCTGATCAAAGTGATGAAGCGAATGGAACGTGTCTCCGTTAACCCCACACCAGCCAGGTTTCCTCCGTCCTGCTCGGAGCAGCTGCCCCACACCTCCGCCTCCTCGCACCCAGGCTCCTACGGGTGTTTCACCCTGGGAACATTCACGATTAAGAAACAGTATGTGAAAGGGGACATCTGTAATACTTTCGACAATAAAAGAAAGAAAGAAAGAAAGAAAGAAAGAAAGAAAGAAAGAAAGAAAGAAAGAAAGAAAGAAAGAAAGAAAGAGTGTGTGAATGTGGAACCCAAACACAGCTTGTGACCAGCCTCCACCAAGATTACCCTAACATGGAAAGTTTAAAAATCGGACTCCAGAAACATGGAGAAGCCACACAGGTCTTTCCCGCGGTGTCCCGGGGCAGCCGTGTTCCGCACACCCGGAGCGAGACTTCCTAAAAATCCTCGTTTGAATCTCCTTCTGCAGGCCCATCCCTCGACAGAGATCTTTCTCCTTTCTCTTTCCTTTTCTTCCCCAAAACGTGTCTGCCCCAAGCCCCTGGCCGTCACGTACGCCTCATGGCACGGCCACCCAACTGTCGCCCCCTGTCCCTGCCTCCTGGACAGTCTTCCCTCTGTACCCCCTCCTCTGGGCTTCTTCGACTTTGCATTTTCACCACCTTTCCCACCTGCCACAATAAAAGCCTGCTGGGAGAGCAACAGAGCAAAAAGGAAAGAGTCCGAGGCGGTAGGGAAGGCGACAGGCCAGATAGGAGGAACGGATCCCAGCAATGGTGCCCCCGGCTGAGATGCTCCCCTCTTGCCTGTGTTGGTGAGACACACGCAAAATGTTCTGTCCCGCTCAAAATCCGTGGGTATTTCAAATAGGCGAGGGGAACAGAGATTTATTTTGAGGAAAATATGTTATTAGTCTTAAAATCGTCCAGTGAGCATGTTGCTTCTGAGGCTTTGAGCTATTCTGCAAAATTCAGAATCTGGCTCTTGACTACTGTATCACCACTGGCTACTTGCCTGCTACGAGCTATTTCTGTCTCCTCCACTCTGACCTTAGCTGATTATAGCACCTTTTTAAATGTATCCTCTCATTCTGTCAGAATGCCCTCAGTCTAGCTTCCCACTAGATTGTAAACACCTACTTCTTAACAAGGAATCAGACAGATCATGGGTTCTTAAAAACATTTCTTGTATGGATGAATAAAATCATTAATGAACGAGTAAAGAGTTCTAAAAAGATTACACTGTGTTTCTAAGCTTTGGTCAAACATTTTTTAAATCATTATTGTGAAAGTTACTACTGCCAGTAAACCAGTACACGGAACGACTTGTTTTCTGGTCTAAGGATTTATGTTTTCCTTTTCTTTTAGCCTATAAAAACAGGTACTTATTTTTCTTTCCTGTTACATGCCTATTGCACAATTCAGTTCAGGCTTTGGGTTGGGGTCATGTCTGCTTCATGTCTTTTTATTTCAGGCTCCAGACTAAAGGGTGAGTTCCAACTTGGAATTTTGTAATTTCATGTGGAGGACGAGAGGAAAGAGACTGGTAGCAATTCGTAATGCCATTTAAACATTTTTGTTTGGATGTTTTAAATGTTGTGTTTGCTTACCTTCCACTGGCCAAAAAAAGGCCATGTTTTTCTTTAATTCTGGAAAATTCTCCTTTTATTATCTCTTGTAATATTTTCTCTCCCCCGTTTCAATTTTCTCACCACTCACAACACCAATTTTGCACCCTTTGGAGCTTCTCAGTCTAGCCCTTATGATTTTATTTTCATTTTTTAATGTATTTATCTTGTTTGATTGCATTCAGGAAATATGGTTTTTTATGTGCCCAGGAAGAAGAAATGGAACTGGTGAATATGTAGCAAATCTCTACCACATTTATTTAATTCTCTTTTCCAATATACTGATTCTCTTCTACCATAACTAGTCTATTGATCACATCTACTAAGTTTTTTACACAGTTTTGTATTTTCAATAATTTTTGGTTCTTTTTTTATATGTGCCTTTTCCAATTGAATAACCTGTTGTCATTTTGAGTATCCTATTTCATCATTTATCTCTTTGAAGATCCTAAATAAACTCCTTCTAAACACGTTGGCTAGCTGCACCATTATTTCTGTTTCTTTAGGTGTGATTTTTCCTATTTCCTGGGTCTGCCAACGAGCTTCCATTATTATGGATACCATTGAGTGCTTTGTAATTTTTGTATGAAAGCTCATCATGCATGGGAATTTCCCCCCCCCCCCTGCTTGCTCCTCCCTATTGAATGATTTCATCATTGCGTCAGCCTGGTCCTCTGAGACCATTGCACAGCTCTAAATTAAATCTTTGCATAAGAATGTTGGTCATTTGGATCCATTATATATTGTCTATCCACTTGATCCAATAGGTAGTACCGTTTTTGGATGCCATACATAGGCCCAATTCCTGTTGTTATACAAGAATTACTGCTTCCTGTCTAAACAGAAAAGTTCTAAAATTTTAGTTGGAGCTATCTTAGTCCCAGTCCACTGGCAGATACCTTTGGCTTGACCCCAGGCTTCAGGCAGGAAGCTGGGTTCTGATTCCCATGTGTTGCTCTTAGGCACATTCCTACTGAATGATTCAAGACCTGGCCTCCACAGCTTCTTGCTGACCCAGCTGAGCTTGTACTGCATGGCTTCAGTTCCTTTCTGGTAGAGCCTTCCCCTATCTTTCAAACAACCAAATGTGCCCTCTTCGGTATTACCCAACACACATTATTTGTGTATAGCTCTGTCTTCTTAACCTGACTGCAAGCCCTTTGAGGGTAGAGATTATGCCCTATTTATCTTGCTGCCCCAGTTCCTAGCACAATGCCTGCAGATTAGAGATTCTCAGTACTGCTGAAATTGAATTTGAGATGTTTTAGGGACTCTTGAGAAATCCAATTTTTATTGTAACCCAGAAATGAGTCTCCAGTGATATAACATGATGTTTGTGGAATATAATTTACAGACATAACCAAAAGGCATGTATTTGGACTCTGTAAATGATGTCCTGATCTGTTTGTGTGGAAACTTGTGCGGGGCCTTTTATTTGCTCTCATTTTGCTCCTTTGAAGATATAATTGCTTCTTGGTTCTATATTTCTATTGCTCATTACACTGTTCCATACCATTTCATTCTGAAAGTAAAACAAAATAGGATATTTAAAATTAATGATGTGGGACACAGCTTTTTTGCTTCCCCTCTACCTCTAGGCGGAATTAGCAAATGGCTCGAACACCAGCCTTTTTTTTTTTTTTTATCGGAAGCATCTGGGTTTCATTAGTGTAAGAAAAATCACTGATTATAAGGTGAGAGGCCTGAGACCTCCTTTACAAAGGATCACTGGGATGTTTATTTCTCCTGCAACATCCTTGCCAGACCCGGCAGGCTCGTGGCAGCTACTTCTGTCTCGAAACAAGTGGAAGAGTCATCCTCGTTGGTTTGGGAATTTGGAGATTCCCAGGATAAGGCTTTTCTCGTTGACTTCATTTTCAAAAATTCAGAAAATGAGCAGTTTCTTGAATGACACAATTTCCTGTGTGGCAGAGCTCTGCATCTTTTGCAACTGTTCTTGTTCTGGAAGAAACTGTAGATTTATTGGAGTCTACTAGTTATGTTTTCAAACTTATAAGAATAGCTGAGGGTTTGTCCTTTCCTTCCCAAGCACTATAACTGAATTAAAGTGGAATTTGCAGAGACAAACAACATTCAGTGAGAGGTGTTACAAAAGTATTAATGATCATATTAGTAGTTGGTTTTGATTGTGACTTTATACACAATGCCCTTTGCCTATCTTATTTCATTTGGATGTGTGTGTATGTGGGAGGAATGTTATTAAAGACTTACTGTTCTCGATAAAGATAAATAAAATTTAAAAAAGATTTTGCTTTCTTAAGCTTGATTCTCTCTTCCCTCCCATCTGAATGATATAGGTAAATCTGACTTCCTATCTGACTCCAGTTAGGATTAGGGGAAACCATGAAATAAGCTTCCTAAACTAATATGCTTATGTGTCACGGTACATGTTAATTTCAAATCTGCAATTACTGAAAATGCAACTCCAATGGGCTTGAACATTAAAGGGAATTTACTGGTTCACAGGCCTGAACAGACTAGGTCCAGCTGGTCCAGGCTCCATCTGCCTCTGCAGCGTGCATTTCCTCTAGTGGCCACAAGATGGCTGCAGGGAGCTGTGACGGCTCAGTATTTCCTGTTCACACCCCAAAGAAAAAAACCTCAAGTAGTTTCCAAGAGTGAAGTCGGTTTCCCCAGAATTCTCCAGAAAATGTGTCTATGGTTGACCCTAATTAGGGGATATGTTCATTCCAGCTGCGGTGATGGGAAGGGTGGGACCCACCGATGGCCTTCAGTCACTCAAGGCCCGTTGCAGGGTTGAAGTCGGAGAATGGCAGGCCCTGGCTGTGTGAAGCAGGGCTGGGCCCCCCCGTGGAAACCAGGTTCCTGAGTCAGAAGGACCCGGTGGCAAGTGCTCCCAAAAGGCTCCTTTCCTCGGGAGAGAAGCAGTTTCGCTTCCTCTTTTCTAGTCTTGGAGGGGAAAGACTTGGGGCTCAGTCCGCAGGGGATGAGGCCCTGGGGGAGGAAGCAGGGAGCACGGCAGCCTCTCCTGTAGCCCTGGGGTTGAGGAGACGGAAAGGTTCACCTGGTGAGAGGACCAGGTTTGAGAGCAAGGCTCTGCCAAGTGACAGAGTGCCCAGCAGACAGCACTCCTGAGCGCTGTGTGCTCTGGGAGTCACCCCGAGCAGCAGCATTGGGGACCCGAGAAGCCGGTGGTGGCACGGGAATCAGAGACTCGGGACATTGGCCACCTTCTCACCCTGAGCAACACTAAGCGTGAAAGAGGCATCATCAGGTCAATATGAATACCCACCAGCTTTATGATAATAACTCAGTCATTTAACTTCTCTGTTTTTTCATTTCTTCATCTGTGAAATGGGGAGAATAGGATCATCATAACCGCCTTGCCTGTTTTGTGTGGAAGCAAGAGGGAATGTTTCTGTTCTTAGTCCCATGGTTTAGCCTTGGCGCATAAAAGTGGGAACGACCGAGCACCCCCATCCCTGCCCCCTCTGGCCTCCCTCTCTTCCTCCTTACTAGCTCCTCCCAAAGGAAGGAGGAATTCCAAGTTTGATTGGTCAGCTCTCCATCGCGTCTGGTTACACTAGAAGGTGGAGTTACGTTTGAAAGTGCTGAAGGTCAGCACTCGGTCAGCACTGGTACTGCCCCTTTCTCCCCTGCCTTTCCCATTGCTGTGGTAAGTACACGAGGCAGGACCTGCCTGGGCACACCCAGACCTCCTTTCCCATCACTCCTTGTGGTGAAATGGGTGAACGCACCCTTCGGGGTCACTCTCTAGCCACAGGTCCCTCCGAGAGTGCAGCTCTTAAATCTGGATGAGTTTGGGGAGAGGAGCCCTCACTCTGACCTGGGCTCGCCAGGCTCCGCTCAGCTCTGACCAGACCTTTGCATTGGAAGACTGGGTTCTTGTCCGCCAGCTTAGTGACATAGTACTCCTTCCCACTCGGCTGCTCCTTGTGTGTGAGCGCCCCTGGTAGGACCCCGGTGAGGACTTGGGGGTGAGTGAGACGGGAGGGTAAAGGTAGACAGATACCGAGGAGTATCCTATCCCAGAGTTGTTAAGATGGGACGAAATTATATAAATGAAAGTATCTGAGAAGTTAAAACTGAACACAAATGGAAGGTGGCACTGGCCTCCTGGTTGACAATGTGAGGCATGATGCCCTCTCCGGGCATTGCCTGGCACAGATACCAGTTCTATAAAGGGGACATCCCGACTCCAGGCACTGGAACCTGACTGTTCGCTGGGAGATTTCCTGCTCCCAGATGTGGCCTCGGATGTAGGCACTGCTCAGAAGTTGGGACTGATGTTCACCTTGGAGGAACAACTGCTGGTAGTGTTACCGGACTGCTCCTGCGTCGTCGGGGACCTTCCGTGTGTCAGGCAACTGCCAGGTTCTTGACCCATGCAGGAAAATGTCAAGACACAAGTCCAGGTGAACGTGAATATAAGTTTATTAAAGGTTGGGACAGTGAGGCAAAGGAAGGACCCCGGGAGACACAACCAGGGGTGAGCCTGGGAAGAGTTGCCACTGCCCACTGCAGGTCTCCTCGGGACCCTTAGAGCTTGGGCTAGAATAAGCAACATGCACGCCTGAAGAAAGGGGGACACAGGTGTGCTCACAGAAGAGCATATGCTGGTGTCCTTTGTCCTGCGGGTTTCACCTATTTTCTATAGGTGGGAAGTGTAGGGGCAGTCTCAACAGAATAGTCGTTAGATCTCCAGGTGTGTTGTGCAGTATGCTGATGTATCAAAATGAGCATCTGGTGGTGAGTTTCACCTCTATCTCGGATTAGTCTGGCTCTAATTGCTTTTTTGTTACCTATCTCCCTAAGGTGATTTGGACCACCTGCTCTCAGGTATCTGGTTAGGGAGGATAGATTTAGACCACCTGCTCTCAGGTATCTGGTTAGGGAGGATAGGCTTGTGATTTATCATCTGGCTGTTAATTGCTCAGTCGTTCTGGCTGTTTGTTCAGCTTTTTGTCTCAGTTTCCTCATTCCACTTGCCAGAGAATTTTTCTAGTTTCTTACTAACCTGCCTCATTAAATCCTCTCTTCCTCTTCTATGAGAAAATGTATCTTCTTGCTAAGTTGATTGATTTCCTTACACTATGCCCTGCATTCCGGAGTCTCCTGGGACTTTGGTCTCACCACAAAGGGCTGTACTATTGTGTGTGTGTGTGTGTGTGTGTGTGTGTGTGTGTGTGTGTGTGTTGTATTGGTTTGAGAGAGAGAGAGAAAGAAACATCCATTGGTTGCCTCCCACAAGTACCCCAACCAGGATCTGAGCTTGAACCCAGAATCTAGGTGTGTGCCCTGACCCGGGATTGAACCACCACACTTGGGTGCACAAGATGACACTCCAACCAGGGAGCCGCACTGGCCAGGGCAGGGCTCTACTATTTTGAAAGATATCTTGCTTTAACCCTGCCTTTCTCTTGAGCTGCTGCTTACTCTTCTTCTCTCCACTTCCCTTTCCTGTCCACCCCCATGTTTCTCAGCCGCACAGTGACTGACAGCATCTGGATGTCCCTGTCATTGCTGTTCACCATTTCTTTCAAAATTATTTAATATTTCAGTGGCTTATTTTCTAAAGCGCATCCACTATATCACCATAATGTGTGATATATTTAGCCATATTTATAGTTTTTTTTAGAGCTGGAAATGATGTACAAAGAATTATCATCTGTTCTTTCATTTAATATTATTTATAGACACATTGTACAAAAGTAGGGATGAAGAAGGCCTACAGATAGGGTATATCTCCTATATTTTACAGATGAGAAAACTAAGGTGTGTTGGACATGCCTGATGGAAAGCAGTGGCCAGGACCACCCACCCCAAGTTCCAGTCAGCTTTCCACCTTAGCCGGAGGACCTGCAGAAGGGTTTATCCAAATATGTATAACGCACCTGGGTGTTCGTGAAACATGTAATTTCCAGGACCCTGCACATCACGGAGTCAGCCTCTCCGGTGACAGGACAGATGCATTTGCAAGTTGCACAAAGTACTTTGATGATTCTTAACTGTATTACAATTTGACAAGCACTGTTTTGAAGGACTGAAGTCATAGAAGACACACAGACAAATGTTCAGGGCTAGCAGCTGGGGCTTCTGAGCTGGGCAGGACCGCCACAGACTTTGCCAAGACCACAGGCCGGATGAGCAGCTGGACACTTGTCTAAGCAGAAAGTACTTTCAGGCCTGTCCAAGCACAACAAAACCGGCAGAAATAGATGTGTTTGTTCTTTTATAAGAAGTCATATAGTTTCTAGGTTTTTAGCTATGGGAGAAGAGAGGAAAGGAAGAAATAGCCTAAGAGGGTTTTGAGCTAGTTATTAACACCATCTGAGAAACATGTTAACCCAGTGCAGTTGCAATAAAAATCATTATTCCTCCTGACATATATACTCTATACTTATTTGAGTATAAAAGTTGCATGCGTACTGCAATTACGACATCTATGGCTCCATTATGGCCATGACCTTTATTAGAGCTTTCTTTGGGTGTACTGTGTGTGTGTGTGTGTGTGTGTGTGATTGGGGAGGGTGTGGATCTCGGAGAGAGAGGTGAGAGAAGGGTTGGCAGTAAACTTGAGCACTCCTATGAATTAGACTGGTGTTTTATGAACTGAGAGTTGTGCTATATTAGTGGGTTTGAAATCATTTTGGTGACCAGCATTTTAAAATGGAGTAGAAAGGAATGAAATGGAGAATAGAACAGAATAGAATAGACCACCGTGTGCTACCATTAGTAAGGTGTATGTGTGTGTGTGTGTGTGTGTGTGCGTGTGTACGTGTGCGTGTGTGTGTGTTTACAGTGGATCAAAACACAACATTTCTTAATTTTGATAGTGGTCAAAACATTTTAAAGCTGCTAGGTTGTAAAAAGAACTGCATTTTTAGAAGACTAGCAAAGTTTAGAGAGTTTGAACCCTTAGGCTAAGGTCACTTCACTCCAGGCCTCTTGGTTACCAGTCCAGGGCTTTGCCAACATGTCAGTGCGGTCTGCACGCCCTTGCACGCAGAGTCCTCGTGTGTTTTCATTTCTACTGTTTGTTCTACTGTTTCCCTACTGGAGTGTTGCACTTTTAGCTGTTATAAATAATTCTGCTACAAGTATTTTTATAATTATAGGTTTGTTCTCTTTTGAGTTACTTATATGGGATATGTTTTCTGGTATGATCATTTTCATAACTCTTACTCAAAAAAACAACCAATTTGCACTTCCACCAGCAACCATTTCCCACCAGTCTCACTGGTACCGAATTTTATCATTTATCCTTATACTTGCCAATTGGATATATGTTAAATGGCCCCTTATAATAGTTTTCATTTGAATTTTTTAAATTACTTTTGAGGTTTAGTGTTTCAAATGTTGGTTGATGTTGGCTTTTCTAGTGTATGAACTGTTGTGTGTATCCTGGACTATGTCTCTGCTGGGAACCGGGTTTGAATGATTCGATATATTTTAACCATTAAGCTGTAAATAAAAAGCTGTATTTATAACAAATACTTTTCTTAGTCTGTTATATTTCTTTTTGTTTTGGTTTTATGGAATTTCATTATTTCATGGTTTTAAATTTTTATATAATTCTATCCATTATTATTTTTTACTTTGAATTTCTTCCATGTTTTCTAAAAATATGTTTTTATTAATTTGAGAGAGAGAGAGAGAGAGAGAGAGAGAGAGAGAGAGAGAGAGAGAGAGAGAGAGAGAAACATCAATTGGTTGCCTCCCTGAACCCACAACCAGGGCATGTGCCCTGAGCGGGAATTGAACTGGTGACCTTTTGGTGCATAGGGTGATGCTCAACCAACTGAGCCACTCTGCCGGGGAGGGCTTCTTCCGTGTTTTAAATCATATAAACAAATAATCTCCTAGTTGTTAGAAAAGCACTCTATTTAGTTTTTTGTAATAGGATTTTTAATTCTGATATATATGCACACAATGAAAAACTCCTCCCTTTTGTGGAATGTGAAGGTGTAAGTCAAGAACGGAGTTGTTAAAAAGAAAGAAACGAAGGAAGAAAAAAAGTAGAGTTGTTATAAACCTTTTTGCTCTTCTAAGTTGGTTGTTCTCAGACCAGCGGCATCACATCACCTAGGAACTTGTTGGAGATGCAAATTCTCAGGCCCATTCTACACCTACTGAATCAGAAACTCTGGGGGTGTGCCCCCCATTAATCTGTGTTTTAATAAGCCCTCCAGGTGATTCTGATACACGCTCAAGTTTGAGAACCACTATTCTAAATCCATCCTAAGGCATTTTTATTTGGGTACAAACTCAGCCACAATTATACTTGCTTCTAACTTTTAATTAATGGGTGGTAGGAATCATCTGCCTTTACTAGGCAATTCCTTGGGGCCCACAGAGCATCATTTATTCTGTTTATCAGAATGCTGAACTACAGTGTCCCCTCCACCCCCACCCCTTATTAGTGCAGCCAATTATACGCCTATGCCTCCAATGCTCAGTGTTGCTTGTAACCACCCTCCCCTCAACACCCCCATTAGTACTTTATACTCTTTAAGGTTTGCATGAAGCTATTCTCCCAGTTACCCTCCTGGGCTATTAGCTTTGAGATATTATGTGTATTTTTGTCTCTGCTTATGGAGAATTTCTCAGCTATGCTTTCTGATTATTTCCTGCTCTCCTGGGTCTATGCCTACTGGCTTCATTGCTGATCTTTTTTCTTCTCCCAAGGTCAGTTTTCAAGTATCCTTCAATAATAAATATAAATTGGCAGGAGATAACATTCTTAAAATCTAATTATAAATAGAGGAAATTTCGGAAATTTTCAGGAAAAAAAAAGGAAATATCCATGTTGCTAACTAGGAATGCCACTAGGTGGACAGGACTTTCTGAGGGCAGGATGTAGTCGACGGTGTCGCAGGAAGTGATCCAGGTTGTAGTCCCAGCTCTAGAAATCCACGAAGTGGATTTTATCACTTTACCCAAAGTTGATCAGCCTCCCAAGAAGCTCATTAATAAGAGTGAGCGTCAAACTGCTGACACTACTTGGGACACTCTTCTAGAACCCTCCTTTCTCTGATCTGTTTCATCGCTAACTCTCCCCATCTGTGAAGGCGTCCTGCTCTGCCTGGCCTGAGCGGACGCCACCCTCCATAATGGCCTCTACACTCCGAGGTGAATGCAATAGACAGGAACTAGATTCCGACCAGCTCCGTCACCGGACGCCGTGGGAAGGGCTCTCGGAGTGGTCCTGGGAACCAGCAACTGCCTTAAGAGTGCCCCACAGTGCATCAGAAGCATCGACTGGGAGAGCCCGCGATGCCTCAAAACTGCCTCGCCAGGCAGATGTTTGAGAATGTTTAACTGGATCTGGATCTGTAGGTGGGATTGGGCTATAGTCCATGTCTCTAGCAACTCATGAAATGAAGTGGTAAACATCTCAGGGCTTTTCACAGCAACTGTCCAGGCCTCCCATCACCTTTTCCCAACCTGCTGCTATTCCAATTCCCTCTGAGACCTTTGCTCAGGCTCCACCCCAGCCTTTCCCGTTCTCCACGTCCTCGGGCAGGATCGCCCTCTCATATGGTCCCTTAGGTGCAACCCACACAAGAACCCTCGGGTGCCTTCCCAGGAGCATTCCAGGCGGCTGCAGAGACGTGCCACCTTACCAGTTGGAGAGCCATAGCGCCATGGAAGCATGCGAAGATTGGGCACTCTTAGCAGTCCCTGTACCTGCAGAGCTGGGCGCCACGGAGAAAGGCCCCCCCCCCCTGCGGGCAGGTGGCCGTCTTTACTGGATAATTAGCACAAGTGAGGACGAGTCTCACAGCTTCTGCTCCTCCCTGTGCAGGCTTCAGGGTAATCCTAACTCCAAAACACTTCAAGATAATCTAGAACAATTTCCTATCCTCCTCATACAGCTACAAATCATAAATATGTATAGCCAGGACCTATGATTTGGGGGGAAGGTGAAGAAACGGGTTATTTATGTTTGAGACATAGCAAGCCCCTGTCGAGGGGTTGTTTAGGCCTTCTGACCTTCATCTGATCTGAGGGACCCGCATAGAACTTAGTGAACTTCTCTCCCAGCAACTCACTCAGGGATGGGTCCAAGTAACTGCAGCCACTGATTTTGGGCTGCTGACCAAGTAGGTGTTTTAGAAAATATCACCTGCAGCCCGGCCAGAGTGGCTCGGTTGGTTGTCATCACGTCCCCTAAAATGTTGCTGGTTCGAGTTCTGGTCAGAGCACATACCTGGGTTGTCAGTTCCATGCCTGGGCACGTATGGAGGGCAACTGATCAATGTTTCTCTCTCATGTGGATGTTTCTCTCTCTCTCTTTTCCTTCCTCACTCTAAGCATGTCCTCAGGTGAGGATTAAAAAAGAAAGAAAATATTGCCCTGGCCAGTTTGGATCAGCAGTTAGAATGTTGGCCCTCGGACCAAAGGGTCGGCAGGTTCAATCCTGGGCACCCATCAGGGTCATGCGGAAGGCAACCAATCGATGTGTGTCTCTCTGTCTCTCTACTTCCCTCCCTTCTACTCTATCTAAAAGTCAGTGGAAAAATATCATCAGGTGAGGATTAACAGAAAGAGAGAGAGAGAGAGAGGGAGGGAGGAAGGGAGGGAGGGAGGGAGGGAGGAAGGAAGGAAGGAAGGAAGGAAGGAAGGAAGGAAGGAAGGAAGGAAGGAAGGAAGAAAGGAAGGAAGGAAGAAAGAGAGAAAGAATCACCAGCAGGGTGCAGTTCTGAGATGGATACAAGAGGGCTCAGAGATTTCTGAGAGATGAATAAGTTCAGAGCCCAGAGTGTGATAGCTTCCTTCTTAACTGGCACCTCAGACAGGCCTTCTCTGGTCCTCCCCCAAATTAGGGATTTGGGCATTTACAGAATGTCAATTTATTAACTTAAAGTGGTGACTATACTTTTCCAGTGACTGGAAGTGACTTTTTTCCAAGAAACCCACTTATAGTATTTAGTACCTGGACACTCACATCAGTGGTCAAAAGGATGCTTGGTGGGCCAATAATCAGAGTTTACAGCTTGACAGGTTTTGAGGGATTTCATTCAAGCCATGAAGCCTGCTGAAGCCACGCCTACTCTGCAGAGAAGAGAATGATGGGAAAATCTGTGCCCACCCAGTGGGGCCACTTCTCTCTCCTTTAGAATGTATTAGTTAAACACTAACCTGTTCTTACTATTCAGTTGTGTTTCTCATTAAAGACAACCACATTATTTTAATAATGATAGAACAATTCCAATAATGATGAAATAGTAATTATTTGGATGAATGATGCTTATATTATTAACAGTTTTGTTCCATTTATATTCGTTTATCCATTTGTTTAGCAAGTATTTATTGAGTTGCTTCTATGTATCAGGTAATTTCCTAGGCACTGGGGATGTGGTTGTGGGAAAGATAAGGAAGATTCCTCCAATCGTGGACCTCATCTTTTGTTCTCTAACACTGGTTGCTTTAACTAGATCTGGGTTTTTGCTGGGACATCACAGGATAGTGTTAGATACCACTTTTTGAGGGTGACTGTCCCAAGTTTGAGGTCACCTGTACCACATTTGTAGAAAAGAAATATGTTTTCCTTCGGTAATGGCCAGTAATGTCTGATGTTAATGTAGCATTTTCTAGTTAAACATTTTGCTTTGGCAGCAGGCAGCAATCAATAAATGAGATCATCAAGGACACACTACAAACAAATGTGGCAGAATTCGTAAGCAGGCACAGTCCTGGTGTTCTGTTGTTTCTTAGTGACATGTGGGAAGCACAGGACAAGTTTACTTCAAGGGCATGCTCTGAGTTTCTAAGTGCAAGTTGACAGTGTTTGGAGAGTCTTCCCTGAAAATGCTTATTCTTGAACTAACCATACATCTCACATGGTATATGTAGTTTATGAGCACACACACACACACAATAAAGAAAGGAGAAGAAAAGAATGATTCCATAATTTCATGCAAGACCCAGAAGGAGGTTTGCTTCAACACTCCTTACTGCATTCACTTTGTAACAAAGTCACATCTGCATCAGGCTTGTGATGGCCACACTCGGGTCCCTCCCAACAGCATTCCCTTCATTCTTCCTGACTGGCAGAATTTTATTTCCTCGGAATAGTTCCTTCTGAACCCAGAAAAAGAACTCTGATTAATCTATGATCTTATCCCCCTCGCCAGTGATTAGTGTAGGCATGAATACTGGGTGCAATTTGGCCAATGAGAGATGAGAAATCTGCATGGGGGAATCTGGGAAGGGTTTCCTCCTTTAGAAAAAGAGATGACAGAGAGCCCAGTTCCTTCCTGCCTTTGACTACTATGGAATGAGGACGTGACGCCTGAGGTTTCCATATTGCAGTCATGAGGGGACAGACTGAAGACACAATAATAAAACCATACAAAGGAGGGCAGAGCATAAAATGGAAGGAACGTGGGTCTTCTGTGATGTCCTTGGCCACTGACCTAGCCATCTTGGAATCCGTCTGAACTTACTGGAGGTAATAAACCCCTTATCCTTTAAGCCAGCAGTCTCCACAATGGAAGGAAGAAAATAATAGGACATTGATTTCTATTTTTGTGTTAGCACACACATTTTAAAAACATATTGAAACACAGAATGAAATCAGCAGCTTCATTCAGTTCATCATTCGTCAGATAGCCGTGTCTCCAAACAGCAGAGGCAGGTGTACCCAGAGAATAGTGCTTTCCTCCATGTTTTTGGTTTGCTTTCAGCACATTGTGACATATTACAATTTACATGTGTCCAGTTGAGTGGATTTAAGGATTATATTATCCTAATTTACAAAACTTTGGGTGAGTGTTTTTTTTTTCCTTTTTTGATTTTAGAGAGAGAGGAAGGGAGAGGGAGAGAGAGATAGAAACATCAATGAGAGAGAACATCATTTGACTGCCTCTTACATGCCCCCCACTGGGGATCGAGCCCACAGCCTGGGCATGTGTCCTGACTGGGAATCAAACTGGCGACCTCTTGGTGCATGGGTCGACACTCAACCACTGAGCCACACTGGCCGGACTGGGTGAGTATTTTTATTTATTTATTTATTTTTATCCTCATCCGAGGACACTTTTGCATTTATCTTCAGATAGAGCGGGAGGGAGAGAGGGAGGAAGAGAGAGAGAGAAACATCCATGTGAGAGAGACACATCGAGTGGTTGCCACCCACAGGACCCCAACTGGGGCCGGGGACAAACTGCAACCGAGGTACGTCCCCTTAGCAGGAACCGAACCTGGGTCTCTCTGGTCCGCGGGCCGATGCTCTAACTGCTGAGCCAAACTGGCTAGGGCTGGGTGAGTATTTTTAATACGTGTTTGAAAATGTATTTTGTTGCTAAAAATTATGCCAGTGTGTGGTCACCCATAAGACCATAAAGTTATCCAATTTTAAATCTTTTTAAGAGAATATTATCAATAGGTTCTTTAAAATATGTTTTAATGGTTTTAGAGAAAGAGGAAGGAGAGGGAGGGAGGGAGAGAGAGAAAGAGAGAGAGAGAGAGAGAGAGAGAGAAACATCGATCGGTTGCCTCCCATATGCACCCCGACTGGGGACCCCAAACCCGAAACCTGGGCATGTGCCCTGACTGGAAATGGAACCAGCAACCTTTTGGTGCACGGGATGGCGCTCAACCACTGAGCCGTGCTGGCCAGGGCTACCAGCAGGCTTAACCCATTTGTTAACAGTAAAAACTAAAACTCCAATTAGTTTTCAGAACAACAGTTTTCACTAGGGAGTTGGTAATACATTGCCCAGTTCACCATTTGAGGGTAAGACTGAAATAGGGTGTCATGCTTTAGAAAGCACAGCCAGTTATGACCTTCCATAAACGTTTGCGAGGGACCTTTTTCTACACGGATAGCCACCAAACTCTAGTATAAAAATAAGCAATTTAAAATTTGATATCCAAAGTATGTTTTTCAGAAATTTCAAAATAATATTTGTCAAGTTTTAAAAATAATGAAGCAGAGTACTCCCGCTAAAATACTAGGAATAAAATATAATTTTAAAAATTATTTATTTTTAAATTTATATTGTTAAAATTCTATTTTGTATACATTTATAAAATGCACAAAATTTTTGTTATATATATATTTATAAATAAATATATATTTATATATATTATATAAATATATAATTTATATATAAATACCTTATATATAAATAATATACCTTATATATACCTTATATATAAATAAATATATATTTGTTGTTTAAATTTTGAGTGCATTCTCAAACATTTTTTGCTGTGTATCAAAAAAGAACCCTGTTAAGAAAATAAAAAAGACAAGCCACACACTGGGAGAAAGTATTTGCAAAACACATATTTGATAAAGGACTGTTATCCAAAATATACAAATAATTCTTAAAACTAAACAATAAAAAAACAACCAACTCAAAAATGGGCAAAAAATCTGAACAGACATCTCACCAAAGATGTTACCCAAATAGCAAAGAGGATATGAAAGGATATTTAACATCATTGTCATTAGAAAACTGCAAATTAAAACTAGAATGAGATGCCACTACACATGTATTAAAATAGCTCTGGAAAGTTCCATGCTTTCTGTAATCTTTCTGTTGACTTTTCTGTAATCTTAAAACCGTTCTTCAAGATGAAGTCTAGTAATATAAAACAGTGCATGTGAAAGCCATTTCTAAGTAAAGCAAAATCTGAGGATATTTTGGCTGCAAGTAACAGAGGACTCAATAAAAGTAGTTTAAACCAGAGGTTATATGTATATATATTTAGTATAGTTACTGATTTTTAGAGAGAGAGAAAGGGAGGGCAGGGAGAGAGAAAACCACCCGTGTGGGAATGGCACACTGACTGGCTGCCCCCTGCAGCCGGTGATGGAGCCGGAACCTGGGCTCGTGCCCTGACGGGAACTGAACCAGCAGCCTTTTGGTGCGTAGGACAGCATGCAGCCAGTCGAGGCACACTGCCCAGGGCGGGTGCTTTTCGTTTTCATGAAGTTCAGTTTATCAGTATTTTCTTTCATGGACTGTGCTGTTCTCATTACACCTAAGAAGTCACTCTGCCCTGGCCAGTGTGGCTCAGTTGGGGGAGCGTTGTCCCCTGCACTGGAAGGTTGCGGGTTTGATTCCTGGCACGGCACATGCCGAGGTTGCTGGCTGGATCCCGACGGGGTGCGTGCTGAAAGCGGCCAATTGATGTTCTCTCTCTAATTGATGCCTCTCTCTCTCTCTTCCTTCCCCTCTCTTCCTCTGTCTAAAATCAATAAGCATATCCTCGGGTGAAAATAAAAAATATAACTAACTAACTAAATAAATAAATCATAGATTAAAAGTCATCGCCAAGCCTTGGTCGGTTTGGGTCAGCAGTTGGAGCGTCTGCCCCCAGACCAAAGGGTCATGGGTTCAATTCCCAGTCAAGGGCATGTACCTGGGTTGCAGGTTCTATCCCTGGTCACGTGGGAGGCAACCAATTGATGTGTCTCTCTCATATCAATGTGTATGTCTCTCTCTCCCTCCCTCCCTTCCACTCTCTCTAAAAAAAATCAATGGAAAAATATCCTCGGGTGAGGATTAACAACAGCAACAAAATGAAAATAAATAAATACAATGAAGGAACCAATATTGATATAGTATTAAAAAAAAAAAAAGTCATTGCCAAACCCAGGCTTACCTAGGTTTTCTCCTATGGCATCTTCTTCTAAGAATTTTATGGTTTTGCATTTTCCATTTAGGTCTATGATTCATTTTAAGTTCATTTTTGTGAAGGGTATAAGGTCGGTGTTAGGATTCTCCTCTTTCTGTATATGGACGTCCAGTTGTTCTAGCATCATTTGTTACAAAGACTGTCCCTTGCCTATTATTGTATTGGCTTTACTCCTTTGTCAAAAATCAGTTGACTAGCCCTGGCCAGGTAGATCAGTTGGTTAGTGTCACCCCAATACGCTAAGGTTGCGGGTTCAATCCCTGGTCAGGGCACACCCAAGAATCAACCAATGAATGTGTAAATAAGTGGAACAACAAATCGATGTTTCTCTTTCTCTTTCTCCCTTCCTTTCTCTCTGTGAAGATCAATTTTAAAAATTGGTTGAATTATCTGTGTGGGTGTATTTCTGGGCCCTCTACCCTGTACCATTGATTATTTGTCTGTTCTTTTGCCAACATCACACTGTCTTGATTATTTAGTTTCATGGTAAGTTCAGTTCTCCAACTTTGTTCTTGTCCTTCAATATTGTGTTGGCTCTGCTGAGTTTTTTGCCTTCCCGTAGAAAGTTTAGAATTGGTTTGTTGATAGCACACATACAATTTTTGAAATTCACAACAATTGACACAGAGATATAGAAAAGGTTATTTAATTCAACCCTTCATAGATGAGCTATGTAAGGCCCAGGCAGTGAGAGATTTTCCCAGCGTCAGGCAGAGACTCAGATCCAGGTCTTCTGTTGCCAAGCCTCCAGTATTTTGCTTTCCACTTAGGTCTAAGCAGCAGGACCAAGTGTGTATATACTGGCTTCAAAGTGAGTTGATTGTCTAGTGTATACCTGGCCTGTTTGTAAAACAGTCCCCAGTATTTATCAGGGCCACAGGTCTACTTCACAGCAGCCTGTTTACAAAGCTACCAGCAGTGCGGGGTGACTGAGAACCTGACAGCTTGTGGTGTTCAGAGCACCGGGAGCGAGGAAGTTGGTGGCCCCACCTGTTAGAAAGGGGAGTGGTCAAGCTGTTAGGATGTGGCTGCCTGAACCTTTCTTTAAAACTCAAACTTGGCTCGTGGGAACTCTCACCAAAACACTAAGGGCCCGTGCAACGTCTGAACTGAAACACGGATAGCTCTGATCTTAAATCCCTGGCTATCCCACAAGGACATCTTCAAAGCCAAGTGGGAAATTATTCTCTTCTCTCCCGTGACACACTTCCCAGGCTAAGTCTAAAAAATTCTATTTTTCTTATTAGAAAAAGAATACAGGTTTTTAAAAAGCATTCAAAAATACAGAAAACTCTAAGAAGAAACAAAAATTCTATATATTCTTGTCACACAGAGATAACCTCCATTACCAGGTTAGTAATTTCCTCCCAGAGAGTTGTTATTTTTAATTATTTTAAATTTATTATTTTGCTTTGGCTCACAGTATTTGGATGTGTATGTATAGACTAGACTTTTTGTTATACTTTGTCACAGCATTTTCTATGGCATTACATATACTTCATGAATATGACTATCGGGGCTGCATTATATATATATATTCTATGATTCTTTTAAGCAATCTCATCACTACTAGAAAATTTACTATTATGAGTATATTCTTAAACTACAGTCTTGTACATATGTCTTCATCTATATCTTTGATTTCAAACTTGTCCTTCTTAAATAAGGACAAGGGCACTTTTTGTCTCAGGAGGCAGCCTGCTTCAAAGACTTTGTGTCAGTTTTGTCAAAACATGTGTTTTTAACACATCAGTGTCATAGTCTTCCCCCTGTCTTCACATATGAAAACAAGGTGAAATACTCATCTTGTCTCTTTTCCATCAGTTTGTTCATTGTTATCCTTCTAGTTCTTAGCCAGATACAAGTATCTCCCCACCCCCACCCCAGGTGAGATAGTCGTGTGGGACAGAGACCTTTAAAAAGCGGTGCTCAAAGGAAAACTAGGCCAAAGGCCTGTCCCAAGAGCCCATCCTAATCTGTGGTTAATGAGGACCTGCCAGCCAGCATTGCTGATTGTGTAGATGTTTCTCTGCGTAACGATGACCGAGGTGTCCCGGAAACTGTCTCTTCCAATCCCAGTGTGTTGAATACTCTTCACTTTGAAATTTACAGATCTAAATGCAAGAAAATGATAATGAAATGAAAAGGAAAAAAAAAGTGTCTTGCTCTCTTTTCTTCTCTCTCTCTCTCTCTCTCTCTCTCTCTCTCTCTCTCTCTCTCTGAATATATATGGCTGAATCCTTCCTTTTGCCAAATTAGTGACATTTTTGTTCGGTTTATCAAATCTGCTGTGCAGTCCATTGGATTGAGTTACTGAAATCACCTAGGACACTATACCAACTATATTTTTATAGCAATGTTTAAACAAACCACATATATAAAAAGTGTCTTAAAGTACATGGGTGACTGATTGTCTTCTGATGTAATTTGAGAATCACCAAAAAGCCCACCAACCTCAATATACTCACTTTCGTATTAGTTATTCATAAGAATGTAGTCCTGCCTGGCCAGAGTGGCTCAGTTGGTTGAGTGTCGTCCTCTGCACCGAAAGGTCGCCAGTTTGATTCCCGGTCAGGGTGCATGCCTGGGTTGTAGGTTTAGTCCCCAGTTGGGAAATGTATGGAAGGCAATTGATGGATGTTTTTCTCTCACATCAATGTTTTTCTGTCTCTCTCTCTCTCCTTTCCTCTCTCAAAGCATGTCCTCTGGTGAGGATTAAAAAAATGAAGTCCTTATTACAAGAAAAAAACGATAGACTAAAATGTCTCATGGATAAATGCAAAATATCCTCAACAAAATATTAAGAAATCAGATCCAACAATATGCATAAAGGATGACCTATAATGACAAAGTGGGTTTCATTCTAGGAATACAAGGTTAGTTT
Source organism: Tadarida brasiliensis (assembly GCA_030848825.1). Lineage (NCBI taxonomy): Eukaryota > Metazoa > Chordata > Mammalia > Chiroptera > Molossidae > Tadarida > Tadarida brasiliensis. The sequence goes on from CM061268.1 coordinate 86,745,377, forward strand.
AACATTTAAAATCAATATAATTTATCATATTAATAGAATTAAAAAAGAAACAGGATATGAGCATCTTACTAGATGAAGAAAAAGCAATTAGCAAAATTCAACAGCAATTTATGATCAAAATTCCCAGAAAACTGGGAATAGAAAGAAGCTTCATCAACCTGAAGAAAGGCATCTATAAAAATCCTACAGCTAGCATCATATTTCCTGAACTCTGGACACTTTCCCACTAGGACTGGGAACTAGGTAAGGATATGCTCTCACCACTTCTATTCGACATTGTGCCAGAGATCCTAGCCAGGGCAAACAGGCAAGAAGAAAGAAAAGAAATAGCATTGGCAGAAAGGAAGTAAAACACTCTCTGTTTATAGACAACATGACTGTTCATATGAAAGTCTTAAAGAATCTAAACAAACAAAAAAACTACTAAAACTATAACAGAAGTTTAACAAGGTCTCAGGATACAAGGCCAACATATAAAAATCAGTTGCATTTCTATAAGCTAGGGGTAAATAACTGGGAAAATTTTAATTCATTTACAAGTTTCAAAAATGAAACACTAAGGAATAATTTAATAAAAGACATGCAAAGACTTGACTTGGGGTGGTGGACACACAATACACGGTACAGAGGATGTGTTCTGAAACTGTGCACCTGAAACCTGTACAATTTGTTAACCAGTGTCGTCCCAATAAATTTAATAAAAAGAAAAATACAATAAATCAATAATATAAAATGGTTATTTCAAGTAAAAAAAAAAAAAGACATGCAAAATATCTAAGTTGAGTGTGGTGATGGCTGGGGGCGGGGGGAGGGGGATTTGCTGAGAGAAGATGGGTAAAGCAGGGGGAGTGGGGAACATCTGTAATAGTGTCAAATATATATATATATATATATATATATATATATATATATATATGGAGAGAGAGAGAGAGAGCACTAAAAAACATGACTGAGAGAAATTAAAGACCTAAACAAATGGAGAGATATATCATGTTCACAGAGCAGAAACTCACCAGTGTTAAGATGTCACTTCTTCGACGTTGATTTGTAGAGCCAATGCAACATCAGTGATAATACAAGCAGGCTGTTTTTAAAAAGAGAAATTAACAAGTTCACTCTAAAATGTATATGGAAATGCAAGGCTTCTAGAATGCCAAAACAATCTTAGAGAAGAACAAATCCAGAAGACTTATACTACTTAATTTTAAGGCTTATAAAGGTACAGTGATCACATCCAAGGATAGACGAAGAGATCCATGATGAGACCAATGGAACAGAGCCCTCAAATAGACCTATATTTATATAGTTAAAAGACGAGTTTGTTCACCAAATGGTGCTAAAACAACTAAGTATTCATATAGAGAAAAAAAAAAACACCTTTGAAATTATATGTTATACCATTCATAAAAATTAATTTGATGTATATTATAAATATAAGGGTGAAAACAATGCCATTTTAGTACAAAGCACAGGATAATACCTTCATGATCTAGAGGTAAGCAGGCAGACGAGACATAGAAAGCAATAGCCATTAAATAAAAATATTGGTAACTAAGAGTTCATCAAATTGAAACAATTATGCTCATCAAAAGACATTGTTAAGAAAATGAAAAGGCAACGTATCTACTGGGGAATATATTTACAAAGGACTTACATCTAGAATACTTACAATGGAATAAAAAAATAAGTGTCAAACAAGAGAATGACAAATACTGTATGATTTTACTTATACTGTATGTGGAATCTAAAAAACAAAACATAAAACCCAAACTCAGAGAGATAGAGATCAGATACGTGGTTACCGGAGGCAGAGATGGGGTGTGGGGCAGTTGGAGGAAGGTGGTCAAAGGTACACACTTCCGGTGTTCGATTAATAGGTAATAGGGATGTCACATACAACATGACGACTATAGTTAACACTGCTGTGTGGTATATTTGAAAGTTGTTAGACCCCAGAAGTTCTCATCACAAGGAAAAAAACTTCTTTCTTTTTTTTTTTTTTTTTGTATCTGAGATGATGGGTGTTAATTAAACTCATTGTGATAATCATTTTGAAATACATGTAAGTCATTATGCTAACACCTTAAGCGTACATAGTGCTGTATGTCAATTATATCTCAATAAAACTTGGGGAAAAGTATAAAACTGCTCAATTTTTAAATTGACTTGAGAGAGAGGGGAAGGGGGGGAGAGAGAGAGAGAGAGAGAGAGAGAGAGAGAGAGAGAGAGAGAGAATTTGTTGTTCCATGTATTTGTATTTATGCATTCATTGGTTGATGCTTGTATATGCCTTGACTGGGGATTGAACCTGCAACCTTGGTGTATCAAGATGATGCTCTAACCAACTGAGCTACCTGGCCACGGCTAAAACAGCTCAATTTTTAAAAAATGGGCAAAAGACTAAAGCAGACACTTTGCAAAGAAAAATCTGCGGGCCAATAGACACCCACAAAAAGTGCCCAATATCACTGGTCATCAGAGAATTGCAAATTAAAACCACAATTAAATAATAGTCCATACCCACTAGAGTGACTGCGGTTAAAGAGAATGACAATACCAAATGTGGAAATGAAATGGAGTAACCAGAACTCTTATACATCGCTGCTGAAAATGGATAATGGTACAACCACATTGGGAAATTTTGACATCCATATGTACCTCTTAAGCTAGCAATTCTACTCCTATTCACCCAAGAAAAATGAAATATATGTGTTCAGAAGGACTGTTCATAGCAACTGAATTCACAGTAGTCAGTAGTTGGAGACAACCCACAGGTGCATTAACAGTGAGCAGATAAACAAACTGGGCTTGGAGTCCTATTAGCAATCAAAGGAAGTGGACACTGGTAAGCACCACAGTGTGGCTGAGTCTCATACACTGTATGTTAAATGAAAGAAACCAGTCACCAAAGAGTACATGTTGTATGATTCCATTTATAAGATATTCTAGAACAGAAAAAACAAATTAATCTAAGGGGGGGAAAAACATCGTCATGGTTGCGGATTTTAGGTAGTGATTGAGAAGAGACAGTGGAACTTCTGGGAGGCTGAACTCGTGATGGAGGTGTGGGGTTACACAGGCACATCTTTTTGTCAAGATAGGGCAGCTAGGATGTGTGCATTTCAATGTATGTAAATTTTACTTTAAAAAGAACTGCAAAAAATATACATTATTTCACTGGGAATGGGGAGTGTTGGCAATCTAGTAAAATAAGAAGGGCAAAATGCTAATTGCTGAAGCTGGATAGTGGTTACATGAGGATTCATTATACTCTGTTTACTATGTATAGGTTTCATACTGTCCATAATTAAAAAATTAGAAGTTATAACACTTGTTTCTCAGGCTATCGTAATCTAAGGAGAATAGCCAAGGACATGGAATTATAAACATGGGTGTGGGTCCGGGGCTACCGTTTGTTTTAGAGTTTCAATCTCAGTGTCCTTGTTCTAACCATCTGTCTCCCAGATTCTATGTCAGGTCCTATGCAAACAGGCCTCCAAAGGGCCCCTCCTAGAAAATCCGAATTTCTGAACCGAACATGTGGGTAAGGCTTCCCGATGACGAGCCGTAGCTCTGTGGGACTCTGAGAGCACTTCTCCTGCAGCAACCGTCAGAGCGCCGGGTGTCTGCGAGGGCTGCCGCTGAGCGCCGCAGCGGGGCCCTGGACAGGAGAACTCGGACTTGGGCGTCTCGCGTCTGCGTCCAGAATTACAAGGCTTATCTATAAAGATGTGCTGTTATGAAGGGTGTTTCCTCTTCAAGAAAGAAATTCGGTGCAAACTAGTTTAAGCTCCAGATGGAATTATTGGAAGGATACTAAGGTAGTTTACAGAATCAAAGGGAACACAAATCTCTGGAATCAAAGAAGGCGCCGGACACCACAGAAACTCTTAACTGTGGACTCAAACACCTTTGGCAGGTTATGTTTCTCCCTTTCGTTTTGGTTTCCTTTTCTTCCGGTGATAGTTCCCCAGAAATCTGAAACTAATGTTAGAGTCCTCGAGATTGCTGATGTGTCTTTAAACTAAATTAGAGAGGATTCACACACACACACACGCACACACGCACACACACCACAAAAAACAGAGAGGATTCGCAGTTACTCTTATAAGCTAATTAGAGTTACTTATATTTATATTGTAGTGCACAGATTTTTTTTCTTTTCTTTTTCCTGCTGAGTATTATTGTTGGAAAATTCGCTATTACAAACCATCGTAAAAGGCAACGTCTTGAGAATTAATTGCACAGTTTTCCTGAGGCGACTGCTCGCACTGATCTCAGTCCGCCTTCCATTGGTTTACTTATTAGATTCCTCCACTCCCAGCTTCAGATATGCTACTACCCTTGAGAATCGCTGCATTTTGTGTGCGTCCTCACCAGCTAGGGAGCTTACATCGAACTTCACCCTCTGTTGTTCATATTACAAAAACAATGGGTATTTTTTCACATACATCCTGCCGCACCCACCTACTGCTCCTTGGTGCGAGGGGGGTGCTGGGAAAGGTCCTGTGCAGCTTGCTTGACCTTGGGCCGGGAACATTCCCTACATGGAGACGAACCCTCACAGCCTGCACAGGGCTTATGGTCTTGTTTGGGAGAATCTTGCCCCATTCTGGGCTCGATGTGTACTCCTTTGTTCTGCCTAGGTGTGGGCGTCATATGGCACTGGGCCAACTTGCGATATCTGTTCCCCGTGGGAGAAAACCTGAAGCGCAAGAGGGACGCATGCAGACCGTCTCCCTGCACTGGCTGTGGGGACCGAGACTACTGCTCTCTCTCTTCTCCACGCCAGTCAAGGGCACTCCGTCCAGTGCCCGAGTTGTGTCTTTCTCGGCAACTCCGACACCTGCAAACCACGTAGTGGGTTGCCGTCTGGGACTGCAGCTCCTGGGGGCAGGCACCGATGCTCCTGGCTCCCCTCCACGCAGCAGCGTGCCTGCCGTGGAAGTGGAAACCGGCGTCACTTGCTCGCAGGGGAGCGCGTTGCGAGTGTGCGGGATGTGCCCTCCTTCCACACCACTTGAGAAACACTGTATAAAGAATCTATGTGTTGTTTTAATCCCATCCCACTCCTAGTCCATAACAGATGCCCAACACATGTTTGTTGAACTGGTTGGCCTGTAATCAACATGACTCCGGAGAGCCTGCTGTGCAACCCTGAGGGGCAGCAGGTGCTCACAGGTCGGATTCCGTGGCACCTTCTCTAGGGACAGAGGACGCTGCTCCCTCACTGAGGCCCTGTGTCCCCAGACCACAGCCTGACCACCACAGCTGCTCCCGGAGAGGCGCTGACCTCGCGGACAAGAGCTGAGGTTTCCCATCCCCACCTCAGCTGCATTTTCTGAGACAGACAAGACCGGATGGGGTCATTCTAGCCGAATTCTGATGTAGTAGTAGCACATCACGAAACTTGGTCCAATGAGGCATCCATAGTTAAGATACCAAAATTAGTCCATGTCCTGATTTTCCCTACAACCCTCACCTGCTTGTCCAGTAGATGAAAAGAAGGGGCGCTGAAACCCCTGGGGACGGAGTGGAGTCAGCATTCATTGACAGGTCCAGACTGTCCTGTACACCGAGCACACAGAGAGAAGGTGCTTGCCTTCCGCTCCTTCACTCCTCAGGTTTTGTATGTGGATACAGCTATATCTTGCCTACAAGTCCCTCACAGTCTGACTCAAAGCTGTCCTCCTCCTGCCTGCCATGGACGCATGACTTACTCGAGAACAAATCTTGGAGTTCATATATAAATGCGTTGCTCGAGGTTTTTGTAGAAGGACCAAAAAAGCTGTTTCCCTGCTCCGTGCAGGTGACAGTCAGCCCCCCAGTGTTCGGAGAAAGGGATGGAAATTGCACACACAGAAAAGTATGCTGTTAGTGTATTAGCTAGGGTGACCTATTCTTTTAGGCTATCCGGAGAAATAACTGTCATTTACAGTGGTTTCAGTCGACCGCTCTATCATTTTGTGTAATCAGGGACAGCCATTTTCTTGAGGATGGCAGAACATGCAGCCACTGGGGCGCCCCCCCCCCCCCCCCCCCCGCCCCTGATGGAACAGCTCCGTCTCTGAAGCCTCCAAACAGTCCTGGTCTAAACAGTCCTGGTCTTTGCAGAGATGACCACTGAGGCAGCTGCACGGAACATCCGGGAAGCCGAGAGAGACAGGCACAGATGACATGCATCAGCTCCACAGACGGAAAGGTGAGTGACAACGCCGTTGGCTGGATGTCCTACCTGTCCATCACCTGGCGCCACCTGCCCTGGGGACATCTGGCCTCTTATTTTTCCACCAGAGAACAGGGGCCCTACGGACTTGAAAGCTTATGTGTGTTGACATGTCAGAGGAGAAAGTGATTAAGTAAACATTTTCCTGCCACACAGGTAATCGATACATAATTGTTTTCAGCGTTTACTCGGTTCTAGCACTGTCCTTCTCTCCTGCTCCTAAAAATGACTTTGCTTAGCCACACTCCTCCCCTCCCGCCTCCCCCACAGGCGTTTGGAAAGCGGGAGCACAGGGCGCCGCCTCATTGGCGTCTTTGTCCTCGCACCAGCATCGGATGGTGTCAGTCACAGCTCGGGGAGTGCGGTTTGCTCACACATTAGCCATCACTGGGAGCGAACAGCAAACAGCTTTTCTCAGGAGCCCTGCGCTCACGGAGCCTCAGGAATGGAGCTCCTTCCAGCTGCTATCGAAAGTCTGCTTTTCCTCCCTCTGGCTCTGGGTGCTCTGAGTTTGGACAACCAACCCCCTGGACCAGTGGACAAAGAGCTGTTGTTGTTGCTTATAAGATTCACAAACAGCATCCTTGTCACTGCCGGTACCTAGGAAGTCCCAGAGTTTCCATTTTTCATGCTTTATAGCTGTATTGAGTTGTTTATGTCACGGGCAATCTTGTCTACAGCATCTGGAGACGGAGTAAAGCCTTGGTTCTCAACACCTCCATTTACACAGCTAAACCAAAAAAGGACATATACATTAAAAAGTGATCTGCTGTGGCTCTGCTATCTAAACGATGGGTCTTGACAATAACGATCAAACCCCTCTACTGCTAACATTTCAGGGATGGGATTAAGAATCATTTCAATAGCAGTTACTTTCTCAAGGGGATTTCCTGTGGCTTTATTTATCTGAGGTTGAAAGACCAGCTTCTGAGAAATTGCGGAGAGTGGGTAGGGCATCAGCGAACTGAGTCCTTCAGCGGATTCACTTTCCCAGTCACCCCAAGGTCACAGTGCTCAGCAATCCATCGATTAACTGAAGTGTTAATCCCCTTGACCAGTGAACTCACATTTGCTTTGTGTTTGATTGATTTCTTTGGCCACCGATAAAAACAAAAATGACGAAAACAGTAGATTCCCTGAAACACAAACAGAGATAGCCAAAAATCTCACTTCCTATCATTCCAGTTTACCTTTGATCATCTGTAAATGATGGTAGAACACTTTATCTGTGATCTGACCTGTCCTATTAACAAGTGACCCAAAGGATGAAACATGCTTTTGTAGTCTGCTGCCTCAAGTACCGTAACAGTGACAGGGACAGACCTTTCTGCCATCAGACCACATCTGCTCGAATGCCTCTGGTGTGGTCCAAGCAGACCACTGCCCAGCTGACAGCCTGTAGGCCTCATATGAAAGTAAACTTTAGGGAGAGACCTCCAGCCCAGCGAAAGGCCCAGGCCGTGCAGAACTCCCTGCAATTGACCAGTTGCTGGAGTAGCTCTCTTCCCTGTGGAGAAGCTGGTGGATGGTGACAAATGATGCCTGTGTTCTCTGCCACAATGCCACAGCCTTGATCTCTGGTGGGTGTGATGTCTGCCACAGGTTTGCAGGCTTGTCCTTGCCAAGCTTGATTTTCTGAGGTTATCTGATTCGTCCCAGATTTTATGTCCACAGTTCGGCTAAGCTGCCGGCAGGCAAAGAGTGGCCTGGACCAAGAGTTAGCAAATTTTTCTGTAAAGGGCCAGACAGTAAATATTTTCAGCTTTGTGGGACATATGGTTTCTGTCACAACTACTCAGTTCTGCCACTGCAATCCAAAAGTGCCTAGAGACAACAAATAAGTGTGGTTGAGATACAATTCACTTTATTCACAAAAGCAGGCTGTGGGCTGGATTTGGCTCATGAGACATAGTGTGCCAACACTGATCTACAGGCACGGTCTCTGATTTTTTTGATTGTGTATGCTATCAGTTTCAACAAAACAAAACACAAACATATAAATGCCAAACACTTTTAAATACATACCCCAATATATGTTTATTTGTGTGTAAATTATATACAAGGACATTATAAAACATACACATACATAGAACTTTTTAAAAATGAGATATAGATGCAATAATGCTTTCAAGTCTCATTTTAATTGTGATGACTTCATACTGTCATTACCCAAGATTTAAAGTGCAATGTATACTAAGAGGCTAGGCTCACACTTAGTGGCAGTGGATTTAAATCAACTATTCAAATAGTCTTCTTGATAATTAAATTTTTTTTGGCTAACTTTTTGTTATACCTAAATAGATCTTTGTTTTTATTGTGTAATATTGCTGGCAAAGAATTCAAACTATTTTTTTTAAATCCTCAACCAAGGATTTTTTAAATTGATTTTCAGATAGAGTGGGAGGGAGGGAGGGAGGGAGAGAGAGAGAGAGAAACATCGATGTGAGAGAGACACATTGATTGGTTGCCTCCTGCATGACCGCAGCGAGGGTCAGATATTGAACTACAACCAAGGTACGTGCCCTTGACCAGAATCAAACCTGCAGCTCTTTGGTCCTCGGGCTGATGCTCTAATCGCTGAGCCAAATTGGCCAGGGCTCAAACTATTTTTTATTTTAACAAACTCACTGTTTGCTCTATGCCAGGCACTGTCCTAAGTATTTCAAAAGTATTAACTTACTCAGTTTTTATAAAAGCCCTGTGGAATGGGTACTGTTGTTATCCCTTCTTTAAACACTTGAAAACTATAGCGCAGAGAGGTTAGGTAACTGGCCCAAAGTCACACAGCAGCTGGCTCCAAAATGCTTGTTCTTATCTACTGAACTAAGCTGCCTCTTCCACTTCTTCTACTGTTCTTATTCTTTCACTATGAGAATTAAACTTCAGTCCACACTTTATTTTCAGGAACATACTTGTTTATTTAGGGTGTGGTGACTTTAGGTAAAATTAGATAACGTCCAAAATTTCACTTAACCAGGCACATGTAAACGGCAGCACAATGCAACCAAAGAATGGGACTGAATGAACAAGGGCCCCCCAGCCTTGTACAACTTCCACTTTCCTCTAGGAAAACCAGAGAAGCCCATTCATCTGACAGACGGAGTAACTGAAAGTGCTAGGGTTGATTTGTATATTAAGGTGTAGTTAACTATTTTGGACATCTGTAAATCCAAACATATTCTCTCCTTCCTGGAATATGCCACCTGCACTTGTCTAAAGAAATGACCTTTTGGCCCGGTCAGTGTGGCTCAGTGGTTGAGCATCGACCTGTGTACTAAGAGGTCACCGGTTCGATTCCTGGTCAGGGCACATGCCTGGGTTATGGGCTCAATCCCCAGCAGGGGGCATACAGGAGGCAGTTGATCGATGTTTCTCTCTCCCTCTCCCTCTCTCTCTCTCTCTAAAAAATCAGTTAACAAAAATTTTTTAAAGGAATGACTGCCTGTCCCAATTATAAAATACTATGTCCCTAATAAAATATTGTCTTTGTTTATACTAACAAACAAAATAAAGACTAAACTATAATATCTATGATTGTCATTATGTCGAGTAAGTTGAAATAAGAAGATACAGTTAGACGCCGTTGTACTCATCTTCAGCTGTTATCAATCATCTTGTTAACTTAAAACTCTGCTTCTCGCTTCTGGACTTAAAGAGAAAATCACCCTCAGAGCTCTGCACCTGACCTCTGGGCAGCAGTGTGACCTCCGGGCAGCAGTGTGTCTGGAATGTCCCCCCAGCAGTGTTCCTCCCACCGTTCCTTTCTCAGTTTGTGCTCTGGAGCCTATCATGTGGTTCTCAGGCTTTAGTGCCCCTGCTGATCCCCTGGAGAGCTCACGGTCACACAAACTGCTGGCCCCGGCCCCAAGCTTCCTTCAGTAGGTCTGGGGTGGGCCTGAGAATCTGCATTTCTAACACTGAGAACACCAGGTGCTGCTGCTGCAGGTCCGGGGGACCCACTTGGAGAACCACTGCTCTGGATATCTATCCATTCCAGGTCTTTCCAGGAAGCAGAAATTGACTTTGTGTTGTACACATGGTTTTCTGTTTCATGTGACTTTATTATTACCCAGAAATCTTAGTGCCACATCCAACCCCGTATCCTTAGACAGACCACAAATTCCTGCTGTCAACGCTTATCTCATGCCAGTTCTGGGTCAGTCCTTACTCACAACTACCCACCACCAAACCCACCCTCAGTAGTTCCTGGCCTGGCCTTGAACAGAGCTGATATTAATAATGAGAGAAGCCCGGCCAGTGTGGCTCAGTGGTTGAGCATTGACCCATGCACCAGAAGGTCACCGGTTCGATTCCCGGTCAGAGCACATGCCAGGGTTGTGGGCCCAATCCCCGGTGGGGGGCATGCAGGAGGCGGCCAATCCATGTTCTCTTTCATCAATGTTTCTATCTCTCTCTCCCTCTTCCTTCCTCTCTGTCTAAAATGAATAAAGAAAAAAAAAATAATGAGAGAAATTACACAAGGCTGTCCCCTCTTCCATCTTTTCATTGTATATTCTTTCTCATAGGGTCACTCACCTGTTTCAACTGTCAGCTTAAGGTGATGGTTCTTTAACCATCCGTACATCTACAGCTCTGACCTCCCTCCTGAGCTCTAGCCTGTACATCTCGACTTCCAGTGGACAGCTCTACCTTGATGGGCCATAGGTATCAGAAACTCGTCGTTATCGGTTACATTGAGTTGCCCCCCACGGATGTTGAAGTCCTAACCCCCTAGTGCATGTAACTGTGACCTTATTTGGAAATAGGGTCATTGCAGATGTAATTAGTTAAGATGAGGTCATACTGGAGTAGGGTGCATCCTCAATCCAATAGTGTGTTGTCCTTAAAAGAAGAAGAGAGACACACACAGGGAGAAGACAGCCATGTGACAATGGAGGTAAAAACTGGAGTCATGAGCTCCAGGCTGAGGTAGACCCAGGGTTGCTGGCAGGCGACAAAAGCTAGAAGAGGCAGGGAAGAATTCTCCCTGACACGTCAGAGGGCGCATGGGCCTGCTGACATTTTGATTTGGTACTCCTGGCCTCCAGAGCCACGAGATGATAATTTTATGTTGTGTGAAGCCATCTAGTTTGTGATATTTGCTACCGAGATGCTAAGAAACGAACGTACTCGTGTCCCAAACCGAACTGACTGTCCCCTCTCCTCACCAATAACTCTACGTTCTTTTTTCAAAGACTACATTAAAGACTTTGCAATCATACAAACTAAAAACTTGGATTTATTTTATATTCCTGTTCACCCTTCACATCCTATAAACTAGCAAATTGTGTTAACTCAATCCTCTCTCCAAGTTTCCCTCTAACATCTTGGCCATTGCACCAACTTCAAAGCGATTGTTTTTCTCTTCTTTGCCTTTCTTACATTTCCAATGAATTCTTAATATGAAAGTACTTATAGCATAATAGCTACCCGTTACTGGGAGCTTACTTTTTGCCTAGAAATGTGCTAGGTTCTTTCCCATGTATTTGATTTTCACAACTTCAGGTGGTAATCACAGACGGTCCCCAACTTACGTTGGTTCGACCTACGGTGTTTTGACTTGACGATGGTGCAAAGGAACACGCATTCAGTGTAAACCGTACTTTGAATTTTGATCTTTTCCTAGCGATATGTGGTGCGCTGCTCTTGTGGTGCTGGGCGCAGGTGGTGAGCCACAGCTCCACGTCGGGGTGTGGCGCGAGGGGAACAACCAATGCCCTGAGTGTGTGTTGCCAGTGTTTCTGGTACATTGTGTTCTGAGCACATGGAAGGTAGACTAGACTAAACTATAATGTCAGTAGGTGAGGTGTATTAAGTGCATTTTTGACTTACGGTATTTTCGACCTACAATGGGTTTATTGGGATGTAACTCTATTGTAAGACGAAGCATTTGTATTATTGTGATCTTCAGTTTCTGGGTCAAAGAGCTGGTGCCCACGTTCGTGAAGCTACCAAAAGTCAGAGTTGGGTTTGACGTCTTACCCACTCTGCTACACTCCTTGTCGCACCTCATGGTGTCTCCTTGAAATGCCAAGTGCTGGAGCAGCACTCCGGCCACCCCAGAGCTACCCCTCCAGCCTGTCTCCTGGACGGTCCTCCGCTCCGGGGCACCAGGCTACTCATCCCTGCAGATGTGCATTTACCTTCCTGCCCCTGGGGCTTGGAGGATGCAGTTCCTGCCATCTAAGAACCCAAGAAGTGTTCACTGCCCAGACCCCTCGCACACCTCAGTGCCAAGCACACCAGTGGCCTCTTTCACCATTACTCCAAAGTCAGAAGTACCTGTTCCTTCCTCTGGGTTGCTTCTCTAGAATGTAGGCCATTCCACCCTGCTTTAAAAGTAGCCGTTTACATGATCTTACTGGCCACTAAATTTAAAAAACTATGTCATTTAATTCTGTTGTGTATTTTCCTCCCGTCTTCTATAACAGTGCCTCAATCAATGTCTGTCAATTTGCGTTCCTAAAAGAGCACTAATAATCGCAGTAATGGTGTTAGCAAGCCTTTGCTAGGCATTAATCCTCAACAGTTTGGTACCATTTAAAAGCTAAAGTCTTTTATTTAAAAACATTGCATCAGTTTTTTCTTTTCCCACAACTGAAAAGAAATTTCTTAATCTGGTTACCTAATTTAATGTAATATGAGAGAAGCTTCATGTGAAACACCTAGCCATTTCTGGTCAGTTTGATGCTCTGTGTGATACTAATTTATTATCTGGGAACATCAAACTCTGTCCATTGTCCTTAGAAATAAAATGCTTCCAAAGCTGGGAGTGGAGGGAGGGGGGGGCATCCACTGTGTTTCCTACGCTCCAGATGATGTTCCCTGTGTCCTCGGATCTGGAAGCAGGCCTGCGCTGTCTGTGACTTTAGTTCTGTCCCAGCTAGCTCAGACCTCACCTTGGATCAGCTACATCTCATGATACCCGGGGTCAGCCTGAGTTGAAAACACGATGTTCACCTCCCCGCCCTCACCGCGCTGGCAGCGGAAACCCAGACTTCATTTATTTTGGGATCTCTGAGAACTGACATAAGAGCAAATTCTATACTTCCGGGCCAGTGGTAGGAACCCAAAAAAGGAAAGAGAGGAGACGCTAAATGAGCCCCATGGGAAATCAAGCCAGACTGGACATCCTGGCAAAGAGACAGAGTAACTTGCTGCTTAAATGAGAAACTATTTAGAAGTCAGTCGTGAAAGAGCGATTAACCAAAACAGTTACACATGTGGGGGCCATCGCGAGGAACAGACTGAAGAACACGATTAGGAAATAATTAAAGCAGCAGATCCCACGACGCAGCGAAATGGGATGAAAAATGAAGTGATCACTCTTCCCTCTTGGGCTTTTTCCTTTTTTCCCAGCTGGAAAAATATCCCTGTTTCTGCCCGTAATTTGAAATATCTAGAACACTGAATTTATTGACAGAAAGCGCAGTTACCCTCTAATCAGAGAACTCCTAAAGGGAAAAGAGCGCCGCGTACATCAGAGGTACCCTGGAGACCCAGCTGGTCCCCACTCCGCGGAAGGGGGTGCGGTGGGGGAGCGGTCAGGCTGGTTGGAGAAGGAACAAAAGCGGCATTTCTTCATTAGTGTCATTGCAGGGAGCCGGTGCTCTGGAAGCTGGAGGCCGTCAAATGGGGTATTGCCGCAATAAAACAGGCTGGAAAATGAAAAGCTCCATTCTCTTGTCAATCTCACAGGCTCATCTCTCTTTTTAATAAACCAGGCACTACCCTGGTAAGCTAATGCATATCTGCAGTTTCGTTTTGTGCTTGGTGATTGTGCTGTGGGCACTTATTCATGTGACAGAATTTGCTTTAAATGAAGGGAACTGGCAGGTTGGAGGAAAAAACCCAATGTTGCCAAATCACCAATTAAGGAAAGTGCTGGAGGGAAAACTGGTCCTGAGACCGGCGTCAGTAAAAAATGATATAATGATGCCGCACTTCAAAAGACGTTTTGAAGAGACACTTAATGAAGGAGATAAGAGAGTTGGATTACAGTGTGGCTAATATATATGCCCGCCAAATTTAGACCAGGAAGATAGACACAACGGGGTAGGTACAGTCATTTTTGCAAAACTTTGGACAGCTAAACAACAAACACATCCCACCGTGATGCGGGGGACAGGGAGGCAGATTCTCCCTGTGAATGGGGGACTCAGCTGCACGAGCAGTTCTGTTCAAAACTCCTTCCTGTGATGGGATGTCACCTTGGCAGGCAGTGGGGTTATGAAACCCAAGAAGCCCTAGTCCCGGCCCACCCCCTTGGACCTCATCACGAGCAAAGGGGCAGGCAGGCACGCAGGCTGACTGTATGGAGTTCGAAAGGATGAAGCAGAATATTTCTCTACTTTTCCCTTTGAGTCCCCATTAGTCACCTGCCAGGGTAACCTTTCTCTAGTCTTCCCTACAGAATCCCTGATTTTATTCAATTTCTCCAGTTTTCCCCCCAGACCCAACTCCATCTGGGGGGCAGCATCAAATCCTCACTGTTTTGGAATTGCTGGAGAGGCCTTAGTTGCCCCACATTCACAAATAAACACACCTTTTTCTCTCCCCGGTATGATAGCTGCTGAAGACATCACTTCAATGGATTAGGGCATTAGCCACAACCTTGTGTCTTCACTCCTTTTTACCAAAGACCCGCCCTCCCAAGAAATTGTAGAGGAAAAGAGGGAAGAAAGCCCCACCTTGCCACAGATAACACGCACCAAAACAGCAGGGTGAACGAAGTCCGGGAAAATCGCTGAGAACTTCTGGGCGGATCATGAGAGACTTCATGGAAGAGGGGACATATTTTGAACGCGATATTTGTGCTCAGCACTGCGCTATATGCTGTCAAATTACCTAAGGCGAGCTATGGCTCCTGTCCTGAAGAAGCTCTGAACTTAGCCAAGGAGATAGATACATGTGCATGAAATAAAAAACACAAGACAACTTAATGACGTGTGTGATACAAATGCATTGACATTTCGGGAACCGGGATTTATTTCCCCATTTCTGTGTTATGTTAGGGTAGGACTAGGCAACAATAACTTTGCTACTTGTTTCAGGTGTTAAAGAACAAAATTCAGCTGAATAAATGTGAAGAGCTAGTTGTCTATTAAGGGATTCGTGAGTCGGGCAGCATCCCGTCTGGCAACTTGAAGGGCACTCAGGTGAGGTGCACCAAATAAAAGGTTCTAGGCAGAAAGAGGGCAGGACCAGAAGTTAAGAGAGTGGATTATTTTGGGCAAGGGGACCTTACCTTAGTTCCCCCTCAGAGCAGATGACCTCTGGGCAGTTGATCAGGAAATTCCAGCCTGATCGGTTTAAAATTGCATTCCTGGGAGAGGCTGAAACTTCAATTCGGTTAGTTATTGTTTTGGTTTCGTGATGTGCTTAGCAAAAGGGACTCCATTTGGGCCTGTGTTTCTTTTCCTTTTCTTGAACACTGGAAAGACTTGATTCTGGAAGTCTGCACTTGATTCTGGAGCCAAATAAAACAGCTCCCTTAGTAGGACCAGCAGCTTGCTTGCCAGTCCTCTTCGACCCTTGCTTTGCGCAGTCGTCCAAAGCTCCTGTTACTAACTGCTCCATCCTAACCTCTGTCTTGCAAGACCCGCTTTAAATCACCTAGCCCTGGCCCTAAAATACTGAACCATATCCTCCTCGACTTCCCCCCTGAGATATTAAGATTGTCGAAATGGAACCCTCCTTTATTGCAGAGAGGCTACGAAATCTTGCTTTGCTTGATCAAAAGTTTTTTTCTGGTGTCTTTTTGGGGATCGACAAAACAATTCAATAATTTTCCATGCAGACAGATGCTTGGGCTACCTGGTAATTTCTGTAGCCTTACAGTTATGCATGAATACTTCCTTTGTCTCTTAGTGTATCTAAGGATGGGGCCCAGAAATGAAGCAGTAGCTGTGACTGAAAGTCATGCATCTAAAACACTAACAAAGTATTGGCTTGGAGGTGCCAACAATAACACAAACACAGCCACTTTAAAATGGAGTCGGAGCTGCCATCCCCGAGGAACTGTCTTGTACATCTTACGCCTCAAACCTCCGGAATGTTAAAACTGGGCAAAATAAACTTTGAACTGGCCTAAAGCAATATTGTGTTTGCAAAGAACTGTTTGCAAAGATAACAGACAGCAGATATTATGACTGAGATTAAATCTTTAAAAGTAGCTTCACCGTGTTAGCTTATCTGCACCTATAGAAATGCCTTCCTTCATTGATGTGATCGGTCCCCTTCATTGACGTAATTGTTCCTTTACCCTTCCTCATAAACAGCCCTGGCCTTTGCCTCCCAATCAGAACACTCTTTGGGTTTCTGCCCGAACCATTGCTTCCTGAACAGCTATTTTTTTGGATCCCGAATAAATGCTTGCTGCCTCTCGCTTTGGCCTTTTATTGTTAGGTTAACAAAGGAAACCATTCATCTGAGCAACCTGCGGGGTGGCAATGAGGATGTGACAGACCGGAGCTGAGATTTGGACGCAGCTTTGAATAAGGCTTTGTAACCTCACCTCCTTCCCCAGGCTCTATTATATAAGCTCCTCCCTGGAAAAGGAGCTTGTATCATGTCAGTGCTGGGGGTCAGATACACACTGAACTGTCTGACAGACGGGGTGGAAGGACACTGTAAGGGAGCCAACTTACAGAGAGGGGAGGGCACGCAAATGTATCCTAAGCTGAGAGAATGAGCATGGAATGAGCATCCGTGCCCACCGTCAATGCATGTGCAGGTATGTGCCCCCTCGGGTCTCGGACTTGCCCAGCCCCGTCATCCTGGGGGAGCAGCACATGCTGGGGAGTGTGTGTACTGAAAGAGCCATCTCACTGGACCCAGCATCAACTCAGTGCCCCCGCAACCCTGCTGTGGCTGTCTCCCAAGTGAGTGAAACAGGGAGGAAGGGTTTCTTTGGTCTGGCTCCAAGCAGACAGAGGGTGTGAGGCAGAAGACTGGGACCACTGGAGGCTGAGTACCTTTACCTTGGCAGGAGTGCATGTCAAAACAACAGAGGCCAGAGAGGGTGGCCCTCAAACACGAAATATGTAAGATGCCCCCCACTCCAAACTCCCAGAAGAGCTTTGGAGCTGGGATTCTCCAAGGAACCAGATTGCCTTTATGAATCACCAAAGCCAAGAATGAATACGATTTAAGCAGGAATCTTCAGCAACCACAAGCTTGAGCCCACAGGCCAGAGATGCTCGAAGGGCTCTAACTCACATCACAGTGAATCATCGATTTCCTGTAGAAGTCCTAGCGGGGGGGAGGTGGCCGTGTGGTGGCGGCTGTACAGGCCAGTGCAGATGACCGAACATGGTTGTTTCAATCTGGGTCTCTTTGCCCGCTGAACTCTTGCTCTTTGTAGGCTGATTGCACTGGGAAAGCAAGCAGCTGAGCGCATAAGGAATTCTAGAATAATAGAAGCCAGTGGGAATCAGAACGGTCACAGAAAAACGTTCGTAGCAGACAGATGACCTAGAAAGGGTGGCAAAGAGATTGTGAGCACGATCTCTGCGTGATTCTGTGTGTCTGCACACATCCGCTGTCCACAGGCTGGCCCGAGCAGGCAGAGCAGGTGTCGTCTCGGTCTCCGTGCGTGGGAGTGGGGGAGAAAGGCGGAGGCGTTGGCCAGTCCTGTCCCTCCCTGGCACTGAGCCCTGTGGGCTCCCCATGTCGATGTTGAGGATGCCGCCTGGCTCTTCCAGGGCAGCCCTTTCAGATGGTCTGCCTCACCATCCTGGGAGAATGAGCGGTCGGGGGGAAGAAAAGAACTGGGGTGCCCAGCTGTCAACGTCAGGGCTCCAGCGCTCTCCCTCGACACTGTGTGTCTTTGAGTTTGTCCATTGATGTCTCTTAATGCGTTTCTTTGTCTGTGGAAAAGGGAACTAATGCCGACCCGTGTAGGGTGACACCCACTGCTGCTTTCACTCCTCCTTTCTCCCCAGTAACAGAAACGAAGCAAGGCACAGGCAACCAGCTGTCCTACCTTTCCCCACCCTCTGTGCAGACGATGTGACTGAGGTCTCTCCAATGGTGTGTGACAGCAGTGACATGTCCCTTTCCGGCCTGGTGTCTTGAGACCAGACCAGGAGAGGTCATATGCTTTCCCCTTTCCACTGGCTGCAACCCAGATAACATGCCCACGCAAAATGAGACAGAGAAACAAGAGGAAGAGAACTTGGTCCCTGAATGATGGTGGGGAGAACGGCCTGCTGAGCCAATCTGTTACACGTGGAAGAAATAAAGTATCTTGCTCAAGCAGTTTGGGGGTCCCTAACGTTTACCCTTATCCAAGTTAGACACTGTTAGGAACGTAGAACCATTTGAAGCTGAAGAAAATAGAGGTTGTGCCCCAGCTGGTGTGGCCCAGTGGTTGGGCGTCGTCTGTGCACCTGGAGGTTGCTGGTTTGATTCCCAGTGAGGGCACACGCTCAGCTTGTGGGCCCGATCCCATGGGGGTGGGGGGGGGGGTGTGCAGGAGGCAGCTGATTGATGTTTTACTCTCACATTGATGTTTCTATCTCTCTCTCCCTCTCTCTAAAAATCAATAAAAATATTTTTTTAAAGGAAAGAAAATAGAGGATGTGACATCTCCTTGTAAACTAAAGTGTTTTACAAATAGATTATGGCTGCCACATAATTGAATGAGCCGTCAATGGAAGCAGATGATTCAGAAAAACTAAAAATATCCAACTGCCAAAGTGAATTATCCAGCCTAAATTTACTATGCTGAGCAAATGAGGCAAGGGTAACAGACAGACGTTCCTATCTGGGTGTGGGACACCAACCTTGCCTCCTGTCCACACACCTCCACCTCGGGGAGTCCTGGGAGGTAGTGGCCACAAAGCCCGAGGGTCACATCCCCTCTGCCCACTTCCACACATCCAGCCTGATGTGAGAACGGCTGGAGTTCACGTCCATCAGGCTGCAGAGCAGCCGCAGCCGACAGGACCTCGCCTGGGGCCTGCCCTTTGCCACCCAAACCTTGGCGGGTGCCCGAGGCCGCTGTCAGTGGTCCACGTCCGAGCTTCCTCGCAGACACAGCTTACCCTGTTAGGCAATATCTGTCTCCAGAATCTCCCAGTTCCCTTCATTACAGCCCTTCACGAATGCTCTCAACCTCTTTGAGCGAGTGGAGACAGGTGTAGCAAGCAGATGTTTGGGGAAGGGATCAGCCAGCCCACAGGGCCTCCGGGAGCAGAACAGACCTCCGCACAGCTGCCCTGCGCGCCGCAGCTGACCTAGAAAGAGTGTCCTTTCTGCCCCACTGCGGGTCAGGGGACTTGGCAGGTCTGCACTGGGAGATTAGAGACTCATTCCTTTGTACTTTCCAGGAATTACCTTTTTTTAATGCAGAAAGCCCTGGGGGAGGGGCTCACACGTGTTTCATTGTTGCCCAAGCGGCTGAGTCACAGGAGGCCGTGAGGCCCTTGGTGGAGGGGCACACGAAACACCCGCTGCGGACGACGGACAGGGCGGGGGGCCACCTCTCTCCCATCCTCTGCCCACACCTGGTCCCCAGAGCTGCACGCACTGGATCGGGTTTCTGAAATCCCCTTGTGTACCGCACCTTCGCCTCCTGAGGACCTTCTCTGCTTCAGGCGCCTCTCTGCCGTCTGGTTTTGCCTGTTTCATTGTGTCCTGGTCAGGGCTTGCCGCTCGTCCTGGAGCGGTGCGAAGGACCGCGTCTTTCCCAGTCGGCGGGCGGCGACGTGAGCGCAAAGGAGAGGGCAGACCTCCGGGTGCCGCCTGAGACACGCGTTTCTGATCTGGGCGCTCTAATGGCTGCTCCCGCCAAAAGGTGTCCACGGGCTTCATCTGCGACCACAGGCAGCCCCCTCCTGACCAGTGCTCCGACCACGGCAGGGTCTCAGGCTTCAGATCCGTTTTGGAAGCGGCAGTCTCTTCCCTTCCCCACGACTTTGTTTGACACACTTTTGTTGGATTCTGATCTTGAAATTCTCCCCGCCTTAGACCAGCTTCCCTCCCAGCTTCAGATCACTGGACCTTTATTTGAGGCCAATGTCATTTCCTTCTTTAGAGGGGAAAGGAAAATCTAAAAGCTCGTTTCTCACTCGATTCTGTACCAAGACAAAAACTTCCCTGTCAAAGGGCTGCACTAACCAGACACGCCGCTGTGCTGGAAGGCAGGGGTCTGAGGGCGGAATTCTGGGCAGGCAGAACCTGAAATGGGCTCTGCAGTAGGAGACCTGGATCCGGGTCAGCGTGGCTCCTCACTCGCTGTGACAGTATGGGCGAATAATGTCATGACTTAGTTTCCAGGTCTGTAAAGGGGAGGGTAAAAGCCCTTTTCTTGTGGGCTTAGTGTAATGATGAAAAGCCACAGCACATAGTAGGCACCTGGCATAGTCTGCACGTCTAGTTTCCGTCCTTTCCCAGCATCCTGTGGATAAAGAGTTGGGGGCGGGTGGCAACAGTCAGACACGCGCACTGTGATTTCCTGAGGAATGACCCAGGACTGCTTTGCTGCAAAATGCAAAGCAGCATCACAGAAGAGATGGCACATGCCCTTCAGATGCCATAGACTTGGTGGGAATGTTATCAGTGAAAGTGGGGGATCCCTTTCCCCACTGAGTGCTTGGGGTGGGGTCCTTATGATATCTCAAGAAAAAGAATTTTCTGAGACTTGCACGGGAGGATGAGTGATTTTTATTTGGGTGGAATTACATCTCGGGGTTTCTAAAGTCCCATTTCCCTTCATCTATAGTCCTGGAAGATGCGCAGCTGGGGATTCAGGAGAGCTAGAAGCAAAGCCAGTGTCCAAAGTTTCCTTTCCATGGTAGAGTTGGGTCCAGTACAGCATTAGGCTAGTTACAGTCCATCAGTCCATTGTGTGAGGTCCACATGGCCAGGGTCCATGTGGGTGAATGCAGGGGAGCCAAGAGAGTGCACCCCCTGCAATAAGAGTCCCAAGAGAAACCAGGAGCACAAGAAAGAGAAATTTAAATTTGGGAGTCCTTAGCATATGGATGGTATTTAAAACCAAGAAAGAGCATGAAGATACAAGAGAGAAGAGAGCAAGAGAGGCTTCTGGGAGGAAGTGATAACTGAGCTCAGTGTTGTTATATGACTGGGGGTTAGCCTAGAAAAGGAGCTGGGGATAGGAACTGGAGTGGGGGGATTGTAAATTCCAGGGCCTTCAGGAAGTTAGGGTGTAAATAAGCTAGTTGTGGGAAGTCGTGTCCAATTAAGGCTATTGCATTTCTTTTCTTTTTTAAATCCTCACCCGAGGATATTTTTCCATTTATCTTCAGATAGAGTGTGAGGGAGGAAGAGAGAGAGAGAAACATCGATGTGAGAGAGACAGCGATTGGCTGCCTCCCACCTGACCCCGACCAGGGCCGGGGACCCAACCGCAATGGAGGCACATGGCCTTGACCAGAATCGAATCTGCAGTTCTTCGGTCCGCAGGCCAACGCTCCAGCTGCTGAGCCAAACTGGCCAGGACTAAGGCTAATGCATTTCTAAGTGCCTCCTGACTGAACAATAAAGTTCTGTCCATACATGTTCCCCTTCCAAAGGCCATCCCTTGTTCGGTGTTAAAGGATAAATGAAATTGCAAATAAGTATAAACAAAGTATTTGTGGTTAATAAAAGACACACATGCAACAAAAGACTCTGTTTTGCAGATAAAAAAAAATTAAAGTTAGCAATAACAGAGGAGTTGGTAATGTATTCTGCTCCTCCCCAAGCCTTTTTTGCAAGCCAAGTGGTCTGAGGAATATGTAGTCTACCTAGCTGACTCTTTTATTTCTCTCTCTGTGTCCTGGTTGTTACCTGGTATCTATATAATTTTAAAAAGTTTTGATATTTATACATGGAATGATATGTAAAAAGTGCCATAGAAAATACCTGGAAAGATTTCAGATATGAGTCAGATTGTGAGGATCAAATAAGAAATACAGAGGAAGTAATCAGAAAAAAACATGTATAGCTATTTAGATACTCTGTACTAGTGGATTAGCGTAAATGGCCAGGGTCTATGTACACAATCCCTGTGTTCAGTAGGAAAGAGGAAGATGTTTTCTTCTCTGGCCATAGACATGTGAAAAAGGATTAACTCAGCTACCTGACTTGAAATTTAATGGATGTGTTTATGGAAGAATATTAGAAGTGACTGGTCTTGGTTCAAAAATGCTAAATTTCCTTAACCTGGACTATGTTTTCGAAAATTCAGGATGCATTTAGCAAAGCAAGGCAAAATAAATTCAGGCTGCTGGTTTGGCAGCTGGTCTGGATACAGTATTTTGCTCTGTTTACTCTGTCAGGAAGCCAGTTCCGTTTGATTAAATTCTGAAATTAGAATGCATGCACTCTGGAAGATACCAAGCACCTTCATGCTTTTACCCGTATGGAAAATGTGATTAAGGAAATGAACTCAAAGGCTGTAGCATCAGAAGAGATCAATGCAACAGCTGTATTCAACCAGGCTCAGTGGGCTAGACCTTTACTTTATTGAAATGGATGGCTTTACCGTCGAAACTGTGTCCACATCTCAGAACGGCCACATTGCTCGGAACCCAGGCCAAGGAAGGAGCCACGTGAAACCGCCATCAAATGTCACGGCAGCAGTGCACATGCAGGTCCCCGCACACACCACAAGCTAAAATTTAGCCAAAAGGAGAGATAATTACAGAATTCATATGTACAGCCTTCCCACATCAACATCCTGGATGATTTTCAAAGTTGCCGATATGGCCTAGTTTGGCAAGTTTTACAGAATTCCCCCTCAACAATCTTGAAATTCTCTGTGGGGCAGCAACATCTTTTGCTTTGCCTGGAATTAAGTAGGCCATGAACAATCATTTATATGTGAAATCCTGTCAGAGTCCAGACATAACCAGATAACCCAGGCAAAAACAAACAAACAAAAATCAACAACAAAACACTTCATTGTGTTCATTTACCCAGTCAATAAAGAGAGAAAGGTAGAGTTTTATTGGGAAATACTGAAGTTGGCACTTGTGATGGTCAAGTCTTCATTTTGGCCATATAGACGTGCTAATAAGTTGTCGAGGGGTCAGCATTGCACCTGTGAAGCATGGAAGACATGAAGAGAATGTGATCTGAGAGATGCTGAACCACGGGACTGTCCAGATAAGACATCCTAGAACAGCAGTACATAGATATGGGCACCATGTTCCAGGATCTACTCTTCAGGCTTATACACCAAGGAGCTCTTTGTAAGGGCCTCCAAATGTGACCCGATTCCCTGGGACTGTTCCCTGTTGACCAAACTCATAGGAAGCTAATACAGAAAGTAGAACCTAGTACCATGGGACTGGGGATGCTCAGGAGAGCTGAAGAGTTCGCTCTTCCTCAAGACGTGCTCGATAAATACCTGCTTGGTCAGCTTGGGGCCAGAGCAAGATGGATCTCACTTGTCAGTTTTATCTGGTTACCTACAGCTTAGATGTTGTTGTTCTTACATCGGGGTCTTCCTTCAACAGGAGGAAACTTGGCAAATTCTTACCATTTGGACTGCTTTTTTAGAAATACCACATAGGCTATCCTTTCTGTTAAGGCAATCTTTGTTCGCTAGGGTTTAAGACAAATGATGCAGCAGATCTAATACATTTGTTCTTTAGTCTACACAATACTTAGTACCTGGCTATTACCGTCTATATCATCCATGAGTGCAGTTATGCTTAAGGACGTGTGGGTTAACTGCAGACTGCATGTATGAGGGTGGTCCTGTAAGATTACAATGGAGCTAAAAAGTCCTATCACCTAGTAACACCGTAGCCATCCAACATTGTAGCACAACACATTACTCATGCGTTTGTGGAGATGCTGGAGGAACAACCCTACCGTGCTGCCAGTCCTAGGAAAGGGCAGCACATACAATTATGACAGTACATAATATTCGGTAATGACAATAAACAACTGTTATTGATTTGTGTATTTAGTACACTATACTTTTGCTATTTCAGAGTTTATTTTTCTACTTATAAAGAAGTTTGCTGGCCCAGCCGGTGTGGCTCAGTGGATTGAGCATCGCCCCATGGACCGAGAAGTCTGGGTTCGATTCCCGGTCAGGGCACATGCCTGGGTTGTGGGCTCCATCCCCAGTAGGGGGCGTGCAGGAGGCGGCCAATCGATGTTTCTCTCTCTAAAAAAATCAATAAAAACATATATGTATATAAAAAAAAGAAGTTTGCTGTAAGATAACCACGATACGCCGACAGCAGCCTCATGCATCTCGCGTTTCTCCTGATGGCACCACTTTCTCTCATGTTTGATTTAATCTCGTGTCATTTTGCACAGTAACATGCTGTAAGGCCTGCAACCTCTGTATGTAGTAGGCTATGCTATCTAGGTCTTTGTAAGTACACTCTATGACATTTGTACAACAGTGAAATGACCTAACAATGAATTTCCTAGAATGTAACCTGTTGCTAAGTAGTGCATGATTGTATTTTGATTTACTAGCAGAACAAAGAAAGAATTGGCTGATTTAACTAGTTAAAAATATCAACATAATCTAATTGAAGTTAATATGATTAAAGAATAAAGGGAAATGATAATGGCCTTATTGAAATATTTGACAAATGATTTAAATTTTTAAAAAATATTTTAAATAAAAATAATTTTGTAAATTGATAAAAATATAATGAGCATCTATTACAAATCACACAAAATGCTACCACCCAAAAATAACATTTTGGCAAAATTACTTCCAATCTTTTTTTTTTTCTTTTTTCTTGTGGTCACCACCCAGTCCAAATCAAGGCCCTGAATAGGAAGATTTAAAAAGGGGAGAAGAAGCCTGAAACACCAATCAGGAAGAATATATGTACCACTATGTACAATAGCTAAGATCTGGAAACAGCCCAAGTGCCCATCAGTAGATGAGTGGATAAAAAAGCTGTGGTACATATACACAATGGAACACTATGCAGCTGTAAGAAAGAAAGATCTCTTATCCTTTGAGACGACATGAAGGGACCTGGAAAGTATTATCCTAAGCAAAATAAGCCAGTCAGAGAAAGACAAGTATCACATGATCTCACTTATTTGTGGAATATAATGAACAAAACAAGCTGATGAACAAAACAGACCCAGAGACATAGAAGTAGGGTACAGACTGACAAATCTCAGAAGAGGGGGATGGGGGGGGTGGGGAGGAGATAAACCACAGAACTTACATGCATGTATGCATAACCATGTGTTGTGGTGCGAGAGAACCGAGACCACCAGAGCCAAATTAAAGCCAAATAGAGAGCAAAGCCGGCCTATGATTGATTCCGAGTTCTCGGAGACCAGCCCCAATCTTTTTTAAAAAAGATTTTTGTTTGTTTTTTAGAGAGAAAGAGGGGAAGGGAGAGGAGAGAGAAAATATAAAAAATATAAGTAAATGTACCCTGGGTGAGGATTAAAATTTTTTTCAATTGATTTTATTTATTTATTTTTTAAATATATGTTTTTATTTATTTTTTAGAGAGAGGAAAGGAGAGGGAGAAACATCAGATGAGAGAGAGAACTATCAGTCGGCTGCACGCCCCCTACTGGGGATTGCCTGCAAGCCCAGCATTTGCCCTCACATGGAATGGAACCAGGAAGCCCTCTGTGCATGGGAAACCGCTCAAGCAACTGAGCCACATGGGCCAGGGCAAAAAATTGTTCATTGATTTTAGAGAGAGAAACGTTGATTTGTTGTTGCACTTATTTATGCATTCATTGGTTATTCTTGTATGTGCCGTCCTGACCAGGGATTCAAACCTGCAACCTTGGCTTATCAGGACAACACTCCAACCAACTGAGCTTACTTGGCCAGGGTGTGCCACTGAGTCATACTTCAGAGTGTGTGGTTACACACTGGGCTTGAAAGACTTATGGTTTTTGTTTTAATACTGAATTTCTTAAACTCAGCTATCACACCATTTACATTGTTTTAACACAGGTAAAACAATTCCATGTTACACTTGAAGATATACTAGGTATACACATGTAATCAAAGTAGTATTAAAAAATAAAGCAAGGGTCAGAATTGGACAAGAAGGTGGTGGTGGGTAGGACCGGAGCGAGGGTGTGTGAGAGTGTGAGTGGATGCGAGTGTGGATGAGCAACCTCGAGCAGTCAGAGACGTGGGCAGAGGGTTCCGGTGCTGTGGACTAGGGGGAACCCGGCTACCCGACAAGCAGCTCGTCAGGGGCCTTCTCCCTGGGCCGGGAGGCCCCACCACTTTGGAAGATCCCTGGTCTTCCGTGGGAGGAGGCAGCGGGGAGCGGCTAGGGCCCAGCACCTGAGTCCCCAGTGCGGACCAGTGGATAAAAAAGCTGTGCTACACTATTTACAATAGCTAAGATCTGGAAACAGCCCAAGTGTCCATCAGTAGATGAATGGATAAAAAAGCTGTGGTACATATACACAATGGAGTACTATGCGGCTGTAAGAAAGAAAGATCTCTTATCCTTTGAGATGGCATGGAAGGACCTGGAGAGTATTATCCTAAGTGAAACAAGCCAAGCAGAGAAAGACAAATATCACATGATCTCACTTATTTGTGGAATATAATGAACTAAACAAACTGATGAACAAAATTGACCCAGAGACATAGAGGTGAGGTACAGACTGATAACTCTCAGAGGAGGGGAGGTTGGGGGGGGGAAAGATAAACCACAGAACTTATATGCATGTATGCATGACCAATGGACATAGACAACAAAACTGAGGATGGGGAGGAAGGTGTCAATGGGGGAAAAAGGAGAAACATCTGTAATAATAAATAAATAAATAAATAAATAAATAAATAAATAAATAAATAAATAAAATAAAGCAAGGCCCTGGCCAGTTTGGCTCAGCAGTTAGAGCATCAGCCTGTGGACCAGAGAGTCACGGGCTTGATTTCGGTCAAGGGCACATACCTGGGTTGCAGGTTTGACCCCTGGCCCTGGTCAGGGTCATGGGGGAGGCAAACAATCAATGTGTCTCTCTCATATCGATGTTTCTCTCGCTCTCTCTCTCCCTCCCTGGCTCCCACTCTCTCTAAAAATCAATGCAAAAATATCCCCAGATGAGGGTTAACAGAAAAATAAATAAATAAAGCAAGGAATGCAAAATTCAGGAATGATTCCATCAGGTGGGAGGAAGTGATGTGAACACAGGTGATCAAAGTGTGGACAATATTGAGTGGGACAATAGTTTAAGTTGAGTGGTAAGTACACAGTACTGGTTGCAGTTTACTTGCATTGTTTTTACATATTATCATATAATGCTTTACAAAACACAACCGTGGCTCAGTTGGTTGGAGTGTCGTTTGGTACACCCAAAGGTCACGGATTTGATTCCCAGTCAGGGCACATACCTAGCTTGTGGATTCAATCCTCCGATGTTTCTTTCTCTCTTAAAAAAAACTAAAGAAGCCCAGCCAGTGTGGCTCAGTGGTTGAGCATGGACCCATGCACCAAGAGGTCCTTGGTTCGATTCCCGGTCAGGGCATATGCCCAGATTTTGGGCCAATCCCCAGTGGGGGCGTGCAGGATGTGGCCGATTGATGTTCTCTCTCATCGATGTTCTATCTTTCTCTCCCTCTCCCTTCCTTTCTCTCTAAAATCAATAAAGAAAAATATTTAAAACAAAAAAAACAAAACAAATACGAAAGAAAGGAAGGAAGGAAAGAGAAAGAGAGAGAGGAAGGAAGGAAGGAAGGAAAGAGAAAGAGAGAGAGGAAGGAAGGAAGGAAGGAAGGAAGGAAGGAAGGAAGGAAGGAAGGAAGGAAGGAAGGAAGGAAGGAAGGAAAAGAAAAGAAACCTGTGAGCCACGCTAGACCTGGCCACCAGCTGCAGGTGTACAGCATAGCCACCAAGTATCTGGGCTCTGAGGCCAGGCTGCCTGATCAGATCCGAATCCCCACTCCACCACTCAGCAGTTTTGTAGACTTGGGAAGTTACTAAAATTTCTCCAAACTAAGGCATGGAGATAAAATCCAGCTGTTTGTCAATTTTGTACAACCCTCCATCTAAAAATGGGTTGTACATGTTTAAGTGATTAGAATAACTGCCCTTGACCACTGTTATCAAACTAGATGGCTTTGGAAATTAGCTTTTGCTGCAGGCTTGACAATATTTCTCAATGAATTAAACCCAAAGCTATAAGGGAAAACAGTGCTTACACACCAAACTTATACTGTAGTAAAGTCATTTCAACAACTAGCACTGTTTGAATCTCATGCTGCTTTATACACCTGCTGTGCTATTAATCACTTAAGAGGCAGGATCTCCACAGCCACACAAATCTGCAGTAGATATATTTTCTGGATTCAAACTACAGCTCCAGAAGTGTCTTTCGGACCTAGATGTAGGTAAAAAGAAAATTTCCATATTTCAAAAACCCATTTAACTGTGCAATTGAGGAGCTTCCACCTGAACTTCAGTTGGAAGCAATTAATCTGCAACATAATGACATGCTAAAAGGTAAATATTGGGGATAATTTAATAGAGTTGTATAAATGTCTTCCAATGAATATGCTCAATTATAACCCTGTGTTCATGAGCTGATATCAGTATTTGGCAACACCTATGACAAGAAAATTTCAGACACTTTCAAAGATAAAATACATAACATCTCATTTAAAATCTCATTAACCAAGACAGGTCTTTGAGTACGAGCTACCTGTGGCTCCAGGCATTGCCTTAACAAATCCTTGCTTTCTTGACTGAAAAAACAGTCGCATTAACACCTGAGCGTTTGCTATTGATTTTGATGATAGGAAACACTAGCTTTGAGCTCCAATTAAGGAAGATGTTATTCCTCCCAAAAAGAATTCTATCTTCTCCTTAATGGTATTAGCATTACAAAAAGACTGTATCAATCATTATATTTTGAAAATCATCAACACAGATTTTGTGGAAATTTGTTTTGTCTCTTGTTATATAAGTACCTACATAGTAGCCTCAAGTTTTCCTCTTGGACTATGTGGATAAAAAATGGGATTCTAGCCCTGGCCGGTTTGGCTCAGCGGTCAGAGCTTCGGCCTATGAACCAACCAGAGTCCTGGATTCAATTCCAACCAAGGGCACGTACCTCGGTTGCAGTTTGTCCCTGGCCCCAGTT
The DNA here is from genome assembly GCA_030848825.1 of Tadarida brasiliensis. Taxonomy (NCBI): domain Eukaryota; kingdom Metazoa; phylum Chordata; class Mammalia; order Chiroptera; family Molossidae; genus Tadarida; species Tadarida brasiliensis. Next base: position 86,774,679 of record CM061268.1, read on the forward strand.
GGGGTCGTGCAGGTGGCAACCAGTCAATGTATCTCTCTCACACCGATGTTTCTGTCTCTCTCTCTCCCCCTCCCACTCTATCTGAAGATAGATGTAAAAATATCCTTGGGCGAGGATTAAAAAAAAAGGGGGTTCGATGGAAAGGAATCTCACAGGGTGATGTGATCATAAATTCCTAACTGGGCAGCTCCTGGTGGGTAGTGAACCTAGGCATATAACTTTTAGCAAAAGGTTTATCTTTGCTTTAAGCAAACTCTGAACATTGTTTCTATGCATCTAGATCAGAGACTGTCAGCTGGTGCGCTGCAAGAATGTTTAAAACATGCAATAACTGACCATTTAGTCGGGGGCACTGACCTCTTTTCCCTTAAATTGTCAAATAAAAAATGACAACAGCCAACACAACAATAGCCGTCTGGTGTGAATGAATCAATATTATAACTATTTTTTTTTTTGTCAGATTGGCAAAAAATACAGTTTTTGGTGTGCCGCAGAATTTTCGTAATTAGTTTATGTGTGCCATGAAAAAAGTTGAAAATCACTGATCTAGGTTAATATGCCTTTGAAATAATCACCGTCCCTGGCCAGGTAGCTCAGTTGGTTAGAGTGTCAACCTGATTTGACAAGGTTGTGGATCTGACTTTCTGTCGGGGCACATGTAAGAATCAACCAATCAATGCATAAGTAAGTGGTACAACAAATAGGTGTTTCTCTCCCTCCCTCTCTCTCTGTCTCAAAAAAAACAAAAAACAAATGAAAGAAAAAGAAATAACCACCTCCAAAGGGCACATAATCTTGTTACCTATCCTGTAACCTGATCCCCACCTTGCTTTCTCCCATCTCCAAGTCATCTTCCTTACTTTCCCTTCTGAATTGCAAATGCATAAAAGAAGCTGCAAAACTGTGTTATTCTCTACAGCATCTGAGATCTTGTGAGACAGGCCAGTAAGCCAGGACCAGTGGAAAGACAGATGGTTAACGGGCCAAGCAGTTTACAGCCATCTAGTGAATCACAAAATCCTGTCTTCCCTAACCAAGGACACGAAAGAGTAAATGGTTTGCACTTCTCCTCCCCACCTAGAGGGTAAATAGCTTAAATCACTTACTCGGGGAGACAGACAGCAGAACTCCAGTCAGTGCCACGTGTGCCAACCACACCCACTGACAGATGGAGTCAGGGGAATAAATCTCATTTTGTCACATCAGCATAAATCATATTCTATTGAGATCTTTTCCTAAGACCTCTCCTAAACTCCCAGACTTGAAAACCCTCAAGACGGAAGGACCCAGCCCTACTCTCCTTCCCAGGACCATGCCTCTGCTTTTCCCTTCCCCCTCTTCTTCCCTAACAGGCAGTATCTCCTAAACTCTAAGGGTCCCCATGAGACTTGCAACCAGGGGAGCAGCGGACAGTGGCCACTCATCCCAAGCTAACCCCTGAACCTGTCTCCAAGACCCCCCTTTCTCTGACCTTCCAGTGAGCTGATGGCACACGTAATTACTGTGACTTCTGTTTCTCATTGAGCCCAAGCAGACTGCCTGGGTTCGCTCTTCTTGCTTCTTCTGTCCTACGCCTTTCCTTGTTTCACTGTCCTCAGCTTCAATAAACATCCTCTCAAAATCACCTGGATTCTTGTTGTGAAATCTTTCCTGCACGGAGTTAAGAACCCACACATTATGGCTGGTCTGAGGCAGATAAGCTCCAGGCAGGTTCCTTTCTGGGGACACTTGCTCCCTGGCATATGTCATCAGCTTGGCTCAAATGAACTCTTATAAAAGTCAACCTGTCATAAAATGATTGTGAGGATTAAATAAAATAATCTTGGTGAAAGTGGTTAGTAGCAACCTGACATATAGTAAGCACTCATTTTTTTTCTTTATCCATCATTTTGGACATATAAATTGTTTTCATATTTTTTATTATATGTAGGTAAATTTTTAAAAGCATTAAATATTTACATGCATAAGTATTTGTCTTGGATTAGGATCTATCTTTAGGTTATGTTCCTAGAGGCAGATTCACTTCAAATTGAAGTAAACTCTGCTTAAGAACTTATTTTGTCTTACCATATTACCCTTATCTGTCCAGGCAACTAGGTAACTGCCATGGGTGGGGAATCTTTTTTCTGCCAAGGACCATTTGGATATTTATAACATTATTCTCAGGCCATACAAACTATCAACTTAAAAATTAGCCTGCAATATTTGGTCAGGCTAATTTGGTGAGGAGTGTGATGTCAGCTGGCATTGATTTCTTGGGCCTTATACGGCCCGCGGGCTGGATGTTCCCCACCCCTGCCTGAGACCCTTAAAATTACAATTCCTGCCCTCGCCTTCCTGGATTGTTCCATTTTGGGATTTCGATTCAGAGGAGAGACAGCCTATCTGTGAAGTTCATTCATTCATTTAACAGCATTCATTAATATATACTCTTTGGGCACTTAATAGGTACAAACAAATATAAAGATAAATTTAGATATGTCATCTTCCCTCAGGGAGCTTCAGTGTAGTAGGAGAGATAAGACTTAGGTTACACCTCTTATTCCTCCAGCTAGGTGTGAAGTCTCACCCCAAATATATGAGAAGAGACTCCAAGAAAAGGAAAAACTGAGGTGTTATCTATGAAACATTGTTGCTAGGTAGACAGAGTATCAAACATTCACCACACTTTTCCACTCTGTGAGTTAACACACTCTGTGAGTTAATACAGTCCCTTTTTGGCTTAACCTGATTAAAGTGGGTGTGTCCCTTGCAATGAGAAGAACTTTGACCAATATGGATGGCAGACCTTGAGGACAAGCCATTTTGTTAAAGAGACCAGGATAGGCATAGACATAGACAGGAAAGGGCAGCAACCACCAGGGGGGAATCATGAATAAGAAAGAAGGCTGGCAATATAGTTTGGTTAGATTTTGGAAAGTCCTGAAAGCCTGCTTATGGAGTGTACAGTTTTTTTAGAGTTGCATTGCTACAGTTACTCTCAGGTTTCTGGGAAGCTGAATGTTGTAACCCAGTAGATCAACCTCACTTGGACACCAAAATTATAAGTTTTAGGAGCTTTATTAACCTGCAACCTGTGCAGGGACTGCAGCCAACCTACTCAGAGGAGAACTGCAGCCCCGAGCCTCTAAAATGGCAGCCTTTTATAGCAAGCAAGCAGCATTCACAGAAGCAGATATCAGCGGTTAGCAGTTGATTAACATTTGTCAAAATCCATATCTAACAGTTGCCCGGGGGTCTCCTGTTTGTCAAACAAACAGAATAGGCCTCCCTCCCCTCAGGGAACCAGTACAATAGTGGGAGTGACAGAGATCACAGAGGTCAAAATTAGCATTAAGTACTTGCAAATACCTATACTCAGGGAACCACAAATGCCCCCAACACGTGGGGCAACTATAACCTTAGGCAGAAATTCCTTCCTGTCTAGGGGCAACCAACCCATTATGGGAAGAATATCGAGGAATGTCCACTGGTGACAAAATGGAGTCCTTCAGTCGCCCTAACCAAGGGGCCCACATAAAATGGAATCTAGTTGCCTTAGCCTTGGGGCCCACAACATTCCCCACTGGTTTTCCTGACAAGTCAAATCGTTGACTCAACTTAGTTTTTATGAGGCCCTTTATTAGACATGGCCCAAAGTCTAGGAATAAACATAATATAAGTCAATTTTCAAATTGCCGCCTTTTTCTTTTTTGTTCCTCGATATTTTTCCTAACTAGTGATACATTTTCCTGAATAATCCCTGAATTATTCACATAAAAACAGCATTTTTCTCCCAGTGCAACACATAATCCTCCTCCCTTAAGAAATAAGAGGTTTAATCCTCTCCTGTTCTGCAGGACCGTTTCTAAGTTCTCAGTTCCATTGGTGCCCAGGTCTATAAGGACTCCCCTGCACAGTCATAACCAGAAAAATCAAAGTCCCAATAAACACAAGAGTCTTATCTGGAAGGGCCTGAACAGTCCGTTTTGCTATTTCCCCCTCAGCCGGGAATGGTGCTGCCAGATTGGGATGCCGTTGACCTTGATAGCCGTTGGTGCAGGCAGGATGCAGTGTATAGTCCCTTCCAGGCCAGAGTTAGTTCCTGGGTGGTGAACTTCTTTGCCCATATCGAGTCCCCAGGCTGGAAAGGGTGCACAGGGTCCAAGGTGGGCACAGGCAGGGCGCCGCTGACGTGTTTCTGGACAGCTTTCTGGGCAGACTGCAGGGCCTGCAAGAACTGTAAGAGGGCAAGGAGAGCAGAGTGGTCCAGTTTTCACCGGTTTCTAAAGTAAGTTTGGTTAAGGTTTCCTTTAAGGTCCTGTTCATTCACTCTATCTGCCCAGAACTCTGTGGGCGGTAAGCATAATTGAGCTTACAATTTATACCTAACCCCTTAGAGATAGCCTATATCTCTTTGCTATATAGGCGGGGCCATTGTCTGATCCAAGGGTCAGGAGTAGCCTAAACCTGTTACTCCCTTTACTACATCCCAGACTGTTATTCTATTACCAGGGGCAAGCTCTCCCTCTACACAATCCTTCTTTAACTTGCATAGACCCTCTGCAACTTTCTTAGTCCCTCCCCTGACATTAACCTGAGAGCTTGCTCAACTATCTGCTGTCTGCACATCCCCCAGCTTTCCTTCTCCTCCTCCCTACTCAGACCCACACATTCCTGCTTCCCTCTGCCTTCTCTCTTTCCCTGTGACCTTACTGGACATTACCTGCCTCTCAGGAGTTCCACTACACTTGGTGTAACCTAAGTGGGTAGTCTGGTGCAGCTGGTTGACTAAAGTCCGACCTAGAGCCTCTGGGACCAACAACCTCCCATCAGGCAGAGTCCATCACCCGTTTGGTTCTTGGGTGGCTTGCTTCTGTTCAGCCAAGTCATTTTCTGGCCTAGTGTATCTGGTCATTCCCCACTGGTTTTTAGGGCTGCCTCTCGAGCTTCCTGGTGCAGATTTCCCTGTGCCTCACAGGAGTTTCCTTTTCGATGTCCTTCCCGGCCGAGGTTAATAACCCTCGGACCCTGTAGATGGCGCTATGCAAGTGCGCTGTGGCAAAGGCGTATCTGCTGTCAGTGTAGATTGTTACTGACTTTCCCTTGCCCCATCAGAGAGCCTGCATTAGGGCTATGAGTTCATGCCTGTTGGCTGAAGTTCCCCTACTTAATGACTGAAACCAAATGACACGGTCCAGAGTTACTACTGCTGCCCCAGCATACCTGATTTCTTCCTGGACATAGCTGCTCCCGTCCGTGAACAATACCTCATCTGATGATGGCAGTGGGACATCCTTGAGGTCTTGGCGGGCCGTCTGCATTATGTCGATTACCTCCAGGCAGTCCTGTAGAGGTTTCTCCTGGTCATCATCTGGAGGCAGGCTGGCAGGACCAATGGCCAATGGCTTGGAGTGGCAGTGGCCAGTAATTGAACAGTCACTGGAGAAGATCACAGTATTTCTCCCAAAGTCTATAGTCCTCCTTGAAGTCCAGGGGTAGGTTAGGGGCCCATTGGCTCGGTCAGGACTGAGTCTGCTGCACCAGTACCTACCAGAAAACTAAACCTAGTTTGTCCCCTATTGTCTTGTTATTCTTGGCTCCTGAGGGCTCAGTTGGAAGGAACCCCAGCCCTATTATTTTCCAAATTAAAGATTTTACTCTGTTCCTCTACACCTGACTTTGCCCTTGTCTTCTCTATCCCTAACTGGAACCTAGGCCTGCCATCCTGACCCTTCCTAGGGGTCACAAAATTACAACTTGTGCTTCCCAGGGTGCTGTTTTCCATGGGCCCTCTTTCCCTTAAGGCTGATACTACCACCTTTGCTATTCTTTTATCCTGTATTTCCCCAGGGGTGTCCCTATTATTATATACCTTTTGAGCTTTTTAACCAATTGGGCCTATAGGCTTAACCGGAGAACACGGTGAAAAGTGTCCAAGGAAGCCCTCCCACGGCAGTATTTGGGTCCCACCGTGGGCAAAGGGATGGGAAAATTTCCTCTGACCCCAGGTTTACAAAAGGACGCAGGAAAGGGGAACACAGGGCAGAGTGTTTTTCAACTCTCCAAGAGCACTTCGTGCATGCGCCTGGGATCCCTATTTTCAACTCCCCAAAATTCAGAGAAGCCTGTTGGAAACTTGCTGGCACCAAACCCCAACCCCGGGCGCCAAACCCCAGGCGGCAGATGCCCTCCCCAGGGAACCCTGCCTTTCCCCACTTTTCCTTTGATAGCACTTTAGCACTTTCCCAGCCGCCTGATGCGGCAAAATTACAACTTGTGCTATCCTAGTTTCAGGTAAAACTTGTACAATGGCCCTAGTGGTCCAGGCCACAACCCCCATTCCCCCCAAATAATCAGAACCAATAACTCCAGGCAACACCTGGAACCCCCCACAGCGAGACCATTCCTTCCCAAGACCAAACCCAGGGCTCCACCAGGCAGTGGCCCACAGACCCCTGCTGGGATAGCTCCGGCCCCACCTCTGGTGTGGCAGAGGTCCAGCCCCGCACTCCCCGAGGTGGCGCCATAGAGATCCTGATCATAGTCCTGGCCTCCACCCTGGCTGGAACACCCGAGCAGGGGTGACAGACATTTCCCCTGTTTGACGGGGTGGGGCTGGCCCCTGAATCACTTATTACTCTGTTAACTGCCTGTAGCAACCAAGCCACAAAATAGAAAATTCCCCCCCCTTTTTTTCTCCGTGAGCTGCATGCAGCACGAAAGAGCGCCTGAAGGGACCATGGCAGCCCCAAAACCTCGCACCCTGGGTCTCTCTTGCCCGTGCAGCGGTGGGAGACGCCAAGGTGTCCTATGGGCCACATGTCCCCAGGGCACGGCCCCGTGCACGACATCAGCCTTGGCGCAAGCCGCCCCAACAGGGGCTTGGAGAGCGAGGGGGGATGAAGCCCCCCTTCTTCCCACACACACACCCTTTTGTTAGGAGCTCTTTCCAGGCCTTCAAAGCACAGCTGTAGCGGAAGACAGTGGGGGAGTGTTTAAGGACTCACAGCCCCTCTCGGCTTTCCTCAAGTCTTTCACTACACCTTGCTTCCACACCTTATTAGCCTCCTGCATGCCCCCTACTGGGGACCCGGCCCACAACCTGGGTGTGCCCCGACCGGGGAACTGAACCGGCAACCCCCTGGTGCATGGGTTGACACTCAACCACTGAGCCACACCAGCCACACCAGGCGGGCCTTTTGCTCTATCTCTGGCCTGCAGGCACTTCCCTACCTTTTCCCAGGCCTCCCCTGGGGCCCAGTTTGGGGCCCACTACCAGTATTCGTGCCCCAATCAGAACCCTCCTCAAATTATTCCCCAAGGGTGCCCCAGCATGCAACCCAATGAGGCCACCTGAGCACCAGGGCCACTATCCATGATCAAACCAACTGCAACAAAGTTGAGGGAGACACAATAGGGAGGCAGACGAGAACAAAAACAAGGGAAGACACACAAGACAGGAACTTTCGCTTCATCTGCCTGGCCGCTCCCGTTCAGGTGAGGACTCACTCGGCTCCATAACCAAAGTCATGGAGCACGGTCACTCAAACACAATTACATTCACACAGTCACACTCACACACCATCTGTATTTCTTACCAGAAATTTCCTTCCAGATTTTTTTCCATCCTGAGCGGCGCCTATGCCGCTGGGGAGGTGATCAGTCTCCCCTTCCGCCCCAGTTGGTGGACCAAATTCAAACCAGAATTTACCAGAATCTTTTTGGGGATGTCTTGGCGTCTCCCGACCGCTCACTGGAAATCCAAGTAGGATCTTTGGGGCCCTGGAACTTCTCAGGGGGTACCACCCCTGAAGAACTACAGGTATCCGGTGGCCAGACCGGGAGAGGCCGTTCATCCTAGGCGTCTATCCCCTGCTGTCCTAAAGCACCAGGGATCTCGCTATAATGTTATAACCTGACAGCGAGATAACCAGAGACGCACAGCCGAATTGTAAAGGAGCACTTTATTTCGCCGGCGGGCTGCGGAGGGCATAGTCTTCCCTCAAATCAACAGCCTTCATAGATTTCTGTCCCTTAGGCTTAGAAAATTTCTTGACATAACTAGCCTTGTTGGTAACAATATCTATCCAGACATTAATATAGACCTGTTGATCAGGGTGAGGGACATTATAAACCACTGATCGAACTGCAAGAAGGAGGGAAAGGTCAAATGATCCCTCAGATGGCCAGTCTACTTTAAAAGTAGGCCATTCCAATTCACGTAGGGTCCTTAGAAAACCAGGGTTAGCTGGCGACCCGTAATCACAAGAACGCTGAAAGAAATCAGAAAAGTTAGAGAGGAGACATTGGAGCGGGGTGGATGAAGTCGATCCGCCTTGTCCCATGCTGAAAGAGAATGAAACGCTGGCGCAAAACAAAAGACACACAAAGACAAACAATTAATGAAACGCTGGCGCAAAACAAAAGACAGACAAAGACAAACAACTCGTGGCCACTCTCCTTCAACCAAACCAAATGAGGAGACGCAAAAGCGGCACCTCCCAAAATTGGAGACGGCGTCCCGTCCCAATTGGGGATGAGCAGTTGAGCGGCGTCCCGCCTGCTCTGTCCCGGACGATCTCGAGATCCCAAACAGAACAAAAACCAAGAGAGCTCTCCTTACCTAAAGAGTCCGGACGAGTCAGAAGTGGCTCAGGGTCGAATGCAGAACAAATTTGAGGCGAGGGAAGGCTCCCGCCTAGTCCAAGGAGGTCGACCCCAAAAGAGGGGACCTCACGGTTGATCTCGCTGGGGCCTCCAAATGTTGTAACCCAGTAGATCAACCTCACTTGGACACCAAAATTATAAGTTTTAGGAGCTTTATTAACCTGCAACCTGTGCAGGGACTGCAGCCAACCTACTCAGAGGAGAACTGCAGCCCCGAGCCTCTAAAATGGCAGCCTTTTATAGCAAGCAAGCAGCATTCACAGAAGCAGATATCAGCGGTTAGCAGTTGATTAACATTTGTCAAAATCCATATCTAACAGTTGCCCGGGGGTCTCCTGTTTGTCAAACAAACAGAATAGGCCTCCCTCCCCTCAGGGAACCAGTACAATAGTGGGAGTGACAGAGATCACAGAGGTCAAAATTAGCATTAAGTACTTGCAAATACCTATACTCAGGGAACCACAAATGCCCCCAACACGTGGGGCAACTATAACCTTAGGCAGAAATTCCTTCCTGTCTAGGGGCAACCAACCCATTATGGGAAGAATATCGAGGAATGTCCACTGGTGACAAAATGGAGTCCTTCAGTCGCCCTAACCAAGGGGCCCACATAAAATGGAATCTAGTTGCCTTAGCCTTGGGGCCCACAACACTGAAGGCGATGTTTTTCCCTCCTGTGACTTAGAAGTGTATTGTGAAGTAGGTCTGCCTTTAGATATTATAGTGCAATAATAAAGTAAACCATTACTTAAAAAAAAAAAAACATTATCAACATACTTAATAATTGCACCTACTTATATTCATCAGGGATGTTCCTAATGCCTTTCATTAGTAACAGTGCCAGTCCTGACCCTCAGTGGTTAGGGAATCCGCAGCTGCATGCCTGCCTCCCTCCTCCCACCTGCTCACCAAAGACATTGATGGGTACCAGTCATCATAAAGATGGGGTTGAACCTTCTCACACCATGAATGAGGAAACCAACTTGCCTAATTGAGAGCATTCTGAAGACTCACCAAATTCTGCCATGCTATATAAAAATCCATTTCTAATAACTGAAGTGGGGAGCAAATGGAGCTTTTTTAGTAGGCAGCATTTCTAATTATTTCTGAAGAACTGAGATTCCTCAGGAAGATAGGTAGTATGCAAAAATTTTAAGTTTGTGGACAAAAAATTTGTGAAACACTGGCTAAAATGAAGTTAAAATCCCAATGAAGGGTTTCTTTTTGTAAAGGTATTATCAACACTTTTAACATTATACAAATTATGACTCCCTTAAGAAGGTGATAAAACATACATCACTTTCAAATTTATTGACCTCTTGACTTTTTTCCAAGGAGTGTCTTGCATTTCTAGTGGAGGTTCTGTGGGCTATACTACGGGGAACACTGCAGTAGAAATGGAATGTGATCAGAAACATGCTTTAAAGGGCTCATTAGCCTGGAGGCTGTATACATTTAGGGTGTAGAGAGACAGAGGCAAACAAAACAGGCTAAAGGTCCAGGTAAATAACAGTCTAGGTGATGCAATGATTACAGAAACATAACAAACACATTGTAAAGATAAATGAGCAGGACTTTGCAGTTGAATAGGCAATGAGCACAGATAATAGGTGGTATGGAGTCGGTATTTAAGCTTATATTTGGTCGGCTGGGAAAATGAGAGTTCTTTTCATGGAAACTAGGAAGACAAAATCTACATCTGATTAGGATCTGGATGGATTCTCCAAAGGATTGAAAAGCATAATTAATTTTGATCATCAGGCAGTTGAGCCTTTGACCATGAGAAGTCCACTTACTCTTTCCTCCTGTAGGACTTTCCTCCCTCCTTTCCTTTCTTCCTTCCAAGTTCCCCCTCTTAGTATTAGGCTTATCATCAAATCTGGCTACTGAGGGAAACAGTCTCGTTGGCCTCCTTTTTTTCTATACCCCAAATGGGCATTCTTTTAAAGAGTTTTAGTGCTGATGAGTAGAGGAAGTAATATTCTAATAGGACTCCACTTCAACACATGCTGGTCAGTTGCTTCGTATGATGTAATACTTAAGGGGCAACAAAACAAACAGGAAATTACAATGGTTTTTTAAAACTTACAGAAGTATTAATTTTGGGGACTATTTTTGTATTAATCTTAGAAAATTCATCTATTTTAGAATGACATTATGCTATCTGCAACCACTGACATTAAATAAAAAATAATTTTGTATATGAATTCTTAATAACATGGACTGCTCTTGGGAAACTTAGTTGTCCCTGCTTCATGTAATTTCATTGAAAGAGGTTTAGATTGGTTCTTGCTTCCACAATACATTCTTTGTGGCTTTAGGAATACATTGTAACTTGGATACTAGTGCAGATATTAAGAACAAGGAGAATTCAGGTATTCATTATCTCAGACTTAAAATGATGGAGCATTTGTGTGAACAAGATTCTCCTCTTGTCTAACAGAACACAATAATTTAAAAAATTAAATTAAAAAATTCTCACCTAAGAACTGTTTCATTGATTTTGAGAGAGGGGAAGGGAGGGAGGGATAGAGGGGGAGAGAGAGAGGAGCAAGAGAGATATTGGTGGGTTGCCTCCTGCATGCAACCCGACCAGGCTGGGATCAAACCCACAACCTATTTACATGCCCTGACTGGGAATTGAACCCTTGACCTTTCAGTATATGGGATGACGCTCCTATTAACTGAGCCACACTAATTTTTTCCCCACACCATTTATTTTTTTTCTTGCACATGTACACCATCATCCAGAACAGAAATGAAATCATTCCACTGGGTCCTCCCTTCCTCGTGCTCCTTTATGCCAGACTTTTGTTCCTTCATTTACAGATCTCAGCCTCCTTTCCTTGAAGCTAAAGAATCTGCTTAAAGGTATATTTACTGCTGTATCCTCTCCTTGGGTTATGTCATCCATCGACTCTGCCTTGGACAGCCCTAATATGCCTGCTGCCCCAGCTTAACTGACAGCACTTTCTTCCACTCTCAAGGGTCCCGGTTTGCACAGTAAATATTGTCATGCTATGTATTATAATCCCCCCCCCAATTCCCCATTTCTAATTTTAACCATTTATTTTTCAAAGCATAGAATTATAGGTTAAATGGGAAAGAATGAAAGAAGTCAGCTACTCCTACTTACACTTGACAGGATTCAACCTCTATCTGAACTTTGGGCAATTAATTCATTACCTTATGAGGTGGTATTTTCCATTGTTAGGCGTCTCTTAAGTTTTATGAAAACCTTTTAGCTTCAGCCTTCATTTTATTATTCTTTCCTAGTCTAAAACTCTTCACTTATGGTCTTGGGATTCCTTTCTCAACCATGGGTTATCATAATGCCCAGCCTAAGGCACCCATCATATATTATAAATGAGCATGTTTTTAGAGATCTAGAATAGTATGTTATACACTACCCTTGGGAGAATTTAGAAAATACTCAAATCATATTTGGGTTGCATGGTTCAAATGAGAAACCTAGGCTGAAAGGCTGTGAGGTTCTATCCTTTACTAGCGTATGACCTTGGAAAGTTTACTCAATCTCTTTGTGCCTTGCTTTCTCAGCAAATGAAAGTACAATACCTCTTTTATGGGTTGTTGTAAGAATTAAATAACACATATAAAGCTCCATAAAAGCAGAGACCTTATCTATCTTGTTCACAACTTCAGTCTAGCACAGGTAGTAGCAGGCACAGAATAAGTTCTCAATGAATACCTGAATAAACACTGCATAAAAGCCCTTAGTTGCCCTGGCCAGTTTGGCTCAGCGGTTAGAGCACCGGCCCTCGGACCAATGAGTCTCAGGTTCGATTCTGGCCAAGGGCATGTACCTTGGTTGTGGTTCGTCCTGGCCCTGGTCAGGGTCATGTGGGAGGCAACCTGTCAATGTGTCCTTCTCACATCAATGTTTCTCTCTCTCTCCCTCACACTCTATCTGAAGATAAATAGAAAAATATCCTCCGGTGAGGAATAAAAAAAACACACACACAAAAAAACCCTTAGCACACTACCTTGCACATAGCACTCAATAAAAGGTAGCTATTATTATTCTTTCAAATATTTTTCCTATGACCTGGTTTCTAGACCTCTCACTGTATCAGTCACCCTCTTATGGAAGCTCCCTGGTTTATCAACATTCTTCTTAAGATGTAGTTCTAACAATTCAGTTCTGTGTAGTGTGTGGTGTGTGGTAATTTTGCTGTTTGAACATAATTACAGACAAGAGTCCACTGGGAAAAAGCCAGTCTACTTGTTTACATAAAGAGTTGGCGCTTACGATACCCACTTTCTTCCAATACCACCCTTTAAACCTCGAAGGATGTTATGGTTTGGAGAACAAACATATTAGCCAATAAGGAGTGATCAGTCATGTAAAAGAACACAATAGTGCAACATTATGGAAAGTCATCACAACCAATGCTTATTATCATTGCACCTAATGAACAGTCTACTGTGGAGATTACCTATTGATTCGGCTTTCCAGAGTATACTCCTTGATGGCAAACTATGTATAGTTCATCCACAGTGATTACCACAGAGATCTTCATATACTGTGGAATGGTTGAATGAGAAAGACAAACAAGAAGTCCAAGGAAGATGCTCAGTAGCTGAACAACTTCCTAACAGAAGGCTGTAAGACCAATTTCTGCTAATTTTGGGACAACAGATTTTGATTAAGGAAGCTGGGATTGAATACAAATATTAAAATGACAAATATAAGGGCAAAAATTCATTTGGAGCTTTTGGCAAAGAAAGAAATGTAAATCGACTTAATAATTTGAAAGAGCAGCAAGGTTTCGATTTCACTTTTGCTTTTAGTATGGTTGAGATGGAAGCTTGTATATATTCTTAAAGAAAAGGTGAAGAAGGAGATGGAAGAGGGTAAATGTTAAGGACAAGATAATGGTATTATTGGGTATTGGGCCATGGGGGGCGGGGGCGGTGACCCAGAGTAATACATTGAAGCATTTCCTTTTCCCCACAGAAGTAGAGGGAATAATGTTGAGGTAGAAAGGTAGGCAGTTAAGCAGCTCAACTACAAGTCTCAAAGTAGGAGAATCTGCCAGGGAAGGGAGTGAAGACTTGTGGAGAAAAGAGAAATTCGGATCCATTGTTGGAATGGAGAGCACAGGAGTGAATAAAAGGATTATTGACCTCTGGGAAGGGTGGTCCCATTAGCTCAGCTTTGTGACTATGAAAATAACCTTCTACCTCCTTCCTGAAGTAGTCATTTTGGCTGCTTAGGACCATCTGAACTCAGCAACAGTAAAATTTTCCTCTGTGCTGGGCTATATTAACAAGACTTGTGCGTATTTTTATACTAAAACAAAAACACATCCCTCTAAAAGGAAGACTGCGGTTGCACCAAGAATGGATTTGAGAGAGGCCTTGTTCACAAGCTAATTGGGGGAGGGGCAGGGGCGGGGGCGGGGTCCGGCTTAGGCGTGGAGGTGGGCTTCGGCGACACCCCCGCACGCAGCCAGGCGCTGCTGCAGCACGCTCCGGAGGAGGTCGAGCTTCAGCCCGGGGGTCGGGTAAGGTGAGAATCTCGCTTGCCGGCTTCGGCTCCGCCCGCCAGGGTCCCTTCCCTTCCCGAAGCGCGTCGGGCTCCAGCCGCCGCCAGCCGCCCGACGGCTGCCGGTCCAGACGCTCGGCCGTGCCGCCAGCCAAGGAGTCGGGCCCGGGTGGATCGCCGCGGGCCTGGCCACGAGGAAGCTGTCTCCGGAGACCATCGCCAACGCCAAGGCCGACGGGCTGAGGTCGCCGTGGGAAGAGCGGTAGGCCACCATGTTCGCGTGATCGCCGGCGCACAGGGACACGTAGTTCAAGGCCATCTTCAAACACCGCCCGCTGTATCTGCCTGACGTCCCTCGGTCAGAGTAGGCCCTCCGCGGCCCCACAGGTCAGTCCAGGCCGCCTCGGGCACGGAGACCGACTACATCACAAGCCATAATAGGAGCCGCAGCCGCTCAAGCAGCGGCCTTTAACGCGCGCTCGCCTCACGAGCATGCGCACTCCGTCAGCGCACGTCGACGCCGGCCGAGAGCGAGCGTGATTGACGTTTACGTCGGTGACGCCCGGGAGCGCGAGGACGTGGGTTTTCGAGAGTGCGCAGTGGGCGCGTCAGCGGCGACCCTTCGGCCTTATTGAGGGAGGGGGCGACGCTGAGATGGGGGCGGCGGCGGCGGAAGCAGATCGCACTCTGTTTGTGGGCAACCTCGAAACGAAGGTGACAGAGGAGCTCCTTTTCGAGCTTTTCCACCAGGTAAGCGGCTGGGATCAGCCTTTCCTTCCGTGTTCCGCTCGCGCAGGGCCCGGCCCAGTGGCCGTCCCCGCTGCTTTCGTGCTGGCTGGGCTTCGCGCGGGCGCCCTCCAGCTGGGCCGGGGCCTGGAGGTCGCGTTTGGGCGTTGGGTGAGTGTCGCCTTGTTAACAGAACCCTAGTGACTTCACGAAGTCAGGACTGAAGGTGGTGGAGGGATCCTCAGTAACGCATTCCCGCGGTCAACATTCACGGGTCTTAAAGGGATATCCTACACGGAGGTTCTCTCGAGCAGTTGTTTTTATTTTAGTTTTTGAATTACTCTTGACATGCAATACTATATTAATTCCAGGTGTACAGCATAGGGAGTGGACATTTATAGAGAGCAGTGTTTTTTCTGTTCCTGCTTTTCTCATCTTCCCCTTAGGACACTTTGATTTGTCTGACAAATTACTTTTCAATGTCCTTGTCTGTATCTCTTTTCCAATTAGTTTTTTTAAAAAATAAAACTTCAGCATTAAGATATTTAAAATCAAGTCAAATACCCTGCAGAAAAGGGGCATTGTGGTGTTTCTGTATTGAAATCTGTATTAAAATGTGTTAAACATCCCAAGTATCCTGTTCCCTCCAGTTCCATCCCCCAACCACTGGTAAATTTGATTAATCCATACAAGGGTGAATTTTTGGTCCAAGAAAACTGCTGTTGATAAATATCAGCTTTCATGGAGGGGGAAATGATGGATGTTGGTCAAGCTGTTAAAGTCATAAGGTGCTGAGAAATGTAAATTCAGTGATTGTGTTTCTAGTTCCTAAAGGGCTCCCTTCCCCCAGATAAATTAATTTATTCTTCAGTAGTGTATCTGTAGGATCTTTATTGTAATCAAGATGGAAATATGTATGCATCTATTTGTTTGAGTTCCTGATTACATTTCTTTTGTTTTTAGAACTTTGTCAAATTTGAATATTTTTCTGAAATTGCCTTATTTAAATTATAAACTCATTTTTATCTATAGGCTGGACCAGTAATAAAAGTGAAAATTCCAAAAGATAAGGATGGTAAACCAAAGCAGTTTGCATTTGTGAATTTCAAACATGAAGTATCTGTTCCTTATGCAATGAACCTACTTAACGGAATCAAACTTTTTGGAAGGCCCATCAAAATTCAGTTTAGATCAGGTAACTACCATTCAATGGCCTTGTTTGGGGAGAGGGATTATTTGCTGCTTTTTTAAAAACTTTATTCAGTTTTAAAGAAACTTTATGGATGAAAATACTTTAAGCTTTGTGAATAGTGACTAGTATCCCTGAAAATGGGTAACATCAACAACATGGATTTTGAGAGTTGTAATTTTAAAACTAAGTTTAAAATTTCAGTTTGGGTTAGTGAAAAGAACACTGACTTGATTGTTACAAAGGCTCGGGTTTGGGTCCATGCTCCCAAAGAAGCAAGAATTGTTTTCTGAAAATACTTTTCCTGGCTGCTTTTGTAATTTACTTTTTAAAATTTTGGTTCTTGATCATGTGAGAATGAAACTTTGCATGTATCCAGTCTTAAAATTTAATAAAACTGTGAGGATTAGAATATTATGGCCAGAGTGCATATTTATACATCAGATATTACCTTATTTTGGACTGTTTTTGATATATCCGCTAATAAACACTTAGAATTTTCACTCTAATGAAACTGTAAAGCAGTCTACTAAAATTTATCTTTTAGCCTATGTCTACCTTTTTGGAGTGATTTGGGGTGGGAGAGACAAAATTTCCAATTAAATTTTCTATCAAGAAGAATCTCTAAAATTATTTTATTTTAGGAAGTAGCCACGCCTCACAGGATGTTAGTTTGTCATATTCCCAGCATCATGTTGGAAATTCAAGTCCTACCTCTACATCTCCTGGCAGGTAATATTTCTCACCTATTGTTAAATCATTTATCAGGAGTTTTCTTAGGTAGTGATCTCAGAACCCATAATGAGTGTTTAGTTTTCTTTTTAATGCTCTTACCTCTTTATTCTTCTGCTATATTATTTGCTGTGTTGGATTATAGTTATTTATGTATCTATTCTAAGGGGACTATAGACATATACATTATATATAGTGCCCTTAGAACAGATACATATACAACTATATTTATGTTAATTTATAAAGACATACCACACCCACATATACATCTATATAACAAAATTTCTCAAAACATAACTTACCGTAGCCCTGGCCGGTGTGGCTCAGTGATTGAGCGTGGACCCATGCACCAAGAGGTCGCTGGTTCATTTCCTGGTCAGGGCACATGCACAGGTTGTGGGCTCAATCCCTAGTGGGGGGCATGCAAGAGGCGGCCAATCGATGTTCTCTCTCATCGATGTTTCTATCTCTCCCTTCCTCTCTCTCTAAAAATCAATAAAGAAGAAATTAAAAAAAACAAAACAAAACACATAACTTACCCTTATTACTTGCAATGTACTGAATTTACATTTTATTTTATGTTTTAAAATTTAAATTAGTTTATGACCACTAATTGGTTACTTGCAGTTTAAAAATATGTGTTAAGCCCTGGCTGATTTGGCTCAGTGGTTAGAGCGTTGGCCCGCAGACCAGTGAGTTTTCGGGTTCGATTCCAGCCAAGGGCACGTACGTACCTCAGTTGCGGTTTGTCCCCGCCCCTGGTCGGGTCGTGTGGGAGGCAACCGGTTGATGTGGCTCTACCACATCGATGTTTCTCTCTGTCTCTCTCCCTCCCTCTCTATCTGATGATAAATAGAAAAGTATCCTTAGGTGAGGAATAAAAAATAAATAAATAAATACATAAAAATACATGTTAATAAACAGGCTATTGGACTAAGAGTTCATGGAATTGGATTTGAGGTCTGCCTCTACCAATAGTGTAATCTTGACTAATGTCATTTCTCTGGTCCTATCCTTCCATTTGTAAGGAAAAACAGTTGAATTAAATGATCTCTAAAATCCCTTCCAGCTCCTAAGGGTTAGAAAAGGTACCATATTTATATTTACATAAATAATTTTATTTGCTTTGGGGAGGCTGACATTTTACCAGGGACAGTGTTTTTCCTGGTATATCCATAGAGTATAACAATCATATATTCTGTTGATAGCCATGTATCAATCACGATGGGCTTCATTCAAGAAAGAGTAAACAAATAAATGTCATGTGTCATGTTCTTCATGAAGTATTTTGCATTTATGATCTCATTTATTCCTCACAGCAGTCTTATGAGGTAGGGATTATTATCTCTTCCCTGTATATGAAGAAAATGAGGATTGGAGGTTAATTTGCTGAAGTTTGAACTGCTCTTAAGTTGTGGGCTGGGAGTCAAACCCAGGCAGTATGATCAAGCCCAGCCACTATGATGTGCTGCCTAATGGAGCTTAAAGTCTAGATGAAGACACATAGTATATGTATTTTGTAACTACCCATTTAATATAATTAGTTCTATAAAAAGGGAGTAGAAAGTGCTTGGAGAAAGTTGTAACAAGGAGAGACAATAAAAATGAATGAGAACTTAAAAGAGGACAATGTACCTAGATCATAATGAATGAAAAATGGGGCGTAGTAGATGGTTTTGGTGAAGAAGATAGAGGATGGATGATACAGAGTCTTTGTTATGGGCTGTAATTTGGGTTTTGGAGTTTTACCTTAAGAACTGTAGGGTAGTAATAGGAACAGGTTTGTATTTTTATTTATTTATGTATTTTAGGTTTGTATTTTAAAGAGTTGTTTGGTTGCAATGGGAAAATGGATAAGGAGGGACAAGGGTGAAAATAGACCGATTAGGAAGCTACTGGTAGCAAGATAGCAGGGAAAGTCTTGGGATGAGGTTGATGGTTTGGATCAGGGTGGTGCCAAGAGCTGAAGAGAAGTAGATGGATATGAAAAGATATTGGAAGGTGAAATTGTAAGAAAGCATAGTGCAAAAAAGGTATCCTCTTAGTGTCCTTTCTTGCCAGCCGAAATTGTGTTTAGATACTTCTCAGTGCAGTTGGAAGTCAAAGCATCTCCACCCACTTTTAAAGAACTTCAGAGGTATTTTAGATGGAGAAGAAAGCTTTTAGTCTCCTTAGAATTTCTTGGGGGGAAAATATGCAAGTAAGTACTTCACTTTTTTTTTTTTTTTAATCCTCACCAGAGGACATTTTTGCATTTATCTTCAGATAGAGCAGGAGGAAGAGAGGGAGGAAGAGACAGTGAGAAACATGGATGTGAGAGAGACACATCGACTAGTTGACACCCACACAACCCCAACCGGGGCCGGGGACAAACTGCAACCGAGCTACGTGCCCTTAGCAGGAACCGAACCCGCGTCTCTCCGGTCCTCAGGCCGACGCTCTTAACTTTTAATCAAAGGCTAGAGTGTACATTGTTTTTACACTCTTGATATAAGTAAAATTATACTTTTCACCCCATTAGTATACATATGTATAATTGATTTAGGGAAGCTCAAAAAAATCTAAACTGTTAGACAAATCAATTGGTGATTTTATTTCAAAGGCATGTTTTAAAATACAGTTAATTTATAGTGTTTTCTCAGTGAGTTTTTCTGTAAAGCAAGTTATCTCTTCAGGAAAGGAGGAATAAAGTATAAGTCCTTAAAATTTTATTTACGTTACAGAACTGTAAATTTCTTACTCCCTCAAACCTTTTGCCCTCTCCTGTTTTAGTATATGTCTACTTAATTGTTCAAGCTAAATCTCTAGATTTTTTTCTTCATTTCTTCTGTTTCCCTCATCCGTTTAATCAATCAAATCCTTTTCATTTTAGTTCTCCACCTAGGCCTTTGCACTAGCCCAGGAACTGACAATTTTTTTTTTTCAGATAATATTTTTTAGAACCAGATAGTTAATATTTTAGACTTTGCAGGTCATACAGTTTCTTGCTCTGCCATTGTAGTGCTACATAGATAATACAAAAACAAAAGAGCATTATGATGTTCCAATAAAACTTTGTTTACAAAAAACCATTTGGCCCACAGGCTATAGTTTGCCCATATCTGTACTATTCCTTCCCTCAGTTGGAATGTTTTTCTCCCAGGTAACCTTGTTATTCAGCTCTCACTTCAAATGTCTGTTTAGACAGGCTATCCCTGACCAGCCAAGCAAAAATAGAACCTCCCATCTCTCTTACCTCTACTTGCTCTTTAGAGTCATTCAGTGTATCACTTACAACTATGTGAAGCTGTCTAATATGTCCTTACCCCAGCTCCATGAGATCAGACAACCTTGTCTTATTCATTCCTATCTTTGAGAGCTATGTCTGCTCATGATTGGTATGTAGTAAATTCTTGTTGAATGATTGATTATATGTTGGTTTTCTTATGTTTTTGCAGATATGAAAGGGCTGTGGATAACATGTCTCCATCATCACAGATAATTCAGAGATCTTTCTCTTCTCCAGAAAACTTTCAGAGACAAGCAGTGGTAGGCTGATTTTTCAACTTGAGTTGCTAAAAAACAAAATTATACTTAAAATGTTCAGATAATTCTTTTTTTTTTAAATTGGGGTTACATTGGTTAATAAAATTATAGGTTACAGTTGTATAATTCTATAATACATCATCTGTATATTGTGTTGTGTGTTCACCACTGCAAGTCTTCTTCCATCACCATGTATCCCCCCTTTACTCTCCTATCCCTCCCTCCACCCCCTTTCATAATTACCATACTGTTGTCTGTGTCTATGAGTCTATGAGTTTTTTTATTTTCTTTGCTTAATCCCTTTACCTTTTTCACCCAGCCCCCAAACCCTGCTCCCCCCATCAGTCTGCTGTCTGCCTTCTATGAGTCTGTTTCTGTTTTGTTTGTTAGTTTATTTTGTTCATTAGATTTCACTTAGTGTAATACTCTCCAGGTCTATCCATGCTGTTGCAAAGGGTAAGATTTACTTCTTTTTCTACAGTCGAGTACTATTCCATTTTGTAAATGTACCACAGATTTTTTTATCTACTCATCTGATGGGCACTTGGGCTGCTTCCAAATATTGGCTATTATAAATAATGCAGCAGTGAACATAGGGGTACATACATTTTTTCGAGTAAGTGGTTGGGGCTCCTTTGGATATATTCCTAGAAGTGGAATCTCTGGGTTTAAGAGAGTTAGCTTTTTTAATTTTTTGAGGTACTTTATACTGTTTTCTACAGTGGCTGCACCAATCTGCATTCCCACCAGCAGTGCACAAGGGTTCCTTTTCTCCACATCCTCGCCAATAGTTGTTTGTTGATTTATTGATAGCCATTCTGACAGGTGTGAGGTGGTATCTCACTGTGGTTTTAATGTGCATTTCTCTGATGATTAGTGATGTTGAGCATCTTTTCATATGTCTGTTGGCCATCTTTATGTCCTCTTTTGAGAAGTGTCTATTCAGGTTCTTTGCCCATTTAAATTGGATTATTTGTTTTTTTGGTGTTGGGTCATGTAAGTTTCCTTATACATTTTGGATAGTAATTCCGTATCACATGTATCATTGGCAAATATGTTCTCCCACTCAATGGGTTGTCTTTTCATTTTGTTGATGATTTTCTTTACTGTGCAAAGACTTTTTAGTTTGATGTAGTCCCATTTGTTTATTTTTTCTTTTCTTTCCCTTGCCTGTAGCAATATAGCAGAAAAAATTTTGCTACGAGAAATGTCTGAGATTTTACTGCCTATGTTTTATTCTGAGATTTTTATGGTTTCAGGTCTAGCATTTAAGTCTTTAATCTGTTTTGAGTTTATTCTTGTATATGGTGAAAGAAGGTGGTCTAGTTTCATTTTTTTGCACATATCTGTCCAATTTTCCCAGCACCATTTATTGTATAGACTATCTTGACCCTATTGTTATGTTCTTGCCTCCTTTGTTGAATATTAATTGGTCACAAAGGAGTGGGTTGATTTCTGGGGTCTCTATTCTGTTTCATTGATCTGTATGTCTGTTTTTATGCCAGTACCATGCTGTTTTGATTATTGTGACCTTGTAGTATACTTTGATATCAGGTAGCTTGATTCCTTCAATTTTGTTCTTTTTCAAGATTGCTTTGACTATTTGGTATCTTTTGTAGTTTCATATACATTTTTGAAATATTTATTCTATTTCTGTGAAATACACCATTGATATTTTGATAGGAATTGCATTGAATCTCCATATTGCTTAGGGTAGTTTTGACATTTTAATGATGTTAATTATTCCTATCCATGAACACAGTATATGCTTCCACTTATTTGTATTGTCAGTATCTTGCTTCAGTGTCCTATAATTTTCTGAGTATAGGTCTTTTAAATCCTTGGTTAAATTTATTCCTAGGTTTTTTGTTTGTTTGTTTTGATGCAATTATAAATGGTATTGTTTTCTTAGTTTCCTTTTCTTTTTTTTTTTTTTCTTTATTGATTTTTAGAGAGAGGAAGGGAGAGGGAAAGAGAAGTAGAAACATCGATGAGAGAGAACATCAACTTCAACTGGCTGCCTCCTGCATGCCCCCCACTGGGGACTGGGCCCACAACCTGGGCATGTGCCCTAACTGGGAATCAAACTGGTGACCTCTTGGTGCATGGGTCAACGCTCAACCACTGAGCCACACCGGCCGGGCTTAGTTTCCTTTTCTGATAGTTCATTATTGGTGTATAAAAATGCAACTGATTCTGGATGTTAATATTGTATCCTTCTACTTGACTGAATTCCTTTATCACTTCTAGTAGTTTTTTGGTGGGATCTTTAGGGTTCTCTATATACAGTAGAATGTCATTTGCAAATAGTGACAGTTTTACTTCTTTCTTTCTAATTTGAATGGATATCTTTTTATTTTTATTTGTTTTTTTTAATCCTCACCCAAGGATATTTTTCTATTTATCATCAGGTAGAGTGGGAGGGAGAGAGAGAGGGAGAGGGATAGAGAAACATTGATGGGTGTCTTATTTCTTATTCTTGTCTGATTGTTATGTCTAGGACTTCCAGTACCATGTTTGATAAGAGTGGAAAAAGTGGATATCTTGGTCTTGTTCCTGATCTTAAGGGAAATGCCTTTATTTTTTGCCCATTGAGTATGATGTTGGCTGTGTGTCATATGGTCTTTATTACATAGAGGTATATTCTCCCTATTCCCACTTTGCTGAGCGTTCTTATCATAAATGGGTACTGGATTTTATCAAATGCTTTTTCTATATCTGTTGATATGATAATGTGATTTTTATCCTTCATTTTGTTTATGTGGTTTATCACATTAATTGATTAGCAGATGTACCAACTTTGCATCCTTGGAATAAATCCCACTTGATCATAGTGCGTGATCTTTTTAATGACTTGCTGGATTTGGTTTGCTAATATTTTGTTGAGAATCTTTGCATCTATGTTCATCAGGGTTGTTGGCTTATAATTTTCTTTCTTTCTAGTGTTTTTATCTGGTTTTGGAATTAGGATAATGCTGATCTCATAAAATGAGCTTGGGATTCTTCTTTGCTCTTGAATTTTTTGGAATAGTTTGAGATGAATAGGTGCTAGTTCTTCTTTGATTGTTAGGTAAAATTCTCCTGTGAAGTCATCCGGGATGCAGGACTTTTGTTTGTTGGGAGTTTTTTTTTATTACTGCTTCAATTTCATTAGTTGTAATTTCTATGCAGATTTTCTTATTCTTCTGGATTCCGTTTTGGAAGATTGTATATTTCTAGGAATTTTTTTCAGCCTGGTTGTCCAGTTTTTGGCATATAGTTGTTCATTTGTAATATTTTCTTAGAATCTTTTGTATTTCTTTGGTGTCAGTTGTTACTTGTCCTCTCTCATTTCTGATTTTATTTATTTGGGTCCTCTTTTATTCTTGGTAAGTCTGATTATAAGTTTGTCAATCTTGTTTATCTTTTCAAAGAATGAGCTCTTGGTTTCATTGATCTTTTGTATTGTTTTTAAGACTCTATTTTGTTTATTTCTGCTCTACTCTTTATTTTTTT
This sequence comes from Tadarida brasiliensis, assembly GCA_030848825.1. Lineage (NCBI taxonomy): Eukaryota > Metazoa > Chordata > Mammalia > Chiroptera > Molossidae > Tadarida > Tadarida brasiliensis. The sequence goes on from CM061268.1 coordinate 86,798,504, forward strand.
TCTTCCACTCTGGGCTTTGTTTGTTCTTTTTCTATTCCTTTAAGTGTAGAATTTATTGTTAATTTGAGATTTTTCTTGTGTCTTGAGGTAGGCCTATAATACTATGAATTTCCCTGTTAGGAATTCTTTTGTTGTGTTCTCATTTTCATTTGCTTCAAGATAGCTTTTGATTTCTTCCTTCATTTCATTGCTAACCCATTCATTGTTTGGAAACATGTTATTTAGCCTTCATGTCTTTGTGTATTTTTCAGTTAAGTTTTTTGTGTAATTGATTTCTAGTTTAATACCATTGTGGTCAGAGAAGATGCTTGATATGATTTCTTAAATTTATTGAAACTTGTTTTTTGTCATAACAGGTGGTCTCTCCTAGAACATTTTCTGTTTGCCCTTGAAAAGAACATATTTTGCTACTTTGTTCTGCAGTGCACTGAAGATGTCAATTAAATCCATCTGATCTAGTGTGTCATTTAAGGCCGCTGTTTCCTTGTTGATTTTCTGTCTGGAAGATCTATCTATTGATGTCAGTGGGATGTTAAAATCCCCTACTATGACTGCTGTATTACTGTCGATCTTCTCCTTTATGTCTGTTTATCAATATTTGCCTTATATTTTCAGGTGCTGCAAAGTTGGGTGCATAAGTGTTATGTCCCCTTGTTGGGTTGCTCTTTTTATCATTATGTTGTGTCTTGTTTGTCTCTCACTATAGCTTTTGTTTTAAAGTCTATTTTGTCAGATATAAGTATTTCTATTTCAGCTCCCCCCCCCCCCCATTTACAAGAAATGTCTTTTTCCATCCTTTTACTTTTAGTCTGTGTGTATCTTTCATTCTGAAGTGTTTTTCTTGTAGATAGAATAGATAGATAGATAGATAGATAGATAGATAGATAGATAGATAGATAGGTGTGTTTTTATTGATTTTTTTTTTCTTTTTTAGGGAGAGAGGTAGAGAGAGATAGAAACATTGATGTGAGAGACATACATCAATCAACTGCCTCCTGCATGCCCCGTACTGGGGATCGAGCCTACACCTGGGCATGTGCCCTGACCGGGAATTGAACCAGGAACTTTCAGTCTATGGGATGACGCTCAATCCACTGAGCCACACCTGCCGGGCTGTCTTGTTTTCTTATCCATTTAGCTACCCTATGCCTTTTGATTGGAGCATTTAAGCCATTTACATATAAAATGGTTATTGATAGGTTTGTATTGATTGCCATTTTATTTTTTTAACTATGTTCCTCTTTTTTCCTCTTTTTATTGAATTTATTGGGTGTGTCACTGGTTAACAAAATTATACAGGTATTTGGTGCACAACATTTGTCTTAAAGAAGACCCTTCTTTTTTCTTTATTGATTTTAGAGAGAGAGGAAGGGAGAGAGAGAGAGAGGGAGAGAGAGAGAAACATTGATGAGAGAGAACATTGATTGGCCACCTCCTGCATGCCCCCCACTGGGGATTTGGCCCACAACCTTGGCATTTGCCCTGACTGGGAATCCAGCTGGAGACCTCTTGGTGCATGGGTTGACGCTCAACCACTGAGCCACACCAGCCAGGCTTAAAGAAGACCCTTTAACATTTCTTGTCATACTGATTTGGTGGTAACAAACACCTTTAGCTTTTTCTTATCCGGAAGCTCTTTATTTCTTCTTCCATTTTAAACGATAGCCTTGCTGGAAAAAGTAGTCTTGGTTGTCAGTCTTTGCTTTTCATTACTTTGAATATTTTGTGCTAGTCCCTTCTGGCCTGAAATGTTTCTGTTGAATAATCAGCTAACAGTCTTATGAGAGCTCCCTTGTAAGTAACTGTCTTTCTCTTACTTCTTTTAAGATTCTCTTTGTCTTTACCCTTTGCCATTTTAATTACAATGCGTCTTGGTGTGGGCCTTTTGGGTTTATCTTGTTTGGGTCTCTCTATGCTTCTTGGACTTATGTGTTTTGTTTTTTATCAGGTTAGGAAAGTTTTCAGTCATTATTTCTTCAAATAGATTCTCGATCCCTTTCTCTCTCTCTTGTCTTTCTAGTACCTGTATGATGCGGATGTTGTTACACTGCACGTTGTCTAGAAGGTCCATTAAACTATCCTAGTTATTTTTTTCAATTATCATTTTTTTTTTTTTGCTCTGATGGGGTGTTTTCTGCTACCTTGTTTCCCAAATCACTGATTCGATTCTATGCTTTATCCAACTTACTATTTATTCCTTCTAGTGTTTTCTCCATTCATATACTATGTTCTTTATTTCTGACTACTACTTTTTAAAGCCAGCTGGTATTTTTTTATTTTTAGATAAGGAGGGAGAGAGAGAAACATTAATAGGCTGCCTCCTGCATGCCCCCTACTGGGGATCAAGCCTGCAACTCGGGCTTGTGCCCTGACTGGAAATCGAACCGGGACCTCTCAGTCCATGGGACGACATTCAGTCCACTGAGCCACACCGGCCTAGTGGTTTGTTCTTTTTTATGTTTGATAATCTATTTGTTGAAGTTCTCACTAAGTTCCTTTAACATCTTTATAGTCATTTTTTTAAACTTTATATTTGGTAAATTGATTGCCTTCATTTCATTTAGCTCTGTTCTTGGAGACTTGTCCTATTATTTCATTTGAGGCATGTTTCTTTGTCTCCCCATTTTCACTGCCTCTTTGTGTTTGTTTCTATGTCTTAGGTAGATCTGCTGTGACTTCCAGTCTTGTATGGTGGCCTTATGTAGTAGGTGTCTTGTGGGACCCAGAGGTGCATTGTCCTTAGTCACCTGAGCTGGGTGCTCCAGGAATAACCCTTATGTGGGTTATGTGAGCCTTCCTGTTGTAATTGAGTCTTCATTTTTATTGGTGAATTTGTTTGTGGGTTCGCCCCTCTGGCTGGCTGACTGTGAGGATCAACCTGTATTTCAGTATATTACTGCTGTGCAGGTGGTGACCATATGGTGCAGTATTTGCATCAGCAGGGTCTTGTGCCTGCTGAGATCTCCCTTTGGATATGTTCCTTGTGAAGCTAATTGGATCCTGCCCTGTGTTATCCAAAGCTGGTCATTGGGTGTGTTGGTTTGGGTTCTCTTGGGAGGGACTCCTGGTGCAGGCCAGTGTCTGATGCTGCCTGTCAATGGCCCTGGGCAACCTGTTAGGAGCTACAAAGTGATCCACATTTTGTGGCTGCCTTTGCTGTGCCTGGGTATGCTCAGGGAGGACTAAACTGTGCACTAAGCCCAGCTCTTTTTTTAAATATGTTTTTATTGACTTTTTTTTTTTAGAGAGAGAGGGAGGTAGAGAGAGAGAGAAACATCTATTATTTTCCTCCTGCATGCACCCTGACCAGGGATCAAACCCGAAACCTAGCTATATGCCCTGACCAGAAACTGAACTGGCAACCTTTCAGTGGATGAACCAACGTTCAACCAACTGAGCTACACTGGCCAGGGCCCAAGCCCAGCTTTTATTAGCACTGGGCCTGGGGACAGGTCAGCAAAAGTCTCAAGGCACCCCAACATCTGCCTTCGCCTCCCTCTGCCTGTCGGCTGCCTGTTATTGAAAGAACCCCTAGCGGTACTTGAGTTGCATGGGGTTGGTTCTCAGTGAATCACCAGGTAGGGATGAGTGGTGTTCACCAGAGTGATACAGGGTCAAACTCAGTGCCAGTGCTCAGTCTGAGGCCACTCAGCAAATGTCTCCAGAAATGCCACATCTCGCTGCCACCCCCTGGGTGTTCACACTGCTTTGTGGTGTGTTGGGGTTTGGGGGAGTCATCAGGGTGAGGCCAACAGAGTTTATCAGGCCCAAGCAGACCAAGCTTTGGCCGTGTGAAATGAGGATTCTCCACTGTGTAGTTGTTTGAGGGAAATATGGCCCCCATCCTAGAGCCACTCAACTCAGTCTGTCCCAGATTTTGCAAGGAACCTGATCTCTGCAGGGTGGGACTGCTGGGATTTGGGAGGATGGGGCTAGCGGATCTCCCTAGCAGGAGGTGCAGATCAGGGTTGGGGAAAGGTGGAGGGTGTGGCCCCTGCCCCAAAGCCACACAAGTCAGTCTGTCCCGGATCTGCCCAGACCTTGGCAGGGTGGAGCCACGAGGAGTCAGGAGGGTGGAGCCAGTGGGAGCCTGGACAGTAGGACTAGTGGACCTCACGTGAGAAGGAGCCAGTCAGGTTCATGGGAAAGTGGGGGGAATGGCCCCCTCCCCAGCGCCACACAACTCAGTCACTAATACCCCCTGAGTCTGCAGTGTGGGAGAATCAGTCAGCACAGGTATCATGGCAGCTGTCCTTTCAGCTTCCTCCCCAGAGTCACAAGCACCAGTCTCTCTTCACACAACTCCAGTCAGCTCCTCCCACCCCTGCTGGAGCCCAGGGTGAGTGACTGCAAATACCATTTTGTGCTCTGGCCCTTTAAGAGGGGTGCCTGTGTCTCTAGCATACTCCTGTCTCTCCCTGGCGGACAGAATCCCCACTGATTTTCATAGGCAGATGTTATGTGGGCGCTTCTTCTTAGCTCTGGTGATCTGGGCAGGGTTTAGACCCCACACTTACGCGGGAGGAACCTTTGCAGCTGAGCTATCCCTCCAGAATCTCAGCCATTGCCCGTGGGAGCGGGGCCAGCCCTTTTCTCATCTCTGCTCAGTTTGAATCTTCTGTAAATCCTTGGTGACAACACTTCTCTTCAGCTAGTCTTCAGGTGGTTTTTCAGGATGATTGTTCTGTAATTTAGTTGTATTTCATTTTGGTCCTGGGAGGAGGTGAGTGTAACTTTCACCTACTGCGTCACCGTCTTAGATCTGAGATAATTTTTAATTACTTTTAAATTTTAGATTAGTATGATATCTCTAGATTGATCACAAGTTTTAGTTTTCCCTGGCATATATATTTAAAGATTGAAGGTAGTAGACGAAACTGCATTTCACATTTTTATTTTTCTTCATCAGTTGTGGGGGTATATGTGTGTTTGTTTGTGTGTTTCAAATACTTGAAATTCTCTGTTCTTGCAATCCTATGTTGAGTGACTTTTTTCTTTATCATATACTCTCTTTAATACTTACTGTTAATACTTCAATGTACTGGAGTCTTCTAAACTAGCTGCTTCTTGACCGTTCCATTTTTTTTCTGTAGTGATGTCACCATGAGACTGTTTCATCTTTGTTTCCTTTCAGCTGCCAAGTCCTTCATTTTTTTTTCTTTTTCTTACATTTATTTCTTTTTATTTTCTTTGCCCAAATCACAATCTTGACTTGTGATCCCTAGCCTTTTGAATTTCAGAGGTCTACAAAATATAACAGTGAAATAAAGTAAAGTTGAGAAACCAATATAAAACAATATCAGTTTTTATTTACATATATTATATATTTGTCTCATTTTGCTCTACACTGTTAAAGAAAATCATCATTGGCTAATAATATCTATTTACAAATAGAATTTGGGAACCACTCATCTAGTCAGTTACTACTTGTCTCTGTTTCATCCTCGCTAGTTTACCTCACACACCATTTCAAATTTAATATTATAAGTCTGTTTTTCTTATCTTCCTGTCAATTTGACTTTTCAGTGTTTGCAAGATAAAGTCAGAATTATTTGGCCTACTTATTAGGCACTTTCATGGTCTAATTCAAATAAGTCTTTCTAGCCTTACTGTGCATTCACTGTTTATGAGATCTATGACCTGTTTCAGCTAGAATTTACTTGCTATTCTGTGAATCCATTCAGTGTTTCCCTGTTGTTTTTTGTTTCTGCAATTTTCTTTCCTTGGCATACTTCCCTACTTAAAATATTTTCCTTAAAATACTGCATTCAGCCCTGGCTGGTTGGCTTAGCGGTTAGAGCCTCGGCCCACGGACCGGAGAGTCCTGGGTTCGGTTCCTGCTAAGGTCACATACCTCAGTTGCAATTTGTCCCCGGCCCCAGTTGGGGTCATGTGGGTGGCAGCCACTCTATGTGTGTCTCTCTCACATCGATGTTTATCTCTCTCTCTTCCTCCCTCTCTCCCTCCCCCTCTCTCTGAAGATGAATGCAAAAATGTCCTCGGGTGAGGATTAAAAAATATATATTGCATTCGTACTTTTAACATTCAGGTCATACACCACCTTCATGAAGCCTTTCCTAATGATACTGAGCTCCTGGCTCTTTTTGTTCATTTTGTATGATGTCTTCCCTTCTAAGTTGTATCCTTGAGGGTAAGGAGTAGTAATGTATAAATATCTTTTAGCTGTACAGTGGAATAAATAAAGCTATTGTATTGTACTGCTTTTAGTTATGTTTAACTTAAGATCCATCTAGGCAAGAGTGATTTTGCTTTTCTACATTATTGGTTTAGTTAACTGATCAACTAGCCATTGGCTTTGATATGTAGAAATATTTGCAGTTAACATTTCCTTCTTTTTCTCTTCCCTCAGATGAACAATGTTTTGAGACAGAGGTCATATGGTGGGAAATTTGGTTCTCCACATCTTGATCAATCAGGATTTTCCCCATCGGTTCAGTCACATAATCATAGTTTTAACCAGTCTTCAAGCTCCCAGTGGCGTCAAGATACACCATCATCACAGCGTAAAGTCAGACATGCTTATCCCCAGACAGCAGATAGACATTACAGCCGTGAGCAGCGTTACAGTGATCATGGGTCTGACCATCATTACAGAGGAAACAGAGATGACTTCTTCTATGAAGATAGGGATCACGATGGCTGGAGCCATGATCATGATAACAGAAGAGACAGTAGTAGAGCTAGAAAATGGCACTCCTCTCGAAACTAACAAGTATTCAAAGAACTTTGTTTTATAGGGTCATCCTAGGCCCTGTTGACTAAGTTGGTCTGGGAATGTTTTGTGAAAACTGTATAGAACAGTTTTACAAGTTGCCACATTTCTTTATAAAAATTTTAAAACCTATAGCTATAGTTACAGAAATGAGAAGAATTGTGGTTCTAGTTTTTACATTAATAATCTTTCACCTCAGGGTTTCATGAAGAGGAAAGGGTTTTATGCAAAAGAAAGTGCCACAATTCCTAATTGTTTCGGAAATTGAGGAAGGGATGTATTATATGGTTTTGTTGTATTATAAAGCAAATATTTTAATGATCTGCTACCTATTGTATTACAAGAATCTGCTTATTAGTGAATCACATTTTGTGTATATAATAGAAAGCATTCAAGTTGGTAGTCTAAAATACAGTAGTATTTTGTTAATGAGTGAGAAAATGTAATTTCAGTGATTCATTTTACTAATATTTGAGAAAGTTTATTGGTAAAATTGGGGGATAAATCATATTGTTTAACTTCATAGAGAACATAAGTGTAAGTTCTGTGACATGCCCTTTGAGTTTTACCCTGATTGGACATACAAGTGTAAATCTGCACTTGCTATTTCATTCTAAAATGTTAGAATTTTCTCATTAAATCATGTTTGACTGAATAACTGAAGTCACTCAGGAAGTTAAATATCTCAATGTATTTTTTTTATGTTAAAAATACAGTGTTAGTGTAAATCACCCTTTCCTGGAATGCACAGTCAGATAAAATGGTTTATTGAAAGTATACTTGTTTGGGAAAGGCTCACAAAACCTTTAGGTGCTGCCTCTATTACTCAGACTTTAAGAAGGCACAGTTCTCAGAGTGCCCAGGGCGTGCGTGCAAGGACGTGCTTTGTTATGGGGGTGCACATGTTGTCTTTGTGTTTGAACGTTTGAAAGAGTTAAGTCTTAAATACTTTCTGATTAAAAATTTTTAAAATCTTGTTTAACAAAACATTAATGTATCGATAATGTTTTCCTTTCATTGTAGAACTTGTTTATACAGATTCATTCCTTGATATATTTGGATCCTTTTTAATAACTACAGCATTTGTACTGTTACTTTTTAATATATTGAAAACATAAAAAGGAGTATGCGTCTTATTTTTAAAAATATTTTTATTGATTTTTAGAGGAAGAGAGACAGGGAGAGAGAAACATCAATGTGAGAGCAGAACATCGACTGGCTGCCTCCCGCACACCCCCTGCTGAGGATAGAGCCTGAAACCTGGGCATGTGCCCTGACCGGGAATTGAACTGGCAACCTTTTGGTGGATGGGATAAATGCACAACCAACTGAGCCACACCAGCCAGTGCTCTGATTTTTTTGATGTCACTATGGAAGCATTGTACACAGACAAATTAGCAACATACTTTTATTCAGTGGTTGCCTGGTGTTAAGAATCAGTTTTTTAGAGCATCTTAGAAATACACATTGTATACATACTGAATTTAGAGTCAGATTTTCAGTGACATGGATTATTGTTCCAAGCACTATAAGCTAATCTCACTGGTCTCTAACATTCAAGTTTTCTGTTCCTAAATGCATGCCATTTTTCTCTCTAGAATGGAGCTACCCAACTACTCAGCATAGCTTTAAGATCAAAAGTGTGTTTTCTCAAGCAGTTTAACAGAAGGATTTGTCTTCAATAAACCTGTTATTTCAAGTGTCTTATATGAAAATGTGTTCAATAGCATTTGTAGATATTAACAAAGGTTAATACTGCTTTGTCACTTACCTGAGCATCAGATCCTTTCATATTTGATTAACAGTGGTTCAGAATCATTTTCTTTTCAGTGGCTTTTGGGGGCACACCTTGTGAGGTTCCAGTGAATCTTTTTCACTTTAATCTCACCTAGTTGAGATTAACCAAGCTAAATACACTGTGTAAAGGAATAGAACGGGACGTTCCTAAAGAGTTGAATGTAGTTGGTGAGAGAATTTACCTAGGTATCATCGAGAGCTACAGGAATGAAAAGGAGATTGTAGGAGAACAGTTTCTCCCACAGTGTTGACATGATGTTCTGTGAAACAGGGTAATGAAATGTTTGGTAAACATGTACTTGCTGTGACTTCCTCTTGAGAATAATAAAGAACACCATAAAGCTGCTGACAAGCACTCCAGTGAAGAGATCTCTTTATACTTAACCTCATATTTTCCGCATTTACTTGACCCACGTTTTACTCTTACACGTAACACATATTAAGACACCGCCCTCCCCCGAAAGAATCTGACTACCCTTCTCCATCCAGTCAACCAGAAACATGCCACTTTCCCTTTATCGACAGCCACCACCTTAGAATGGGCAATCACTGCAACTAGATTATTCGCCCTAATGTTTAAGTACAAATTTGTGTATTCCCATAATATACCGTATGTCTCTGTGCATAGCCTTTATACCATATTTTAATTTTCTTTTATTTGTGTCTCTAGACAGCTCCATGAAGGCAGAGACCACATCTTATTCACCACTGAATTTGCAGTAGCCAATGTCTGGCATATATATATATAATACTTGGCAAGTTTTTTTTTTTTTTTTGTCAGTCTTCACTCAAGGATACGTTTTTATTTATTTGAGGGAGAGAGGAAGGAGGAGGAGAGAGAGAAACATTGATCAGTTGCCTCCTGTACGTGTCCTAACGAGATCGACCCACAACCTAGGTATGTATCCTGACTGGAAATTGAACCCACCGTCTTTTGATGTACAGAATGATGCTCCAGCCAACTGAGCCACCCGGGCAGGGCTACTTGATAAATATTTGATGAATGGATGAAGGAACATTTATCAAATAATTGAATTTTAAAAGGAGGCTTCAACATAGAAAATTTTTAAAAATAGGTTTGCTGACCCTGAACCATTATTGCATTCTATTGAAACTATGTATCTCAATATAGTGTGCATTTAATACACTCTAGAATTCTATTTAGTTTTCACATTTTTAATACGTTTTTGTATCTGTATACATGAGGCTTTCTTTAAAAAACTGTTTTGTTTTAGTTTGGTTTTAGAATTATGCTTCTGCTAGTTTTGTAAAGTGAATTGATAAGCTTATCTTTTTCAATGCCCTGGGAAAAATTGAAATAGTACAGGAAATCTGTTTCTAGAATACTTGTTGAACTCATAAAACTACCGGGGTCTTAGACGTAACTGATTGCCTTCTCAGTTTCCTTTATGGTTATTGATCTGTTTGTGTTTTCTACTTTCTCAGGAGTCGATTTGGATGCATTGAATCTTTCTTAAAAAAAATCAACCATTTTTTTTATCTTTCCTCATTAATTGTTAATAGAGTTGTATGTAGTATTTCTTGTAATTTTTGTAAAACTATAGTTACAGTTTCTGATATATTTTACCTTCCCCCCTGCACCCAGGTTTGCTAGAGGCTGTGCTATTTATACATTTTATATTTACATATGTATAAGCCCCACACTGCATTGTTAAAACAGATTTTCTTTTAAGGAGATTTTTTATTTATTTTTTTTAATCCTCACCCTAGGACATTTTTGCATTCATCTTCAGATAGAGCGAGAAGGAGAGAGGGAGGGAGAGAGAGAGAGAAACATCAATGTGAGAGAGACACATCGAGTGGTTGCCACCCACACGACCCCAACCGGGGCCGGGGACAAACTGCAACCGAAGTACATGCAGTAGTGGGAACCGAACCCAGGTCTCTCTGGACCGCGGGCCAACGCTCTAACCGCTGAGCCAAACCGGCCAGGGCTTTTTCACCATTTTAAAAATACATTTTATTGCTGGATATAGCATTCTAAGTTGGCAATTTTTTTCTTTCAATACTATAAAAATGTGGCTTCAGCCCTGGCTGGCGTGGCTGTGGGTTGAGTGTGATCCCATACACAGAAAGGTAGCAGATTCGATTCCCAGTCAGGGCACATACCTAGGTTGTGGGTTTGATCCCAGGCCCCAGTCGGGGGGAGTGTGGGAGGCAACTGATGGATATTTTTTTCTCTCTCACCTTACACTCTCTAAATTCAATGGGAGAATATCCTTGGGTGAGGTTTAAAAAAATAATTTAAAAAAATTTTTAAAAGTGGCTCCTCTGCCTTCTCGCTTGCATTTTTTTCTATGAGAAATCTGCTGTCATGTATATAATGTGTAATTTTTCTCTGGCTGGTTTTGAGCAATTTGATTATGTGCCTTTGTGTAATTTTATATTCTTTTTGCTTGAGGTTCATTAACGTGCATGGTTTATCATTTTCATCAAATTCAGGAAATTTTGGCCATTATTAATACAATTTTTAAAAAATGATACTAGAGAGAGGAAGGTGGGTGTGTGTGGGGGGGAGAGAACACCGATTTGTTGTTCCACTTATGCATTCATTGGTTGATTCTTGTATGTGCCCTGACGAGGATCGAACCCACAACCTTGGCATACTGGGACGATGCTCAACTGAGTACCCGGCCAGGGCTAAAAAAAATTTTTTTGTCTTCACTTTTCCTCTTTGGAAACTCCAGTTACACTGATTGATGTCCTATAGATCACTGATGTGCTGTTTATTTTTTAAATTCTTTTTTCTCTGTGTTTTATTTTGGATAGTTTTATCGCTATGTCTTCAAGTCCACTAACCTTTTTCTCTGCAGTGTTTATTAAAAAAAATTTTTTTTCTTTATTGATTTTAGAGAGAAAGGAAGGGAGAAGTAGAGAGAGTGAGAAACATCGATGAGAGAACATCGATTGGCCGCCTCCTGCATGTCCCCACTGGAGATGGGGCCCACAACCTGGGCATGTGTCCTGACCAGGAATCGAACTGGCGACCTCTTGGTGCATGGGTCATTGCTCAGCCACTGAGCCACACCGGCCAGGCTCTGCAGTGTTTAAATAAACAATTCTAATATAATCTTTATTTTGAATGTAGTTTTTCTCCTTAGAAGTTTAATTTGGATCTTTTTTTTCTGATTATTAATTTTGTTTCATCTTTATTTTGGTACAATTGACAAAATTGTAGGATATTTAAAGTACAGCCTGGTGATTTGATATACATTGTGAGAGAATCCCCCCCCCCCAAGTTAATTAATGCATGATTTGCATCTTTTGCCCTGGTTGGGTGCCCCGTGGGTTGCACCACTGTCCTGTACACCAAAATGTTGCAGGTTTGATTCCCAATCGGGGTACATACCTAGGTTGTGGTTCAATCCCCTGTCAAGGTGCGTACAAAAGGCAACTGATTGATGTTTCTCTATCACATCGATGTTGTTTTTTTCTTTCTCTCCCCCTTCCTCTCTCTCTCAAATCAATGAACAACAACAAAAACAAACCATGTCCTCAGGTAAGAAGATATATCTGTATCTTCTCATATACATACATATATATCATATATATAATCTCATATATATGATTTGTATCTTTTTTATATCTTCACTGTCTTAAATATTTCAACATATGGGTTAAATTCATAGTACTTTTTAAAAGACTCAATTTCTTTAATATCTGTATTACAACACAAGTAACTGTACTACAAATGTCCCCCTTTGTTCCCCATTGACCCCTCCTTCCCGCTCCCACCCCCCTCCTGCCTTCCCCAGCCTAGTGTCCTTGTCGATTGACTGTGCATATATGTATGTAAGTTCTTTGGTACTTTTTAATGTCTTTGTTTACTAATTCTAGTATCTTTGTCAGTTCTGGGTTGGTTTCTACTGTTTCACTCTCATTATTGCATGTATTTTCCTGCTTCTTTGCATGCCTTGTAATTTTGGTTGGATGATAAGCATTGTGAATTTCATGCTATCGGATGCTTGATACTTTGAATTTCTATAAATACTATGGAGCTTTGTTCTGGGATACAGTTAAGTTACTTGTAAACAGTTTTATCTTTTCAGGACTTGTGTTTAAGAGATGTTGGCAGGATTTGAGAAATATTTGGCCTAGAGATCACTTCATCCCACTACTGAGGCAATAAATACTTTAATAGGTGCCTCATGACTTATGCAGTTCTTCAGCCTGGCTGGTGGGAACAGTTACTGGTCCCTGTTTTAGGTGAGTGGTGAGTAGTGTTCCCTCTGATTCTTTGGGACAATTCTTTTCCCTGACTTGGGTAGTTTCTTCAATCTGTATGCTGATCAGTGCTCTCATAGAAACTGGTGGACGCCTGTGGATCTCTGGGAGTTTTCTCTCTGTGCAGCTTCACCCCCTTCTGTCCTGTGTGCTGGGCATTCTAGCTGCCTTGTTTCCTGAGCTTCAGTTTTCTCAGCTCAGAGTCTACCAGGCTCTGCCTGCCCTGCACCCCAACACTACAGCCCCAAAATTCCCTTATGGAGGCAGTCATAGGGCTCACCTCATTTGTTTCTGGTTCTCTGGGATCACTGTCCTTTGTCCCTGTCCATTCTCGTTTCATGTTTTGTCTGTATTGGTTGCCTCAAGCAGAAGGGTAAATCTAACCCTCGATACTCTCCGTCTTGACTTAAGTGGAGGTTAATCTTTGGATTTGGTATGTAGTGCAGTCACCAGTCTCCATATTAAATGGTCTATATTTTGCCCTGGCCAGTTTGGCTCAACGGTTTGTGCGTCGGCCCGCAGGCTGAAGGGTCTTGGGTTCAATTCCTGGTCAAGGGCGTGTACCTAGGTTGCAGGTTCGATCCCCGGCCCCAGTTGGGATTGTGCGGGAGATAACCAATTGATGTTTCTCTCTCTCTCTCTCTCTCTCTCTCTCTCTCTCTCTCTCTCTCTCTCTCTCTCTCTCTCTCCTCCTCCCTTCCTTCCACTCTATCTAAAAATCAATGGAAAAATATCCTTGTGTGAAGATTAACAAACAGAAAAGCTCTATATTTTTAGGTTTGCTTACTTTCTCTTAACTTGAGTTATTTAGATTCTTTTTATTTTTAAATGACTTTTCATTCTGCAATTGTGTCTTAATCTTATAGCCCTGTGGACAGAGAATGTGTCCCATGTGATAAAAGCTTGTAGAGAGACAAACCGCATCAGTAAGTGGATGGTCACAGGATTTTTCTCGGCTGCCTGGCATTGAGCCCGTAGGACTCACCCAGGCCCGAGCTCACCTCTGCAGAAGCTGCTGAGCGAACTGGAGCCACGTCCGTCCTCCTTGGCTGAGCCTCCTGCCTGAGTTCCGTCCTGCACTGCGTGATGCCTGCGTGGTGTTTGCCTGAGGCTTTCTCTTCCCAGCTTTTACAGTGGTTCCATGGATGTTTGAAAAACATTTGTTTTCTCTGTTCCAAATTCTCTAACCTAACTAGATTAGTCAATCAAAAGAGTCAGAATGAGGAGTCATTAAAAAAAAAAAAAAAAAAAAAAAATATATATATATATATATATATATATATATATATATGCATTTTTAAAGGACTTACACAATTTAACAGCAAAAACCAAACAATCCAATTACAAAATGGGCAGAGGACCTGAATAGACATTTCTCCAAAGAGGACACAAAGGTGGCCAATAGACATGAAAAGATGCTCAACATCACTAATCATCTGAGAAATCCATAATACAACCGCAGTGAGATATCACCTCACACCTGTCAGAATGACTGTCATCAATAAATCAACTAACAGCAAGTGTTGGTGAGGATGTGGAGCAAAGGGAACCCCAGTGCACTGCTGGTGGGAATGCAGACTGGTGCAGCCACTGTGGAAATCAGTATGGAGGCGCCTCAACACATTAAATAGAACTACCTTATGACAGCAGTTCCACTTCTGGATATATATTTAAATAAATCCAAGACACTAATTAGAAAAGATATATGCACCCCTGTGTTCACTGCAGTATTATTTACAATAGTCAAGATATATGGAAGCAACCCAGGTGCCCATCAGTCGATGAGTGTATTAAAAAGCTGTGGTACAGGGGCTTGGGTGGATTTGGAAGACGGCATAAATTGTGATGGAAAAAATAAAATATTTTTTAAAAATAAAATAGCTCTGGCTGGTTCGGCTCAGCACTTAGAGCATTGGCCCATGGCACAGAGAGTGGCAGGTTCGATTCCCAGTCAAGGGCATGTACCTTGGTTGTGGGTTCCATCCCTGGTCCCAGTCGGGGCGTGTGCAGGAGGCAGCCAATCGATGTGTCTCTCTCACATTGATGTTCCTCTCTCCCTCCCTCCTTCCCTCCCACTGTATCTAAAAATAAAATAAAACATATACAAAAAAAAAGCTATGGTGCATATTTACAACGAAATATTACTCAGCCACAAAAAAGAATGAAATCTTACCATTTGTGATAACATGCATGAACCTAGAGGGTATTATGCTAAGTGAAATAGGTCAGACAGAGAAAAACAAATACCATATGATTTCACTTATATGTGGAATATTAAGAACAAAATAAACAAAACAAACTAAAAGATACAGAGGACTGATGGTTGTCAGGTGGGAGGGGGTTGGAGAGCTGAATGAAAAAGGTGAAGGGATTGAGGAGTATAGTTGGCAGTTACAAAATAGTCCCAGGGATGTAAAGTACAGCATAGGGAATATAGTTAACAATATTGTCATAACTGTACAGCGCCAAGTGGGTACTAGACTTATGGGGGTTTACTTTGTAAATTATGTCAGTGTCTAACCACTGTGCTGTACACCTGAAACTAATATAAAATAATATTAAATGTCAACTGTAATTGAAAAATACATGCATTTGCCCGGCCGGTGTGGCTCAGTGGTTGAGCATCGACCTATGCACCAGTTCGATTCCCGGTCAGGGCACATGCCCAGGTTGTGGGCCAGATCCCCAGTGGGGGGCATGTGGGAGGTGGCCAATTTATGTTTTCACTCATCGATGTTTTTATCTCTCCCTTCCTCTCTCTCTAGAATCAATAAAGAAAAACAAATTAGTTTGAAAATATATGCATTTTATTTTACTTTAATGCACATAAATAGTCATTTGCCAATCTTTTGATGCAGAGCGAAAGCCTTTCCTTCAGTCTAGAGACTGACGAATCCAGTGGCTTTCTTACATAAACCACCACCAGACTGCATTGCCTAGGATTCCATTTTGGGTTTCTTTATAATGGAACGCAAATGTAGAGAAACTTGTGAAGTATTCAAGTTTTCTAGGATTTGCATTCAAATTTTTACAGTTGTTTTGCTCACACTTAATCTGATGGCACATAACTCAATCTTTTTGTTGTTGTTAATCCTCACCTGAGGATACTTTCCCATTGATTTTCAGATAGAGTGGAAAGGAGGGAGTGGAGGGAGAGAGAGAAACATCGATGTGAGAGAGACACATTGATTGGTTACCTTCTGAATGACCCTGACTGGGGCCTGGGATCGAACCTGCAATCCAGGTATGTGCCCTTGACCGGAAATCAAATCCGAGACCCTTTGGTCCACAGGCCGATGCTCTAACCACTGAGCCAAACAGGCCAGGCCCTTACTCAGTCTTTACAAAGTATTCACTAGTTTTCTAGAAACACCTGCTATTTTTCACGTTCATATTTTATTGGTTCATATTATATTTAAATTAAGAACTTAATAAGAACTAGCATGAACAGGACTGCGACAATAAACTGGCAAGAGCCAGAGTGGTGGACATACAAGTGGCTCACTGGGCACCCCCAAGTCTTCAGCGTGCCAAGGACTTTGACATTTATTACAGAAAAATAGAAAACGTCAAGTTAACCCAACATATTAGTTACGTGGCGTTAAGCTAAGCGTGCTGCTAATATAGTAGATAAGGCCTGTTCATATTTTCCAAATCTTACATTTTTCTCTCTCAATGTGATCTCTTAATTCTGAAAGAGGTGATTTTAGTTTGTCATTTTCTCTGAGTATGTCTGTTTTTGCTTTATATACCCTGAAGCTATGCTAGATGCAAAAAGTATGACATTTCATCACAATCTACTGTAACTTTTATCAATGTAAGTATCCTTGACCCATTTTCATGTAATTAAGTTTGAATTCTATTTTGTTTCATGTTACTGTTGTCACATCTTTATTTTGTTACATTCTGTGCCTGCTGTGTCTGTCCTGTTATTTTTAATACTTTTGTGTCACTTAGTTTTCAGAGTGCCTCATATTAAGAGATGTTTTGGCTTATTCCTGCTACTCTTCCTTGTGTGTGTATGTTTAGAAGATCAATCATTGTTCATTTTTCTTCTAGTGCATACTTTCATAACCCTAGATGCATAGTAGAATCACCTAGAAACCTTTCAAAAATAATTTACTGCCTAAACTTTACCCCAGAATCTCAGGGGAGCGGAGTGGTATCAGTATTTTTTTAAAGATTCTAATACGAAGTCAGGTTTGAAAGCCCTAGGCTCATACTCTTTCTATTCCTGTAGTGCTTCCCTTTACATTCTCACCGATCACATTTACATGTATAATTTTTGATCAAGGAGTAGATTGCAACAGTTGTAGCAATCAAGGTGAAATCGGAGACAAAACGAAGAGTGATTGAGAACAAGGGACTTAATACAGGCACTCGGCCTTATGTCGTCGTGATTGCTGGCGGAACAATCTGTTGGCCTGCATCTGGTGTTGGGCCTGAAGTCATGTGAGCCAGACCAGCAGCAGGGACAGAAAGCTGAAGAACAGGTGCAGGGACAAACTGGAAACTGCTGGGGAAGGGGGAAGGAGCCTGCATCTGTCTCTCATTAATTAATTCCCCTTGATGACTTGGATGACCCGGAACCTGCAGGTGTACTGCACCTTTGGTTACAGAACCGCACATGTCTTTGGCCCAGGACTCGAGAAGTTGGAGGATGCGCGGCAGGAGCGTGAGGAGCTGGGTTTGGGTGCGGCCCCACACCACGAAGGCGAAGGCGAGCCAGGAGGTAAGCAGCAGCCTGCGGGAGGTGCCACGGGGCCCGGCACCCTCCGCCGCTCCTCCAGCACGTAGAAAACACATCGTGCGGCTTCCGAACCTGAAGCAGAGCTCTCTCGGGCACCAGCTTTGCCGTCCTGACGTTCACTGCCTGGAGTGAGGTCCAACGACACAGGGCCAGGCCCCAGTTCTCCGAGCCTGTCCTCACCAGACACCAGCTACCAGCTCAAGGATTCCCAGGCCATCCATACTGCTGACCTATTTACTATAAATTCTGGGGTTCCCACTACCCCTCAGGTTTGATAATTCACTAGATGACTCACAGAATTCAGGAAACAGCCATATTTATGGTTACAGATTTATTATAGCAAAAGGATACAAATTGAAACCAGACAAAAGAGGAGACACATAAGGCTGGATCTGGGAAGGTCTCAGCTGGGGGAGACCCTGTGTCCTCTCCCCTGGAGTCAGGAGGCATCACCCTCCTGGCACATCACCGTGTGTCACCAGCCAGGAGCCTTGTCTAAGCTTTGTGTCCAGAACTTTCATTGCGGTTTCCTTACGAAGGCAGGATTGCTTGAATCCTTGGCGTGTGAATGAACTCAGTCTCCAGTCCCTTTTCCTCCAGGGGGCTGTGTTATGGAGGGCAGGGGTCCTAGTCTCCTAGTTGCTAGTGGGGCTGGATTTCTTGTGATATTCAGGGAAAAATAAATTTTTAAGACTCGCATAGAGGGATGTGATAGTAGAAAGCTTTATTTCTGTGGAACTAAACACCTGAGTTTTCAAGATTTTACTTCCCTCAGTCCCGCCAAGGAAGAAATCCCATTTTGCCCTTAGCAGGGCTAAAGTCAGAGCCAGTATCCAGAATTTCCAGGTCTGCACAGTCCAGTGCAGCCTGAGCTTAGCTTATTGTTGCCCACTGCAGTCCATCAGTTCACTGCTGGGTGGGCCGCAGGGCCACATGGCTATGGAGGAAACGGAAGCCAGAGAGAGAGGGCGAGAGAGAACACCTTGTTTAGGAGATTATGTGTTCCCAAATTTTCGTGCATTTGCAGTGGCCACGCTCATTCTGGCCAGTGATCTTTGTTCCCAGGTGTGACTGACTGGCAAGTACCTTCCCTGTGTCACCCCAGTTGTACTGGGCATTTCCCTTTGTTGGATGCCTTCCCCCAGTGTTTAGCAGGGAATAGGCTGGTGGTTCCCTGGGGAGTGCAGATTTGCAGCTTCCTGGTGAAGCTGCCCAAATGGCATGCCTGGAGTGTCTGGCCTCCCCCTTTGCTTCTTTCCTATTATTAATAAGTTGCTAATTACAACAGTATCAGTTGGACTGACATCACATTGCCCAAAGCCCCAGTCCTCTAGTCACACAATTGATCTTTCTAGTCTGGCAGTCCCCATCCTGAAACTCAGCAGGGTCTAAACCACGAATAACAAAGACACTGTTGTCACTTGGGAAATTTTAAGAATTTAGAGGTTCCGTCCCAGGAACCAGGAAATTCTATACAAACCCAACTCTAAAGGGGAACTGGACAGGGAAGAGAATTTGGGAACCAGAGTTTCACCTTAGCTGAGATGACAGAACAAAACCACCATAGCAAAAAAAAAAAAAAAAAAAAAACCCACCACAGCAGTATTAGTTGACTCCCCTGTACCCCACTAAGAAAATACTGTTAGCATACCTTCACTCTCCTTGCTGTTCCTCTCCCACCACAAACACACAGATCACCTCCAGTGTTCTATTAAAATCACCTGGATTTGAGTTTCAGATTGCTATTAATATATTTAAAATTTTCTTTTCTTTCTAAGAAGATATTTCTTAACTCATTATTTATGATACTATATTATAACTTTATACCTACAAAGTATTTATTATACTATATAATATATTTAATTTTTAAATTTCACACTTAAGGAGAAAGCAAGATTACTTGAGAAATTTAAAATAATATATATAATATTTGGTTTAGGATATTAAATGCAGATGGAAACAACTTTTTTTCCCAGTAGCTAGCATTTACTGAATATTTACTGTGCTAAGGATTGTTTTAAACACTTTTGACTGTTTCACCGAAGAAAAAGTTGAAACTTATAAAATTTCGATAACTTCGCCAGGATTATACAGTAGTAGAAACTTGATTCATATCTGGTCAGTCTGATTCCAGCGATAAAGCTCTTAACTATTATGTTGTTTTAAGTATGTGTGACAGTAGCAAAGGTCGACCAAATTGCTGTTATGGCCTTGATGTTTGGAATTTTTTTAAATTTTGTGCTAAAAATACATTATTTTTATGATTTTCACATGTTTTTTTCCCTCTGTAAATGACAATAGAAAAGATGCCAGGAGTGTGACTGCTTCCATGATGTCGTCGTACTAACATCGTAACGCAACACATTGCCGACACTTGCAGTGCACATGTAGGCAAGCCCGGACACATAAAAATGCAGCACACAGGATGACTGAAGGGTCAGTAACGTTTTAAAGGGTAAAGGTAAAAGCTTGAAAAAGGTGGAAACTGTGAAAAATGCATTGCTTCCGTGATGACCTTTGCTCAGCCTTCTGTTGAGTACAGATTATCGGACTGTGCTATCTGGATTATCCGCAAGGCAATGAATCACCCAGCAGATGCCAGACCAGATCCCAGACCAGTCCTACTGCAAAGTGGACAGTGGGCCAGGCAGAGTACAGCAGCAGGAACTGCCGGAAGCTAAAAGTAGAGTGCATAACCTACACCCCAACTGTTATTCGATGCTGAACACTTTTGGGCTCAACCCACCTGCACCCAGGCTCATGCAATGAAGCCATTTTGCTCTACATTGGCCTTGTGTTGTGGATGTGATCTCCTGCCGGCTCAGATCTTTTAATGACAATTGTAGATAGTTTTTTTTTTGTTTTTTAAACTTTAAAAAAAAATATGTTTCTATTGAATTTTTTGGAGAGAGAGGAAGGTAGAGATAGAAACATCGATGTGAGCGAGACATCAATCGGCTGCTTCCTGCATGCCCCCCACTGGGTATCGAGCCCCCAACCCAGATATGTGCCCTGACCAGGAATGGAACTGGAACCTCTCAGTCCATGGGACAGTGCTCAATCCACTGAGCCACACTGGCTGGGCCAATTGTAGATAGTTTTTATTTCTAATACATGAAAAACCAGATTAGATAAAATCTTTCTTTTATTTATCTTAATACTGGTTTTTGAAAGATCTGTTGATATACCATTTAAAAATGTTTATTAGTGTTACTTTAAATTATTTTTTATTTGTTGGACTACATAATAAATTTACATGGTTCAAAACTGAAACTAAAAAAACAAAAACAAACATAAAAAACACCTCTAAACAAACAAGTAAACAAGACCCTAAAACTATACAGTTGTTTGCCAACATAATGACATTTTGGTCAGCAGTGGACCGCATTTATAACAGTGGTCTAGATTATAATGAAGCTGAAAAATTCCTGTTGCCTAATGATAGAGCCACAGTAACATTGTAACACAACACATTACTGACATGTTCGTAGTGCATGTGTAAACAAACCTGGACTACTAGTCATAATAAAAATATAGCACATTGCCTGGCCAGTGTGGCTCAGTGGTTGAGCATCGGCCCATGCACTAAGAGGTCGCCAGTTCGATTCCCGGTCAGGGCACATGCCCAGGTTGTGGGCCAAATCCCCAGTGGGGTCATGCAGGAGGCGGCCAATCGATGTTCTTTCTCATCGATGTTTCTATCTCTCTCTCCTTCTTCCTTCCTCTCTCTCTAAAAATCAATAATTAAAAAAATATAGCACATATAATTATGTACAGTACATAGTATTTGATAATAAACAACCATGTTACTGGCTTATGTATACTTTTAATGGTTATTTTAAAGTGTACTTTTTCTGTGTATAAAGAAAGTGTGTGTGGAATAGGAAGCTGTTACTGTAATGTCCTGGGTCTGCGCTCACTCCCTCACCCAGAGCAGTTCCCGGCTGAAGCTCCATTCACGGTAACTGCCCTATACAGCTGTCGCTGTACCATTTTTCATCTTTCATGCTATATTTTTACTGCACTCTTTTTAGGTTTAGAAACACAAATACTTACCAGTGTGTTACCATTGCCTACAGTGTTCAGCACAGGCCTGTAGCCTGGGAGCAATAGGCTAGACTGTATAGCCCAGGGGTGCAGTGGGCTACACAATCTGGTAAGTACATCCTGTGATTTTGCACAATGACGAAGTCCTAATGATGCATTTCTCAGAATGTATTTATGCCATTAAGTGACCCATGACTGTATTAAGAGGTATATGTTGAGAGTCTCACCCACTCCTGTCCCTTTCACCTTGTTAATTTCCAGACACCAATAAGTAATCACTTTATTAGTTTAAGTGTCCTTCAATTATTTCTTAATGCAAATATATTTTCATTTTTCCTCTGTTCTTTATTTTTTTTAATTAATTTATTTTTGTTACAGATGTTTCTCCTATTTTTCCCATTGACACCCTCCTACCCAAACCCCTCACCCCATCCCCAGCTTTGTTGTCCATGTCTATCGGTTATGCGTACATGCATATAAGTTCTGTGGTTTAGCTCTTCCCTCCCCCGCCACTCCCTCTTCTGAGGGTTGTCAGTCTGTACCTTACTCCCACGTCTGTGGGTCTACCCTGTTCCTCAGACTATTATGTTCATTATATTCCACAAATAAGTGAGATCATGTGATATTTGTCTTTCTCTGCTTGGCTTGTTTCACTTAGGATAATACTCTCCAGGTCCCTCCATGTCGTCTCAAAGGATAAGAGATCTTTCTTTCTTACAGCTGCATAGTACTCCATTGTGCATATGTACCACAGCTTTTTTATCCATTCATCCACTGATGGACAATTGGGCTGTTTCCACATCTTAGCTATTGTAAATAGTGCTGCTATGAACATAGGGGTACATATATTCTTTCTGATTGGTGTTTCAGGCTCCTTAGGGTATATTGCTAGAAGTGGGATCACTGGGTCAAATGGCAATTCAATTTTTAATTTTTTGAGGTAACACCATAGTGTTTTCCACAGTGGCTGCACCAGTCTGCATTCCCACCAGCAGTGTACTAGAGTCCCCTTTTCTCCACACCCTCGCCAACACTTGTTGTTTGATGATTTGTTGATGGCGGCCATTCTGACAGGTGTGAGGTGATACCTCATTGTTGTTTTAATTTGCATCTCTCTGATAATTAGTGATGTTGAGCATTTCTTCATATGTCTCTAGATCATTCGTATGTCCTGTTTGGAGAGGTGTCTATTTAGGTTCTCTGCCCTTTTTTTTTTTTCTCCCCTGGTCCTGCACATTTTTTTTTTTTTTTACCCTCAACCGAGGACATTTTTGCATTCATCTTCAGATAGAGCGGGAGGGAGAGAGGAAGGAAGAGAGAGAGAGAGAAACATCGACGTGAGAGAGACACATCAAGTGGTTGCCACCCACATGACCCCAACTGGGGCCGGGGACAAACTGCAACCAAGGTATGTGCCTTTAGCGGGAACTGAACCCAGGTCTCTCTGTACCGTGGGCTAACGCTCTAACTGCTGAGCCAAACCGGCCAGGGTGGTCCTGCCCATTTTTAATCGGGTTCTTTGTCTTCCTTTTGTTGAGTTGTATGAGCACTCTATATATTTTGGAAACTAACCCTTATCTGATGTATCATTGGCAATTATGCTCTCCCATACAGTGGGTTCCTTTTCCATTTTGATGGTTGTTTCTTTTGCTGTGCAGAAGCTTTTGAGTTTGATGTAGTCCCATGTGTTCATTTTTTCCTTTGTTTCTGTTACCTTAGGTGATGTATCAGTGAAGATTCTGCTGCGTATGATGTCCGAAATTTTGTTGCCTACATTTTCTTCTAGGATTTTTATGGATTCACGAGTCACATTTAAGTCTTTTATCCATTTTGAGTTTATTCTTGTGTATGGTGTAAGTTGATGGTCTAGTTTCATTTTTTTGCATGTAGCTGTCCAATTTTCCCAACACCATTTATTAAAGAGGCTGTCTTTACTCCATTGTATGCTCTTGCCACCTTTGTCAAATATTAATTGAGCATAATGTCTTGGGTCAATTTCTGGATTCTCTGTTCTGTTCCACTGATCTATATGCCTGTTCTTGTGCCAGTACCAGGCTATTTTGATTACAGTAGCTTTGTAGTATAACCTGATATCTGGTATTGTGATCCCACCTACTTTGTCCTACTTTTTTAAGATTGCTGTGACTATTCGGGGTCTTTTTTGGTTCCATATGAACTTTTGAAATATTTGTTCTAGTTCTGTGAAATATGTCATTGGTATTTTGATGGGGCTTGCATTGAATCTATAGATTGCTTTGGGTAGTATGGACATTTTAATGATGTTAATTCTTCCAATCCATGAACAAGGTATGTGTGTCCACATACCTTTTATATCTTCCTCTATTCCTTTTTTCAATGTCCTGTAATTTTCTGCAAATAGGTCTTTTACTTCTTTGGTTAAGTTTATTCCTAGGTATCTTAATTTTTTTGCTGCAATGGTAAATGGGATTTTTTTTTTAGTTTCTCTTTCTGTGAGTTTATCATTAGTGTATAAGAATGCCGTCGATTTCTTGACGTTAATTTTGTATCCTGCTACTTTGCCAAATTCATTTATTAAGTCTAGTAGATTTTTGATGGAGTCTTTAGGGTTTTCTATGTATAATATCATGTCACTTGCAAATAATGACAGTTTCACTTCCTCCTTTCCAATTTGGATCCCTTTTATTTTTTCTTCATGTCTGATTGCTGTGGCTAAGACTTCCAGTACTATGTTAAATAAGAGAGGTGAAAGTGGGCATCCCTGTCTTGTTCCTGTTCTTAAGGGAAATGCTTTTAGTTTTTGCACATTGAGTATGATGTTGGCTGTAGGTTTTTCATATATGGCCTTTATAATGTTGAGATATGATCCCTCTATTCCCACATTGCTGAGCATTTTTATCAGAAATGGGTGCTGAATTTTGTCGAATGCTTTTTCAGCGTCTATTGATATGATCATGTGGTTTTTATCTTTCATTTTGTTTATGTGGTATATCACATTTATTGATTTGCAAATATTGTACCAGCCTTGCATCCCTGGGATGAATCCCACTTGGTCATAGTGAATAATTTTTTTTATGTATTTCTGGATCCAATTTTCTAGTATTTTGTTAAGTATTTCGGCATCTATGTTCATCAAGGATACTGGCCTGTAGTTTTCTTTCTTTGTAGGGTCTTTATCTGGTTTTGGAATTAGAGTTATGCTGGCCTCATAAAACGAGTTTGGAAGTCTTCCTTCTTGAATTTTTTGGAATAGTTTGAGGAGAATGGGTGTTAGTTCTTCTTTGAATGTTCGGTAAAACTCCCCTTTGAAGATGTCCAGGCCTGGGCTTTTGTTTGCTGGGAGAGTATTGATTACATCTTCAACTTCCTTAGTTGTTATTGCCTGTTCAAGTTTTCTATCTCTTCCCAGTTCAGTTTTGAGAGACTATGTGTTTCTAGAAATTTGTCCATTTCGCTTAGATTGTCTAATTTTTTGCCGTATAATTGTTCATAGTATTTGTTAACGATCCTTTGTATTTCTGTGGTGTCTTCTTTTTCATTTCTCTTTCATTTCTGATTTTGTGTATTTGGGTTCTCTCTCTTTGTTTCTTGGTGAGTCTAGCCTAGGGGTCCATCAATCTTGTTTATCTTTTTGAAAAAACAGCTCTTTGTTTCATTGACCCTTTGAATTGTTTTTTTGGTCTCTATGTTGTTTATTTCTGCTCTGATCTTTACTATTTCCTTCCTTCTACTTGCTCTTGGGTTTTCTTTTTGTTTAATTTCTAGTTCTTTAAGTTGTGAGATTAGATAGTCAATTAGAAATTTTTCTTGCTTCTTGAGGTAGGCCTGTAGTGCTATGAACTTCCCTCTTAGAACTGCTTTCGCTGCATCCCATCAATTTTGTGTTGTGTGTTCATTTTCATTGATTTCCAGGAAGTTTTTACTCTCTTCCTTGATCTCCTCAGTAACCCATTCATTGTTTAATAACATACTATTTAGTCTCCATGTGTTCAAATGTCTTTGCATGTTCTTGTTGCAGTTGATTTCTAGTTTCATGTCATTGTGATCTGAGAAGATGCCTGATATGATTTCAATCTTCTTGAACTTGTAGAGACTTAGTTTGTGTCCTAACATGTGGTCTGTCTTGGAAAATGTCCCATGTGCACTTGAGAAGAATGTGAATTCTGCAGTTTTGGTGTGTAATTCTCTGTAGCTATCTATTAAATCCATTTGATCAAGTGCTTCATTTAGAGTCTCTGTTTCCTTGTTAATTTTTTGTCTAGAGGATCTATCCAGTGATGTCAGCTGGGTGTTGACGTCCCCTGCTATGATTGTACTGCTGTTGATTTCTCCTTTGAAGTCCTCCAGAAGATTTTTAATATATGTTGGTGCTCCTATATTGGGTGCATATATGTTTACCAAGGTTATATCTTCCTGTTGGATAGATCCTTTCAATATTATGTAGTGGCCTTCTTTGTCTCTAGTTATGGCCTTCATTTTGAAGTCTATTTTATCAGATATGAGTGTTGCTACCCCAGCTTTTTTTTCCTTTTCGTTTGCTTGGAAGATTTTTTTCCATCCCTTCACTTTCAACCTAGGTGAGTCTTATTGTGAGGTGGGTCTCTTGTAAACAACATATATGTGGGTCATACTTTCTTATCTAATCAGCTACTCTGTGTCTTTTTATTGGAGCATTCAATCCATTTACTTTTAAGGTGATTATTGATATGTACTTATTTATTGTCATTTTTGTTCAGTGTGGTTATATTTTTCTAACTATTTCTCCTACTAATTACAGCAGTCCTTTTAACGTTTTTTGTAGTGCTGGTTTGATGCTAATATATTCCCTTATCCTTTTTTTTTCCCCTCTGGGAAGCTCTTTATTTGACCTTCTATTTTGAATGATAGCCTTGCTGGATAGAGTAGTCTTGGATTCAGATACTTGTTTTTCATGACCTGATTACTTCATGCCATTCCCTTCTGGCCTGTAGTGTTTCTGATGAGAAGTCAGCTGATAGCCTTATGGGGGGTTACTTTGTAGGTAACCTGTTGCTTATCTCTTGCTGCCTTTAGGATTCTCTCTTTGTCTTTAATTTTTGGCATTTTAATTACTATGTGTCTTGGTGTGGGCCTATTTGGGTTCTTCTTACTTGGGACTCTCTGTGCTTCTTGAACTTGAATGCCTTCTTCCTTCACCAACTTGGGAAAGTTTTCTGTCACTATTTCTTCAAATATATTCTCTAACCCTTGCTCATTTTCTTCTTCTTCGGGGACTCCTATGATGCGAATATTATTACGTTTCCAGTTGTCCCACAGTTCTCTTAAGCTGTCTTCCTGTTTTTTAATTGTTTTTTCCTTTTGGTTTTCTGATTAGTTGATTTTTTTTACCCTGTATTCTATTTCACTGATTCGGTCCTCAGCTTCCTCTACTCTGCTGTTTAGTCCTTCCAATGTGTTCTTTATTTCTGCTATGTCATTCTTCATCTTGGTGGTTTTTCATTTCCAATTGGTTGATTTTCAATGTCTCTATATCTTTACCCATGGTGTTGATGTCCTTACTCATGCTGTTGAGCTTCCTCAAGATCATGGCTCTGAACTCTACCTCTGATAACTTGCTTAACTGCTTTTCATTTATCTCATCTTCAGTAGAGGTCTGTTGTTCTTTCATTTGAAATTTGTTTCTTTCTTTCTTTCACCATTTTGGCTATCTCAGTGGGTTTTGGAGCCTGCCAAATTTTCCCTGTGGGTGTTGGTGTTCTGCTGTTTGTGGTTCCCTCTACTGGGTTTGGATGAGCGTGGGAGGACCCATGTTAGACACCACTATCAAGTCTTACTTTCCTGGGTAGATTTGCAAGCCCAGGAAAGGTTTAGTTATCCTCTAGCTTTTTGCCTGGAGGCTATTAGTCTCAGTTACTTGAAGAGCCATGGGTTCTCAGTTGAATGAAAAACTCCCTCAGGTGTTCAGCATCAGAGGATTTCCCAGGGGTGGAGCAGATGCTGGTTGTTAATGAGCCTCAATTTGTATTTCTTTGGCTCAGCTGGGTGGGGTTAAATCTCCAAGGGAGTGGCTGCTGCTTCTCCCCAGAGCTCCAAGAAGGAGCAAGATAGCCACCATCCTGCATGGCTGCAACTCAGCAAAAACTCTGAGCGTCCTCCAAATCCCAAGTGTCCCCACACAGTTCCAGTCCAGTCCGCTCTCCCTCTGCTGGAGCCCAAGGTGAGTGGCTGTGGCTAATTTAGTGCTCTGTTCCAGCCGTCTGTGCTGTGGAGCTGGCTTGGGATTTTAACCCCAAGGGCGCTGCTCACAGCTAATATAGCTACTGTCCTTGTGCTCCCAGCCCCCCTCTCATGCCTCTGCAGACCTACCAGGCCCAATTCAATGTCCCTGGTTAAATGGTCCTTTCAAACTGCTTTTCTCTGATGATTTGTCTTTATTTTAGTTGTAATTCCAGTTTGTTCCTGGGAGATCATCTGTGTAGCTTCCATTCACTCCACCGCCATTTTGGAATCCCCTCTGTTCTTTCATATGTTGCTTTTTGTACTTAAATATAACCTAGAGATCTTGATTTGTGATTATTTGAATGCAATTTTTATGTGTTTGGTAAAGAACATCCTTAAGCAAATTTGAATTATTATCATTTTATGTGCCTTATTACCTTGCTTTATTTCAACATTGGTGTATACTATAATTGCTTTTTAAAACAATAATTATGGTGTTTTTCAGATACATTGATATTTGTTTGTCCCAGAAACAGTAGGCTGGCCAGTTCCTAATGGTGAAGATAAAAGTGCACGTGTTCCACTTTTTCTGGTTATGTATTGCTCAGTGACTAAAAAACAATCACTTGGCCAGGACTCAACAGAGATGGCTCTTCTTTGCTTTACTTACCATTTAAGGAGACTCAACTGGGGGCTGGAAGATCTGCTTTGAAAATGGCTAACTCACACAGCAGTCAAGTTGGTGCTGGTTACTGGCTGGGAGCTCAGCCCAGGCTATGGGCTGGATGCTTTGGTTCCTCTCCATGTGGGCTCCTTGGGCTTCCTTTCAGCATGGTGGCTGGATTCCAAGAGTGAGCATATGAAGAGAACAAGGTGGAAGTACATGGCATTTTATGGTCTAGCTTGAGAAACTACTTTTATAGTATAGTACACTACACTCTATTGGTCATAGTAGTCACAATGGTTTACAAGGTTCAAGGAGAGTGGGCACGGAACCCATTGATCATCAAGAGGAGTTTCAAGGTCATATCATAAGAGAGGAATGTGGGACAGGAGCTATTGTTGCAACCATCTCTCTAAAATTCAATCTGCCACTTCATTGTTTCAGAACCTAAATTCTGCAAACAATATCATTAAGTGACCCATGACTGTATTAAAAGGTATATGTTGAGAGTCTTTCACCCACTCCTGTCCCTTTCACTGTATTAACTTCCAGATAACAACAGCTGTTGTTCCTTGTAGAATTTTTATTTTTAATTTTTCCCATTTTATTGCTTACTCCATTTATATTTTATTTTGGTGTAAATTGTAAAATCAGGACCTGATATAAATTTTTTTCCAGACAGCCACCTAGTTGCCAACAATGTTTATTATTAATATATCTTTTCCCCACTTCTATAAAATAGCGTCATTACTATATTTTAAATTCTCCCATTGTAGTCGGTCTATTCCGCACTTCATAGTTAATATTTAAATGTCTGGCTACTCATGCCCTAGAACCTATTACTGCAGGAGAGTTTCTCCCACATCCACACCATCATTTCTCTTTTGTAGAATGTGCTGGATAATTCCTTTATGCTTAATTTTTTATGTGAACTTTATAATCAACTTGTCTGGGTTTAAACTAGCCTATTGGTATTTCCATCAAAATGGTAATTATTGGTTTTTAAATGACATTTTATTAATGAGATTGGGTATTTTTGTTTCTTTGCATCAGCCAATTACATTTCTTCATGAATTCTCTGTTCATATCCTTTGCCCATTTTCCTGTTAGGTTTTTGATTCTTATTGATCTATGAAAGCTCTTTGTATTTAAGAATACCAGAGCTTTGTTTGAAATGTTTCTTGTAAATGTTTTCCTCAATTAGTTAATTTTGCTTCTGATATTTTTTGAAGTCTTGAAATAAATAGTAAACGTGTGTGTGTGTGTGTGTGTGTGTGTGTGTGTGTGCATGTCTGTGTGTGTGCATGCATGCGCATACATGTGTAGGGGAAGTAAAAGCTAATCATCTTTTCTTGTGTTGCTTCTTACGCTCTTTTGAGATGTATACATTATTTCCCTACCCCAAAATAAATAAAACGGACATATTTTTTTCAGTTTAAAATGACTTTAAAAAAAATGTTTTTATTGATTTTTTTAGAGAGAGAGGAAGGGAGAGAGAGATAGAAACATTGATGTGAGAGAGAAACATCGATCAGCTGCCTCCTGCACACTCCCTACTGGGGACTGAGCCTGCAACCCAGGCATGTGCCCTGACCAGGAATGCCAACATTCGCATCATAGAGGTGCCAGAAGGAGAAGAGAGAGAACAAGAAACTGAAAACCTATTTGAAACAATAATGACAGAAAACTTCCCTAACTTGGTGAAGGAAACAGACATACAAGTCCAGGAAGCACAGAGAGTCCTAAACAAGATGGACCCAAAGAGGTCCACACCAAGACACATCATCATTAAAATGCCAAAGGTTAAATACAAAGAGAGAATCTTAAAAGCAGCAAGAGAAAAGCAGTCTTTTACCTACAAAGGAGCTCCCATAAGACTGTCAGCTGATTTCTCAAAAGAAACTTTGCAGGCCAGAAAGGAGTGGCAAGAGATATTCAAGGTGATGAAAAGCAATGACCTACAACCAAGATTACTCTATCCTGCAAAGCTATCATTTAGAATTGATGGACATATCAAGAGTTTCCCAGACAAGAAAATGCCAAAGGAGTTCATCACCACCAAACCAGTATTATATGAATGGATGAAGGGTCTTCTTAAAGGAGAAGAACAACAAAAATATGAAAAATAAAATGACAATTAATACATATCTATTAACAATTGAATCTACAAACAAAATGAGCAAGCAGAACAGAAACAGACTCATAGATACAGAGAACTTTTTGTTGCTTGCCAGATGGGTGGATGCTGAGGGGATGGGTGAAAAAGATGACGGAATTAAGAAGTACAAATTGGTTGTTAGACTGATGAACCTCAAAGGGAAGGGAGGAGGGAAGGCAGGATGAGATAAACCAAAGAACTTCTATGCATATATGCATAACCAATGGACACAGACAATAGTGTGGGGAAGGCAGGAGGGGGGCGGGATTAGGGAGGAGGGGGTCAATGGGGAAAGAAAGGGGGGACATCTGTAATACATTTAACAATAAAGATGAGTTAAAATAAAATAAAATTTTGTTGTGTTAGCAGAGAACTTAAGCTGTGTTGTGTGATACCATTCTCACATGTGCTTTTAATTGAAAAGCTCATTTAGAATACCTGCAGCCTCTCTGTTCTCCATAGCACTTAGATATGAGTCTGGATGGGACTAAACCAGGAGACAAATCCATGTGATAGTTGCTGTGTTGTCAGAATTATTCCTTTTCTCCCTCTGACTCAGTCAGCTTTCGTGTTGACGGTATTCTTTGTTTCTGGCTGTTTCTTCCTTTACCTGCGTTCTCTCTCAGGATACTCCTTATTCTTCCGAGAAACAGCATTCTGGTAGGCTTCACAGTTGGTTCAGTATGTACCAATGTGCACAAATCAAGCTGAGGATCTTCTTTATGTGCTTATTAGCTTTAAAAATTTGCAAAAAACAAATTCTCGAGATTGGAATGGGCCTATAGCTATCTAGCTATCTATCATCTAGATAGATAGATAATCCTCGCCTGAGGATTTTTTTCCCCACTGTTTTTTGTTTTTTGTTTTTTTTGAGAGAGAGAATGGAAGGAGAGAAAGACAGAGACATCAACCAGACTGAAAATCTAACCTGCAATCCAGGTACATGCCCTGGACCAGGAATCGAACCTGCAACCCTTTGGTGCGAGGGCCAACACGCTAGCCAGGGCTACAGCTATATTTTTTAGATAATTTGTTATATTTTTTATTTATTGACTGATTTGAGAGAGAGAGAGAGAGAGAGAAACATACCTGCAACCCAGGTATGTGCCCAGGCATGTGCTCTGACGGAATTTTGGTTAATCCTTACCCAAGGGTATTTTTTAAAATTTTTTTCCGTTGATTTTTAGATAGAGTGGGAGGGAGGGAGGGAGGGAGGGAGGGAGAGAGAGAAAAACATCAATGTGAGAGACTGCTTGGGTGCCAGGGATCGAACCTGCAACCCAGGTACATACCCTTGATGTACGTGCCCTTGACCAGGAATCAAACCCACAACCCTTTGGTGCACAGGCCGATGCTCTAATCGCTGAGCCAAACTGGCCAGGGCTGCAGTTGTCCCTCCTAAAGCACAATTTCAACCTTTCCAAAACTGAGCTCATCAACTCTTACCTGTTCTTCCTGTCTTTTGTTATCTCCATTGGCTTTCTCTTTTATTTTAAAGGCTAATTATCCCAGTTGCTTAGGTCCAAGATATTCTATCAGGGATATTCTTACCTATAATATCTGTTGTCAGAGTTCTCTTCTTTCAGAATGTAATGGAATTTCCATTCTCCTGTATCTCTTTAGTCAAAATGAATCCCTTTCTCTGATGTTCTCATAGCACACTATAATTCTGTATAGCTCTGGCACCATCTCCTTTGTATTAAATTGTGTATCTCCTGATCTGCTTACAGAAATACATGTGCACGTACTATGTAACATATTAGATGTACATGTTTTTATTTATTCATCATATAACCCATTTCACAGATGGAAATATTAAAGCTATTTCCTTATCTGCAAAAGGAACAACTCTAAACCCCAAACAAACCATTAATATCTTAAATACCTATAGTATGTGGTATAATAAATATCAGCTTAATAAATGTATTTTACTTTGGCATTCTAGCAAAGTGTTTAATACACACTAAGTATTCAGTGAGTGTTTGTTGAACTAAATTGAGATAAAATGCAATTCAACTTTCATGAAAACCTTTAGGGTGTCCATTTTTCACAAGGTGCATTTTGAAGATTATATTTTTACCTTGTATTTTTTTTTTTTTTTACAGTGATAGAGGGTAAAGGCAAAAGATTTATCATCCTTTATTCCTCCCCAGACCACTGGAAGGAAGTAAACAGCAATTATTAGGTTTTGTCAGTAAAGCTGATGTCAACATTTCTCCAGAGAAAGTTCCACAAAGGAGGAAAGGAAGAGATATTATCCTCAACAAGTAAATCTTCATCAGCTACCTACTGCCTATTTGAAAATGCTTTATAGACTGTTGGACAGTTTACAGTTGTGAGATAGTCTCATTACTTTGATGACTACTAACTAGTACTACTAGCATTACCGTATGGCTCTGTGCTAGCACTATATATAACAGTATAAAAAATAGCCCTGGCCGGTTTGGCTCAGTGGTTAGAGCATTGACCCGCGGACCAGAGAGACCCGGGTTCGGTTCCCGCTAAGGGCACGTACCTCAGTTGCAGTTTGTCCCTGGCCCCGGTTGGGGTCGTGTGGGTGGCAACCACTCAATGTGTGTCTCTCACATTGATGTTTCTTTCTCTCTCTTCTTCCCTCTCTCCCTCCTGCTCTATCTGAAGACAAATGAAGGGAAAAAAAAGTATAAAAAATATATTCTGGAAATTAAAGTCTAGTTTAGTAGGAATGTGACAAAGCATATCAGATAAAACTCATTAGGGACATAACGGTAACCTTGTTAGGTTTATGAACTCTGTAACAATTAACATGAGGAACCAGAGACCTCTCCTAAGAGGAGGAAGTAGAGAAGGACTTTTTAAAAATAGCGTTTAGCCTGGCCAGTGTGGCTCAGTGGTTGAGCGTCAACCCATGCACCAAGAGGTCACCAGTTCAATTCCCAGTCAGGGCACATGCCCAGGTTTTGGGCCAAATTGCCAGTGGGGGGCATGCAGGAGGCATCCAATCGATGTTTCTATCTCTCTCTCTCTCCCTCTAAACTCAATAAAGAAAAAGATTTAAAAAAAATAGGGTTTAGGACTATTCTAAAGAAAAACTGAGGGGAGTGAGGGTCACCTCTGGACTGATGGTCACAGTAGTGCTTCTTCAGGAGGTGAGGAACACAGCAGGGCTGGGAAGTCCTGGTAAGAAAGCAGCAGTAAAAAAAATACAATTAAAATCCATGTAAATACTCACAATAGCCAAAGGCTAGAAGCAACCCAAGTGCCCATCAACTGATGAACGTTAAACAAGATGTGGTATTTGTATATATACAATGAAATATTATTCAGCCTTGAAAAGGAAGCAAATTCTGACCCATGCTATTTGAAGATATCATGATAAGTAAAATAAGGCAGACACAAAAAGACCAATACTGTATGATTTCACTTGTATGAGGTACCTTGTGTAGTCAAATTAATAGGGACAAAAAGAAGCCTGGTGGACAGCGGCTGGGTGGAAATGGGGAGTTAGTATTTAATGGATAGGGAATTTCAGTTTGGGGAGATGAAAAAGTTCTGGAGATGGACAGTGGTGATGGTTGCACAACAATCTGAATGTGTTTAATGTCACAGAACTGCACACTTAACAATGATTAAAATGGGCCCAGCCAGTGTGGCTCAGTGGTTGAGCGTCCATGACCCATGCATCAAGAGGTTGCAAGTTCGATTCCAGGTCAGGGCACATGCCCAGCTTGTGGGCCCTATCCCCAGTGGGGGGCATGCAGGAGGCAGCCCATCGATATTCTCTCTCATTGATGTTTCTATCTCTCTCTCCCTCTCCCTTCCTCTCTCTCTAAAAATCAATAAAGAAAAAAAAAAGATTAAAATGGGAAACTTCATGTTATGTATATTTTACCACAATTAAAAAATTGTGAAAAAAAGAAAAAAAAAAAGATCTAGTGATCTCTTACTATAAGGGAGGGTTTGTGTGTCCTTGACCCTGTCCTGGTAGAAACACTGTCACAGATTCTGTTAGAAACATTGTAGTCTGACTACAGGCAGTGTTGAGAAGCTGACTCAGGGTCTTGTTTCCTTAGAAAACACCAAGTTAAGATAAATGTGGAATGCTGGCCTAAGACCTTTTATCTGAATCTCTGCCCTGGGGTTGGAACCAGAGGCAGCTTCTCTGTGTCAAAGTGACCTACACGGCTCAGATTCTTTAAATATGAGATGTTCTGTTCTCACTGAAATAACGTCAAACAGCAACATTTCTCATTGCCTGTGATTTTAAAGAGCAAGATTTCTTGGTCCTATACCCTTAATGTTAATTAACAAAATCAGTTTTTGTAGGTTCACAGATAAAAAAAAAAAAGTCTCTCAGAGTGGCGTAGCTTTGAGATCAGTGCTGTTAAGGAACAGGGAACGAAATGACTGAGTCCACTGTGGGAGAGACAAGGCTGCTTTCAGGTCCTAGAGCTCCACTTTCTTCAGTCTGTCCTCTGTCATTCACATGCTTTTGATTTGTTAATTTGGTGCAGATATTGCTCTGCTTTGGGACATTAATATTTAAAATTACTAATCTAATGATATTACACACAAAAACCAATGAACTGTACATCTTCTTACCTTATATTGCTATTCACCTAAAACGTGTCTTTATTTTTATAGTGAAGGTACATTACTATGAAAACTGAAATTTCAAAAATGTCCACACATAATTTGACTATCTGATATTTAAAAATTATAATAATAAAAATTTTTTAAATCCTCATTCGAAGATATATTTTTATTGATTTGAGAGAGGAAGGGAGAGAGAGAGAGAGAGAAATATCAATGTGAGAGATATCAATCTGCACGTGCCCTGATCAAATCGAAACCTTCTGGTGGACAGGACAACGCTCCAACCAACTGAGCCACAGCAGCCAGGGCTGATAATACATTTTCAGGGTATAAATTCTTAAATGTAAATAGCATTTTGTAAGTTGTACTTTGCAATAAAACTGACTAATGTTCCAGTAGTAACTTTGAAAACAAGAGTTCTTTGAAGTTTTAAAGAAATAGTAATACTTTAGGAGGATGGTGAAAAGCCCAATTGATAAAAGATTATATACTTCAACTGAATGAATGTACTTTCTATGAATGAAGTTCAAAACTAAGAAACAATTAAAAAAGAAAGGTAGACTTTTTCTTATAAAGTAGGCTACAAATGAATAAAAGGCTATAGCAAAACATCGTGACTCATCAGGCAATGTGATTACAATATAAACACAGCCTGCATAATGAAAGTCTTTATACTGAATGTACATAATCTGTGCACACAATTTGATGACCCTTCAAAGAGAGTTTCTCTGCGCCTGGGCTGGTGCTGGGTTGGGTACAACAAAGGAGTTGAAGGTGAAGCCCACACTATTCTTACAGTTTGATTAGGCAACAAAGTTTCTCTCTCACAAAACCAGCTCACCTGGTAGGAACGACTAGACTACATGGTGGATCACAAGCTCTGCAATTAGTGGTAATACGACTTTCGGAAAAATATATAAAGGATATAATTCCAGGCTGAAACCAATGCTTGTGACAAAGTTATACTCTGCACAGAAATTGCTACTGAATAGCCAAGATTTAAGAGATTTGAAAAGTTCTGTTGATGGCCAATTTTACTTGTGTAAATGATGGATTAAATATAGTTTCATTAAAACCAAAGCAGCCCTGGCCGGGTAGTTCAGCTGGTTGGAGCATCCTCCCAATAATTCAAGGTTGCCGGATATGGCCCCTACGGCTTACGGGAGGCAACGATGTTTCTCTCTCCCTCCCTCCCTCCTTCCCGTCTCTCTCTCTTTCAGAAAAAAACCCACCACCACCACCACCACCACCCAAAAGCAGATTAAAGACCGGACGGAGCTACTTTTAGTTCATTTTAATTTAATTTGCCGCCTGGATTCATTATACGAGGACTAGACGGAACTTTGGGGACTTGTACGGGTGGAGGAGTCATCACCAACAGCTGAGCTGAAACAGCATCCCTCTGTAACAGAGACGGTGACGCTTAGCCAACGGAAGAAAGGGACTGCAACACCCAAAACATTTTTTCTCAAGTAAATGAGAAAAACACCCAGTGTGTGGAATGGAGGGGCAGGTAAGTAAAAAAAAAAAGTGGGGGGTGGGAGGGGACCAAGAAAGCAAAGATATATTTGAAAAAACAAAACAAAAATAGATAACCAGGTCTTTTTCGACCAAATAAAGTAAGAAAGTACTTTAACAACTAGGCAGCTCACAACTAACCCAAACTCAGGAAATGACTCTTTGAAACGAAAAAACTTAGTTCTGAAAAACAAGCGCGTCCAATAACATCCGAAAACACGTGGCGGGGGTGGAGAAATCGGTCGCAATAACAGGCGAGACTCGAAGTCCCATCATCCTACTCGGCGGCTAAGCCGGGCTGTTCAGGGCGAGCCAGCGCAGGGCATGCTGGGTCTTGTGGTTTTTGCTCCTGCGCCTCCCCGCGGGTTTGCGACGTTTAGCGACTATCGCGCCTGCGCCAGCGCCGCGGAGAGGCTGGGCTGGGCTGCTCGTGCCGGGTGATGCTGGGCGGCTCCCTGCGCTCCTGGCTGTTGCGCGGTGTGCGTGGGAGTCGCGGGCAGTTCGGGGCGCAGAGTGTCCGCGAAGGTGGCGCAGCCATGGCGGCAGGGGAGAGCATGGCTCAGCGGATGGTCTGGGTGGACTTGGAGGTGAGCGAGGTCGGCGGGGTTGAGGGGAGCGAGGGCGGTTTCGTGCGGGGACCGAGGGGCTGAGCCTGTCCGCGGAGAGCGGCGGGGTCTGGGTCTCGGACGCGGCAGGTGAGTGCCTCCGGTGTGGGCGGTGCGGGGCAAGTCGGGGGCAGGCGTTCTGCCGCTGTTGGGAACTCTGCTGGATTCGGGGGTGTCTTTTCAAAAGGGGGGAGTCATCCATATGGCTGCCACCCCCAACTCCGCCTCGGTAGGGACCTCTCTAACTTTCTGGTCCCTTTGAACTTAGGGTCACAGGGATGGGTTAGACCCCACTTCCCCAGCCTTACAGGACCCTAGGTGGTTGGAGCTAGACCGGACTCCGGAGATGACTCAGCCTTACCCTTCATTCCTTAAACCAGGAAACTGAGGCCCGGAAAGAGGGCTCGGCTCCTTCAAGGCCATACTGTTGGTGAGGGTCTGAGCTGGGATTCGATCCCAGTTTGTCCCTGTAGGTTTTCCATACTCATGGCAGGGACGCCCCCCTTCCTTGAAGCCTCAGTTTTCTCATGCGAAATGAGTAATAACAGTACTTTCTACATTTATTTGCGATGAAGATCAAGTGGTCTAATCAAATATGTGGACTTTGTAAACTCTGCAGAGATGTGGCGATGGTAGTTACCTAACTCTTCCAAAGCGGAGTGCTGTCAGCACTGAATTTTGCTTATTTTGCGTGTGTCCTAGAGTAGAACCAGGGTGCCTGACATATAGCAGGTTTTTGGTAAATGTTTATTAAATAATTGACTAATGTTTAATGCCTTGAAGGCTTGCCCAAGGAGCATTGTTGTTTCTTCTATCTTAGTTGTGGGATATGAATGGAATCTGCTTGAGGGGATTCCTGTGAAATAAACTTGAGTAAGATAGGTCAGAAAGATGGTTTTGTGTGTGTGATATATTTATTTTTTATTACAGATGACAGGATTGGACATTGAGAAGGACCAGATCATTGAGATGGCCTGTCTGATAACCGACTCTGATCTCAACATTTTGGCTGAAGTACGCGATGCCCTGTAATATTCCCATACTGTTTAGAGTATATTGGAAATCTAAAGATTGTTTTTCCCTGTCTCTTTATTTAAAGAATAAGATTAAGGTACAAAGTAATGTGCTAGGTCCTGCATGATCGGGTTGGTACTAGAATCAAAGTAGTTCATCGCACAGCCTGGTTATTGTTCAATAAGCCATGTGAAAAGTTACAGAAATGTCCATGCTGTCATTTACTGAGCACTCACTGCACCAGGCACAGCTTTAAGTGCTTTACATGGATTTGCTCTTAATCCTGACCATGACTGTAAGGTAGGTACTGTTACACTCATTTTGCAGAGGACGACCTATTAGCACAGACATGTTGGGTAATTTGCCCCAGGCCACCTGGCTAGTTGTTGCAGGAGCGAGGCATTCCACCCAGGCAGTGGAGTAAAGTGCCCCTAACCAGTAAGACAACCAGCTCTCCAGTCCCTCAGGATTGGTGACTCATGCCAAAGTTGACACCTTTCTATCATAACCTTAAATTTAATTTGACTCCATATATCCAGGTTTTGCCTTTTCAACTAGGACATGTGATTCTTCTAGATCTCTGTTAGATTTTAGAAAATCTGTTGATGCAGAGTCATAAAATATTCTCTTGTTGACATTGGGCATGATGAAAGTTTTAACATGGTGCTTTTAGCTGAAACATTAAACAAAACAAATAAAACACACCTGTTGCCTTCGGCCACCCATGAAACATTTAATAAGTGTGTGACAGCATCTGCTTGGTAGAGGGTGAAATCCCTGGCCTTGAATAACTCTGTTTCACATTGTCAGCAGTGTTCAGAGGCAGTGAGAGACTAGAATAGGAACAGTAGGTATGCCCGTGGGAAAGATAGTCTTGTTAAAATTAGTTCCCAGAGGGTAGAATTGATGTGTTATTGGCCCTGGATAAACTTCATAAATCTGTAGTTAAGACTTAATTTCCTGGGTAGGCAAAAGAGGGGAGAAGGCATTTATAGATGAATTGCTACTTTCCTGGAGTACCTCCTGATGTATCAGCTGGAGGAGAATCATTAGACTTTGTATTTCTCATCATAACAGCTAACTTTTTAAAAAACTTCAAATAAATAAATAAAGCATTTCTTTAAACAAATAAATAAAGCCCCGAGTTTTAGGTATGCTTGTTTTAAATCCTGTCACTTGGAATTTACTAGAGATGAATAGTGAAGAGAAGTGTCTGTATTTACCAGCCTTACTTACCCTTGGCCGAAGAGGAGTTTTTCCCTTAGACTGTTGATATACTGTGGAATACTGACAGTTGAATCTACCAGTTAGTTGATATGTACCCTGGAAGAAATTTGGGGCTATTCACCAGCTGCAGATGAGTGCAGACATTTGTAAATAGACTCAGTCAGATGAGGATAAGGATGTTAAAAAAAATGCTTAGGGGCTGGCACTTAAGTGTCAGTTCTGGGGAAAACAAGGTTTATTTTTGTATGAGTTTGAGGGAGAGTGTTTTATGCTGGTAGGAGAACAAACATCCTATCCGAAAAGTTTTCTGTGGGGGTGGCTTACTGGGATCTAGAATAAGTTAGCCTTAGATGGATAGTAGTTAATTTTTTCCCATCATACTTTTGCCAGAACTGTTTTTTACAGTAAGAGGTTTGCTTTTTTAAAAAAATACGTTATCAGAGCAGATCTTTTTGCTTCCTCATGGAGATTGCCATTACCAGTTTTCCTGGTTGTTTAAAACTCCTTGTTAGTTGTAGGATGTCAGGCATAATTTAGTCAAATTTTAGCTGTTCCTTTCAGTGATTGCAAACTATTTTTACCACTTTAGTAGTAATAATACCTTGGGTTTATAGTACTTTTCTTTTAGAGAGTTCAGAGAACTTCCGTATCTGTCGTTTCTTTTATCTTGTTACTATCTCTTTGAGGGAAGGGGGCAGTTTATATCTCTGTTGTTCAGAAGGAGAAACAAGCCCAAGTCGGGCTTCTGGAACTCTCCAAGAGACTCACAGTGGAATGTTCTGTTAAAGAGCTGAAAATTCAAAGGCCACTTTTATTTTTCAGTGGTCACCACTTGCCTTTTTAATTTTTTAACATGAAAATATAGTTATAATTAAACAGTATAATTTTATCCAAAAAATATATATAGTAAGCTGTTGGTTTTTTGCCCTGTTCTTCTGCCCCATAATACTCCCAAAGTTTATGTATTTTCTTGGTATTTTGTGTGCATATATCTGTATGTGTGTGTGTGTATTAAACAAATGTAAGTGAAATTATATGCTTGTATGTACTGTTTTGCAATTGGCTTTTTTCACTTGGCAATATAGACACTTCAAAATGAACTTAAAAGCAGGGATTGGCAAGCTTTTCTAAAAAAGACCAAACATTAACTATTTTAGGCTTACAGTGCCACATACGTCTCTGTTAACATGTTTGTTGTACAACTCTTTACCAATGTAAAAACCATTTGTAGCTTGCTGGCAGTGAAATAGAAAAAGCCGCAGGCTGGGCTGTAGCTTGGTGACGCTTCACAGAGATCTAGTTCTTCTCTCAGGAAGCGTTTCCGTCTTCAGTGTGCGTGTGTTCGTGTGTTCTGGTTCGCCATTATAAACAGTGCTACAACGAATGACGACCACTTTTAGAGTTAACAAAATGCCCTCATCTCTTACTTTCTCTGCTATATATATTTAATCCTTAATGCAGCTTAAACTTGCCCTCAGAAACCAAGGTTATCCCTGTTGATTCTGGATGACTAATGGCTTTTCCCGTCCACAGGGTCCTAACCTGATTATAAAACAGCCAGATGAGTTATTGGACAGCATGTCAGATTGGTGTAAGGAACATCATGGGAAGGTAACACTACCCAATAACAGGATTCCTGCTTTGGGGAGCAGTAACAGCATCTGAATCCTATACCATTGTTGGATGGTATTTAAAATGGGTTACAGGAAGATTGCTTGGCAAGCCTGGGCAACTGCTTTTTCAGTTTACTTGTCATCTCTGGGACCTCTCGAGATCTTCTCCTCCTGGAGGTCCTCTTTTTCCCCCGCTCAGTCTGTCACGACTGTATTGTGGATTGTCAGTGTTGCGCAAATCAGTCTTTTGGATAAGGGTAGACATCAGCTTCCAGAGAAGGGGGCATGCTGCTTTCCTGTTTGTGGTGGTTTCTTCCCAGAGATTATGTCCTTGGACTTCGAGTACCACTTTTTTTGACTGTGGAAATGCGATTAACAACCAGGAACATAGCGTATTTGACTTGGATTCTTAAGAAAAA
This sequence comes from Tadarida brasiliensis, assembly GCA_030848825.1. Lineage (NCBI taxonomy): Eukaryota > Metazoa > Chordata > Mammalia > Chiroptera > Molossidae > Tadarida > Tadarida brasiliensis. Next base: position 86,840,046 of record CM061268.1, read on the forward strand.
GTCTGTGCAAAGATGGCAGCTGCGATTTGAACTTGGGCTCTGTAAATGGTCCATTTATGGCTATATTTGCTCATTTTAGAAGTGAAGTTTCATTTCTGATGCCTTTGAAAACTGACTCCATGTGTTTCTGGTTGGGGCTGGGGCTTCTCTCTTGCAGTCTGGTCTAACCAAAGCAGTGAAGGAGAGTACAATTTCATTGCAGCAGGCAGAGTATGAATTTCTGTCCTTTGTACGACAGCAGACTCCTCCGGGGCTCTGTCCACTCGCAGGTAAAACTCAATCCTATGTGTCCCTTGTATGTAGTCTTGCATTGTAGTGGTTCCAGAGCCTGCGGTTCCAGAAAGACCGGCCAAGACCATCATGGCTTCCGCTTGCCTGATCTGGATTATACATCTCACTTTGGTGTTTAAGTGTCCTTGTATAATTTATGAATAGTGGGGAAATGCCCTGAAACCTGACACGACATCAGGGGGACTCAGACTAACTCAATAAAAATTTCCCCCATGTTTTTATTATGGAGAATTTTCCTATGTACAGAAAAGTTGGATTCAGTCATTGTCAGCCTGAGGCCATGTCTATTTTACCTGTCTGTTTTTTGTTGGACATGTGAGAATAAATTGCAGGCACTGTGACACTATTTCTAAATATTTCACCAAACATTTCCTAAGAGTAAGGACACTTTCTTATGTAACCACAATATCATTGTCACATTAAGAAACTTTAAAACAATTCAATAACATCAGTTCATATCTAGTTCACATCCAAAATGTCTAATTGTTTTGAACCAGGATTTAATCAAGAGTCATGCATTTCATTTGGTTATTATGTCTCTTCTCTTAATCTAAAATTGTCCAACTGTGGTTTTTTTTTTCCTTGTGACATTGACTTTTTAAAGAAACCAAGCCAGTTTTAGGTTTTTAAGAGTACTGCCTTGTCAGGGAAGTTAATGTTCTATGGAGATGTATTTGTATTTGTATATGTAAAGTGATATAGTAACTAACATTTTCCTTCAACATTCATAAAGTTTTGACGTTAAGTACCAGAGCATATATTGTATAAAATGTCCCCCTTGCCGATGTAGCTGGTATCTATTTTACAGTTCTTATTTCAAATTTAGTGTTTTTCATATAAATTACTGTATGGAAACATGAATGATGATTTGTTAAAATTGGAATGTAAATAAAGGTTTCAACTTATGTGATTCATTAAATGTTAAATTTTTAGTGTTAGTGGTGTGGATTTTGTGACATTGGGAGAAAATTTGCACATCTGGTTGATATAAAAAAGTAACATATATTTGTGCATTGTTTTAAGTATGTGGAATGATAGATTTATCCTTTTGTCCAGAGAGAGACCATTTGCAAATTTATTTATGAGCTAGACTAACTGAATACTCAGAATCTGCACTTGTAAACTAATCAGACACACTCAAATCTGAGGTGCTTTTAGGATTTGTTTGAATTAAAAAAATTATCTCCATTTCAAATACAGTATATGAATTTTTATATTCTGTTGTATACTACTAGAAATACATAGATGCGGTATACTTCATGTCTTTCTAGGAAATTCAGTTCACGCAGATAAGAAGTTTCTTGACAAATACATGCCCCAGTTCATGAAACATCTTCATTATAGAATAATTGACGTGAGCACTGTTAAAGAACTGTGCAGGTAAGGGCTGTATTTAGGAACCATTGAATTGTCTCATTTAGCATGTTTTAATTGAGAATTTGTGGAAAGTAATTGAATAGAGCTGTAGAACTCAGGATGCAAAGTGGGCGTATAACTTTCTCATCCCATGCTCACTTGGACAGGACCTTAATTTATTTTGGACTGGTGAGAATTGGGGGAAACAGTGTCAAAAGTCTTCCATATAAATGTCATCAGTACAGAAAATGTACTGAGTACCCATTCTGTGCCACGCGTTGGCCTGTGTGCTGGGGACATACAGATGAAAAGCCCTTAAGTAACTTAGCTTAGAATTTAGTGGGTTGGTGTAAAAAACACACCCTAGAAGTACACCGTTGTGATTTCTGTAATGGGATTGTGCATACAGACTAGTGAAAGGACGAGGGAAGGAGCACCGAACTCCTGGGGGAGGGGCTGGGAAACCTGCACATAGGGGAGAGGTGGTTTGGGTTTTTTTGGTTAATCCTCACCTGAGGATATTTTTTCCATTGAGTTTTCTTTTAGAGAGAGTGGAAGGGGCGGGGTGGGAAGAGGAGGAGAGAGAGAAACATCAATGTGAAAGAGACACATGGATTGGTTGCCTCTTGCGCGTGCCTTAAATGGCAGGGGATCAAACCTGCAACCCAGGTACATGCCCTTGACCAGGAATCGAACCCGCCACCCTTCAGTGCGCAGGTCGATGCTTTAACCACTGAACCATATCGGCCAGGGCAGGAAATAGCTTTTTAGTTGAGATTTAAGGGAGTGTGGAAGTTTTCCAAATGTCAAGTGAGGAGAGAGCATTCTAGAAAATGGGAGGAGGTGTAACGATGGGAGGGAGCTGGAAGATAAGGACAAAACAAGTTCAGGGAGTCACAAATAGTTCATTAATGCTGGAGTGCAAAGCATGAGGTTGGAAAAGTGGGAGATAGGCCCAGTTTTGAAGGGCTAAGAGGCTAAAGTTTCTCTGGTAAGGGCTGGGGTTCCTTTGAAAAGTTTAAATAGAGGAATGGATGATATGATCAGATCATACTGATTAGAAGGTGGCAAGAAAAGAGATGGAGATAAGAATGGAGTCTTGCATCATCTGGGAGAGAAGAAGGAGCCAGGGAAATGGAGGCTGGGTGGTAGAGAAGGGTGGGGATAAAGTTTTTGAGAAAGTCATCTGGCCGGCATTGAACGCTTGAATGGCGAAGTGAGGAAAAGGAGGAGACATAAAGAGATTCTAGTGTTTCTAGTTTGGGCAATTAGGTAGATGATGGAACTCTTCAAAGATCAAGGGGAAAGTAAGAAAAAGGTAGATTTGGGAGATAGGGGAAGGGAGGTGTTGAGGAGGATGGGTATGGTTTCAGATAGTTGACTTAGAAATGTCTAGTGGATGTTTAGGTGGTGTCTCCAGCAGGCAGGTGGCTATCCGTGACAAACGCGAGAGAGGGCTGGGCTGGAGTGTAAATAGATTTAGGAATCGTGTGCATTGATGAACTTGCCCGAAGAATATATAGACTGAAGATAGGAGGGGGTGGGAGATAGGGAGGCTCAGGCAACTCAACAGTCACACCCCAAGTGCCTTTTTCAGTTAATACGTTGTTTAAAAAGTGAATCAGTATATTTGAGACACTTGCCTTTGAGAGTTCCATTTTTGCTGTGTATAGACGCTGGTATCCAGAAGAATATGAATTTGCACCAAAGAAGGCTGCTTCTCACAGGTAAGTTTGGTTCCTTCCAGTGCTTGGAAATCTGACAGGCCAGATTCCTGACTGCGTGGAATAATGTCTCCTCCACTCTTTTCCTTGCAACTCGCTTAAAAATAACTTCCTTTTGCAAAAACTATCAGAAATTCTGGTCATGATTCTAGCATTTCATTTAGAGTTATGTAGGGTCTTATGCCTTTATTGCAGTTTTAAAACTTTTAGATAGCTTAGTTTGTAGGTTTGTGAAGCTAATTTTTCTAGTAATGAGCAGTATTTTCTTCCCCACAAGAATATAAACTTGTAGCCATTTAAATCTAGAACACTTTGTGTATCACTGTAAATACAGTTTTTCAGATGGTTTCTTCTCTGTTTGCAACTTTAGGAACAAGTACACACGAAATTTGAAGACCTTATGTATTTAGTGTCCTCCTTTACTTTCTGATTTTTGTCATCTTTCAGGAGGAACATAAAACCTGGTGGGGGATTTAGCAGCTGGCTTCCAAGGGCAGCATTTGGTTCATCCACTTACTGTGCTCCTACTGTGCCAGGAAACAGAGGCAAACACAAAGACCAAGTCCCTGCTCTAGAGACTCTGGCCTTCTTAGTTCTTTTTTTAAAATTGGACTTGTATGGATGACAGCACAGTAATACATGGGTAGAATATCTTATCTGAAATAATTGGGGCTTCATGTGTTTTGGATTTCAGAATTTTTCAGGTTTTAGAAAGGTAATAGTACACCTGTAGTGATTATTATGTAGTACTCCTAACAAGGTCTGAGGCCATGCCCCATAATAAAAAACATTGATATTTCTACAGGGAGATGTACAAATGTTCACAATGAGTATAAATGGCCTCACATCAAGATTGGTCAGGTTTTCCCACATTATGGGTTATAAAAAAGTACTTTGGGTTTTCAGATCATTCTTGGATTTCAGTATTGTGGATAGGATGTTTTACACCTTGATTTAGCCAGGGGCTGTGTTTTTATACTTTCAGCTCTCCACCATGTATCCCAGGACCTGGGAAGAAAGCAACATTGTTGCTTTAACCACAGAAATAACTGTTGTAAAACTCTTACACTAAAGTTGGTGCAGTTTATTCTCTAGAAGAGGCCGTTAGCCCATCATTCAGAACTTACTGATTTACTTGCACACTGTCGGAGTAACCGTGGTTACCTGATTTCTCAGACCACAGCAGATGAGACAGAGCATGTTGGAGGAGAAGGCTGTTAGATGGCGGCAGGCTGCCACCGATCATAGCGTAAACCATCACGAGAGAGGAGGTAGATCCTCCTTTATGGTTAGGTATCGTCTGCTCGTTGATAGTCACTGGAGTGATTGAGTCATGAGTTACGTTCCAGTATGTCAGTATTGTTGTGCAAGAATGTCATGAAGTATTGCATAGTGTTTCCCAGACTGTGTTCCAGGAGCTGTTAATTTTTCCATTGATGTGGTCGATGAAGTTTTAGAAATACTGTGTATATAGTACAACCTCCTCTTGGCAATTCAGAGTATACTTTAGTACATTAAAGCCTTTGCAAAGGACTTCAAAAAAGAAATGTTTGATCTAGTTTTTCCTAAACTTATTGGCCCTGAAATTCTTTTTTCTGTGGATTACCTCACCATCTTATGGAACTGTTTTGGGAAACTTTAATCTCTTATATATTTGACAAAAAATTTTAATCAAACAATTTTTAAAAAGCACTTAAATTTGCTTTGCTGAAATGTTCCAGTTTTTTTTTTTAATAATATTTTTTAAATTGATTTTTAGAGAGAGAAAGGGAGAGGGAGAGAGAAGCATCTATGTGAGAGCAAAACATCGATTGGCTGCTTTCCTGCATGCCCCCCCGTCCCCCCTACCCCATCCCCCATGCACCTGGTATCAATCACAAAACCTGGGCATTTGCCCTGACTGGCAATCGAACCAATAACTTAAACAATTTATTTATTTATTTATTTATTGATTTTAGAGAGAGAAGAAGTGAGAGGGGGAGAGAGAGAGAAACAATGATTGGCCGTCTCCTGCATGCCCCCCAGTGTTGATCGGGCTCACAGCCTGGGTATGTGCCCTGACTGGGAATCAAACTGGTGACCTCTTGGTGCATGGGCCCAACCACTGAGCCACACCGGCCGGCCGAACCAATAGCCTTTTGATGCATGGGATGACGCCCAACCAACTGAGCCACACCAACCAGGGCAAAGTGTTCTAGTTCTCCATGTCAGATAGTGGCCTTTACATTAGTACCTGTTCTTCAGTTATTGATACAAAGTCAGGGTTTGTAAAGTGATCATTGTCTGTTCGTGGCATTTCAATTCAGTGCAGTCTGTTTGCTTGCAGGGCACTTGATGACATTAGTGAAAGCATCAGAGAACTTCAGTTTTACCGAAATAACATCTTCAAGAAAAAGACAGATGAGAAGAAGAGGAAAATTATGGAAAACGGGGAGAACGAGAAGCCCGTGAGTTGATGCCAGTGCTCACGCTCAGCACGCGCCCGGGAGCAGCGTCTGGCGGCGTGTTGCGCCCACTGCCTGCAGCGCACCTCCTTGCAGTTAACCGCACCTCCAGATCCTTCACGCACACAGCGCCTAAAATACTATTTTTCTCCTAACATGCTGTTTTCATTTATGACACAGCAGCTCCTTTGTAAGTACCAGGTTGTGTCCATCCCTTGGTACAAATCTGCATTTGCTTTTAGATCATTTCTTTTGTTTTTTTTTAAAAAAAAATAATAAAGCTAGTTCTATTGAAATGCAAACCTTTTTGTACCATCTATTCTTTAGTAGTTTAATCATTGCAAAATGATGACCTTCTCTCTCTTTTGCACTGGTGTGGCTAGTGTTTGAGTGCGCAGGCTGTTAGGAACGGATTAAGTTTCTTACGTGAGACAGGAAGGGAGCTTGTTCTGCTTTGCTTTACAAGTCAAAGACTAGAACAACTTGAGGTAGATTGAGAGAAGCAGAGTTGGGTTCATTGTTATAGTTATCAAATTAACAGGCTTGGAATAACTGTCCCTCACTATATTCAAGAAATCGCAGTGAGTCATCTGATGGCTTCTGCAGGTAATAACTAAGGTTTGTTGAGTTGATACTATGTTTAAGGCTGTCGCTGCTGTGGTTATAGAACGTAAATAGATGGCTGCCCTAGTGATGGTGGGTAAGCATGTGAGGAAGCATTTCAGTTTGAATGTCTTAACTCAGTTTGTGTACCTTAGAGCTCAGGACTAAGGTGATTTCAGCCAGAGGGTACATTAGAATATGTGCTCCTAGGACACGTCTCGTTCTGACAGAGGCCTCCTTAAGACATCAGGACTGGGAAAGGCCCACAGGGGGCTGTCCTTCCTGGAGGACCACTGAGCTGAAAGACTCCCGGGGTGGTCCCCAGTTGCATTCCGAACTTGGTTGTGGCCGTTACGTGAACATGACAGTGTGATCCTGAAGTGAAGGTACAGATGCGGAAACCACTGGGCGGCAGATGAGAATTCTCTCGTGACTCACTCAGTTGCACTACTTACACAACAGCCTAATGAGTGGAGAGAGACTTTGGTGCAACGTTTTCCAAATGTGCAATTTCAGGCTCATACAAGTGCAGTGTGTGTGAATCGATGAACACATGGCTGCTGACTTTTCTGACCATGTGAAAGGGCGTGGGCTGTAATCCTGTCCCAGCTGCAGTGTTTTGGAAGACAGGATTGTATAATCGTTTAGACAGGGCTCTGAGTCAGACTCTGGGTTCACACTGAGCTCCATGACATACTGAGTCAGTTTGGCAAGGTCACTTTTCTGAGCCTCAGTTTTCTTATCTATAAAATGAGAATGGTGGTACCTAACTCCAAGCATTGTTAGAAGTAAATTAAATACGACTCACGTGGTGGTATAGGTCTGAGTCCAGTGCCTGGTGCAGTGAGCACCCTGTCATGAGAGCTAAGCATGATGATAATGGGCGGACTCGGCCTTTATCAGGGTAGGACCTCGGGCAGGGGGCTGTCGTGGGTCAGCTCTGCTGGCTGGGGTTATCTTAACCTGTTCACTTAGTGCCTGTGACTGTATGATACGACTGTTACAAACTTCACCAACACTGACCTTGATTGGCTCGTGCTTCTCACCAACATTTGGGAAGATGTTCATTGACCTTAGGTGACTCTCAGGAATGTTATAAATTCTAATGCAAGAAAAGATACGAAAACACGGGGTTGCGAAGAGATTCGTAGGAAGCAGATACCGCTACTAATGCTGCTAATGCTGGAGGACTTCCCCCGCACAGCTGGCCTGTTCACTCGTCAGGTTAACAGCCCTGCCATTTCGTTTCCCGAAGTTTTAACTCCTGGTGTTTATTTTAAATCTTGGGTCACATGAATGGCCAGCGTAACTGATTTAATTTTTTGTTCTGTATCTTCATTATGTAGCAGAATTCTGTTACCCCTAATGGAGCGTGTGTCCGTTTTTAGTGAAATAATTGGCGGCCTGTGAAAGAAGCGAATCTGGCCTGATGCAAGTCTGTATGAAGACATGATCGTTAAGTGATTAATGTATTAGTCTGCTTACAAATAAGGAACATAAATTTGTAGTGCTGGCAACTATGATTTCACAGGGGATTCCTGAAGCTATGAAGTAATTTCTGTGAAATGAACTGCAATGCAAATTGGTTTAAATATAACTCCAGCCTTAAAAATGATCAGCGTGTTTGTGTAGCAGAGCTCGCCACTCCAGCGCTCCCGGGGGCTTTTCCTGTGCTGGTTCCTTCTGTGTGCTGTGATTATCCTGCAAGCTATATTCTTAGGGTCCTCCAGGTATGTTTCCCCTGCATTAACTCATGAGGTGAAGATCCACTGCGATGAGTCTCTAGTCAGTGTTCCTTGAGTGCTCACGATTGTCCAGCCGTTGTACTGAGTGTGTGGGCAAGAAAGACCCCCTTTTCTCAGCAGCTTAGCCATAGCAGATAGGAATGGAACCTGAGACACCTGTGTTTTTTCATTTACTAAACAATATATCCCTTTATTAATAAACCAGCTGATAAACTCATTGGGAAGCTGATAGTTTTCTTTGCCGTATGTTCAAGCCTTAAAGAAAAAGTAAAGAATAGCTTGTAATGATCAAGTTCAGTTTTGTTGTTAAATACAGTCAGACACACTGATTGCCCTGAGATAGTGTGTCTAAGTCCTACATACACCCCAGTGCCCTGTGATCTTGAAAAATTAATAAGCAGCGAGGACATGGAAAATGGGTTGTTGCTAGGTAAGACATCTGTAGCAGATTAGTGAGAATAAAACTATCATGTAACTATATATCTGTTAAGGCAAAGCTATTATATCTATTGATACTGTATTTCTATTTCAAAAATTATTGATTTTAGTTACCTGAGCAAAGCTTTTCATTTTGTGTGGGTATTTTTTTTTTTTTAACCCTTTACCTTTCCCTTTATGTGGCTCCGGATAAAACCATAACCATGCTGGCAATGTAAACGAAGAGTTCCCCTCTAGCTGAGAATTTGCTATTGAATAGAAGAGTTTTCTACAAGGGTAGATCTTAAATCTTCTACGCACACACACTCACACACACACGGGTGACTAGGTAGAGGTGATGGATAAGTTATTTAGCTTGATGGTGATTTTTTCCCACGCTATACATTTACATAAAATCATTAAGTTGTACACCTTAAATATATTGCTCTATGTCAAAGGTATCGCAATAAAGCTGTTAACATATATGTATAAAATGCTGCTAAAAACAAGGGATTAGAAGTCTTCGTTCTACTGGAATGCAGGCAGGTGTAATAGTTGCTTTCATAATTGAGTTGTCAAGTTGAATTCATAGGACCTGAGACTTAACTTGGTCTTCAGGATAATTTAATCCATTTAGTTTTACGCCTGGGTTATAATACCACTGGCATTCTATGGTACAGAAAACAGAAGTCTCTCATTAGAAATAAGCCCCAGAAAATGGGAAGGTTGGGGAGTAGGGAGCAAAAATACGTTCTTGTGCAAATGAAAACATACCATGAGCAGCCCGCAGAATCCTTGGGGACCCAGAGTAAGTTGCATGATTTCGGTTGCACAACAATGTGAATGTACTTAATGCTACTGATCTGTACATTTAAAAATGGCAAAAATGGTACATTTTATTTTATGCATATTTCACCACTAAAAATGATACATAATTTGCCATGACCCGTTTTCAGAATGATCCAGTCTGAGGACCAGTGTGTAATGGGACTCGGCTTGGAGCAGCTGGACTCTGGGACCCTTGCTCATGCCCTTGAGAGGAGTAACTTCCCTTCGTTTCTCAATATGTAATAGCTTTCTGCTGAGCCAGCGTCAAAGTGGTATAAGGAATCGCTGGTTTTGTTTACAAAGGAAATTTAACAAAATTAATATCCTTTGGGAGTGTCTAACTTCCTTGTTTCCAAATTTAGCCATATGAGTTGGGGCAAAGAAGTATTTGAATTCTGAGTTAGGGGTACTTCTTGGATAATCTAGGTCAACAGGCTCGTGTAGACCGCCCTAGAGCCCAGCCCTGTTTGTTTCTGTGGAAACACTTTGTCATTTGCAGCCCATCTCACGAGCTCACAACTTAAACTGAACAATAGAATTCACTGTTGAATTGGACAAAATGTAGTTTTCTGCTTTCACTCATCTTCCTTGTACTCTCTTTGTTCAAACCATTCATTTGTTTTTCTTATGCACACTCTCATCTTAACAGTTCTAGGGCTTATAAAGTACTTTGTTATATCCTTCTACATCCTTATTTTGTCTTTAGAGTCTTTTGTGAAATAGGTTGACATGATAGCCTGATCATTTTATGTTTATATTTGACAACCAGCAGAAAGCAGTTTCAGAAAAACTGAAAAGTAGGACAGGTGTTAGGGACACTCTAAGAAAAGTCCAAGCCCTCCCTAGAGTGGAAATGGAGCAAAGGTTGCTCCTGTTCGAACTATTTATGTGAAATACACGCTTCCAGAAATGTGGGGATTGGCATTACGTGCTCCAGGGCCAACTCTTACTAGACAACCTTGCTCCTTCCTCAGACTATCAATACCTGTTTGAAAGAGCTTTGGGCTTTATAAATAGCAAAATGTTTACATTATTTGGGTACTCCACAGGGGTGGCCAACTTCTACTTTGCCAAGTAAGGATGTTAAAAATACCGTCTCCTATCACTACAATTTCATAAAGAAAAGACATTTTAAAATATATAAAGGGACATAATTTCAGTATAAAGGACAGTTTCTTTAAATTGAATACATTTAGTTTTGTGAAAAATCCAATCATGTCCTTATTTTTTGCTCTGCACTTTAGATTAAAAAACACACCAACTTTATTCTTGGCTGGTATCAGTCCCTGGAGTGGAGTTTGGGAATCACTGGTGTATTATTCTTGGGACTTCTGTCCAAAACACTCCTGGAGGAAAAGAAGAACAGAGAAGTTGTATTTTATACTACCAATTATTCTTTTTCCCTGTTATTTAAGAAATAATTTTTTTTTTTTGTTAATCCTTACCCGAGAACACCTTTCCATTGATTTTTAGATCAAGTGGAAGGGAAGGAGGGAAAGAGAGAGAGAGAGAATCATTGATGTGAGAGAGACACCTGGATTGGTTGCCTCCCAAATGGGGCCAGGGATTGAACCTGCAACCCAGACATGTGCCCTTGACCAGGAATCGAATCTGAGACCCTTCGGTCCACGGGCTGATGCTCGCAGAGCCAAACCAGCCAGGGCTTTCCCCAAGTTATTAAGTGAAAAGAGTTGGAAGAGATCCACAAAGCCTCATTGTGATCTACTTGAAATACAATTGTGTGATGTGTTACTGGTCACAGCATCACGGGAAGACACTTTGTTCATATGTTTTTAAAATTAATTAATTTTAATATATATATATTTTTTATCCTCACTCGAGGACATTTTTGCATTTATTTTCAGATAGAGCAGGAGGGAGAGAGGGAGGGAGAGAGAGAGAAACATTGAAGCGAGAGAGACACATCAACTGACTGCCACCCACACGACCCCAACCGGGGCCGGGGACAAACAGCAACCGAGGTACATGCCCTTAGCAGGAACTGAACCCGGGACTCTCTGGTCCGTGAGCTGATGCTCTAACGCTGAGCCAAACTGTCCAGGGCTATTTTAATATTTTTATTGAGTTTTTAGAGAGAGGAAGGGAGAGGGAGAAAGAGAAACATCTATGTGAGTGTGGAACATCGATGGGCTGCCTCCTGCACGCCCCCTACCGGGATCGAGCCTGCAACCCGGGCATGTGCCCTGCCTGGGTACTGAACCAGCAACCTTTTTGTGCACAGATTGGCACTCAACCAACTGAGCCACACGGCCAGGGCGTCCATGAATTTTACACACACTGTTGACCTTGTATGGTCTTCCTATGTGATTCTAGGAATGCTGTGAATTCCTTGGTTTTTCCAGTTTTGACATTCTGAAATTGGTTTTATGTGCCTTTTAGCTATAAAGTTATTGATATTCAAACATTGGCTCTCTGAGAATGCGTGGGAAGAGGGGACAGGCCTGCTTTTTTTTTGTTTTTGTTTTTAAATTGATTTCAGAGAGAGGAAGAGAGAGGGAGAGAGAGAGAGAGAGAGAGAGAGAGAGAGAGAGAGAGAGAGAAACATTAATGAGAGAGACACTGATTGGCTGCCTCCTGCAGGCCTGGCGGGTGCCCTGACCGAGAGTTGAACCTACAACCCCCTGGTGCATGGGACGACGCTCAACCAACTGAACACTCCAGCCAGGCGGCAGCTATGAGTTTTTAAATTATTTTAGAGTTTCAGGTAGAGCCTGAAAATTTTTAGTCATTTTATTTGAATTGAAACCGAAATCTAGTTTAAGTTTGAAGAATATAGATAAGTGTTTCCTTGGTTAATACTGGTTTTTGAAAAAATCATGACAATACTTTTAAACACTAAGTTACTGAAAGAAACTTGGGAATGGAGTGTCATAGACCACTGATAAAAAACAGTTCTAAAATTATATGGGAGAATGACCCATACTTTGGGAATTTCTCCTGTGAAATTATAGCTTAAACTACTTAAATGTGATAGCACATATCCATACTTCTGGAGAATTAAATGAGATATTATTTGGTTGATAGGGTGAAAATAGCAATTATATGATTAAGAATTCATTCTTTCACTTACTGTTTCAAGTCATGTTTATTGTGGATTCCTATTTGTGCTGAGTATTGTTTTAAAAATTGGAGATTCAGCGAGGACCGAGACATATCCCTGCCCTCACAGAGTTTATGTTCTATTGAGCGAGACAGACAATGCGTAAGTAAAAAACTAAGTGCACTGGTAAATAAAAAGGTGCCGTGGGCAAGACATGGTGGTGGGAGCTGGGGAGGAGGAAGGCTACTTGAAAGAGAATGGCTAGGGCAGGCCCCCTCAGGAGGGAGCCCTGTAGTGTAGTCCAGAAAGATGGGGAGGAAGCTGTAGGAGGCACAGAGGATTACGGCCTTGAGGCAGCAAGGAACTTAGTGTATACTTGGAACTGTGAGGAAGTCATCTTGGACGGAGCTTAGTGAGCCAAGGGAGAAGGGGACACGAGGCTGTTTGTAATCGGGCCCGAGTGAGCATTTGCTTAATGAATGAATGAGTTTAAGGTTTGTACAACTTTAATTTGGGCAAATCCTAATTGCATACTAAAAGTACTCATTGAAGACTGAAAGAGAGTAATAATGAGTGAGAGGTTGGTATCGCTGGGGATGCTGGCCAGGTGGTCAAGTCAGAGGCTCTCGAGCAGGATCACAGCTGGACACCCATGTTTTAGGTTCCGCGTTGCAGGCTCAGAAATTTGATTTCATCTACAGTAGATCACTTCCTTAAGGAGGAACTTATTCCAACCAAGCACACAGGAGATTGATGTGTAATTATGAATGCTGATCACTTACATTGGAGGCTTCTTTTCTAATCACCAAAATACCGTATTAATGTGTGCTGTGTGGGACATCCCTTTTTCCAGGACCAGAGCACTGGAAAAATTAATTTGTGTCAGAAGCCCACTATGGAAATGTAGGATAGGACCAAGAAGGTGTTTGAGGGATATTCTGTGTGGGTCAAGTTGGTGCTTGATGAAATACCGGCGCCACAATGAAGAGAACCAGGAGGTTGCAGGGAATCTCTGGGTTGACTATGTTTTTAGAATAGGATGGGATTCATGTGTACTTTTAGGTCACTGGTTTGCTTTGTCTAGGCTTTCTTTCTCATTATCTTGCTTCTTTTGACATGGTTTCTGTTTTGTATGTATCTTGTTTTGTGTATCAGTGTTTTGTAGATGATAAAATAACAGGTGACTATTGTAGAAAATGACCGCACTGTACAGAGAAGACCGCTGACAATATGTATCGATGCTTATTCCCTTTTCTGTGTGTCTGTCTATGCAGCAGGCTGCTCAGTGGGACAGACTATAGAATGTCGTTCTCTCTCTCCCCACGAGGAAAAGCAGATTCTGCGGGTGGTGACAGCAGAGCGTCTTTGAACAGACTTCTGCTTCAGTAATGTCACCATAATGCCTCTTTGGTTATATGATTATGATACAAAATATCCTTGTGTTTTAAACAATGTAGAAAAAAGCAATCAGAATGCAAATAAGTCAGATGGAAATATTAAGTAATCTATTTAGTAGTGTAAGTGGTTCTCATTGAGGGAAAGTATATGTCAGCAGAAATTTATTTAAAAATTTTTTAATAGAGTGCTTGAGACATACACAAAAGTGAAGAGACTGGTATAATGAACTCTCGGAGACCTTCACTCAGCTTGAACACTTACCTCTACTCCTGTGTCATTTATACCCCCATCTAGTCTCTTCCTTGCAGATATTTTGTAGCAGTCCCCAAACAGCATATCATTTATTCCGTATATATTTCAGTATGGATCTCTGTAAGATGACTCTAAAAAATAAAAACAATAACCATGATATGATTATTATACCTGAAAAATTAACAATGATTAAAAACATTTTTAAAAATATTTTTTCTTTATTGATTTTAGAGAGAGAGGAAAGGAAAGTGAAAGAGAGAGAGAGAAACATTGATGAGAGAGAACATCGATTGGCCGCCTCCTGCATGCCCCCCACTGGGGATTGGGCCCACAACCTGGGCATGTGCCCTGACTGGGAATCAAACTGGCGACCTCTTGGTGCATGGGTCGACGCTCAACCAGTGAGTCACACCAGCTGGGCAACAATTATTTTATAAAAAAATGTATTTTTATTTCAGAGAGAGAGAGAGAGAAACACTGATGAGAGAGGAACCTTGATCAGCTGCCTCCTGTCTACTGGGGATCGACCCAGAAACCTGGGCATGTGCCCTGACAGGGAGTTGAGCTGGCCACCTCATGGTGCATGAGATGATGCTCAACCAACTGAGCCACACCAGCTGGGCAACAATGATTTCTTAATATCATACATTAGTGTATATTTTCCCTCTACTGTATTTTCCGTATATAATTTGCACTTGTATCTAGTGGATTGATGAGATTTAGTTTTATTTTTACTGTATTTCTCTTTCCATACTTCAAAGTTCTTTGAAACCAATGGCTAAGTGCAGCCACGTTTGAGGAGGGGGAGGGTTAAGCTCTACTTTCTGGAGAAAGGGAGGGAACCCAGATATAGTGATATTGATAATGATATCAAATAATTTTTTTCTGGTTGTCTCCTTGGGACTGGTAAAGAGAGGATGATGGAACAAAGGAATCAGAGGAATGGAAAGGGAAAATGTTCAAGAGGCGATCTCTTGGCTGATGAACTGTAGGAGCTGTCATGATTAAAATTTTAGATTTTCTTTTTGTGTGTTATAATCCAAAACTTGAATGACGTTTATCAAATACCTACTATCTAGCATCAGCATTAGTTAGCAAAGGAAAACTGAGAGAAACGGAGCATGTGAAGCTGCAGTAACAACTGGTCAGTGGTTCTCAGAGAGCCGCCGTAGAATCACATCATCTGGTGACAGGTGACAGGTGACAACCAAGACATAAACTCCCTCACCAGGAATCCTCAAACATTCAGGAGGGAGTTGAATTACCTATAGCAAAAGAAGTGGTTTTTCTTTTTCTTTTCATTAGATCTTTAGGAAAAAGATAACCCCCGAAGGCTGGGATTCTTGTTTTCATAAAGCAAAATGGATGTTACATGATGAATCAATCAGGAATCACAATGTGACACAATCTTATTACATGGACCTCCATTTGTTAAAAAGTGATAGCGTTTTGGATACAACATATCGCCCAGTAAAAATAGCTGTGATGGGTAAGTCAGAGGAACACACAACTGTTTATCTGAATGGCTGGTCATTTAGGTTTTTAAAATTTAATTTAATTTTTTGTTCTTTTGTTTACTTTTAGTGGTAGTGGGTTGCTACCCAAATTGCTCCTTCAAGGCCACAGCGATAGAACTTTCAAGAGTGCATTCGTGTGTATATTTAAAGGTTTATCAGGTCTCTACTTTTTTTCAGATTTTATAAAATATTTTTACTTTCTGTTTTGGTTTCCACATTTACTGAATTGAATTAATTGCACCCCTCAGTTCATTCATGACACATTATTATTGATCAATGCAAAAGCCTTCTTTTGTTTTATATTATCACATTCCCCATTTCTATTTCCATTCCCAACCCCCCAATCCTTGTTTTATTAAATATATGTTCCTCTATTCTACCTTTTTTATTCTTAATGTATATATTGTATGTATGTGTTTTAACTTGATATATATTGTATTATGATACATATCTCATTTTACATCTTTTTTGTTGTTGTTAATCCTCACCTGAGGATATATTTTTCCATTGCTTCTTAGACAGAATGGAAGGGAGGAAGAAAGAGAGAGAGAGAGAGAGAGAGAGAGAGAGAGAGAGAGAGAGAGAGAGAGAGAGAAAGAGAGGGAGAGACATTGATCTGAGAGAGAAACATCGATTGGTTGCCTCCCGCATGACCCTGACTGGGGCCGGGGATCGAACCTGCAACCCAGGTATGTGCCCTTGACCGGAAATCAAACCCGACACCCTTCAGTCCAGAGGCCGACACTCTAACTGCTGAGCCAAATGGGCCAGGGCTCATTCTACATCTTTTGAATGCTGTGTTTATGAAGCTGTATGTATCACTAAGTAGATACATAACTTACTAACTCTTATTTCTTTTTCTTTTTTTTTTTGGTACGTGCCCCTAGCGGGAACCGAACCTGGGACTCTCTGGTCCGCAGGCCGACGCTCCAACCGCTGAGCCAAACCGGCCAGGGCAAATCTTATTTCTTTGAAGAATTTTTTTTTTAATCCTCACCCAAGGACATTTTTGCATTTATCTTCAGATAGAGAGGGAGGGAGAGAGGGAGGAACAGAGAGAGAAAAACATCGATGTGAGAGAGGCACATAGAGTGGTTGCCACCCACACGACCCCAACCAGGGCGGGGGACAAACTGCAACCGAGGTACGTGCCCTTAGCGGAACCGAACCCGGGACTCTCTGGTCCACGGGCCGATGCTCTAACCGCTGAGCCAAACTGGCCAGGGCTCCTTAAAGAATTTTTTATATGCACATTCCTCATTTTACTTATTGATGCCACAACCAATGTTGCCATAATTATCTTTGCACAATTGACCCTATGGGCCTGTGCAAGAATTCCTCTGGAGTATACAGCCAGGAGTGGCATTTCTGGGTCATTGGCTATCCCGATATTAATTCTCTAGGTGCTGACAGCATGTTCTCCGTAATGACGGAAACAGTTTAAAATATGACCAGAAATACAATAGTACCATTTTCCTAGATCCATGTCAGTGCTTGAAATTACTTGAATTTAATTTTTGCCATTTTTATGTGCAGAATATAGCATTTTCTTATTAAATTTGCATTTCTCTGAAGGCATGTGACTTTGAGCATTTCTTTACATATACTGAAATTTTGTTTCTTCTCTTGTAAATTGTTTATTAGTATCCTTTGTCCTTTTTTCTGTGGGAATTTTTTTGTCCTTTTTTTTTTTTAAATCCTCACCTGAGGATATTTTTCCATTCATCTTCAGATAGAGTGGGAGGGAGGGAGGGAGACAGAGAGAGACAGAGAGAGAGAAAGAAAGAAACATCAATGTGAGAGAGACACATCGATCGGTTGCCTCCCACACGACCCTGACCAGGGCCGGGGACTGAACTGCAACCAAGGCCCGTGCTCTTGACCAAAATTAAACCTGCGACTCTTTGGTCCGAGGGTCAACGCTCTAACTGCTGAGCCAAACCAGCCAGGGCAATTTTTGTCTTTTTCTTAATGATTTTTATTTCAATTATTTAACCAAGGTTTGTTATTCATCTGTTGACTCTTTGTGTGGTAAGTTTCTTTAAACATGGACCTTTAATTTTGTATTGTCAACATTTGTCAGTTATCCTCCATAAGGTGTGTTCTGTGAGAATACTGTACGGGAAATCATTATCTACCTCAAGGTCATGAACATATTCTCCTCGCTAACCTTTATTAGCTTTGTATTTTAATTTTGCATTTCAGGTTTGGGTTTTTAATTTATCTGGAGTCCCTATCTGGAGTCTATGTGAGGTAAGGATCCAACTTTATTTTTTCCTTAGAGTGTGTAATTTTCCATCTCTATTTGCTAAATAATCCTTTCATTTCTATTGATTTGTGATACCACCTCTGTCACATACCATGTTTTCATATATAGGTTGGGTTGTTTCTGGGCTTTTTATTCTTTTTTTTTTTCTTTATTGATTTTGAGAAAGAGGAAGGGAGAGGAGGAGAGAGATAGAAACATCAATGAGAGAGAACATCGATTGGCCGTCTCCTCCATGGTCCTCACTGGGGGTGTGGCCCACAACCTGGGCATGTGCTCTGACAGGGAATCGAACCAGCGACCCTTGGTGCATGGGTCGATGCTCAACCACTGAGCCACATGGCTGGGTTGGGCTTTTTATTCTATTGGTCTTTGATTCTATGCCATGTTTTTTTGAGGGGGGAGGGGTTACAATTATGTATATATTTTAAATTTTTATTTTTCAATTACAGTTCATATTATTTTGTATTAGTTTCAGGTGTACTGAATAGTGGTTTAGACAATCATATACTTTACAAAGTGTTCCTTCCAGTATTTCCAGTACCAACCCTGGCATTATACATAGTTATTACAATATTATTGACTGTATTCCTACGTTGTACTTTACATCCCTGTGAGTTTTTTTTTTTTAATATGTTTTTATTGATTTTTTAGAGAGACAGGAAAGGAGAGAGAGAGAGAAATATCGATGTGTGAGAGAAACATTGTTGGCCACCTCCTGCAGGGTCCCTGCTGGGAATCGAGCCCACAACCTGGGCATGTGCTCTGACTGGGAATCGAACTGGGACCTCTCAGTCCACAGGACGATGCTTAATCCACTGAGCCACACTGGCCGGGCCCTGTGACTATTTTGTAACTATCCATTTGCCCTTCTACCCCTTCACCTTTTTCACCCAATCTTCCACACCAACTTCCTTCTGACAACCATTAGTCTGTTTCTGTATCTATGAGTCTGTTTCAGTTATGTTTGTTTATACTGTTCTTTAGAATCCACATATAAGTGAAATAATATAGTATTTGTTTTCTCTGTCTGACTTATCACTTAGCATAGTAACCTCTAGGTCCATCCCTGCAGCCACAAATGGTAAGATTTCTTTTTTTTTTTATGGCTTTTTTATCCACTCATCTGTTGATCGGCATGTGGGTTGCTTCCATATCTTGGCTCTTGTAAATAATGCTGCAATGAACATAGGGCTACATGTATTCTTTCAAATTAGTGTTTTGGGTTTCTTCAGGTAAATACCAGGAAGTGGAATCACTGGGTCATAAGGAAGTTCCATTTCTAATGCTTTGAGGACCCCACTGTTTTCCATGCTGACTGCACCAATCTGCAGTCTCACCAATAGGGTACAAGTATTCCCTTTTCTCCACATCCTGGGAAACACTTGTTGCTTGTTGATTTATTGATGATAGCCATTCTGACAGGTGTGAGGTGATATCTCATTGTGGTTTTAATTTGCATTTCTCTGATGATTAGTGACACTGAGCATCTTTTTCATGTCTATTGGATATCTGTATGTCCTCTTTGGAGAAGTGTCTATTCAGGTCCTTTGCCCATTTTTTAATTGACTTGTTCTTTTTTTGGTGTTGAGTAGTATGAGTTCTTTATAAATTTTGGATATTAACCACTTATCAGATGTATCATTGCTGAATATGTTCTCCCATTTAGTAGGTCGTCTCTTTGTTTTGTTGATGATTTCCTTTGCTGTGCAAAAACCTTTTAGTTGGATGTAGTCCCATTTGTTTATTTTTTCTTTTGTTTCTCTTATCCAAGGAGATATATCTGCAAAATATTGCTATGAGAAATGTCTGAAGTGTTACTGCCTATGTTTTCTTCTATGATTTTTGTGGTTTCATGACTTACATTTAAGTCTTTAATCCATTTTGAGTTTATTCTTGTGTATGGTGTGAGCTGGTGGTCTAGTTTCATTTCTTCATATGCATCTGTCCAAAGTTCCCAGTACCATTTATTGACGAGACCGTCTTTAGTCCATTATATGTTCTTGTCTCCTTTGTCAAATATTAATTGGCCATAAAGGCATGGGTTCATTTCTGGGCTCTCTATTCTGTGCCATTAATTTATATGCCTATTCTTGTGCCAATATCATGTTGTTTTGATTACAGTGGCCTTGAAGTATAGTTTGATATCAGGTATTGTGATACCTCCAACTTTGTTCTTCTTTCTCAAGATTGCCAAGGCTATTTGAGGTGTTTTGTGGTTCCATTTAAATTTTTGAAATATTTATTCTAGGTCTGTGAAATATGTCATTGGTGTTTTAATAGGAATTGTGTTGAATCTGTAGATTACTTTGGGTAGTATAGACATTTTAATTATGTTAATTTTTCCTATCTATGAACACAGTATATGCTTCCACATATTTGTGTCTTCCTCAACTTTTTTCTTCAGTATCTTATAATTTTTCAAGTACAAGTCTTTTACCTCCTTGGTTAAATTTATTCCTAGATACCTTATTTTGTTGTTGCAATAGTATATGGGATTGTTTTTTTTAATCCTCACCCAAAGACATGCTCATTGACTTTAGAGAGATTGGAATGGAGAGAGAGAGGCAGACAGAGAGGTGAGAGAGAAACATGGATCAGCTGCCTTCTCATATGCTCAACTGGGGATCAAACCCACAACCTAGGTATGTCAATCAGGAACTGAACCCGTAACCTTTCAGTGTATAGGAAGACACTCCAACCAACTGAACCACACCAGCCAGGGCAGGATTGTTTTCTTAATTTCTCTTTCTGATAGTTTATTGTTGGCGTATAAAAATGCAACTGATTTCTGAATATTAATTTTGTAACCTGCTTTGCCAAATTCATTTGTTAGATCTAGTAGTTTTTTGGTGGAGTCTTTAGGGTTTTCTATATATAATATCTTGTCTTCTGTGAATAATGACAGTTTTACTTTCTCCTGTTCAATTTGGATGCCTTTTATTTCTTCTTCTTGTCTGATTACTGTGGCAAGGACTGCCAGTACTATGTTAATAAAAGTGGTGAAAGCGGACATCCCTGTTTTGTTCTTGATATTAAGGGAAGCACTTTTAGTTTTTTCCCATTGAGTATAATGTTGGCTGTGGGTTTGTCATATATGGCCTTTATTATGTTGAGGTATGGTCCCTCTATTCCCACTTTGCTGAGAATTTTTATCACAAATGGGTGCTGGATTTTGTCAAATGCTTTTTTCTGCATTTATTGATATGATCATATGATTTTTATCTTCATTTTGTTTATGTCATATATCATATTTAATGATTTATGAATATTATACCAACTTTGTGCCTGTGGAATAAATCCCACTTGATCATGGTATATGGTTTTTTTTAATGTATTGCTGCATCTGGTTTGCTAATATTTTGTTGAAGATTTTAGCATCTATATTCATCAGGAATATTGAATTTCCTTTCTTTGTAGTTTCTTTATCTGGTTTTGGAATTGGGATAATGCTATAAGAGCTTGGAAGTCTTCCCTCCTCTTGAATTCTTGGAATAGTTTGAGAAGGATAGATGTTAGTTCTTCTTTGAACATTTTGTAAAATTTGCCTGTGAAGCCATCTGGTCCAGGATTTTTGTTTGCTGGGAGTTTTTTAAATTAATGCTTTGATTTCATTAGTTGTAATTAGTCTATTCAGATATTCTGATTTTTTTCTGATTTAGTTTGGAAGATTGTATGTTTCTAGGAATTTATCCAATTTCCCTAGTTTGTCCAATTTGTTGGCATATAGTTGTTCATAGTATTTTCTTATAATCCTTTGTATTTCTGTGGTGTCAGTTTTCTTCTTTCATTTCTGATTTTATTTATTTGGGTACTTTCTCTTTTTTTCTTGATGAGTCTGGTTAGAGGTTTGTCAATCTTGTTTATCATTTCAAAGATAAAACAAGATTGGTTTCATTGGTCTTTTGTATTGGTTTCTTTTTTTTTTTTTTTTTTTGGTCTCTATGTCATTAATTTCCACTCTAATCTTTATTGTTTCCCCCTTCTACTTACTCTGGGCTTTTTTTGTTGTTGTTTTTTTTTTCTAGTTCTTTAGATGTAGGCTAATTATAAGGATAAACCTCAATCACCATATATAAGTCAGTCACTATGCAGGGGCTGCCTCCCAAGGCGGAGTTGTTTCCAGCAGGGGTGGTGCCAGCCGAAATCCCCCACTCCCAGCTCTGAGCAGCTCTCAGATTCCCCTGCAGGCCTGAACTCAGCAGGGTGGGGTCACAGGGAGTGGAAGGGCTGGCCAAGTGATTCAACTTTGGGGGCACTGCTGGCTGTGCACTTGAGTTGGGGAAGAATGGTCTCCTTTTCAAAGCTACACAGTTAAACCACTGTCTGAGTCTCCACCATCGCTTCTCCAGAAAAAGAGTGCCCCAAAGGTCCTTGTTGGGTGCAGCCAGCAGACCCCTCCCCAGTAACCGACTGCTGCAGAGTTGGAGGACTGGGCAGTGCACTCCCCAGGCTGGTGCTGTAATAATAGGAGGGCTCATCCCTGGGAAGGTGGTGTCTGGATCCCTAACAGACTCCATTCTCTCCCAGGCAGATTGAGTCCCCAGTGCTTTTTACCACCAGATGCTATGTGGCTTTTCTTCTAGTCTCCGTTGCTCTGAGTTGAGGGCCTCCTTGGGGGGAGGGAGTTTTATAGCCAAGATATCCTTCTGGGTTCTCAGCTGCTGTTCTCTGCACCCATGCCCTTCTTACCAGTCTCTCTGTGGCTTCTTCTATAAATCCTTGGTTATAATATTTCAATTTGGCCAGCCTTCAGTTGGTTATTTAGGTTGATTGCTCTATAGTTCAGCTGTAAATCTGGTTTGGCACCAGGAGCAGGTGACCGTAGCTTTCACCCACTCTGCAGCCATCTCAGAATCCTCTTCATTACTATTTCAATTTCTTCTGTTATTGGCCTGTTCAAGCATTCTCTTTTATATATTGCTAATTTTGTCATTTATGTATTTTCCTAATCTATTGTAGGTTTTCAAAAATATTTGAGTATAGTATTTCTTATAGTAGAACCTTGCTTTTTAGATCTTTGTGATAGTTATAATCCCCCCCAATTTAAATATATTTACTTCATCTTATTATATTGTCAAACAATCTTTCCTGAAATTGTCTATAATAGTCTTTGTAACGAAAGAGCTTCTGGTACTATTAATATTTTTCCTATCTATCTTAGTGTTTTAAATTGGATTCTACCCTCTATTATTTTCTAATTTGTTTGGGTGTATTCTCTTGCTTACTTTTTCAGTTATGCTTGATTATTTTCTAACTTTTGTTATTTGTATTTAGAGCCAGAACTTTCTCCTAACAAATGTCCCCTAATGAGTGTACATGTAGAACATTGCTCCCAACAACGTCAGGATAAACCTTCTTTTCAAGCACTCAATAGTTTAGACAAATATGAGATTATTGAAATCATTGAAAGAATGTTATCTGATAACAGTTCAACTAAGCTATCAATCAGTAACTGAAGGGTAACTAGAAAAATTTAATGTAGTTTCAAAAAACTCAGGTCACAGAAAATTTTAAATAGAAATGAGAAGTTATTTGTAATGGAAAGTTCATGGAAATACTGCAGATAGAAATTTTAGCTAAACAATACGTTGAGGAACATTATAGCTGTAAATCCTTATACTAGAAAGGATGATTGGCAAAGGGAATAATAAAGTTATGAGCAAAAATTAATGAAATAGAAATGAATATTAAGTAGGTAACATTAAGTAAGCTGAAAGGATAACAAAAAGGACAAACACTTGTTAAGATTATTCAAGAAAAAAGAAGACTCATATAACCAAAATCAGAAGATATAACTAAAGGTTGTGTGTGTTTGTGTGTGTGTGGAAGGTTTACAAGATTCAGGAAATACTTATTTTTAGCACTGAAGAATAATTCATTGTTTGGATGTACCACAGTTTATGCACCTATCGAAGGACATCTTGGTCATTCCCCCAAACATCATTTTTAACCTAGCCTGAAAATGTAAAGAATTCCCATTGAAAAGGGGAGCTTGTCATAACCAAGTCAGTTGGTCATCACCCTGTAGCCAGCCAACCTAGAAGGTCAGTAAAAAATAAAAACATATTGTGTTGGGAGGCAAGTAATAGAACTATTATTATTCATAGATGACCCAAAAGAATGTACAAAATATTTTTTTTTAGGAATAATAAGAATTTAGCAAGTTGGCTGGATAAAAAAATCAATGTATAAAAATAAGTTCAGTTTTTATATACCAGCAAACATTAGTTAGAAAGTGAAAATTTAAAAGCATGCCATTTACAATAGCATAGAAAAACATGAAACACATAGGAATAAATTTAAGAAAAATCTTTACAAGACTGTAACGGAGAAAATGATAAAACTATATTGAAAGAAATTATGGAATATTGAACACATGGAGAGATACAAGAAAGACTCATATGTGGATGCAAATTTTTTTATTATTTATTTTTATTAATATATATATATTTTTTGGTCTCTATTGATTTTAGAGAGAGAGGAAGGGAGAGGGAGGGAGAGATAAAAACATTGGTGAGAGAGAACATCTATTGGCCACCTCCTACATGCCCCCCACTGGGGATCTGGCCCACAACCTGGGCATGTGCCCTGACTGGGAATCAAACCGGCGACCTCTTGGTGCATGGGTTGATGCTCAACCACTGAGCCACACCAGCTGGGTAGTGTGGATGCAAATTTTCCAAAATATTGGACCACTGTTGAAGAAGGTTGCAACAGTGTGTGTTAACACATGCACACATGCAAGGCATGCACTTTATTTTGCTTTGGGCATGTATGTGTAAGTGTAGTCTTGTTGAGGAGATGCTTTCCTACCTGGAAAATGCACAGCTATTTTCCTGTAATTTATTAATATTTGTTGAAAAAATGTCCTTTTTTCTCTGATTTGAAAACCATCTTGTTGTATAGCAAGGGTTATTGTGTGGCTCTGTTCTTCTCTATTCTGCTCCATTGGCCTATTTTTCTGTCTTTGCAATGATACTACACTCACCTAAATTCTGTAACTTTGTATCTAAGAGCACTATTTTCCTTATCATTCTTCTTTCAGAGTGGTACAATGCTTAGGCCTTTGAACCTCAATATAAATTTGAGAAGCATTTTATCAAAGGTCCACAAAATAATAAGATTGGGATTTTTATTAGGCTCACACTGACTCTATAAATAAAATTTTGGGAAATTGACACATATTATCCCTGGTCTTTCTAGTCTCTTTCTCCATTTCTTTACATATGCATTAATTTCTTTCAATATAGTTTTATTTTCTCCATTATGGTCTTGTAAATATTTTGTTACATTTATTCCTATGTGTTTTATATTTTTCTATGCTATTGTAAAGCACAAAATAATTAGTCTACAAAAGAATACATGCAATATGCTTCCATTTAAGTAGTTAAAGGAACAGCCAGAATTAAGCAGTGTGTTTTTAGGAATGTACACATAGGAGGTACAACTATGAAGTCAGGGGGTTAGGACAGTGGGCTGCTTCTGCAGAGGAGAGTGAGGATGTAATTGGGGTGTACGGGAAGCTTCTAAGGTATTGGCTATATTTTCTTTATACAAAATGTGTTTACCTAGGTGTTTGCTTTTTAAAAATAATTGTTCTTTGAAAAATATGTGTATTTTATTTTCACCAGTATATATTTTACAATAAAAATACAATTTAAAAGTTTAAATGTAAAAAGTAAACATTTTAAAGTTTCAAATGCAGGGCATATAGAAAGTACTGTACATTTTAATTATTGATATCAAAATGTTTCCTTTTAAATATAGTTGTAGGTGTATCTCACACATTTTTCACCTGTTTGTTTTTAAAGCTTGAAGTCAATTCAAGATTCCCTCATAATTTTCTCCTTAAAACAAATATGATTTAGTTGACTACAGTTTAGTTTTCAGGCACATAAGATTGTTTAATCTCTCTTTTTTATAATAGTGCTGCATTATACTCAGCAAACACAGTCTCTGTAAGGTAGGTGTTTTTTTTTTTTTTAATATTCATTGAATGAATGTGTTATTTGTAGCCTGATGTAACAAAATGTACTTAGAGAATAAAAACACCTTTACTGAAATTCCTGCAGTGAAAATAATTTTGGTACTACAATCCTGAAACTCTATTCCCACTCTGCCCATTATAGCCTTGATTTGAATCTATTTTTGATAACCCGAGGTTCCTTAGTACAGTATCCATATGATATTACATCATAGACTATGAGTTTGTGTGTTTATATGTATTGTTTAGTGTCGATTTAGACTACCCCCAGTAGTGTATGAGAGTACCCATTTCCTTGTTCCTTGCTTGGTGAGCAGTATTGAATAATGTCTTTCAAAAATTATATTTGGCCATTCAGTGTGAATTGTTCATGCCCTTTACTAATTTTGTATTGTTGAAGCAATGTATTTTGTCAAAATTAATATTTAAAACCTATTTATGTATTCAAGGTGATATCATCCCTTGCGATATTTCCCCCACTCCTAATTTGGTATTTGCTTTTAATTTCAGTGTATTCTTTTTACTTTGCCTGTTTTCTTCCTCTTTTTCAGGAACAAGTATCCTCACCTTTCCCCTCTGATTTCATGTGGAGCAGTTTGGTCTTTCATTGCGGAGAGGTGATGACCCTGTGGCGGGTTATGTTGCCCAGAGGCAGAATTTAGTTGGCGGTTGAAGAATATGAGCGCCAATCCTCACCAGTTTCATAGTCAATGAATATCACATCTATTCAGGCAGCTTCCTAATAATAGATGACTCTGGAATATAATCATCCTTACGATACAACAGTGACCCCAAATTTAAGCATGTCAAGAAAATATAACCTTCTGACTCTGACAAAATTTTATTTCAAGTGACTTTGTAATACACTTTATCAAGCAATCCAAGGAGAAATGTCTCTTCTTTCTATGGTGAAAAAGTAACATTTACATTGGCCAAAGGTCAGGGCTTCAGTTAATTTATTAATAAACCTGTGAACTGGTATTTTTATGTTGTGATGGTAAAAAAAATTGTAGGATTTAAAAAAAACATGTCTTAGTTCCTACCAACAATTTCTAAGTACATTGTTTTCTACTAAAACCTAATTTGTTCCATAGTTTTGACTGACAAAAGCTAAATCTGTTCTTTTTGAAAAAATAGAGCTCTATATTTAAGGAGATTTATGTAGAATAGAGGTCTAGGAAATTCATAAGTTTAAAATTGCACGCCATTCGGAACAGTGTGATGAAATCTTGCAAGTCCTGCTCCATCCCACATCCCACCGGGGACCTGGTGTATCTACACTGTAGGTGCTCCCAGCACATTAGTCACTTAGTAGCCAGCCGCTACCTGGGCTGTCAGATCCACTGTCTTGGTGTCACAGTGTTTGTGTTCAAGGAACCCCAAAGTCTAGGGGGAGCGATGCAGGTCAGATACGCCACAGAGAAGTCGTAAAGTGCTTCCTTTAAGTGAAAAGGTGAAAGTTCTCTGCTTACGGAAGGAAAAAAATCATATGCTGAGGTTGCTAAGATCTATGTAAGAACAAATCTGTGATCTGTGAAGTTGTGAAGTGGAAAAAGAAATCTGTACTAGTTTTACCATCACACTGTTACTGGCGAGACGATGAGACCTCAGCTCTTGTCTTCTTGAAGGAAAGATTTCAGTCAAGGGACAAAGTGCAGCAAAGCCAGTGAGAATTTATTGGCCACAGCAAAAATACACTCAGGACAGTGAAACAAGGAAGGGCTTAGCATGGAAGTCAGAGAAAAGGGGGCCTTGGAGACAGGTTCCAGGGGTTAGCCTGGGATGAGCTGCCACTGCCCATTGCTCCCCTGGTTGCAGGTCTCCTGTCCCTTAGAGTTTAGGAGATGCAGCCTGTGGGGGAAGGAGAGGGGGAAGGGAATGGCACGAGTGTGCTCCCCAGAGGGAGAGCGTGCACCAGGTCCTTTGCATTCAGGGTATTTCTCTCTCTTGCAGGAGGAGGTCTTAGGGGAGGTCTCAGGGGAGGGTCTCAATGGACTATTCATTACCTTTCCAGGTGTGCTCTTTCAGGGTCATGGTCTCCACTGATTGGTGGGTGCCAGGGCAGGGTTATTAGTCAGTGCAGCTGGTCCTGAGGCAGCCATGGTGTCACTTGTCTGGTTTTGCTGCTTTTTTGGGCCCGGAGCTGAAATACAACTGAGGCCCAGATGTTATCTCTAGGGAAGAAAGGTCATGAGGGTCTAAACAGCATGACCAGAAGTATGAAAGGTTGGAGGATCCAAACCCCATAGCCAGCAGTATGCTAGGGGGATATGTTACCCTGGGGGTGAGGCCCTTGTTTTCCCAGTTTTGCCCGTTGCTAGGCACCTGGGACTTTCTGCTCTGGTGACCTTCTGTACCTGGTCTATCCCCTTGCTCTGCTCGTGTCTAACTGTCACAACACCTCAAATCACACTTCAAACCACAGTGTGTGATAAGTGCTTAGTTAATAGGAAAAGGCTTTAAATCTGTGGGTGGAAGACAAACAGAATATGTGTTTTTCTAAAAAAATATGTCTATTGATTTTTTTAGAGAGAGAAGAAGGGAGAGCTAGATAGATTAGATAGATAGATAGACTGGGGATTGAACCCATGACCTTGGAGTATTGGGATGATGCTCTATCCAACTGAGCTACCTGACCAGGGCTGGTTTGGCATTCTATCACCTTACATCATCACAAGAAGAAGGGTGAGTACAGTACAATAAGATATTTTGAGTGAGAGAGAGACCACATTCATATAACTTTTATTACCGTATATTGTTCTAATTATTCTATTTTATTATTGTTGTTAATCGCCTATGTGCCTAATTTGTAAATTACCCTTTATCATAGGTGGGTATGTATAAGAAAGAACAGCATGTATAGGGTTCTGTACTGTCCATGGTTTCAGGCATCCACTGGGGGTCTTGGAACACATCCCCTGCAAAGTTTTCTTCAATTATTATTTCCTCTGCTCCATTCTCTTTATTTTTTTCTGGAATTCCTATCAAATGGATGTTTGAACTTCTAGATCTATCCTCTATCCCTCTTATTCTTTAATTATTATCTGTTTGGCCATTTGTATTGTATCCTTAGAGAATTATTCAATTTGATCTTCTACATTGTTCATTCTCTCTTCAAGTGTGTCTATTCTGCTACTCAGAGTAGCTATTGAGGTTTTTATTTCCAAGGCTGGTAATTTTTTATTTCTAGGATGCTAATTTTTTTTGTTAATCCTCACCTGAGGATACTTTTCCATTAATTTTTAGATAGAGTGGAAGGGAGGGAGGGGGAGAAAGAGAGAGAAACATCGATGTGAGAGAGACACATTGATTGGTTGCCTCCCGCATGACCCCGACAGGGCTGGGAATTGAACCTGCAACCCAGGTACCTGCCCTTGACTGGGAATCAAACTTGCAACCCTTTGATCTGCAAACCGACACTCTAACCACTGAGCCAAACCAGCCAGGGCCAGGATGTTAATTTTTACTATTTCCTCTTGTATCTCTCTGAATAAATTAATTCTATTTCGTCTAAAGTTTCCTCCTGTTTCTTGTACTAAGTCTGTTTCTTTAGATGTTAGATTGTATTTCATCTTCCCAGAAATTTCCACTCTGAGCCTTCTTCCTTCTCTTGCTCAGAATCTTCTACTTTTTAAATTTTTTTTTATCCTCACCTGAGGATATTTTTTTACATTTATCTTCAGACAGAGTGGGAGGGAGGGAGGGAGGGAGAGAGAGAGAGAGAGAGACATCAATGTGAGAAAGACACATAGATTGGTTGCCACCCGCATGACCCCAACCAGTGCCTGGGTCTAACTGCAACTAAGGTACGTGCAGTAATTCTTTCCTAAAAGATTTTTGGCTGGTAAATTTTCTGAGGCTTTGCATGTCTGAAAAAGTCCTGATTTCACCATCATATTTAAATGCTAATTTAACTTGGCATAGAAATTTAGGTTAAAAGTCATTTTTCCTCAGAATGTTGAAGACATTACTCCATTGCTTACTAACATCCAGTGTTGCTGATGAAAAGTCTGCTGCCAATGTGAGTATTGCTCCATCTGTAGATTTTCTCTTTATTCTTGAAGATGTGAGGGATGTTTTCCTCTTTCATTTTTTTCACTAGTACATCCTATCCATGCTCCTGGCCCTCTCTGGTAACTTCTATGTGGACGTTGCAATTTATATGTGTATCATCTATGTTACCTATGGCTTATTTTTTTTCCTTTTTTTATTGAATTTATTGGGGTGACACTGGTTAACAAAATTATACTGGTTTCAGGTGCACAATTCTACAACATATTATCTGTACACTGTATTGTGTGTTCACCACCTCACATCGAGCCTCTGTCCATCATCATTTATCCCCCCATACCCTCCTCTGCTCCCCCTCATCCCCCAGTCACCATGTCTGTGTTCATCAGTTTTTTAAAAAAAAATCCTCACCCAAGGATATGCTTAGAGAGAGGAAGGGGGGGGGGAGAGAGAGAGAAACATTGATGTGAGAGAGAAACATCTATCAGTTGCCTCTGTATGTGCCCCAACTGGGGATCGAACCTGAAACCCAGGTATGTGCCCTGACCAGGAATTGAACCAGCAACCTTTCAGTGCACAGGATGACACTTAACCAGCTGAGATACTCCAGCTGGGCAAGTTTTTTCTTTCTTTTTTAATCTTTCTTGCTCAATCCCTTTATCTCCCCACCCCCCTGCCCCCGGACAACTCTCAGCCTGCTGTCTATGAGTCTTTCTCTATTTTGCTTGTTAGTTCATTTTATTCATTAGATTCCACATATGAGTAAAATCATAATATACTTGTCTTTCTCTGACTGGCTTATTTCACTTAGCATAGTGCTCTTCAGGTCCATCTATGCTGTTGAAAAGGGTAAGATTTCCTTCTTTTTTATGGCCAAGTAATATTCCATTGTGTAAATGTACCACTGCTTTTTTAAATCCACTCATGTACTGATGGAGACATGGACTGCTTCCAAATCTTGCCTATAGTAAATAACACTGCAATGAACATAGAGGTGCATATATTCTTTTGAATTAGTGTTTCGGGTTTCTTCAGATAAATTCCCAGAAGTACCTGTGGCTTTTCCCACACTTTCTACAACTTTGCGATTTTGTGATTCATTCTGGAACAGTTCCTACCTTGGTTAGTACTGAATTCTTTAGCTTAGTCTAATTTCTACCTAGTATAATTTTTTTAAAGATCTAATTTTTAATATCCTCAACATGGTTTTCTCCTTCTATTTTCCCTACCAATCCTGTTTGTATTGAGGCCGTATTTTTTATTTGTTGGCACTCTTTCCTCATACTGGAGTTCTTTGGATTTTTCATTTCAGGTATTGTATTTTTTACTCCTAAATTTTACTTTTGGTCATTTTTAAGAGATTCCCTATCTCTTCAACCATTAAGTCCAGATTATCAATCAAGACTTTAAACTTCTGTTGATATGTCTTTGTATTTTAAACCTAACAACTTAGCCATCTCAGTTTCTATCAACTGAATTATTTCCATGTGGATGCTATCCTTTTGTTTCTTTGCAAGTCTAGGCATTTTTTTATTGTATACTGGACATGGTGAATATGTTGTCAAGATTGGACTGTTTTCTTTTCTTGAAGAGTAAATTTTGTTCTTGCAGACCTGCTGGACTCCTCCAAACTCAAAAATCTTTTTTTAAAAAAATCATCCATTGAGGGACCTTGACCTGGAAGATGAGCTCTCTGCAGAGCAGGACTTGGTCTCCTTCTGCACAGCTGCTTCTCGGTGCCTAGAGAAGAAGGAATCTGACCAGAGGATGCAGACAAGGTAAGGAGGAAACAGGACTGACTCTCAGTCTTTTGCTGGCTCCTCCCCTCCTCCTGAGGTAATTGAATGGCCCCTTGAGTTAGTGATTTTGAGGTGCTATTTTTCTCATCCTTAAGTGTAGAATATTATTTGGAAAAGAGGTACACAGGCATTGCTATAACTGAAGACCATAGATAATAATAATCATAATCTGCCAATTTCATCTCTCTTAGAAAATAAATATTAGATGATGAATATTGTCAGGATTTTTCTGAGGGTCTCCCAAAATACCACTTTTCTCAAGTCAGCCTTGGGGACAGTGATTAAATCAGATTAGTTTAGATGAAGTGTATTCAGTTTTCTAGACTCCTTGCTTAGCAATATTAGCTTTTCATTTTGTCAACATTTTCTTTGACAAAATGGATCTTTGCCTCTTTGCAAAACCAAAGAGAGTTTTGCGCAAGCAATCAGCGTGTTAAAGGTGGTGAATGGTAGCACATGGCATGCCCCTAAACATGCTTCTTTGGCATGAAAATCATTCTGAGCTGATTATTTTGACAAACTGCAGACACAGGAGAAGCTCTGAAAACAGAGTAGAGATTTAAGAGGGAAAATTTACATTAGTAGGGTGCCTGTACCAGGAAGAGAGTTATTACCAGAGATTATTTTTCTTGTGAAGCCAAGGATCCTCAGAGGCTCCCAGAAGAAACATCGAGATCAAAGGGGAGGAGCTGCGGGTCATCCTTGAAGAATCCGGTAAGCCTGTTCAATTTTTAGTCCACATGGGAGCTGCTTACTCTGTTTTAACCTCTTATTTTGGTCTGTTGTCTTCAAAAACTTGCTCCATTATGGGGGTAGAGGGAAAGGTCACATCTAAATGCTTTACTGCGCCTCTCTCTGTATTTGGGGAGGCAGTTTAGTGAATCATGGATTTATAGTTATGCCTGAGTGTCCATGTCCATTGTTAGGAAGAGATTGTTTGGCCATACTAGGAGCTGCTTGAAGCCTACAGAGGCCCATGGTTTATTTCTGGCTAGTCTGTGTCCCCTTGATGAACCCCAGCCTTACACAATTACCCCCTGGATGTAGGACCAAGTGGACCCCCAGGTTTGATACAGAGGAGTCCCAGGCTGAGGTAAATTTGCTCAACCAGTAAAAATCTCTCTCAAGGACCAGACTAAATGCTCATGTAAACACCAGTGTTTTCTTAAACCGGAGTCCAAGCGAGTCCTCCAGCCCCTCAGATACATTTGGTCTTATAGTCCCATGTCAATCTCTCTGCAATCCCCCAATTTTACCTGTATTAAAATCAAGTGAGGAATATGCCATGGTCCAAGTCATGAAGGAGGCAGTCATTCCCTTGCATCCTGTAGTACCTAACCCGTACACTATTCTAGTTCAGATACCAGATGACACTGCCTGGTTTACTGTCTTCGATCTTAAAGATGCTTTCTTTTGTATCCCTTTACACCCAGAGTCTCAATTTTTATTTGACTTTGAGAAGACTGACCCAACCACTAATGTAACTCAACAATTCACATTGACAGTCCTTCCACGGGGCTTCAGGGACAGCCCACATTTGTTTGGCAATGTTGTTGCCAGAGAACGCAGGGAACTTCCTTTAAATTCTGGGGCTCTCTTACAATATGTAGATGACATACGAATCTGTAGCCCCACCCTGGAGGAATCAAACAAAACACCATCCAGGTCCTACTGAAGGTGCCCTGCCCCCAACCCATGAATCTGCTTGTCTGCGTCATTTTGCTGTGATCTGAGCCAAGGGAAATGGCACGGGGCTGGAAATCTGCATCCATATGGCTAGGTCTGACAGTGTGGGGGACAAAGACATTTGGCCAGTTGGAGCCTGGACAGAAGCACTACCCAGGGGTGGCCGGCTGCGCAGACGGATTGAGGTGCAAAGAGGGACAGATTTTTGTTTTGTTTTGTTTTTTGATCCCCTCCTACTCTGAGAGGCAGCAGGGGAGTGTCGGGGAGCCAGGTGGAGCCAAGGTGTTGCAGTGGTGTCTCCTGGGTGGGTTTTGGTCCGGATGCGTTTCTGCCCCGCAGACAGAGGGGTGTGCGCCGGGCCCTTTGGCAGCATTACAGGGAAGCAGATCTGAGCTTCCCAGTGAGTGCAGCCAGCCAGCTCAGCTCTGGGAAAAAAAAGGAAGTGCCTGCCCCCACTCCTACAGATTACAAGCACTACCCCCAACAGGAGTCTGCTTAAACCACCCTGGACAGGTCCCAGATGCACTGGACTGTTTGGGACTCTGCAATGCAAAGTGTCAGACTGGTGGTGGAAAGCCAGGCAGGGATAGCAACTGACAGCTTACTGGGAGGCCTGTGATTGGCACTCCAAGGAGCCAGTCTTTGACAGCATCTGAGCAAAATCCAGCAAGCGACACAGATAGCAGATCCAAAGCGTGAACAGAGTAGGCACCGCAGTCTGTGGAGCTGAACTCCACTTGTTTTTCTTTCTTGAATATTACGTCGTTGTTGTTGTTGTTTTTCTTTTCTTTTAATCCTCACCCGAGGGTATTTTTCCATTTATCTTCAGATAGAGCAGGAAGGAGAGTGGGAGGGGGGAAGAGAGAGAGAGAGAAACATCCATGTGAGAGAGACACATCGATTGGTTGCCTCCTGCATGACCCCAACCGGGGCCAAGGGCAAACCGCAACCGAGGTACATGTCCTTGGCTGGAATTGAACCCGGGACTCTTTGGTTTGTGGGCCGAAGCTCTAATCGCTGAGCCACACCAGCCAGGGCTCGAACATTACTTTGTATATAATCTTCTCTTTATTATTTTAGATTTCACTTTGTTTCTGCTTCTCTTTTTTCTCTCATATACCTTACTTATCTCTTTTCTTCTGTCCACCTATTTTTTTCTCTTTGCTTTTTTAAAAATTTTATTTTCTTGCTAATCTATATATGATTTTATTCAATATTATCACCTTTTAAACTTATTATTTCATATATATATATGTTTCTCTTCCTCCCTTCTATTCTTATTTTTTCTTTCTTTTCTCCACCTTTTTTCACATTCTCCTCATTCATTTCCTTCTTTCTGCTGTATTCTGTTGGTCTTGTATTATAGTATTTCTTTTTATTTCCCTTTCTTCCTCTTCTGTTTTCTTATACTTTCTTGTTGGTGATGGGGTTGTTTTGGTACCTGTTATTAGTTTTTATTGTGTGTGTGTGTGTGTTGTTCTCAGTTTTGTCCTGTCTTGTTCTGTCAGCACCTGTAAAACAGCTGTCACAGTGTGGTTGTGGTTGAGCCTCATAGGCAGCCAGACCTAGGACTGAGCCCACCCACAAAAAGGACAACAGCAATTATGAGCCAATTACAATAGGAGGGTCCATATAACCAATGCAAGGGACATTACTGGAGCACCCAGCTCAGAAAATCAAGGAAACTACACCTCTGGGTCCCACAAAACGCCCACTACAGAAGGCCAGCCCACTGGAACTGAAAGCCATAGCAGATCTACCTAAGAAATACACTCAAACCAAAACAGGCAGCCAAAACGGGGAGACAAAGAAACAGAAGGTGAAATAAAGAGCTTCTCAGACCAAAAAAAAAAAAAAAAAAAAAAGCCTAAAGGAGTTTTTTGCCACCAAACCAGCATTGCAAGAAATATTAAAGGAGCTGCTGTAATAAGAAGAAATAGAGAGAGAAACATAGGAATAAAGAATAAAAATGGCATTAAGTAACTATCAATAATAACCTTAAATGTAAATGGCTTAAATGCCCCAATCAAAAGATACAGAGTAGCCCTGGCTGGTTTGGCTCAGCAGTCAGAGTGTCGGCCCAAGGACAAAAGAGTCACGGGTTTGATTTTGATCAAGGGCACGTACCTCGGTTGTGGTTTGTCCCTGGCCCTGGTCAGGGTCATGTGGGAGGCAACCAGTTGATGTGTCCCTCTCATGTGGATGTTTCTCTCTCTCTCTCCCTCCCTCCCACTCTATCTGAAGATAAGTAAAAAATATCCTCAGGTGAAGATTAAAAAAAAAAAAGATACAGGGTAGTTGAATGGATAAGAAAACAGGACCTGTATATATGCTGTCTACAAGAGACCCACCTCAGAACAAAGACTCACACAAGATGAAAGTGAAGGGATAGAAAAAAAAATTCATGCAAATGGAAATGAAAAATACAGAAAACAAAAACAGGTAGCAACACTCATATCTGATAAAATAGACTTCAAAACAAAGGCCATAACAAGAGATAATGAAGGTCACTACATAATACTAAAGAGTTCAATAAAACAAGAGGATATAACCCTAGTAAACATCCACCCAAATATCTATCTATCTATCTATCTATCTATCTATCTATCTATCTATCATCATCTATAAAAATAAACTTCTGGAGGACTTTAAGGGAGAGATCAACAGCAATACAATTATATTAGGGGACTTTAACTCCCTACTGACATTACTGGATAGATCTAGACAAAAAAAAAACCAGCAAGAAAACAAGACCCTTGACAGAGTATATCAGAAGGTCTTTATTGAAATTTACTGGACATCCCCCCTCCCCAAAGCTGCAGAATATACATTCTTCTCAAGTGCATCGGGGACATTGTCAAAGACAGACCACATATTAGGACACAAACTAAGTCTCTACAAGTTCAAGAAGACTGAAATCATATGCATCTTCTCGGATCACAATGGCATGAAACTAGAAATCAATTACAATAAAAACACTCAAAAACATTTGAACACATGAAGGCAAAGAAGCATCTTATTAAACAATGAATGGATTACCAGGGAGATCAAGGAATTAATCAAAAACTTGCTGGAAACTAATGAAAACGAACACACAACACCACAAAATCTATGGGACACAGCAAAAGCAGTCCTGAGAGGGAAGTTCATAGCACTACAGGCCTATCTCAAAAAACAAACAAACAAAAAAATCTCTAATAAACGATCTAACCCTGCAACTAAAAGAATTAGAAAGAGAACAACAAGAAAAGCCCAGAGTAAGTAGAAAGAAGGAAATAATAAGTATCAGAGCAGAAATAAGTGACATAGAGACTAAAAAAAAATACAAAATATCAATGAAACCAAGAGCTGATTGTTTGAAAAGATAAAAAAGATTGATGAACCCTTCGCCAGACTCATCAAGATACAAGGAGAGAGGACCCAAATAAATAAAATCAGAAACGAAGGAGGTGAAGCAACAACTGACACCACAGAAATACAAAGGATTGTAAGTGCCGTCTCTCTCGGCCTGCCAGGGTCAGTGCAACGCAATGAACTACAAGCACACGCTGGTAAGGAGTGAGAGGGAGCATCGCAAGGGAGCAAATGCTCCAGATCTCTGGATGCATCCCAATTTATTTGCAGATTGGTTCCCCAAGTTACATGTAGATTTATGTAAATTTTTTCCTTGAGATGGCGTATCTGCAAACCATACAGCCTAACCTTGTCTCTCGCTTTTTATGGCGGAAAGAGACTTTAAAGCTAAAAAATAACAAACCCAGACATTCTTGAGTCCTACAACTCATTTTCCACTTGAGGCAGTGTTCTGGCCTTTGTCATGCAAACCTTATCTCACACATGCAAACGAAGCATTCAATGCACTCAAGGCGGTTTTCCTGCCTATCAGTCAAACCTGTCTGTCCACACACACACTTTGATCCTAGGCTGGCCAGGTTGCGAGAATGCATATCACAAGGTTACAAATCGTCCATCCACCAACCCCCCATCCCCACATTGTAAGAAATACTATGAACAACAATGCTATGCCAACTATGCCAACAAGTTGGACAGCCTAGGCAAAATGGACAAATTCCTAGAAATATGTAATCTTCCAAAACTCAACCAGAAAGATTCAGAAAACCTGAACAAATAAAAACTAATGAAATTGAAGCAGTAATCAATAAAATCCCAGCAAACAAAAGCCCTGGTCTAGATGGCTTCACATGGGCATTTTACTGAACTATCAAAGAACTAACACCTATTCTTCTCAAACTATTTCAAAAAATTTAAGTGGAAGGAAGACTTTCAAGCTGTTTTTACAGGTCCAGCATTATCCTAATTCCAAAACCTCATAAAGACACTACAAAGAAAGAGAATTACAGGCCAATATCCCTGATGAACATTGATGTTAAAATCTTCAACAAAATATTTGCAAATTGGATCCAGAAATATATTTAAAAGATTATTCACCATGACCAAATGTGTTTTATCCCAGGGAAACAAAGCTGGAACAATAGTCACAAATCAGTAAATGTGATATATCACATAAACAAATTGAAATATAAAAATCACATGGTCATATCAATAGATGCAGAAAAAGCATTAGACAAAATCCAACACCCATTTTTGATAAAAATGCTCAGCAAAGTGGCAGGAGAGGGATTGTATATGCCTCAACATAATAAAGGCCATATATGACAAACCTACAGCCATCATCATACTCAGTGGGCAAAAACTAAAAGCATTTCACCTAAGAACAGGAACAAGACAGGGATGTCCATTTTTATCACTCTTATTCAACAGAGTACTAAAAGTCTCAGCCACAGTGATCAAACAAGAAGAAAGAGTAAAAGGCATCCAAATTGGAAAGGAGGAAGTGAAACTTTCATTATTTGCAGATGACATGATAGTATATGTAGAAAAATTTAAAGACTCAAGGAAAAAACTACTAGACTTAATAAATGAATTCACCAAAGTAGCAAGATACAAAATCAATTTCCAGATATAGGTGGCATTTTTATACGCTGATAATGAACTCTCAGAAAGAGAAACAAACAACAAAAAATCCCATTTATCACTGCAACAACAAAAAAAATTAAGATACTTAGGAATAAATGCAACCAAGGAGGTAAAAGACCTGTATCGGAAAACTGTAGGACATTGAGAAAAGAAATAGAGGAAGATATAAACAAGAGGAAGAATAAACTGTGTTCATGGGTTGGAAGAATTAACATCATTAATGTCCATACTACCCAAAGTAATTATAGTTTCAGTGCAGTCTCTATTAAAATACCAATGGCATATTTCACAGTTCTAGAACAAATACTCCAAAAACGACCTTGAATAGCCACAACAATCTTGAAAAAGAATAAAGTAGTTGGGATCATAATACGAGATATCAAATTATATAACATTGTAATCAAAACAGCCTGGTACTAGCACAAAAACAGGCATATAGATCAATGGAATAGAGCAAATAACCCAGAAATCAACCCAAGCCAATATGCTCAATTAATATTTGAAGAAGCAGACAAGAGCATACAATGGAGTAAAGACAGCCTCTTTAATCAATGGTGTTGGGAAAATTGGGCAGGTACATGCAAAAAAATGAAACTAGACCACCAACTTACACCATACACAAGAATAAACTCAGGCTCTGGCCGGTTTGGCTCAGTGGTTAGAGAGTCGGCCCAAGGACCAATGATTCGCGGGTTTGATTCCAGCCAAGGGAACGTACCTCGGTTGCAGTTCATCCCTGGCCCTGATCGGATGGTGCAGGAGGCAACCAGTCGATATGGCTCTATCACATCGATGTTTCTCTCTGTCACTCTCTCTCCCTCTCTCCCACTCTATCTGATAATAAGTAGAAAAATATCCTTGGGTGAGGAATTAAAAAAAAAAAAAAAAGAATAAGCTCAGAATGGATAAATGAATTAAATTTAAATCATGAAACCATAAATATCCTTGGAGAAAATGTAGGCAGCAAAATCTCAGACATTTCATGTAGCAGAATTTTTACTGATATATGGCCTATGGCGAGAGAAACAAAGGAAAAAATAAATGGACTAAAAAGCTTCTGCCCAGCAGAAGAAACCAGCATCAAAATGAGAAAGGAACCCACTCTCTGGGAGAACATATTTGCCAATAATACATCACATAAGGGGTTAATTTCCAAAATATATAAAGTATTCATAGCACTCGACAAAAGGAAGACAAAAAATCCAATAAAAAAATGGGCAGAGGACCTGAATAGACACTTCTCCAAAGAGGACATACAAATGGCCAAGAGACATATGAAAAAATGCTCAATGTCACTAATCATCAGAGAGATGCAAATTGAAACAACGATGAGGTTTCACCTCACACCTGCCAGAATGGTTGCCATCAACAAATCATCAAACAACCAGTGCTGGTGAGGATATGGAGAAAAGGGGACTCTAGTACACTGTTGGTGGGAATGCAGACTGGTGCAGCCACTGTGGAAAACACTTTGGAGTTTCCTTAAAAAATTAAAAATGGAACTTCCATTTGACCCAGTGATCCCCCTTCTAGGAATATATCCTAAGAAGCCTGAAACACCAATCAGAAAGAATATATGTACCCCTATGTTCATAGCAGCACTATTTACAATAGCTAAGATCTGGAAACAGCCCACGTGTCCATCAGTGGATGAATGGATAAAAAAGCTGTGGTACATTTACACAATGGAATACTATGCAGCTGTAAAAAGAAAGGATGTATTACCCTTTGAGACAGCATGGATGGACCTGGAGATGATTATGCTAAACGAAATAAGCCAGTGAGAGAAATATAACTATTACATTATCTCACTTATATGTGGAATCTAATGAACAAAATAAACTGATGAATAAAATAGAACCAGAGGCATGGAAACATGGAACAGACTGATGAATCTCAGGAGGAAGGGGGTGGGTGGGAAGATTTTAACCAAAGAACTTATATGCATATATGCTTTGTGCATGGACACAGACAGTAGAGTGGTGAAGGCTTGGGCCAGGAACCAGGTGGACAGGGGCACTGGAGGAATAAAAGGAGGGACATCTGTAATTCTTTTAACAATAAAGATAAATTTTAAAAAAGAGCAATAAAGTTTATAGAATAAATAAGTAATAAAAAAGGGAAAGTCTGTAGAAAAATACAAAAATACTCTTGACTGAATATGAAGTGAAATGGTACAAAAGTCTCTTTTCTGATATTCCTAAAAATTTGTGGACAGTGACTTTGCATCTGGTCCAAAAGGGGCTGGACAGTAAGAGTAGGCTGGGGGCAGGAGATGGGCACCCAGATTCCTTTAGAGATTGGACTCTAGGAGGGCTCTCAGGGGAGTAGCAGGGTGACTTCTGGAAGTCAGGGGCCCTTTGACTGCATGGGGTCCTGGAGTTGGGTCATCTTGTCACCTACACTCACCCTGGTGCTGTGCGGCACTCTTGTGGACGGGTGGGGCACCTGTGCCTCCTGCAGGGGGATGGCCCCATCTGTCAGCTCCTGTCCATTCTCCTGTGTGGAGCTCTGGATAAACAGTTCCCAGCCACCTGGTGGAAAGCCTCAGAGCCCTGTTTTTGCTGGTTCTCAGACCCCTGTGACCCTCCACTCCAGACACACACACACCATGATCTGCTCTGACCTACACTGGGAAGGAAAAGGTGTGACAGCCTGAGGGCCTAGGAGTCCCACGGGCACAGATCAGAGGTCCTCGGGAAGCCCCTCTAAACCTTCCTGCCCTGTCCTGGGTGTGACCATGGCAGGACCTGTAGGTTATCCACTGCCCAGCAACCTGTTCCTGCCCTGGGGGTTCTCCTTTCTTGTCCCTCTTCCCCCACATGAAGAGGAGAGTGTGTGGGCTGCACAGGGATGGCTCACAGAGGTGGCCTGGCCTGGACCTGTCTGACCTAGGCTGTCCTGTGGTACCTTAGCTGATCTTGAAAACAGCCAAAGACATTGGGGATGAGGGTTGAACCACCATCTACAATCTGGAAAATCTCTCACTGCGGGGTCTCCAGAAGCAAGAGCCCCAATAAGTGGGAACACAGTGAGAAAACATCTCGCACCGTCAGATGTCTCTTCCCAAGTGAGCTGGCTGCTGGGCAGTTGCTAGAATTTGGG
This sequence comes from Tadarida brasiliensis, assembly GCA_030848825.1. Lineage (NCBI taxonomy): Eukaryota > Metazoa > Chordata > Mammalia > Chiroptera > Molossidae > Tadarida > Tadarida brasiliensis. The sequence goes on from CM061268.1 coordinate 86,881,534, forward strand.
TGCCTAGTTATGGGGGTTTCCCTGGGATCACCTTCCCTGTGTCCCCTCATCTAATAACAGCTATACAGATAGTCCTGTGGGCAGCTGACTGCTCACCCCCTTCGGCCTGGAACACCATCTCTGTGCACAGTGACATACCTTTCTCCACAGCCCCCTTGAAGGTCTGGGTGCAGCCCAGCTCCTAGATTTGAGGACACAGACCTGGGTTCAGACTCAACCCATCATTCTTACCTCTTCTTGATCCTGGATAAGTCACTGTGCCTGTCAGGGCCTGTCTGTCTCCTGCCTGCACAATGGATGGTTCTAGCAGGTGCTTCTTAGGGATGTCCAGGCACATGTGGGATGATAGCTGTAAAGTTGGAGGAGGGCTGTCACGTGGAGGTAGTACCTTCAACCCTTTTTCTGCCTGTTGTCACCTCCCCTGTGTCTACTTGTCTTCCAATCCCATCCATAGTCATTACATCCAGAGTGTGTGTGCATGTGTGTGTGTGCGCATATGCGTGTGTGTGTGTGTGTGTTTGTGTGTGTGTATGCATATGTGTGCACGTGCCAGTGCTCTCATTCTGGATCTCAGAACAAAACAGCCCCCACCTAGGGAGGAATGGGCAGGAGCTTCCCCACATGTCAGGACTTCTAATTTCCAAACCAGCTCTGTGGGAGAGGCTGGAGCCTTGGCCTGGAGTATCTGAACATTCCAGAGCTCTGGACTCTCAATGTCATGTACCTTGGGCAGTTTCTGCCTCTTAATGGGTCTCAGTTTCCCAGTTATCCAATGAGGGTGTGATTCAGAACTACGTAAGCTTGAGCTCAGCATAAAGGGGGCCCCAGCTCCCTCCACCCTGCGTGGGCCGTGGACAGAGGTGCACCTCCGTGGTTCCAGATCTGGGCTCCTTTTCAGACAAATACTGGCCAAATGCCCACCTAGGCCACTGAATGCTCACCGTCTCTCCTGTGCCATGTCCATGTCTGAACGTGATTTCACCAGCACAGAGTTCTCCAGAGCCCCTGAGAGAACCTGGGTGCAGCCAGGACCCCAGCTTTGAGAAAACACGGCTGGATTTGTCTGACTCTGCATTCTGACCAGTTGTGATTCAGGGCAAGGCATGGACCTCTCAGGTCACCTGCTTCTCTCCTCAGTGACCACCCCCATGGTCTTCGCCTTCCTCGTGTAGTGTGAATGTGTCCCCTCCCCTGAAGTGTGGATGTCATTAGTGACTCCATAGAAGATGGCAAAGTGATCCAACATCACTTCCATGACTTGGTGATAAAAAGTCAGTGCCCGACCACGTGCTCACTCTGACCTGAGTTCTCTCTGTCTCTTTCTGTCTCTGTGTCTCTCTGTTCACGCGGAAGATAAGCCTCTGCGCTGTGAGTTGCTCTCTGGAGAGATCCACGTGGCCCAGCATGAAGGGAGACCAACAGATAGAGAGGAAGTCAGGCCTTCAGTCCAGACCGAATCCCAGGGACCCCTGAGAGCTCAGATCCTGAGGGACAGACCCTGCCTCAGGTGAGACCTCAGTGAGAGACACCGGCAGTCGTACCAGCTGAGCCATGATGGATTGCTCGTCACAGAACCTGTGAGCTAGTAACTGTTTCTTGGTTAAGTCTGTAGTGTGGGATAACACTGTCACACAGCAGTAGGTCACCAGTACAATTGTCCCGCACCAGGCCCTGGCCCTGCCCTCTCTGTCTCCCTCCCTCCTAGCTCCCTCCAGCCACCCCACCTCCTTCTAACCTCCTCTCTGTCCAGATACCCTCTGCCTCCACGTGTCTGCACGCTGTGCCTTCTGCCAGGCTAAGTGCCCTGAGTGTGTGCAGGGCTGGCTCCTTCTGGTCTGCTGCTGGGAATAGAAATGTCCCTCAGGGCGCGTCTCAGCCCCTCACCGGGAGCCCCCAGCCCTCCTCATGGCACCTGCTCTGTTTCCACACGGCAGTGGCTCCTTCCTTTCGTGTGTTTGTTTGCGTGACTGTGCCCCCCTTCCTGCAGACTCGGGGCTCCTGGAGGGCAGGGGCCCTGGTGGAGTGCTCGGCACAGCTGCTGAGTGGACAGATAAGCAGATCCATCCACCACAGATCAGCTCAGATGCTAGAGCCAAACTGACTTTGATCATTTAATTATTTATTATTTTTTCTATACACCGTTCAGCTCACATTTATGCCATATTTACTTACACAAACACACAGAGATATCTCTCTATATATTTTTTAAATTGTTTTTTTATTAAAAAATTTTTAAATTACAGTTTACAGTCAATATTGTTTTGTATTAGTTTCAGGTGTACGTGCAGTGATTGGAGAATCATGCACTTGACGTAGTGATTCTCCCGATGTTTCTAGTACCCAACTGGCCCCATACAGAGTTATTACAATGTTATTGACTATATTCCCTGTGCTGCACTTTACATCCCTGTGACTATTTTGTAACCACCAACCTGTACCTCTCAGTCCCTTCACTTTTTCACTCAGTCCTCCACCCTCTCCACTCAGGTACCTTCAGTCTGTCCTCTGTATCTGTGAGTCTGTTGCTGTTTCATTTGTTCATTTACATTGTTCTTTGATTCCACATATAAGTATCAAGTCTTACATTTAAGCCTTTAATTCAGTTTGAGTTTATTCTTGTCTATGATGTAAGGAGGTGGTCTAGTTTTATATTTTTGCAAGTATCTGTCCAATTTTCCCAACACCACTAATTGAATAGACTGCCTTTACCCCATTGTATGGTTCCTCCTTTGTCAAATATTAATTGACCATATACATGTGGGTTTCTTTCTGAGGTTTTTTTATTTTTAATTTTTTTTTCTTTATTGATTTTAGGGAGAGAGGAAGGGAGAGGGAGAGAGAGATAGAAACATCGATTGGCCGCCTCCTGCATGCCCCCCACTGGGGATTGGGCCCACAACCTGGGCACGTGCCCTGACCAGGAATCAAATCGGCGACCTCTTGGTGCATGGGTCGACGCTCAACCACTGAGCCACAGCGGCCGGGCTGTTTCTGAGCGCTTTATTCTGTCCTATTGATCTATGTGTGTGTTTTATGCCGGCAGCAGGCTGTTCTGGTTGCTGTGCCTTGTAGTATAGCCTGATGTCAGGTAGCAACGTTGTTCTTCTTTCTCAGTAATTCGGAGGCTATTCGGGGTTTTCTGTGGTTTCATATAAATTTTTGGATTCTTTATTCTAGTTCGGCAAGATCCATTATTTTGAGGAGAGAGTGTTGGTGTGGGGTTGTGGACAAAAGCCTGGTCGGAACGGGTTCACGAGGGATGGGGAAGTGGAGGCAGCAAGTACAGTGACGAAAAAGAAAGGCTTGTATTAAAGGTAAGAACAGTACGTACTGTCAAATAACAGGCGACATTTCTTAAGCACTTGCTGTGTGACAAACACTGTTTTAGGCACTGCCGTTAACTTGTTTGATGAGGAATGCGAGACACAGACAGTCCTTGCTTTGCATGACAGGGTAAGACCGTGCCAGCTGAACCATGCAGAGCAGTCGCAAGTATCAGTGGGAAAGAGTCGGATGTTCTGTGACCTTTAACGTTTTGGTTACTAATGTATTGGGAAGTGAAAATAGTGATACCAATGTTCATTTACAGTACACTATAATTTAAAACATCGGAAACTTGTAAATTAAATACTTACTTTATTTCATTATAAGAATCTCACAGAGATTAGTGTGGACAGTCTGACCTCGTCACCACTTATGATCTGGAGCAGGCGTCTTTTCTGAGCCTGTGGCCCCTGCTGTGGGGGCCAGCGCCCCCTTCCCGCCTGCCCCCTGCCCCCCTGCCGTGCGTGCAGTTCTCCCCAACTCGGTGACCACGGGCTCAGCTGGCGCGCTCCCGCTGGCACGTCGCATCCTTTCGTCTCGACCAGACCACTTTCCTCACTCCTGCTTGCAGATTCGCCCTCCACGGGTGCCCAGGCCGCGCGTGCCCCTCTGTGGGCGGGGGCTGGGAGCGGCCTGCCCAGCTCTCCACGGCCACTGTGCCAGGGTGTTTGAGGAAACGCTGGGACAGGAGGCAGGAGTCGGGCAGACCGGACGGCAGTGGGCGGAAGAAGTGACCTCTAAGTGGATGAGCGTTTTCCAGGGTGGTGCTCGCACCCGCTCGGCTGCGCAGGGCCCCTCCAGGCCCAGGCCCCGTGCAATGCTCCAGGAGCTGCACCCCGCTTTCCCCACCGACAGACAGCTCTTCCGACACGAATCCACCCCCTGTCATTTACTCACTCTGGCAGGTGACTCGTGCTGGTGGAGAAATAAAACTGGAAACAAACTCTCCTGCCAACCCAGAAAACCTCTCGGTAAACACAGGAGACAAACAGTTTTGTCACTGAGGGAGCATTTAACCAGCACGTGCTGTGCCTCACAGGGAACCAGCTGAAGGATGAAAACAGGGAAGCCGCACCCTTCAGCACAACCAGGCAGACACAGCCCGTCACACCCCTGTCGTCAGGATGAAAGGGGACCACTCGTCAGGATAAGAGGACATGACGGCACCATTTGTCGCTCATCCTGGATTCACTTGGTAATTGGGTGACCATCTGTGTTTGCTAGTTGCAATTATCTAGAAGAAGAATAAAACTTTCAGATGCCTGTCACAGGTTGATTGGAGACAGAAGCCCAGGTTAAACTCTCACAGAGACGGGAGAGAGGGCGGCTGTCTTCCTTGATGTTTACATTTAGGTCTTTGAGAAAGACATTTCTGGCTCCTAAAACTGACAACAGGCTTATTCAGCTTTTAAAAATATTTACATACACCTCAAAAAGACAGAGAAAGAATTCACGAGTTTTCTAAAGGAAATGCTCTAGGAAACGGTATGTGGGGGGTTGGGGGGGGTGGGGGGGCGGGGCGCAGTGTCTCTCCCTTTTTACACCAGAGAAAATTCAATTAAAAAAAAAAGATTTGTATTTACCCTTACAGTACTTATGATCAAAAACTTTTAAAAATGTAGTGCAAAGCTTATTTCTGTTCATTTGATCTCGCTGGAGACAGGAGAAGAGCTTGTTATCAACCTTCAGAAAATTACTTTGATTTTGAAGATTAAACGTTCTCCTTGAGGCCACTCATTACTTACTCCAGTCATTGTTATCTGAGCCCCCCTTTTTCTCTTGGTCTGGACTATATCAACAAATGAGCATGTTTTCAGGTGTGCTTAGCCAACCATCCTGTGGAGACAGTCCTTTACCTTAAATTCTCTCTGATTCTGAGTGACAATGAATTAAATAATGTTGGGGCTGTGCCGCGATGTCCTGGGCACTGGGGATGCGTGGCAAACATGGCACCATGTGCCTTCCCTCAGGGAGCCGACCCTCTGGCTGGGAACCTGTAGCCAGTGCCATGAGTGGTACTCCCGGAGAAGTGCAGGGTGCTCTGGGACAGCATCGTGAATCAAGTGGCCGGCTCTCGCCTGGGGCTGCAAGAGGTCAGGTGATGGAGGACCTGTAGACCATAGTAAGGATCTGGGATTAAAGTTTCGGTGTCCTGGGCCTTTCTCTACACGTTTTGATTCTTTGGTTTTGGTGCAACTCAAGAGCTAATATTTAAATTTTTTTTTGTTCTTTATTAACTTCAGAGAGAGAGGAAGGGAGAGGGAGAGAGAGACAGAAACATCAATGAAAGAGAACATCGACCGGCTACCCCCTGGATGCCCCCCACTAGGGATCCGGCCCACAACCTGGGCATGTGCCCTGACCGGGAATCCAACTGGCGACCTCCTGGTGCATGGGTCGACGCTCAGCCACTGAGCCACACCGGCTGGGCAAGAGCCAATATTTTAACAAGCTCCTCTATAGGACTTTGGTATAGTTAGTCTCAACACATCCCTTTGAGACACTCTGGGCTTTATAGTTTTTGAAGGATTTTTAAAGGTAGAAATGGATATGATTGGATTTGAATGGGTTGGTGGAGGGAGGGAATAAGAATTGTCACAGGGTAGTTAGGCAACTGCAGTAGTTAAGGAAGGAACTGTTGGTAGTTTGGGCATATGGGGAAGTAGACAGGTTTGAGGTATTTGGGAGATAGAACAGGATTTTGTGATCATTTATTTAATTTAATTTAATTTAATTTAATTTAATTTAATTTTTTTATAATCCTTACCTGAGGATATTTTCCCATTTATCTTCAGAAAGAGTGGGGGGGAGGTAGAGAGAAACATCCATGTGAGAGAGACACATCGACTGGTTGCCTCCCTCATGACCCCAACCAGGGCCGGGGACCGAACTGCAACCGAGGTACATGCCCTTGACCGGAATAGAACCCATGACTCGTAGGTCTGTGGCCCAACATGTTAACCTCTGAGCCAAAAGGGCCAGGGAGGACTTTATGATCATCTAGATGTGAAAGGAGATGCTGAAGGAGAGAGAGGTATCAAGGCTGACTCTCAGATTACACATTTCGGTAGTGAGCACGCTGGGTTGAGGGGTAGGAATGAGGGTTAAGGTTTTGGACACGGAGGGCATGTGGAGATGGTTAGAAGGCTGTTAGACACAGCAGCTGGGAGCTCAGGAGCTCTGGGCTGGTCTGTAGGAGAGATGTGAATTTGAGAGTGGTCAGCTGATCGATGGAAATTGAACGGGAATGGATGAGATCACCCAGCGGACGGTCACAGATGAGGAGCGAAGGTCTGGAGCAAAAAATGGACAGTGTCAGGCTGTATCTTGGTACAAAGAGGAGCCAGCAGTAACTATTGAAAAGGAATGGCTGGAGAGATGGGAGAAACACTGGGAGAGTGTGAGACCCATGGGAAGGTCTATGGAGAATGGCTCCTGGTGATTTTCTGTATTTGTAATTTAGCAAAAGCAAGTTAAAAACATTTCAGTCTGATTTCCAATCACATGATCTGGAGGGGGGATATTCTTGGTGCCAGCAATGGCTTTATCCCAGGCATCAATCACACTCACGTTGGATCTTAAAATATCTCCTTCAGCATGAGCCAGTTAATAGGTGCAGGACAGTCACCTTGGGGTCTAGCCTTCTCAACAGCAGACATTCGTGGCTTTTTGACCCTGTGAATGAAAGCAGTGATAGGAAAGTTTCTGAAGTGCTGTCCAAGGGTGATGATAATGACTGCATTGTTGGCTGCTACTGGGTCACACATTTTCTCGGGCGATTTATTTATTTTTCACTGAGAAATGCTTCAGAGTGAGCCATGGGCGTCCATGCCTTTTCCACTGAGTGTGAATGTTATTTCTGCATTTAGAAATATGTGGTTTTCTTCTTTTACCCTTTTTTTTTTTTTTTTAAATAAGTCTGCCTGACCCAAAGCTCTTAACCAGGGGTCAGCAAATGTGGCCTCCTGCCTGCTTTTGTAAGGCCCGCTGGCCAGGAATGGTTTTTACGTTTCAAATGGTTGCATTTTAAGGGATTACATAAATACCTACATAACCTTGATTTTGCCTGTTGGCCCACAAAGCCCAAGATGTGTACTGTGTAGCCTTTTATGGAAAAATTTTGCAATCCCTGCTCTTGACTAATACCCTTTAAGTACCCAGGACTGAGAAGAAATCTTTGAACTAAAATGGGAAAGTCAGCCAGGACAGCAGTTCTCAGACTTTAGCATGATCAGAATTATCCGGAGGGTTGTTGCAATGGAGATGGCTGGGCCTCAGCCCCGATGTCTGGAGTGGGACCAGATAAGTGGCATTTGTTCTTTTTAAAATTTCTTTTATTTTTGAGGTATATTGGACATAACATATTAGTTTCAGGTGTACAACGTAGTGATTCAATATTTGTATATATAGTGAAATGATGACCACAGTAAGTCTAGTTAACATCTGTTCCCATACATAGTTAAAAATTTTTTTTTTCTCATGATGGGGACTTCCAGGCTCTACTTTCCTAGAAGCTTTAAACACGCAACAGTGTTATTAACTGTAGTCAGCATGCTGTCCATTACATGCCAATGACTTGTTTACTTTATAACCAGAAGTTTGTAACGTTTGACCCCCTTCACCTATTTTATTATGGCAACCATCAATTTGTTCTCTGTATCTGTGAGCTTTTATTTTAGATTCCACATAGAAGTGAGAGCACACAGTATTTGTTTTTCTCTGTCTGACTTATTTCACTTAGCATAATGCCCTCAAGGTCCATCTGTGTTGTCACACAAGGCAAGATTTCCTTCTTCTTTGTGGCTGAATAATATTGTGTGTGTGTGTGTGTGTGTGTGTGTGTGTGTGTGTGTGTGTGTGTATCACATTTTCTGTATCCATTCATCCACTGATGGACACGTACGTTGCTCCCATATCTTGGCTATTGTAAATAACACAGCAACAAACACGGGGGTGCATATATTCCCTCAAATTAGTGTTTTTTTGTTTTCTTCAGATAAATACCCAGGAGTGAAATTGCTAGATCTTATGGTAGTTCTATTTTTCTTTCTTCTTTTTTGTTTTAGGAACCTCCATATTGTATTCCATAGCAGTTGCACCAATTTATATTCCCACCAATAGTACACAAGGGTTCCCTTTTCTTTACATCCTCTCCAACACTCAATTTTTGTCTTTTTTTCAATCCTCACCAGAGGAGATTATATATATTTATTTATTTAATTGATTTTATATTTTAGAGAGAGAAAGGGAGAAGGAGAGAGAGAGAAACATTGACCTGTTGCCTCCCATATGCTTCCCTACCAGGGACTGAACCCGAAACCCGGGCATGTGCCCTGACCGGAAATTGAACCCATGACCCTCTGGTGAACAGGACGACGCTCCAACCACCTGAGCCATACTAGCCAGGGCCATTTTAGTCTTTTTGATAGTAGTCATTGCAGGTGTGAGGTGACATCTCAGTAATTTGTGTTTCTCTGATGATTAGTGACATCTATTTTCATATGTCTATTGACCATCTTCATGTCTTCTTTGGAGAAATGTATGTTCTGGACTTCTGTCTATTTTTTATGTATGTATGTATTTTATTCTTCACTTGAGGATACTTTTCTATTTATCATCAGATAGAGTGGGAGGTAGGGAGGGAGAGAGAGAGAAACATCGATGTGAGAGACACATCGACTGGTTGCCTTCTGCACGACCTGACCAGGGCTGGGGACAAACCACAACCGAGGTACGTGCCCTTGTCCAGAACTGAACCCATGACTCATTGTTCCGCAGGCTGACACTCTAACCACTGAGCCAAACCAGCCAGAGCCTATTTTTTTAATTGGGTTGTTTGTTTTTTGCTATTGAGTTGTACAAGTGCTTTATATACATATTTTGCGTATTAACCCCTTATCAGAAGTATGTGTTTCTTTTTTAAAAAAAATTTATATTTATTTTTTAAAATTATATTTCCAAGGCCTGTCTGCAAACATGGTCTAGAAGCAATGACATCTCACCATCAATGAACGTTTCTGTAACTTAGATCTTGGTCTCTGGATACTACAGCCCACCAGGAACAGTGGTGCCTTATAGAAACCAGACTCCATCATCTCAGACAGGGAAAAGAGCACCTTGTGTCCGAAAGCTAGGAATCTGAGAGACTCAGAGATCAGTGTCAAAAGACACAATCAATATCTTCACTGGCCAAATATGCAGCAATTTAAGCTAAAAATGAACCTCACAACCAAAAACAAACAAAAAACAACAACCTCCTGCCCAGCTGGTGTAGCTCAGTGGTTGAGTGTTGTTTCATGTACCAGGAGGTCGCCAGTTCGATTCTGGTCACGGCACATACTGGGTTGCAGGCTCAATCCCCAGTAGAGGGTGTGCAGGAGGGAGCTGATCAGGGTTTCTCCTCATCAATGTTTCTATCTCTTCCTCTCCATTCGTCTCTCTGAAATCAATAAAAACATATAAAAAACAACAACAAGCAACCCTTGAAATGTATTGTAATGCATTATGCTAGAATCACTTGAGTCCACAGTGATAGGTGCCCCTATTGACTTTATATGCCACTGTAGGTGACTATGACACTGCTGAGGTGGCATATAAGGTCAGTAGGGGCACCTATCACTGTGGACTCAGGAAGCATCACTGGTCTCCATATCTGAACCAAAGTCTGTGGGGACTGTTTTTTCTTTCTTTCTTTCTTTCTTTCTTTCTTTCTTTCTTTCTTTCTTTCTTTCTTTCTTTCTTTCTTTCTTCTCATCTTTATTGTTTAATGTATTACAGATGTTCCCTCTTTTTTCTCCATTGACCTCCCTCTGCCCCAATCCCGCCCCCCTCCTGCCTTCCCCACACTATTGTCTGTGTCCATTGGTTATGCATATATGCATAGAAGTTCTTTGATTTATCTCATCCTGCCCTCCTTCCCCCCTTCCCTTTGAGGTTCATCAGTCTAACAACCAATTTATACTTCTTAATTCCTTCATTTTTTTCACCCATCCCCTCAGCATCCACCCATCTGAGAAGCAACAAAAAGTTCTCTGTATCTATGAGTCTGTTTCTGTTCTGCTTGCTCATTTTGTTTGTAGATTCAATTGTTGATAGATATGTATTAATTGCCATTTTATTTTTCATATTTTTGTTCTTCTTCTGCTTCAAGAAGACCCTTCAACAGTTCATATAATACTGGTTTGGTGGTGATGAACTCCTTTAGCTTTTTCTTGTCTGGGAAACTCTTGATATGTCCATTGATTCTAAATGATAGCTTTGCAGGATAGAGTAATCTTGGTTGTAGGTCATTGCTTTTCATCACTCTGAATATCTCTTGCCACTCCTTTCTGGCCTGCAAAGTTTCTTTTGAGAAATCAGCTGACAGTCTTATGGGAGCTCCCTTGTAGGTAACAAACTGCTTTTCTCTTGCTGCTTTTAAGATTCTCTCTTTGTATTTAACCTTTTGCATTTTGATGATGATGTGTCTTGGTGTGGACCTCTTTGGGTTCATCTTGTTTGGGACTCTCTGTGCTTCCTGGACTTGTATGTCTGTTTCCTTCACCAAGTTAGGGAAGTTTTCTGTCATTATTGTTTCAAATAGGTTTTCAGTTTCTTGTTCTCTCTCTTCTCCTTCTGGTACCCCCAAGATGCGAATGTTGGAACTCTTGAATTTGTCCCAGAGGCTCCTTACAATATCCTCATTTTTTAAAATTCTTTTTTCTTTTTGCTGTTCTGATTGGGTGTTTTTTGCTTCCTTATATTCCAAATCTATTGTTTGCTTCTTGGCTTTACCTAGTCTACTATTGATTCCCTGTAAATTATGTTTTATTTCAGTTAGTGCATCCTTCATTTCTGACTGGTCCGTTTTTATATTGTTGATGTTCTAAGTTCCTTGGAGGTCTCCTTAAGTTCCTTGAAGGTCTCACTAAGTTCCTTGAATGTCTCGCCAAGTTCCTTGAGCAACCTTATAACCTGTGTTTTGAACTCTGCATCTGATTGATTGTCTATCTCCATTTTGCTTAATTCTTTTCCTGGAGTTTTGTTCTTTTTTTTCATTTGGGACATGTTTCTTTGTCTCCTCATTTTGGCTGCTTCCCTGTGATTGTTTCTATGTATTAGATAGAGTTGCTATGTCTCCTAGGCTTCGTAGGGTGGCCTATTGTTGTAGGTGTCCTGTAGGGTCCAGTGGCACAGCCTCCCTGCTCACCCCAGCTGGGCCCTTGAGGTGCACCCTTAGTGTGGACTGTACACCCTTCTGTTGTAATTGAGTCTTGATTGCTGTTGGCACGTCAATGGGAGGGATTTACTCAGGCTGATCAGCTGTAAGGACTGGCATTGCCCACTGACCACTGGCTTCTGAGTACCTTGGAGGATCAGCTATGCAGGGGCCCACCACACAGAGCAAGAGTTACTTCATCCAGGCTCTGGTACCCACTGAGCCCACTCATTGAGTATGTCACTGTAGAGGTGGTTTGGTGGTGGTACTTCGATGTGGTCTGAAGCTGTTCACTAGGTGTTCTGGCTCTGGGGCAAGGTCAGCCACTGCCTGTGTTCTACCCAGGGCCACCTGGCATAAGCTACAAAGTGATCTGCAGGTGATTGCTTCTTTTGCAGGGCTTGGAGGTGCCCAGGAGAAGCCAAGTTGTGAACAAAGGCTGGCTGCTTCTAGTGCCAGGCCTGGGGCCACTAAACAAGAGGTATGGGGCTCACTTAGACCAAATGCTGCTTGTTTGAGAGATTTTAGGAAACTCTGAAGCAGGATCCAAGACAGGCCAGTCCTATGGTAAAACCTTTGGAAACAGCTTGGGTGGGCTGGAAAGTTGGATAGGGCAGGACCTCAGGGAATCACCAGGGTGGGGCAAACAGTGTGAGCCAGGTTGCTGGAGTCCCAGATATGGTGGCTGTCTGCCGCCCAGGGAAGGGCTCACCAAAGGAGCATCAGCCTCTGCCAGTACATCTGTCCAGGAGAAAGCCGCCTCTCCACCCCTGGCCCCAAGGCCAAACAGCTCAGTTCTTCCCTGTATGTCTCTGGTGCCCCTCAAGCTGCCTCCCCTCTGAGCTTACAGGGAGCAAGTCCGAGTGAGTCCACGCACGGGCCCTTTAAGAGGAACTGCCGGGGCTCCAGCCGCCTCAACCTCAGTTCCCGCTGGTTTTCCAGCCAGAAGTGATGGGGATTCTCTTCCTGGCACTGGGACCCTGAGCTGGGCGCCTGGTGTGGGACGGGGACCCCTCAGTCCTCAGGGAGGACCTTCCCAGCGGAAGTATGCCCCCCATCTTTATCCTCCACACGTGGGTGTGGGACCAGCCCGTCCCCTCCGCCCTCCTCCCAGTCTCCGTGTGGCTGCTGCTTTAATGTCGTAGCTGTAGGACTTCCATTCAGCTCGATGTCAGGCGGTTCTGAGTGATGGTTGTTCTGTAGTTTAGTCATCATTTTGATGTGGTTGTGGGAGGAGGGAGACCACGTTTCCCTACCTGCCATCCTGACCGGAAGTCCTGTGGGGACTGTTAACAGTGGCGCTGTGAGCAGGTGGCCTAGATGCTGACCACCCTGCGCCTGGCCTGCCTGTCCTCCCCACACTGGCCCGCCGCCTGCCTCGTGTCTTCGGCTGCTCTGTTGAATCCAGAGGAGTATGTGATGCATTTGACTGCCCAGGTCAGCATGTCTACAGTTAATTGGCATATGGGGACAGGATTATGGGGTTGGCCCACAGTGGTGTCAGCCTGAACCTGTGTGTTCAGAGCAGAGCTGAGGGCGATGCTGGGCTCACGGGAACCACACTGCCTGTGACTGGCTGAGTGTCAAGCAGGCCCTGGCCTCACCTGTGGGGGTGCAGGCCAGGAGACGTATGTGTTCTTTACCCAGTTCCATGACAATGAAAACCAGACCACAACGACTGCTGTGGTAAATGTAGTAGCCATACGTCTGCCAAATCTGGCCCTCTTGGGGAAACAACCCCTCTCATTCTACCAGGCGAAGTGTCAGGCTGTCACTTGTCCAGCCTGGTGCCGTGTCTCCCACCACGTGGGCTGTGCACACACAACTCTGTCCCCCAGGGCCAGGGAGTGGTTAGGGATGGGTACAGGGCCAATACAGATTCCTTTTGGGGACAGGTATGCGGATGTTAGGGGATGTCGTTTGCTATTGTGGTTGCTGGGCTGGAAGAATGTGACTCTGGGCCCATGGGCAGCCCGGTTTCCTGCTGCGTGGTGAGGGCTTCTTTGAAGAAGGGAACTGGCCCACAGCCAGAGGTGAATTTGAGAGATAGGGACCGATGAGGTGACATGTGATGGGGGTGTGTCCAGCTCTCATTTTGAACCCCTGTGTTTACCATTTATGTGATGATAACGCTTCTCACTTAAGCTGATTGGATGTGGATTTTGTTATTAGCAACCGATGGAGTCCTCGTCGACCCAGTGACTCTGTGGTCCAACTATTTACTCGGATGTTCCAGGAGACACTTATTAAACATCGCTTCCGACCTAAAGCCTACTACTCTTCCCCCTACACATATCGTGACAAAAGAAGGATCATCGAATTGTGATGTTTTCATTTTAAGTCACCTAAGAACAGTATTCTTCCTTTCAGGAAAATAAAGGCTATTAAGTAGAAGGGTAGAGAACACACAATATTTGTTAGATTCCTTTAAGAAATCTCTTTCTAGCAATGCTGCTTGCTGTTTTAATATCCATGAGAGAACAGAGAGGGACTCTGCCCATGGAGCTGGCCTCCAACAAGATTGTAGAGCTGTGACTGGATTCACCAAGGACTGTTTATCTCTATCCCAGGGGATGAGCAAAGGAGTCAGAACTCACCCTGTGGTGACGTTGGTGTCTAACCCTTGGCACCAAGTGAGTTCCTAGCTTAGTGTGGGGCGTGAAGGTCTCACTATGGCAGAAGGCTGAAAACTGTGACGTAATATTTGAATATAGCTTAGTGTTGCCTTGGACAAGAGTGAACAGAAGCCTTTGATGGCTGTCCTGAAATTTCCATCTTATTGCTTAACACATTTTAAAGTAAGCCCAGCACAAAAAAGGAACTCCCTCCAGATTGTTATACACGATATAATTGTACTGACCAATGTCCCCCCAATAAATTCAATTTAATAAATATAAACATGAGTGTCATTGTTTTGAGTGAAAAACAAACAAACCACATAAGACAATCAAATTCAGAGCATGGCTGCCTAAAGGGGCAGAGCGGGAGCGAAGGCCAACGAAAATGGCAGGACAGAAGTTGTCACCAGCAAAGAGCACAAGCACTTTCAACATTTCTTGTGCCAGGGGGAGTGACCTTTTAAAAATGAAACTCCTAAGTCAAAAAGGTGAATAAACACAAAGATCTCATTCAAAGAAATGAAAAAAACAAAAAAACAAAAAAAACCCCAGAAGCTTGAATTTTAAAATTAAGGTAGAAGAAATGTACTTTTAAAAAGTTTTGGGAGCCCTGGCCAGTTTGGCTTAGTGGTTAGTGCGTCGGACTGCAGACCAAAGAGTCTGGGTTTGATTCCGGCCAAGGACACGTACCTTGGTTGCACCCCTGCGGTGGCAACCAATCGATGTGTCTCTCTCACATCGATGTTTCTTTCCCTCTCTCTCTCCCTCCCACTCTGTTTGAAGATAAATGTAAAAAAGTATCCTGGGGTGAGGGTTAAAAAAAAAAAGTTTTGGGAAACAGTAATTCCACAGTGTAGAATCTCCTAGGAGGTAAATACGTTTTTCCTCCAAGTGGTCATTGATGGCACTTAATTCCATCAGTTTGCAAATTTCTGAAATCTATCCCCATTCCAAAGTACTGGGAGCTGAGGACTCATCTCAGTCGTGAATTACCTTTCACCGGTTCCCTCTCCGGTAAAACAGACAGCCCTCATGAGCAACGGTCAGCACCACCTTTCGGCACAGCCCTTCCCACACACTTGCAAGCACCAGAAGACCGGCCCTGTTTTTCTCCAACCTTGATGTGGAGAAATGTAGTGCAGGTACTGCATTAGTATCCATGCACAGGTCTTAGCTGAAAGACGCATTAAAGAATCTCTCCACTTGCCCAGCCCGTGTGGCTCAGTGGTTGAGCGTTGACCCATGCACCAAGAGGTCACCGGTTCGATTCCTGGTCAGGACACACGCCCAGGTTGTGGGCCCGATCCCCAGTAGGAGGCATGCAGGAGGTGGCCAATTGATGTTCTCTCTCATCAATGTTTCTATTTCTTCCTCTCCCTTTCTCTCTCTCTCTAATATCAATAAAGGAAAAAAAATGGAAAAAAACTCTCTCCGTGTGTGCTCCTCAGCAAGTGGTGGGTGCATGGTGCTCCTCCCTCACCCCCTTACCAAGTGCCCGCACTGTGGCCGTGCAAGGTTCACGGGTACAGAGATGGAAAATACCGTTTGCTCTTAAGTGGCCCACAGCCTCGAGTAAATCCATGTGTGAAAGGCAACAGTGTACTGTAAAGGCTCATCACCACTGATCCGGAGGGTAGGAATGCAGCCTTTGGCTTGGAGACAAGGCAGTTAACCAGCCTGGGGCACCAAGACACTGGCATAGTCAAAACTGTGATTTAACAGACAGAGGTAAGCAATTTGAGCTATCTGTGAGACCGAGATGTGGCCTAAGTACTCATAGAAGGATTGCAGAAAATAACTCCCAGGAAATCTCCTTCCAAACAAAAGAATCTGCACGTGCTTGGTTTTTTGGGGGGATTTCAGAGCATTTTCCCTTCGGTGTAGTTGTATTTTGAACATTTTCAAATCTTTCTCCCTACATAACAGCAAAGTATGTTCCTTTCTTATTCACCCCTATTGTGAAAGCAGGTGCACAGTGCCTTAGCTAACAAGTCACCCACCTGCCCCCCAGTGCACACCCACCACTGTCACACTCTCCAACCTGTCCTTTGTGCCTTCCGCCGTGTATTCTGAATCTGAGTGCATTGAGGTTTTGGTTGTCCTGCGCCACTTGGCAGGTGTGTCGGGTCTTAAGAAGCTTTTTCCAGGAGGAGGTGTGATTGTCTTGTAAGATCTGAGCGTGTACGATCCACAGATGTGTGTTTAGCATACCTCTGTGGGCCCCCTACCGATCCACTCAGCTAGTTGTTAGTTGTAGTCCCACGTCACTAGGTTATACCAGTTTGGTTCTTCTCACCGCTAATGCCCAGCTGCCAATCATTTCACTCCTTCCTGCAGCTTGTCTCTTTTTCACAGTTTCTATTCATAAAACCTTGCTGAATTTACATTATAGTCTGTTCTCTTTTTATTCCCCACTACCCTGGTCTAGTTTGTGGATTCCCTATATTTTCCATGGTTATAAAAGCAACAGTGAGATTTAAAATTTTAATAAATAGGCCCTGGCCAGGTAGCTCAGTGGGTCATCCCGTTACACCAAGGTTGCATGTTCCATCCCTGGTCAGGGCACATACAACAGTCAACCAAGGAATGAATAAATAAGTGGAACAACACATCTCTCTCTCTCTCTTTCTCTCTCTCTCTCTCTCTCTCTGCTTCCCTTCCTCTCGCCTCTAAAAAAAAAATTATACAAAATAGATTTGTTAAAATACTTAAAAGTTATTCAAGAAATAGAAGCTGTCTAATTTTGAGCCAGATGGCCTTGGTTCAAAGCCAGCTCTGCCACTTGCTGGTTGGGTTATTTATCCTCTTTCTTTAACATCTGAAGAGTGAGCATAATAGTAGTCCCTAGGTAGTGTCACATGGTGGTTAGAGTGTGGATTCTGGCATTGGGTTCAAGTCTTTGTCACTTATTTGCTGTCTAATCTTGGTTAAATTTATTTAACATTTCTAAATTGCAACGAGCTCTCCTGTAGCCCAAGGGTAACGCTAGCACCTGCCTCCTGAGGTGTTGTGTAGAATATAACTTGAACGTAAAGCATTTAGCACAGTGCCCGGCACACCTTAAATGCTAAACACATGATAGATACCTTGCACACGGCATTAGGAAAACATATAGCAGAGTCAAACTTGATTAATTAAAACTCAAATATGTAAACCAATGTGGCTGTCTGACTTCACTGTGGCTGACTGAATACTGTTCCCGCTGTGGAGGGCCAACAGGAAACTTTCCCATCACAGGTCATTGTCTCTTCCAGTTTCCAGATGGTGTCTTTCAGACTCTTTCCCCATTTCTTTTGTTGGTAAATGGGTAGCCTTGGAGGATTCCTCTCCCTGTCCTGTCCCCCTTGAGCCCCCCCCCCTTCCTTCTCCTCTCTGTGTCTGGTTGCCATCTGGGCACAGAGAGAAGCTTGTGTGACCTACTGGTAGCAGGAGAGATTTCTGTCCTAAGAGAGATCTTCCTCTGCGGGTCCCCACTGAACTCTGATGTGTGACTCATGCCACCTCATCTTTTTATTTTTTTAATAATAATTTTTTATTGATTTTAGAGAGAGGAAGGGGGGAGAGAGAGAGAGAGAGATTTGTGACAGACACCAATCAGTTGTCTTCTGTACATGCTGGGACTGGGGATCGAACCACAACCTGACTGGGAATCGAACCCACCACCTTTCAATGTACAGGACAATGTCCAACCAACTGAGCCACACAGGCCAGGGCTCTTTTATTTTTTAATACTCACCTGACAATATGTTTATTAATTTTAGAGAGAGGAAGGGAGAGAGAGAGAGAGAGAAACATTGATGTGAGAGAGAAACATGGGTTGGTTGCCTCCCATATGCGCCCCGCCTGGGGATTGAACCTGCAACCTCAGTATGTGTGGGGAATCGAACCTGCAACCGTCTTGGTGCACAGGACGATGCTCTAACCAACTGAGCCACCCGGCCTGGGCACCACCTCATCTCCTGTCTACTTCTGTCCTGTCTGCACCTGCTACTGATGCTTTTGTGGCTGGTGTCGCTTGTGGCCTGCTTTCCAGTTAAGGGAAATTCAAGATGTTTGCTCTTGGGAAAGTTCTCCATCGTGTCCCACTGATGACTGAGCTCCACTTGATATTCACTGTTTCGGATGACCTTATGTGACCCAGCAGCATGGCTCTCCTCTCCACTGCCCCATCCATCCTTGGTGGTGTTTACCCTTGTCGTTTTCACCCTGCTACGTATTGGCACAATGGACTTGCAAGCCATCCTTTTATCCAGGTTCCAAACAGAAAGTGAGATTAGAGTCCTCCCTTCAGCTTCTGGCATGACCTCAACCTACCTGGGGTATTTTTATTGCAGCTTTCCCACCTTTATTGACTGTAGGGTATTGGGGCAGAATCAAGGGCTGAGGACTTCCCCTGATGATCGGCTTTCTCCCCTCTCCCCAGTGCCCAGGGGGCTTTCTACTGTTTGTGTCTAGGCTGTGGAAATGCCATGTCTTCTTTCTTACTCCATGGGTTTTGTAAGACTCAGATCAAGTTGGCCGTACTGACTGTTTTGATACATGGAGGGTATTAAGTACTTTTTTGAAAGCATTGTCCCCTCAAACAAACCAACCTAGTTTTCATGTCTTTTCTGTTTGTGTGTGCTAGAATTCTGGTTTGAAGATCAAAACTGAGCAATACTTTTTTTTCTCCCCCAAATGATGAATACTGTTGATTAGGCAGGATAATACAACATACGGGAAATAAAATTTACATCAGTTTAATATTTCAAAAATATTATCCTTATTATTTGTATTTGTTATAGAAAGGGGTCATCACAAAGTAGAAAACAAAACAAAACATCTGTAATTCCATCTCCAGGAAATAATCATTGTTAATAATGTTTCCTAGCTGGGTGCTATTTGGGTGACTTAGTGCAAGTTACTGTCCTATCTGATCCTCAGTTTCCTCCTTTGTTAGATGGAAATAGCTCCTCTGTTCACAGAGGGTTGCTTTAATTTAAGATGGCATTTTGCTATAGAGGAAATGATGACATATAATTGGTTCTGATTCTTTCTATCTATTCCTGTTGTAGTACTCTATTATTCAAATATATGTACCTGTGCAGTACATTTCAATATTTCATAAAACAAATATTATACATCTTTTATTCTTCTTATACATCTTTTAAAGTAATTTCTTCCAATTATAACTTGTATATTCTTTCAAATGGACACTGGAATTATTGTATTAACTTCTTAAACATTTCACTGGTATTTTCATTAAGATTACCTGAATGTTTATGATATCACTCTAATAAACAGGTTTTGTGTTCTGGGCCTCAGTAATGTTTGGTAGTTTCACATTTCTTATAAGATGTTTCCTAGGCATTTTATAATTGTGGTGTTTGTGTAAAATGAGGATTTTTCCCTGTTAAATTTCTGAACTGATTATTGGTGTTATATAGGGAAAAATTGTTGACTTTTGTATATATTTAAACTAGTTACCTTACTGACTTCTCCTACTAGTGAATTTTCATTTGATTTACTTAGGTTTTCTATTTAGAAAAGCATCATCTGAAAGTAGAAATGACCTGTGCCCATGTTTCTAAAATGTACCAATTAAAAAAGTTCTTTGTCCTTTATTGCATTTACTAGAACTTCCAGAAAAGTGCTAAATAACAATAAGCACACTGTTCTTGTTTCTGAATTTAAGGGGAATAAGCTCTAGTATTTCATCTTTAACTATAATATTGGCTATTTATATGCAATAACTATTTCCTAGCAGATTAAGGAGGTTTTCTTTTGTGTCAGGTAGCTTTTGTATTTTTTAAAATGTTGCATTTATATTTTTAATTTTTGCACTTATTAAAATAATTATTTTTTAATCTTCTGAGGTATTGAAGTGACTAATTAATTGACTGGTATATTTAACATGCTACTGGATTAGCATGTTATTTGTATTAATAGGGAGATTAGTTTGTGATTCCCATTTTTGTGCTCTATTTGCTAGACTTTGGAATTAGAGTACTGCTGGCTTGAGAAAATGAACTGGGAAGTGTGCCATCTTTTTCTGTGCTTTGGATGGTTTACATGACACGTGAACTCTCCTTAAAGCTCGGCTAGAACTCACTGCTAAAACAGTCTGGACCTCCTGCAGCATTTGGAGTTATTCCCTAGGCAGAACTTTCCATTCCTTCCATGGTTATTGGCATCCCGATGGACACTTTCTCAAGTCATTTCTGGAAATTTATGTTTTTTGAAAATCGTGTTTCATCCTTATTTTCAGGATTTTTAACTTAGAGTGGTACATTTAAATTTCTTATGCCAGCCCGGCCGGTGTGGCTCAGCGGACTGAACGCCATCCCATGGACTGAGAGGTCCCGGTTCGATTCTCTGTCAGGCACATGCCTGGGTTGCAGGCTTGATCCCCAGTAGGGGGCGTGCAGGAGGCAGCCGATCGATGTTTCTCTCTCACATCGATGTTTTTATCTCTCTCTCCCTCCCTCTCTCTCTAATAAATCAATAAAAACATAAAATAAAATAAATTTCTTATGCCATTATAAAGTGTTCCTGTATCTGTGAATAAAGCCGAATTCTCACCGTTAATGATTTCAATATGTTATCTGTTGTTCAAATGGGTGAGGTGTTTGTCCATTTTATTGATAATTCCAAAGAAATTAGAGACTTCTGCCAAGATGGCAGGTAGGTAAACACAGTACTCGCCTCCTCCCACAACCACATCGAAATTACATCTAAACCACAGAACAACCATTATTCAGAACCACCCGAAATCGAGCTGAATGGAAGTCCTCATCTACGAAATTAAAGAAGCTGAATCAAGATGGGTAGGGGGGCGAAGGCAGAAGGGCTGGTCCCACACCCACGTGTGGCGGATAAGAATCAGGAGGACACCTCGGCTGTGAAGGTCCTCCCAGAGGAGTGAGGGGTTCCTGTCCCACACCAGACACCCAGCTCACAGTTCTAGAGCCAGGAAGAGAAATCCCCATAACTTCTGGCTGTAAAAACCAGCGGGAACTGAGGATGAGGGAGGCTGAGGCTGCTGGAGCCCCAGGCAGCTCCTCTTAAAGGGCCCACACACAGACTTACTTGGACTTGCTCCCTCCAGGCTCCAGCATGGTGGAAGCAGCCTGAAAGGCACCAGAGACATACAGGGGAGAACTGAGTGTTTGGCATCAGGGAGAGAGCTGGAGAGGCAGCAGTCTCCCAGACAGACGTGCTGGTGGAGGCCAGTGTTCCTTCAGTGAGCCCTTCCCCGATGGGGCCAGCAGAGGGCTACCATATCTGGGACTCCAGCAACCTGGCTCACACTGTTTGCCCCACTCTGGTGATTCCCCGAGGTTCTGCCCCACCCAACTTTTGGACCCACCCGAGCTGTTTCCAGTGGCTTTATCATAGGAATGGCCTGTCTGGGCTCATGCTTCAGATCTTCCTAAAATCTCTTAAACAAGCATCATCTGGCCCCATGGAGCCCCATACCTCTTGTCAAGTGGCCCCAGGCCCAGCAATAGTAGCAGCCAGCCTTGGTTCACAACTTGGCCTTTCCTAGGCACCTCCAAGCCCAGCACAAGAAGCAGCCATCTGTAGACCACTTTGTAGTTTATGCTTCGTGGCCCTGAGTAGAACACAGGCAGTGGCTGACCTTGGTCTGCACCTCCCAGGAGGCCCCAGAGCCAACACACTCAATGGACAACTTCAGACCACGTTGAAGCACCACCACCCAACCACCTCCACAAGTGACACACTCAAAAAGTGGGCTCAGCGGGTACCAGAGCCCTGCTAAAGTTAAGTCTTACTCTGTGTGGTGGGCCTCTGCACATCTGATCCTCCAAAGTGGTCAGAAGTTGGTGGTCAGTGGTCACAGCCAGTCCTTGCAGCCTATCAGCCTGAGTAAATCCCTCCCATTCATGTGCTAACAGCAATCAA
Organism: Tadarida brasiliensis; assembly: GCA_030848825.1. Taxonomy (NCBI): domain Eukaryota; kingdom Metazoa; phylum Chordata; class Mammalia; order Chiroptera; family Molossidae; genus Tadarida; species Tadarida brasiliensis. The sequence continues at coordinate 86,903,578 of CM061268.1, forward strand.
GACTCAATTACAACTGAAGGGTGTACAGTCCACATGGGAGGTACACCATGAGTGCCCAGCTGGGGCGATCAGGGAGGCTGTGCCGCTGGATCCTACAGGACACCTACTACAATAGGCCACTGTACCAAGCCTAGGAGACATAGCAGCTCTACCTAATACATAGAAACAAACACAGGGAGGCAGCCAAAATGAGGAGACAAATAAAAATGTCCCAAATGAAATAACAGAACAAAACTCCAGGAAAAGAACTAAACAAAATGAAGATAAGCAATCTAAAAGAGGCAGAGTTCAAAACACTGGTTATAAGGATGCTCAAGGAACTTAGTGAGGACTTCAAGAACATAATAAAGGACCAGTCAGAAATGACGAATGCACAGTCAGAAATGAAGGATGCACTAACTGAAATGAAGAATAATTCACAGGGAATCAATAGTAGAGTAGGTAAAGCCAAGAAGCAAACCATTGATTTGGAATATAAGGAAGCAAAAAACACCCAACCAGAACAGCAAAAAGAAAAAAGAATTTAAAAAGTAAGGATAGTATAAGGAGCCTCTGGGACAACTTAAAGCATATCAACATTGCATCATGGGGATGCTGGAAGGAGAAGAGAGAGAACAAGAAATTGAAAACCTATTTGAAACAATAATGACAGAAAATTTTCCTAACTTGGTAAAGGAAACAGACATACAAGTTCAGGAAGCACAGAGAGTCCCAAACAAGATGAACCCAAAGAGGCCCACACCAAGACACATCATAATAAAAATGCAAAAGGTTAAAAACAAAGAGAGAATCTTAAAAGCAGCAAGAGAAAAACAGTTACCTACAAGGGAGCTCCCATAAGACTGTCAGTTGATTTCTCAAAATAAACTTTGCAGGCCAGAAGTGGGTGGCAAGAAATATTCAAAGTGATGAAAGGCAAGAACCCACAACCAAGATTTCTCTATTCTGCAAAGCTATCATTTAGAATCGATGGACTTCTAAAGAGCTTCCCAGACAAGAAAAAATGAGTTTATCACCACCAAACCAGTATTATAGGAATGTTGAAGGGTCTTCTTGAAGAAGAAGATAAAAAATATGAACAATAAAATGGCAATAAATACATATCTATCAGCAATTGAATCTATAAACAAAATGAACAAGCAGAACAGAAACAGACTCATAGATACAGAGCTTTTTGTTGGTTTCTAGATGGGAGGGGGGCTGGGGGAATGGGTGAAAAAGGTGAAGGGATTAAGAAGTACAAATTGGTTGTTAGACTGAGGAAACTCAGAGAGGGTTGGGGGTGGGAAGAGATAAACTAAAGAACTTATATGCATATATGCATAATCAATAAGCACAGACAATAGTAGGGGGGCAGGAGGTGGGGAGGAGTGGGGAAGAGGGGTGTCAATGGGGAAAAGGGGGAACATCTGTAATACTTTGAACAATAAAGATACATTAAAAAAAGAAAAAATAGAAATTAATTCTAGGATTTATCAATTTTTGTTTTTATTTTCTAATAATTTATATGTTTATATTATTTATTTCTCCTCATCTCTTAGGCTTTTCTCTTTTTTGACACTCTTTTAGAATTTATTTTCATTTTCTATTTTTTAAAATACATATACTTATTAAGGCTATGATAATTTTTCTGAATATAGTTTTCCAATCATACCAATATTGATTTGTAGATTTAAAAAATATTTTTAATCCTCACCCAAGGATATGTTTTTATTATTTTATTTTATTTTTGTTTGTTTTTAATCCTCACCTGAGGATATTTTTCCATTGATTTTTTTTTTTTTAATAGAGTGGGAGGGAGGAAGAGAGAGAGAAACATTGCTGTGAGATGGACACATTGATTGGTTGCTTCCCTCACGACTCCGACTGGGGCCAGGGCAGGAATTGATCCTGAGACTCTGCCCCATAGGCTGACACTCTAACCGCTGAGCCAAACCAGCCAGGGCTGTTTTTATTGATTTTAGAGAGAGAGAGAATAAGAGGGGGGGGGAGGGAGAGAGAGAAAGGAAGGGAGGTAGGGAGGGAAGGAGAGAAGAAAGGAAGGAAGGAAGGAAGGAAGGAAGGAAGGAAGGAAGGAAGGAAGGAAGGAAAGAAGAAAGAAAGAAAAAAAGAAAGAAAGAAAGAAAGAAAGAAAGAAAGAAAGAAAGAAAGAAAGAAAGAAAGAAAGAAAGAAAGAAAGAAAGAAAAGTAAGAAAGGAAAGAAAGAAAAAGAAAGAAAGAAAGAAAGAAAGAAAGAAAGAAAGAAAGAAAGAAAGAAAGAAAGAAAAGAAAGGAAAGAAAGAGAGAAAGAAAGAGAGAAAGAGAGAGAGAAAGAGAGAGAGAAAGAGAGAGAGAAAGAAAGAGAGAGAGAACATGGTTTTGTTGCCACCTGGGGATTAAGCCTGCAACCTAGGTGTGTGCCTTATTGGGAATCAAACTGCATCCTTTTGGTGTATGGGACAATGCTCCAACCAACGGAGCCCATCCAGGGCTAGATTTTTTTTTAATAGGTTTAAAAACTGTTCTGTTGCTGCATTTTTAAACTTTCATAAAAATTGAGTATTTCCCTGGCCGGTTTGGCTCAGCGGTTAAAGCATCGGCCAGCGGACTGGAGAGGCCCGGGTTCGGTTCCCGCTAGGGGCATGTACCTCAGTTGCAGTTTGTCCCCAGCCCCGGTTGTGGTCGTGTGGGTGGTGACCACTCAATGTGTCTCTCTCACATCGATGTTTCTCTCTCTCTCTTCCTCCCTCTCTCCCTCCCGCCCTATCTGAAGATGAATGCAAAAATGTCCTCGGGTGAGGATAAAAAAAAAAAAAATTGAGTATTATTTACAAACAATAAAATGCAATATCTGAAGTGTACAATGATTAAGATTTTTTTTTAAGGAAAAATATATTTATTTCAAGATTGGTTTACTGGGATTTTTAAGCGCCTCATGTTCTGTAGAGCCCCCGAGTGGTGATAAAGTGCTAGGGGCTGCTATGCTTCCTGGCATGAGCTCCCACTCTCTGAGGGTCCCAAGGAGGACAGCTGATTGGTCCTGGGGCCATTATGAAAGGAGGAGGTGGTCCCATTGGTGGAAGATGTGTGTCCCCAAACCTGGTGGTTTGGGCAGAGCGATGTTCACCACAGCTGGAGGGCCACTGGGGGATAGGTTGCATTGGCAGAGGCTTCTTCTGCTGCTGCAGCAGGAGGACGAGCTCCTGGCAGCCCTGGAATGGGTTCTAGCTTGATCCCAGAGTCTGTGCTTCCGTCCTTCTCTTTATCTTTTCTTCAGGCTGTTTAGGACCTTCCCCATTTCATGTTGAGTCTATGGCCACTGACAATCAATTTGTTAAAGGACTTCTCCACAGCCACTTCTACAGGCTGCCTTGTGGCAAACCGGATGAAAGCACAGTGCTGTCTGCACAGCAGTGATCGTCCAGGTCTCTCCAAACTGGTAGAAATGATTTCTTAGCTCTGTCTCAGTAATGGTGCCACCCAGACCACCATGTGTGGCGAGAGTCTTGTTCTCTGGCAGGTCCAGACAAGGCACTGTTGAAGCCTGCTTTAGAAGCTGATCTGCTACAGGGTCATTGATTCCATAATATCAGTCTTCAATGTTCTGATCAGCAAGGGGGTCATCTGGATCTGCAGGCTTCTCATGTCTGTGTGGACATTCCTCTCCTCTCTTACGTTCTCCTCTCACCCAGAAGGAGCAAATGTGAGGTCGATTCCTTTCGTAGTAGGGTGTGGTCCGGGCCGCTTTGAGCAGCATGTCACTGGTGGATGTGGCTTTCCCCAGCATGCCAACTGGCCATGTTCCAGCAGAATTCAAAATCTCCTTCTCCACATTCTGTCTGTAGTAGTCTTTGTTGACATCAACTTTGGCAGATCATCCTTAAAAGACAACCCTGCATCACGAACCTGGATGGGCAGCTCATACTCTAGATCTAAGAGGTAGGTCTGACAGACATTCTTCAATTTACTACAAGTTTGGCATACTTCAGTCTTCTTGAATTGTACATGGACCCCAGGGCATCAGCGAAACACTGGGAATGGCCCGGCACAGATTTTGCATTCCTTCCCTACTTTTCTTTGATCATTCGGATATATGAATTTTCTCCGACACATGTCTGGCACAGAATGGGGAAGTCCACGTCCTCCCAGTTCTGCCTGTTGTAGGTGCTGGAACCCAGAGACGTTGCCCTCTTGAGAGCATCCGAAGGCGGCCATAGCTTCCGGGTTGGAAGAGAGAGCCGCCATGATCCCGTCAAGCCTGAGGACACTTCCCTGATTAAGCTTTTTATTAAAGTAAAATGTACACACAGTGAAATGCACATGTGGTGGGCAGTTATACCTACATGAGCAGAGCAAGGATGATGGGCCAGGGACAGAAGCTCCCCAGGGCGGAAAGCCCCAGGTGCTTAGCAAAGGACAACTGTAGGGTGGGAGCTAGTCTCCAGGGTGACCTTTCCTCCCCTAGCACATTGCTGGTCATGCAGTTGAGAATCCCAGACCTTTCCTCCCTAGAGATAACATCTAGGCCTCAGTTGCACTTTAGCTCCAGGCCCAGAAAAATAGCAAAACCAGACCAGTGACCTCCACTAAAATCTCCACCCTTGAAACCCTTCGGACAGAAAACCCAGTGCACTCTCTCCTGGGAGCACTCCCCTGCCTTTCCCTCCCCCTCCCTCCACCTCTGCATTCCCCAGGCACTTCACCTTTACCTTCCTCACTCCCAAGTTCCAAGGGCCCTTCCTTTGCCTCTATAACTTGTTTCCTAAGCCCATTCCTTCTACTAATTACTTCTTCTACCTCTGTGATTTTCCAAATAAATGTTCTCTTATAGTTTGGGTCTTGATCTGAGTTCTTTCCTAGCCAGAGCTCAAGTAGCGAGGTTGCTGAACCCAGGTCTGGTCTGACCCCACTGGTCTAACACCTGGTGCCATTTCCACCACCTACAACATACATATTTTAATGTACAATTTGATGAGTTTTGACAAATTCATGTAACCGACACACCGAGCAGGATACCTAACTTCCCACTCCCATGAATGTTCCCTCCTACCCTTTCCGATCAGTCCCTTGCTCTGGACAACCACTGTTACGATTTCTATCACCACAGAGTCATTTTGTCAATTCTTGAACTTTATGTAAATGAAATAATTATGTCTGACTTCCCCTACTCAGCATAATGCTTTTTAGATTAACCCATATTGTGGCTCGTGTCAGCAGTTCATTTTATAAAAGCTTGTGGAGTTTTAAATTGCTGAATTAAAAAAATGTCATTGTATGACTACCACAATTACTTTATCCTATTTCCTCTGGGTGGACTTTTGGGGTGTTTCCAGTTTTTGGCTATTATGAATAAAGCTACTTTGACATTCCTGTAAATGCCTTTCTGTGGACATGTTCTCATTTCTTTTGGGTAAATACTTGGTAGAATTGCTGAGGAAAGGGATGGATGTATGTCTAATTTTGTAAAAAATTCCCAAACTATTTTTCAAGTTGTTGTACCATTAAATACTCCATCTGGAAATACCCGAGACTCCAATCATTCCACATCAACAATTGGTATTGTCAGTCTTTCTAATTTTAGCCGTTATATTTTGTATAAAGTAGGATCTTATTATGTTTTTAATTTGTATTTCTTTGATGTCTAATGATATTGAGCATCATTTTGTGTGTTCATGTTTTGTGGGAAATATCTGTTCAAGCCTTTTGTCTATTATTTATTTTTTGTTTTTTTAAATTTATCTTTATTGTTGAAAGTTTTACAGATGTCCCTCCTTTTCTTCCCCGTTGACACCATCCTCCCCACTCCCACCCTGCTGCCTTCACTGCACTGTTGTCTGTGTCCACTGGTTATGCATATATGCAAATAAGTTCTTTGGTTTATCTCATCCCGCCCCCCCCCACCCCTTCCTTCTCAGGTTTGTCAGTCTGTTCCCTATCTCCTTGTCTCTGGATCTATTTTGTTTGTCAGCTTATTTTGTTCATTATATTCAAATAAGTGAGATCATTTGATATTTGTCTTTCTCTGTTATTTTGCTTAGCATAATATTCTCCAGGTCCCTCTATGTCAGCGCTTCTCAACCTGTGGGTCATGACCCTTTTGGGGGTCAAACGACCCTTTCACAGGGGTTGCCTAAGACATAACAATAGCAAAATTACAGTTATGAAGTAGCAACAAAAATAATTGTATGGTTGGGGGTCACCACAACATGAGGGACTGTGTTAAAGGGTTGCGGCATTAGGAAGGTTGAGAGCCGCTGCAGTCTATGTCATCTCAAAGGGTAAAAGATCTTTCTTTCTTACAACTGCATGGTATTCCATTGTGTAAATGTAACACAGTCTTTTTATTCACTCATCTACTGATGGACACTTGGGCTGTTTCCAGGTCTTAGCGATTGTAAATAGTGCTGCCATGAACATAGGTGTGCATATATTCTTTCTAATTGGTGTTTCAAATTTCTTAGGGTATATTCCTAGAAGTGGGATCACTGGGTCAAATAGCAGTTCCAATTTTAATTTTTTGAGAAACACCATATTGTTTTCCATAGTGGCTGCACCAGTCTGCATTCCCACCAGCAGTGTACTAGAGTCCCCTTTTCTCCACACCCTCGCCAACACTTGTTGTTTGAAGGTTTGTTGATGGCAGCCATTCTGGCAGGTGTGAGGTGATGCCTCATAGTCATTTTAATTTGCATCTCTCTGATGATTAGTGACATTGAGCATTTTTTCATATGTCTCTTGGTCATTTGTATGTCCTTTTTGGAGAAGTGTCTATTCAGGTCCTCTGTCTTTTTTTTTTTTTTTTTGAATTATTTGTCTTCCTTTTGTTGAGCTATATGAGTACTTTATGTATTTTGGAAATTAACCCCTTATCTGATATATCAGTGGCAAATATGTTCTCCCATACAGTGGGCTCCCTTTTTGTTTTGATACTGGTTTCTTCTGTTGTGCAGAAGCTTTATAGTTTGATGTAGTCCCAATTATTTATTTTTTCCTTTGTTTTTTTCCCTAGGTGATGTATTGGTGAAAATTCTGCTACATGAAATGTCTGAGATTTGCTGCCTACATATTCTTCTAGGATTTTTATAGTTTCACAACTTACATTTAAGTCTTTTATCTATCTTGAGTTATTCTATGTATAGTGTAGATTGGTGGTCTCATTTTCTTTTTTTGCATGTACCTGTCCAATTTTCCCAACACCATTTATTGAAGAGATTATCCTTACTCCATTTTATGCTCTTGCCTCCTTTGTCCAGTATTAATTGAGCATAATGTCTTGGATCCATTTCTGGGTTCTCTGTTCTCTTCCATTGATCTATATGCCTATTCTTGTGCCAGTATCAGGCTGTTTTGATTACAGTGGCTTTGTAGTATAAGCTGATATCTGGAATTGTGATTCCCTCCTACTTTGTTCTTTTTCAAGATTGCTGTGGCTATGCAGGGTATTTTTGGTTCCATATATACTTTTGGAGTATTTGTTCTAGATTGGTAAAATATGCTGTTGATATTTTAATAGGGATTGCATTGAATCTATAGATTGCTTTGGCTAGAATGAGTATTTTAATGATGTTGATTCTTCCAATTCATGAACATGATTCCACTTTTTTTTTATATTTTCCTCTATTTCTTTTTTCAATGTCCTGTAGTTTTCTGAAAACAGGTCTTTTACCTCCTTGGTTAAGTTTATTCCCAGGTATCTTATTTATTTTTGTTGTAATGGTAAATGGGATTTTTGAAAAAGTTTTCTTTCTGAGAGTTCATTAATGGTGTATAAAAATGCCATTGCTTTCTGAATGTTAATTTTGTATCCTGTTACTTTGTGGAGTACATTTATTAAATCTAGTAGTTTTTTGGTGGAGTCTTTAGGGTTTTCTACGTACAATATCTTATCATCTGCCAATAATGACAATTTCACTTCCTCCTTTCCAATTTGGATGCCTTTTATTTTTTCTTCTTGTGTGATTGCTGTGGCTAAGATTTCCAGTAAGAGTGGCAATAGTGGAATCCCTATCTTGTTCCTGTTCTTAAGCAAAATGCTTTAAGTTTTTGCCCATTGAGTTGATGTTGGCTGTAGGTTTGTCATATATGGCCTTTATTATGTTGAGGTAAGATCCTTCTATTCCCACATTGCTGAGTGTTTTTATCAAAAACGTGTGCTTGATTTTGTCAAATGCCCCTTTCAGCATCTACTAATATGATCATATGATTTTTATCTTTCATTTTGTTTATGTGGTGTATCACATTTATTGATGTGTAAATATTGTACCAGCCTTGCATCCCTGGGATAAATCCTATATGGTCATGATAAATACTTTTTAAATATATTGCTGAATCTGATTTGCTAATATTTAGTTGAGGGTTTTGGCACCTATGTTCATCAAGGATATTGGACTGTAATTTTCTTTCTGTGTAGTGTCTTTATCTGGTTTTGGAATTAGGATTATGCTGGCCTCATAAAAAGAGCTTGGAGGACTTTCTTCCTCTTGAAGTTTTTGGAATAGTTTTAAGGGAATAGGTGTCAGTTCTTTTTGGGATGTTTGGTAAAACTCCTTTGTGAAGCCATCCAGACAAGGGCTTTTGTTTGCTGGGAGATTATTGATTACGGCTTCGATTTTCTTAGTTGTTATTGGTCTGTTCAGGTTTTCTGACTCTTTCTGGTTGAGTTTTAGAAAATTGTATGATTCTAGGAATTTGTCCATTTTGCCTAGGCTGTCCAATTTGTTGGCATATAATTGTTCATAGTATTTTCTTACAATCCTTTGTATTTTTGTGGTGTTAGTTGTTGCTTCTCCTCCTTCGTTTCTGATTTCATTTATTTGGGTTCTCTCTCTCTGTTTTTCAGTGTCTGGCTAAATGTCCATCAAACTTGTTTATGTTTTCAAAGAACCAGCTCTTGGTTTCATTGATCTTTTGTAATTATTTTTTAGTCTCTATGTTATTTATTTCAGCTCTGATCTTTATTATTTCCTTCCTTCTATTTACTCTGGACTTTTCTTTTTGTTCTCTTTCTAATTCTTTAAGTTGTAGGATTATATAGTTTATTAGAAATGTTTCTTGTTTCTTGAGTTAGGCCTGTAATGCTATCAACTTCCCTCTCAGGACTACTTTCACTGTGTCCCATAGATTTTGTGTTGTTGTGTGTTCATTTTCATTTGCTTCCAGGAAATGTTTGATTTCTTCCTTGAAATCATTGGTAACCCATTCATTGTTTTATAACATGTTATTTAGTTAGCTTCCATGTGTTTGAATGTTTTGGAGTGTTTTTATTATAATTTATTTCTAGTTTCATGTGATTGTGATCTGAGAAGATGCTTGATATGATTTCAATCTTCTTGAACTTGTAGATACTTAGTTTGTGTCTTAACATGTGGTCTATCTTGTCCAGTGTGCACTTGAGAAGAATGTGTATTCTGTATCTTTGAGGTGATATGTTCTGTAAATATCAATTAAATCCATCTGATCTAGTGTGTCTGTTCGTTGTCAATTTTTTGACTCTAGATCTATCCTGTGATGTCAGTGGGTTATTGAAATCCCCTACTATGACTGTGTTGCTGTCAAGCTCTCCCTTAATGTCCTCCAGCAGTTTTCAAAATATATTTTGGTGCTCATATATTGAGTGCATATATGTTTACCAGGGTTTTATCATTGTTGGATCAATTCTTTTAATATTATGTAGTGACCTTCTTTGTCTCTTGTTATGGCCTTCATTTTGAAGTCTATTTTATCAGATATGAGTATTGCTACTTCAGCTTTTCTTTCATTTCCATTTGCATGGTAAATGTTTTCCATCCCTTCACTTTCATCCTCTGTGAGTCTTTTGTTCTGAGGTGAGTCTCTTGTATACAGCACATATATGGGTTATGTTTTCTTATCCGTTCAGCTTCCCTATGTCTTTTGATTGGAACATTGAAGCTATTTACATTTAAGGTTATTATTGATAGGTTCTTATTTGTTGTCATTTTTATTCTTTATGCCTGTGTTCCTCTCTCTCTCTCTACTTCTTCTTCTTACAACAGTACCTTTAGCATTTCTTGCAGTGCTGTTTTGGTGGTAGTAAACTCTTTTAGCCTTTTTTGGGGGAGAAAGTTCTTTATTTCACCTTCAATTTTAAATGATAGCCTTGCTGGATAGAGTAGTCTTGGGTTCAGTCCCTTGCTTTTCAACACTTTGTATACTTCATGTCAATTTCTTCTGGCTTGTAGTGTTTCTTTTGAGAAATATGCTGACAGTCTAATGGGAGTTTGTAGGTAACTTTCTGTCTCTCTCTTGCTGCCTTTAAGATTCTTCCTTTGTCTTTAATGTTTGCCATTTTAATTATGATATATCAAAGTGTGGGTCTTTTGGGGTTCATCTTGATTGGGACTCTCTGTGTTTCCTAAATTTGAGTGACTTTTTCCTTCACTAGGTCAGGAAAGTTTTATGCCATTATTTCTTCAAACAGGCTCTCTATTCCTTGCTCTGATTCTTCTCCTTCTGGTATCCCTATGATGTGGATGTTGTTACCTTTCATATTGTCCCAAAGTCCCTTAAACTATTCTCCTGCTTTATTATTATTATTATTATTATTATTATTATTATTATTATTTTCCAATTTGCTGCTTTGATTGGGTGTTTTTTTCTACCTTGTCTTCCAATTCACTGATTTGGTCCTCAGCTTCTTCTTCTAATCTACTGTTGAATCCTTCCAGGACATTCTTTGTTTGTTATTCTATATAATAGCTATGTTATTCTTCATTTCTGATTGTTTGTTATTTATTGTTTCTATATCTGTTTTCATGCTGATAAAATTTCCAGTAAGTTCACTGTAGTTCTGCCCTGGAGAGTTTGGCTCAGTGGTTGGAGTGTCAGCTCATAGACCGAAGAGTTGTGGGTTAGATTCTAGTCAAGGGCATGTACCTTGGTTGTGGTTTGGTCCCCAGACCTGGTTGGGATCATGAGGGAGGCAACAAATCAATGTGTCTCTCTCACATCTATGTCTCTCTCTCTCCCTCCCTCCCTCTCACTCTATCTGAACATAAATGGAAAAATATACTCAGGTGAGGATTTAAAAAAACAATAAATTCATTGTAGTTCTCAGTAAGTTGTTTGAGCATCCTTATAACCATTACTTTGAACTCTACATCTGATAAATTGCTCGCCTCCATTTCATTTAACTCTTTTTCTGGAGATCCTTCCTATTCTTTAGTTTGGGGCCTGTTTCTTTTGGTCCCCATTTTTGCTATTTCTTTGTGTGTGTGTGTGTTTCTCTGTGTACTGGATAAGACTGCTATGCCTCCCAGTCTTGGTGGAGTGGCATTCTTGTGGAAACCAGTGGAGTAGTCTCCTTGATCTTCTGAGCTGGGTGCCCTAGGAACGACCCTTATGTGGGTTTTGTGAGTCTCCTATGGAATTTGGGTCTTGATTGCTGTTGTCTGTTTGTGGGTGGGCTCAGCCCTCAGGGTTGTTGACTGTGAGTCTCAACCTGGGTCCTTTCATGCCAGCTGTTATATAGGTGATGACAGAACAATACAAGGCAAAACCAGGCAAAACGAAAAAGAATCTGGAAAAATATATCAGCAACAACAATGATAAAAGCAACAGCCACAACAAAAAGACTAAATGACAAACTGACTGATCAACACACACACACACACAGAATGCTATAAGGAATGAGACCAAAAAGATTAGAGGAGGGCTGGGGAAAGTATATAAAAGCAAAGAAGGCAGAGATTAGAAATAGGTTAAATAAAATGTAGAAAATAATGAATGGAGTAATAATAATTTAAAAAAGTAATAATGCTAAAAAAATAAAATACAGAATAGGAAAGTAAAAAATAGGAAAAGAAAAAGAAAAAATGGAATTAAAAATAAGCATTTAAAAAATCAAACACAATAACAACCACCACCACCACAACAAAAAATCCTTGAATCTTCTATTTGTGGAGCTCACTGGATTTTGCTCAGTTGTTGTTGAATCTGGCCCCTTAGTGTGTGAGTCCCTGCCCTTTTGGGCAGTTCTCTGGTTCAGGCCAGTGTGAACTGCTATCCCTGCCTGTCCCTGAGCAACCTGGCTGGAGCCCTGTAGGGAGGGACCCCAAGTAGTCTGGTGGGTGGGGCTTCTCTATCCCAGAGGCTGGGTCTGTTTTGGGGCTTGTCCTTGAATGTAGTTGTTCTGGGCTGCTTTTTCTCCCCCCACGGAACTGGGCCCTGCAGGGTATCAGGTCTGTTCAGGATGGCTTAAACAGACTTGCTTTGGGGGTGGTGCCTGTAGTTAAGGAGAGAGGGGCAGGCAGTTGCTTCCTCTCCTTCCAATGCTTCAGCTTTGTCTGAGTTGCTGGTTCCCCCTGGTCACCACCCCTAGCAGGGTAGGATAGAATGAATAAACGAAAAGAAGAAAAAAGCCCTGCTTGGCTCTCTAATCTTTCAGCATGGAGGGCTCTCACTGGGCTGGGTTTCTGCCCAGGGTTCCACCAGGCCAGATGTAGGAATCCCCAGCACCACCACACCCAGCCACCAGGCTGCCAATTTCCAGCCCAGAGGTGTTCCATGAGTGGGGGGAAGGGATGCCTCCTTTTTGCTCCAGGTGGGGAAGACCATGCCTCTTTCCCAGGGCACTCTGACTAGCCCGCATTAAAGTTCTTTCCGTAAACAATCGGCCCTTCAGATTCACTGCTGGATGATCTGCTCAGACTCCTCCCCAGGTCCAGAGTTCTGCTTAGTGGCCTCTCCCTCCGACCATGATCAGGGTGAGCTTCCCAGAGGAGAGCTTTTAGCCTGAAATAGTGCTGCCTGAGTCACACTATGGCCAAATCAGCTCTTTTTCTCACTGTTTGATGCTATGTGGGCTCCCTTTCCCTTCTTTGTTGCTCTCATTTCGGGATCCCTGTGTGGGGCGTAGTCCTCTGCTCCCCAGGGGCAGGAACTGTGCGGTGGCACCTTCCTCTGACTTCCCACCCATGCTGCGTAGCTGCGTGGTTTCACTTTCCCATTCAGTGTCTTCTGTCCCCTCTTCATGCTCCCCACTGGAAGTATTTCCAATCAGCTATTTTCAGGTGGTTTTTCAAGATGAATGTTCTGCAGTTTAGCCTCAAATTTGGTCCGGTGCTAGGAACAAGCGGACGGTCCTAGGCTTCAGCCATCTTGCCTCGCTCCCTTTTGCCTATTTTTTAATTGGGTTGTCTTTTTGTTGTTTGATTATTGGAGTTCTTTGTATATTCTGTATATAAATTCTTTGTCAGATTTATGTTTTATAGTTTCTTCTGTGGTGTATCTTTTTTTTTATGATGTTTGCTGAAGAATAGAAGATTTGAATTTTAATGAAGTTTGTTTCAGTATTTTTTCTTTTAGGATTATTGCTTTATGATTTTCATTTGAGAAATCTAAAAGAAAAATTTTTTTAATCCTCACCAGAGGATATTTTCCCATTTATCTCAGATGGAGTGGGAGGGAGGGAGGGAGAGAGAGAGAGAGAGAGAGAGAGAAAGAGAGAGAGAGAAACATCGATGCAAAAGAGACACATCGACTGGCAGCCTCCCACACAACCCCGACCAGGGTCGGGAATGAACCACAGGTAGGTGCCCTTGACTGGAATCAAACCTGCAACTCATTGGTCCATGGCTGACACTCTAACTGCTGAGCCAAACCGGCCAGGGCCATTTAAGAAATCTTTATTTACCCAAATATTACAAACATATTGTATGTTTTCTTTGAGGACTTTACAGTTTTACTTTTTTGTTTGATCCTATCATTCATCTCAAATTAATTTGGGGGATGAAGTAGAGGTCAGGGTTCATTTTTTTTTCCCCCATTGGATATCCAGTTGTTCCAATACAATTTGTAGAAAACACTATTCACTTCCTATTTAATTATCTTGGTGCCTTTGTTGAAAATTAGTTGATTGTATTTTGTAGATCTATTTCTGGACTTTTATTCTGTTTCTATAATTGTAGTTTTTTTATAGCATGCTTTATTCTAAGAACAATAGAAAAACATATTTAAGATACTGAAAGAAAAAAATGTGAACTAAGAAATTTATTTCCAGCCAACATGATTTTCAGGTATAAAGTTACAAACAAGCTATTATCAACAAGCAATATTGTTTCCATAAGTCTTTCCTCAGGATATAATTGCAGTTTTGCTATCTCTTTGACCATGAATTATTTAGGAATATGCTGCCTTCTTTAACAACAATTCTAACTTATGACCCAGAAAACCATTATATTAGGGCTGTATCATGACTGAGGATAAATAGTAATAACTGAGTAAGAATGTCCATCCTCTAAAGCAGTAGTTTTCAAACCTAGCAGTATACAGAGAAGTTAAAAAACAATAAAAACAAATTTTGTGACCTCATTTCAGACATTATTTTTAGTGGAAAAACTTAGAAATTTCTATTTTTTAAAAGCTCTCCAGGTGATTCTAAAACATCAATTTGGGAACTACTGCCCTAAGCACCACCTCTTACAGCAAAAAACAGATCTATCAGTTACAGTCTGAGACCTCACTGGGTTCACTGTTTCATTGTTTCAATGTAAAAACTAGACCTCGTAGAAAGGGAAACAGAAAATTAGCCTGTTATTTCATCAGGCATTAAAATGAACACAAATTTCAGGTCAACTTTGAATGACCGGATTTTAATTTGGGAGGATATAGTGTTTATTATTGTTGTGGTAGAGTTCCGTTGTTCAAATATGGTGACTTGAAGTTTCAGGGAGAAATATTTGGGGCCATGGAGGCAAGTGCCTTATTTATTCCAGGGCTAATGGATCAGGAAAGCTCTAAGAAAGCCAAGAGAGCTGTCAGATGAAGTGTACTACAGTTCAGGACCAGAGGGAAGGACCTGAGAGATAATGGCTTTTGGAGGGACTTATGATCTCAATGTATTGGTGAGAATATTAAAAATAATTTCATTTCTCAGTAGATGCTATATTTAAAAATTACCATCCTTTTGCTCAGCTAGTGTGGCTCAGTGGTTGAGCGTCAACCCATGCACCAAGAGGTCACCAGTTCGATTCTTGGTCAGGACACATGCCCAGGTTGTGGGCCCGATCCCCACTGGGGGGCATGCAGGAGGTGGCCAATCGATGTTTTCTCTCATCGATGTTTCTATCTCTCTTTCCTTCTCCCTCCATCTCTCTCTAAAATCAATAAAGAAAAAAACATTTTAATTACCATCTTTTAGATGAGTGGTCTCAATGGGGGATGATTTTGGATTCTAGGGAACATTTGGTAACACATAGAGACATTTTTGATTGTTATAACTGGAAATTGTGGTATTGGTACCTAGGGGGTAGAGACCAGGGATACTACTAAACACTTTACAATATACAGGAACAGCTCTCTACAACAAAGACTTATCCAGCCCAATCAAAGAAACTAAAATCTGTGTTTTTGTTTTTGTTTTAAAGATAAACAAAAGAGATAAACCTTTAGCTGGATTCATCATGGAAAAAAGAGAGAGCACAAATAAGTAAAATCAGAAATGAAAGAGGAGTGACAATTGACACCAAAGAAATATAAAGGATTGTAAGAGAAGATTCTGAACAATTATAAACCAAAAAATTGGATAAGCTAAAAGAAATGTACAAATTCCTAGAAATATAATCTTCCAAGATTGGATCAAGAAGAAATGGAAAATATGAACAGATCAATTATTAGAAATAAAATGAATCAGCAATCAAAAAGTTCAAACAAAAGTCCAGGACCAGACATCTTCATAGTTGGATTCTACTAAGCATTCAAAGAAGAATGAATACTGATTCTTCTCAAACTATTCCAAAAATTAAAGAGGAGGGAAAGCTCTTAAACTCATTGTACAAGGCCAGCATTACTCTGATACTATAATTAGACAAAGATATTATAAAAAAAGAGAAAATTATAGGCCAATATCTCTATGAACATTCTCAATAAAATATTAGAAAACTGAATTCAGCAATATATTAAAAAGATAATACATTGTGGTCAGTTGGGATTTATTCTAGGGATGCAAGAATTGTTCAATATCCTCAAATCAATCAGCATAGCATAGCACTTAAACAAAATAAATGATGAAAATCATGTGATGATCTCAATAGATGCAGAAAAAGCAACTCTTAACAAAGTGAGTATAGAAGGAATGTACCTTAACATACTAGGGACCATATATGACAAAACCACAGCTGACATCATCCTCAGTGGGGAAAACATGGAAGCTTTCCCTTTCATAGCAGGAACAAGACAAGGATGGCCACTCTCATCTCTCTTATTCAATATAGTATTGGAAGTCCTAGTCACACCAATCAGATCAGAAAAAAGAAATAAAGTTATCCACATTGGAAATGAAGAAGTAGAACAGTCACTATTTTCAGATGACATAATATATATAGGGAAAATACTAAAGATTTCCCCAGAATAACTATTGAACTAATAAATGAATTCAGTAAGGGAAAAGAAAACAAAATTAATTTTCAGAAATCTCTTGCATTTCTATACACAGATATGAGATAGCAGAGAGAGAAATTAAGAAAACACTTCCATTTACAATTTCATCAAAAAGAATACAATACCTAGAAAAAAATTTAACCAAGGAGGTAAAAAACCACACACAAACCTATGAGAGGTGAGGGCTACAACCCAAGGATCATCAAGTAACTGAGACTAATAGCCTCCAGGCAAAAAGCTAGAGGATAACTAAACATTTCCTGGTCTTGCAAATCTACCCAGAAAAGTAAAGACTTGACAATGGTGTTTAACGTGGGTCCTCCACACTCATCTAAACCCAGTAGAGGGAGCACAAGCAGTGGAAAACCAACACCCACAGGGAAAATTTGGCAGGCTCCAAAACCCACAGAGACAGCCAAAATGATGAGACAAAGAAACAAATCCTAAATGAAAGAACAAGATAATTCAACAGAAGATGAAATAAATGAAAGGAAATTGAGCAAGATATCAGAGGGAGAGCTCAGAGTAATGATCATGAAGAAGCTCAAAAGCAAGAGTAAAGATATAGAAGCATTGAAAACCAACTATTTAGAAATGAAGAATGACATAGCAGAAATAAAGAACACATTGGGCTCGGGCAATTTGGCTCAGTGGTTGAGTGTCGACCCATGCAGCAAGAGGTTGCCAGTTCAATTTCCAGTCATGGCACATGCCCAGGATGTGGGCCAGATCCCCAGTGGGGGGCATGCAGGAGGTGACCAATTGCTGTTCTCTCTCATTGATGTTTCTATCTCCCTCTCCCTCTCCCTTTCTCTCTCTCTAAAGTCAATAAAGAAAAATAAACACACACACACACACACACACACACACACACACACACACACACATTGGAAGGAATAACCAGCAGAGTAAAGGAGGCTGAAGATTGGATCAGTGAATTAGAAGACAGGGTAGAAAATATCGCCCAATTAGAGAACTAAAAAGAAAAACAATGAAAAAACTGAAAGACAGCCTAAGAGAACTGTGGGACAATATGAAACATAACAACATCCACATCATAGGAGTGCCAGAGAGGAGAAAATGATCAAGGGTTAGAGAACATATGTGAAGAAATAGTGACAGAAAACTTTCCTAACTTGGTGAAGGGAAAAGGCATACAAGTTCAAGAAGCACAGAGAGCCCCAAGTAAGAAGAACCCTAACAGGCTCACACCAAGACATATAATAATTAAAATGCCAAAAATTAAAGACAAAGAGAGAATCCTAAAGGCAGCAAGAGATAAACAACAGAATACCTACAAAGGAACCCCCATAAGGCTATCAGCTGACTTCTCAATAGAAACACTACAGGCCAGAAGAAAATAGCATGAAGTAATCAAAGTAATGAAACACAAGGATCTGAACCCAAGACTACTCTATCCAGCAAGGCTATCATTCACAATAGAAGGTGAAATAAAGAGCTTCCCAGACCAAAAAAAAAAAAAAAAAGGCTAAGGGAATATACTAGCACCAAACCAGCACTGCAAGAAATGTTAAAAGGACTGCTGTAATTAGTAGAAGAACTAGGAAGAAAAATATAGCCACAATAAACAAAAATGGCAATAAATCAGTACATATCAATAATAACCGTAAGTGTAAATGGATTAAATGCTCCTATGAAAAGAGACAGAGTAGCTGATTGGATAAGAAAGCATGACTCATATATATGTTGTTTACAAGAGACCCACCTCACAATAAAGACTCACATAAGTTGAAAGTGAAGGGATGGAAAAAAATCTTCCAAGCAAATGGAAAGGAAAAAAGAGTTGGGGAAACCAAACTCATATCTGATAAAATAGACTTCAAAATGAAGACCATAATCAGAGGCAAAGAAGGTCACTACATAATATTGAAAGGATCTATCCAACAGGAAGATATAACCTTGGTAAACATATATGCACCCAACATAGGAGCACCAAAATATATTTTAAAACTTCTGGAGGACTTCAAAGGAGAAATCGACAGCAATACAATCATAGCAGGGGACTTCAACATCTCACTGACATCACTGGATAGATCCTCTACACAAAAAATTAACATGGGTACAGAGACTCTAAATGATACACTAGATCAAATGGATTTAATAGATATCAACAGAGAATTACATCCTAGAACTGTAGAATTCACATTCTTCTCAAGTGCACATGGGACATTCTCAAAGACAGACCACATGTTAGGACACAAACTAAGTCTCTACAAGTTCAAGAAGATTGAAATCATATCAGGCACCTTCTCAGATCACAATGGCATGAAACTAGAAATCAATTACAACAAAAACATGCAAAAACATTTAAATACATGGAAGCTAAATAGCATGTTATTAAACAATGAATGGGTTACCAAGAAGATCAAGGAAGAAATTAAAAACTTCCTGGAAACCAGTGAAAATGAACACACAACAACACAAAATCTATGGGATGCAGTGAAAGCAGCGTGAGAGGGAAGTTCATAGCATTCTAGGCCTACCTCAGGAAACAAGAAAAATTTCTAATGGACTATCTAACCTCACAACTTAAAGAACTAGAAAGCAAACAAGAAGGAAAACCCAGAGCACGCAGAAGGACATAGTAAAGATCAGTGTGGAAATAAATGACATAGAGACTAAAAACACAATTCAAAAGATCAATGAAACAAAGAGCTGGTTCTTTGAAAAGCTAAACAAAATTGATGGACACTTAGCTAGACTCACCAAGAAACAAAGAGAGAGGACCCAAATAAACAAAATCAAAAATGAAAGAGGAGAGATAACAACTGACACCACACAAATACAAAGAATCATTAATAAATACTATGAACAGTTAGTTATACACCAAAAAATTGGACAATCTGGGCAAAATGGACAAATTTCTAGAAACACATAGTCTCCCAAAATTGAACTGGGAAGAGATAGTAAACTTGAACAGACCAATAACAGCTAAGGAAATTGAAGATATAATCAAGACTCTTCCAGAAAATAAAAGCCCAGACCTGGACAGCTTCATGGTGGAGTTTTACTGTACATTTAAAAGAAGAACTAGTACCCATTCACCTCAAACTATTCCAAAAATTTCAGGAAGAAGGAAGACTTTAAACTCGTTTTATGAGGCCACCATACTTCTAATTGCAAACCAGAGAAAGACACTACAAAGAAAGAAAACTACAGGCCAATATCCCTGATGGACATAGATGCCAAAATCCTTAACAAAATATTAGCAAATCAGATCCAGCAATACAATAAAAACTTATTCACCATGACCAAGTGGGATTCATCCCAGGAATGCAAGGTTGGTACAATATTCACAAATCAATAAATACGATACACCACATAAACAAAATGAAAGATAAAAACCATATTATCATATTAATAAATGATGAAAAAGCATTCAACAAAATCCAGCACCCATTTCTGATAAAAATGCTCTGCAGACTTCCATTCAAGATGGTCGGCGTAGGTAACTGCGGTGTCGCGTCCTACCACAACCATATCAAAGTTACAACTAAACTACAGAATAACCATCATTCAAAACCACCTGAAATCAAGCTGAATGGAAGTCCTACAATTATGAAATTAAAGAAGAAGCCACATCAAGACTGGTAGGAGGGGCGGAGGCACGACGGGCTGGTCCCACACCCATGTGTGGCTGATAAAAATTAGGAGGATACCTCGGATGGGAAGGTCCTCCCTGAGGAGTGAGGGGTCCCTGTCCCACACCAGGTGCCCAGGTCAGGGTTCCAGTGCCAGGAAGAGAAGTCCCCATAACTTCTGGCTGGAAAAACCAGCGGGAACTGAAGCTGAGGCTGCTGGAGCCCCCGGCAGCTCCTCTTAAAGGGCCCGCGCATGGACTTACTCGGACTTGCTCCCTCCAGGCTCCAGCGTGTGGGAGGCAGCCTGAAAGGCACCAGAGTCATATGGGGAAGAACTGAGCTGTTTGGCATTGGAGCAAGGGCTGGAGAGGCAGCTTTCTCCTGGACAGACGTGCTATCAGAGGTTTTTGTTCCTTTAGTGAGCTCTTCCCTGGGCCAGCAGACGCCGCCATATCTGGGACTCCAGCTACCTGGCTCACACTGTTTGCCCCACCCTGGTGATTCCCTGAGGCCCTGCCCCACCCAACTTTCAGGCCTACCCAAGCTGTTGCCAGTTGCTTTACCACAGAATTGGCCTGTCTTGGATCCTGCTTCAGCTTTTCCTAAATTCTTTCAAACAAGCAGCATCTGGTCTCAGCTAGCCCCACACCTCTTGCTAAGTAATACATAGAAACAAACACAGGGAGGCAGCCAAAATGAGGAGACAAAGAAACAGGTCCCAAATGAAAGAACAGAACAAAACTCCAGGAAAAGAACTAAGTGAAATGGAGTTAAGCAACCTAACAGATGCAGAGTTCAAAATACTGCTTATAAGGATGTTCAATGGACTTAGTGAGAACCTCAGTGAACTTAGTGAGGGCCTCAAGAGCATAAAAAAGGACCAGTCAGAAATGAAAGATGCACTAACTGAAATAAAGAATAGCTTACACAGATGCAATAGTAGAGAAGGTAAAGCCAAGAAGCAAACCATCGATTTGGAATATAAGGAAGCAAAAAAACACCCAATCAGAACAACAAAAAGAAAAAAGAATCCAAAAAAATGAAGATAGTGTAAGGAGTCTCTGGGACAACTTCAAGCGTGCCAACATTCGCATCTTGGGGGTGCCAGAAGGAGAAGAGAGAGAACAAGAAATCGAAAACCTATTTGAAACAATAATGGCAGAAAACTTCCCTAACTTGGTGAAGGAAACAGACATACAAGTCCAGGAAGCACAGAGAGTCCCAAACAAGATGAACCCCAAAAGGCCCACACCAAGACACATCATCATCAAAATGCAAAAGGTTCAAGACAAAGAGAGAATCTTAAAAGCAGTAAGAGAAAAGCAGTTAGTTACCTACAAGGGAGTTCCCATAAGACTGTCAGCTGATTTCTCAAGAGAAACTTTGCAGGCAAGAAGGGAGTGGCAAGAAATATTCAGAGTGATGAAGAGCAAGAACCTACAACCAAGATTACTCTATCCTGTAAAGCTGTCATTCAGAATCGATGGCCATATAAAGAGTTTCCCAGACAAGGAAAAGCTAAAGGAGTTCATCACCACCAAACCATTATTATATGAAATGTTGAAGGGTCTTCTTGAAGAAAAAGATAAAAAAATATGAACAAACAAAATGGCAATAAATACATATGTATCAACAATTGAATCTACAAACAAAGTGAACAAGCAGAACAGAAACATTCTCATAGATACAGAGAACTTTTTTGGTTACCAGATGGGTTGGGGCTGGGGGGAGGGGTGAAAAAAGTGAAGAAATTAAGAAGTACAAATTGCTTGTTAGACTGGCAAACCTCAAAGGGAAGGGGGGTTGGAGGGTGGGAAGAAATAAACCAAAGAATTTATATGTATGTATGCGTGACCAATGGACACAGACAACAGTGTGGGGAAATGCAGGAGGGGGGCAGGAATGGGGAGGAGGGGGGCAATGGGGGAAAAATGAGGAACATCTGTAATACATCCAACAATAAAGATAAGTTAAAAAAGAAAAAAAAAAAAGCTCTACAATGTGGGAATAAAAGGATCATATCTCAACATAATAAAGGCCATATATGAGAAACCTACAGCCAACATCATACTCAACAGGCAAAAACTAAAAACACTTCCCTCTAAGAACAGGGACAAGACAGGGATGCCCACTTTCACCATTCTTATTTAACATAGTACTGGAAGTTTTAGCCACAGCAATTAGACATGAAGAAAAAAAAGGGGGGGGGGATCCAATTGGAAAGGAGAAAGTGAAACTGTCATTATTTGCTGTTGACATGATATTGTACATAGAAAACCCTAAAGACTCCTTCAAAAATCTACAAGATTTAATAAATGAATTGGGCAAGGTAGCAGGATACAAAATTAACATCAAGAAATCAACAGCATTCTTATACACCAATAATGAACTCACAGAAAGAATAACTAAAAAAAAACCCATTTACCATTGCAGCAAAAAAATTAAGATACCTAGGAATAAACTTAACCAAAGAAGTAAAAGACCTATTTGCAGAAAACTACAGGACATTGAAAAAAAAAATAGAGAAAGATATAAAAAAGTGGAAGTATGTACCTTGTTCATGGATTAGAAGCATTAACATCATTAAAATGTCCATATTACCCAAAGCAATCTATAGATTCAATGCAATCCCCATTAAAATACCAATGACATATTTCATAGAACTAGAATAAATAGTTCAAAAGTTCATATGGAACCAAAAAAGACACCAAATAGCCACAGCAATCTTGAAAAAGAAGAACAAAGTAGGAGGGATCACAATACCGGATATCAAGTTATACTACAAAGCCAGTGTAATCCAAACAGTCTGGAATTGGCACAAGAACAGGCACAAAGATCAATGGAACAGAACAGAGAACCTGGAAATTGACCCAAGAAGACATTATGCTCAATTAATATTTGACAAGGGTGGCAAGAGCATACAATGGAGTAAAGACAGCCTCTTTAATAAATGGTATTGGGATAATTGGACAGCTTCATGCAAAAAATTTGAAACTAGACCACCAACTTACATCATACACAAGCATAAACTCAACATGGATAAAATACTTAAACATGACTGGTGAATTCATTAAAATCCTAGAATAAAATGTAGGCAACAAAATTTCAGACATCACATGCAGCAGAATTTTCACTGATACAATGCCTAAGGCAAGAGAAACAAAGGAAAAAATTAATACATGGGACTACATCAAACTAAAAAGCTTCTGTACAGCAAAAGAAACAAGCATCAAAATGGAAAGGGAATCCACTATATGGGAGAGCATAATTGCCAATGATACATCAGATAAGGGGTTAATTTGCAAAATATATAGAGTACTCATACAACACAACAAATGGAAGACAAAGAACCCAATTAAAAAATGTATAGAGAACCTAAATAAACATCTGTCCAAACAGGACATACAAATGGCCAAGAGACCTATGAAAAAATCCTCAATGTCACTAATCATCAGAGAGATGCAAATTAAAACGACTTTGAGGTATCACCTCACACACCTGACAGAATGGCTGCCATCAACAAATCATCAAACAACTAGTGCTGGTGAGGGTGTGGAGAAAAGGGGACTCTAGTATACTGCTGGTGGGAATGCAGACCGGTGCAGTCACTATGGAAAACACTGTGGTGTTTCCTCAAAAAATTAAAAATTGATCTGCCATTTGACCCAATGATCCCACTTCTAGGAATATATCCTAAGAAGTCTGAAACACCAATCAGAAACAATATATGTACCCCTATGTTCATAGCAGTACAATTTACAATTGCTAAGGTCTAGAAACAGCCCAAGTGCCCATCAATAGATAAGTGGATAAAAAAGCTGTGGTATATATACACAATGTAATATTATGCAGATGTAAGAAAAAAAGATCTCTTTTCCTTTGAGACGACATGGAGGGACTTGGAGAGTATTATGCTAAGTGAAATAAGTCAATCAGAGAAAGACAAATACCATATGATCTCACTTATTTGTGGAATATAATGGACAAAATAAGCTGATGAACTAAATAGATCCAGAGATATAGAAAGGAGTACTGTTCAGACTGACAAACCTCAGGGGAGGGGGGCGGTGGAGAGGGATGAGATAAACCAAAGAACTTATATGTATGCGTAACCAATGGACATAGACAACAATGCTTGGGTGGGGGCGCGGGATCAGGAGGAGGGTGTCTCAAGGAAAAAGGAGAAACATCTGTAACAAATAATGAATTAATAAAAAAATTAATGCCCCCCCTAAAACCTATGACATTGATGAAAGAAACTAAAGATGACATAAATAAATGGAAGGATATACTATGCTCATGGAGTGGAAGAATTAATATTGTTAAAATGTCCATACAACCCAGAGGAATCTAAAGATTCAACGCAATCCTTATCAAAATGCCAATGGCATTTTTCACAGAACTAGAGTAAATAATTCTAAAATTTACATAGAACCACAAAAGATTCTCCGAATAGTGAAGACATTTTGAGAAAGAACAAAGTTGGAGGTATCATGCTCCCTGATCTCAATCTTTATTACAAAGCTATAGTAATCAAAGCAATATATTACTGGCACAAAAACAGACACAGATAAACGGAACAGATTACAGAGCCCAGAAATAAACCCACAATTATAGTCAATTAATCAATGACAAAGGAGACAAGAATATACAATGAGGAAAAGACAGTCTCTTCAACATGTAGGGGTGGGAAAATTCAACAGATACATGTAAAAAATGAGATTAGACTACCTTCTTACACCATATACAAGAATAAACTCAAAATGGATTAAAGACTTAACTATAAGCCCTGAAACCATTAAACTCCTAGAAGAAAACATAGGCAGTAATCTCTTTGACAGTCTTTGATGATCTCTTTTGATTGGTCTTATCAATATTTTTTGGATATGTCTCCTAAGGCAAAGTCGACAAAGATGAAAAGAAACAAATGGGACTACATCAAACTGAAAAGCTTTTGCACAGTAAAGGAAACCATCAAGATGAAAAGGCCATTTACTGAGTGGTAGAAGATATTTGCAAATGATATATCTGATAAGAGGTCAACACCCAAAATATATAACTCATACAACTCAATGGCAAAAAACCCCAAACAATCCAATTAAGAAATGGGCAGAGAACCTAAATAAACATATCTTTAAAGAAGACATATAGATGGCCAACAGACACATTAAAAGATGCTAATCATCAGGGAAATGAAAATCAAAACCACAATGACATTTACCTCACACCTGTCAGAAAGGCTATTATCCAAATGACAACAAATAACAAGAGTTGGTGAGAATTTGGAGAAAAGGGAAACTTTGTGCACTATTGATGGGATTGTATATTAGTGCAGCCACTATGAAAAACAGTATGAGGATTCCTCAAAATAATAAAAATATAGAACTATTGCACAACTCAGCAATTCCACTTTGGGTATTTATCTGAAGAAAACAAAACAATGATTCAGAAATGTACATGCCCATTATGTTCATTGCATCGTTGTTTACCGTAGTCAAGATATGGAAGCCGTTGAGTTGTGCATTGACAGAAGATTGGATGAAGAAGGGGTGGTACGCAGATACAGTGGAATATTACTCAGCCACATAAGGAATGAAATCTTGCCATTTGTGACAACATAGAAGGACATAGAGAGTATTATGTTAAGTGAAATAAATCGTACAGAAAAGACAAATACTGTATGATTTCACTTATATGTGTAATCTAAAAAACCAAACAAATGAACAAAAAACCCACAATGAAACAGAAATAAACTCATAGATACAGAGAATAAACTGATGGCTGCTGGAGCAGAGGGAACCCGTTGGTGTTCTGAACTAGGTGTGAACTAGGTGTGGACTAGTTTCATTATGCAGCTTGGGAATCATTGGGAATCCTAATCTATTTACATCTTATTTATTTCTAGAAAATTCTTAGCATTATCTTTTCAAAATCCTCCCCTTGTGAAACCCCATTCATACTATTTTCTCATTATATATTCCATTTCTCTGAACTTCTATCTCTTATTCCCATTCCTCTCTGCACTATGTTCTGAGTGATTTCTTCAGATCTCTCTTCCACTTTCCTACAGTAGTTCCACTTTACTTTTGTGTTGCTTTCTGCCCTCTCAGTTACCTGCTGTCACCTGAAGTCCAAAAATATTGAATGGAAAATTCCAGAAAATAGACAATTCACAACGTTTAAACTGCACACCAAGTTGAGAAGCATGATGAAATCTCTCATAGTCTCGCTCCACCCTGCCTGGGACGTGACCCATCCCTTTGTCCAGCACATCTGTGCTATCCATGCCACCTGCCCGTCAGTCACCCAGCAGCTGTCTCAGGTGTCACACTGACTGTCCCACTATCAACACCAGTGCGTGTGTTCAAGTCTCCCTAATTTTGTTTAATAATGGCCCCAAAGCACAGAGTAGTGATGCTGGCAGTTTGGATTTGCCACAGACAAGCCATGAAGTGCTTCCTTTAAGTGAAAAGGTGAAAGCTCGTGACTTAATAAGGCATTTTATTATCTCACATCATCTCAAGAAAAAGAAGGGTGAGTACAGGACAGTAAGATATTTTCAGAGAGAGACCACATTGATATAACATGTATTACAGTATATTGTTATAATTATTCTATTTTATAATTAATGTTAATCTCTTACTGTTCTTAATTTATAAGTTAAAATGTATCACAGATATATATGTATAGGAAACAATACAGTATATAAGATATGGCACTGTGCGGTTTCTGGACTCCACGGGGGTTCTTGGAATGTATCTCCTGTCTAATCTGCTGTTTAACTCATTCACAGAGTTTTGAATTTTAATTACTATACTTTTCATATCTGGATGTATTGTTTAGTTCTTTTACAAATCTGTGTGATATTTTATTACATGGTATCTTTTCATGTATTTGATTTTATTTTATATGCCTTTAATAATTTTAAATGCTCATAGTCTTTAATGATAGCTCATCTTAAGTTCTTTGAAGTGTAATTCCATTATTAATTTTTTTTATCCTTGGTTATATTAAATGTTTCTCTTGTGTCATGTAATTCTGGATTGTGATTTTATAATTGGTGGACTTATTTATCGGAATCCTATGTGGTTTGGTTTGAGTATGTGAATTTAGAAAGACTTTGCATTTGTTTCTGTTAAATTCCCCTAGGGAATTATCCCCAGCTTTCTTTCTTATTTACTTAGTTATAGGATTGAATTTTCCTGAACTGAACAGGTAGTATAGATTAGAAGTTCAGATCGTTATCAAGGCAAGTCTGTGCTTACTCACTCTCAGGGGGAGACTTTCCTTCTTTATCAGTGTCTGGGACAAAACAGACAAGATTCTTTGTCATATTTCGTTATCACTGAGCATTTATTTTTCTCCAGTTCACCCTTTCCCAGAGAGTAACCCTTTGAAGGTTCAGTTTATGCAGGGATTTCAGGCCTAAAACCTTGTCTCCTGCTTGACTTCAAGCAAGAAAGCCAGTGAGGCTGGAGGCGAATGAGTGAGGGGCAACTGTGGCAGGGTACGAAGACAGAGGTAAGAGAGGCAAGAACCTGCAGGGCTTTTTGAGTCCTGATGAGATCTTTTGCTCGTACTCTGAGATGAACATTCATTGGAGGGTTTTGAGCAAAGGTATGGCAGGCAAGAATGTGGTCTGATTTATACAGCAAACCCTCAATTATGCAGAACTCGATTTAACGGATTCAGGATTTAATGGACAAAATTTCCAGTTCATATGTCATATGTGAAAATTAATACCCTGTTAATTTTAAAATGCTTGTAACCAAGATTTGCTTACAATTAAATTAACAGGTTTTTTTGTTTTGTTATTTAATTAACTGTTTTTTTAAACAAATTTTAAAGAATAGGCCATATGTTGGAATTTCACTGACATAAATAAATATTACATATCTACAACTATAATCTACATATTTAAATCCAAGAGTCACCGCTTGTAAACAATGTTTGGTGAATGCTGAGTATTTGATCACACGGCATGGTGCTCGGTAACTGGTTCTGTTGTGTGGCGTGACTTTCTGCAGCAGTTTTAACGCATGTGGGCTGATATTCCCATGTGTGCTAAGCCACGCCCCAGCCGTGTGCATTTGTTTACTCATGGTGAATGCATGCATTCACTAGACCTATTCAATATAAATTTAAAATTACAGTAATATATAAAGAAAATTATTCTGTGAAATTAAACTTTTCATAGATAATTTTAATTACACAAACATGTTTACATAAGTAAAAACAGATAAACTCACTAAATTTGTGAATTTGTCAACATATATGTTCAGACAGGCTTTCGGCTTTAATGGTCACCCCCTCACCCGAGTTAGTCTGTTATATCAAGGTTTATTGTGTTTTAAATGGATTTGTTTGATTGCTGTTGTAAATAGACTGTGTCTTCCATTCCAAGGATAGAAACAGGGAAACAAAGTTAGGCTACTGCAATATTTCTGGTAAGAGATGATGATGTACGTTTGGGTGGTTACAATGCTGGTGGTGAGAAGCGGTAAACTTCAGGGTATAGTTTGAAGGTGAAGAAAATAGGATTTGATGATGAACTAATCTAGAGTATATATGGGAGACTTGAAGGTTTTTAGGCCTGGGCAACTGTCAAGAAATTTATTGTCATTTACTGAGATGAGAAAGACTAGATAGACTGGTGTGTGGAGGAAAATCAAAATTGTGGTTTTGGACACTTTGATATTAAGCTTGAGATGTTTGTTAAGCCACACAAAAGGAGATGTTGACTAACCATGGAGTATATGAGCTGGGAAAATTCAGAGGAAATGTCTGCATTATACCTATATATTTTGGGAATTGTCAGGTTTGATATGGTACGAGATACCATGGGACTTCTTAAGATTATCTATGTATTTAAAAAGATATTTGTTATAAATCATCTAGAATTTCTGGGTATTTTTTTAGCAGGTGTGTTTTTAGATTATATTGTCTACCATATTAGGAGAAATAGAAATATATTCTTTTTTAAAAATTGTGGTAAAATATATATAATATAAAACTATCCATCTTAACTATTTTAAAATGTATAGTTCAGTAGTGTTAAGTATATTCACATTGTTGTTCAACCAAACTCCAAAACTTTTTCTATCTTGCAAAACTGAAAGTTTATCTGTATTAAATAACAACTTCCTATGCTCCTCCCCTCCCCAGTCCCTGGACACCACCATTCTATTTTCTTTTTAAGAGTTTGACTAATCTAGATACTCCATATAAATGAAATCATACAATATTTGTCTTTTTGTGACAAGGTTCATCCATGTTGTAGCATGTTTCAGAATTTCCTTCCTTTTAAAGACTGAATAATATTCCATTGTATGTAAATATCACATTTTGTTTATCCATTCATCTGTCGATTTACATTTGGGTTGCTTCCATCTCTTGGCTATTGTGAATAATGCTATTATGACCATCGGTGAGCAAGTGTTTTTTTTGAGAACTTGCTTTTGATTCTTTTGGATATATACTTAGAAGTAGTTTTGCTAGGTCATATGGTAGTTCTATTTTTAATTTTAAAAATTGAGATTGTCTTGCTGACCAGACCCACCATGTACATAAACCATCCAAGTGGCTTTTAAGTACATAATGAAAAGGTATCAGCAGAATCTGATGAGCACCAACTAGGTGAGAGAGAGACCAAATATTCATACAGATAAAAAACCCAGAAGAAACAGAGACAATGCAAAGAATAAAATAAAACTTTAAAAATTAATCTAATAATAATATTAATAATAATAATCTGAATGTACTTGCTGTGTAAGAGAAAAATATTGCATCCAGGAAACAAAAGGGTGCTATTAAAAAGAATATTTAGAGAACAAGTAAGAGCTCTAAAATGAAAAAAAAAAATATGATGACTGAAAAAAAAGAAATCAACAACAGAAGTACCAAAAAGTAAGATCCAGAAAATATCACAAAAAGGTACAGTGGTATAAAATATAAAAATTAAGAAGTTAAGAAGATAAATCCAGGAGATCAAATATTGAACTGTTAGGAATTCCAGGAGAGAATAGGGAAAATGGCATGGACGCAATTATCAAAGAAATAGTAACACGATATTTCTGAAATTAAGAACAGTAGCCTCTAGTTGGAAAGGATCCATGTTGTGTCCAGCACAATAAATGAAAAAGTCCCTACTCCTACCCACCTAAAGTCATGTAATCATAGCCCCAGGGTAGAGAGATGAAGAGATGGGAAGAAGAGAGCAAGTATATGGATGATAATGGCACTGAACTTCTCTGTAGTTACAGAAATCTGGAACATAATGGGCTTTAAATTTCTGAAGGAAAATTATTATCAACCCAGAATTCTAAACCCAGCCAAACTATCTAACAAATACCAAGGTAGAATAAAGATATTTTTAGAGATGTAAGAAATAAAATGCATATATGTAATACTTTCAACAATAAAGATTAAAAAAAAGAAAGAAAATAATTTTTCCCCTTTCTTAGAAAGTTTTGGGAAGATGTGCTCAGGCCAAATGGGCAATAACCTCAGGAGACAAGAGGTGCGGCACAGAAATGTGGTGAGGGAGAGTCCGGGTCATCTTCTTTCCAGGGCAGCAGGTAGAAAGCAACCATTCCTGGCTGGAATAGATGTGTAAAGGGCTCTGGGTAAGAATCCTGCAGGGACAGAGACAGATTTGAAACATCTGCTGTTGATGTTTAGGAAAACAAAACTGGAAGCATTTTGACAGCGGTAATAGAGGATGCGGACAAATTTAAGGTAAATACATAGAAAACTAAGCAAACGAAATTTTAGTAAAACTCAAAATTTTGCAATTTTGAGGGAGGAGAAAGGAAAGTGTACTACTTGGCACAACAGATAGCAAAATTTAATTAATGCAAACACTACTAATTTAACTAAAAACAGGCAACAACAACAACCCTGTACGTATAGGTAGTTATACCAGGAGAATGTGGTGAGGAAAATGGGGTGCAAATGTGTTATAAGAGAATGAAATCTTTTACTACCAACCCAGGAAATTGATAGAAAATGCTAAAATGGAAAAATGAAGAAATAGTCATGTTGTAAACACTGCTAATATAAGAATGTGTTTTGAAACTCATTTCAGTACATATTGAGCTGGGTCGGTCACCCATGAAGATGGACACACAGTATTCCATTGTATGGTTATGCCCTTCTTTAACCAGTCCTCTGTTGGTGGACATATCAATTTTCCCAATACTTTGCTCATATAGTGTTGAAATGAATAATCTTGCATATGTATCCTATAAATATAATTACTGGGTTGAAATCTCAGAGCATTTGTGTCTGTGTTCTAAAAAATCGAAGGCTTGTAATTTTGTTCTAGTGATTATCTTTATATAACATACATTTACATGTACATAAAACATTTTATCTTTGATTCTTCAGCAGTATCTATTGACCTCTACTATAAGCAGTGACCAAACTGTTTTATTTAACACCTCCTTGCCTCAATTTCCTCCTCTCCTCTACTATATTTTTGTTCATTAAATTATTTACTTTGCCCAGCCGGTGTGGCTCAGTAGTTGAGTGTCGACCCGTGCACCAAGAGGTCTTCAGTTCAATTCCTTGTCAGGGCACATGCCCAGGTTGTGGGTCCAATCCCCAGTGGGGGGCATGCAGGAGGCAGCCAATCGATGTTCTCTCTCATCGATGTTTCTATGTCTCTCTCCCTCTCCCTCTCCTTTCCTCTCTCTCTGAAAATCAATAATGAAAAAAAATTATCTTGCATTTATCCTTATTTCTTAAGAATGTGTTTTAATAAACAAGTTATATATTTGTTTTATATACAGTTATATGTTACTATATATGTTTAGTATATATAGTATATGTAGTATATTTTATATTGTATGTAATATATATAGTCTATTATACTAGAGTATAATGTAATATATAGTAGATATAGTATATAGACTGTGCTGTTACATATAATATATAAAATACTGCATATAATATATATTATATATGATTTCTTTATTAAAACACATATTTTTAATATATGTTTATATATTTGTATACACGTGTAAATGTATATACATATCTATGTGCTTTAAAAAATATCTTTTAATACCAGGCTAAACGTGATAAGGAACTCTCTCTCCGTCGTCCTCTTCCCTTTTGTTATTACAGCATTCCTATGTCATCACAGTTTATCTTTCATTCTGTTTTCCAGCAGTAATCCCCACAGCTTCATTCGTTTGGTGAGTACTACAGCTATGTGATTCAGTCATTGTCATCATTCTGTTCTAAAAGGTTTTTGCCATTTATGTCTTGTTTAGCTGAAGTTGGTCTCCTACATTTACAAAAAAGGGGCTCTGATACTGTATTCCCTGAGTTTGTTGTAATAGTTGGATTTTTTAAAAAAGTGGTTGAATCTATAAATACTCTAAGATGTACTTGATATGTGGTATGAGGTGAGAATACAAATTAACTTCTAACCTCCAGTAATGTATGATATCTAGTAAAACAATTTTGCTTATTACTTCTTTAACCTTCAGAAAATGAAACTGTCCAAGGACAAATTGAGAATTAATATTTTCTTTCCTTGGAGGAAACTGACACTTCACACAGAAAAAAAATATGGGTTCAATGCATTTGAGGGTTTAGGGAGAAAAAAGGTTCAAGTACTTAATGATAGGAAGAAAAGAAAATTGGGGCTAGATGGTGTCCTATAAATGGAATGAAAATGGAAGGATCAAGGAAACAGTGTCCGGGACAAAGAAAGGCATGCAATACATTTTGTTTACTAAATTAGTGGGTGGCATTCACCTTCCGGGGCTGTGTAATGAGAGTGAGAGTATAAGAAATATAGAAGCTAAGGGGGCCGTGGTTAGAATGTGTGAGGTGCCAGTCGAGTGATAACAAGGTTCAAGGTGTGGCCCTCAAAGTGGGTGGTCAAAATACATTAGATGTGAAGGTCACTAGTACTTAGAAAAATCACCAGGAGGCTTGAGGTTTGAATTGGTTTAGAGATGGGGGGTAAATTCTTTCAGGGCAATGAAAGAATTTTCACTGAATGAAAATTTCATTGAATACCTAATTATTCAGTGAATCTGAGGAAACAACCAGCTCTATGAGGTAGGTCCAATCTTCTATTCATTTTATAGATTAAGAAATGAAGCAGGAAGATGTTAAAAATTTTTCTCTACAGCCGTAACAATAATAATTGCCAGAGTCAAGATTCAGGTGCAGGCAATCTGATTCTCAAGCCTGTGATCTAATCATTCTGCAGCCCCCTGGCTCGCTCTCTCCGTGTGTGTGCGCGCCCACGCGCGTGTTCGTGGTGGGGCTGGTGCTGTTTCACAATGTGAATACAACTCTCGGGATGTAGAGCAGATGCTGAGCGTGAAACTCCTAGACTTTGTTGCATCAGCTCGAGCCTTACTACGGGGCAGCTCATGGGGCTCTCGAGCTACTTTGTATCTATAGATCGGAAGGAAACTTTTCCACTCCATGGTCACTGTCATCCTCTAAGACTGAGCTGAGTCCCAAGGGGAGGAGACTAACATTAAAAAAATAAAACCTCTTAGGCATTTCAGAAACCATGATATTTCGTTAAAATGTACTGAACAATGTATGCATTTGTTTAACAAACGTTTTAGAATCTGTCTTGTACTAGATGTAGTAAGGGGCATTCGAGGCAAGATCTCCAATCAAGAGAAATTTAAAATTTACTTGGGGAAACAAGTGAATGTAAAGTAAGTTTCACTCTATCTTGTTTACTTTGGTCTCGCAGGTTACAAAGCTATGGGTAAACTGAGGGGATATTAGATATTTCTCAATTTAAAAAACTTCCCCAGCCACCATATACTACCAGACAATTTAATGCTATGTTTTTGGTCTCCCCAGGTACACTGAATTCTGAGAGAGGTTTTATTGAGTAAGTGGAGACACTGAATGTTCCCCCAAATCTTTGTGGAATCCCTTCCGTTCTGAGGACGGTCCTCACGCTGAGCTCTGCCCTGAGCACTGCCGGCAGTGTCTCCTGAGTCGTCCTGTTCGAAAACAAGAGCGAACGAGGCAGGGACCGCATACCAAGTCGCGAGGATGCGCCTTTCTGCACACCTTTCTGGAACACTGCCCCTCTCCGCGGCTCCCTGTTTTCCCAGTCTCTTTCTAGACACCGCTTCCTTGGGAGCTTTCTCTGCACTCTCAGCCCTGAGGAATGTGACGCTGTTTCCCCCCAGCACCGTGATGCAGCACGTACCACACAGTATGGCAGTAGCTTGCTACCTATCGGTGTTCTCTCCAGACAGCCCCGTGTATGAGGACCGGGACCCAGCTGTCTTGTTTGTTTGTTTGTTTGTTTGTTTGTTTGTTTGTTTGTTTATTTATTTATTTATTTATTTATTTATTCTTTATTGAGTTTACAGAGAGAGGAAGGGAGAGGGAAAGACAGAAACATCAATGAAGAGAACATTGACTGGCCGCCTCCTGCATGCCCCCCACTGAGGATCGGGCCCACAACCTGGGCATGTGCCCTGACCGGGAATCAAACCGGTAACTTCTTGGTGCATGGGTCGACACTCAGCCACTGAGCCACACCAGCAGAGCACAGCTTTCTTGTTTAATTAACATTGTATCCCCGTCTCAAGGTCTGCCATACTATAGTTGTTAGGTAAGTAAGTGTTCATTGAACAAATGATTCTTGCAACAGAATCTCCTTCTTCCTATAGTTGCTTTAATATCTTCTCTGTTGGGATTTAAAAATTTTTCAGTATGTATCACTTGCATAATCAAGAAGGAGGAAATCGCAGAGAAGGTGATAGTGGCAGCACGTAAACGTTTTGGAAGATCCAGGCTTCTTCATTCTTGCATTCTTTCTCTTGGTGGTTATTTTTAAAAATGTGCTGTATCCTTGTTCTTTGTACACTACCACTTATGTTCTATTTTATCACATGTTCTGGATGGATAGAGAGGTAGCCTCATTCATTTGGCAAATATTATTTGGATGCTACTATTTGCCTGGCCTTGTTTAAGGAACTGTTTCAAGGATGGTGCTGGGGTCTCAACTGTGCATTCTCCACTATGGAGGGAAGCAGGAGAACAGAGAAGCCGGAGTTGGCATAGAGGCAGCATGCAGGGCCACTTCGGGGCCTTTGAACGCCATGCTCTGACAAGAGGTCCCAGCGGCACCCCTGGTGCTGTGCTCCTGCAGCTTTGTGTCTGCTAGTCCTCTTCTTTGTTGGAG
Organism: Tadarida brasiliensis; assembly: GCA_030848825.1. Taxonomy (NCBI): domain Eukaryota; kingdom Metazoa; phylum Chordata; class Mammalia; order Chiroptera; family Molossidae; genus Tadarida; species Tadarida brasiliensis. The sequence continues at coordinate 86,938,744 of CM061268.1, forward strand.
CCATGCAGTGCCAGGAGGAGGCACAGCCTGTGGATTGGGGGTGACCCTCAGTAGGGAGGGGACCACAGGTGTATAGGTACCTGATGCCTTGGACCTTCTGTGAGGCCGGCTGGGCGTTCCTATACTCCAGTTTCAAACCTTTGGGTTCAGTGTGGCTCTCAGCTATTTGGTGTCCCTCCATCCCCACAACAACCCCTCCCAGAGCTGTCTGCCTGCTCTCTGTCTATGAGTCTGTCTCTGTTTTGCTTGGTAGTTCAGTTTGTTCTTTACTTCCACATATGAGTGAAATCATATGGCACTTGTCTTTCTCTGACTGGCTCTTTTTACTTAGCATAATGCTCTCCAGGTCCATCCACGCTGTCGCAAAGGGTAACATTTTATTCCTTTTTATGGCTGAGTGCTATTCCCAAGTGTACCACAACTTTTTTATCCACTCGTGTACTGATGGACACTTGGGCTGCTTCCAAATCTTGGCTGTTGTAATAACGCCGTCATGAACAGAGGGGTGCATCTATTCTTTTGAACTAGTGTTTTGGGTTTCTTTGTATAAATTCCCAGAAGTGGAATTTCTGGGTCATAAGGCAGTTCCATTTTTAATTTTTTGAGGTAACTCTAAAAGTTACTTTTTTTGTGAATAGGGTTTTTACCTGTTTTGTTTTTTTTTTAAATAAAGATCTTATGGGTATATTTTGAAATTAAACTTTTAATTTTTGAAAATGAGAGAGAGAGAGAGAGAGAGAAATTGAGGACCAGGGAGACCATCCCCTTGTTCTGAAATATCTTTTACTCTTTTGCTCTGTGTCAATGACTCATTCAGGGAAGGGAAGCTTGGAATTAGGGGAAATGTTTTTGGGGAAAAAAAAAAAAAAGTAAAGCTTATAACTCAGTGTTTGCAAACTTACTTACCTCAGCCCCTCTAGGTCAAATATAAGTTAATTTTCACTAATATTGGAAATAATGTGAAAGAACTAGAATTAATTTCTTGACGTTACTATGAAATTTCAGCCTTTATAATTCATGTTTTAAAGAATTACTTCTCCAGTTAATTTCATACATTGTGATGGTCTTTACAATCCGTTTAGCATGTGAATAAACCACTTGTCTAATTAGCAATGGGATATGTATTAATTACAGAGATGAAGTTTCCGATCTCCTTCTCATATAACACCAGAACTGTCAGCAGGGACCCCAAGCACAAAACGAGAACGTCTAGGGATAATGTGTCCAAGGTCACCAACAAGGTGACAGAATGAGCTAACAATCTTGAGAAGCATAGCTACACACAATTTGTGTCTTTTATATGACAAATGTTAAATTTGATACCTATTTTTCAAAGTATGCATGATTTTCTGAAAGTACTTTACACAGAACCTTTTTTTCTAACTTAGCAAAAGAGTTAATTCAGTGAGCCCAGTGGATTAGTATTTAGTAACGAGTACATTTCGGCGTCATATCTTGTCCTCCCGTCTTCGGTTCTTACCCGTTTAGCACTTATTCTGGTAAGAGATTCCAGAATTTTCTCAAGAGGCTAGAAAGCTTAGATCCATACATATTTTAATATACATCCTCCTTGGAAATGAAAAGAAAAACCACTCTCTTTTCTTCAAGATGCTCACAGTCTATCAAAGGTGATAGGTGTTTTTAAAATTCATATTTTTGTTTTTACTCCAGAGTAAATATAAAAATACTGTGGAAACGTTGTTCTTCCTGGGCTAGGCAGGGAAAGCATCGCAGAGGAAATGAGACGTGAACTGAGTTTGGAACAGGGAGTGGGAGTGTGACAGGTGGAAGGAGGGCGGAGCGCCTCCTAGTGGAAAGGAACAGCGTGAAGACAGATGTGTTTGAATCCTGTGTGAGAAAACCCTGTCTCCTCAGCTTTTGCCGCCATCTATATTCTGATGACTTCCAAACTGAACATGCTCCCTCCAGACCTCACTCCTGAAATCCAGACCCCGATTCCAGCTAGGATGCCTCCATGCGTTAGTGTAGGAACCTCCGCCTCACTGGGACTAGAGCCTGAATTCCTCCTTCACTTGCCCCCAGGCCCTTCCTCTCCTCTAGGCCCTCAGGGTTCGCCTCTCCGCTGCTTGTGTTAAATGCACGGTCTCCTGGCAAGCTTCTGGCTGAGCTGCCTTGCGGGACGTTATTGAATGTCATCGCGCACCGGGGCGACGTGTCACCCCATTTCACACTGTGCGTGGAACGCGGAGGAAATTGAAATTCAGAAATTAAATCCCTAAGTTCGCTGAGCTAGGAAATGAAGAAGGTAGAATTTGCATCGGGGTCTGGCTTCAATCTCCACACGATTTCCGTTGTACCGCACTGACTGCAGTTGCAAATGCCTTGCCCCGTTTCTCTTTCCAAAAGGCAGATCCGATCACATCCTCTGTTGCAGGTATTTAGTCACTGCCCGTTGCTTCCAGGATGAAGTTCAGATTTCTTAGCATGGCATATGCATCTTTTGCCATTTAGGCTCTGACTCCTTTCCTACTTTTTTCTCATTAACTCTGTGTGGTTTTTTGTCTCCAAAGGTTTTCAATTCTTGCCGTTTCCTGAATGAGACTTCTTACCAAGTCTGTCTGTCTGTCTCATCCTTTGCCTCTTTCCTTCTTGTCCACCTGACTTAGTCATTCTTCACCAGTGAGCCCAGGGAATACTTCCTCTAGGAAGCTGTTCAGTATCTCTCCACCATACTCAGAGCTAGCCTTTCTTTGTTTTCATCATTTCTTGCACATTCTTCCAGTATACCTCTGACCACATCTCATTGAACCTCTCTGCTTGGTCTTCTCCGTTAGACTGAGGATGGTAGTCATTTGCATCAAAATTGGCTAACATAGTGTCTGGCATAGAGTTAGAGGCTCAGTAACTTTACAAAATAAACAAATATATATATCTTTGATAATTGGGCAGATGCTGTTATAACCTGACGGCGAGATAACCTGAGACGCATAGCCGAATTGTAAAGGAGCACTTTATTTCACTGGCGGGCTGCGGAGGGCAAAGTTTCCCCTCAGATCAACAGCCCCATTCTCCTTGCTCATCCCATTTTAAAGACAAAAACTCCCTCCTCCTTTTGCCCCCCCTCCCCTCAGGGAACCAGTACAATAGTGGGAGTGACAGAGATTACAAAAGTCAAAATTAGCATTTTCACAGACAGCACAAGTACTTGCAAATACCTATACTCCGGAAACTGCAAATGCCTCCCAACTCCTGGGGCAACTATAATCTTAGGCAAAATTCCTTCCAGTCTAGGGGTAATTAACCTGTTATTGGAAGAATATCGAGGAATGTCTATTGGTGATAAAATGGAGTCTTTTAGTCGCCTTAACCAAGGGGCCTACATAAAATGGAATCTAGTTGCCTTAGCCTTGGGGCCCAGATCAATGCTAATGTCACTGCTCAAGAAATGGAATACTGGAAAAGAAAACAATGAAGATGATGTTATTTTTACTTTCTAACAGTGTATTTGAGCTCTGTCAAGTCTAAGTGGAGATGTCTGGTATGAACTAGTATTAGGCTGCGGATCTGAAGTACAGATTTGGGAGTCATTGGTTGAGATTATCAAGGGGAAAAACTATTGCAAGAATGCATCATAAGTGGTAATGTGTACTTTATACTGTGTCTAGTCAGGTGGCGTTAATGACAGGTTGTCCTGCTATTAGTAAAGCTAAGCTCAATCAGTGGATTCAGGTATGACAGCCTACTACATCATAAAGTTCCAAATCAACCTCTTTTCTCATGTTTTCATTTGCTAATGATCTCTGCCTTAATTATTTATTTAATTAAAAATTTTAAATGGTGATTTTCTAATTCTATTATTCCTTCACATTCATTAACTATAATTATTATTCAAAGAAGAACTTTCCCTTGTCTAAGGTTCTTTATCTCCATGAAATATAGTTTAATAAGAAAGAGAATATACATTCATATATTTCTCTTTAATTGCCCATTTCCAGAGTAAGGAGTCACTATTCTAGTTATCTCCATGTAATGACTCATATGACTCATGATGGTTTTTGTTTGTGTGTCTTTTTTTTTTAGTAGTATAATGAACTCATGGATTTTATATGTTCTGTGTATTCCAATCAACTGCAGTCATTATTCTCTTTGATGCCGAAATTGTTCCATCTATGGCCAATGAGGAGCCCTTTTTGTGTTAGCTCTTGTGTCCTGTGACATGAGTCTATTTGTCATTGATAGCTTGCCTTCTGGCATAGCAAGATGCCTAGCTCATTATAGATCATTCCTGGCTTAGTCCTGTTATCAGCCTTTTCTCCAAGGATCCTTGGTTTCTTTCAGTGAGGAAGGGTTCTTAGAGACCATAGTCTGGGTGCTCAAAGTGATTATTACTGATGGGTTATTATTATTACTTCTATGCCTTTTCAATAGATAAAGCTAGGAAATATGTATATTTTAAAATAAAAAGAATAATAAATTTGTACAAATATTTCCAATTCAATTTGAAACATGTTTTTAACTTCTCTAATTTATTTATTTATTTATTTATTTATTTATTTATTTATTTATTTATTTATTTATTTCCTAATACAAATAGTTTTTACTTAGAATTCAGACTATCAACAAAACAGCTGCAACCTTTTTGTGGCAATTACAGAGTGGTATTCAGTTAACAGAATAATTATTTCATATAAGCTACATCAGAGATGATGGAAGATGAAAAAATTATCATCCCCACATATAACTAATTTGTGCTGTAAACCAACAAGAACCTGCTTTAAGTAAGTTTTTCCCCCTCAGCTGAGGATATGTTGTTTGTTGATTTTTAGAGAGAGAGGAAGGAAGAGAGAGAGAGAGAGAGAGAGAGAGAGGGAGAGAGAGAGAAAGAAAGAAAGAGAGAGAGAAACATCAATCAGCTGCCTCCTGTACATGCCCCAACCAGGGATCAAACTTGCTATGTAGGTAGGTGCCCCGAACGGGAATTGAACCTGCAACCTTCTATTGTACGGGACAACACTCCAACCAACTAAGCCAAAGGCCAGGGCACCAAGAACCTGCTTTAAATTTCCAAGTCAAGTTACAACCCCCATACTGTCCTAGGCAAGGTTAGTGGCTATTGAAAATATCGCCAGGACAGTGCCATCTAAAGACATATTTGGTAGTGTGTCAACTACACAAAAAGAGACACTGGAAAGTTTAAAGACAAGTCTGACATGCCTTACATTTCAATTTTTTTCTTTAAAATGAGTGAATTGTGTACAGGGGCGTTAGATGCTTCATAGACAAGAACTAAAAACTGTGCTAGAACCAGCATTCATCGTTATCATCTTCATCTTCTTCATCTTCCTCCTCTTCCTTATCCTCTTTATGTTCCTTGCCTTACCTTTCTTCCTTCCTTTTCCTGCTTCTTTTCAGCCTCGACAGCTCCCTTTTTGCGCATCAGGTCTCCTTGAGCTCGGCGAGCAGTGATATCCTGTCCGTGTTTCTCCTTCAGCTCAGCGCCTTCTTTTCGCATCAGGCTGCTTATCGTGGGCAGCAGCGTGACTCCCCATCTCTGCCCGTCTCTTTGCAGCATCACCTACGGGCAAGCCAGCGTGCTCTCCACTGATTTGTGGGGAGTACTCAGAACAAAATAAGAAAAAGGCAGGAGGCCTCTTGGGTGCACTGGGATCCCTGAACTTCTTTTTTGTTTCTGCTTTAGGAGGGATTCAAGTTTTCATTTTCAGAACAGGCCTGTCTGCCTTTGCCCTGTCTTCACACTTTCCCACGTCTCTGCGCACTTCTTAGGAAACTGTGAGAAGGTGACGGAAGCATCTGGGTGCTGCTTGTGCTCCTCCTGGCAAGTTTGCCCAAAGAAAGTATATGATGACATTCTGCCTCTCGGCTTCACAGGATCTCCTTAATCCGTGTTTAATTCTTTTTCCTCAACAAGCAGAGTCAGCCAGTGCCGGTCTGGCTTGCACGCATCCCGTGCTGTCTCTGTGGAGCTCAGTGTACTGCTTCTCATTCATTTTTAAATAAAGCATTTAGGTATCATTTCTTTTATTTATTTTCCTATTAAAATTTTTAAATTACTGTTGATATTCAATAGTATATTAGTTCCAAGTGTACAGCATAGTGGTTAGACATTTATATAACTTACAAAGTAAAGAAATCACCCTAATAATTCTAGCACCCACCTGCCAACATATACAGTTATTACAACATTATTGACTATATTCCCTAAGTTGTACTTTATATTCCCATGACTATTTTGTAAAGGTCGATTTGAACTTCTTTTTTAAAAAATTTTTAAACTTAATTTGGTTGTTGACACTATTACAGATGTCCCCATTTTCCCTCTCTTTGCCCACCTCAATACAGCCACGCCCCCTCCCCCGGCCATCACCACACTGTTGCCTGTGTCTGTATGCATACGTGTTCTTTGGCTAATTCCTTCACCTTCTTTCATCCAGTCCCCCCACCGTCCTCCCCTCTGACAGCTGTCACTCTGTCCAACATATCCATGCCTCTGTTTCTATTTTGTTCTTCAGTTTATTTTCTTCATTATACTGTACATATAAATGAGGTCTTATGGTATTTGTCTTTCTCTGACTGGCTTATTTTACTTAGCATAATAATCTCCAGGGCCAGCCATGCTGTTGCAAAAGGTAAGATTTCCTTCTTTTTTTACAGCTGGGCAGTATTCCATTGTGTAAATGTACCACTACTTTTTTATCCACTCTTCTACTGACAGACACTTGGAAAAAATGCTGCAAGGAACATAGGGGTGGATATATTCTTTGGAATTCGTGTTTCGAGTTTCTGAGGATAAATACCCAGAAGTGGAATTCCTGGGTCATCAGGCGGTTCCATTTTTAATTTTTTGAGGAACCTCCATACTGCTTTCCACAGTGGCTGCACCAGTCTGCATTCCCACCAACAGTGCACAAGAGTCCCCTTTTCTCCACATTCTAACCAGCACTTGTTTGATGATTTATTGATGGTAGCCACTCTGGCAGGTGTGAGGTGATATCTCATTGTGGTTTTAGTTTGCATTTCCCTGATGATTAGTAATGTTGAGCATCTTTTCATATGTCTATTGGCAGTCTATGTCCTCTTTGGAAAAGTGTCTATTTAGGTTCCTTTGTCCATTTTTTAGTTGGTTGGTTTGTTTGTTTTTGGTTGAGTTGTATTAGTTCTTTATAAATTTTGGATATTAATTCCTTATCAGCTGTATCAGCAAATATGTTCTCCTATTCAGTGGGTTGTCTTGCCATTTTGTTGATGGTTTCCTTTGCTGTGCAAAAACTCTTTAGTTTGATGTAGTCCCATTTGTTTATTTTTTCTTTTGTTTCTCTTGCCAGAGGAGATATATCAGAAAAAATACTGCCATGAGAAATGTCCCAGATTTTAATGCCTATGTTTTCTTCTAGGAATTTTATGATTTTTGAGTCTTTTTTTTTGGATTAATCCTCACCCAAGGATATTTTTCCATTGACTTTTTAGATAGAATGGAACGGAGGGAAGGAGAGAGAGAGAAACATCGATGTGAGAGAGACACATTGATTGGTTGCCTCCTGCATGATCCTGACCTGGGCCGGGTATCAAATCTGCAACCCAGATTTGATGCCCTTGACCGGGAATCAAACCCAAGATCCTTCAGTCTGCAGACCAACGCTCTAATTCAGCGGTTCTCAACCTGTGGGTTGCGACCCTTTTGGAGGTCGATGGATCCTTTCACAGGGGTCGCCTAAGACATAACAGTAGCAAAATTACAGTTATGAATTAGCAATGAAAATAATTTTATGGTTGGGGGTCACCACAACGTGAGGAACTGTATTGAAGGGTCACGGCATTAGGAAGGTTGAGAACCACTGCTTGAATTGCTGAGTTAAACCAGCCAGGGCCTGATTTCAAGTCTAATGTTTAAGTCTTAAATTTATTTTCAGTTTATTCTTGAGTATTGTGTAAGAAAGTGGTCTAGTTTCATTTTGTTGCATGTGTCTGTACAATATTCACAACACCATTTATTGAATAGACCATCTTCACCCCACTGTATGTCCTTGCCTCCTTTGTCAAATATTAATCGACTCTAAAGGTGGGGTTTGTTTCTGGGATCTCTATTCTGTACCATTGATCTACACCTCCGTTTTTATGCCAGTACCATGCTGTTTTGATTACTATGGCCTTGTGTATAGTTTGATATCAGGTAGTGTGATTACTCCAAAGTTGTTCTTCTTTCTTAAGATCACTGTTGCTATTTAGGGTTTTTTGTAGTTCCATATAAATTTTTGGAATATTTGTTCTAGTTCTGCGAAATATGCCATTGGTATCTTGATAGGAATTGCATTGAATTTATAGATTGCTTTGGGTAGTATGGACATTTTAATTATGCTAATTCTTCATATCCATGAGCATGGTATATGCTTCTACTTATTTGTGTCTTCTTCAATGTCTTTCTTCAGTATCAGTCTTATTTATCTTTTCAAAGCACCAGCTCTTGGTTTCATTGCTCTTTTGTATTTTTTTTTCCACTCTGATCTTTACTATTTCTTTTATTCTTCTCACTTAGTGCTTTGTGTGTTGTTCTTTTTCCACTTCCTTTAAGTGTAAAGTTTGATTCTTTATTTGACATTTTTCTTATTTTTTGAGGCAGGCTTGTAATGCTACGACTTTCCCTCTTAAGACTGCTTTCACTGTTTCCCATAGATTTGGGGTTGTTATGTTCTCACTATCATTTGTTTCAAGGTATCTTTTATTTATTCCTTGATCTCATTGCTAACCCATTCATTTATTTATTTTTTATCCTCATCCAAGGATATTTATTGCATTTATCTTCAGATAGAGTGGGAGGGAGAGAGGGAGGAAGAGAGAGAGAGAAACATCCATGTGAGAGAGACAAATTGACTGGTTGCCACCCACACAACCCCAACCGGGGCTGGAGACAAACTGCAACCAAGGTACGTGCCCTTAGTGGGAACCGAACCTGGGTCTCTCTGGTCCACGGGTCTACGCTGTAACCACTGAGCCAAACCGGCCAGGGCACCCATTCATTTTTTAGTAACATACTATTTAGCCTCCATATCTTTGTGTGTTTTTCAGTTTTTGTTTCTTGTGATTGATTTCAGGTTTTATACCATTATGGTCAGTGAAGATGTTTGACATGATTTCAACCTTCTTAAATTTATTGAGATTTGTTTTGTGTCCTAACGTGTGGTCTATCTTAAAAAATGTTTCATATGGACTTGAAAAAAATGTATAGTCTTCTGCTTTGGGGTGAAATGCTCTGAAGATATCAATTAAATCCACTTGACTTAGTGTGTCATTTAAGGCTGATGTTTCCTTGTAGATTTCCTGTCTGGAAGATCTATTGATTGACATCAATGGGATGTTAAAATCCCCTACTATCACTGTAAATCTCTCCCTATATGTCCATCAAGATTTGCTTTACATATTTACGTGCTCCTATCTTGGGTGCATAAATGTTTACAAGGGTTATATATTCTTGGTGGATTGTCCTTTTATCATTATGTGGTGTCCTTCCTTTTTTCTTACTACAGACTTTGTTTTGAAGTCTATTTTGTCAGCTATATGTATTGGTACCCTAGCCTTTTTTCCCCTTTCCTTTTGCATGAAATGTCTTTTTACATCCCTGTGTGTATCTTTTGTTCTGAGATGGGTGTCTTGTAGACAGCATATATATGGGTCTTGTTTTCTTATTCATTCAGCTACTCTATGTCTTTTGTTTGGAGCATTTAAGCCATTTACATGTAAATGATTATTAATACATTTCTATTGATTGTCATTTTATTATTATTTTTAAAAATATTTTTCTTTATTGATTTTAGAGAGTGAGGCAGGGAGAGGGAGAGAGAGATAGAAACATTGATGAGAGAGAACATTGATTGGTCACCTCCTGCATGGCCCCCACTGGGGATTGGGCTCACAACCTGGGCATGTGCCCTGATTGGGAATAGAACTGACGACTTCTTGGTTCATGGGTCAATGCTCAACCATTGAGTCACACTGGCTGGGTGCCATTTTATTTTTTAAACTATGTTCTTGTGTTTATTTGTTTTTCTTATTATTTTAAAAAATTATTATTATTATTTTTAATCCTCACCCAAAGGTATTTTTTCCATTGATTTTTAGATAGAGTGGGAGGGAGAAAAGGAGAGAGAGAGAGGGAGACATCGATATGAGAGAGATATTGATTGGTTGCCTCCTGCATGACCCTGACCAGGACAGGGGATCGAACCTAAAACCAAGGTACGTGCCCTTGACCAGGAATCAAACCTGTGACTCTTAGGCCTGAAGCCAGTGCTGTAACTACTGAGCCAAACCAGTGAGGACATCTTCTTTTTCTTAGTGCAGGCCCTTTAACATTTCTTGTAATACTGCTTTGGTGGTACCAAACTCCTTTAGCTTTTTCTTGTCTGGGAAGCTCTTTATTTCCCCTTCAATTTTAAATGATAGCCTTGTTGCATAAAGTAGTCTTGGTTGTAGGTCCTTGCTTTTCATCACTTTGAATATTTCATGCCAATCTCTTCTGGCCTGCAATGTTTCTGTTGAGAAATCAGCTGATAGTTTTATGGGAGTTTCCTTGTAGGTAACTGTCTTTCTCTTGCTGCTTTTAAGATTCTCTCTTTGTCTTTAACTTTTGGCATTTTAATTATGATGTGTCTTGGTGTGTGCCTCTTTGTGTTCATTTTGTTTGGGACTCTGTGCTTCCTGGACTTGTGTGTCCTTTTTTATTTTTTACCAGGTTAGGGAAATTTTTAGTCATTATTTCTTCAAATAGGCGCTCGATCTCTTGCTCTCTCTCTTCTCCTTCTGGTACCCCTACAATGTGGTTGTTGTTATGGTTCATGTTGTCCCAAAGGTCCTTTGAAATATCCTCATTTTTAAAAATTCTTTGTTCTTTTTGCTGCTCTGATTGGGTGTTTTTTTCTACCTTGTTTTCCAAATTGCTGATTAAATCCTCTTCTGCATCCAACCTACTGTTTACTCATTCCAGTGTATTCTTCATTTCAGATAGTGTATTCTTCATTTCTGACTAGTCCTTTTCAATGGTTTCTATGTTCTTTTTTATGCTCTTGAACACCCTTATAGCCATTACTTTGAACTCTGTATTTGATAAATTGCTTGTCTTCATTTCATTTAGCTCTTTTCCTGGAGATTTCCCCTGTTCTTTCATTTGGGGCATGTTTCTTTGTCTCCCCATTTTGGCTTCCTCTTTGTGTTTGTTTCATGTATTAGCTAGATCTGCTATGACTTTCAGTCTTCATGGAGTGGTCTTATGTAGTAAGTGTCCTGTGGGACCCAGTGGTGCAGTCTTCTTGAGACTATGTTTGGTCCTCTAGAAATGTTCCTTTTGTGGGTTATATGGGCTCTTCTGTTGTAATTATTAACTCTGGATTGCTCCTGGCCCATGTGTGCATGGGATCAACCCTTAGGCTAGCTGACTGTGAGGCTGAACCCTGAACACGGTGTGCGAGCTGCTGTGCAGGTGCTGATCTCATAAAGAAAAATTTGCCTCAGGAGGGTTTGGTGCCTGCCAAGATCTCCCTTTAGATATGTTGTTTGTGAAGCTTATTGGATCCTGCTCTGATGTTGTCTGAAGCTGGTCACTGGGTATGTTGGTTCTGGACCTCATTGGAGGGACTCTGGTGCAGGCCAATGTAACACACTTCTTGTGACTTATCCTCTGCAACCTATAAGTGATCCACAGTGTGTAGCTGCCTCTCCTGGGCCTGGGAACAAGTGAAAAGGACCAAGCTTCACACCAAGGCTGGTTGTACCAGCACCAGGCCCGTGGGCAGGTCAGCAAAAGTTCCAACACATCCTGAGATCTGCCTCTGCCTGCCTCCACCTGCTGGCTACCAATTAGGCTTTGTCACTGAAGGAGCCTCTGGCTGTACTCTTCAGCTGGGCATAAACTCCACAGGGTGGGGTGAGAGAGAGTCCAGAGGGTGGGGCTATTGTTTCTCTCCAGGCAGATGTCACAGGAGGGAAATGCTTCACCCAAGAAAAATGATTTTATGGGATAATGACTCAACATAGGGATCCTGACGGCTGCCTTTCAGCTACCCCAGACTCTCCTCACGGGACTCTAGTCTGCTCTGCTCTCCCTCTGCTGATGCCCAGGGTGAGTGGCTGTGAATGAAATTTTGTGTGTTGGCCCTTTAAGAGAGTGCCTGTGTCTCTGGCAGATTTTTGTCTCTCTCTGGTGGCCAGAATCCCCACTAATTTTCACAGTCAAATATTATGGCTCAGGTGCTCTGGGCTGGGGAGCTCAGCTTGGGGTTTAGACCCCACACTTCTCAGGGGGAACCCCTGTAGCTGGAAAGTCTGTCTGGAACCTAAGCCACTGATCAGGTGAACAGGGCCAGCCCTTTTCACGTCTCTATCCTTCCTACCAGTCTTAATGTGGCTTCTTCTGTAAATCCTTGGTTCTAGGACTTCTCTTCAGCTAGTCTTCAGTTGGTTATTGAGGATATTTGTTCTATAATTGAGTTGTAATTCCAGTTTGGTCCTGGGAGGAGGTGAGTGTAACATCCACCTACTCTACTGACATCTTGGATCTTTCTATATGTTGCATTTTTATGCATAACTCTGTTGCACATGAGAGTACACATGAATATCACCATTTTTAAAAGCAATATGGCAACAGGCTTTTTATTTAATTTTGTATACCTATGTCCTAAGTCCAAGCATTCCAAATTGTGTGTATCACAGAAGACTTCTTAGTCAGGTCCATAAAGAATCATATACAAAATTTTGTTGTAGTTGTAGGGAATTAAAGAGATTAAAACATTTTTTTCTTTATTGATTTTAGAGAGGGAGGAAGGGAGAAGGAGAGAGAGATAGAAACATTGATGAGAGAGAACATCAATTGGCTGCCTCTTGCATGCCCCCCACTGGGGATTTGGCCCACAACCTGGGCATGTGCCCTGACTGGAAATAAAACTGGCGACCTCTTGGTACATGGGTTGATGCTCAACCAGTGAGCCACACCAGCCAGGCTGGAATTAAATAGATTTTAATAGTATGTATTACTATAAAATGGTTAAGAAAAATGCAGTGGGTGTATAATGTGAGACTATACATCAGTTAGAAAGACACAACTTGCTATTTACAGACAACATGGAGGGCTCTTAAAGCAGTGCTAAGTGAAGAAAGTAAGAAATAATACAAATCTTCATCACAAATTTCTTTATGTAAATTAAAGACACACATACAAAATGCAATACAAAGATACACACATATTAAAAGACAAATTTAAAAAAATCTGTTCTTCTGACCTTGCTGATGATATGTACTGCTGCCACCTGGGATGGTTTGCTCTGCAGCAATCCAAACTCTATAGTCAGTCAGCCCCCAGCTTAGGGCCCATCTTTACAGAAACCTTTCCAGGATAACTCTAGACCACATTGATCTCTCTCATATTCTGAATTCCTGTGGCATTTTTATACATTTTCCACCCAGACAATGTCAGATATGAAACAAAGCAAAGGAATATTATTGACTGTAAGCAGGTATTGTTGACATCTTTCTTCCTCCTACCAGATGTTAGGTTACCTACCATGAATTTTGAAAATATAATAAAAACCTATGTGAATGTCATGGCACTGTGAAACTGTCTAGAAGGTTTCAAGTGCTTACTCTAGATTTCTGAGCATATCTTGATGCGGACCAGTAATAAGCAGTCCCTAGACTGGCGTGTGTATATCTGTGACCACACTTTGAGAAGCACTGCTGTAGAGGAACGGAGGGTGGTAGAAATACCTTCCAGGACAGGAGAAAGGTCTTCAGTGGGGAGTATGAGAAGCCAGGGCAGGGCTTATCTGGGCATTCTGATATCCTTATATTCCCTTTGATATCACAGGCCTTTGGCATAGGGAGAGCACAGCAATTTACTATATTAAAGAAGTTGATAATATGTATGATGATGAAGAATTAAGTCATTAATTGCACAATGCGCATACCTTAATTCACTGATTTTTTTTAATCTGTCATTTACCTAGTTACCTACGACATTTTAGATGCTAGCGATTCAAACATGAATAATAAAACATTAGCCTTGCTCTTAAGAATCTCATAGCCTAGTGACCCTAACATCGTAATCTTTACAGTATTAACAAACTTGTTCCTAGGCCATCTTATCCAGAGCTTTATCTACCTTCCAGGAACTGTATTCTTGTGGCTAGACATTCCCTGAAGACAATATATTCTTCTAGTGACTCACCTTTTGGGTGCCAGATGCAGAATGGAGTTGTCCTAGTTTTGATTCTTGATCCAGAAATAGGGTCTGAATAGGATAAACTGTTAGATGACGGCAAAATTAATTAGTCATTATACTCTTCCAAGCTTTCTTTATTTTTTATTAAACAGATATTCCAGTATCCCTTTTGTTTATATTTTCTATCCCATTCCTTGGCTTTCAACCTTTCGGAGTTATGTTTTAGATGTAGCTTTTGAACAGCTTAAAGAGGAATTTTACTTTTTAAATTTTAATTTATAAATCAGTGACACTTAACAGGAGAATTTGATCCATTTAAAGTTATTGTGATTACTAAAATTATTCCCACCATTTTATTTTGTTTGCTTTATGTTTACCATGCTCCTTTCCCCACATTTTTGTCCTCCTATTCAAATGATTAATTTTTTGAAAAATAGATTTCATATTTTAGAGCAATTTTAGATTCACAAGAACTGCATGGAAAGTGCAGAGATTTTTATATACACTGTGTCCTTACACACCCACAGCCTCCACAACTATCGACATCATGCACCAAAGTGGGGTATTTGTTATAAACAATGACCCTACACTGACACATCATTATCACTCAAAGTTCATAGTTTATGTTAAGGTTGTACATTATGTGGGTTTGGATAAATGTGTAATGACATGTATGTACCATTATACTATCATACAAAGTAGTTTCACTGCCCTAAAAATCCTCTGTGCTCCAACTATTCATTCTTCCCTTCTTCCTGACTCTTGGTAACAACTGATTTTTTTTTAGTTTTTACTGTCATCATAGTTATACCTTTTGCAGAATGTCATATAGTTGGAATCTTTTCAGACTGGCTTCTTTCACTTAGTGATATGTATTAAGTTTCCTCCATGTCTTGTCATGATTTGATAGCTCATTTCTTTTTAGCTCTAAATAATATTCTGTGTCTGGATATATCACAGTTTATTTATCAATTCATCTTGGTTGCTTCCAAATTTTGGCAATTATGAATAAAACTGCTATAAACATCCACATACAAGTTTTTGTGGAACCTAAGTTTTCAAATAATTTGGGTAAATACCAAGGAATGTGAGTGCTGGATTATATGGTAAGAGTATGTTTAGCTTTCTAAGAAACTTCCGAACTGTTTTCCAGAGTGGCAATACCATTTCGCATTTCCACCAGCAATGAATGAAAGTTCCTGTTGTTCTACATCCTCCTCAGCAATTGGGTTTAGATTAGTGCCCCACTTAAAGGGCCCGTTTTAATGTAATCACCTCTCTGGAGACCTATTTCCAAATACCATTACATTCTGAAGTTCTGGGGTTGGGACGTCAACATGTGAATTTTGGGGTCCATCACACATGTTAGTATCATCTGAAAACTGTTATTATGAATTCACATCCTGGCTCTCCCATCTATTCACTCTGTTACAAATGGCAAGTTATTCAACTTTTCTGTGCTTTAGTATCAGTAGTTTCCAGGCAGATAGCTCATAGTATTGTTATGAAGAATAAATGAATTAATGCACACACAACACTTAGAATAGTGCCTTGTACTTAGTTTAAGCTCAGCAATTATTATTAACTACTACTATCACCAGCTGTAATCTGGTATTTATGCTTAAGAGTAAGCTTTACATATTCCTTCACTCACAATTATAACAGTATTGTTTGTTTTTCTGATTTCTTTAACCAATATTGCTTCTAATCTCTCCTCCTATCTAGTGAATTGATTTCTCATCTTGTTGTTGTAAATTCTTTAGTCATTCTTTCAGAAAGGGTCAATATGAGATTGAATGTGTTGCCCTGACTGGGTAGCTCAGTTGGTTGGAGCATCATCCTGATATGCCAAGGTTGCAGGTTCGAGCACAGCAAGAAGCAAGCAATGGCTGCATAAATGGGTGGAACAGCAAATTGAGTTTCTCTCTCTCTCAAAACCGATCAACAAATAAGAAAGTTAAAAAAAAGATTGAATGTGCTTTTGCTTTGCTTTCACAAACAGTTCAGTTCATGTGGTATAGAGTTCTCAGATGAAAATTATTTGTCTTGTAGCTTTGAAGACACAGCCCCATTTCCTTCTTGCCTCTAATGTGGTTGATGAAATATCATATCAAAGTTAATATTCTGGAACTTTCTAGGATTTTCTCTTCATCCTTAGTGTTATGAAATTTATGCAGTTTTTTTTTATATTCATCTTGTTTGGCACTTTTAATGGCTCATGGCCTTTTAAATTTGAGAACTAATATCTGTTAATTTTCCTTTCATAATTTTGATCTCATTTTCCTTTTATTCAATACTCTGGAGTATAGGGTTGGAGGTTTGGTGGATGAACAAAATGTAACCTTGAAGTGTGCAATCTCATGACCTGGCCAGCCAAGGATGAAAAGTATGTGTATGAATAGATAAGGTTTGCCTGGAGGGTTGGAACACCACCCTGTCTGAACAGAATGTATTGAATATGTGTGAATAGATAAGGTTTGTGCGTCAAAGGGTTGGACCGCTGCCCCAAAAGAGACAACGGGTGATAAGCTCAGGCGTGAATGGATTTGTTTTGCTGTATCTCCTTTGATGTATCTCTGCTGAAAAAAGCAAGAGACAGAAAATATACTGGACTTGATTGTATGGTGAGCAGAGACGCCATCTCAAGGAATAATTACCTAAAACACCATGTAACCTGGGGAACCATTTTGCAAATAAATTGGGCTGCATCCAGAGAGCGAGAGCATTTGTTCCCTTGTGATGTTCCCCTTCATTCCAAGCAGTGTCTGGAATTCATTGCATTGCGACGACCCCCGACAGGCTGAGAGAGTCGGCACTGGAGGAATTTGAGTTAATATTTTATCTCACCAGTTTATTGTTTTTATTTTTATTTTCAATAAGTCCATCAAGTTGTTATTTGTTTATTACATATTTAGCTTAGTGAACACTTAGTTAACTAAGTGTGATGGCAACATCTCCTCATGACACTCTGGAAATTATATTTATTTTAAATTCATATATAACTTGCTTTGTTTCCTTGATGTGTAAATTTCTTCTGGTTGCTGTGCTTGATGCTTTTCTTTCAAGTATTAACCTTTTCCAAAATATTGGTAATTTTTGGTTATGTGTTCAGTTTTGAATTTGAGATTCTCTACTAGCCGTTCTGTAAACATTATATCTGTTTACTGCAGTTTGTTTCTGAGAGTTGTTAGAAATATTGCCTGGTGCTGTGTACCAACTCTTGGTCTTTCAAGAGTCCAGGCTTCCTTTCTGCTTAGGGGTATGTGTGGCACTGCTTTGTTTTTCCAACACAAGCACATACCTTCATTGCTTTCATATGAGGAATGGAGGGCTCATACCTCCTGGCTCCTCTGTCAATCATTGCAGGGCTCTCTCCTGATCCTGGTGTCAGTCCAGTCCTGAATTCTTTTGGACTATACTTTCATACTTTAATCCAATCTTTTTATCTCAGTCTTTTATGATTTTCTCACATATTCTGTGTGTGGAAGAAAATTCTTCATGTCTTTTACATGATAATGAAGCTTTTTTTTTTTTTTTTTTAAATATGTTTTTATTGATTCTTTAGAGAGAGAGATACAAACATGAATATGAGAAAGAAACATCAATGAGCTGCCTCCTGCACGCCCCCTACTGGGGATTGAGCCTGCAACCTGGGCATGTGCCCTGACCGGGAATTGAACTTGGACCTCTCAGTCCATGGGAGGATGCTCAACCACTGAGCCACACTGGCTGGGCAATAATGAAGCTTTATAAATCTCCTTCCAGACATTTATGTGAATTTATTTGACATGTGCCAAGTCCACCATTTTGAATAAATTCCATAGTTTTTCTTATTTATTGTCACCTTCCCACATTATATTGTTAATCTTTTATCTCTTTATACTGTGAATCACTTGTTTATCTTTTACTGTTAGAACCTGTTTGGTATCTAACACCCAATAAACAAAAGGTTCTCAGTAGACTGGCTTTGCATCTAGAATGAGTTCTTAGCTTCCTAAGGCAGAACTTACTCATCTATAAAGTAGGATATTAGCAGTACAGCCTAATTAAGGTTTATGAGGAGTAAGTGTAAAAACATATATGCAGGTACTTAGTAGTTCTTTTCATCTGTTTTCTTTCACTCTGTCTCAGGAGAAATCTGTGAAATAATCAGTCTCCATACAAACTCTTTGTGTCTACCTTTACTCATCTCGGTGAGATGCATTCAAAAGCTAGAAATATTATCTCAACTATTTTTCATCAGAATATCCAGAAAGTTCTGTTTGGTATCAAACATAAATCTTGGGATTGTTTACTTTGGCTAATTTCCTATAGTTTGTAATGACTATCACAACTGCATCTGTAATCTCTCTTATTTATTACTATTCATGGGCAAGTTGACTTTTCAGGAATGCATTATGCAGGACTCTTCCAGTTGTGGTTTCCAGTTCATGCTAGTAGTTTCCATGCCGTCTGAAGGAAGAAGAAAACCTAATGACTCATCTAGGCATTCAAAAGAGGCACTCAATCTCCCTAAGCCTCTGGGCTCTGCTGTCCTCTTTTCTTGGATTCATTCTCAGGCTGATACTTTTCATGCTGTAGTTCCAACAAGTGTAAGCCACACATGGTCTTTAGTGTTCAAGCCTCAACCACATCCTTTCAGAATTTATGTTAAGTCACAGAAAACAAAACAAAACAAAACAACACAAAACAACAATGCCAATGACTCTGCTAGAGCCAATCACTCATACAGGGGTAGAATGCTGTGATGGATGAGTAGGTCCCAAAGAGAGGCAGAACCATGTGGTTGACAGACTCTTTAGTAGGCTATAACGTGGAGTAGGTACAGTTCTCCAAGAAAAGAGAGACCCTACCCTGTTGTAGGAGTATTGGTCAGGAAAGAAAAAATAAAATTTCAGTTCAAGGGGCAATACTGATAAAGGCAGATAGGAAGTGACTCATATTTTCTGTCATTTAATCTTTTATCTCTCTCTCTATCTCTAAAGGAGCATTATCTGAAAATTTGTATTCTCCTTTCATGAGTCAAATAGGGTAGTTATTTATTCACTCAATCATTCATTTATTTAGTCTGAGTCCTTTATTTCACTCCTGCAGTTGAGAACTGGGAAATAAAAAATTCCATGTATAGTCTCTCAGCTCTGAAACTCGGGGACTGTTCATAAGTGATAAAGGTATATTCCCTGCCCTCAGGAAATACCTGATTTCGTTGATGTGCTCTCCATGTTATCAGACACATGTAGAATTACGTATAACACAATGTAACATAGCATGTGAAGACAGTGCTATGAGTGCCCACAAGAGGGCATGGTTGAGTATTCGTATGGGGATCTGGGACTTGAAGGACAACTAAGAGCTTTTTTTTCTTTTTAAATTAATTTTTCCTTTACAGATGTTTCTCTATTCCCCCCACCCCAGACACCCTCTTCCTGATCTGCCCCCCACCCCAGCATTGTTGTCTATGTCTATTGGTTATGCATATATGCATATAAGTTCTTTGGTTTATTTCATCCCTCTCCCCCCATTCTCCTCCTCTGAGGTTTGTCAGTCTGAACAATACTCCTTTCTATATCTCTGGGTCTATTTTGTTTATCACCTTATTTGGTTCATTATATTCCACAAATAAGTGAGATCATGTGGTATTTGTCTTTCTCTGATTGGCTTACTTTGCTTAGCATGATATTCACCAGGTCCCTCCATGTCATCTCAAAAGATAAGAGATCTTTCTTTCTTACAGCTGCATAGTGTTCCATTGTGTATATGTATTACAGCTTTTTTATCCACTCATCTATTGATGGACACTTGAGCTGTTTCCAGATCTTAGCAATTGTAAATTGTGCTGCTGTGAACATAGGGGTATATATATTCTTTCTGATTGGTGATTCAGGCTTTTTAGGATATGTTCCTAGAAGTGGGATCACTGGGTCAAATGGCAGTTCAATTTTTAATTTTTTGAGGAAACACTATATTGTTTTCCAAAGTGGCTGTAC
The DNA here is from genome assembly GCA_030848825.1 of Tadarida brasiliensis. NCBI lineage: Eukaryota > Metazoa > Chordata > Mammalia > Chiroptera > Molossidae > Tadarida > Tadarida brasiliensis. Next base: position 86,958,913 of record CM061268.1, read on the forward strand.
CAGTCTGCATTCTCACCAGCAGTGTACTAGAGTCCCCTATTCTCCACACCCTCACCAACACTTGTTTGATGATTTGTTGATGGCCATTCTGTCAGGTGTGAGGTGATACCTCATAGTTGTTTTAAATTACATTTCTCTGATGATTAGTGACATTGTCTAATCATATGTCTCTTGGCCATTTGTATGTCCTATTTGGAGAAGTGTCTATTTAGGTCCCCTGCCCATTTTTTTAATTGGGTTCTTTGTCTTTCTTTTGTTGAGTTGCATGAGTACTCATATATTTTGGAAATAAACTCCTTATCTGATGTATCATTGGCAATTATGCTCTCCCATATAGTGGGTTCCCTTTCCATTTTGATGCTTGTTTCTTTTGCTGTACAGAAGCTTTTTAGTTTGATGTAGTCCCATGTATTAATTTTTTCCTTTGTTTCTCTTGCCTTAGACATTGTGTACTTGTTCTAGTTCTGTGAAATATGTCATTGGTATTTTATTTTTATTTTTTTCATTGGTAATACTTTTATTAATTTATTTTTGTTACAGATGTTTCTCCCACCCCCCCATTGACTCCCTTCTCCCCCTCCCTCCCTGCCCCGTCCCATTTTGTTGTCCATGTCCATTGGTTATGAGTACATGCATACAAGTTCTGTGGTTCATCGCTCCCTTCCCCCACTCCCTCTCTGGCAATTGTCAGTCTGTACCCTACTTCCATGTCTCTGGGACTACCCTGTTCCTCAGACTGTTATGTTCATTATATTCCAGAAATAAGTGAGATCATATGATATTTGTCTTTCTCTGCTTGGCTTGTTTCGCTTAGGATAATAGTTTCCATGTCCTCCCATGTCGTCTCAAAGGATAAGAGATCTTTCTTTCAAATGGTAATTCAATTTTTAGTTTTTTCCATAGTGGCTGCACCAGTCTGCATCCCACCAGCAGTGTACTAGAGTCCCCTTTTCTCCACACCCTCGCCAACACTTGTTGTTTGATGCTTTGTTGATGGCGGCTATTCTGACAGGTGTGAGGTGATACCTCATTGTTGTTTTAATTTGCATCTCTCTGATGATTAGTGATGTTGAACATTTCTTCATATGTCTCTTGGCCATTTGTATGTCCTGTTTGGAGAGGTGTCTATTTAGTTCCTCTGCCCATTTTTTAATTGGGTTCTTTTTCTTCCTTTTGTTGAGTTGTATGAGCACTCTATATATTTTGGAAATTAATCCCTTATCTGATGTATCATTGGCAATTATGCTCTCCCATACAGTGGGTTGCCTTTCTGCTTTGATGGTGGTTTCTTTTGCTGTGCAGAAGCTTTTGAGTTTGATGTAGTCCCATGTGTTCATTTTTTCCTTTGTTTCTGTTGCCTTAGGTGATATATCAGTGAAAATTCTGCTGCGTATGATGTCTAAAATTTTGTTGCCTATATTTTCTTCTAGGATTTTTATGGATTCATGAGTCACATTTAAATCTTTTATCCATTTTGAGTTTATTCTTGTGTATGGTGTAAGTTGATGGTCTAGTTTCATTTTTTTGCATGTAGCTGTCCAATTTTCCCAACACCATTTATTAAAGAGGCTGTCTTTACTCCATTGTATGCTCTTGCCACCTTTGTCGAATATTAATTGAGCATAATGTCTTGGGTCAATTTCTGGGTTCTCTGTTCTATTCCATTGATCTATGTACCTGTTCTTGTGCCAGTACCAGGCTGTTTTGATTACAGTAGCTTTGTAGTATAACCTGATGTTCAGTATTGTGATCCCACATACTTTGTCCTTCTTTTTCAAGATTGCTGTAGCTATTCAGGGCCTTTTTTGGTTCCATATGAACTTCTGAAGCATTTGTTCTATTTCTGTGAAATATGTCATTGGTATTTTAATGGGGATTGCATTGAATCTATAGATTGTTTTGGGTAGTATGGGCATTTTAATGATGTTAATTCTTCCAATCCATGACAAGATATATGCTTCCACTTTTTTATATCTTTCTTTATTTCTTTTTTTTTTCAATGTCCTGTAGTTTTCTGGAAATAGGTCCTTTATTTCTTTGGTTAAGTTTATTCCCAGGTATCTTAATTTTGTTGCCACAATGGTAAATATGATTTTTTTTAGTTTCTCTTTCTGTGAGTTCATTATTGGTGTATAAGAATGCTGTCGATTTCTTGACGTTAATTTTTATCCTCCTACTTTGCCAAATTCATTTATTAGCTCTAGTAGATTTTTGAAGGAGTCTTTAGGGTTTTCGATATACAATATCATGTCAACTGCAAATAATGACAGTTTCACTTCCTCCTTTCCAATTTGGATCCTTTTTATTTTTTCTTCATGTCTAATTGCTGTGGCTAAGACTTCCAGTACTATGTTAAATAAGAGTGGCAAAAATGAGCATCCCTGTCTTTTTCCTGTTCTTAAGGGAAATGCTTTTAGTTTTTTCCCATTGAGTATGATGTTGGCTGTAGGATTTTTATATATGGCTTTTATAATGATATGATCCCTCTATTCCCACATTGCTGAGCATTTTTATCAGAAATGGATGCTGGATTTTGTTGAATGCTTTTTCAGCGTCTATTGATATGATTATACGGTTTTCGTCTTTCATTTTGTTTATATGGTGTATCAGATTTATTGATTGGTGAATATTGTACCAGCCTTGCATCCCTGGGATGAATCTCACTTGGTCATGGAGAATGATTTTTTTAATGTTTTGCTGGATCTGATTTGCTAATATTTTGTTAAGGTTTTGGCATCTATGTTCATCAGGAATATTGGCCTATAGTTTTATTTCTTTGTAGTGTCTTTATCTGGTTTGGAATGAGAATTATGCTGGCCTCATAAAACGAGTTTGGAAGTCTTCCTTGTTCTTGGATTTTCTGGAATAGTTTGAGGAGAATGGGTGTTAGTTAGTTCTTCTTGAATGTTCGGTAAAACTCTCCCATGAAAATGTCCGGGCCTGGGCTTTTGTTTGCTGGGAGTTTCTTGATTAGATCTTCAATTTCCTTAGTTGTTATTGGTCTGTTCAGATTTTCTGTCTCTTTCCATTTCAGTGTTGGGAGACTGTGTGATTCTAAATATTTGTGCATTTTGCCTAGATTGTCAAATTTGTTGACATATAATTGGTTCATAGTATTTTGTAACGATCCTTTGTATTTCTGCAGTGTCAGTTGTTACTTCTCTTTCCTTTCTGATTTTGTTTATTTGGGTCCTCTCTCTTTGTTTCTTGGTGAGTCTGGCTAAGGGCCCATCAATCTTGTTTATCTTTTCAAAGAACCAACTCTTTGTTTCATTGATCTTTTGAATTTTTTTTTAGTCTCTATGTCATTTATTTCTTCTCTGACCCTTACTATTTGTTTCCTTCTACTTGCTCTGGGGTTTTCTTTTTCTTTACTTTCTAGTTCTTTAAGTTGTGAGGTTAGATAGTCAATTAGGCATTTTTCTTGTTTCTTGAGATAGTCCTTCAGTGCTATGAACTTCCCTCTCAGGACTGCTTTTGCTGTGTCCGATAGATTTTGTGTTGTTGAGTGTTCATTTTCATTGGTTTCCAGGCAGTTTTTCATTTCGTCCTTGATCTCCTTGGTAACCTATTCATTGTTTAAAAACATGCTATTTGGCCTCCATTGTTCACATGTTTTTGTGTGTTTTGTTGTAATTGATTTCTAGTTTCATGCCATTGTGATCTGAGAAGGTGCCTGATATGATTTCAATCTTCTTGAACTTGTAGAGAATTACTTTGTGTTCTAACATGTGGTCTATCTTTGAGAATGCCCCATGTGCACTTGAGAAGAATGTGATTTCTGCAGTTTTGGGACATCATTTTTTGTAGATATCTATTAAATCCATTTCATCTAGTGCATCATTTAGAGTCTCACTTTCCTTGCTCATTTTTTTGTCTAGAGGAACTATTCAATGATGTCAGTGGGGTGTTGAGTCCCCTGCTATGATTGTATTACAGTTGATTTCTCCTTTGAAGTCCTCCAGAATTTTTAAAATGTATTTTGGTACACCTATATTGGGTGCATATATGTTTACCAAGGTTATATCTTCCTGTTGGATAGATCCTTTCAATATTATGTAGTGGCCTTCTTTGTCTCTGGTTATGCCTTCATTTTGAAGTCTATTTTATCGGATATGAGTATTGCTACCTCAGCTCTTTTTTCCTTTCCATTTGCTTGGAAGATTTTTTTCCATCCCTTCCCTTTCAACCAATGAGTCTTTTGTTGTGAGGTGGGTCTCTTGTAAACAACATATATATGAGTCATGCTTTCTTATCCAATCAGCTACTCTGTCTTTTGATCAGAGCATTTAAACCATTTACATTTAAGGTGATTATTGATATGTACTGATTTGTTGCCATTTTTGTTCAGTGTGATTATATTTTTCTTCCTAGTTCTTCTAATTACAGCAGTCCTTTTAGCATTTCTTGCAGTGCTTGTTTGGTGCTAATATATTCCTTTAGTCTTTTTTTTTTTTTTTTTTGGTCTGGGAATCTCTTTATTTCACCATCTATTTTGAATGATAGCCTTGTTGGATAGAGTAGTCTTGGGTTCAGATCTTTGTTTTTTATTACCTTGATTACTTCATGCCATTCCCTTCTAGCTGTAGTGTTTCTGTTGAGAAGTCAGCTGATAGCCTTATGGGGGTTCCTTGTAGGTAAACTGTCTTGGTGTGGGCCTGTTTAGGTTTTTCTTACTCGAGACTCTCTGTGCTTCTTGTATTTGTATGCCTTTTTCTTTCACCAAGTTAGGGAAGTTTTCTGTCACTATTTCTTCAAATATATTCTGTTACCCTTGCTCATTTTCTTCTTCTTCTGGCACTCCTATGATGTGGATGCCGTTATGTTTCATATTGTCCCACAGTTCTCTTAAGCTGTTTTCCTGGTTTTTAATTGTTTTTTCTTTTTGGTTCTCTGATTAGGTGATTTTTTTCTACCCTCTCTTCTAATTCATTGACCCATTCCTGGGCTTCCTCTACTCTGCTGGTTATTCCTTCCAATGTGTTCTTTATTTCTGCTGTCATTCTTAATTTCTGCTTTGTCGTTTTTCTTTTCCAATTGGTTGATTTTCAGTGTTTCTTTATCTTTACTCATGCTCTTGAGCTCTTTACTCATGCTGTTGAGCTTCCTCATTATCATTACTCTGAACTCCACCTCTGATAACTTGTTTAACTGCATTTCATTTATCTCATCTTCTGTAAAATACTCTTGTTCTTTTATTTGAAATTTGTTTCTTTGTTTCACCATTTTGGCTGTCTCAGTGGGTTTTGTAGCCTGCCAAATTTTCTCTGTTTGTGTTGGTGTTCTGCTGATTGTGGCTCCCTCTACTGGGTTTGGATGAGTGTGGGAGGGCCCATATTAAACACCACTGTCAAGTCTTACTTTCCTGGGTAGATTTTCAGGCCAATCAAAGGTTCAGTTTTCCTCTAGCCTTTGTCTGCTAATTATTAGTCTCAGTTACTTGATGAGCATTGAGTTATTGCCCTCAAATGAGTGAAAAAAATCCCTCAGGTGTTCAGGGTAAGAGGATTTCCAGCAGGTGGGGCAGATTCTTGCTGGCTGTTAATGAGCCTCAATTTGCATTTCTCTGGCCTGGCCAGGTGGTGGTAAGTTCCTGAGGGAGGGGCTGTTGGGTCTCCCCAGGGCTCTGGGAAGGGGCTCTTTGAGTAATATGGCTACTGTCCTATGAGGAAGTGATTCAGCACAAGTCTCCTATTGCCCTTCTAGCTCTTCAAACTCCCAAGTCTCTCCACACAGTTCCAATCCTGTCTGCCCTCCCTCTGCTGGAGCCCCAAGTGAGTGACTGTAGCTAATTTAGTGCTCTGTCCTGGCACTCTACACTGTGGAGCTGGCTTGGGGTTTTAACCCCAAAGTAACTGCTCACAGCTACAACAGCTGTTGTCGGTAGGATCCCAGCCACCATCTCGCACCTCCACAGTTCCTACTAGGCTCGATTTGGTGTCCTCTTTCTATCCCTGGTTATCTGGGTCCTCTCCAGCTGCTTTTCTGTTGGTTTTTCCCAATGATTTGTTTTTATTTTAGTTGTAATTCCAGTTTTGTCCTGGGAGATGGTCTGTGTAGCTTCCATTCACTCTGCTGCCATTTTAGAATCTTGACTGAGATCTCTTTAACTGAAGGAAGCTATGAAGGATGTTTTCTCCACTGAAAAGAAATAGGTTGGACAATGGGTTGAAGGCAAGGGTATGTGGTCAATATAATCTTACCTATTCTGGAAGTAGGAAGCTCATTAAAGGGCCATTTTAGAGGCTAATTTAGAGTGAGATATGGATGTTTATACTACGCTGGAAAACCCCTGGTTTCAGTTGTAAGTTATTTATTTATAAGTGTGTCTCTTTGTTTAGATTATGAATACTTCCTGGGCATGGACCAAATATTATCTTCCTTGTTTTCCTAAGTGTGCCAAGCACTTTCCAGGAGCTACTTGTATTAATATCATTGTCTGTGTTCCAAAAGAACAAATCTTTCTTGGCAACACAGTACAGCTAATAACATATGTCTGTATTTTCCATTCTCTTTTAAAGCTGCAGTCACCAATAGGTGATGATGAAAAGCACAGTCTCTGTCCCTACGTTTTCATTTTTGAGTTAATAATAAAAATATTTTGTGATACCTATGTCATGGGCTTTGATGTACCTTGGAACTTCTCTGTCATACTATGGATCTAGTCTCCTGAAAGAGAATATGTCTTTACTACATGCCATATCAGTTTATACATAAACATCTAATTCCAAATAGATAGATGATAGCTGTCATTACTACAAATATTTAAGAGTCATTGAAATTACAGGTGGGATAGAGATGGGATATCACCCAGAGCGAGAGTATAGATAAAGTAAAGCAGGTCGGTAGGACTGAACCCTAGGATGTTCCACATTTAGATGCCAAGTAGTAGGTGGAATTGACAAAGGAGAGTGGGAAAGAGGTGGGAGGAAAACACACAGAGTTGAGTCACACAGACAAAGAAAAGTGAGCGTTTGAATAAAGAAGGCACCTTCAACTGGTTAAATGCTACTGAGAGGCTGAGTCAGAGGAAGATGGAGAAGTGACCATTGGGTTTGACAACACAAAGGTGACCTTAGCAGGAACAGTATGGAACATAAGCCCTTGGAACGTGTTGTAACCAAGGATAGGAAGTAGTGAGGACAGTGAATTGTAGATCACATTTTCAAGAAGGTTTTATGCAAAGGAGAGAAGATATGTGACAGTATCTGAAGAGAAATGTAGTATCAGGAGAAGACACTTATATTTATATATTTAAAAACATTTTTTTTTCAATTACAGTTTACATTCAGTATTATTTTAAATTGGTTTTAGGTATACAGCATAGGGTTAGACAGTCATATACTTTACAAAGTGATCTCCCTGATATTTCAAGAACCCACCTGGCACCATACATAGTTATTACTGTATTATTGACCATATTCCCTATGTTGTACTTGACATCTGCATGATTATTTTGTGACTCCCAATCTGTGCTTCTCAATCCCTTCACATATATATATATTTATATGTATATAAATATATATATATGTGTGTGTGAAGGGGTATTAATATATATATAAATATATATATACTTAAATTTCTGTTTACATTTTAAGATGCAAACTATTATTAGAGCATGGTCTTGTTTCCTAAGGAAATGACCCAGGAAAAAGGAGTAGGTTGAAAAAAGCTATCAGTTTATTGCCTGTCAGCTCCAAATTCACCCTTCAATATATTCTCTGCAATAATGAACAGAATTCTTCTTTTTTTTGACCACTTGTTTTTCATGTGTAAAATGGCAGTACTAATCACCCCTACAGAACACATTGTTGTAAAGATTACATGAGATAATGTATGTGAAAAAGAATTCTGTAAACTATAACACATGCAAGCATTAGCTAGTAATAATATCATCAACTAATAAGAAACATGTACCATCAGATAAATAAATGCAACATTGCTTTGGACATTAAAGAGTCAGTATGAGCTAATCTGGAAACAGCCCAAATTCACAAACAGAACAAAATATTTTAATGAATCATGCTTAACATACAGTTCAAAAAGGATAAGGCATGAACAGAATTCTTTTCAGCATCTCTTCTGTGCAGTGAGCAGTTGTTAAGCTTTCTCAGTAACGAGCATTGGGGGGACATTGCAGGAGGGGGGAGCCATCCAGTTATTTCTGGGGGGCTAAGCAGTGCGTCAGTGTTGTGAGTAAGGGGACAGCTAGCAGATCTCTTCCCCAGTCTTGTGCCCAGAACCAGGCAATCCTTTGGAGATCTTGCACCTTGTCCTGGCCCAGCAATAACCTCCCTGGTCCCAGGAGACGACACCCCAAGGCTTCCTGCCTGTGAAGGCCTCCTGCTGCATGGGCACTGATTCCCAGCACCGGTCCCTGACCAGCTTCCCTGGGTCCCACGCCCCCACCCACTCTGCATGCCTATGCCCCTGCTCGCACTCCAGAGGGTTGCTTTCTGCGTGCCCAGCAACAGCAGACCAGCCATGTCCTGGGCAAACCTGCCGCCCTCTCTGTTATCCAGTGGATTGAACTATACCTTCTCCAACAAGGTCTGATCCCCAGCCTTGGGGAAGGCCCCTTCCAAATTGTTCCTTCCTTGACCCCCTCTCTTCACCCTAACGGTACCAACACTTTCCTTATATCTTACAGTCACTGTTGGTCAGTTTAATAATTCTTTACATCAGACTTCCCCTGTTTAGTCCACTGTGGCTCTACCTCAAACTGGATCCAGACTGACACTTGACGGGAGATTATAACTTCAGGAACGCAGCCCGAAGACTAGACCACTTTGAAACTTCCTCCTTGGAAAGATCCTCATACATCTAATTTCTCAAATTCCTTATCTTCTCAGCAGTTTGACTCGTGCTGCAGTGCAGTAGGTGGGGAATCTTGCTGGCTGGCTGAGTAGTTCTTCCCCTGCCTTGCTTATCTGAGCTCCAACAGATGGAAACAGATGTCAGTCAGGCTGGGAAGGACTCCAAGAGGCCAAGGCCAAGGCGGTTTCCGGCTCTCCGAGATCTGGCTGGCAGTTTCCAGTGGGCCATATTCACAGACCCCTGGAATTTAGGACGACCAGTCTTGACGTGTGGCGGACTGCTGCTGCGGGCAGGGCAGCCACTGCGGAGTACCTCACCGCAGAGGTACTTGAGTTGGCAGGAAAAGCATCAAAAGACTGCAAGGTGAAGCGCATTGCCTCTCGTCATTTGCAGCTTGCCGTTGGCGGAGATGAAGACTTGGACTCTCTTGTCAAGGCTGCAGTCGCTGACGGTGGCGTCATTCTGCACATCCACCACTCTGGGAAGAATGGACAACAGAAGACTAAACTGGGACGCGGGCTTTCTCATCATCTCAGGACCCCACGACGCCAGCAGCTGTCCAATGTCGGTGACTCCAGTGGACTGTATCTCTGCGAAAACACAATTTGCCTGTTGGTAATTCTATTTGAGCAAGTTAGAAGTTTACCTGGCTTCCCAACCAACCAAGTTTCTGCGTTTAAGCGTGACTTCAGAGAAGCCATTGATTCTGATGCAGTAGGTTTTGACTGAGTTGACTGTTTTGAAGCAACGGTTGGATTTCAATTGCGACGCTGATGTTATAGTAACAAACATTTGGTTTTGTACAGACATTATTTCCACTTCGGTGGATAAGCTCAATAAAGGTCATATTCCCCCACCCTCACCCCCCAAAAGTCTTCACCTTCTCAGTAGTGTATATTCATTAGCATCCTTGCCTCTTGATAATGGTTTTCCTGGGAAGTATTTACCGCTCTGTTTCCTTTAATAGTATGTATCCATCTTGTCTAAGAATCCATTCTGTCCAAAAGGCTGTGTGTCAGTCATTTCCACTTTCTCCTCCTGCTTAAAGACCAGTTTGCCTTGCTATGTACATTCTGGGAGATCATCTCAGACAGGAAATGACCAGATGGAACATTAAGCAGACATGGCAACAGTTACCTCTGGGTTTATCATGATTCAGTTTTTGAAAGAACATGTAAGTCTTCATGGATTCCCCCTAGAAAGTGCTAACTTCTAAGAGGTATCATCCTGAATGCATTGTCCTACCTGAGCTCACAAGGCCTTTTACATAGATTTCTCCTCTCCTCCCCAAATTTTGGCCATATTCTAATTTTAGTCTCTGTTCTAAAATTATAGTTCTCTGTGTTCTTTAAAGAAGCATCTGCAGCCCAGTGTGGCTCAGTGGCTGAGCGTCGTCAACCCATGCACCAAGAGGTCACGGGTTCGATTCCCGGTCAGGGCACATGCCCAGGTTGTGGGCCCGATCCCCAGTGGGAGGCATGCAGGAGGCGGCCAATCGATGTTCTCTCTCATCAATGTTTCTATCTCTCTCTCCCTCTCCTTCCTCTCTCTCTAAAATCAATAAAGAAAATAAAAAATAAAATAAAAAAGCATCTGCCCCTTTAGCAAGACCTGCAATACCCTTATCCAAGCTTACCACAGTGGAGAGTGGTAATGGAAGGTCACTTTATTAATAGGAAAAAACAGATGCAGTTCCAAGGTTTCACAACTCTTATTCATTCTGACCTTAGCAACTATAGCAGTCTATGGTGATGTCTGAGTTAAGGAGACCCTCCCTCTCTCCCTCCTTTCCTCCCTCCCTCCCTTCCTTTCTTCTGTTCTTCCTTTCTCTTTCCTTCTCTCCCTTTCTCTGTCCTTCCCTCTCTCCTGTTTCCCCTTCTTCCCTTCCTCTATTGCCTTTCCATTGTAATTAGGGTAAGTTCAAACTCCTTGCCACAGACTACAGTGCCCTAGTGATATACCCTGCCTTCTTCCCTACCTTCTCCCTCCACATTTCCCTCATTGACAATACTCAAGGCACAATGGTCTCCTGTTCTTTAAATACATGAAGGCCCATCATGTCTCAGGGGTTTTCGCTTGTCATTTTTTCTCTAGGATCTCCGTCTGCACTTTGTGTCATGGATGCCTCCTTTCCACTATTTTGATCTCTCTGGAAGTGCTTCTCCTCTAAGACTTCTCTGTCAGGGCGCTCACCTCCCTCGCCACCACGCTGCTGTTCCCCAGCGTTTCACCCCCTTGCATTGTTCATGCTACTCCAGCAGCATGGCGTTACTTTATGTCTTCTTATTTCTCTTCCCTTCTTTACAATGGACATCTTTGGGGGCAGAGAGTTCTTATGTCCCTAAAGACAAAAACAGTTCCTGGCACATGACAGGGACTTAATAAATATTTTTTACTCTCTGAGTTTTTACTGGGCACTGAACTATGAACTGTGGTTCGTGGGCAAATAAGTAGAAAATTTAATATCTCTTGTCCAGAGGAAACTGGATGAATAAGATTTAAGATTTCTATTACAATTGTTTTTTTCTAGATTCAGCAAGAGTAGGTCAGAGGCCCAGTGGTATCTGGGGCATGGTTTAGAGGGAAAAATTAAGGAGGACTATGATACCAAATTGCTTTGTAATAATTATATTGCCCTATTCAACTGAACTCTTCTATCGATCATTGTTTTGTGGTCAAGTTTTGGGGAAGCCTATTGAAATGCAAGCGAGAGTGATTGAAATGTTAACCTACATGTGTAGATGATGGGAACCAAGGTGGTTGATTATCTGCATAATGGTTTTCAAACATGTGTTAAGCGGAGGAGCTTTTTTCTAACCAACAGCCTCCCAGAAGCCCAATGTACACAGAAGTGAAGGGGCTGCCACTCTGGCTGGTGCTGCAGAACTTGCACTCTGCCCCTGGCACCTCTCCTCATTCTGTCCCTCCGGGCAGCACCTGAAATATCACCTAAGGCACCCAGGTCCGCACGTAGCAAGGTTTGACAATCACAAAGCTTAGACACAACCCTTGTGTTTGGGAAACTGAGGCTCAGAGAGCTGAAGTGACTTATTCAAAGTTATAAAACTCCTGGCTGCAGAAGGACTGGAGCCCAGCTCCCCGAATCACCGGCGTCATCCTACGTTCCTGAAGAACACGTTCCATCCGACAAGATTTGCTCCTCGCAGTGGGGTTTCCACGGGGAGAGGAAAGTCAGAGGTTCCCAGCGTCCCGGGGACCCTGCTTGGAGGGCTGCTGCTCCTCTCGGACTGTAGACTCACAGACTTCTGGGAAATCATCCTGAACTTGTAGCTAATGGTAGAAATAAGGAAATGGGACTTCTTTCTCCAACATTTATTTTATAATGACTTTATTTCTCTGAATTTTTATGAATTATGGAGGACTTTTAACCACTAGGTGTCTTCACTTCCCATTTGTAAAGAGTCGCATGACCCTGAGCAAGAAGAGCAGGTCCTTTATGTGAGTAGTTATTTGTCAATGGGAGCACACATGGGAAATAACTAATTTGGTTGAATTGGCGGTTTAGGGATCAGCCGTATGCAGATTATCTCATGTAACCTGGGACCTCAGAGCCAACACAGCATTTGGCATGACAGAAAACACGTAACAAATGTTTTTAATTCAGTGACTATATTTCAGACATATGTATTACTTAGCAAATACAGTTGAATACTATATCAATTTGATTTCTGACTACATATTGAGGGAGGTGTACATGATTTGTGCTGTATTTAATTGTCATATCCCAGGCATCAGTGATGCCCACATTGGGATTCTGAAAATGTCCTTTATGGCAAGATATTGAATGTAACCATGGAAGTCACCAACTCTCTCCATGTCTCTGTACATCTCCTGATGTTTTCTGCTCTGATGATAAGCACAGTGTCTGGACTTCTCAGAAGAAGACACTGAGTAGCTTCATGCACACTGAGAGTCCCTCAGATAACAACACCAATAGGAAAGGCTCTGAAATGCTGGCCCAGAGAATTAACGATGATAGTATTTTTTTCTCCTCCACTTCTGTCAATTACCTGGGCGAAGTACTCAATCTCTCTGACTGAATAGGTCACTGATCCAATCAAGGGGTAACCAAGTTTTGCCACTGGATGGTGATACTCTTATCCAAGATCACAACAAGTTGGTGTTGAAATTTTCCATATTCATGCAAATCCACTGACTTCAGGGCTGGTGACAAACAGGTAATCCCCAAATGAAAGGAGAATAAAGTTATAAAGATCGTAAAGACAGAAGTAAAGATTTGCTGTTTGAAATTGAATAAGTTAATCATGGCTGATTTATCACAGGTGTAAATAAAGGAATAGTTTTGAAAAGTATTTGAACAATCAAAAGTGTTATACAAATAAGGAATTCCATATGCCCCCTTGTAAAACCGTGAGGAACCAAATGGACTGGGGGTTGATGTGTCAGTTTTGTAGGTATTGTTTTTGTACATTTTGTTAACTGTAGACTAAACTCCTTTGAGGATAGAGAAGGCACTAATTGATGTCTTTACATTCTACAAAACAAGTAAACTGTTTTCCCCAAATGCTCTGTAAATTTTTTAAAAATTTGTTTTTATTGATTTATTAGAGAGAGGAAGGGAGAGAGAGAGAAACATCGATGTGAGAGTCGTCAATGGGCTGCCTCCTACATGCCCCCTACTGGGGATCGAGCCCGAAACCCAAGCATGTGCCCTGACTGGGAGTCGAGCCCAGGCCTCTCAGTCCATGGGACAATACTCAATGTACACTGGCTGGGCTCTGCAAAAAAATTATTTTAACTAATTTATTTTTGTTATAGAGGTTTTTCCTTTTTCCTCCCTAGACACCCACCTCCCGATCCCACCCCACCCCTCACAGCATTGTTGTCTATGTCCATTGGTTATGCATGTATGCATATAAGTTCTTTGGTTTATCTCCCCCCCCTCCCCACCGCCCCCTTCCTCTGAGGTTTGTCCATCTGAACCCTACTCCTTTCTATACCTCTGGGTCTATAGTGTTTATCAGCTTATTTTGCTCTGCAAATCTTTTATTTATTAATATTTAATTAATTAATTAATTAATTAATTTTTTAATCCTCATCCAAGGACATTTTTGCATTTATCTTCAGATAGAGTGGGAAAGAGAGAGGGAGGAAAAGAGAGAGAGAAACATCCATGTGAGAGAGACACATCGACTGGTTGCCACATGACCCCAACAGGGGCCAGGGACAAACTGCAACCAAGGTACATGCCCTTAGCGGGAACCGAACCCGGGACTCTCTGGTCTGCAGGCCAGTGCTCTAACTGCTGAGCCAAACAGGCCAGGGCTCTGCAAATGTTTTAAAGACTGGAATGATATTCTATACTTCTGTGTTTCCTTTACATATGCATGGAATGGTACTGAGTACATCATCTATAATAATAGTTTTACTAGTCATTTGTGAAGACCTTTCCAGTTTACAAAGCATTTATTTGGACTGATATATTTGTTCACCTCAAAGCGTGTGTGCTCTCTCCTCCCTCTACACACACACACACACACATGCACACACACACATACACACACACACACATACACACACACACACATACACACACACACACATTTGATTGCTGTTATAAAAAAGTAAATCAAGAGATAAAATGACCTGCTCAATATTACACAGCTAGTGACAGAATTTACACTTAAATTTGAAGTTCCTCCCAATTCTTGTGAAAACAGTCTACCCAATCTTAAAACCTCTGAAAATATGAGTATAATAGGAATAGAATACAACAAAGTCCTTTCACTTTTTCGTTGTTAACTATACCCTTATCAGACAGACTATCAGGGCCAGGTGTTTTGTAGTTAGAACTTCTGAGGAAAATGTGTGTAAAAGAATTACTAATGCTTTGTAACATGACACTGAGGGACACAATGGTTATGTAACTTGCCCAAGGTCACCCAAATCAGACATGGAGAAGCCAGATTTGTTGTTGTTGTTGTCAATCCCCACCTGAGGATATTTTTCCATTGATTTTTAGATAGAGTGGGAAGGATGGAGGGAGAAAGAAAGAGAGACGTCTGCGTGAGATACATCAATTAGTTGCCTCCCGCACAACCCTGACTGGGGTTGGGGATTGAATCTGCAACCCAGGTATGTGCCCTTGACTGGGAATCGAACCCACAACCCTTCAGTCCGTGGGCCAATGCTCTAACTGCTGGGAAAAACCGGCCAGGGCAAGAAGCCAGATTTTTATTCTGGGCCATCTGGATCTAGAATCTAACTCTTAATCATTATGCCAACTGTAGAAAGTGGACAATATAATACCTTAAGTTATCTTCAGCTCCATCCATGATTTTCTGAACATGCTGGGTACATAGTGGTGTGAGTTCTTCAGATACAAGGATGTAATAAACCTTTTCTACACTGGCTCCTTTCCATTCAGATAAATGTATTATTTTAAGGGAAAGATAACAAAATCTTATAAAAAGTGTTGTTGTGTTCGATTAAGAAATACAAAAAAGAAGAGGCACTTCCCATATTACTTTTTTTCCTCAAAATGAAAAAGAGGTTTCTGAAAGAGATATGAATAATGGCTTAGCTTTAGGCATACTGTTACTATTGTCTTTGAAGTGTTCCATCCACTGGCAGACTGTGGGCTCTCCCATTAGATATATGAATTTTCCTCTTTGGCATTCTTTCATTTCAGCTGGAGCCAAACTCCAGGAGACAGGAGTTCATGTGTCTTTCCAGACATGTCCACTGGGGATTGTGGATGCCATTCCAAACTTGCATTTCTTTTTCATTGGAACTGTTTTTTCTGCCAAAGAATCAGTAAGATAGGATCCTCTAAAATATATTATCCATCAATATTTATTAAGAACCTACTGTCTTTCCAAGTATTCTCTTAATAGGGCACAAGGGGGTGGAAAAGCCTTATAGAAGCATCATCTTCTTAATGGAATAGTCATTTTTCAGTAAACATTTTCTCTGATGTGAATTTTCTAAATGATGCACATTAATGTTCATTGTAGAGGACATGTTTTCTCCCACAAAAAGGCCTTCTGGGTAAAATTTAAGTGTTTGTTTGCCTTCTTACGAAAATAAAGTCATCAATTCTTGCTTAGTAATGAAACTCAATTATTATATAATTTAACCCACTTTACTCCCATGTTGATCATATTCTACCATAGTGTCTTAAATGCCACCATCAAACTATAAATACTTTGAGATAAATGTAAGGTGAGATAAAAAAAATTAAAAAATGTTTTGGTTTGGGATCTGGACAGTCCACATGGATGTGGTTGTGGGCTGGAGCAGTCCTAGGGGTCCAAGATGGGCCAGGCATGAACCCATTAGTCACTGTGAAGAGTCTGGGAATCTTGGGGGCTGAGTTTGCTAGGATGGTGAGGAGGCTTGGTAGGCCTGGTGAGATGATTATATACCAGCTAAAGGAAGTAGTTTAATATTTTAATGTCTGGTATGGATGTACTTGTATATCCTGGGTGAAAATGCCATTTTCTACCTCTAGGTTCATTCATATTTACACTTTAGTGTGGATAAGTTTATTAGTGATTAGGAAGTTGTTAATGCTGAACTTGCAGAGATATAAAAGCTTCTGCCTTGAATCATTTTATATAGGGATTTCCTATGATGTTTGGAGCCAAACATATTGAAGGAAAATTAATAAATACAAGTATAGAAGTGCTATTTTGTATGTTAAAATGGTCTGAAAGGTGACAAAGACCAAGAAAGGGAGACTGTAATGAAATGACTCCTAGACAGCTGTTGGAAACCTCTAGATGATAATTCTTGTGATGTGGGAAGTGCTGATGTGATGGTGTGAAGAGGTAAAAACAAATACAGAAGTTAATCTGCAGGTGGACCCAAAGAGCAGGACACAGGGTCCAAGATGACAGTTGTATAGGAGGATGCTGAACTCACCTCCTCCCATGAGCATACTGAAATATGCACCTATATAGAGAGTGGTTACTCCTGAAAGATACAAGAGGGCTGAATGAACAACTTTTGCACAACAAATGAGAGAAAGAAGCCATATAGAGAAGGCTGGGAAACCTTGAGAGCTTTCTGGAAGCTGTGACAACTCTCTGAGATCAGAGGTGCTGGTAAGTACCGTTGTTTATGCTCCCATCCACCTCAATAGGGCAGGTGGGAATTCTGTTCAGGTCACCTTCCAGGTCACCACAGCGTGTTCCCAGCCACACTGCCTGGAGCCCATTTGGGCTGTGAATAAAGGAAGGATCAACAGGGTGTCACTACGTGCTACTGGCCAGTGCCCCAGGTACCATAAGCATCCACCCAGTTCCAACTGGCCTACCCAAACATACACAGCCTACACAGATGTAACTTCTACACAAGACTACTTTCTGTACAACAAATGTAGGAAAGACTATATAGAGAAGGTTGGGAGCCACAGGAGCTCTCTGGGAACTGGAGGAATTCTCCAGCATTGGAGGTGCTGGTGATCACCATTGTTTCTGGCCCCCTCCACCTTGAAAGAGCAGGTGGGAGCTCTATCTAGGTGCTCTGGTCTAGCTACAAGGTCACCACAGAGTGTTCCCAAGACAAATCACCTGAGTCCATATTGGCTCTGAACAAAGTGAGCAAAGAGGATCAACAGGGCATTACTACAAGCACCTGGCCTCCTTGCCCAGAGCTGCTCCAGCTCAATAAACTAGTGCCCAAGACACCGTAGGCATCTCCTCAGCTCCAACTGGCCTGCCAAACCACCTGGCACATAGAGGTCACTTCTACACAAGGCTGCTTTTTCAAGACTAGGAGATACAGCTATTTTGTCTAATGCATATAAAAAAACATAAAAAGTAAAACAAAAGGAAAAGACAGAATAATATCCCTCAAATAAAGGAACGAGAAAAATCTCCTGAAGAAAAAAAAAAAAAAAAACCTAAGAAAATGAAGATAAGTTATTTGCCTGATAAGAATTCAAAGAAATGATCATAATGATACTCACCAAACTTGAGAGGTCAATAGAGGAACTTAGGGAACACTTCAGCAAAGAGTTTAAAAGTGTAATTAAGAACCAAACAGAGCTGAAGAATACAGTAACTAAAACAAAAAATACATTAAAAAGAGTTGAGAATGGATTTGCTAATACAAAAGAATGGGTAAGCAATCTAGAAGATAGAGTAGTGTAAATAAACCATTCAGACAGCAAAAAGAAAAGAATGAACAAAACCATACGACAGTTGAAGGGACCTCTAGGACAACATCAAGCATGTGAACATTCACAATATAGTGATTCCAGAAGTAGAAGAAAGAAAAAAAAGAACAGAAACTTTATTTGAAGAAATAACCTGGAAAAGGAAACAGAAATTGAAGTCTAGGAAAAACAGAGACTTCCAAACAAGATGAACTCAAACAAATCTATACCAAGATGTACTGTAATTAAAATGGCAAAAGTTAAAGATAAAGAGACAATTTTGAAGGTATTTTGAAGGCAGTGAGAGTAAAACAATTAGTTACATACAAAGGAAACCCCATATGGCTATGAGCTGATTTTTCAGCAGCAACTTCATAGGCCAAAAGGGAGTGGCAGGACATCTTTAAAGTATGAACCAATAACCTAGAATAATTCACTCAGCAAGGTAACTATTCAAAATTGAAAGGGAGATAAAAAGTTTCCTAGACAATCAAAAACTATAGTTTATTGCCCTTAAACCAGCATTTCAAGAAATGTTAAAGGGTCTTCTTTAAGCAGAAAGATAAAGGCCATCACCAGAAATAAGAAAATGAGAAAAGAAAAAATTTCACAGGTAAAGTCAAATATTGAATAAATACAATGAATTGGACATTTAAAAAGCTACTACAAAAGTCAAAAGACAAAAGTACCAAACTCAGCTCAAAGTACAATGAGTAGGTAGGAGATATACAAATGAAAAGATTTAAAATATGACATCAAAAACATAAAGAATGGAGGGGGAGTAAAAATGTAGTCCATTTAGAGTATGTTTGAACTTAAATGCCTATCGGCTTAAAATACACTGGTATGGATATAGAATGATATACATAAACCTTATGGTAACCACAAACCAAAAACTTATAAAAGTACACACAGAATAAAGAGAAAGGAACCCAAACAAAACACTAAAGAAAATCAGCAAACCACCAGGGAAGCGATCAAGAGAAGAAGAAAGGAAGAGAGAACTACAGAAACAACCAAAACACAATGAACAAAATGGCAGTAAGTACATACTTATCATTAATTACTTTAAATGTAAATGAATTAAATACTCCAATAAAAAGAAAGAGGGTGGCTGAATGGATTAAAACACTACTCATCTATATACTGCTTACAAGATATTCATTTCAAATTGAAAAAACACATACAGATTGAAAGTGAAGGGATGGAAAAAGATAGTCCATGCAAATAGAAACTAAAAGAAAGCTAGGCTAGCAATACTCATATCAGACAAAATAGACTGTAAAACAAAGAATGTAAAAAAAAATAAGTCAAAGAAGGATATTACATAATGATAAGAGGTCAATCCAAGTAGAGGATATAAGAATTGTAAATATTTATGCACCCAACATAGGAGCACCTAAATATATAAGGCAAATATTAATGTATACAAATGAAGAAATTAACAGTAATACAATTAATAGTAGGGGATTGTAATACCCCACTCACATCAAGACAGGAGGTAAGGAAATAATGGCCTTAAATGTTACATTAGACCAGATGAACGTAATAAACATTTATAGAACATTTCACCCAAAGCTGCATAATATACATTTTTAAGTGCACATGGAATATTATCTAGGACAGATCTCATATTAAGTCATAAAACAAGCCTCAGTAAATTCAAGAAGACTGAAATTATATCAAGTATCTTTACCAAACACAAGGGCATGAAATTAGAAATCAAGTACCGAAAAAATACTGGAAAAAAATGTGTGGAGACTAAACAACATTCTATTAAACAACCAATGGATTAAACAGGAAATCAAAACTACCTTGCGACATATGAAAGTGAAAACACAACTTTTCACAATTTATGGGATGTAGCAAAAGCACTTCTAAGAGGAAAGTTCATAGCTGTATAGGCCTACCTAAAGAAACAAGAAAAATTCTAAATAAACAATCTAACTGTACACCTAGACAAGCTAGAAAAAGAAGCAAGAAAGTCCAAAGTAAACAGAAGAAAATAATTAAGATCAGAGTGGAAATAAACAAAATAGAAACTAAAAAATAGAAAATATCAATAAAACTAAGAACAGGTTCTTTGAAAAGATAAACAAAATTGACAAATCTTTAAACTCATGGAAAAAAAAGAGAGCCCAAGTAAATAAAATCATTAATGAAAGAGAAGTTACAATTGACATTACAGAAATACAAAGAATCATTAAAGGATACTGAGCAAACAAATAATATATGCCAACAAATTAGACAATCTAGAAGAAATTGGTAAATTTCTAGATGCATATAACCTTTCATGACTGAACCAGGAAGAAAATTGAAAATCTAAACAGACTGATTACTAGCAATGAAATTGAAGCCGTAATAAAAAAAAATCTTCCAACATATACAAGTCCAGGATGAGATGGCTTCACAGATGAATTCTAGGCACACATTAAAAGAAGAATTAATACTTATAGTTCTTAAATTATTTCAAAAAATTTAAGAGGAAAGAATACTTCCAAACTCATTCCATGAAGCCAGCATTACCCTGATATCAAAACCAGACAAAGACATTACAAAAAAAGAAAATTATAGGCCAATATTCTTGATGTACATTGATGCAAAGATTCTCAACAAAATATTAGCAAACTGAATTCAACAGTACATTAAAAGGATTATACACCATGATCAAGTGGGATTTATTCCAGGGATGCAAGGATGGATCAACATCTATAAATCAATTAACATGATACATTCCATTAACAAAATGAAGGTAAAAGTCATATGATTATCTCAATAGATGTAGCAAAGCATTTCACAAAATTCAACATCCTTTTATGTTAAAAGCTCTCAACAAAGAGGGTATAGAAGGAACATACCTCAACACAACAAAGGCTATATATGACAAACCCACAGCTAATAGCATACTCAATGGAGAAAAACTGAAAGCTTTTTCTCTAACATCAGAAACAAGACAAGGATGCCCACTATCATCACTTCTATTCAACATAGCATTGGAAGCCCTAGCCACAGCCATCAGACAAGATAGAGAAATGAAAGGCATCTAAGTCAGAGAGGAAAATGTAAAACTGTCACTATTTGTAGATGATATAATACTATATATAGAAAATCCTAAATACTCTACTGAAAAATTATCAGAACTAATAAATACATTCAGTAAAGTTGCAAGATACAAAGTTAATATACAAACACCTGTTACATTTTTATATACCAATAACAAATGATCAGAAGGAGAAATCAAGTAAATAATCCCATTTACCATTGCATAAATAAACATAGGTTTATTTAACCAAAGAGGTGAAAAATCTGTACTCTGAAAACTATAACACAATGAAGAAATAAATTGAAGAGAATACAAATAAATGGAAGGATATATTGTGTTCATGGATTGGAAGAATTAATATTGTTAAGATGTCCTTACTACCTAAAGTAATATACAGATTCAATGCAATGCCTATTAAAATACCAATGGCATTTTCCTCAGAACCAGAACTACTATTCCTAAAATGTATAAGGACCACAAGTAGCCAAATGAATTTTGAGAAAGAGTAAAGCTTGATATCATGCTCCCTGATATCAGCTATACTATAAAGTTACAATAATCAATACAGTATGGTACTAGCATAAAAAAAAGATATATAGGTCAATGGAATAGAATAGAGAGCCTAGAAATAAATCCTCACTTGTATGTTTAATTAATCTATGATAAAAGAAGCAAGGATGTACAATGGGGTAAACACAGTATCTTTAATAAGTGATATTGAGAAAACTGGACAGGGATATGCAAAAAATAAAATTGGACCACTTTCCTACACCATATACAAAAATAAATTCAAAATGGAATAAAGCTGAAATGTAAGACCTGAAGCCATAAAACTCCTAGAAGAAAACATGGGCAGTAAACTCATTGACATTGGTCTTAGTGCTATGTTTTTGGATATGTCTCTTTGGGCAAGGGCAACAACAACAAAAATAAACAAAAGGGACTACATCCGACTAAAACGTTTTGGTGCAGCAAAGGAAACCATTAACAAAATGGAAACAACATACTGAATGGAGAAGATATTCACAAAGGCTACATCTGATTAGGGGTTAACATCCAAAATACATAAAGAACTCATAAAACTTAACATAAAAATCCAATTAAAAAATGGGCTGAGGACCTGAACAAACACTTCTACAAAGAGGACATACAGATGGCCAATAGACATATGAAAAGATGCTCAACATCACTAATCATCAGGGAAATGCAAATCAAAACCACAATGAGACATCACCTCGTACCTGTCAGAATGGCTGTCATCAAAAAGAACAAGGAACAAGTGCTGAAGAGGATGTGGAGAAAGGGGAGCCCTGTGCACTGCTGGGGGGATGGTACATTGGCACAGCCCTGTGAAAAAATATGGAGATGTCTCAAAAAATTGAAGATAGAGCTGCCATAGAACCCAGCAATTCCACTTCTCGGTTAAAAAAAATGTTTTTATTGATATTTTTAGAAAGAGGAAGGGAGAGAGAGAGAGAAACATCAGTGAAAGAGAAACATCTATCAGCTGCCTCCTGCACATCCACTACTGGGGATCAAGCCCACCACTCAGGCATGTGCCCTCACTGGGAATCTAACCGGGACCTCTCAGTCCATGGGCCAATGCTCAATCCACTGAGCCACACCAGTTGGGCCACTTCTGGGTATTTATCTAAAAACAAAAACAAAAAACTAATTCGAAAGATATATGCACCCCTATATTTATTGCAGCATTATTTATAATAGCAAAGTCATTGAAGCAACCTAGGTGTCCATCAACAGACGAATTGATAAAAAGGATGTGGAATATGTAGACAACATGGATGGACCTAGAGGGTATTATGCTAAGTGAAGTAAGTCAGACAGAGGAAGACAAATACTTCCTCTGTCTGACTTATTTTACTCATATGTGGAATCTAAATCAAAACAAAACAGAAGCACACCCATAGATACGGAGAACTAGCTGATGGTTGCTTTAGCTAAGGGGTGGGGGAAATGGATAAAATTAAACAACAACAATCACAAAACACGAGAAGCCACAAAGTCCATTGCTTCAGTTATTCCTTAGTGATAATAACTGATTAGTGTGCTCACTGTTCCAGACCATTTGTTAAATTCTTTTTCCTTGGATGACCAGCAGGTACAGATACCCAGAAGGTGTGCAAGGTAATTTGTTGAGATGCAGAAAAGATATATTAGAGCATGTACCCATACACACATATATATTTCTCATTCTCATTGTGCTTATATTTTTGTTTCAATGATAAGGGTTAAATATTTTAAAAGTTTAGGAAGTATTAGAAAGTGGGCACTGTCCTCAAATGAATTCAAAGTTTTTTTTTTTAACTATTTTCCTTTTTTTAAATATGTTTTTCCCCTTATTGATTTTAGAGAGAGAGGAAGGGAGAGGGAGAGATAGAAACATCGATGAGCGAGAACATTGGCCGCTTCCTGCATGCCTCCCACTGGGGATCGGGCCCACAACCTGGGCATGTGCCCCGACCAGGAATCGAACCGGCGACCTCTTGGTGCATGGGTCGACGCTCAACCACTGAGCCACACTGGCCAGGCGAATTCACAGATTTTTTTCTAAAATGACTCTTCACAGAGTCCCAAAGTTGATGTACTAATAGCACTTTCCTTTGGATCAATATATGGGCCAAATTATTACCATATTTGCCTACCTAGTCTTTAGAAAAAATTATTTACCTTTTAAAGAGGCTCCTTTCTTGTTTTCTAAGGAAAGAAACTTTCTCGGTTTGGCAGGCACACAGGTGAGTGCAGCACAGGGCACGGCAGGCGGTAGAAGGCTTCTTAGTCTCGAGTATCCACGTACTTGTTTCGGTTCAGCACTTGAATGTAAAACCAGGGCACACCTCAGTAGATGAGTGGATAAAAAAGCTGTGGTACGTTTACACAATGGAATATTATGCAGCTGTAAAAAAGAGAGATCTCTTACCCTTTGAGACTACATGGAGGGACCTGGAGAGTATTATGCTAAGTAAAATAAGCCACTCAGAGAAAGACAAGTACCACATGATCTCACCTATTTGTGGAACCTAATGAACAAAATAAGCTGTTGACCAAAAGAGATTCAGAATCATGGAAGTAGGGAACAGACTGACAAACCTCAGATGGATGGCGGTGGGAAGAGATAAACCAAAGAACTTATATGCACAACCAATCTACACGGACACTAGGCTGGGGAAGGCAGGAGGGGGCTGGGAGTGGGAAGGAGTGGGTCAATGGGGAAAAAAGAGGGGCATCTGTAATGTTTTCAACAATAAAAAAATAAAATAAAACCAGGGCACAGTAAGTATTGACATGGGAGGTGCCACTGGCAAACTGGCCCATGAAGGTCACCCTGTCATACCCTTGGTTCCCTGCCCTCCAGAGAGCTGACACCCCTTTGCTGGGTGGTTGAGCTGGAGAGACAGAGACCTGGCCCTCCCAGGACAGAGTGAAGCTGACAAGGTAGGTGCTATTGTTGACATCTGTCACCTTTCCTGAAGCACCTGCCTTCATGGAATCCCCACCATATCCCTTCCGAGTCCCAAGTGGCTCGCACCTCCAGCAGGATGTCTAGCTGACCCCGGCAGCATGTGTCTCGATGGCTGAGGATGGTGGCTCTGCTGTGTGTGGCACTGGTGGTGGTGTCCACGCGGGTGAGGGTCTGGGTGGGACCAGCGGGTCTAGTTTCTCCATGGTTCCCTTTACTCAGCCCAGTCTCTGCTGGCAAAACTGCTGGGTCCGGTGGTGTTTGAGGGCATGAGGACTTCCTGTGGAAATTCCAGTGATGGAAGGAGATGGGCAACTTGAGTGCAGTCCATAACTGAAATGACATGGAATACAATAAATACAATAGATGACATAGAAAATGTTCCTCTTTTTTTTTTTAATTCTCACCCAAGGATATTTCCCATTAATTTCTAGAAAGAATAGAAGGGAGGGAGGGAGAGAGAGAGAGAAACATTGGCGGGAGAGAGACACATCAATTGGTTGCTTCCCGCACAACCCCAACCAGGGCCAAAGATTGACCTGCAACCCAGGTATATGCCCTAGACTGGAATCAAACCCACAACCCTTCAGTCTGCGGACCGACGCTCTAACTGCTGAGCCAAACCAGCCAAGATGAAAATGTTCCTATTTAATGTAATAGTTTTTGGTAGGTTATCCAACTTCTATGTTCTATAGAATAATAAGGGGTAGAACAATGAAAATAAAACCGATATTTTGTTTTTTTTTTGTTTGTTTGTTTTTGGTACGTGCCCCTAGTGGGAACCGAACCCGGGACTCTGGTCTGCAGGCCGACGCTCCAACCGCTGAGATATTGAGATTTTATTATTATATATGTCTCACAGGCGGAATGATTTTCCTGAAGTCTGGAGGTGGAATTCCATTTTCCACTGGCTAATCTAGTTTGGATGAGCTAAAACTCCAAAGAGCCCTGGATCTTTTTCCTTAAAGTGTGAAAATAAAATCTACTGGGCAGTTGTGGAGACCAAACGAGAAAAGGTTTCTGCACTGCACAGCACTGAACAAATGCTTATTTTTCTATTGTTTTTTTTTTTTTTTTTTTTAATTTACTTATGTTACAGATGATTCTCCTTTTTTCCCCCATTGACACCCCCCTCCCCCTCCCTCCCTGTCCCGTCCCCGTTTTGTTGTCCATGTCCATTGGTTATGAGTACATGCGTACAAGTTCTGTGTTCATCGCTCCCCTCCCCCGCCCCCTCTTCTGGCAGATGTCAGCCTGTACCCCACTTCCACGTCTCCGGGACTACCCTGCTCCTCACACTGTTATGTTCATTATACTCCAGAAATAAGTGAGATCATATGATGTTTGTCTTTCTCTGCTTGGCTTGTTTCACTTAGGATAATAGTTTCCAGGTCCTCCCATGTCGACGCAAAGGATAAGAGATCATTCTTTCTTAAAGCTGCATAGTACTCCATTGTGTATATGTACCAGAGCTTTTTTATCCATTCGTCTACTGATGGACATTTGGGCTGTTTCCAGATCTTAGCTATTGTAAATAGCGCTGCTATGAACATGGGGGTACATGTATTCTTTCTGATTGGTGTTTCAGGCTTCTTGGGGTATATTCCTAGGAGTGGGATCACTGGGTCAAATGGTAATTCAATTTTTAATTTTTTGAGGTAACACCATAGTGTTTTCCATAGTGGCTGCACCAGTCTGCACTCCCACCAGCAGTGTCCTAGAGTCCCCTTTTCTCCACACCCTCGCCAACACTTGTTGTTTGATGCTTTGTTGATTCTATTGTTTTTTTTTATAACTAGAATTCGGCCACTTATAAAATCCTTAAGAAAATGGCCCTGCCTGGGCGGCTCAGTTGGTTGGAGTGTCGCCCCGTACGCCAAAAGATTGTGGGTTCGATTCCCAGTCAGGCACACACCCAGGTTGCATATTTGGTTCTCTTTTGGGGCACGTACAGGAGGCAACCGAACCATGTTTCTCTCTCACATTGATGTTTCTCTCTCTCCCCCCACCCCTCTTCTTCTCTCTCTAAAATCAATAAAAACGTATCCTTGGGTAAGGATTTAAAAAATCCTTAAGAAAATGTTGAAGATGCATGGGTCTCCTATGGAAAACATGATTACTTCTATTTCACCTTTTACACTTTACTTAAACATTCTATTATATTTAATAGTACCTTTCAGATTGTTTTAGCTAACTGAGGAGATAAGAAACAGGTTTATTAAAAAATACATTTTCTAATAATCAAATAACACCAATTTATTATAAAAAATGAGAGAATGTCAAAACTAACTGTAAATAAAAGTCAGTCACAGTCATGCCAACCACTGATAACTACTGTTGACATTTTGGTGATTTTTCTCTCATTCTTTGTATACCACTTCACATGATTGTGAACACATTGAAATTTACCAATACATTTTGACGTTTTAAAAAACAGTGTCATAAAAACACTCTCAACCTTTTATCAGAGGCCCACGTAATTTTCCAGCCTTCGGATGTAGCTAAATATTTTATGGATTCCCAATGATTGCATCCAGCTCTTCTCTATTACAACTCTGTAAAGAACAACTTTGGTATAAATGTTTCTTTGCAATTCAGATTATTTGCTGAAAGCTCAGAAGTAGAGTTATTGGTCAAACGTGGAGAACATTGCTAAAGGTCTTAATACGTGCTGTGAAACTGTTTTTCCAGAATGAGGTGCCAGTTGGCGTCTAAAGCAGCAGTGACTGAGAATTCTGTCTAGTCTTGCCACAGGCTCGCAACACGGGGTAGCTCAGTGTTAGAGGTGTTGGCTTGGGGTTAAAGCCTGACCCTGCCACTGCCTAGCTCTGCAACCTTGGCAAAGTTCCTTAATGTCTCTGTGAATCACTGTTACCAAATAAACACTGAGTAATAAAAATAAACACCTCATAGGTTTGTTGTTATGAGAATTAATGGCTAAGATATGAAAAGCATTTAGAATGGCCCATACCAAGTGTTTATTATGCTATCTCTATTATTTGATAAATAAAAATGTTTTTATTAAAAAATTTTTGTTTTTAAATATGTTTTTATTGATTCTTTTTAGAGAGAGAGAGGAAGGGAGAGAGAGAGAGAAACATCAATGTGAGAGAGAAGCATGGATTGGCTGCCTCCTGTGTGCCCCCTTCTGGGGATTGAGCCCACGACCCGGGCATGTGCCCTGACCAGGAATCAAACCGAGACCTCTTAGCCCATGGGACGATGCTCAATCCACTGAGCCACAGTGGCTGAACTTTATTAAAAAATCTTTACGTTTCAAATAAAACTAATAATATTAATCATATTTATATCTCAACATTTCCAATAAAGACAGAGTAGCTTGTATCGTTCCAAGTCTCCTGACTCTCCTGCAGACAACAATGACAAACTAGACCAAAAAAAAACCTCTCTAAAAGCGCATGGAGAGTGAGCACAGGCAGACAGACACCGGAGGGAGCAGCAACTTGAAGGGCCAGCACTGACTTGCATTATAAGAAGAGCTAACGTGCCCTGGCAGGTTTGGCTCAGCGGTTAGAGCCTCAGCCTGAGGACCAAAGGGTCGCAGATTCGATATCTGGCCCCAGTCAGGGTGTGCAGGAGGCAACCAATCAATGTTTCTCTCACATCGATGTTTCTCTCTCTCTCTCCCTCCCTTCCACTCTATCTAAAACATAAGTGGAAAATATCCTCAGGTGAGGATTAAAAAAAAGAAGTGCTAACTCAAGTTCTTCCAGCTGCAGTGAAATCATGTCAAATAGAAACATAGGTCTTCAGGAAGGAAAGCAAAGCACCAGAAATGGTAGATATATAAATAAACATAAAACACTGTGTGTTTATTACCTTATTTCTTTAAAATGCATATAATTATTTGAAGTAAAAACTATATTTTTGTAATAATATGAGAACTATAGCATAAAGAATGGGGAGGGAATAAATGGAAATAAATGGTTGAAAGGTAGCACAATATTAATTGTAAAAGTTAAGAATGTGTATTGTAATCCCTAGAGAAACCACTTTAAAAACAAAACAAAAACTGAGCTATAAAAATAATATAGAAACCAAAAGGAAATACTAAAAAACCTCAGTTAACCCAAAATAAGGCAATAAAGGGAGAACAGAGGAAGAACAACCCCCACCCCAGCGGAGGGGCCAAACAGAAAACAAACAGGAAAATGGTGGACTTAACTCCACTCATAATTCCATTAAAAGTAAGTAGACGCAACACTTCATTAAAAGGCAGAAATAAAAAAGCAATACCCAACTATTTGCTGCCTACAAAAAATGTGGTTTAAATATAAAGATACCTATAGGTTGAAAGTAAATGGGTGGGAAATGACAGCCCATGTAGGCATAGGAAAGCTAATACTGATGTTAAAGTAGACTTCAAGATAAAGAGTATCACCAGAAATAAAGATGGACATTTCATAAGTTAAAAACGGTCACTGTGTCACCCAGCTGGTGTGGCTCAGTGGACTGTTCGATTCCAGGTCAGGGCACATGCCCAGTGTCAGGCTCAATGCCCAGTAGGGGGCGTGCAGGAGGCAGCGGATCAATGTTTCTCTCTCACATTGATGTTTCTCTCTCTCCCTCCCTCTCTCTAAAAAAATCAATAAAAACATATTAGAAGAATAGATAAAAAATTAAAAAGCGTCATTGTATCAGAAAACATAGCGATACTAAATGTGAATGTACCTACACATGCATGCATTTTTTTTTCTTTCTTTTTTTTTATCCTCACCCGAGGACATTTCCTCATTTTTTGTTCAGATAGAGTGGGAGGGAGAGAGAGGAAGAGAGAGAGAGAGAAACATCGACATGAAAGGGACACATCGAGTGGCCGCCACCCACACGACCAACCAGGGCCGGGGACAAACTGCAACTGAGGTACATGCCCTTAGCAGGAACCGAACCCGGGTCTCTCTGGACTGCAGGCCGACGCTCTAACCGCTAAGCCAAACCGGCCAGGGCACATGCATGCATTTTTACATGAAACAAAACTTGACAAGACTAAAGGGAGAAATAGAAAAATCCACAATCATAATTAGAAATGTAAAAAAACTCAGTAGCTGCTATAGGAACTAGATATAAAAATGAATAAGAACCTGGAGGATCTGAATATTATCAGAATAGTGTTTTTTAATGGCTACAATTTCAAATGAAATTTCAAGTGCTTTTTAATATGGTGGAATAATATTCTGTGCACAAAAACTTTTCGGTAGAAATATAACAGAAAAATTCTGATTCAAAATGGAGGACCAAGTACATATTATATATAGCCTTGATTTCCTACCATCAAATATTGTAAAAGACAAAAAGAAAAAACTTTAAAAGGATTCTGAGAAACAGGAAGAGTTACCTTGATTGGACTAGAACTTATAAGGAATCTCCTGGAAAATGAAAGGCAGATGAGGTTAGATCCAGGAAGAAAACCAAATGCATGGAGATGAGAATTCTGCAAGAGGTGGAAGCCACTCCAGGGACCCTACTCAGTTGGAGGGGGTTGATAACTTAGGGGTGCAAAAAGGTAGCCCATAGCCTCCTTATTTTCCTACCAGGCAGCTAGAAACAGGGACTTACGCACTTAGGTTGAATAACAACTATAGATACAGAGGTGAGAAAAGTAGGGAGGAGCGTGTGCGCCCTTAACAGCCCAGACACATGGGAGTGTGCGTTGCCCTTGCAGTGGTTTTGCATCTCTGCTAAAAGCATGCTGGGAAAAACAGGTAACAGCACTCCACACTGGCCATCACATAATCTCAGGTAGAAGGATGTCCACACATCAGGAATTCACAATATTGTGTGAAAGCCAATTCATGAAAGAGAGGTATCAAATTCCATAAAGAGAAAAAACAGAATTAACAGAAAAAGCAAAATACAACTTTAGAACAAGTACACTTTCTATCCTCAGAGAGATGCTAGATGACATTGCATCCGCAAACAAATGAATCGATTAGAGATCTTGGAAAGTAAAAGCTTGCTGTTCTCTATGCAAAAATCAATTGTGTTCCTCTATATCAGAAACAAGCAATTAGAAAATGTATTTAAAAGACACTATTTACAATAGTAACAAAAAATTATAGAGTATCTAGGTGCAAATCTAACAAAAAAATGTATACGACCTGTATGCAAAAATTATATTATTTACTAAAAGATCTTGAAGACCTAAATAAATGGAGAGATAGTACACATTGCTAAACAGTAAAATAATACTATAAACATGTCAGTTTTTCCAATTTGCTCTGCATGGTTAATATAATGCACATATAATTTAAGTGGAATTGTTCTTCAGATTTGACAGGCTGACTTTAAAATATATAAGAAAGAGCAAAGGGCCAAGACTGGCCAAGAACCTTCTGAAGTAGTTTAAACAATAGTAACTTGACTTAAAAGTTTTCAAGACTAACTATGAAGCTCTATTAATTACAGCAATGTGGTATCGAACACGGAAGACAAATTGATCAGTGGAATAGAACAAAAAGCCCAGAAAGGGACCTGTACTTATTAGAAATTTTGACATGCAACCAAAGTCACATGATAAATCAACATGAAAAGAAAGAACTGCAAAATAAAAACAGCTGAAAAATCAGAAAAACCAATTCCAGGTATATTACAGGGTTACATGTCTAAACCAACCTTTAAAAGTTTGAGTAGAATATTGAGATAATATGTCTGATACTAGAGTAAGAAAGGGTTTCTTAATACTCAAAAAAGCATTAACTGTAAAGAAAGAGAGATACATTTTACTACACAAACATGAAAATATTCTGTTGTTCAGAAGATCCCTTAAAAGAAGGTGAAAAGACAAGCTAAATGTTGGGAGAAGATGGTCGCAATGCCTAAATTAGGGACAAAAGAATGTGTGTCTATACACACACACACACACACACACACACACACACAATTTTACCCTCTCCCATGTTGCATAATGATTATCAACTACATCAGTTCTTACCTTACAACAGGTGAAGTATCAAGTAAAAGCATACTTCTGTGAAACACAGAAAGAAGCAATTCCTACCGATGTGGAGTTTGGAAAGCAGTAGGAGTGATCCAGAAGGCTACTGCAAACAGCAGCACCAACTTGTCATACAATTTGTCATAGTCATTGTCAGGATTAGAATCCTATAAGAGACAATACAAAAACTAGCACAATGCCACACAACAAAACAGAAAAACAGAAAAGAAATGCTGAAACACATGGACAGTGCATACCTCTGACTCTTGGTCCTCAGATAGGTTACTTTCAGAACAGAACTTGCCCTCAGCTGCTCCCGCTGCTCCCAGCTCCTATCTTTGGCTCTCCGCTTGTGCCTTCAACAGAAGCGCTTTCATGGGACATGGAGCTCACCATGTACGCTAAGAAACCGAGAAGCTAAGGGCCTGAAGGATTAGGATTGCTCGTGTCCAGGTGAAGTCTCCAGGCTACGTGTCACCTAACAGGTTTCCTATTGTCTTTCTTTAAACACAAAGAACGGACACAAACATCCCAGTGAACACTGACCCTGATAACCACATTATCCCAGGGCCCTGTTACTGTAACTTGATTTTTCCAGCTTTCTTATTACAAATCTGTTAATATGTTTCCTTTTCTTGTCTTAGCAGTCTTTCTAGCACCCTTCAAGTTTCAAAATAATTATTTTAAAACTCAGATTTTCTTTTTTTTTTTTTTCTTTTAAAAATGTTTAGGCTGTATCAATGCTTTTCTGCAGTTACATCTCACTGTGTGTCTTGGTCCTGGAATTTCACATTGTCTTTTAAAATCAGATTGCTTGAATGCTCCCCTTCTAAAATTTTCCATCTCACAAAATTTACTCTCCCCTAGAAGCACTCCCCACCCCCCCTGGATTCCAAGTTTATATATAGACATTAGAAGTTTCTGCACCTAAGAATGAATGTTACCCCATCTCCCACCTGCCCAATTCTGCAACTATTTTCATACCCTTGTAGTTTAAAGACTTGTCCAATTTTATACATAGAAACTAGTGAGCTGGGTGTTGAGGCTTTGTTCTGAAGCCCCCAGTCCACTATGGGGCACCTCCCCTCTGTGTCAAAATGAATCACAGGTGTGCGTTGCAGTCTGCTTACTTTCACCATGGGTCCACAACTTCCTGCTTGTTTCAGCTAAGGTGAGTGCCAGGCATAAGGTGAGTGCCAGGCATGCCAGCCCCACCTTAAGGAGGGGACTGGATCACACACTACAGTTAACCGTTCACGTAGATGTGGGGAGGGAAAATGAAATTCTCAGTATATATGAGATCATTTTAATGTCTGGAGACTTTATTCTTCTAATTCCAGTAAGTGTACAATAAATAACCAGCAAGAAAACGAGCAAATGAAGCTGGAAGCTTGAATGATGAGATGGGTAGCCATCCAGGGAGAGCTGAACTGCCTAGTTTCCATCGTCGGCTTGTCATCAGGACCCAGTTGCCAGGACTGAAGCATGGAGTACCTCAAATATACTAGGTACTCGATACATTTGCTCAATTGTACTAAAAGGATCTCAGATACAATGTAGGCAAGGCAATGATATTGATTAAATCTCAGAATGACAGAGTAATAGTTTCCAGTCATGAGTTTGAAATATCTGGGATCTGTGTTTTGGGCCTGACAGCAATGGTGACAGAAAGAGCAGGTGCCCAGACAAATGCACCAGTGCCCATCGGAAGCAATAGGTGACCACGCCGTGGGTCCCTCCACAGTTTCACCTGTGCTGTCCCACACAGGAAGGCAGACATGTCCATCAATCCTTTCAGGCATGTATATGTATAAATATATATACACATCTATAAGCAATCAAGATCTGTTTCACAAGGATCATTAAGATTTTGATCATCCTCCAACATTCTTGACTGTGCTCCACCAACCTGGCCTTAATAATACACCTTTATGTCTTTGCACAATGACAGCTGGAAAAGCTGTTTTAACCATATATGGCTGGGTCCAGGACTGTTCTGGTCTACCCTGGGGAGCCCCTAATAAGAGATAAATATTTGCAGTGGGCCTGGTTTGGCTGTTCCTTAGGAAACTGAGGTCAGCAACTACCCAAGTTCATAGTCTACTCTGCGGCACATAGATATATGAGTTTTAATTGGCTTTTGTCACATAGATATTAATATTTAATGTTAACCTGACATTTTCATGAGGTAGGCATACTAGATACGCTTGACTTAAAGAACCGAGAGCACAGAGAGAGTTTAAATCATTTGTCCAGGTTATCCGGCAAGCTTCAAAACAGTACTGGGACCAGGATTCCTGCACTTTGACCTCTGAGTCAGCGCACCTTCCACCACTCAGCATGACTCCGGCACACATGGTATGACCAAGTTCAGGTCGAGCCTGTGGTTCATGTATTTCTTGTCCATTATTTAAAATGCAAGGCTCGAAAGCCTGGTGTGAGCAATATACATGCTCTTCCTAGTGTGCTGCTTTGCAGTTAGTGTGAGGGTTCGTGACCAGCTTTGACTGAGTAGCTGCCTTTTCCTTGTGGGCCCAGTGAGGGATCTAAACTTGAGAGCTCAGTCAGCTAGCAGCCTGGAGCCATGAGTTTACACAATCCAGTATAACCCAGGAGGTCATCGGTTCCTTGGGGTAATAGCAGTGCTGGCCAGGGTCTAAAAGAGTCCAAGCAACATGGGCAGACGATCAGCATCGGGCAAAGCAAAGAGCAGATGTCCAGAGAACTCCTGGTGGGGACCAAGTTACGGAAATGGCTTCTGTAGCCTCAGGAATCAAACAAGCTGTGCCCCCATTGCCAAGGAGGCTGTCCTGAATGGCAGAAAGCCTCATGTCCATGGGTCTGAGTACAGGAGAGGGTCCCTATCCCTGGAAAGATGAGAGGAGATTCAATAGCTAAAGAGACTCCAGATTCCAGCAGTGAGAACTTGGCACAGGACTCTTCATGTCAGTAAGTAATAATGAAGGGCACCGGCTACTGCATCTAATCCTGTTAATGGAGGAAAAAGGGCCAGTGATGAGACAGGTAGATGGATAGGTAGCTCCCCATGCCCCAGATTTACCAGTAACCGAGGGTCATGGGCTCGGTGCCATGTTCAGGTGTACTGTGGGAAAATGTATGAAGTTCAGACGACGGCCATGCTCATAGCCCCTTTGAAAAAGGTGGTTTCAAACCCAAGTCCTTCCAGTTAGTGTCTCAGCAATACTTATGACCTCTGAGAGGCATTGGAGCAGGTTGGGGTTCTGGGAGGAAGAATTTTTTTTGTCTTTATTGATTTTAGATAGAGAGGAAGGGAGAGAGAGACAGAAACATTGATGAGAGAGAACATCGACCGGCCGCCTCCTGCATGCCCCCCACTGGGGATCTCCCACAACCTGGGCATGTGCCCTGACCAGGAATCGAACTGGCGACCTCCCGGTGCATGGGTCGACAATCAACCACTGAGCCACAGCGGCCGGGCTGGGAGGAAGAATTTTTTCTCACCGCCCAAATTCTCAGACGGGATTAGAAAATGCGAGAAGCTGTCACGAAACCAGTGACCTATGTTGCAAACACGTCATATTTTTTATTCACTGTCTGCATGAAACAACGTATTTCCCGTGAAGATGAAAAATAAAATACAAGAAAACCGTGAGCACCTTGTCAAATGCACCTGACTTTGGCACTTCAGTGACACTAGGAGTACCTGAGTCGGGATTTTCCTGATTAGGTAACTGATCACTTGTGTTCACATAGTGGTGTGGCTGGTTTCCTGAACAACCTTAATGGATTTGCACAACTTGAACAGGAGAATATGGCCATCTGGCCATCTAGGCAATTTCTGACCAAACTCTGAGTAACAGGCCTGCCTGGCTGAGACTTACCTCCAAGACAGAATGAGGAAGAACTTAAAAAATTTGCAAGCAGCCTTGACCTTTAGCGTGACTAGAACTCCTCTCCCACCAAGATGCTTTAAAGTGATTGTAAAACAAGTGTATGCCCCCCTTTTCTTGTGGAACATGTGAATAAAGTGGAGCAAGTGAAATACAGGTATTTCAGAATAATATTCCATTTCATAATGTAAACAGATGCATTGTGTAGCTACACCGTTTCTGTGTTAGAGCACTGCAGGTGGTGATCACTTCGGTCGGCAAAATCTGCTGATGAAGGTCGGATTGAAAAGGGCACAGCACGTCTGTGGTATTCTTGACAAAAGTGCCTGACCTCAGTCTGATTATGAGAAAACTTTGGATAGAAGAGAACTGAGGGACATTCTACAAAATAACTGACTAGTAGTCTTCAGAAGTGCCATGATCGTGGAGAACAGTGAGAGACCAAGCAACGCACAGAGACCAGAAGAGACGAAGGAGACCTGATGGGTTAGGTTTTGGAACATAAAAGGGGCATTAGTGGGGAAACTGGTGAAATTCAGATAAAGTCTGTAGTCTAGTTAATAGATACTAATGTATCAATTTTAATTTATTGGTTTTGAACATTGCACGGTGGTTATACAAGATGTTATCATGAGGTGAAGCCGACTGAAGGCACATGAGAACTTTTGGTACTGTTTTTGAAACATTTCTGTAATTATAAAATAATAAATTTAAAATTATAATTATAAAGTTATTTCAAAATAAAAAGTTTAAAAACCTTTCTCAAATGGAGAAAATAATTTATTTCTCCATGAAATGACTACTGTTTCCCATATCGTCTACCAAGTGGTTGACCGGAAGCAGTGTGGTGGCCTCGGGTACCGCTGCAGACGCTGGGGGTAGGGAGGAGAAGCGCACACATGCAAGTGACTGGGCTAGCCCTAACCTTTAACCCCTCCCCCACTGCTCCCTATAGGGCACGTCTGTCATTTTGTTTGGGACAGGACTTCATTGTGTGGGATTTTCCCATACACTATAGTGTGTTTAGTATCCTCAGCCCCTTTACCAAATGTGTGTAGTTACCCAGCATCTTTACAGCAACCCCCCAGATTTCCCTCACACATTTCCAATTCTCCCTTTGGTTGAGAACTTCCGGTTTAGATGATTAGACGCCAAGAGACTGCAGCTCTTGAGACAAGGAGTGCTTGGCTGGAGGTACAGAGAAGTCACTGAGATCAGGGTCCCATTACGTGTGTGAGGGATAGAATGGGAAATTGTTGGGGACAGATCAAAACAGGGTCTTAGCACTGGAGAACTCTTCTGAGAATCTTTATTAACTCAATACCAAGGGTAAGTTAAGGCTTGGAGTTTGGCCTGTTTTCCTAGGGAGACATTACTGTTGATAAGAACAGACAATCCCAGAGAAATGTGATCTCACCAGAAAACAATGTGATGTCTGAAGACCACAACCACTATGTAAGAAAGGAAAAAAAATGGACCACATAGAGCAAGAATTAGAATTAAGCATAATAAATATCAGCGAGAGATAAAGTAGAGATACTGATCGTCTAATTGCAAAGCAGAAACAAGCAGTTATATAGAAGTAGTTGAAGATTCTTGGTCTCTAATGTATAACAACTGAAATAAATAATAGTTTGGTGCAAGAGTAGAATGTATACAAAAATCGAGTTAGTGAGCTGGAAAATCAGGTTGAGGAACTCGCCCTGAAATAATCAGGAAGGAGTATAGAGTTGAAAGAATATGAAAAACAAGTTAAAAGATATGCAGCAAAGAAATAAAAATGTCAATATCCATATTTAATAAGAATCCTAGAAAAGTAGGGTAAAAACCAATGAAACAAACAGAGAAACTACATTATTTTCAAGTAAATGTGAAAATCAAAAATAGACCACATACTGGGTCACAAGAGAAATCTCAACAACTTTTAAATTCATAATTTAAATGTAAATCACAATGAAATTGCAATATATTTGACAATAAACAACAATGAAAGCACTTTATATCAACCATTGTGGAAAGCCTCCAAATTATACTGAGAGGGAAATATATTACTGTAAATGCAGCTACTAAATAGCAATGAGAATTACAACAATGGGCTAGATGTCCGAATCAAGAATAGAAAAAGAAGAGCATAGTAAACTTGAAGAAAGGAAAAGTAAGAAAATCATAAATATAGGAGCAGATACTAATAAAAGATAAAACAAAGAAACAATAGAGATAATCAACAAAATAGAAGCTAATTCTTAGAACAAAACTAAAGACTGAGCGACAGTAAAGACTGAGTTCTAGTAAATTTGATAAAGAGGAAAATATACACAAAAAATTAATTTGGGCAATAAAAAAGGGTATACCACAGCTGATTCCAGGAAGGTTTTTGAAATTATTAGAGAGTACTAGAGTGACTTTATGTCAATACATTTGCGAAGTCTGACAAAAAGAAATACTTTCAAAATATACAACCACGTAATTGATGGAAGAAGAAATAAGGAATTAGAGAAAATGGCAGCAGACAAGGTGGAAGCTACACTGACCTCCTCCAGGACCAAACTGGAATTACAACTAAGTTATAGAACAATCAGCATAAATAACTAACTAAAGGCTAGATGAACAGGAGTCTTATAACCAAGGATTTACCGAAGAAGCCACATTGAGACGGTTAAGAAGGGCGGAGATTCAGAAAGAGCTGGCCCTGCGCACGTGCGGAATCCAGAGGGATATCTCAGATGCAGAGGTCCCCGCTGTGGAACGTGGGGTCTCAACCCCATTCTGGGCACCCCAGACCAAAGCACCAGAGCTGGGAAGAGGAGCCCGCACAACATCAGGGTGTGAGAATCAGTGGGGATTCCATCCTCCTGGGAGAGACAGGAGTCCGCTAGAAAGTCAGATGCCTTCTGAAAGGGCCAGCACACCAAATCTCATTTGCAGCCACTCACCCTGGGCTCCAGCAGAGGGGAGGTGGCTTAGAGGGTTGTGCGGCTTTGGGGAGAAGGTGAAAGGGACAGTTGCCAAGGACCCTATGCTGAGTCCCTCACCCACATCACCCACAGATGCCATCTTTCGGATTGAGAGCCGGATTGAGCTCTCCCCTCAATACAGTATCAGCCTAAGGGAATGCATTCGACCCACCCTCCCCACTCCCTGTGTCTTGGCCCTGCCCTGCCCTGCCCAGCTCGTGCCATGTGGAGGAGTCTGCCGGCTGCCACCAGCCCGGGCCCATGATGCAGACTTTCTTGGAGGTTTCTTAAGGAGGTTCGAGCAGATTTGTGGTGTCAGAGATGAAAAGGGAGAGACTGAGTTGTGTGGCTCTAGGGCAAGGACCATTTTTCTCCCCCGTGTCCCCACAGGAGATCCATTAGCCCTGTCCCCCTGACTCCCTGTGGCCCTGCCCTGTTGGGCTCTAGCCCTGAGAAGAATCCAGCTGGCTGCCAACAGCCAGGGCCCAAGGTATAGACGTTCTAGGAAGGCCCTTGGGGAGGTCTAGGCAGACTCAGGTGGTGGCAGAGACTGAGCTGTGTGGCCCTAAAGCAAGGGCCATTTTCCCCTTGCACACTGACATCATTGTTCCTGTGCAGAACACTCCCTCCACATGACCAAATATTGGTCTATTTTAGCCTGATGAACTCTGCTGGCCTCATCCTGACAGCTCCCTAAGAAGCTGTTTTACTACACAGGTTTGCAGATTCCTGGCGAGTGGTGGTTGGCCTCGGTGCACCCTAAGACTTCTGCTGAGTGGCCTCAGACCCAGCACTGGTACTGAGTTTGAATCTGTATTAACCTAGTCAACACCACACACCCCTACATGGTGACTCACTTAGAAACTACCTCAAGAAAGTCATGTACTGCCAGAGGCTCTTTCAGTGACTGAGCCTAACAGTAGCCAGAAGGTGAAGGTGAATCTTGGGGAGACTTGTGCCTTTTCCTGACCTGCCCCAGGGCTTCGTGCTAATGGAGACCAGCCTTGGTATACAGCATGACTCCTCCCCCACACACCCAGATCCAGCAGAGGAAGCCACAAACTGTGGATAACTTTGTAGTCTCAAACAAGTAGCCCAGGGCCAGTCACAGGAAGCACCTGACATGGACATGCATCGGAGTCCCTCCCAAGAGGTCCCATAACCAACACACCCGGTGGCAGGATAAATACCACATAAAAGCACATCCCAATTAGCTCCACAAGTGGCACACCCAAAGGATGATTTTGGCAGGCACCAGACCCTGGTGGGGCCAAGTCCACTCCATGTGGTTAGCCCCCACACAGCAGCTCATACACTGTGGGCAGGGTCAATCCTCATAGTCAGCCAGCCTGAGGATCAACTCCACTCATGGATGGGCAAACAGCTATCAAGGCTCAACCACAATAGAAGGGTGCACAAAGCCCACAGGGAGGGCACACTTGGAAAGCCCAGCTTGGGTGACTGGGGAGGCTGTACCACTGGGCCCAATGGGACACCTACTACATAAGGCCACTCTACCAAGATTAGGAAGTGTAACAGCTCTACCCAGTTCATAGAAACAAACACAGGGAGGCAGCCAAAATGAGGAGACCAAGACACACATCCCAAATGAAAAAACAGAATAAAACTCTAGAAAAAATCCCCCCCCAAAAACAAATAAAAGGGAGACAAGAAATCTATCAGATGCAGAGTTCCATTCCCTGAGGGTGTCACTTGTGGAGATGGTTGGGTGGTAGTGCTTCGACATGGTCTGAAGCTGTCCACTGGGTATTCTGGCTCTGAGGAAAGGTCAGCCACTACCTGTGTTCTACCCTGGGCCACCAGGCATAACCTACAAAGCAATCAGTTGATGGCTGCTTCTTGTACTAGGCTTGGAGGTGCCCAGGCAAAGCCAAGCTGTGAACCAAGGCTGACTGCTTCTAGTGCCAGGCCTGGGGCCACTTAGCGAGAGGTATGAGGCTTGCTGTAGCAAAGAGATAGAAACGTAAAAATGAAGATAGAAAACAAACAAACAAAAAACTCTGAAATGAAGAATATATTAATTGAAATAAAGAATATATTACAGGGTATCAACAGTGGAGTAGATGAAGCAGAGGATCAAATCAGTGATTTGGAAGATAAGGAAGCAGAAAACACCCAATCAGAACAGCAAAAACAAAACAGAGTCCAAAAAAGTGAGTATAGTTTAAGGAGCCTCTGGGACAACTTCAAGTGTATCAACATTCACATCATGGATTGCCAGAAGGAGAAAAGAGAGAATAAGGAATTGAAAAACCTATTTGAAAAAATAATAAAGGAAAAATCCCTTAACCTGGTGAAGAAAATAAACATACAAATCCAAGAAGCACAGAGAGTCTCAAACAAGATGAACCCAAAGAGGCCCATACCAAGACACAACATAGTTAAAATGCCACAGGATAAAGACAAAGAAAGAATCTTAAAAGTAGCAAGAGAAAAGCAGTTAGTTAGCTGCAAGGGAGCTCCCACAAGACTGTCCGCTGATTTCTCAGCAGAAACTTTGCAGGCCAGAAGGGATTGGCATGAAATATTCAAAGTGATGAAAAGCAAGGACCTACAACCAAGATTACTCTACCCAGCAAACCTATCATTTACAATCAAAGGACAGCCCTGGCCGGTTTGGTTCAGCAGTTAAAGCATCGACCCATGGACTGGAGAGTCCCGGGTTCAGTTCCTGCTAAGGGCACGTACCTTGGTTGCAGTTTGTCCCTGGCCCCAGTTGGGGTCATGTGGGTGGCAACCACTCGATGTGTCTCTCTCACATTGATGTTTCTCTCTCTCTCTTCCCCCCTCTCTCCCTCCCGTTCTATCTGAAGATACATGCAAAAATGTCCTCGGGTGAGGATTAAAAAAAAAAAAAAAAGAATCAAAGAACAGAAACAGCTAAAGGAGTTCATCACCACCAAACCAGTACTACAAGAAATGTTAAAAGGTCTTCTTTAAAAAGAAGGAGAAATAAAAGATGAAAAATAAGAATTATGAAATGACATTAAATAGATATCTATAAGCAATTACTTTAAATGCAAATGAATTAAATGCTCCAATCAGAAGACATATGGTGGCTGAATGAATAACAAAACAAGACCCTTACATATACTGTCTACAAGAGACTCACTTCAGAGTGAAAGATATACACAGGCTGAAAGTAAAGGGATGGAAAAATATATTTCATAAAAATTGAAACAGAATAAAAAGTTGGGGTAGCAATATTTATACCAGACAAAATAGGCTGTAACAAGTGACAAAAAAGAACCCAGCAGTTCCATGTTTGGTAATTTATCTGAATAAACCCAAAACACTAAATTGAAAAGACATGCATTCATATGTTCACTGTAGTATTATTCACAATAGCCAAGATATGGAAGCAACCTAAGTGTCCATCAAGAGATGAATGGATAAAGAATAAGTGATGTATATAAATAGAATTCGACTCAGCCATAAAAAAGAATAAAATCTTGCCATCTTCAACAACCTAGAGGATATTGTGATGAGTGAACTGTCAGACAAGGAAAGACAAATGCCATATGATTTCACTTAAATGTGGAATCTAAAAAACAAAATAGATAAGTGAAACAGAAACAGACTCATAGATGCAGAGAACATTCTGACTGTTGCCAAATGGGAGGGGAGTTGAGGGATGGGTGAAAAAGGTGAAAGGATTATGAAGTACAAATTGGTAGTTATAAAATAGTCACAGGGATGTAAAGTACAGCATAGAGAATATAATCAATAATATTGTAGTAACTATGTATGGTGTCAGATGGGTACTCGATTTATTAGGGTGACAACTTTGTAAGTTTTATAAATGTCACAAACTGAATTGTACTTTTGAAACTAATATAATATTGAGGACTTCTGGGTCAAGATGGCAGCATAGGTAAACATGGTACTTACTTCCTCTCACAACCACATCAAAATTACAACTAAACTACAGAACAACCATTATTCAGAACCACCTGAAATTGAGCTGAATGGAAGTCCTACAACTATGGAATTAAAGAAGAAGCCACATTGAGACTGGTAGGAGGAGCGGAGGCGCAGATGGGCTGGTCCCACACCCACTCTCAGGAGGGAGACCTCAGCTTGGAAGGTCCTCCCTGAGGAGCATGGGTCCCCATCCCACATCAGGCGCCCTAGCTCAGGGTTCTAGTGGCAGGAAGTCCCCATAAATTCTGGCTGTAAAACCAGGGCAACTGTGGTTGAGGGAGGTTGAGGCTTCTAAAGTCCCAGGCAGCTCCTCTTAAAGGGCCCATGCACGGACTTACTTGAACTCACTCCCTCTGAGCTCCAGCACAGAAGGGAGGTAGCCTGAAAGGCACCAGAGACATATGGGGAAGAACTGAGTTGTCTGACATCGGGGCGAGAGCTAGAGAAGCAGCTCTCTCCCAGACAGACATGCTAGCAGAGGCCATTGTTCCTTTGATGAGCCCTTCCCTCATGAAGCTGATAGACAGCTGCCATATCTGGGATTCCAGCAACCTGGCTCACACTGTTTGCCCTACCCTGGTGATTCCCTGAGGCCCTGCCCTACCCATCTTTTGTGCCCACCCAAGCTGTTTCCAAAGGTTTTACCATAGGATTGGCCTGTTTTGGCTCCTGCTACAGATTTCCCTAAATTCTCTCAAACAAGCAGCATCTGGCTACAGTGAGCCCCATACCTCTTGCTAAGTGGCCCCAGGCCTGGCACTAGAAGCGGTCAGCCTTGGTTCACATCTTGGTTTTGACTGGGCACCTCCAAGCCTAGTACAAGAAGCAGCCATCAGCTGATTGCTTTCTAGGTTATGCCTGGTGGCCCCAGGTAGAACACAGGCAGTGGCTGACCTTTCCTCAGAGCCAGCATACCCATTGGACAGTTTCAGACCACGTTGAAGCACTACCACCCAACCACCTCCACAAGTGACACACTCAGGGAATGGACTCACTAGGTACCAGAGCACTGCTGAAGTAAGCATTGCTCTGTGTAGTGGGCCTTTGCACAGCTGATCCTCCAAGGTAGTCAGAGGTTGGTGGTCAGTGGATACAGCCAGTCCTTGCAGCTTATCAGCCTGAGTAAAACCCCCCCATTCACATGCCAACAGCAATCAAGACTCACAACAGAAGGATGTAAAGTCCACATGAGGGGTGTACCTCGAGGGCCCAGCTGGGTGACCAGGGAGGCTGTATCACTGGACCCTACAAGACACCTACTGCAACAGGCCACCCTAGGAAGCCTAGGAGACATAGCAACTCTACTTAACACATAGAAACAAGCACAAGGAGGCAGCCAAAATGAGGAGACAAAAAAAAACACATCCCAAATGAAAGAGCAGAGCAAAGCTCCAGGAAAAGAACTAAATGAAATGGAGATAAGCAATCTAACAGATGCAGAGTTCAAAACACTGTTTATAAAGATGCTCAGTAAACAGTGAGAATTTCAAGAAACTTCATGAGAACATCAAGGAACTTAGTGAGGACCTCAAGAGCATAAAAAGGATCAGTCAGAAATGAAGGATGCACTTACTGAAATAAAGAATAATTTACAAGGAATCAATAGTAAAGTAGGTGAAGCCAAGAAGCAAACCATCAATTTGGAATATAAGGAAGCAAAAAACACCCAATTAGAACAGCAAAAAGAAAAAAGAATCCAAAAAAATGAGGATAGTGTAAGGAGCATGTGGGACAACTTCAAGCATACAACATTCGCATTATGGGAGTGCCAGAAGGAGAAGAGAGAGAGCAAGAAACTGAAAACCTATTTGAAACAATAATGACAGAAAACTTCCCTAACTTGGTGAAGGAAACAGACATACAAGTCCAGGAAGCACAGAGAGTCTCAAACAAGATGAACCCAAAGAGGTCCACACCAGGACACATCATCATCAAAATGCAAAAGGTTAAAGACAAAGAGAGAATCTTAAAAGCAGCAAGAGAAAAGCAGTTAGTTAGGTACAAGGGAGCTCCCATGAGACTGTCAGCTGATTTATCAGCAGAAACTTTGCAGGCCAGAAGGGATTGG
The DNA here is from genome assembly GCA_030848825.1 of Tadarida brasiliensis. Lineage (NCBI taxonomy): Eukaryota > Metazoa > Chordata > Mammalia > Chiroptera > Molossidae > Tadarida > Tadarida brasiliensis. The sequence continues at coordinate 87,003,190 of CM061268.1, forward strand.
CATGAAATATTCAGTGATGAAAAGCAAGGACCTACAACCAAGATTACTCTATCTTGCAAAGCTATCATTTAGAATTGATGGCCATATAAAGAGTTTCCCAGACAAGAAAAAGCTAAAGGAGTTCATCACCACCAAACCAGTACTATATGAAATGTTGATGGTGTTTTTGAAAAAGATAAAAAACATATGAACAATAAAATGGCAATAAATACATATCTATCAACAACTGAATCTACAAACAAAATGAACAAGCATAACAGAAACAGACTCACAGATACAGAGAACTTTTTGTTGGTTGCCAGATGGGAGGGGGGTTGGGGGCATGAGTGAAAAAGATGAAGGGATTAAAAAGTAGAAATTGGTTGTTAGACAGAGGAACCTCAAAGGGAAGGGGGGAGGTGGGGCAGGAAGAGAGAAACCAAAGAATTTATATGCATATATGCATAACCAATAGACACAGCAACAGTGTGGGGAAGGCAGAAGTGGAGTGGGAGTGGGGTGAAGGGGGTCAAGGGGGGAAAAAGGAGGGACATTTGTAATTCATTCAATAATAAAGATAAATTTAAAAAGAAAAAAAAAGAGAAACTAATATAATATTGTATGGCCCTGGGCAGTGTGGCTCAGTTAGCTGGGCATCATCCCTTGCACCAAAAGGTTGCTGGTTCAATTCCCAGCCAGGGCACATGCCCAGGTTGCAGGCTTGATCACTGGTAGGGGCATGCGGGAGGCAGCCGATTGGTGTTATGCTCTCACATCAATGTTCTCTCTCTCTTTCTAAAGATCAATAAAAATGTTTTTTTTAAATACATAATTTTGTACATCAAATCTAATTGGAAAAAAAATACATAAAAAAAATAATAACAACCCTAAGCACCAAGTAACTCTGGAGAAATTTGAGGCTGATGGTGAACTTAAGATCACCATAGCAACAAAACACCCAAAAGCCAGCTCAGCTCCTCACTAGACTAAGTGAAGTCCTCCCTTTCCCCACGCACTAATTGCCTAGGAGAAGTGGTCTGCCATTTCTATGCATAAATACACTTTATTTTCAGTCTCTACTGTTCTAGATTTTATTTCTGATAATAAATAAAAAATTATGAGACAAAGAAGATCAAGAAAAAAATAATCCCCAGTAAAGGAGCAAGGCAAGCCACAGAATCAGACTCAGAGATAACCCAGATGTTGGAATTATCAGACAGGAATAGTTACAGAGATGAAGTATGCTTTCGATGGGTTTAATTTCATGTGTCAACTTGACTGGGCGAAAAGATGCCCAGATAGCTGGTAAATCATTATTTCTGTGTATCTGTGAAGGCGTTTTTAGAGAAGATTACCGATCAAAGTAGACTGAGTAGAGGAGACAGCCCTCACTCCTCACCCACGTGAGCGGGCATCATCATCCGATCCACTGAGGGCTTGGGGAGAAGGTAAAGGTGAAGGGGTGGAATTTGGTTTCTCTGCTTGAGCCAGGACACCTCTTTTCCTGTCCCCAGACATCAGTGCTTCTGCTTCTCAGGTCTTTGGACTTGGATGGGGACTTGCACATGTATATTCCCCCCAAACTCAAAAATAAAATAATCCAATTAAAATGGGAAAATTGAAACATTTAATCAAAATGATATACAGATGGCAAAAGAATATATAAAAAGATACTCAACATCATATTAGGGAAATGAAAATTAAAATTATGAAGAGATACAACTACATATCTTCTATAATGTTTTTTTTTTTTTAAAAAACGGACAGTACCAAGTGCTTGCAAGAATGTGAAGCAACTGAAAATCTCATACATTGCTGGTGGGGTATTCAAAAATGGTGCAGACACAGTGGAAAACAGTTTGACAGTTTCTTATAATGTTAAAATACACTTACCATGTTACCTGTACATGAACGTTTATAGAGGTTTTATTCACAATTGCCAAAACCTGGAAATAATCCAAATGTCCTTCAACTGGGTAAACAAGCTGGAATACATCCATGTCTATTCTACTCAGCAGTAAAAAGAAACAAACTACTGATAAATACACATGTGTAAATCTCTAATGTATTATGCTAAGGAAAAGAACCCAGCCTTAAAAAGCTTATATGATATTCTGGAAAAGGCACAACCGTAGGGACAGAAACTAGATTAAGGGATTGCTAGCAGTTGGGGGTAGGACAGGATTGACCACAAAGGGCCATGGACACAATGTTTTGGGTGATGGAACTGTTCTTTATCTTGATTGTGGTAATGTTCACATTACTGTCCAAACTTCATAGAACTGTATATGAAAAAATGGTGAACTTTACCTAAATTATACCACAATGTATGAACTTTTAAAAAACTTAGACATACTCGGCCAGTGTGGCTCAGTGGTTGAGCGTCGGCCCATAGCCTGAGAGGTCCTGGTTCAATTCCCAGTCAGGGCACAGGCCTGGGTTGTGGGTTCGACCCCCAGTGGGGGGTGTGCAGGAGGCAGCCAACTGATGTTTCTCTCTCTCATCCATGTTTCTATCTCTCTCTCCCTTCCTCTCTCTCTAAAAAAATCAATAAAAACGTATTTAAAAATAAAAATAAAAAATCTAGACAGAGTGTCATGTTCCACATTTGCTCCTGTCAGACTGTTCTGCACACACACACACACACACACACACACAGCTCCTTGAAGGTACAACTTCCTTAGGGACAAACATTATTTTGTACACACTTAAATACATGGCCTCATTTATTACCTTATATCCCCATTTTCAATGAAAACATAAATTAGAGTTTTATTATAGATATATAAAATAGACTTGCCATACCTTTTAAGAAAATTTTTTAAATGTTTGCTATTCTCTAAAATATTCTTTTATCCAATTATATGATAAATAATTTGAAATGCTGATTTTCACCTCCCAATAATCTCTCCAATTATAATGTTGCAGTAATATCATCTTGATGTTCTGTTAACAAAAATGTATGTCCTAAACTTGCTCAAAGTTTTAAAATTTATGAACATAGTACATGGCTTTTTATCCCATTGAAAGTCATACTTTGCTAAGGGTTATATCAATACTCAATATGTCAATTATAAAAATAAAGAGGTTTGAAAAGTCTGAAGATCTCCAAGCATGCAAAGAGACATGTACCTTTTAAGATATTGTGACAACTTCTCTGAAGCCCACATAATTCACAGTGAGGGTTAGTTAGTAGGGCATGGAGATCCAGAACTGACTGGGATGAGTCAGTGTAGGTGGGAGACAGTTTGGCATGTTAGAAAGAATTTATAATCTGGAGTCAGAAAGGCAGAGTGTGTGGGTGGCATATGTCAAGACAAAGTCAAGGTCAGCATCCAGGGGCTCAGAGGAAGGCAGAGACTATCAAAGTCAGAAGCTCCTCCTTGGAACTGTCCCCTCCTACATCACATCGCTCTACTAAAGCTGCTATTTATTGAACACCGACCATGCACTGGGACCTTTACTTGCACTCAAACATTTATCTTCATGATAAACCTGTGTTGTTATTATTATTCTCAATGTACAGAGAAGAGGCTGAGCTGGTGGCAGGGATCAGGGATTGAATGTACATCATTCTCATTCCAAAGTCCCTCCTTGTTCCACAATAGCCTGCATCTTCTGAGAACTGCCCACATTCAGGCTTATTTGGCCCTACTGCACTGTTTCCAGAGCTCTCAAGACTCTCCACATCTTCAGACAAACATGCCACTCCTTCTACTGGCCCTCACTCCTTTCTTTGTAATTTGTAGCATATTCTAGACCTCAGAAAGGACTGGCCCTCTCTCTCTGTAAGGCCCTGACAGTTTCCTACCTACCTTCCTTCCACTGGAGCAGGTTCACGCCTCTTTGCAAAATCGTTTTCTTGACACACAGCAGCACCCTCACTTTGTCAGCATTCCTTGTCTGGACCCATCGTCAGCATCTTCACAGTGGAAGTTCCACAGCTCGATAATTACCTGTAACTTGGGGGTGGCGACATTTTTACTCTAACAATAATTTAATTATGTTATTATTATCAAGATTCAAAATGCGTATATCCAGATCAGTTCTGATCTGTTTTGAAATGTTATCTATGAATTCACAAACAAAAGATAGTTTTGTGTTTTTTTTTTGTTTTTTTTTTTCAGAAGGTAACATGGTATAACTGAAATGGACTGAACTGGTAATTAAGAGACCTGTTTTATCTTAAATTCTTTGTTCAATATGCTATATAGCTTTAAGTAAATCATGTAGCCACTTTGAACTTCGGTTTCTTTATCTGAATAGCAGTGTGAGGAGAAACGTGGAAAGAACCGTAACTGGTGAAAATTATAAAGCAATCGAACAATTATTTAAAGTCTCTGGAAACTATTGTAAGGGCATATAGCTGATGAATAACCATGTTAAAACAAATCTAAATATTGGTAAGAACAGCAAGAATTTGTGGCATTTGAGCCAAAAAATGCTTCCTCACCCCCGGCCACCATCAGAATGACAGAAAGTACTCTGGTGGGCACAACCAGGAACGCAGGGCTGCCTTATCCCCCAGATCCCAGTAGAGGGTATCAGAAGGGTTAAGCCACCAGCATGTCTCACCCCTTCCAGCTTCATGCTGTGGAAGCTCTAATCTCTGCAATAGTGGCTGAGAAGTCTAGGACTCTCTTCTTCCACCCAGCCCCTACTTGTAGGGCAGAAACTATTCTAGGTGTGGCAGAATAATAATCACCCCCATTCCAACTTACTTGCTGGGAGAGATAAGTTGAGAAGACCTGTGTGCAAAGCTAGGGTGTCACTCTGAGAAAAGTGGGCCACTATCCTTGTCCTCAGTTCTAGAGCTATAGAGGAGGTTTTGGAAAGTCAAGGCATAGAACAGAATACTCCAGAGATTTCCCAAAGGGAACTAACTTTACTTGGGAAGTTCAAGCCTAAGGACACTAAAAAACAGATATTGGCGGTAGGCAATTGAGAGGAGGCTGATAGTTCCTTGAGAGCAACAAGCTAAATCATAGACTGACTAGTTTACCAGAAAGAGGAAGCTAACAAGAGCTCTCTGGAGACAAACCTTAAAGACTAGTCTTAATGACTGCCCCTGCAAAGGGGCCCACATTTAATTGGATCAGTAAAAAATAATGGAGCAATCAGTCAGCAATTACTAAAGTCTAACAGCTGGGTGTTATATCAACAGATATAGACAGTTTAACAGAGAGATCAGTATAAGAGATAGTCAAAGAGAGCTTTAATAAAAACCACAATCATCTCAGGGTGACTATGCACACACCCATAGTTACGCTGTCTGAAGACCAACACTAGAGGCTGCATAATCCAGGAGAAATAGTCTAGCCAACTCACTAAACAAATAAACTAGCAAACCACAACATCAAGTTTCATAGGGGAAGATCAGTGTGTAGAGTTATTACAATATATTATCTGAAATGTTCAGTTTTCAACAAAAAATATGAGACATGCAAAGAAATAGAAAAGTATGACCACCCCCCAAATCAGGAAAAAGTAGAGCAATAGAAACTGCCTCAGAGATGCCAAGGTGTCAAATCTAGTAGACAAGCACTAAAAATATGTTCAAAACTAAAGAAAACTCTGCTTAAATACATAAAGAGGTATTCCAACAATATCTCTTAAAAGAGAGATCATCAATAAAGAAAAATTATAAAAAATTAAGAAACCACAAACTAAGTCTCTACAAGTTCAAGAAGATTGAAATCATATCAAGCATCTTCTCAGATCACAATGGCATGAAACTAGAAATTGATTACAACAAAAACTCGCAAAAACATTCAAACATATGGAGGCTAAATAGCATGTTCTTAACCAGTGAATGGGTTGCCAAGGAGATAAAGGAAGAAACTAAAAACTTAGCAAAATCTATGGGCCACAGCAAAAACAGTCCTCTGAGGGAAGTTCATAGCACTGCAGCCCTACCTCAAGAAACAAGAAAAATTCCTAATTGAGTATCTAACCTCACAACTTAAAGAACTAGAAAGTAAACAAAAAGAAAAACCCAGAGCAAGTAGAAGGAAAAAAAATACTAAAGGTCAGAGCAGAAATAAATGACAAAGAGACTAAAAAAACAATTCAAAAGATCAATGAAACAAAGAGCTAGTTCTTTGAAAACATAAATAAGATTGATGGACCCTTAGCCAGACTCACCAAGAAACAAAGAGAGAGGACCCAAATAAACAAAATCAGAAATGAAACAAGAGAAGTAACAACTGACCACAGAAATACAAAGCAAAGGATCGTTACAAAATACTATGAACAATTATACGACAACAAATTGGATAATCTAGATGAAATGGACAAATTTTTAGAATCACACAGTCTCCCAACACTGAACCAGGAAGATATAGAAATCTTGAACAGACCAATAACAACTAAGGAAATTGAAGATGTAATCAAGAAACTCCCAAGAAACAAAAGCCCAGGCCTGGACGTCTTCATGGGAGAGGTTATTAAACATTCAAAGAAGAACTAACACCCATTCTCCTCAAATTATTCCAAAAATTTCAAGAAGAAGGAAGACTTCAAAACTCATTCTATGAGGCCAGCATAATTCTCATTCCAAAACCAGATAAAGACACTACAAAGAAACAAAAATACAGGCCAATGTCCCTGATGAACATAGAGGCCAAAATCCTTAAGAAAATATTAGCAAATCAGATCCAGCAAAACATTAAAAGAATTAATCACCGTGACCAAGTGGGATTCATCTCAGGGATGCAAGTCTGGTACAATAGTCACAAATCAATAAATGTGATACACCACATAAACAAAATGAAAGATAAAAACCATATGATCATGTCAATAGATGCTAAAAAGCATTTGACAAAATACAGCACCCATTTCTGATAAAAACACAGAGCAATGTGGGAATAGAGGGATCATATATCAACATAATAAAGGCCATATATGAAAAACCTAGAGCCAACATCATACTCAATGGGCAAAAACTAAAAACATTTCCCTCTAAAAACAAGAACAAGACAGAGATGCCCACTTTCACCACTCCTATTCAACATAGTACTGGAAGTCTTAGCCACAGCAATCAGACATGAAGAAAAAATAAAAGGGATCCAAATTGGAAAGGAGGACGTGAAACTGTCATTATTTGTAGATGATATGATACTGTACATAGAAAACCCTAAAGACTCCTTCAAAAATCTACTAGAGCTAATAAATAAATTTGACAAAGTAGCAGGATACAAAATTAACATCAAGAAATAGACGTCATTCTTATACACCAATCGTGAACTCACAGAAAGAGAAACTAAAAAAACAATCCCATTTACCATTGTGGCAAAAAAATTAGGATACCTAGGAATAAACTTAACCAAAGAAGTAAAGGACCTATTCGCAGAAAAATACAAGACATTGAAAAAAGAAATAGAGGAAGTTATAAAAATGTGGAAGCGTATATCTTGTTCATGGATTGGAAGAATTAACATCATTAAAATGTTCATACTACTCAAAGCAATCTATAGATTCAATGCAATCCCCATCAAAGTACCAACAACATATTTCACAGAACTAGAACAGACACTCAGAAAGTGTATATGGAACCAAAAAAGACCCTGAAGAGCCACAGCAATCTTGAAAAAGAAGAACAAAGTAGGAGGGATCACAATACTGGATATCAGGTTATACTACAAAGACAATGAAATCAAAACAGCCTGGTACTGGCACAAGAACAGGCATACAGTTCAATGAAACAGAACAGAGAACCTGGAAATTGACCCAAGACATTATGCTCAATTAATATTTGAAAAAGGTGGCGAGAGCATACAATGGAGTAAAGACAGCCTCTTTAATAAATGGTGTTGGGAAAACTGGACAGCTACATGCAAAAAAATGAAACTAGACCACCAACTTACACCATACACAAGAATAAACTCAAAATGGATAAAAGACTTAAATGTGACTCATGAATTCATAAAAATTCTAGAAGAAAATATTGACAACAAAATTTCAGACGTTACACACAACAGAATTTTCACTGATACAACACCTAAGGCAAGAGAAACAAAAAAAATTAATACATGGGACTAGATCGAACTAAAAAGCTTCTGCACAGCAAAAGAAACAACCATCAAAATGGAAAGGGCACCCACTATATGCGAGAACATAATTGCCAATGATACATCAGATAAGGGGTTAATTTCCAAAATATATAGAGTACTCATACAACTCAACAAAAGGAAGACAAAGAACCCAATTAAAAAATGGGCAGAGGACCTAAATAACACCTCTCCAAAAAGGACATGCAAATGGCCAAGAGACATGAAAAAATGCTCAATGTCACTAATCATCAGAGAGATGCAAATTAAAATAACTATGTGATATCACCTCACACACCTGACAGAATGGCTGCCATCAACAAATCATCAAACAACAAGTGCTGGCAAGGGTGTGGAGAAAAGTGGACTCTAGTACACTGCTGGTGGGAATGCAGACTGGTGCAGCCACTATGGAAAACAATATGGTGTTTCCTCAAAAAATTAAAAATTGAACTGCCATTTGACCCAGTGATCCCACTTCTAGGAATTATACCCTAAGAAGCCTGAAACACCAACCAGAAAGAATATATGTACTCCTATGTTCATAGCAGCACAATTTACAATAGCTAAGACCTGGAAACAGCCCAAGTGTCCATCAGTAGATGAGTGGATAAAAAAGCTGTGGTACATGTACACAATGGAATACTATGCAGCTGTAAAAAAGAAAGATCTCTTACCCTTTGAGATGACATGGAGGGACCTGGAGAGTATTATGCTAAGCGAAATAAGCCAATGGGAGAAAGACAAATACCACATGATCTCACTTATTTGTGAAATATAATGAACAAAATAAGCTGATGAACAAAATAGACCCAGAGACATAGAAAGGAGTATGGTTCAGACTGGTAAACCTATCTTTATTTCCAGGTGACATAACGCCCTATATAGAAAATCCTAAGCAATTCACTAAAAATCAATTTACAACAAGTAAATGAATTCAGCAGGGTTACAGGGTATAAGATCAGTAATACAAAAATCAACACTTTCTATAAATATCAATAAGCAATCTGAAAATAAAATTAAGAAAATAAATCCATTTATAGTAGCATCAATAAGAATTAATACTGCCATGGCTGGTGTGGCTCAGTTGGTTGAGCATCACCCCATGCACAGAGGTCACTGGCTTGATTCCCCGTCAGGGCACATCCTGGGTTTCAGGCTTTTTTATCAGTAGGAGATGTGCAGGGGGCAGCTGGTCAGTATTTCTCTCTCACATAGATGTCTTTCTCCCTCTGTCCCCCTTCTTGTCTATAAAATCAATAAAACATTTTAAAAAAGAATTAATACTCAGGCATAAATTAAATAAAGTAAGTGAAAATATTATCTGAAAATTACAAAATATTATCAGTAATTAAATAAGACATAAAAAAAAAAAATGGAAAGATGTCCCATGTTCATGAATCAGAAGACTTAATATTGTTAGAATGGAAATTCTCTCTAGATTGATCTTCAGATTAACACAATATCTATAAAATTCCCAGCTGGTTGTTTTTGTTGTTGTGGTAGTGGTTTTCAGAAATTAACAAGCTGGTCCTAAAATTCATGTGAAAATTCAAGGGACCCAGAATAACCAAAACAATCTTGAAAAAGCATGAGATCAGAAAATTTACACTTCCCAATATTAAACCTTCTACATATTAACAATAATCAAGCCTGTGTGGTATGGAGAGACCTATAGATCAAAGAAATGGAATTCAGAGTCAGAAATAAACCATTACATCTATAATCAATTGATTGTTTTGGTGAGGGTGCCAAGCAGATTAATGGTTGTCTAGGGCTGGAAGTAGGAATGGGGTGGGACTGCATATGACATGAGGGATCTTTTTGGGATGATGAAAATGTTCTAAATTGAATTTTAGTGATGGTTTCATAACTGGTCAATGTTTTGAGTCAGTAAACCATACACTTAAAATGGGTGGATTTAATGGTATGTATATCATAGCTCAATTAAGCTGTTAAAGCAGTTGTGTGGGATATGTTCTCTAATAGTGGAAAGTATCACATGCTGAGAAAAACTGAGGGAAAATCAGTCTACTCTGGGGCCAGAGGGTACTAAATATGGAATGTGGAATATGAAATGGAACCCATTCTTGGTTTCATCTGTAGCACTCTCTTTTGGGGAATTCGTCCTCTTTTTGAGGATCATTTTCATCTGCTAATACCCATCACCACCTTCCTTTCTTTGCTATTAACCTCTCCCTTACATTGTAAAAGAGTTCAGTATTGAGTTCACGGCCTTCCTCCCCACCCCAAATCCCATTTTCGTTCTGTGAGTTCTTAATAACCACGTGAATGACACATCTGACATCTAAATCCTCATAGTTTATTGTCTCTCTTCAATCCTCTTTACACCACTTTAGATAATTGGACCCATGGGTACATATTACAACTTGTCATTAGCCATCATTTCTCTAACTTCACAACTCCACCTAGTGAGTACAACCGCCTTTTCTTCCTGCACTCCATTCAGATTTTTAGTGAGGACCAGATACAGCAGTAAATATTTTAGGCTTATGGATCATCTGATCTGTGTCACAAGTACTCAACCCTGCAGCTGTAGGGAAGAAACAATCATTGGCAACATGTAAACAATTGGGCACGGTTGTCTTCCAAATCTTAGCTATTGCAAATAATGCCACAATGAACATAGGCAACATGTAAGCAATTAAGCATATATTATTTCAAAAAGTGTTTCAGGATTTTTTGGATAAATTCCCAGAAGTGGAGTCACTGGGTCATAAGGCAGTTCCATTTTTAATTTTTTGAGGAAACTTTCTACTGCTTTCCACAGTGGCTGCACCAGTCTGCATTCCCACCAAAAGTGCACAAGGGTTCCCTTTTCTCCACATGCTCACCAAAACTTGTTGTTTGTTGATTTATTGATGATAGCCATTCTGACAAGTGTGAGGTGATGTCTCTTTGTAGTTTTAATTTGCATTTCTCTGATGATTAGTGACATTGAGCATCTTTTCATATGTCTATTGATCATCTGTAAGTCCTCTTTAGAGAAGTGTTCATTCAGGTCCTTTACCCATTTTTTAATTGGATTGTTTGTTTTTTGTTTTTGTTTTTGGTGGTGAGTTATATAAGTTCTGTATAAATTTTGGATATTAGCCCCTTATCTGATATATTGTTGGCAAATACGTTCTCGCATTCAGTGGGCTGTCTATTCATTTTGTTGGTGGTGTCCTTTGCTGTGCAAAATTTTTTAGTTTGATGTAGTGCCACTTGTTTATTTTTTCTTTTGTTTCCCTTGCTGGAGGAAATATATTAAAAATATTGTTATGAAAAATGTCAGAGAGTTTACTGCCTATTTTTTCTCTTAGGATTTCTATGGGTTCGAGTCTAACATTTAAGTCTTTAATCCATTTTAAGTTTACTTTTTGTGTATGGTGTAAGGAGGTGGTCTGATTTCATTTTTTTTTTTGCATGTATCTGTTCAATTTTCACGACACCATTTGTTGAATAGACTATCTACCCCATTGTATCTTCTTGCCTCCTCTGTCAAACAGTAATTGACGATAAAGATGTAGGTTCATTTCTAAGCTCTCTATTCTGTTCCATTGACTTACATGTCTATTTTTATTCCCGTATCATGCTGTGTTGATTACTATGGCTTGTAGTATAGTTTGATATCAGGCAACATGATTCCTCCAACTTTATTCTTCTTTCTGAAGATTGCTGTGGCTATTTGGGGTCTTTTGTGGTTCTATATTAATTTTTGGAATATTTGTTCTAGTTCTTTGAAATACACCATTGGTATCTTGGTAGGAATTGTGTTGAATGTATAGATTGCTTTGGGTAGTATGGACATTTTAATGATGTGAATTCTTCCTATCCATAAACATGGTGTATGCTTCCACTTATTTTTATCTTCTTCAATTTTTTTCTTAGTGTCTCATAATCTTTCGAGTATAGGTCTTTTACATTCTTGGTTAAATTTATTGCTAGGTGTTATAATTTTTTTTTGAAGCAATTGTGAATGGGACTGTTTTCTTAGTTTCCCCTTCTGCTAATTCATTATTGCTGTATAAAAATGCGATTTCTGAATATTTATTTTGTATCCTATTACTTTACTGAATTCATTTATCAGTTCTGATAGTTTGTTGGTGGAGTCTTTAAGGTTCTCTATATATACTATCATGTCATCTGCAAATAGGAACAGTTTTACCTCTTCTTTTCCAATTTGGATGCTGTGATTTCTCTTTATTGTCTGATTGCTGTGGCTAGGACTTCCAATACTATATTGAATATACGTGATAAAAGCAAACATCCTTGTCTTGACTCGATCTTAAGGGAAATGCTTGTAATTTTTGCCCATTGAGTATGATGTTGGCTATGGGTCTGTCATAAATAGCCTTTATTACAATGAGATATGTTTCCTCTATTCCCATTTTGCTGAGAGTTTTTATCATAAATGGGTACTGGATGGCAAACTTTTCTTATTTTTTAATCTTAAAATTCATGCAAATGTTACATTTCCCCTGTGGAATGTTGAAATTTAGATTGACAAAAATGTCTAAAGTTATTCAGCAATTAAATAGCTTTAATCCCCCCCCCAATCACTAGGTAAAATTAATACTATAGGAAAATGTGTTCTTTAGTACCTAGTACCCCTCTTCCTACAAAATGGGCCTCATACTGCCCTCACGATAGGGCAAAATAATTTTAATTTGAGAAGCACAAGTCAAAGAAACCAGCTTTCCTTTATTACATTTATTTCCTCTCATATGAGTCTCAGGGATGTGGAGCCATACCCTAAACCCTCTGTGCTCAGCTCTGTGGGCTGCAGCTCACAGTCAAGGGCCTAGAGCTCTAGTCTCAGCTCAACCGCTGACACTGTGACCTCAGACCAGTTGTGTGGCCCCTCTCCACGTCCTAGACTCTTTGTTACACGGGGTCATACTTCCTGTCCCGGCTAGCTCATCTACTATTATGAAACAAAACTCGTTAATTGTATATTTGAAGGGTACAGAGCATTTGTCAGTTTACAATGCTGTTATCTGTGTGGCTGTGGTGATTATGCCGTGGCTCAGAGCACACACGTATTATCAAGGATCTAAGAAGCCAAGTCCTGCACAGGGGAGAAGAGTTCCAGGGTTTAGTTTAAGGGTCCTGGACACTGAAATAACTGTCACAATACTGTAGTACAAGGAAGTAGAGAGAAACACTCCTTAAAAGGGGCAGGGAAGGATTGGTGGGATCCATATTTCTTTTCTTTCAATAAATTTCTTTAGGAAGTATCTACTGGATCTCTGTAGATATTCATGTTGCCAATCTCCAGCATGCTGTGATCACAGTTCTGACATCCATACAGTTATAGGGGTTTGTGCCTGAAGGGAATGGTGCAGATGAAAACAAACAAATCTTATATGTATCTCCATACATCACAAAGTATATGAAATACATATATATATCTATACACATATTTATATCTAATAGAAATCTGGATCTGGATCTGGATATCTCTGTATCTAGGTATCTCTATCTCTATTGATATCCTCATGCAGAGCAATGTAAATTAAATATGGCCAGCATAATACGGCGGTAACAGACCACCTGGTAGGTGGCTGCATTGTGACCAGGTACCACCTTCAGTGACGCTGACCCTCACACCCACTGAGCTTTCTCTTGGATTCTCTGACCCCGCTGCAGACACAGGCTGCAGTGGGATTTAGGCCCATGGCTCTTCCTTATATGATCTGAGATTTAATTTAAATCATCATTGTTGGAGTGCTTACTATGCAGTTGTTTAGAACGAAGGAAAGAGTTTTATGATAAAAAATGGGAGAGAGAGAGAATATACGAAGGAAAGAGTTTTAAAAGAAAGCACTCCAAATATTGAGAAGAACCAGCCAAATCAATTCTCAGGAACTGTGAACAAGGGCTTCTGTTTTACTTCTTTCCAGTTTTTCAGGTACTTTTCCTGTTACTGTGGAAGTCAGTAATCCGGCATGACAGCAAGACAAAGGCAAGGAAGGCAAGGGAGTGCACTGTGTATAGAAAATCGGAACGCCTCAGCTGAAGGTGACCCTTGGCTGTGACTAGATGTATTCATTCCCTAAAACCAATGTAAGTGCTCCCTTCTGGCTTCCTTCTGGCTCTGTGGAGTGAGCAGGAACAGGTCATTGAAAGGGAGGTCTTTGATTCCAGCTGGCATGCTGTGGCCACAAATCGCATTTCAACTTTATATCAATGACACTTATAGGGAAACTCCAACCCTGAAATAAATGCAAAGACTGCTCTAACCAAAGAAACTCTGAATGACTATAATTCCTGTGAGAGTGTATGAAAATATGATGGAGAAGGTATTCATCCATAGGTGTGGTACCTTCAACTCTTATTTACAGGTTAATGGCAGAGAAAGGAGGGAGAGCCATAGACAAGCCAGCGATTTTCAAATGGTTTGTTGCAAGTCTTCAGGGAGAGTAAACTAATTTTATTTGGACATGAATAATACTTTTTTTTTAATCCTCACCCTAGGACATTTTTTGCATTTATCTTCAGATAGAGCAGAAGGGAGAGAGGGAGGAAGAGAGAGAGAGAAACATCGTTGTGAGAGAGACACATTGAGTGGCTGCCTCCCACACAACCCCAACCGGGGCCGGGGACAAACTGCAACTGAGGTACGTGCCCTTAGCAGGAACCGAACCCGGGACTCTCCAGTCCATGGGCCGACGCTCTAGCCACTGAGCCAAACCAGCAAAGGCTATGAATAATACTTTTAAAATGGAATAAAATAAATCAACATAATTAAAGTGTTCACACTACCCAAAGCAATCTATAGACTCGATGTAATCCCCATTAAAACACCAATGACATATTTCACAGATCTACAACAAATACTCAGAAAGTTTATATAGAACCAAAAAGACTCTGACTAGCCACAGAAATCTTGAAAAAGAAGAACAAAAACAGGAGGGATCACAATTCTGGATATCAGGTTATACTACAAAGCCATTTTAATCAAAACAGCCTGGTACTGGCACAAGAACAGGCATATAGATCAATGGAACAGAACAGAGAACTCAGAAATCAACTTAAGACATTATGCTCAACTAATATTTGACAAAGGAGGCAAGAGCATACAATGGAGTAAAGACAGTCTCTTTAATAAATGGTGTTGGAAAAATTGGACAGCTACATGCAAAAAAAAAAGAAACTAGACCACCAACTTACACCATACACAAAAATAAACTCAAAATAGATAAAAGACTTAAATGTCACTCATGAAACCACAAAAATCCTAGAGGAAAATGTAGGCAGCAAAGTCTCAGACATCACACGTAGCAGAATTTTCACTGATACATCTCCTAGGGCAAGAGAAACAAAGGAAAAAAACAAATAAATGGGACTACATCAAACTAAAAAGTTTCTACACAGCAAAAGAAACAAGCATCAACATGGAAAGTGAACTCACTGTACGGGAAAAGATAATTGTCAATGATACATCAGATAAGGGGTTATTTCCAAAATATATAGAATACTCATACACCTCAACAAAAGGAAGACAAAGAATCCAATTTAAAAAAATGGGCAGAGGACTTGAATAGACACCTTTCCAAATAGGACATACAGATAGCCAAGAGACATATGAAAAAATGCTATACGGCACTAATCATCAGAGAGATGCACATTAAAGCGACTATGAGATATCACCTCACACCTGTCAGAATGACTGCCATCAACAAATCATCAAACAACAAGTGCTGACAAGGATGTGGAGAAAAGGGGACTCTAGCACACTGCTGGTGGGAATGCAGACTAGTGTAGTCACTTTGGGAAACTATAAAATTTTCTCAAAAAATTAAAATTGAACTGCCATTTGACCCAGTGATCCCACTTCAAGGAATATATCCTAAGAAGCCTGAAACACCAGTCAGAATATATGCACCCCTATGTTCATAGCAGCACTATTTACAATAGCTAAGGTCTGGAAACAGCCCAAGTGCCCGTCAGTAGATGAGTGGATAAAAAAGCTGTGGTACATTTACACAGTGGAATACTATGCAGCTGTAAGGAAGAAAGATCTCTTACCCTTTGAGATGACATGGAGGGACCTGGAAAGTATTATACTAAGTGAAATAAGCCAGTCAGAGAAAGACAAATACCACATGATCTCACTTATTTGTGGAATATAATGAACAAACTAAGCTGATGAACAAAATAGACCCAGAGACATGAAGTAGGGAACAGACTGACAAACCTTAGAGGAAAGGGAGGTGGGAGGGTGGGAAGAGATAAATCAAATAACATATATGCAGATATGCACAACCAATGGACACAGACAACAATACTGTGAAGGGGGGGTGGGAATGGGAGTGGAGAGGAGAGTGTCCATTGGGGGAAAAGGAGGGACATTTGTAACAAAAATAAATTTAAAAAATGGAATAAAATGGAATGGATTAAAATAGAATAACTAGAAAATATCAGACAGTAGGATAAGTATTGGTTTATGGGACATGGTGTGTGTGTGTGTGTGTGTGTGTGTGTGTCTGTGCCCTGAAATGGGTTTTGATAATTTGATACGATTTTATTTCTGTGAGTCTGGGCAAATCAAGTTTGACAAACACTGCCATAATTTACCTCTTTACCACATAGTTTTGGGATTCTGGGCTTAAAAAACTAAAGCTAAAATTCCAACCATTCAACAATGACAATTGTCTAAACAATGCGCCCTTTCCCTGTACGGGGATGTTTCTCAACCACTTTGCATAAGGAGACTAAAATCCTGAGGTGGAAACAAGCTACCCAAAAACACAGACGGGAGACTTAGAAGGAAGTCTCGGGAGGCAGGTAAGTCCATGGAGAAAGGGCACCAGACAGAGCATGTGTGTGCATGTGTGTGAGCGTGTGTGTGTCCAAGACATTTTCAGAGACCAGATTCATTGGAGGGCACCAGAATAAAGTTTCTTAGGATAGACAGTTGCTATGGGTAAAAACCTTGCTATACCCTCTGAGTCCTTTGTGAGAGAAAAGGCTCAGAGCTGGGATGTGAGTCCAAACTGAAGAATTAACCTGAGGGTCAGGAACCAGGAGTCCTTCAACCAGTTCAATTCCCGCTTCAGGGAGGACTGTTGTTTCTGATTTCTGTTAGAACATATAATGGAACTTTCTGAAAACCCAGGAGATAGCAGCAAATAAAGCCTAATCCTGTTCTGGAAAGTACTGAGGAGGAACCAAAGTATACAGAGCAATGTCATGTTTATTTCATTTAATATGTGATTATTTCTCCTGTTCTTTCTTATAGGATGCTCACTTTGTTTCCAAATGCCACAGTTTGTAAATTACTGATGATGCTGATATTTATCTTAATTTTCTGGGTCATTTACTTGGCTTCAAAAAACATGAAGGTAGGAATTGTTTCCTTTTTCAGAATTTCAGGGAAGGTCACACTGACTTTGAATACTTATCTTTCTCAAGGCAAAAATTAAAAGTCAAAAGCATATCATCTTAGCAACAGATGTGGATGAGAAGCTTCTATGTTCAGCATTAATCCCTCTGACAATATCTATGCTATTATTGTTGCTTTAGTGGCAGGTGGATTTCCAGCCATCTCTAAAATTTGGCACTGCTAATCATCCTGCCTAAAAATTCTCTCCAACCTTCCCTTCGGAGGCTCCAATGCAATTAAATCTGTTTCAGTCCTCTGCCTTCTTCACAGGGGTTTTCTTATTGTTTGCAGAGTTCAATTGGTGTTTTTCTTTAACCTTTCTGTAGTCTTTCTTAACTGATCTTGCTTCACTCCTCCTCCCAACCATCTAGTGCAAAACTGACCTTTCAAAACTTCTGCCTTCATCATCCTCTTGTCCCGATCAAATAACTTCCATTATGGTTTTCACACGTGCAGAACCAATGAGATCAACTGCTTAGTTAGACATTCAAA
The DNA here is from genome assembly GCA_030848825.1 of Tadarida brasiliensis. Classification (NCBI taxonomy): domain Eukaryota; kingdom Metazoa; phylum Chordata; class Mammalia; order Chiroptera; family Molossidae; genus Tadarida; species Tadarida brasiliensis. The sequence continues at coordinate 87,021,103 of CM061268.1, forward strand.
GCTCTTCTAAATTTGAACCCAACTTATTTTCAAAGTGTCTTTCTCACCTGGGGCTAATACAAATACCCAGCTCCAAACCAGAAGGACCACAAGTCTAGGACATTCAGACAATGATGTGAACTGGGGAGTAATGGAGCTCTCAGGTCACAGCTCAGAAGGTTTCTCTGCATGAGTCCTCCCTAAATATCTGTGTTCTCCACATTTCTTCCTCAATCTCTTCTCTTTCACATTTTATCCTTCAATTTACATGCTCACACCCCATCTACTGCCAATACTAGTGTTTCTTAAAGTGAGATCTGGACATGAACACCTGTGTTTGTGCATGTATGTGTAAAATGCAGATTCCTGGGCCCTATTCCAGAGCTACTGAAAAGAAATCTCTGGGCTTGAGCCTAAGTGAAGTACTAACAGGCTCCCCAGCTGATCATACGCCTGCTAAAGTTTCAGAATCTCTGTCTGTGCACTCCCAGAGCTGAGACTGTTCTGTGTCCCACTCTTGAAATACAGGGTGGGGCAAAAGTAGGTTTACAGTTGTACGTGAAACGGTTTATTCCTGTATTAGTTATTTATTATTGCATTATTTTTATACAAACAACTGTAAACCTACTTTTTGCCCACCCTTATGTGCTGTGCATCTGATATCTCCACCTCAGTCTTCCACCAGAGCCACCAACACAAGGAAATGTACTCAGTTCATCCTCCTCCTCCCTCTCCTTGGCAAAAACAAAAACCCAACAGGAAATGGAAACAGACTCCCTGCTCTTCCTCCTACCTCTCCTGTGCTGTCACAGCTCGTTAGTCAACCAAGCCAAACTCTCTCCACAGGCAATCAGCTACCAAGTCTCATCAGTTCTGCCTCCTGAAACCTCTCAAATCTATCCTTTCCCTCCATCTTCATCGTCTTGCTTTAGTCCAGTCCTTTGCCATTTCCCATGTATGGTGTTGAAATAGTCTTCTGATTAATTTCCCTGTATCCAGTCTCAGCTTTAATCATTTGTTCAACAAACAGCTGTTTGACACTAGAAACAGCTTCATCCCCCATCTCTTAGCATTTCCCTCACTCTGACTTTTTTTGCATAATACTTTTTACTTTCTAAAATACTGTATAATTTACTTATGTATTATGTTCATTGATGATTGTCTATCTTGACCTATTATAAGGTGACCTCTATAAGAGCAAAGGTTTTTATCTGTATTTACTTTTTAGTCTGTTCTTAGTGTCTAGAGCAGTGTCTAGCACACAGTAGGCACTTAATAGATAACTGTTAAATAACTAAAGACTTTTAGTGAGTGATCTGACAGATAATGGTGACCTGAAATCAGATACTAACAGTGAGGATGGAGACAAGTCAATGAATTTGAGGTCGAATTGACAGAAGTAGTGATTGACCGAGGGGAGAAGAGGTGATTATGCAGGAATTGTCCGAGGTGTGTATAACTGCATGGCTGGCGATGCCATTCGTGGAAGAACAAGACAGAGTAGGAGACAGAGTTTTGGAAGAAAAAAGATAAGTTTAAATATGATCAGTTTATTTTTCAGGTACTTTTAGATCATCTAAATGAAGATAATTGCTTTAGTAGACTGTTGAATATACAAATTTGGAGCTGAGAAAGACCTGGTTTGGAAAAACAGATTTAGGACGCATCAAATATAAGTGGCAGCTCATGTCACTGGGGTCGGTGACATTTCCTTGGGTGAGCTGTAGAAAGAAAGAAAAGAAAAAGTTGCTAATGATATTGCCCTGAGGAACAAAAAAAAAAAAAAAAAGAAAAGAAAAAGAAAAAGCACTGGTCTGAGAAAATGAGTGGTAGGAGAGAAAGTGAGCACAGGAATTAAAGAGAACTCTTGAGAAGCTTAATTGGGTAGAGTTGGGGAATAAGTGAAGGGATAGTAGTTAAAGGGGGTACAGGAGTCTTAAGATTATTTTCTTTTTTAACATGGGAGGTACTTGAATACATGTAAATTCTTATGAAAAAAAGCTAACAGAAACAAATAGGAAGTAGGAAATAAAGGGTAACAGGAAGTTGAATTTCCATTAGACTACTCTTAAGGACTTCTAAGCTAAGCTAAGGAGCAAAAAGATCTAGATATTGGAGGAGTTGCTTCTGTGAACACTGAAGTCTACTTGGAGGTTGTCAGGACTTTCAGTGATGAAGAAGAGACTATAAGCCAAATTCTTTAAAAATCTTCAGTCAGTAAGTATAAGAAACCATCAGGTTAGAAAACTGACAGAGAAGAGGAACAGTCATAGTAATTGGTGCCATCGGATCAGAAGTATCATGGAAAACAAAAGTTCTTAGAATCATCTAAAAAGACCCAGTACATAATATATATGTATTTGAAGTATATATATTTAATATTTATATATTTATACATATATATATCCCTGATATATTTATATCTGAAGTATATATATATCTGAAACAGTTTACTGAATAATGAGGCAGTTGGGCTAAGAGTGAAATTGAGCATTGAATGCTGATCCTAGCGCTGCTACTACTATTATAAAGAGAGTTCCTTTCTATATGCCTAATTTTAATGGTCTGGCACAGAACTGTTTGTTTTTCCTTGCTTGTATTTATGGCTCATACATTGTATGATTCCATTACATAATATTCTTGAAATGACAAATTATAGAAATGGAGAACAGAAATATGGTTGCCATAGATGAAGGGATTAGGGAGGGGTGGGCTAGGAGGGAATGGGTGTGGCTTAAAAAGGCAACATGAAGGAGCCTTGTGGTTGGTAGTGGAAATGTTTTATTTTTTATTTATTTATTTATTTATTTTTTTAAACTTATCTTTATTGTTGAATGTATTACAGATGTTCCTCATTTTTCCCCCATTGCCCCTCTCCTCCCCATTTCTGCCCCCCTCCTGCTTTTCCCCACACTGTTGTCTGTGTCCATTAGTTATGCATATATACATATAAGTTCTTTGGTTTATTTCTTCCCACCCCCTAATCCCCCTTCCCTTTGAGGTTTGTCAGTCTAACAACCAATTTGTACTTCTTAATCCCTTCACCTTTTTCACTCCTCCTCCCAGCCCCCACCCATCTGGTAACCAACAAAAGTTCTCTGTATCTATGAGAATGTATCTGTTCTGCTTATTCATTTTGTTTGTAGATTCAATTGTTGATAGATATGTATTTATTGCCATTTTGTTTGTTCATATTTTTTTATCTTTTTCTTCAAGAAGACCCTTCAACATTTCATATAATAATGGTTCGGTGGTGATGAACTCCTTTAGCTTTTCCTTGTCTGGGAAACTCTTTATATGGCCATCGATTCTAAATGACAGCTTTGCAGGACAGAGTAATCTTGGTTGTAGGTTCTTGCTTTTCATCACTCTGAATATTTCTTGCCACTCCCTTCTGGCCTGCAAAGTTTCTCTTGAGAAATCAGATGACAGTCTTATGGGAACGCCCTTGTAGGTAACTAACTGCTTTTCTCTTGCTGCTTTTAAGATTCTCTCTTTGTCTTGAACCTTTTGCATTTTGATGATGATGTGTCTTGGTGTGGGCCTCTTGGGGTTCATTTTGTTTGGGACTCTCTGTGCTTCCTGGACTTGTATGTCTGTTTCCTTCACCAAGTTAGGGAAGTTTTCTGCCATTATTGTTTCAAATAGGTTTTCAATTTCTTGTTCTCTCTCTTATCCTTCTGGCACCCCCAAGATGCGAATGTTGGCATGCTTGAAGTTGTCCCAGAGGCTCCTTACACTATCCTCATTTTTTTGGATTATTTTTTCTTTTTGCTGTTCTGATTGGATGTTTTTTGCTTCCTTATATTCCAAATCGATGGTTTGCTTCTTGGCTTTACCTACTCTACTATTGCATCTGTGTAAACTATTCTTTATCTCAGTTGGTGCCTCCTTCATTTCTAACTGTGCATCCTTCATTTCTGACTGGTCCTTTTTTATGCTCTTGAGGCCCTCACTAAGTTCACTGAGGTTCTCACTAAGTCCATTGAGCATCCTTATAAACAGTATTTTGAACTCTGCATCTGTTAGGTTGCTTAACTCCATTTCACTTAGTTCTTTTCCTGGAGTTTTGTTCTGTTCTTTCATTTGGGACCTGTTTCTTTGTCTCCTCATTTTGGCTGCCTCCCTGTGTTTGTTTCTATGTATTACTTAGTGAGAGGTATGGGGCTAGCTGAGACCAGATGCTGCTTGTTTGAAAGAATTTAGGAAAAGCTGAAGCAGGATCCAAGACAGGCCAATCCTATGGTAAATCAACTGGCAACAGCTTGGGTGGGCCTGGAAGTTGGGTGGGGCGGGGCCTCAGGGAATCACCAGGGCGGGGCCAACAGTGTGAGCCAGGTTGCTGGAGTCCCAGATATGGGGGCGTCTGCCGGCCCAGGGAAGGGCTCACCAAAGGAACAAAGGCCTCTGATAGCACATCTGTCCAGGAGAAAGCTGCCTCTCCAGCCCTCGCTCCAATGCCAAACAGCTCAGTTCTTCCCCATATGACTCTGGCGCCTTTCAAGCTGCCTCCCCCACTCTGGAGTCTGGAGGTTGCAAGTCCGAGTAAGTCCATGCGCGGGCCCTTTAAGAGGAGCTGCGGGGGCTCCAGCCTCCTCAGCCTCAGTTCCCGCTGGTTTTTCCAGCCAGAAGTGATGGCGATTCTCTTCCTGGAACTGGAACCCTGAGCTGGGCACCTGGTGTGGGACGGGGACCCTCAGTCCTCAGGGAGGACCTTCCCAGCCGAGGTGTCCTCCTAATTTTTATCCACCACACGTGGGTGTGGGACCAGCCCGTCCCCTCCACCCTCCTCCCAGTCTCGATGCGGCTCCTTCTTTAATGTCGTAGTTGTAGGACTTCCGTTCAGCTCGATGTCAGGCGGTTCTGAATGATGGTTGTTCTGCAGTTTAGCTGTAACTTTGGTGTGGTTGTGGGAGGAGGCGACACCGCGGTTACCTCCCCGCCATCCTGACTGAAGTCCCAGTAGTGGACATGTTTTCTATCTTGACTCCATCGGTGTCAATATGCTGGTTGTGGTATTTTACTAGAGTTTTGCACGATGTTACCATTGGGGAAACTGGGTAAAAGGTGCATGAAACACCTTTTAGAATGGCTGTTGTCAACAAGACAGGTAATAACAGATGTTGGAGAGGTTGTGGAGAAAAAGGAGCCCTTCACTGCTGGTAGGAATATAAATTGGTATAACCACTATGGAAAACAGTGTGGAGGTTCCTCAAAAAATTAAGAATAGGCCCAGTCTGTGTGGCTCAGTGGATTGAGCGTCGTCCCATGGACTGAGTGGTCCTGGTTCAATTCCGGTCAGGGCACGTGCCCAGGTTGTGGGCTCGATCCCCAGTGGGGGGCATGCAGGAAGCAGCTGACTGATGTTTCTCTCTCTCTCACTGCCTCTCTTTCTCTAAAAAAGATCAATAAAAACATATTTAAAAAAATTATGAATAGAGTTATTATATGACCCAGCAATCCCTTTTCTGGGTATCTACCTGAAAAACTCAAAAACATTTATTTGCAAAGATATATGCACCCCTACGTTTACTACAGCATTATTCACGGTGGCCAAGACATGGAGAAAACCAAGGTGTACTTTGATCGAGGACTGGATCCATATGTACATATGGGGTGTCCCAGAAAGATGTATACACACTTTGAATAATTATAAATTCCAATGGGTTAAATCTGAGAAGAAAGAAACATCAATTGAGCTATCAACTGTTAAAGTGTGTACACATTTTTTGGGGACACTTTTTTTGGGGGATACAATGCAGTACTACTCAGCCATAAGAAAAGATGAAATACAGCCATTGCAACAACATGGATGGACCTTGAGAATATTATACGAAGTGAAATAAATCAGTCAGGAAAAGCTAAGAACCATATAATTTCACTCACATGTGGTGTATAAAACGGAAACTCATAGACACAGACAACAGTAGGGTGGTTACAAGAAGACAGGGGTAGTGGGTGGTGGGGGGTAAAGGGGCCAAATATATGGTGATGGAAGATGATCTGACTGTGGGTGGTGGGCACACGATGCAATATACAGATCATGCATCACAGACATGTACACTTGGAACCTATGTGATTCCATTAACCATTGTCACCCCAATACGTGTGTTCTTTGACCATAGTGAACTTCAACTGGAAACCGATAACAGAATAAAAACTAGTAAATCTCCAGTTATTGATTTAATTAAATTAAATTAAACCACACACTTCTATATAATTCATGAATCAAAGAAAAGTCTTAAGGGATATTAGGAAACATTGCAAACTGAATGAAAATGGCAATATTATTAATATTATTAATGTTTGCTGGACACAGCTAGAACAGTGTTTAGAGTAAAATGTATAGAATTAAATGGTTATTCTAGAAAAGAAGAAAGGTAGCAAATCAATAACCTAATCTTCCACCTTAACACACTGGAAAAAGCAAGCAGGAAGAAAGAAATGGCAAATATTACATTAAAAATTATTAAAATTGAAAACCTAACTACAATACAGAAAGTCAATAGAACAAAAAGTGGTTTTTCAAATGATCAGTAAAATTGATACAATTTTAGCCATATTTATAAATTTAAAAAGAGAAGACATAAATAATCAATATCAAGCATGAAAGAGGTGATAACTAAAGAAATCACAGACATTAAAGGATATTAAGGGAAAACCATAAATAACTTTATGTATATAAATTGACAACCTAGATGAAATTGATGAACTCTTTAAAGGCCACAAAGTATTAAAAGTCACTCAAGAATAAATAGATATTTTGAATAGTCCTAAAGCAATTAAATAAATAGACTCAATAGCTAAAACTAGTCTGAAAAAGATGTCTTCAGACCCAGATAATTACATGGGAAAATTTTATCAAATATTTAAGGAATAAATAACACCAATTTTACATAATTTTTCCAAAGGATAGCAGAAGAAAAAGCACCCAGATCATTTTATTAGGCCAGCATTACCCTCATACTGTTACCAGACAGGGACCAGCCCAGAGTGGGTCTGGCTCAGTCCTTCCTGTAGTGTGTGGGTTCTTGACTTCATGTAGGAAAGATTTCACAGCGCCAGTCCTGGTGATTTTGAAAGTGTGTTTATTAAAGCTTGGGACAGTGAAACAAAGGACCAGAGGGTAGACAGGAAGGGGGATAGGCATGCTCCAGGCACTGAGTTTTTGTCCTGAGGGCTTTTTATCCTTTTTTTTTTTTTTTTCTTCTTGTGGGTGAGACTCTTAGGGGAGGGTTTCAGCAGAATATTCATAAACTTTCCAGGTGCATCTTTAATATGCTGACGCATCAAAATGAGCGTACAAGGGAGTTTTGGATGGTTCTTCGGTCTGTTTTACTGTTTTAGCTTAGGTCCATATGGCTTTGATGGGGTTTTTGTTATTTGTCCCCCAGCGTCATCTGTCCTTGGGTTTAGCTGGCACAAATGGCATTGATTAGGTTTTTGTTCATTTCCCAGACTAAGGTGATTAAGCTATGTATTCTCTGGTTAGGGCAGGGAGGTATAAACCGTTTGCTCTCAAGTGTCCTTGGTTAGGGAAAATAAGGTTTGTGATTCACAAGCTGGCTGTGAGTTGTCCACATTGTTTGGCCTTGTTTAATGTTCTTGTCTAAGTTTCCCCATTCCATTTGCCCCGGAATTTTTCCAGCAAGTTACTATCCTGCCGCAATACCAAAACAAAACAAACATAGTACAAGAAAAGAAAACAATGGACCAATATCCTTTATGAACATAGGCATGAAAATCCTCAACAAAATATTAGGAAATTAAATCATATGTATATCATGACCACCCCCCACCCCCACCCCACAAGGTGATCTCAGAAATACAAAGCAGGTTGAATATTTTTTAAAAGTCAATCAATACATTCTACCATGTCAACAAGCTGGAGAAGAAAAGCATGCCTGATCATATAAATTTATAGAGAGAAAAAGTATTTGGCAAATTTCTCAAGTCACTCATGACAAACTTTTTGGCAAGATAGGAGTAAAAGAGAACTTCCTTAATCTGTTAAAGGAAACCCACAGCAAATATACAGCTAACATCATACTTAATGATGAAAGATTAATGACTTTTTCCTGAGATCATAAACAAGGCAAGGATATCCATTTTTATGGGTCCTGTTCAACATCATACTGGAAGTGCTAGCTATTGCAATAGACAGTAAAAAATAAACCACATGTAGGTTGGAAATGAAGAGATAAAACTGTTTCTATTTACAGATGACAGAATTGTATATATTAATATAAAAAATCCCAAGGAACCTACAAAAGCACTCCTAGAACTAATATGCAAGTTTATTAAGCTCATAGATATAAAGTTAACATACAAAATTCACTTGCATTTCTATATATTGTGTTTTTATCAATGAATAATTAGAAATAAAAAGTTTTTTTAAAAAACAGTGTTATTTACAAGAGATTAAACAATGAAGCCCTGAGGAAAAATTCTAACAAAACAGGACAGAATCTTTAGTCAAATATCTATAAAACATGGATGAAATAAATTTTAGACTTATGTAAATAGAGAGATATAATGTGTTCATGGATTGAAGACTTTAATAAAGTTAGTATGTTAATTGTCTCCAAACTAATCTATAGATTTAGCACACTTTGAAAGAAAATCCACGCTGAAATTTTGACAATTTAGGTAAGCTGATTCTAAAATTTATATGGGAAAGCAAAGGAAGTAGAATAGACAACACGAGTTTTAAAAAGAAGAATAAAGTTGGAGTTCACACTATAAAATTTCAAGTCTTATTGTGAAGCTATAATAGTCAACACAGTACAGAATTAATAAAGGGACAGACGCAAAGCCGAGTATAACAGAATAGAAAATCCAGGAATGTAGCCACACAGATACGGATAATTGGTTTTTGTCAAATATCGAAGGACAGTTCAATGTAAAAATGATAGTTTTACAATAAATAGTTGGAACAATCAACCATCCACATGGCAATAAAATAAATGTCTACCAAAACCTCATACTTTATATAAAAATTAACTCGTGGATTACAGGTATAAAATGTAAAACCACAAAAGTGTTAAAGAAAACAATATCTTAATGACTTGTGGTTAGTCAGAGTTCTTAGATATGACACTAAAAGCGTCATTCATAAAATGAAAAAGTGATAAATTGCACTTCATCAAAATGAAAACGTTTTCCTTTGTGAAAGACTGTTGAGAGAAAGAAAAGGCAAGCTACAGACTGGGAGAACATATGGGCAAATCACACATTCAACAAGCATTTGTATCCATAATATATTTAAAGAGCCCTCAAAATCCAACAGTAAGAAAGGAAACAATTCAATGAAGAACTGGGCAAAGAACTAGAACAAACCCTTCACCATGGATGGCAAATAAGCAAATGAAAAAGATCAGTATTAATTACCATTAAGGAAATACAAATTAAAACTCTGATAAACTATCCCTATGTGTCTATTAGGATGGCAAAAAAGACAACTAAAGAAAACCTTGCAATAACTGCTGGTGAGAATGTGCAGCTACTGGAAATCTCATTGCAGGTGAAAATGCCAAAAAATATACCTACCCTGGAAGACAGTTTGGCAGTTTCTTATAAAGTTAAACATATAAGTAGTTATCATATATCCTAGTGATTCTCATTCTGGGGTATCTCTGTAGAGCAGGGTCTCTCAACTACGGAACTATTGACATTTTGGGTCAATAATGTTGTTGGAGCAACATTATAGGATAATGCACTTTGACTTCTACCCACTAGATGCCAGTAACACCCTCCACAACTCTCCGCCTACCTCAACTCCCCCAGCCTGCTTTAGCTGTGATAGTCAAAAATGTTTCCCAAGCATTGCTAAAGGTTCTCTGCAGGACAGAGTCACCCCTGGTTGTGAATCACTGCCACAGATCAAGGAGAACTTACGTTCACAAAACCTGTACACAAATGTTTATAGCAGCTCTTTTTATGATTGCCCCAAACTGGATACAACCCAAATGTTCTTCAGTGAATGGCTTGATACACAAACTGATATATCCAGACAATGAAATACTGCTCAGCAGTAAAAATTAACAAACTGTCTGGCCAGTGTGGCTCAGTGGTTGAGCATCAACCCACACACCAAGAGGTCACCAGTTTGATTCCTGGTCAGGACACATGCCCAGGTTGTGGGCCTGATCCCCAGTGGGGACATGCAGGAGGCAGCCAATCGATGTTCTCTCTTGTCGATGATTCTGTCTCTCTCTCCCTTGCCCTTCCTCTCTCTCTAAAATCAATAAAGGAAAAAAAAATTTTTTTTAAATGAACAAACTATTAGTACATACAATAATATGGTAAAATCTCAAGGGCATTATGCTGATGGAAAAAAGCCAGTCTCAAAAGGTCGCATACTGTATGATTCCATGTATATGACATTCCTGGAAAAACTTCAAACCATAGCTATGGAGAATAGATTAGTGGTTGCCAGCAGTGGTTCTCAACCTTCCTAATGCCGCAACCCTTTAATACCGTTCCTCATGTTGTGGTGACCCCCAACCATAAAACCATTTTCGTTGCTACTTCATAACTGTAATTTTGCTACTGTTATGTCTTAGGTGACCCCTGTGAAAGCGTCACTCGACCCCCAAAGGGGTCGCGACCCACAGGTTGAGAACCGCTGGTAGGGGAAGAGGGCAAGTATAAAGGGCCAGTTTATGGTAATGATGGAGCTGGTCTGTATTCTGATTGTGGTGGTGCTTACACAAATCACGACACACATTGAAATTCATAGAACTGCCCTGGCCGGTTTGGCTCAGTGGTTAGAGCATCGGCCCAGAGAGTCCCGGGTTCAGTTCCCGCTAAGGGCATGTACCTTGGTTGCAGTTTGTCCCCAGCCCCGGTTGGGGTCGTGTGGGTGGCAACCAGTCGATGTGTCTCTCTCACATCAATGTTTCTCTCTCTCTCTTCTTCCCTCCCTCCCTCCCACTCTATCTGAAGATAAATGCAAAAATGTCCTCAGGTAAGGATAAAAAAAAAATTCATAGAACTGTACATTAAATAAAGTCAATTCTACAGTATTTTAGTTAAACAAAACAAAGAAAAGCATGTATAACCCATGTCTGCCCTCACTCTTTTCTGCCTTACCTAAATTTGGTGACTCTCCTTAGACTCAAGATGTAAGTGAAATGAGGAGACTGGGAAAATGATAAAGGTATAGAGTCTGCACATGGTCACTCAGTCTCATGCCTTTCCGTGACCCTAGCCTCTATCTCCTTTGTTAGCCCAGTGTCTTAGGCAAAATACCCAGGTATGCTAGAAATAAAAAAAGAAATTGTAGCTGAATTTCCAAGGAGATGATAGGGCTAAATAAGTTTCTCATTATTGGATTAAAATAAGAAGAAAATTCAGTGATTTGCTACTTACAAGAGGAACATCCGAAACTAAATAGGTTATTCTGTCATTCTCTTTGAACGTGCATGTCTCTAACAATGAAGAAATGAACTTCATCCAATGCATAATCACATGGGTAGTAAGTGGAGATGCCAGGAATCAAACCCAGTGCTCTTTTTACTGCAGCATGTAATCACTGTACTTGTGTGGGAAGAAAAATGGTTTTAGGACTATTTATTATGCTCCCTGTCCTGAGCCCTTGGCAATCTTCCTCTGTCAGTAGTGCTAGGCTGGAATTCCAGTCTCAGGCTCATGACCACTGGCTAGTGGAGAAGAGCCCCAAGTCCTTAATTTCAGAGTTTGTCCCCTCAGTCATTTAGGACAGACTGTTGAGAAATGAATCTGAAAACAAGAATTCTAACTAAGCCAAGAATAAACATAGCTTAGCCCTGGGTAATCAGATGAAAATTCTGCTCTGGAAGTCCCATGTCAAGAGAATAGTTAAAATTCTTCCGCATTTTCCAGAACATCTTGAGCATCTGTTAGCCTAAACTCTTCTTTAATTTGTTATGACTGGGATCTTTATAACATAAGAACTTTAGGATATTTGTTATTATAAAGGGATTAGGGAGCAGAATTACTTAATTATAATAATTGAGGGCTCATGTCAGAAACAAGAAAACCGAGATGGCTGATTCTCCTTCTCAGTTTGCTCCTCAGAGCTTGTTACCTGCAACCCAATGGGTGCCCTTGACCGGGGATTGAACCTGTGACCCTCTGGTCTGTGGGCCGGCGCTCTAACTGCTGAGCCAAATCAGCCAGAATTTCTCTGAACCCTTTAAATATTTAGGTTAGGCTTCTTAAAAATGTGGACATTAATTGCCTATGTGACTCAAAGACTTGTTCTTGAGGGAAGGTTAATGGTTATGGACTATGGCCAGTTTACAGAGATGTAGTGAAGATACAGATTTTTTTCTAAAAAGATAAAAATCCCAGGGCCAAAGATAGCTTTGCCTAAAAATCCTTTTCCCTCTTCCCTATCTGGTAATAACCCTTTCATCTTTTGAGAGTCCAATGCCATCAGCTCTATGAAATAAAAACAAACACAGCTTTATTGAGACATAATTTGCATATCATGCAATTCACTTATTTAAAGTGCATACATAATTCAATGGTTTCTGGTATTTTACACTATTAATTATAAAAAAAAATGATTAAATAGATATAACATAAAATTTTTCCATTGTAACCATTTTCAGTGTATAAACAAATGACATTAATGACATTCACAATGCTGTGCCCATCATCACTATTTCCAAGCCCATCATCTCTCCAAATGGAAACTCTGTGACATTAAACAGTAGCCCCCATTCTCTCCTCCTGAAACACTCTTACCTGTGCCAGGCCAAGTTTGCTGAACTTGTTTTGGGTGCCCATGGAGCTGGAATTACATCTTTCAAATTATTCACTTTTTGTAATATGTTTACATGTTTGTCCCTCCCACTAGATTAGCCATAATAACCTTTCTATCCACTTGCTCCATCAGATAAAAAAATAAGTAAACATATACAATCATAGAAAATATGGGAAAATCGAGTTGAATATTTAGAAAATGAAAGTGTGGTGAACAGTCTAAGGTTAGAAGCAATACAAGTTGTGTGACAAAGATGTTTTTCAGTGCTTTAAATATTAAATACCTCTAAAAATGTCAAGCAGTAAATTGATTAAAATAGTTTGTGTAAAATTGAGGGACTAAATGTTACGATGTTTATTATATAAAGAACTGATGTTAACTGAAATAAAAAAGCATTGAGATCAAAATTTAAAAATTGGACAAAGGAAATAGACCATTCAGAGAAGAAACAAGTATTTGAGGAAAACTAAAGTTGAAACTCACTGGTATTAAAATACACACATTTTAGCCTGGCCGGTGTGGCTCAGTGGTTGAGCATCGACCCATGCACCAAGAGGTCACCAGTTCAATTCCCTGTCTGGGCACATGCCTAGGTTGTGGGCCAAAGCCCCAGTAGGGGGCATGCAAGAGGCAGTCAATCCATGTTCTCTCTCATCAATGTCTCTCTCTCAAATCAATAAAGTATATACATTTTTTAAAAATCTCCATTTTCACCTGTAAAATTTGCAAATAGTTTTTTAATTGAATTTATTGGGGTGACATTGGTTAATTAAATCATATAAGTTTAGATATACAATTCCAAAATACATCATCTGCATATTGTATTGTGTGTTTACCATCCAAAGTCAAGTCTCCTTCCATCACCATTTATCCCCCCTTTACCCTCTTCTACCTCCATCTACCCCTCTTTCTCTCTGGCAGTCACCATTCTGTTGTCTGTGTCCATGAGTTTTTCTTTTTTTTCTTTGCTTAATCCTTTCATCCTTCTCACCCAGCCCCCAAACTCCTCCCCCCCCCCCAAGTAGCCACAGCGATCTTGAGAAAGAAGAACAAAGTTGGAGGAATCACGCTACCTGATATCAAACTGCAACAAGTCCGTAGTATCAAAACAGCATGGTACTGACATAAAAATAGATATATAGATCAGTGGAACAGAATAGAGAGCCCAGAAATAAACCCATGCCTCTATAGTCAATTAATATTTGACAAGGGAGGCAAAAACATACAATGGGGTGAAAATAGTCTATTCAATAAATGATGTTGGGAAAATTGGACAGACATATGCAAAAAATGAAACTAGACCACTTCTTACACCATACTCAAATAGTTTTAATGACAATGTTTTATAATTTAAGCAAAAATATTTAAATTGTTGACTTTTGTAAGGGAGATTTAGTCCATTGAGATATCCAAGTACAACCCCTTTCTGTTGGTGAGCATTCAGGAATCCATAGTTATCAATCAGTAGATGATTTTGTATCATATTATTTCACCTATATGTGGAATCTAAAGAACAATATAAACAAACAAACAAAATTAATACAGACTCATAGATACAGAGATCAGACTGATGGTTGCCAGAGGGGAGGAGAGTTAGGGGGTTGGGTAAAAAAGATGAAGGGATTAAGAAGGACAGATTTGTGGTTATAAAATAGTCAAGGGGATGTAAAGTGTGGCATAGGAAATACAGTCAATAATATTGTAATATCTATGTATGGTGCCAGGTAGATACTTGAAATATCAGAGGGAACACTTTGTAAAGTATATAGTTAACCACTATGCTCTACAACAGAAAATAATAGAAAATAATATTGAATGCAAACTGTAATTGAAAAATAGAATTAAGAAAAAAAGAAGATGGATTTTATTTTATTTTATTTTTTAATATGTTTTTTATTGATTTTTTTAGAGAGAGAGGAATGGAGAGAGAGACAGAAACATCAATGTGAGAGAGAAACATTGATCGGCTGCCTCCGGCACGCCCCCTATTGAGGATCGAGCCCCAACCTGGGCATGTGCCCTGACGGGGAATCAAACCCAGACCTCTCAGTCCATGGGTCAATGTTCAATTCACCATAGCACACCAGCCGGGCAGAAGATGAATTTTATATGAATTTTTCATTCAGGCAACTATCTATTAGAATACGATATATGTGATGTTGTATAATGGTTTTGGCATCACTAAATACATTGTTCTAAAAATGTCTTTGACAATAGTTATGATGAAGAAATCATATACCTGGGCTTTAAGTCTCTCCATATAAATATTATACAGCATTCAACTTCAACAACAAAATGAAGCAAAAAACAAACAAGTCAATGAACAAACAAATGGGTAGGTTTCCAATCATGGCTCATCTACTTCATTTTAGGACACTAGCTAAATGTACATCCATGGGGTTTAGGAGACTCCTGGGACAGAAACAGACTTTACATCGGTGGTACATTTCCTCCAGTTACCCGGTTGTCCAGGGCTTCAAATACAATAATTGATACAAAGAGGTAGACTTGACTCAGACCCACTCTGCCTGATAAAACTCTTATTGTGTTAATGAATCTGGACTAGGTTTCATTAGATCTATTGCTCAGAGTTGGTTCAGCTGGTAGTAAAATCACAGGGTCCTATACAGGTCACCTCTACAACTGTGGTTTCATCCATCCTGGCTATTTGCTAAAAGGAGTGTAACCAATAAAGTGTTTTACATATGCCTATAGTTCTCTATGGTTTATAATATACTCCAAGTTTCAGTGATTTTGTGTAGACCAGCTTTCCTATAATGTATCCCATGGACTACCAATCCTACAGAGTGTTAATAGATGCTATGCAAAATAACAAGGGGGTGAATGGTACCATTATGTAGTCTACTTTACCCTTACAGCAAAATGCATCGCCCAATCCTATGACTTGTACCTCCCAAATATCTGCTGCCCAGCCATTTCACTCACTGCTGCTGGCTCTGTCCTTGTAGAAACCCTCATCATTCCTCATCATTCCTCAATTAGGTCACTGCACCAATCCCCAGGGCTGGATTTCTTGCCTACGGTCTTGTTTCCTTCAGTCTATTTTCCACACTGTACCCAGACTAATGTATCTCAAACAGATGACTTTTCCTTGCTTAAAACCCTTACTGTGACCCTACTGCTCTGAGGATGAAATCCAGACTCTTTCATACGTTTACAGGACTTCCCAAGCTCTGCGGCCTCTTGTCTCACTTGGAGGCTGCCTTGCTCTCTGTCAGTCAAACTGAACTTTCCTTTCACAAATGGACCATGTTCTCTCTCAGCTCCAGCATTTCACATGCCTGCCTTTAGACATCATTTCCTCCACGTCTGGGAAAATGCTAGCCCCTTATTCTTTTTTTATTTTATTTTAATTTTTTTCTTTATTGATTTTAGAGAGAGAAGAAGGGAGAGGGAGAAGGAGATAGAAACATCAATTAGAGAGAACATTGACTGGCTGCCTCCTGCATGCCCCCGACTGGGGATCGGACCTACAACCTGGGCATGTGCCCTGACTGGGAATCGAACCGGCAACCTCCTGGTACATGGGTCGACACTCAACCACTGAGCCACACCGGCCAGGCTTAGCCTCTGTTTCTTACACTGCATTCTGTTCTTCCCCAAAACACTCACTACACTATTAGATTTTCAATATATTTTTATATCTTTTGCTAAATAGTAAGCTTGGTGAGGCAGTAACTCTATTTTTCATCATTCATTCATTCAATTTGTAAATAGTTGTTAGCACCTTCCACATTCCAGAGATAGCTCTAGGTGTTTGGAAGTCAACATGCCAGTGGAATGGAAAGACAGCAGACAAACAGATTTGTAACAGAAGTCATCAGAATGTGGGATTTGTGGTGCTATTTTTAAAAGTGGTCGGGTAAGGCCTGTCTCGAGCAGCAACCTGAGAATGGGTCACTGAGCAGCAATCTGAATGAAATGAGGAAGAGAGCCATGTGAACTCTGGGGGAAATACCATTCCCAAGAGAGGGAGTAGGACCTGAGGAAAAAGCGTGCTGGAATGTTCCGTGAATCCTGCAGAACCAGGGAGGCTGGGATGCAACGAGTGAGGGAGAGGAGGTCAGATGGGTCGACGGCACCTTGGAGGCCATCCACGTATGACAGGAAGCCACTGAGGGCCACCTTTCTCTCACAGGCCAAGCACAATGCTTAACACCTAGGAGGATGTTCTCAGTAACTGTCGGGTAAAAGATTAAGTGACATACAATGTGGGAAAATAATTAAATAGGTTTCTACTTCAGTCTCTACCCCTTCAAGTGGGATAGAGCATAAAACATTTCCCCAAATGACTTGACTATGGAACATGGATTTCCTGGATCATTTTCAGGGACTTCGGATCCATAGTTTGGGAACCTCTGCTGTAGAAAGACCTTGGTTTCCAGTGTGGGTTCCTAAGAGCAAGCTGGATAGCATAATATTCTAGAAATTCAAGTCCGATTCAAGGGCAGGATGCAGGGCACAACTCAACAAGGTTTCCCTTTCAACCCCATCTCACCCTCACTTCTTTTTGTTTTCCTGATCAAGGTATGAAAAAAGATCTCTTCTAGAGCTTATCCCAAAGAGGCTAGACTTTTTCAAATAAATGTTTTACTAATAACAAAAGGAGAAATGTTCATGGAGTCAGAGAGGCCTTCCTGTCCTGAAGGTCTCAGACCCATGTCTTAATTCTAAAGGCAGAGACCACCTGTGCTGGTTCCATATTCCTTGTTGGCCACATATGGCTCCCTCTTGAGATGGTCCGCATTGCAGCCTGTTGGAGGAACTCTCCTCGGACACTGTCCCTGCTGCTCTCAGGAAATCCTAAATCCTTGGTCCGGCAGACCTGCATGTATTTGGGGTTCCATAATGCTTCTCAAGTGGGCTATATTCATGACAATAATCTGCCTGACCCTGTTTTACTTCCCAATAAACACATTTCCTTCCTGGATCCCTGGCTCTATTTAAACTGTCCAATCTCCTCACAGGTGATTTAGTGTATACATTAGGAATATCTGGCTTCACAAGTGATTCCATATCCAAGAACTCTCATGGACCATTCTATCAATAAGGTCTAACCCTCTTCGTAGGCTCAAGCTAGGTTCTATGACATCTTTCCTTAGTCCAGAGACTAAGCCTGTTTCCCTTTCATTTGTAACATAGTAAACACATTTTCCCAGAAGGGGTCTCTCTCCCATTCCTGGCTACATAATCAGATGCTACCTCCTTCGATACTTACTTCTTCAAAGTTAAACAAAGTATTTTTTTTTAATTTAAGAGTTTTATTGGTAATCATGATGGAAAAATATAAACAAGGGCTACACATGAGAAGACATCATACAGGCAGCACAGGTGTGATAATTCTTTCACTTTCTGTTATGGTCTAATATTAGGGACACCCTTCTGAAATGTAATGCACACACATATACATGCATGCATACTCAATACTTAGCCAAGGCACATTGAAATAAGTGCCTTTATACCATGAGTACATATTTTTCACCCTGATTTTAATGTCTCATCCAAGTTTGGCTTTGGTAACCAGATTTACAAGGCCAGGTATTGGTCTCTTTTGTCAACTTCAATCTTACCTGGAATAGATTTGGGGGAATAAATGTTTGACCCAGTGCAAATTTCCCACTGACACAGATTTTAGTTTTGTGCCAAAATAGGTCTAATAGGATTCTCAGTAAAACACTCTGGTGAGCATTATTATGCCTATTTCTCAAATGTGGACATTTAAGCACAGGCCTATTAAAAAGCTTGGCCAAAGTCACACATCTAGTGAGTTGATTCAAAATTGGAATCCCAGTCTACCTTATTCTAAGGTCAATGGGCTATAGCACTGTCTCCCAGGACTCTAGCACTCTACACAGCCACCATTGTCCAGCTTCCCTGGCCTCTCAATTCTCCAGCCTCTAGCCCCTTTGATGAGGGGAATATTATTCTCACTTGATTTAAAAGAATCCTTTCCGGGGATCCTGAAATCCTTTTCAATTTTGGAAAATACTTCCTTTGTCCCTTCTGGAGGTCTTTATGGCTCTGGCCCTGGAAGTCCTTCCTTCCCCAGATGGATTTTATCCTAACAGAATGAATTCAACTTGACCAGATATAGTCACCATCTTATTTGATAAGACCTATATCTTGAGGTCAAGCTCATTGTGCTGGGTAGGCACTTGAAATATTATAGTGAATAAGACTGACCTAAGTTCTACTCTCAAGGAGATAATAGAGTGTAAAATAGATTCCCAGGGGATTGGTGAAGGTGGGGAGTACACAAAGATGAGGCTGGAAAAGTGGACACCCATAGAAGGTTATCAGCCAGTTAAGGAGATTGGTCCTTATCCTGTAGGTGGCTGATGGAACGTCATGAAACGATGTTACCGTAGGGGAATAAAACAGGCAGCATAGAGGATGTATTTAGTTAGGTGGGATCAACCAAAGGGGCATAAAGATGATATAACAATCTAGGAAAGGGTTCTCAAAGTCATGTCCCTGGACAAGCAGCCTCAGCTTCACCTGAAAGCGTGTTAGAAACCCAAACTCCTGGACTCTGTCCCAGAACTATTTCTATTCAGATTTCTTGAGGTATGACTGACAAATAAAAATTGTATATATTTAAGGTTACAATGTGATGTTTTGATATACTTATCCATTGTGAAAGGATTACCACGAACAAGCTGATTACATATCCATCACCTCACATAGCATTTGTGTGTGTGTGTGTGTGTGTGGTGAGAACACTTAAGATATACTGTCTTAGCAAATTTTAAGTATGGACTACATTATTATTAACTATAGTTACCATGCTGTACATTAGATCCCCAAAACTTAGTCATTTTATAACGAACAGTTTATACCCTTTGGCCCACATCTCTCTATTTCCCCCCAACCCCCAACCCCCAACCCTGGAAACTGCCATTTTACTCTGTTTCTGTGAGTTTGACTCTCTAAAATTCAGCAACAACAGAAAATGAGATCACTCCGTACTCATCTTTCTATGTCTGGCTTATTTCACTTAGCACGATGTCCTCCAGGTTCATGTATGTGGTCACAAATGGCAGGATTTCCTTCCTTTTAAAGGCTGCATAATATCTATTTTATACACAGGCCACATTTTCTGTATCCATTCCTCCACTGATGGGCACTTAGGTTGTTTTCACAACAGGGCCAATCTGAATAACGCTGCTGCAAATGTGGGGTGCAGACTCCTCTTCAAGCTCCCCTAACTATTGAGTCAGAAGCTCTGGGGATGAGGCCCAGTGGTCTGGGTGGGGACAGTACTGCAGGTCATTCTGATGTGTGCTCCAGGTGAAGTGCTGGCCTGGGAAAATGTCAGTGGAAGCGTAAATTACTACAGGTGGTAAAGGGGCAGAGCACGGCTTGTACAAATATTAGAAGGAAATTCCAAGACATACATGCACATATATTTGATTAACTGCACTTGGTACATGAGTGACTCTCTCTGGATCTCTGGACTCCCGCCATTAGCAGAACAGTTTTCCAGAATCCTAACCCATTTGCTTCTCTAGAACATCTTAAATAAATCAAAATAAAGAAAGAAAAAAACATTTGCAGAGAGAGTTAAGAGTGGTTCAATCTATCTAAGCCAGTGATTCATTCTTACTTTAATACCTGGGAAGATATCAGGCTAACTTATTTTTCCATTTTTTGGAACAGCCAACGTGGGAGTTGAATTGCTGAAAAGCTTTACCTCCACTGAGGTCTTACAATGTAACAGCTAGTCTAGTGTGCTGTCCCCTGTTGTGTTCCCATTTATCCACTTACAGGACATTCTTACTTGAAGAGATATTTCTCTGACATTAACCATTTTGATCTCTCGTTTCCTGGGACAAATACTATCCATCATTTTGGGTTTTACAGAGAGATTTTATTCTTGGAAATTATTTTCATATCAATGTAAACCAATTTTCGTCCTGAGTCACATATGAAAGATTAGGCAACCCTTAATTTCAGCTACCTACTCTCAAATTGTACAGGTTATGTGTATTTAAACTTGAGATTTATTCCTGAAAAGCCAGTAATTGGGTCCTGGTGCTATGTGAAAATGTTTCAGATGAATCACAGAGTTAGGACATTTCTTTGGTGGTTTCTAATCTGTTTTTCTGTCAAACCATCTCAGTCAAAGTTCTGAAAACTAGCAATGTATGTGGATTTTTTTCCCAGTTTTATCACATGAACTTCAGTGGTCAATACAAAACCACCTCTTTCATAAAAGTGATGTTTCTGCTACTCTGAAATTAAAGTGAATTTCAGAAAAGCAAAAGACTTCTGTTATAACAGTCAACAGGTTATACATTTACCCTTTTCATGCATTCAGCAAATGTTTACTGAGGACCTACTCTAGGCAAAGAATTTTGCAAAACCTTGTGGAGAACATAATATAAATAAATTATGAACCCATTCTAAAGTTCAGAGTCTAGGGAAGTCAGTTCCCTTCCCGCCGTGGCAACCATCATCCATGCCCAACTTGCACACCAAAGAAGGCTCTTAGATTCTTGAGACAACTTGAGTCCTCTTAGTATCTCTGGTTTCTCTCCTGCCTGGACAGTAATTTTCAGTAAAGTAGGCGGTGTCTTAGAAGATAGTGCCTGACTGTTATTTTCGGAGCCATTTGTAAACCTGGTATAATTCAATATGGATAAATTTAAGTTCCAAAACATATACTCCCAAATCCCAACAATCTGTGTATGTGACAAAGAAGGTGTGGTTTTAAAGCGACACAAATATAAATATGCCCTGAGTCTTACCTGGCTGAAAGCTTAATATGAGTCAGTGAATACAGCTTAGGCTACCTTTTAAAAAAAATGTTCACCTGAGGATACATGTATTGATTTTAGAGAGAGAGAAATGGGGGAGGGAGAGAAACATTGATATGAGAAACATCAATCGGTTGCCTCAGTATGCGCCCCTACTGGGGATGGAACCCACAACCTATTTGGTGTGTACGATGATGCTTCAACCAACTGAACAACCTGGCTGGGGTGGGCTAGTTTTATAGTGGGATAAGGAAGTAATGTAATGGTCCTCCTTTTTCCTGCACCAATCAGACCACACTGAGAATATTACATTCAGTTCTGGGCACAGCAATGAAATACTTAAGAGATTTTAGAATTAACCAGAGAACATGATTCTGGTACACACAAAATAAAATATATGTGACACTCATGCCATAAATGTGTTCATTTTTTCATGGATAAGTAGTTTGGGGAGCAGATTTACAATCCAGCAAGACCAATGTCATCAGTACAATATTCAGCTGGGACACTGAGTCCTGCTATTTTGTGGTGACCAGTTCCTCCCGATTTGGCTAGCTGTCGCACAGTCCAGTGGCCTGGGGAGAATCCCAGGGAAACACAGCCAATGTGCAAGAGGAAATCCATCCCTGCACCAGGAAAAACTATTCAGGGAGAACTTTTTACTCCCCCCTTTAACATGATCTTGTTAAACGGATATTTATGGAAGAGAGGAGGGCAGAAATAGAGAAGGGTGGAGGGAAAAGAGGAAACGGAGGGAGAGAATGAGAAAGGCATTTCCTAAATTATTTGTTGTAATAAAAATGACTTACTTTGGGAATTTTTATTGCCAGAGAGTCAGAACATAGAAAAGAAATGCCAGGTTGTAATGAAGACACTTTTTGCCAGTGGTTATAGTGTGAAAAGGGTGGATTACAGCATTTTGCAAACAGATCAAGTTAACAAAAAGCATAAATGACTGTTTGAAGAGAAAACTTATTGACCTCATGAGAGATTCAACACTGGTCAGTGGACTAACCACTTACATAAAGTTCTGAAAAATATGTATGTTATTTTATTTTGAAATTATAGTTGAATTTTGAGGTTATTTTTACAATAATTCAAATTCTTTGCTTTCCTTTTCTGATGTTTTTTTTTTTATTGTTTTTAAATTTGCCAAACATTTAGACTTGGGCTTTTAATAAAAAGTTCAATTTTATTTTTTATTCACAAATATTAACATTTTTCTTCTTCATCTTATATTCTTATAAAAATTTGTTAAGATTTTAATGCATCCGGTAAAGTTTGCTACTTCCCGTAGGCAGCAATATTATTATAGCTAGAAGGGATCTTGGATAGAATTTTCTACACGCTGTGTACATTTTAAAATGTCATCATTATTTTCCTTTGTTGAAAGATTTATCAATTTGTTTTCCACCAGCCTTAAAATATTCTGATCATCGTGGAACTGGGATCTTTAAAGCACGTGTTTCTGGATGCAGAAAGACATTTTGATTCGGTGGAAAAAGTATGCTCATCCATTTATTACCACGAATCTGCTCTCCGGGAAAGATGAAAACTATATCCCACGAGAAATTGACCGGGCAGCAGGAGACAGTGACACAGCCATTGTCATTACCCTTGGCCAGAGCTTCAGACCCTTTGCCGTCAACATTGTCATCCGTAGGGCATCAGTGTTGCAAAGGCCACTGAAGATTGTTCTTGCGAAGCCCAGAGACCAAGGTGATCCTTAAAACTACAAACACCAGAGAGCTGTATCTAAATGCAGAGATGTTTAGTGACTTGCGTGGCTATATTCAGAATCTTACCGTGAGGATCTTTTTGTGGATCTCTGTGTGGGTGTTATTGATGCCTGGGACATGATTACTGCACATGGCACTAATAATGCCCATCTACCCGATTATGTGATTGGAAATCAGATGAATGTGTTTTTAAACTATATTTGTCAGAGGAAAACTACAAAAAAGCAACACTAGCCATTCTTTATAGATGACCTCACTTATACTGCAAGGGTAGTTTAATGCAATCCAAGGTAGGAGGAAATACAATTAAAATTTTTTTATTCTAATAAAATCCACATAACATAAAATTTACCATTTAAAATATTTTTACTTTATTGTTGATAGTATTACAGATGTCTCCATTTTCTCTCTTTTTGCCCCCTTCACCCAACCCCCGGCCCACCCCAGGCCTTCCCTATCTACTGTCTGTGTTCATGGGTTATGCATATATGCGTATATATTCTTTGGTTAATCTCTTCCTATCCCCTCCTGAACCATTTTTAAATGTATAATTCAGTGGGCATTATGTACATCCACAACATTGTATAACCATCACCACAATCTATTTCAGAGCTTTTTCATCATCTTAAACAAAAACTCTGTACCCATTAAACAATAACTCCCCATTCTCCATTTCTCTCAGCCCCTGGCAGCCACCATTCTACTTGCTGTCTCCGTGAATTAGACTATTGTAGCTCACACTAGTGGAATTATATAGAATTTGTCCTTTGTATTGGCTTATTTCACTTAACATAATATCTTTAAGGCTCATTCATGTTGCAGCATGTGTCAGAATTTCCTTCCTTTTAAGACAATATTGTTCCATTGTATGTACAGATCACATTTTGTTTATCTAGTTATCTGTTGATGGACACTTGGGTTGTTTTCATCTGTTGGCTGTTGCGAATAATGCTGCTGTGAAGAGGAAATCGAATGGGAAGGAATGTCTCCAGGGCCGAGCATGATGACGGAAGAGCGAAACATCCTTTTTCATGATTTGAAGAAATGTATAGCCCAGAAAGTAGTCTAAATGATTCAAGAAAATGTGATCTGTTGGAGAAAACTAAGTGGAGTCATAACAGTAGTCTTCTTGCTTGAGAAAATTATTTGGAATTGATTCTCTAGATTCCAGTGAGAAGCAATGATTACAGTCTAAAACTCACAGGCTCCTTGAGGGAAACCAATGAAGTATTATGTCAATGTACAGACCCTGAAACCTTGGTTCTTACTGACCCTAAAAGTATGAGATGAGATCTCATCCAGAGGACCTCAAATTAGTTTATAAGCTTTGTCTCTAAATCTTCCTCACAGAATAAAAGTATCTACCCTTTCCATTAATATACTTGGGGTCTCAAGGATAGAAATATTGTTACTCAAGGATGATTCCCTTGTTTAGAATGTGTTTCTTAGTGAGAGGAAGTGAAATTACAATATGATAACATCAGTACAAAGGCCAGGTCATACAGCTTAGGACTGGGCTCTCTAAATAAGGGAATGAGCATAAGAAATCTCTCTCTTGTATCGACTACTTCATTGGTTTTAATTCTTCCTGTAGGGAACTTTCAAAATAAATCTAATTATTTTTCCAACCTAAGTGCTTACATGAGTTATCATTTTCCCACCAAGGCCTCCTCCAGTTCCTTTAACTCAGTTCTAATGATAAGTTTTCTAGTTTTCTTACCGTTGCTCTTCTCCAAACGCACTGAGGTGTGTCTGTATCACTCTACGAGATGCCTTCTAGCCCAGCTCTCACTGCAGCGAACGGAATGCCCTAATTTAAATGTGGCCAATCAGCATAGAATCACGAGGATTTATTTCTTCTCTTGTTCTAGAGCTGCGCTGTACAATATAACAGTCCTTAGTCACGTGTGGCTGTTTAAGTGAAAATGAAATTACATTAAAAATCAGTTCCTTGGTTGCACTAATCACATTTCAGGTGTTCAATAGCCACATGTGGCTAGTGGCACTGTACTAATAGCACAGTATTGCTTGCATTTGTCTCTAGGGAGTGTTTTTAATGTTTTGTTGTAGTATTTAGATGTGCTTTCAAAAATAATATTTTATAAATTTGTATAATGAGTAAACAAATCATGAAATGTTGCTAAGTGTCAAACTCTGGACTTTTAAGCCATTTATTTCTAGTTTAGTCTTTCAAAGAAATCCTGGCATCTATGTATTTCATAAAGTTTTGGCCTTCAAGTGATAGTTCCAGGTTATTGCAGATATTGACTCTATTGTTAATATATAAGACTCGAGCAAGCCATTTGAAATTGTGGAAATGTACTTGACTGGTATTATCAAGCCTTTATCAAAATTCCATGTACACACAATGGAATAAAGCTAGAAATCAATAGCAGAAGGAAAACAGGAAGATTCACAAGTATGTGGAAATTAAATAACGTACTCTTAATAATCAATAGGTCAAAGAAGAAACCACAAGAGAATTTAGAAAATATTTGGAGACAAATTAAAATAAAAACATAACATATCAAAATGGATTGCATGCAGTAAAAGCAATACTAAAAGAGAAGTTTATAGTAATAAATACTTACACTAAAAAAAAGTTGTCAAGTTAATATCCTAACTTCACACTAAGGGAACTAGGAAAAGAAATACAAACTAAACCAAAAGAAAAGAAAATATAGATATTCAAGCAGAGATAAATGTAATAGAGAATAGAAAATCAATAGGGGAAAAAATCAACAAAACCAAGAACTCGTTTTTTTGTCAAGATCACAAAAATTTATAAACCCTTAGCTATACTACTTAGGGAAACAAGAGAGAAGAGTCAAATAGATAAAATTAGAAAGGAAAAAGGAGGTATTACAACTGATTTTACAGAAATAAAAAAGATTATTGGGGGCTGCTGTGAACAATTATATATCAACAAGCTAGACATCCTAGAAGAAATCGATAAATTCCTAGAAACATACACCCTACCAAGACCGGACCATGAAGAAATATATCTGAACAGACCTATAACTACATTGAATACAATGAGGACATGGAAGCAGTCATCAAAACCTTCTGAGAAAGAAAAAGCCCACGACCAGGTGGCTCTGTTGTAGAATTCTACCAAGCATTTAAAGAAAAATGCAAACCAATCCTTCTCAAATTGTTTCAAAGAGCAGAAGGGA
This sequence comes from Tadarida brasiliensis, assembly GCA_030848825.1. Taxonomy (NCBI): domain Eukaryota; kingdom Metazoa; phylum Chordata; class Mammalia; order Chiroptera; family Molossidae; genus Tadarida; species Tadarida brasiliensis. The sequence goes on from CM061268.1 coordinate 87,047,531, forward strand.
ACACTTCCAAAACTCATTCTATGAGGCCAGCATTACGCTGATTTCAAGACACAACCAGAAAACTATAAATCAATATCCCTGATGAATATTGATGCAAAATCCTAAACAAAATAGTAGCAAACCAATGCAATAGCATGTTAAAAGGATCAGACCTCAGATCAAGTGGGATTTATATCTGGAAACAAGGATAGTTCAACATACAAAAATCAATCAATGTGACACGCCACATTGACAAAATGAAGGACAAAAACCACATGATCATCTCAACTGATACAGACTCGATACAATCCTTATAAAAATTCCAATGGCATTTTTTGAAGAAATGGAAAAAAATTCTAAAATTCATATGGAATTTCAAGGGGGACTGATTAGCTAAAACATTTTGGAAAAGAACAAAGTTGGAGAAGTCATACTTACGGATTTCAAAGTGATACTACAGAGCAACAGTAATTGAGATGTTTATTAGCACATATAAAAATAGGTATATGTGCTAATGGATAGGACAGAGAGCCCCAAATAACTCCTTGCACATACAGCAAAATGATTTTCTACAAGGGTGCCAAGCCTACACAATGGAGAAAGGACAGTCTCTTCAACAAATGGTGTTAGGAAAACTGGATCTCCACAGGCAAAAGAATGAAGATGGACATTTACCTAATACCATATACAAAAATTAACTGAAAATAAATAAAAAACAAGCATGAGACCTAAAATTATTAAACTCCTAGAATAAAACATAAGGGAAAATCTTCAGAACATTAGATTTGGCACTGAATTTTTTGATATAACTCTAAAAGCACAAAATAAAAAATAGACAAATGGGACGATGCCAAACTTAAAACTTTTGTATGCCAAAGAAAACAATCAGTAGAGTGAAAAGATAACTTGCAGAATGGGAGAGAATAATAGCAAAACATGTATGTGATGGGGTTGATATTCAGAATACATAAGGAACCCCTACAATTCAACAGCAACAACAAAACAAATAACTTGATTTTAAAAATGGGCAAAGGACTTGAATACATTTTTCTCCAAAGAAGATATACAAATAACCACCAGGTATATAAAAAGATGCTCAGCATCACTAATCATTAGGCAAAGGCAAATCAAAACCACAATGAGCTATCACCTACACCCTTCAGGATGGAAACTATCAAAAGAATAGAGAATAACAAGTGTTGATGAGGATGTGGAGAAATTGAAAATATTGTGTACTTTGTGGGAATGTAAAATGGTGCAGTTATTATGGAAAACAGTTTGGAGGTTCCTCAAAAAAATTAAAAATAGAACTACCATATGATCGAACAATCCTGCTTCTGGGTATATATTCAAAAGAACTGAAATCAGAATATCAAAGACTTATGTGCATTCCCTTGTTCATTGCAGTATTAGTCACAATAGTCAAGATATGCAAACAACCCAAATATCCATTGGCAAATGAATGAAAAAAAAATGTGGTGTATACATTCAATGACATATAATGCAGTCTTTAAAAAGGAGGAAATTCTACCACGTGCTACAACGTGGATGAAACAAGGCCATTATGCTAAGTGAAATAAGCCAGTAATAAAAGAACAAATATCATATGATTCCACTCATATGAAGAATCGAAAGTAGTCGAAATCATAGAAACAAAATCGAAAGGTGGTTATCAAGGGCTGGGGTAGTGGTTAGTGGGTTTGGAGTTTTACTGTTGCAATATGAAAGTTCTAGAGATCTGTTTCATAACAATATGAATATATTTAATGCTACTGAACTGTACCTTTAGAAATGGTTAAAATAGTAAATTATGTGTATATCACACCACACACAAACATACACACTCACACAACCTCATGTATGTTTTCCTTCTCTTTCAAAGAAAATAAACTTCAATGTAGAAATCAAGAGCATGCCATTTCTTTGCCCAACCCGCTGAAATGAAATAGTCTCTGTTGCTCAGTAAGTGTTAAAAACTTGAATTCTTTATTTCCTTCCATGAGTCATATTGTTGTTGTTGTTTTTAATAAATTAAAATATATTATTTATTTTTTATTTGTTTTGTTACAGATGTTTCTCCTTTTTTCCCCATTGACAACCTCTTCCCAATCTCAACCACACCCCTAGCATTGTTGTCTATGTCCATTGGTTACGCATACGTACATGTAAGTTCTGTGGGTTATCTCCTCCCTCCACCCTGTCCCCTCTTCTGAGGTTTGTCAGTCTGCTCCCTATGCCTCTGGGTCTATTTTGTTTATCAGCTTGGTTTGTTCATTATATTCCACAAATAAGTGAGATCATGTGATATTTGTCTTTCTCTGACTGGCTTATTTCACTTAGGATAATACTCTCCAGGTCCATCCATGTCATCTCAAAGGATAAGAGAAATTTCTTTCTTACAGCTACATAGTATTCCATTTTTTATCCACTCATCTCTTGATGGACATTTGGGCTGTTTCCAGATCTTAGCAATTGTAAATAGTGCTGCAATGAACATAGGGGTACATGTATTCTTTCTGATTGGTGTTTCGGACTTCTTAGGGTATATTCCTAGAAGTGGGATCACTGGGTCAAATGGCAATTCAATTTTTAATTTTTTGAGGAAACACCATATTGTTTTCCATAGTGGCTGCACCAGTCTGCATTCCCACCAGCAGTGTACTAGAGTCCTCTTTTCTTCACACCCTCGCCAGCACTTGTTTGATGATTTGTTGACGGCAGCCATTCTTGCAGGTGTGAGGTGATACCTCATAGTTGTTTTAATTAGCATCTCTCTGATGATTAGTGACGTTGAGCATTTATTCATATGTCTCGTGCCCATTTGTAAGTCCTGTTTGGAGAGGTGTCTATTTAGGTCCTCTGCCCATTTTTTAATTGGGTTCTTTGTCTCCCTTTTGTTGAGTTGTATGAGCACTCTATATATTTTGGAAATTAGCCCCTTATCTGATGTATCATTGGCAATTATGCTCTCCCATACAGTGCTTGTTTTCTTTTGGTGCTTCCATTTTGGTGCTTGTTTTCTTTTGCTGTGCAGAAGCTTTTTAGCTTGATGTGGCCCATTATTAATTTTTTCCTTTGTTTCTCTTGCCTTAGGTGTTATATCAGTGAAAATTCTGCTGCGTGTGATGCCTGAAATTCTGCTGCCTGCATTTTCTTCTAGGATTTTTATGAATTCACAAGTCATGTTTAAGTCTTTTATCCATTTTGAGTTTATTCTTGTGTCTGGTGTAAGTTGGTGGTCTAGTTTCATTTTTTTGCATGTAGCTGTCCAATTTTCCCAGCACCATTTATTAAAGAGGCTGTCTTTACTCCACTGTATACTCTTGCCACCTTTGTCAAATATTAATTGAGCATAATTAATATTTGGGTCAATTTCTGGCTTTTTTGTTCGGATCCATTGATATAGATGCTTGTTCTTGTGCCAGTACCAGGCTGTTTTGATTATGATGGCTTTGTAGTATAACCTGATATCCAGTATTGTGATTCCTCCTACTTTGTTCTTCTTTTTCAAGATTGCTGTAGCTATCCGGGGTCTTTTTTGGTTCCATAAAAACTTTTGGAGTATTTGTTCTGGTTCTGTGAAATATGTCATTGGTATTTTGATGGGGATTGCATTCAATCTATAGATTGCTTTAGGCACTGTGGACATTTTAATGATGTTAATTCTTCCAATCCATGAGCAAGGCATATGCTTCCACTTTTTTATATCTTCCTCTATTTCTTTTTCAATGTCCTGTAGTTTTCTGTGAATAGGTCTTTTATTTCTTAGGTTAAATTTATTCCTGGGTATCTTAATTTTTTTGCTGCAATGGTAAATGGGATTGTCTTTTTAGTTTCCCTTTCTGTGAATATATTATTAGTGTATAAGAATACTGTCAATTTATTGATGTTACTTTTGTATCCTGCTACTTTGCCAAATTCATTTATTAGCTCTAGTAGATTTTGATGGAGTCTTTAGGGTTTTTTATGTATAGTATCATGTCATCTGCAATAACAGTTTCACTTTCTCCTTTCCAATTTGGATCTCTTTTATTTTTTATTCATGTCTGATTGCTGTGGCTAAGACTTCCAGTACTATGTTGAATAAGAGTAGCAAAAGTGGGCATCCTTGTCTTGTTCCTGTTCTTAAGGGAAATTGTTTTAGTTTTTGCCCATTGAATATGATGTTGGCTCCAGATTTTTCTTATATGGCCTTTATTATGGTGAAATATGATCTCTCTATTCCCACATTGCTGAGCATTTTTAACAGAAATGGGTGCTGGATTTTGTCAAATGCCTTTTCAACATCTATTGATATGATCATATGGATTTTATCTTTCATTTTGTTTATGTGGTGTATCACATTTATTGATTTGCAAATATTGTACCATCCTTGCATCCCTGAGATGAATCCCACTTGATCATGATGAATAATTTTTTTCATGTATTGCTGGATCAGATTTGCTAATATTTTGTTAAGGATTTTTGCATCAATGTTCATCAGGGATACTGGCCTATAGTTTTCTTTCTTTGTAGTGTCTTTTTCTGGTTTTGGAATTAGAATTATGCTGGCCTAATAAAATGAGTTTGGAAGTCTTCAGTCTACTTGGATTTCTGGAATAGTTTGAGGAGAATGGGTGTTAGATCTTCTCTGAATGTTTGGTAAAACTCCCCAGTGAAGCTGTCCAGGCCTGGGCTTTTGTTTGCTGGGAGTTTCTTGATTACATCTTCAATTTCTTTAGTTGTTGTTGGTCTGTTCATGTTTTCTATCTCTTTCTGGTTCAGTTTTGGGAGACTGTGTGTTTCTAAAAATTTGTCCATTTCACCTAGATTGTCCAATTTGTTGGCATATAATTGTTCATAGTATTTTTTAATGATCCTTTTTATTTCTGTGGTGTCAATTATTCTCCTTTTTTTTCTGATTTTGTTTATTTGGGTCCTCCTTCTTTGTTTCTTGGTGAGTCTGGCTAAGTTTCCATCAATCTTGTTTATCTTTTCAAAGAACCAGCTCTTTGTTTCATTGATCTTTTGAATTGCTTTTTTAGTTTCTATGTTGTTTAGTTCTGTTCTGACCTTTACTATTTCTTTCCTTCTACTTGCTCTTGGTTTTTCTTTTTGTTTACTTTCTAGATCTTTAAGTTGCAGAGTTAGATAGTGAATTATAAATTTTTCTTGTTTCTTGACGTAGGCCTGTAGTGCTATGAACTTCTCTCTCAGGACTGCTTTTGCTGCATCCCATAGATTTTGTGTTGTTGTGAATTTATTTTCATTGGTTTCTAGGAAGTTTTTAATTTCTTCCTTGATCTCCTAGGTAACCCATACATTGTTTAATAACATGCTATTTAGCTTCCAGGTATTTAAATATTTTTGCATGTTTTTGTTGTAATTGATTTCTAGTTTCATGCTATTGTGATCTGAGAAGACGCTTGATATGATTTCAATCTTCTTGAATTTGTAGAGACTTAGTTTGTGTCCTAACATGTGGTCTATCTATGAGAATGTCTCATGTGCCCTTGAGAAGAATGTGAATTCTGCAGTTTTGGGGTGTAATTCTCTGTAGATGTTTATTAAATCCATTTGATCTAGTGCATCATTTAGAGTCTCTGTTTCTTTGCTCATTTTTTTGTCTAGAGCAGCGGTTCTCAACCTGTGGGTCACACCCCCTTTGGGGGTCAAACGACCCTTTCACAGGGGTCACCTAAGACATTACAGTAGCAAAATTACAATTATGAAGTAGCAACAAAAATAATTTTATGGTTGGGGGTCACCACAACATGAGGAACTGTATTAAAGGGTCGCAGCATTTGGAAAGTTGAGAACCACTGGTCTAGAGGATCTATCCAATGATGTCAGCGGGGTGTTGAATTCCCCTGCTATGATTGTATTGCTGTTAATTTCTCCTTTGAAGTCTTCCAGAAATTTTTAAATGTATTTTGGTGCTCCTATGTTGGATGCATATATGTTTACCAAGGTTATATTCTCCTGTTTGGATAGATCCTTTCAACATTATGTAGTGGCCTTCTTTTTCTCTAGTTATGGCCTTCACTTTGAAGTCTATTGTATTGGATATGAGTATTGCTAACCCAGCTTTTTTTCCCTTTCCATTTGCTTGGAAAATTTTTTTCCATCCCTTCACTTTCAATCTATGTGAGTCTTTTGTTGTGACGTGGGTCTCTTGTAAACACCATATATATGAGTCATGCTTTCTTATCTATTCAGCTACTCTGTGTCTTTTGGTCTAAGTGTTTAAACCATTTACATTTAAGGTTATTATTGATATGTACTTATTTATTGCCATTTTTTTCATTATGGTTATGTTTCTTTTCTTATTTCTTATTACAGCAGTCCTTTTAACATATCTTGCAGTGCTGGGTTGGTACTAATGTATTCCCTTAACCCCCCTCCCCCTTTTTTTTTCTGGGAAGCTCTTTATTTCACCTTCTACTGTGAATAAAAGCCTTGCTGGATAGAGTAGTCTTGGATTCAGATCTTTGTTTTTCATTACTTTGATTACTTTATGCCATTCTCTTCTGGCCTGTAATGTTTCTGTTGAGAAGTCAGCTGATAGCCTTACAGGGGCTCCTTTGTAGGTAACATGTTGCTTATCTCTTGCTGCCTTTGGATTCTCTCTTTTTCTTTAATTTTTGGCATTTTAATTATTGTGTGTCTTGGGTGGGCCTTTTTGGATTCTTTTCACTTGGGTCTCTCTGTGCTTCTTGAAATTGTATGCCTTTTTCCTTCACCAAGCTATGGAAGTTTTCTGTCACTATTTCTTCAAATATATTCTCTAACCCTTGTTCATTTTCTTCTTCTTCTGGCACTCCTATGATGCAGGTGTTGTTACATTTCAATTGTCCCACAGTTTTTTTAGGCTGTCTTCCTTGTTTTAAATTGTTCTTTCTTTTGGGTTCTCTGATTGGACAATATTTTCTACCCTGTCGTCTAATTCACTGATCCAGTCCTTGGCTTCCTCTACTCTGCTGGTTATTCCTTCCAATGTGTTCTTTATTTCTGCTATGTCATTCTTCATTTCCATTTGGTTGGTTTTCAATGTTTCTATATCTTTACTCATGCTGTTGAGCTTCCTCATGATTATTACTCTGAACTCTCCCTCTGATATCTTGCTCAATTCCCTTTTATTTATTTCATCTTCTGTTGAATTCTCTTGTTCTTTCATTTAGGAATTGTTTCTTTATTTCACCATTTTGGCTGTCTCATTGGGTTTTGGAGCCTTCCAAATTTTCCCTGTGTGTGTTGGTGTTCTACTGGTTGTGGCTCCTACTATTGGGCTTGGATGTGTGTGGGAGGACCCACGTTAAACACCACTGTCAAGTCTTGCTTTCCTGGGTAGAGTTGCAAGCCAAGGAAAGTTTCAGTTATCCTTTAGTTTTTTTGCCCAGAGGCTATTAGTCTCAGTTACTTGATGAGCCTCAATTTATAGCCCCCAGCTGAAAGTAAAAAATCCCTCAGCTGTAAGTGGATTTCCAACGGGTGGGGCACTTGCTTACTCATTAAATTGAGATGTTAGTGAGCCTCAAATTGCATTTCTCTGGCCCCACCTGGTGATGTCAAATTCCTGCAGGAGGGGCCATTGCTTCTCCCAGGGGCTCCAGGAAGGGGCTATTTGAGTAAAATGGCTACTGTCCTGAGAGGGAGTGATGTAGTACAGAACTCTGGGCTTCCACTCCTCCAGCTCTCTCCTAAACCAGGAGCCCTGGACTCTTTCCACACAGTTCCAGTCCAGTCTACCCTCCCTCTGCCAGAGCCCAAGGTGAGTGGCTGTAGCTGATTTGGTGCTTTTAAAAACCCCTACTTTCTCAGCAGGAAGTGCACACAGCTCTGCTGCTCTCTGAGCTCCCATCCCATCCCCATGTGCTTCTGCATTTCCTACCAGACTCAATTTGGTGTCCTCTCTTTGTCCCCGGTTATATGGGTCCTCTCCAGCTGCTCTTCAGTTGGCTTTTCCCAGTAATTTGTCTTTATTTTATTTATTTATTTATTTAAAGTTTTTTCTTTATTGGATTTAGAGAGAGAGAAAGGGAGAGGGAAAGAGAGAAACATTGATGAGAGAGAACATTGATCAGCTGCCTCCTATATGCCCCCCAATGGAGATCAGGCCCACAATCTGGGCTTGTGCTCTGACCAAGAATTGAACTGGTGACCTCTTGGTGCATGGGTCAACATTCAACCACTGAGCCACACCAGCCTGGCAATTTGTATTTATTTTAGTTGCAATTCCAGTTCAGTCCTGGGAGGTGGTTTGTGTAGTTTCCATTCACTCCACCACCATTTTTCTCTCCCATGAGTCATATTGTTAAAAAAACAAAACAAAATAAAAAACCTGTTTGTTCTCAGTTAATAAAGCAGCACGTGAATTAGCTTCAAGTCTAAGTGTCTTGTACAGATAGCTGCTGTCTTAGTAGGGGTAACCCCGATGCTTTCTTTTCATTCTACGCCATAGCTCACTAAATAACTTATATGAACATTCTTCCTCTATAGCATGAGTTTTCAATGACACCTACAAGGAAATGATCAAGTGTTTCAATTCCTTATAAATGCTGCACAGATGCCAAGAACATATTCATACTCTGCATATCAATCACTTCAATCTACTGTAAAGCAAAAAGAGTTCTAGTACACACCATTCAATTCATGTTGTATGTTATTGCATTATGTTTATATGGCAGTATCATTTGATAAAAGAGTTTTGCCAATAGTTCTTCCTAATTTGTCATTAACCATATTAATGGTTAAATACGATGGTTGGTTTTTTGGCTTTATAAACTTCTCATCAGTGGTTGACTTGTAATTTTTTTATTATTATTATGAAGAGTGCAATTCTGAGTGATACCTTGGAAATCCTGGGCTTTCCTTTGACTTTATTAGTAGAATTCATCAAGTTTGTACTGGAAGACAATATTTTTTCTTGTCCTGAATAAAAGCAGATTGCTTTAGTAGAATGGTGACAGAGCTTTGTCTGACAATTATATAAAACCTCTTTGTTAGATAGGATTTTTTTTATACAGGTGATAGAAATCCACCTCAAATTAGCCTAAGGAGGGGTGGGAAGGAATATATCTACTCATAACTAAAATTGCAAAGAGGGCAAAAAAGTTGAGGGAAATCTCACTGAGATACTTAATGAACATTGTTAGGCCTCTCTCCCTCTTTTGCTTCATTTTCAGGCAGTTTCTTTACATGTGACACCTGAAAGATTGTACAATCCTTGTGACTTTTGATCCCAGAGGAATAGAACCCTCTTCTAGTCCCTATAGGTAGATAAAAAAACATAGAGAAAACTTTGGTTGTCCTGGTTTGGGACACGTGTCTGTATTGGAACTAATGACAGTGGCCAGGAAGACAGATGATTTTGGTTATCAAGACTAGATCATATGCTCACTTCTGTGGCCAAGATTACACTGCCACAAGTGAAGGCAAGAACATCAACATAAAATATTTCCCTTCTACTGCAGATATATTTAACAATGTCTCAGAAAGAGGCAAATAGATTACTAGTCCCATAAAATTTAATTACTTGAGATTCAATGTTGTATTTCTTTTTTAGACTTTCTTTTTTACTTAATGGTATAAAATGAGCACATTCACATGCCCAGCCAGTGTGGCTCAGTGGTTGAGTGTTGACCCATGCACCAAGAGGTTGCCAGTTCAAGATCTGGTCAGGGCACATGCCCAGGTTGTGGGCCAGATCCCCAGTTGGGGTCATGCAGGAGGTGGCCAGTCGATGTTCTCTCTCATTGATGTTTCTATCTCTCTCTCCCTCTCCCTTCCTCTTTCTCTAAAATCAATAAAGAAAAAAAATCAGCACATTCACAGATATTTGAGAAGAAGCTTTTTATTTTATGTTTAAAAATTATTTTGCATTGAAGTATTTGTGTTACTAATTTTATCACTACTCTTCAATGATCTACTCTTAAGCCCTAGATGTATTTATTTTGTGGTGAGGGTATAAAATTACATAATAGAAACCAATAAAATGTAAATCTAACTCATATAAACAAAATGTGTATGACATAAAAATATGTTCACAAAGAAACTGTTCCATGTTAACTGAATACTAGTCAAGAGTCACTGACCAAACAGACCTTCTGATTCATGCAGCAAATAAGTGAAAGCATATATCGTGTTCATGGATAGGAAGGATTAACATAATTAAAATGTCCATACTACCCAAAGCAATTTACAGGTTCAACACAATTCCTATCAAGATACCAATGGCATATTTCACAGAACTAGAACAAATATTCCAAAAATTTATATGGAGCCACAGAAGACCCCAAATAGCAACAGTAATCTTGAGAATAAAGAGCAAATTTGGAGGAATTACCCTACCTGATATCAAACTATACAACAAGGCCATAGTAATCAAAACAGTGTGGTACTGGCATAAAAGCAGACATACAGATCGATGGAACAGAATGGAGAGCCCAGAAATAAACCCCTGCCTTGATAGTTAATTTTTTAAAAAGGGATAGGGAAAGAGAGAGACAGAGAGAAATAGAGAGACAAAGAGACAGAGAGACTGGCTTGGTTCTTGCAAAAATTCTTAGGTATGAGCATGGCTGCCACCAAGTCCCTCAACCACCCAAATCCCATCTGCAAGTCCCACCTCTGCGCATTGCCTTGCCCTTACTTTAACTCTATGTCTGATTTCTGATTTATCTCTTAATTTTGAAATGGACTTTGATTTATTTCATTTTTTTTTAATCCTCACCCAAGGATATTTTTCTATTTATCTTAAGGTAGAGAGAAAGGGAGAGACAGGGAGAGAGAGAAACATCGACGTGAGAGGGACACATTGACTGGTTGCCTTCCACACAACCTGACCAGGGCCAGGGATGAACCGCAACCTAGGTATGTGCCCTTGGCTGGAATCAAACCGGGACTCATTGGTCCACAGGCCAATGCTCTACCGCTGAGCCAAACCAGCCAGGGCTACTTCATATTTTTTAATTTATTTTATCAATAAGGATTATTTATTCTATTTAATCAGATGAAAATTTAAGGAATTATGTTGTGTCCATAGAATGTGTCTACTGTTTTGCTGACAGATCAGGGCAATTCTCCCAAGCCAAAGTGATTCAAAACATTAGGTATTTTATGGTGACAGTCATTACACAAGGTACAGCCCAACTGAAAAGCAATAAAGCCACAAATTTAAGTCAGGATCTAAATCTAGTTTACTATCTAAAAAACCAAAGTTTGATTTCAGGACTTAACAGAAAATTGTCCACAATGAAGTTGACAGCAATCAGTACAAGTAGACACGCCATGTAGTGTATTGCTGGATTCGGTTTGCTAATATTTTGTTGAGGATATTAACATCTGTATTCATCAGGGATATTGGCCTATAATTATCTTTCTTTGTTGTGTCTTTCTCTGGTTTTGGAATTAGGATAATGTTGGCCTCATAAAATGAGCTTGGGAGTCTTTCCTCCTCTTGAATCTTTTGGAATAGTTTGAGAAGGATAGGTGTTAGTTCTTCTTTGAATGTTTGGTAAAATTCACCTGTAAAGCCATCTGGTCCAGACTTTTGCTTGTTGGAAGTTGTTGTTTTTTTTAAATTACTGCTTCAGTTTCACTAGTTGGAATCTGTCTGTTCAGATTCTCTGATTCTTCCTGATTTAGTTTTGGAAGATTGTATGTTTCTAGTAATTTATCCATTTCATCCAGATTGTTCAATTTCTTGGCATATAGTTGTTTGTGATATTTTCTTACAATCTTTTGTATTTCTTTAGTGTCACTTGTTACTTCTTTTTCATTTCTGATTTTATTTATTTGGGTCTTCTCTCTTTGTTTCTTTGATGGAGGGTATATGGATTTGATGTAAATATCAAAATGCAGCCTATAAACACATGTATAAATATTTCATGTACATTGTAAAAACCATCCTGAGGTTATTTGTGTTTGTTTTGTGATTTACTTATATCCAATTCTTTCCCAGCGCTATAATGTTGAACAGACAGTTCTACAGTTTTTTCCTAGTCCCCTATGCTCAATAACACACAACTCTTTCTCTTTTTTTACATTAGAAGGTAATTCTGAGTTGACTGCTTTTATTTTTTTTCAGACTTCTACCAGCCATGGATAAAGTTTCACATGTAATGCTTAAATCTGTTTTTTGTAAATAGAGATTATGGGATAGAAGTGGAGGTCTCCCTGCATTTGGGGGTCTGAAAGGAACTCAAGGGGACTCTCACTGGTCAAATATTGAACACTTGAGCACTTGAAAGAATGATTGCAATTGATTGGAACAAATCTCACCATCATTGAAGGCAGTTAGTGGAGAAATACCTTACTTTAAAAATTGATAATTAAGGCAAAAGAATCGGCATTCATCTTGCTTTTCCCGTGTGAGCTGTATTTCAGGGAAACCATAGACTTCGAACAGATGAACACGCGCTGTTCTTAACAGTGCTGCTCCAGCTAATAAGTGTTTACAGAATTAGAAAATTGCCAGTTTTTAAACTCCTATTGAATTTCTCTATCAAGGTAATAGTTATTAATAGATGCTAATGTAATTACAGGTACTATTCACAAGATGTCCAAATATCACCACAGATTAGTTCCTAGCTGTAGGAGGAAATTGTACCTACAACAGAGAAGTCAGCCTGCCAACACCTAAACCTAGTTAGCAACAATGAAGTTGACAGTTCACATTATGTGCCTTCCGATGTATGTTATATGAAGCATGTTGTCCAAGATGTTGCAACGGAATCTAATAGAGTCTTCTGGTTTAATTTCTAGTTTATAGGAAATCTAGAGATAAAGAAACAAATTAACACCATGAGGAAGCAATAAGAAAATTCCAGAAGATGAAATATTTCTGGAATATTTCTGCTCCATTTTTTTCCCAACAAGTCAATATCAAAAAAAAAATAGAGAGTTTGGAGATGACAGTTCTATGTTAAAGAGATGTAAGAAGTTAGAATGGCGGGTGCCAGGGCCAGGGGCAGAGGGGATGGGGAAGTGCTGTTCGGTGGGTATAAGGTTTCAGTCATGCTAGATGAATAAGTTCTAGAAGACTTCTGTACAACATCTTGCCCGTAGTTGACAAGACTGTATTGTGCACACATTGTTAAGAGAGCAGAGCTCAAGTTGAATGTTCTTACCAGAAAAACCAAACAAACAAAAAACTAAATACAAAAGAAAATAGAGGTACAAGGAAACATTTAGAGGTGATGAATGTGTTTATTGCCGTGATTGAGGGGATGGTTTCACAGGTGTAGGCATATGTCCAAACTCGTAAAATTATATACATTAACTATGTGCAGTTTTTGTATATCAACTATACCTTAGTAAAGTTGTTTTTAAAAAAAGAGATGAGATTTAACATCCCATTATTGGAGTGGGTTGATCGTTTACTGGACCCTGTTTCTCTCTCTCTCTCTCTCTCTCATTCTCCAGTATTATCCTTTATATTGTAATAGCTTTTAAAGGGGAGGGAAATTGGGGAATTTTGAATGTGAATAGGGTACTAGAAGAAACTGAGGCATTACTATAAGTCTTGTTAGGAAAGATAATGGCTTTGCCCTTATGTAAGAAGTGCCTCCCTCTTATTTAAAGAGAGCATACATACACATTTGGAGGTAAAATGTCATTTCTCTAACATTTACTTTAAAATACTTTAGCTGAAACAAAATAGATGGGAAAATAAAGTAAAATGTTAATCGTTGCTGAAACCAGATGATAGGTACCCGGAGATTCATGATACTACTCCATTCCACCTGCGTACGTAAATGTTTGGGAATGTTCAAAATAAAAAGTGAAGACAAATGTGAGGATCCAGAATTCTGTGACCGAGAAATGAAAGAATCCTCCTCCATCAGTGCTACTTTTCTCCAGGTCAGCTGCGATCCGTCAGACTGTTAAATCTGGGAGAATTTCCAAGGAAACTGCTGTGATTATAGGCGCCTATAGTCATTAGTGCAACTGGTATGTTCAGGCTTCATGAACTGGTAACAAAAAATGAAGATCACAATCTTATTTTTATTTTTAACTAAATATATATGTGTATGTTAAAGCAAGCCCACATACAGTGGGGTGGTTTTACATGGAAAGTGCTTTGCCCTACGCACTCCCTCCACAGAGTTCATCGGTTCTGGTTCAGGTCCGGTGGTATACCATAAATTCAATTCACACCTCTACTTACTGATCACACTGACAGTAGATGAATGCATCGAATCACCACTGGGAAAGAGGAGGAATCTAGATTACTTCCAACTCAACTCCACTGTGAGATTTGTTCCTTATATTATTGCTTTTAGTGCTTCTGTGGATCATTTTTTATTACTTGAGGTAATATGCTCAAACCCCTATTTTGTGTTAGAGTGCCTGTAGTCGGTATGTCCTTACTTCCAGCATGTGTGCTAAATAATATACTCCTCCTCCCCTACTTCTTCCTTCCTTTTTACCTCATTCCCACCCAAACCAAGGAAATGATAGAAATGATATTTTCAAAGAACAGATTAATAACTAGTTTAGGAAACAAGGAAGATTAACAGCAGATGAGGAATATTGAGCACACTTGCTGAAGGTCAGAAAACTGTCAGTTGTGGGGACATGGGGAGGTGGAGCCCAGTGCGGCGGGAGACGGGGTCCCTGGAGGTGGGAGAGCCATCTGGTTGTGCCTCGGCTCCTTTCCACGTTGCCGCTGCCTGTTTCGTTGCATGCCAGGCCCTGGCAGGAGTCAGAAGTGACAATGACTGTCAGAAGCAGTGGTCCCACATGAGCAGGACAGAGTTTAGAATGGTAGCCTCACGGAAGCTCTGCAAAGCAACTGCTGTCAGCCCATGTGCCCAGCTGGCCCAGGGGCACAGCCGGCTTCTGATGGTTGTGGGAGGGGATTATTGGACCAAGATGTGTCACATGTCTCCTCCTAAGCAGTTTCATGGCCTCGTTTCTCTACCGGAACCCCTCAAGACAGGTGAGGCATGAGGAGAATCCAGGCTGCCTGGACTCTGGCCCGGTCCTCACTGATGCCATCCTACTGCCCAGATCCTGCTGAAAGCCAGATACTTTTCATCAGTGCCTAAGCAGCTGCACCCAATGAAGGTGGCACACTGGAAGAAAGATAGGCTATGCCCTGTATCTGACCCCCTCATGGCTCTGCATCGTTCCTGGCAGAGGAGGAAGGAAGCCTACAAGATCAAGAGGCTGCTGGAAATGCTGAGGGTGAGCTCAGGCCATGGGTGGCCAGAACCTACTCTCTCATTTCCCTCCTCTTGCCCAACATACATGTCTTCCTAGAAGTTCCTTCCTGTGTCAGAAACCTCCAGTGTCCCCATTCCTGAGCATTAAGGTACTCTGGCTGGTGCTCACGGCCCTGAAGACACTGCCCTGATTCCCCTTCATCACGCCCTGTACCTACCCCCTGCTAATACTTGCTTGGTCCCATTCTCATGCTGTTCTCTTCTTAAAACCCAGTTCTCGTGTCCTCTCCTGCCTGGGCTCTTGGCAACCTGGACATGTCTGTCTCTGCCTGCAGCTGAGTGTAGATTCTGTCTGCCCACTGGCTGGGGCACAGTTGGGTCGTCTCTGACTCCCACAATGACCCAGTCTCAATTTTTACTTATCAACAGCATTTGAGAGTTTAATAACTCTTTCTCCTTGAAACCCTTGAACTCACCATCTATGGAGCCTGCTTCTCTGGGTGTTCTATCAAAGACCCTTGCAGGGACGTGAGGTTGGAGGTGAGCAAGTGCAAAGAATGTTTCCTATAACCCAGTTCAGGTGACCGGAGGCCACTGAGCTGATGAATCTGACTGCTGAGTCTACCTGAGGGTTCCCATACAGCTCCAGTTCCACCCTCTGCATCTCCTGATGGAGGCCTATCTACAAAGCAAACATTTTTGTCTGAGACTAAGAACAGACACCTGCTGTTCCTGCTCTTCATATGAATTGAGGTCATTGTCGGGTGCCACGCAGTAGAAGGCTTCCTGGTCGAAAGCTGCAGCATGGAATTCAGCAACCACCAGCCACGTGACTACTAAGCACTCGAAATGGGGCCAGTCCAGTGGAGGGGTGCTGGGTGCTGTAAGTGTAACAGAAGGGTGCTGGGTGTGTAACGGAGGGGTGCTGGGTGCTGTAAGTGTAACGGAAGGGTGCTGGGTGTGTAAGTGTAACGGAGGGGTGCTGGGTACTGAAAGTATAATGAAGGGGTGCTGGGTGCTGAAAGTGTAATGGAGGGGTGCTGGGTACTATAAGTATAATAATGGAGGGGTGCTGGGTACTGTAAGTGTAATGGAGGGGTGCTGGGTGCTGAAAGTGTAACAGAGGGGTGCTGGGTGCTATAAGTATAATGGAGGGGTGCTGGGTGCTGTAAGTGTAACAGAGGGGTGCTGGGTGCTATAAGTATAATGGAGGGGTGCTGGGTACTGTAAGTGTAACAGAGGGGTGCTGGGTGCTGTAAGTGTAACATGCACGCAGACTCCAAAGACTTTGTATTAAAAAATCCCAGAATATAAAATAGTTCATTATTTTTTTTAATCCTTACTTGAGGATATTTTTCCATTTATCTCAGATAGAGTGGCAGAGAGAGAGAGAGAAACATCAATGTGAGAGAGACACATCGATTGGTTGCCTCCCACACAACCCTGACCAGGGCTGGGGATGGACTGCAACTGAGGTACATGCCCTTGACCGGAATCGAACCCACTCATTGGTCCGTAGCCGATGTTCTAACCGCTGAGCCAAACTGGCCAGGGCTCATTAATCATTTTTATACGGATTATATGTTAAAATGATAATATGTTGGGTTAAATATATTATTAAAATGAATTTCATCTGCTCTTACTTTTTTAATACAGCTACTAGAAAAATTGAAATTATGGAGATGGCTCACATATTTCTATTTTTTACTTTTTCTAGGTCCAGGCACAGTTGAGCTTGCCATCTTGTATTGAGGTCACACCCAGAGAGGATTTGGGGAAGATCTGGTCAAGGGTTCCTTGCCTCCAGGGAGCAGACACACCTTACTTCTGTAGGGTGAATGAATGGAAGAGATACAGTGACCGGCCCTCCCGAAGAAAGGTGAGCTTGACAGTGTTGGAGCGGCTCACGCTTCAGGTCCCGGCCTTTAGAAATGTCTCCTTTTCCCCAAGCGTTTGCTCCCCTGCAGCGGGACTGGAGCGGACTCCTCGAGGGCCATCCTGAGGCTGAGGGTTGTGCGAGCTGGGACCCGCCCGAGCTGGCAGCAGTGTTCAGGGAAATCATCTGGTTTAGCTGATTCACGCTTTCTTTCAAATTCTTGAACCAGTCGCTGGTGTTCTGTGTGCCTCGGGGCACAGTAAGTGATCCTTCAGGGTAGAACTGTAATGGAATGACAAAGAAGAGCTTGTCTGCCTTGTTATCTATGCTGGTGGGTTTATAACGGAACCTCTATAACCTGCTGCTGTTTCTTGTCTGGATTACGCCTGTTTCTCGATTCCCATTGTTAAGAGGAAGATAGCCTGAGGGTACCTGTGATTGAAATCAGGGAGTCAGAGTAGTGAGATGAATAAAAACAAGTGAGAATCAGCTGACGGGGAGAAAAATAGAATAAAAAGTGGGTGATGATATTTAATAGCTTTTGGGAGTTTAACTATGGGTCAGTTACATATGAACAGTTTTTAGTATTGATATGATTTCTGTAGTTCCCATAATAACCCCTGAGGAAGGTACTAAAATCATTTCATGAGAAAACTAGAACAGAGAGAGGTTAAACAATTTGCCCAAATCACAGCAAAGATGGGTGGCTGGACCAGGATTTGAACCCAGGTCTGACTCTGAAGCTCATGCCTTGACTTACTGTATTGTACTGCCCATGACTAGAATAAGGGTGGAGAATGTAAGTAGGAAAGAGGAAAGCATGTCAAAAGAAAACATATAGAATAAAATAAGGGTACCCTAGAAATATGAGTAGCACAGAGGAAAGAATTGGAAAAGCTTGACTTGATAAAACTTTAAAGGAGGAGGAGATAGGAAGGAAAGTTGAAAGAAAACAATTATAGTGTCAACCTTCTTTTATACACCTGGGAGATTCTTGTTCTCACATTTTCCCACAAAATTTCTATTTAAGCTTAACAGCTCTATATAATTTTGAGAATCCTGTTTCCAGAGACATTTATGTGGGGCCACTTTTCCCAGCACAGGAACCTGTGAAGAGTGAGCTGAGCCTTAGCCAAAAGAAATAACATAGATTCAACAATGTCATGTTCTGGGAGGTGGGGAAAGGCACCTTTAGAGGGTAGGAGGGTTTTTTCCATGGACAGACAGTGAAACCATGGCCAGCATAAAGACAAAACGTAGCTTTAGTTAACTTCAAGCCAGGCCCCCAAGATATATTTCTTCTCCTTTGGCCTAGGATTCCTCGAAGGTCCTGGAAAGAGCACACAGCCCCTGAGATACTATGGAGGAGAAGAGCAGGGATGCATGTAAGCATTGCTGGACCACACCCTGTTCTCGGCTTGGGATGACATTTCCATCAGTTCAAGGTAAAATAGAAAAGCAAAACCGATGCAGTACCTCACATAGAAATAAATGTATACAATTTAACAAGGAAAGGATTTTGAGATTATTTCTAATTTGAGGCATTGAAGTGTCATCTTCAGCCAACAAAAACAAGGAAGGTTCTGCCTCAAAAACAAAATGTTAAACAGAAAAATGTAAAGGAAGTCGGATTTAAGTCATATGAAACTATGCATATGGAGTTTTAAAACTTACAGAACACTACCTGCATGTGTATGGTTCCGTCCATGTGTGGTAAAATTCTAACATCATGCCTGAGAATGATTAACACCAAACCCAGGGCACTGAATAGCACAGGAACCTCTCACAGACACCAAAGAGCTGTTGTCAGACAGAGAGAGGGCTGTCCCCACCTCGATTCGTGTCATGCTCTTAAGAATGGATTCTGAGTGACTCCAAATAATTGTGTTATGTTAAAGTGAATTTATTAAGAAAGTAATTTATTAAGAAAGTAAAACATGCAAATTTATTTAAGAAGCAAGGCAAGTAAATCTATCATTTGATTTATGAAGCTCAGGTGGGCTCTCACCTAATCTGAAGAGTGACTGGGGTGGGGGGTTTCTGCCTTACGTACTTTTCTGGCTATAGATTTCAAAATTCCTGTCAAATATCTTGGTACTGAAAGGGCTAGTAACATTTTAAAGGGTAAAGGTAAAAGCTTGCAAAAGGCGGAAACTGTGAAAAATGTGTTGCTTGCATGACCTTTGCTCAGCCTTCTGTTGAGTACCGACTGTGTGGATTATCCGCAAGGCAATGAATCACCCAGCAGATGCCGGATAAGATACCAGACCAGTCCTACTGCAAAGTGGACACTGGGCCAGGCAGAGTACATCAGCAGGACCTGACAGAAGCTAAAAGTAGAGTGCATAACCTACACCCCAACTGTTATTCAAAGTTGAACCCTTTTCGGCTCATCCCTCCTGCACCCAGGCACATGCAATAAAGCCATTTTGCTCTACACTGGCCTTGCATTGTGGATGTGATTTCCTGCTGGCTCAGACCTTTTAGGTACAGATTAATTTTCAAGGTCCCCCTTTTACTTTGTTGTGGCTTTTCCAGAATTTGTGAGAAGCACCTGGCAATTGTATCTTGCCAAGCCCTGAGACTGCTGGCCTTTCTGTTCAGGGAGTGGGTTGAGATGAGACTGCGCTCTTCCTTCCCCTTCCTCCCTCCTCTCTGCATTTTTTGGAGAGACATTAACCATTTGCTCTCAAGTGTCCTTGGCTGGGTGAAGATAATGGCTTCTTATTTACAAGCCAGCATCAAGCTGTCCAACTGTTTAACTTTCTTGTCTCAGTTTCCCTATTCCTCCTCCCTTGGAGTTTTTCTAGCTTCTCTCCATCCTATAACAGTGAATGCTTCGGGTACTGGGAGGAAGAGGAGCTGGATTGGCAATGGTACTGGGAGTTTTATTTTTATTTTATTTTTTAAACTGGGAAGTGAGTAATAGATGTTCAATACATCATTCTCTAAATTTTATAGAAAGTTTGGCATTTACTGAAAAGTTACAGGAAGGGAGGAAGGAAGGAAGGGAGGAAGGAAGGAAGGAAGGAGAGAGAGGGAGGAAAACATGGAGGGAAGGGAAGAGGGAGGGAACAATTACTGATTTTTGAAATCTCAAGTGTAGAAAACATAGCATTGGAAAAGTGATATAGAAACATGATCTATTTGGGCAGGAAGATAGATTAAAAACTCAAGGTTATGCCATATGGCAAAATCCCCTGGGGGAGTGAGAAAGAAAGAGCCTCAGGATGGGATTTAATTTATGTGTGGTTATGGACTCCCCTGAGTGTGTACCAGCTGTATTCCCAAATCTGAGTTATCTTCACAAGAAGAGAGCTTCACTTTGGCTTGCCCGGAGAGATGAATTTTCATGAAACCACTTCCTCATCGAATGTAGTGAGTGTGCTTTACCAAGTCTTTTAGAGGTCACAAAATGACCCAGGCAACTAGTATGAACATCAATATGGAAAACAATGTATGATTTTCCTTCAAATGCAAAATACATGGTACAATTCTTACCACAGGTAAAATGAAAGAAAGTTCACGCAGAATCACAAGCAGCATGACATCCCTTGGTGCTCACTCTGACTCTCTTCACTTGATCCCTGTGCTCAGAACCCTCTCCAGACGGACATTCCAAGTTCTTCCCAGCTGTCATCTCCTTGTAGCTCAGAATTTATCAAAAATGTTTTCTATAGAAGGAGTAAATCAGAATCTAAGATCCTTCCTAAGTTTCCTGTAGATAATCAAATTTAAACTGGTTGGAGATAACAGTAGCAATAATCATGTTCTATGGGACGAATCCATTATTATCTCCTCTCAAAAGACAAGGAACCTGAAGTTCAAAGAAGGTGAGACAAGCATTCAAAGTCATGTGAAGGGAAAACCAGTCACCTGAGATGGAATCCCAGATCTGTGTGCTTTTTAAACCAGATCCTAACTTCTACATATTGCCTCATGACAGCCCCACATCTCAGTTAGGTTCTCATCCCTCACCCAGAGCGGAAGTCATTTTCCCGTTATCCTACCACAGTGAGTAAAGCCGTATGGCGTCAATATCTTGACGTTGGAAACATCGCATTCACTTCTATCCTTCATGGACAGTATTATAGCCAACAGTCAGTGTGTCAGAGTTTACTTTTAAAAGTAATTGTCAGCCTTTGCATTCTTTGTCCACCAGCTTTTCCTACCACTTGAGCAATCCTTGGCTGTGCATGACTTTTGAAGCCCAAATGGCCACACAAAATGAAGACACTTGTGTGTCCTATTACCACATAAGTGACTCTAAACCTACTGCTTACTGAAGCAGGAACTTCACAGTCTTCCATTGTACTCCCTCCAAACAAAATGTACTCCCAGCTCTTTCTGATCATGCACAAAGGGGTGTTCTCATGTGTACCTATAAATCAGTCTGTCAGCCTCACTGTGCTTGCCTCCGTCATCCCTGTCTGCTTTGGTTCATGCCGGTTGACAACAAATGCTTGCCAAGCTACTTGAAGGGGTATCACTGTGGCATCCAGGGTTTATTTTCCACTCCAGGTAATGTTGACTTCAGAAACTGTTGCCTCCAAATGCGAACAAAGCTAGTGATCCTCAGGGTGCCACAGTAGTGCTGGATTTCAGATACAGGTCGGGAGAATACTCTCTCTAAAACTCTATGCTACACTTTTGTACTCGCTGGAGTCCTGTGTAAGCATTGTTTGTGCTATAGCTCACAACAGTATATTGTCCACATTAACAATATCTGAGGTCTAGCTCAGCCAGACAAAATTCCTTGTTGCATGCTATTAAGCCATGCAATCATAGAACTTAGAAGTTAAGGGAATGGCAAAGATGTTCCATATTGCCCTTATATGTGGTGCCAAATTCTCATTCAAATCAGTGGTTTTCAAATTTCAACATTTATCAGAATCACCTGGAGAGTTTGTTAAAGCACAAGTATTTCCTGCAGTGCGCACCACTGACAAATTCTCTTACTGTGTTTTATCTGGATATACTTTATTTTACCTTCATTCCTGAAGGACATTTTTGCTGGATATAGAATTCTATGTTGGCAGTTGTTTTGCTTAAGCATTTTAGAGATGTTATTCCTCTGTTTACTGGCCTCTATTATTTTCAGTAAGAAGTTAGCTGCCATTTAAGTCATTACTCACTTTTCATTTATTATGTCGGTTTTGTCTATTTTGAAGGTACTCTATCTTCAGTTTTCAGCAGTTTGACTACAGTGTGCTTAGGACTATTGTTTATTTACTCTGGCTGTTTTAGCACTCAGTTGCAAACCTTGCTCCTTGGGAAGCAACTCAAATCTCAGCTCAGCTCTTTATTCTTTGCTAGGAATCTTGGAATCTGCTTTGCACATGCATCATCTGGGGAGAGCCCAAAGGTTTAGCTAAAGATTGTGCACAGCATTTGGGAATCCTTAGCTCTCTATATCACTCATTTCTAGAACTTTTCTCTCACTTTCCAGCGGCTTTATACAGTATATCTTATCTGGCTATTCAAGACATAAAGATGAAAGATTTGATGTAGGAATTTTAGATGTCCTGCATAGCATAGATGAAGATTTTCCTCAGTTTTGAAATTACAAAGGCAAGGAATACACCCCTTTCTAGAATCTGTCCACTTTAGTTTCTCTTCCATGCCTTTGGGTAGTTCTCCCATCTCAGATTTTACAGTTGTGATCTGTGGGAGGATTAGCCCAATAGCAGCTCACCTTGCCATACTGGAAGCAGATCCTCCTCTAGTAATTTGAAAGATATACATCTTATTTCTCTTTTTAGTTGTAACTCTAAAAATGTTAATATACACCTATAATTTTCATTTAGCCATTATATATAAAGGTAATATCTCAGAGCTTACCAGCAAACAAACACCAAGAACCTTAGCAGAATTTATTTCTGTCTTCTTCCTTCACCATTATCTATGTTGAGATCATCTGGGATTCTAGTTTGACTATCAACTACTTTCAATTTAGGCTTCTTTAGTTTCTTTGCTTGCCCTTGTTTTCTTATGACCTTTGTCTTTTCTGAATTTCTTTCCTTCTTTTTTTGGAGTATATGCTCTATAATTCTTTCAGAATATTAAGGTGGTAGCCTTTTAAATTTAGTTTTATTTTAATTTTTCATTAAAAATTATACACACAGAGAGAGATTAATGGCACATTGTATGACAAAGTGAAAAAGGGCAATCCTCTATATCTGCACTCCTCACTTAAGTTCTGGTTTTTAGATCTATTAGCTGGTTTTTTAAAATTTATCTTTATTATTAAAAGTTGTCCCTCCTTCCCCCCCCCTTCTCCCCACTCCTGCACCCCACCCCACCTTCACCACACTATTGTGTCCATTGGTTATGCATCTATGTATATAAATTCTTTGGTTTATCTCTTCCCACCTCTCCCTCCACCCTTCCCTCTGAGGTTCATCAGTCTCTTCCTAATTCCATGTCTCTGGATCTATTTTGTTCGTCAGTTTACTTTGTTCATTAGATTCCACATATAAGTAAGATGGTGTGATTCTTCTCTTTCTCTGACTGGCTTATTTCATTTATAATACTTTTCAGGTCCCTCCATACTGTCTCAAGGGGTAGGAGATCCAGTCCCCTTTTCTCCACACCCTGGCCAGCACTTGTTGTTTGATGATATGTTGATGGCAGCCATTCTGACAGGTGTGAAGTGATGCCTCATAGTTGTTTTAATTTGCATCTCTCTGATGATTAGTGACATTGAGCATTTTTTCATATTTTTCTTGGCCATTTGTGTGTCCTGTCTGAAGAAGTGTCTGTTTAGGTCCTCTGCCTGTTTTTTAACCAGATTATTTGTCTTCCTTTTGTTGAGCTGTACTTTCTATATTTTGGAAATTAACTACTTATCTAAGGTATCATTGGCAAATATGTTCTTCTAGACAGTGGGTTTCATTTTCATTTTGATGCTTGTTTCTTTTTGATATTTTCATTTAAAACATTATTCATTGGCTTATTATTTAGGAAGATAAGTGTTTATTTCTCTTACCCTACTCCCCACCCATATGTATATGTGGCCCTGCACCCACATGCAGACGCGTGCGCGCGCACACACACACACACACCTTTTTTCTTTTCTTCCTCTTAAAAGATCACATTTTCATTAATTACTCAGGATTTTATATCATTGGGTGTATTAGTTTTCTGTGACAGATTACCACAAACTAGTGGCGTAAGTTAACACAAACTTATTATCTTACTTTCTGTAGATGAGAAGCAAATATCAGTTTCATAGAGTAAAGTCAACGTGTTAGCAGGGCTGATTCCTTCTTGAGGCTCCAGAGGAGAAACTGTCTCCTCTGCTTTCTAGCTTCTGCAGACCACCTGCATTTTTGATCCTGGCCCTTTCTTCCATCTTCCAAACCAGCAGTGTTAAGTCTTCAAATCTTTCTCTGACTCTTTGACCTTTGTTTTAGTTGAACATCTATCTTTTATACTAACCCTCCTGTCTTTTGCTTATAAGGATCCTTGTAATTACATGGGACTCACTTGGATAATCTCACTTAAGACCCTTAACTTAATTACATCTACAAGTCCATTAGTCATATAAGTTTACAAAATCACAGATGCCAAGGACTGGGATGTGGATACCTGGGTAAGGGGGATAGGCATCATTTTGCCTACCACATTAGAATCATAAGTATTGCTCATAGATAAATCACATGGTACATTATGATTAAATTTTCTTTCTTTATATAATTTTTGTTGATAATTGTCTTTTGTTGTATGCTTAATTATCTATGTACTTACACAAATTACTTTCTATATTCTATGTTAGAATAATAAAATTCTTCTTAATATGTCAAATACATTGGGTAAACTATTAGTTCCAATGACAGTTAATTTTATGTGTCAACTTGGCTGGGCCATGGTACCCAGATAGTTGGTCGAATGTTATTCTAGAATTTTCTTTGGAGATATTTTTTATTTACATGAGATTAACATCTAAATCAGTAGACTTTGATTAAAGAAGATTATCCTCCAAGTTATGGGTGGGTCTTTCCAATTAGTTGAATGCCTTAATAGAAAAAGACTGATATTCCCTGAAGAAGTGGGAATTATCTCAGCAGACTGCCTTTGGAATTGAGCTGCAGCTCTTCCCTGGGTCTCCAGTGTGATAACCTACACTGCAGATTTTGGACCTTCCAAGCCTCCACAATCTCATAAGCCAATTTTTAAAAATCTCTCCTCTCCCCTCCCCTTCCCTCTCCTCCCTCCTCCTCCTCCTCCTCCCCCTCCTCCTCCTCCTCCTCTTCCTCTTCCTCCTCTTTTACTTCCTCCTCTTTCTCATTTTCCTCCTCCTTCTTCTTTTTATTCCTCCCCTCTTCTCTTCCTCCCTCCCTCTCTCTCTTCTATTGATTCTGTTTCTCTGGAGAACCTTGACTAATATAGATTTTAGCACTGAGAGTGGTTCTAGAGAAACAGAGTCTTAAGGATGAGTTTTCTGAATTGGTTCTGGGGTTTCTGAAATTGTGTTTTTTTTTAATCTAATTAGACACTTATGACTCTATTTCGAGTAATAAAGAATGGTGTCCTTGTAAGAAGAGAAGATCATGACTCAGGCAGGAAGAGAGGAAAAATCAAGTAAAGAGTCAGGGAGAAGATGGACATTTACAAGTCAAGGAGAAAGGCCTCTGAAGAAACCAGCCCTGCCAACACTTTGATATTGGACTTCTAGCCTTCAGAATTGTGAGAAAATAATTTCTGTTGTTTAAGCCACCCATCAATTCTATAACACAGTTTCTTAGTTTGTCATTTTTTAGCCTGTTCTTTTATAATTTATATGATACTCTGTTTTAAGCCTCTGAGAATGTTACCTTGACTTGAACATTTTTTCTGTTTGTTCTTTTATCTATTTTCTCAAATTTCCTGTTTGTTGAGTTCAGTGCTGTTTTTGTAGTGAATTACCACAGTGTTAGGTGCTTCTTGCTATATACTCATTTCACATGACAGTTTTTCTATTCTGTTTCCCATGGATGCTGTTTTGTTTTTTGTTTTTTTGATTCAATACTATCAATATTTTATTGAATTTATTGTGGTGATATTGGTTAATAAAACCATACAGGTTTCAAGTGTACAATTCTATAACATATTATCTGCATACTGCACCATGCACTCACCACCCAAAGTCAAGTCTCCTTCCATCACCATATTTCTCTTTGCCCTCTTCCAACTCCCCCCCGTTCCCTGTGGCAATCACCATACTATTGTCTGTCTGTTTTTAATTTTGCTTAATCCCTTCACACTTTTCTTTAATGTTTCAAAACATTTAATCATTGAATTATGACATGCTAACTGTAGAAAATAAAATACATATAAAGAAAGGCATAAAAATGATCTGAAGATAGCTGTTAAAATGATGGTGGTGTATTTTCTTTTTTCTCCTTTATTTATTTATTTTTGTTAAAGATGTTTCTCCTTCCCCCCCAGAAACCCTCCTCCTGTCCCCCCCCCCATAGCATTGTTGTCTATGTCCATTGGTTATGCTTATATGCACAAGTTCTTTGGTTTTTCACATCCCTCACCCCCACCCCCCTCCTCTGAGGTTTGTCAGTCTGAACCATACTCCTTTCTATGTCTCTGGGTCTATTTTGTTCATCAGCTTATTTTGTTCATTATATTCCACAAATGAGTGAGATCATGTGATATTTGTCTTTCTCTGATTGGCTTATTTCACTCAGCATAATATTCTCCAGGTCCCTCCATGTTGTCTCAAAGGAAAAGAGATCTTTCCTTCTTATAGCTGCATAGTGTTTCATTGTGTATATGTACCACTGCTTTTTTGTCCACTCATCTATTGATGGACACTTGGGCTGTTTCCAGATCTTAGCAATTGTAATAGTGCTGCTATGAACATAGGGGTACATATATTCTTCCTGATTGCTGTTTCAGGCTTCTTAGGGTATATTCCTAGAAGTGGGGTCACTGGGTCAAATGGCAGTTCAATTTTTAATTTTTTGAAGAAACACCATATTGTTTTCCATAGTGGCTGCACCAGTCTGCATTCCCACCAGCAGTGTACTAGAGTCCCCTTTTCTCCACACCCTGGCCAGCACTTGTTGTTTGATGCTTTGTTGATGGCGGCCATTCTGGCAGGTGTGAGGTGATACCTCATAGTTGTTTTAACTTGCGTAGATCTCTCTGATGATTAGTGAGGTCGAGCATTTTTTCATATGTCTCTTGGCCATTTGTCTGTCCTGTTTGGAGAGGTGTCTATTTAGCTCCTCTGCCCATTTTTAAATTGGGGATGGGAAGGAGGATGTCTTAGGGGGGGAGGGGAGAAGAAATATCTGTAACAAAATAAATTAACTTAAAAAACAAAAAATTTAAATTAAAAAAAAAAAGAAAGAAACCCTTGCCTTGAGTTAGGGCTAGAGTATTCCAATGAGTATTAGATGTTCCAAGTTTTCTTTGTTTTGGTCTATTTTGATCATTTACTGTGTGAAAACACAATCTCTTTTATATAGATATTTTAATCTGGTATAAATTTGACATAATAAATTATTATAACTTCAAAACCCTCCTGTGTATCCATAGATACGTCTTCCAAATATTGCTCAATTGCGTGATGAGCAACTTTTAGGACAAAGATAATTTATCTGATTCTTTCACAGTCTGTGAGCATAATGCTCTATATATTTGTTGAGTTTCATTTGAAATCTTTCTAAGTACTCATTGTGCTGACATTGGTTGTGATTCAGGGAACCAAGACTTTTTGCCAATGCCAGGTGTGTGGCTAATAATTCATGCTCCTATTTGCTGTTTATCTTTACAGCTACGGCTATCATTAGGAAGGAGGGGAAAAAACATGAGCTCCAATTTACTTAATTTCACAATTACCTCATCTCTTGGATATGTTATTTGTATCCGTGTAGGGTTGGTAAGCCAGGTAGACTCTCCAGCTTCTCCTGGATGCACACTGCAGGAAAAAGAAGCACGTATTCCTGTGTGACTGATGGTCAGCTCTCTGAAGTGTAGCAGGGAGTTATTAATAACCTTTGCATGCCTCTTCCCCCTGCGGTGTTTGGGAACTTTTCTGGCATTTCTGAAAGGATGGTGTAGTTTTACTTTTTCAGCATATTCAGAATAACCTTTTACAAAAGAGCCTGAACTCATCTATATTTCTAAGAGCATAACAGTTTCTATTTTTTTTTTCACCTCTGCTGTTGGAATCTTTCAAAATCCACTTCTTACTTCCTTCTGCCACTGTGTTTTTACAGATGAATTTCTTATATCGAATGCGGCAATTTTTCTTCCCCTCTGATAAACCAGGTTTGCACCCCAAATTTACAAGTTTCTAGCTGATGAAGGGAAACTATTTAACTTCTCTGCCCACAGCTTCCTCGTGAGGAAAATGGAGGAGTTAAAACTGTCTCCATCTCCTAGGACTGCTGTGAAGGGAAAACAAGATGATGAACGCACTTGGCTTGGCTCGGCACACAGGACCAACAACGATGAGGGTGGTGGTTTCAGTCATTCTGTCATCGTCCTCAGCATCATCTAGGTGCTTTGCTCTGACGTTATGCAAAAACTCCAGCTTCAGCTCCAAGGTGATCGCCTACAACGGAAAGTGACCATAGCGCCCTGTCTTATAGGCCTTTATTACAAATGTCTGTCTCTGTTTCTTTGATCTTTAGCTAAGCAGTCCTTCGTGGGCACCATCTGTGGCTGTTTGTGGGGTTCTTGGGAAGAGTGCTTCTCAAATCTGCTCATTCCCGTCCTTCTCTGGAGGTGATAACCCGCCAATCTGAGTGCCAGCAGTTTGCAAGGCATCGATTTACCTGACCTCGCACTCCCTCCTGGAACACACACACACACACTGTAAAGCTTCCTTTATTCAATTGGATTTATCTTCTTTTCTATGTTCTGACAACAGTCTGTTTTCAATCTTTGCCCCAGAATTTTAGTGCTGTGTTTTCCTTTTAAACTAGTTCTTTCAGCACTGATGTTAGCTAATGCCCCAAGCTCATCTCTGCTGATATCAGTGATCCCAGTCCCATCTCCACTGATATCAGTTAATGCCCCATCCCATCTTGGCCAATATCAGCTAATGCTGCAAGTCCCTTTCTGTATGGATCGGGTGGAGATGGGTTTGGGGCATTAGTTAATATAAATATTGAGTTTCAAAAGAAACAGAGCAAATGTATCTGCAGCAGAGATCAACATGATAATAAGTATAGAAATACATTTAAAATGTTAAATTATATATACAGTGGGCAATATTTCTTGAGCACCGAAAATGGACACGTCGCTCTGCTGAACACTTTTCTTGAGTTATGTCATGTCATCCTGCCAGATAATCCTTGTGTGGTTTCTACTATTATCTCCATTTTATGGATGAGAAAACAGAGACTTGGATGGATTGAATCACAGATTCAACACACATCTGTTGAGCAGTGAATTCTGGGCACAAGTCGGGGGTTTGAGGGGCTCTAATAAATCACACCCCTGGCCTCCTCTCTTGAATGCTAAGCTCACTGAAAGAAACAAAATCGTGACAAGGATGGAAATACAATGATGGGCTCTTTTTTTTCCTTTATTGATTTTAGAGAGAGAGGAAGGGAGAGGGAGAGAGAGATAGAAACATTGACGAGACAAAACATTGATTGGCCGCCTCCTGCATGCCCCCCACTGGGGATCGGGCCCACAACCTGGGCATGTGTCCTGACCAGGAATCGAACCGGTGACCTCTTGGTGCATGGGGTCAATGCTCAACCACTGAGCCACACCTGCCGGACAATGATTGCCTCTTTTGCTGGTGTGAACTGGGTTGCTCAATCCATAACACTGCCTTCCCACTTCTCAGAGTCCCTCGATTTAATTTGTATTTTGACTTTTTGCCGTGAAATGCTCTTTTTATTTTTACTTTTAACTTTATTTTTATTGTTTGATTCTGCAGGGCAGATATCCATAGCTAGCTTGCTGCCTCATATCACGTCAGGATGGAGAGGGAAGAAACAAAGTAGTGCTCCTTCTGATTCTGTTCCTATGGCTCCTTTGATACCTTTATTCTTGTCTACGACTTGCTCAGGGACCTGC
This sequence comes from Tadarida brasiliensis, assembly GCA_030848825.1. Classification (NCBI taxonomy): domain Eukaryota; kingdom Metazoa; phylum Chordata; class Mammalia; order Chiroptera; family Molossidae; genus Tadarida; species Tadarida brasiliensis. The sequence continues at coordinate 87,077,573 of CM061268.1, forward strand.
AGCAGTCAAGCTATGTCTGAGCCAGGCCTTGGGGTTTCTCCTCTTCAGGCCAGCTCTATGAGCTGAGGCCGGAGTGTGCTCCCCTCCGAGACCTTGGCCTCGGTCTGTTTCAGCTGTGCTGGTGGAGCTGGAGGGAGACATCAGCACTCTCAGTCATTGCTGGATCACGTCCAGGCGAGACTTGAACCTTGAACTACAGTGAATGTGGCTGTTCCCTCTGCGTCGGTTGTCAGGTCCAACTGGTGTGCAGCAGAATCACCTGATACTGCCATAAAAAGGACGAGTCTTAGGCCTGTCCCCTCCTACTTTTGCTGCTTATATTAAAAATATAAACATCAAATGTCTTGCTTGGGATGGTCCCCTCCCACACCCACTATGGTGTGAGTTCTTGAATGAAGACCTCCTCCTGGTTGGTCTATGCATAGCTCCGAGTGACAGTGCGGTCTCTGAGATCTGTGCGGATCTGGCCGATTCCAACAGGCCTCCTTCACTGCCAGCCAGCTCACCCTGGTTTGGCTGAACCCAGCATAGCCCGTTTTATCTGAGGATTTCAAGAGTGAGTTTTGGCACACTTGGATCATTGGCTTGGTCTTAGGGGTAACCCTGGTGTTTGCAATGACAATTCAAGCACCTTAAATAAGAAATATTTTAGGCAGCAGGTCTTTGCTGTAAGTATTTCACTAAATTTTATTATTATTTTTTTAATTTTGGAATTGATCTTAATAGAATAAAAAGAGTTGACACCGAGTTCGTGGGATTAGCAGGAAAAGCGTGATGTTTTCGCACCAGATACATTCGCTTAGCAAAGTAACCATGCACCGAGGCCTAGATTCAGCCTTGTAGGTTCTCAAATTTGATCTTGTCAGTAAACTATGTGTGTTATGACTCTCCTTAGCTATGTAATCTTGGCTCTGTGCCTCAGTTTCCTTACTAATATTGCCTTTTATAATGTAGCAGGTAAGAATGACCAAAATAGTATCAAGCAGACTGAAGAGGTGAGGGAGTCAGCAGAATAGAGTAATATTTATTAATGAAGAGCTTACTGGATGTTTAAAATCTATTTACGTATTTTTTATGTGGAGCTTTAGAATTTACAAAACTTTCAACTTTCCTGTAGTTTATCAATTTGATAATGTAGATAATCTTACCTACATTTTATAGATGAGGAAACTCATATCCGAGGGTCTCTTGATTAAAGTGGAACAATCAGTCAATAGCAGAGGTGGGGAGATGGTCCAGACTTTTGCCTCATCGTCTCTTTCCCATTCCTTTGTATTTTGATTTTCGGTTCAACGCTTTAGATGAGCTTTGTATTTGGTTAGTGTAACTCTTCTTTACCAAAGCTAGGAGGCGTGTTTCTCTGGTCCTCTTTTGTGTCTAAGGATTTTGCTTTGCTAGTTGCCCCTGGAGCCCTGTGCTTCCCCAGCTTACTGCTTGGCGACAGGATGCTTTTCCGGTCGGGCTGTGCCTGGCGTGCTGGGGTCTTCGGCATCCACCTGCTGCGAGCTCCAGCTGCCAGAGACGTTGTCTGCGAGGTGCTGCTGCACGCACTGGGGATACAGCCAAGTTTGGCTTCTCCTTAGGAACTGGCCAGAAAGCCTGCTCTTCAAGACTTGATCATCAGTCCTAGTCTTCGGATGTCAGAACAGGCTAGATGCATATTTAAACGTAACTTTGGTTACCTTGAACTTGCCCATGGTCAATAACAATATCATCCTGTTATGTCTCACCAGTTTAGCAATGTAAGTAGTACAAACACGATATGTTATTCAGATTTATTATTGATACCTTTACATTTGAGTAAGCCTTCCAAATATTACTTAGAGTGAAATCTCTTTATGAACATTCACACTCTATTAAAATAATGAAGGCATAATAATTACTGCAATTACAAAATGAAGCCATAATAATTATGGAAGCTGTTCATTTTTATTTAAAAACAATTCAGAATCTTTAAATAGATAAATAAGGATATAGGTTAGCAGTCAATATAAAAATGAAGGAAAGCTGTCTTAGCTGGATAAATTCAGTTATCTTTCTCAGCAAATAAATATTTACAAGAATTTAAATAATATAAAGCAGAATAATAAAAATAAGATTATGCCATAGTTCTCCTGTTCATAAAATTATTAGTTGTATATTAAGCAAAATAAGCTTTAAGAGCTATATTTAAATTTTAGTTTTGTAATTTCATTTAGGCCATGATTCTCTCAAGAAAAATTTCTTTGGGGAATAGTTTGTCTTATTAGAATGTGGTAAAGTTGTCACCTTTGTGAGCTACAAATTTTATAAGAAAAGAAAACTCTAAAATCACTTACAGAAACCAAATATAATAAGAAATACTAGCATACAATGGGAGAACACTAGAAGAAAATTAGGTACCCCCAGTTTCTTGTTCTTTTGCCAACTTGAAAGAGTTATTTAATCTCACAAATGTGCTCGTTAGGAGGCCGGGATGCAGACCCTGCTAAGCAAGTGTTGCTCTGGCATGTGAGTAATAAGCTTGAAATTTCACTTCTACACATTTAGTGATAAAACTGTCATCGTAATAATAATATTTTTATATAACATAAATCATAAATTTTGTATACACACAAATAAAATAATATATTCTAAAGCCTATAACTTCTTTCAATGAAGACTCTTTTCAGTTTTGGCTTAGTTTCAGCTGAATACTGATTTTAACACCTGACCACTGGGAATTTGATCAAAATCTGTATTTGGGAAATTTCTACTACAAATGATCTCACCTAATGTTGGCAACAATGTTGTACCCCTCAGTATTGGGGTGCTGGCCCTCATTAAGGAGTATTCCTAGTGTATGGGGTAACTAGTTATGATTATGGTATCCTGGTATCTTTACGTCTGTCAGCTGAGTCAGCATTTCTGTCAAGAATATCAAATAAACTGAAAACAAAACAAAACAAACAAAAGAACCTTACAGTACACCCAGTAGGAGTCAGCTCCTGTAAGAAATCCAGTACGCCGAATCCAGAGAGGTAAATGATTTGAGGGTTCTTATCAAGACCAGAGGTGGGTGAGAGGACAGATATCCTACGACCAAGAACTAGTAGGTGCCAAGAGTCCAAGCATCGAAAGGGGCAGGACTCAAAAGAGGGCACTTTCCTTTCATATGGCCCTAATCCTATGAAAGCAAACTTCTAGGTCTTGTTGTTATGTTCGGATTATTAGGTCCAGCAGGAAATCCCTGATATCCCCTACCTCCTATCTCTTCGATATGTTAGTATTGTCATATCTCTCATGATTTCCACACCCCCTGTCTCTTCGGTCAGTCGGTAGTAGTAGCCCACCAAGATGTCATTCTCACCTCTCTTCTTCATCTTCAATCAGATGATTATGTCTTTTCTCTTCCCTTTACCTAAGTTTCTATATAGAATTATCTCTATAGGCTACAATACAATGCAGAGATGAACAACCTCCAAACTTAGTGGTTACATTTTTAAAACTGTTTTGCTCTCTCACTTCATTTCTTTCTTTCTTTTTTTTAATTTATTTTTGTTACAGATGTTTCTCCTTTTTTCCCCATTGACACCCTCCTCCCCTTCCCCCCACCCCCTCTTCTGAGGGTTGTCAGTCTGTACCCTACTTCCATGTCTCTGGGTCTACCCTGTTCCTCAGACTGTTCATTATATTCCACAAATAAGTGAGATCATGTGATATTTGTCTTTCTCTGCTTGGCTTGTTTCACTTAGGGTAATACTCTCCAGGTCCCTCCATGTCGTCTCAAAGGATAAGAGATCTTTCTTTCTTACAGCTGCATAGTACTCCATTGTGTATATGTACCACCGCTTTTTTATCCATTCGTCTACTGATGGACACTTGGGCTGTTTCCAGATCTTAGCTATTGTAAATAGCGCTGCTATAAACATGGGGGTACATATATTCTTCCTGCTTGCTGTTTCAGGCTTTTAGGGTATATTCCTAGAAGTGGGATCACTGGGTCAAATGGCAATTCAATTTTTAATTTTTTATTTTTTTTAAATTTTTATTTTTATTAATTTACTTATGTTACAGATGATTCTCCTTTTTTCCCCCATTGACACCCCCCTCCCCTTCCCTCCCTGTCCCGTCCCCGTTTTGTTGTCCATGTCCATTGGTTATGAGTACATACGTACAAGTTCTGTGTTCATCTCTCCCCTCCCCCGCCCCCTCTTCTGGCAGATGTCAGCCTGTACCCCACTTCCACGTCCCCCGGACTACCCTGCTCCTCCCACTGTTATGTTCATTATATTCCAGAAATAAGTGAGATCATATGATGTTTGTCTTTCTCTGCTTGGCTTGTTTCACTTAGGATAATAGTTTCCAGGTCCTCCCATGTCGACGCAAAGGATAAGAGATCGTCCTTTCTTAACGCTGCATAGTACTCCATTGTGTATATGTAACAGAGCTTTTTTATCCATTCGTCTACTGATGGACATTTGGGCTGTTTCCAGATCTTAGCTATTGTAAATAGTGCTGCTATGAACATAGGGGTACATATATTTTTTCTGATTGGTGTTTCAGGCTTCTTAGGGTATATTCCTAGAAGTGGGATCACTGGGTCAAATGGCAATTCAATTTTTAATTTTTTGAGGTAACACCATAGTGTTTTCCATAGTGGCTGCACCAGTCTGCATTCCCACCAGCAGTGTACTAGAGTCCCCTTTTCTCCACACCCTCGCCAACACTTGTTGTTTGATGATTTGTTGATGGTGGCCATTCTGACAGGTGTGAGGTGATACCTCATTGTTGTTTTAATTTGCATCTCTCTGATGATTAGTGATGTTCAGCATTTCTTCACATGTCTCTTAGCCATTTGTATGTCTTGTTTGGAGAGGTGTCTATTTAGTTCCTCTGCCCATTTTTTAATTGGGTTCTTTGTCTTCCTTTTGTTGAGTTGTATGAGTATTCTATATATTTTGGAAATTAACCCCTTATCTGATGTATCATTGGCAATTATGCTCTCCCATACAGTAGGTTCCCTTACCATTTTGATGGTTGTTTCTTTTGCTGTGCAGAAGCTTTTTAGTTTGATGTAGTCCCATGTGTTCATTTTTTCCTTTGTTTCTGTTGCCTTTGGTGATGTATCAGTGAAAATTCTGCTGCATATGATGTCCGAAATTTTGTTGCCTACATTTTCTTCTAGGATTTTTATGGATTCACGAGTCACATTTAAGTCTTTTATCCATTTTGAGTTTATTCTTGTGTATGGTGTAAGTTGATGGTCTAGTTTCATTTTTTTGCATGTAGCTGTCCAATTTTCCCAACACCATTTATTAAAGAGGCTGTCTTTACTCCATTGTATGCTCTTGCCACCTTTGTCAAATATTAATTGAGCCTAATGTCTTGGTCAATTTCCGGGTTGTCCGTTCTGTTTCACTGGTCTATATGCCTGTTCTTGTGCCAATAGCAGGCTGTTTTGATTACAGTAGCTTTGTAGTATAACCTGATATCCGGTATTGTGATCCCTCCTACTTTGTGCTTCTTTTTCAAGATTGCTGTGACTATTCGGGGTCTTTTTTGGTTCCATATGAACTTTTGAAGTATCTGTTCTAGTTCTGTGAAATATGTCACTGGTATTTTGATGGGGATTGCACTGAATCTATAGATTGCTTTTGGTAATATGGACATTTTAATGATGTTAATTCTTCCAATCCATGAACAAGGTATGTGCTTCCACTTTTTAATATCTTCCTCTATTTCTTTTTTCAATGACTTGTAATTTTCTGCAAATAGGTCCTTTACTCTTTGGTTAAATTTATTCCTAGGTATCTTAATTTTTTTGCCACTATGGTAAATAGGATTGTTTTTTTAGTTTCTCTTTCTGTAAGTTCATCATTGGTGTATAAGAATGCCGTCGATTTTTTGACGTTAATTTTGTATCCTGCTACTTTGCCAAATTCATTTATTAAGTCTAGTAGATTTTTGATGGAGTCTTTAAGGTGTTCTATGTATAATATCATGTCATCTGTGAATAATGACAGTTTCAATTCCTCCTTTCCAATTTGGGTCCCTTTTATTTTTTCTTCATGTCTGATTGCTGTGGCTGAGACTTCCAGTACTATGTTAAATAAGAGTGGTGACAGTGGGTATTCCTGTTTTGTTCCTGTTCTTAAGGGAAATGCTTTTAGTTTTTGCCCATTGAATATGATGTTGGCTGTAGGTCTTTCATATATGGCCTTTATTATGTCGAGATATGATCCCTCCATTCCCATATTGCTGAGCATTTTTATCAGAAATGGGTGCTGGATTTTGTCAAGTGCTTTTTCAGCGTCTATTGATATGATCATGTGGTTTTTATCTTTCATTTTGTTTATGTGGTGTATTACATTTATTGATTTGCGAATATTGTACCAGCCTTGCATCCCTGGGATGAATCCCACATGGTCATGGTGAATAATTTTTTTGATGTATTGCTGGATCCGATTTTCTTGTATTTTGTTAAGGATTTTGGCATCTATGTTCATCAGGGATATTGGTCTGTAGTTTTCTTTCTTTGTAGTGTCTTTTTCTGGTTTTGGAATTAGAATTATGCTGGCTTCATAAAACGAGTTTTGAAGTCTTCCTTCTTCTTGAATTTTTTGAAATAGTTTGAGGAGAATGGGTGATAGTTCTTTGAATGTTCGGCAAAACTCCTGTGAAGCCGTCCGGGCCTGGGCTTTTGTTTGCTGGGAGAGTCTTGATTACATCTTCAATTTCCTTAGTTGTTATTGGTCTGTTCAAGTTTTATATCTCTTCTTGGTCCAGTTTTGGGAGACTATGTGTTTCAAGAAATTTGTCCATTTCGCTTCATTGTCGAATTTGTTGCCATATAATTGTTCATAGTAGTTGTTAACCATCCTTTGTATGTCTGTGGTGCAGGTGTTACTTCTCCTCTTTCATTTTTGATTTTGTGTATTTGGATTCTCTCTCTTTGTTTCTTGGTGAGTCTAGCTAAGGGTCCATCAATCTTATTTATCTTTTTGAAAAAACAGCTCTTTGTTTCATTGATCTTTTGATTTTTTTTTTTTTTTTTTTGGTCTTTATGTCATTATTTCTGCTCTGATCTTTACTATTTCCTTCCTTCTACTTGCTTTGGGGTTTTCTTTTTGTTTGCTTTATAGTTCTTTAAGTTGTGAGGTTAGATAGTCAATTAGAAATTTTTCTTGTTTCTCGAGGTAGGCCTGTAGTGCTATAAACTTCCTTCTCAGAACTGCTTTTGCTGCATTCCATAGATTTTGTGTTGTTGTGTGTTCATTTTCATTGATTTCCAGGAAGTTTTTAATTTCTTCCTTGATGTCCTCGGTAGCCCATTCATTGTTTAATAACATGCTATTTAGCCTCCATGTGTTCAAATGTCTTTGCATGTTCTTGTTGCAATTGATTTCTAGTTTCATGTCATTGTGATCTGAGAAGATGCTTGATATGATTTCAATCTTCTTGAACTTGTAGAGACTTCGTTTGTGTCCTAACATGTGGTCTATCTTTGAGAATGTCCCATGTGCACTTGAGAAGAATGTGAATTCTGTAGTTTTGGGGTGTAATTCTCTGTAGATAGCTATTAAATCCATTTGGTCTAGTGCTTCATTTAGAGTCTCTGTTTCCTTGTTAATTTTTTGTCTAGAGGATCAATCCAGTGATGTCAGCGGGGTGTTGAAGTCCCCTGCTATGATTGTATTGCTGTCGATTTCTCCTTTGAAGTCCTCCAGAAGATTTTTAATATATTTTGGAGCTCCTATATTGTGTGCATATATGTTTACCAAGGTTATATCTTCCTGTTGGATAGATCCTTTCAATATTATGCAGTGGCCTTCTTTGTCTCTAGTTATGGCCTTCATTTTGAAATCTATTTTATCAGATATGAGTATTGCTACCCCAGCTTTTTTTTCCTTTCCATTTGCTTGGAAGATTATTTTCCTTCCCTTCACTTTCAACCACTGTGAGTCTTTTGTTGTGAGGTGGGTCTCTTGTAAACAACATACATATGGGTCATGCTTTCTTATCCAATCAGCTATTCTGTGTCTTTTTATAAGAGCATTCAATCCATTTACATTTAAGGTGATTATTGATATGTACTTATTTATTGCCATTTTTGTTCAGTGTGGTTTCATTTTTCTTCTACTAATTACAGCAGTCCTTTTAACATTTTTTGCAGTGCTGGTTTGGTGCTAATGTTTTCTCTCAGCCTTTTTTTTTTTTTTTTTGTCTGGGAAGCTCTCTATTTGACCTTCTATTTTGAATGATAGCCTTGCTGGATAGAGTAGTCTTGGATTCAGATCTTTGTTTTTCATGACCTTGATTACTTCATGCCATTTCCTTCTGGCCTGTAGTGTTTCTGTTGAAAAGTCAGCTCATAGCCTTATGGGGGTTCCTTTGTAGGTAACCTGTTGCTTAGTTCTTGCTGTCTTTAGGATTCTCTCTTTGTCTTTAATTTTTGGCATTTTAATTACTATGTGTCTTGATGTGGGCCTGTTTGTGGGTTCTTCTTACTTGGGACTCTCTGTGCTTCTTGAACTTGAATGCCTTCTTCCTTCACCAAATTAGGGAAGTTTTATGTCACTATTTCTTTAAATATATTCTCTAATCCTTGCTCATTTTCTTTTTCTAAGGGGACTCCAATGATGAGAATATTATTATGTTTCCAGTTGTCCCACAGTTCTCTTAAGCTGTCTTCCTGTTTTTTAATTGTTTTTTTCCCCTTTGGTTTTCTGATTGGTTGATTTTTTCTACCCTGTCTTCTAATTCACTGATCCGGTCCTCAGCTTCCTCTACTCTGCTGTTTAGTCCTTCCAATGTGTTCTTTATTTCTGCTATGTCAATCTTCATTTATTCTTGGTGGTTTTTCATTTCCAATTGGTTGATTTTCAATGTTTCTATGTCTTTACTCGTGGTGTTGAGGTCCTTACTCATGCTGTTGAGCTTCCTCAAGATCATGGCTCTGAATTCTAACTCTGATAACTTGCTTAACTGCATTTCATTTATCTCATCTTCGGTAGAGGTCTCTTTTTCTTTCATTTGGGATTTGATTCTTTGTTTCACCATTTTGGCTATCTCAGTTGGTTTTGGAGCCTGCCAAATTTTCCCTGTGGCTGTTGGTGTTCTGCTGTTTGTGGCTCCCTCTGCTGGGTTTGGATGAGTGTAGGAGGACCCACGTTAAACACCACTGTGAAGTCTTATTTTCCTGGGTAGATTTGCAAGCCCAGGAACAGTTCAGTTATCCTCTAGCTTTTTGCTATTAGTCGCGGTTACTTGAAGAGCCTTGGGTTCTCAGTTGAATGAAAAACTTTCTCAGGTGTTCAGCATAAGAGGATTTCCGGAGGGTGGGGCAGATGCTGGTTGTTAATGAGCCTCGATTTGCATTTCAATGGCCCACCTGGGTGGGGTTGAATCTCTGAGGGAGGGGCCACCGCCTCTCCCCAGAGCCCTGGGAAGGAATAAGCTGGCCTCCGACCTGCATGGCTGCAACTCAGCAAAACTCTGAGCGCCCTCCAAATCCCGAGTGTCCCCCCACAGTTCCAGTCTTATCCACCCTCCCTCTGCTGGAGCCCAAGGTGAGAGGCTGTGGCTATTTTAGCGTTCTGTCCCAGCCCTCTGCGCTGTGGAGCAGGTTTAGGGTTTTAACCCCGAGGGTGCTGCTCACTGCTAAGACTGCTGCTGTCTGTGTGCTCCCAGCCCCCTCTCGTGCCTCCGCAATCCTACTGGGATCAATTCAGTGTCCCTGGTTATATGGTCCTTGCAAGCTGCTTTTCTGTTGCTTTTTCCTGACGATTTTTCTATTTTAGTTGTAATTCCAGTTTGGTCCTGGGAGATGGTCTGTGTAGCTTCCATTCACTCTGCCGCCATTTTGGAATCCTCTTACTTCATTTCTAGGTTCCCTTAGGTGACTGGCCACCGTGGCACTGAGGACCAGGCTGATGGAGACTCTGCCATCTCACAGCTGCTGCGTCTGCAGCACGTGACTTCTTCGGCCACCACAGCAGGGAGAGAGGGGGAGCAGCATGTGTACTTTTGTCTGCCTCTGTTCAGAAGTGATGCGTGTCACTCTGCTCACCTTTGTTGCATTGAAATTGTCACAGGACAATTTGGGCTAATAATTGCAGTGTTCTATATGCCCAGAAGACAAGAACCAGATTTTGGTAAATACTAATAATCGCCACCACAGTTTCTCTTCTGGTCACCAGGTAGTCACTTCACTGTCTTCCAACAGCCTTCCCCAAGGGAGCAGCCGGAAAGCCCCCTCCAGTCGTGGTATTGAGCACAAAGCTCAGCGTCACTGTCTCTACCTCCCACCCAGGAATGGTGTCTCTTCATCTGAAGACTGTGAATGAAAAAGGCAAGTTATCTACCCTGCCAAGGGTCCATGTACCACATCCAGGAAAGGGAAAGGATCACTGGTCCATAGGAATTCTTCAATCTCCCTGGCAGGCACTCTGCCCTGAAAGCCCCTTGCCCTTTGTTTCCTGGGTCTCTTGTTGTCTCCGGAAGACTTTCCATTTTCATCTTCTTCTTCAGCCACAGCTGAAGCTGACTTTGGGGATAGGCCCTCTGTGAGGACTGCAGATTTCACTGCCCATGCTCTGACCGAAAAAGGTTTGGGCCAATAATTTCTTTTCTTTTTCTTTATTGATATTAGAGAGAGGGAGAGGAAGGGAGGGGGAGAGAGAGATAGAAACATTGATGAGAGAGAACATGATTGGTCGCCTCCTGCATGTCCCCACCACTGGGGATTGTGCCCACAACCTAGGCATGTGCCCTAGCCAGGAATCGAACTGGCGACCTCTTGGTGCATGGGTCGACGCTCAACCACTGAGCCACACTGGCTGGCCTGGAGCTAACAATTTCTCACCATCTTTCAAAAACATAGAAAGCTGCTTTCCATTTGATTCCAGTCATTTTCATGTGTTAGAAACCACACCCAAATTATTTCTTCAAACAATACCAAACTTATAGAAAAGCTTCAGGAGTGGCACAAAGAACTTCCTTTTCCTTGAGCCGTATGGGAATATGTTGCTGGTCTGCTCCTCTATCATTCCCTAGTATGTACATTTTCTACCACCCAGGACATTCTCTTACATAACCAAAAGGTAACCATCAAAATCAGGAAACCAACAAGTCACCATCAGTTAATCCTCCAATAAATTCAAATTTTGCCTGATATTTCAAAAATGTCCTTTTACAGCAAAAGAATCCAGTTCATAATCACCAGCTGCATTTCATTGTCACATCTTCTTGGTGTCCCCCCTGGGGCCCAGGTCCTCAGTCTCTCCTTGACTTTCGTTACCCTGACACTTCAATGATTACAGACCAATTACTTTGCACTGTGTGCCTCCCTGTGCATTTGTTTCTTGTTTCTTCACTATCAGATTCAAGTATTGCATTTGGTCAGGAACAGCACAGAGACACTGCTGTGTTTTTTTGCGTGCCCTTAGGTGACACCAAGTTTTTATTTTGTTTTGTTTTGTTTTGGTTAATCCTCACCCAAGGATATTTTTCCATTGATTTTTTTTTTTTTTTCCCTAGAGAGAGTGGAAAGGAGGGAGTGGGGGGAGAGACAGAAACATCGATGTGAGAGAGACACATGATTGGTTGCCTCCCGCATGACATTGACCATGGTCGGGGATCATACCTGGGTGGTATGTGCCCTTGACTGGGAATCGAACCCACATCCCTTTGGTCTGTGGGTCGACACTCTCTAACCACTGAGCAAGCTGTCCAGGGCTACAGTAAATATCATTTGTTTACTTTGACCACTTGAATGAGAGGATGTCTGCAATGTTTCTGCTCTGTAAAGTTGTTCTTTTTTGGTTTATAACTAATAATGATTGCGGGAAGGAACTTTGGAACTATGTAATGGTCCATTTGTCATCTAACTTTCAGTTTATTCATTTATTAACTTTTATTTTGAATACACGCATTTTCCATTTTATTTAATGGATTGTAATCCACTGCCATCATTCTTTACTTTGATACACGGATTGTCCTAGATTTGACCAGTGAGTGTCTCTTCAGGCAGACATGTGTCCTATGACGTGTCTTTATCATTCTGGGAGCTATTCTTTTTTTCCAGGACAAGATATTCTGCAATCATTTTATACTTTTTCTGCCCCAGCTCTGGAATCAGCCATTTCTCCAAGGAGCCCAGTTCCTTTGGTAAAGAATGGGTATTTTGAAGCCATGATCTAGGTACTGTTAAACCTGTTGATATAAATATATATATTTATATCTATTTAAAAATTTTTATTAATTTATTTTTATTGTTGCGAGTGTTACAGATGTCCCCCATTTTCTACCCTTTTCCTCCCTCCCCCTGGCTCCCACCCCACCCCAGGCCTTCAGTGCACTATTGTGTGTGTCCATGGGCTATGCATATTTGCATATATTTATTTAAAAATTTTTTTAAATAAAAAAAATTCAATTGCAGTTTACATTCAATATTATTTTATATTAGTTTCAGGTGTACAGCGTAGTGGTTAGACAATCATATACTTTACAAAGTGCTCCCCCTGATATTTCCAGCACCCATCTGGCACCACACATACACTATTATTGACTATACTATTTGTATATAATATATACATGTAATACACAGCAGGTCCTCAAATAACATCATTTAGCTCAACATTGTTTCATTACAACATCGATGAGATGCCATAGGAAATTAACTCTTGTTTATATCAATTGGCCTATGGTGAAAACTGGTTTTGTTAAACATCGTTTTGCTTAAATTTGCAGGACCTATTGACAAAGTTAAGCGCAGACTTACTGTATTATATATATAATACATATAAATTAAAAAAATCTACGTCTCCACACGTCCACACGGATGCATCACGGGGCTCATTTTAGTTTTCTCCACTTCCTGGCAGTGCCCTCCCATGCACGATTTCAGCAATCTCAGGCACAGAGCCCGTCGTCCCCTGCTGGCACCGTCCTTGCCTGAGCACCTCCTCACTGTGCTCAGCTCTGCTGTGGTGCCCTCCGCAACGTCGGACCCCCGTGCCAGGCTGCCACTCCACGACCCCCCCTCCCCTGCTGCTGGCTCTCCAGCACCCATACTTGGAAAGCCCTCTGCTAGAGTGCTCTTTGCAATCTGGGCTCTGAAACCCCATGACAAGCCACCCTCCATGTGGTGTCCTCTCCTGCCAGCTCAGACTTTGCCACTCTGTGATCCTGTGCCCCCTCCCCTCAGTCCACGGGGGTCTGACTCTCCCTGCTTTATGCTTCCCACATGGTGTCCCCTGACACCCCACACCAGGCCACTCCTTTCTTAGGCCCTCAGGCTCTGCCATCACTTACCAGGAAGCTCCCCTCCACATGGGAGCCCTCCTCACAGTTCTGAGCCCCTGACCCTCACACTGCCTCCTCCAGCTGGACACCCTCCTCAGCCCACTCGAGCTCGGCCCGGGGCAGCTGTCCTGGTCAGGGGCCCTCCTTACTCAGCTCAGACTCCAGTACCCTCCCCTGGGCTCCTGTGGCTGTCCCGCCCCTGCACCAGCTATGGAAGTCCACCTTCCTCTGCCCACCTGCTGGTGGGAAGGATGGCCAAACCCTTCAAGGAGGGAAGGACAGAGAACAAAGAGATCCCAGTTCCTTTTGGGACAGATTTCTCACATCTAGTGGTTTGCTTTGCATTTCCACTCCCATAGCTCTCTTCCTCTGTCCCACTTCCGTGGGCAAGTTTTACCCTCAATATTTGACACGAGTGATTTTATAGAGCTGGAAAAGATTTACTGAGCAATATACCCTTAATCTGATCCTTGCCCTTAGGTAATATAATCTGTTGAAAGAATTTATTGGCATCTCCCTTAAAATTGCTTTCTGACTCTAATATTTTACTATTTGGAGTCTAGAAGCAGTGGGTTTTTTCGACCTTGCAAAAAGTCCCAGTTTCTAAATCTCTCCATTTGCTTTCACTTCGCTTTCAAATTGGGCACTTCTGTTCTGGGCTTATGTCTTTCTTATGATACGTAGCCAAACACAACACATATCACTAAACCGACATGCTAACATGTTTCCCCTGATCTATGTCCCAACTTACATGAGTGACAGTCTGACTAACTATTTGGTCGCTGTGAAACATGGATTACTATCCCACTGTGCAGTCAGCTCCACAGACTTCGGGTTGCTTCTCACAAGGGAACTCAGCTTCTGGTAGCAAGTTCTGTACTAACTGGAGTGGATGAGGTTACGTTCTAATAGCAAACAATCCTAAGTTTTATTGTCTTAATACAACAAAAGTTGATTTCTTGATCCCGGTGGATGTCTGCTCTGGTTGGTGGGGACAGAGGGAGGCTGTGTTTTGCATAGTTGCTCAGAAACGCAGGGTGGCAGAGGCCGTGCCCTGGAGCTGTACCAGCTGAAACAACAAGCCCCCGGTGGCCTCAGCAGGGGAACGGGGACCGGAGAAGGGCGCGTGGCTTTTCACTGCCTCGGACTAGACTTACGTCACTTTCGGTCACGTTTCAATGGCCAGAATTAGTCACATGGTCCCAACCAACTGCAAAGAAGCTGAAAATGCAGCCTTCCACGTGCCAGCAAGGGTGGAACTGGAAACTGGCTCAGATGCCAGCTGTCTCATTCCTCCTGTGTTACCCACTGAGTTCCTCTTCCACCGCCGGTCCTCTCTGGCCACTGATGACACAGCAGTGCACACAAGACAAAACCCACTGCCCGCTTATGATGGGCTAGACAGACAGATTCTACTTTCTCTCATGTTCTTTGCCATATTTAATGGATAAATTATAATGCATTATGGTGGTCCTCATAATTGTAAAATTATAAATACTACACCATGTTTGAAATAATCATCTCAATAAGTTGCATCAGGGTGCAAATATGCAGGTGGCAATTCATTCACACAAGGAATTTTACAAATTGTAAAGGTAGAAAGTATAACTTTTACTCCAGTAAGTTGCTTCACAAATATACTTCATTGAAAACGATAGAGTATGGATGACTCTCTGTAACACGGTACCGTTTCCGGAAAAGGTTATTCGAGTTTATGCCCAACTAACTATCAGTCACCATTATAATTACGGCCGAGGCATACTCACATTTTATAACATTTCTTCATTTTAAAAATAAATAATGAAATAAATGCGTTTTCAGGCCACTAGTATACTTTTATATACAATGAAAGCATTTTTAGGCAGCTAGTATAATTTCTTCTCTTATCACTTTTAAATTTCTTCACTACCATTATTTAAAAAAAATTTTAACTGAATTTATTGGGGTGACAATGGTTAATAAAATCATATAGGTTTCAGGGGTACAGTTCTATAACACATCATCTGTACATTGTATCGTGTGTTCACCACCCCAAGTCAAGTCTCCTTCCATCTTCATTTATCCCCGCTTTGCCCTCGCCTGCCTCCCCCACCCCCTTCACGTTAGATACATCGTACATCAGGTGGGGATCAGTGCTATGGAGAAAAATTAAGCAGAAAAGGAGGCTATGGCTTTCTGGCAGGAGAATAAGATTTGTAAACTTAAATATTTCCGTTGGAGAAGTCTATGAAGAAAGTCACTGTGGTCATCTGAATAATGGCACCCAGAGAGGCACATCCTGATCCCCCAAATCTACACATATATTACCATACGTGGGAAGAGGGCCTTTGCTGAGGTGATTCAGTTGGGGATCAGGAGATGGTTGAGAGTATCCTGCATTATGTGGGCGGGCCTGATATCATCACGAGGACGGGTCTTTATGAGAGAGTGGCAGGGGGTCAGAGTCAGAAGACACAGTGTGGCCGTGGAAGCAGAGGCCAGAGGAGGTGAGATTTGGAGACGCCGCTGGCTTTAAAGGGGCCGGGGCCACTGAGTGCAGGTGCCTCCGGAACCTGGCCAGGCGAGGAAACAGCCCCCCAGAGCACGCAGCCCCGCACATACCCTGCCTTTACAGAGTCTGGCCTCCAGAACTACCCGGTAACGGGTATGCTTTGTTTTAAGCCACAGGTTTCTGCTAATTTGTTATAGCAGCAAGAGGAAGCTAATACAGTGACATCTGGGGAAAAAGATATGAAGGAAGAGGGGGAAAGACTAAGTGGGTGTCTCAGGGGAGAACTTTCTGGGCAGATGGAACAGCTGACATGAAGATCCTGACTCAGAAGCGTGTCTGTCGTGCGCAAGGAGCAGAAAGGCTGCCGGGGTCGTTGAGCCAAGTGAAGGAAGGAGATGCATCGGAGAAGAAATGTGTGGTCAGTTCATGAAGGGTCTCCTTGATCCCTGTAATGGCTGAGGCTGGTGCTTACTCTGAGTTAAAAGGAAGTCACTGGAGGATTTTGCATTGCGAAGCCCCATGCTCGATCTGCCTTACACCCTTTAAAAAGCAGTCATAGAGAGTCGGAGAGAACAGGTGGACTGAGGGGGACCGTTAAGGAGATACTGTACTGCCGACAATCCAGGTGAAAATGATGATGGTGTGGTCCAGGATGACGGAACCGGACTTGACTGAAAGCAGTTCAGTTCTGGATCTATTTTGAAAATAAATCTGCAGATATTTGCTGATAGATTGGACAAGGGATGTCAAAGAGATGAGTCAAGGATGACTGAGGTTTAGAGCTGGAACCGGACAGGGAGAACGGGGAGTTCGGGGACGAATACCTACAGCTGACCTTTATTTATTTATTTTAATCCTCACCTGAGGATATTTTTCCATTGATTTTTAGATAGAGTGGAAGGGAGTCAGGGAGAGGGAGAGAAATACCGATGTTAGAAAGACACATTGATTGGTTGCCTCCCACACGACCTGGGCCAGATCAAACATGCAACCCAGGTGTGTGCCCTTGACCGGGAATCGAACCTGGGACCCTTTGGTCTGTGAGCTGATGCTCTATCCACTGAGCCAAACCAACCAGGGCTCAAGAGCTGAGGTGTAGACATATTAGATTTGAGATGCCTTTGGACACCCAAGTGGACTTGTCCAGTTACTATTTGCGTGCAGTACAGGCTGGTGTCCAGGAAAGAGGTAAGACTAGGTACACACATTTGTAGTGTCCAGTGCATGGATGGCATGTAAAGCCATGATACTGGAAAAGATAACCAAGGGAGAGGATACACATAAAGAAGAGAGGAGGTCCCAGAACTGAATCTAGGCCACACTAAGTTTTGGAGATCAGGATGATGAGGACTAAGCAACAAAGGAAACCGAGACGTTTCCATGGTGAGCTCGGAGGAAAACGAGGGAGTTGCATTCAAGTTGATAGAAAACTTGTCCTAAGGAGGAGGGAAGTGTCAAGTGCCGGCGAAGGGGGAGGTGACATTCAAACCACTTACTCAGCATGGTAAAAGAAATTGATGTAAAAGTGTGTCTATGACAACCTAAAAGAAATCCCCCTCATCCTTTAGAAAAGCTAAGCTGAGTATCATTCATTCGTGTAATGCAGTCATAGTATAAATTGTTCAAGAAATCACTGTAATAAATTCTAAATCTTTTGTCAATTTTTAGAAGTTGTTGGTTTTATTTGAGGAGGCTGCCTCTCGCTAAATGATGCCCCTGTCTGAGCTTTGCTTTGATAAAGAAGACTGCATCAAACACTTACAAACTTCCCCACTAAATTAATAGGCATTGGGGACTTAAAGTGTCGAATTTCCATCAATTATATAGATCACAGAGCCAAATTCTCTGTTTCTACTGAAAAGCAATTACATTAAAAATATTCTACTCTCTCAAATGTTTTAACCCCTATATTACTGAGATTTTTGTGTACTAAAAATCTTTCTTATCAACTAAATCAAGAATGCAGTTTTGAAATGTCATATTTAATTGGGTGGAATACAGTCCTTCTGGTCAAACGAGGCAAAGCGCTACAGCAGTTGAGAACGATCAGCCGTGTGCCAGACTGGTTGGTTTGAATCTTAGTTCTGCAATTTAAGTTTTAAATAACCTCTCTGTGCTTCAGTTATGTTATCTGTAAAAACAGGGATGTTAATAAGCATTAGGTACTTAAGTAAGTTCATATTTACTAGACACAGAGCAAATATTATAAGTGATTCTTGTGATGGGTGAGTTTTTGATGGTTTTTAATGAGCCTGTCCAGTTGAATGGAGGTAAGTTCAACAGTGACCCATACTCTGGGTCTCCTTGACCTCTATGTCTCCAGGGAGACTCTGCATTCCTTCCTGCCCACCTGTTCTCCTGCCTCTCCCAGGTCCTTCTGAGGCAAAGCCCCATGGAGGCTGCAGTCAGTCCCGTGTAGCCATGAGAAGGCTGCACCAGGATGCGTGCCGGCAGCATGAGGCCAGAGCCCTGGAGGCCAGATGGAGCTCAGGCATTTGCTCACTTGAATACCAGCGCTACCAGGGACATTTTCTACAAATGTCTGGGCCTACCAGAGCCAGGATATAAGGTTGGCTCGTGGAGCCGTGATGGGCTGGTTGGCATTCTTAGAGGCCGCTGGACACCAAGAAGCCTCCCAATAATTGCCCCTTGGAGATCCTCAGGGCTGTGTGCAGAGTGTAGGCAGGGCACGGTGTGGGGCAATGCCAGGGTACAAGGACCCTTAGGGGTGTAAGTAGCACATGCTCTATTGATCATCAATGAGAATAGAACCTGGTGCTTGCTGGAGCGGGACCCGGAGCCCCCTGGAGTACCTAGGATTAACCCTGTAGTTTCCGGATTTTGAAAAGGTAAGGAGTGGCTTTCAGAAAGAAGCACTGTTTGGCGGGGCAATCAGAGTGCTGAGAAATGTGGCCATTTATCAGTGGTGTGGAAAGACGGGGTGGGGCAAAGGGTTTACAGTTGTTCGCATGGAAAATAATACAGTAATTAATCAATAATAATACAGGAATGAACTCTGTCTCGCGTACTCACAACTAGAGAGCTACTCGTGTCCCACCTGTATTTTAACATTTTAACAACAGTTATGGCTATAGGTGTGCACCTGGCTGGATATTTGCTCTGCTGTTAGTTCAAGTAAGCAGGCCCAGAACCGCCCGTCAGATTTAGCACTGTGGAGGTCCTTGTTTCCGTGAGCTGATAAAGGTATCTGACTGATTGGAAATTCAGGGGAAACTGCGAGGAAAACTGCATTTTCAGGGGGTTTTGCTATAAAGGGGAGTAGAAAAATGAAGGGGGTCAACAGAGGGTTTAGTTAAAATGGGAAAATTAACAGCTCGTGTGTATGATGAGAACGCTTTTGCAGAGAGCAGATGCCTTTTTTGTTTATTAACCAGGGGGCAGTGTGTGGGATATACCACGCCTATACACTTTTTTCCCCCCAGTATTATTTCAGCTTCTCTTCCCATTCTAAAGCACTAGGCATTGCTTCCACCATTATTTTTCTTCTCTTGTTATAGTTGTCCTGATTCAGTTCTGGGAATTTTTCCTTCTCTGACTATTTTGAGTGTAAAGTCTGTTTGATAAACCAGTAAGCACCCAGGTAGCCTGCATATACTAGATGTGTGTTCTTTTCTGTCAAGAGACCAACATTTCAGTATCTTCAACTATGGTCCAGAAAACCAAATGTCATTCTGTAATCCAGCTTTGCAGACAGCTTGCTTGCCCATATCTCTCTCTCTCTCTCTATCTCTCTATCTCTCTATCTATCATCTATCTATCTATCTATCTATCTATCTATCTATCTATCATCTAATTGTCTAGAAAGAAATTAAACCAATCTGACTATTAAGCTGATTTATTCCCTTAAATCCAAACCTTAGTTGAAATAAAAAATACTACTACCTGAATCCTAAGCATTATAGTTTCATGAAAATACATCCTTCTTTAAGCCCTGGCCGGTTTGGCTCAGCAGTTAGAGTGTGGGCCCGTGGACCAGAGAGACCCGGGTTCGGTTCCCGCTAAGGGCATGTACCTCGGTTGCAGTTTGTCCCCGGCCCTGGTTGGGGTCATGTGGGTGGCAGCCAGTCAATGTGTCTCTCTCACATCGATGTTTCTCTCTTCCTCCCTCTCTCCCTCCCTCTCTATTTGAAGATAAATGCAAAAAGGTCCTTGGGTGAGGATTAAAAAAAAAAAAAAAAAGACATCCTTCTTTAGAGTGCTTCCCGCAGCCCACCCTCCATCCCCTCAAGAACGAGTTGACATGGTTGGGGGTGCAGAGAGTGATACATCCTGTCTAGTGCCCATCACGTCCTGGATTCCTCCGTGTCAGAGACGGGCAGCCTCCTGGCTTCTCACGGTCACACTTAGCATTTCCTCCATGCTCCTCAGCTGAAATTTCTTTCCTTCCTGGGCCCAGTAGGTGGTGGGTTTTTCAAACTTGTGAATTTTCTTTATTCCACAGAGGAAGAGATGCCTTGTCTTTGCCAGAGGCCGCAGAAAGAGGCACTAGAACCAAGGCCTAAGAGCCCAGCTATTGCCGACGACAGGCCTGCGCTCGAGTCGGAACCCCGTGCTGGCAGGCACTGCGACAGCCGCTCCCTGGACGGTGGGGATGCAGTCACGCTTTGTCAGCGCTGGGGACCAAATGAGGGACAAGCAAAGTTCTCAGCTTCAAAAACAAGTCTCAGTTTACATTCCATAGTACAAGATTTCTACTATCATGAGTATCATACTTCGTTTTGAGTTTCTAAAATGCGATTCTTCCCATATTTCTAAATCTTTGAGCATAAGGGTAATTCAACAGCCAATAATTTTTCTGTATAAATTTATTTATATAATGGATGTCAACAGAAAAATATTCTGAAATCTTTACTTTATGGCGACCCTCTCAGAAATCTGTTGTTTTATACAATAAAATAACCCTATTTGCAGAAATGTGCACTTAAAAATCTGGATTTCACAGTAGTAATGAGTAAATCACTTATTTTTAGTTTCTTTATTCGTAAAGTGGGGCGTTGGGTGCAGAGGCTCTCTAAGACCTTTTTAAATAGACACAGACAATCACGTCCGCTTCAGATTTCTGTGCGGAAGGAGAGGTAAGGGTTGAATGGAATCGGGGGTGGGGGTGGGGGCCTTGGTGAGTGTCTGCCCCTGTGTTCCTCTGGTCCTCCTGGCAGCCTTGGGAGATGCACCGGTGTGTCTACGCACGGGTAGCAGGTGCTTGGAAGCCACGACGTTCCCCTCCTCTCTCCAATAGGCTTTGTTCACTCGTTCCAGCTCTGTCCTAGCAGTGCTTGCCCAGGTCCCAGAACCCTTCCCAGCACAGTGCTGCAGCAAGCATGACGCTCCAGCAGCATTGATGGGCACAGCAATGAGCTTCCACCCTGGGACAAATATCCAGAGAATGTCCTCATGGCCTGTGAGAAACGCTCAGTAACTGAGTTTCGTTTTCTTTGTCTTTCTTGGAATGCATCAGCTACCATTAAAAACCACTCGCTCCCTCCCGAGCAGATTCTCCACCAGCTGTCACGCCCTCCTTCCGCCCACTTCCAGCTCCCGCACTTGCCACGAGGCTGGGTGCGGCGTCTTAGCCCAGTCCTGTGACGACATCTTGGTTTTAGTCAATGGAGCAAAAACTGTTTTGGTAACATTTCTATTGGTGACAGAAGCTCCCTGTCTCTGTTTCTTAGCTCCTTTTTAAGAATGTTTTTATTAATTTTTTAGAGAGAGAGGGAGAGAGATAAAACATCGATGAGAGCGAAACATCAATCAGCTGCCTCCTGCACGCCCCCTACTGGGGATCGAGCCCGAAACCTGGGCATGTGCCCTGACTGGGAATCCAACGGGGACCTCTCAGTCCATGGGAGGATGCTCAGTCCACTAAGCCACACCAGCCAGGCTCTTAGCTCTTTTTTACTCAATAACCTCTCATTCCTGAAGTTTCATGCCCCTTTCTCTCTCCAGGACAGATAACAACTTGAAATGAAAATTAAAGTTAAAATGTTGTTTCCCCTGTTAAGGGAGGGATTTGGAGAGGGTCTACAGCAATAGCTTACTACGATCGGATTTCAGACAATAAGACCAAAAGGGCGAGGTGTCAGAAGGAATGGTTTTTCTGATGTATCTCAGAGGGCACCGTTTGATCTTTATAGCAAGAGTGACAAATGGGGTACACTGTGGGAAACTTATATTCTTTTGAGACAGAGTTGGGGTTCTTGGATTGGGGCTCTATGGAAGTTGTCAGAAATGAGATAAAAACAAATATTCACATTTGGGAGCAGTGGCATTTAATAAAGTGATTAAGCAGTGACATTAAATAAGTTCTCAGGCCATTGTGAAGTCATTAATGTGGGTGGATGGAAGCCAGGATTTATTGGGGAAGGAATATAGGCGTGTTTTTCTTGATTAAAAATGGTGGTAAAATTTTTCATAAAAAGTTGTGTTTGATTGTCCTTGGCATTAAATGACATGATTATTAAAGAGCCTTCTCTCCCCTCCCTGCCAGAGGGTGGCGAGGATAAAACCTCGCCAGCAGCAATGTTTGTGAGCTGATTCTGGGTGTGCAGCACTTGTTCACAGACACTTTGGTTCATCTCTATCCCTTAGCCTCTCCCATTTTCTGGGTGAATTTCACTGACCCAAGATTATGATTGACATTTGCTAGAAGGGCATTGCCTCTGTGGTTAAGTGCCTACCTCCAGGGTTATTGGAGGGATTCAATGAGATACTTTGTGTAAAGTGCTTGGTATACTTTGTGTAAAGTGCAAGGTATATGGCAACTGTTCAGTAAAGTAAGATACTACTGCTGTTATCATTATTATGTTCTCTCTTTACCACCAGCTCTGATGGAGGGAGTCCTGAATCTTTCTCCAGCAGCTGTACCCACAGGGCTCTGTCTCTATGTCCTCACCCAGTGGAAAAGTATAAGAAGCACACATAAGTTTACATCACCCGTCCTTGATGTACTCACTGTTATATCAGGATGATGATAGATAATTGTTGAATGGATCCAATCTGTCCAGAATTCACGAGGGAATGAAAATGAGGCAAATCCAATTCAGGCAGAATTTCTTCTGCTGGGAAAGGTAGAGGTAAGAGGAATAACTCTGTAGGAAGGTGAAATAGTTCAATTCCCAACTTAAAGCAGGAATCCCAGCCCTAGCTTTCTTTTAAATGTTCATCCACTTCCCCTTTAACATCGGGATTGGGAGGTTTGGCCGAATGATCACATTTTTCTTGAACAAAACACAGGACACATTCTGGGACCAATGTAAGTGAACTCACTGAGCTACGTTGATGCTCTGGGGGTATCACAGCAGAAGTCTGGGCTATGTCATGACTCTTTAAACAGGAGGGACCACAGTGTTGGAGTCATTCCTGAACCCCGATCCTGACTCGCTCACTGAAGAGACAGTCTAGTGATCAAGGTTTGGGTCTTTGAGGACCAACCTGGTCTGGAACCAGAGGAAAAACTTAAGTCAGGGCGCTTCATTTGCATGGGCCTCTTCCAAGACCCTGGGAGGGGCCCTCACAGTGTACTCACATGGTATATATTTTCATTTTAAAAATGATATGTGTTATATGTGTATTTTAATATTTTATATATATAAACATACATATATTTTATAAATATAAATGTATAAATATTTACATTAAAAAAAATTTTTTTTAATCCCCACCCAAGGATATTTTTCCGTTGCTTTTTAGATAGCGTGGAAGGGAGAAAGGAAGAGCAAGAGAGAGAAACATCGATGTGAGGGAAACACGTTGGTTGGTTGCCTCCCGCACGACCCCGGCTGGCACCGGGGATCAAACCTGCAACCCAGGCGCATGCCCTTGACTGGGAATCAAACCCGAGACCCTTTGGTCCACGGGCTGACACTCTAACCACTGAGCCAAATTTTGTATTACACATTACACAATATGTAATACATATTTTTATTGTATATATTGCAATTAGTTAAGACTAAGAGCTCCTCCACCCCAATATCACGTGAAGCGGCAATCAGAGTAAGTAACCACTAAGTCACAAACATCCATTAAGTTGCTGTTATATTTTTTATTGGAAGTATTTTGAAATGTACAACCGGGGAAGTATAAAAAATACAAATATAGTTAGAGAACTCAACACCCCTCTCTCAAAAATTGACACAACACGTAGACAAATAGTGTCAATAAAGGGCTTAATGCTCTCCACCGACTAGACACTTGGACATTGACTGACCACGTCACCAACATCCGCAGACAACACAGCGCTGCTCTGGGATGTGTCACCCTGAGCAGGCTGAAACCCCTTTCTCAGAAGCTCACTGACATATCTCTGATTACGAGGGCCACTGGGAGAGCTCGGTGGAGGTCCTGGAGGGGGACGTGAGGTGGCAGCCATCGCGAGGCTCAGGCGTGTGGTTTGCAGACCACTGAGTCAACTTGATGGCCTGAGGCAGCAAGCGGACTGCAGCTGTTCCCCTCCCCGTGTCCTGTTCCCTCCCACCTGCCCCGGGGCAGCGATGGGAGTTAACTCCAAGACAAGGGCCTCATGCATCCCACCAGACAAGAACAGACAGGTCTCTGCCCTTCGTAGGGTTTGCAGCTCCTGTTCTTGGCTCCATGTTGATCTGGTTCTCTCTCTTTACATCATTGCTCAGTCCCGACTGCCTCCCCAGTGGCCCGTAATCTCCAGAAGGAAACGTGGGAAACAAACCTCGTGGAATACTTAGTTCCCACTATTGCATAAGATCAACCTCCTGTAACCAATCCATACGTATGTTGTTCTTTGAATAAACCTTCTCTGGTAAACACATAAACACACACAAACAAACAGTGAGTACCCCCCCCCGCCCCAAAGGGGGAAGGTAAAGATGTGTGCAGTTAATTAATAAAAATATTTTTCCGGATTTTGTAATGTTTGGTATGTATAAGCTTTTAAAACTGTATAATTTGTTATGGATTCTTTTCTCATTCTAAGTAACTCGCATTTGCACCTAATTTTGTATTTTAGAACTTGTATTCTTTTTCTTCTGGAAAGCCCTGAATGATCCAGGCCCCAAGGAACTCATATTTACCTCTGCCTAGAATCCTAGCTCCATTCACCAGCTCTGTGATGCTGGGCAGCCCACTTTGCCCTCTCTGAGTCCCAGTTTGATCTAAAAGCAGAAATAATGTGTTAAACAGCGTAATAATCTCATGAAGCTATTGAGGTTATTGTGAGGATTAAATGGCATGTGAAAGTGCTAATAAATATTAGCCATTA
The DNA here is from genome assembly GCA_030848825.1 of Tadarida brasiliensis. NCBI lineage: Eukaryota > Metazoa > Chordata > Mammalia > Chiroptera > Molossidae > Tadarida > Tadarida brasiliensis. Next base: position 87,102,580 of record CM061268.1, read on the forward strand.
TAATTATTATTAATATCCTATTTTTCTATAGAGTTCCCCATATTAAAATGGATATAATAAAATATACTCTGTCATAGTCACAAGGCTTCTTGAAGAATCAAATGAGAGAAGATTTACATTGCTGTAAAAATGTAAGATTTTTTTAAGAACCCAAAGCAGGGCATGTACATGTGCTCACATCCTACACCCCCTACACACACGTGCGCACACACACACCTCTTTCTAATTCCAACCACGGATTTGAACTGACTGGCTGGTTTCACCCACGCAGGCTGTGTCCATTTCAGTCAGGTAACCCACATCACGACTCTAGGCCTTGTCCAGAGGGCCTGGGTTTGAGTTCTGGCTGCACCAGCCCCTGCTGTGAGACCTTGGGCAAGTCACTTAATGTCTCGGTACCTGTTTCTTCTCTGCAAAATGGGAGTAATAATAGTATTCGCCTCTAGGGGGCTTCTGAAAATGAAATGAATTAGTACACATGAAAATTCATTAAAATAAATCATTGTGAAAATAAAATAAACCATTGTCAGTTCATCACTTCCATTTCACTAACACCTGGTGGGTGTTCACTGAGTGTTAGGACACCCTCCATGTCAAGTCAGTTTCTGCGGGCGTGTCAGAAATGGTACACGCAAACCTCCTCCCAGTTACGTGGGAATTTGGGTGGTCAAAAAGTAAGCTACAAAATGAGGAAAATTAGGAAATTACGTTTTTCATAAAGAAAACTGTATTGTGTTTAATTTCCTTTGGTCATTTTGATTACATTCTTCCTACTTTTTATACTTTATGTAAATTTTTTAGTGGTGGGTGGTAATTTATTTATTATTTCTTTATTTGAAAATGTTAAAAAATTGATCTTTATTTTTTTAAAAAAAATATCTACTGGTCTATGAAAAATCCAAATTCCTGGGATTCATTGGTCTGGAAGATTTAAAGTCTCCTATTAATTCTCAAATTCTGCAGACATAGTGCTTTTCTAAGGGTCACTGCTTTCAATGGGGGTACAGAAGTCTATGCTAACAACACTTTCATCGGTCTTCCTTTGTCACCGATATTGTCCCGGAGCCCCTCGGCCAGATGGAGAATGAAGACCGGGACCTCCTTTCTCCCTCTCGCTGGCACAGGACTGCAGGTCGGGACTTCAGTACCGAGCTGCAGTGATTCTCAGGACTGCTCCACTCACTGCTGGCAAAAGGGAAAATGAAGGAATCCGGAAATTCCCTTAGCCTTTGAGCCACGACAAGGGGATGTCGGTGGACGGAGAAGACTAATGTATCCACAAACAACAAAGTGTCTGATGCCAGCCAGGGACTCAAAGCACCAGTACCTTGCTCTGTCGCTCGTATGAAACTCCTTCCTCCCACTCACTCTCCCACTGTGGAAAGAGAGCTATTTAATAGTCAAGACCATTTTAGGGCCAAGGACAACCAATTAATAACAACACTTCCCTGAAATTTGAGCTCCCCCTGCCCCCCAACACACACTTTTTAATCAAAAGAACAGCCTCTGCGCCCCTCCCCTAACAGATCTGGCCTTCAGCCACCCACCCACATTAATCACTCCAAGATAGCCCGGGAACTTACTTAATGTCACTGCCTAATCACTTTATTAAATGTCATTGCTTCTGATCGTGAAGATTTGCTTTGTTTATCGTCCCTGCCCACCTCCCCTGGAATCTGGTTCTGAGCACCCCTCTTCTCTCCCAAGGTGGAGTGAGAGACCCTGGTGTGTCCCGACTGCCTTCTCACCACGGCCGGCCCAAGACATTTTGAAACGGGACGCATTTCTGCAAAGGTGCCATACTGTCACCAAGCCCTCAGAACGCAGGCAGGCTCAGCTCTGACACCCACTGCTTCTCCCACTTTCCTTGGCAGAAGTTGGAAAGGTAGAGACTGAGCTATTTTCAAGCTGACATTTCCAGAAAGCATTCAATTGTGTGGCCTTTGTTAGGAGAGGAGGATGTTCAGCTTTGGCCTGAGAAAGAAGCAGAAATCAGCTGCTTTCACACTTTCCAGAACAAAAATCTACAGTGGCCTTCTATTACTTGGCTCATGAAGCCTAAGTTCTTGTGCCCGCCATCCAGAGCACCCCCACTTCAGTCTGGTGTAGGCTTCTCAGCGTCATGTCCCAGGATCTCTCCGGAACCGCAGGCCAGGTCAGCCCCTTCTTGGTTTCCCACCACCCGGAAAGGAAAGTCTTCATTGGTGCTTGACCCCTGGCCTCTTCCATGTCCCGCCACATGCTTTAGCCAGTCCTTGTCAGGCTTGAGAATTCATTTATTCAACCCAAAACTGACCGATCAAGCTTTTCCATTTATGAAGCCAAGCACTGGGGAACTAGTAACACATAAGGTAAGGCCTTCACTTACGTAAGATTTAATAATATGTAAAGACCGACATGTAAACAAAAAAAGTAGATGAGCTCTGGCCGGTTTGGCTCAGTGGTTAGAGCTTCAGCCGGAGGACTGAAGGGTTGCAGGTGTCTCTCTCACATCAATGTTTCTCCCTCTCCCTCCCTCCCTCCCTGTCTCCCACTCTATCTAAAAATCAGTGGAAAAATACCCTCGAGTACAGATTAACAACAAAAAAAGTAGATGAAAGTTTCGCAAGTGAAAAATGTCTGCCCAGGGAATATGGTAGCATGAAGCATGGAATAGCCAGTAGCTAGCGGGGAGGTGGGAGGTTGGAGGGTAGGTGTCATAGAGGACGAGACCCAGGTGGATTTTGGAGAGGAGTAGGTGGTCCCCAGGTGGGTGGGGAGGGGTCGCGCTAGGCGTCTGGGCCAGCTGCGCCGGGCTGGGGCTGGGCTGGGGCGTCCCAGGGGCACGCAGGAGCTGTCCCGGAGCTCCGTGGAATCAGAGCGTGAGGCAGGCTGGAGCGCGGCGTGCACGAATCCAAGGCGGTGTGGGAGGCAATGAGGCTTATTTAACATCCACTGTGGGACAAATAAGGGAAAATTAAAAGAGCAATTTTAGGAGGGAATAATTGTTTCTCATACACCATAATTACAACTGCTTGTAAATGCCGCTATCATAACTGCATCTGCCTTGCAGAGCTCTCTTCAGTTCTCTTGGTGGCGAACAGGCGCTCAAGGAAGGGACCCACAGGCTCCTCACAGAGAAGCTGGGGCTGCACTGACCCCTGGTGTCTGCCTTCAGCAGAGACCTCTGACTGCCGCGCGAGCCTGGCAGGGGGCTGGGAACACTCATCCTTCCGTCCTTGTCCTTGGCTTTCGGAAGACCCAAACCCTTCGGGCCCAGGGATGGGTCTCAGAATCTCTACCTTCCTGCGCCTTCTGGGGTCACTTCCTAGTGTTCGCCTTCAATTCTCTTTTCCCTTTTGTGCTCCCTCCCTCAACAGATGGCACCATTCAAGTGGCCCCGGAAAATCTGAATGTGTTTTTTTCGTATCATTTTTGAAGCTTCCTTTCCTTCTCCACCATTCTCAGGCCACCAACCCAATAGCTGCTCCGTCACTGAGGCCCAGTGATTGGAGCGCCTATAGAACACTCCAGTCCCCCCTCTGCTTGAAGTCAGGGTACCCTCATCCCCCCTGGTTTGCAAGCAACAGCCCCCTAACAGCCTCCTGCTGGATTGCTGTCACCGGGGAGATGCCACTTTTAGCTCACTAAATTTATTCCTCAACTAACCTGTGGTATGCTACAAGGACTGCTGTTAATTGCTTCTATTAAATAACTGCATGAACTTGGGTATGTCACTTGGGCAATCTCATCACCTATAAATGAGGGTTTGGGGCAAGAATAGTGTTTTTCTATCTTTTCGCTCTGAGGATGTCTACTGTAAGTTCCCTTAGTGCCATGCCCTTCCTCCTTGTTATAAAAAATCGCTTCTACCAAATAAACTCATTGATTAAAGAAAAATTATTTTTTGCCTTTTTTTTTTTTTCCATCAAAAAAACTGTTGAAGCATTTGGTCTGCAGAAGATAACCAATGTTACTGTAAAGAGTTCCTATAATTCCAGCCAAAGATAAAACAAAAAATAAAAATCTCTGATATTTTATCCAGCTTGTTCATTGATATCATGAGTAAATCTAGCATTTCGGTTAGTCATCTTGAAATACTGAGAGAATCACACAGCCTCGCATTATAGTCATCATAGACCTTATCCTATAAAGGGATCCATGGAAATAAGTCACCACAAAGGCCACACTAGCTCTGAGATTCTAGGTTTCTCAGCCTTTCATATCTTAAATCCCTCTTAGCATTCTCTAGCGTGAACATAGCCCATTTCTCTTTAATTGCACCTGGTCCATAAATAAATATCCCATCACCAATGCCAACTCTAATTAAATTTGGGAGGAGTTGACCAAGCTAATTGAGCATATTTGTGTAGAGAACCTAGAATAAATTAATTTCACATAGATTAAATGACTTATTATTTAATGCATGGTAATTAAACATTTTTGGTAGAGTATAAAGAGTCTAATTAATATTAATTTTTACATTGCCTAATTATATTGCTATTTTTTCTTTGTTGGGCCTTTAATATCTACAAGTTGTCATTTTCCTTTGATTCTATGCATTATTCATCTTCCTTTTTATTGTCATCATCATCATCACCATCATCATCAACCATTACCATGACATATTCACAGATAATGTCAGACAAAGGCCTATGTTCTCCAACCAAGCAGACCTCCTCACATGCGATAACTCTTATTCTTTCACAGGGCAAATCGTTAGGTAGTCAGACTGTCTATATATATACCAAACACAGCAAGCAGTCATTGATGCGGTCACAAATGGTGGAAAACAGCTATGAAGTACATTTCAAAACAACTGGGAATTTTTAATATGGATGTACACTAAATAAAATTATTGTGCTAATATTAAATTCTTTGGTATAATAATGATAGTTCTATAGGAGAACATTTTTGTTTTTAGAAGACATGCTGAAACGCTCACCGTGAACTGATGTGATGTCTGCATTTACTTTCGAATATATTTTTTAAAGAAAGAAGAAAGACAGGTGTGTGTGTGTGTTCATATACAGTACATGCAGAGAGAGTAACTGAATGTGGCAAAATGTTGACAATTGGTGAACCTGGGTGAAGGATCTGTGGGTGCTCATTGTATTAGCGTCTGAACTTTTCCGCAGGTTTGAAGTTTGGAGAACACATGTTGGGAAGGTGTGTGTTTTTGAATCACTTGGATATTCCTGCAGTTGCTATTTCACACTCTTCCTTTCTTAAACCCCAGTTCCTCCCTGCTGTCCTAATCTCAGGAGGCAACTCTCTCCTTGTGTTCAGTCAGGATGGGCTGGGTTCTGCTGCAATAACAATCTAAACATTTCAGTAACTGAAACCATCAAAGATTTCTTTCTCACTCATGCTATGTAGCCATTTCAGACCAGTGGGAGAGGAAAGCCATCTTTGTGAACATCGAATGTACCCTCGTTTTCACCACATGAAAGCTCTGTCTCTGAAGTAGACTTTCCCCTTCCTTCTCAAAGGAAATGTTTCTTTCCTCTTGTTTGATGATCACTGCTTCATGTAAAGTCTGGACCTGTGTCTCCTCTGGGATTTTGCTTCCACAGGATACCCCTGGTTTCTCCCCTCTTACAGCTCCCGTCTCTTTCTCTCCATGTGCTGTGGTCTCCAGCTCCAGAAAGCCCCGTGCTTGATCTCATTATACCTCTAATTCCTCCTCTCTTGTTCCCTGGTAAACCCTAAAGCTGATGGTCTTTGCAGATCCTTTACTTTCTGATATCCCACTCTTGGTTTAAATTCAGGCTGACGTTTGCTCCCAAATTATATTGACATGTCTTCTTGCAAAATAAACAGTATTTATTTTTGCCAATAGCATTTTTTTTTTTTTTTTTGCCCTCTGCTCCATTATTCTTTACCTCAGCAGTATTGACAATTCCCTTCTTTGTGGTACCCTCTTCTACTTTGACTTTTGTATACCAGATTTGGGGGGTTCTGCTCCCATCTCTGGGGTTGCTCCTTGTCTGTCTTTAAAGTTTCATTTTTATCCTGCTTTCTTAAATGTGAGGATTCTCTGAGGACCTTTCTTTAGTCCTTTTCTCTTTGTCCCTCCAAGGACTTGCTGACTGCCCCCCAGGACAGCTCTTAGGTGCACATGTCCAGCCCTGATCTCGCCTCTGCCATTTCCATCTCATCCCAACTGCTTCTTTGATTCTCCCATGCAGTGACTTGTCCAGCACCTCAAACTGCACACGTTCTCACTTGAAGTCATCCCACTTCCTCTTTCCAAATGTCTTACTCCCCCCCCCTGGTTCTGGCAGATGCAGCCCTCATCAATGAAGTGTAGATTACAGAGTCTGATTTGGGGCTTTCTACTTTACGCTCGTGATTCCCCCTCAAACTATCACCAAGCAAAACTTCTTCTATCTTGACAATCCCTGTCATGAACTGACCAGAGTCCGTGTGACAGAGGCACCAGATCCGGGCTCCTCAGCTCAGAATGCGCTTTGGCTTCCCAGCCCACCCTGCTGTCACTGATTCTGCTCCTCCAGCCAAGGCCTCGGGGACCTTCCAGCCTCTCTCCGAAAGACTCTACTCCTTCTAGTGAGGCTCTTCTCTCTCTCTGCTTTTCTCCTCCTTTGCTCCCGCCCTTTCGCTATTTTCCCCCATGGTCCTAGCCTCCCCCCTCCCTTCCGTCTTCTTCTCATCCTCTTTTACTCTCCTTTCTGCTTTTCCAGCCTTCTCCTTTCTTTAAGACATAATTCAGCCCCCCCCCCCCACGAAAGCACCTTTCACTCCTTGAGTGTATACTAAATTTTTCCTTCCCCCGCTGTGATCAGAGTTGGTTGCAGCTTGGTAGTTAATTATTTAATATGTCTTAGTCCTTTCTTCTAACTAACTCATTAGCTCTTTGAAGTTCTACACAGAAATCACCACAGTACTGGGTACATGGCTGTGATCAATAAATACTTGTGACTCGATTAATCAATTTCTCTGAGATCTAATGAAAAATATTGGTTATGTTTTTTATCCTTCTACTGTACGAAGAATTATACCTGCCAATTTCTGGAATTATTTTTTCTCCTCAATCCAAAGTGGAGAAATGTGGCCCCCTGAGGGGTGGCTATTGATTTCAAATTCCCAGGACAACCCATTTCCTTGGCACATCAACATCAATTTCATCACACTGCTCGCTAATCCTGTGTTATGGAAATATTTACATTGCTTCTGTGCCGTTCCACACTTATGACTTTCCATCTCTGCCATTATGATGATGAGTAACAGTGCTTTCATTTACATTAACTCATTTAATCCTCTCCCCAACACTGGTAGAGTTGGTAACAGAATTAGATCGGTATTTTTGTAATCCAGAAAAAAAAATGACAGTATACAGCTCCAAGGGTTTGAACTGGCTCAAGATTAGACAAACAGGACTCAAATCCAGTTGTTTCTATTGTTGTTTAAATCAATCCAAAGGTCTTTGCTCCTTCCATCACTGTAAATTCATCTCACCTGGATGCCCCTCCCCTGGGCTTGCATAGTGTCCATCCACCAAAGCGTGTAATGGGCAGTGTAATCATTAATTATAATCTGTCTCCCCCATTAGACTGTGAGCTTACTGAATGTAGAGACTAGGTGTTATTTAATTTTGTATTTCCACTGAATAGCACAGGACATGAGGTTGAATGTCTGAATTAAGTCGTGGATGGATGGATGGATGGATGGATGGATGGATGGATGGATGGATGAGTGAATGAATGAGTGGGAGAAGTTTGTGACTTGTCCTATCTGCCTCTTAGAGAACTTAGCCCAAGACTCCACACAAGTGTGTGCTGTGCATGGTCCACTGCATATGATGATAAAAAATTGCAAAATTCCTTTCTCTTAAGTCTCCTTACAGTCCCCTTTCAGCCCAACCGCTCGGTATCCTTACACACATCTCACTGAAGTCTGTGGTCTTGTGTAGTTAGGACTCAATGCAGACTTGGGCTCACACCTTTCTTCTGCGGAGGATTAGCTAACTGAGTGGTATGGACAAATTATTTATTTCCTAAGCCTCAATTTTCTCATCTGTAAAATGGTGGAATAATTTAAAATTCTAGAGTTGTGGTGAGGATTCCATGGGTCATTCATTTGCAGCCCTCAGCACAGATCCTGGAACATGATAATTCGTTCGGTGAAGTGAACAGTGGTTATGCCCGGAGAGTGGTCGGGGTCCTGCAGGAGCTACGTGGGCTGTGGCATGGGGCTCACTGACTAACGTGTTCATCTGCAAAGGTCTTTCCTTGGTCAGACTAAAGCAGAGGATGTAGATAATTCAAATAATTTGGACTCTACATTCTACTTTCATCTGAATAATTCTTTTTTTAATCAAATGTATTGGGGTGACATTAGTTAATAAGATTATATAGGTTTCAAGTGTACATTTCTATGATACATGATCTGTATATTGTATTGTGTACCCACCATCCAAAGTTAAATTGAGTCATTCTGAGCAGTAAAGGGATGTAAAGGACCTGGCAGGTCCTTTTAAGCATCTTTAAGAACCTTACAGAGAGTTGGAACAAGAGGTTGTTTGCCATTTATATTTGTAAATGGGACCTCCTGCCAGGATCCTTCCATCTATCTCCTGCTGCTATTGTGTTCTAGTGTGTGTGTGTGTGTGTGTGTGTGTGTGTGTGTGTGTGTGTAAGATGCTTCCTTAATGGTCTGAGCTGCTACCTGGTATCCAGAGTGAAATAAAGCATCACTCTTAGGTACTGGTGAAATACATTTAGCACATATGCAAATCCATCTCCTGGGGCACAGAGCCATATAACTAGAGTTAACATCACTTAGTGCTGTTTATCACTAAGTGCAGGGCTTTGGATTTAGAGGAGAGGTGCGCTGCACCGCCGCACAGATGCGCTCAGCTTCACTAGATCTCTGGGGAAGAAGCAGTAGCTGCTTCCTTCATCACAACTTGCTGCCCGCTGGTCCATTTTACAGGTGAGCAAACCGAGGTCTGATAAGATCGAATTATGCACAAGCCTAGTTTCGTTTGGGGGGAGCCTTGAGAGGGTTGTGGCCAATGTGTTGCATTCATGTCAAATTGGAAAGAGAACAATCTTTGTCCCCAGAAAGAAAGACTTAGGTGCAAATCCTAGCTCCGGTGGTGTATGAACTTTGGCAAATTGTTTATTTTCCCAAAGCCTTGGTTTTCTCTTCCGTGTGATGAGCATTGTGATATGTCTCAGGATAATTTAATTATTCATACGTTTTATTTATGCTTATGCAGGAGGTATTATGCACCAGGCTCTGATGTTATAGGAATTAAGTGATATTACAGATGTAAGCATCTGACCAAATGCTGGACATCGGTGGCTACTCAAAAAAACTGCTCTCTCTTCTTTCAAACCGCAAGCTTCAGCTGACTTTCTCCAGGGAAGGATTCATCCACCCCCATTTGGGAATGAGTCAAATCTGCAGTATTTGCAGACTGAATTCTCCTCTGTCTCCCCCCACGCCCCCCCTCAGTCCCCAGAACTTTTCCCTCGGGGCTTTGAAGACTAGAATACCCCAATAACTCTGACAGATGATCTTTGAGGGGAGAGAAATCTCTGACACTCTCGGCCCTAAGTGACAGCACAGGGATATTCAAAATGGTCCTGCTCATACTAGATAAAGGCGACTTGTCAACAGGGACAGGTCGTTCGAGCACCAGCTCATGGGAAATCTGACAAGGAAGCGGTCCTACCCATTCTAGGGCCAAGCTTGCGGCTTTCCTCAAGGGTGAGAAAGATGCCAGGGTCACGGGGAGACACAATGCCTGGGAAACAGGTCAAGTCGCAGTAGGATGCCCTGGGAGGGAGAGTTACTTGGGCAGTGGAGTCACATATCTTGATCCCCTCTTGTGCTCAGCCCACCTCACCTTTACAGGGACCTCGCACTTTGCTCTGGGTGTCTCCTCCACCACGAGGATGATGCCCTCTCTGCTCTCTCTTCCATCCACCCTGCCAGAGCACACACATCTGCTTCCTGTTAGTACCGTTTCTCTTTCCACTGAGGCCTCAGCCGTGGCGACGAGTGCAGGGAAATACAACAACATAATCCTCTTCACACCATTCCGTCCCCAAAGGTCCTTACTCAGAATTCTCCATTTATCTGGTCATTAGATCTAATTAAATCTCTCCAACTTAGAGCACTGATGAGTGGCACCACTTTCTCTCCCCAATTAGAAGACAGGAGATTAAGAATGCCCTCGACGCTCTGTCCTTGGGAGGGTGGTGGCAGGGGAGAGGCAGGGGCGGAATGCGGAGGCTGTCCTTTATCTCCGAAGACAGTGTGGCTGTCACGTGGGTTCTGGCCAAAGAAATGTGGCCTTTTCGTGGCTTATCCAGCTATCCCCAAGAATGTGCATTAAGCGCTCTGGTATCTCTTACAGGAATATGCACCTCTTTACAAAGATGGGTTTGGACAACTTAAACAAAGAACATTTACAATAAGATAGTTAAACGGAGTTCAGAAAGGGAAACCAGGACTGAAGAAGAAGGAGTGAACACGGACGTCCATCCAAAAGATTAATGTATTTACCGCAATTAACACAAAATCTGATTGGAGCATTCTGGTAGTTAAAGCAAAAAATGAAACATGGCGTATTACCATAGATCTCATCATTTAAAAGAGGGAAATGTATGTTCCCACTACCCTCTACTCTTAGGGGGTTAAAAATTCTAAATTTTAACCCCCTGGTTCTAAATTCTGAAAAAAATTTCTTGTGTGGGCCACCATTTAGGAGACATTGGAAAACAGTGGTTTCAACAATACGTAGTACTCATTGCCTTGCATTTGACAGGCAAGGTCCTGCGTGTCCAGGGCTTGGGAACTGTGTTTTCTTCCTTGAAGGGTTACATTGCCCGCAGAGGCCTCAAACACTGACCTCACGGGGTCCTACCATGTCTGACTCAACAAAGTCCTTCCGAAAAGGTACCCCTACTCTTTGCCCCCTACAAAACCAGACCTGCCTTCTCTACCCTATCTCCCTGCTGTGCTTGCTCGTGAAGACAGTCATCAGACAGAAAGAGGGGTTCGGCACTGTGAGGAGCAGAGGTGGGGTTCCAGTCTCACCCCCTGCAGAGGACCTCTATACAACCTTCTGTCTTTCTTCATTACGACATTATGGAATCAGAGCTTGCTTCTCTCCCTCTTCTTCTGACACTCCAGGGTGTTATTTGGGAAGGACACGCATGGAGATCTCTTTCAAACCCTCTCTAGTGTTCAAAGTGGAATCTATTCTGGTGTGGTCAACCAAAATCCAGACGAAAGATCGGAAGGCAGTGGAGCATGGAGGCAGAGATTCCTTAGTGCACAAGCTCCTCTGTTCTCATCCCGGGCTCCTTCAAAAAAGACAGAACCTCAGGTTCCAGGTCAAGCCCATGCCCTGCAGACCCCACCACACGCACCCTGAGCTCTCACAACCCTCCTTCTGGCTCTCTGCATCCTCAACCCACCGGAATGGCTGTGCCTTTAAGATACTTCCAGATAAGAGCTACTCCTTTGCCCTTGACTCACAAAGGTCCCATTCAAGGTCCTTCTGGAGAACTGTGCTTTTTCGGCCACCGCCTGGCTCCTGACCTGGCTTGTCACCCCCAGGAGCCTGGGTTTGTCCTGCACTTTGGGCTCACTCCATGCTCCTCTTCTTGTGAGCCCCGGACAATGCTTCCACAGCTCAAAACTGCTTCCTGGACACCGATCAAAAACCCGGAGCTGGTGGTTTCTCTCCTTGCTGACCAGACACTGCGGAGACCAAGCCCTCCTGTGCCGGAGAGGCTCCTGGCTCCAAGTCCAAGCCCTTCTGTGCCACGCGGCTGCCACCCATTCCCAAACCACTGCGCTAAACAAGATGGAAACTCAGAAAGAGGAACGGTTGTGAAAGCTGCCCTTGACTATTGTTCCTTCAAGTAGGCTCTCCATTTCCAGCCACAGCTCCTGAAACTTCGTGTCAGTTCCTTGAACACGCTTGTTTCTTCCCATTGTGATCTCAGTGCAGAATTTGAAAAAGCCTTTGTCGAGGGAGATGAGAAGGGAGCAGCTGCTATTCAGGTTTCTTGAACCAAAGAGCATGGATTTGGTTATCTGAGGAAACGTTAGCACTACTTGTGTGTCCTTCGCATTCTCTGTGCCTTTGTTAGTAAATTGGGGCTGGAGGCTTATTTTCTGTGAGTGTTTAATAATATTACGCATGTCGACTGTGGCACGGTGCTTGTCACAAGAGAGTGTGTCCACGTTGTGTTCCCTGGAGGTCAGCTCCTTCTCCTTCTGCCCCTCTGGCCCTTCCCCCCTGTCCTCTTTCCCCTGTCCTGGTCCCGCGGTCACAGGGAGCCCCAAGCCTGCGTGGCAAGTGCAGTAGGAGCATCCTTTCCATAGGGGGCGCTCTAAGATCAGGAAAAAGGCCATTGGGGACCTTGAATGTGTGTCTGCGAGGACTGCACACTGGTACCTATGGCTGGACTTTTAAAAAATGACTTTTATGAAATCTTTGCCTTGATATGCTATCAATTTTTCCAGATGCCTTTTCAATATCTGTCTACAGAACTGTATGAAATTATCGTAAGTCCTACAGCTGGGGGGATGACGATATGGCAGCTGGAGACAGACATCTCTGGAGCTGACGAAATGAGGTAGCGCATTCTCCTGGCAGTAGGTCCATTCTGGGGGCTGCCAAGGACCCGGGGCCACCAGAATGGGAGGCTGCCTGCACCTGTTGCCTCTCTGTTCCTCGGCCTTCCCTCTAGGTGTGCGTCCCCAGCAGGCGCAGACCCAGGTTCAGGCTTCCGGCAGTGCAGGGTGAGGCTGGCCGGGTGGCCACCTGGGCCAGACCCAGGGCCCTCCAGGGGATGAGGAGAGCGCGAAGGTCTGAACAGCTCTGCGTAGCCCTGCTGGACTGTGGAAGGGAGAGTGGTCAGGGGAGGCTTAGAGAACAACACCTTTCCTGTAAGTAAGAAACCTCCAGTCATCAGGCTGTGGGAGGGAGGGAGGACCAGCACCTCCACAGCGGACCACCCTCCTCACTCCATTTATTACCTGCTGGGTGCGCAGGGCCCATGAAAAGCTGCTGAGAGTCTGAGGACCCAGCGAACCAAGCACGGATGAGAACTTCTGGGAAGGGTGTCTCGGGTCCTGAGAAAACTACCTAAGAAGGTGAACCTCTGGCCTCAGTCGTCACCTAGGTGGGAATGAAAGGGCAGATACGCGCATCTGAAATACCCCCACAGCTCCCCTTCCTGGAGGCGTTTATCTCCCTACCCCAGAGGACCGAGGGAGCTTAGAAGGAGACCCCCAGGCGACAGCTCAGGGCCCGATTGGTGTCCTATTCCACAGACTCGGGCCACAGAGGCGGCCCTGGGAAGGAAGGTCCTCGGCCTGTTACAACGCCCTGCGCGTTGCTGTTGACCAGCGCTTGTCATCTTGTCCGTTTGTCCACCTGCCAAGCCTGCTTCCTGCCCGCGCTGGAGCGGAGGCGGCCGAGTGCCCCTCTGCGGGCGGGAAGCGCGGGAAGGTAGGAGGGCCTCTCCGCCTGGTGGAGAGGCCTGCGGCTCCAGGCAGTGCCCTCCGAGGGCAGCGGAGTCCCGTCATTACCAACCTGGCCTTCCAGCCTCGGGGGCTGCGAAGGGCTCTGTCTGCCAACGGACGCGCGCGCGTCAGGGAGAAGCCCGGGCGGCATGGGGGGCTGGCACCCGGCTGCCTGCTTCTTGCTTTCCCCTTCAACTCACTGTAATCTGTCAAGGTGACGCCACCCAGAGGACAACAGTGTCCAGTCTGAGGTGGTCCTGTTTAAGGGGAGCGGTCTCTTCCCCCTCTGCCATATTGGTGTGGCAATCCCAGGGTGCATACCTTCGACGTCAGACTTCAGAGGTCCCCACACTGGCCTGACCTACAGTATCTTTGGGTTCAGTGGCTTTTTGTGTGCCCACAGGCCAAAAGAACCCACAGTTCCATTTTTTAATTAGCCAGAGTCAAACAGGCTTACAAGTATTAGTATCCTAACAATGTCATAGCTGTTTGAAAAAATATGTGTGGCCCAGAAAGTGTAGCTCTGTGGAGGGAGCATTATCCCACCGTCGGAAAGGTCCGGGTTTGATTCTCCATTGGGGCACATGCCTGGGCGGGGGGCTCCATCCCCAGTAGCGGGCATGCAGGAGGCAGCCAATCTATGTTTCTATCTCTCTCTCCCTAAAAATAATCAATAAAAACATGTTTAAAAAGAAAAGAAAAGAAAAATATATAAACTGAAAGGAAAAATGTTTATTTCATTCTTAAATAATCATAATTGCTTCCTAACGGCTGTGTACACCTGCTGACAGGTATACACAAACGGAAAAAACGGCCCTCACTTTCAGTTTCACGCTGATTTTTCTGTTGTACTTGATTTCTGTCACAGCAACACAGAAAAGTCACCTTCATTAAGATATGACCCAATTGAAGGACATTTTTGATCTAATGTCAAAACCACAAGCTTCCTCGAGGTAGTGCTTTGCTCGGTGTCCGGCAGCTTTGAGCATCTCCATTTCCCTCTAACAATTAATATGTCCTGCAGCGGGCTGTGTGAGTTCACGTGCGCCCCAGGACACCTGGCACATGCCTTGGGAACTGGGCCCCACCCTATAAACTGATTGCATCTCCTCACTGAAGAAAGTGTAATGGGCTAGAAATTGGGGTGGGGCCAAAAAGTGGGGACAGAAACACTGCTGAGACAAGCCAACATCTTAACTTTCTCAGGACACATTCTCAGATTATGTTCATTCCATAAAGAGGCCTTTTCAGGGGCCTTCCTGGGCCTGGTAAAGAAAGACCCAGCGTACCTCCATGAGTTGAGGGCTGAGTCCATAGGGTTATGCCTGATACAATTTGGTCACTTCTCTATTCCTAGGCCAATTATTCCTTCCTCCCTCCTTCCCTCCCTCTGTCCTTCCACCCTCCTTCTATAAATGAAGATTACGCTTTTCCTGTGTGAAAAGTAATGAAAAGCAAGATTCAGGAGCATCCTACGCACCATCTACTACCTGTGTGACTTTGGGTCATATTTAACCTCTGTGCTTCGTTCTGTAAAATGGGTTTAATAAAATAGTGTTCCCTGTCGATTTGTTAGATCAAAATAAGCTGGTGGAGATTAGAAGTGTGTCTGCTCTGATGACGCGCAGGTAGCTCAGCTGTGACAGGACAGACTAGATGTCTACTTGTACCTGGCTTACCGCCAAACCACGATTGGATCAAATAATTAACTTATTGCAATGACCTGTACTATTCAAAGTATGTAAAATAGGCATTTAACTTAGATGTTCATGTATGTGTGTGTGTGTGGGGGGAGTGTCACAGAATTCTTCCCAGAGTAAATAGCATTTAAGTTGGGACTTAAAAGATGTATTGGGGTGAGTTAGGTCAAGATCCAGTGGGTGGAGGAGGTGTGGAAGATGTTCCAGGCAGAAGGAACACCGTGCCCAAGACATGAGACTCTGGCTAGGGTGAAGAATGAAGGTGAGAGGGTCAGCGAAATCATACAGCGCCTTCGTGAGGCCCTTGGTGAGGAATCTCTAGCTTTTTCTCAGAATGACGGGAAGCCATGAAAGGGTTTTGAGCAGAGGCGTGGCATGACTGTGTCTTATAAAGGACACTCCGGCTGCTGGGTGGAGAACGGACTCCAGTGGGCAAGGGCAAAAACCGAGGACCACTCGGGAGCCTCCTTGAGAATGGCTGGGGGAGACGGAAGAGGCCTGCCTGTGGACAGACCTGGGAGGTAACCAGGGGGCAGAATGGATGGGAAGGATTGATTGTGGAGAGAGAGGAGAAGCCAGGCAGAGGCCTGGGAGTCTTCCCAGATGCTTGGGTAGAAGGACAGTGAGATGCGATGACAAGGACAGGGAGCCCTGGAGGAGGGACAGTGTCCACAAAAGGCTTTGGGGAGTATAGAAGGAGTCAGGTGACCCAGCTGTCCAAAACCACTCTCCACAGATCCTTCTTAGGTAATTTAAATAAAACCCGATTTCTGTGTTTCTCTCTGAAATATCCACATAACTACCTCAGGGCCTTGTTTCATTTTGTACAAAGGCCGGAGCGTCAGGGGTGGAGGATGCGCACCTCTGTCGTGGCCCAGACCCACTGTGGCTGTGGGGTTCCTAACGGAGCCTCGGAGGCCCGCACGGTAATTAAAGCAAAATGTATCCTAACGCTGTCCATGAGCGGCCTGTCCAGATGCGCTGTGCGAGTCCCTTCTCTGTGGCCATCTTTCTTTCTTGTAAATAAGAAAAAAAATATTTTTGATATTAATTAAGTTATATGGCGATTTCCTCCCCCTAATTACAGTGGAACCTTTTCACAGGACACTTTGAAGTGTGACTCTGTGGATATAAGACACTTCTCATCCGCCGCCAGAGCTCCGCCGTGCCTTTTCATATTGTTCACTTCAATCAGAATAAAACTCTTTCTGATAATGAAGGGAAAGGCATTTAACTTTCCCCGCTGTCACGTGGTCCAGTCGGCACGGAGTGGGATGTCAGGGAGCCTGCTGCAGCCCCAGGCTCGGTACCGCGGGGGACTGGAGGTGACCAGTCAGGCGCATCTGGGAAGGGGTCCGGAGTGGCAAGGCTGGGAGGTGGGCGAGGGAGACAGGCACAGGAACGAGCCACTGTCAGGGCGACTGGGAGGGGCGGCGCCTGCTCCCGGGGGACCACTGAGCTCCAGCGGGGACTTTTGCAGGGAGCTTTGATGTCCCCAATGAAAGGGTAGCGGTTGGACCTTGGTTCTTCTGTTCTCATTTTCAGGGGGCAGTTCCTGTGCTATGTTCGCCCCAAACAAGCCTCAGATTCCCAGAGATGGAACAGTGACCAGTGACAGAAGGAGACCGGGAAGAGAAGAAAGTAAGAACACGGAGTTGGGGTAGCCGCGGAGAGAACCAGGAAAGGAAGGGGAATCAGTCCTCACTCTAAAATCTCACTTGGCTGGTTCCTCTGATTCACTCTTTTCTTCCCTCCAAGTTTTCCTCTCTCAAGCAACTCTGTGCCCTGGAGCCGGGGAGAGGAAAAGGGGGAGTCTGGTCCCTCCCTGCCCAGAAACCAATTTCTCAGAAAACACCCCGGGGAGCAAGCAGAGGCCACTCTGGTTTTTACCTGCGAATCTTCCTGCTGGTGTTTTCCCTGTGGGTATCGACAGCCAGTAAAATACCTATCACAGGCCAAACCAGAAGCAGCCCGTGTGTCCACCTCCTCCCCGCCAAGGTGCCACCAGCCCAGAGTGTCAGACGCTTTAATTGGATTATTGCTGTTTCTCCAGCTGTCTCAAGGTGTCTCCCAAATAGCTCCAAAGCCACAGACAAAGGCAAACAGAAGAGGTAGTGGGGCGACAGAAGAGGATTGCAAGGTTCCTCTCCACGTCCTCCTTCAGTGGCTGTGTCTCCAGTCTCAGGACAAGGAGGCAGGAGCGGGTCCCCTCCGGAGCCTCGGCTTCCTGACCCGCCTACGAACTCATGGGGTGTGGCGCGCTGCCCGAGGGAAAGGGTGCCGAACTGGAGAGCGGAGAGGGACAGGCAGGGTGGGGTGCTGCGCAGAGTGTGGACAGTGGTGGGTTTTTTCTAATGTCCCACAGCTTAATTCAGTAGCTTTAACTACACTCCATACATTGGTGCAGAGACTCCTCCTGGATGCCAGGCATCGGGCTAGGTGGTAGGAAGGCACACAGTCCCAGAAGGCCAGAGGTCCCCAGTCTCGTGGGAAGCAGCAGTATCTACGGGTCCAGCACCAGTCCGTCCCTGTCCCCAGCCATGTTCACTTTCAATCAAATACACAAATGCCACGGGAATTTGCAAAGAAAAGAAAAGAAAAGCATGGTGAGAGCAAGAAAGGGAAGTGATTCATCTGAGAAGGCTTCCTAAAGGACGCGGCCTGGTGATGGAGAGCGCACATAAGTAGTAGTGCAATGATTTGGCAGGAAGTAAGGGGGAGGCAGTCCAGGAAGAAGACACCTGGGATAGCAGGTGTGGCAAGGGGAGGGCACCTGTGTGGAGAGGAGGGAGGGGTGAGTAGGTTGTCACAGGACTTGAAAGTGGAAATGCCAGTCAGTGGGGCTGTGAATTCAGGGTGGTGCAGGACTGTAGGGTGGTGTGTGTGTATATGTGTGTGTGTGTGTGTGTGTGTGTGTGTGTGTGTGTGTGTATATATATATATATTTATTTATTCTCACACAAGGACATATTTTGCATTTATCTTCAGAGAGAGCAGGAGGGAGAGAGGGAGGAAGAGAGAAAGAGAAACATCAATGTGAGAGAGACACATCGACTGGCTGCCACCCACACGACACCAACAGGGGCTGGGGACAAACTGCAACCGAGGTACATGCCCCTAGCGGGAACCGAACCTGAGACTCTCTGGTCTGTGGGCCGACGCTCTAACCACTGAGGAAAACCAGCCAGGGCTTTTTAAAAATTTCAATTAAAATTTTTTTTATCAGGGTGGTCTATAAATGATGGGCATGCAACCCATTCCCCAGCTCTTGCTCCTTGCACCCAGAGTGCAGGCAGCCTCCCTGTGTTTTGCTCCCTTGGGGCACAGCAGATGGATGAAAGACCCCAAGTGGTGGGTCCTGAACAGTCAACACTTTCCCCTGAGGTTAGCAAGGCAGGGAAGGTGCTCCGACCAGGGCTAGTGGCCCTGCCGAGCTGACAGATGGAGACTACATGTGCATATCAATTCTGCCAGGCAGTTCGGCCCTGGAGCTCTGTGATGCCTTTTCTTTACACAGCATTTTGGCAATAAACTTGTGCTGGCCAGCTTGGAGCCAGAATTAGGTTTTAGATGTGCTCCAAATACCCGAGAACTACCCCCCATGGCATAACTTCATGGGAAAGTACTTTCTGGACGAAGGCAGAAAGTCCACCTGGATGCAAGACTAGGTAAGAAAGTGAGCTTAACAACATTTTTGTGTTTTACTCTCCAGAACAAAAGCCATCCACATACCACTGAACAGTCACAGAACCCCTAGGAAGAACTTCAGAGTACATAGTATTATACCCATTTTACAGATGAGGAAACTGAAGGTCAGAGAGGTTTGATCATTTCCCCCCAAATCCCATAGCTCTTAATTGCAGAGAAAAGGCTCAATCCCTGGTCTTCTTCGAATGTTTGTTGCCACAGACATAGTTCTAATAGATACAATTCCTCTCCATCAGGATAAGGGAGAGTTGCGAATACCAGGATCCAATACCTGATTCTTATCGCATGGCTTCCTGAGGGCTGAATCTTTAGCGCTGATGAAAGCCCGACTCCAGCAGCCAGCCGTAGGAGACACCTGCAGGCGTTCCAGCCAACCCAGAGACCTAGAAAGAAAACCCAAGCATTCTTAACCTTTAAAAAGATCTTAGCCTGTGGACAGATAAATTAACTCCAGGGCTCTGGGGAGATTAAACCTTATTTTATGGTTTGCTTGTTAAAAACGCATAACTCCAAATCTCACCAGAGATTGCAATTAAGATAGCACAGGGCTAAAGCTATATGAGAAGTATTATTTACTCCTGGATCCCTGCAAAGTCCAAAACGACAATAGGCTTTTCCATTTCGTAACCTGCAGTCGATCTGAAGCCACCTGCCTTTGTGCCTAAAATGCTTTGGGACACGTGCTCTCCTCTCCCAGCATAGCTGCGGCCACATAGTTCTGCTCTCCTTTGTGGTTGCCCAAAGTAACCATAAAAACCCAAGTTAAAACAAAGTTTCCAGGGCATTAATGTTCAAGAGACACCAGAAACACTTTTTACCATCTGCTTCTCTACTGCTCCCACCTGAGGGGCCCTTTTCTCGTGTTCCTCTTTGAATGCCTGATTTTTACAAGCCCCAAATAGCTCCCTGATTTCCAGCAAAGTCCAAGGAAAAGCCAGGTCATCCTGAAGCCGACAGAGCTGTCTAAAATGTGCCCCGGAGAGAACCACTGTGAGTCTTCCCGCAGTCGCTGTTACGGATCTCACATAAAGGCGCACAGGAGTCTCTTTGTTTATGCCAGGACATCACCAAGAACTGTTTAGATTACTCTTACTGGGGTCCTTGTTACCTCTTGAGATGAACAGTTTGTGTTGTGTCCGTCTTCCGTACGTATAGAGTCGATGCGTGAGGATGAGAGCTTTTCTCTGAGAAATTCCATCTTAGGTACCACAGTGCCGGGCGCTGATTCTTGAATGTGTCTTTTCCATCTTAAGACTTACCTGGCACATTTGATTAATACTCAGATTTCAGACTCCATTCAAGAGTTACTCAGATTTGGAGTCACTGGTATAGAGGAAAGAGCACCGAATAGGGAGTTAGTAGACCTGGATTTCAGACTAATCTTTGCTGTTTACCAGCTGTTCGATCTCCATCTCGTCACCGTGACTTGCTTGTTCGAGTTTCTCCTGGTGAAAGAAGGGCCTCTATGATTAAATGTGTCCAGCACATTCACCTGCTTTAGAAGCATCAACCCTGTGAAGTAGCTCCAAGGTCACACGGCCACTCAGAGGCAGCGGCAGGGCCAAGATTCAGACTGAGGCCCGCAGGACTCAGGACTCCAGACCCCTAACCATCGTGCATACCACCTCTCCAGACAGTACTCCCAGCTCTGCCCTCCTACAGGTTCCTTACAGGCAAAGAGAAGACCTCACGGATTATGTGAGAAGTCAACCTGCCATTCTACCTTGTTCCCTGTGTGTCCGTTGGGTTGCTCCCCCAGCCCCTGAATTACAACAAAAACTCGGGAGCAGCCCTGCATCTTGCCCCCTCCTCGGGTGATTATCTGGGGCTGATTTGGGCAAACTTCGAAGCCTGTTGCCTAGCAAGTCCCAGCACATCTGGAGTCCTGCTGTTGTCTCAATTGCACAGCTGTCTGCCGCCAAGATGCAGTCATCAGAAAGCTGCTGCCCAATGGAAATGGGAGAGCGATCTTTATATGGATCAGCTCTTCATGCCTTTGTGTGCATTTCACTTCTCACTCACAAAGACAACCGAGTTTGCAGAGCTCACACTGAGATGTGAGTAGCTTTATAACCAGCGTGAGGAAGATTCCCACGGAAAAACCTCTTCTTTCCTGGCGACAAACCTGAATCTGTGCTGAGGTGGGGGGCGAGGGGGAAGCTCTCTCCGTGAGCGTGTGTGGACCCAAGGGCTTTGAAATGGAAAAGAGCGAGACGGTTCCTCTGGGGCAGAGCCACCACCAAATGGCTCAGGCCCCAATTTAGGCTCTGCACACACACACCCTAAACGTTTCCGAAAGCCTAAGGAGGCAGAGCCAGTTTGAAGCTTTTTGTTTTAATGCAACAGTGCAGAGGATCTAGTGTTGGGGGCGGGGAAGATCGAAACCTGTAGTGAAAGTAAATGAAAAACCCAAATCTCTGCTGGAGGTGTGGGTAGAAACCAGAACATTTAAAAAGCAAGCAAAACTGACCAGTCTTCTTTAGCTCCCCAAGGAGAGAAGTGCTGCAGAGAATAAGAAAGTGACAACAGTAAGCCCTGGTCGCTCCTGTGCTGCTCGTCAGGCCTCAGCAGCTGACACTCTCAGACAAAGGCCACTGATGTTCAAAACGGCGACGGCAGGCGGGCAGGGTCCCAGTGCCGCTGTGTCCTCAAAGACCAACGAAATTATACTCGATGTTCCAACTCACAATGTCAAAACTGGATGAGACCTTAGAAGCTTTCTGGTCCAACCCCCTCATTTTGCAATGGAGAAAAACTGAGGCCCAGAGGTCATGAGGCTGGCTGATGCAAAACTGGGACCCCAAGCCTCTGCATTTCAGTGACTGTTTCCTATTACACCCACTGACAGCCCATGCTCGGCTGTTATATCTGAGCACGGGTGATCTCTGGATGATAATGGGGCTACTTCTTTGTAACCATATTATTCCATTATGTAGGAGCTCATCGGTGACCTTTTAATATATTAATTACATTAGTAATTTTATCCCTGTGTGTTTGGTGTGTGTATTTAGTTACATTGTGCTTCCAGAATGTAGTGCTCTTTATATGAAGGCCGGGAAGGTGAGCTGGTGAGCTGGGCTGATGCATCCCCCCTCCCTGGGTATTGTCAATGACCTAATTTATTCATCTAACCTCCCTCCCGGTTTAGAAACCTGGACACAACTGGAGCTCTTCATATTAGCTGTCAGTGTTATCATTCACACTTGTATCAGTAATCCTGAGCTGACAACTTTCCTTATTTTTAGACACCTAAGCCCTATCTTATAATACAAATATCACACTCTAGGCAGGTCACCATAGAACAATTATTGCACTTCCCAGGCGAGGTGAATTTCCTGGCCTCAGCCCTTCAGGCGGCACCTGAGATGTGTTCTAATCACTCAGAGGCACTGGGCAGACGTTTATTATACTATTAATACTACAGGAAAAAGAGAACACCTGTTCCTTTGGCATGTGGCCAGATCCTTCCCTCTGGAGACAAAACGAAGGTGGGGCGGGTTGTAAGTGCAATGAGAAGGGAAGTACGTGATGCTGTGGACGCCCACGATGAGGGGTCGGTCCCAGTGCACAGTCTTTCTGAATTCGTAGGGTGTTTTGCAATTTACAAATGCCTTTGGTTTGCATTTTTGCACTGATCTCCATGATAGCAGTTGGGGTTTTTATCTAGAAGTTCGAATACGGGAAGATGTCCTCTGTAATGAATTTTCAGATCTCCCATTGCGCAGATGAGGAAACAGGATTGGAGGAGAGAGGTAGTTTGGGCAGAGCTGGTATTCAAACTCAAATCGTTCTGAGTTTTTCTGAGTCAAACTGACAATTGCCGGGAAGCAAAATCTCAACAGATTGAGAAAATGCTCTGGAGAAGGGCAAGTTTTGCAGCTTGTTTTATACATTAGAATCAAAGGAGAAGACGTAAGGAGGATTCATAAAATCCGTTGTTGGTAGACTAAATCCGTCAGAGAAAGCAACGTGGGGCATCTCTGGGATTGGATGAAAAGTAAGGCGGAGAGACACATACTTCTTTTAAATGGGTGGGTACAGGATAGTTTTTAATGAACATTTACGGCACGTAGAGGTGGTATGGGCGTGAAAGTAACAGTGAGGGGGTTCCTGGTCTCATGCTCTGGTGCAGAGGGTGTGCCTGAGGGGTCTGGAAAAGGACATTGCCCTGACATTTCAACGGTATGTTACCGTAGATGCAAAAAGACAAGACAGGCTTACTTAAGGTAAAGACTGACCTTTGACAAGGAAGCTGCAAGCTTAGTGCCGTGACCTGCTTTGAGCTAGGAATTAGGTTCAGGCCATCCTATCCAGTTACTCTCAGTCTCTGAGTTGGCAGGGCCTGCCCTCCTGGCCTCCCCTGAGCTTGTCAGGCTTAGGATGGGACCCCTTTTTCATTCACATTCACTTAACATGTATCTCCCTATACCCCAGCAAATTAGGTCAGGCAAAGGTCTTAGTTTCATTCAGTGACTCAACATTTGTTCGGTTAATATCACTAGGATGCTAATGACATAAAGCGTGTGTCAGGCTCAGAACTGCAGTGGTTGTTCACTTATTTACCCTCTACGTTCAAAGGAGAATTTAGTGTAAACTTTCATGATTATGGATGATTATGGATGATGATGGATTCCAGGTAGATATTTGAGAAGATCCTTCAGGGCAAAATTGATAGAAGAACTCAGAAAAAACAAACAAATAAACAAACAAACAAAAAACCCAAGTCATAGTTTCCAGTTTTCCTTTTCAAGAAGGCTCTAATGCTTTTTGCTTTTCACCCTCCATCCCGCCTTCATACCCAGCTACCCCTGGTAGCCTCACAGGCTCTGTCCCAGGCATGCTCCACACACGTTACGCAGCGTCACACGCAGGTGCACACACACACAGCCTCGCACACTCCTTGGCTGGCACTGTCCATCCACGTCTCCCTTAGTTTCCATTCCATTCTGGTCCCTGAAGCTCCCTTTCCCTCCTCCCAGGTCCTGGTCTGCTCAGATTGCATGATGGGGGTGGTGCTCATTGCCAGTGAGCCAGGAACACCCAGAACAGCTGCCTGCCCCCAGGCTAATGTCCCAGTCCCTCCCACAGCTCCCCAGCCCCTTCTCTCTGCGCACTCAGCAATCACTCCAACCTCCGAGTCACACTTTCCCAGAGCTCCCTCTGACAAGTTTATCAAGTTGAGAGATGACACTGTCAACGGGCACATAAAGGAAAAAAGAAAAAAGAAGGGAGAGAGGGGGGAAAAGCCCGGAGCCTCCCTGGGCTCTGCAAGGAGACCTTCCCGCACTCCCAAGGTCACTCGGGTAGGCTCGGAGAGGCATTGCATGCTGCACCATTACTCGATTCTTCAGTGAGCCCCCCCGGGGTGCCTGGTGCAGCTCTCCGGTGCGTGGTTTGGGTTGGCGGTAGGGGAGCATTGCTGCAGTGAGAGAGCTTGGAGAGACAATGGCTGAGCTGACAGTGTCAGCAAAGTCATGACACCAGGGACCTCTGACAATCTTAAGATCCAATCAACTTTAAGATATTACCATCGAAGGTGGATCTGAGCAGGGGCAACAGCAAACAATTGATCCTGGTATATTTGCCCAGAGTAGACACCTGCTGAAATAGTCACTCGGGATGAGGGTGGTGGGGAAGGGGAGGAGCTGAGAAGCATCAGACTGTGTTCTTCAGGGCCTGCCTGGGACCTCCCTTCCCTGGGACTGGGCCCCTCCCACTTTCAACAGGTCTCCCCCTCCCCACCCTCCCCAGGTCTGCGCCTCTCCAGCCACCCCCTGGAGGTTCTGCAGCCTCAGGCCGGTGGAAAGAGTGTGGCCTGGCTCCAGGACCTTCAGAAGGAAGGCCAGGCTCTCTAACGAAGAAGACCTTGGAGGTGGGAGGTGAGCTGTGGGGAGGACAGAAGCCGGTAGAGCGCGGAGCCATTTATCCAGCCCACGTGTCTGACAGGACGCCGCCAGCCCCCTCCTCCCCACCCGTCGAAGCATCAATAACATCGCTAGAGCTGCTGCCCTCAGCATGGGCTTGCATGTGGCCATGAGAAGGACAATGAAACAGCCTCCTTCCTGGCGGAGCAGTTTATTGCTTGCAGTTCATGGGAGGGTGGAGGGGAAGGCCGGCCCGTGGAAGGCTGAGAAATCCGCTCCCTGCCAGGCTGGACCGTGGTCAGGGGAGAAAGGGGACCTGAGGCTGTGGGGCCAGGCTGGGCAGACACTGCCCGAGGGAGGGCTGGAGTCGGGGCCCAGCGAGCAGCCGGAACACCCACTCCCTGCGGGGAAGGACCCCAGGAGAAAATCCTGTTCATCTTCCGAGCAAACACCGTTCCCCGTATCTCCCATTTCCGTTTAAAGGTCTACACGAGAGTGCTCGCATTTACGATTTCATATTTGTTCGGCAGACATGGGTCCACTGGTTCCTGGGTCCACTGGTTCCTGAACACACTGCTCTGTGCTGTTCTCGCGTGTCCTTTGTCCCTCCGCCTGCAGCGCTGGGCTGGGTAAGGAATGTCTCTGCAGCCTCTGGGGACAGGGCCCAAACCACACACCCCTCCCGCGCTCTTCTTCAGCTCTGCTCGGACCCAGCTCCCCTCACCCAGCTCCCCGCCCTGCCTTCACATCACACGGTGTTTGGACTTTCGCTCCCTAATCTTCATACTGAATTGTAACTTTTCTTGCCTATCTCTTTCTGGGATTGTCCGCTCCTCCAGGGCAGGGACGGTCTACCCCTACACCCCCAGGTCCTTGTGTGGTCCTCGCATGCAGTGAATATCCGGACACGCAAGGTACACAGAACAAGGCTGCCCTCTGCCCTCAGTCGTTGCGGGAAAGAGATGTTTTCTTCCAAGCTGAATCAATGATTCCATCACAGAACAAAATATTGATTCGAACCATATGAAATTACTAACATTCAACCATTTTAGATCTACAAAAATGGTAATTTCATGTGGTGCATCGACATATCTGTGACATCGACACCAGCCTCAAGGACAGAAGGGACCAAAACAAAGGAGCATTTGTGTGCCATCAACCGTGTGCCTGGTACGTGACAAACCGTCTCCTTTAGTTTAACCCTGGTTTCATTCTGGTTCAGGAGAAGAAAATAAACATAAAAGAAACAAAATATTTAAATGCTGAGATGGCCTGGCCGGTGTGGCTCAGTGGTTGAGCACTGACCCATGCACCAAGAGGTCGCTGGTTCGATTCCCGGTCAGGGCACATGCCCAGGTTGTGGGCCCGATCCCCAGCGGGGGGCATGAAGGAGGCCGCCAGTCGATGTTCTCTCTCATCGATGTTTCCGTCTCTCTCCCCCTCTCACTTCCTCTCTCTCAAAAATCAATAAAGAAAAACACATTTAAATGCTGAGGTGGACTGGACTGTGGGACAGTGGGGTGGGAAAGGAGACCACTTTGGCTGGTGGAGGCTTCATGACAAAGGCAGGCCTCAGCCCTGCAGGGGGCTTCCCGAAGCAGCCTCGCTGTTAGGTGGCCCCATCCTTTGTCCCGTGGCGTGCTCACTCCGCTTACCTCTCCTGCACCTGCAGAGCTCTCCACACATGGCTTCCCACCGCCCATTAGCCCTGCTTCCGTCCTCCACTCTGGGTGGGTCCCTCAAAGGCAGGGTCACATGTCATCTGCGTTTGTGTCCCCTGTCCACAGTGACACCTGGCACACTGCTGACTCGAACGCTTGCTGGGAATGCTTGCACAGAACACCGTGCAGTGAGCTCCAACAGGGAGCTCCCGGGTTTCTCAGAGGCAGGTCTGCAAGGCTCTTCAGCTTCCCCAGCGGGGCACTCGCAGCTCCGGGGGATAGGCCCGTAGGCTGAGCCAGGCGGCAAGGAGGCCGAGGCCCAGGAGGGGCTCGCAGTGCCAAGTGAGGGTCAACAGACACATCCCTTTCCATGTCCTGGTTCCATGGCTGATCGGCAGGGTTCTCACATAAACCCCCAGTTGCAGACCATACAGCTGCCCCTGTAGGGACCAGAGGTGCAGTTGGGAAGATGGATGATACACTTGTAATAACAGCTACCACTTAGTGACTCTCCAGGATGGGTATTATCATCCCAATTTTATAGCTGAAAAAGTCATCTGCCTTGCCCAAGCGTATAAACCAGAATTCAGGTGTCTCTGGTTCTAACATTCATAATCTTAATCACTAAGCTTTATCAGTACAAAATCCAGATTTTTGGCTGGCTCTAATTTCCCAGAGTGACTGGAAATCAACAGACGTGTCTGGGTCTCTGGCAGCCAGGGCAACAGTCAGAGCCAGAAGTACACAGGAGTCTTCCCTGGTTTTGATCCCCTGTCCCCAGCCTTTGGGACAAGTCAGGCAGATATTTGAGCAGTTTTGGTCTGTCACCAAGCCCAGCCTCATGCCAGGTCTTGGAGCTTTTCATTCATCATTCTGGACGAGGAATTAACTCATTGGGTTGATTTATGGAGATAGGCAGGGGCCTCTGCCAGCACAACCCATGCTGCGGGCTCTGTCTCGATTTCTCGCCCCTCCCTGTCCCCGGAGCGCCTCCACTGGCATCACAGCTCATCTTGAATCTTAAGAGCTCACCGTGCTCTCTTGACCCCCAGGATTATGTGAGTTTTTTCCTTCTTAATCTTTAAGGAGGCGTATCTCCAAAGGGAAAGCAGCGTGTCACAAAGAGGAGATGGAGGTGGCGGGAGAACACACCCACAGATGCTAAGAGCTCTATCGCACACTTTGAGTGACAGCAAAGACACATCTTGTCAAATTACCACTCAGTCAAACAGGCTAACCCTCCACGAGCGTTGGCAACAGAATTATTTCACTTCAAAAAAAGTGAGAGAAGGGGGGTAATAAACCTCGTTCTGTTACAGGGTTCCCGTTGCGCTGAGCTCTTGTGGGCGCTCATGTACTCTTCCCAACACCTTGCTGTTTGCAGCTGTGGGAGAGACCGGTCCGGGTCGTGCATACGTCCGAGCTACTCTTCCAGGGGAAATCAGATCCCTCCTGAGCTGCCTGAGGAGGTCGGGCCCGGGGACCACGTAAGGCCAGAGACTTGTCGGAAGAGGTGTTCAACCACTGCTCACTCTGACTTCCCAACCAGGCTGCCCCTTGCCCGTGGCAGGTGGGCATGAGCTGTTTGCGTGCCCCCAGACTGGTAGCTACAAATCGGGCAGGGTCATGGGTGTCGCCTTTCAAGATGTCAGCACTGCTGTGGAAGTGGGGACAGGAGCATCAGAGCTGAGTCAAGGTCAGACCCCGGGGAGACGAAGGGTGTCACCAGTGTTGGGTGAACGCAAGAGTGGATAACGTGGGGTGAAGGTAGAGCTGAGCCCAGCACTGAGCAGGACAGGAGTTGCCATCCGGCGAGCGGGAGAAACTGGGGGGAGGAGGGAGAAGGGCACCCTGGGCGCCAGCAGCTGGGAGGAAGACGTGTGGAGGAGGGCACTCAGAGGCTTGACCAGCAGCTCCAGGTGCAGGGGCAGTACTGGGAGATGATGGCCTTTTTATTAGTTTTTGTTTGTTTGCTTTTTAATGTGTTTTTATTGATTTTTTTAGAAAGAGAGGAAGGGAGAGATATAGAAACATCGATGTGAGAGAGAAGCATCGATTGGCCGCCTCCTGCACGCCCCCAACCCGGGCATGTGCCCTGACCAGGAATCAAACCGGGACCCCTCAGTCCATGGGACAGCGCTCAATCCAGTGACCCACACCAGCGGGGCAATAATGGCCTTTGTATAAGTGTCATGGGTCCTGGCCGGTTTGGCTCAGTGGTTAGAGCGTCAGCCTGCGGACCAGAGAGTCCTGGGTTCAGTTCCCGCTAAGGGCACATACCTCGGTTGCAGTTTGTCTCAGGCCCCGATTGGGGTTGTGGGGGTGGCAACCACTCAATGTGTCTCTGTCACATCGATGTTTCTCTCTCTCTCTTCCTCCCTCTCTCTCCCACTCTATCTGAAGATAAATGCAAAAATGTCCTCAGGTGAGGATAAAAAAAAACAAAACTGTCATGGGGCCCGGCAGTGTTGCTCAGTGGTTGAACATCGACCCATGCACCAAGAGGTCACAGGTTCATTTCCCGGTCAGGGCACATGCCCAGGTTGTGGGCCCGATCCCCAGTGGGGGGCATGCAAGAGGCAGCCAATCAATGTTCTCTCTCATCGATGTTTCTATCTCTCTCAAAAATCAATAAAGAAAAAAATTTTTTTTTAATAAAAGTGTCACGGGCTCCATCCCCATGGGTGTGCCTTCACTGGAGTAAAAGAGGGTGCCCAGAGCCTCGTTCCACCAGGGAAGATGTCACTGGGTCCTGGGTGAAGCAGCTCTTGCCCGTAATGACGTTTTTGTCATAAAGATCATTGCTGACTCCATCACACCCATCTGCCTGGTTTGTACATTTACCTCCTGTAAACTCTTATTTCCAGATGCTTTTAATTTCTAGATGCTCTAAGTCAGTCTGGATTTTGACCCCCTGTCTATTCCTAATGTCATATATTTGACTTGGTAACCTTGATTTCTGATTTCTTCCCTGTATCCATCTTCTCATAACTCTCCGCTGTTAGCTACAAATCAGCTCTTCTAGATCCAGAGTGTTTCCGGTGATTCCTGCCTCACCACGACTCTGAAATGCTCACTGTAACTCACTAGCAGATGCACGCCATGGGATACCAGCTCTCCACTGAAGAGATACCGTCTCTGTCGATCCAAGTTCACCGGTAAAGACTTGCAGTCATATACATCTGGGTTTGGGAGAGACGACAATGATATCTAATTTGATTCCTCCCCCATGCAGTGTGCAAGTTTTCTTGTTTATTAATTGTTTCAAAGTAGAGCTACCATGGACGAACTTTGCTGAACACTACATAGGTATCACTTAGTCCTGATATTAATTCTGTGAGGAAACTGTTGTCATTCATTGTATAGTTTAGGAAGCAGAGCTCATGCTCTTAGCCACTGTGCCGCATTGACACTCCTTCCTGTTGGTCCTGAAGCTCCTGGTGCCCGTCTCCAGGAGAGAGGAGCTCATGACCACTTGGAACATCCTGCTTCGTCTTTGACAGCTCTGACCTTGAGAAAGCACCTCCTCATGTTGAGCTGAAACCCTCTCCTAATTCCTACCCTTTTCCCTGGTGTTAACCTCAGTGGGATAGAACAAGGCTAATCCCTCCACCGCACGACAGCTCTCTAAATACCCCCCCATGTTTTTCTTGAAATTTGCAAAACACCTGCAAGTTCAACTTTTCCTCCTGTGACTGTTTTGGATGATGTCTGGTTTCTCCAGTTTACCTCCAGTTGTGGTACCGTGGCTAGAGCCGTAATAATTGTATTATAAATTCCAAGGAGACATGCTACTGCATTTTCTGGGTTGTTACCACTTTTTTCTCTCTTGTGCTAAATTATACAGGCTAAGCAAAAGCCGCATAAGACAAAATTTTTGCCCTCGAGCTAAAATTTTATTGTTTTCTTGGATAAGAAATAATAAGGCAGCATATTTAGTAAATTGTCACTGCATTGATCTGACTGCAGATGTAACAGAAAATCCAGGAAGGGAGAGGACTCGGCAGGAACCTGGAGGAAGGCTTCCTGAAGACTTGGGCTTCACCTGGCTTCACGGTGGTAGCTATATGACCAGCAGGACAGAGGGATTCTCGGCAGGACACCTCACAGGTCGCAGGTGGCAGGTAAGGAGCAGAATGGCTTTCCCTAGGGAACTTGGGAAATGAGGGTGAGGAAGAGCAAAAGTTTAGCTGAGGATGAGGATGGGCATGGGGAAATCTTGACTGTTGAGCTAAAGGATGTATATGCATGGAATCGGTGAGAGAGGAGGTTATTTTAAGGACGTTGTGTTTGGTCTAGCCGTTCATATATCTCACTTTCGCAGGCCCAATACTTCTCCGCAGGGTACTTATGCTAATTTCTCTCGCCATTCCAATTTACCCCCAGCTGGCTTCTCTGTCTGCAGATTTCTATCTGAGCCCTTCCAGTTCCCTTTGCTTTGCCTTTGCCTGAATCCCACTGTACCTGGAGAGTGCCATCGTCCCAGTTAGACTGCTTCCTGACTGGTTGCTGCTCTGAGGTACCTGCCTGCCTCCTGACCCCGCTCTTCCAGGGCACCCTCCACGGTCGCCCGTGGCAGCACAGATGGAGCAGAGCACTTGCTGCTTGGTCGCCCCACCGGCGCGCCCGCACCTTCAGAACAAAGCTCACACCTTCTGCCCACTTTGCTAGCTTCTTTCCAGTCACTCTCCCTATGCACCCTATTCTCAGGGGTACCCCAAACCTTCCTTTTAATCGGTGGATCATGCCATCTTCTCTCTTGCTTTCTCGGCCTTTGCAATTGTCGCTCCTTCTCCATGGGGCACCCTCCCCCCTTACTCACCTTTCAATACAGCCTTCAAGAATCCACTTGGTGTGGCCTCTGAGACACTCCATGGGCCCCCCTGAGCTGGATTAGGTGACCCTCTGCTTCCAGAGCATCTTGTGGCATTTCATAAGCATGGAGGACACTGGTGTGATGTGCCCCTACCACTATGGGCAAGAAGCAGTGGAAACCCACTAGGCCATCTTCTCTTTATTGGAAAGCTATCAGAGACTCTGAATCCGACCTGGAGAAGCAGACAGGAATTCAGCGAGCCCCGGAGCTTGGCTGCAGGAACCACAAGGAAGGTCGTGCTGGAGGTGCAGTCTGTTCCGTGTGCAGCCATTACTGTGGGGACAGTCTTGACCTCCACATGTTTCCACCATGACACAGCGATACTTAGGAATTCCCATTCGTGGGCGGTTTTAAATTAGGGATCCCTATCTTCTGTCTTCTCTAGTCCCCTACTTTCTCAATTTACACTGATGTAACGAAAGCCTGCGGTGAGGCAGGGGGCTGGAGGAATTGAGTCCTGAACCCTGAGTGACTCTCAGCTGTGAACTCTGACAACTCGGGAAACCGATCAGACTGCATTGGACGGGTTCTCCTGCATTGGACCGGTTCTCCTGCTTCAGAGTCGTTGAGAGAAGGCTCAGCGGGGGGCTGTCAGAGTAAACAACGAGACCATGCCTACTAAACAATTTCCAGTATTTTGTGGTTGAAAATAACTGCTCACTTAAGTCTCCTGAAGCTTTAATGTGTTAGGCCTGTAATCAATGGGGGTTTTCTCCCTGAGGCAGGGGAAGGCCGAGTGACAGAGAATATTGAGTTCCCGTGTGTTGCCAATCTGGGAGCTGAAGGAAGGGGGCGAAGTCTTCCTACCTTGTTAGTGGATGGAACTGGGAAGTAGAGGAAGGCTGAATCTCGACTGGGCAGGGGAGCACAAGAAAAGACTCCGGGAACTGTAGAGGTGAGACTCAGTTATCAGTGTTGATGGCTGCCTTTGCCTGCATTCATCTTCCCAGTCAACTGGTTTCCCGGTCAGCTGTCTGAAGCTCGACTCAGAGCAAACCCTTTTGGAGTTATAAGATTTAAACTTTCCAGAAGAATCCTAGCACAACAGAATATTGCCCAAACAACTCCACTGGTCCTTGCGTGCATAATTCAGAGTTCCCCTTACCTCACTGGCCTTGGCCTCTTAGATACAATGATACCCAGTTTCCAGCTTCAGATTTATTCTGCACTGATTTCTCCCCATCTCTTCAGGCCCTGTTGTCCACCTTCGCTCGGACACCCCCATGACAACATTAACATCTGGAAGGGACCACACTGCCAGGACAAGAGTTCATATTTACTATCAATTGACATCCAGTGCAACCCCCGAGAGAAAACACTTTCTCTAGTTAGGATGACACCCTAGCCTGGAAATTGTTCTGTCTCTGGCCATCATGTACCTTTGCATGTCTTACATTGACCTTAGGGTACAAGGTGACACCCCAGTGACAGCCCCAGAACCCATTCAACCAGCTTAGCACTGGACCCAGATTGGAATTCAATAATGGGTTTTCATAAGGGGCTATTGCCATATCGTCTCCCCCAGGGACAGCTTCACGGTGGGCCGAGGAAGGGGTCACTTACATGGAGTGAGTTGGATGGTACCAGGCAGACCCACCCTATCTCCAAACAGCTCTCTGACATCTTCTCTTCAGTGCCCGGAATTCGTCCGTCAGCCACAGGGAGTCCTGGTGTTGTGGAAGAAAGAGCACAGAGTGTGGACTTAAAAGATCAATCCATTTTGAGTCCTGTTTGGGCAGGTCATCAAGCTTTCTGAACCCTCATTTACTGTAGGAAGCAAATAAAAATACTTGGGAAGCTTTTTAAAATTCTAAAGCTCTGTGCACATATTAATTATTATTGCTCTTCATTTATTCAGTCCTTGAAGACATTTTACCTTTCAAAACCAAGTTTTAATTTCAAATGTCCATGGGAGGGGTAAAATTTTATGTATATTAGCTAACATCTTGTAGCTTAAAAACTGAAAATAAGTATCAAGGAAGGACCTAGAGTGACATTTTAAGAAAAACTTAGAAGCCACCGAGATGAAGGAGTAATCAATTCTCTCCTCTGAGATTCAAATAAATCTCTGTGACCCCTTTCTGTGCTCAATACCCAACAATAGTAAACTTGAAGCACAGTGAACCACCGCCCTGTGTAGGACTTCTGTGCATTTACTTATCTGACACATATCCCCTCAGAGCCTGATCTGTGCCAGGCTTTGTGCTGCTTGCTGGGAATGCAATGCTGATCCCTGGTCCCTGCCCTCAGGGCAGTGTGCAGGCAGGATCAGGTAGCAAGCAATGTGGTGACCGCCCAGATGGACCAAGTGTAACGGGATGAGAACAGAGAGTGCACAACCCGGACAGGTGAGGTCGGAGAAGACTGGCTGGAGGAAGGCCGGGTAGGGCTGGTGAACAGGACATGCAGGGTGTGGGGTGCGGAGGAGATGAGAGTTTTCTAGACGGAGTGATAGTGTGGTGGGAGTCTGGAGTTGATTGAAATATGATTTGAGAAATTGAAAACAGTTCAGTGCAGATGAAGCACAGAGTGTAGGGGAGAGAAAGTAGGAGAGGTGAATTTCTCCCAGTGAGGAATTTGCCCTTTAGGCAAGAAGCAATGGGTCACAGAAAGGTTCCATGTAGGAGACTGGCATTCACTATTGCATGACTCAGAGTGTATTAAAATAATTCTTAATTTGACTGATCTCCCTGCCCACCCCAAGTAGGCTGTGAGTTCCATGAGAACTGAATCAAGTCATATCAATCACGGCATCTTAAGTGCTTGGCATACAGGAGTCACTATGTTGATGTTAATGGAAATGAATGAAACTACTGTCCCTCTTCTTCCCCTCCTGGGACTGCGACTAGAAATAAACGGGTGAGATTAGAAGGTGAAATAAGAATTCAGTGAAAACGAAGTGGCTTGCCTTATTCCTTTTGGCTAGGTCCACATTCTTTTTCTCTTTTCTGGGTCTGCAGAAGAAGAGAACAGTCTCATACGTCTCAAGGGGATACTGAAATAAGGCTTAGGAAGGTGGTTGCCTCCAGGCCTGCGATCCTCAGTTCACAGCAAACACCGTGCCCTCCTCCCTGCTGCCATGTTTATGGCCCGGGGAGCTCATCAGCCTCGCACTCTCTCCTCCGAGCATGCGCCCATTCTCAACACGCCCCCTCTCAGCAAAGCGTCCTTGCAGCTACCGTCTGTGAACCAGAGTTTGCTCTTGAGATGAAATCTACTTGCCGTCCCAGAGCTAAATGAGGTCCATGACCCTTTCTAGTGAGCTACGAGACAGAAGACGTTCTATTCCAGCGACTCCATTAGAGAGAACCCAGGAACAGTGGTGTGCATTTGCTCGTGGTATGATACTGCGATTAAGAATTTGCATATGAACAATCAAGTTTCACGTGAAGTTCTGAGACCCACGGCCTTGTCTAGTGTCAGAACTGGACAGCTTAGGCAGCGGTTTCAGGCCAAGTCCTCGACCTGCCCTTCATGTCTGCAAAAGTCAACCTTGGGTCTAGCTCTCCATGCAGAACCACAGCAAGACTGAGGAATGATCAAAACCGCAGTGAAATGGGCTATCACATCTCAACTGTGCCTTGATCACTGAATGTCTTCAACTTCTGCTTTTATTTTTGTTACCTTTACTTATCTCTACAAGAGAACACAGGGCTAATATATATTCCTATCTCAATAAAAACCTATTTCGATAGAAAAATATCAAGCCAACTTGAATCCTATGTATTTAGCTCTGACGTTTTTAAAAGATAAATGGCGGCCCGTGAACCCTAAAATTGCCTTCGCCACCAGGCGACCATGCCCTGAATCGCAACCACTGCCCTGGGAAATCTTTCCAACTTTTAATGGCCTTGCCTTGTAAACTTCATCTCATTCTCTCTCTACTTTTTCTGCCCTTCACTATTTTCCATCTTTTACTTCCTACGACACTTTCTCGGCCCCCCATTCGGTCCCTGTGTCTGTGTGTAAGTTCCTTTGTGTTACTCTATCCCTTTCTAACAGTTTGCTCCGTCCCTTGATCTTTCTACTTTTACTTTATCCATCTCTCTGCATCTGTGCCGTCCCATCCTGTGTCCCCACCTCCTGGTTGCCCCTCCCTCGAAGGTAGAGAGCCATTGAAGCAGCGCCACATGCGTCCCCACACTGTCACATCGCTGCCGTGGACTCCTCGCTGCTCTCACCAGAAATAGCTGGTGCCTTTTGTTGCCAAATCAGAATCTTCTCAGCAGTGAAAATGTGGCTTATGAGAGCAAGTGCCTTGTAATTAAATAAATGGGTAATTTCAGTGTTTTTATTTTTGTTTTTTCTACCCAGGGATTTTCCTAGGAACAGAAAGGAGCAGATAGCAGTACTTTCATTCCTAATGATAGAAAAGAGAGCATAAGTTAGTCTATATTTAGGTTTTATTTGGGTATTTGTGATAATTAATAAGAGGAGAAGGAAACATTGGCTGCATCAGTTAAGACTGCTGGGAGAAGACAAGGTTGGCAAAAATCCTGGCTGAGTTATAGTTTGGAGAAGAGTTAAAGAAAATAAGAGTTTCATCAAAATACATCAAAGGATAGAGTGGTCCTGAGGAGGTAAGCCATGGATAAATGAGCCGGCGATGTAGTGTGGCCATTATAAACTAATGGACGCCTTGAGGGGAGAGACGGCCAAGGAGAAAGTGTTGAGATTCCAAATCAGGACGCAGCAGCAGTCCAGCGATGGGTCTCCCTGGGTGGAAAGGGAATGAGACATTGGATTGTGCACTGCTTACAGTTATTCTCCCAGACCTCTGAGGCGGAAGGAGAACCGGAGAGGCTGCACTCAAAGAAACAGCAAGAAGATGTGAGGCCAGCCTGAGAGTCCCTGAGCTGGAGCAGAGATCAGCACCAGGCGGAGCAGTGGCTAGTCCAGAGGGGTTATCTCATGGCGGACAAGGATGATAGTTCCAATTTTTCCTCACTTTCTCTCTCCCTTCCTTCCTTCCTTTGTCCCCCCTGTCTTCCTCATTCTCCCTCTTTCCTTCCCTCCTTTCTTCCTATCCTTTCCTTCCTTCCTTCCTTCCTTCCTTCCTTCCTTCCTTCCTTCCTTCCTTCCTTCCTTCCTTCTTCCCTCCCTCCCCCCTCCCTCTTTCCCTCCCGCCTTTTCTTCTTCTTCTTCTTCTTCTTCTTCTTCTTCTTCTTCTTCTTCTTCTTCTTCTTCTTCTTCTTCTTCTTCTTCCTCTTCTTCTTCTTCTTCTTCTTCCGCTTCCTCTTCCTCTTCCTCTTCCTCTTCCTCTTCCTCTTCTTCTTCTTCTTCTTCTTCCTCCTCCTCCTCCTCCTCCTCTTCCTCTCCTTCTCCTTCTCTTTCTCCTCTTCTTCCTCCTCACCTCTCATAACAGATTCCCTTGGTCTACGGTATCTTTACCCCCCAAATTGCAAGCTCCTTGGATGAACAGGTGTTTGTCCCTGGGATTAAGGTGTTAGCCACCTAAAAATAGTTACACTTCACATAGGCGTGATGCAATTTCTCTTACTTAAAATGCTTCCACAAGAACTTTCACAATGTCTGATCACTATGAGCCGCTTGGGTAGATATTATTTTATGCCTTCTAAAGCTACACTACATTAAAATGTTCAACACATAGTGAACTTTAGATTTTTGACATTCTTTGATTATTCAAACTTTTTGTTAAACTAATTTTCTTAGGTTCCCCCCATGAAGTAATTTCATCTCATATTTTATTCTATCATTTTCAGCAGTAAAGTTTCTATCTAGCAAAATATCTAAAGACCTTATACCTGGTAAGATGTGAGAAGTTGACTTTGTTAAATATTGATCTTTCTTACTCTTTTATTATATTTACTTTAGAAAGGTAATGTGATGTAAATACTGACATTAGAATCAGAACTCTCAAGCTCAAGTTCGAGACTCACCAATTTTACTTACCATATAATCTTGAACAAGTCATGAAATCTCTGGGTCTCAGTTTCCAACACTGTGAAAAGAAAAATCTGTGTCTGGTATGTAGTAAATGCTCAATAAATAGAAAGCATCATTGTTGCTGTTGTTGTTATAGCATTCAACACAGCTTTATAACCTAGGTCCATAACTATCAAACATATTATCAT
The DNA here is from genome assembly GCA_030848825.1 of Tadarida brasiliensis. Taxonomy (NCBI): domain Eukaryota; kingdom Metazoa; phylum Chordata; class Mammalia; order Chiroptera; family Molossidae; genus Tadarida; species Tadarida brasiliensis. The sequence goes on from CM061268.1 coordinate 87,139,981, forward strand.
TGATTTTTGTGTGGAATTATGAAGAAATATTTTGTATCTCTTGAAATTCTCCTTTACTTGAAAGTGAGAGAAACCCAACTAAACAGCTTTTATTTCTACATTCAACAAACTTATTGAGCACTTCTTTGCCAGGAACTGTCTTGGGTGCTGAGAGTGTATTACTGAAAAAGTAATTCCCAAGTTTTATGGTGCTTACGTTTTAGCACAGAGAGATAAAATATAAAGGATGATTAAGAAGAATATACCAAACTGTGATAAGATATTTGAATAACATAGAGTATAGAGCATTACTGAGAAACCAACTTAGATTTGGGAAACAGAAAAGGCTTCTTTGAGAAATTTAAATAATGAGAAGAAACCAGTCATGCAAACATTCTGGGAAGAGATGAGCAAATTCAAGGGCCCCGAGGCAGAGAACAAGTGTGACAGTTTCAAGGAAAGGAGACGTAATTAAGAAAATTAGTTGGAGAGATGGACACCAGCAGATCATAGAGTCTTGTGGAGCATGATCAGAAGTTGGATTTTACTAATTGTTGTGGAAGTGACTGAAGGTGAAAAAAGAAGTACAGAAGTGACATCATGTCATTCAAATTCTTGAAAGAATGCTCTGTGTGCTATGTGGAGACGGAGAAGAGTGGTCAAGAGCACAAACTAGGAAACCAGTGAGGAGACCATTTGCTAGACCAAGCTGGGAAAAGGTGAGATAGAATAAAGTGGACTGAAATTTATTTTAGATGCAGAACCCACAGAATGTGGTGATGGGTTGGGTGTCAGAGGTGTAAAATAGGATTTCTTTCTATTATTTATCTTAATTGTTGAAAGTATTGTAGATGTCCCTCCTTTTTTCCTCACTGACACTATCCTCCCCCCTTTCCCCCTCCCCAACCTGACCTTCACCACATAATGCTTAGGTTTCTGATCTGAGCAACTGAAAAATGCAATCAGTGGTGTCATTAACAAGATCGGGAGACTAGTGAGGGGTGAGAGTAGGGGCGAGTGCTGTGTTGGACATGTCTAATCAATATGACTACCAGATAACCAAGAGGCATTGTGGAGTAAGCAGCCAGATACATGGATGTAGAGGTCAGAGTTAGAGCCATAAATGACACTGTCAGCATCAATGGAACTTAAAGCCAAGGGACTAGACAGTATTACCAATAGAGTGATTATAGACAAAGGTGAGAAAATGGTTTGGGACTGAACCTTGAAAATACCAATATTTAGAAGAAGATCCAGGAATAAAAGGAAATTTATTGACTTGATAATAGGCAGTTCTGGCAAGAGTGGGACTGACCTCAAGGTCTATAATGCTATCAGGGCTCTGTCTTTCTTTGCCACTTCTCTCTCTCTCTCTCTCTCTCTCTCTCTCTCTCTCTCTCTCTCTCTCTCTCTCTCTCTCTCTCTCTCTCTCTCTCTCTCCTTACAGCTAATTCCATTTCCATCTGTAGTCCACAGGCATCTCTGAATCCCATCTTTGCAATGCAACAGGAAAGGAAAAATCTTTCTCCCAACTTCAGTTGGAAATATCCTAAGGAAGATCACTGATTGGTGCAGTGTGAGTCACAAGCTCACCCGTTGAACCAATCATGGGCCAGGAGAGCAGAATAACATAAGTGATTGGCTCAGGCTGGTTCTGTATTCCCTGGAGTTTAGTATGAACATTTTCCTTAGAAGAGAGCAGAACGCTTGTGGTTACTGTTGGAATCACTAAACTAGGCAGCCTTCTCAATCTGGATCTGATTCCTAATTGTAAACTTGATGTGTCTGTCTGTATTTCCATATATAGTATGATGTGATGACCTGGGTTTCAGTTTTTCTTCTTGTTTGATATCTTTCATCAAGTTTAAATAAATGAATTTGTTCTTATCGAAAGTAAAGATTGATATACTCCACATTTATACTGGAAAGTAGAGTGGGTCATGAAAAAAAGAAAGGAAAAGGAAACCTGAGGACCAGGAACCTTCTGCAGACACTGAACCCTCTGATTCCAGCGGTGATGTGTTCACGGAGAAGCCATGTGAAGCTGGGCCTCCTGGTCCCAAGGTTCTTCCCTGCGGATCCACATATCACAGGGAAAATCAGATGACCACTCTACACTACTCAGAGTACCCAGGGGTCCCCCTTCAGTAATAGGCTGAGCTAAGCCCAGAGGCAGGGGCCAGCTGGCCCTTGCCAATTATTCTGAATTGGCTACCTTGCAACATACTCAGTAATTGCCTTTCTGACATTCGTCTGGGCCTGTTCCCAATTTTGTTTTGATTCAATGTGCAGAAAAAAAGTGGAAGAATGTATTTCTAAGCCCACACACTTCAGAGGACTAAGAAAAAGTGACAACCCAAATTTGCTAACCAAAAAGTGATGATGTGAACAGCACATTCCATAATGATGACTTAGTCGGCCTATTTAAGGTACACATTTCAGTCCCTCTTTATAGCTACTGTACGAGAAGGCAATTTCAGAGGATCTGAAATGCTATCCATGCAATGCACCTGACTGCAGTCTGCAAGCTCTTAGACTCCTCAGTTGGGTTGTTAAAAAGGACCCCTCCATGACCCCAACTATATGACCAAAAGAAACTCATTAAGTGTCAGGGAAGATTTCTGATCACCCCCTTTCCCCATGCTCCATACCCACATGACCTGGTCTGGAAAGTCTGCTCTCAAGGTCAAGAGATTTGCCGAGATCTATGGTTTTGCCCTTCTATAACCTTCACTCAGGAAGCCATGTTATGAGCTCCAGTGAGATCCTGGGTCCAGAGAACTCTAGGTCACACCTTTCCCTACTAAGAGGCGGGAGAGGGCAGCATTAGCAGGGACAATTAATCTGCCATTCACGATGGGCTGTCGTCCGTCATAAAGCAATCGTGTTAAGTCTGAGCCCAGAGACTGGTTTTATGTTTTGTTTTGTTTTGATTTTTAATGTTCTTTCTTTTGTTTTGTTTTTAACATATCTGGGTTGTCACTTTTTATTTGCCCCTTAAAACATTTGATCTTAGAAAGGCATTTTTACTTTTTGTCTAAACAGTAAAATCAAGATGAAGACTAGGAACCAACTCAGATTGGGTCATTAGGAGAATTATTGAGTGAGTTGTTATGTGACCTTTTCTCCTTCCTTCACAAAGAGTTTGATATTATTGTGTCCTTGTAAGAAGACACTCCTGAGCCTGGGACATGGCTTCCTGAACAAGGGCTCCACTTTGCCAACTCTGAGCCCTTCAGACCACAGTCTAACCCTGACAGATTAGAGCCATGGACACGGACGGCATCTGAAACTTAGGGAAGCTTCTCTCTAGACTATATCTCTACCTCCTTTGCCTTTGGAATGAGGGTCCCAGTACCGAGTCTCTTTCCTCGCTGCTGAAAGGTAGCGGGGTGAGGTACAATCAGACTGTCTCCTTAAATGTCAGCTGAAAGGAGCCTTTCTCATTATGATGCCCTGGAGTTTCTCCCACGGGGAAATGAGGAATCTTTGGGTTACGTTTGGGACCACCAGGAGTTCAACAAAAAGAGTGGGGAGACCTCGTCTCACCATTGTGATTATGAAGAGGAGAAAATATGCAAATACCAAAACCACAGGAGGCAGGAAATGAAGAATGGGGGCAAAAGTTCCAGGCACGCACAGTGGATGAAACTAAGCAGACAGACAGACAGGGAAGCAGACAGGAAAGTCTCTAAGCACATGGCTGGACTCTACAGCTGGCCTGGGATTCAGGGAGGACTCCAATCTGGGCACTGGGGACCAACAGGGTAGGCCGTCTCCCACAGCTGAGGGACACGGGGTGTCCACAGGCACCCGGCTCGAAGGCGTTGTATGAAACAGAGCTGCGGGGGGACTTGCCTGGGTTGTGCCCCCAGTTCCTTCACTCTTACCTGTGTGACCCTGGAAGTCACTACGCCTCCCTTGGCTTCAGCTTCCTCATCTGTGAACTGAGGGTAATAATATCAACCACAGGGAACTGCTGGTAGAATTAAAGAAACTATGACACGCTTGGCACAGTATCGGGCACATAGCAAACATTCAGAAAAGTAACGCTATTATCACAAAAATCAGTGGAAGCCTGTTTAATCGGGAAAAGGACACAACACAAAACCACACATTATCCAGATTAGCACTGAGAGAAAATTGATTTTTAGTCCCACACAGTGGAGCTTGAGCTCCTTAAATCCCTCCTGCCCAAGGCCAGGATCAGTCCTAGCACCCAGAGCAGACCTGAGAGCAGAGGTGAGGATGGAGGGGTCCCAGCTGGGGATGAGGGGCGGCAGGGCCGGAGCCAGGCTGGCCCGGGAGCACCTGAGCTCTTTGAGTAGGTAACAGGGTGTCATGTGGAAAAGGGATATAACTTGTTTTTTCTTTTTACCAAGAGTATATTTAAAGAGGCACATCACAGTCCCAAACAAGAACATTCTAATAACTAGAATCATTTTAAATCCGGAGCAGGTGGCACTGGGAAGGGGTGAGCTCATCTTTTCAGAAGTGGTCAAATGAAAGATAGACAGGTGTTCTGACAGGAGACACCCGAGGTAGACGCTTGGGCTCGCTGGCCTCCAAGGTGCTGTCTAAAGTGAAGATGCTAAGGTGGCATGCTGTGTTGGAAGTTAGCTGGCTTTTGAGCAAAAAGCTGGGAGATTGTCAGCAAAGTTTCAGGAGCTGAGTCTAGTCTGGTCTATTCTGGCACCCTTGAGAGAACCACCTTTTCCAGAGGCAAGGGAGGCGGTGGCCCTTCTGCTGGGTGCCAGCTTCCCAGTGACGCTGTGCTGTTTCTGATCTTTGCAAAAAATTGAGGTAGTGGTGCTGCTGGGAATTATGGGAGTGGGGAGATGGCAAGAGAAGGTAAAATGGAAAAAGAATAGATGCACCACGAAACCTGCAATTAGTTTGTACCGTGTTATTTCCATAAAGCAGACCTCACACGTGAGATCTGAGTGTGCCTATGAATAGACAAGCTCCCAGGTTCATGGCTGCACCCTGGGGAGAGCGGAGGTGCCCTGCTGGAGCCCTAGGGCCAAGGCCACCCTCCTTGACTCATCCTTATTAATGCCAGCTCCCGGGACAATGGAGCACCTGGCTAGTTGTGTATGCCCTCTCAACTCTAATTGCCGCACTCAGCACAGGAAAGCCGGCTGCAGCGAGAGGAACTGCTTTGCATTAGACAAAGCTGCTCTATCGGCCCAGTGGTTAGAACCAAAAGGTGTCATCACAGGTGCTGCCCAGGAGCTGCCATGAGACCCGCCCTCTGGCAACGGCCCTCATGCTCAGACTTTGTCAGGGTTGCTCTTTAGGTAGCGGCTCCCAGCTTCCTCCCAGCCAATCAGAAAGCTCATCTCTCTACCACTTCCCTAGGAGACCTGAGGAGGGACCAGGCCAGACTGGGTTTGGAAACAGATACTTGAGAATCTCCAAACACATACCTCTTGGAACGGACCCATCATCTGATGGCATCTGAGCTGTAGCTCCAGCCAAGGAGCTGGGTCCCATGCAGTGGCTCCACGGGTTTCTCACCTGTGCGTGTGTGTTTCTGCGTCTGCACGTGTGTGCAGTAGGGTATGTTTGAGTGAATGCTCGCATGCACCTAGCTCAGTCCCTGGGCTTCTCTCCTAATAGATCTCACACATACGTGGTGTGCAATTATTTGTCAAATGTTATCAAGATTGTGGTGAATAAAACACATTTTCAAGTATGGCTTTTAGTCATTACACAGTTTCTTGATGAACAGATAACTCTAAAAAACCTGCTTTGATGTGGGAGATTTCGAAGTATTTTTAGAATTTGAAAGGAACAAAAACATTGGGAACTGCCGCTTTCCTGAGCACCAGTCCACACGAAGCCGTTATAATGGAGCTATTTTTATGCTGTGGACATTTCAGATACTGGATTTAAAAATTAAATTTGCAGTTTGCAAAATTAACAAATAAAATGTACATAGACCCTGACCCTGTCCCTGCGTCTCACGTTCTCCTTGACATGCTTTCCATTCCCAGCTCGCAGCACAGGGTCAGGCACACAATAGGTCTTCAGTTAATGCTGGTTAACTTGTTAACTGACATCCCCTCACCCCCACCCCGCAGCCTCAGCCCATCCCAGGTCCCTGGGCCAGCTCTAACTTCAGTTTTCCTGATTCCTGTAACTACTGGATGCCACCCAGGTAAGGTCCACTGGGGCTTCCACAAGAATCCAATTTTGCACCAAGCTCCCCGTCCTTCTGAGCATCTCAGTGGTCTTAACAGTCTGCTGAGGGAGACAGAAGTTTCCAAGGATCTGGCTTAGGTCCCCTTCATGCAAATCATCACACTGCTGGGGAATATTGCAAATGTGTGGGCTTTGGAGCAGAAAAATGCACGTGCCTATTTAGACTCCATCCATCACCAACAGTAATTAACGCTAGGCAACTCCCTGCACCTTCGTTCACTCATCCATGAACACCCACTGCAGGGCTTGGCATAGCAATGTAAGGATTCCTTCTCTATATTGTTTTCCTAAAATCTGATGAGTCTATTTGCACTCCAAAGTACTTTTAGGACAGAAAACAGTCTTTACCCTAAAGAACTGTATAACACAATTGAGTGAGTGAACCAGGTAGGGCAGCCGCGTGGGTCTGTAACCTGCGTAGCCACATAGGACTTTACACTCAGGAAGTGTGTAGTTTCATTCTCTGCTTGAAATTTAGTAACTTTTTCTTGAAATTCTTAATAATGTTTGAGCAAGTGGCCCTTCATTTTAACTTTGCACTGGGCCCCACCAATTCTGTAGCTAGTCCTGGATACATGCACGCATGACACACTTCAGGAACATACGTGACATCATCGGTCAGCATGGTCCAAGGACGCACCGGATGCTGCCTGAACACAGTGTGAATGAAGATGGCCTGGAGTTGAGCAGACCAGAAAGGACAGGAATGGAAGGACTCAAAGATAATAATCCCAATCCACAGCTCTTAAGACGGTTCCAACCCAACGAAGAAAGGACCTCTGCTTTAGGGGGTCCTGGATCTGGACAGACGGGGTCCTCTGAGCAGGCTGAACGCCCCCCTACCCCTATTTTCACAAGTTAAGTTTGCTCTCCAGAAACTGTTAGAAACCTTTGCTGGCCCGGCCGGTGTGGCTCAGTGGTTGAGCATCGACTCATGCACCAAGAGGTCGCCAGTTCGATTCCCGATCAGGGCACATGCCCAGGTTGTGAGCCCGATCCCCAGTCGGGGCATGCAGGAGGCAGCCAGTCGATGTTCTCTCTCATTGATGTTTCTATCTCTCTCTCTTCCTCTCCCTTCCTCTCTCTCTAAAATCAATAAAGAAAAAAAAAATCTTTGCTGAGGTGAGCATCCTCCACAGCTTAATTTCAAACTTCAAAGGTTCTGTAATACTTCACTTTGCCTTTTAATCTGTCTGAAATTGCCAAATTGATTAAACACATGCATGTCTCTGCTCCTTTCTGTCTGACATGCCCACTTCTTCCCCAGCCCTTCTACTCAGGATTCTGCCCATATTGAAATCCTGGCTTTGCAACATATTGTGTGACTTCAGGCAAGTCGCTCAACCTCGGTATGCTGCAGTTTTCTTATTCAGAGAATGAGGATAACAACAGAGCCTACCTCCTAAGGTTGTTGTGAGAATGAAAGAATACATATAAAGCCTTGGCCAGTTTGTCTCAGCAGTTAGAGCGTCGGCCCACGGACCAGGGAGTCCTGGGTTTGGTTCTGGCTAAGGGCAGGTACCTCGGTTGCAGTTTGTCCCCGCCCCGGTTGGGGTCATGTGGGTGGCAACCAGTCGATGTGTCTCTCTCACATCGATGTTTCTCTCTCTCTCTTCCCCCCGTTTCCCTCTCGCTCTATCTGAAGATAAATGCAAAAATGTCCTCGGGTGAGGATAAAAAAAATACATATAAAATAGTTATTATTATGCCTATCATATTAGTAAAAGCTCAGTAAGTGTTGGCAATTATTTTACCAGCTCTCACTCCTACCTATCATCAAGGTGTACAGTTTCTTCCTCTGGAAGGGCTCCATCCCCACTTCCATCGCTTGATTCCAGGCCACTGTCTCCTCTCTCCTGATGTCTGCTGCGGCCTCTGAACGGAACCCCAAGCTCTAACCTCGCCCTCCCCAAATGCACAGCATCACTCCCACACGTCACAGGTGCTCAGGAGACGCCAGCTGTCCGTGAATGAATGAAGGAGAACAGTAGAGTGAAGATTCTAAAGTACAAACTGACCACCTCACTCTGCGAAGCTTGCACACCTGATCCTTCCCCTATTCCTGCGTCATTTCCTTTACTTGGCTGAGACAGGGCCTTCGGAACTGCAAGGTGTATCAGCAGTCCCTGCCACACATGCCCAGAGCACATGGATAGACCCCCATCCTACTGCCTTTTTCCTTGTCACCTCTTCCGAGGGATAGGAACTCCTCCTCGGAGAAGATGGCACCTTGTTCATTTTCCTGTGTTCGGAACCGTTCCTGACATAGACAGACATTGAGTAAATGATGATCTATGTATCGATTACAGTTGCAGTGTAATTCCTTTATTTCCATGTCTGTTTCTCCTCCAGACTGGGAGCACATCAAGGACAGAGAGCGGGCTGCTTCTCACTTACTCTTCTATCCCCAGGGTTCCGCGCAGCCAGACCCGCAGTAGGCACTCAATGCATATTTTTTAAATAAATAAATGACTCTTAGATTTTTACATTTGAATCTACCAATCTACAAATATTTATTTTGTGCCTTTCCCAGGCACGATATCTTATTAACATAAATTGTCAGACAAGGCGCAGCGACAGGCGGGGAAAGGGAATCCCAGGCTGGGAAACAGCATGGAGACAGATGGGGGCTGCGAGCCTGGAGTGAGTGGTGGGAGGGCGGGCAGGCGGCTGAGGGACACGGGAGACAGACGCCGAAGGGCTTTCCACGCGATCCGAAGGCCGTGGGGAGCCGCTGCCCGTGAGGACGCACAGACGCCCGGCAGGCTAGGTGCAGGCCTGGAAAGCCCACGCAGAGAGGACAGTGCTCGCAGGCCTGGGCGGGGGCAGGGCGGGGGCAGGGGGAGCGAGGCCCTGGCGGGAACAGAGCCACAGGCGCCCAGGGCAGGGGAGACTGGACTTGGTGCTCCAGAGGCCGCAGCTTCGGGCCAGCGTGCTGGCCTTGGGGGCAGTAAGGATGGCGTCTGAGGACGGCGTGGGCCTAGCCTTGGGGACGAGAGGGCGGCGACACTGTCACGGGGAAGGAAGGGCAGGTGGACACCCTGGAGTGGGGATGAGCGCGGTGCGGGTGCAGCCGGAGGCCTGAAAGTGGCTGCAGGGACCCGGGCTTGGCGACGCAGCGGAGAGCCTGGCGCGTCTGGGCGAAGGGCTGCTGGGCTCTCGGTGGCTTCGCACGACGCACCTGCTCGTGAGCTCACTGAGCTACAGACCTCCGTTGCTGCACACAGTCAGGCAGGCCGAGGGCTCCCAGGTCAGGCTGGGCCCTGCGCTGCCCCTGCAAGCCCGCGGAGGAGCCAGGCCCACGGGAAGAGCTGCAGAAACGCCCTGCTGGGAAGGCCATTCTCCTGGGCGGGGAGGAGCTGGGGGAGGGGTGCGAGGGGAGGGGAGGGAGCAGGGCAGAGAACAGGAGGGGACAGTGGGCTGTGTCATTTTGTTTTTCTTTCCACGCAGCACATGAGGAGGTAAGAAAGCAGGGGTTTCTGTCAGCGGTGAGAGCTTGTGCCGCACGGAGATGTCAGCTCAGGAGCCAAACTGCCATTTCTGCTCTAATTGGAGCCTTTCCGTGAAGGTTGGGGAAGGGGTGCAGGAGGGGGGGCGGAGAGCGAGGTGGGAAAGAGTCACAACAGAGAACGAGGTAGGGGAGACGGCAGAGCCCAGGCGGAGACAGACAGCGGGCTCCCGGGGGAGAGCCAGGAGCAGCCTCCCTGGGTCCCAGGGCCTCTGCAGCCGGGCGCGGGCTCCAGGCCCCGCTCCTCTGTACCAGGGCGGGAGATGAGCACGGGCAGGCAGCTGGAGTTTGTTCATTTTCCCTTCCTTCTTTATCATTTATTTAAAAAGTTTTAAAAAATCCTTTTTTCATTTTTCTCCAGCGCCCTGACTCCTTGGCAAGCCCACAGTTCTCGGTGTGTGGTGGGAAGCTCAGCCCTGTAAAGCCGGGGCATATATATCCAATAAAGCCGAATCCTCCTGCGCTCAGCGGCTTTGCAGGTGGCTGACGGAGTCACCTGTCCCTGCTGCCTCCGCCCTGCCCAGGCCCTGACTCGAGGTTTCCTGACAAACCCATGTGCCAGAGGCAGGGTCCAGAAAGAGTGAGATTAAGTGAGGTGATAAGAGAAAGAGAGAGTGTGCCTGCTTGTGTTGGGTGGGGGTGGGGGTGGGGAGCAAATTAGAGGTGATGGAAAGAATGGTGGCCAGAAGCGAAAGGGGATAAAAATAAGACACAGGGAGAAAGGGGAATGCAGAGTTCTCCTTCGAGTACCATGTTTGTTTGCATTCCATGTCTCTTCCTAAACGTTCAGAAACATTAAAATAGAGCTTGAGAGAAGCTTCTAGACATCAACAAATTCAACCCTCATTTTGCAGCAGCCCAGTTACAGCACGGTGGGTGAGGACTAGAACCCGGGTCTCCTGGCGTCCCCTGTGCCCTCCAGCCGAGCGCAGTCCTTCCTGTGGTTTGACCCTGGGGTGTGTAACAGTAACTCCCGCTGAGCGCACAGTGCCCAGTCCTGCAAGTCACTGCATCTGCTGCCTCTTTCTCTCGACAACAGCCCCGAAGGCAGACACGCTGCAGAGCTGAGGGGACAGCACGGAAGGGTCCAGTTCGCTGCACAAGGTTGCCCGTCAGGTAGGGGTGGAGCTGGAGGACAACCCTGGGCAATCTGACCCACGTGCTCATTTGTACCCACTCTGCTGAGCCGCCTCTCAACAAATGAAAAGGAGGGTGAACCAAGTCCATGCCATTGTTCTCACCTACAGGCCGAGGAGAGACCACTCTCCCTCCACCATGCCAAAGCCCTGACCCTCTCATGGCCCCCTGCCACCTCCTCACTTGTTTGCTCCCCTGGATTACAGGTGCTCACTCAGGTGCAGCTGGAAGGCTGGCCCATGGCTTCCTTCCCCATTGCACACTGACGAGCCAGGCTTTGTGCAGAGTGTGAGCTGTCTTCCTTAACACGTTGAAAAGCATGGCGTGAATACCCCGGGGCAGGCACTGTGGTAACTGCAGGGACAGAGGCATTCTTGTCGAGAGGAACCCACCTAAGACCCTTTTCTCAAGCATCTCTTAGTCTCTTAGGAGAGCTAATATGTGGACAAAAAGAGCTGTGCCACAAGCTGGAGAGCCATAAATACCATCAAGAAACATGTGGATGCAGTGCTAAGGGAATTTAAGGGAACATGAGACAGCTCTGGGGTGCCGCACCTGGGAGGACTTCATGGAGGAGGCGAGCATGGAGCTGGGGCCTCAGGAGTCAACTCAATTTGACTCTGCAGAGATGGGGAGAACATAAGTGGCATTCATAGGAGAGAGAATGCTGGTGCCAAGCCTCAAATAAAGAAAAGGAGAGAGACTCTCACGGGCTCCCAGGGATGGGCAGAAGTCTCCCTGGAAGGAAGCACCCGGCACTGCAGAACATTTTCCATTTCCTCCTAGTCGGGTGACCTCACAGTTCCGGCCCAGCACACACAGGCCATCGGGAGGCGTGCTGTGCTCAAGGGGCCAGCCTCGTACTGCACCTGTACCAACACTTCATGTGCCTTCCCTCTGGCAAGCTTCGCAGCCACTGCGCGACAAGTATTACCATTCTCTTCACTTCACAGATGAGATGGAAGCCAGAAAGGTTAAGCAGCTTAACAAAGACACACAGCTAGCAAGAGGTGAGCCTGGGACTTGGCCCAGGCAGCCTGGCAGAGCCCCCTAGAGCCACTGTGCTACTTGTGTGGTCTTTGGAAACTGGTTCCCAGGAGCAGGCACTCAGGAGAGGGGGACAGTGCCGTCCTCACCTGGGAACTAGGCCGAAGCTAAATTCTAGCAGGAAGGAAGGGGCCAGGGCTGCCGCGGGTCAGGAAGCCTGGGATTCAGCACCTGGCGCGGGAAGCTGTGAAGTGTGTTTGTGTGTTAATAACACGTTGTTCCCAAGGTTTCCGGGGACTGCGGAGTGCTCCTTCCAGCAAACCAAACATGCTTAAGGTGCAGATCAGCTGTAGAGCTCTAGTTACACACACATATATATGCATTGATCAGCAGAAAGACCGTGTCCATTTCCAAACAATGCCTAACATCTCACAACTCTACTGTAAATATCTGATACAATTATAGATTTCACTGTGGGAGTCTTAGTCCTGTAGGCGCTCTCCCTCTCTCCTCCCTACCCTCTCCGTGCTCCCTTCCTGGAGGCTTTCTCCTGTCCTTCGTCCTTCTTCCTCCCCTCCTTTCCTTGGCTGCCTCCCTCTTAGTATAATATTTGTTGCTAGGAAATCACTCCAAGGTCGGGACAGCATTTAAAGAGAAACTTCAGCCTTGCGGACTTCAGACCCAACTCCAGGACGAGACCCCAGAGCCCAGGACAGCTCAAGGGCTGCTACCCGTCCAAGCACAGGTTCTGTTTCTTTCCTGCATCTCTGTGCCTGAGAAGAGAGTGGGCGTTAGGGGGTGGCCAAGGCCTTACGCTTGAGGATAAAGTGCTCAGCTTCTGTTCTTCCAGGCCAGGCATTTCAGGAGTCTTCCATGGACAAGGTGTAGGGCAGATGAGGCACGGGCCTGACTCATCCCGCTCGCAGTGTTCCTACCAGGGAACTGCTCCTCTCCAGGCCCAGCTGCCTCAACCGGGCACCTGCAGCCGGTGCTGCGCCCCCTCGCTGCACCCCGCGGCAGCAGGAACAGCTGCCCTCACCGCCCCTGCCGTCCCCCACCCACCTGGGCACCTGCAGCCCTCCGCGGCACGCCGTTCCTGCCCAGCCAGCCCTCCACCAGGGCTGCCGTGGATGAAATCTGGGACCTATTTTGAAATTTCCCTTTTAAAAAAAAAGTCCAAACTGATTAGTTGATAATTACATGTTGGAACATCTGCTCTGATTTGTTTTATTCTTTCTATTTTGGAAAATTGGAATACACTGAGGTTTCGCCTTCTGGAATCGCCGGCCGGGCTCCTGGAGTGTGAGCGGCCCTCCCGCTCAGCAGCACCTGGCTCGGCCCACAGCCCAGCTCCGGGGAAAAGCACAGCTCTCCTGCCTGAGAGTCGCTTCCTTCGGCGCCTCCCCGTGCCAACTCTGGCCTGCAAAGGGTGAGAAAGGCCCCTGTCTGTGTGACCCTCAGGAACCTCCAGTCACCTGCCTCCAAGGTCCGGAGGTCTGAGAGGAGCACAGCCCAGCAGAGCCTGCAGCCAGACTGTGATGCTGCGAAGCCCGGCGGTGCCCTGGGACCGCGCACCCCAGGCAGCCGTCAGTTCCCAGCTGGTCTTCCTCTGCCAGTGCCTCTGTGCAGTGCGTCTGCTTCCCGGGAAGAGGCCCCGGTCACTGAGAGGCTGAGGCTTCTCAGGTTTACTCAGACAGAATACCTGTGTCTAAAACACTCCCACCTCCAGACCTCACATAACTGCCATTGTGAGTGACTGAGAGACGCCCCAAAGCTGAGGCCTTGCATGCCTCTCGTCATCTCTCCATCCAGGGGTGCTTCGGGGATGTATATATAGATGCAGCACGGGGGGCTGGGTGTGAGAGGAGGGGCCATTGAGGTGAGCCAGACACAGACTCTGCCCTCGGGGGCTCATGATGCCACCCTACTCCAATTCCTTCTCCTGGCAGCAGCTGGGATGATCTTAAAATCTAAAACACAAGTATGATTCTATCACTCACTTTTAGACTCTTCCACGGCTCTCTATTGCCTTTAAACTGAAGTCTGTCGCCTGGCATCCGGGGCTCTTCTAGATCTGACCCCAGCTCGCCTGGCCAGCCTCATCCCGCTCAGCCTCTTTCCCACCCATCTCAGACGCGACGCACCGGCCACAGGGCATCAGCTGCAGCTCCCCGAGCCTCCTCTGCTCCTTGCCCATCTCGCCTTCACGCAGGTCATCCTCTTTGTCTGGATCACTCTTCTTTCCTCTCCCCTCCATCCCTTCCTCTGAATAACTGCTACTCGCCTCTCAGGGCTCAGCCTAGATGGACATTTCGCCAGCAGTCCTTTCCTGGTCCTCACACACTTCTCCGGGCTTCGGTGCCCTACCTCCGTGCCTCCCCCTGTAGCATGCATCATGCTTCAGTGATATTGTTTGGTTCTTCCCGACCCTCCCATCCACATCAAAAGCCTGCTGCAAACAGGTGCTTTGCTCACTGGGCTATCTCAGGCAACTAGCACCATGCCTAAACGATGGTGGTGCTCTGTGAATCACTGGTGGATAAACGAAAGTCTGAGTAAATGAATGAACAGATGGATGAGTGTTCGAAGGGACATGACATTTCACAGGTAATATATTGGAAGTATTATGTATGGTACGTGTTTCAGACAGGATCGGTCATGTTATGCTGTAGTAAGAAGCAAGCCCAGTTCTCAGTAGGGTATAAAGACAGAAGTTTTATTTCCTGCTCCTACGATACTTTGTATCATGGGCCAGCAGCGATATTCTGCTGGAGGATGTCCTTACCCAAGAACTCCAGCCAAAGGGGAGCGGCGTCTCCGTGCTTCTTCCGCAGTTGCTGAGGCAGGAGGAAGAGGACGGAGTGAATCTTTCACTGGCTCTGCAAGTTTCTGCTCAAACGTGACACAAATAATATCTGCTCTTATTTGGGGCCAAAGCAAGTCACATGACCACTTCGAACTTCAAAGGGGCCAGGACGACACAATCCGCCCATGTGTCCAGAAGAAAAAGTGGAAATATTTGGTGAACAACGGAAATGTCCTTGTTAGGAAACACAGGAAGAGTCCACTTCCAAATGAAAGTGTCTGGTAAGACTTAAAGAACAAGGTGGCGTTTGACGGGACCTGCAGGGTGAGCTCCGTTCAGTTCGCTGAGCTCTGCCTCTGCACCCTGGGAAGGCGTCCAGCATATTGTCACTCGCTCCCCTACAGCTGGAAAATTCCCTGGGCTCCCTGATCCGAACGTTAGATAAATAAGACGAGGTCCCACCTCTGAGGGAGTCCGTGGTCTAGTAGGGAAGATAAGTCCTGAATGTGTTCAGATATTCATAAAATATGCATCAATATGATGTGCCCGATAAAAAGTGGAGCAAAGGAAGAGAAATGACTTCTGTTTGGAGGCATCAGCGGTGCGGAGATGAGGAGGATTTCAAGAGAGAGAACTAGGATCAAAAGTGGGGCGAGGCTCCAGCTAGGAGAACCAGCATGAATCGAACCACGGAGGGGGAGGTGCCCACAAAGCAGAGTAATGGGACCAAAGCCCATGAGGTTGACAGTGTCCTGGGCACTCAGGAAGGAGTGGGAAGCTGCCTGAAACTGGAAGCTCTCGGAAATGGGCAGTGAAGGATAGGAGAGCAGCAGTTTCTTTTTCACGAAAACCTTTCCCGAAGGCTCGGCCTGGGCACCTTCACCAAAGCTCGGTGAGTTTCCGAAGGCTCTGGCAGGCTGCCCCTTTATCCCTCACATCCCACAAAGAGTCTCAAAGATTCACAAAGTGAGCAGCTTCCCTCCCCACACCCCCCCACACCCCCGCACCCCAGTTTACCCACAGGGCATGGATTTGCAATCTTGGGGGCTACCTCCTACTTTTTTTTTTTTTTTTTTTTTTAGGAAAAGAGGGAGGGAGAGAGAGAAACATCAATGTGAGAGTACAACATCCATCAGCTGCCTCCTGCATGCCCCCTACTGGGGATCAAGTCTGCAACCCCGTATGTGCCCTGACCAGGAATTGAACCAGCAACCTCCTGGTGCATCAGACGATGCCCCACCAAATGAGCCCCACCAGCCAGGGCACTACCACCTACAGACAGTTCCAGGGGAGGTTCGGAGAGCCTAGAGACCCTGGATTCTGAAACCTGATCCAAGGTATTGCCCCACCCTGGAGATCTCCAGGCTGGTGGGAGTCAGGGTGGTGGGCGTCGGGGTCACCCTGTGCAGGGTGGGGCATGGAGGGCAGCTAGCTCCCGTCACTCTGTTCTTCCTCATCCACCTGTCGCCATTGACAACTTTGTTATGTCACTGCCTTATGGCTTGGTCACTGCTCACATCAATCCAGTCTGGAAATAATATGTCAACACGGGCTGTGGTGAAGGTCACCATGACGAGGAATACGGCAACGATTATTATTCGCTTCCACTTTGTCGGGTTTTGTTTTGCTTTGTGTTGCTTTGTTTCAGTGCAAATTGCTGTTGCTGCCGACTTATTTCCTGAAGCCAAAGTTTCCTCCTCTCATTCACTTCACACTTTGACTCATTTATTTTTCCTATTTCCCCAAAGACCTTTTGACACTTTGAAAAGTGTTTTACTTAGATACAATCCCGCTCTCTTACCTTGTGTTTCTTCCATTTCTCCCTTCTCACTTTTTATTAATAAGTCATAAAGAAAGTGTTTCCAGGCAAACATCACTCACGGAGTAATAAAACCCAGGGCAGGGGACAGAGCCACGCAGAGCGCAGGCTGGGGGGTGCTGCTACCCCACAGCACACCGCGTGGGGTGAGGGAGGCCAGGGAAGGCGGGGCACCGCGCACCGGGCTGTGTGAGGCCACCGGCTTTGTAAATACATATAAATATATTTTTAATTTGATGCTTTTTTTTCTCTTTATTGATTTTAGAGAGAGAGGAAAGAAGAGAGAGAGATATGAGAGAGAACGTCGATTGGCCGCCTCCTGCATGCCCGCCACTGGGGATTTGGCCCACAACCCGGGCATGTGCCCTGACCAGGAATCAAACCGGTGACCTCTTGGTTCACGGGTCGATGCTCAACCACTGAGCCACACCAGGTGGGCTAAATACATTTTTATTGAATTTTTAGAGAGAGGAAGGGAGAGAGAGATGGAAACATCGATGTGAGAGAAACATCAGTCGGCTGCCTCCTGCACGCCTCCTACTGGGGATCGAGCCCACAACCTGGGCATGTGCCCTGACCGGGAATCGAACCGGGACCTCTCAGTCCCTGGGACGATGCTCAGTCCACTGAGCCTCACTGGCCGGGCATGGCCACCAGCTTTGTAAAACTGCAGCCAAGAGGTCAGTCGACTGAGACCCGGGCCAGACTCATATCCCTGCAGTGTCCTCGCCTCGTTCCGAGTCCACTCGGGAGGGCAGTGGTGAGCCCTGTGCTGCCCTCTCCCGGGTGAGCTGAGGTCAATGACTGAGCCTGAGAGTCTGTGGGAGCCAGAGCCTGGCTCAGAATTCACCCCGGCTCTCTTCTTGTTTGTCACCCTTCCCTGGGTGGTCACACTCACTCCCGTGAGGCATCGCCACCAACACCGCTGACTCCATTCAACTGCAGACGCAGAGGTGCCCGTACTGAACTGCGGGACAGTTAAACCTGGATACCCCCCGACGCCGAGCTCTTTACTTCACCTCCCAGACCGGGTTGACACAGTTTGGACCTACCAAGTAGCTACACTATACAGTCTCAGACTTCCTCCAGATGCTCTTTCCCAGCAACCACATTCTCCTTTGACACCCCCCTCTAAGCCCTCTCCCGGCTCCCAGTCCTCATCGCCAGTATGTACCTGGCCTCCCCTTCCCACTCCCCCGTCTCCCAGTCCTCACGGCCAGTCTGTATCTGGCCTCCCCATCCCACTCCCCCGTCTCCCAGTCCTCACGGCCAGTCTGTATCTGGCCTCCCCATCCCACTCCCCCGTCTCCCAGTCCTCATCGCCAGTCTGTATCCAGGCCTCCCCTTCCCACTCCCCCGGCTCCCAGTCCTCATCGCCAGTCTGTATCCGGCCTCCCCTTCCCACTCCCCGTCTCCCAGTCTTCATCGCCAGTCTGTATCTGGCCTCCCCTTCCCACTCCCCCGTCTCCCAGTCCTCATCACCAGTCTGTATCCGGCCTCCCCTTCCCACTCCCCGTCTCCCAGTCCTCATCGCCAGTCTGTATCCGGCCTCCCCTTCCCACTCTCCCATCTCCCAGTCCTCATCGCCAGTCTGTATCCGGCCTCTCCATCCCACTCTCCCGTCTCCAGTCCTCATCGCCAGTCTGTATCTGGGCCTCCCCTTCCCTCCCTCACCTGCCAGTCTCTCTGCCTCCAGGCTCTCCCCTCACCAAGCTGTCTTTCAACTCCATGGAAGAGATCTTTCTACAGCCCAAACCAGATGATGTTCTTCCTATGACTAAAACCCTAGTTACTCCAGGAAGGCACAGAGAGTTTGGAGAAAGAGGCTGGGGGAGGCCAGGACAGCTGCCCCGCACAGGGCCTGGCCCTGAGTGACCAGATCAGCGCTGAGATGCAGAGGTCTGCACGGGAAGGAGGTGGAAAGGACCCAGACTTGCAGGTTCTCCGGTGTACCCTGCGTGGCGTCACGTAAACCCTGGGTCGCTCTGAAATTCAGACTCTGAGAAAAAGGCAGACTAATGCCGAATGACTTGGCGCCCAGCGTTCCCTGAGGATGAAGTGAGAGGGTGGCTGGAGCAGAACTGTTCGAGCATAAAGGAATACGCAAAGGGTAACGATTACTACTCCACAGTTTTGGATAACGTCTAGGGAAGCCCACTGCCTGGTACAATGGTGCGTGTGATCTTGGCCAAGTCACTTCTCACCTCTGACCCTGAGCCCTCTCTGAACAGAATGACGGTTTCAGATCGAATCTCTTCCGGCGCCTACTTCCTGGTATTTGATGTCCTGGCTTGGGCTCTGCGTGGCCTGGGCATGGGTATTGGCACTGCCAGTCTGCTGCCAGGCCGCAGCCCTGATCCCAGCTCTGGAGTCAGCCTCGCTCCCAGGCTTCTGCATTCATCCACTAATAAAAACTAAAGCGCAGATTTAAACCTGATCCCTTCCTTCCTCCCACCACATATTACACACGTTTTGATTAACCAGTCTAGGGGGTTCACTTTTTTTAAAATATAAGATGTGAGAAATGTAATTAGGGAGCCAATTGGATCTCATTATGAAAAAAAGCCTTAATTATCCCCAAGGCTGACTCCGGAACACACTCATCAAAGGGCCCAGCAGCCCCGGGTCAAAGCCTGGAGCTGGGGCCCTGGCGGCTCCTTGCTGGTTTCCAGGGCAGCTGTGTTCAAAGGGACCAAGCTCCCAGTCCGTGGCCTGACAAGGCTCTGGGATCCTTAGCCTGGTTCCCTGGCTCCCCACTCACCTCTCAGGGAACGAAAAGTAAACTCCAGCAGGGAAGATCCTCATGGAACCGGTTTTCTCCCTTCCCTGGAAAAGGTTTCGGCTTAGGGGGTTTGAGCTGGGGAATGAGAATTCAAGCAGGGCTTTGCCCTGGGGATTCTGACACTGGGGCTCTAAACCACAAGCCTTGAGATGGAAAAACAAACCAAGTGAAGAAATACAAATAATTCATAGGACAAATAGTGTGACCGCCTATGGAACCACCAGCTACAGCTACTCAGGGCCACTGTGCTGTAGGTGGCAACACAGCCCCTCCCGCGCAGGTCCTCTGCGACCCCTGCGCAGGTCCTCCGCGACCCCTGCACAGGTCCTCCGCGACCCCTGCGCAGGTCCTCCGCGACCCCGCTGCTCACGGGCACCCCCCTTGGTCCCGCTCAGGGCAGAGCTTCCCATCGTTAGTCTCCACAGCCCTGCATTCCAGACAAAGCATCCACTTCCCATTCTCCGCCTGCTTCCTCCCGTCTACGTCCTCTTGTCCATGCGTTCAGAGATCCCTGCGTCACTCACACCTGCTTTTCCTGTGAAACCGCTTCCTCCCGTCTACCGTCCTCTTCTCCATCCGTCAAAATCCTCCCTGTCCACCCCAAGTCTATCTGTGGTTCTTGTCCAGCGCTCATTCATTTCTTCAGCGTTTGCAGGGAGGAATTCTGTTATGGACAAGGCTCCTCTCCGGGGTCCTTGGACACAAAGATGAGACGTTTTCTCACACTCTGGTGCAGCCAGACAAGCGTTCAAATAGTTACATGATAGTACGGAAATACTATGGCTGGTGCTGTCTGGAAACATACTGTGAGCTTCAAACATAGTTTTAAATTGTCTAGTAGCCACATTTTAAAAAGGTAAAAAGACACCAATAGAATTAATTTTAATAACAAACTTTAACTCCATAAATCCAAAATATCATTTCAACCTGGGGAACTAGACACATTTCAACTACGCAGGAGCCACACAAGGTCAGTGGCCACCCTCCTGGAGGGACAGACCCAGACAGAGCAGACAGACTGTGAGGAGACCACCGGGAAGCGTAACACGCTCAGTCCGGGGGGTCACAGGGGCTTCACGGGTCCTGACAGACGACTGGGCTACTCTGGTGGAGAAGGAAAGGAGTCGGAGACCTTCGAAGACGGTAACCCACTTGATGTAGGGGCTGACTGACCGTGACGAAGGGAGCACCAACCTTCCCACCCCCCGCCAACCCACGTGGACAGCAACGTTAGGGAGAAATGCGTTTGAGTAAGGGAACCTCGAGACGCGGGGGTTAGTTGTTATAGCAACTAGCAGATCCAGACTCAGGGGGAGGCTTTTACTGCAGTCTTACCCTGCTATTTGTTAATGGTTATTTGACATGTGTGTGGACTTGTCCTATTGCCTCTCTTCAATCGTAGGGTTTTAGGAAACCAGGAACTGGGGCTGCATTTGACTCGGCTCTCTGTCGCTCCCCTCCCCAAACACATGCTTTGCCTTTTAAGTGATCGATGGTTAATTCAGTAATCGATTATTTCATTGCTTCAATAAATCCTCTTCTGTCTGTCTCAGAATATGCCCATAATTGACGCATTCACCACTTGCCCTGGCAAATCCCTGAGCCAAGCCGACATCACCTCGTGCCTAGATTGCTGTCCAGCGTCCTAATCTGTCTCCTGCCTCTGCCCTCCCTCCCCTATGGTCCGTTTTCCATGCAGCAGCCCGAGAGATCTGCTAAAATGTAAAGCAGATGTCACCCTCTGCTTAAACTCTCCACAGCTCCCATCCCCTCAGAGTAAAAGCCGTTGTTTCCACACTGGCCCACGACGGCAGCCAGGACTGGAGGTGCCCTGTCCTCCTTGCCCTTGTGACCTTCTGACGTCACTTTCCACTCGTCCACTCTCTCCCATTGATCCTGGCGTCTTGCTGTTTCTCAAACATGCCAGGCACAGGCCCACCTCCGGGCCCTAGAACTTGCTGTTGCCTCTGCCTGAAATGCTCTTTGCTCAACTACCTGCTCGGCTCATGCCCCCGCGGGCCTCGGCTCTTTCTCAGATGGCACCTGCTCCACACGGCTTTGTCCAGTCACCTGGTCTCAGGTGCAGCCCCGCTCACAAGGCGGCTCTTACCCCTCCTCTGCCGTGTGTGTCTCCTGCCTGCTTCTCACTCTCCAACTGTTGGCCATGGTACTTACGGATCTTGTTTCTATCTTTCTCACCTCGTAGGATGTAGTATCGAAGGGGCAAGGTTTTTCTTGGCTGTAGTCGCTGCGGTGTCCCAGTGCCATGCCTGGTACATACCAGGCGATCGATACTGATGGGTGGAATGAAGGCAGAGGTGGGGTGGCTCAGCGTGTCAGAAGGGCCATAGGAAATGAGGGGGGTCACCAGAAGGCCCAAGGCAGAGGAGACACCTCGCAGAGACTTACGGGAAGAGTTCAGCTTGGCTAGGAGAAGAGCAAGTGATGGGGAGGGCGGGGCAAGCCGAGGGGACAGCAAACTGGAAGAGCAGGAGGGAAGAAACCTCATGGGGTGCGCAGCTGTATACAGCTGGGTTCGCTGGGGTGAAACGTGGGGGGGGGGAGGCAGGGCTGAGATCACAGACGGCCTGGGCCAGGCGGGCCATGGAAGGGGCTGGCTTCACGCAGGGTCTGCTATCCAAGGCGGTCGTTCTTGTGTTTGTGCAGAGAACACATGGGAAGGCAGCGTGGAGCCCAGAACACTCACTGGTGAGCCGGGTGTGAGACCAAGGTGGGGGTGGTTGGACACAGGGGAGACAGCATTAGAGAGAAAGGTCAAGTGGCCAGACTTGCCCATTGATTGGCCTCAGAGAAGGTTGCCTCCCTGATCCCCCTTCCAGTTCGGGGCCGGTCCTGCTGAGCGAGATTGCAAACAGACTTAGGAGTGGGTTGGTGAGGACAGGTGGTGACGAGGAACATCCCCACGAAGCTGTCCAGGATGTATGAGCACGTGTCCGTCTGAAACCTAGGCTGGGAATCTTGTCTGAAGAAACAGACTTGGCGTTCCGCAGCCGGAAGATTACAGAGGTGCCCATGGGAGTCCAGGGCAGGGACAGCCCCACAGGGCAGCCTCTGACCGCTGGCCGTGAGTGGGGAAGGTTAGAACATCACTTTGCAGGAATCGATGTCACCTGGGGGACATGGCGTGGCAGAGGGAAGGTGGAGGGTTAGAACCAGCAGAAAGGTCGGAATGCGGCGTGGTGGCCATCTGGTGCAAAAAGGAAGTCAAGTCCAGGACCACGAGCAGGAAGCAGGGTGAAGCCCTAGAGAGGAGGTGGTAGCCTAAGAGGGAACCACTGGAGTCCCCACTCTTTCAGTCTCAGAACCTCTTACAGTTTCACCTAGTAGATGACTCACAATGCAAACAAGGTGAGGAAAGTCGCTCTGACGGACGTTGGTTTGGGCGGGAACCGCAGAGCTGGCTGCCAGCTTTGTCCCCTCTCCGAAAGCCCCCGGTTCACAGAAAGCCTGAGCACTGCTCTGGTCCTGTCAGGAACACTGACTTCCTGCAGCTCATGGAAAGCAAACCGCCTGCAGCTGGAAGTCCTGGGCTTCTAGCTCCTCCACCTAGAACTACCCTGTGACGTGGGCACGTTGCTTTCTGTCCTCTGGGCCGAAGAGAGGAGGGGTGTGGAATGCAAAGCTTGGAGCCGGCTACAGAGAAACAGCCAGTCCTGCTGGGTGGCTCTGTCCCCCAGGGCCATTTAGCCCTCTGCCCACCTGCTCTCATGGCTTTAGAAAATGCTCTGCACCTGTAAGGCACTGCCCTTAACACCTTATTACCTCTAACAATAGCGTTTTTACCAGCCCAGTCATATTTTTGTCTTCCCTGCCCAATGACTATATTTTCCAGGAAAACGAGCTCCTTGACTACGTGCTGCCCTCTGCCAAGCAGGAGAGTGCCACATTATCCGTGGTGGGTGCCCGCATGCAGGAGGGAATGATTTCCTTTCATCTGTCCAAGTAAATCTTTCCCCAACACTTGTAAGGCTGATTGCTGCCAATTCCAGCAGGAGAAACACAGCCATTAAGAGGGAGAAGCATTAGTAACTGGAAGATACTTATAACAGTTTAAATGGGGGCTTTGCCTTTCTGTTTTCCTCCTCCAGGTTGTCTACCTTCTATGTTTTCAGTGAGAGTGGAAGGTATGTGTGTGTGTGTGTGTGTGTGTGTGTGTGTGTATGTGTGTGTTTAAGACACACATACACAATGCAAATATCTTTAGAAACTATGTGTATAATACACACATATGTGTATATAAACAAAGTGTATGTTTGTGTCCTTAATGTATATATGCACGTATAGCATGCATATGTGATGTATATGCAGCTCTCCTAACTGGGGAGAGAGAATGAGAGAATGAGGGAGGGAGAGGAAGAGAGAGGGAGAGGGCGAGAGAGGGAGAGGGAAAGAGAGGGGAGAGCTCCCTTTCAGGGCCTGAAAGGAAGCAGGGCCGGCTGAGGCCTGGCTCCTGCCCTGGCCTCTGTGCTGATTCTCTGTATAGTCTGTGCCAGACACTGTCACTTTTACCTCTTGCAACTCAGGCATGGGAAAAAGGGGAAAAAGAAATAAAATAAAACACTTCCTCCAAGAGTGTAGCCATGGGAATCGCAGGACTAAGAGCAAATAATGATTTCCTCCTCTGCTTTTTAAGTAAATACTGCTGCACAGTGAGCTATTGGGCAGGACAGGTGCAAAATAATAGACTCTTTTTCTGGTCTCCCCAGCCCCCCAGGGCCGCTGCTCACAGCATCAGGTACTCAATTTTCTTTTGTTATTTAAAAATGTGTTTATGGATTCCTGTGGGGCTGGGGAGGAGGGGGCGAGTCCTATTCTCTAGAACCACCAAGAGGACGGCTTAATTTGTATTTTTGCTTTATTAATGGAAAGCTACCTGTCGGTCCCTGGATTTTGTCTATGGGGAGGCCTTTAATGCATCTGTCCAGTGCAATGGGGCTTGGGGAAAAGAAACCGCTCCAATCAGCAGAGTGCGATTTGCGGGAGAAGCAGGCCCTCCGGTGGGAGGCGGAAACAGCCCCAGCTGGCCGAGAGGGACCTGGCCCGCCTTGGGATTCTCCTCAAGCCTCAGGACCTCCCAGGCCTTAGTTTCCTCTCCCCGGAAAAGGGGAGGATTGTTCCCATCTTATCTATTTCAAAGGGCTAGTGGTGAGGTTATTTCAAACTCACGATAGCCTTAAAATAGCCGAGTGCCTTGAGAGAGTAAAAAGACTCAGTAATAAGAAAAATGTAAGGGGTATTCTTAATAATATTTTTACGCAATTGAGCGTCATTAATCCTTTCTCAGTCCCTATTCTGAAAGCAGTTCATCACTTCAGAAACAGACACCAGCACAGAAGCATCTGGCTGGAGAGCACCCGCGAGCCCCTCTCATCAGGACCATCACTCTAAGACTGGACCACTCTGGGATGGAGCCAGGTCTCTGCATTGTGCACCCCTCACTAGCATCTCCCACCAAAGGGGAAAGTCCAGAGAGAACGCCTGGAGCCTCAGGCAAACGATTCTGAAAATATTTCATTGTTTTTATTAATTGAAAGAATATAGAGATCGCCCCTTATTTGCCTACTCCTTGTCCACCTACAGAAGCGGAAGCACCTGTACAGTCCACGGCGGGAGACGCGAGGATGCTCCCCCAGGTTGCGTCTAGACTCCTCTCCTAGGTCCTCATGTGCAAGATGCAGGTACAGTCCTCAGGGAGGCAAATTGCACAGCTCTGCAAGGGAGAGCTGCCTTCAGACTGCAAGGTGTTGAGAGGCACCCAGGAAGGCAGCGTTACTCACGTCTGTCCTTACCCTTGAATAGCTCTGGGTCAATTAGGGGGAAGTGTGAGGGGCTGGAGGAGTCTTCCCTGCTTCTGAACTGAACACTTCGATTTAGCTATGGGAGCACTGTCCCCCTGGAAGGGCCTGCTCCCTCACATTGCCCTCACAGCTACCACTCAGTTAGCCCAGCTGGGCGCGTAAGGTGCGAGGGGTGCTGTGATAAGGTGGCTGTGGTCCACGGTCCGCCATGAAGCAGGACAAGGGAGACAGTTCACCCAGCGGCCCCCGGTCCTCGCGATCATCTTCCTCCTTCATGTAGCCCTGGCCACTGCTTCCTTTTCCCCCCAGAAAGCTCTCCAGGGAAAGACCCTACACTACCTTGGAAGCCAAGTTCACATTTGTCACTTGGCCAACTTTGCTCCGTATTTTCTTCTCCCTTTCTCTTTACCTCTCTCCTTCCCGCCTTCTATGTGAACAATACATTGGTTCATCAGCATTCATTAAAAACTCTAATTTTGTTGAGCAAATTAGCAGAAACGGTGGCTTTTTGTTCAAAGGCCAGATATGTTTTGATGAGAAGGATTCAGGGACGTGTTCAAAGCTTGGTGTGCCCCCAGTAGGGGTCAGACCACTAGGTGTTGTGGCCAAAACTCCGCACCTGGAGGCAGCAGAACGGTGGGTGCTGAGGAGGCGGGAGGGTGCGGGGCGCAGACGCTACTCGTCTGTGTGACAGACGCACAAACCAGGGCGTGGCTCTGTGGCTACTGGAATTCAGTATCTGCAGACACTAAGAGAACCCGCTCTGGTGTCAGAGAGCTGGATTCCTGGTGTGATTCTGTCATGTACTAGCTATGTGACTTTGAGGTTGCTGCCTAATCACTTAGCCATCATTTTCTTACCCGAGAAATGGGGAGAATGGTACTGCCTACCTTTGCAAGGTTATTCTGATGGTACAATGAAAAGTACTGGTACGTAACTGGTTAGCAAACGTTAGATATTGTCTTAGTCATTTCAGGCTATTACAGCAGAATACCGTTGACTGGGTAGGTGGTTTACACAACAGAATTCTATTTCTCACAGTCTGGAGGCCAGGAAGTCTGAGATCAGGGTGCGAGCATGGTCAGGTTTTGGTGAGACCCTCTTCCTGGTTTGCTGGTGGCTGTCTCCTTGTGGGCTCATGTGGAAGAGATCAGAGAGAGAAAGCAAGCTCTCTCGTGTCTCTTCGTTTAAGGGCACTGATCCCATTGGTGAGAGCTCCAAACTCATGACCTAACCATCTCCAAGAGGCCCATATTCAGATATCATTGCCTTGGGGATAAGGCTTCAATACATGAATTTTAGGGGGATACAAACATTCAATCCATAGCAGGTATGGTTATTTTCTATCTCCCCCTCCTTCTCATCGAACAAAACTCTCTGCATTTGGACATACTGTTGAAGATACATTTTAGAATGCTCTCCTCCATCCCACTGGCTCCTCTCACCTCCGTTCTCAACATTAGTTGCACCTCTGGCAAAGATTTTTAAAGGATGCCCTGAGCATTAACAAACACTTGAATGTCCCCTTAGAAATATGGTCAAAAGATACAAACAGCTAATTTACAAAAGAAGAAACATAAGTGTTCAATAAATGAAAAAAAAAAAAAAACCCACTCAGCCTTGATAGCAATAAAAATGCAAATAAAAACCAATTAAATTATACTCTTTATCTTCCAAAATGAAAAGGATTTAAAATATGATGACATGAGTGCCGTCGAGGGTGTGGAGCGGCCAGACACTCAGCCGCTGTTGATGGGAGTATAAACCGATAGAACCTTTCTGGAGAGCAATATAATTATGTGAAGCAATAAATAGCCCTCCCTTTGTACCAAATAGACTTATTAAAGGAACAGACAGGAAAACCCAGAAATAGACTCAAATACACATAAGCATTTAGTGTATTATGAAGATGACATTTCAAATTAATGGAGTAAATATGGATTATCAATAAATCTGGTTAGGACAACTGGGTAGCCATCTGATAAAATATTAAGTTAGAGCCCTACCTCACTTCTTATGCCAAAATAAATTCCAGGTGGATCAAACATAAAATGTGAAAAAGGAATCCATAGAAGTACTATGAGAAAACACGGGAGCAATTATTTATAATCTTAGAGTGAGGGAGACCTTTCTACCAAGGTGTCTCAAAATGCGTGTCCATAAACGTAATTTATTAGGTAATAGAAGATGAGAAAATGTCATTGTGTGAACGACAGCCCATATCTGTGACAAACATTTCTGTAAGTAGACTCATCTGCTTGAAGTTGCAGGATTCAATGGGCTGCTTTGATTCCATCATGTACTTTGAAATGTCTTCCACTTGGAAATATGGCCACAACATGGGCAGATTATAATCCAAGGATGCGAACTCTGGATTAGACACTGGATGCAAAGGAACTTTTATTTTGCCCCCTTCCTGGATTTTCTGGTTTTAAATATGTTGGGGATGAGGAAGCATTAATCTAAAATAAAATTTCTTTTCTCAATACTTTTCAGTGTCTCATCTGAAACTTTTGGCTTTTACTTTTTTTTGGAAAGCTAATATTATAAATATATTGAATATTATGAAACAACACCAATAAAGTGTAATGCAGCATTCTAAAATCAAATACAATTGTTTCTGCAGCAAACAACCGATTAGTCACATTAAGTGAGACAGATAGAACTTCACATTATGTCCAGGTCAAGTTTCACAGCTAAATGAGTTTTGATGTTGAATTTGTAAAAATAAATTGCAGAGTATTGTAGATAAGATATTGAGGCCCTATATATAAAGAGTGTTTATGAATAAATAAGTACCCACAATTTATTAAAATATAGACAATAAAATAAGTAGAAATTTCATAGAAAAGGAAATACATATGGTTCTTAAGGAATAAAAAAGTTATCAACCTCATTACTAAAGGAGAAATGCAATTTATTTTTCATTTCTACAAGATACCATTCATTATGTATCAGATCTAAACATCTGAAAGTTTGATAAGGTATCGGTGCTGAGAGTGCAAGTACACACATACTCATATGTTGCTGATGGGTGTGTTGTTTTGTACAACTTCTAAAGAGACCTAGTTAACAAGATCAATTAAAATAAATCAAATATGCAATTGCACATCTAGGAATTTATCCCAGATGTGTCTGATAATAGGACACTGATTAAATACATGATGATATAGTATATACATAACACCCAGTAGAATATTATACAATAGTTAAAAAGAATGTGACAAATCTTTACTGATATAAAACAATACTCAAGGTATACTGTTAAGTGAAAACAAACAAACAACAACATGCAGTGAACTGGTTATATTAAGGTACAACTTGTGGAAAGGGAAGGGAAAATTTGAGAAAATTGCAATTTTTATAGGTAATAGTGGTTGTGTGGGGGTAGGAAAACTGGGTGACTGGGATACAAAAATAAGAGAGAGACTTTTCAGGGTACACTTTTTTGCTCCCTTTGCATTTCAACCCAGGTGCTATCGCCAAGGAAGTAGATGTTGATTTATTCACACCATGATTGAGATGAGACAATCTAAACATCCAACAATAGTGGATTGGTTAAATATATGCAGATAGCTCTATGACGGACTATCATGCAGCTATCAGAAATCAAGTTGTAGAAGAATGTTCATCAGCATGGAAAATTGTAATGTGACACTGAAAATGTAAAATGTAGACTAGAAAATAGAATGCTGTCATATTTTTAAAAAGAAATAATTACATATAATCATATAAACAAATGTACCTGGTAAAGACCAGAAGTATCGATACTAAAATCTTTTTTTTTCACAATTATTTACTGAATTTATTGTAAGTGAGAAATTCTTCAAGGGACTAGGTATAGAGGGGTGAACAAGTGTGTGGTTCTGGTATTCATGGAGCATAGTCTAGTGGGAGATATGCAAACATGAAGAAAGAAAAAAATAAAATTATTTGAAAAAGATTGAAGAAATGACATTTAGGCTGAGATCTGAAAGATGAAAAGGAGCCAGTCTTGCAGAAAGGATGAGTGGACAATTCAGGCAGATGGAGAAGAATATGCAAAGGTGGGGGAAAGTGTGATCCTGGAAATGAGAGAGTTCTAGTGCAGCAGAGCAAGAGAGAGAGGGAGAGATCAGCGCAAGAGGAGGTAGGAAAAGAGGTCACCACAGATAACACAGTCTTAGAGTTTTAGTAAAGAATTAAGATTTTATTATAAATGCAGTCTTTTTGAGAGTTCAGTTGTCATTATAACTGTCTCTTCTTTAAACTTACACTTTTTTTTTCTATGATTGCTTTTAAGATCTTCTCACCATCGTTGGTATCCTAAAACTCACTATGATGTATCTAAGAGTAGATATTGTTTGGATTTGTATAAACTCTTTTGTTGTTGTTGTTAATCCTCACCCGAGGATATTTTCCCATTAATTTTTAGGTAGAGTGGAAGGGAGGGAAGGGGATAGAGAGGGAGAGAAAGATCGAAGTGAGAGAGATATATTGATTGGTTGCTTCCCGAATGCACCCTGAAGGAAGGAACCTGCAACCCAGGTACATGCCCTTGACTAGGAATTGAACCCAAGATCTTTTGGTCTTCGGGCCAATGCTCTAACTGCTGAGCAAAACCAGCCAGGACTGTAGAAACTCTTGAATCTGTCTTTAAACAGTTCTGGAAAATTCTCAGCTATTATCTCTTCAAACATTTTCTTTGCCTCAGTTTATCTCCCCTCTCCATCTAGAACTTGAATTAAACATCAGATCTCATTCTACCCTCTTACTCTCTTTCACATTTTTATCGCATGTTCCTTTGTTTGCTTTTTTCTAGGTAATATCTGTCTGAGTTATCTTTTAGTTCACTAATTCTTTTTTTTAAATTATTAGCATGTATGCTCTTAAACTCAGCAATTGGGTCTCTATTATTGTATTTTTCATTCTTAAAAGTTCTATTTCAAATATTCTAGGTTGCTTTTTATAGTTTTCTGTTCCATGAAGATATTTTTAAGTTTATTATTAAGTCTTTTCTCTAAATAAATAAGCATAGTAATTCAAGCTAAAGATTTCACGGGTCTATTTTTGCTGTCTGTTGTTTATGCTGATTCTCCCACATGATACTTCTTTCTCTGTATCTTGGTATTTTCTATGGTGTCCTATTCATTACCAATGGCAACTTATTTCTGGGACTTTTTTGCTGAGTGCCTTTGAGATAATTTCTGGGATAATTTCTACAAAGAGAATTTATGGAGTATTTTTTTTTGGTCTTGTTTTTACCTATGCTTACTCCCAGAGCTTGGCCACAGCAACCTAAATTTACAGCTTTTTATACGCCCTTCAGTTCATGTGAATTTAACCCACAAATTTACCACAAGACCATTTGGTGCTTATGACTTCTAGGGGAGAGGTTATTTTCTCTCTTCCAGTCTGCTCAAGGATAAGGAAATCTTTGTTAAAATTCCTGGGATGAGGTGGCTACCCCGGAAGGTATAGCCCTTCTTGTTCCAGCTTTATGGCAGGCGGTATCCTGTCACATGCCCCAGTTTAAAAGGGCTTGGGGAGTTGAGTGTCTCCATTGACCCATGAGACTGTAATCAGCTTATCCAGTTCAGAAAATGCCATCAGGGTAAAAAATGTCCTACTTGACTCTCTGGGTTCCTGATCTCACACTGATTTTGATGTAGTCATTTGAGGCCCCATGGTCAGTGTTTTGATGCTTTTAAGAATCTTTTAAAATTTATTTATCACTTTTAGTTGTTTTCAACATGAGGATTGTCCAAACAACCTAGCCTGTCTTATTCTCAGAAACAGAAGTTTGTTCTAAGTGCAGTTGGAAACCACTGAAGCTATTTGCAGAAGAATGACTTGACCTAATTTATATATAAAAAAAATAACCCTACAATATGGAGAATGAAATACAGAAGGCAAGAGTGAAATAGGTAGGCTTCATGAAAGACCACTGAGTAGTCTGGGTGAGAAGGTTGTTTGAGCAAGCTGTGGCCATACAGAGGGAGGGAGAGAGAGAGGGTAAAGTATGTTGTGTAGGTTAGATTAGAAAAGACTTGGGGATGATTGGATATTGGGGGAGGAGGGGATGGAGTCATCGGGATGACTGTCAGTTTCTGCCTCAGATAACTATGTGGATGGTGGTACCATTTAGGAGGTGCTGTGATCGGACAGAAGGGACCATGCAGGTTTGGTCCAGGGGGTGCGTGCATGCGTGTGTGTGTGTATGCGTGTGTGTGTGTGTGTGTAATTAAGAGTTCAGTTATAAACTTGTAATACTTGACATTTATATGAGACCTCCAAGTATCATCATTAATAGTGATTATTTCTGGGTGATGGGATAAGAAGGAGTTTTTCCCCTCACATTTTCACTATTAAGCAAGTATTAATTGTATTTGTTTTCAAGGGGAAAAATGTCATTTTAAAATAAAAGCAGCCCCTGTATATCACAAAAGCTATAATTCCTTTTGTTTTTTTTTCCTTTATTGATTTTTTTTTTTTTTTTTTTAGAGAGAGAGAGAAACATCGATGAGAGAGAACATCGACTGGCCACCTCCTACATGCCCCCCTCTGGGGACTGGCCCCACAACCTGGGCATGTGTCCTGACCAGGAATCGAACTGCCGAGCTCCCGGTGCATGGGTGGATGCTCAGCCACTGAGCCACCCCGGCCAGGCCATAATTCCTTTTGAAACCTTGCAGCTAGTTCCCTCCACGTTCACACTCCCCTGTTCTCACCCTCTACGTTGTGTGTGTGTCTCCTGTGCTGTAGAAGTCTTTTGGGGTCAGAGACCATGTCTGATTCATTTCTCCTCACCTCTCCCCAGTAGCTATCCCACCGATGTGCACACAGTAGATGCTTAATAGATGCCGAGCAAATGAAAACTTTTACTCATCGAAGACAGTCATTATTTTTCATTGACTCTTGGATTAGACCGGCCACAAGGACATTGCCATCACAAACCGTTGCGTTTTTTATTGAGACCACCGAGTCCAGAGACAGCTTCCCTTTCTCGTGTTTAACTCAGACAAGGCAGGGTAGAGGCTGGACTTCCGACACTCGTTTCCATCCTTTTCCTTTGCTCCTGAGACGGGCTCCCTTCCCCAAAGGCAGCAGCGAGCGGAGCACTGTGGGGACACCTACCAGGCCCAGGCAGGCTTGAGTGGCACCAACAGTAATGCATTTGTTTGCCTACAGGCTTTGTGACAGCACAGATGGCGGGAGAAACCGCCTACTGCTAAGGACCCCCTGACGTGGCGTGGGCCTGCCTTCCACCATAATGAGCTCCTCTCTCCCACAAGAGCAGACTGGAATGATGACATTACACTCGGTGACACCTGCAGGAGAATAAGGGGCTGGTTTCCTATTGGTTGTTTTATTGTCTCAACGACTGCATCAGTCTAAACCTTCCCAGGAATGCCCCGTACAAACCCCGAGACAGAGCAATCTCTCCGGAGCGAGTAGGCTCCTCCCTCATCAGTTATGTGCATGCTGGTGTCATTTCGGGGCCAGACCATGGAAAGGCCATGCAGTGTGGACAAGTATTCAGAAGTCAAGTTCTCCCAGACTCTCTATGGGATAGTACGCGAGATGTACAATGCAAGCCAGAAAAGATGCTCTGTTTCCATCATTCTCTCCACCTCCTCTATCCCTTCTAGTGCTTTCCCTTCAAACTCTCAGCGCACCAGTGTAAAGATGGGGAGATTGCTCAATGTCCCTAAAAGAGATGCTTCGTGCCCATCTCGCTCCAATGCTCTTGCTTTGGCAGCTTCCAGAAGGCCAGTGCCAAGGCCGCGGGCTGTCTGGGGAGAACACCCAGCTGGCCACCCTGCGGAACATCACCACAGCGATGCAGAGCCAGGGCCAGCCAGGCGAGAACAGCTGCTGCGATGGGACTTTGGGGAGCGGGGCCGGCTTGTGCTCCGTGTCAGCAAGGCGCCGAGCAGCATCTGCAAATCGCAGAAAGCAAATGCATGACGCAGAGCTGCGTGTTCCCACTTTCTACCCCCTTCTTCATTGTTCTCCCAGGACGTCTAAAATCGATGGCTTGTCCATGGTTTCTGCCTGCAGCCATGTCCTCAAATACTCCTGTCTGTGGCGTTATTTTCCCACACCCAGGCAAATTCGGGGAGGCAGAGCCATGCGGACCGCATGGGGCTTAGGCGTGGCAGCAGAAAAGTGTGCTGGTTTTCAGGGGATTCGTTTTCCAGGCCTCCTTTTCGACATTCTGAGATCCCAGAACAAAAGGCCCCGGAGTCAAGGGGTAAAGAGAGGAGATTCTGGTGCTGCTGAGACTCCAGGCTTGCCAATCTCGACCTAGGCACCAAAACACCAGCCGCCACTCCTCTGCTGCTCACCCGAGAGCTGCCGTCTGAAGCTCTCATAGTCAATTGAAAGCAGCAGGTGAAAAGTCAAATACTTCATTAAAAGCAGCAAGAGACTCCATTGTGAACTCACAGCTCTTGCCCTTCAAAGATCAGACACTGGGATCCAAATCAGTTCTGGTTTCAATCGGGGATCAGATACTCAAGAGGGAGCTTGTGGTGTGTATCTTTTCAACGTGCTGCAGAAAGCCCCTGTTCCTCCTGTTTTTACCTTATTTTTATATCCTATAGAGATCCTCAAGAATTGCTGCTCATAACACACACACACACACACACTCATTATATTGAGACTGGGAGAAGCCAAGAAACACTTCAAAAGGTAAGCGTACGTTTGAGTTTTCAGGTTTATTGAATTCCCGGAAATGCTGTCTCTCCTCCTGAAAAAGGTTAGTACTATTTCGAAACAACTTTAATCTGGCCAAAGAAAAGGGAAAGAGGGAGGAAAAGACACGGAGAGGGAGCACTGGCAGAGGGAAGAGATGGAGAGAAAAGAGAGAGGGAATTGTTAATTTCAATTGATTTTCTGATAAGGTTTCATGTCCTGAAGTGCGCTTCAGATCTGAGAAGAGGCATCTGCTGAGATCGCGTCAACGTCTGAATTCTCCTGAATGTAATTAGATCTGAGACAAGATAGAAGACTCAGTACGTGGCCCTTAGGGAGGAAATGGTCTTTGAAAAGAATTATGTTAATCAGACTAGCCTTCTTCTTGCATCTGTTCTGCTGTTATTCTGGGTAAAATTAATAGGTCTAAGGAAGGATGTGATCATAATGACAATCTGGTCTTCACAGCAGGAGGTTTTATAAAGGAGTTGAACTGTGCCTTGTAGAGAACACTTAAAGTAATTAGTTACAGGGCTATTCACTCTCTTTCCTTTTTAATAATAATAATGGTTATTAATGTTTACAAATTAAAGAGTCTTACTCCAGATGAAAGGAGTGCCTGAACGGAGACTCGGGAGCAGACGCTCTGCACCGAGGTGCCTCCTGCCCAGGGTGGTGACCCTGGCCGTCCTCCTTTTCCTGCCTCTCCCCTCTCCCCTCCCCGTCTCCTCCCCGGGCTCCCCAGGGAACAGCTGGGAATAAAGTGCGGGAACCTGCAGAGGTGGGAGGAACCTGCAGAGCTCAGGGGCGGAGGCTGAGGCTCCTGACCTGTGTGCTCAGTGCCTGGCACAAAGGAGCTGCTCAGTAGGTATCTGCTGGTTGGATAGAAGGAAAGAAGGAAAGGGGGAAGGAAGGGAGGAAGGGAGGGAGGAAGGGGAGAAGGAAGGGAAGAGGAAGGAAAAAGGAAGGAAGAAAGGAAGGAGGGAAGGAAGGAGGGAAGGAAGGAAGGAAGGAAGGAAGGAAGGAAGGAAGGAAGGAAGGAAGGAAGGAAGGAAGGAAGGAAGGGATCAATATATATAAGTAAAGAAAGGAGAGACAAAGGAAGGAAGAAAAGAACAAGTGAAAGAAGGATGATGAAGTAAAATGAGAAAGAATAAAGAAAGACAGATAAAGACACTTTCTGTCTACAAGACATAATTTCAAGGATGGAGGGTTGATGTGTGAACTGAGTCCAGGCCTCTCCTCTGTTAGTCTACAGACCGGGGGCAGGCAGACCACAGCCACGGGCTTGCTCCCACTCACCCCCTGTTTCGGTAGATCAAGTCGTGGGGCTCGGACGTGTACATGTGGTCTCTAGCTGCTTTCACACCACACCTGCAGACGGAGTAGCCACCACAGAGGTTGCATGGCCCTCAAAGCCTAATCTATGTGGCGCTTACAGAAAGAGGTTTGCCAGCCTCGGCTGTCATCTCTTGAGAGCCGGCATCCTGCCTGATTTGATTTTAAAACATGCTGAGTGGGGCTGACTTTTCCAGAGCAGAACTTCCCACCTGCAAGATATTCAGAAACCCTTAAGCCAAGACAAGTAGCGCTTAGGGGGGCAGGTGATGCGGCAGTGGGAGGAGGGGGGAGAGCGAGTGTCTGAACTTGTCTCAGGCTGAGAACAGGTCCTGAGAGAATGAGGTGCAATCTCCTTCTGCCCGATGCCCCCAGGGCTCAAAGCGGCTGCAGCGGGGGCGAGGTGGGGGACTGAAAACCCACGTTTCCTAGCCAACTGTCATCACCCCTTTCATTTACATGTACAACAAACAATGCAGTATGTATAATGCAAGGGTAAAATTTGGAAGAAGACTTAGGTCCAAATCTTTCATTTATTGACAGCGTCATCTTAGTGAAGTCATTGAACGTACCTGAGCTCCAGTCTTCCCACTTGTGAAATGGAGATAAGATACAACTTTAGTCTTGATGTGTGATGAGCGAAGTGTGTCAGAGTACTTTGCAAATCACACAGTCCTTATGCAAACTCGCATTACATAATAGTTATACGAGTTACCACGCAACGATCGCGGGGCCTGGGTCAGCGGGGTGCTGCGCTGTGGCCGAGCAGACGCCGGTCTCCTGAGCTTGGGCCCGGACAGAGGATCACGGGTCTTGGAGGCATTTTTAAAAGTCTGTTAAGGCAATCAAACTTCGAAACTGCGTGATACTCATCCTCAAACCTGTTGGCATAAAACAGCAAGCATTCATTTCTTGCTTGCACATTGACTGGACAATGGGAGCGGACCTAGAACAGGCTCCGGCGGGCGTGGCTCCAGCTGGCAGGCCTGGTTCCAGGAGGCTGTGTCCCTGAGCAGTGGCTCCCCATGGCACGCTCTTTTCACAGGGACCCTCAGAAGCACATGAGCCCCAGCCTGTGCTCGCCTCCCATCTGCCGATATCCCCCTGGCCACAGCCAGAGACAGGAGAGTATATTCTTCTCCCCAGGAAACCCAGGCCAGTCCAGTGGCCAAGCCCAACACCCGTGGGGTGGGGAGCACACTCCTGCATGGAGTTCTTTTGGAGGGAGTTAATATTTGCTGATAAATTATCCACTGCAGAAGCCAACACCTTAGCCGAGCTGCGTCCAGCATTGCCGTGCGCTCTGGAGCCACGCTGCTGAGTGCACGTGGGTGCGTGGGCCGTCGCTGGAGGCGGGCTGGAGGCCCACTTGCCAGTCTGGCAAACAGCTGACCTCGACCTCGCGTTTCAGTTTTTCATGTCTAGATGCAATGCACTGTTAAGTAAGGAAAACGGCACAGTTTCTCCCATAAGCCCAATTCACTGACGAAGTTTTGTAGGAAAAACTGCATTATTTAAGAACAAATGTGGGTCACTTGGCAAATGCAGGCATAGAGGAGATGCCGAGGGCTGAGCGGAATGGTTACTAACAAGGAAGCACAAGGAGCCAGGACTGAAATCAGACGCCAGCAAGACAGCGGGGGCCACCTTAGATAAGAATGACAGCCATGGGCAGGGGCTCCTAGGTAATGAATTACACTTCATTTAAAAAGCCGTCTCTGTTCTCCGGTCATCCTCCTTGTCCTCTGGCGCCACAGGGAATGCCGCAGCACCACGGGAAAGGGACGGGAAAAGCCAGCTTCCCTGTGTGCCTGCCTTTCTCACTCTCCCTTCCTCTGCTCCACAAGAGGTAAGGATAAGGTTACCATAGGATCAGCAGCTTCATAAATATGCAGAAGAAAGACAAATCAACCTGAAATCCAAAAAATAATTAAAATATAAATAGACTTGTTTGTTTCAAGGATTTGCAATGAATGCTTGACTCAGTCTGAAGATTAATCAGTGATGAGTAATTACATTTTCACACATACACACACACACACATCCATACACACACAAAGATAACCCTGGTCCCCTCTAGGCAACCGGAATGCAAAAATGGTGTGAGTTTTCTGGTTCAAGCCTAGGTGAGGTCACCTGAGGCTCCTGCCGAGTGTGAGAGTTCACTCACACCTGTTGCTGAGCCACCTGCCCGGGAACCGAGCCTGGGTGGGGCTTTGCTGGCACCTATGAGCACCCTTTCTTTCTTCTCCCACACATCCTCTTCTCTTATTTTCCTCTCCTCCCTCCCTCCCTCCCTCCCTTCCTTCTCTCCCTTCCTCCGTCTCTCCCTGCCCCATTTCTCCTGCAGCTTTCCCCCCTTTGAAATTTCACTTCTTTTCCTGCCAAAGGAGATAAGCAATGTACCAATCCATGGACATTTATAGATCCTTCCTCCCTGTGGTAAGCTCTGCCATTGCCAGGGAGGTGAGGGAACCCAGCCGGGCCCTGCAGGAGCTCACAATCCAGAGAAGTTATTCTAAACTGGGGGTGATTTTGTCCCTTCAGTAGGTATTTGACAATATCCAGAGACATTCTCCATCGTCATGGCTTTGGGTGGGTGCTGCTTGAATAGCGAGTAGAGACCAGTGATACAGATAAACATCCTACAATACAAAGGCAAGCCTCTCAAACACAGACCTACCTGGCCCTTAACGTCAGTAGTGCTGGGGCTGAGAAACCCTGGTATAGAAGGAGAAACAAATGCAGCTACATTGAAACGGGACTCACTTCCAGGCTATGTGGCGTGAAGGCCCGGCGTGTATGAGGCCCTTGGGCGCAGGTAAACTGTGGGT
The DNA here is from genome assembly GCA_030848825.1 of Tadarida brasiliensis. Classification (NCBI taxonomy): domain Eukaryota; kingdom Metazoa; phylum Chordata; class Mammalia; order Chiroptera; family Molossidae; genus Tadarida; species Tadarida brasiliensis. Next base: position 87,177,876 of record CM061268.1, read on the forward strand.
CTGGCCTCTCCTTCTGGTCTCTGGCTCTTGCCAGCTCTGCAGGCTCCCAGACTTGTTGCCACCTTGGAGAACCTGAGATTCCTGATCATAGTTGCAGTCTTAGAAATAAAGTTCCTTTCTCCTAAAATACCGTTTCTTGAGCCCTCCTGGTAGCTCAGTATTTGGCCATCTGGCCACCTGTCCATCTGCCCGCCCATCCATCCATCAATCCATCGATCCATCAATCCATCCATCCATCCATCCATCCATCCATCCATCGATCCATCCATCCATCCATCCATCCATCCATCCATCCATCCATCCATCCATCCATCTATCCATCCATCCATTTGTCCAGACAGCAGTATTTGCTTGGCACTGTGAGGCCTATCAGACTCTGCTAGGCACACCTCACTCTCAGATTAGGCTTCTTGGGAGGGGAAAAAATCTCCACGTGTGGCCTGTGAGTTGGCAGAGGATGTGAGCTAAGCATTCCATAAGAGTGGCTTTGGTTAGTGCCCATGGGCAGCGTGCCAGTTTCCTCCTCTCGTTAATGCCTTTAACTCCCCATTTGTTAAATGGAATCCCATTCTCACCCATTGATGTTTCCTAAGATATACAACTGGGTATTCAGCCTGATTTACTGCGGGGGGGGGGGGCATGAAGTTAGAGTAGCAACATTCTGTCTGTGCCCACGGGCTTTGCAAGCTTTGGGCAAGTTTTGCAAACTGGCTGTCTTCATTTCCTCAGTTGTACAGGAGAATAAAAATGGCAGTTCACTAGAAGAGTCACAGTGAGGATGAACTGGGTCAATACATGAACAGCACCCAAAACAGCCTGGCCCACGGAAAGAGCTCAGTAAGTATTAACCGTCATTATCAACTGTCATCACGACTGAGAGAGTAGGCACTAGTTTGGGGATCTCGAAAATTTCTCTTAAGAGCCAGAAGCTGGGAGGAAAGCAGGGAAATCCTATCAATCAGGAATGAGACCCCGAAGGCACCCTCTTCTACCGCTGTTTAGCCTGTTTCTCTCTCTCGGCGGCGCTGAGACTTCGGCCGGGTGACTGCGCGGTGCGGGCTGCTGGTGCAGCGCCGTGTTCCAGGCGCCCCTGGCCTTGACCCACCACGTGCAATCGTACCCTGTCCCCGACGGTGCCAAGGAAGCACTCACCATGGTAAACAACTACTGTTTTAAACAATAATGATTTAAAAAAAAAAAAAAGAGTGACAGTAATAATAATCACGTGTGAGGAACCGCCTCCTGGTCAATTGCAACTTCCCTTTGGACTGACCGGGCATGCGCATGAGGACATCTTACGTGTGCTGCCAGTGAATGGGGACGCTGGGAAATGCTTCCGTTCTGCAAAATTTGGGACACCTTCCCTGCTGGCTCCTTAGGCAGTGCCCTCCAGTTCAGCATACTTGCCAAGTTCCTGCCCAAGCAGACATAACTGAGGATCTTAGATTAATGTGTGCATCCCACCCAATTATGATGCTAATATAAACATAACTGCAGAAAGATAACAGTATAAATATGTATTAGTCAATAATCACTTACAAATCTCCATCAGCCTTTCGGCATGCAGACCGTGGCTTGAGGCCTGTCTCGGGCTTTTCCTACTGAAGTGACTTCCAGCAGGTTACTTATCCTCTCTAAGCCTCAGTTACGTGTTCTGTGAAGTGGGGCTTTCCCTCTCCTTTTTTTTTTATCCTCACCCAAGGACATTTTTTTTTTTTTTTTGCATTTATCTTCAGATAGAGAGGAGGGAGAGAGGGAGGAAGAGAGAGAGAGAAACATCGATGTGAGAGAGACACTTCGGGTGGTCGCCACCCACACGACCCCTACCAGGGCCAGGGACAAACTGCAACCGAGGTACGTGCCCTTAGCGGGAACCAAACCCAGGACTCTCTGGTCCACCGGCCTACGCTCCAACCGCTGAGCCAAACTGGCCAGGGTGATGACCTTCTCTTTCTATTTTCAACTAGTTTCAAGCACTATTTAACAAAAAGTTAGGTTCCCAGCAGTACTGGATTGATAGTCCCCCGCCCCTCCTTGAAAAACAAAAACTCGTGTTCACTTGGAACCTCAGGAAATGACCTTATTGGGAAACAGGGTTTTTTGCAGATGTAATTAGTTAAGATGAGATCATAATGGATTAGGGTGGGCCCTACATCCAATGACTGGCATCCTTACCAGAAGGTCGTGTGAAGGGAGACACATCCCGCCATGTGAAGGTGGAGGCAGAAATTGGAGTGGTGCAGCTGCAATACCAAGGGTTGCCAGCAACCACCAGAAGCTAGACGAAGTAAAGGAAGGGTTCCTCTTAGGCCCTCAGAGGAAGCATGGCCCTGCTCACACCGAGAGCTGCAAGAGAACATACTTCTGTTATTTCAGGCCAGTTTGTGGTTCTTTATTACAATAGCCCTAGGACATAAATACACCAACTGACTCTGACTCTTAGGTTCTTCTTGGGTGGGTGGTGCTGTTTCTTAACTTGCAAAAATCGGTTCTTCTGTGGTGTTATTAACTATCTGCTCATTGTCATTAAAGCCAACGTCACTCTTAACTTTTTAGTTTTGTTAATAAGTTTAGTTCCGTTATTGAGTTTACCCCAAGCAAGACCTGGTATCTCTTCCTGGGCAGGGCAGCTTTGTTGACTTACATGTTCTCATCCTATCCCCTCTCCCTCCACTCCACCATATTTCCTTATTTCAAGTTGCCCCAGAAGATCCCGTTCTTCTCACCTTCCAATCAAAATCAAAGTCTGACTTAGTTACCCTTGGCAACCCTCCTTCTAATACATGTCTCACCAATTACCTTCTGCTTGTCTTCATCCTGATCAGTGGGTCTTCTCCACTGACTTGACCAGTTTACTCACCCCAAAGCTTGATCAGTTTACAAAAGCTCATGCCTCTGGCAAAAATTGCTATTGATGTCAATAGTTATATAAATATATGTTGTTTTTCCACTGAACCAAAAATAAAATATTCATAGACTCCAGGGTTGGGGAGGGACCATAAAGTTCATCTCTTCCAGCATTCCCCACCCTCTGCTTCCCCCTCTCCAGTGCATGAACGTTCTCTACAATATTCTTATCAAGCAGACCTTTAGTCATTACTTTAAAACCTCCAGTGATGAGAAAGTCACTTCTTCTTACAACTGTCCATTTTCTCTTTAGACATTTAATTAGGAAGGTGTTTACATAGAGTTAAAGTCTGTCTGTCATTCTAGCCACTGATTCTGGTTTTGCCCTCGGAGCCTGGACAAATAATATTTATTGCTCTTCTTAGGTTCTCACATTTAATGATAGTGATTTCAAATTAACCTCCCTGTCCCCATCTCCTGAGTAGTTTATCATTTTTTACTCCATCCAGAACTATTCTTACTCTTTCAGTCATTCCATAACACAAAGTCCCAAAACATTTTTGCACTCTCTGTAGAATGTATTCCAAGTTACTTACATCCTTCTAGTATGTCTCTAGAAGCATATGCGGCATTTCTAGTAATTCCCGTAGGAACAGACTAGCCTTGTGTATACCAAAAAGTGTTTTTTTAAATTTTTTTCTCTTTATTAGTTTTTAGAGAGAGAAGAAGGGAGAGGGAGAGAGAGAGATAGAAACATCGATGAGAGAGAACATCGATTGGCCACCTCCTGCATGCCCCTCACTAGGGATCAGGCCCACAACCTGGGCATGTGCCCTGACTGGGAATCAAACCTGTGACCTCTTGGTGCATGGGTCGATGCTCAACCACTGAGCCACACCGGCCGGGCTATACCAAAAAGTTTTTTGTTTTTGTTTTCTTTATTGGTTTTTAGAGAGAGGAAGGGAGAGAGAGAGAGAGATAGAAACATTGATGAGAGAGAACATCGATTGGCCGCCTCCTGCATGCCCCCCACTGGGGATCGGGCCCACAACCTGGGCATGTGCCCTGACCGAGAACGGAACTGGCGACCTCTTGGTGCATGGGTCGATGCTCAACCACCGAGCCATGCCAGCCAGGCCCAAAAAGTTTTAAAAGGACTTAGTTTTCTAGTAGTTTACCATCAATGAACAAGAAATCTAACAATGGGTAAAAACATGAAACTCTAGCTAGAAGAAGTGAAAGAGCTAGAAAAGAGTGAAAATAATTAAGATATTCAAGGAAAGAGTTAAAAATGATTAATCGAGAGTAAACTAGACTTTGGACAAATATGAAAAAATAAAAAGCAGCAAAGACACTGTGATTTTATCTCAAACCTGTGTGTCTAGATTCTAGTTATTCTTGCTAGATAACAAATTGCCCCAAACTTAATTGTGTAAAACAATAACATTTTATTATTGGCGATTCTGTGAGTCAGGAATTTGAAAGGACCAGTGGCCTCTGCTCCACCATTTCCGGGGAACATGTGGGGCCAGCGTCTGGAGGCTTACCATTCATCTGTCTGGAGGCTGGCTCGAAGGCTTGGCTCAGCTGGCACATGGCCTTTCCATGTGGCTTGGGTTTCGCACAATATGGCAGCTGAGTTTCCAGAGGGAGTGCCCAAAGTGAGTTTTCCAAGAGAACGAGGTGGATGGTGCATGCCTTTTCTGACCTAGCCTCGGAAGTCACAAAACACCACTTTCAAAGCATTCTCTTGCTATCTCCTGCTGGATGTGTTGCAAGCTCACCTTGTAGAAGAGCACGGGAGATGGCAGAATATTGTTGCAGTCATCCTTGGAACACATAATCTGTTACTGTTTGGAAAAGTAGAAGTCAACAATATCCAATGAGCTTACCAAGCAGAAATAACCCAGAGCTGAGGAAATCCCTATGAAGGACATTTTCCAAGTAGGACAAAGCTGTAATATACTTGACCCTGTTTCCATATATGGTCATATCTAGAGAATGTCTTCATTGGCATGGCTTATTATACTCTAAAGGGTAGAATGGGTGTGATGTTGCTGGTAGGTTATATGTTAGGCCATGTTTAGGCATCTCCACAGAAAGCCCAAAGTAGACATAAATGAAAATTTCTTAAACCTTGAAGTTCAGGTCAAGTATGAGTATCAGGTTCCAGATTCTGATCATTAGGTCCAGGAGACATGGTTCTATTAGTTAAATAATTAGTCTTCATATTTTTGGGGTGCTGGCTAAAGAAAGCAGTGAGTTCATTTCACAGCCCTATTTTTCTTCAAAGTGGAGCACATCTCACTCTGGTGCAGTGCTAAGTCAGCTGCACTTTGGGTACCTGTATCTACCATCCAGGGTTATGATGAACATTCATCTTTGTGCTTACCTTGCTTCCATCCTTTTCAGCACTCTGTGCTTTGGGAGTAATGCAAGTAAAAACTATCTTGAACTGAGTCCAAGGCATCACTGTAGTCCATCCTTGAATTTGGATCAGTCTGTGGTCTAGCCAAAACAGCTCTGCTAAGGAAGGGTTCCGGCGAGAAGTGGGGAGCAAGGCCTGGGGTCCACAGCTAAAAACAGTGAGAGAATGCTCATCTTCTTTTTCACCTTAGGATAGTAGCAGGAAACAGTAATCAGCAAAAAACAGAGAATGTGCCCAGCTGGGGTGGCTCAGTGGTTGAGTGTCGACCCATGCACCAAGAGGTTGCCAGTTCAATTCTCAGTCAGGGCACTTGCCCAGGTTGTGGGCCAAATCCCCAGTGGGGGGCATGCTGGAGGCGGCCAATCGATGTTCTCTCTCATTGATGTTTCTATCTCTCTCTCCTTCCCGCTTCCTCTCTCTAAAATCAATAAAGAAAAAAAAAATCAGAGAATGTCCTGTCAAAGTCCACCTGACTTTTCTTTAGTGATGTTTCATTAGAGAGCTATGACCATCTCAACCAGGAATGAACTGATTATGGTAGTTACTGTCCATACTACCCATTTTACAGTTCTGTTGTTTTTACCTCATATGTATTTACTTAATGATGAACCGGCCTTGTAGCCACAGGAAGACTCTGTGTAGGTGGGATGGTCTCTCTGCAGTTTTGTGTACTTTGGATGCACAATTTAGTATCCAAATAGTTGTTTATTTTCTGGACTGTTATTCATAATTATAATACCAAGTTTTGACCATTCTTTTCTTTTCCTTATGAATGTGTTCCATTTGCATTTTCCCAATCCAGATATGATCCATTTCTCAACACCAGATCCAATTCCATTTCCCCCAAGGCCCTCCTCAAACTGCTCTATGCACATCTAACTCACATCCATCTCCTTCTGGAAATTCCTCCTTTCACACCATCTGTTCCCCTTGCTTTGACATTTTATCACATCTGCCTTCTCTTCTATTTTTTGTTCTGTTTATACTTTTTCCCTTTTTATGGAATTTGTTGGGGTGACACTGGTTAAGAAAATTATTCAAGGTACAGGTATACAATTCTACAACACATCATCAGTACACTGTGTCATATGTTCACCACCCCAAGTCAAGTCTCCGTCCACCGCCATTTATCCCCTATACCCTCCTCCCCCACCCCCTTGCAATCACCACACTGTTGTCCGTGTCAATGAGTTTTTCTCTTTTTCTGTTTTGCTTAATTCCTGCACTCTACCCCACACCCACAGCCAGCTCCCCACCCCCCAACAGCTGTCAGCCTGCTCTCTATCTATGATTCTGTCTCTGTTTTGTTTGGTAGTTTATTTTGTTCATTAAACTCCACATATCAATGAAATCAGGTATTTGTCTTTCTCTGACTGGCTTATTTCACTTAGCGTAATGCTCTCCAGGTCCATCCATGCTGTCACAAAGGGTAAGATTTCCTTCTTTTTTATGGCCGAGTAGTACTCCACTGTGTAAAGGTGCCACGGCTTTTTTATCCACTCATCCACTGATGGGCACTTGGACCACTTCCAAATCTTGGCTATTGTAAGTAACGCTGCGATGAACACCAGTGTGCAAATATTCTTTTGAATTAGCGTTTTGGGTTTCTTCAGATAAATTTCCAGGAGTGGAATTGCTGGGTCATAAGGCAGTTTCATTTTTAATTTTTTGAGGACACTCCATACTGCTTTCCACAGTGGCTGCACCAGTCTGCATGCCCACCAACAGTGCCCGAGGGCTCCCTTTTCTCCACATCCTCACCAGCACTTGTTGTGTGTGGATTTATTGATGATAGCTATTCTGACAAGTTTGAGGTGATATCTCATTATGGTTTGAATTTACATTTCTCTGATGATTAGTGACCTTGAGCATTTTTTCATATGTCTATTGAGCATGTGTATGTCCTCTTTGGAGAAGTGTCTATTCAGGTCCTCTGTCCATTTTTTAATGAGATTGGAGTGTGTGTGTGTGTGTGTGTGTGTGTAGCTAAAAGGCAAATCGGAGGTGGAAGAGTGGTCAGACATGTACACGGTGACGAGTCAGCTGATGCTGAAGGTGCACAAGGAGGACGATGGGGTCCCAGTGATCTGTCAGGTGGAGCACCCCGCCGTCACCGGAAACTTGCAGACCCAGCGGTACCTCAAAGTACAGTGTGAGTAGATGTCCTGGGCCATTCTGGCTGCTGTAACAAAAAGCGCAGGCTGAGCAGCTAGGAGCTTAAAAACAACAGAGATGTGTTCCTCACAGTTCTGGGAAGAGGCTGGGAAGTCCCAGATCAAAGCGCCAGGCTGGCGGCGGTCTGGTGAGAGCCCTCTCCCTGCCACAGCCCCTCCTCCTCACTGTGCCCTGCCTTCTCTTCTCACTTAACTGTTCTCGTGAATTTCTGTTGATTCTTCTGTTGAGCTCAGAGCTCCTGGGGGCAGAGACCAATTTTATCTGTTGTTTCCTATACAGTGTATGCACGAAACAAATACTTGTTAAAAACACAAATAAGCCCTGATGTTAGGAATGAGAGGCTTTTGTGATTGAGCCATGCCCTGTCGCTTATGCAGTCCCTCTTCTGACCGCTTTTATGACAAGTGTGGCAGGCAGAGGAGCTGCATTCAAGACTGGAAAGGGGCAAACTAGCTAAGAGCCCAAGTCCTTGACCTGAGGCTTACAGGAAGCAACTTCTACGCTCTTAATGCACAACACGCCTGTCCCCGTGCAACAACAATGAAAATGTCCTGGGCTGTCCACTTCCTCTCAAGATGGCATTAGAAATACTTGTCATCCGTGAGACCTTCTCAAGAGCCCAGGGTGGCAGATAAGGGCTGAGGTGATCCATTCTCTATTCCGTAAGAAGAAACACAGACATAGAAACCAGGCCTGATTTGCCCAGGGACCCAAGGAACTCGCCTCCGAAGTCACCGCCCAGCACTTGGCTTTGCCTCCGCCAGTCAGTGGACCTTACACCAGAGGACCCACAGCGAACTGCAGGGGAAGCCCTGAGCTTCTAGTGCCAGGTGGAAGTTCTGAGCACAGGAAACATTGTGCTGAGCTGAACCGAAGAGCAGCCTCGGCTGGATTAGTTTCCTTTCTGCTATGTCTCTACTTGGGGTCCTTTCTAGTACTTCTCCTGCTCAAGAGCCCTAGTAAATATTCTTCTATCTAAGAAAGGGGTTGATAAAAAATTTTTTTCTGTAGAAATCCAGACTGCAAATATTTTAGGCTTTGCGGCTATGTGATCTCCATTGCAACTATTCATCTCTGCCACGGCAGCATGAAAGAAGCCATAAATCAAATGAGTGTAGCTGAGTCCCAGTAAAACTTTATTTATAAAAGCAGGTGGATGACTGCACTTGGCCTGTGGCCTGTAGTTTGTTGACCCCTGATCTAGGGGAATCTCCGTGTTTCTCAGCCTTATTTCATTCCTGCACCCACACTTGGGCTACTGTGGTCCAACTCATTTAGAAATGCTTTTTCCCTTCCA